>LR999958.1:45816154-48316154 GCA_905220385.1 Xylota sylvarum
AATGGTAATAATTAGATTCTTCTAAAGTTCGTCAAGGTTTCATAATCATAGGAATGTTTTTATCTTTTTAATAGGCATTTGGTTTCTGAATACAAACTCAGATTGACCAGAGGAAGTGCATTGCAACTACAAAAATATCTACTTGAATGAACTCCTTTTAAGACAGAGAATGCTTCTTACGTTAACTTTTGCCAGATCTCTATCTCTAAGATCTGAATTTTTGGGACAAAATGGCATTTTTTTCAGAGTATGTATCTGTGCGTTTACCTGAGACAGCAAAATCATTATATGAGTAGATAATAATCATTTAAAATCCAAAAGGAAGAAGACAGGAGACCAGCTTAAAGTAACTTAAATCCTTTCACATCTCGAGGTGCGCAATGCCTACTCCGCGCTATCTTGTTTGGACTGCTGCAATGCGTTTGAACTGCCTCCAACTCATTCCTGAAGAGCTTGATCCGTCCTCAACTGTTCTATGCTTGGAACTTCTGCTTACGGACGGATTTTACTAAATGACGTATTTCGCAATGGAGTCTACGAGCCGTACGGGTGTATCTAATCCGAAATGATTGGGCCAAAAATTCTTCAAAATGATTCCTGGGCATTTGCTTGAAGTACATATTTGATTAAGCTGATCTTCATCCGAAATCAGAAGGTTATCATCTAAACGCTTCTCAGTAGATATTTTGTGGAGTTTCGACCACTCATGAGCTGCATGATAATGTTAAAGTCCTATTGTTACACGTACTTGCTGGTTTTCCAGTCCTGGAAGCAAGTAAGTCGATATATTGTCATGTCTCATACTACGCTGCACTTCCATTTTTTCACACGATTTTGGACTTCTAAGTCGGTATTCTCTACTTTTTAGGCTGCTGCGATCCAAGGCTTGAATGATTGTTCAACCTAGGTGCGTGCTCCAGCTACAAATACATTTTTTAAAGATTCCTAGTGGTCATTTATGCTTTCTGGCATTTGATTTTCTGATTTATTCTGCTCTGAAAACAAGATGGCCCCTGAATTGTTGGCGCACTTGGGAATGCCTGTGCTTGTCAGTATTGAACCTGGTAATGTTGAGCAAGTTTGAGCGGTTGCTGTTGGCAGAAGCAGTACGAAGACGATTAGATGTTAACATCAAATGGCGTTCTTGTCAGATGTCGACTCCACATCTGCTTCGAACGTCTAGCAGATAATTTTAAAAGCGGCAGCTGACCGAAATATGATCGGTTAGGTTGAATGTTGGCTGCCTATCCCCATTGGGAATTTCATTGTATACGCTATAGAAATTGTCCTTGTCATTCTCAGTCGCGTCTCGGGTCGGATCATAGCTCCCTACTGGTCTACCAGAGTAGAGCATGACAGTGTTTTTTGGTGGGGGCCCTCGAACCATCTTATCTCACCCAGGCTCAAAATGTATAGGAAAACTTTTCTTCATCAATAGCTGATTCTAGCCTTTTTCAAGTCCGAACCGGATGCACTCATCTACGTGCTAGTTATTGATCAACAATGGTGTAGTTGGAATTTCTAATGATTTGTGGAGGAAGACGGTTTGCATGAAAGCACTTCGTATCTTCAACTCCAGTATTGTGATCTATTATGCCATCTCTTGGTTATTGGTTCCTTAAATCATAATTTCTCGTTGATATGAAAATAATAATTAAGTATCCAAGTGTCAAAGATTTCTTCTAGTTTATCGAAAACACGTGACTGTTCAGATTTCAAATATAAGCAGATACGTATATCTTTGGCTTAAATAAATTGGTTGCTTTCCTCAATATTAAGGCCAGTTCTTTCAATAGTTGCTTGCTCTCATTTCATCACGTTTTGAAAGGTTTTTCCCATTATATCCATAATTAAAAATGAATAAAAAGAACCGCAGAGATGTAGCCAAGATGACATTATAAATCGTTTGTATTAACATCCCCATTAGTTTTCATGGGAAAAAAGCGGAAAGTATGTATTATCAACTTTGATTGGCTATATCTAACCAACTGCAAAATTAACGTTTATGTGGCTACATATATGCCTCTGATGATCAATTAAACTCTCATATTTAAGAACTTAAAAGTCCAACCAATGTGTATAAAACTCCAGTTAATACTACGATTATCGGCCGGTGAGGTCTGACTGCTTATGAAACGACTTTTATAAGCATTAAACCATGAATTTGTTGCATTTTACAACTACTCGACACCCAATTAAACAGCAACCAGTTTTAAGTTTATGGCTTGTGTAAAACCATAATACATAAATCAGTGCTGTCATAACCCAAAGTGAATGCAAGATACTCTTGGAAAATCTCTGTCTACCTGTTCTAATTGGTGGCACTATCCCTTCCTGTTTCGTAATGACATTTTGGCCACCCATTCCGATAACATACATACATACAATGTCATAATAATTGCAAAAATCTCAAACTATCCAATAAATGGTAAGAGAAAAACTCACTGATATGATACAAACTAAACAAGCTACATGGACCATTTATTCATATCTAAAGGTATTAAATTATAAATAAACAAGATATAAAAGCAAAAAATAATAATAATTTTCATTTTTCTTAGATACACACATAAATAGATACACTAATACGCGCTCCAGAGCGCACAAAGTATGAAAAATTTATTCCAATTAAAGAGGTTAGACGACATACCGTCGAGGATGTTTACTCGAAATAAAAGGAAGTAAACTTCGCCCTCAGCTATTTGTTCTTCCTTCTCGTGTTTTTATTATTTTTTGTGTCCTTCTTACGCTTGTATTGTTTTTGTTACTCGAATTATTGTTATTGATGGTGTTTTTCTGTATTCGCCTTGTCTGTTCGCTGGTTTCTAAGCAATTCGGTTGTTTTCATGAGATTTTGTAAACATCGAAATTTATTGTTCTATTTGAAGAGGATACTTATGTATGTATGTATGTGCTTTGTAGAGGGGGTATCTTTCAAGTAGTTTCGGGGGGTTGGGATTGAGGATGGAATCAGTGGACAATGAGCCTTTCAGTTTAATTTATTTGTGTATTTTTTGTTTTATGAATTTTGATGTTCATTAGGTACAAATTATGTCGGAGGAAACTTCAAATTGAAAGTTTAACTACAATTTTATGATAACCATGAGAGAAGGCGTCACTACTAAAACTGGGGGTTTTGACTGGTTTTTTTTGTGTTGAGTATCATTCGTGGGAAGCTGCAAAATATTTTATCGTACAGCACGATGTATTTAGGATGTCAATTTTGGCGTTCGTATCTATAGAGTTATGATAATTGTCGATTTATAGTTTTGCTTATTGCAAGCTATAGAAACCTTAAAAACTCATTGCAAGCACTCATCATTATGAGGGGTTTTCCTTTAATGGGTTTCTTGACGAATATTTCAGATATAAATACATTTGTACATATATTTGGGCCAACTTTGCTTATTTGCAAATCGTCACCTTACCTTCTCCATGTTTTTGTTTTTAGATACTATAGGTAGGTACTATAGTATACCGGGATGCCTGCAGTTTTTTTATGCCTGACTTTTAAACAGCTAGAAAAATT
Source organism: Xylota sylvarum (assembly GCA_905220385.1). NCBI lineage: Eukaryota > Metazoa > Arthropoda > Insecta > Diptera > Syrphidae > Xylota > Xylota sylvarum. Next base: position 45,819,684 of record LR999958.1, read on the forward strand.
CCCCTGGGAGTAGTTCAAAATTTACTAGTTCTGTAAATAAGTAAGAACAGATTGCAGTTGATTCAGCAGTTTATTCACTAGCTTCCTCAAGTATTTTGTTGATATTTGTTGGACGAGGTGAGTTTTGGGAAATGTCATCTAGTGCGAATACTGCGCCGCGACACATATGTAGCTAATTTAATGTATAAATCCATGGTACTTTATCTCTTGAGATCACATACATCTATTTCTTCAAACATTCTCATCATGTTGATATTGGAAAGCGTAAAGGGACTAGGACCTATCAGGTAGCCCTGTCTTGAACCTGATTTTATTTCAATCCACTCAATTTCAACTCAATCGCCTTCAATAATTGGAGTACCTATGCACCTTCACCGCAATGCTATTTAACGTATTTGTTGATTACCTAGTGCACTGGTAGCACATAACGCATAGTATCTAGCTGATAATGCCAAGTTCTTCATTGCTTGCATGACACTCGAGTATGTCTCAACAGTCGAAATGCACAACAGTATGATGATTGAACTTAAGTTGAGACGCAAACTCATAGCATCACTTAAATCGAACTCTTTTAATTTGATGGTAGATGACAAGTATTTCAACTTACAACTAAACTTCGAACTACTTGTAACTTGCAACACTATGGGTTCCTGGACAAATGGTCTCTTCAGAGAATTACATGATTGATGATTTAGCAGTTGTGCCAGAAGATAATCGATGGATAGATGGTACTACATGTGTGGATAAAATCAGTTCAAGTTGAATATAGCAGTTAAACCTGACCATCAGACTTGACAAATAAGTAATAAGCTTCACCTTTTCTCAAACGAATTCGATTGGGCTAAGTTTGGGCGCTATTCTTTTTATCTATCTTTCTTTTGATTCGGTATTTTCGACGCTTGAAGATAAACCTGCTTCATGTGCAGTGGAGTACTTTAAATCACTTTTTGTGTTCATACATTTTCTCCATATCCTCTGTGATGCTATCCGCAAATTAATTTGATCTTCATGACATATGAATGTGTACTTTTTGACTCATCATATGGACGTTATAGGCAATATCAATTTTGTGATGGTACCTTCTAAAAAATTTCCTTCCCTAATGGTAGAATTGCTCTTACTTTAGCCAGTTAATCAACTCGTACTCTCCTACCCTCATACATCTTGGAATCGATACTCTTGGTCCAGCTACATCCAGCATGCAGATTGTACCATATCTAAAGCTGCCTGCAGATCTCCTAAAGATCTAAAGGGTATCTGCCGTAATGAAATGTCCCATAAAGTAGGTACATCGCAGGAACCTTAAACAACATATCTTGTCAATCCATTAGAACTGCTGCTGTTCTCAAAGAAATCAACTCATAAACTGCCAGACCAGTATGCTCCATACTTAGCAAGAGAATCACTTCTGCCAAGCTCGGAAAATTCTCGCTATCTGTAGAAACTACAAACGTCGCTCTCAACTGTAGAAACTACTAAACATCGCCCACAAGGGGGAATCCTATCTCTTCTACTGTGGTCAATTGTAGAAGATATATTTTACAAAATGAAGTAGCATATCGCCGCATCACCACCTAGGTGTCAATTGTGGAGTTTGCGTCTAAAGTAGGTGAATTTCTTAACCATCTCCAAAATGTGGCTTCCTTTCCTGAAAGCAGTTTGATGGTCTGAGAGCTTCTTTACCTTCAGCTACTGCGAATAATCTATTCTAAATTATTTTGTCAAATACCTTTCTCTTGGACTCCATTAGGCATATTGGTAGATAGAATGGCTCTTCCTTCCTGAAGCTCGTTTCCTTTTGCAGCAAGACCAAATGCAGTGTATTCCTTATTTCAGGAAAGGTTCCTTCTTCAACACACTTCTACATTTTCGCTACAAAGTGGTCTGGTTTCTTTCTTTCAGCCGTTCTTACTAGCCTATTCAATACGTCTTGTCGCCTATCTTTCTACATGCCTTTCGCAGATCCCCCAGAGTAATAAATGCAATATCCTCTAAATTGACCTCTTTTATGATGTTGCACATAGCAGCTGGGCTTTGAGGGAAAAGGATCTTAGCACTATTGGACATAAAGGGGTCCTATACATAACTCTTCAGTTTCGTTAACACCATTCTGTTTGCCGAGATCTATGGATTAATGATGGTTTTTTGTCAGAGACGTTTAAACCATGCAGTTTTGTACTCCTTGATGTTTTTATTTAAGTACCGTCTCACGAGTCTAAGAGATCCCAGCTCTTCAAGATCTACAAATCAAGAACTTTGTAGAACCTCCTATGCATATTTACATAGTATACATCGTATGCCGTTTGGTTGTGATTTAGCTTTTCAATAGCTATGCTAGTTTTTTATGAGCTCCATTTCGGCTCATTCTTAAGCCGCTGCTTCAGATACTCTTCAAACAAACCTATCGCGTACAACAGATCAATAATTGCTGTATGCTTGGCTTTCTTGAAAAACTCCAGCTGTTGTTCGTGTCACAGTTCTATATCCTTAAGCTTTCGCTTCCTCCATTGTTCTGACCCTATACTCGTATCTTGCTCCTCGAACAACAGAATGTTTGTATGATATCTACACTCTATACTGCACTCATCATCATTTGTGATTTCGACTACTTCCTTTAGAAAGACGCTAAGTATAAGCAATTATGGCTGATGATGGTATAGAAAGGAGTCATTCGTTGTAGACTCTGGCTACTCCAACCGTTAAAAATAGCAAGATGTTAAGTTTTCCATCTAGAGAAAGCCACGTCGTTGTGTGAATTCTTTTGTGGATTGAAACTAGTTGTGTAGGTGAACCAACACTAATATCTACATTAAGACTTGTAGTGACATAGTCACTCAGGTTTTTTCATTATTAAGAGAGTAGCTCACCTCGGAGATTCAACTGCTTCTATTATGACCTCATTCATGTTATGTCTTGCTTTGAATACCCTGACTCAATGTTCAAATATTTATAGAACTAGATTTCTAATATGTAGAAGTAGCCTATGTAAGTTTGTCAGAAGAGTTTGTAACATTTTATTCTCACATAAGTACCTTGTCTTATGTCGACAATCTGTAGTAGCCCTACTGTCTTTCTATCCATCACGTCCAAGATACTAAGAATCTTTTGTAAGTTCATTGCTGATGTTCTCTATTTTTGCAGAAGATTCAAAATTATTTAAATAAGTGCGTCACAATTAACAAATCCCGCTCTAATGAAAGTTTTAATTAAAATGTTAAAACCCTCACCGATCATAGGCACGTCCTTTCACCATTTCAGTTGGAAGCTTTGCCATTGTCTCCTAGTTTTCTTAATTAAATCGCAGGCAATATTGAAACGGATGCCCCAAACAGTCTCCTACACCCGACCCTCGCATCTTGGCATTTCAACAGAACAATCCAATTACTATAATCCATGTTAATTTCGCCTCCAATCCACCACCACCACCACCACCAGCACTACCATCACCACCGTCATTCCGAAGTTCCATTTTACCATCCAAATCACGATCATTGTGTCAAATAATTATGCCAACCGTTTTGTCCTTTGCATGCATCTTCGTATTTATATTCCTATACTTTAACATAAAATTGTAATTTTTATTCAGAGTTTATCTGCCATCTCGCATCCGATGATATCGCTTCGTATCTATGTATGTTTGTATATATATACGAGGAGGCAGCAACGGTTCACAAAGGTCGAGTCGACAACGACGAAATGACGATGACTACGGAAAACCAATCAACTCCAATTGATAGGTATGGGTAAGAGCGAACGAATATCTCCTCATCGCTGGCTTAGCATCCTGGATGAGGAGAAAAGACGCACGCAGAAAGGAAGTAGGCAATTTTCAGATATAAGTGGGTAAACGTCAATTTACCTCCTTCAATCCACTTCGGTTGTTCCCCCCTCTTTCATCGAAAATGACGATGGCTACGACTACGACTATGACTACGAAGACTACAACGACGACGACGACACAAACCAGCCACTCAAGTCAAATGGAAACCTAATGGAATTTCGTTAGGAATTCATGTGAAGCACATAGATATCCGTACGAGATACGCACGCCTATCCTAAGCAATGTATTAGTAGGTAATTGCATGACCCGACATTCCGCCCGCCCAAAGTGTATTTCCACTTTGTGCCAGAGAGTCAAGGCGAAGGCGGAATGATATGTCCATTAGGATGAAATTGCTCGATGTATACGTACAGTATGTATGGATACTTGTATCTATAGTCGTATCTATCTACATACATTTCTTCATCTTGATGAGTTCCACTTTGCAACTTCTGAGACGTTGTATGGTGGAGCAAAGTTTATAGGTCGGAGTGTGTATACTATATCCATACACTGTATACGGTCGGACGGGGTTGGTGGAGAGGATACATTGTATCTAAGCTGTCAGAGAAATTTTCGAAAATATTGCCCCAAAGGACGAAGACGACGACGACGACGACGACGACTACGACGATGACGATGACGACGACAACAACGACGACGATGTATAGCAAAGAAAACATTTTGTAATATATCTTTTTTTTTTTTTTTGCTTTCTTTCTGGAGCACGGTAGGTTAAAGTAATCTTCTTCAGGTCCGTCGTCGTATAGTACTACTACTACTACGTCGTTCCGTTCCGTCCGTAGCCTCGTGCTGAAGTAACTGGCATTCACTCTTAAATTCATTCAATTTCTTTCGAAAATAAGATATTCCAGTTGCTGTGCTGTAGATAGAGGTGCCTTGCCCTGCCATACAACGTATAGTCAGGAGAAGTCGGTATAGGAGGGTAGGGTCTAGGGTAGGGCGTATTCCTTTTAACATTTTAAAAAAGTTTTTATCTAGTTTCGCCCGGTCTCGTGGCGTTTATGTTTCTTTATTTTCGTGAACAAGAAAATGAGAAAACAGTTTTCTTGTTGTTTTTCCTGTCTCCCTGGGTCTGGGGTCGTCGGCTGTTGGGTGGGTGTATGTGTGTTTGTTTGTCTTTTGCTTTTCATAAATTACATTTTTCCACTTTTCAGCATTTTTATGATATGCCAGAGGATCGAGGAAACAGGAAGGAACCTTTATTTTTTCTATTTTCCGTGGAATCGCAAGAATTTTTTTTTTGAAGAAAAACTTTTTTTTTTTTTAGTAAATTGCTTCGTCGTTGGTTGGATAGGTGGATGGATAGGTGGGTGGGTAACGTGTGTCCCACCTACAAAACAGCACACAACCATGTATAGAAGATCCATTTCGTTTTGTGTTTTAGAATAAAGTGCACTTTAGGACTTCAAATAGAGAGTGGGGCATGGTTCTATCCAAAAAAAAAAGTTAAGCTCCTACGTTCTTACCTATTTGATATGTACGACGACATTGATCCCATTTAGATTTTCCTTGTCGAATTTTTTTTTTTTTTTCGTTTTCGTTTATAATCCACATCCATCTATTGGAGGGTTGGGCTGGTTATGGTATGGCAACGACGACGAGGAGAAGTTCTATTTTGTTGTGAATGCTTTTTTATGTGCGATGGCATTTAACGTTTTGCTCCGTTTGCGCTACGAAATATATATATTTTCGATATGTGAAAGAGATTTCTTCATGTGATTGGAATACGGAATAAGGCTCATTATTTGAAAATATCCTTCGTTCGGGTATAAATGGTTTTCTCGTTATTTGCCCTCTTTTTTCGGGGTTCTTTCGTTTTTTTGTTTTTTTCTGTTTTTCTTGTTCAAGGAAATCATTTGGCGGAAAATGTGGGTGTGCGCATAAGTTTGAGGAAATAAATTGAATTTGAAATGAAATGCATTAAGGGTGTAGCCCCGATTGGGAGTGTGCAATTCAATTTAGAGGAGTTTTTTTGCTTTTTTTTTTTTTGGGCCTATTCAAAGGAATACATACCTACTTTGGTGGATTTAAGGCATGATAGAGATGTTTTGAAATGTTGATGAAATTCGAATGGGAAAACATTCTTTCTAGATACAAAGTAGGTATTACTTACACCTTTTTTGTAGCACTGATTGGGTCATTAGCGGTGTAACTAAGTGATGGGAAGCTTAGTATATGAGGACATATCAGCATCTGCCACCTGCTACGAGCATGAATATGTAGGCAATCTGAAGGAAAATTATTCGAAGTATCATCACTCTCTCCACAAGCGTCGCAGATAGGGTTTCCACTTATGGTTAGTACATTGCAATCAATTATCAAAAGGAAATTGTCGCAAAAGAACGCCAATAACAGTCTTTTGTTCAGAAAAATAGCAAGAATACGGCTTGATTTCGTCCAAAAGTTTGGGAGCATTCGTTTAGTCTGTCTGCATCCTAGAGACCCGTGCTACATACAATAGTGTTCGTAAGAAACAGAATCGTTAATGGAGGCCCTGTCCGAGGACGCAAAAAGAGCCAGTGCAGGTTTAGGTACTGCGAAATCTTCCTCTGAGCCTTGCCTAGCAATCTCATCGAGGATTCCTTGGAATCCAATTGGGATCTGGGACCTAGTGAAGAGTAAAAAAAAATCAGCGTGCAAAGAGTTCATGCATTCTCAAATCATTTCGTAACCAATTAAAGAGTTAAGTAAAACTCCAACTCCTCCATCAATAGAATAGCATAGATCTCCGTTCTGAAAATGAAGGAGGAATGCTTGCCTAACGAGTAGTGAAGTCTAGTGTTGTTGATCTCCATGAAAACACCACCATCGGACCCTTGACTGATTTTGGTGTCATCCGTGAAAATTCGACTACAGACCAAATCAGGATCAGGATCAGAATTTGCCCGAAACCAGTCCTGAAGGCAAGAAGATTTGACTTTAACTTTGCACAGTAGTCGTTGCAGCGTCATTGCATTAGACGGCATAACCATGGAACCAGGGTAGTAGAATTAGTTCGCGTAAGGTTATTAAAACTCCAGTGGGAATGGTAGTTAAAGCCAAACCAACTAAGACGATAGATGGCTTTGATAGTACATCACATACAAAAAAATTTCAAGAGGAGATAAATCAAGCAGATCATCTAGAGCAGAGCCAGGCATTCTCGGAAAACCTACTGTTCAGCCGAGACAGGGTGTTCCTTAAAGTTTATTCCAGATGTTAGCCAAGATTCTCTTTCACTAATACTTGCTTACTTAATTATTAACTTAGGTGGCGCTACAATTCAGGGTGAACCTGTGCCTTAACCAATAAGCCTCTCCAGTTACCCCAGTCCTTAGCTAACTGCCTCCAATTTCGCACTGTAAGTATAAGTTGAGGTCCCCTTCTTGTCTGCGCCATCTAAGGCGACGTCTTCCTCTACTGCGTTGTCCCTCCGGGTTTGATTTGAAGACTTTGCGAGCCAGAGCACTGGTGTCCATCCGCTCTACATGTCCAATCTCAAGTGACTGATGCGCAATTTTTTAAATAGGTCGATGTTGCCGTACAGCAGCGCAAATGGGACCGAAAAATCTACGAAGAATCTTTCTCTTGAAGCGACTGAGGATATCTTCACCAGCTTCAGATACAGGCCATGCCTCAGCGCCATAAAGCAGGACTGGGATGATCAAGGTCTAATACAGAGACCCCTTTGTTCTTCGGGATAGGGCACTAATACTCAAATGCCTTCTCAGCCCAAAGAAATACCGATTGGCATTCTGCATCGTCATTCTGCATAATCTGACGAGTTTGGCAGGGCAGGTGTTAGAACTAGACATGCCTCTGTATAGCTACATAAATGCTGTCATATGTGGCCTTAAAATCGATGAAAAGATGGTGGGTATCGATTTGGAATTCTTGAGTTTCTTCCAGAATTTGCCAAAGTGTGAAAATTTGATCGACTGTGGACTTTCCTGAAACCGCACTAATAGGGGCCAATGAAGTTGTTGACGACGAGTTTCAGAGTTTACACAATATGTCAGATAAAATCTTGTACGGGATGTTGAGGAGATCGATACCTTTGTAATTGGCGCAATTGAGGGGGTCTCCATGCTTGTTGATCGGGCAAACGGGGTTGAGAGTCATTTCCAGCTGCTTTGAATAGCTCGGTAAGCCTTAAGACCCAGTTGGATTTGTTGGATTTTATGTCATAGCCCTATGTCTTACCAAAACCACCCTTGTAACCTGAGAGCACCTTGGTTGTCTTCGACTTCACCTGCGTTGCTTAAAGAATTTTTTATCCAGGATCAATCCCAGATATGTTGCTTTATTGGAAATATTCGGTATCCATAAGCCCTTTAGCTCTGGGTTAGTCAGATCGGTCACAAACCTCCTTCTTATGAAGAACCTCAGTTTTCAGAGAACTGACCGAAAGACGAATCCTTGTGCACCATTCATCTATTATGTTTGTATGTATGTCTAAGGACATCTGCCCATTAGCACAGACAGTCTCTATATATGACCCGACAGAAAGTAAGTCCATATCATCCACGCATGCATGAGCATAGACATTTGGAGATCTAATCATCAGCATTGTCCTGATTCACAATACCAATATCCAGTAGTGTCACGCATGCAGTCAAACAGAGGTCACATTGTCGGAAGCACCTTCTATATTGATAAAAATGCCCATGGCATATTCTGTTCTATCAATTGCGCAATCAATTCTAGGAACTAGGTTTTGAGCCATAATTTCGAAAGGTTTTCAGAACAAACCTGTGCACGTGTATCTTAATCAGACTTGACACGCTTTTCAGCAGGAAGGAAGAGAGATTTATAGGTCTGCAACTATTGGAAAGGATGTAGTCATCTCTACCAATTTTTGGTATAAAAGCCACTCTGACCGTTCGCCAGGGTGTCAGAATATGTGCCAGTGTCAAAAACGCAATAACGATTCTCTTTAGAGTTGCCAGCATCTGGTTTATATTCTGTTGCAGCAAGGTTAGGTTCATGCCATCGGTAGGGGATTTAAAGCTATCAAATGATGTTACAGCATATTCATAGTAATCGTACATTTGCAAATAAGCCGTATCATCCATCTCAAAGTAGCATTCACATAAGCTTGAGCTTGAATGTTCGATTAAAGGACTGTAATAAGTAGACCCTGTCTGTGAAGATACTTTGTCCTGTCCACTTTTCGTCTATTAGCCTCTTCGAATGTTGACATGTGCTTAGTCAATTTCAATGCACGCTGCTGGAGACATTGTAAGGTGGCACTGCAATTTGAGGTGAGGGTTGGCCTGGTTTAGTAGCCCTCAGTTGCGCACTCCTAGTCGGTTCAGGTCCCTTTCTACTTTTTTCAAATACTAAAAATAAATGTAACAGCCTGTATCCTCAATATGCTTTATTAAAGATTTAAGTTGATTAAGTATACCACTTACCTATGTATGTACATAGTTACATGAGAAAAATTATATCTTAGTGTGAAAGCCAAAAATTCAGTCATCAATCACAGGCTTGTGAATATAAATCAATATAATTGTCATAAAGTATCACTATTAAATAAAATTAAGTAGCAATAAAAACAATATTTGCGACCTAGACGCCTCACATTCAGCTTTGAAACGAGTTGAAGTCTTTTAATGGCTTTCTTTCATTGGGTGGAAAAAAAAGGTGGTAAGGCATTTTAATTGCATTTATATGACACGCAAAATGTTCCTAGACTAGCCCACTTATCACATCTGTGACAAAATAATAAAACATATACATATAATCAGGATTTTTGCAAATAAATATTTGTATTAGGATTTATGGGGTGCAGGGTAAAGACACCATCGGCAATGTTTTGTTAATATCATGGTGCTACCCAGTAATGTATTGGGTTTGTAGAATGGACACCAAAGGTGGTTTTCTTTGCAGTTTTTGTTTTAAATTTACATTATATAAGTGGAATTACACACAGTGCGGGTTTTAATTGTAAGCTTTGATGAAAATTTCAGCAATATTGGTATCAGAAATAAGGTGTAAGAGGAGATGTAGATGTAGAAGCTGTAGAGATGTCCTGTACTAGTCGTTGAAAGAACCACAACTTTTGGCAGCAACTTTCATAGGGACTAGAGAAATTTTGTAAGTGGACTTGGCTTAAGAGGATAGTACGTTGGACTACGCAGCGAGGAGTTCGAGGTTCGATTCTCAGGCAATACCTATTTACCCAGCCTAACCTACACCGCAAAATATATATTTGTGTAAGTATATATAAATTCAGGTGCAAGAATCAGTCAATCTCTTCATTAGTACCAGGAATTATTTTTTCTAAGTCTTTATCTCCGACTTCAGCCAAAAAATTCTTGAACGAATGGCTTAAATGTATGTAGAATTTATGCAGTCGATTACATGTTGCCTTGTCGTGTGTCGTTATTTAAACAAATTGAGCACCTAAAGATGCAGCTTTCGGGATAGGTGGACTTGTAAACGTTCAGCTAAACACCAAAAGTTACGACTACACCTCCCCTTATAGCTACAGCCCCATAGCCTTTCGAAGTGCTTGGAAAGCATTTGAAATGGTGCTCACTAGATACGAGTATCCATCCAGGAAACCACATAGTGTACATATGTGGCACCGAGTCCTCTCGCACGATATCCAAGTTTATGTTATCCGTAACATCTTCTTTAATTAGATTGTGAATTGTTTTTTTTTTAATAATTTTTGTTACAATTTACTTTGAATGAATATAGTGGTGTCCCTCAAGGTTCCGTCCTTTCTCCGAAACTTTTTCCTATATTCATTATAAAACTACCTACCCTTTCTTACTCACTATCCATATCAGTCAAGTTAGTACTCTTAAATATGTTTCCTTTTGAATGCCTCCGTAGCAAGGATCCTAATCTGTGGAGTATCAACGACGGATACCCCTATTTTTGTGCTGGGGTTGGGATTATTATTTCTGAGTTCTTGTGTGAGTCCAATTCATAACTACAGATTACTCAAATCCATTTAAAAATACGTGGATGTCATCATTTGGGCTATATGGTCGCCACAAAATCTTCCATGCGATGATTCCTATTCGAACTAGAAAATGTACCAATGTACCATGTACCATTCAATGTTGCTTGAAACGTTAGATGCATATCTGCCTTTTGCCTTTTTTTTGTTCATATGTTAGATTTTGTTCTTCACTATACTTTACTCTTCACATGTTATTTATTGGGATTCTCGCTTACCTGGCCCCACTTGTAAGCTTCTTTCGAGACTTGATATATTTTCAAGTTACTGCGAATATCCATTTGTAATTGTGTTTCAACCTTATCAACAAAGTTGTCGACCCTAAGTGGAAAACAAATGGCCATCCATTACGTGAATATTTGTTTTCTTTCCTTCAGCTGAATAGTATCTATTTACTTAAGGATCTCTAAAGCTATTGGGATTGTATGAGGAACAACCAAGAATGATTTCTGTTAACAGAAGTGGAACAACGATGGCGTTTCACGAGCTATAGTTATACTGGCTCCACAGTTGTTACGGATGTCAAGATTCAACTGCAAATTGATCAGTGAACTCTTCGAGGCTATGGAGGTCCATCCCATCTTCCAGTCCGGTGTTGTCGGTATTTAAGTTGATATTGAGAACTTATCGTTAGTTGCGACTTCTAAGCACAACATTCAAAGATTTTTCTTATTCTACAATATTATAAATATTTGTAGGTATATATGAGAACGAAGAATTGGCTTTTGGATAATGATATTAACATCAGGCCTTATTTAATTCCAAATGTAATCTCATAACCTTTCAACAGTGAATCGTAGTTTTTACTCGAAGTCTCACTCAATATTCGAACCATACCACTTGACAAGTTTTTCACAGATTGCAGGTTACTGTCCCCATAGAAGAACGTTGTAAATGTTCGTCCTGTCCATAATGAATTTTTAAAAGCATTCAAAATATTTATGTAGATATATACTTACGTACATGAAAAATTATTTCTGCGTTCCACAGCTTCTATTTAAACACTCATTGCCGAAAGAGCAACCATAAACCGATTCTCACAGCCTAAAACAATTTGCCTTCGAAACGCAATACATAAATTCATTCGCATATTCATTTATTCCGAAAAAAAAAACTCAACACTTACGTCTTAATTTACTGCGAACCATTTAACCTTTAGCTGAATATAATCATAAAAAAAACGAATATTATTTTTGTCGCACTCAAGTCGATCCCTTTTTTTTCCCGATTCCAATTTGATATTCATTCCACTTTAGATCTCACCCTCCTCTGTCTACCACTTTTCAATATCAATTTCCTCAATTAAAGTCCATGAAAAATTAAACAAATCTCATAGCCGCACGACGAATGAAACGCGCTCTCAACTTTCCTATCAATCCTCTTGAGATGTAGTTATTTTCAGATAAAACTCGCTCCATATTAACGAATGCATTATGTTCAGCTAAGATATCCGAACCGAAAAATTCCTAGTTTGTTAATGATTTTTCCATTTTTTTTTTTTTTTCGATGCCACACTGCAGTGAGTGTTTTAGTTCAATGAACCTATAGATACAGTATCTTTCTCACTGAAACTCTTTTGGTTTTTGTTGAATTTCTGTTTGTCCTTTCTTAGAAGAGTGTATCGCACCAATTACACAGCATGACAATTTTTAGTTATGGTCATTATATTTTTATGATTTTATTGCGTATCCTTTCACTTTCAAGAACAACACAAAAAAAAAGGATATCCTTGGTAATATGAAAATTTTTTGTTGACCTATTTAGTTTTTAATGAGTGCAGTCGCTTGAAGGTCGACGAAAATTGCCTTTTTTCTTAAGATAAAGGGTTGTAGATACTGGTCTAATAAAAAAAAAATGTATCTATAACCTTCAATTTGAAAGGTAGGCATATTTGTCTTTCATATTTCATATCTCCGAAGGTCGCTCTAATACAATCAATAATATAATTCATCCCCCATTGTTGTCGATATTTGACATTTCAAGGATGGCGACAACTACAACGACGATGATGACGACGACCAGGACACATGAGAAGCAGAGAAACAGTTGTTCGCTTTTAATTTTCCGCCATCACAGTGAAATATGGCCTCTAGGCATGGAGAAAATGGAAACAATCACACTGGCAGAGGTAGTGAGGGACAGAGGGAAAGGAAAATAATTTTCCTAAACAGTTCCGCTGTTTGTTTTGTAATATAGCCACGCGCACGTAGTAGCGCTCCTATATACCGACGCGACCGTCGAAGAGGGAAAACTTAATAAATTACAAAACTAAATTAACAGCGGCACAAAAAATGTTTTTCTATATATAGTCGGGTTGGTGTATACCTACTTTAATCGAAAGGTATACCTTCGTTTGGGGGCCAAGTAATTAAGGGCAATATACCATGTATGGGGAGACGTGAAGCAGCAGCAGCACCAGCAGCAACGACAACGACGACGATGACGATGACGATTCATTCATTTGCTTTGCGAGAATGTATCCCCGGTCCCGGTTATCGTCCCCAAAGACCAGAGAGTGGGAGATTCAGGAAGGCGGAAGTTTTCCTCTTTTCCTGGGGGGAGGGGGAGGCAGTTGGTAAGCCATCAAAACTTAAATGTCACTTGGAATAGAATGCCATTACAGTTGCCTGATGCTGCCGCTGCTTGAATGGTGATGGTGATGGTGATGCTCCTTCTGCTGCTGTTGCTGCTCTCGGGTGCGTATCAATTTTATTGGTACCATTTATCTTTCCTTCCTTCTGAGTGTATCTATAGGTTGGGCCCACAAACCTACATACATGTGTGTGTGCTTGGGGTTGGCATAGGTGGATCATGTGCTATATTTGTTGTAGGAGCTATAGGGGGATTTCTATAAAATATACCACGATACACATTCCCTAATCTTGGGGATATCAACGAAGAAAAAAAAAAACCTACATACATATAACAAATCCGAGAGGCACCAAAGCTAAAACCAAAACCAAAAACCCCAAAAAGATGTTTTCTGAATGAAACCCCACATAGGTACTATGTGTATCTACACATGTGTGAGGTTGCCGGGTAATCTCCGAATGTTAAGTCTTATTTTAAGCCTTGGTGGGAAAAGGCTATTTCGGTGGAATAGCATCATGTGCGCTATGTGGCTGTGTGGTATTAATCTCGGGATATGGATGGATGGATACACTATGATGATGTTTGTTCAGTTGAACAACGCTGTGTGTTAAGTGTGTGCTGCCGAATGAGAATTAGATGAACTATTTTTGTGTGTGCTATGGGAAGTTTTCTACGACTTAAGAATGTAATTGGAAGTTTTGGGGTTTCGAAGGATTGAGCGATAGATCAGAAAGTTTGTTTGATTAAACGGATATATGTTGTAGTTAATTACTTATTCGGTTAAGGGGTGGAATTTGTAATTAGTTTTTCGGCAGATTATCCTTCTCCTCCGCCCTCCGCCCTCTCCAGTGTGTATATTTCTTGTTTTCTCTTGATATTGTAAACTTAAAAGAACCACAAAAGCCATACGAATTCTGACAAAATGAATACGTGACATAACTGACAAACAATATTGCTATGCTTAATGCTAGTACTTGAAGGCATACTTTCTGCAACATTGTAAGCTATAAATATGCGCAACAATGTATTGTAAGTGCTTAACGTGTCAAGACACCAGTCAGCTTGGTGCCAGTTGAAATTGGCTGGATGGTTGACAAATTCGCAATTCGTATTCTAGTCAGAATATGAGATAAAGTAATGCGAAAGTTAGCCTGATATGGTTGTCATTTATTTTGAATACAAACGCGTCCAGTGGATTTATCTCTGACGAAAATCAGGCTAGAGTAAAGTGAAGATCTGACTATGGTGTGACCTTGATGGAATTGTTTCGTTGATTGCTTTTAAATTGGTAGTACTTTGTGCACATGTCTACGATTTGGAAACAGTATTTGGCTTCACACAAGTGTGCCATGATTTCCAAAAATTTGCTTAACATTCCAAATGAAAAAATTTGTGGACGTTTTAGATATGCCTTTGATAGTATCACAAAGGTCTTACTTTCTGTCTTTGCGTATATCTTTGAAAAAGGGTCTCTTTGGGAGAATTTAGCCTTCATTTCAGAAGCATGATGGCATTGAATTATAATCTGCAATGTGATCTCAGTTGAGTCTCTGTGCTAATGTTAGTTTATTTGCTTACAACACCTTCTTGGATAGTATGGCTGCCATATCGTGAATATTTACAGTAAACAGTAGTGGGTCCAAAACTGCACCTTGTAGCAACTCATATTTGTGGTAGTTCAGATTACTCGGGCTATCGTTGAAACTTTTATGTCTTGCAGCTCTAACAGTAGACTGTCTTCTAAGACGTTATGATGTCGTGCTAGGATTTGTAGAGCGTCCAATTTAGCATACAACAAGAAATCGAGCAGAATTGAGCTTCAAAAACACTCTCACGAACGCCGACAAAATGGGCGTTGAACCTAATATGCCGGTGGAGGGTAACTTACTGTACTAGAGCTGGTTGTTTAAAATTTATTACAAATCGACGAATTGTGGTTTCATCAATTGAGAAACTCTTTCAATTTTAATTTCAAACAACAAGCGAAATATTTAACGACTTTCAGAGGCTTTAGACCAGAAAGATATCCTTTGGGCTATTCGTAAGAATTTACAGCACTTTATTTTGTAAGACATTTTAGTATGCCTTGAGCCTGTGAAACTCTCTGACCTAAATCAAAATATAGTTTAATGCGCAGATGGTCGATGATCCTGGGAAGATGACATGGCATTGAGCGGACCAGATCTATATATATATTTTTCTGTCCATTGCTTATGGTTTCGCAGATTTATTGCTGAGCTGGAAGATAGTGGATTGTAGTCCCAGGTTCACCTCGAACTGTAGCGCCACCTAAATAAGTAAGTGGTAGCTAGTTATGTGTTGATTATTTCAATTGAGAACAGTAACAGCGTGTCCTGGAGTGCGTTTGTGGAAGGTGTTCTCAAGGCACCGATAATCCTGAGGCGTGTATACCTCACGAGGAAACTATGGCCTTAATCCAAGTATATTTGCCCGACATTTCATATATATAAACTCTTTTCTATTTTAAGACGATTTACTTTGAGAATCTGATTCCAAAGAAGTTGGGAAAGTACACCCTTAGAGAGTTTCCTAATAGGCCTGTCAGGTAATAAGCTACTTTCAATGGATGCATTTTTATCAGACGGTTCAGAGATGTAGAGGTTGGTATACAAAGATGAGAGTCTGGGGAATTGCACCCACTTTACCTACCTACTCTTTTCGACAGTCTTACCATTGTAATAGCTCGCGCTCAGAATCCTGTAGACGTTTCTTTGTCTCAGTCGTAATTTTTATTCGAGGTGTCTTTGTGGTAATTTGTTTTGAACTGCGATTTGGTCTTATACATATTTTACTATATCTTCTGCAGTTGGTATCCCCTTTAACTCAATTTGCAGTGCTTGCCCCTCGATTTCAAATCGCAGACAGAAAAACAACACATGTTCCACATTTCTCAGTCTGCTCTCGCAACTCGAACAAAAGGGGGAGTTGTCATGCTTATATTTGGGGAGATAGCTTCAAAACATCCATATCCACTTAGTAGCTATGTTATGTAAGAATTAACGTCACCATAGTTACTAAAAGACTACTCCGACTAAAAGGCGTCTTCAGCTATATATCAAAGATACATGATTTGGCATAATATGCTCAAGTGCATTATTATATTTCCAACTGACATAGTACTCCAGATGATCATTGAACGAGAGCCTTATGTGTTTGACGGCTTGCTTCGGCTAAACGTATGTCAACCTTTAGTAAGAGTGATTGTTTCACTCTTCTTTCTGCTATAAATTAGCTTACGACTTCCGTCTTTTGTTCTGCTAACTTTAAACCCATGGATTGAAGTCAGTGTTGAAGAGTCCCAAATGTGTTGTTACTTATTTGTATCATCACGTCCAATAGTTGGCTGATGATGGATATCGCTATATTGTCCGTAAAGCCTTGAGACTTGATTTTTTTTATTGATAAATTGAGTATCGAATGATTTACAAGATTAAACAGCAATTACCAAATCCTGTTGCTCCATCATCCGTGTTGTTGGCTCTATCATCCGTGGCTTATATTAGTATTCTTTGTCTAAAGCTTATGATAGCTTATATCACTACCTTCATGATAATGTTGCTACACACATGTTTTTTAAGTCTGTCTTTGAATTTCGTCCAGGATACTTCTGAATTCTTTAAGATACTTGATAAAATTGGTTTTTTTGTCGCAAACCAACAAACCTCAGTCTGAAATTATTTCGCCCCTTTTTTCCAGGTTTTCCAGTACAGAGGCATCTTTATGTATTCGGCTCAGTAAAAGCCTTACCGAGTCTTGCAAGAAACACTTATCCGCCATGGTTGACGATTACCATGTATTGATATGATAGTTGGACCAGTGCCAACTTTAGGGCGGAAAAACACTATTGTATCCCATTGTATTTTTAGATACATACAAGTTTCGTTTATGACTCATATGATTAAGGTACAAAACCATACCATATCTAGAGTAGATTCCTCAATCAGACATATGCAGATTGATTCAAAACCCGACTGGATAATTTCATTGAAATACGATATTATGTAGTTTCCTGATTTTCATGTCTGATCACATTTAATTATTATTAAATTCAAAACGTAATAAAATTATTGGTCTTTCATTCTCAAAACAATACCCAGTTGCTATTGAATGTCAACGATAACATACTTAATAAAATATACGGCAAGCATCTGTTAATTTAAATTGACTCTATAATTTATTGAATTTATTATGTTCATTATCTTTTCTTCTTTTTTTTTTTTTTTTGTGAGTTCATCAATTATAAGAGAGAAAAAAAATACAAAATACAAAACGAATGTTGTTTTTCAAGAATGTGTTTCTCAACGAAACATTCTTTTCAAGTTTAAGTGGGCGCAGGGAATAATAGAATACAACGCATAAGAACAATATAAAGCTCTTGAAAGCATTTTCCATTCCGACACAGAACAAAACAAATGTCGTATCTAATCTTGTAATAGACTTGTGATCATAATCATTATCGTTAATTCAAATGGATACGACGACTTCCAGAATGACGAAGAAGTATTTCTTTTTGTTTTTTTTTTTTGCTTGACAATATTCAGACCACCCACAATTTTATAGACCAAATGATATAACATTATTGAGATATCAGCAGATTTGAATGGTCCTTCGTTACATATTCATTCATGTGAATTTGGATTAAGCAAATATTAAGCAAATGACATTTATGAATATTTATATATTGATGTCTACGTCAATGTTGGAGAGAGACGATTTAGTTTAGTTATTTGAATTATATTTAGGTTGAACAACTGTTTTTTAATTAATAAGAGTATTTATGCAGACATTTCAGATTGTGGTCTAAAGAAATAAGTCACTTTAAACAGAATGTTATGTCACTATATAGACGAAGATACACATTACAGATAAGAGGTATGAAAGAAAATGTCATAGTTTATACTTTGAATATGCGGCTTGACTTAAGAGTTACTAATTATCGCATCTCATTTATGCATATGCAAATCAATTTATTAATTAATGTGACCTTAAGTCCTACATTTAGTAACATTTAGTTCTAAACTTACGCGACAAGGCCATACGATAATCCGTAAGAATTCGCATTGCAAATCAGCATTTGTACTTACATATATTTAGGAATACTTACTTTATCATTTGGCACTGAAGTGCATCAGTTGCCTAAAGTGAGCAATTCCTAGCCAAGTTAAAACAGCTTAGGCCGATGGAATGATACCTATGAGGAAACTTAGTCGTAAGCCTTGTCATGGATGGTTTGGTTTCTTAAAGAATCAGTGATTTATTTAATTTTTGTATCGACGGTGTTCGTGCGTTTTTCATTGTAAAGACAGACTTATTGACCGAACTTAGCAGAATCTCATTAAAGCAGGTTTTAGCTTTTGAAGAGGTGTTTATAAACATTTTGGCTAAACTTACTAACAGTGGCTTATGGCGTTATTTTGTAGAATCTTACTATAAATCGGAATGACTGAGTTTCTTCTGGTGAGAAAGTGTTACTGGCGAATGGATGAGCTCAAAATTCATATTAGAGCCGAAAATGTACTAACATTAGAGGGTTCCTTTTCAAAACTGCACATTTTCCGAGCTCATTTGTATAAATTATGCGAAACAACATTAAGTATCTCTTTACAACAGCAGAGCCAGTAGACATACTATGGAAAAAAAAATGCCAATAAATTCAATTCTTGGACGATCGATGCACTTGGGTACGCTAATTAAAGAGAGAATGATTGAAATTTAGAATATATTAAACTGACTGCCTACCAAAGGTTAAAGGAATCTTAAAAGTCCAATTTCTTATACCGAATTAAACGTTAGCAGCTGGATGTCTAAAAATCCAAAATGACAAACTCGCTAAAACACGATCGGCGAATATAGAGAGCTCCCCATATGACGTGGCATAGAACAGTTAAAAAGGAGTTTTGACGACTGACTAAGAGCTGGAACAGAGCGCGAAGGCTGATGCTGCCGTACCCATAAGGATACATAGAACTTTCAACTTCGAGTGCTTAGTGATTTAATAGAGAACGACGGATCCAAAATAGAATCTTGACTTGTAACTTACGTTCCCAGATCTAATACTAATCAAAGAATTTTAGACAACTAACACGAGTCAGATCAGACATCGTGCTCTTAAGAGAAAAATCCTTTTAGGGTATTAATTGGGCAACAGAGACAGAGCCGATCAATAATTGAGCCATAGTGGCATAACTGCTAAAAGGCATAAGTACATAGCAGACTGGATATCCCAAGACAGCTGGGATAAAATCGCGCTTTGCAAATCGTTGAAGATTAAAATAAATGCTGAAACAGACGCTCAACGAAAGACTGAATTACGAAGGGATTATCGGGTAGCACATAGCACAGTTTATCACTGTGTGAGCCGTGTCCGGAGAAAAAGCATAAGGATGGCACACTACTGCTATGGAAAATCACTTCTCAATAAGGATTCCACTGAGCGATCAATCTTCTGAAAAACAACAAAGCAGCTGGACTTGATGGCATACCAGCTGAGTGCCTGAAACTAGATTCCGCCACAACGGCTAGTATTCTACTTCCGTTGATACAAACAGTTTGGGAAAATGAAACCTATCCCACGGACTGGAAGAATGGAGTTATTGATAAGGTGCCAAAGAAAGGCGAGAGATTTTGTCAATTTTCCAAAACTAATGGCAACTATTATTTTCGAGTGGATAAAGATAAGAATCTGCACACAATCGTGTGTAGACCATACCAGTACATATCTAAAACTACCTATACACTTTTAGAAGACTCCATCTAAATCATTTGAAACTTCCTATACACGCACCTAACATACCCGCGCATGGTGCATGTGACCGATATTCTAAGTCCTTTTTTGTAAGAAACCCCTAGCTTTATCAATTTTTTTTTTGTAGCAAGAAATGTATTTGAAAAAAATAAACCTAATTTATAAAGAATATTAAGAGGTACTTTTCGGTCTGACAGACCAATGTGCGGGTACATATCTGTCATATTTATAAGTCACGATTTTTTCAAAGATCCTGTCACTCTTATGACAGTGAAGTAGATGGTCAGAAATTGTCTAACAGAGTTCCAAGTCTAAATATAGACGTAAGCTATTTTAAAACAACCAGAGTCGATGCTTCGCTACTTGAGCTACATACTGACTTTTATCAGATAAGGAACATCTCATTGAGACCGAGTGTATCCCTATTAAAAACTTTGGTATCCAAAAGTAAAACAAAAATACAAATATTTGGCACGACAGGTCCATAAGACCCAGGGCCTAGCCTAGGCCCAGTTATACTCTCGGATGTTTGTCAGACGCTGGCGAGAGGTAGATGCGTGAAAGAAATTTTAGGTATTGTTAAAAGCCTTCGATATCTATTGCTACCATGCACCGACTGTGCCACTATTCAAGTATCTACAGATAGCTTTGGATTTTCTTAGAATTGATAGAATCAGATGTCTATCTCGTTGTTCTTGAGTTTCTACAAACAGTTCGAAAGCAAAAAGGTGATATTCGAAACAATCTGAATTACAAGGCTACGCATCTACAAATATTCAACATATGGTAGATAGCTATAGTGGCGTTTCAGAAAAACCTAATTAGCGCAAGGATACGCTGTTTGAATACCAACTCATGTAACCTAGGTCTTTGAAAGTATTATTGATTGATAAAACAAGAGTTCAAGTTGAGGATGGGTTCTTTAATTTAATTATTGATGGCTTAAGTCTTTTTTTATATGTCGCAGTCGATAAGCTAAAACAATGGTTTTGATAGCGGCTTGGCTGTCAGTAAAGAAAGCCACATTATGGATTGATGTTCAAAAATTTCTCAGTGTGCGAATAGCCTCACGAATCGAGTGAATATCCACCGAAAAGATTTGGATATATTCAGCTTGCATGAAATATTCCTGCGCCTACTCCGCAGTCCAATTTTGGGTCTTCCATATAAATTCCAGTATCAAAATCTTTAAGCATTGCTTTTTTCCATTCTGTTTTGGTTACGAACTTTACTGAAAAGATTTGTTTTTAGATTTAACGTGGAGACTCTAGGGTCAGTCGAAGGCGCAACCAAATCTCCAGCACGCAGATTCTCTAAGCCGGACTTGGCTAGATAGCCATGTATCTTTTCCTCTTTGGTTAAGTGGTTCGAAGGATCAATAGGTAGCATTGTATATGGATTTCACGAATTGTTCGTGCAAGTAGGTTTATGTTAACAGAAATTCATTGGTGCTGCAAGATCATAAACTCTTTAAAAATGTTTACAAACAGCATTTGTTCGTACTAAATTTTAATACAGGAATATTTCGTAACTGCTATACACATAAAAATGTTACAAAACAGCTCTTTCTAATATACTATCCACCACTCTGCGCCATAAAGTGGTGAATTTACACCATATACCCAAGATGGCCGAATGTTGAAACAAGTTATAAATGATCCTTCCATTACTCCGCCCATCATTGTTTGAATTGCATGCATGTGTAAGTATCAGTCCTGAACATCTGCTACTAAAATGCCTTATTGAGAGATTAAGAATTAATCGTGAAGATCCAAGGGTGGTTGTTTTTTTTTCTATACCAGATTGTGTTGAATCATTCTTTTCATTGAATAAATGTCTTTTGCCTTTCATATACGTGGCATATACCGTATCCATATATCTATTCAATAGTTATGAGGTATAATTTATTTTACCAACAAATTTTAGACACTTCTCTTAAATAACTATCCATTGGCTTTCAAAAAGATACTTTTGATTTCACCTATTAGCGGCAGATACATCGACTCATACTCGCAATTTTTCCGGTTGTAATTCATTCACACGCTAAATAGTGTATGACTAAGTGAAGAACCTTGATGTACATCAATTTGATAAAACAAAATGCAAATAAGATTTTAATAATTACATGCATACCATTTATGTCGCCGTATTAGTGAACATAAATTCATGACGACACATTAGGAAGAAGCAACTGATGAAACGACAAACACTCTTTTTTTGTATCTATGACGCGTATGCTGATTTTTATGGGCTTGTTTGTTTTATTTACATATTTCTTTACTATAAAGCTATACACATATGAATATGGGTCAAATACTTAGTTTTTTTTTCGTGCTCCCAGTTGGCGCCGCTTAAATCTTGCCACTTTAAAATACAGTGATACTTCCATACGGGTGATGGTTTCTTATTGTTCTACAAGATGATTTCTCGCTCTAAGAAGGGGGTAAATCTGTTCTGCGTGTGGAAGATTTATGGCCTAAGCGGGTTCTGTGATGAGCAACTGTCTAGCTCCTATTGCAAAACTAATTATTACAATGTTCCTTATACCATTCGAAACATATTCATTTCATGGCAAGTAATTATGACTTTTACCTTTTTGATTGATGCTGGTTGTCCCAGTTACCATTTATAAAGGTTGAACACTATGCAGTACATACCAATCAAACTTGTAAGGACAACTTACTTTTATGGTATTTTTCCTTTATGTCTTATCATCCTTTTTCGGCTATTACCATCTCATATTACCTGACGAACCCACATTTTCAATCTCCAGACATTTGACTATTATATCGTCGTTCAACTGTTTACTTCAACTTCAGAAAAGAAGTGATTAAGTTGAAAGGTTGTAGTCCCAAAGCACAAATCCGATTTTAATGGCCAACTTGGGGGTTAAACTCTTTTGTGTGCAAACAAAAGCAACTGGACTGTTGAAGTGTTTTTTGTTTTTTCATATAGCTTTTGTTAGAAAGAGGACATGATTAATTTAGTTTCATGGAATCAACGTTCAACTAGAACATACATACATACACAGATACTTATGTGCAAAGGTACTGTTCAGACTGTTATTGCAGACTTTAATGGATTGTTTTTCTACTTCTTTATTAAATAAGTTTGAATTTGCAAAAGTTTTAGCAATAAAATCAAACATCTTTGACATGTGTTTACATCTTCTGATAATTAACAGTTAAAGGACTTAAGATTCTTATTAGAAACTATTTTTTTATAGTGTGTTTTGGTCAGACCGGCTGTAGTAGAGAACATATCTTGGGATTAATTAGATAAACCAACGAAACACATTGGTGTCACTCATATCGCGCTGAAACCTCAGAAAATAATTCAGAATTCAGTAATAAATTCCTTTACTTCTATTGAAGGTGTTGTGCCCAGTTAGTGCCCTTTTTCTAATCCTAGAGACATTCAGACACATATTGCAGAATGTACTGGATATAAATGCTTTTGACAGGATATTAAGCAGTATACCTACTTGTAATATGTTTTTTAAGGAAATCTTAAAACTAAACCCAACTTTTAAAGGCAACATTTGTTTATATCCAGAATCTTAGTACTAATACTTAGTACTTGGTGTACTAGCTAGTACTAGATACAGCCGAATCCATCTCCAGTACAGTCAAAGCGACATAAGCCTCAACAATGAAGTGAGTGATGAAGATTTTTCATTTTTATCTTGATGGATAGTTACTTACCTAATGGACCCCCACTCGAAAAGAATCTCTGTTTGAGACTCTCTTCGACTTCAGGCACTCTGTTTCCAGTTGTCAAGATCACGCACTCTGTCATCCATCATAGTTAGTTCTTGAAACTGATAAACTGCAGTTCGGTCTTTCTTAACATCTCGAACTTGGGGACTGTGACTCGAAGATGCTCTGTTAGAGCATTATGGTCCAATCCCTCGATGTGGATTGGACCATAATGCCCCAAGCCAGTGACCTTTTGGACTACATCCATCTTGATGCAGCACAATTGTATGTTTCGGGGTTGTATCTTCTCCAACATTCACACTCATTGCATACAAGACCAATTATTACATAATTATGGTTATCGTCCATAAAGTAGAAATAGCAGGAACGTTTGTAGAGCACCCATTTCGTCTTCGAAGTTTGGAGTTTTGACCCATTTGATTCTTCCAACAGAAGTAGTAGCTATTGCCTAGGGTAAGTCTTTCCCATATCTCCACTGGGGTGTCAGTCGTGTTTACTCTGAGGTAGGTAAACTCTTTAACATTTTGTCCTAGGCGGTGCTTCTGATTGCCGTAAAAACCTCTATTACGGTCCCCTAGGAGTGACCGATGATGTCGATATCGTCTGTATATACCAGCAGTATATAGATTTGTTGAAGATAGTGCCTTCCGTGTTAACACCTGCCTTGAGGACTAACAGTTCCTGGATGAAATTGAAGAAGTCACATGATAGCACATCTATTTACTTGTCGATATTCGATATATGTTTTGCAATAGTTTTTATGCAAATGTTGGTGCTCTTATCCGGCTGTGCGGCCTCTGGTCTTTCCAGCGTTCACTGGACTTTTTGGTTCAATCAGTCAATAATGTACTTTTCTTATGTTTCTTCATACGATCTATTAGTTTGAACATGCGTCCTCAGTTTCAACTTGGATTAATTTTCCACTTAAACTTACTTACACGTTTACACCCACACTGAAATATCTCCTCCAACAATCTGCGTGCTACACCACCTCCGGCGTGAGATACATACCTCTATCACATATTAATATTAAAAAGAACGGAATCCATCAATTACTTCTTATCGTATAAAGGTTTCAAAAATCTACCAATTTTCGTTACATCAACTTTAATAGCCTTCACCCCTACCAGGCAAACCGAATTTTAAAACGTTCTTATGATAGATGTTATCATTGCAGATGCAGACTGAAACTATTTATAGTGAATCAGTTACTAAATAAGATACAAAATATATGGACTGTAACCGAGAACAGCATACCATGTGAAGTCTTAAGACAAGTGGTTGAACAATAGCTTGTATTAAGCAATTGAGGCTTATGAAGTAACCTTAGAAGTAGTAAGAACAAACAGAGTCTACCTTGAGTCTATCTTGGTACAGTTGTGACGAAAGTAGGAAAACAGACAAATATTTAAACCTCATGATGTCACCATTGTTATATGGGCGCCGTGGCACAATTGATTAGTGCGTTGGACTACGGACCGAGGGGTTCAAGGTTCAATCGCCAGACAACACCTAAAATTTCCTTCACGGCCCACCTCTCGCAAGCGTCTGATAAACATTCGAGAGTATAACTGTCATGAAAATGTTTCTCAAATTGCCCTTCGGAAACGGTTTAAACAGTATGTCCGTTCTAAAGAATATAACACGCACAACATGAATGGTTGTGATAAACTAGGCCCTGGGTTCCATAGACATGTCGTGGTAAATATTTGTATTTTTTTCACCATTGTACGACCTTCTAATAAACACTCATAGAAGCAGTATTAAAGTAGGTATTTCTTAAAGAGAAAACTAAACCCTATTGAATGAAGGCAATGAAAGCACAAACAGCCTTATGTACACCGCTTTCCACAGAAGAACGATGCAGATCCACCTTGCCTCAGGATTCCTTACAGACCACTGTCGAATTAAGAAAATATTTTGCGACTATCAGAAGGTGACGTAAACTCAAGATTATTGTGAACTAAGTACATAAGATACTCGGGATGACTCTTTGTAGAATATGCAACGAGAACGAGGAAACAGTAGAGAATGGGTATTCTTTGGTAGGTACTGTAACATTTAGACTCTAGGCCCACTTACTAATTAGTCTAAACTAGTCATGTGGAGATGTGAGTGATTTAGAACTGCATATGTAATCATGTAGAACTCGTTTAGATAATAATGATTTAATTCCACGGGAGTGACACCTAGTATCATACTTTGTTAATAATCTGCATTGTCGTTTACAAAAACCATATGTATTTAGAAAAACGTCGTTTAAGATGGGATCGAGATCAAAATAAAAAATACTCAGAAGACATATGGGTCATTAAAATCACTCAAACTTCATTTACTGAATTCTATGATTATCTGCGATGAATTACTTAGAATTGAGTTTAAGGTTTGAGCCCCGGAAAACATCAACAAATTTCACACAAAAAAGACATCTCTCTCCCGAACGTCTGAGAGTATAGTTCAATAGAAAAACTGCCTTTCGGATATTACATTGAAAGGTAGGACTCTTTCATTCGTAAAAAAAAATATCTGAAATCTTTGATGTCTGTTGTTCTAATTAATTCTTTTAATTATTTGTAGTCAAAACGTCACACCTCGTGGAGCAAAAACTGTCTACAACACCTGTTCAACTTATTCAGTTCTGTCCTACCTAGTCATCTCCAAAACTCTACATAGTTATCTCTTCAAGTATTTTTCTCCATGTTTGTTTCAGACGATCAATTCTTCCGTCAAATTGGGCAACGAAATTCACTACATATTAAATATTTTGCAATCGAACTTTCTTTTCACAAGTGTGATGTATCTACTGTCACTTTTCCTGGCGTATGGTCATATCAATTTATTTCTGACCGGTTCTCGTTTCGTTCTCGCAAGTAGATACAATTTAAGAATCAAGTAAACATTACAATTTTAGAAAGAAAACCTTTAGACATTACTACAAAATAGTACCACTCTGTTGGATCAGTTAGACAAACTCCTATTGAACTTCAGATCCTCAAAACACACGTTAATCTCATTGAGAAGAAAGGATGTATAATAAAAAAACAGGCCTCAAGTAGCTATCTTGAAGTACTCCACCAAATGTACTCAACTCTTTCTTTTCAGCTCATCTGACATGAAGAAAACGAACTGATATTTTCCGAATGAATTCCGAATGACTCTAGTTTCGTTCAAAGGCTTTGGTTAAGTCAACGGATAGAAAGATAGAAACTATATATGCATATTTCCCACTAATATTGTTGGAGCCAGATTATGTACCCATAAGAACCAGAAAAGAAACTTTCAGGCTTCTAGAGCACAGGAAACATAAAAAATATTGAGAAAGTGTAAGAACTGTCAATTGTCAATAGCGGATATTTGTAAGAAAACCTCTTTAAAAGATTTCGCATTAGTTATGGCTTTATAAAGTTTCAGATAGCACGTAATAGACATGGATTAGCCAGAATGAGAGGGAGATTTTTTTTAATTTAATGCTTGGCTTGGACTGGACAATTTATAGCCAGTTTTTTTTTACATAAACTTCACTGTACTACACTTGAAATAAGTCGCCTCCTTACCCATTATTTCGTCCATATTCTCATAACTCTCCTTTTTCATTTTGTTGAATTCCTCCATTAAAAAAACAAAAAAGCAAAATTGATTTCCGATATTTCTTTCTCTACACAATCATCTTTTCATTAAACTCTCATCTTCCATTGCTCCATTCAGCCCATACAGCCCCCACAAATCAATATCATTTGCCGTCGCTTTTCCATTTTCTTTCTGCTTCCTACATCACATTATCCGTGGCCATATTTGAATATTACACACCAGAAGCCATCATCGCACATACTCTATGAACACACGAAACTGGAAACAAAATGAAACAGGTTGAATGCCATGCAAACACCGCACACAAACAAATCAAACTGCACACACAATCAAATGACAAAAATCATTAATGTTTCTTTTTCCTTTTGTACCACTCTTTCACACACATTTCTCCGTTGTGTACCGCAGTGTGTAAGCAAAAACACACAATTGCGGTGAACTATGGCGAACTGCGCATAGTTAGTGATGGTTGTGTCCATGCTGTTAGTAGGCATGCGGCTGCCTTTTGTGTTTGCATTTAGTGAGTGAGTGAAAGATCTGTAAAACCAGTGTTCCATGAGTAAAAGGGAGATGGAAGGTCACAAAACAAAAAGACAAAAACGCAGCCATAACTGTGTTTTTTCGGCAATGCTAACAACATGAGGACAAGAAAGAAAAAAACGAAGAAAGAGAAGGAATATTGATGAAGGATTGAAAGAAGGACATCTACCGAGCAGTTGGACTAATTATCTAGGATCACAACCATTCGCATCGGAGAGAGAGAGAGGGAAGAAGGTTCGTAGAAATTTTGAATTTATCCAAAAGTTTTTCTCTCAACAAAATTTGATTTTGCGAATTCGATGGACATTTTTTGAAAATTTGTTAAATTTATAAACAAATTAATAAATTAACAATTTTGAAAAAAATAAAACTCTCTTAAATTTCCAATAAGAATGTGTGCGTGTCAGATTCTCTTTTAAGGAGGGTACTCTTAAATTCGAAAATTGCACAAGTATGGGTAACTTCGAAAGAGAAACCCAATACACCTGTTTTTTAATTGATTCTCTTTAAATGCTATTCTCTCTGTTTTTCTCCGTTTGTTTTGTTTTGTTTCTTTTTTTTTTTTTTACTTGTTTTTGATGATATTCGGCTTTTTGGCACATGTCAAATTGGATGCTCTTTTAACGTCATTCATCTCGTCGAATGCGGTTTTTGTCGCCCGTTCAGAGAGACAGAGCGCGAAATCGTAAATTGCATTTCCTTGATACAAATATCTATTGTTCAACACACAATGAGAATCTTATTAGATGTGTGGTCTCGGTGTTAGGTAGGTTGTTGTGTTCCAGTTAGATAAATGAACTGCGGCTGCCGTTCTGATTGAATATGTTGTAAAATGTGTGGCGCGATTGATGCAACATTTTATATACCCGGAAGCCCGTGGAAGGCGATGGAAAATGTAATGATACAATTAAATTCGAATAAAATTTATTATCGCTATAGAGAAAGAGAGAGATTTTTTTTTTGTTTTTTTTTTCGTTTGTTAGGCAAACTGGGGTAAGGTGCTGGATATCTCATTAGATCAGTGGTGGTAGTGACGCATTGAGTTGGAAGACGAGATGAAAGGAAATGCAGCCCTTGTTGGGAAGAGACACGGTCGGTGTCATTGAAATTTATTGCATAGTTTTTAGATGGAAAGAAATAGGGGAAGAGCAACATAATGGGATAAAGATATGACCCATATTGAGATTTTTAGTACTCAAACAGGTTCTCCGGTTGATGGGTTTTTAATGAGGTGTTTATGTTTATTGACAATTATGTAGGTATGTAGAACCTCAGGTGATGAGAAAAGTAAATGCGGAAGGGGTATGACTACGGATTGAATAGGTAAATTGGGTTCAAGGAAGATGAACTCAAAAAGTGCTTATGAAGAAGTAGATGACCACTAATAGAGGTGTGTTCTTCGATTGATTTGTGTTGGGAAGATCAAGTAAAGAACTAGGTAGGAAGACATCATAATTTCTATCTGGTACGTATCTACATATGTATGTTTGTACAATATTTTATTTAGGTATTTGTTTTGTATAAATACTTGTGTAAAGATAAAAGACATGTCATTAGGTTAAGCTTAGTATGCGGGTTTGGCGAAAAGAGAAAATACATTTTTTTACTCCACCATAGCTTTTATTTGAATTCAAGCAACATATGTTTTTGGTTGCTCCAGGATGGTGGGGAATCTTCTAAAGATTCTAAAGATGCCAATAGCCCGCGCTAGTGCCATGTACGATTCATATACCTGGTCCTGACATAGAGTACCCCCGCACTCAGACTTCAACCATTCAACTCGGAACTGCCGTGTTATATTGAGTCGCGGGGTTGGTTAGCATATCAAGCTATTCGTCTTGTGTCACCTTCTTCTGAGGCTTCTGCTACGTTTTCTGCTTCTGCTGCTTTTCTTAGCCTTTCTATTCTCCGCAGCTCATTTTGAAGAGTTGTTATGAAAACATATGTTACCGTTCCGACTGTAGCATGTGGTCGAGAATTAACGACGAACTGGGCAGATTAAGTCTCCATGCCACAATAACACACTGCATGATCCGTATCTTCATCTTCATTTGAGCATTCGTGATAGGATGGTGACCTGTCGTGTCCAAAGCGGTGGAGATACTTCCGATTCACACCGTGGCTAGACAGGAACGACCTGTCCAAGCTTGGATTGTCGATATGAGTTTGTATGTCCATCTGCCTTTCATTGTATTGTCCCAATGAGATTGGCATACATACATATGTATGTATATAGCTACTAACACAGCCTTTCCTTTAATTTTGATCCTCTTGATACTATTGGCATCGTGTTGGCTCCAGGCTCTTCTATTATAAACCTTCAACATATCATCTACAAGGATGTCAATACAACAGCTACAACAGAGGCAACCTCGTCTGTAGCGCGCAGAGTCTGTATGTTGACCACAATCTCCTTTTGGTTCTTTTATTCTTAATGCATGCATCCTAACTGATAACAGAACTGATGTGAAAACTCCCGAGAGTAGGATCCATTTAGCGTATGGTCCACCGATGTAAGGCAGTATGCGCGAGAGAGCTCCCTGCATTTGCGAAGCTACCTTGGTTAAGTACTCTACTAGAGTTTCTTATCCACCATTACTTCAAAGTGTTTAACCGCTTGGTCTTGGACCTGATTGTTTGGTTTCCAACCTGAAAGGTGACAAACCCTACAGTTTTTCGACTGGTTATGAGGACAGCTTCAGTTTTATGGCCGGCTAGTTCAAGTTTGTATCTGATTTAACTGCACGATTCTGTTTAGCTACTATCACGATGGCAATGTCATCAACGAATCCAATTATAGTGACACCGCCAGCTAACGCTAATCGTAGGACTTCGTCGTACATGATGTTCCATAATATCGGTCTTAGGACCGATCCCTGTGGAATTCCCGCAGTAACGTTGTGGTACTTTACCCTTTCATTTGTATTGTATCTCAACTTCCTGTTGTTAAAATAGTTTATCATTATACGCAGCAGAAAATGTGGCGTATCCACCCTGCCAAGTGACGCACAATTTTTGCTTCCAACGTTACCACTGCACAGTATTCCTTTGTGCCGTAGAGCCATCTTTCTCCTTCGATGGCACCTTTTGCGATATTAGTTACCGCTCTTATGGCATCGACAGTAGATCGCATTTTCCTGGAGCCAAATCTGTGTTTTGAAAGAGCTCCTTTCTCGTCTGCTACTGCGAGTAATCTATCGTCGATGATCTTTTCGAGGATCTGTCAAATGGTGTCCAGTAGGCATATTAGGCGATTGAATGATGGTTTTCATGGAGACTTCTTTCCTATTGGTAGCAAGACCAAATGCTGCATTTTCCATTTTTCGTTAAAGGTTTCATCTTCAATTCAGTTCTGCATTGTCATTATGAAGATGTCTGACTTCTTTTTAACTTGTTTAATTGCTTTACTGGGGATGCGGTTATCTTGCTACATGCCTTAAGCAGCTCCTCCAGAATAATTAGTGGAATATCCGGTGGACAGACTTCTCTTACCATCTCTAGATGGTATTTGGTGGAGTGCTCTACTATAGATCGCTGCAGTATTGGACATATTATTCGAAAGGTCCTATAAACCTTCAGTTTGGTCATTAGGATTCTGTATGCCGAGCCACAGGAGTTAATATCGGGTTCTTCACAGAGACGTTTGAAACATAGTTTTGCTCTTCTCAAAACTTTTTTTTATTAAATTGCGTCTTGCAAGTTTTAAAGCGTCCAACCATTGTTGGAAAATTGGTCTTATTCTTGATCGCTAGACTTTGCGCCGGGCTTGTAGGCATTTTGCTGCAAGTGTTCGTCGGTCTATTCTAGACTACTCAATTTACATGTCAATGGAACGCGTGATTCATGAAGGCATGAAAAAAGGTCTTACAAATTACGAATTTTTGTCACAAGTTTGTTAAAATGCGTCGGAACTAGAGTTAGCCAGAAGTAAACCATGGAATCCCGTTGATAACATAAGTTTGTTTGCAGAATTTTATGAGCCATAAGATGGTCCTTAAAGCTTCTTAATTCATAAACCATCGCTTTACTTATCGACATGTTTGAGATTGTCAACCCAAAACCCTATACTTGAGCTTGCTTCACCAGAGTACATACATATGTAGGTAGGTATGCGACAGTTTAAAATTTATTCTACAGATTATTGTCACCGATAGGCATTTTCAAATCTTCTTGAAAATTATATCAGTCAGGGTGTCATACTCACTTAAACTACTAAGTTCCCAAATTACTTTACTTTACGTCATCTTAATCAATATAGTCCCGGACATTCACAGTGAATGTGGTCGAATGTATTTTCCTCTACAAGACAAAACCGACACTTTGTCTCAGAGCAGCGCTGCAATTTGTTAAGATGATACCGCGAGGGGTTATAGTGCGCTTCGACTCACTAACATAGGGCTCTTTAAAACGAGCAATGTGGGGCATAGCTTCATTCTTAGGGAATCATTTCCAATATCCCTGTCGAATCGAATGAAATCCTTCGTACCCTCGACTTCGATACATCATAGGAAGTAAGTCTCTTTTTATAATGACCAAAATCAGTACGGGGTCAGGTATATACTCGAAAGATATAAACGAACAGGTGGCTCTGAAACTTTCGAAAACGTGCAGTATGTTCCAAGCAGAGGTTCTAGCCATACTCAAAGCTGCGGAATTGCTTGAGAGATGAATAATAACCGAGAGGACAAATACATTGATAGTAAGGCTGCACTTAAGTCTACATCGCAAAATCTGAGATAGTCAGCAATGGCCGCACAATTCTCAGGCTATTATGTATG
This sequence comes from Xylota sylvarum, assembly GCA_905220385.1. NCBI lineage: Eukaryota > Metazoa > Arthropoda > Insecta > Diptera > Syrphidae > Xylota > Xylota sylvarum. The sequence continues at coordinate 45,852,469 of LR999958.1, forward strand.
CAGAACCATGTCGGATTATGCTATCTTATTACCTGGACACTGCGATATAGAGGACAATGAAAAGGCCGACGACGTACTGATCCCACAATTTGATACATAGGCATAAAAACACAAATCTGAGTGGTCAACAGGATTCCCGATAGGATCATCAACATGTCTGAACTAAGATGATGCAACTTAGAAGGGCACACAATGTCTAAGGCCTTGTGGCCTGTATTAGAGCTGAAAAAATCTGCGGAAATAATAAAACTTAGAATACCGATAAAGATAGTCTCGCTACGATATTAGGAATATTAAATGACCTACACGTCTCGCTTGACATTACACATCTACTCTGTCAATGCAAAGGCATAGCCCGTAGTACACGAGAAAAAATTGGAAAATACTTCTTTGATAAGCTAGAGGAAGTTGAGTGTTCGAACCAAATTAGGGAGTTATTTAAATTTTGTGAAGTGGTTTGGTTTGTTACCGTAATGTTATTCTAGGAATTGCGATGCACTAACCATGGTCCCTAGTATCTTATGATAACCTTATAACCTAACCTTAGATGATGTCGGAAGAAGCAGTAGTATATCATGAGCTTTGTCGTAGTTTTATTTGTCCCGTTTAAGGATTATTTTGTAGGCATAAGCCTTTGGTCACAGTTGATCATTCGCATCATAATTCTGAACCTAAAACATGAATGGTGAGCCAATCCTGGCAAGTTCGTCAGCAGACTTGTTGTTAGCATTTCTCGAGTTAAAAATAAAAAGCGATCTCGATGGCTGGATAGCGGTGTGCCAGTTCCATCATTTTGATGAGATAATCTAAGGCGTACTACCCTACATGGACTTGCCTTTTCTGTAGGCTTATTGACTTGAACACCGATATCTAATACATGCAGGATTTTTTTTCTTAATACTCGATACTTTGTACATTGTCTAACATATCTGAAAGCATTCATTTTTCAATTGTATTAGAAGAATTTGTCTCTAAAAGAATGTTTAATTCAAAAACATTGTTTTCCCATAAGTCTACTTCACGGAATGCTTCTTACCAGTTCATTGCGAATACCAGGTCAACTACTTTGGTGGTATTTGCATTAAGATACTTCATTTTGTAGTTGCTACAATGTAATGGAATTTCTCCTCGCAAGTCTTGTATCGCTAAACGTACATGTGTACACATGTATAATCAGTATAATTAATTCCTTCATGCAAGTATTCAGTGTTTTTTTTTTCTCTCGCATATTTTAACGAGCCAACTGAAAGCGAATAATTTTTGGCGGGAAGAAATGCACGGATTGGCACGGCAGTTAAATTTTAAATTTATGTTGAATATGAATCAACAACTTGCACCTGTTTGTACAGCAAACACCTATACAAGGTTAGAGAAAGATGAAAATAACATTATGCATTTTTTGTTTTACTTCGTTTCTTCTTTTAACACTGCATGACACCTTCCAGAGAATCGTGTAATCCTCCATCTAAATTATACTTGTACGAGTATCTTCATCTAATTTAATCAACCCGTTCTAGGTTTACTTCTAAGTCATCTCACCCCTCCTCTACAGTATCAATGGTGGTGTGGTGACCACCTCTTAATTAGGCTTGCTCAATTCCGGTTTAATAAAACGTGGAAATTTTTTCAACAAAACCAGTAGTTAGATCGTTAAATTAAGAAAAAAAATTATATGTATAAACTCAAATAAAGTAATTGAATTAAATGGTTGATAAAGCAATAAAACATGAATAATTTGCAATTAATTTATAAAACAATAAGAACATATAACATTTTACTAAAAATAAAAGCAAAAGGTAGTGTATGTCTGCAAGTTAGTTGCAAGAACATGCCATCTCAAGGCTTATTCGTTTTCCTCCATTCGTGCGAGTACATTTTCATGTACCTACACAGGCGAAGCGAAATAAATTAACTTATTATTATTGTTCGTTCCTCCCTTGTGGCTATTCAGTGTTAGAAGCGAGAAAGAGAAATTGAAGAAAAATCAATAAGATTCTAGGTCATGAAATGAAGTATTCCTTTGTTTCTGACTGCTTTGAGTTCATAGATGACGTAGATGATACCAAGCAAAGCAATACTTGGAAAATGAACGATTTTATCATGCAAGCTAGTAGGGGAAACGATACGGATTCATATTTCATATTTTACTTGAGTTGGAGCACCAGAGGTATGCCATCGACTGTAGTTGAAGGTATCAAATTGCATTAGATGATTATGTATCTACATATGTAGTAAGGTCTTAATTTTCGATAAGTGTGGAACTATCAGTAGTTACGGTCAAATGTTAACAAATGCAACGTTTTTAGCTGCCTCGTCATAGAGTTCTGTGTCACATAATGTGTATCTTTTACAATACAGATGGAGAATGGGGGCCTGAAAGAAACTCAGTATTGTAGCTCCATAATTAAGGACTCTCATAACTGAGAATTATTTGGGATTGTATCTTTGTCATGATTGCCAATTAGTTTTTCATCTCTTGGAGTCATACGTTGTATATACTCTAATTTGGACGTTAGGTAGTCACTTGCCATTGAGACATGGCTCGTTTCATAGTTTTTTGGTTTAAGGTTCGAAGGTCGCAATATGTGTCAAAAGGTTCTGCTCCCCACGGTACCGCCGTAGGGCATTTCATCCTACAAAAAGGTTACCTTAAATATTCGACTCACTTAGCTTCATGTTGCTATTCTGTGATTATCTGATTCCGGATGATGCTGTTTTTTCACAGCAAAACCATTTATCATTTCCCAATTTTCTTTTGACGACTGTTATCTTAGTATCCACTATTATATCGTGTATATTCTTCCTTGATAACATACATATGTTTAACGATGGTTTCGGTCCTTATTGCTTCCCAAATTATACATTTGGGCTTCTATGTTCCGCCAAAGTTGCTTAAAGAATTGGAAGAATACGTTTTCCACATTTTCTGTGTCTTCTCAGCAGCAGGAGAATTATCAAATACAAATTTGTAAAGATCCATCGATCCATTCATCAATTTTACTTTAGACTTGTTTCAACTTAGATACCATTAATGTATGAATTCTTTCAAAATATCTATTCCAAGTAGTCCTACAATAATAAAAGCGGCAATAGCAGACTCTTTTCGAAAATTTATACGTTTCCATAAACATACCACAGGTGGGATATTTCTTGTGTTTAATCTTGTTTTAGGACCCATCCTCGATTAGATGAGACTTAAGTTGGTTTTGAGCGGCCTATATACGGCTTGAAGTTGATTTTACTATCTAGTAACACTTTTAGCTTTCTGATGGCCTGTTGGCACTGTGTTGGGACTCCAATTTTTTTTCACCACTAGAGTTAGATCGATTGAGGAGAGCCAAGATCCATTAATTTGTATAATTTTATAGCAGATATCTGTAACTTCTTTATGGATTCAGCGGTTACAACTTAAACGGTATTTTTTTTTTCAATAGTCGTTGAGAACATCCACATCCACGAATATTGAATATTGAAAAAAAATTCACAAAATAGGCCCTAGTACAGACACTTATGGGACACTACCGAATATGAAATATTCATATAATACGTCCATCATATTCTTCAATTAGATGTCAAGGAACCATCAAGTTCGGGACATTTTTGGCAGCTAGTGTTACGACAGCTACGTATCGGTTTCCACCACTTTTCCATCTTTTCCTTGGAACATATCTTTTAGTATTTCGGCTACCATTCTTATGATTTTTGTAACCCATGTTGGTGGCTTTTTTTCTATGGCTTAATTGGATGTAACCTGATGTAGCATCTTGCGCAGGATACCTATAGAATGTAGATCTACTGGTATTATGATAAATCTTCTAGTAGGTGCTGAAAGCTAGAATGGAGTTTGTTCGTAAAAGTAAAGAAAACTTAGTTGCCGATGTGCCCCGAGGAAGTACATCCATTTTCATGCCAAAACAAAGTCTAAAATCAAAGAAGAAGTGCCTATCGATTGTAAAGATTTCGCCAAAGGTATGAGATATCATGCTGTCTGCGCTTCTGAGTTCATCGCAGACATCGTCACAGGTTTGATGTGAGTCATTGTAAAAGAAAGATCTAAAACCGAATGAAGAATACTTTGAGATACTATATAAAAGCATCCATCCACTCCTTATTTTAAGAATGCTAGTTCTATTGAACGACCCTACTGAGTGTGGCACTCCAAAGGTGTCAAAATTAGTTGACAATCTAAGGAACTCTACAAATTTCAGCTTCTGATTACAGAAAACAAGATAAGCCGAAACAGTCAGTCATAAACGAAAATGTTTCTTGTAGAAACCGACATTTAAACCAAAACGATACATCGAGCTGTACTAACTTAACTTACTTGGAATGTTTATTTATATTAAAAGGCTAAGTATTAAGAATTGATACTCAAATATTGAGTACAGAAATCACAATAATTCAGATCGAATCAAGGGCATGGGCATATACTATTATTTTTTTCAGAAGTGTTTACAAGGCAATCATTCTCTCGGGTGTTTGTCACACGTTCGCTAGATATAAATCCATAAACAAAAACGTTGGTATTTGGAATCGAACCGCAAACACACTCTAAGTAGTCTGACGCTGAAATGAAAATAATGAAAATCTCAGAATTTGTTACTCAATCTGAAGTCTACAAAGACAAAGCCAAAGCCTGAAATACAAGAGCGGAAACGCTGTCAGAACTAAAGATCTGATTAGTAGTAATTAGTAGTATGTTAATTGTTGAGTAGATGGGTGTTTTGTGAAGTATGTATATAACTTAAGTCAATAGCCGGATTTATTGTATCCATTATATCTGGTAAGAGCTTTATTGTAGCCTTATCCTTTTAGTCTGTTAAAAATAAAAGCATCAACATATTCTCCATAAATAAGGATAAAGATATTGCTTAGCTGTTTAGATTTCGTATAAACCTATCCGACTGTTGTAGGTCTATCAATCGGTTCCGCGATTTTACTCGGGGAAACAGCATTGACTTAGGTTTAAGCATATCTTTAGCATTCTCTTGCAAAAGACCGTCCATATGTATTCAGATTTTTTCTATAAGAACCGAACTATGCAACGATTGGAGTATCTCAAAATTCTACTGAAATTTGATTGTTTTTTCTTCAGCTTGACATCTGTTTCTTTACAATTCTGAAAGATCCTTATCGCATACCACGTATTCATAACTGAACGTTATTTTTTATAAATTTTCAAATTTACTTCCCTTCTTCTGAAATTAAATATTTCTACTAAAATCAAATTAAAATGTTAAAAATCATTTTAAAAGGACAGTAGTTATGCCCAAAAATAGGCAACGACTTAGCAGTCAAAAATGGACACAGGTAGATGGTGAACCAGCAATCACCAACAGTCATTCCACTCATCCGATGTAGTCACGTTGAGTTGGTAGTTTGCGGTGTTGATGGTTCTTTTATGGTATTCATCTGCTGGCTGCCGGCAGTCGAGTATTGCTTTTGCTTAACTAGATATTGGTATGCAAGAAATTAAGGATGGAGAGAAATCTCTTTCCAATTATGAGTAAGATAAGTGTTAAATGGGTCACACTGTTCCGCCTTTAATAATAACTTTGTATGATAAAATTGAACTGGCTTAAAATTTCCTTTCCAAACAGTCATTGACCGAATTCGCTAAAATTATATTTGTTGCTTAATCTGAAAGAAAAAATTTAAGAATAAAAAAATAATAAACGATAAATGATGATAAACTCATGCTGAGCCAACCCAGTTCAAGTGACAAACGACCAATTACATCCAGACAGTATGTACATATAAAGAAAGTGATTTGTGGCAATTGCCGATTCCATTGAGGGGATTTTTTTTTTTAAAAAGAGTTTAAGGATGCTTATATACATTTGTATTAGCATTTGTTTGTTTGACAATTTTTTTTTATAGAAATACAAGTACTTTAACATGGGACGTGATATGGGTTCACTACAAGATGTAGTTACTAATAAGCTGTGCTGTTTTGAAATGGGTTTAGTCAACTCAAATTTGCATTGGAAGGAGAATTTGGTGCAGAATATATATTATTTTTAAAGTAAAGTCCTTATATTTTGTGATATAGAGCAGACTACTTTACTTGTTTAAGGAAAGATTCGCTGAGGACATATGCAATTATATATTCTTTGTTTTTGTTCATTAGAAAAATACATACGTATGTGCATATGTTTCATATGCACGATGTTTCAAAATACCACGATTTTGAACTTGCACAGTTATTTTCACAAGCAAATATACTACACTCATGATTACTTTATCGAATAATGGTTGAAAATGCAGGGAATTAAATTCACGGGAATTTATTTCACCTCATGTGGGAAATAATTTTCAATGAGAAATACCATCACATCTTAAAAATGCAATTCTTTCCCACTTGAGGTAAAGTTAATTTTCCTGTGAAGTCAATTCCCGTGAAGTTATTTCCCCTCACCATGTTTGGCGATACATATGTATGTAATGTCCGTTTCCAAAGTAGTGATGTTCTTACGAAATTATCTGAACTTCTTTCACTTGGGATAAGGAGATGTTTTTCATGAAGACAATGGATTTTCTGTAATTTTTTATTTTCAACATTCGATGAGGATTTGCCAGGACTTTCCTCATTATTCAGCTATGTTTTTGTTTTTTTCTGCCATTCCGCGAGGTAGAGGTCCTTAGGAAAGATGTTAGCATGAAGCAAATATTCAGCTTTCATGGCAGGTACCTACTCTCCGAAGTTTGTCCCATGATCGCGAGTGGTTGGACCGTGAAAACTTTGGTGATGTGTGGGAATCGACCCTCAAACTGTCGCTCAATAGCGTGACGTACTGACCAGTAAGCCACGCTGCTAGTTACAAATGATGCACTGTATTTAGTATTTAGTGGTGAGTCTCGAAGTCATTGTCAACTATAATATATTTTCCGACGCCAAGGATGCACACTTTTCAACTTAGAAAGTTTAATTTCTTATTTGACTAGTTAATTGGTTGATGTTGCCCTTTAAGTCCTGTACAATCAATCTAAACTGTTCTTTCAAACACTTATCAAATCATCATCCTTTTGATATAATCCTAAAAGCATCTTAGAGAGATATAGCATGCATATATCGAGTTCAGCGACACAGATTGCATCAGCAATATTTCTGAGATAGCCAAGCATCTTTTAAATTTATCAAATAGCTTAATATTGGGTCTGAACTCGTTCGGAATTGCCTCCAAACCCTCGCACAGCTTTCTGCACACAATATATTCATACTCTCCTAGTTTCCCGGTCACAAAAACATCACGAAACTATATTGCTAATGAACCAGTGCAGGTGCTCAATATCCTTTCACAAGCCCAGCACCATTTTGTAGACTTCGTACTGAAATTCTAATCTTTAACTAAAGATTGAAGCGAACAAAAGTAATGCGAACAATTTAACAAACTTCTTTATTAATTGCTCTGTCAGCTATCACCTCAAAAAAATAAATTGCTAGAAATCAATCCGAAATCTGACGATTACATAAGTTTAGAGAGCACCGAAAATGCCGAACATATTATTCTGTGTGAATGTACGACTATTGCCGGCCTGGGCATCAAAATAAGTGATTCCTAGGACCTCTGCGTATGTATACCCTTACCACGATTATCAGACTTACTCTAAAATATTTATTATTAGGCAAATTAGACTTTTTTTAAAAATTTTTTTTTTCCTGGATTTTTATCTTCTCTGAGTCCTACAATTGAATAACACGTACGTGTACCTCTGTTGTATTTCAAAGTCAAAGATACTTTAACCCTTGCATTTTTAAATAGAAATAAATGCATCCATTTCTGACTAGGAAATATGTACCATAGTATCAATCATGTGTTTTTTATACAATGGGATTTCCTTGGTATAAATTGACTAGTTCTAGCCAGATAAGATACATGCATACAACTACAATGTATCTATACCAAATAATCTGTCCAATTTTTTCCATGAAATCTTCAAACTAAATACATATTTGCAAACAGAATTCGTTTTCAATAAAAATAGACCCTTCTTCGGTAATTTTCTATCAAACCCGTCATATTGTCTCAAATGAGGTATCTAAGTGTCAATCCCCAAAAACATTTTAGAATTCCTTATCCGATTATGGTACTATCGACAACAATACATAATTTGCCTATAAACTTAATTAGAATTTTTCTCAAATAAGAATAAGATCCCTTATGATATCCTCCATTAGAAAACCATCACTCAAACGACAAATACCATATCCCTTCGATCATATAGGATCTTAAAAAATACATCCCTTAGCCCTCGGACTATAAATCAACTATCTACACCTGTTTCCACACTCAATAACTTCTTATTTGTCACCTTTCCTTTCTACAATTTCCCCCAAATGACAAGATTGACACTTACCCGCAATGATAGAGTACCACTACTCCATTGCTACATAAATATGTCTACTCCCCCGTCATACATATCCCATTTGTTCACTTCACCAAATTAACGATTCGCTCTCCCTCTCAACAATAACTCATTGTTCCTGACATAGTCGAAAGTATCTGAAAATTCCATTCCTCCATTATCATTCATAAAGGCCTTAAATCCATATCAAACCCACATTTATCATTTATCACAGTGATTTACAACCGACTGCATTGAACTTTTCATTTCGTTTCTTTCAATACAATAAATTTCAACCGAAAAAAAATATCTCGTCGTGCATACTAAAATAAACTCAGCTAAACAAAAAAGAAGTTCTACTAAATTGTTTAAAAAAAAAAACGACTATGGTATACCACAGCGGATATATAGACACGTTCGGTGTGCATTTGCATTTCATTTTCATTTTCAAATCCGAAATCTCCAGACGATTCACATAAATAACGAGTGCCCTGAGCTAGCGAGAATATGGCTAAGAATAAAATTTTGTGTAGGTACCTTGCCCAATCGCGTTCGAGTTGAGAGATTGATTGATGATTGTATCTAGATACGCATTAAGCTGATGGTATTATCTGGATTTTGCAATCGTTCTCGTTGCTTTCTTCACTTAACTTTTGAGGTCTCTCGTCATGAAATGGCAAATATTTTATATCTCTGTGCTGTCCAACAGTCATTTGGCTAAAAGCATCCTCTTGAATTTTCTTCCGCACTTAGTGTGTGGTTTTATTGAAATTGTCCACCACTGCACAGAGGAGTGTAGTCATCTTTATTGTCGTTGTCGTTATTCGATTTCTCCTTTTGTTTGGCAAATACTTTTGCTTACACCCCCCATCTCCTATTGCACACCCCCCCTTTATTGCGTTGAAAACAAAAACACAAATCAATGCATTAACATATTCTCTACACAGAACAGAGATACAACGAGTATCTGGACAAATGAGTTTTACAGAAACAACGTGGGTATACCTAATTATGTATATTTTGGGATTTGTTGTATACGTTAGCATATCATAGATACATACATAATGTATAGTTGCGGTATGACTGTATCGACGAATATTTCGTTGACGTCATTTTCGAAATTATTATAATGTTCCTTCCTGTTGTCTAAATCGCATTTGTTTTTTTTTTCTCTCATTTCACTATGTCGTAGATACTAGTTGTAGATACCAGTCGTAGTTGTACTTGTATATAGAGGACACTTTGGCATCGCATAATATAATTTCATTGGGATTCTCTGGCTCCAAGTTATCTCTTCTTATTCATCCTCTGCGCTCAATTTAAATACGAAAAGTTCTCAAAGATATTTTCAAATAATTTATTTTTATTTTACAGATACTTTCCGAGATTGCGTGTAGTGAATGCTGTGCACTGTGCATCTTGGTAAACAATTTTTGGTTTTTTTTTCTTTCTTTACTTTTGTCTATGTATCTTTCTCGGGGACGTACATATCTTCTATTGTCTTCGCCTTCAAACTTTTCAAATGGAAAATGCATTTGAGAAAAGTTTGTTGGCAAAGAATTATTGAGTCACTTTGCGAAGTGATTGTTTTTTTTTTTTCGTTTTGACCAAATGTCGAGACGTGATAAGCATTTGGAGATTTTGGCAACCATTTGCAGTTTGAATGAAGAAGTTAAGTAATCCAAGAATTGAATTATTTTAAAAACTACTGCGTGGATGCACTTTAATTGACATTTCAAATAAATTCCAGAAAGCAAAGAAATTTTTATAAATAAATGCAATTGGCGGTTGTATTTGTTTTAAGGTTAATTTGCATTCAGTTTATAGGAGTGGAACTAATGCAAACCATTTGTTATAGAATTTTATTGCGGACATTCTATAAGACTAGATACGTTGTGCGATCATAATGATGTTGTGTAATGGCAAATGTGGGCAGCCTCAGAAGAATAATAATTGTATCTTATGCTCTTAGTTAATAATTTAAGTACGTAAGTACACCTATTAAATTGCTATTGTTGACAAACCGTCTAAAGGCAGTTCCATTGGCATGTGTAGGAGTGTCTATTTTTAAAACAAAAGCTTAGTACACAATCATAATGACGCCATTCTTGGTTGTGGTTTCACTCAAATGTCGTGTGTTGTAGTACACGTTGTTCTAAAGTTTGACTGAAACAACTGAACACAGAACATTAGAACACAGAGATATGTAAATTTTGAAATATGGGATCGTGTTAATTTTTCATTTAGAAAAAATGGACACATTAAGTGGTTTCTTTACCCTACTTCAAAGAAACTGTGATAGTCAAGAGTTGAATTTGTGAAGTGTCTTTTCTCAATTTCAACACATTCTGTTTGATCAGAATTTATATTATTTATTGACTCCATTAGAGAAGCCATTTCCTGATTCTTTTTATTCCCAGTGTTGGATGTGATTCGGTTTGCTTATGACTCGAACTGTAAAGGGGAAGATTTAATTCACCCAAAATTTTGGTGTAAATTGAGACTGTAGTTATAGACTATTAATCGGTAAGTCTAATTTCTGTTACCAAGATTGTAGTTTTGACCAAATTACTTCTACTTGAAAAAACATTAGCATGACCATTCGAGTACTTCAAACAACTCAGCTGCTAATACTTTCCCTGCATTGCATTTTGTCAAGAACTTGATTGCAATTGAAATGGAAATGAAATTTAAATTCGTGAATGAAATAAGTATCAACCTGAAGGTTATAAGAATAGTAGATGTATCTAATACAATAACAGACAAAGTCCAGAAAAATCCAGTGGCGTCAAAAATACACAAACGAATCGGCCAATTGACTGGTCCATTTCTGAAGTCACCAAACTTCGGTTTCAATAACCCGATTGTTTGGCAAGCTGTTTGGCATATGGCTCTGTCTGTTGAAGACACATACTCTCCATTAATCCTTTCTCAATTTATCCCAAAAAATATTTAGTCAACATGCTCCGGTATGGATTTCCATTGACTGTGACTGTGCTGTCAGCATCATTGAACCAATGACCCCTCTAGCATGAAACCCCCAGTCAAATTTTGTGGGTGTAATGACATATTGTGAATGGCTCAGAGTTATAGATTTGCCCAAAAGTTGAAAATTTAATAATGAAGCCATTGAGCCAGAAATGGGATCCTGAACTCGAACTTTGAAAAAAAAATTGCAACTTCTTTCAGTTCTAGCAAAAAGAACCAGATATGACCCAATGACTATACACTAGTCTTTATAAGTGCTTGGCATTAAGGGCATACATACCTACACTTAACCGAATCAAGCCAATTTCTAAATCAATAACTAGTATTTTATCCCGCTATCCTAAGACTGAAATAATTGCTACGGGAGTTTTCAATGTCCATGATACTAGTTAGCTTCGACACTCTAAACCAACAAAAGCTGAAGGTCGTTATACAGAGATCTTCGCTGAGTTGAAACACCTTACTCAGCTTGTAGACAAGGCCACTTACATGCTCGATGTTGATGGTCACGGTTAATACACCCGAGACCTATTTTAATCTCTCTTCCAGATAAGTCTTCAATCACAGTTCTCTGGAAAGATCGGATCATTGTCTGGTGTCAGCTTAATTCTCGTACTCCCATCAGCACTCAGTTAACAAAAGATACCCTAGAAGAACAATTTGGCAATGCGAGAATACTGATTGGAATACTAAATTCGTTTTTTAGTGGTCTTAACTGGTCTCTATGCTTCCTCGATAGAGATATAAATGCCGCTATTGACATGATCACAGATTTGGTTTTACTTGGATTGCTTCATCCCGAGCAAAACTGTTAGTATTAAACAAAAACAAGAACTCTGGTCCAATCCGACCTGTGTGATAGCCGTCCGGAAGAAGGAAGCAGCTTAAGCGATATGGCGCCAAACACGTTCTGGGGAAAACTGAAGTCTCTATGAATGGACTAGAAATGACTGCAACTCAATTTCAAAGCGAGCGAAATTTTTACGAGACCATAAAGTGAGGCAACAAATACTGCAATGTCCTAAGGGCAGTAAATTTTCGTCAAAAGAATTAAAGGCTCCAACTCATCGTCCATCCCAAAACTTGTTCGAACAAAATATCGCTGACTCCCAACAGAAAGCCAATCTGATAGCGAACACGCTGCAAATTTCACCACTCACCTTGCCAGATACTTCTCTACAACCACCATTACTGAATCCGGTTCAATGTACCTTAGGACAAATATTTTTCTGAACCCGGTCAGTAGCTCAAGTCCTAAAAGACTAAAAATAAGGAACAACAGAGACAATTCTTGCTAAACCTCTACGTAAGACATCTTTCCAGATAGGTGGAAACTGGGACACGTCCAACCGATCCCTAAAAAGGGCGATAAAACCTACCCTTCAAACTACAGACCTATAGCTGCAACATCAGTGCTCTCTAGGGTCATGGAAAGGATTGTAAATTTCCATCTCATTAGATGTTTCGGAATAAACCGTCTTCTAAATGGCTGTCAGTATAGTTTCCGTCAATTACGTTCCACAGGGGATCTTATGGTGTCCCTAATAGAAAAATGGCACCAAAGTGTTCACCATCATGGCGAATGCCAAGTAGTTGCCCTTGATATCTCTAATACTTTCGATAGAGTGTGGCACTGTAGCCTCTTAAACAAAATCCCAGTTTGCGGTCTCGGTAGCATCTTTTTATCATGGATCGCAAGCATTTTCAGTTAGCGGTCTATTATAAGTTGTATTGGACTATTGGTCTACCGAAAACAACTCCGATGTTGATGCAATCATAAAGTTGGGTGCGAAAAACTAAGTTTAAAAAAAAAAACCCAGTCTTGTCGCTGCAACGGGATGTTAATGTAGCCAAACTAAAAATGAGTGGAGCTGATTTTTAGGAATCTATTGGCTTGTCAATGGTTGGCATGCAAGTGGTTACTTGCCTTTGCTGGAATCATCAGATTTTCGAAGCTCGATGCCTCTTATATAAAACTTATATTCGTTCGAAACTCGAATACAATTCACATGTTTGGGCGGAATTTCCCGTAACTTGTCTGTATCTATTAGATCGTGTTAGGTATCAGGCATGTAGATTGATCGGTGACTTATCGCTATAGCATCGTTGGAATGTTGGATGTTTATTGGTCCTGTACCAATATTGCCACCACAGTTGTTCGGATGAAATCTATAAATGTGTCCTCCCTGTCCGTTAGTTTAATAGTACTACATGAGCGGGCTCTTCCGCACACCCTTATCTTTTGAAACCTATTTTCGGTCGACATTGAAATTCAGAAGCCCGTTCTTTAGCCACACAGTATAGAGTGCACCGGACTACTGAGTTCGAGGTTCAATTGCTCATGACCCAATAAATTACCTTTTGGATAAATGAACTAGGGAATCATATTAATACATATGCCATTAGTATGTTAGTTACTTTCTTCACTTATTCATCTTTGGTGGCGCAACATTCAACTTTGATCGATCAACTGACAATTCTTTCCAAGAAACTGCTTTGTTCTTCACGCATTTAGTAGAGGACATACAAGTCCCGGACATCTAAAATGGTTGGTTCAAGTCCTACCTGTCCAACAGTCGTATTTGCTGTATAGTCGTATTTCGTCGCATTTTTTTTTTCTCAAGACGTCCAACGGCATTTTCAACCACTTTAAAGCAGGTTCATGCTTCTGCGCCATAATGTAGGACTAGAATGTTTAAGGTCTTATACAACGATGCTTAAGTTATTCGAAAGATGGCTGTACTTCTCAATTTAGTTCTTCTTAGTTCGAAGAAACAGCTGTTGACAACACTACTTGTTGCGAGTGGTGGACCTCTGTCTCATTCCTAACAAAACGCATCAGATTTACGAAAGATTGCGAATCTTGTTAAAGATATCACATCGTTTAAATCTTATCTGAACATCAAAGCTGTCAGAGAAGTGATAATGGGATAGGAGGATTCTTCATGTCACTCAATATAACCTTACTTACTACTTATCTATTAGCACAGTTCGGAGTAAATTTAGACTTTTAACCAAACAATCATTTCCAGTTAACCGAGTCCTTAGCTTACTGGTTCCAGTTTCATACTTCAAGTCGGTTGAGGTTTCCTTCTTCTTATGTGCGTCACCTAAGAGAAGATCATCTTTCACTATTTTGCCCCTTTTGGCCCGGATTCGTGGCATTAAAATCGATGACTGGGTAGGTGTTGACTATCGATCTAAAATCACAGAGTTTTCTTCAAAAATCTACTGAAATGTGGTTATGTAGTTGATTGTGTATCTTTTAGTTCTTATTTTTTTGATTATCGGGACCAAAACATGTACTTAAAATTCAAACTTTGCAAAAGTTTTCTACTGGATCTAGCAAGTGCTTAATAGCTAATGCAAACCGTCCCGCCCGGCCTTATATTTAACTAAATGCGGGTAGACAAAATGAATATAAAATTTAATATTTAATCATTTAATCATGGCGATTAGATAAGTTGAAGATGAAGATCAGTGTCACCATGAATTTTTATTACTTAATCGATTGATGAAGATCATGACAGCTTCTAATTACGAGTAACTTCATAGTGTCCATGAAAGAGTATCTATTGCAAAAATTCTTGGCCGGCAATGAATTAAACTGCGAAAATAAGATACATATATCATATAATTAAGAACGCTAGGATATTGAGCTACCAAGATGCAGGCACCTTACTTCCAAGATAATCTGCCTTCTTTCGATCGTTAATTTAGAGCCATTGCGTCAATGCTATCAAAATCGATTTTGTCAGCTGCTTGGACCCACTAGTTCTTCACACCCTTCTACGACTATTGTAAAATTATTTCAATTAACAAAATCTATAAAGAAAAATAGAAATTATTCAGAATTAGCCGACGGCTACATTAAACCGTCGGTGAATTAAGTGATCTTACCCAATAGATACTTTCAAAATTATGAGGTAGATTCTGTAGCTATATTATTCTGTAAACAAAAATATTATTTTTCATGTTGTCTATCTCTGTAGCATATTTGTTCAAAGCTCACAGCTTTCTAATTATTTAATTAAAAATATTACAAGAATTAATAATAAAGCTGACACTTCAGTGAAAAATTAATTAACTGCAACACTCCAGTGGTTGTCCTTGTACCCTGCTGTTAGCAATGCACTAGACGTAGATACATAGTTTTACATCTAAAAAGATAAAAATATTATATTATAAGTAGGTACCTACATAATTTAATTAAATTTCAAAACAAAAACAACACAGAAATTCACTTTATAAACAAGTAGGTATACGAGTACATATGTTATTAATAATAATAAGTCGACGAAAAATTCCTTTTAATAGGAAAATAAAATTTCAATTTAAACCAATTGCACTTGTGCCGGACTTTGCATAATTTAATAATAAAATTAGCATTTAAATTTGCAAGAACCCATTCTACATTGGACTGCAACTGGGTCTTAGGTAATTATTAACTTAATGCAGGTGATTATGTTATATTCGGATTAAATCGGTCGCGCAATTGAATTTGTAAAAATATTCTCGTAAAAAAAAAAGATGCAATTTATTTTTTTTTTTTATTATATAATAATCTAAAAGGAATGTAATGACATTATCAAAGTTCAGTTCGTTAATCCGTGCGCACAAATCCTTCCTACCTCGCCCGCGGGATGAACTATCATGTTCGTGTCTCGCATATAAAATGTTGTCACCCTCTCGGCCATTATCAATTTTTTTTTTCTTATTTCACAGTCTGTTCTTCATGTTGTACCAGCATCAAAACATCAGGAGCCAGCCGCTTTTGTCAGTGTCCTATTCCCACCAACACGACATGGCATCATTTGTCCTCCCTCTTTCCTATTGCAGCACAGCAATAATGGCTGACTTTCTCATCGAAAATGATAATTTGACCTGAGCCCGGTCAGAGGGAAACGACAACAAGAAATAACATGGCGGAGACAATTCCATAGGTGAACAGATAGACCAGAGTATGGATAGATACTTTCATAGATACATGCGCAATATCCAGCCAGACCGCATATGAGTAGAGATATTGAATTTGATCCTAGTCTAGTGGTGGTGGGTACTGCAACGAGATGCACATTGAGTTTTACCTACCTGACTGCTGCACAGAATCTAATGGGATTACCTTCTTCTCTGCACGGGTATGGGTCTAGGAATATTTTATTCATCAAATGGCAGAGAACAGGATACTCTGGGGTGGATGGATAAAATATCTGCAACTAAAGTCAGGCATATTGATACGTGCGAACGGATATGCACAGAGTGCTATCAAGCAGCTTACGTACACATGATCATAATTTATGCATTTTATATGGATATGCACCTTTCAAGAGTCGTAGTCGTTGTCGCTTGGTTGCAAGTGACACTGTGGCGGGGATAAAATATGCACACATTTAAGCTTGAAGTTTACTTAAGGATAGCCTGTTTGCTAAGTTTCTTCTTTTCCTTTTTTTTTTCTTTTTTGCTTGCTTGCTTCTCTCAATGTTCTATCCAATCAAGCAAGCAAAAGACATTTACACAAGAAGCAGAGGAAAAAAAAAATAAACTATCTAATAAAAATGCAAGAAATATCGACACACAACGGTCTGGAAGAAGGGACAAAAAAATATCACTTCCCTGGTAATGGCGAACGGGTATGTCCAGTCCATCCAGCTCTTTCGTGTGTCCACCACTTTCTTGGTCCATTACTAATTGAATTCATTTACCTTCAAAGCATGTCTGGCGTATGGTTACTCTTCCTGCAGGAACCGCCTTAAGTGGTATCCGCACTTAAGATATACGAATGATGTAATTGATATAAGAAAAATTTTCACACTTTTTAGCTTTCAGTGTGAGTTTGTTTTTTTTTTTTTTCGTTTGCGAAAGGGTGATTAAATTGTACGCTGATTGGGTGTGATGTTGGATGTATTTAATGTTTTTCTTTTTTTTATAAATACGACATATCCAAGGTAAAGTTTTATAAAAACGAGAACTTTCAAGTTGCGATGACACATTTGATCAAATTTATTGTATTTTTAGTCGAATTTGTTTGGTCATAATTTAAGTGAGAACTGTTTTCTATTCTAAAATCGTTACAAGGGCATTGTAATTTATTTTTAATATATTGCTCGCATTAATTTGAGGAAGCAGCACAATATTTATTATTTATCTTATACACTCAGAGAAAAAAAAACCTATAAAAAGATCGAAAGTACGATTATTTTTTTTTTGTAGTAGATACATGGAACAATACGATTTTCCTTTTACAGGATGGGCCATCTGTTGGTTTCTTTTTTAACACTGACAGCGCTTATGACCTCAGATATACTCAATGGAGAGCGCTACCTAGACATGACCACCGATTTGTTTTGGCCAGAAAGTGAGGATTTGGTCTTTATCGGGCTATGGTTCCAAAAAGATGGGACTACATGGCACACAGTACGATACGATTGTTGGTTTATTGTAAGATATGAACAATTTGAACTGAGTGAATTGACTATTGCGCAACTTTTAACTAAATCGATGTCGCTGTTCAACTGGTATAGTTCGTTGTAGAATCCCCTCCACCAAAGGGTGTCTACGCAAACTGGACTAAATATCTTACGAAGATTTTTCTCTCGAAATGACTGAAAATATCGTCATTCGATAGAGTTTACGCCTCCACGTCATAAAGTAAAAATGGAATGATCAAGGTCTTGGTTAGATTGGTTGGGTTATGTGGCTGTCCGAGCTCAAGCAGGGACACACTTAGACCAAAAGATGGTCTATTGTGATACCACCGGATTACCAGCACTGGGTCCTACATGTAGAATTCCTCTATGGAATAAGAGGCAGTGCAACCAGTTTCGATGTGAAATCATTGCGAAATATGATTCGCTGTTTAAGAATTAAACCAACACAGAGACAAGGCTTGTTATTTTGCTTAAGTCAAGTCTGGTTAGATCACTAAGGTCTTCGAAGAAGTATTGGCCTTGTCTTTTTCCTTCTCAAATCCGATACGGCTGTGTCATGGTTCCTTCCTTGTATTATACAAAAATCATTGAAGGGAGCACCACGCCTTCTGGCATGTCAAGGTCTTAGAAAAAAAAAATCTCCTTAGTTCTTCGGCAAAAGGTCTTCTTAGTCCAAAGAAACAGCGATTGGCAAGAGCTATTCTTTCTTTTACTTTTGCTGAAGAGTTCTTGTCAAAATTGATAGCAGAGCCAAGGTAGACAAAGCTGTAGCTGTCGATAACGACATTCTGTCCATTTTATCGATGTTGGACATCATGCATGTACTTGGGTTTGGCCTCGATTATCACTAAACTCATTTCGACAGCCTCCTGAGTTCGACCAATTAAGTCAATATCGTCGAAACTTTGTCTAAATCCTTTTTTGACATCAAAGATATCGATGATATCATTACCGACCTTAATGAAGCGAGCGTTCTTCATAGTCATTCTGAATAGACGGACGAGTTTGATAGATATTCTAAAACTAGTCAAGGCTCTGTATAGCTTGCCTCTATAAATCCTGTCATATGGGGCCATCAAATCGATGAACTGATGAGGGGTATTGATTTGAAATTCTTGAATTTGCTACAGAATCTGCCGAAGTGAGAAAATTTGATCGATTATGGACTTCCCTGGCCTGAGACCACACAAATAGGGGCCGATTAGATTGTTGATGAAGGGTTTCAGACGTTCACGCAATATGGCATATAAGATCTTGTGTGGCGTGTTGAGGAAATTGATGTATCTGCAATTAGTTCCTCTCTTGTGGATCGTGCAATACTTATTAAATACAAACGAAATGAAAAATGTAGTTTAGAGGTAGATCCTCACAAGATAAAGAAATCAGTCTTCTTACCAGGAAATTAGAATTTCACAGCACGGACCCAAAAATGTATTGTGTCAGCATTCAGAGTGGTTTCAATCTCGAGCTATGAACTGACTCAATGAATTTTTTATGGGCCAAAACTTTTATATCAAGTGGTTAGTGCGTTGGACTACGGAATGAGGGGTTCGAGGTTCGATCCAAACACAACACCTAAAATTGCTTTCTCGGTCCCACCTCTCGCGAGCGTCTGACAAACATCCGAGAGTAAATCTGTCTTGAAAAAGTTTCTCAAAACCAAAATTGCTCTTCGGACACGACATTAAACAGTAGGCCCCTTCCATTCGTGTAAAAAATAGAACACGCACAACACGAGTGGTTCTGAGATGCTTTGGGATCCGTGGACCTGTCGCGCCAAAAATTTGTATTTTTGCAATTATCTAGACAAAGTACATTGACCAACTTGCATAAACATCAGTGCAGCCCTACAAACATCCACCTTGACAGATTCGGGCATATATCCACCACCGCTTGATCTGTTGAATGTCATCCGAGTGACAAAGTTTTCGACCAATTTTTCAAGCATTTTGGGCCGTATGTCGTCAATAACACGAATAATTATGGATTCCAATACGTCAATTGTTATTGGTCTGTCAGCGTAGACTATCCACTTTACGTATCCCCAAGGAAAATAATCAAAAGGAGTCAAATCATAAGATCTTGTAGGCCAATTTCATTGAAGGTGTTCATTGAATGTTGCCTTCAATAAGTTTATTGTTTCGTTTGCTGAAAGGCACGCCATCCTGCTGGAACCACATCTCTACCATAATCATGCCATTCAATCTGGAAACGAAAATGACATTAATCATGGCTCTATAGCGAATATCGATGACCGTGACACGCTGATTAATCTCATTTTTGGAAAAATACAAGAAGAAAAGTACCAAAAGACTTGGCAAGGCAATTTACAGGTGAAAACTACACTCTGATGGCTGTTACCTTGGTTTCTGAGGCTGGGAATAAAAAACTAACATGTGAAGATACTGTATTTTATGTAAATGACAAGGAGTACCAGGTATACCCGACACCATTGGGAATGCTTAGCCTATTAGTTTTTCAGCAAGCTACGGGAAGAAGGTTTCAGCAACTAATTCTTTGTATATATGTATAACCCCCTCTTTAGAACCTTTCCATGGTTCTGATGAACTCATTAAGATACTTAGTATATTATGATAACACACCTTTAAAAATTTACCAATCCTATCCTACCCTAATATTCATAGATTTATGTTGCTGACATTGAAAGTGTTATTCGGTGGCCCTGTTTCATCTAAGGAATTAATTTTGTTCGTTATCGAACTACCACCAGTTTATACGTTATTCCAGGGTCCTATGTGGAATTTATTGGAATTCTCTATCTGATTACCACGTCTTTACATTATAAAATGCATTATTTTTGTATTCTTCTCATTCAAGGAAAACACCATAAAGTACACATGATGAGACAGTAATTTGTCTGATCACCAGAGCTCACTGTCTACAAAGTGGATAATAAAAATTAAACTAATGGACATCAGATCAATTTAAGCTCCTTAGACGGAGCCCTCAAAACAATTTAAAAAATCTCATGTAGAAGAATAGAATATCCCCCCCATATCAGCATTTAACCGAAAACTCCTGCCACTTCACCTTCGAACCCACTTAGCCACAATATGCTGCCCTAATTAGTATGCAAATGCATTGGCTCATAAATCTTCAGTTTAACTAGACAAACTCATCGTTGCTGTTAACCAAATTCATTCATTTGCATTCTGTTTGTTCTTCACCAATTGTTGGACTAAAATCGAAAAAAAAAACGAAACAAATTCTACTTAAGTACACACTACGAGTACCGAGCAGCAGGGTATAGTGCAACAGTAGGGAGGGGCCAGGCCGGCCAAGAAATATAAATCAACATAACCTGCTTACATTGTACAGAAACGGCTGCAGCAACAGTTGCACAACATGCAACATTTTGAATTGGCCAGCCCCTTTAACCGTACCGAGACCATTAAAACGCCAGAGTCCGCAATTGCTTGCAATTTGCATTAATTTCATATTTTATACGATATCTTCGAACGGCACGCAACAATGTTGCTCTTTCCTGGGATTGGCTGTGCCATCTTGCAAAAGAAAAATGTTAAAAAAAATTCAATTTAATTCCCGCAACGCAATCTACCCGATGATAAGCAAGAATTTAATTTCGCACGCAGATGTGTAGAAAAACAAAAAAAAAAAGAAATTTTGTTAAAAAAAAAAACTGCAAACAGCAACAAGTTTTGAGACGGAACCAACGATAGAGATACAGATACATATGTGAGGTGATTAGTTATTGTAAGTCGACGTTTTATGAGACACTAATATGGGGTCATAAAATTTAATAAATTATTATCACGTCGGCGTTAGCGCGGCCGACCTTTGTCACGCTATATTATGCTGGCCTTTAGATTAGTCCTATCGCTATATGAAGTGGTGGTGGGCACATTCGTCTATTCCCTCTAGTGTGGGTGAAGAAGCACTTTCAGTTTCAAACGAACCCTATGCCTATTCATCACTTTCACTGAATTTGTATCTTTCATATTTTTTTCTGGGATTATGTATGATAGTTTAAAAAAGGTCATCCATGCGAACAAACAAAAAAAAAAACGAAAAGCAAAAACCAAGAAAAATTTCTTGTCTTGTCTATGAATATCCCGCTGTGGAACTGGGTTACCATAAAGAGTTCAACTCGTTCTTTTGTTTATCCCTGACTGGCTACCTAAATCTTTTCTTAATCCCCTGTAGTCGTTGTCGTATATAAAATCGAAAGTGTTGCAAACCTTAGAACAATGGGATACGAAAACTATCGAAAAGATGCGGCACCGAATCGAAGGATTTATGACTGTGAAAAATGAGAATAAGGAAAAAAAAAAAACCTGACCCGCTTTTTTAACCAGAAGCATAAAAAAAAGGGAACGCAACAGACAGAAGGGTTAAATTGGGAATCTTTCGGTTGTAAACCACATGCTAAGTGTTGGAAAATATTTATAAAATAGAAACGGCGGATGTTGTCATTGAAAGAGATCCAGTTCAGTGGAATTCGCTATGAATTTGACAAGGATTCGACTTGTTTCTTGTATGGAAAGATAATAAAAACTGTTTCAAATGGAATACGACTAGTCTGAGGTGTTGCTTTTGTTCTCGATAAGGTGGTGCCTGAAATTAGTTTGAAAAGTAAAAACATGCGTTTTGTTTGACTGACGTTGAGAGGTGAAGTGCATTTGGAAAATCGTACCTATGTAGCCTGTTCCATGAATGAAAAGTTAATGGAAATTGTTGATCTGAATAGAGTTTCGTGGTAGTTCACACGTAGACGTACGTAGATACACAGTCAAATATAATAGATACGCTCAGATGCCTTTAACTCACATTTCATTTACTGCGAGCATTTTTTTTTATCTCGGATTATATGTATGTATTTTTGTTTATTATAAACTAAGTCACCCTAATTAAAAGAAAAGAGGACATCATTAATATATCGCAGGATAATTTTTCTTTGTACTAATATGTTTAAGAATTTTGGAACCTGAAGTTCAGGATTTGTTTTGTTTCCCGACAAAGAGTAGGTACATGTTACGTAGTATGATATAATGCCGCCCAAAGCAAACTTTGACAGGATAGTTGAGGAGAAAGCAATATATCTGGAAAGGAATAAGTAGGATAGAGAGAGAAATAAATAGCAGTAACCCAACCACGATGGGGCGCAGTCGTTGTTGAAGCCCTGTGCCCCACGAGGGGTTACAGGAACTAAACAAAAAAACAAAATGACATGATTTCGTAGAACTGTTGAGCTTTCTATGTCTCTGATTTAAATATCTTTGCTGCTAAACAAACTGATAGAATTTCATTAAATACACCAATAGAAGTGGTTACCGAAGTTTCTTTCCACAGTTTAGCCAAAGAAAAACTTGATGAATCTTAATAGATCTTGTTGTGTCGATATAATTTTGTTTCAAACAGAACTACATAATATCTATGTAGCTATGGACATAGATATTATGTAGTTCTGTTTGAAAATCTTGCATATTTCATCCGTATGTGGTTTGATTGGATGAATGAAGAGTGAAAAATCTTCAAACTTCACAGGCTTTTTGCATCCTTTAAGGTGATATGCGGGGTCATCCAACAAGAGCTGTCATTTGAAATCAATAGAAAAACGGAAAATTTTTATTAAAAGTGGTTATTGTCAATTTTCAATTGAAGCGATTCCAACTATGCTTCTATAGTCAATTAACAAGCGTGTCGATTAATAACAGTGCACTTAGGACTTTTACAACAAATTTTCCAGATATACCCCAGTTACTTCTGACTTGGGTAGTGTCTGGATACATATCCTTGATGAAATACTGCTCTGGAACTTTGTGACTCCTTAAGGCTAGCCAAATGATGTTCCTTTGGAGTCCATCAGGAGCTATTTAAAGATCTAACAAGGCTACTTGCAGGTCCTTTTCACTCCCTTTTCTACTTTCCAAAAGGATTGTCAAGCTCTGTATAGCATCAGATGTTGGTTTTTCCTTGATAAATCCACATTGGTTGCTTGATAAGTCTATTATGATCCGCAGTCTGCTTTCGATGACTCGCTCTCACAACTTCATTGTGGGATATCAGCGCTATACCTCTATAGTTATCGCTGCAACCGAGGTGGCCTTTATTTCGGTATAGAAGTACCTACAAGGTGACTATTTTAGTAAATCATGTTGAGTAGTCCTAGTGTCGATGGCAGTGAATCTCGTTCTGATTCCCCGAGTTGAGTGGTCATAATTTTCTGCATATCTTGTGTTTGCCTCCTTGTTTGTTGTGAGGAGTTTTCTTGGTGGTGGCATGAACTTGTGTTGACCGATCAAGAAAGCAAGGAATAAGATCACCTAGACGGTTTAGAAATAGAATGATCCACTCATTAGGGTGACTAACTGATGGGGAGATTGGATTTGTCCTTGAGAAAAGTGTACTTTAGAGTATCGACTTTTTTGTGGCTCTTTGATATGCAGATACTTTTCTGAATGGGAGGTCAATTTTGAAATGTTGCCTTCTTCAACACTTTATCGAATTATGGTTGTCAGAGATGGTTATGATGGCAAACTACATTCCGTTTCCCGTCTTAAGAATCATTATTCAAATACGAGTGGATTAGCATTTCGGGCTCTAATTACCTTAAAGATTCCGTACGATGGCTCTGCATGAAAGTATCACACCAAAATTTAATCTGGAAGAATTTAATCCTTGTTGGCTGTTTTCAATTAGGCACCTTCACAAGTCGTGATACTGCAGTTACATAAAACCTTTGAATTAACCAACTCTTGCTTGATCTTTTTCCGTTCAAGACAAGCCAACCATGGTCTTCGTCAGATCTACAATTTATTGAAAGATGGCACTTCTATTGCAGTCATTTGCTCTTTGTTAAACAAAGTATCCATAAAATTTTAGGTGTGTATGCTAACTACAAAATCTTACAGAACTTGCTTAAAATATTTTGAAGAGGAGGGTTTTTTGTTGTGGAAGGTGCATATCTCCGGGTGGGGTTTGCCATTTTAGTTTCTTAGCTTGGATAGATGATGAAGATGTGTTTGATCGATGAGTTTTTATGACGATGGCAAGAGTCCCAAGCTTTGATCTTGGTCTCTTCCAGAGGAATGCCTTAAACCAAAAACCAAGAGCGTCGTTCTTTCACTTCGTTGTCTATCATAGTGGGTTGAGTGTTTGCTGAAGAGAGTGGGATGACTTCTTTGAGTAATACCGCATCTTCCAATGAACCAATTATGGTATCGTCCTCTTTTGTGTTAGGGTTAGAGGAAAAATCGTCTATTAAATCTATATCCAGCAGCATCATTCTCATTGGAGTTGGTTCTCTCCCCTATTAGCCAACTCATCTAACCATCTACCAAACTACATAGTTTGACTAATCCATTTACATTTATCTGTCTTTTTATAAAGAATTTCTGATATTTAGATAGTATCTTAAGTAACGCAAGTAACAAGATGATCTCTAGTAATGTCATTAATGGGATTGTAACAGAGCAAATACATTCGTCAAGCAACCTACATATTTTTTTGTCTTGTATATAGTAGCTATCGTAGCTAGGTTCCAATAATATTAGAAGAACGTTGTGCTGTTAGAATCATCACCTAATAAGTCGCAGATATTAAACCCTACTTTCATTGCTCTTTGTCATGACAGATACATCTTCAAGCTTTCGCGTCATATAACACATGATGATACAAAATGACAATTGTACTTGTAACGTCTGTGCTCTGCAGCAACTAACAATAACGCTTTTCCCCTAAATCTGCCAACTAATTGAATTTTGTTAACAACACGAACATTTGCCGCCTCGGTCACATAAGTCACAAAA
Source organism: Xylota sylvarum (assembly GCA_905220385.1). NCBI lineage: Eukaryota > Metazoa > Arthropoda > Insecta > Diptera > Syrphidae > Xylota > Xylota sylvarum. The sequence goes on from LR999958.1 coordinate 45,878,021, forward strand.
GTTTCGTGTAAACTACTCAGAGAGAGAGTCTTATATCGGCGTTACAATCTCTAGACTTTATTTAATTAAAAGTTTGGCGTAAACTTTGATTAGTGATGAGCCGCCTATTCGTACCATCAACACAAAAATAGCCTAAAAACTAATTTTCGCAATCAGACACTGAAGAGGGACGACTCACTTCGATGTGCGCCAGGAGTGTGGGTTGGTTGAGTAACGAGGATAATTCGCTACACTCGTTGTGTTGTGCTACCGCACGCGAGTGCCACGGCATATCCACATATTCATTTGGGAATACGATGTAGTGTAGCATGCGTCGGGCCATCAACTTGAATGAGAAACTTTTCATATTTCCTTCCAGGACGAAAGTATAGTATTTTCGGCGAAATTTTCTTTTTTTTTTTGAGGAGTAGTTGTAACCTTTTTTTTTTTGTTCTTATATTCTACACGGTACTACTTCATAGTTTTTCCTTGGATTTTTTCGTCCTGCGCTAGTACTTTCCCTTCTCATCAGGTTCCATTAGATATTTCCCAAAAGGATACAAATATCTAAGGCACATAGAACATACTACTACTATGAAGTGTGTGCGTTCTTAAAACTGGGCCCAATGGAATATCCTATTATTTTTCTGCTCAATGAATATTTACTGATGTGTATCCTTTTTTTTTCTTTTTTGGTTGGCCCGCTTCTTCTGCCCTTTGATTCAGGTTCTTCTATTTTTCCGGGGAGTTATCTTATTTTTGCAAACTCATGGCCTTTTATGCTATACTTCTCCGGTGGTGTGGTGGCTTGAGGGTAGTGGCTGTATCCCATTTTTGTTTTTCTCTCTCATCATGCATATAACAGCAAAACTCATAGATGAATGAAACTACATGGAAAAGTACTTTTACAAAATACGTGATTCAGAATAAATATTTTCTATCGAATCCTTTTTCGTTTTTGGGTCACTTTTCTTCTTTTATTTTTTTTTGTTTTATACGTATGAATGGATGGTTGGAGGAGAATTGGGATAAACAAAATGGGGGAGGGAAAAAGTAAAAGGAAATTTTTTAACAAAACTCAAACATATTAAACCAAATGAATCAATTCAATCAGATTACTCTTTCTCGTGCTCTGACCCATAGGGTAGAGTTGGGGATTATCCACTGATTTTAACATAAAGATGTACGTAGCTACACATTAATGCGGAAATTTTCTAGACAATATTGGTAGAGAGACTTACATGTTGAATAATCTTTGGTTTTTAAAACACCAGCTGACCTTATTTCATCACATAACGATTCTTACATGATGGAATGAAACTTAGAAAGGTTTAAGATCCCAAAAGATCGATGTATTCATATACCGACTGATATTTTTATTCTACTGGTCAGACTTGGACGTATCCATAAAATCTTGGAATCCATTTTAATTCATCTTAATTATTTTCAGACTTAGCTTTATACCACAAAAGGACATAGTCGCTACAGGTTTTAGAATCTCAACCTTTCAAGGGTATCTGAGTTGCGTTGAAGATGTAAAGTTTTTGTAAGCTTGACTCTAAAAGAGCTTAGAGCTGTACAAAAATATTATTCACTGACAGTAAAGCCTGCTCAGGTGGATAGAAGTTCTGAGTCACCGTTTAAATTGAATGACTAATACTATTTGACAGCGAGATACCTTATTGTCTTCGTATTTTCGTCATAGATTCTGCAAAAGTAGTTCCTTTCATATTCTTCTATCCAACTTTGACTAATAAGAGATCCTTCTTCATGTGTATCTACAGATTCTTTCGGAAAAACTTCTGTATAATGTTCATGGACTTTTTTAAGATCTTTTAATATCTTCGCACTTTTACGTATTATGTTGCAGAAGCCAATGTTATTTTATATAATTCTGCCCACTTCCAATAGAAACTTCTTTTAAAATGTTTTGACACAGAATGTAAGAATGATAAGGTCTGACTAGCAGATTCAGTTTGAGTCCGTTTGGACTCCTAGATGGAGTAGTCTTTTTTGGGACAGATCTGGGTACGTATGTGCATAGGAGGTGGAGAATGGTTTCTCCTAAGCTTCTGCTGAAGTCGTGTGAAAAGAGGCCCAGCCGTTTGGCATGTTGATCTATCAGACAGCGTCCAGTAATAACACCGAAAACGTGACAAATCTGTGATCTCTTCAATCCAGCACTACGTTTCAGATCAAGCCTAGGTCAGACCTATCTCGAAAGGTTGCAAGTAGAGAGATTTTGCCATTTGGTTTTGCTAAAAGCATCCAGCTTTATTAAGAGTTTACAAGTAGTGAGGAGCTTACCCAAGTTCCGATACTTCGATAGGTCATACCCTGTCTAGCGAGCTGGTCAGCTTTGTAATTTCTGTAATGCCTGACACCCAGCAAAGGTGAATGTTGAACTGCTCAGTCATCTCCAGAAGGGACAAACTGCAGTTTAAAGTGACCTTTGAAATGAAGTAGCACAATTCCAGGGTTTTGATTGCCGCTTGATAGTCAGTGAAAATGCTAATATACCTGACGGATATTGCATTACATTTCAGCCAGGCAAAGGCTTCATTGATCGCGACGATTTCCACTTGAAAAACGCTACAATGATCTGGGAGGCGGAAAGAGATGGTCAGATTGAGCTTATCGAAGAAGACACCACAACCCACCCTCTCATCCATCTTGAAGCCGTTCGTCTAAAATTGGACTGCACTATCCTCAGAAGTGGGAGCAGTGACCCATTCACTTCGGTCAAGGATTCTCGTGCGAAAGTTTGGGTCAAATAATAAGGTCGATGGGTTGTAGTCAGTGTTTTCTAGGGTAAAATTGAGAAGATCAATGATCGATGAGTAGCTCTTATAATAGCCGCACTTGCAGCCAATAGCTTTCCAAGAATATCTAAGGCAGGTGGAGGATAATGTGCAGGGCGTTGAGGGAGAAGTTCTCAGTGCAACACTAATGCAAATACATGCAAATCTTTGCACCTTTGATAGGTGATTGAGGTGAGTAGCTCTATTAAGAGCCGGCCACCAGACGATCATGCCATTCAGTAGTATAGGCGTGTACGGACACGTACATCCAGCCTTTGATATGAGGTTGAAAACCCCAGCTTCTACTTAAGGCCTTTTACAGGAGAATAGAGCCATAGTTGCTTTTTTTATGCGTTCAAGTAGATTTGCTTTCAAGTCGAGCTTCCTAACCAAAATGAGACTCAAGTATTTTACATTCTTTAAAAGGAGAAACTGGAGCCATTGTTCGTAGGATGGTCAATAAGGGGGAATTTATATTTCTTCGTAGAGGGGACAAGTTCCCATATTGAGGCCCATCTGGTAGGCCGAAGGAGGGCCCATTGGAGGATTTCTCAGAGAGTATCAAAGTGTTTTCCGGAGGCGGTGATAGCTGCCTAGGAAATCTCTCTGCACCTCACTGCATGTTGACTACTAGATTCCACAGAAGAGGAGACAGAACGCTACCTTGAATAGTTCAGCAACTAACAAGACTTCTTATAGCCGATGAGCCGTTCAGCTACAAATACAAAATATTTGGCGCGATAGGTCCATGGAACCCTGGACCCAGCTCCTCACAACCATTCGTGTCGTGCTTCTTAACGCAGTGTCTGAAGACGATTTGGTTTTTAGAAGCTTTTTCATGATAGTTATACCCTCGGATGTTTGTCAGATGCTCGCCAGAGGTGGGGCTGTAAAAAAAAAATAAAGATGTTTTCGGGGGACTGAACCTCGAACTCCTTGCTTCGTAGTCGAACGCACTAACCACTTGAGCCACGCCGCCTAGTTGCGAATTGATAATCCTGCGTGTGAGCAATTGTTTGATCAAGACCAAGCGAGGAAGTCGGTGGTCTATGTTTGACGTAGATATAACATTGTTAAAGGCCAGGAACGCGACCATGGTGAATTCCTTGATGCTCAGTTTTTTTCAATGATGCGCACTAGCGAGTGCAAGGCTGTCTCGACTGATTTGACTTTGTAGTACACATGTTGGGACGCAGAAAGTATAGATGAGCTGATGCTCTGTCGTAGGTGGATATCAATTAGTATTTCTAGTGCTTTCAATAGGACGGACATCATATGGTTCCATGTGTGAGCATTTTCCTGCTTTGGGTGTTAAAACAACTTCAGTCTCGGTCCATAGTTTGAGAATGTAGACCAGATTCAAATAACGAGACATAATGGTTCTAAGCCAAAGAAGCACTATATCTTCTGATTGCTGAGGCTCAGCCGGAATTATACCATCTGGTCCTGTGGACTAGTGTGCTTTGAAACTCGCATAGCTTAAAGTAACTTTTTAGAAGTAATTATTTTCGTGATATTGCTGCACGGTGTAGAGAAGGTGGTTTCTAATTGAGCTACCAGAAAAATGCGTGCCCAGTAGAAGGTCGATGGATTCCTTAGTAGAGGCGATCCACTGATTATCTGACTACATTAGATGGCTGGATATTGAAGGATTTTTGGAGAGGATTTTCCGTAGGCTTAAGGCTTCGAAGGACTCTACTTCGCATTCGCAGAAGAGTCTTCAGTTACTCCTACATCAGTAAAATGTTGTATTTCCTTAGAGATAGCTTGTAAGCATTCCAATCAGCAGTCTTACGATAGCTTTTAGCTAGGTTAAATAGAACTAGGTCCGTTTTAAAACTCTCCGCATTTGCAATCAAGCTCCCCAAGGGTGGCCCATTTGGATGTCAATCAAATAGGCAGATACCAGCTAGTAATTGTTTTCCCGAAATTCATGGTTGGTAGCCGTATGTAGATAAAGTTCAAGTTTACTTTTGAAGGTCCAGCGGATGAAGATGCGTTGTATATAGGCAATGATGAATAAAAAAGGAAACCCTCTAAGCTTTACATCGAGCGGTGTATGGAACAAAAGCTGCCTTTAATTTACTCGGTCATTGCTCCCTATTCTGCCTTTTCTTTTCTAGTAGTATGGGGAGGTGGCAATGGTGTTGGCGATAATATGTATGCTTGTCACCTGAACTGAGGGTTCGAGGAACAGCAAATACAGCCACCAAATAATATGAGAGAGAATAATAAAACTGAGTCGTACGTACAGTGTAGTGTACTTATGCCTTTATCCCATAAATTGAAAGTCATGTTCTACAAGGCCTAACAAAGTGGCGTTCTGCATTTTTGATGGAGTTATAACAATAGCATTGAACTAGTGTCATCTTGCGAAATTTCAATAATTGTTTTTAGTTTTCAAAAACGCCCTTAAAAAGTGGGCATGGCCATATACATATATTGGTTAGGTGAATTATAGAGAACTTTAAAGTCTATACGTTTTGTTTCAACAATCTTTTCGATTTCCAGTAAAATTTTTGAAAATTTTGTTCGGTCCTATTTGACTCCAGATATCTTCAGATACTACATTCCTGGTATTTAGTCTGCTTTAAGATTTTTCAGATATAAGTCTGTCTCGTGCTGTTTCTGTTCAGTTTCTTAGTTCGAAGTGCAGTCATCTTATCGCAGTTTATTCAAGATCAAATGAGTTCATCTTGAAGCGTGGAAAAGAATTAAAGGAATCTTGTATTCTGAGGATCTTCATGTTGTTAGTCAAGGAGTGTTCAAATATTTCCGAATTCTGTCGTTTTTCTTAATCGATAACTAAAGGTTTTAAACAGACCAGCCGTCACTCAACTGATTTTAAGGCGTAGGGGGCTTGCCTTCACTAGATTGTAGTTTAACAAAATCCTAGGTAGTGCTTCGAGAAGATTAGGAGTAAGGCTATCTAACCGAGCAGTAGTGTTTTATTCTCATTATTAACAGAATTAAGACTCTAAATGGCAGTTGGGCGTTTACTTCTTCATCCTAATTTTGAATACATTTTACTAAGTACCTATTCTAAACCGATCAACCACATATTTGAAATTACATTCAAACAATAAAATAAAATTAAGTTTCATCATAGTTTTCAAGACTTAGCTAGATATCATTTCAAATCCGCTATAGGGTACATCACAATCGCTACCAAAAGATGTTTAGTCCCACAGTTACGTCCAATTCTTGTCGCCCAATTTTAGTATACCATTATACTCAGTATTTCTGTGTCTCCTTTGTTATGATGTTGTCTTATAAAATCAGCAGTAGTAGTAGTAGCAGTAGAGAAACAGTAGATACATGATATTTAACGCAAATCGTTTAACATAAACCGAATGGATTCACAAAATTCTTAATTGAATGGAACTGGAGTTCTTCTGAATGAATTAATTGAGCGTAAATGGGGCGATGTCCTTGTTTGTCTCCTACACTAATGCCGGCATATGAACGACAAAGACTTGACATGAACGTATAGGGAAGCTACATTAAGCTTAATGATATTTTTCAACTATGAGGAAGCAGAACTAGTGTGTGTATATACAGGCGGTGTGTGTAAACAACCACCCCCTCCAAGTAGGAATGTCGCGACGAGTAGATACATATGTATATTTTAAAAGCGAAAACCATTTTCATTACGTTGACATATTTTGTGAGAAAATTTAATTTTAATAATAATTCTTTTTTTTTTTATATTTTTCACATGTCACTTGATTGAGCATGGCATGGTGGTTGGCTTAGTTTCAGTTTGACGCTAGCACATTACGTGTCCGTCGCGTTAGCTTTTATTGAATGTTTTCTAGAAATATGGTTTTGTGATGACAGCGATTTATTTTTGCAAATATGTTAATTTTTTTTTTTTTTTTGTTTTTCTTTTTTCATTTCTGGTTATTCTGAATTGCAAATGAGAAATGCTTTCAAAGCTGTCATATGAGAAATATTTTATCTATAAAATTATGAATTTATTTACGTGATTAAGTAAGCAAGTTGTTGATGTGCTTTACAGATGGATGTACATATGTATGTATGTATGTGTAGGCTGATTGGGGGCTTCCGTAAATTTTTATGGCTAAGAATGATTAGAAATCTATTTTATTTACAAATAGAAACTTAAAGAATTGAATACATTTTCAAGTGTTTAAGTCTGAACAGGTGTGTTGAGATTTTTATGTTTTGGTTTTGTCTTATAGAAGTGTTTATATTTTTATTTTTATTTCGTATAATATAACTAAATAGTTGTCTGTTGTTTTTTTTTTCTTGCAGATGGATTACTTAAATTTTCTTCTTTGGCGGCAGAATTTTCATTTTGATTTTGGATAAACGTGAACGTGAGTGATTTGGTTTTTCTTTACTTATAAATTTGTATTTTAAAGGAACCTAAAATAAGTGTCCTTTTTTATCATATCTTATCAAGTGATTTAAACTATCACAGTTCCGTCTTTCCTACAGCATACGTATTGTTGGTTTAGTAATGTTGGCTGACAACCCTTAAGGTTTTGGAATAGGGTAATAGTATATATGTACATACAGGGTGGGCCATCTAGTGGTTTGTTTTTAAATCATAGGTTATTTTGACACTGATAGCTGTTTCCCGCTCGAAATCTTGACAGAAAGTCAGTATCATACCTCCGCGGAACGAAATGAGTCGCTTTACGCTTGAACCACGTTGGAAAATATTGAAAATTTATTTCCAAAGTGAGTGCTGTGTAGCCCAAACAGTGCGTTATTTGAAAATAAGTTTTGGCCGAAACCCACCCACCGCGCCTGCTGTACGCAAGTTTGTGCAAAAAGTTCGTGAGACTGGTATGCTATTGGACAACACTCATGGTCCCCGTCGTCGTACGGTGCGCCACAAAGAATGACAGCTTGGTGCGGATTGTGGACTGCTGGCATCATTGGACCATTTTTCTTCGAAAATAAGGCTGGGAACAACGTTTCGGTCAACGGTGGGCGTTACAGAGCCATGTTAACAGACTTTTTTTTTACTGAAATTGAAGACATGAATTTAGACGACCTCTGGTTGATGCACGATGGTGCGTCATGCCACATAGCCCATCCCACAATCGATCTTATGCGCACCAAATTCCCAAATCGTGTTATCAGCCGTCTTGGCGATGTCAATTGGCCGCCTCGGAGCTGCGATTTGACCACTTTTGGACTTTTTTTTGTGGGGAACCGTGAAGGACCGATGTTATGCCAACAATCTGGAAACGATTCAAGCACTTAAGCCCAATATCATTTAAGCAATCCGTGAGCTACAGCCCGCAACCATCAACAAGGTCTTGGAAAATTATAGTGACAGAATGCGCTACTGCGAAGCCAGCCAAGGCAGCCATTTGAACGACGTTGTGTTCCATAATTAATGGGAATGATTGCTTTTACTAATAAAGTCATGCTACATGGAAAAAAATTAATTTTGTTCATTTTAAAGCATTTTTAAAAAGAAACTTGTATTTGGCCCACCCTGTACATATGTATCTATCTATCTATAAACATGTTTTCTATCCTTTTATGTCAGTGGTTAGGTGAAAGGATTTTCTTACATTTTCAATTATTTTTTGGGTAAGCCCCTGTGGTGGAATTCTGAAATAAGTAAGCTTAGACGTGAAGGTAGGAAGCTTTTTAATCAAGCGCTGTTGGGACCCACTTGACTGGGATCTCTACAAAAGCAGTCTTAGGCAATTTAAGCCTCTTGGCATCTTTTTTGTGAAAATATAGAAAAGACTAGTGATACTTCCCGGATTAGGAAAATCTTATCCAAATCTCCAATTATTCCTAGTTACATTAAAAATCCAGATGGCAACTGGACTATGTCTAGCAAGGAATCTTTAGAGCTTCTAATGGATACCCATTTTTCTGGTAGCAAAACAGAAACAGTACATTCTGTAGAAAACCAAACGAGAACCCAATTTACAGTGCCAGAGGGCGTTAGTCACCCCCAAGAAAATACGGTGGGCAGTGCACAGCTTCTTCCCGTACAAATCCGCTGGTCTTGATGGTATTTTTCCAATGAAACTAGAGCAAGGTTTTGATATACTAAGCCCGTAGCTCCACAGCTCTATCTTTAGGAGCTGTTTAAACTTCGGCTACACCCCTAGATCCTGGAGGAGGGCCAAAGTTGCCTTTATACCGAAAGCTGGTAAGTCCTCCCATACATCCCCTAAAGACTTCCGTCCGATCAGCCTATCATCCTTTTTATTGAAGACTCTGGAGAGGCTAATCGATATACACATTAGAACTAAATTAGATAGTAATCTTCTATCGATATCCCAACACTGCTTTACATTCGTTGGTAGTAATAATCGAGAAATCCTTTGAAAATAAGGAGTTCACTATGGTGTCCTTCCTTGATATTGAAGGAGCTTTCAACAATGCTACATCGGCTGCACTTCTTGACCTGAAGGTTGACAACTACCTTTGCTATTGGATCGAGCACATGTTTAAAAGCAGTCTTATCCATGCTGAGCTAGGGTGCTGTCTAACCAGAAGGTCAGTGTGCAGGGGCACCCGCCAGGTTGGAGTACTATCACCACTATTGTGGCTCATGGTAGTCAATGAGACCTTGGGTAAAGAGGGGTTCAGTGTTATAGCTTATGCGGACGACATCGCCATGGCGATATCAGGGAAGTTCCTTCTTACAGTTAGAGACCTAATGGAGTCTGCTCTAAATAAATAAGCAAAGTGAACGGATAGTGTCGGTCTTGGAGTTAATCCGTCGAAGGCTGAACTCGTATTGTTCACAAAATAGTTTCAAATACCACATATAACTGCTCCAAAACTCAAGAGTATTGAATTGCAATTCGCAGATCACGCCAGATACTTGGGGGTTATTCTAGATAGATAACTCAGTTGGAAACTAAATTTACAGGACCGTGCCTTGATTGCCCTCTATTCATGTAGGAAAGCCTTGGGCCCACTGGATATACACGGCAATCGTTAGACCCATCCATATTATGTACGGAGTACTAGTCTGTACATCGCAATACTTGAGAAAGTTCAAAGGCGCCCTCAGAACTACTCCTACAGCTGCATTAGAACCTTTACTTCATCTTCTTCCTGTTGATATCTTTGCAGCACTACGGCTTAGGGAATCCTTGCAACTGGCTCGTGGAAATATGGGCCACGCAAGCATCCTAAACGGCCATAATACTATTACTAGTAATTCCGACTACATAATCCCCTATCTGGACTTCAATGTCAAATATAGAACCAGGATTCCTAGCAGAAGTGCTTGGGAATCGGGAAAAATGTTAAACGAATCTGCGACAGTAATATACACAGACGGATCCAAGACAGCGTTTGGCACTCTCCAGTGTTTTGGACATTCGCATTGCCACTGGACTGCCGGATCACTGCATTGTGTTTCAAGCAGAAGTCTCAGCAGTCCGTGAAGCCGCGACCAGGCTTTCGATTAACTCGGTATAGTGCAGCGCTATTGTTTTCTATATACATAGATAGTCAAGCTGTGATAAAAGCCTTGGAATCGCCAATAATTCGATCCAAATTGGTAAAGCAATGCCGCGGATCTCTTAACGAGATCGCTGTCTGGTGCGACGTATCCCTCTGCTGGGTTCCAGGTCATAGGGATATTCCAGGCAATTGCAGAGCGGATGAGCTAGCTACGGAAGGTGCAGACCGGGACCTCCCTGACAATAGGGATGTACCGTCAGCACCTATAAAATCGATAAAATTCCAATTAGATACCGCAGCCATAAGTATGGAAAACAGTAGGTGGAACAATATCAGCACATGTCTCACTACTTGGCAACTCTGGCCAAAGCTGGATTGTAGAAAAACCAGTAGACTTATTTCCAGTAATAGGATCAATCTTAGAAAGATAGTTGGCGTCCTCACAGGACACTGTCTGGTAGGCAGGCGTGCTAGAAGACGTGGTGCTCCCTTCAACGATTTCTGTAGGAACTGTAGAGACGAGGAAGAGGAGGAAACCATGATACATCTTCTGTGCACCTGTTCTGCTTTATCAGTCTTGAGAAGGAAAACCTTAGGTGAATACTTCTTCGAAGATCTAAACGATATAGCCAGACTAGACTTAGGCAAGATTAGGAGCCTTGTCACCAAGTCAAACTGGTTTAATTATTAAACAACGAACCACACACTGAAAACCATATACTGAAAATGGTTGCCCTGCCTTCTGCCCCATCCGGGAAGTCTCAATGAAGGTCTCCGGTACTTGTAATCCGGTTTTTCCATAGTGGTATCGCAATAGATTTCCCTATTGGTCTCAATGCGTCCCTGCTAAGCGGGGACAACAACCCAACTCAACCCCAACTATTTTTTGGTGAGGGACAACTCATATGAGATTTTCTGATTGATGTCCTTTTCGAAATTCACGAACATTAAGCACAACAGTGACGTAAATTCTCGATAATAATGCACAAGATGTTAAAGTGAACTCTCTCGACTCCTACTCTAGCTAGGGTCTGTGGTCCGAAATTCAAAGCAGCGATTGGAAAGTCCACAAGAAAGGATATCCCCTGAATTGCTCCAATTATAGAGGTATTAGTCTCCTTAACATCGCTTACAAGTTCTTATCTGTCATACTGTGTGAACGCCTGAAATCCTACACCCTGATTGGCTCCTATCAGTGTGGTCTTAGGACAGTAAAGTTCACAGTCGATCAAATTTTCACACTTCGACAGATCCTGGATAAAACCCAAGAATTCCAAATCGATACCCACCATCTTTTTATCGATCAAAGTCGCACATGACAGCATTTATAGAGACGAACTATACAGAGCTATGTTTAGTTTTGGCATCCCTGCCAAATTCATAAGATTGTGTGTGTTGCCGTTCCATCAAGGTCGGTAACGATCTCAACGAAAGTATAGTAGAGCCCTATCCCGAACAACTATGGAGGCTCTGTATAAGACTTTGATTATCCCGGTCCTGCTTTAAGACGCTGAAGCTGAAGTGGATGAAGATATCCTCAGTAGCTTCAAGAGAAAGATTCTTCGTAAAACTTTCGGTCCCCTTTGAGTTGACAGGTTTTGGAGGATGAGATTCAACGACGAAGTATACGAGCTGTTCAGCAACATCGACATAGTCAAAAAAAAAACTGCGCATTAGTCATTTGAGATGGCTAGGACATTGTAGAGCGGATAAACATAAATGCTCCTGCCCATAGAGTCTTCGAATCTAACCAGGAGGGACAACGCAGTAGAGGAAGACCTCGCCTTAGGTGGCGTGCGTAAATAGAAGGGAACCTAAACAAGCTTGGAGTGCGCAACTGGAGGGAGTTAGCTACCGGACTAGCTGGAGAGGCTTATTATTATAAAATTTTAAAAGTCTACTACAATCTTCCATGCAAAGGTCCATTGTATTTATAGAAGTTGTTTTTTTTTTTATTGCTTTGAAGTATATCGAAGAATTGATATAAACCGCATCTGTAGCTATACAGATATCCAGGAGGCAGTAATGATGATAGTTTTTGCATAGATCTTATATCCATATACAGATCTTACCTTGATACCAGGCCGTGAAGGTTTCGAGCAATATGAGCAGACCATGTTGGGGTACCACCTAAAAGTGTCAACTCAAAAATAGGTCAAGGGATACTCGTAGTCGACGGCCCGTCCTCGCTAAACATTCAGCCAACCTTACGGGCATAGCGCAGGGGATAAAGATCATTACCTTAAGTTTCATAAGAAGCTTTCAATGCAAACTTATTTGAATTTACTACTTACTTACTTAACGGGCTCCCGACCCGTGAAGAGTCTCTGCCTGAGACACAGCAGCCTTCCACTCTCTTCGATCCCGGGCACGCTGCTTCCAGTTATCTAGACCAAGCGCTCTGGCATCCGCGATAGCTTGATCCTTAAAACGGAGGTTCGGTCTTCCTTGTCTTCTCGAAACTGGGGGCTGTGATTCGAAGATCCTCTTTGCTGGAGCATTATTATCCATTCGCTCGATGTGGCCGAGCCAGTGTAGTCGACGTGTTTTGGCTTTTTGGACTACATCCACATCCTGGTACAGCTCATAGAGTTCGCGGTTATATCTTCTCCTCCATTCGCCCTTCTCGCATACGGGACCGAATATCCGACGAAGAATTTTTCTTTCGAAAGTGTTCAGTATTTGCTCTGCTTTCCTGCTTATCGTCCAGCACTCGGCTCCATACAGCAGAACTGGCAGGATCAAAGTTTTGTAGAGCATACATTTCGTCTTTCGAGTTAGGAGTTTTGACCCCATTTGTTTCGCCAAACCGAAGTAGCAGCGGTTTCCTAGGGTAAGTCTTCGTCGAATCTCCACTAAGTTGTCATTCGTGGAGTTGATATTTACTCCGAGGTAGGTAAACTCCTTAACCACTTCGAAGTTACTGTTGCCAACAGTGACGTTTTGTCCTAGGCGGTGGACAGATGCTTCTTTGTTTGTTGACAACATGTATTTGGTTTTGTCCTCATTCACTTCAAGGCCAACACGTTTCGCCTCTTCTTCAATTGCCGTAAAAGCCTCTAACACGGCGCGCTGGGAGCGACCGATGATGTCGATGTCGTCTGCGTATCCCAGCAACTGGACAGATTTGTTGAAGATAGTGCCTTCCGTGTTTACACCTGCCCTGCGCACTATCTGTTCCAGCACAAGATTGAAGAAGTCACATGATAGCGCATCCCCTTGCCGAAATCCGGTGCATGTTTGGAATAGTTCAGAGGAACTGTTGCCGAATTGCACGTTGCACCGCGTGTTATCCAGCGTCACGCGGCACAGCTGGATCAGTTTAGCCGGGATCCCGAATTCGGCCATCGCCTTGTAGAGCTCAAGACGATGAATGCTATCATATGCGGCTTTAAAGTCGATGAAGAGATGGTGAGTCTCGACTTGAAATTCGTTGGTCTTTTCCAGGATTTGCCTTAGTGTGAAAATTTGGTCGATCGTCGATCTGCCGGGCCGGAAGCCACACTGGTACGTGCCGATTAGTGTGCTGCAGAAAGGCTTCAGACGTTCACACAGTACGTTGGATAGGATCTTATATGCGACATTAAGCAGGGATATGCCTCGGTAGTTCTTACAAGACATAGGATCGCCTTTCTTGAAGATGGGGCATATAGAGCTGATAGTCCAGTCATCGGGCATGACTTCATCCACCCACACTTGGTTGATGACTTGGTGCATGCACCCCACCAAAGCATCACCACCATGTTTGAAAAGCTCTGCTGGTAGACCATCAGAGCCGGCGGCCTTGTTGTTCTTCAGCTTTTTGATAGCTGAGCCGACCTCTTCAAAACTAGGAGGGGGAATGGATTCTTCATTGACTGGATGCGGGTTCTCTTCTTGCCCTATCACTCTCTCTACCTGCCCATTAAGTAGCTGCTGGAAATGCTGCTTAAATACATCTACTATTCCCTGTGCTTCGGTGACTAGGTTTCCTTCACTGTTTCGAAGAGCCTGCGTTCCGGGCTTGAAGCCAGCTGCCAGTTGCTTGGCTTTCCTGAAAAACATCCGGATGTTGTTCCTATCGCGGGACTCTTCGATATCCTTGAGCTGGGAGGCTGCGTGGGCCCTTTTCTTCTTACGCAGTATCTTCTTCTCCTCCCTTCTTCTGGTTCGATACTCTTCTCTCGCTGCCCTTGTTTTGCGTTGCAGCGCTTGCAAGTGTGCATTTTCTGTCACCTTTTTCCGGCGTACGCATTCATCATCATACCAAGGGCTCTTTTTGGGTGGTGGCTGGTAGCCTATGGTGGTCTCTGCTACCCCTTTGATGATGTCGCGATACTGGTTCCACAGATTGTTGGCGTTTGTGGATGGTGAATGCACAGCGGAGAGTCTCTCACTCAGGCGCTCCCTGTAGGCTCTGGCTACTCCAGACGTGCTAAGGCTTCCAACGTTGAATTTCTTTTTCTGGGCGGTCTGCAGCTTCTTCTCATTGGATAGTCGAGCTCTGAACTTAGCTGCAACAAGAAAATGGTCAGAGTCGACGTTTGCCCCTCTGAACGTTTGCACATTCAGAATGTTGGATGCGTGCCTCGCATCTATTAGCACGTGGTCGATTTGGTTGGCGGTTCGACCATCTGGAGAGCGCCAGGTTGCTGTGTGGATTCGTAGTCTTGGAAACCTAGTGCTACTTATCACCGTATTACGAGCTGCTGCAAAATCGATTAGCCGGAAGCCGTTGTCTGTTGTCGTGTCGTGGAGGCTGTGCTTTCCAACTAATCCGCCGAAGATGTTTTCCTTACCGATTTTGGCATTGAAGTCCCCGAGTATGATTTTGACATCATACTCCGGACAGGCTCCGTAGGCTCCGTCCAGGAGGTCATAAAACTCCTCCTTGATAGAGTCTTCAGCTTCGTCGGTGCACATATTATGCTGATGTTTTGAAATGTAGCCTTGATGCGGATCACAGCCAGGCGATCGCTGATCGGCTTAAAGTCAATTATCATTGAGCGTAGCCGATTTCCCACGACGAATCCGCATCCTAACATGTGCAGTCTTTTGTGGCAGCTGTAATAAATGTCGCAATTTTTCCGTTTTTGCATACCTGATCCTATCCATCGTATCTCCTGGATCGCGGTAATATCTGCCTTGTACCGCGTGAGGACAGATTCAAGTTTTTGAATAGCACCAGGAGTGTACAGTGTACGTACATTCCAGGTGCATACTCTTATATCATAGTCCGTGTACGTTCCGGGTCGTGGTATTAAATGAGGGGGTCCATTATCCGAGGCTTGTGTCTCTCTCATAACTAAATTTTTTTTACGTGGTAAGGAAGTTACCCCGACGGCACAACCCCCAACCTGGAGGGCCAGTTCCATTTTTTGAAACCCCTAGGACGAGGGGCCGGTTTTAAACCGAAGTCAGTATCCCGCTTCGGGGATATGAGCGCTGCCGTTGGCCCAATAAGGGCTCATCCGCCACCATCTCTTTTCCAAAAACCTGACTTATTCTTGGAAATCTTTATCGGCCTGAGCTCCGAATATGTCGAAATAGCCCAGATAAAGTGTTGTGCTTCCGTTTGAAGCTTTAACGCCACCGTTGACTCTATCGAGAGAGTTCGTCCGCTGTCGTATTTATAGTGCTGCAATTTTCTCTTGGTCAACACTCGCGCTTATAAGTTTAGCAAGTCGGGTCCGGATGGACACCAACCAGTACCCGATGGCTACCACTAGGAGGTAAAATAAGCACAATTGATGCGCAGTAACAGTTACAACACTGGACGTCGCCAGGTTGACGCCAGTCAGTGCCTACCCTATTCCTACAGCATCCAACCATCATTATTTGAATTTAGTTAAACATTAATTGAAAAACCGAGCATCAGTGTGTCAAATCCGATATGGATAGCTCATACCTAGTGATGTCTCGGGAATTCATCCAACTATCTGCAGCAGATACTCTTATGTAGTAAGTAATACCTTTTATTTTAAGGGCTTATGCAGACTATATTGAAATAATCCGTACTTGCATGAACTAGCGAGCTCTATTTAGTCCTAAAATTGTGAGCTAACTTCGGATAAAACGAGTTGCTCTTTTAAGTTTACAATGGAGTTGGTAATATGTCTATAACAGTATCCTCTGCTATACGTAGTTCCTCGAGTTTGGATTGTCTTGTAAGTTATTCTAATGGCGGATTTGAATTATTTCTGTTTTCTTTGGTTTTTCTTTTTAGCCCGCCTTAAGCTTTGAAGACATGTTCATGTTCTAGCTCTTAGCTTTCTGTCTTCGTTGTCCTAAATCTGTCTTTTAGAATTTGATTCTCTTTTCTGTAGAAGCTTCAGTTCCTATGATGGTTTGTACTTCTTTTTTTCTTCAAAAGAGCCTGTTGCTTTCTTATCCTTGGTGATTCTGCGGAATTTATTAAGTTCTGGTTAGTACGAGTATTTCCCCACAAAGGGGACATCAAAAACTTTAATTTTATTTTTTCCTACTCCTGCATAAATGTATATAAGTTCCTCAGTTCTTAAGCTACCAAATTTTTGTACTCAGTGTGATGCCCAATCAGCAGACTGTAGACTCATCGCAGAGAATTTTTTTTTTCTAATCCTGATTCTGTAAAGTTGGTTAATTTATTTCGTTAGGAAATATTGGCAGAAAACGTACATTACATCTTTTGCAAACTATTTTATATACTGACAGAAGAAAGCACTTATAAAAAGGTACCTTTCGAAATAATGCCTTAAACATTCAGATACATGGCTTTCGTCATCCTTTCTCTGAATATGTACATATATGTATATCCACAAGCATATCAAATGCTATTTACATGTATGTATGCAATTTCATTTCAGCACTTTTCCTCTCTTTGAAAGCACCTATTCCACGTGGAATTATCATCTTTCCGCCCGCTGATTCCTTAAACTAAACAATACCCTCGATTCTTCCCCATCGAAGATAAAACAAGTGTTCCGCAATCGACCACCAATATCATTGAAAGACAATTTGTTGAGTGATCTGATCGAGTTCCTTTGCTTAAAATGATATACAACTACAGATAGGTATCCCCCATGTTTCCCAAATGAAGCACACATTCCCTATCTCTCAGTCAGTTCAAAGATAAAATGCAGGATGCCTGCAGTGCCCAACAAATCCCTAACGATATCCGCAAGATTATGTATTTTCTGCTCTTCCATACGATTTCGTAACATTTAAATAAATCGGATCAAAAAGTGTTTACAAAGAATAAAAAGCGAAACGAAAACAAAAAAAAACAAAAACAGAAAGAGATACAAGAAAAGATGAAACACAACCGAGAGCACTGAATTAAAAAGGGTTATCTCCAGGGAATTGCAGATAAAATTTAAAATTAGGATACATCTCTAGCGAATGGCTCTCGTTCTTGGAGAATGGTGGACTTTCTTAGTTCTTCCTCAAATTGCTTCATTTTGAAATTAACTGCTCGCAATTGGCCGTTTAACATAATTAGCCATTGGAGAGGTCTCTCTACCTACTACTTACTACAAGTCCTGTAGCAAGCGCTCAAACAAGTTCCAATGGGAGTCGTGAAATTTTTGAAAATTAATTTCAACGTTCTAAGCGCGAATGGCAGCAAAATTTGCATTTGCATAATGAAATAAAATTTCGAATTTAAAGCGAAGGAAAATTACGTTTTCCATGTGCTCTGCCCCCCCAAAATCGAATATGTTTTTTTTTGTTTTTTTTTTTTTGCTGCAGTGTAAAAGGAATATAATATCCGTAGCGCGTACACTATAGGTAGGTAGGTAGTACATTTATATTTATGCGGCGCACCATCATATCGTGTATTGGTGCAGAAATTTTAGATTTATAAAATATGGTCGCTCGAAAAACACAACACACATATTGCGGCGAAACGTTTTGTAATAAAATTTTTCAGAAAACTTTAGCCACACATGTGACCAGGGAGTCATTGTCGGCAACCATGAGGACGATGATGATGGCGATATGGCACTACATGGTAAGACGGGAGCAGTGTACCCCGTCTACGTGCTTGGCGAGTATTGGAGAAGACATCATTGCCGGCTTAGGTGAGGTAGAACATCGTATGGAAAGGTTGACTGTTTTTTTTTGGATGATAGTGTGGGAGATTTTGAAAGTGGCACTGCAGTTTGTATTTTTTTTTTTCAAAATTAAATTATGAATATTAGAGCGTGTGTGTGGTTTGTAGTTTATGTTGATCGAGTTGGAGGGTATAAGTGGGTAGTTTGGTTGGGATTTGCGAAAGTCTGAGTTCACAGGATCTACCCACATATTCTTTCCGATTTTTTTTTATTTTGTTGTGCTTAGCATAGTTAAGAGAATCCTACATACCCACATGTGTATATCATAAGACGGAACCTATAAGGCTTGGTCAAATGGTTATCAGTCCATGAACGGTCTAGATTCGATAGATAACAGAACATTTGCTGGAATATTGTTAGGAAAAGAATCTCATCTCTTCGGTGCAGTTAAAGTAGGTATCCTTATTTGTATCTTAAGACTTAAGGTTGTCATAGTGAAAGCGATCGTTCATGTGGTCGGATCGGACGCTATAAACGATTACAAATGCTAGATAATGTACAGGTAATATGGAAAATAATCACTGGGACCAATGTTCTAAATATTCAAAATTGCAACAACCAGGTGGCATTGAATACTTTTCAAGCTATGCCCTTTTCAAGCTCCCATTAGCCCTTAAAATAAGGTCATTGACAACTACGTCACGGGTAAATTCAACTAGATACACACGCAATGGCTGTATCCATCTGATGTATGATTGTGCCGCCCTGGAGGATAGTAGAACTCTTGTGAGTTATTTTAGCCTCCTGAGATTTACATCAGAAATTCAGATCTGCTCTCAACTCGGACCTACTATACTACCCAACTTAAGATTAAGTAAGTCTTTTAAAATTATAAACTTAACGCTGGTAGGAAAGAAAACGGTATAAAGAGGAGTTAAGAGTGGATCAAAAAAGGGAAGAAGGTGCGGCTACGATGCGATCTAATATACAAGAGTCAACTAAAAATCTAGCTGAGGGACAGGAGCAAATATGCAAGCTATGTTCAAGTTTCGAACGAATGTAATCGTAATAGATTGTAGCAAGGTCTGCTGAAGTCAAACAAAGTTCTCATTTCTTACGGAATCCGAAGCATATATCATAGTACAATCATCAACACCTGATTCCATCGAAGGTCATGATAGTCACGCAATAATGACGAATAAATTTGATTTTTGATCTCTTACGTCTTATGACCAGTATCCCGTCAAAATACCAACAGTTGTAAGAAATTCTTAACATCTAACCTTTTTAGATTCAAGGACCTTTTATGATCGATGACTATTCATAATGATCTACCTACAGCACATGTACTTTGTGGAGACCAGTGCTTATTAGCCTTTCTCGCTGAGACTTAGCAATTTAGCTGAAATGAGACCACAGTGTTGTGTCCTTTTTCGTCTCGCTTCCACGATCCATCTCCACAGTTCCTCTGTGACTTTGATTCCTCGTATCAACGCTAGAATCTGTTTAACGGAAATCTGGTTTATTCTCCGGATTTCTACTCAGTGGCTCCCCAGGACCTCCCTTCTTCTGCTAGTTAGCGCCGGACATTGACACAATATGGGTGCTGCCGTTCCGACTTCCTCCAGGCATAGTTCACAAGTATCATCCTCCAGAAGAACCATCTTCTTTAGATGATACCCGAAATTTCCATGACATGTATATAACGCTATCGCCCTAAGCTTAGAACTTCTCTGTGAGTGATGCCAATCGGCATTTTAATAGCCATTTTCGCCTGCCTGCAACCTTCCACGGTTGACCACCTTCTCTTTTGTTCCGCTGCGGCCCAGTTGGTAATTAAGTGCTCTACCATCCCTCTGTCAATTGCAGCAAATGATTGCGGACCAGAGAACTCCGAGATTGACCCTTGCTTGGCTAGAGAGTCCGCCTTTCCAACGTCTAAGTAGGTAGTTCATCTACTTTTTCATTCGTATGTCTCGGCACCTACCACAGAGCCACCGAGTTATTTGTTGATACGTCATGTAGTTTATTTTTGTCAATAGTCTCGAGATATTCAAGAAAACTAGAGTTGCGGTGTAATCCTAGGAGTCACTGTGCATACGTAGATGGGTTTTTGTTAATTGTTGTTTCACAGAAGACGATTCAGTAGATTTCCAAAGTTGCCATTGGTGTTGATTTCATCCATCTCATAACACCTAAGCAATCTACTGAATCTTGAACGTATTTCAACAGACAAAGGATCTATCGATTAATGTGTCTAGACAACATGGACAATTACTTGCTTAATTACTTAGACGGGGCTACAATCCGGGGTGAACCTGGCTAACTGCCTCCAGTTGCACACTCCAAGTTGGTTGAGGTCCTCTTCCACTTGTGCGCGCCACCTAAGGCGAGGTCTTCCTTTACAACGTTGCCCCTCTGGGTTGGGTTCGAAGATATTTCGGGCCGGAGCGCTGATGTCCATTCGCTCTACTTATCCTAGCCACCTTAGACGACTAATGCGTACTTCTCTGACCAAGTCGATGTGGATGTACAGCTCGTAGGGTTAAAGCTCTA
This sequence comes from Xylota sylvarum, assembly GCA_905220385.1. Lineage (NCBI taxonomy): Eukaryota > Metazoa > Arthropoda > Insecta > Diptera > Syrphidae > Xylota > Xylota sylvarum. The sequence goes on from LR999958.1 coordinate 45,898,794, forward strand.
CAGCTCCTCCAAATCCCGCCAGCGTAAACGGGACCGAAAATCAACGAACAAGTTTTGCATCCAAAACGACTAAGGATGTCTTCATCCAACCTCGTTAACGTCCATGCCTCTGCGCCATACAGCGCTTAGATCAAAGAAACAGCTATAGGCAATTCTAACTCTTCGTCTGATTTCTGATGTGATGTTGTTGTCAGAGTTTATAGCGGAGTCGAGGTAGACAGAGTCCTTAACTACCTCAAAGTTATATCTATCTTCTGTGACATTCTGTCCGATTCGTTGATGTTGTGTGTCCCTGCTGGTTGACAACATATACTTGGTTTTGCTTTCATTCACAACTAAACCCATTTTTGCCGCTTCTGTTCCAATACTTGCAAAGACCAGTGGCACTCGCTGTCACAGACTTTGGGAAAATTGAGCCTCTGGTGTTGACTTGCGAATTCCGTACAATTTTCTCAAGTATGATGTTGGAAAAGTCACATGACAGCGCAGCACCTTATCTGAATCCTTTTTGATATCAAAGGTTTCGGTAAGATTGTTTCCAACCTTTGTAGAGCAGCAAGTGTTCTCCATCGTCATTCTGCACAATCTGATGTGTTTGGCAGGGATGTCAAAACTAGACTTGGTTTCGAATAGCTCGTCTCTATAAATGCTGTCATATGCGGCCTTAAAATCGATAAAAGGATGGATTTCTCCAGGACCTGCCGTAGTATAAATATTTGGCCTCGTCCAAAATTGTGTTGAATGCTATAGATATTTGCAATGCGCAACGTTGATTGAGTGTCTAATTTTTCGCTTAGATGCCTGGGTTTATCTTTATCTAGACATCGGCCCAGTTTGATATCATATAGGAAAATTAAAAACCATATGTCTTAGTTGTCCGATATTTGCATTATTCCTTATCACTTCTATAGGTACTTCAGATGTCTTTTTATGAAGAGCTCCAAGATAATCAATTGCAAGTCTTGACAATGTGTGAACTCCTTCTACTAGGCAATACATCCAAGTCGACATGGAATCTAATATTAAACTCTTGCATTTGTAATTTACAACTTCGTCCCTCTATTTTACATTCAATGCCCCAGAACTGAGCCCCATGACTCTCCTGTAAATCATCAATATGTTTAATGTATCTGAAACAAAAACGTATAACAATCCTTACAGGCGTCTCCTTCAAACGATTTGCATTTGCACTTAATTGATATTCAACAGAAGTAAAACAAATTGATGGCACTAACCGACGACATTTTCCATTTTTTTATTTATTTCGGCACACATGCAGCCCCTTTTGGTAGAATGACAACCACCACCACCTTTTCCACCTCTCCACCCATGTACACCCTAACCCTTAGCAATTCCAATTTCTCACGTCCTTGCACATTTGCAAAACTTCTAACCAAAGTAAAAAAAAAAAAGGATGCTGAGGGATGATGTTGAATATAGATACTTTTTCCTCTCTACCCATATGAAAACAGAACACATACATATATTACAGACAGCAACATGTAAGCATGCATACGTGTGGTTTCACTCCCCCAATTTAATAATCAACATGTTTCCTTGGGTATGATGAAGAACTCATTGCGGTGTTCAACAAATTCCATTAGATGCGAATATGTACTACCAATAGGAGGGCTTAATATGACGCACCATACATATAGACAAATGGAGCACACGGGATGCCTGTTCTGTGCTATATGGAGGAGAGCGGCATGTATCCTGCCTTAAATAAAGGCGAGTAGCATCGTTATTGACTTGCCTCTGAATTATATATGCGTCGACAGATAGGTAAGGATATTTTGTGGCTTTCTGATTACGTTACATACATATCCTGCTATCATGTCTGAGTTTTTCGGTAAGTTTTCTAATTACTTGACGTGTGTATATGCCTGGTGGGTATGTGTGTATGATGTATTTAATTGGCAGTTGAATGTTTACAAAACAATTAACCCTTGTGAATAGGATACGTGTATCTTCTTTAGGGTGAAGCGAGAAGATACATAGATAGGTGGTGGAATGTCATTGTAGATAGACAGACAGAATACGGAATCTGGTCTGGTTATTTATATCTGAATAGAGGTAAGCAGGAAGTTTTAATTTGAACTTAATTTAACTTTGTTTAGGCTTAATTATGTTACAGTAATTTTTGTGGGTAAATTTTATGAAAAACTTTTGTAATAATGATTTACTTGGAAGATACGGAAATTCGTTTGAGTTAAGTGTTGGGTTTGGGATTGTGTTTTCTTTTTATTTGAATGCTTCAAGTGTTTAGTTTTTAAATTTTAAAATGGAATTCAAGGCTTAGATGTCTCTTTCCACATTCTCAATCACTATAGGGTCTTCAAGATGGAGATCATGGCGATCAAGGAGTCCCTGTCGTGACTGAAGTACAATGTGATATCTAATCGGGGTTTCCAATCCACCTGTCTGATCAGATAGAAAAGTTCGCTCATAGTAATCATATTAAGCCTCGTTATGAGACTGACTTAAGAAGCTGTATATACGACGCTGGATGAAGAAAAGGAGGAAATTATACTCCAGCTCCTTGTCAAACTATACTCCAACCAGTCATACGTGCTAAACTATCTCCGCTCGCAGTAGATCGCCCTTAGCTATCTATTTCGTCGAATGTTGTTTAGATTCAATCACTACCAGGAATACAAGTTGGTGATAGTTCGCACTTTTCTTGTATGCCATTCTGGAGAACAGATATCTACATATGTACGTTACCATTGTGTTAAATGGAGTACTTGGCATCCTGGTAGGTGATCCATTTTTCAGGTTATACGGGTTCATCAGATGAGTTTTTAGTCCATACTCTCGGAATCCTCCTCCCGAAGCAAGAGCTGGTGAAGCCTTGAATTATGCTCTACATTCTGCTCACAATGTGTGCTTGTGTAACCACGACAGAAGTATCTTCAACCTACTTCCCACTTGCTTCCAGAAAAATTATGAGTAACACGATTAACGAATAATGATCCAGGCATTGCAAAATGTAGAGCCGCGTAAGCCTAGCGCTTTGAAATGGATAGTGTCCCCTGTCTTTTATGCTGACGGACGTCTGTTAGCATTCATTTAGTCTGTTTGCATCTTGAATCCAAATAAATAGTATTCTGATCCTTGTTGGCGCCGTGGCTCAGGTGGTTAGTGCGTTAGACTACAGAGCGAGGGGTTCGAGTTTCAATCCCCAGACAACACCTTAAATTTCTTTCACGGTCCCATCTCTCGCGAGCGTCTGACAAATATCCAAGAGTAAAACTGTCATGAAAAGCTTCTCAAAACAAAAATTGCCATCCGGATGCGACACTAGGCCCTGACTAAGATTCTGCATGGTGTTGAATAAAAGAAACCTCAGTTCTGAACTCATTGCCTGAAATGGAGCATCCATGAGACCTCAAGTGCTTTAAGTCGAGAACCTACAGACATATTATGGAAACCAACTTTTGAACACCACTGTCTTCTGTACATGCTACATCTGGATGCTCTGCTTACGAAGCTCTCTGCTATTTGTTTCTCTGGTGGAATAATCTCATAATACGCAAATCAAATTAGTCACGGATTGAATTTGTTTACGCCGGCATATTATAAGGTCACTTTAATTCAATTTTCATGCCTTCCCAGATTAAGAACAGCAGTAGATACTGTTGTTTTGTTCGAAGAGACTTATTTTTGGTTTCGTAAATAGGTACTCAGAGGTACTTAACGGACTCAATTCTTGATGATTTCCCTATTTCTACACATAGTACTGTGCCAAATACTTCCAAAACTTGTCTTTCAGGGTTTTTAACCTACCCTTAGTCTGAGACACTCATTTAGTTTTCCAATTTTCCATGAAATCCACTCTAGCTATATACATTTCTATTCTGCACAATCCGCATAAAACTAGAGTAAACTACTTATTTTCGTTCTCTCTTGCAGAATAAATTGTAAGAAACTCCCCTGGTTATTCCAACGTATCTATGTGTACGTATCTACGTATCTATTTGGTAGAATGAAGGAAAAAATAAATTACCATGACAAAGTTTTCAGCTAAAGTCACGTTCCGGGCATTTTTCAAAAAGGTATTTATTTTAGAAAACAGTTTGAAGTGATGTCGACGTCGACACAGTCAACGGCAACGTCAACGACAACGTCGACTCTGTCGATGGTGAAGGACAGAGAACGGACGGAAAAATTGACTCACATGTCGAGTACATTTCCTTTTGTTCAAAACTTCATATCGCATTCGAGCTTAGAATTTGTCATATATATGTAAATTGGTTGTTTCCTATTTTTATGTGATGATGTGGAACGGAAAGTAGAGCATGGATAAGAAAAAATTGTACGAACTCCTTGTTATGCAATTTCATATTAAACACATTTGTTGCTTTTTTTTTCATTCTCTTCTCCTTTTTTTTATTCGTAAGGAGAGAGCAACACAAGCTGAAGAAAATAGTTGCAATGTTTCTTTAGTTAAACAGTGGAAGGGGGTGGAATTTTCATTTTAAGGGATGAAGGTAGGTAATATTCGTAGACGTGTGCTCGATATCCAGGTATTTCTTTCTTTTCTCTCTTTTGTGATGGAAAATTGCTAACCTTTATCAGATTTGGAAAATGTGTTACCCAAAGATCCGTTTCTCTGGAACGGGATAGGATTCTTTTTTTTTTTATAAATTGACATTTAAGGAAATCAAATTAAAGAGATAAAGGAAATATATACTACATACCCATAAGTTTTCCAACGATTGCCTCTAGTTCTTCCAAACTAAATAACATATTTCCTTTCTAGACCAGTCATAGCAATTAAATCCATGTGATGTTGCTTAAAGTCACCATTCGGGTAAATTTAAAATTAGAGCATATAGCACATTTTGGAAACGTTGGAAGAAAAATATGGTTTCAGAGATTTTTTTTCGTAACTGGAAAAGAAATCAATACTTACGATTTTGGCTATCAACACACTTTGATTTTTTAAATCTGACAGCGTTCTGAAGATGCTCCTGTACTCTGGTTACATGAACATCTTTATATGGAGAAGAAATTAAACAAAGAACAAACAAACGACTCTTAATTTATTTCAAAAATACTAGTAATAAATTCGATTCCAATAGTAGACAATGTTTTCACATAAATCTAAAATCTTAGACCCATTAGTCAGTCATCATCCTTCTTAGAACTCAATCACGATTGATCGATATCCATTTACATATCTAGGAGTACTGTTCAACGTACGTTTGTACTTATAATCAAATATTATCTACATCATAAGGAATATAGAACAGTAGGATTCCTAGATACAGAAGACAGGAGAGGGTTAACTCCAATGCAGAAAGCAAAATCCGGTGAACTGCTTGTTTAGCGGAACACTTCGGATAACACACACTACAGCACAGGACGTTTTGGTACATGTGACATCCAATAACATCTTTAGCAAGAAAATGGCAGTTAGTTCAGCCATTCGCCTTAATGAAAACTTTAAGTGATCCCGTGGAGAATATAGTCACGGTTCCATTCTGAATATTCAAAATCTTTCACGGAAATAAAAACTAAACCATACCCAGACTAAATTTTAATAATAATAACATCCAGGTTACCATACCTTCCAGGGCATTTCAGAAAGAAGATGTAGCCTTGGAAGATGAATTCCTCCATTTCCATACCAACTTCTATGGCTCAGGAACTAGAGACGAGCAGGTTAATGTGTTTTCTCTGATAGGCTTAATATTAGCCTGTTTTTCGTCTTTCAAATCATTGTATCGTGTTCTAGGTGGAATTCATGGCGATTCGTGTTTCCTGAAATTGCAGAGCAGCTTGATTCGTGCCGAGACATAGGGATATTCCAGGGAATTGTTGGTCTAATGTTTTTAGGCTGCATATAGGTATATAGATATATTTTCCAATGACGACAACATAGAATGCTATAAAAAAGTGTTTGAAATCGCGCAAAGTACATGTCCCAACATACGCTCGTAGAAAATCATCCTCAGCTACATACTTACAGACATAATTCTACTTTTATTTTTGACCTAAGAGCAATCAAACTTTCAAAGAAAGGCGTTGCCAAGCAATTTATGCTCTTCCATCCAAATCGCAACCCAAAAAAACTGTGGCATGGCCGACTTCTTCAACGACACCATTGGGACTGATCTTTAGCAGCAATGTTAAAATACATAAATAGGAAACTTTCGGATAAATCTATCCACTTTAGCATTTTGGGAAGTTTACAACCGATATGTAAACTGATCGACGAAGATCAGATTATCAAAAATAAGTGCACAACGTTATCATGTATAAGATTGCGTTGAAAACCAAACCAGATATGAAAAGACCTTCAGACATATCTTGCGGAGTTCTTCTAAAAATTATATACTGTTCCATCGATATTCTATTCGAGAATTTCATGTAGCTATCTTGTTAATGATTTAAGCTCTAAATAACTTTTGTCTGGGTAAATGAGACTGCTGAATTAAGGTCTCATATGATGATAAGTTTTCTGGCGTTAAGTTTCAGTATTATAGTAATAGATACTTTTTATCTTACTACACAGCGATTTGTAAATGACTTTCAATAGGGACATAAGAGTTTCGCATCTTAATACAGATGCACCCTTAAACTTTTTTTATGATCTGTCAATGTCAAAATGTCTGTCAAGGCTGACATTTTTATCATGGTGAAGTTCATGGCCGACCAACGTTTGGAAATTATTAAAAATTACTACCAAAATTCTGAGTCGGTGGTCGCAGCTATAAAAGCGCTTACTCCAATTTCCGTCGTAATAATCATCCCACCAGACAGGCTGTGCGTTCTATAGTGGACAAAATCGAGTCAACATATTCACTATTTAATGTTCCTGTGCCATTGATACAACGCATCGACTTCAGTTCAAAATGAGTCAAATCTGTCGATTACACGCCCTTCACAGGAATTGGGAATCTCTCAGTTCACATTGTAGCGAATTTTAAAAATCTTGGCCTACACCCTTACAAGATTAAATTAATTCAAGAACTGAAGTCTCTTGATCATTTTAAGGCCCCGAAACTTCTTCGATTGAGCTCTGCAAAAGTTTGAAGAAAATCCTGACTTTTATCGAAAAATCATCATCTGCGAAGAAGTTCATTTTTGGCTCAATGGCTTTGTCAATAAGCAAAATATGCCTTATTGGACAGCAGTAAACCCACATGCACCCACAAAAAATGATTATGTTGTGTGAAATTCATGCCGGAAGTGTGATTGACCGTATTTTTTCGTCGATGAAAATGATCGCAATGCTGCGGTCAATAGAGTACGCTATCCTGCCATGCTTGAAGACTATATTTGGCCAGAATTGAACGTACTTGACACTAGTGATACATATGTGATTCCAACAAGATGGTGCCACATGCCACACAGCTGCTCAAACAATTGATCTATTGAAGGGAAAGTTCGGTTATCGTGTAATCTCGAGAAATGGTCCGGTCGAATGGCCACCTTACTAATGCGATTTAACGCCGTTGGTTACATTAAGTCGTTGGTTAATTACCAAACCAACAAAGTAAGAGGAGCGATAGGCAGTGTTAGGTAGTGACTTTGATTTCTCGTGTCAACGCTAGAATCTGTTTAACAGAAATCTGGTTCATCATCTGGGTTTCTACCCAGTCCCTTCTTCTGCTAGCTAGTGCCGGACATTGACACAATATATGTGCTGCCGTCTCGACTTCCTCCAGGCATAGTTGATAGGTGTCATCCTCCAGGAAACCCATCGTTTTTGGGTGATACCCGAAATTTCCATGACATGTAGATAACACTAAAACCCATTTCTTTGTTCCTCGCCCTAAGCTTAGAACTTCTCTGGCCCAGTTGCTAATTAGGTGGTCTACAATTCCTCTGCCAATTGCAGCAAATGGTTCCGGACCAGAGAACTCCTAGGTTGACCCTGGCGTTGTAAGAGAGTCCGTTCGTTTTCCACGTTCATCCCGTGCCTCATTTATGGATCTAATAGTGACACTTGCAAAGGGTAGGTCATGAACTACTCTATTTGGAGCTCTACAATACGTTTCAAATCCGGCACACTGAGTAAATTCCACTCCATACAGTACTTGGCAATGGAATCGTCTTCGAACAGTCTCGGATCCATTGCCACTTTCTTCACTTTATGATAATGTCCATGGGTTCTTGGTCCGTTCTTTAATAAAGTTTATCGTTGCTGGTAGGATTCGGCCAAAAAATCCTCAAGACCACATGTATACACCTATTTACAAAAGCTTGCATCCTTCTTGTAAAAGTGATGGTCATCTTCCAAATAATATTTAAAACCATACTGCAGTACTAATTCTATGTAAGAGCTAAACAGACTCAGCTTGCTTTTCCAAATTTTTCACACCATTCTGAATGCAACTTTAGCTTTTCTGATTCTGCTGCCACATCTAGTTCGGGCTACCATGGGCCGAGACCATGCTCCGTCGATGAACATACATATGTATGTAAGTTCTAAACAAATTGATTCTATAGGTTTTACCCAAGTGGGAGTCTATATACTTGCATCTATTTTCTAAACGTCAGTGTAGGTGGCCAGTTCATATTTGTTGGTGACTTGTTAAATATTCCTAACATTTCTGCTGCAGTTTCATACAGTGAGGTTTTTTGTCATCGGGGGTTAAATATTCTTCATGGGACTTAATTAACTTATTCACCAGCAATTTTATGAGCTTTAGGATTTGCTTTTTTATTTGTTGTTGGAGGAACCCCTGATTCACAGCAGTTGATGGTCTTAATGAGTTTCAAAAGAAGACGATTAGAGATGCTATGCCTTGGAATGCCCTTTCGTGTCCATGATTCCTGAATGCGATCTTGTTTCCCCTTCAAATCTGGGTTGGAATGTTATATTAAACTCCAGTCTCGATCCTGATGACATTTTTCTTAGGAGAAAAACGATACTAATCAAACTCAGCTATTAACTAATAGAAGTATGTATGTAGATACAAGCTTTTTGTTTAGAACTTAAGGAAATCTTCTTTCCTTCCTGATAACAAAATCCCAACTTATCTCCCTTTATGCAAAGTATCATCCAGGACTAAAGGCCGTTTGTGTGTAGGAAGAAGGAAAGAGGGATAGAACTATAACTTCGGCCTGCACCCAAATTTGTCGCCATTTGGAAAAGGATCCACCTGCCAATATACAAAAACTTTATTAATATTTAAAACTTATAAAAAAGAAAAACAGGAAGAAATAGAAAATTTCTCACCCCATAGGAACGTAGAACATTTGTTAAAATGTGCTTCCCTTGCCAAACCAAATCCTAAACCCCAAAAAAGAATACCTCCTCCGATGCTTATTGAACCAATTTCATTCCAACCTCATCACAAGGGATGTTGCTCTCTAGATGCCATTGACTGCTGTGCCATTCGTATACCATCACACCACTTCACCTTTGTATATCACCATCCTCTTCTGTTACCTTCCTACGCTGGAGCACAGCATGAAGCCATTGCCGTTTTGCTTTCGGACATTGTTCGTCGTCTGCTGCGCGCCTCTCATAATGATAACCAGCAGTGAATCCAGAACACACAACACACGTCAGCACACACAGCAGAGAGCATCCAGATACTTTTACCATACACACTACTATTTCTGGTTTGGTTTCCATTTTTGTGTATGAAACGAAAAAAAAATGAAAACTTATTTAGTTATGAGTACTGTGTATCGTTTTCCTCCTTTTTGCTTGTTTCTTCTTTGATGATATCCATTCCAGGGTTAGGTAGGTAGGTAGGTAGGTAGGAGTAACCGCGTCATCCATTACTCCACGCGGCACCCAAAATGGTAGCCACACACAGATGAAGGAACTTCTTGGTTCGACTTCAAATGGCGTAGTGACTATGGGGTCTGACTTACTGACTGACTTTTTCGACGGATGGCGCGGGCTGCGGCGACGTGGTGCGCGGAATTCAATTGATTGATGTAATTTCGCGCCTCGCATTTCAACATCGGAATATTTAATTTTTGGCCATGGGGGTAACCACCACCATCACGAAGTAGGTATAGAAGACGCAAACAAGAAAACAAAAAAAAATTGAATTTCCTCTGTCTGCCTTAATTACGCAATGAGTTGTGTACTTTTATGACTCTCAATTAGATACGACTTGCGGATACAATAGGAATTTTCAAAATTATACTCTGTTAACACCTTGAACTGAAAGGGTAGCTATGTAGCTCGGCTTCCCTTTGATAGAATACCAAATGCCGAATACCGAATAGCGAATACCGTGCATTTAATTTATTTAATTGTCCATCCCCTCACTTGGGTTGATTAAATCCTTGAAACTTAGTTTTTCGCACAATCGCTTCTGTTCTCGACCACAAATCTCGTCGGTTAGGGGTGAATTCATTTCCATTCATTGGCGTCCCATTCAATTGGGAATTGAGAACTTTCCTTAGATCTTCAGAGCAAAATCTCATCGGGAGCTATCCCAACTTCTTGGTTCATAAAATTCTCAATCTCTGGCATTTCTTTGTGTATCTGTGTGGGTGTGGGTTAGTTTGCTTGTAATTTTTTCCTTTTTTTTTTCTTAGAATCCCACTCCACCAACCACCCCCCTTGGGTCGTATCATAATCCAGTTCAAGAGTGCTTTTAGGTAGATACATGTATCTACGTATCTATAAATATTACGATAGTTGATTTGTGCAATGCTGGTATGTACGTTCGTTTTTCTTCTTTTTGGGTTCGAACTCATTTATCTAAGTTTGGGCTGCTTAAGTCAAAGATCGACCTTTTAATCCATGGTAACTTTTTGGAAATGAGATTTTTTTCTATTTTTCTTCGAACAAAAAATGTATCTTTATCCATTTATCGTTTAAGTGTAAATTGGATTTGCGACGAGAGAACGACATTTGTGTGTGCTATTCATGGCGAACGCGAGCTCTTTGGAATTCATTGAACCCACGTGGAGGAGGAGTGGGATAAATGTATCTTTTCTGTTTTTTTGATTTTTTTTTTTTTGTAAATTTCTTTATTTTTCACTGATTAACGTGTCTGTGTCAACAGAGATGCAGTAAATTATATTTCTTTGACAGACTTTTCATTTAACCGGTCGCGCATTTCGAACGTTTAAGTAAACGTAGAGTGGTATATCGATTTCGATAAAGTGGATTACATCAATGTCGAAGGATAATCCCAAGGGAGATTATCTCCTGATTTAGTTGTAATAATTTAGAGCACAAAAATGTTTCGTATCTTATTTCGGTTCTTTGAATAATTTATGAACTCTGGCGTATCGGTTGTGAGCGGTAATTTAGAGGTCAATGATGTTAGAAGTAGTTCCTGGTAATGATGTAATCACTTAACTGATATATGTTTGAATATTCCATACAGTTTTCTGTATAATTGTCAAGCTAATAGAAGAGAAGTGTCCTAAGTTTTCTTCATTACGATATTGTAAGTACTGGTGCTTATAGATACTCCTACATTTGTACAATTTCAATAAATTCACTCTAATTTCAGTCAACGAATGGAACTGGGTGGCTTAAGTATACTATGGCTACTTATTTTTAGACAAACATATGTAGATGTGAGATTTTTTATTTGATTTTTTTGGAATACATTTGTATTCTAAAAAGGCGTTGATCAACACATGTTTTGAGAACGAAAATGTATCTAATGTTTGGAAATAGGGTCAAGATACATGTCACCGATAAAAGGCTTGTTGATGCCTTATTTTTTAGGGGGAAATACGTCGAAATCTGAAATAGAAAGAGCAGTATCATGACCTCAACGTGTAAAGCAGCTTGGGAAATGAATAAAAGGTATATTTATACCACTTAATGGTATTCTGATATTCAGTGATGGAATGTCCATGAATGAAATTAAGGTTTTTGATAGAGAAATATAGGCAATTGGGTGATGACACGCTTTATTGAAAATCTAAGGATATTCGATTTTGTTTTAGTTTACACTTAGCGACTGTCTACTCTCATGGAGACACTTAGACAAGATTGATAAATGTTGAAAACGGAATTGGTCCTCAATCTGTGCTCTCAGATTGAGTAACCGGTTAAATGTCTTTAGAAGTCATTTTATTCATTGCATTAGGACACTTTCGGTTGGGTCAGTGTCCGCGTTATCTCTTCTGCGTAGATCGTGCAGCTTATGGTTGCATATTCTTCTCCATTTACTGACAGTGCAGATGATAATGAACAGAGAACGATTCGTTTTCTAGTAAGAATGTCGACTTTTCTGCGTCTTAGAATGAAACTGTGATGATCAGCACAGTGTTGTTAGCCCAACCAAACACTGATTGACAGTGTTATTCTTCATTCCTCAATTCTGGTGTCATTGTCTGAATTAATGATAGATATGTACGTGAGAGTACAGTACCTAGCGCTGTTTGAAGAAGAATGTTAAAGAAATCGCATAACAAGGCGTCGTCATGTCTATATCTTTTGAAGGAACAAAGGTCTCAGTGAGGTCTTTATTGACCTTAATAGAGAAGGATACCAAATTTAGACTTTGCTCTTTAGGTTAGGCGTGTCTCTATAGTTGCTGTCATAGAAGGTTTTAATATGAACAAAAAAGTGATGAGTAGGTACCTATTCTGTTCGAAAGTACTGGATTTTCTCCAAAAATTGATAAACATTTAGTGTGCTTTTCAACTTGGAGTGAGTAATTGAAGTCAGTTAGCTTATCAAAGATATCTTTCGGTCGGAAACCCAGAAACTTTAAAGCAACTTAAGTAAAGTAAGGTGAACTTTTCTGGTTTAAAACTTCTTGTAGACTGATTGTAGATAGTAGCTTGCATATGAAGCTAAACAGTATCATGTCTCTGGAGACTATACTAGTGTTTCATTAATATGTAATTAATTAGCCTTACTACTACTACTTTCTACTAATCTTGTCTCAGATGCACGTCTGGATTTGGTCTAGATACATGACTGAACCTTCCTATTTTGATTCTTTTACCAAAAGTAGCTCTAGAATCTTTATACAATCCGCCCTATGGGATGTAAAATCGCAGTAAAATTGAAAAATAGTCGGAAGAAATATGCTGATGTCTTGTACTTTACACCTCTTGTTAGAGAAATGTATAATGTATTACATACATCTGAAGCGAACATGACAACATTAAGTTTTAGTTCTCTAAGACTTTCCTTTCAGGGGAAGACTAATGCTTTCCTAAGCGTTCTGAGATATGTTGTGAAAACAGATAGATGTGGCGAAGGAAGTATCTGCCTTTCTTAATCCTTCAACGAATACTATTTCAATTCGTTCGTAGAATAGAACTTGCAGAATGGGTTCTAGATCAGATCTTCGATGATTATTAGAACAAATTACTAGAACAGACAAGAAGTTCTTTTTATATGAATCTATTTTGGGTTTCCTCTGAATATAGTCGTTCCTGAATCTCAATGCCCATGGAATTCAGATGACACAAGCACTCCAGCTAATAAAGCATTTTAAGTGCTGAGATTATTCGAAAATTAATAAGGATAAGACACTCATTGCAAGCCAACATTACAGCAAGGAGACGTGATTTCAGTGCGATTCAAGCGGGATACAAAATTTATACAATTCCTGTGGGGTTTCATCTGTTTTATTTGGATGACAGTGCAGTCAAAAGTGGACTTGGGCATTAGCCTGTAAGTCAATCTATTCAGTTTAATCTGTACTTAGCCATCTCCAGTTTGTTTAATGGTATTTTCATTTGCAATGGTTTATAGATTCTCCGGGACCGTGCATTAATGCTCGTCGCTTACCATATCCTAGCCAACATAGTCGTTTAATCACTATACTTTTCGCTTAACCTTTAACTTTAATTTTTAAAGTGCCAGTGGATGGATAGATGTTATGGATGTAATGTAGACTGCGTGGAACTTTTCGTTCCGGAAATCAGTTGCATTACAATGTTTAGCTGACCTTCAGTTGTAGTTGTTATGAGACTTTTTCACCTAGATGAGAGCCCTGTATCTGGCAGTTGAGTATATAAACTAGCCATAGACTCATAGTTCGCGGCGTTTACACAATTCTTTCGACACAACATCGCAGTTTAGTTCTGGTACTTTGTTGCAGACACTTAGAAGAGCATGAATTGAATGCTGAATGATGAATTTTTAACCCATAGTTTTCCAGGGAGTATTCTGAAGCTGTTTGCTATACTTTTTTAATATCTTCCCTTTGAATCACTAGCAGTCTAAACTTTTTGCATATTTTTTACTCAGCGCGTGATATCAAAGGGCTTTAGGAGTACATCTACGAATTCAGGATCACCATAGTTGGAATTCTAGATACAACATCTCACTTAGTGGGTATTCTTCCGGAAACCGAGTGGGATATATGTAAATCTTGCCGGTGGTTATTACTATGCGAAAAAAGCGACCGTAGTTCTTGGCAGTCTTCTGTGGATATCGCCATGATGCCTTTTGAAAGATCCATGTCGGAAACTATTTTTTTTTTTGACCGGGAAATCTTGCATTTAGGGCACTGATCCGACTTAAAGTTTCTGTGCCATCTTTATGAGTGGAAAGTTTCTCTATCTTTGGCGTTGAAGATGAGGTTCCTAAATAGTTCACATCGGTCTATCAATCTACCTTCATAATCATCATATTTCTACATAGTGTGTTCTATTCAACAGAATCTACCTAATTTAATTTGCCTCTAGTTGAGAGAGCTGTTTCATCTCTTGTAGGAGAACCTCATCCATTTCGTTTTTCTCCATAAATATTTCCATGTGCTCGTTCTTTCAATTCTTTCGTTTGCAGATACGGCCAGAGGGCGCTATATCTTTTACAAGTTCTTTTTAAAGTATCTAAATATGTATGTCCGATAATTTCTGCCCATGATTTATGTGCTTTATTTTTCAGACTTTTTTTTCTCAATGGGTGTCCATCAGAAATTAATCCGTCCTGCTATGATGCGCATCATCTTTATCCCATTTCGCTGTCTACTTAAGCAAATTTTTCATTTTATTTACATATATTACCATGTAAAAGTCTTTCTGTGAATAAGTACATATTAATGACCAATTAATTGGATATCCCAATATTTGAACTCAATTCCACCACGGCTTCTTAAAACCATTAACAAAAACTTAAATGCCATTTAAAATGAGAACAAAAAAATCCCTCACGAACATGGTGGTCATTCATGAATATTTATTATCTGAACTCACGGTTGGGTTCATTGAATCACAGTAGAAGAATAAATCATATTTTAACATTATGTTAAGCACAACTTATCCCCACAAAATAGGTAAACAAACGAATTAACACCTACTCAACAGCACCAAGTGCCATGTATCTGAAACAGTGTATATGACGTGTATCTTAAAAACGAAATCATTTATCCATCACCTCTTCTATTTAATTGAGCGTGAAAACTCGATGGAGGCAAACCATGTAAAGTATTATAAAACTTTTATTATCATACTTAACATTTTCCTTATAAAATTTATTTGACTGCAAGACAAGTTTTCAGAATATAATAAATAAATATATTCGAGCACAACAATGTGGCAAATTATTTTCCTTTAAATATTTATAAAGTAATTACGCTCAAGTGTTGTTAAAGGGTTGCGTGCAGCTATGGAAAATCTAATAATTAATTTTATTTCATACTCGTGTGTGTATCTGTTCAAGCAATCAGCTTTAAAGAGTAAACGAAAGTAATAAAATTGTTCAGAGGCGTGAAAAGTAATACAAGAATAAGATGGTAATTGACCATAGACAAATTTGAATAACTAATTAAATGAAAACTACTTGCTATAGGCGAGTATTTGCACAAGTTTAATGAAAGATTCAAAAGCAATAAAATATGTATTTTATTATCGCATGCAACTAAATCGTATTCTTTTAATTTCTTAGCACTAATGAGCTACAATTTAATGTATAGTACTTAACATTAAATAATCACCCTCTATTGCTGACGACAACGATAAGGATTTGAGTAGATATTGCATGATTGTATGTAGAGTGGATTGTAAACTGGTCTTTTTAAGACTGTTTAAAAATGATGTAGATCAGGTTTCACGGTATATGTTTGACCTTTTCTATTAAGTAATTATTTACTTTAGTCCTGCCACCGCTAATACGGGTGAATACATATTTGGCACAGCACACCCAGAAAAGATTCTAGACCAAGCTCATCATAACCATACATTCTCTTTATGTTAGGTTTTTCAAAAGAATGGAAGTGAGCTACAAGTTAACTCTATATCCGAAGGACATAGACAGGTATAGTTTGGGATATTTGTCAAACATTCGCAAGGAGTGAAAATAATGAAAAAGTTGGTTTCGGTTTCGGAAAGCAATCTTTTACTTTCGCTCAATAGTCTGACGTAGTAACCATTAGACCTCGATGTCACGGCTACCCTAATAGGCCACATAATGATTTTCTGCAAATGCATGACAACTCTACAAGGTTCTATATGCATTCTCAAGGCTAGAGTAAATTACCCAATACTGGCGGATTGGACGAGGATGTAACCGATCCAATAAGACTATAGTGATAGCTATTGGTCATTGATCGTTGGATTTGTTTGTTCAAAGAAACTTTGCAATGTGATCATAGTGGCCACATTCAACGCGACGTTGCGTTCCTAGCAGTAATTAGTTAAAAGTTTCTCTCCAAAGTGCTCAACACTTTTATTTTGAATATATTAAGTTTCGAACGTAGTTGGTGTCCAGAGTATGATCTATTTCTATGTGAGAGCAAACATATATCAGGATAGGGCACTGTATTCCTCATGTTTCCTTCATAAGTTCTGCATAGATACCATCACTGATGAAAATCTGTAGCATTGTCGGTAACAATTTTTCCGATTATGCCGTCAAATTTTCTTCTAGCCATCGTTCAATTTCTAGAACTTGCATTATGAGTACCAAAAGAACTTGTCTGGAATCCACTCGTCATTTCTGAAGATTTACTTTTCATATTGATTCAATTTATCTTACATAGATAGATTTTTACATTGATGACTTAAACAAAAACTTGTCCCCAATTTTATGATTCAGGCAAAAAAAATGTACTCTTCGATTGTAGGCATGATCCTGGGATCCACTTTGATAGGTTTAGCTGCTTCGTTAGCCGTAGGTGTTGTAATCCATTTAGGTATTAAGGCCTATCACGCACGAATAGAAGCAATCTAAAGTTTTTTATCAGCAATCTCATGACCATGGGACCCTGAAAAATATTTGGAACTTTTTTGGACTCGAAATTTGAACCGCTTGCTTAGTAAACCATTTTTTTTTTCTTTTTCTCAGGAATGTTGCTTCTGTTTTTTCTCTACAAATTTAGGATCTATGGATGTTACCAATAGTTGTATAATTTCATTGCTTTTTCAAGGCTTTGGCCGATTACGCATTCAAAACCCTGCTGACTGATTGATAAGGCCTGTCATCATATCAAGAAAACACCCATGTACGTCTGTAAACACTTTAAAAAGCTGTATCTGTTTTCAAATGGTTTTTGTTTAAATGATGGCTACGCGCAAATCATTGTTCTTCTGGAAAAATAGAGCCAATTAAGATATATCTTTACATGCGTTTCAGATCTAGTTTCGGATTTTTTGCTGATAATGTTCTTATACCTCAAAAACTTTCGTAGGAGAATATGTGGATTTTAATTTATTTTACAGATATCCGGTATCTACATACTTTTAGAACTATATTATCATGTCAAATTGGATTCAAAATGTCTATCCCAGTAATGCAGTCTTATATATATGTATGTAGGTTCACAAACTTTACATTGAGCATTTCTGAATTCAGCCATAGCATTTTTGGCGATTCGCATCTAAAAGTATGATATAGCAGCACACAAGTCTTGATAGATTTTCAAGACATTCCTTTTTCATAATGGAAGTCAAAAACTTGGTAAATACTTTTCCCAGCTATACCACCTTAACTGCATAGATAGCACTCAAATTTTTACAAAACACTGAGAACGTAAGATTTACACCAAGCTTATGCGCCGACTCACAGCAGGCCAATAGATACTAGTATCCGCGCGCTATCTGTGTGCCATCATCCACCCTACTTTTGGAAGTTGAACGATAGAGAACTGTTCATGTTGAAAGGAAGCCATTTTGTAGTCAGATCAAATCATGACCATGACTGCTGCGTGACATTAGAAATAAGAATTGAAGAACGATGTGCCTAGAACTAGCTTTTCGAATGGTGTATTATTCAAATATTTATAGAAAAAGTTGCATTGTGTATTATTGTAAAAATGAAAGAAATTTTTACCCAAAATACCGAATAATTCATCAATTAAACTTCTTTGACTCTGTGTAATTCGGAGGACCCAGAAAAAATAAATCTAAGATGTACCTAACTAAGTTATGTTTGCTCTCGGGTTCATATTTTTTTGATTTCTCGAAAACTCTCGATCAAATATTTTCTTTTTATTTCTCCAAAGTTTTCGAATGAGTTCTCCGGCATTTCTGTAAAAAAAAACAAATTGTCTAAAATGTATTATCGCCACTACAAGCGTTTACTAGCTTGGCGACAACCATGAGTGTGATAGTTCCTCGTCATGTTAGGAGATATTGATCTATTAGCATTTTCTCTGATTATCACGATTCTTCGTACTAAGCTTGTCTAGAGTTCGACATTGCTTTTGATACCTCTCGTTCCTCTCGATTCAGCGCCTTCTCTAAGTAAAACTCACAAGAAGACAACACTTCTACAAGTCACATATTTTTTAACAGAAACCTAAGTATCTGCGCGCATCTACTGTAAAATAATCTTGACGCATTTAGATCTTTCGTGGATTCCAATAGAGTGAGATACGTTTTGGTTTGTGAGATCACTGCCACGTTTTCGTATCGGTGTTTCAAAATTGATATCTCATGCTGCACATTAGCAAACGGTCTTTCAAAAGTAGGAATAGAACTAAATTCAAGTAGTTCAAGTCATGTGGGAAATATCCCTTTAATTGTTACTAGTATTAGAAGGTTATTTAAAAGCATTTCGTGCTAAATAAATATTGGCCAAATAGTCCCTACAGTTTTATAGAGATACATAATTATGAAGGGTTGGATTTTCTATGAAATGTATGCACAGATGTTGCTCTTCTTCAAACAAAGCATTACGGAGCATTACTTCCTTAAAACCATTGAACCTCAAAAAAATTCTACCTATCCGTTCAAGAAGTACTTATTGTTAGAATCAAGCAAGCGTAATAACTTATACTTTTGATGGTTACCGTCCTTCCTTGTTCATATTCTAAGAAAAGGAATCGATGGTGGTGCTACACCACACCACAGAGCATTTGTTTCCAAACAAAGTCTAAGATTTCTAATGAATAAATATTTATCCAAAACCATACGCCATCCCTGGAAATTATTTAGGTATGTACTTAATCAACGTATAGATTGGGCTTAAAATTTTAGAATTTGGATTTTATACAGATGAAGGTTCTAACTCTGTGAAAATCTTCAAAACGCGGAACTCTCACGCACATTCTCTCAAAAGCGGGTAACATTTCGTTCAATCCAATAATGCGTTAATGGCTCGAAATTGGTAGTTCATAATGGAAGGTTTGGCAAACAGAGCCTGCATTTTTGAAATACCAGCTTACCAGAAGTACCAAAGGTGATTGAATGTACTTATGTGGAGAATTAAAGTTAAATATTTGTCAATATGACCATAATCACTATCTACTGACTCTTCTACGAAGTCCTTCCTCATGGTATTTTCGAAAAAGCGATTAGCCTGAGTTCGTTTTTGAAGTCGATTTCGATACGTTCTGCTGCAAAATCGAACTACTGTGTGTACATTAATACCGGTCTCACGGTTACCGATTTCATTAGGAACCAAATTTCCATAAAATGGATTAATGGATTGACGAACACCATTCTTAGATACATCTAATATGGGGCAATCTGGCTTCATTATACAACAACATACATATGTAAGGTTTTGACTACAAAATAGATTAAACGAGGTCTATGCTTGATAGATTCAAAATAATGCAAGTCAAGAACCATTGACTGATGTTGCAATTAAGTAAAATATTTCGTCAACTATGCATCAAAAGTGTAAAGTATGTTGTAATAGTAATTTTACAACTGATTCATGGAAGCAGATGGTAATCAAACGTCCAGCGAAACTTCTGGCTTAAAATTTGCATTCTTTGCTGTTGGATATTGGATATTGGATACATAAGAACCCAACACTTTATAAAGGTCGCCCACGATAGAACAGTTTTGGACTTAATTCCCTTCTACAGATATTGTTTAACAGTTTTCCAACCACTCAAAACAGGTCCAACCAACATTCGTACTTACAAAAAACAAGAAAAACTTTATTAACAAATAATTAAATCTTACTTCTGACTTATGAAACATCATAATAATACTTATAGTAATAAAATTAATTGATTTACAAAATAAACCATAAAAAACAGTTAAATCCCGCCGACCAAGACCTACGACAACTTCACGCCAGACTCGAATAAATGTATAGATTTCAATAATATTGCTGCTGCTGTTCCTCCTTTTGTTGCTCTGTTAAATTGTTTAATTGTTTTTAAATTAGAATGTGCGAACATAAAAATCTCATTTTTATGAGTCGGCAAAGAGTCATAAAATTGTTTTATAACCGCAGTTCAAGGTCAGCGCGCCTAAAATAGCTCGCTCTCTGTGTGCATTATAATGCTTTGTTATTGTTTGACAAGCGACGTGGAATTTTTGATGATAAACCGTCCAGCGCCCGTCGTAACGTAGTAGAAATAAATAAACAATTTGCGATTAAGTTTTTTTTTTTTCCTCTTTAGTAATGTCTGGCAACTCATTTGCGTTCCAATTAGCATTTAAGACGCTCTATCTCGTTCGCTCTGCTATGGGTTGAGGATTTATTCCATCAGAATGAAAGCCGCAAAAAATTGTAAAAAAAAAACAAAAAAACCACTCGCCAAAGCCTTCCTTAATCAAGTAGGTATTTTTTTTTGTTGTTTGGTTAGGTCCATCTCTCCACCCCCATATAATAAAAGTATCTACGCCTTGTAGATAGAGTATCTAAGAACTATGCAGCATCTTCCAATTAACATAAACTTCGATGTGGATATTTTCTCATTGCTACCGAGATGATACCTACCGGGCTATGTCGGAACTACACGAAAAAAAAGTATCTAGATACTGCCGCATAATGATATTCTTATCAGAACGACATGGGCAGGAGAGGCTCAGAGTCAAAATTTCCAATAGGAATGTTGTAAATTTGTCGATGATTTCTATACAATTCCGTCAGATGTCGCTGTGGTATTGCGACGCTCAGATTTCTTTCCTGAAAGAGATGGCGAATCGGAGGCTGTGCAGGTAGGTAGTCAGCCAGCATCACCATCCCAGATGAATCGATTTTGGCAGTGGGGATGATGACAATTTCCTGCCATCTCGTTTCGCTGTTCAGGATTCATATTTTTCAGTCTCTTCTGTCGTCACAGTTGAACGGAATTCGTATGCAAATGTGGTGGTGGGAATTTAAAATGGGCGTGGTGATGTAGAAAGAAAGCCATAATGCCTCTGTTGGGTATCCACCACCAACACATAGATGCGGCATTTTGAACAAAACGCACACTAAGTCATGTGAAATTGCGAAAGTGTTGGTTAGCGCGCACACATGGAAGAATTGCTGGCCTCTCTGCCCCGCAGGCGTCCTTTGAAAATGTATCTATAACCAGCTCTAATGAATCTGGGGTGAGTAGTGAGTTGCCATTGCTACTGCTGTCGCTTGCTCTGCTTTGGTTTTGGTTATTTTTTTTTTCCTTTGGTTTGCCTTTCGTTGTTTCTGGAACTTTTGCAGAAGTTTTGTTTATTCAACCGAGGAAAAGGAGAAAATTCTAAAAAAAAAAGGAAAAAAAGAAAAACCTTGGAGAAAAGCTGGGAAAATTCCAAAATCGATTTTCCATTGTGCATGATGACGACGACGGTGATGATGATATGGCTTGGTTGCTTGACTAGATAGATGCTATATGGCTTGGTAAGGCCTGTAGACTATGGGAAGCCATCAGCAGCCGTGATTTGATTGATGTTGTTTCTTTGATATTGGAACACCGTATGCAGATTATTTGCAGCAGAAGTTTCATGCAATCAACTTCGGGTTGTGTTGTTTGGAAAAAAAAGTATCTTTCTCTGTGGCTTGATGGAAATGTGATTGAATTTTGTGTGGGTGGTGATGTTTTTTTTTTTTATGTTTGTTCAGTTTTTGTTTCCAATGAAAGTGACTACACATACCTATCCAAAGAGGTAGTGGAAGAGAAATAAATTTTATTCAGTTTGGATAGTTCGTTGTTTCAGTTGATTATTTGATGCAGCTTTGCCGACGGTGAAGCAGATACAAATATAGCCACACAGATAGCTCTTATTTGGATTGAATTTGGAAAAGTTTAGTTACATAAGATTGAATTTCTTCAGACTGTATGACTTACAGAGAATTACTGTGTACGGAGTGTTTTCAGTAGCACTGCTGCCGCATATCTTTTTCAAGTTTTAGGTAGATATAGGGTCATTCGCAATGTTCTGTTGGGCTTTGCAGTTTTATTGATTATTAGATTCAATGTAAAATATGAGCTTTAGATATCGGAATTCTAATTAATTTCAGTAAGAGTACCCGAGAAACGTTGCTAGATGTTGCTCAATGTACTGTAATGTCGGCAATTTTTATGTGTTATGAGTTATAATTATCAAATAGAGGTAACCATTCTTGCTTGCTACTACGAGAGATAGCTATTTTTGTACTATCTAGATACTGTAGATTGGTGATGACGTAGGAAGAGCAGAAATAAAAGTCATCTGTCCATAACAAGTGGTTTGTTAGATATAGTCAACATTTAAAGCAATCAACGCTTTCGTCAAACTATTTAGGAAAATCAATTGAATTTGCCTCACTGGTATGACTGTATCTATGACATTAACATCTATAGTAGCTCCAACTTCTATGATAAATCCTATCCTTCTGTACATCAATAACTGCAACTAAGGTACAAATATTCCACTTAGAGAAGTGGGGTCATTGTAACCAGCACTCGCAGGCACTAATTAATTCCACAAAACTATGGAAATAGAAGTAGGTATGTTAGAAACAAGGCTAAAAGATGGGATTTCACCAGAAATGTTGAAGGACTGTTAAATCTGAAAAGTTTATAGGTCTTTGGAGTCGCCAAGACCTAAAACCACTCTATTACATTTCTGCAAAAACTATCTAAACGGGATATCAGCAACCTATTTTGGAAACCTATGTGCTATGTACAGGTGGTGATTTATGGAGATGATGTAGCAAAGCCAAGAAAACAGATACCTATAGTATAGCGATTCCTGCGAATATTAGTGCTGCGTACGTATAGTTCGCAGAATCGCTTCCACAGTTAAATTTTAGCCTCAAATGCACGGATTTGGTTTTCGAATGTTTCTTACCCATTGGTTTCTCTTTTCAGATTTTCAGGATAATGAATAGTATAATTCAACTATTACTTACTTACTTAGGTGGCGCTACAGTTCGGGGTGAACCTGGGCCTAATTCAACTATTACTGTTTAGTAGTCAATGCCTTTAGTATATTTTAAAAGTTCTAATGAAGGCAGAAACTATAGATCGAAGATCTTCTGTCATTACTCGTTTCCCTATGTAATGCAAACCAGCGTAATGTCACAAATTTTGACTTGCCTGTGCACATAAATACCTACATATATCCCTCCATGCAGATGTAATAAGGGACGGTTTTAGAGAGCAGTAGGTACAGAGTAAAAAACTAGAGCTATGGTGTTCTGTTTACAACCCTGAGTCAGAAGACATTTTTTGACTAAGAGCTCGAAGTGAAAGAAAGATAAACAGAAAACTTAGCCCATAGCAAGACGAAGCTTGGCATCCTAAATTGCATTTTACTCACAAGTAACAAGTTTACCTAGGAAATATATAATGAAAATTATATTTGGCGAACAATTGCAATCAAAAAGTTTCAAACATCGACTAGATATGGAGATTCTCTTGGCACCGAATGGTCAAGTTTCTCTGCAGCGTGTCTGTTCGATACTTTACGTCCACATGTGGATTGCAGAGCTCAGCAGGTATCTTGTCACGTAATAGTCCGCATCTCTCTGTAAGTATAGATTTAGTGATCGTCTATTGAATCGACGTAAGGATATGTAAGCATAAATTTAGTCATAATTTGAACTATCCAAGTACATAATACTAAATCCCCTACTACTTGCAAGAATATCCTAACTCAGATTTGTATCTAAAATATCTTTAATTAGAATAAAATGTATGGTGTGTATTTCTATGTTTAAAATGCCATGATAGCTGTAATATTATCTAACATGTCATTTGCATAATAATACTGACGTGCAAGAAATTTGAAGGATTTGGCCTGAGCTCCGAGTTTGTGAGTTATAAAGCAGAAATAATGCAGTACTTACATACGTGTATCATACGTTCTAACATCGGATAAGAATTTCATAAACCAAATGCCCAGTGTTTCAAAAGCCTATATCAAAATGAGTAATTAATGGTTACGTCTATCACTATCTTTTGCCTGCTAAAGAAGAAGAAGAAGAAGGCTACGTTTATAGGTTGATCTGGAAACTTGATTTAATCTTGTAGCATAGAAAGACAAGTTCCAAGAGACAAGACAAACTTCCCAAAAAAAGTAACTAAAGTTCCACTTAACTCTGACATCCATTGCGTTCGTATTAAGTATCCTCGTCTATTATAAAAATTATTTTGTATCATTTTTCCTAACCAAATACATGAATCAAAACGTAATCGATACCGTTCCAACTGTTAAAATTTCCTTGGATCCCAGTGTCTATGGTGGAATGCTAGTATAGCTAAATATCCATAACATGCTGGAATTCATATCATATTCACTTAAGTAAATTAACTTTGTTCATCCGGATATGATTCAATCCCACCCAAGGTCTTTCTGGCTATTTAAGATGAACCGCTATAAAGAGTGCGGTTTGTTTTGTTCGCACGATTGTTTGCAATTAGTTCTGCCAGATGATTCACTGAAGAGATATTAGATAGAGAATATACATACTTACTTACTTAACGGGCTCCCGACCCGTGAAGAGTCTCTGCCTGAGACACAGCAGCCTTCCACTCTCTTCGATCCCGGGCACGCTGCTTCCAGTTATCTAGACCAAGCGCTCTGGCATCCGCGATAGCTTGATCCTTAAAACGGAGGTTCGGTCTTCCTTGTCTTCTCGAACCTGGGGGCTGTGATTCGAAGATCCTCTTTGCTGGAGCATTATTGTCCATTCGCTCGATGTGGCCGAGCCAGTGTAGTCGACGTGTTTTGGCTTTTTGGACTACATCCACATCCTGGTACAGCTCATAGAGTTCGCGGTTATATCTTCTCCTCCATTCGCCCTCCTCGCATATGGGACCGAATATCCGACGAAGAATTTTTCTTTCGAAAGTGTTCAGTATTTGCTCTGCTTTCCTGCTTATCGTCCAGCACTCGGCTCCATACAGCAGAACTGGCAGGATCAAAGTTTTGTAGAGCATACATTTCGTCTTTCGAGTTAGGAGTTTTGACCCCATTTGTTTCGCCAAACCGAAGTAGCAGCGGTTTCCTAGGGTAAGTCTTCGTCGAATCTCCACTAAGTTGTCATTCGTGGAGTTGATATTTACTCCGAGGTAGGTAAACTCCTTAACCACTTCGAAGTTACTGTTGCCAACAGTGACGTTTTGTCCTAGGCGGTGGACAAAATCTATACTATATGTATCTAGTTGCTCTCTATTATGGTTCAAGGTCAACTATTACTATAGTTATATGTATAGAACTACGGATATCAAAGGACTGGACTTTTATACTAGTCTTCTCAGCATATCATCCCCTTTTTGGGACTTTCCAATTAGGTACATATGTATGTATGTAGATGGTAGGCATTTGCAGACCTGGTTCTTCATACCTAGTTTCCGCACTTTAGTGCGAGTTTAACAATAAAGTGTCAAATGAAATTTGAAATACTTAATTTACACGTTTTTCAACTGATATTCGGACGCTTCTACATCATTATATGCTTAAGAATAAATGAACTAGACCGGACTTCGGTGAAAGGCCGTGCTACTGGTTGGTTTGCTACGCAGTTCAACAAAACCAAGAAGAAAGTGATAGAGAGCGTTATTCTTTGAGCATGATTAAAATGCGTTGAGCATGATTAAATGTGTTTGTGAATTTATAGGCTCAAAGGATCATCACTTCTATAGGAAAAATATTAATTCACCACTTATACATAATTAGGGCTCATAAGTATGTATCGTTCTAATGAATCGTTTTCTCTTGTGAAGTTCTCACCATGCTAACCAATCGATTTGAATGGTTGGTGCTAAAACAACATTAAACCGTAGCGGAGTATTAAATTACCAGATACTTACATATGTGAGCCATAATATTCAATGAATGTTTGTTTGGCTTTTGAACCAAAATGACAGAGATTTCTCTTAGTATTGTTAGATCTTGTTCCAGAAAGATGTGTTGATGTGTTGAATGGGACATGTAGTCTTCACCTACAACACAATTCTCTGAGTGGTATCTGTAATGATTCCATGATAGAAAAACCTTCTCCAATACTATACGGACTTCAGGGCAGGTTTTTCTTTTCCAGATCAGAGCCCCATATTGCTGAGGTCCAGTTGGGTTTCCTGTGAAATTCGAAATATCAATTTTTGTCTCTTTACGCTCCATTGGGAACACCGTTTTTTGTTCATATCACGGAAACCTTGTTCAAGATCTATTCATCAAAAAAATCCCTCACCACTTTTGGTCTTCTTGCTCCTTAAACTCTTACTATAGTTTTTACGATTCCAACCATTATAATATTTAGAGGGCTACCTTGTAAGTCTAACTTAATCTACTTATCTTAGTAAGGCATTCCCATACCAGCTTTGATCGAACTTAGTGGGACCTCAGTGCCTCGATTATGGGGAAAGACGATAAGCACGTAAACCTGATTATGCTTCCTTAAGTATCATCAACTATACCCTGATCCAAGTTCCCAATACTGCGGATTGTTAGTGCACACCTCAAATAGCTTGAAGCTAATCCTCCAATTTGAGCTATCTTCAAATTCCCAAATTCGAAGCTCATAAAGTTGTTTTGAGCACAAGGTGTCTCTACGATGATGGTTATTCTAATAGTCCGGTATTCTAACGAAAAAACCACATAGGCATAGAGCCCTCACTGACATTAGTCGACCATCTGAGCACATCATTTATGAGGTATAAAACTCATCTGGCTTCAATCTAGAATGGCAAAGCAGGGCAGGACTTCCTTGGTAGAACTGGAAGTTTCTCTTATCAATATTATGTATGTTGATTTCGTTGAGTGTTAATTGGGTTAACCGAATAATCTCCTCATACGCTAGATACGGTCCAAAAATGCACTTGTATATACTGTACATCTACCAGTTAGGAACTTAGTCCTTAGGCTTCGTTGAATATCCACTACCATTGCCAGAGAGTGCGTGTGGTCTTTCAGCTTCTTTCCCTTAGTATAGGCTCAGTATATGCGAATCTTGGATCCAAAAGGACGCCAAATTCTCAACTTCATTGGATTGGTCAAGTATGTTGGTTGTAGGTTCATTACTTTTAATCCTAAGCTTCGTTTTGAAGCTCCAAAGAAAGGTTATATAAAGTCTAATCCAGTCTTAAAGTGGAACTGATTTGGAAAGGGTTGCTTTTAACTCCCTAGGCCTTCTTTGAAATAGACCAAATCTTTTTCTCTCCTTGGAGTCATACAGTTGCATCTTCAGTAAACTTGGAACTCTATCCAAACAAGTAAGTATCATCAGAAGACCAACTGACACCTATGACAAAACAAAAAATAACACCATCGCTCTATAGTGACTAAGAATTGTTTAACTAGAATCACCTTACATCATTCCCAGTGGCATGGATAACATTACAGAAATAATAAAGGTGAAAGTATGCAGCCCTATGGTACCCCATAATCTTCAAGTGGATATCCCAAAAATCACTCATAACTTAACTTAGCACTATCTAAGCATCGAAATAAAGCTCTGAAGCAATATATATCTATGAACTTGAACTATCTGTTTCAAGCTCATATCGTCGCTCCTTCCTCTATATAAAGGACAAGCTCCAATCAAAGATCAACACCAATGGATTCAGCATAAGTCTTGCACTTATGTACATACATTTAATCTTCAAACTGTTGACTTAATCATTGAAGTGGTATTCAAAGTACGAATGCTTAGAAAATTACATTTTAACAAATATCTGTAAGCTCATTTGAGCTATAAATTGATTTTTTCCAATTAAGCCTGGAGCTTGCGATTAAGGATACTTCAATTTGGTAGAAAATTATGATTACTTCAACGGGCTCTCCTTTATCCTTAAAGAGTTTGCTATGATGAAATTCTTAAGTCACGCTCTAGCAAATACAAAACGTTACAAATATTACCCAAAATGGTAAGGATTCGTATTTTTTTTTCTTTCTTTCTCCTGGAGTTTACCCTCCACGTTTGTTGTGTTATCCTCTCCCATTATAGCACTATCACCCCGAATGTGATTTCTGACATTTCCTTTTCAATGAGTCGTGAATTATACGATATACACTAGTGATATAGACAAACGCATATACCTACATAGGTATGAGCTACAGAAGGATGCTTCAAGGAAATCCATTGTTCCACTATCTGCCATCATTATAGGGGCGGGAAAGGAAATTGAAGAGACTACGTACATATTGTTTGGTTTTCTATTTTTTTTTTCTTCTTCTTTCCTTTCGTTCGGAAAAAAATATGATGATGATGATGATGAGCGACTTAAGGAGAATATAGTTGAGAAATCCTTATGAAAAAAAAAAAATCGGTTTTTGTTTGTTGCTGACATGGTTCTTTGATTCTCCAAAGTGATTGGATTCATCTGATGGAGAATGACTTGAGTTTTAGAAGTTAATGCGATTTCTTATTGAGGATTAGGACTAATTTAAATTTTTTTTTCTCTTCCTTTGGTAAGAAAGGAGTTGATTACCATAAGACTAACCCCAAAAGGGTGTTCATTTCAAACTAACCAAAGGATAGGGTAATGTAAACGTTAGATCTTGACGTTGGCCTTTGTCGGGCACGGTTTGGGAAAAAAAAAACAACATGAATGTGTTGTTAATTCGCTAGATTACGTGTAACATTCTTTTGAAGTTGGAGTTTCTATGATTAGCGTGACTTTAAACAGAATAGGACGTCCATTTGCTTGAGGTGGTCTTTGATGAAGTTATATCGTGGTAGTGTCTCATACACTTCGAGGAATATTTTAGAAATAAATGTCTTCTTCAGTTGGCATGAAAAGTCTCACGATTGAATACGAATCTTGTGGCATGCCACAGAGTTGCAACTAGATACCTACATATGTATATTTTTAGACGAAAAAGGTATTTAAAGTGATTTCTGGACAACTGAGCCACTTTTCTATAGGCGCCACCTAAATCCATGTAAATAGGTTGAAGTACAGCTATTTGTAGCTGTACCGATTCGAAGTATCTTTTTATTAAAAAAAAAAGGAGTTCAACTACATGGACTTTGATTTTACCATATTTGATATGTGATTATGCCCTGTAATGCTAAATTTATCCAAAAATTGACGTCAAAAAATGTGAAATTTTGGAAAGGACATTTGATTGTGAATTTTTCTTCTCTGCACATCTTTCATATTCTCTTACCGAGATATGTGATGTAGAGGTAGAGTTAGGAAGAAGTTGAAAGCATTGGTCTTTCCTTCTATCGGTGGAAATATAAAGGGTTCACTTCTCTTTGGTGATGTCCTGGACCTTTAGATAACTCCTTTGTCTTCCTTTCGGTGAACCTATATTACTTGAATGAATATAGTAACTCCATAAGGTGTGTCCAGATGTGAAACTACATTGGCTCGGCTACTTCGAACGAATAGCAAAATTGTCTAGCGAAGCCTCAGCATACTTGTTGGAAATGACAAAAAAGACTGAACTTTCGTCGTGGATACCAGGGATCTAGGGAATGTACGGCTTCTGTACCTCATGCAAAGATGCACCAATGTTACAGAACTTCTTGGGTAGGTAGTGAAGAACCATGACGATTTCTCTTACGGAATACTTTTATGTCTTGTAGTTACTTTTTATGGCTTGAACTTACTCATGTATATTTTTGATACAAAACAAAGATTTTCAGGGTTCTTAACCCAAATGGGGAACATTAGACTCCCGTGGTCTAAGCAAGACATTTGCATTTCCTGCTAACAAGAGAACCTACTTGGTGCAGTTCCGTAGATTAAAAACTTGTTGAAGATGATTGCTCTATGAATCCGGATACCATTTCCTTCTTTCTCCAAAGATTCTTATATTAGTTTTTGAAGGTTCTAAAAATTCAGGGTTTCAATTGCGGTTCTTATAATATTTTTTGTCAAGACCTGGTGGTAATAAATTGTAGATCAAGGTCTATGAAGAGAATAAAACTAGCAAGCATGGTGCATTGATAGTTTTGAATAATTTCCCTAAAATCAGACCATACTTACTACGTAAAATTTGTAATAATTTGTTTGTGAAACTATAAATGATTATTTAAAGGCGAGGAGTGAATCTAGGATTGACATTCTCTTTGTTGGGGCACTCTTCCAGGCCATGCTTTCCTTCCATAACTGTGTTCAATGTCATATCTGGTGCCTCCGTTACACAAAATCTCATCTATCTAGATTGTTTGAAAGGCCAATTACTCCCATTACACAAGCGTATCTACTCACCTTTTCGAGAGAAATAATCTTACGATATAATTTGATTCCAAGTTTTATACTTACCTTTCCTCCTTTCTACTTCTACCATCTGCATATGTTATTAAAAGCATGCTGAGTCAAATTTTCGTAAGCTGCAAAAATCTGTGATAGTGAAGTAATTCAAAACTACTAATTAGATGGAGCTTAAACGCTTATTAAATTCTTTCAAACTCATCTCAGATCATTATAGTCTATCAGGTGTTGCTTGAACCATCCCAAATGACTGATTACAAGACTCATAAAGATCCACGAGTTCCTAACCGACTGTATGTACTGATACTAAAATATTGGTATTTTAACTTTGATATCAGTATTCTGCATTGCGTTACCTAGAACGATGTAGTTTATAAATGAATACAATCTCCAAATGTGTCACTTATCATGATAACCCAATTAATTAAAGACTAAATTTGTCTTCAATTTGTGGATTGTGTATGAACCAAATTAAGTTCAATAAAAATCGCATTAATAATTTGTCATCAAGTGTATTTATACGTCAATTTGGTTATTTACTAATCGACCCTTAATTCTGTTCATACTGCACAGTATGTATACCCTATATATAACCCATGTATGAATAAACCATTCTCTAAAAACAAAAAAAAAAAGGAAAAGAGACACATAACCAATTTACATCAAATTTATTTCAATTTAAATTTTTAAACATATCCACTAAGACTTTCTCTTGTGTTGAGCGTAATATTTACAGGAATTTTATTTTTATATAAAGAAAACAAAAAATTCAAAAACCTCCACCTGAGTATATCATTGGGAACGAAAACTGCTCATTCCGACCAGACTGATGCTAATATTTCTTCTGCTGTACAACAACCATCATACCCATGATTTCATCGCAAAACAAAAAAAAAAAAGGTTTCCTCTAACTTTGCGCTCAAAATTACTTTCCACGTCTATGTACTCTTGATGGTGCGAGATGGTGTACCACAAGGGCTTGGTTGATATTAAAGAGATGATACACTGAAAAAAATAATTTGGTTAAAGAGAAACTTAAATTTTTAATAATGACTTAAATTTATACATAGAATGCATTAGGAAATTTTTAAAACTAAATTTTGCCTAGTTCATAGAAAAAATACAAGTTTTAATAATTTGCTTGGTTTGCATAAGGTTATTCAAGTTAACACGGTCCAATATAGACATATGGAGAAATATGAGTAGGTTTTGACGTAGCTGCTAGTTTTGGGTTTTGTTTTTATTTGTATTCAAAAGTGCGCATTTGATTTGAATACTTAAGAAATCCATATAAACATACATATACAGTCATGTCACTTAAGGCTCCATTAAATAGAGAGCACTTTTACACCGTATCAAGAATTATCGATTCATTGTACTAAGAAGTCACTGAAAAATTTCGAGAATCTCAATTTATAGTGTTCGAAACTATGCGTATCTAAATGGCACTAGTGATACTAATTACAAGACCATTCTTTTAAAGTCCATTAAAGTTGTTTTCTGAACTAGACTAGACATTTTGTTACAGAATGTATCTCTTGCGAAAAAATTCCAACCTCTCAGTCGTACGTGGCTTCGAAAATATGACTTAAAACTGTGAAGATACTTTACTTCCACAAATAGGCTTATGTTTACGGGGACTCTGAATGAATTAACTTTCACACAGAGCATTTTTAATAAAAAGCGGCCTTTGGCCCGTTTTTGCAATTACTACTTACATCATCTCCAGATCGGAAAATTTATCGGTTTGTAAAACAGGGGCCTATTTCATAAAACTACAACACTAATAATTATTTGTGAATTCATTTGTAACTTGTAAATTATGTTTTTGTTTCAAAAAGAATGCCAATTCACTAGTAACTACAAGTATGCCAAGCCTGTAACTACAAATGAATTTACAACTGCGGCGAGCTTTTCCATTTCATACAAGTATTTGGGCAAAAAATTATTAGCGACGGACTTGTAAGTAGAAGTGAATGTCTTACAAGAGTAGAGAGACTAATAAAATTACGTACTGTGATCGCTTAAATGTGAAGTATAGCCGCAGACTTGTAGTTCTTCGCAAATAATTTTTGACTAGTAGACTTGTAGCATTTTGACAAGTGCTGAAAAATGTTTATGGAACACAAAATTACAGCTCCATACTTTATTTGTGCTTGTAGTTACAAGTTTACAAGTACAACACTTGTAGTTTTATGAAATAGGCCCCAGTTCTCCACTCGGAACCTTTTGGTATCACCATCACTTGCTATATAGAAGTTAGCTGTCAGGATTTAAGTAATTTTCCTCACTAAATTCTTATTGCCAATATATTCGACACGTTCACATTTCGATACCAAAGTAAAGATAATAATGTAAATGCATATATGGCTTCCATTTCAACAACAAATCATATCTGGTTACTGACACACAGGCTGCTGTAGAAATAATATGCCTACACTTCCAGAGAAAATTTAACCATAACTAAACAACTTCGATTCGAAATGAGTTTGGAAGACCTTCCCTATATAGCGTGTAGAATGGGTTCAGCCTTTTGATATAGATTCAGAAAGTTGATCACTCCATACTTGTTAAGTTTCATCTATAATTTAATTTCAACAAACATAGAATTGTGACGATCATTTTGCAGTTCTGATCCTCCTTGGATAGTCTGTAGGGATTATATTGTCTTTACTCACAGTTAAGGTTATATTTGCCTCTTCCGCCTTATTAATCTCAAAAGGGCACTGGGATTTGTAAAATCTATATGTCGAGCTCAATGATTAACCAGATCGTAATGCTTTTGGTAGCCATCGACGGTTCACACTGATGGCGGACTTGTATCTATATCTGATGTTTCAAATCCTAGGTCCTAATTTCTATTGTGCGCAAGTAGCTTATTTTGCCTTAGGTTTGGTCAGGTTGTCTCCGCTTAGGTAGAGTCCCACTTAGATCAATAAGAATGTCAATAGACCACAAAAGGAGAAAATCAGATTATCACCACAAAGAAAGTACGTGCAGAATTCCCATGTGGAACATAAAGGAAACAGGATCCAATTTTAGCGTCTAACCATGGCGCTTGATAATTTAGACGCTGAGGCATAACTTTTATTTTTTTTTTAAATTGAGTCTTGAGATTACTACGATCTTCAAACAGGTATATAAAGAATGGGTCATTGTTTGTTCCTTATCCTCATCTTTTAGTTTCTACGGAAGGTTACCCAACCTATTGGCATGTCTGCCTTCCACACAATGCTTTATGAAAGAACCAACTAAATCCCTTAAGCTTCCCTATTAACGAAAATAAGTCTTCTTGTTTTTCGTTTGGATGTGACCACATCTGTTTAAACTAGAGATACGTACTGAAGTTGTTCCACCTACTGTTTGCCATTCTATTGGTTGCAGTATCAAGGTAGAAATTTATCGATTCATAGTTGTAGACGACCCCTCCATATTTCTTGACTTACTTGAAGTCGATACATTTGTTCGCTTACTTCAGATTCTAATTAAAGCTATGCTATGATTTCCTATTGCATTATATTGCAGTGAACACTTTCAGTTGTTACCGTAAACAAGGTTTAGATAGGTATGTTGGTGCTAAATATTTATGGAAAGAAGTATAGTCACAAATGTAGTCAAACACAGTCTAATGCAGTCTAGCTTGAATCCGACAATGTAAGATTTTAAGACTGTTGTCTTTACAGTCAAGCTATTCGACCAGAAACAAAAAAAAAAAAAACTATTTGGTGCGACAGGTCCCTACCAAGGGCCTTACTTCTCACAACCATTCATGTTGTGCGTTTTATATTCTTCATACGAATGGAAGGGGCCTGCTGTTTAATGCCGTGTCCGAAGGATTTGAGAAGCTTGCATGTTCGTTAGACGTTCGCGAGACCATGAAAAACTTTGGTTTTCAACGTTCAGTAATTCAATGCATTAACCACTGAGACACGGAGACCACATCGACGATACTTTTCTCCACTCTTTCCACAAGCATTTGCATGCACTGATCTTGAACCAAAATATCTGAAAGTTGAAACGATCTGTGTACTCAAAAACTGCCTTTACTGATTCACACTTTCAGGACCCTCACCTTAAACTCTTTGAATACCCAGAATCTCCTAAGAATAGAATATGTTAGAATTCATCTCAAACTTAAAAGTCCGCACTTTTAAGCTTCGATACCTGATTCATTAAACGCTTCTTTCAACACGTTCAGTGTAGGTATTTTGCACCCAACTTTGCCCTATCAAAGGGTCGACTTCCTGCCTGAAACTATCCTTTTTGGGTTGTTTGCAGCAAAAACAAGGGGGAAAACCGAAACCCGGAGTACGTATCTGAATTTGAAATTGGAAAAAGAAACCCCAACTACCCACATGCAGACGCAACTCTTTGCCGAACAAAGAAAATTCTAATTTTACTTGTTTTGGTTGTTTATTAAAAAAAAAAAGAAAGAAAAGCGGAAAAATTTCTATATTTTCGAAAGTTTTTCCGCACCATAATCTTTGCTGCTTTTTGTTCATTTATTCATTTGCATTTCTCCGTAGCTACTCCTTTCCTTTTTGCCGCAGCAACTACTTAATTTTGGTTTTAGTGTCATTCCCAGACTTTTCTCTTGTTGTGTGGTATCCCCGGGCCCGTCCTCCCCCACCTCGGGCCTTGATGCAAAACTTCAACTTTTTTTCGCTATTTTTCTTTCTTTATTTAGATACTCGTACTAGCTATTATTTGCACTGCGTACATCTCGGAGAAGCTTAGATATTGAATTTGTTTCGAAAAGTACCAGCAGCGGATGTGGATGGGGGGACGGTCGGTGGTTGTGGTGGCACACACACGGTGCAATATCTATTCCTTGTTGTGTGTACACACATAATTTACGTCTGCGAAGAAAATTGAAAATAGTCAGAAGACGGAAAGGAGTGTGTAGTATTCCACTCCTTGGCGATATATTTGTTTTGACCAAAACCCGAGAGAATGGAAAACAACATTCCCAACAACAATGAAACAAGAGACGGATATTTATTTTGTTAAATTGCACTTCAGTTGGAACGGTGTTGCCACCCCTTTGGACGGAGTCAAATAATGAACATATGATGCGTAGACAGACATCCCCCCACCCGAGTGTATGTTGGGTCCTCATGGAATTAAATCAATTCCAACTGTTGTATGTGTTTGAGTCCTTCACACTGAAGGAGGAAAACCACAAAGACTTTTCCATTGTTCTAATCCCATTTCTTTGAATCTGGTTGACTGCTCCTCCTGCTATGATGGTTCGTGTAGTGCCACTGCTGTTGCGCTGGTCTCCTGCAATAAACGTAATGAATTTTCCTTGTTCCGTTTGTCGATTGTCTTAACTGATGATAACGCTGGAATGCGAAAAACTAGGGAAAAACTGCGGAACACAATGGAGAGACACGAAGGAGCAACAGAGTCGAGGACATCAACACTCGGCAACATAGAATCGGTGTTCGTCGAGCAAAACAATTGGCAAAAAGAAAAGCGAGCACGGGGAAATCAACGCTCAATTTCATTTTCTTTTAGCTGATGAGTTCTTGAAAGTGTTCAAAGTTCTAAGTATACGAGTCGAGTGATGTGATG
Organism: Xylota sylvarum; assembly: GCA_905220385.1. NCBI lineage: Eukaryota > Metazoa > Arthropoda > Insecta > Diptera > Syrphidae > Xylota > Xylota sylvarum. The sequence goes on from LR999958.1 coordinate 45,935,045, forward strand.
GGCCACCCTGTGCCACCCACTAAATTGTCTCATGATATCATGTTATTATTCTGGTGATGGGGAGCTGTTAGTGCTGCTCCTCCTTTTTCATATCTTAATTGGTAACATTCGGTTAGAGAATTTCGCAGAAAGGATACTAGGACGCTGCTGGCATTGTGACATTGCAGGTCATGTCGCTTGGCGCAATAAGCGCATTTGTTTGGGTGATATCACCAGACATACCACGGGAGTGAAAAGGAGTGACAGAAGCAATTGCTTTCACCAGTGTGGTGCAAAGTTATCAAATTAATTCCATCAGCAGGGTAGAGATAGTAATGTGTTTGTCACGATCCTTAATTTACGTTAGCGCAGGTTGGCAAGAAGGAACGCAGAGTGAGCTAAAATGAAACGTAATTATTGACATTGGTTGGGATACACGTTTATGCAATTTCTTCTCTTGAAATGCTGTGAATTTAGGTGTATCGCTATGGTTCAGTCAAAAAATCCAGAGAAAGGGTATCACGATTCTCCGAAAAATCTATTTTTCCAAATAAACCTTTACACAGAATTATCATTGTCAGGTAGGGTAACACAGTTCTTATGGAGTCTGATCCCTTATATGTGCATATGAACATGTAACGAGTTGGGTGCCGGCATGAATGTAGGGATATTAGGATACACTCATACATATAAATGTTACTCAGTGACAGGCACAAAAAAGGATGTGGACTACCTATGTAGCAATGGTATGGATGACACAATTGGTTAGAGCATGAAACTACTGTTGAATCTGAAAAAAAATAAAACAAGTTTTATGCCATTCAAGCTTGTTAAGAAAGCGTTTTCTATTTGCTTTTTGAATTCGAAGGTTACATAGGTTACTTTCATTGAGATTGGTTCTAATAATTCTTTGCTCCTAAATTCCATAAAGAGTCCATATCTGCCTCTACGTTAATGACACCAAACCCATTTCCTTATTACTTGACTCTAGTCTCTTTCAACAAGTCCTCGATAGTTTTTCGATCTGGTTCCCTGAAAATTGCTTAGAGCTCAACATCGCCAAAGCCCAATATAATACTTTTTCACATAAGTGTAACCAGTCAAACAGTTTTACTTAGAAAGTAAAGTAAGTAAGTAAGTAATAACTGCCAGATACTTGGGAGTAATAATCGATAGAAAACTCAGCTGAAACCTGAATAACCTGGGTCCTCGAGGTCCGAATTTTTCATTGTATAACTACCTGCCAGCCGTCAGTCCCAACCTCACGTATGTAGTATTAGTCTGCTGAACAGCACTGGACAAGAAAAGCAACATTGCATTACCCGACCAGATTCAAAGGCTATCCTGCATCTGCATAATGGATAACCATTAGAACCACAATTAGAAGCACTCTTATAAATGAATTAGAAACTATGCTTCGTTTCAAACAGAGTCAAACAGCTATAAGAGCCTTGGAATCGCAAATATACGATTCAAGGTGGCAGGGATTTGGCCCAGATCTTGTAACGAGGTCGCTGTCAGATACGACGTATCTTTGTGAGGAGGGTGCTGGGGTGAGGAGGCTGCAGGTCTTAGCCTACCTGATCATCGGAATGGGCCGCCAGCCCGTATGAAGTTGATAAGCTTCCACCTAAATATAGCATCCATCAGAAAGGCAAACAGTAGATAGAATAATATCAATAAATTGCTCATCTAAACAGATCTGACCAAACTTGGATTGGAAAGAAAATTTCTTATTTTCGTTAATAGAGAAAATTTAAGGCTCCCTTCAATGATTTTTATGGAAGCTGTAGCGATGAGAAAGAGAAGGAAACTATAACCCACCTTCTGTGCACTTGTCCTGCCTTATTATCTTTTAGAAGGAAAAGCCTAAGCGAATATTTCTTCGGATATCTAAAGAATCTAGTCAGACTCGACTTTAGTAAGATTAAAGGTTTCGTCTCTAGGAATTGATTGCCAAATCACCATGTCAGATTTTCCGACTATATGGCCGGTGCAGGTTCTGAGTTCTTCAGTCTGTAAACAACATTACATTTCATTACAGACCAACTTGTCATACGAGCTCATTCAAATCCTTCATTATTCCTGAATGATTTAGTAATCTATCCACCAGATACCTTTATTCTCGTGTTAACATAATTTGTCATAAACAGATAAAAGCGGACTTTATCGTATAAACCCTATCATCACTTGCAGTAAGTCGATACATTCCATCTGAGGTTTCTATACAGTCTGTGAGTACTTATTACTTACTTATGTAAATCCATTTACATTTCGAGGAGCTTAGAGCGTTAACAACACCTCCCCGCCATTTTGTTCGGAGTACTGCAACGCGTTTGCATTCCTAAGTCATTCCTAAAAGCAGACGAAAGTCTGCAGCTAGATTTCGAGCCATCAGATGAAGGTCCATTATCCGATGTGAAAGTAGACATATTATCATTAAGGTAGCGGAGGAGTTTAAGGTAAGATGTCACAATCCATAGAACAACAGCAGTGACAGTATGCACCTCTTTCATACTCCACTTTGGACTTCAAAGTCCTCTGACACTTTCCCATCTGGTCTGGATGTCTCGCAGTGATAAATCTACGCTTATACAGCATCTGACACTATCTGTAAAAAGACAAGGTAAGGACTGTTGCAAACTAATAATCGACACCATGCCTTAAAAATATTCAAAAGAAAAGAAGCATCAAATATGGAGGCAAAAACTAACAGATAACAGTTTTCCGTCAAATTTCAACCAATACACATCAAACTACCCACTCAGAATTTCAGTATCTGGGTGACGTATATACTTCTCTCCTATTTCATGGTCATACTATTTTTAAAAATTACTCATTACAAATTTCCATTAAAAACTCTCCATAGACGCGGGAGCACATCAAAGCTTTTCATAATTACAAATCCCGTCAGATCCATAGTAATTCCTCTGGCAATATTAAAAACCGTTCTATTGTTCCATTAGTCTTGTCAGAACTTAAATTCCATCGACCGCATTCCATGAGACTGTTTAATATTGTCACCACTTCACCTTATTAAGCGGCATAGCATAGCAATAGCACCTGTCAAACCGTACATACAATATGGAACTTTAGCTGTTCACAATTGCGGTAGGTAGAGGTACAACACTACTTTGCATAAATACTATAAAAATTCATGGTTTTGTCGTTTAGATGATTTACATTCGACATCACGTGTCTTGATTATTTTTATGACACAAGTCTCTGTGTCGTTTGATGAATGTGACATTTATTTGCTGAATTTTACGATCCCATGGATAGTTGTTGGTGGATAGTTTACTTTATTTTTTTATTTTTTTTTTTTTGAATTTGCTATTGAAGTTGTGACAGAATCGTTATGGAAGTAAATTTAATTTTAATAAATTCCATATTTAAGCTTAATTTAGAAATTTTTAAATAAACATGTTTGGATAGTATTTTCGAATTGAATTTATTCTCTTTATGAGGTGTGAAAACAAAAAGGACTCTATCTTGACGGGTGATAGAAAATACAAATTGAAATCGAGGACTAAGAATAGATAAGCTGGCTTTATTTACAGAAGAACTATTCGGTTCAAATTGTTGTTGTTAAACGCTGACTCAATGTCCATTAACGCACGCTACCAAAGTATATTCTTTGCAATCATTTTTCAATAATGCTAACTAATAATTGTAGGGCCGTTTCAACCGATTTCCCTTTACTATATGCATGTTCAGAAAATGAAAATGAAATGAAAATGAAATGAAATGAAAATGAATGACAATACTAAGGCCGAGATATTTTACAAACCCTTAGAGATCAACTGTTTTTGGAATCGAAACGACAATTGAACGTCTTCTGGAAAAATTTGAGTCAACAAATGTACATCATAATGCTCATGTGCTAACAAAACAAAGTAACAAGTGAGGTCCCAAATTTGACGATCTCAGGAATATGGCATCTCCATGAGCAATCTGTGACGAATTTTGCACAACGACTTGGGCCTGCATCCTTATTGGGTCCCTTTTACCCAAAAACTAGTGGTGCGGGTTTTATACTTCCCATACTTCTTCAATGATACTGGCAACATAGTCAGAGTCAATGGAGATCTCTACTGGACCATGCTGACAGACTATTTCCGAAATGAATTGGAAAAGAATGACTTGGAGCATATGCGGTTTGAAGAAGATGGTGCCACATGCCACACAGTTGGTCAAGCAGTTGAGTTATTCAAATCTTAGTTCGGTGACAGTATTTTCTTCAAAAATTGGACGAGTCGCCTCATTCGTGTGATATGACGTGTATGGACTTGTTTCTTTGGAGCTATGGTAAGTCTGTGTTCTATGCCAATAAGCCAGAGACTTTAGATGACCTCAGGACAAATTTTGTACCCCAATTGCCGATATATCGTCCGATTTATTTAAGAAAGTCGTGAACAATTAGGTGATGTACATTCACTCGTGTAGGCGTTTTCATGGAGCGGCATTTCCCTGATCAAGTAACTTCGAAAACCTTCGAAAAGGAAAAAAACTTCGGTTCCTTCCGCCATTTCTATTTAACACATTAAGACGAACTTGGCCTTTTATTTTTCCCTAAAAGATTCAGGAAAAAAACTAAGTATCTCCAAGTATCCTTTCTAGAGAAAGAAGTTTGGTGAAATGCACGTTTAGGCTGGTTTATGTCCTCCTTTTTTATGTTGCTAGTATATAAGTTGTTATAGTACCCATCTCCAGGGCATGTACTAGTAAGGAATATGTTTCCATGTTGAGCTACTACATGGCGAGAAAAGATCATAATATCAACGCAGACGTTGAAAAGATACTCACTGAATCTTTTCGAGTACTTTTATGTCAGATCTATCTTACAAAGTAGGGTCACCAGGTAGCTAAACTAAGTTTTACCGTCTGAAATATACTAAAGTTTAAATGTGTCAATAAGAACAAAAGCCAGTCCTCAAATCAACTAATGGTCTCAGTCGCAGATACAGACCTCATATCAGACTTAAAGAACAAAGAAACCTAGGTTATCGTGTATTGCTTATGTACTTTCGTACGAGCTAGACTGTTAAAAGTCATGTTCAACATTCCATTCTATTATAGCTTTGTTCAAACAACATGGTTGGCGGAATTCCCTCACAATCTGGTGACTTCTAAATAGACCATGTCACTAGTATATTAGGTAAAGTTCTACCTAAGTTCCATAATCAAACTCCAACCCATACACGCATGCCAACCATCAGCATGTGTGTATATAGCTTAATTGTAAATATTGATGATTTTATAGTAAAGTAGGTACCCTTATCCCAAGGCACACCGATAACATAGCATTATTACCCAGCATAATGCACAAGAGTATGCCGCCAAAAGTGCTCATCGTTGTGCAAATAAAGTTCTTTATTTAATGTGATGTTGCAACCTGCAGCCGGCCCTCTCTTCCCTGCTTAAAATATGCACAACAGGTTCAGCAGATAAAATGGATGGTTGACCATTTGGCCAGAAAATATCTTCGATTATGAATATTCAAACTAACACAGATACGCACACCACGTGATCTGGCAGTGGCCTAACTATCATCAGGTAATATATTGTCATTGTTCGATGGCATTGCTTTTAGATACCGCGCATCCGTATCCACTCATTGGATTATTTCTTAATTATAGCAAAAAAAAAAGTGAATAAATATGGAGACCCCGATAAAGGTAAAACAGAAAAGATGGAGACCGGCAGGCACTCCAAGCTAAAAAAAAAAAAATCAATTAATTCGAAAAACTCATGAGACATTGGAATTTCGTTCCTTCATCGCCATCGTTGTCGTTGTCGTGGTCGTCGTCGTCGTCGTCATCGTTGGTCAAGTGGATGTAGGAATACATGAATACGTAATTAAATCTCAGAAGTAATGGAAGAAATCATGGATCGGGGAAAAGAACTCATGATTTATAGATATGTGAGGGAATAAATTCTCTCAATGATTAGGACGTTGGTTAGATATTTCATGACCGACACTTGTGTATGGTAGGGTTAGTGGAAGGAATACATGCGATGGCAGCGACAGGTTGTGAAAAAGTGTATTTTAAATGACACACGCGAGAGGTGGTATTGCCAAAGGATAGGTTGGGTGCAGTAAATTTCGTAAATATGATGACAGTATGTTCGATTTTAAATAAATTATTTATCCATAAGATAGTTAAATAAGTACTACGACTCTTTTGGGTAGGAGATAGAAATTGGTTGCGAAGAAGTCTGCTTTTGGCGGCGATAAATATTTTTGCAAATGGTCTTACATTCATGAGAGCGAATCCTTAAACTGAAGAATAATCCTACTTGTTACTGGGGTAGATATCTAAAATTTGGACAATAACTGGAACAAATCATTCGTTTAACAAACCAAAACCAGTCATTGAGCCATTCAAAGTGATCTGTAAATTAAGTGTCAAAACGTTTGCATGTTTCAATAGAATTCCCGAATCTGTGAGTTCTATTCTACTTGGAAAGTCTAGAGTGAGAGGGAGCTTTAATAATTTGGTAGCTATCTACTACATATATGTATGTAGAAGAAAATAATGGACTCAACTGGCTCCTTACTAGAGCTTATGACGGAAATGGTATTTCTGTAACTGAATACAGTACAACTGAGCATAGTCAATATGACTGAAATCGGTAAAGCCTTCTACAAGAATGTAAAGAGTTTTTCACGAAGAGCGCCAAATTTTTTAATTTTTATTTGAAATAAATCAGCTTATGTTTAAAATATCAAAAATTATATTTTGGGTTAAAGCACCATGAATAGCGTTAATTATGGAATAGAACATCATTTAAATGCCTGCACGAGTGAACGCCCTGAACCCTATTTTCCAAGCATTCTTCGTCATCGTCATCGTCATCGTCATCTATAATATCTGGCTTATTGGCAAAGAGCTTGAGTCTGACATAGCCCCAAAGAAAAGTCCAGAGGCGTCAAATCACAAGATCGGTCCAATTGATTGGTCAATTTCTGGTAATAACACGGTCACGAACTTCAACTTCAATAACTCGATTGTTTGGCCAGATGTGTGGCATGTGGTGCAGTCTAGTTGAAACCACATATGCTCCAAGTCATCCTTCTCCAATTAATGCTACAAATAATCAGTCACAATGGTCTGGTAGCAAAGCAATCTCCATTGACTGTGACTATGTTGCCAGCATCATTTAACAAGAAGTATGGGCCAATGACCCCTCCAGCATGAAATCCGCACCAAAACGTTTATTTTTCTGGATTTAATGGCATGTCGTGAATGGTTGCTAAATTGCCTGAGTGAGACATTTTTGCTTACTAAGGATGCCGTTGATCTTTATCGCTGATTGAGAAGAAAATCGGAAAATCTCGCACGTACAGTTGTTGCAACAGAACGCGAACTTTAATAAACAAAATTGGATAATATGCAATCGTTGTTGAAGCATATACTTTCCATAGTTAAGCAGCAAGTATAGACGAGTTCAAACATCAAAACAAATCGTAGCTAATTTAACGCATAGCCAAGGAACCCTTTTGGAAAAATAGAGCGTCCCAATTGAAAAACCTTTCACCTTTTTAGCCCAATGTCGTGCAATGTCTATCTCATGCTCATTAAACAACCCAAAGCCCAGACCACCTTGGTGGAATCAGGAGATTCTTTCTCTCTGCAAAACGTGTAGGCAGCTCTTCAACCAGGCTAAGATCCCGTGAAGCTACTGACTGGATTTCGTATAAAGAGGTCCTCAAGCCTTAGGTCAAGTTATAAAACGAAGATCAGACAATCTCAACGGAAATTCTGAAGACTCTTCTTAAGTGAGATAGAAGAGATTTCTGAGGCATCCGGACTCCGAAAGATCCTCGCAGCCACTTCCAGAATGACTAGCTATCTCAAAAGAGCAGCTGGCCCGTGGACTAGCTCTAGTGCGGAATCGCTAAATCTATTACTGAGTTCCCACTTCCCAACCAGCTGCAATGCCATTTCGGGTGCAATTGTGTTCTCGGCAAGGTCAATGTTAAAGAGCCTCTTTTATCTTGTTACAAAGAGCAAAATTCTTTAGGCAATAAGACTCTTTAAGCCACTCAGCGGAATGTAAAAAATCGGAATCCATAGTTGCCTGGACATTGTTCACATTCCAAAGCTGTGTACAGAAGTCAACGTGGTTCTTATACCAGGGAAATCGGCTGAAACTTCAAACAAATCTTTAGATTGCAAAGAAATATAACTTTAGTAGCGTTCCCGAACATTGAATGTAGAAGCAGAGGCAATTCTAGGCGCACTGTCGAACCTTGGAATTTAGACGTCGATTGGCGAACTGGTGAACCAGTTGTTTACTAATAGGTTTATCAACTCAAAGCTGGCGGAGGTCTAAGTTTGGAGGTTCGTTAGTAGGGCTACACCACAAGGTATGATCTCCCCTCTTCTTTGGAACTTAGTGGTGAATGAACTGCTTCTAATCCTGGAAGGGGATGGGTGCAAGGTAGTTACATATGAAGACAACGTCTCAGGGAAATACCTCAATACGCTTAGGGATCTTCTACAGAACGTCCTCTCTAAGCTCTACAAATAGACAAAAAAATGTGGTCTGAGATTCAATCCTTAGAAAACAGAAGTGGTCCTCTTTACAAGAAAGTATAAAATTCCCAACTTTGTTCCACTGAAACTTTACGGCATCCCCTGGTGCTCACAAATACGCCCAAGTACTTAGGCCTAATCCTAGACAGCAAACTAAGCTAGAAACCCAACATCATGGAGCGAGTTAAGAAAGCCACCACGGCTCTGTACTGCTGTACGAAACCCCTTGAATGTAAGTCGAGACTTCAGCCTCGAATGACATATTGGCTCTATGTATCCATTATCAGGCCCATACTTACATATGGCGTGATCGTCTGGTGGACTGCGCTGGATAAAGTCATCCATTACAACCTCCTCAGTCATGTGCAGAGAACGGCATGTATCTGCATTAGTGAAACAATGAGGACCACACCAACTGCGGCTGTGGACACACTGTTCCAAATGTTTTCGCTTGAAATCTATAGCAAACAAGTGGCAGAAAATGCGGCTATTCGCATAAAAGCAATTCTTTTGTGGACCAATCTGCGTACTCGGCACTCGTCTATTCTAAATAAACTAGAATTTATCCCAAAATACACTGTACACACTCCCTCAGCTCCTTTTCAACAAAAATTTCGAAACCTATATACCCTGCAGGACTGACTGCGAGAGTAATATATGGGGTCTCACAGTAGATCCGTTTGCTTCTATACAGACGGCTCGAAGACGAGAGCAAGTGAGGAGAGGTGTTTTCTCCCAAGATCTGAACTGCAAGATCACGTTCCGTCTTCCCAAATACTGTAGCATGTTCCAGTCAAAAATTATGCCGATCGAGGAAGCCTTGTCGTGGCTAAGGTACAATGTATCTATGCATGGAGTATCACTATTTTTACCGATAGTCAAGCCGCAATTAAATCCTTGCATTCGGTCACCTTCAATTCCAAAGCTACTCTTAATTGTCGCTTATCTCTTAGCGAGATGGCAGAACAATTCAAAAATTCATCTCATTTGGGTGCTGGGCCATAGGGACATTCTAAAAAATTGCATGGCCGACGAACTCGCGGAAAAGGAGAATCCCAACATATGCAGCTCTAACTACGTTTAAATTCTTAATTGTCGGACTGAACCATATGCTCTGTCACAAGCTGGGTCGCAAGCGCTCCAGTAAGACTAAAGAGATCCTTCATCAGCACAATAATAGGTGTCATTACGGGGCACTGCGTCATTACGAGGCATGCACTTATGTTGGATTTCCCGTCAAACAATTTTTGCAAAAACTGCATGGATGAGGAAGAGAAAAAGCATATTCTTCACCTCCTATGCCCCTCTCAAGCTCTCTCAACTCGAAGAAAACTATATGTAGGAGAGCACTTCTTCGACAACCTTGGCGAACTAGCTAACATAAGCTTTAGCCACCTCCAGCGCTTTAGAATAAGCTCATGTCGGTTCATCGAGTAGATTGAGGACACTAGATCATATGGAATCACAATGGATTTATTCTTTCCTAAGTATGGCTGCACTTGCTGCAGCCTGCCAATCGAACCTAACCTAACCTAGCCTAATGATAAATAAAATGGCAAAACTTATACGATGAGTACGACAATACGACAATAAATGTCTTACGTGACGTATTCAACAGATTTATGAGCAGATGAAGGGAAATTTATAAGTTCATATCAGTTCTAGGCCTGACCTCTGCCCAGTATGTCGCTGTTTTAATATTCAGTCAACATCACTTGCAATTCCTTTCATACTTTCCACACCACACTACTAACAAAATAAATATTTGAATTTTCTACATATTTACATCCATTATAGTGTCTCTCAACTCGTTTCTTGTAAATTGCTATTTATTTAAATAAATAAATTACTTCCATCCTGACACGAAGTCTTGAGCAAAAATAACCACCCGAGGAAGCTGAATTGGTTAAAAAACTGAAAACATGTTTTGTTATTTTTTTTTTTGCATTTCTGTTTTTTTTTTTTAATAAATAAATGTCCCGGAAAGTGTGGGATAACAACCGGCTGCTGCTCATCCACCATCCAGCCACTGGCTGCCTTTCATTATTCCCATCTCAGCACGTAAGAGTATTTGTATCTTAAGTGAAATAAATTGTTGAAATAATATCGTTCTCTCGTACGCTCCGCTTCGAGACCAAAGAAAGAAAATATTAATCTAAATAAATACCTATATATTAATAAGATCAACGAAATGTATATATTTTTAGCCTGTTGCCTCCTCTACGCGTACTTGAGATCGAGGCGGCCTGTCTGCCTGCGGTTTGGTGGTTGTGACTGTATCTGTGGGTTTTCTTTCTTTGCAATTCAAATTGTGTCGGAGAGTAGATTTTTTTTTTCTTTAATTTTTTTTTTTAAGAATAAATTTCAGATATATCAGATAAGTTATGTGACAGCAGCTCTTACGGACAAAAAGGAGCGAAAAAATATATATACATATATATAATTTTTTCAACTTTCTTATATTAAAATAAACTTAGTGATGAAGAGGAAGAAAAAGAAAAAAATAACAAAATAATAAATTGATTGGTTAATTTGCATAAAATGCCTTGCAGAATGTTCAGCCGTTGCACCAAGAAATGTAGGTCTGTCAATTTATTGAACTTAACCAATAAAGATATCGACTTGAATGTTATTATTTAGTTGAGATTTGAAATTCGCTGAAGATGTATGCGTGACACACCGCCAAATACTAATTAAAAGCAGTCGGTCGGTCGGTCGACTTAATTGGATACCTCTCACATGTAGTGGTTAAGTGAATAAGTCTTGAAATAAATTCAGCCTTTTCTGCAATTACCATGTAATTATATATGAATGCATGTCATTAGCGGATTTGCATCTGAGGGGATATGGTGGATGCAATTACAGTTTTTATTTTTTTCTGACTCAGCAGACATTTAATTTTACTCACAGATGTACATACGTATGTAATATGTTATTATTGTAAGATATGAGCCTTGTGTAACCTGCTTGACTCTCATTTACCACCCAGTGTGTGAAACATGTTACACAAGTGTTTCAGCATATGTATGTACTGCGAACTGTACTACAAATGTATCTAATGTACATTGGTTCATGTTCCAACAAATATTTTGCAAAGATTGTATCATGGCCAAATTAAACAAGGTGCTTGTGAGCTTATCTTGGCCGTATGTTGGCAAAAACTTGTTTGTGCGTCTACAGTTGCCAAGGTGTCTGGGAGAGTTTTCCTAGAAACTACTTGTTTGTATCAATAACAAAGTAAACAGCTCGATGGGGGTTGTTTTGCAATGCGATCAGGAAATGAACTATGCTGAGATATGTTTTTCATTCGAAGTGGTAGGTTATGCTAGAGGTTGTAGTGGTGTAGGTTACTCCAAAATTCTCAATAATCTAGAATTCATTCCCAAAAACAAGGAGTAACACGTTAACCCAAAATTTCATTTAAGACCTCTCACTCACATGACGAATCCCAAAACTGTCCAATAGTAGCTACAGACCACTTAAGAGCAGAATAAATGTGGACCAAGAATATTCTGACATAGCTTAGGATCTTGGGTGGCAATCAAGTTGTCCTGAAGTTGCTGAAATTGATAGTTTTTGTATCAAGTGTCGCTCTAAATTATCACACGTCTTTCAATGGGATGGCTGAACAATTTAGTATTCACCTACATTGGTTACCGGGGCATAATAATATTTCAGGATATTCTAGAGCTGGCGAGTGTTGTATTTTGCCGAAATCAAGTAATGACATCAAATGCCATATTACTCGATGAATCTGGCCTAAACTGAATCAGAAAGTGTCTTATAAGATTCTTTTCCTAAGAACATGGCATATCAGCAGACTGTGTTATCTCCTGAAATGGGCCAGTCAAGTGAATTTATAGGTATGACGTGTAGGAAAGTGTAGTTTCAAGGAAGAATCTATAGTATCAACTAAATACCTTTGAATGGATCCTGAACATCTAGTGGATGGTAGTTCTATTAGCATTGGTTTAGTTGAGATAACGAAAAACTCTAATGTTGCATATTTACCTCCAAGAAGTGCTTAAACATCTTCCTGTATTACTAGCCGGTATAGTGATGTCATTGTCTGGAGCGTGGGTAGGTAAGGAAAGACGTTCCTGCTATAAGTTTCCACCAAAAAAGAAGCCTCTTGTGAATCATTTGCAGTGAGAAGGAAATATTATGGTCGCTGTTACAGGTTTTTGGACAGTGGCTGATAGTTTTTGCAGTAAACGTTAAATTTCGACATTAATTGGACCACCCTGTACCCTGGACATAATAGACTCGATTATTTGTCTATAAACTGTCACCAACTACATAGATACATACCAAGTGTGACTGGCCTCTAATTAATCTGCAGGAAGTACTTGACTTGAGGCAGATTTAATACCGACTTCAATGAACCAAATTGTAAAGTCAACAAGTGTACCTACATTTGTGAAGGTATTGCTTATTCGTTTGGTATAGAAGTGAGCTATTTCTCTTATATGATTACACTCTCACAATCACACATGGTTGAGTCTCCCTTAACTGTCAACAGAGAAAGAGTGTGTATTTTTCTCTGCCAACTAGATTGGCTTTTCTCTTTCGACATTTAAGTGGAAACCCCACACTATACCCAAACCCATGTGACAAAAGTATTGTTTATTGTACTTATTTATAAGAAATTTATGAACAACAGAAAATTCTATAGATTTATGGATATTTTACATTTAGGAGCGAAAACTAGTGAATAAACCAGGCCTACCCACTCACCACCCATTCGTTGTTTGTATCTAAAACCCATACAAAACTATGAGAACCAAAAAGCAAACAGAAAAAAAAATAGCACAGGAATTTTAATAGAAAAGAGGAAGAAAAAAAAAAACAAATAAATGAAATAAATCTAAATCAATGACAGACGACAGAGAAAAACAAACAAATAGCTGCAGTATGGCACCCAAGAGGAGCACAGTGTGGGAGGAAAACATCTACAAGATTGGTTACGTGACACACACCTCAAATTTCTTGATTAGAGATACAATTTTTTTTTTTCTGTTTTTTTTTTTCAAGTTTTGTTTTTCGTATTTTATTCACTTCTATCCCCCAAACAAATTCTTTGTTATTCAGAAGCAAAAACTGGGAAAAAAAATCAAGTGTGAGTACGAGAACTTCCCAAAATCGGACCCACAGAGTTCACACATGGGACGACGACGAGGATGTATGACCGGTGTGTGTGCATTTGTTATTCAAAATGAATATTGTCCGAATCGATGTGTATTGAGATACATATTTGAATTTGAAATTTGACAAAATCCAAAAGCTATGAACCGAGGAATACCATATTTCGTCTTGGTTCCAATAGTATTCGTATCTAGGTACTCATAGTTGTTTTCTTGCTTTTCATCTGGTCCAATTTTTTTGTTTTTATTTTTTTTTTCGTTTCAATTATTTTGAATGGGATTTGGATGAAGAGACCCAGAGTTGTAGAGCTCAAGTGTATACAAATGTACTTGTGCTCGGTTGAATGAGATGAATGTTAAATTCTGATTCCAGACGAAGTCATTGGCATCGACGATGACGGCGGACGTCGTTGTGAGTGAATTCATGAATTTATTAGAAGGTTTCCATCTGGTATTTATGTTGGAATGGAGGGACGTCGGTCATTTGGTGTGAAATTTTGGATTTGGTTTTTTTTTTTCAAAAATATTGGCAATCTGTATGTTGTTTAGTTTAGGTTAGTTTGGAGATACATATGTACATATGTATTTTGGTTCTTAATAAATTATTGCAAAAATGTATGCTTGATGGTCATGGGGACTTGGTTATGAATAAAGCACATATTTTTTGTACTTTTACATGAAGGCCTTATTAACCATCTGGCCATCCTAAAGAAATGTAATCATTTGAAATTGAGACAAGTGGTGGTGGCTACCTCCATAAATAGCCACTTTATCATATGGATTGGTCAGGAAAGCGACCATGCTTTCATTTTCATTTCATGCTGCTTACAATTTGGGGTGAACCTTCCACCACGATCCTTTACCCTTACATGATCTAGCCATCATAAATCAGCGGTTGATAAGCGTCATTCTCGGTTTCATATCTAAACTGATGTCATTCGCAAATTAATTAGCGAAGCCCAGGTTGATGAAAACGCTTTGTCAATATTGGTTTTTGATGTCTAGAAATAGGTACAGGTTAAGGTGGCCGTCACATTTAGACTTTAGACTAGTCAAGGTCCAATGGGGTATCAAATCTAAGATCTCCAGACGGAGTCTACCCTCAGATACAGCTAGAGCTAAATATATAGAGCTAGATGCACTGATGTTGGCACCAGTTTGCCTAGCTTGTTGAAGAAGTAGGCTCCTAAGTACAATCTTCTATGAATGGAAAGGGCCTGGGATGTACAAAGGAGGTGTAGTACGGCTTCGTCCTCTTTTTCGTCCATACAGCTTCTAAAAAAGTCTTTTGCGATGAGACAAAGTCTTATAGCGGGCCTGTATTAAGCGGCTTTTTCGATCTAATCAGACAGTTGGAACGTTTCTGATCTAGCTTAGGTCAGATCTGTTTAACTCTACTAATGTGGCACGTCTACGTTGAGCTTAAACAGCAGTTCAATCGTAGCGAAGGCATATCAACATTCTCTTGTCTAGTAACATCGATAGCGTAATTTACGGCGAGCTCATCGGCCATGTAATTCCCTGACATTTATCTGAGTCCTGGCACCCACATAAGGTGAATATTGATGGCATGGTATGGCAGACTTATAGCCCAATGTTAAACAGAGCCACACATTAACATAGACGGTGCTCGGCAGATTCGTCTACTTCTAAACGGAAAGACATATCTTTTCAATACCTATTCTAAAACACTTTTCAGTAGTAGGTTCGACCATCGATTAATTTTCTTCATTTCTCAGAAGAGTCTGCCGAACAACCCCTTCTGAGTGTTCGAAGGATATAAAATGAACAACTCGAACGGTTGTGAGAAGTTAGTCTCTGGGTCCTGCACGGACTTGTCACACCAAATAGTTGTATTTATAATTATTTATTTATCCAATCTTTTTAAAATATATTCACAAGCCGAACTTAGAAAAAATATTTCCATTTGCGGGCGGTGCCTCACAGAAATGCGATTCAATGTGTCAGTTTTATGAATTATTTTAATAAAGGCGTGCTCATAACGCCATATTGTAAAATGGCTGACAAAATTATGCCCTTGTATTTTTCATCTCTTTCTCTATATATTGTTTCCATTTATGTGAATATAGTTTTGAATTTTCAAAACTAAAGAATTTAGAAATAAAAATTGTTAAATACAGTGTAAGCAAGGTTAACCATTAAATTCATTAAAGACAATGTAAAAAGTCGGTCAATATTGATATCAATTTAAGTCTATTCTTAAAAGGGAGAGAATTATAGCCAACTCGAATAACCTTTACTAGAGTAATTGTTTTTTCTTATACATTGTATATTTCCATTTAGATCTACAAAGATTTATTGGCAGCATATGAGAATTTGTTAAAGTCGTACCTACTACAATGAGCGAGAATCAACAAGAAGGAAATTTTGTTTTGCTATTAGATATCATGTCATGAACGCAATTCAATAGCCAAAGATCAATTTGTCATGCTTATTGGTTAAGATAGATATCAGTGGCCTTGTTTTTTGTGAAAATTCGTCGTTAAGTCGTTCCTGGCTAACAATCTAGGTAGATCGAGTCCTGACTGTGAAGGAAGTCGGCTTGGAATATATGCAGCAGCTGGAGTTCTGTTACCATTGGGTTGGATTTAATCTCGATCAAAAAATCTCTTCTTTCAGGATTTTTTGACCAAAGATTCGGATTGTGGTACATATTTTTGACTTTAACTAAGTCAAACCGATCAAATACAAATTTTTATTTTTGATCAATTTGGTCCTAATGTCTGAAGTTCACTTAGTATAGGGTTAAAAGGTGGGTTTGTCATAATACGATTGAGATCAGATAAAGTCTCGTGAAACCAATAATACTTCAACATGGATTCTGAGCTTGTAAATGTGGAGACGAATTTAGAAGTTAAACTATTTAAGAAGGCAAAAGTTACATGGTTAGAAATGCTTTCAAAAAGTATTGAAGGACATTTGTAAATATTGTCAAAAATATCAAATAAGATTTATTTTAGCTACATTGACGGATTTATATGAGCTATACATAAATGTCGTTGATGTTGTTAAGAATGGTTTTTTGACAGATCAGGATGCATTTCAAAACTTATACATCCACGTTTGTTCTCAACAAAATATTGCTAGCTCATGTGCTGCCTTTCTTTCACTGACAAACTCTCACTCCTTCTCCACTTTATAGGTACCTACATCCTTCGAAAAAAGTAAAATAAATTCAGGGTCAAATTTACGAAAATCAATAATAATTACCCAGGACTTTTCTGGACCTGAACAAGCCTTCTTCCGATTTTTTTTTGTTATTTTGCAAATTATATATGTTCATGTGTAAATGTGAAAAGCGAAAGCAAAAAACTCAAACAACCAGAAAACAACAATCTGTCATTTTTATGTTCGACCTTGAGAAGCTATAAACATTTTTAATGACTCTCACTTTTTTTTTTATGGATCTCATGGTGTCACTGGTTTGGTTCTGGTCGTTTGTTCTTTTGGAAAACACTTTCAGATGCCACAAATAGTTCGTTACTATCGTGGAATCGGAAAAAAAGGGTAATGTACCCATTTTCTTGTTGTATCTCTTCGTTTTTATCTTCGAAAAGAAAAGTGAATTTGCTTTTATTGTCATCGTTTAGGTCGTTTTATTGCCTTTCGGAGGCATGAGACGTTAACGCGATGATGGTTGGCATTGAGACACTCGCCAGGAAGTCGACGCGAGTGGGTATATCCTTTTAAATTGCCAAACGCTACCTTGTGAGCGTGTGTGCATATGAAAAGGAGAATATTTATGTTTTTATGCTCTACGTGGTTTCACAATAATGGAACTTAGTTTTATGATTTTATGAGAGGTTTTTTTTTTTATATGGTTCTTCTTAACCCTTTGGAGGAGGAGAAGAATTATTTATTGCATGGAATATACGGATGTGGAAGATTTAACAGGCAAGACGGTGATTTACACGGTAATTAGGCGGTAATGTTACGTGGCGAAAACGATGAAGGTTACTTGAAGAGATGAAGGCTAGCGTTTGAGTGTCAAGGTTGAGTTGTAAGGCTGTTAAGTATGAGTTAAAGGGAAAGGGTTTAGGGATTTGGATGAATTATTGTGTGCAATTGAGTTGGTGATGTTAATGAATAGGGACGGAGTGTGTGTAGTTTAAGTGTTTATGACTGGCAAGGGATCAAGGACGATGTTGGTGAAAGTTAATTGGTATCATTTGAACATTTTGACTTCGAGCACTGAAAGGATCTAGATGTAAAGTAAAATTTATGAAATTGGCTTATTTAAGATGAAAATTTGAGAGCCTGCTCAGTTTCTAGTTTTAAAATCACCACGTTATGAACCTTTTTGATGAAAACATTCCATGCTAAATGGCAGATCTTAGGTTGAAGTGAATGAATTAGATCTGGCTCTGCTTGGCAAAGGTTTTCGTTTTAGTTTGAGTTAAGCAAAGGTTTACTGTATCACTTAGCATCAACTAATTACCCATACCTTGTTTGACCCATTTTTCTCATTATCGTAGTGGAGTGGAAGTATGTCACCAAGTTGATTGCAGTCTTTTGCTCCTACATATTCTTATATACCCTATAATTTACCTCATGACTATTAAGATACATAACACAAGACTGTGCTTGAGAGACAAACTTGTGTATGCTTTACAAGCCAAATGTGTAACGAAGATACCAGCACTGAACTTTGACCATTTATAGCCCAAATTCTGACCGAAGTCACTTCTGATGTTCACCTTAAGTTGCGACAATTTTTGATAACTAGTTGGAAATAGTTTTGCTAACTAATTAATTGATAGGGTTGCCCTTAAGGCAACATATAGCATTATATTGAGTTATTTCAAACTTCCCTAACTTTACTACGTCTTTCGGTTTCCACGATTGCCTTAACGTGCCAAACCCTCGTCCTAGAACTTTAAGATTCTTTCGGGTAAAACTTTTTTTTTTATTTCTATAATGTGGTCAGGTCAATATATGTATATAATACATGCTTCTTATCTTTTTGGATTTGAATTAAAGGGAACAGAAGATGAAGTGTCTTTCTTTCGAAGGTAGTCAATGATGCTCTACTTTCCTGCTTAATATCACACAGTCTGTACTCAGATTTATTGTTTTAATAATAGGACTAACAAGATTAATATTTTGTAGAACACAACTTTCGGTCTTTAAATCAAAAGGATGGAATCAAATTGTTTTATCAAATGGAATTAACAGAGAATCCTTTATGTTAAGAGTGTCATTTTTGACCTTGTCTGTAGACAGCATGTACCTGTTCCAATTAATCGACGTAAAGGTTTACAACAGCGATTGCAGCACCTATCCGCTGTGACACCAGATTGAACAGATTACGTGACAGAAAGTCTTCTCGCCATACACTATTAACAAGGACGAGTATTCTCTGCTCTCTTGTAATCAGTTCTCATCTACAATCTTCTAGTTTGTCTACAAAGATTAGACTTCATCGCCATTGGTTATGCTGATGACTTGGTGATTTTTATCAGTGGTAAACACAGCACAACCATTTCTAATGGTCGTCATGCAGGGATCTTTACTGCACATGGATGCAGTTGTACCAACTAGGAAAGACTTGCTATCAATCCCTGCAAGACTATTCGAATGCTTTTTATGAAAAGGCAGATCAATTTCATTAGTAGATATGCTATTAAACTGCTGCTTAAATATAAGTAAAAACAGGAAATCTTGTGGGACATCTGAAAATACTTGACACTATTCCTAGACGGGACATATTCTGCACTATCCCCGACATCATAGTCAAATATTGAACAGAGAAAAATGTTTCGGTACCGGACCCTTGAACTATAGTCTAGTTCTAGACCGAATCTGAAGTTAAAGCTGGCGTCTTGGGACCCAACACCAAAGTCTCGATACCACTGTATTACAGACTGAAATCCATGCTTTTGAGATCTACGCTAAGTTAAGCCTTCGAAGTGGTATTAAAACCGCAAAAATATATATCTTCTCAGATAGATAGGTAGCGCTTAAAATACTGTCGTCCAAATCAGAGGGCTCCATGTCAGTTAAATGATGGATTACAATCTCTTACTAGACATATGTACATAGGTAAAACTTGTATGGGTTCCTGGGTTCACCAGGGAATTGTAGGCAACAAATCTGCAGATGAACTATCTAGGAGTGGCTCTGAATCTGCGTTTATAGCTCCAAAATCTTACTGTGGTATTCACTGGGCTACCACCACAGTGCTTATTAATGACTGGGAGCACAAATGTTTTGTATGATTTGGAGAAGATGTGTTTATGTCATCTTCAAATCTATAATCACAATTTTAAAGTGCAGGCTGATTTAACGTTAAAATGTGTTTCTTCCGTTTGAAATGCTCGAATATCTGATTCGAGTATCTTAAAAGATTCACATGGACCTTATATTATAAATACATCATTCTTTCAACTATCAGCTTTCTCCTTCTATAGATTTAGATATACATATGAAGTAGTCGACATCGCTTTTATTAATCGATTGGCCCGGCTGATGGTGGATTTTGACTGGGTTTGGCAGACCCTCCATTCGTATCTTTCTAGTTCCATCCACTTACAGAAAGTGCATAATTTCTGATCTTTTAACCAAGATTTTGCTTAGTAGTTCTGGCACGAATTTTTGTTGGCCCTCGAGTATTTTTTTTTTTTGGGAATCATTCAACAAAGTCTTACCTCTTATTACCTTTACTACCTTTTTCGGAACCCAAAAGAGCAATACGTTGGGATATCATCTGAGGCCAATAGTACGCTGTAGATTTCAATATATTTTCCTAACAGAGATTGTGAGAATAGTTTCATAGAACCATCAACATGCCCTACTTAAGATTCAGTGTTGCGATTTTCAAGGATGTAGGTATTTCAGAGTAAAAAAAACAAACGCAACTCGTTTTTTTTTTTTCATTTTTGAACCGTCTATGAAAATCAATATGTATCTTGTTGGCTCTTAAAAAAATCCAAATTCTTCTCTTAAAATACATTTAAGCCAGTGTTTTGGGCATGGTATTAGATAGGGTATTTCTATTCCTAGATTAGCTCATCTAACTATAAACCAGAATTTTTTTTAGAAATCGTCCAGTACTTGAATTGATGTCATAATTTGCATCTATTACGTCAATAGGTATTAACCCTTGTACCATCTCTTGAGCCATAGTCGGTGACTGTATCTAGTGAATAACGAATCGTCTTACATTCGTAGACTGGGATCCTTTTACTTACGATCCAATGGGTTTCCTTTTTTTGAGTTGCATTGCATCAAGGATCTCAAAAGCCATATGAACCGGACTATTATAATGGCAAGAGTGTTAAAGAAGAAAACAGCCAATGGATGGAAAGGCTGGCTTGATTTGACTACTGCTTTGGGTTTGATACAAGATATAATAAAGAAGGACAATGGTGTTGGACTTCATTATTTTAACTCACTTTTCCAAAGAACTATCTCATGAAAATAATATTCAAAAGTAGTCGTAGTTATCTTTTACTGTTTAAAGGTCTCATTAGCTGTTTAAAAGCTTTTGTAAGGTTATATTTTCTAAATTTTTTTTCCTGGATAAGATACATTACAGATGTTGTTTAAAAATTCTACGGTTTTCCAAATAGGGAATTGAAAGTCAGCTATCTGATCGATTTAATTCAATAGACGAACTTTTAGTGTGCACTTACATATATAGTTCTCCCCTCTATTGAAAGAAGCTGACATAGTCAAGCCAAAATTAGATTCAAAAGGGTAAATTGAATTTATCTTTTGTATTTGAAATCCCAAGTATCTCCTCACAGAATGCATTCATATCTGACCAACCCGTCCGTCGATAGAGGGGAGAAAATATTCAAACAAATTTCACAGTTATGTGCAAATTTCATTCTTCTGAAACATTTTCCAAGAATAATCTCGAAATGCTTCCCAATTTGCAAAGAAGAACAATTCGTATGCAAATTCTCCCGCGCCATTAAGTGATGTAGTATATACAGAAAATATTTCACCAGGATTAGAGAATTCCTTTCCCAACTCCCCAGCCATTTGCATGTCCTTGGGAAGTGGATGCGCGCAATTTTCTTTTGCATAGCTAGGTAGATATGAATGATAATTTTTTCCATATTTAAAAAAGAAAGGAAAACCAACCCTAGAACATCCATTCATCTATCCATCCGTTTGTTGTTTCGTCCATTTACACTGTCATCCACGTCTTCCATTCTTCCATTAAGAATTTCTAAAATTAAAGTAATGCCGAACACGAATCTCCTTTTATACCATAGCAGACTGGGTAGGGGTTGGTAAAACAAGAGTCACGCAGATGATGCTGCTGCTAATGCTGGTGATGGTGGTGGCGGTGGTGGTGGTGTGCGGTGTGGTGTTGCAACACTCTTCAACTATGGATAATCCCCGAAACCATTCAATTTTTGGCAACCATTTTCCATTCTCAAATGGAAATCATCAGAAGCATACAAAAAAAGGCGAAGACACACAGGAAAAAAAAAATGGCACCGAAGTCATTATGCATGTCATGCGGAGCATCACACTTTCGCTTTGAATAAATTTTGCAAAATCCGTTGACGAAAAAAAAAAAAAAAAAAAAAAAAAACTGAAGGAAACTCCATCCAAGTCGTGGCTTGCATAGCAACGACGACAGTTGGCGGCGTTCTTGAACCCAAAGTTGGATTGCAAAATCCACCAGCAACGTCGACAACAACGACGACGACGGCGATGACGATGACGACGCTTACACGGATGATGGTTTTA
Organism: Xylota sylvarum; assembly: GCA_905220385.1. Classification (NCBI taxonomy): domain Eukaryota; kingdom Metazoa; phylum Arthropoda; class Insecta; order Diptera; family Syrphidae; genus Xylota; species Xylota sylvarum. The sequence goes on from LR999958.1 coordinate 45,957,441, forward strand.
TAATTCGTGTGCTCACCGTAGCGCAAAAAGGCGAAATGAATTGCCCGTGCTAACCCCCTCGCATCTATGGGGGTCCGTAATGAGCATGGGGACTTACTCGATAGCTTTAGTTCGAGCAACATTTGGGATATCTGCAGTTTTCGTATTTTTTTTTTAGCCAGCAGTAGATACATGTTTGGAATACAGCTGCTGGCTAAACACCCACTTCGGTTGTGTATATCTCAGGCGGGATAATTAATTAGCCTGTTCACTTAGTCGGGGATATGCACACACAAGTGGTGAGGGTCTGTCTGCCTGGAGATGGTTTTCTGTATTTCTGTGATGATGAGAATTCAAATTTACCTCTGTCTGCGTTTGGGCTGGGCATTAAGCGAAGCTGCTGCTACTGCTGGTGCTGGTGCTCTTTAACATTAATGCCAGATCGGATGAACGAACAGACTATGGGTTACAATTTCGCATCGCATCTTAATTATAAAGTTATCGTCCATCGTGAACTCTGTAATTACTTCTTAATTAGGAACTACGGTGTAACTATACACTCGGAGGGTGGCCAGTAGCAAGGCACACAAAACAGAAGGCAAAAAGAAATGGTCGAACACTTGGTGAGCAGTTGTAACTAAAGTTTAGTCGGATGAAAAATTAGCCCATGATGGCCGCACGCATCTGAGGTGAGGCATCGCAGATGAGATGCGCAACAGAAATGATAATGGAAACAATTTTGTATTTAATTACTATGGCACCAGTTGTTGTTTTGGAATAGGCAACTGGCAGGGGTGGATTCTTTTTTTTCTTTCTCTTCAGGAAGCCAAATATTAACGTAATATAATCATTAGCAGCTGTAGGCTCTGCTGTGCTAACCGTTTTTGATGTTATCCAGTAGTCAATGGCTTCATGTGAAAACATTTTATAGTAGATGCAATGGCTAGTCCATGTAAATAGTCGACCATTTGTTAATTGGTATTTTCGGTTTAGCTTGGCCTGAGGGATACTTTTGAATGGAATTATGCAATTTTTTTTAGAGCAAACGAGAGATCAAATTCCTAGTATTGCAATTAACTCCGAAAGTCTCAGGGTTTTCCTATAAAAATATCGATAGATAGTCTCGGAAGTTGCGAGCAAAATAGGTACAAGTTGCTCTCATCTAAATTGTTTCAGTTTATTTCAGTTACCTGATCCGTTAAGGTGAATCTGGAATAAGTAAAGTAGATAGTTTGGATGCTAGAAATTTTAGAACAAAGTCTTTTATAAGGTCATTGAAGAGAAGAACCCGCAGAAGGTGCAATTTTCTCTGGGCCACACTTTTTCAAAGAAGATATAGTATCTTACTTCCATCTGTTTGCTTCAACAGCTTCTACAGAGTTGTTTGGAAAGGGATTTAGCCTTTAAACGTATAAACCTCAGGCAGTGTTCATTGTAGCATTTCAATGCTGTAGGTTTGGTCTTGCTATTTTATCAATTAGGGTATGATTGCACTAAAACTCGTACCATGACCCTAATAAAGGATAGTACGTTATTAGCAGCAGTATTTCTCAACTCCGTTGACAAACATATTTCTTTATGGAACATACGGGTCAGAGTATGTGCTCAGAAGATTTGTCATCTTCTTGAAGGAATTCTTTGTAGAAATAAGGCCTGATTAATTGGTTGGATTGTCTAAGCCCGACATATTTTCCCAGTGGGCCAGTCGAAGTTTGTATTCCCAATCGTTAATCAGCGCTGTAGCGGCAGCCCATTTAACTCCACAGTATGGTTCAGGTGCTATGAATGCGGATTCTGAGCCAGCCCTGGCTAGTTTATCTGCAGATTCGATGCATATAATTGCTTGATGATCAGGGTCCCAATCGAGTTTCACACTGTTGTGTCTGGCAAGAGATTGTAGTACATTGTAGCAGCATTTAACTGATATAGAGTCAATTAAATTGGTCGACAGCGCTTTGAGTGCTGCCTGGCTATCTGAAAAGTTATTTATCCCAGCGCCCTTAATACCAAGATTTATTCTAGCGCAGATCTCAATGCCATGGAGTTTAGCCTGGAAAACCGTGGGACACATTTTCATAGGTATCGAGACTTTGATGTTGGAGACGCCAACCCCAACTCCACTTTCCATCTGCGATCCGTATGTGAACAAGACCACACCTCTTGGGTCCAGTGCCGGAACACCATTAGAAAAGTTTGCACGATCCAATATTTCTACCTCAAATAACGTATCAAAACAGTACTCTCTGACTATGATGTCGGGGAGGGTGCAAAACTTGTCCTTTTGGGAGTCGAGTCAAAAATTTTCAAAAGTCCCACATGGTCACCTAGTTTATATTTACTTGTATTCTACTGCAGCTTAATAGTGCATCTAGCTGCCGTGTCTTCCTAATGAAGATTTGTGAAGTCCAACAACAGCTTCTAATGCTGCAGGTATGCATGGCACCCGTCATACTTATACAGTCAATTCTCTGGATCTTCTGAAGCTTAGTTCCCGTTGTCCGTTCAAGAACTTTCGGCCAACAAACGATGTCCGAACACGTGATATTGGGACTCACCCCCACTGTATACATTCAATGTATCATTTTTAGATCTAGACCCCAAGTTCTGTCGTAAAGGTGTCTACTGGTCCACATGACCCAAGTGGCGCGCTCGGTAGTGGACTTGATATGAGAATTCCAGCTAAGCTGATTGTCAAAGATGACGCCGAGATATTTAACATCACTGGCATAAACTAAAATGGTGCCATCACCATCAAGGTGATAGGTCCTGAATTGACCAAACTTATTTTTGAAAAAGGCACTAGAACGATTAGCCAGTGTTATCGAATGCGCCCTCAATGTCAAAGAATGCACACAGATTTCCTTGGAACGAAAAGTACCTTCTATCTTCTTCACAAGATAGTGTAAAGCACCTTCTATGGATTTATCTTTCCTGTATGCAAACTGACTTGAGTGCAGCGGTATAGACAAATCTAGCCGACCTCTAATATGAACGTCAATAAGTCACTCCATGGATTTGAGAAGAAATGATGTTAGTCCATAAGATTTATGCAGCTCACTAAGCCCATTGCCTGGTTTGGGGATAAAGATTACATTTACTTGTCTACATGTATTCGTGATGTAACCGCAATTGTATCTGGCTCTACATAAATCAATCAAAGTATCGTCGCACTCTCCACAAGTTGTCTGAAGTCTTTTCTGTTGAGGAACAGCAAAAATATTGTTGATTATTTACAAATGCATGGGAGCATTAGTCTGCTAAATCCTATATAGCCGATTCGTAGGAAACGCAATCGCTAACGGATGCCCTGACGCAGGAAGCAATCCCACTAAAGGTCTCTTTCCCAGAGTTCCCAGTTCGGACGCAAGACTGGGTCCCAATCTAGATAGTTCTTATACATTCTTGAACTATTTCAGAACCGGCTATAAAGCGTTAAGTAAGGCCTTTAGTTCCCAGCTTTCCCTACAATATACTTAGTCCTAGAGTAAAGACACATGCTTGGAAAACGAGTAGTGATGAGAGATGAGAAGGCATATCCATGAGACCAGATTCGTGCGATAAGTGTCATGCAAGGACATCAAAACTTAAAAAGTTTTAATATAAACAAATAGTAAGTAAATTTAACAAAACAACTATAACCGGAAGTTCCTGGAAGTTTAGTAAGAAGGGAGTAATATACGATGTATACTCAGCAGCCCACTCCACCGATGCATAAGCTGAAATTGGTTTTATCGGAGCCCTTTAATCCCAATCACATTTTTCGGTGATAAGACCAAGAGTACTATGAAAAAACTAAGAGCGTCTTGAATGTCTTCAACTTGACATTGTTTGATCAATGACAATTGGTCACATTCATCCTTTGACTCATGGCACTACTAAATATCATCGGCGTATGGAAGTAATTTCATAGACTCTCAAAAGATTGTGCCTCCAAGGTCTTTACCGATCCTGATAGAACAGGGTGCACTCACCGTCATTATCCTGCACAATCGGATTAATTAAGTAAAGTTGCGAAAACTAGACATAACTCTTTATAGATTTATATTATCATAGGTAGATTTTAAACCAATGAAAAGGTGATGAGTGTCGATTTGAAGTTCCTGGATCTTTTATAAATATCTGACGTAGTGTGGACTTTCCTGGCCTAAAAGTGCACTGAATTGGATTTTTTAAAAACGTTTTGAAGCGCTTACATACAGGAGATTTGTTCCTCTATTAATGGGCTTCTTTAGAGCATCTTGAACAACAGGGAAACAATACTGAAATTCAGTTTAAATTACATATTTTCGTCGAACCATGCACCAAGTATAGTCTTTTGCAAGTAATTTTTCGCTGCTTTGAAAACCTCTTCAACCAGGTTATCATCTCCAGCATCTTTATTGGATTTTAGTGGAATATACGTATTTATGTAGCTTATCCTCATTCAGGTCGAAAAGTAGTTTTCGTCCAGATTGAAAGGTTCATTTTGCCTAACAGCGGAATTTCGGTCATCGTTGACATTATATAGTATGCAGAAATATGTAGAGTCTTCCTTTATTTTTATCACAGGAACACGTTAATTCGAATCTGAAACAATTTTAACTCAAATTCACCCCTATTTGCCATTTATTTTGAACCTTGAATTCCTTACACATACTACCAAATATAATTTCAATTAATTTACAAACCACGCCACAGTTGCACATTCCTGAATAAAAAAAAAGCAAAATTTTTGGAGAATGGAATTCAATTAGAATTCGATAACAAATTGAATACCATACTACTGGCGTCATTGGTCTTGCTTGATAGAGGAAACAATATTCTAATAGCATCTGACTACTTGACTACTTACTTGTTAAGGAAACTACTTAAAAGTATTAGCTTGGGATATATATGCAAATCCTTTTGATATCATTGAATAAATTATGAGAATCGAGAAGCACTTTCCTTTTGTTCCAATTCATTATGCTTATTATCATATTTCAAGTTTCGAAGTGAAAAAATTAATAAACATTTATTTTCTAATTTATTATAATTGTGTTGTTTTTTTTTTCTAATTTAATTGCAGATGTCGCTGTAGTGGATTAACACATCTCATAAGTAAGTTTTTTTTTTTTTCTAAATTTACAATGTTATTTCCAGTATTTTATTGATTTTGGATAATGCGTTGTTAATTAAGATGTTGTCAATATTGACATTAATTCCTACAGATTAAGTAATTAAATTGTATTAGATTGTGATTAATATTATAAACGAGGCTTATCATTTCATTTGATTGATCATGTTAATTACATTTTATAGCTGGTAGTGTATTGTATCATTTGTGGTCCAAAGTAGAACTAATAAAACATATGTAAGTACTAGCAAGTGCGCAGAAAGTGGTTAAAGGGTGATTGTTTATGACCTCATACACGTTTGTTAGTTGAAATACAAATGCATGCATATATGTACATACATAGATCCGAAAGTTCCTCTGTAATAAAGTGGATTTATGGTAATGACTTTTATGAATAGTGACTGATGATCCAATATAGTATGTATGGTATTACTTTGTTAGTTCTTAAAACTTTTAATATCCTTTCGGATCGATACCCGATTTCGTGGTTCTGAAGGAAATGAGATAAGTTTAGCCACTGGCTGTTTGAGTATTTATATACCTAGACTAGCCTGAAAGTATTTTTGGACTAAAAACTCATTGAATAGACGGATTAGACTCAAAAAAAGCCAACAATATTCAGAAGTAAATGGAATCTATAAATTTACCTACATTCATGTAAACTCTACTGTATATCATACTTGTATTCACTGCTAGACTGAGCTTCATTAGAATGTACGGCTGTCTGGTGGCGACATACTCCTACAATAACTACCTACATACATATATGCACTATGCTATGAGTACTCTCCGCATTATTGCTAATTAGAAGCAAGGGATCCCAAAATATAACAATATTCTAATTCAAACGCACGCCCTACCTAAAGATACCCTTTTTTACCTGTAAGATCGTTGGTAGAAAAGATTGATAATGACACGATTCTGTTGGTTTCAAGTGAATTCATGTGTTCGGATGTTTCTCAATCGCATCGGAGATAAAATTTTCGATTGTCAATTCAGTATCAATGTTAGCAGTCAGTAATTTTTTTAATTCCACCGTTTGACATTGATTAAACCAAGAGTCATACTACTATTATTGGCCTGGAAGCATCACCTATAAGTAAATACATAGCATACCAAACCTAGCTCACTTAAAAATACTTGTAGGAGTTCTTACAAAGCCTAGGACTTGAAGTACACCACATTTTCGCACTTTCTTTGGTCTTGGCTGGTTTTCTAAGCGTATTTCTAGAAATAGTTGTAAGAGACTGATACACAGACTATATGAAGATTCCTTAGAAGCCAACACAGAATTCAGTTTTTTCGTCAAAGTATTGCACAAGCTCTTAGATCTAATACAGATCTAAGCTAAAAAAAACTTTCGGTCCAGGCTTTCGAGTCCATGCTTCATCACCAGAACCTTTTTAGTCCTTTACTGCACAATTGCTTTTTAGCTTTTTCTTAGAGAAAAGGTATCTGTGCGCTATAGTTTCGCCTGATTGCAAAACCAATTATCCCATTGTCAGACGTGGTGCCGTGTTAGCCACCCTTAATAATTGTCCCACCAAAGATGTACTTCTTTCCTATTTTCATCATATAGCCACTATTGTCAATGAGCTTATACAAACATTCCTTACTGGCGTCATTCTTGTCCTCTGCATTGGTACTAGCCTAATAGTACCTAACTTAGTCTCGATTCGAAATGTCTTTAGAATTTCTCTCACTTTTCGAAAGCCTAATACTTCTTGCTGCATATGAGACAAATACCATGTGGGTGCCGTGACTCAAGTGGTTAGTGTGTTGGACTACGTTCGATCCCCAGACATCACCTAAAATTTCTTTCACGGCCCCACCTCTCGTGAACGACTGACAAACATCCGAGAGTACAAATGTCATGAAAAAACCTCTCAAATAAAAAGCTAGGCTCTGAGTCCCATGGACCTGTCGTAATGTTGCAACCATTATAGTAGATGACAGATTTGTTTATCGTCTTTTACCCGGTACATGGAAGCAGTGTGGGGCCTCTGTTAATTATTGGTCTGCATGTGGGCTTTGGTGATTCGAAGATCGTTGCTATTATTTCGTTTGGAGGGATCGTAAAGAGTAGGACTGCTTCTATCCGAGTTGTTAGTTCGTAACCATGTGGGTTTTCCATGATAGAGAGATAGTCCGAAACCTGGTCAGGGCCTTTGTTGGAATATCTAGGACAACGAGCCAGATGTCGTTGGTACATGCGTACTAAATTTTTTCTAGATGTGCCTAAAGACGACTGAATATTCAGCTCCACATTTACAGTCAGATATACCATATGCTTTTTATTCGTTCCCTATCAGATACCTATCCAGTAGGTATCATGCGATGGTAATGATGCGTATTTACCTTCGAGAGTTAAATCTATTCTCTAATCCCGATTGCTATCTCGGTGTTGATAGATTTTGTTAATGATTAACATTGAAGACGCGTATTCACGAAGTACTGAACTTCACTTTTGGGTCTCTATACTTATGAGGCTATACAAAACAGTATAAAAGATCTTATAGGTTGCAGTATATTCTAGGGCCTTTGCTATGCCTTCGCGGTATTATATAAGGTTCCTGGTGATGTGTTTCAGCTCTCCTCAACTTCTGCAGTTGCGTTGACTCTTTATCGTCTAATCTGGCCCATGTTATTCTCAGACAACCAGGTCGTCTGGCATCCTGGGCCAACAAGTAATATTGCATCGCTTGCTTAGCTCTAAAACTGAACTCTTTGTGGAATGTTTAATCAATGCACTGCCATTCGTTGAATGGTAAATGTCCTGGTATGTTTGTTAGAGACACAATTGGACCAAAACATTTTTATGAAGTTGTGTAGGCACCTGTTAAAGGATGCTTGCGCCTTTTTTTTAGAGATAATAGTGATCGCTTTGCAAGTGTAACATTCACGTACAAAACGTTGGAATGGAACAGGTAATTGCATTGCTTCGCATTATTTTCGATAAAATTCCGAACGTAGACTAATAGATATTAATTTATCGGGGATACTTCTCTTGCGTAAGCCAACTAAACAAATTCCCTCTTAACACTCTCCAACGCCTTCTAAAAATCGATAAATAACAAATTTCAACGTACTGCTAGATGATGCTCCCCAGTGTCTTGATATGGTTGACATAGGAGGATCCAGAGCCTGTTTAGTATCAAGTGTATCTTCCAGATGTTGTTTTATTCGCTCCAGGTTTATTTCAACTACAGCACGATGATACTCTTCAGTTGTGGCACTGGATTATATTTTTTTTTCACAGGAAGGCTCCTAGCTTCTCAAGATCTCTCTGTAAATCGAACCAGTAGCTTAGACGAGGTTTTTTGACGCTGCTTTAGGTCTTTCACTTGGTGTTGGCTGGAGCTGTGCGCACCAGTCGGATTCTGTTGATTGTTTTTCTGTCGGGCCTGGTTGTAATTTTTCTGCTATTTTGAGCCAACGCACAGATGTACATAGTTGCCCTTTTCATGTCCCACGCTAAGCGATTCAGGCCCTCTAGTTCACTTCTGCATACTCCTACAGTAGTTCCAATTAATGCTTTCAATCACCCCCTAGATTGATTGATCAAATTTTTAGCTTCAGATGTCTGTCTGTCGATGTTGTACCTGATCATTCTGAACTGCAGTTGTTCTCTAATAGCTATCATAAGATGATGATCTCGTACTATTTTGACATCTGTTCCTTGTCTGTTTCGAACTTCCAAGAGACTACGTATAAAGCAGTGACTGATGGTCACTTTGATTAAAGCTTTCTTGACTGTCATTTTATGGCAGGTTTTATTCTCAAACATGGTGCCACCTATCGCAAGGTAATTCAAATTACAGGAATCAAGAAACCTTTCGTATTCCGCTTGCCTAGTACGTGTACGTGTTTCCTGGTAACACGTCTGATCCCTTTGATGTCGTCACCCTCCTTCCCATTCAAGTCCTCCTTCACTGTTACAGTGTGCCTAATAAATTATAGAAGGTCTCAGTGTTGCCAACAGAGCAAGAAATAATACCACGTCAGGAGTATGACTGTCAATATCATATCCTTGTTGATAATAGCATCAGTCCCATTCCATATCTCTCTCCAGCTATCCAATAACAGATGAAAAATGTCTGAAAACTCTTACTTTCAAACTAAATCCCACTAAGAACCAACATAACTCGCATTCATAGCATCCACCCGACACCTAGTCACAGGACTATTAAATTCAGTTTATCTGCCCCATCCAATTGTAAATCTGTCTGCTCGCCTGTCTAGCACTATGAGACATAAAAAAAAAAAAAATAGAGGAACCACCCCATATAATGCATTTTAATGTGAGTTTTATTTAATAGATCAGCGATTAACTTAATTGTTATGAGGTTATTAAAGTGAACAAGCCACGCGTAGATCTATACAACAAAAAGAACTTAACAACAATTTTTCTTTTTTTATAACCAATTAAACACCAATATACAACAAGCTTCAGTCACTCTCTCTTCGGGGCTGTGGTGCTAGCTTCTGAGACTTCCGGTGACCACGGGGCCACTGAATAAAAAGTTCTCTAAAAGTCCACACTTCGAGTGGGCTACAGATGCTCTACGTTTGTATATACACATTTTTTTATTACTCCACTTTTATTAGCAAATTTTAAAGCAATCAAAATTCATCATCATCGTCGTGTCGTCGTCGTCGCTTAAAGTGTAACCATCACCACTACCTTCCGAGCCAAAACAATATGCCAGGCGATAACTATAGTTTAACGGCGCTTTATTGCATAATTTTATTGACTTGTTTATTTCGGGCCCTCAAATGGTTGGTACTATGGTGGTATGGTGCTATGGTGCTATGGTGCTATAGTGCTATGGTGCTACAACACCAAGCTTTGAATTGAGGCAGGCCACCACCTGTAGTACATACATACGTACATACATAGTAGTTGAGCTACAAGACGAAGATGTATCGCAGTTAACGCGCGCTATTTTCAAAAAAGGTACACCACACCATGCGACGAGAGTCGTCGTCGTCGTAGTCGTAGTCGTCATCATCATCGGAGTGGAGGAGTCATAAAACAGCCGATGAATGGCAACCGTCCCCCGGTTCTTTTGGCCAGGCCTGGCCTCGTCAGAAAGTGTCGCCCATGTCGCTTACTGTACTTTCGGATGGCTTGGACGTAGTAAAACATTATTATTACACCGTTTAGTTGCAAACGGGGGTCGTAAAAACTCCGCCGTGCTGCCACTTTTTGTGTGCCGGGTTTGATGGTTTTTTTTTTGTTTTTTTTTTTGGTTTTTATGAATGAAAAAGTAGTAGAATTTTATTGCCTTAATGTTCGTTTTTGTGTGTCAGACTGGGACCGCTGTTTTTATGTGTGCACGAGTATACTATATGGGATTGTACATATGTATGTGCTTTGCTTTCCTGGTTACAAGCGCTTCCTACCCCCCCGGCCGACGGATTTCTTCTTCGGTGTGTTTGTCTGTTTGGCAAGGTCGTCTCGAAATTTTTATACGAGCTAGTAAAAACGGTTACGTAAATTTTCACACTTAACTTTTTGAACGACACAGCAACGGAGGTGATGGCGGGGAGATGGCATGGTGCAGGCACTGTGGTAGTATGGCGATGGTGATGATGGTGATGGTGTCATAAAATCGGGTGTCTGGGTCGACGGCGATGGCGGCGGCAGCGGCGGCGTTGGCGGCAGGAAAGTCAAGATCATGATAAATTATGTGAGTTATAGCTCATACTTCATGTTAAGGTACACAAAATGAGCAATGATGAGCGGAATGCCGAGGTGGAGGAGCCGAGAACACAGCCCGACCCACATACGGAAGAAATCATAAAATGAACCCAGCGATAAAATTCGAAAAAAAAAGAAACGAGGGGCTCGTCTCTGGGCTATTTTTCTGCTTTTTCTATTTCTACTCTTCTCGGTGTGTGTATGTGAAGTAATTAATCTATAAAAGTCGAGAGGTGAATGACTGGATGATAGTTTGGATTATAAGCAATAAAAATGTTTCAGTATTTGAAGGCGAAATTTATGGGGGGCAAGGTCAGAGGAACGTATGTAGTATCGCAGCATCAGTAAGAACTGTAAATGATTCTCTTCTTTTTTTTTTGGTTTTGGTAGGCGAATTTAAGATCAGATGGTACTACTGAGGCTATCTGTAGTAATGGCTTTTAATAAGTACCTTGTCATCTTTGTACTTAGCCTTCTAGTTGATTAGGTAGAAGATGTAGTATGCTAAATATGCAAGAAACACATTCTTTCGTATACCTTTCATACGTAAAATCTCCGATCAGAGTCGGATACATAGCTGGAGTATCATCTGGAGAAGAACAATGAGGACTTGACTTTAGAAATATTCATTAAAAATGTATCTTTTGTCAATCGAAAGTCGTGCGTCTCTAAATACCTTATTTAAGAAACTCTTGTCGATACGATACTCGAGCAGGAAGTTGTCATCCAGTCTATTTGAGCTTCATAGCTTCACATATGTAGGCATAAAATATACCCCACAGTTCGAACAGCCTGCACGTGGTAGACTGCTTATGTCTACAACTTATATCGATATACATCGCTTCTGTAGCCGGCACTGCTTAGCGTGTTATTGGGCTATTGTACTCTTTGCTTTGATCTATGAGAACACTAGGCTGGTTAAAAGTACCTAAAAGAGATCCACAAGTCTAGGAATAATGAATGTGACTCTTAACCACTGGAATAAACCTCATTAGTCATCACAATGTGTCTACTTAGAGGAACTATGTATATTTTTCATTAACCCACTAACCTAAACTTAAACTTAAGGTATCTTTACTCGATCTGTAAAGGTCGAGGATTTACACCTGTAAATATTCTTTTGATAGTGGATAGACTCCCAATCCCAAGTAATCCCATTTTTGTTAATCAGTACTTAACATTCCTGATAAAGGGTTTAACCAAATGTCCAGTTCCATAAAGACCACTCAGAAATTTGTGAGAATACGTTACCGATCTTGATGTTCATGATGTAATACATTATATGTAATATTATGGTTCTAGTTTTCAAAAAGTTTTTTCTTTTAATAATCTCTTGGTTCTTTGAAGTCATCTGTCTAATACTCAGTTGACTTCCTTTCTCTATTCCTTACTCTATTTCGAAGAAGGTCCTATACAAGTCGTATCTACCTCTACTTGGAAGATATCTGGTCCTCTGTACATCAACTCCAGTTCCTGTGGAATAACTTGGTTAGTGGGAACATTTTTCGCTTATCTGCATGAACTGATTTTCAGACCGTGTTTGTACTATTCCTAGGATATCTATGAAGTTTATCGTTTTCTGAAATTTCGATCATTAGGTACCCATGAATATAAGGACAAATGTTGAGCATACTGATTAAAATAACTCAGACGCTTATAGTTTTATCTAAAGAATCCATCCACACATATGGTATCTAAATCGAACAAACTTGTTTGAACGACAAATGTATTGGAGTTTGAACTGAAAGTTCGTATTCTTAGTACAGACTCCATATAATTTGTCGGTGGACTAAATGTAAAGTCATATGGTTGAATTTTGCTGTAAGAAAAAACCTATAAATGCGGATTTATATCTTAAAGAAAGTAGTCCCTTTCAATCCCCACATGGCAGACAAATTCCGTCTGAGCCACCATCTATAAACGCCCCCATAGTTGTCACCGACAAAGTGACAAAATAATAATAATTAACATACCATTCACACATCCTACTAAGTCATATCAAACAATTAAAAGAAATTACCAGCACGTGGCACAGCAACATACAATTATGATTGATTCGATCGTAAAACTCCTACAGGAACCAACCAACCAACAAAAAAAAAAAAAACAAAGAATTACCTTCTCGAAGGTGAAAGTCATTTGTAATCACTAAAACGCTCCATTGCCTTCACTCATGAATATTCCATGTAAGGTGGCCTTCAGAACGGAAAAAAAGAGTAACACTAAATACAAACAAAAAAAGTATCTTAATGCAATAAACACATTACAGTCAGTGAATAGATGATTCATTATACAGGATATCCACCATTTATACCATTTTGTGTTAAAGCCTACGCAGATAATTTATTATATACCAAAGAAAAAAAAAAGTATCTTTCACGTTTTTCTTCTAGATAAACCAAAAAAAAAAATATGAAACGAAACAAATCGAAAGAAGAAACAAGTTTAAAAGCAAATTCATGTCTACAGAAAGTGATTTTCCATTATGCAGATTTCGTCCATGAACAGGAATAAATTATTTAATAAATTACATCGCAAGAGGGTTGAACACATTCTGTCTCGTTTCGCTTTGAACGAAAGACAGTCCCATATACAAGTCAACTGAAAAATGAAAATGAATTTATGCCAAGACATAAGTTTCTAATTCTGATACCGATTTGAATTCTTTCGCACAAGACATGGAATTATAAAATTATTCAAATGGCCAAATATGAGATACGATACGATTGGTCTTATTGTTGAGTATCTCTCGAGTTTTTGTATTTGTATCTCAATTGTCGTTTCTGTAAATATTGATTGATACAATGTACTGGGTAGTAACAGATCGAACGAAAATTGGCAGAGAGTTCAATGATTCCCACTTTGATTGAGAAATCAATGCAAAAGATACAAATATAAACTTTTATAAATTGAATCTCGTTGAAAATGTTGAATGATTTTTGATTGATTTTGAATGTCGTACGGATGCAGTTGCATTCAAATGGAAAATATAATTGAATGTTCGAGGTTCGATTACTCGTACTTAATGCAAAATGTTAAGAAACATCTGTTTACAGGAAATAGATATTTTTGGGCAATTTACGTTTCTTGTGGATTTTTGAAGATTTCATTTCATTATACTACTTGAACAATTTTGGAAATATCTCAGACGTTTTGATGGATAGTTGCTGTAAATTAGCTGTACTGGATCATAGATGCGATAAAAGATCTATTTCATTCAGTTACGTAAACTCCTTTGTAATAAGGTTATCGCCCAGATGAAGTTTAAAGAGGCAGCTCACAAGTTAGAAATCTGTGGTACAAAATTTGTGGTTGATGCACAGAATATGAGACTTCATGTCCAAGTATATTCTATCGAAATCTGAGTTTTGGTTTCAGATAAATTTTGGATAAGATTGTTGAATTTCCTAAATTCAATGGTGTACCTCTTCAATTTTGCAGGGATGTTAAGTATTTGTAACAGAAATGACATTGTAGTTTGAGTTAGAATCCTGGGGTTTCCTGTCAATTTCGAAGAGATTTCGACAAAACCTGAATTTAAGGCCTCTGGTCACTGACACTGATGGTACACTGACTGTATCTAACGATCATGAAACATACCATAGAGTTTACCTCTGCAGTATTATGGTCAAGAAAAATATTGCTTTGAAATTGTGGACTGTGTCATAGCCATTACCTCTGACGATGCTCTGGATGCTTTGCTTGATTGGCAGCTTTTTGACTTAGTTGACAGAAGAACGATTTAAAAGTGATGAAAGTCTAAGTCCAGATTCTAAAGCTTCACCCATGTTACTGGTGACCTGGCTTTGATCAGTGAGATCAATTTATTCTAAACTTACCCCGCTATCAAGGACAGCAAGAACCACAATAGACCCTAATTTTAAAAACCATCTTTAAGATCCTCTCATGCTGGTCATACTGGGGGGATTTAGTACTCCTTCCAGCAATTTTTGGTTCCGTCTGTGGAAGTTAGAATGATAAAGTTTACAGGCTTTTTTGCAACTAGAAACTTTAAATCCACAGTAGAGAGAAACCCGAAATTACAAGTAGAATTGAGTTTTGGTGAATTAGAGCAACGGAAGACAGGAATTTTGGGTATACTATATAGGTATACTAAATACACTTTCAAAAATATGGTTGAAAACTTTTGCGGATCGCTACGTAATCTTTAAATGTAATGAGATTGTCGTGAAAATGCTGATAATCCTGCCACTTCTAGGGAAATCTTTACTGGTCAAGAGGAGCGAAATATTGTTGTTGATTGGGCACCACCATGTCAGATAAATTCTGTTGTATGTCTAACTTGCCTTTAGTGTTTATCAGTGTTTGGACTATGGGTGTGACTTGATCATATATTAATACCGAGTTTGATTTGGGCCTTCAGTATATTCTTTCAATCGAATGCTTGTTTAAAATATATGAAAGGTTTATGGAAGTCGATTTTGAGTTTATAGTATTCGAGAATGTATCATCTGTAACATCTGGAGATTAGTTTATTTTCATCTTCGGATCCAAATTAGTATGGTAATATGCTTTAGAAAACCTTAGGTTTGAATCTTCTTGTGGAGTGGTGGCATAATGAGGGTTAAAAACCAGGTTTTTGGTAACTGCTCTTCTACGATGTACATATATCCCTCATTTTTTTGGTGCTTGGACTTGAAACTTCAAACCTTAAGTCATATGATATATGTTTGTATGTACGAATTGTTTGCTCTCATATCTATTTCTGTATTAAAATGAACTGGAACTCTCTTTTTGGCACATTTTTGGTCACCAATTAATCAGTACTCATAATAAGTATAACATTATAACCATGACAGGAAGACAGAAAGGAAAGTGTCACATTATGATCTATATCTTGATCTAAGTACAATTATTTTGAATCCAGTGGGGACATGAATTGTGACTTATAAGACATGCATCATCTGCTTATTATGAGTCCTAAACCTTCTCTAAATTATATTTTAAGAAAACTTTGATGTGTACATATTTATGTAAAAGTGATCCAAAGATTGTTTTAGTTACTTTTATGTAACCCTATCCAATGGTTTTATGTTACCCAAATCCTTGGAAAGGTTTAGCCTCTATCCATAAATCGCTTGTGATCAACTTGATCGTGAATCTAGCAATAAATTGTACATACACACATGAATGTTGATTAGATCAGTAGCGATATTTAGATATGTAAGTAACTACTATTAAATAGGCACAGTATCATCGGTGATCTCCTCCTCCGAAAAAAAAACATCCAAATTATTTTATTTGACTTATGATCCTTTGATCCAACTCAAAATTTATTTTATCCTTTAATTGACAACATGAGAATCCTTAAAAATAAAAGGAAGTATATGAATGTGGCTACGCATTGGTTGATATTTGAAAAATGTATATTTTGAATTTCGACACCTTTTTGAAACTTTTTTGCATTCGTTTTTAGATTAAGAGGATAGGTAGATTGCCTTCCTCTTCAAGTCTTTAAGTTCACAGTAGGTATGTATTTATATGTCTGAATTTCATTGATGCAAAACTCTCGAAAATACCCATATCGTAGATCGATTTATAGCTCAGAATCGTAATACTACAACCATTCTATACTACATACCATATCATGGTGGTTACATATATTTACCAAAATGAACTTCATGGAGTGAAGGCGGTCTTGTTATTCCCCAGCCTAAAGAGATGATAATTTTACTAGCTTATGACTAGACCACAGCCAAAATGAACTCGCTGTGTGTAAGGCATAGAAACTCATATAATCGAAATATTTTGTTTTCTTATTGACGACTGCATTTGATCTACCAATTTTCGAAAGCCTGATTCAAGAATGAATTCAAGGTGGATTCAAGAACTATCTAAAGTTGTTCAGTTGACACTATATTTTGGATTAATACTCTTTGGTATTCGCTAAAAGATACCCTCGGTATAATTTTGAAAAGTCCTTATGGTTGTTGTGTAATTGGAGCTAAAAGTTATCAACACTCAAACGTAATCTTAAAAGAATTGCATGGTATTTCAGATCAATTTTACAGTCCTCATTATTTAAAATTTCATCAACTGCGATCGAATTTTTGAACCCTTCCAAACAAAGAGATCCCTAAACCAGGAAACCACAAACAGTTTTCTAATATATTTTGAGCTACACCTTAGTACATACCTTGACAATGAAATATTTTGTCACAAAAATGATTAAGTGATTATTAGTTTAAACTCCGTGTTATCTTCAGAAGTAAAGGGTCCGAAGTTTGAAAACTTAATACGTGTGCTTGGGGCATATTTTCGACCAACACATATCTAATGGACTAGAGACATTTGAAATATTTTAGTATCGACCAAAAGTACATTCAAATTTCCTAACCAGGTTTATTTTTTGATTAATAGTAGTTAGTCTACGTTTATTGGACATTATTGAGAAAAAGCTAAGGTGCTAAGAAGACATTTGTCTGCAAGGTTTATCTACGAAAAGCTAGAAAATAGTTTACCATTTATAATATATTTTGTGGACTGTCATACTACCTAAGAGATATAACATCAATTTTTGTTATCCATCAACAAACAAATGTCAGACAGAAGACTATTAGGACCTTGGTATTTGCGCAGAATAATGTGTCAACGTATTTGTTGAATGTAAAGAACAACGAACAAAACGGTGATAATTCTAATTTGCAGATACGTGTAAAAAACATCACTTAAAATAGATTGTTCAAGCAGCCAAGACTAAATTTAACAAACGGTATATGTGTTCCATCAATGCAATGCATCACATCTGTCTCTCTTCCTATGTCTTTAGAATCCATTGTATAATCAAATGGCTTACTATTCCTAATCGGTTTTAAAATATTCTAAAATCTAGTATCCACAATAATACAATAATACAACTTCTACAACCCTGATGATTGTCTTCAAATAACTAGCTTCCGTCAAAGAACTTTAAAGAATAATCTAAGTCACTTATACTCAAAAATCCTGATAATGAGTATCTACATACATACATATATGTATGCAGCTATCAAATTGCTCTCAAAATCCCCAAGAATTTGCCAAGTTACCTATGTATGTATGTACTTGAATCAATCAAGTACAATACATATCAATGTCAATAAACCTTCTTCATTAAGGGAATAGCATGGTAGCTAAAAAATGATCATATGCTACTTACTTGTCTCCAAGATAAGTTTATTTCCATACGCTTGTTAACACAACAAAAAACAAATTTATTTTTAATAACAAAGAGAAGTCCTTCAAGTCTGTCCGCATTCCCGTGAAATAATTTGCCATTTATCATTAGAATTTATCGATAATCCCCAAACCAATCCGAACAAAAATTTGTATACAAACAAGAACGTAAATCTTTTTAATTTCTTCACATTTATATACGCCGGTCAGTGATTTAGTCAAACACGTTTTCGTGTGGTTTATAAATTTCCAACAACTCAAGTGTCTATGAACTTAAAGTATTACGTGCAAATGTCCGCCCACCAGCAGTTAATTTCAGCAATTGTCTTAAATCTTCGTTGACATTTTAAGTTAACTAGCATGGCATTGAGTCACACATCATGAGAAATACCGCACCCAGGCCGGTTCACGTGATTTGTGCTCCTCCATACCAGGCATTTATTGATTTTCTTTTTGTTCTTTATCCCTCCGAGTGGGAGAAGGTTAAAGGTGCTTTAAAAAAAATGTAAGTATGTATCTTTTGGGAGTACAAGCGTCATAGATACAGCGAATGCAACTGTACCAAAAAATAACTCTCAACATCTGTCATTTACATTCGAAACGGCAAGGGTTAAATGACCTTCGATTCATTTATGCCCAACAAAAAGCAATGCCGACAGTCAGAAAGAAAAATCAATAAGGATTTCCCCGGGTTGTGTACTCGTATTATTCTTGTCTCTTCTGGATTGTTAGGCAATTAGTTGAAGAATATAATTCTTACCTTGATTTGTCCTGATGATTGTCGTTGAAAAGGAAAAGAGAGAAGAAAAAAAAAAACTGCCGAACTCAAATTATGCGAAACACCCGAAACTACACCAAGGCACCTACCCGAAATCTATTTTGGGCATCTCGCATTCCATTCATTCGCTTCTTTCCATCGCGCCGATCCATAGCCATATGCAAGTTGAAAATATACATTTTCCATGGAATTCAGTTTTTTTTTTGGTTCAACCGCCACGCCTACATTTTAATGGCGTCAGATAAAAAGATGATGGCTGCTCTGTGAATGCGACTGCTTTGTGGTGTTTGTCCATTGTACGCATGGCCGGGTAGTTCCTATGGTAACCACCAATAACAGTTGACTCATATGAGCTGGTGTGAGTTTGAACAATTTGATGCAAATGTAGTAGTGATATGGTTAAGTTAACGTCGCTGTGTATGTAAAGAGGGAAATTTTCATTGATTTTCTGTAGGTTCTTGTATTAGATATACATTTAGTTATTCTGCCATCTATGTTTAATGATTTGAACTAGAATGTTTCCATGGTTTCAAATAGATGGCCATATCTTGGGGTGTTTTAAATTCATCCCAAGCATCTCCTAAAATCTGAATACGCAAAGAAAAGTTAAGATACAAATTCTATTTTGAATAAAACTTATGAAAAACAACTCGTAATGTAAGGAAAAGAAAAAAAATGCTTTCAGCACAAATCAATATGACAGGAGACTTGTATCTATGATGAAAAAGCTTTTATTTGGGCGTATCTTTTAAGCTCTATTGTGCAGAAATGTGTATCTATTCCAGTTTGCTTTAAAATTTTGCTGCAGATTTTGTTCCCTTTCATTGCTGGCAAGCCGATAAAATGTAAATTAATAAACTTTGTGTTAAATGTTTTTTTAGCGAAATTGTATCCATATTGACAATTGGCTACATGACCAGTGGCTAAATTTGGATGCCTACACCTAATGGGGAAATTTCCAATTAAATATGGAAATCTGTTAAACATCAAATCATGGAACGATGTAGAGATTTTTTTTTAAATTAATTTATACAGATGTGCTAATTAAATAAATTTAAATGGCTTTTGTTTTTGTGTGATTATGGTCTTCGATACGGAGATCTAGTTATTTTCGGTAACAGTTTACGGTTGATTCGCTATGTAGTTTTATATGTTTTTTTACTTTTATTTGTCATAAATTTTGGGGAATTGTGATGGGATGGGTTTTATTTTGTGGAACTGGATTCTTTACGAAAATCAATATCTTTCTGCAGTTTTTGAATTCATATAGGAGTTGTTTTAGTTAAGTTCATCAGTACTTTCTCTGCAGCAGTAGCTATGAATGCCCTTCTTTCCATGTTTTCTTCTCATTTATTTGTATACCCACCTATGACTGGCACTCCTAATGCAATTGCATCTATGTATTATACTTAGTCACCGAGTTGTGGCAAGTCTACATTTTTATTAATTGTCGCCTTATAGTAATAAATTAATATGAAAACATTTAGTATTACCGCAATAACTTATATTTAAAATATTTATTTCTATGTTGAGATAAAATTTTAACGCATTGCATCGTAATTCAACTAGAATTAATCCTTGAACTGAGAAGGGATTAAACAAAAACTATAATTCATGTTCGGAGTCATAAAATCTATTATGTTATGTAGCCAACCACTTTATAGATACAAATCAAACAATTTTTTCTTTATTAACATTCAATTAGTAGTTATAAATAATGCTTCGACTAGATAATGTCAGTGGTTTAATGAGTAATTTAATTCAATTATATTCTAATGTATTTTTATTGAATGTTGGATAGTTTTAATTGAAATTAAAATATTTAATTATTATTTAGTTAAGAAAATAAATTTCTACCAGTTTCACTTTGAGTATGATATAAGCAAATTAAAATAAGGGAATAGGGAATACTTTCGAAACGTGTGCCTTTATGCGTAATTGTTTGTAAAGTATCTGCCGGCGGCGTTGAGGAGTAGAGTTGGTGACTTGATTTTGGTCTGTGTAAGATTTTGACTATCTTTGCGGAGGATTTTTATAAATATCCTAAATTATTTATTTATTTTAAATATGAAATACTTTTTTCTGTTTAGAAATATTGCAGAAAATAATATCAAACTATATACTAAGGACTAAATGATTATATTTTTCAATGCGTTATATTTAAAAAAGACATAAGAGTTTGCTCTCAGCAATCCTTGAATTTTTCATAATGGAAATAAAACAGATGAAAATATATGTATGTAGGTGTATATGTTACTAAAATATTTTGCAATTTTTGGACGCCAGTCATAAGCATAATGGTTTCATTGATATCTATCAAAGCTTACAGCTATTATTAGCAGTCTTTTGGATGTTAAGTCTTAATGAAGTTGAATCCTTCGTGTTGAGGACTGGATCCGATTTAAGTACATACATATGTAGATGCGTCAGAAAAATTGCTGTTTAATAGTAGGTATTCCCAGGTGTTCAATAGAAGTTGTGCGTAATTTTTGGAAACATAGGGTGTGTAAAATTCTTCTAACTGCACTTTATCACAAAGGTTCCGCATTTGATCGCATTGCTTTTCACATTTCTGTAACTTTTTGCTATCTACGATGATTTATTTATTAGATAGTTAACTAGCAGCTAGCCTTTCCAGATAAACCATCTGAAGGAAGCCGTTTTTTTATATCACTCCTGAATTTTACTTTTACTTGATTCATTCTGTCAAATAATTTCTGTTCACTGATGCTGAGATTTTTACAGGCTACGTATCCGTATACACGCGATATGGTGGCTGGATAATGCCATCTTGCAAAGCGTTGAATATTAGATGCTTACAAACATTCAACTACATGACTTTTCTGTGCATGCTTCCTTCAATAAAAGCTGCTCAAGAAACTTGCTGATTCCGCTTTCTACTGTTCTAGCTGAAAGAAAGGTAGACAAGCGTTGTATCCAGCTTGGGCCTCAATTTTGAACGTCTTGGCAAAAAATTTCGAATTAATTGATTATCATCATGTCACCATCACTCATTTCTACTCCGTCTTGTGAGATTTCACTAATCGCATTGCATGCGATATAAGAACGTGTTGGACGTGTGAGTATTAGAAGATTCAGCAGCGACTAGACACACGAGACTGAGCGACTTCTATGTGATGTGCTTTCCAGCGTTCCTGTATGTCCATTCAACTCCACTCATAGTGTTTTTTGTTTTCAAAATTTCCTGATCCAGTCTTGACCGTTGGATCTTCAATCAAATCGGTCATTATAATGCGATGTGATGCAAATTTTTTATTCTGTTCGGAACTTTTAAGTGAACATCATGAATAGTCCAACAAATAGGTTAAGTTACAAACCGGACTCTGTGTATTTGATGTAAAACATATAACCCATGTAATCTTAACATTTTCCCGAAGTTGATAGTGGTTCCAATAAAAATTGCTCCAGACATCTCTCTTACCTGGTATATCTTATCGCATATTAAGGGATATGACCCATATGTTGATACCTAAATAAATGAAATCCATCAGTAACTTCCTATCGTAGTAAGGCTTCGAACTCCTCGTAAATTTCGTTACGTAAACATTTCTAGCCTGGATTCCGTCACCGGGAGACCGAATCATAAGATACTTTCACATCAAAAATTAATTTTGAATATATTTCTAATGTTTGAAGTTCGAATCCCAAATAATTTATCTACTTGGTAGTACACAAACCCTATCCCCAGCGTTGCAAACCGCATAAGCAGATGCTCGAAAACCTCAGGACTACAAATTTTGAGCGTTCAACTAATCAAGTTACTAGTCAAATTTGTAAGGAGTTTTTTCTTGTTACAAAGCAAGCGACCTTCCATAAGCTCTCGAGCTATTTCTAATCAGAGCCGGCAGGTATCTATAGGCATTATTAAAAAGTAGGGCCCATTTCTACTAAGAAAACGCGATGATTTGTCTCTATTAAGACTCCATTTGTTACAGAAAAAGTATCTAAACATAGAAATCCAAGGAGATATGTTTAGAAAATCATTCGATCTCTAGCTTATTTAAGAGTTAAATCAAAACCCATCTGCAAACATCTCAGAAGCTGTACACATTTCCTTATTAAACCTCGAGGAATTGGTTATGTTGTAAAACCACAGTCAGAGTCCACACCCAATTTCTGCGTCGGTTTTTCTATCACAGATACTTTAATCGATTTTTAAAGATATTTTAATGAGATAATTTATTTATTTTTTGTCGCCTTTTAAAGTCCCAAAAGTCTCAGTAACGAAATCAAAACAAATATCTTCGTTTCCCTAAAGACTGATACCATTTCAATTACTCTCTTAGCAAAGAATGTCGTAAGTATCTTTAGTATCTAAACAAACTATATTTACAAAAAATTCAATTTCAAGTGTCTTGCCGCATTCCGTTATTTCAATTACCATATTTTTTAATCCAAAATGTCCTCCGTCTACAAAGTAAAAAGTAATCCAAGACACGAAAAGAAAAAAAATTCTTATCTCTCTTTGGTTTTGGATTCCTATTGTGAGGAGAGGTCAGTTTTATCGCTGTGTGCACTTGAAAATAGAAAATAGACTGGCATTTGGTGTTGGTATGTGCTTACATAATAGCCTTGAACCGAAATAAGAACATAGTGACTCCAAAAAAAAAATCACTCTCCACATACATGCATATAGAGTAACATGTTATAATTATCTGTAAACCGAAGAATATATATGCGGAACGCAACATATTGCCCATATTAATCACTTTTGGTATGCCAGATGAATGTTTTAGCCTTGTCGTCGTCTCCTTTTCTTGTTTCTGTTCTTTTTTTTTCTTGTCTGTTGTTATTTGAAGATTAGGAGTAAAACAGACACCTTTGAATACAATAGTCATGGGTGTACATATGTACATACGTGTCTATCTATACATGTGAAAATATCACTCAAAAAATAATCTGAAAAAATAAATAGAAAAAAAAAAACAGATATCATGGGCAAAACGCAGTGCTATTTATATGAACAGATACATTTTGATTCTTTCGCCGCCATTTCCTATAAAAATGTCACCACATATACTATATGCAATGCGATATGAATTTTAAGTATTTTCTCAACAATCATATCAGTCAGTCAGTCAGTCAACTGGTTCAGATTATTCAAGATACGAATGGGATTGGCTTGGTGTCTAGAATGAGAGTCTTAACATGCTTTGGTTATCAAAAAAAAAAAAAGAAAAAACAATGATTAATGGATTAAATGATATCTGCTTTTGTTGTGTTTGTCTCCAGACAATGTTGATATTTTGTTTTCTCAGCAAAAGATACTTAAAAATCCGTTAGCGAAATCAGAGATACGAGTTTTATCAGGGCAGATGTCTGTTTTTATCAGTAGAATAAGGAACCGGTTCAATTCAGATAGCCTATGGTCCCCTCGAAATTTTTGACAGACAAATCTTATTTACTACATTAGTCGGCGGTAATTTATATTAATGGGTTAAGACTTGAACAATGAACTGAAGTATTGAATATTTTGGACTGACGGCATTGGTTGAGAATATGTGCTGAGAAAGGTTGTCTTTATCTCCCACGCTCATTAGTTGATTTACAGACGTTTGTAATATTCTTTGGATTTCTATAGATAGTCCGATGGTTTGACTAATCTTTGGATTTTATTCCTTCATATTTATATATGTACAATATGTATTTCAAAAGAGTTTCTAATGAATGCCTCTATTGTTAAATGCGATAATAGTCTTCGACGATTGAAGAAAAGAGTTAATGTCTCTTATGCTGATTATATTTACTTCATTTCATTACTATGTACATGTATGTGCTGTTGCCTATTGGAGTTGTATCCTTTTTATCAAAATTAAACAATGGTTAAATATTGTTACTAGGTAATACATTTCTCGTCTACCCGACGCGTTCTACTTCCTTCAGTTCTACATTATTTAATGATTTAATCAATGTAAAGCTTAAATTTACACCTCGTGATAAACAAGACTTAACCGACAGACAAAAAGTAAGAAAAAAAGTTCATCGCCACGATACACAATGTACGCATTAAAAAAGATTTATAGCACCGTGAGTGGGTGAATATTGTGTCATTATGACGTACTTTGGCTGCCGACTGAGATACGAGTAAGTAAGGTCATCCAACTTCAATTAAACATTTACTTTTGCATCTTAAATTTATTCGAGTTTAAATTTAAGTTTGTTAACATTTATTTTCTACTTGCTATGCTGACTTTCTTTGGCAGTATCTTTGCAGGGCACTGCCAGTTAACAGGCGAATGTGTTTGTACGCGTACGTGCCGGAAAGCAATCTCTCTCTCAATGCAAGTCAATGGCTTTTGTTTCAATGGAATTTATTGTCAACTCTGACTATGCACCTGTGCACTACCATATAGTTACAATGTTTCTGCGTTTTCAGGTATATAACCCTTTTCAATATCGTCTTCCGAAAAAGAGAAAGTACTACATATCGAATGGTTTTGTGAAAATTTCCAAGGAAATATCTTATTAAGGGACAAATAGAAAAGGGATACATGTAGTTCCGAAAATGTAGTAAAATTGTTTTAGCAATAGGATAACCAATTACATAAACTCTATTTGTTAGATTAAAATTTATTGATTCTTGTATTCTTCAATATTGTGGCATATGGTCACAAAGTAGTACTTAAGTACAAATACAAATTTTTGGCGCAACAGGTCCATGGGACCCAGGGCCTAGCACCATTCGTGTTGTGCGTGTTATATTCTTCACATGAATGGAAGGGGCCTACTGTTTTTTAATGCCGGATCCGAACGGCAGTTTTTTGTTTTGAGAAGCTTTTTCATGACAGTTTTACTCTCGGATATTTGTCAGACGCTCGCGAGAGGCTTAGTACTTAAGTAGAAAAAGAAGAAAAATTTCAATACAAAATTCAAAGTATTACAGTATCTTAAAATAGATAAAATTATTTTTAAACCTCGCAGCCTCCAAATATGTATGTACAGACGTCTTACTTATTTTGATGAAAACATGTTGTTTTGATATGCACGCCAAACGGAAAGTATTGGCTACTATACTGCTTACACGAAGGAGCTATCCGAAAGCGATTGTTACTTCCTAGAGCCATAAAATGGACCAAAGATACATGAAAATATGAAGCATAGCCCTTGATGTCATTATAGGTATATGCAATTGACTGAAAGTATCTTTAGATGTTAAAGACGCATTCAACTCCAAAAACTGAAATGAACAAATATGGTAACATTAAAGACATCGATCTTCTATATGACATCGATGATGTAGTGTAAAATTTTTTTATTACGGCGAAGTCCCACAAGATTGAGTACAAAATGTGAATTTACTACTATACGATCATCATCATCATCATGTCAGAATGAATAATAAGGAACTAAGATGGCTGCCTTGAAGTACTCCAAAAGGAGGGATAGAAATCATGGACCTAAAGAGAACATTTTGCAGTCGGTATTCTAAATAGGATTCAATCCACGTAATAAACCTCGGCTGATATTCAAGAGCCTTTATAATTTAAAAAGAATAATTTTCTGCCAGATTTTGTCGAAGGTTTTACTGAAACCGTGGCGATTACAACGACTTCATTTCCAAGTTCTAGTGTACCCAAAGTACCCGACACGAGTTCAGTTCAGATACGTATGCCATAAGATCCACAAATTGATTGAGTAACTCTAACACATTGTTGAGTCATTTGATACTCCATAACAATTTTGTATGAATTGTTGTTCACGACCATTAAATGCAAACATCAACCTGGAACTTAAGTGCATTAAAAAAATCTGTATTCTGATTTAGATAAAAGATCTGTTGTATCAAAAAGTCAGTTTTAAATAACCCTCCATTATGATAGCGCTCGAGAAATTTCCTATGGAATTTAGTATGCATATCGTTGCAACATTTTTGGGTTTCAGTATAAGATCTCAGAGTATCTGTCGATGGTTTTTCTGTTCTTAAACAAAGTCAATCTCTTGGAATTCAAAGATAGAATCAATAGCTATTTGCTACCATCTCCAGTCGTCATTCCAGGGTTATATAATCACCTCTATTGAGAAAAGATTGTTAGCACTATGTTGAACAATATTGACTTCAGGTTATTATTTTCAATCGAATTTTGAAAACTCACAAGACTCAATGATACGTCTCTCCAAACCTCAGATAGCGCGCGATATTTGGGTTATATACTCGACCTAAAGCTGACGTGGAAAGAAAACACACCAAAAAGGATAAGGAAGGCTTTCGTAGTCTTCGGCTTTGGTAAAATATGGAGGATATGCATGCCGTCATCGAATGATAATGTTCCAAATGGAACTCTTAGCAGTCTCAAGGGTCTATGACGGTGGTCGGTATCTACATCGACAGGCAAGCTGCTCTAAAATTCATATCATTCATGGTTATTAAATTTATACCGCGACGTTATACACTCTGTTGGATTACAGGATACACCAGCATTTAAGTGAACCAACTGGCGGATTATCTGAACACGATCCGAAAAATGTCGTTGTTCTATTTTACCTCTCTTAAAGACAAGATCTCTTGAGATCCACCAAAGCGCATTTTCATCTTGTCGTGTCTCCACAAAACATAATTAACAAATCAAATCTTCCCACTTAAAGAATATACATTCTTAGCACTTTTCAAAGAGATCATTAACATATCATATCTTGGCAGCCCACCGAAGAAGAATGCGACTAAATACAGGTAGCCTCTGCAGAGGCTGTGGTTTACACAGCTTACTTCCTATGCGAATGTCCTAGCCTATGCAAATCTAGGAATGGAGCCCTTAATGAATACGATTTCAGAGGCCTGGACGATCTGTCAGCAAGCCACCATTAACCATCCTCAAATTTATAACAATCTCGGAATGGTTCAGGGTCAACTCAAAGCCTCCAAAAAATTTGTGTTCTTTTCTCATTTAAGTTTCACCACGAAGAAGGGTACACAATAGATCCATTGGAGATTCAGATGTTAACTATATATGTAGCTACCCCTCCTACCTACTCATCAGGGATCCGGTTTTATCTTGGGCACCGATATACGTAGGTACTCGTCGCATTATTCATCTGATTCGACCATAATTCTGACGGATTTCCACAGTTCCTCTGGTACGTCGCATGCATCTAACTTTTAATGACGTCAGACTTAAATAAAAGCCATTTTATAAAAACTAAAACCCTTTCCCTACGAGCTAAATAAATATACCATATCTAATGTATTAAGCTTTAAGAATTCCTGAATAAATAACAAAAAATAAATAAATAAATACATTATCACATATAGACGATTCACGTGCTGCTGAAATTTATATCTTTTAAACAAGTTTCTACTTCTACAACGAATTCCCAACAGGTTGAATGTATCTTATAAGTGTATGGCCTTCCCATTTACAACACAGATAAAACTTTTGAGTTAGGTATCCTAAGAATTAAAGTGCTACCAACCGAAAGTACTGCTTGTAATTCAAAATTGCTAATTGTTTATCTACTAGCTGCATTAATTGTTCAACTTACCATGTTAAATAGGGTTGCATGTGCATTGACAGTATCTTTTAGACATTTTGCATAATAAATGTACTCGCTATGTCATTTTTCTACATCAAGGACTTAATGGGTGAATTTTTCTTCCTACATTGACACGCTAGTAGTGAATTAGTAATTGCACACACACACACAAGTAACCGATATCATGGATGGATACCCTCGGCCAAGCGCCAATTGCAAATTAAATTAAATGCTTGGAAAATCGCCCAAGTAAATGTACGCACATGCTTAAAATGCATTTTGTATCTCACCATGCATAGTACCCGTGTCACCCCACAGTATTGCAACAGCACCTAACCTCGGTGGCGCGTATCTATGGCTGAATGAATTGAAATTTTATTGATTTTACTCTTCTAAATGGTGTCGTTGTTCGGTTTTAATTTTATTATTTTATTTAAATATGCGGTTGGTAAGATTTTTTTATTTTTTTTTTCCACAAGATACAATGGGTGCCATAGTTCTACTTCTGTCTTTGGAATGGAATTTCTTTCAGAAGATGTTTTTCAACTTCTTGTTACAAAAAAAAAAAAGTAATAATAAAGAAAACGTGAATCTTCTAGAGGGAAGATGAAAAATACAGATACATATGTGTGGGTATTGATTTTTCCTTCTTTTATTCGGAATGAAAGAACCTCTCTCACAAACGAGATATAACGTATATAATTCGGTTTTTCTTCCTCTTGTGAAGAAAATGAAATCCATTAATGAACTCGTATCTACTGTATCTATATGATGTCTATTGCGGGTATATTCAACATATCCCATTTGTGAAAATGAAGCTAAGACGGAGTAAACTTTGACGATTAGATACATTTGGAGTGAAACGCAAAAAATAAGTTTTTCCATTTACAGTCGTCGAAGGTAGCTACTGAGATGGAATTTTTCTTTTCTTTTTTTTTTTTCTTTTATTTTTTTAAATATTCTCAATTACACAAGATAATTGAGAAGTTTTCTTTTCGTAGTGGTTTTTTTTTTTTTGATTTTCTTTTTTTTTTTTTTGTAAAAGTTTTGTATGAACTTTCTGCGCGCTCAATAAAGCGAGAGAAGTTCATTCCTTGCAAAAGACACATCTCATTATAATTTTTCGCAAAGAAAAAAAAAAAAGAAAATTGATATCTTTTGTTCTAGATTTCTTTTGGAGATGGAAGTTTCTCATTTGGAAATATTACTCGAATTGTCGTCGAGGGAGAAATTTTGTTCTTTAAGATATGAAAATACTTTTCTTTGTTTGGGAGAGAAAAGAACTCAAGAGATCATAGATAGGAGAACGAAAGTCTAGACGTAAAACATGCTAAATAGGGATTGGCGTGGAATTTTTCTTTTCCAAAAAAAAAAAAACACATCTCATTCCGCAAATGCAGAGGATTGGTATGGCGGCAGTATGATGATGATTATAAAGGATTCAGCAACATGCAATGATTTTTCCATTCAATTCTAGTCCATTTGCGTTGTGAAATTCAGAATGAGACTGCGGAAATCGATGGTAATTTTCTTGTTGGAATTATTTTTTTTGAAAATCTTCCAAAGGGGTGTGTGATGGGCTATTTTTGTTCAAAAATAAATCTGAATTATTTAGCACTGAGGAATAATTGTGATTTGGGTGTTTATTTACTATAATGAGCTTACAAAGGAGACCACACAAGGGAAATAAAAAATCATGTATTTAAGACTCGTGGAAGTTACGTGCTTGGAATTGAAATGATTGGTTTTTTATAATAGGGGGGTATATCAGACTTGAGAAGAATGCATTTAAAGGTGTGTTTGAATGTTAACTCTGAACAAAATGATCTCGCTGTAGACTTTTGAGCAGTCTGGCACACTGTTTCATTTAAAACATGCATACTTCTTATTAGAACCACAATTGCTTGGTAATTCAATGGGATAATCCGTTATCAGTCGTCTCAAATTCGGCGTCTGGATTTTAGAGATATTAGCCAGTTGTGATCCAACGTAGCACCGGCCCTAGTTTTACCTTAGTAGGGCTGTTAAAAATTCTTCTTTACTGTATGATACCCTCTTTTGATCACAACACCACAGCTTGTAACCCATGTATCTTATTCTTCCAGACCACTTTCCTTGGTAACTTGACTCTTTTTATATCTAGTCTACCCAGACTTTATTTAATAATCCACAGCCATATATATGAGAAGTAAAATAACTCCTCTCTCTGTAAAGTTAGTTATGTGACTTTTTTCCAGTGTTCCCAAAGTTATTCTTGTATCTAAGTAATTTCAAAATTGTTCTAGTTTGTATATCCTTCAATTTTTACGAAAACAAAACATGTCCTATAGTTTTAAGTTTACGTTAGGGTTGATATCCAGGAAAAAAATTGCTATCAACATTCATAGTCAGGCTGAGGTAAGGACATTATAATCTTACATCACTAAATCTGAACTAGTCAGGAGTTGCCGCACGATGTTCAGGACACGATGTTCGCAGAACCGTGTCAGATTATGTTGGGTATCTGGACACTTTGATATAGAGGGTAACGAAAGTACCGACGTACTAACCGAAAAAGGAGCAGAGTCCCCACTAAATGATATAATTAAACGCATAAGACCACCTTTGGACGAGAGAAGAGGGAAGAGATGTGTTCTCGATAAAGTTATCATAATGTTCGACCTAAGATGGTCAAAATTAGAAGAGCACAGACCTTGTGGGCTGAGTTAGATTGAAAAATATCTGCGGAATTAATAAGACACGGCAGATCAAACCTAAGAGTAGCAGCGATAGGGATATACTCTGGTTATTGCCTTCTGAGAAAGCACGCTATGAGGTATTATGATGACTTACATATCGCAGAGGGTATTACTCATCTTCTCTGTAAGTGTCAAGACATTGATCGGAATAAGGTATGTATGTACCTCGGAAGATGCTTTTTCAGCAATTTGTAGGAGTTTAGTTCCATGAATCAAATTGAGGTCATATTTAGGTTCTATAATGAAATTAAGTGTATAGGGGAATTGGTTAAGGGATCGTGATGGGTCCACTATGGTACCTAGTGATTTATGATGAACCAACCTAACTTAACCCAACATATAGTCACACTTAGACCAGGAGAGGTCATTTGCGATATCAGCCAATGTCATGTGACGACACCCATTACGTAGTTGATCAGTGATCGACGAACCACTATGTTTCTGATTTAGATTAGCCCAGATCTATCTCGATATGTAACACGTCGATCCAAAATCCCATCTGCGATTTTTCCTACTGAAAGCGTCCAGCTTTAAAAAAAATTTACATGCAGAGATGGGGATACTCAAGTTTTGTCATTTAGGTAAAATCCTTAGAGGCGTGTCCTTTCTGGAGACCTTGTCAGTCCTGTAGTTTCTCAGAATATCTCAATGGCCTGGCACACTGTAAAGGCAAATGTTGAACTACTCTGTCATCTCGAGAAATACAAACTGCTGTTTAAAGCGGCATTTGACGTGAAAAGACACCATTCCAGGGACCTAATTGCCGCTTGAATTTCAGTGAAAATACTAATATGGAGCCGTCTGTGTAAACGCAAGCTGCACTATCATCCAACATGACATCCTTGTCCCATTCACTGAAGGTAGGGTTTCTCATTCGAATGGTACAGTCAAATCTCAGGTTTGGCGTGAGGTAGTCGATATTTTGATCAGTAAAGTTAGAAGAGTCGCCTGGATCACTACGATCAGGCTTTAAGATAGATGACCGCACTGGCAGCCATCTGTTTGTCGGATATACCTATGTATCTAGGGGCAAAGATGATGACATGATCCAAAGTATATACTCGTATAGATACATAATATAATTGAGTGAAGTGTTTAATTAGAGATTACTAAAATATTCTTTTGGCTTTGTGATACATCTGACATAGGCTTGCATGGCTTGCTCTGGTAGCGAGGATGCCTTTTCCTAGACCATAGGCTGATCCGTATAATGTCGGTGTGATCTTTACTTTTTCTGCTAACTTTGTATCGAAGGATCTGATCATTCTTCTACGTCGATCTACAGTGAATCGTAGACCTCGATCGTATACCTTTGTGGGTAGTTAGCTAAGACGTGAATGGAATCTGTTGAAAGCAACTCAATTACTTTCAAATTTCGAACAGACTTGGAGCATATCAGCCATAGATACTTTTCGAAACAAAACCTATGGAAACATGTCTTCCACATAGAATGGCTTAATCTGTTTCTGTAAAATGGTTGTGCAAACAAATTTACACAACTTAAACTCTTTTTCTAATTCCCTCCGGATAAGGCAAACATTATCTAATTACCATTCCAATTAAATTCCCCACGGCACCCGCAAGTCAAAAAACAACTTAACTAATGTTTGTAAATCCAAATTTTATTTTCTCATTAACACTATCAATTACTTACAGGAACAAAAAAATGCTTGCTTCAATTAGTTGTACACCCGAAACGGAAACTCCCGGCAATTTACCCAAGTGTTTCACTATACTCCGTTCCACCATTTCCGACCATTTTCCATATACTATGTATAGACGCGCGCCATTGAAATAATTTCTATCCATCGCTCACTTAAAAAACAATTGAGAATTAATTTCCCACTCCCAAAAGAAAACATGAAACTATCGACGAGTACGACGAAGACGATGACGATGACGACGACGACGACGTCCGCAGGAACGCAATTATAATTTCGTTTTATTTTTGTTTTTAATTATGTCGATTTCAATATCGCCATTCGAACAACAATCATCGACCCTGGGCAAACAAAAAACACCCATTTTCGACTCATAGCAAGTCGGAAGCATGTCAAGTGCCTGGAAAATTATGCTTACCGTGTGCTATCCTGCGTCCACCCTAGTAGTTAAACTGTGTATTTGTGTATACCATCCCCCCGGAAACAAAACACCCAACAGATATTCCTTCGTTTTTTTTTCCGAATATAAAATATGTATCCGTAGGTAGGTACACATATTTAGCAAACTTCAGCTTCATTTTGCCATTTCTATAAATTTTCCCAATATTTCCATTTTTCTTGGTGCTACTGCTGGTGTTGCTATACCGGGCCGGTATTGGCCTGGGGAGGGGCGACACAGAGAAATGTATTCTAAGCACGCATAGGCTCGTTTGGCAAACGTGCCACCGAATGAATTCCATTCGAAACAAATACAAATATTGGGCCTTAAAGGAAAAGAAAAAAAAAAATACAAAAATGTTACGACAACGAGACTTGTGACGACAAACGACGTCAAAGGGAGGCCACCTAGTGTACGAGTATGTATTAAATATGCAATATAAGGACGCATGTACATACATATGTATGTACGAGTATCTACGTGGCATCTTGTTTGTTGGAATTTTTTTCTTTTTTTCAGAAAAAGATACAAGCATGAAGGCCATGGATAATAAATGTCGATATTGGGGAGAATACACATACACGTACGAGGATAGAGGATAGGGAAAAAATTACCTTGCAAGCCCTTCCAAATGATCATCAAAAAAAAAAAATTGTGACATACGGCAAAGGGAATTTACATAGGTTCACGTTAAGTTTATTTGTTGAGCTTGCCGAAACTTTAAATCATTGGATTCTATACAGGACTTGCTTCTTTAAATACCTTAGATACACGGAGTATCTACACCTCTTTGGGGCTTAGGAAGAAATCTCTATACTTTATGGTATGTCCGAAGATAGGCTTGAGGATAAACTAATGAGCATTCAGGAAACGACCTGTATTGCCGGTAAATCGTTGAAGTACAAAATACAACTGGCTATTTTGCTGGAGCACTGTTTATGAAAGTACGTAAGAAGGTAAGGTAACAAAGCAGCAAGCAGTTCCGGAATGTTCAAACGAGTCAATAGAGCTCACTATGCTGTCTCAAATATTTTCTAGTGCGCAAGGTCTTAGGTGCACCGAACCAGCCAAATCAAACCGGGTAAAGTACTTCTTGCATCGCTTGAGGAATCCTAGAAATTTCGCAGAATTCTTGGTGGATTCGAATATGTAGTCATTCTAACGAAGATGGTCATTACTACACATATCTAGAATGGAAAGTTATTTGTTGCAACAGAAGACAGCAATGTGTTTTAGAAGCATTAGCTTCCACTCTGCTGCTTATACATTATTTAATTATGCTATCAAAGAGGTCAGAATTTAGTGAATTAATATATGCTGCCGCTTCAATTCTGAAAAGCAGGGAAATGAGTTTGGAAACGAATAAGAGAAACTCAATGTACTATCCTCAGCGAAGGTATGTATTGAACTAGAAGTGGCAAGCAAGAGATCATTTATAAATATAAGAAAGAGAATGGAGCCAAAAGGACGCCAGCATTTATATGGTGGATTGCGGGCCTAAAACCATCCAAAACCATTTGAATTGAACATTCCAAAAGGTAGATTCATCATTTATTACAAATGTACGCATTTTTAATAAAAGAGATCAAACTCTGGCAAATACCTTTCAAATATCTACATTCACCAAAATGATACAGAGAGTGGTTCCACTTTTGAGGTATACCATCAAATCACCAGTGGACCTTTTGAACAAAAACCATACTGCAGGACATTGAGGAGTAATAATAATGTAATACAAGACCTTCTACAACAGTGAAGACAAAAATGAAGTGTGAAACCTCTTCTGTGGCCGTATAGATACTTATGTGCAATTCATAATACGTGTATATCATTGGTGTACCAAGATACTTTGGTTAAAGTATTCCGTCATTACGCAATTCTCATAATGTACGCTGGCATACTTGCATTCCAAAGCTTTTCCAGGATGTGCTTTCAGCTCGTGGGATTGAATGCATTTTGAACTTCAATTACTTTCATTAGAAGATGGAAATCTTTCTGCAACTGCCACTGTTTGAAGTGTAATTTGTCTTGAAATCAGGCAAAAACATTGAGATTTCATTTATACTGTGTTCCGGCCACTTTACCAAGTCATCATCCACTGCATCCAACAGCTCGGCTATCAGTTTCAGCATTTTCATTGGACTTGAGCCTAGCTAATGCAATGGTAGCCACACTGAAGTCGGATGTATGGAAGTGTTTGTTATCAACGTCCAGTTGAAATGATGTACTCAGTCTAGCAACATGATTTTGTGCAGTGTTGCTATTGTAGAGTCTGCAGACTGTATCTATATCCCAAGCATTGATAGTAATTCATCAAATACTAGATTTTTTAGTATTAGCCATGTATCGTCGAGCTAAGTGCTTCGTTGTGATGGTCGAGAGAAACGTAGGACATCATGAGTGTTACTACCGATTTTAAGCAATTGATGTTAGTGTAAAATGATATCTTCAGAAATTATGGGAGATCCATCATAACAGGCCGTCCGAATCAATATTCATCACTCCGATCGATCAGACAATGGATGTCTAGAGGAATGCCATTCATCAAGTTTGCAATCTCAACAATCTGATATATGGAACAGAATAATTTGAAGTACTCTCGTTAAGATAAATCTGAATAAATCGTATCACAAACCATCACAAAATAGAGCAACCTAAAAGCTATACTTTTCTATAATACTGCAAAAGATACCGTAGCTTCTTATCCTTGTGATAAATATATTCAGGGCACTGATCTTACATTCTAGGAGTTCAAGATCGTAATTTTCCTACTTACTATCTACTTAAATCATGTGTCCCCTTAAGGGTCTTAGGACATCAACCACATCTACTTACCATCACGTTCGTTTGAGATACTATTTGACCAAAATGTTTTTAACATACATGTTGTATTGACAAACACTTATCAAAGACTACAGTCATATAACTCTACCGATTGGAGCAGAACAATCGCAGATTGCTGGTCAAGCTGATTCCCCATATTTTAGACAACATACCGAATGCAGTCTTAGGTTTAGATAGGGGACTACTGACGTCAAATTCATCTCTTGACCTGTTGCCTGCTGATATGAGTTTCTCATGATTTGGAGGGATAGTTTTGATGAAGTAATTCTTCAGTCCTATCAAGTTTTCCTGTGACACCAAAGCATTGATCGGTGCAGATCCATAATTCTGTACGATGGCAAATATCGCGAGCATAGTTGAGGTGTTTAAGATATGTAGATTGATTGTACGGTTTTTTTGAATGTCGCCACTTCTAGTCCACAGAGCGCTCTGTGAAACAACAATAATCACCACCAAAACCAGAAGTAGTGGTAATAGTATACAACGTTGTCGAGCGTCGCTTTGGATTTGATAAAATGGACGAATCCTTCTGTAACATTGTCAAAATGACCTCTATTTTGGGAATAAATTTCCACAATTTGAAAACACTGTTCCATTTAAGTCTTTTAATAAAGATTTACCAGAGTATACTGAACACATATGCCATCACAAATGATAGTTCGTCCAGTACAGTTGTTTCGTAAAACTTTGGTTTTTACATACGATACAGTCCTCAGACAGGTTTTTACTTCAGTCTCAAGGATGAATGGAAGAGTATTCCGACTTCAGTAACGACTTCAGTTGAAGCTGTGGGGGTTGTTGTTGAGTCAAGCAACAATAGATGT
The DNA here is from genome assembly GCA_905220385.1 of Xylota sylvarum. Taxonomy (NCBI): domain Eukaryota; kingdom Metazoa; phylum Arthropoda; class Insecta; order Diptera; family Syrphidae; genus Xylota; species Xylota sylvarum. The sequence continues at coordinate 45,994,168 of LR999958.1, forward strand.
CTCGTCTAGTTGGACTCAGGTATGTTGAAGTTTATTTAGACATGCTTGCAGAAGTCCAAATGTTCAGCTCGCCAAAGGAAACTGAACTTAGCACATATACACCATTACTTCACTGTCACGTCTCCAACTGGCATCGCGTGGAGCTGATGATGCAAAATTACTCACCCTGGTAGCTTCTTATTTATTCCCGCGAAAGACTTTACAGTGTTACTGAAGCTATGATTAAGATTTGTGTCCTCCGCGATAATCCATTTTTTATCAAGGAATACACTGTTCCCTTCGCTTTCAATCTTTATGGCAAAATCGACAATACTCAACCTCCCTACTATACCTACTTTTGCTTCGAAAACATCTAAGTATCTACAAAATGTTCCAAACGAATCGGGACTACGTTCTGTAAATTTCTGAATACAGACCTAGTACATGAAAGCATCTTTTTTAAGTCATATAGTAAAAGTCATTTTAGAAAACGTATACTGGTCCTAGGTATGTACTCATGTCACACGTGGCATGACAATAAGACCCTCAAATCGACCGACCGAAAAAAAATTTACTAACAATTTCATTAAACCTAAGTGACTTAAAGCACCATAACCTCACTGTTTACCCATTCAATTCACATTCAGTAAAAGGTGGATAGCAACTACTCCGAAACCACCTTCGACTTCTCCTTAGCTTAACTCCTGGCCCATGAAGATGGTTATTTATGTGAAATAACCGAGACCTTTATAAATTTCCCGTTTAATAAAGATGAGCGCAGCAGCTTCAACTCACAATAAGGAGACTACACCGGGTAGAGAGGAAGGAAGGATACCAAAAGGTCTTCCTAAATGTACCATGATATTATACTACAAGTGTCTAAGTTGTGTGCTGTTGCCTTCTCTTTCATTGGATTATGGAACAATTTCATGAATTCTTAAATGATCCAATACGGCGTCAGCAGTGGCTACCTGCCATCATCATGGGCATCGAAGCAACAAATTTCTCCCAAATGATACTATTCCTGACTCCTTCCTTCCTTTCAATGATAATGAAACAATTTGTTTATCCTAAATGATCATATTTTGCGCATATATTTAAAAAGTGTTCCTTAGGATACGTCTTCGTTGTTTTTTTTTTTTTTTTTGGGCAAGCTGGGCTTCTAATTACTTCAAGACAACCGACCACCCATCGAGTGAAGTGGGTGAGGGGTGAAAATAGGGGAAATGGGGACCACTCTCATTCGATGCGGCTGGTTTGTGCCTTTATTTATATAATTGAAACACTTTGACCGAGAGAAAAGGCACATAGCTTTGCAATTAAATGCCACACGTTATGGAGGTATGGGCCAGGCTAAGAAGGGAGGTATCGGGTTAATACTTAGTACACACCGATACACAACAGATATATATGTAGGTACATATAAACGGCGTCGAAGCATTGGAGCTACTACCGAGCTGGAGCATGAGCAATTTATACGTTTTAATAAAATGAAAATGAAAACATTGTGTGATGTGTCTATATCTCCATGAAATGTGTCCGTGGCCGTAAATGTCAATCGAATGTAATTGGATGTATATGAATTATGAGCCAAGAATGCTGCTGGGGCAAAGTGCTGTTGGGGACTCCTGTTGATTGTGGGTGGAATGTAGGTTAATGTGCTATAAAATTGAGTACGCTTCGTGTTGGATTACATTTGAGATACAAATGTTTTTGGATAGGTTTTCTTCATTTTTCAGCTGCAGACTGTGAAAACTACTACATATAGTATACATATAGTGTACCTACACTCGAAGGAAGGGTGGTGGCGGTGGAGAAATCGTTTCTTAAATGTGTTTATTTTGAATTGGGGACGTTTATTTGTTTGACCCTTGTGACTGTATTTTAGGGAGACTGCATTTAAATGGTTTCACTTAATTGGTTTTAATTGTTTAAATCATGTTATCCCAGCTTGAGACAAGAAGTCTGTGCTTAAAAACTGTGGAGTAGGTGTGTACCTTGCTTTTGATAGTATGAACCAATCAGTCTTTACATAAATTGTTCTAATGAAATCGCAGCAGGAAACATACTATCCATATGGTGATGACAAATAACAACCGAACCGTATGCTTCCTGTAGACCAGAGACATACTAATTTTGCAGATTTCGATGAATTTCACTTCTCCAGTAAATCAGGCAATCACATTAATCCCTGCTGCACAAGATATTCCAATCACCATTTGAAGTAAAACAAAGAAACTTTGTTTGCATATTTATTTATCCCATCGGGATAGTTTTGGCATCCGCCCGGCCTCTTATTAAACTGCATTGGAAGTCTTCTGGTCAACCTGTGGTCTTTACTACAATTTTGCGAAGTTTAGCTTATGATAATCCATAACTCTTGGGAGGTGTGGCATGGTGTAAATATACGTTGAAATAAGGAAAACAATAAAGTTAAGTTTCAAAGCACCTTATACTTTCTAAATCAATGTCCATTGCATCCTATTACGTAGTCTCTTCCTTTAAGATGAGTTTTGACAAGCGCTATAAAACTTACTAACTCTTCTATCCCGCTTTAAGGAGGTAGATCAGGGAAATAGATACAATGTTAAATTTGCGGTTCCTTTCCAATTATTTTGTGCCTCTTTTAATTAAATTGGACCAATTTTCGATCAAATCGTATTTTAAACGTAGTCTTACAAGAAGAAATTTCAATTTGTTCATCCTGCTGCCCGACGCCTGGCAATGTAAAATTCAACGTTCGAGTTCCACTTGTTCTCGAATTTGTTGCTTGGGCCTTTAGAATGAGAATCACACTTGAATTCATTGTTCTATGTAATGGTAAGAGTTCAGAATCTCCTCAGGTCTACAAGCGTACACCAGGGGCCTATTACATAAAACTACAAGTGTTGTATTTGTAAACTTGTAACTACAAGCACAATAAAGTATGGAGTTGTAATTTTGTGTTCCATAAACATTTTTCAGCACTTGTAGCGTGGCAAATTCAAATTATAAGTTTAGCGAACAAAATATTACAAGTCTACAAGTTAAAGATTATTTGCGAAGAACTACAAGTCTGCTGCTATACTTCACAGTTAAGCGATCACAGTACGTGATTTTATTAGTCTCTCTACTCTTGTACGGAATTCACTTGTAGCTACAAGTCCTTCGCTTATAATTTTTTGCACAAATACTTTTATGAAACAGAAAAGCTTGCCGCAGTTGTAAATTCACTTGAAGTTACAGGCCTGGCATACTTGTAGTTATAAGTGAATTAGCATTCTTTATGAAAAAAAAATTTGCACATAATTTACAAGTTACAAGTGAATTGACGAATAATTATTAGTGTTGTAGTTTTATGAAATAGGCCCCAAGTCTTCTTAACTATGCAAAATTGTAGATCCTCTCTTCGTTTTGGTCAGGTGGATGGAAGTTTTGGCTATCATCGTCTGGATTGAATAGTTCATTCTGCTTAACAGCAGAATGTTGATCTTCGTCGCCGTTATACAGTCTGCAGAAGAAATTTTTCCATATTCTCAGCACCGACTGTGACTCTACTACGAGGTTTCCTTTTACAGGCTTTGGTACGGTACGGTACTGTTGGTAAAACTTCCGTACATTATTCCTGGAGTATAATCTCTCAAAATCTTCAATGTCTTCTTTTAGAGAAACCGATGTTCTTCCCTTTTCTTTTGCTCTTAGAGCTCACGAGCCGCTCTCGTCCTTCTTTGTAGCGCCGCTTTTTGCCTTCCTAATATAACTTCTTCATATCCGCTTTTGTTTTGTGACTCTATTTTTTTTCGAATTGTCTAGTGGATTCCATTACATAGCTTGATCTCTAGGTGTTTCTTTATTTGTTCAAGGGAAGCATTACTGAGTTACGTAAATTCTTGACAAGAGTTTTAGTTGTTCCTGTAAAACGTTCATCCATCCCCAAATCGTTGTCACGCTGACATCCGACAAGGATACTGCCAGCACACAATGTATAAACACACTCCTTATGGTCAGTATCACAAAGTCTACTCTCGTTTCGTCACCTTTGCAAATCTCTGTCTTTCATAAAAATATTTCCATACTACCTACTGAATTTTATTAGCAATTCATTATGGATGCCGACACAAAATTTAAATAACAAGCAACTTGACAAGCATGGCCCCTAAATAAACCAGGATCCAAATAAACAACCGCGTAAAATAGGTGGTCCTCATTGTACACGACGACCGGCGACGTACAACAATGTCAACCATTTTGCTCATAAACATCATTATCATGGCATTTTAATGCCCAATATTGACACAAACAAACCGCCACGCCTCAATTTTATTTTCCATTATTACCATACTTATGCAGCCTCGTGATGGACAATAAAAAGGAAATCAACAACATACGCGTTATCAGTGACACTGCTGCAAACAAAAAGGAAACAAAATCTCACTAAACGATAATCGACCATGTAACAGATACGTATACCATTTTGTTACATGCACTTTTGTGTTATTATGTCGCAAAGGTCCTTACAATTCCTTGGATTAACTTTATTTACAGGACGAACTTTCTCCACCTTAAAAAGAGAGAAGAAGAAAAAAAAGAACAAACAGTTAAATTCGCCATTGTAAATTATTCTAAGGATACACATTTAACTGTCACCCAGGATCAATTGTACAAATGCGCGCTCGCGCGTCCTTGCTACGATTATTTGTTCCCTTCAAGTGAACGATATTTATTAGAGTTGTAAAAACACTCTGTGTACTTTGATGACAATGCGGTTCCTATCTTTCACTTTCTATTTTCCTGCCAACGTACATAGGTTTAGTATTTTTTTTTTATAGTTTATTGACGATAAGTTTTCTTTTTCTGCAGAAGAGATCCTTTTTTTGACGTACGCCTCAATTTGGTTGTAACGCAGAGCCTTCTTTTACGACTGGCAACCCTTTTGTGAGAAGAAGGAAACGTTTTTGTGGATGGGAAAAAAAATGTTTATTATCCTTTTTGCGATTTTCGTTTTATTCAATTTTTTTTTTTCCTTTCATCCATTTCCCATTCCAAGTAGTGGTTTTTTTTTGACGGACCTCAGTTGTTTTAGATGCTGAAGTGAGTAAGTGAGTACCTTTATCCAACGGGTATCTATACACAGTAAAAAAAAAAAGACTTCAAGAAACCACCATGAAGAAAGATTTCTATGTTTTTTACGCTCGTGGAAACCCTTTTAATATTATTTTGTCTTTTTTTTTTTCTTTGGTTGCCTGTTCATTGTTCCAGGAAGAGAAAACTCACCTGATGCGAGTGCTTGTCCCATTTGGCAAATATTTCTTCCTTTTTAAAAAATATAGAAAATGGAAGGACTTTCCTTTTTCATTAGAAGGGTTAACAAGACACGCACAGCAGTGCACTCACCATGTCACACTTTAAATGGTTTGTCTCCCGAAAGGATATGAAACTTTCACTTTGGGTTAAACCCCAGCGGTGCATGTTGAATGTTTATGTGTACGGGTATTTTTTTTTTTAAATTTGTTTTGTTATTTCCTAGAATATACCGCGCCATTGTTAAAGAATTTATACGCAGCGAGATGCTGAGATTGGAATTTGATGGGACTGTTGAATGGTTGAGACTCAGCTGGCGCGAATTCAGACAAACGTTTATTGAACCTGGCCAATTCGACGACGCGACGTTTTTTTTTGGTGCTGTGTGGAGTGAATAAAAATTGCATTTAAATTTATTTAATATTTTTCGACAGTCGCAGTCGTTTGTTGTCATAATTGTCAACTTGGATGCGCGTACATGGAATAAGTAGAAATAATGTATCTGAATGATGTCTAATTTGGTTTAATGTACTTTTTATGCATGTACATATGTGGATGCGTTTTATGACCGTTGGGGGCATATGAAAAGCGTTAGGTAAATGACTTGTGTACATTTTTTGGTTTGGTCATGAATCATTTATACAAAGTAGGAGTCAAATTAATGCCAGCATTATGGCTTAGATAAACAGTCCAGACTATCTCTCTTAGTAAAAAAAAATTCCTCGTTTCAGTTTCAGATCGCTGAAACTCAATTCCAGCGCTTCTGTCTTCCTCGAGACCATTCTCTCACTGCATGATAACCTATTCTTCTATTAGTTCAATTGAGTGGATTTTATTGCATGACTTCTTTGGCCGTGGACTTCAATGCCAAAATCGGTAAGGAAAACATCTTCGGCGGATTAGTTGGAAAGCACAACCTCCACGACACGACAAAAGACAACGGCTTCCGGCTAATCGATTTTGCAGCAGCTCATAATACGGTGATAAGTAGTACTAGGTTTCCGAGACTACGAATCCACCCAGCAACCTGGCGCTCTCCAGATGGTCGAACCGCCAACCAAATCGACCACGTGCTAATAGATGCGAGGCACGCATCAAACATTCTGAATGTGCAAACTTTCAGAGGGGTAAACGTCGACTCTGACCATTTTCTTGTTGCAGCCAAATCCAGAACTCGAGTAGCCAGAGCCTACAGAGAACGCCTGAGCGGGAGACTCTCCGCTGTTCATTCACCATCCACAAACGCCAACAATCTGTGGAACCAATATCGCGACATCATCAAAGGGGTAGCAGGGACCCCCATAGACTACCAACCACCACCCAAAAAGAGCCCTTGGTATGATGATGAATGCGTGTGTCGGAAAAAGGTGACAGAAAATGCACACATGCAAGCGCTGCAGCGCAAAATAAGGGCAGGGAGAGAAGAATATCGAGCCAGAAGAAGGGAGGAGAAGAAGATCCTGCGTAAGAAGAAAAGGGCCCACGAAGTCTCCCAGCTCAAGGATATCGAAAAGTCCCGCGATAGGAACAACATCTGGATGTTTTTTAGGAAAGCCAAGCAACTGGCAGTTGGCTTCAAGCCCAGAACGTAGGTTCTTCGAAGCATCGAAGGAAACCTAGTCACCGAAGCACAACGAATAGTAGCAGCACTTTCAGCAGCTACTTATGAAGAATCCATCCCCCCTCCCAGAAGAGGTCGACTCAGCTATCAAAAAGCTGAAGAACAACCCGCTTTTCAGACATGGTGGTGATGTTTTGGCAAGGTGGATGCACCAAATCATCAGCCAAGTATGGGTGGATGAAGCCATGCCTTATGACTGGACTAACAGATCTACATATATGCCCCATCTTCAAGAAAGGCATATTATGTCTGGTAAGAAGTACCGAGGCATATCCGTGCATATCCGGAAAACACACGGTGCAACGTGCAATTCGGAAACAGTTCCTCCGAACTATTCCAAAGATGCTTTGTATTTCGGCAAGGAGATGCGCTATCATGTGAATTCCTCAATCTCGTGCTGGAGCAGATAGTGCACAAGGTAGGTGTGAACAGGGAAGGTACTATCTTTAACAAATCTGTCCAGCTGCTGGGATACGCAAACAACATCGACATCATGGCTCGCTCCTAGCGCGCTGTGTTAGAGGCATTTACGGCAATTGTAGAACAGACGAAACAAATTGGCCTTGAAGTGAATGAGGACAAAACCAACATACATACATACATGTTGTCAACAAGTAAAGAAGCATCTGTCCACCGCCTAGGATAAAACGTCACTGTTGGCAATAGTAACTTTGAAGTGGTTAAGGAGTTTACCTACCTCGGAGTAAATATCAACTCCACGAACGAAACCTTAGTTCCTAAGACCTAAGACATCGCTGCAACTTCGGTTCGACGAAACAAATGGGTCCTAACTCAGAAGATGAAATGCGTGTTCTACAAGACTTTGACCCTGCCAGTTCTGCTATATGGAGCTTAGTGCTGGATGATAAGTAGGAAAAGAGACCAGATATGGAACACATTCGAAAAAAAAATTCTTCGTCGAATATTCAGTCTCGTATGCGAGGAGTGCGAATGGAGGAGAAAGTAAGGTGTGCCATAGGGCTCGATGACCACATTCGGCCTTCCCTCAGTCTTACAGCGGTTTTAGCCGCCAGACTGTCACAGTATATGTCAAGCGGAATGAAACTAAGCAACACAATTGCCGCTGTTGGTGTTGTCTTCATTGATCACTCCGATGCACACTGCCCTCTGGATTTTCGTGAGGTTAGAAAGTTGGTATTGCTTTTCCAGTACCGTCCACCATACCAGTGAACCATATGTAAGAATGGGTCTTACGACCGCCGTGTATATCCAGTACACCACAGCTGGCCTAAGACCCCACGTGTTACTGAATGCCTTTTTGCAATGATAGAAAGCTACGCTTGCTCTTTTGACGCGTTCGGCAGTGTTATCCTTCCAATTTAGTTTGGAATCTAGAATTACACCCAGGTATCGGACTGAACATGAGATACTTAGTTCAGTACCACTGATACTTGAGGGTCTGAAGGATTGATTTCTTCCTTGTGAAGAGAAATATCTCCGTCTTTGAAGGGTTCACTCCTAGCCCATTGCTGCTAACCCACTAGTTGTAGTGAGAGATTGAGTGTTTCGCTTAGGACTGAAGGGAATTTCCCCGAGACCAAGATAACGTCGTCGGCATAGGCCGTCGTTTTCCTTCAATATTACCAAGATCTCATCCACTACAAGGAGCCATATTAGAGGGGATAAGACTCCTCCTTGGGGGGTTCCTCTGCAGACGGTGCTTACGTTGTTGAACGCCCCTTCAATGTCTAGGAACGCCCCAAGAGTGAATTCCTTGAAGTGGAGGGATCTTTCTATGCTTGATACGACCCTGTGGAGGACTGTATCTACCGACCTACCGCAGATACATATATGCATGTTGTGATTCGGATAGATAGTTATCACCAATCACGTTTCTTATGTATGTATACACTTACTAAATGTTCCAGTGTTTTTAGCATAAAAGACGACAGACTGATAGGTGTAAAGTGTTTAGCATTTGTGTGGCTTGCTTTTCCCGCTTTGGGAATGAATACAACACGCACAACCCGCCATGCTTTAGGAACATATCCTAGCTTAAGGTAACCCGTGAAGATGCGCTTGAGCCATGGAATAGCAATATCCACTGACTGTTGCAACATCACTGGTCGAATGTTATCCATTTCTGGAGCCTTACATAGGTATATGGAGCAAATGAATTAATTGCCCAAGCTATCTTATATTCATCTATTATATTACCCACGTCGTCCTAGTCCAGGTCTAGGTTGTTAAGTTAATTTCATGGTTTAGTTGGATTTAGTTGGACTTTCAGCTTTGCTGTGGAATAGAAATTTACCGCTTCAGTAAGACTAAAGCTTGTCTTGTCATAAAAATTTTCTGAAAATAAAAATTGCCTTTAAATACGTTATTAAAAGAAGCTTCCTTCCAATCATGTAAATAATATAGCACCCACAACGCAAATGGTTTTGAGAAGCTGGAATTTTTGAGTTTTTTTTTTTTTGTGCGGAAGATCTTGTTTCAAACAAAACCCCATGGCAATGGTGGCAACATATCATATACATATAAATAAAAAAAATGCTCCTTCGAACGCCATTCATTTTAAAATTTGTTTTTTTTTTTACAAATTATACAACACTAAGAAATAACATTTTTCCTATCCACCCACACTATAAGAATATTTTGTACATATTCAATTTATGATGACTTATTTGTCAACACACGACCACATTAAATAACGAATTCATCTTCTATAATAAAATTACACATAATAAAAGTGATATTTATTATACAATGTTATTTGACATTTATTTTTGTATTATTAGGTGTATAATTTTATGTTAAAAATTAAGCTGTCTGTATAGTTTTTTTCAACATAAAATAATTAAATGTCCACCGATTGAGAAAGAATTTAATCAAAACAATTAAGAAAAATAACACAATATATTGTTTTAAATAAAATTTTATTTTTAAACAATCACCTGACATTTGTTTTAGGAATGCAGGAATTAAACATAATATTAAAATAGAATTTAGAAAAAAAACATTGAGAGATGTTGTTTTATACATTTTTGAATATTTCGACTAGACGATGACTAAAGCGTGTGTATAGTCTCAGGGACATATCGTAGTGACGACGAAATAATATACTTGAGAACTATCATAATTTTTTTTAGTATCTTCGGATAAACTGGAACAATTTTAGTATGATAATATAATACGTAACGGTTACCTTTAGTTTTCAAAGGGTTAAAGTCGGGCACCCCATTTACATTGAAAAGCTAGGTACTAAAGTTATTTTGACATGCTATGATGCATCAAAGATTGAAACTACATTACGAGATAGTTGCAATATCCTTCTAGATTGGAATGTTAACATTGTTGTTCTTATTGTCCATTGATTTACTGCATCTAAATTCTGCAGGTTCCAGCTGGATTCAGCAAATCAAGCTTCCAAGTACTTAAAATGGAAGCTGTGCTTAAGTTATGCTTCATTGAAGTTCATTTTGAGATGAATGTTGGGCAGTTGTGTACTGAAGTGATTTCATTCTAGTCATGATGGGCAGATTATCATCAAGAAATATGATGCTGCATGAGCGGAAAGCAGGGAGGTAGTATTAGAAACGTTAGTCGAAACTCACTTTTGCAATACTAGTTTGTCCATAGAAGAAGAGGTAGTGCATCTCGTCACATGGAAAAACTTGCATTGGGCTATTATGGCATGCACCTTTCAAAGCTCCAGACCCTGACGGCATTCTGACAGCTATACTTCAGAAGGCCCCATCAAAAGTCATTACGAGGTTATATTTAGATCTTCTGTCTCTAACCCCTTCATGGCAACATCAGGCGTCCCTCAAGGCAGCCACCTGGGTCCCTTAATTTTCGTCCTTACCACCAATGATGTCGACCGCATTATCAAAGAATCCTATCTCTCCATCTATGCCGATGACATGAAAATCTTTAAATTCATGTCTTCCACCACCGACTCTCGCTTTCTCCAAGACGACCTTAACAGATTTTTTATCTGGTGTTAGAAAAATCATCTCGAACTCAATACTAGTAAATGTCAATACATGACATACTCCCGTAAACGCCTTCCACCACCCCATAGGAATTACTTTCTCTGTAACGAACCTGTAGCTTCAGTCTCATCGTCTCATTAAAAGCGCCCTGGAAAGTTTCAACGTCGAGCATAGCATTACCATTTGCAAATTGCTGATCTCAAGAAACATCCATTTCACTCTCGATTATAGTTCATTTAGGAAATCCATTACTGAAGGAACCCTTAGGGAGGCGTTGTATACCCCATTCTCTTGATCATTGATAGTAAGGAACTAACTAGTGCAGGAGTAGGCGTCACTGCGTATGCGGATGACGTAGTTATTTTCGTTCAGAGAAAATTCCTAGACACATTAAAGTGAAATGATGGAATCAGCTCTTAACAGTCTTGGGAAATGGGCTAGAGATTGTGGACTTCACGTCAATCCAGACAAAACAGATCTGGTACTGTAGCAGAAAATAAAAGATACCACCCTTATAAACGCCGAAGCTGAATAGGGTGGAATTCAGATAGCTGAATATATCTTGGCATTGTACTGGATAGAAAACTAGACTGTAAACTTAACATACAGGAAAAAGTCTGCAAGGCTCATAACGCTCTCTTCATTTCCAAGAGAATGGCGCAGAAGAAATTGGGTCTGAAACCAGCAATGATGAACTGGTTATATATTATGAGAGTCAGACCCTTCCTTAAATATGGGGCTCTTCTATGGTGGATAACCACGATAAAGAAGAATTGTCAACATTAGCCAAGCTACAAAGAACAACCTGCATTGCGGCTGCAGTTGAGATATTTCTGTATCTTTTACCACTTGACCTACAAATAAAACTTTAAGCGGATAATAGTACTCCATAGGGACACTAATTCTTAGGGAATGACCTCCCGACATCCGTGATGAATCGGATGACATCCTCGGTACCGTCCACTTCGATACACCGTACGAAGTAATATACCCGGAAATGGAGGATTGACATAGGAAAGTCGTCTCTCAACAAAGTGAGTTTGCAATATACAGAGATGGTTGAACAACATGCTGAGGCCGAGGTATGTACATATATGTACATATACTCCAGAGACATAAACCTGCAAGTGGCTCTGAGACTTCCGATCACATGCAGTGTGTTGCAAGCAGAGGTTCTAGTTGTGCATAAAGCTGCAGAATTACTAGAAATAGGATCAATATCTGACAAGAATATCGCCATTAACATTGATAGTCAGACTGTGCTTAAGGCATTAGAATCCAACATTGTAAAATCTGAATTGATCTAGAATTGCCGCACAATGCTCAGGGCATTATGTACACAGAACCGTGTCAGATTATGCTGGGTATATGCAGATACTGCAGTAACCTTCACCTTTCGGAGGACATCACACATCTACTCTGCGAATGCCAAGGCATAGCTCGGAGTAGACTTAAACACCTAGAAAAGTGCTTTTTTGACAACTTAGTAGAAGTTAAATCTTCAACCCAAACTTTTGAGAAATGTTATAAAATTGTGTAGGGAGATCAAATACATGAAAGAAATAGTTTAGGTTTGTTATCGTAATAGTTCTCTTATGCTCCCAATGGGTCCACTATGGTGCTTAGTGTGACGCGTAGTTCCTGTGACGCAGATGTCCATCTGCACTTCACTTTTTTATAGCCTTTGGTAAGTAAAATGAAATTGGACTTTTAATCTTTAAATCTGTATGTAAACTGTTCTTGCAAGGAAGATATACTGACTAAAGTGCACAGATTTTACTTTTACATACATGTATGTTTATATGTACATACATATGTAAATATTCCAGTTCTACTATTTTGATTGATGCATACAACACGCTTAGTACCTTTATAACTGAATGGTTTGTCAGTGCTTTAGGTTAGCTTACATCTAGATGTTGGATCACTACTAAGGGCATGTCAGTCTTCAACAGTTGCTTGTGATCCACCTGGAAGATACTTACTGGCGTTGGGTTAACTTAAGGACTTTGAAATTTTCAGAATTTCCGAGAAAATATTACTAGTCAAACGAAATAACTTTGTGAAAATGGTTTGTTTTAACTTGTTAACTTTTTTCGAATGGCGTTTTCTTAATTTTTTTTTTTTTAAATTACGTATTAAAAGTTTATTACCTCACTTACATCTCGAATATAGCCTATATTTTCATTACGAAGCAATACAATTAATTTGGTTAAGCAAGTAACTTATAAATAGAAAAACTTCGCTCAATTTTGTTTGTCTCTCAATACAACAGTAGTACCACCGGGCTGTTCCATCCACTGGTGTGCCGTTAAATATTAATGAAAGGATTAGAAGGAACTCCAATTCACTTTGTAACACAACAACTACCCCGTTTCCCCGTAGCCCACTCAATTAAATTCCTTTCATTACATAACTCAAGGATAGGTACATACCCAATCGGTTCAGTGTGCAGCAGACTGTATACACCCAACTGCCGCGTTTGCTTAATCAAATGGCAAACAAAAGCAAGTAAGAACCAAATTCAATTTCGAAAATAATTAATTTATATATTTATTTATGTATACGTATCCCTTTGCTCGCTTTACCACCATCACTACCCACTTAGAGCACAAACAGACATACACACACACACACACACACACACATACACACCGCCCCCTTTTAGTATACACTCGTGCCAGGATAATTGTACCAATTTCTTCTTCGTTTCATAATTAAAATTAAAATGTGTTCATCCCTCGTGGATAATTAACGTAATCCTCTCTCCTCCCTGGTTACTGTCACAGACCACGTATACCACGCGTCCATTTTATTGCTTCATACAAGCCAAGTATCTATCTCGCAGGACAACAACACGCAAAAGGAAGCAAAACGCGCCCCACCAATAGGAAGCTAAATACCACACATTCAGACTAAAATAAAGTTTATATATTTAAGTGCACATTAAAAGTAAATGCAACTTCAGAAAATTAACGGATATTGGATGGTATTGATATAATTTAATTCGATATTTATTTGACCATTGGCCATATCGTATACGATATTATGGCCAACATGGCCCATATATTCAACGTTTTAAACGTGTAATCATCCTTTCTTATGCGTGATTCTCTCTCGTATAAAAAAAAAACAAAAAATTTGCATAAACGCTTAACTTTAAGACTTTCAGATACTCTCTCGGGCGGCTGTAAAATACCAACAGATAATAAAAAATTAGATTTATTGAGACAAATAATACTGATTGATATGCGACGAGAGAGCTGAAGACTTGTTTCCATTCCCATTTTTTCCCCACTTTGTGGTCGTCTTTGCCGATTCAACAAAAAAAAAAAAGAAATTATATAATAAAATGGCGCAGATGCAGGCGGCGTATTCGCCTACATTCTTCACGTTTTATTGTATCTTAATGCATTAATGTGAGAGTGAATTCACATACAGTTGAATCACTGGTTGCGATAACATCTCAGATCTAAGTGAAGCAGTTTTATCCAACCATATCAAACAGGAACGTTCATAATTAAATTCTTAAAAGTGTCTCACCGCATAATTGGTTGCCACTTGATCGTGAAATGGCTTGCGATGGGTTATTCTGATATTAAGTAATATGGATGAAAAAATTGACTTTGGTTGCTTAAAGGCAATGAACATGCAACGGAAATATGTTGGCGAATACATTTAGATGAGTTCAAGTAGCTATTAGTGTATGGTGTATCCGTAAAAGGTAGCTACTAGCTACCATGCTAATGGTATCTTCGATGGGATGCAAGTAATCGTTTCAACATTTTCGCATAAAGTAATGATAAATCCTTTCTAATCTACAGAAGCCTTTGATGCAAACTGTTTAATGCCATTTCCGAAGCGCGATTTGAAAAGCTTTTTCAGTTATACTCTCGAATGTTTGTCAGACGCTTGCGAGAGGTGGGACTGTGAAAGAAATTTTAAGTTTTTTTGAGGATTGAACCTCGAAACTCTCACTTTGTAGTCTGACACACTTGGGCCATGGCGCCCACCTGTCTTTCAAGCTGAATTAAAAAAAACTGAGCTCGAGCCTAGAAAATGAATCAGATTCTACATCCAGATCTTGTACTGACATAAGATAGGTATGTAGGTGGGTTGGCTAAGAGGAGAGAAAACTTTATTTACCACACTTAGATCTGTATAGACCCATTGTTTTGCCCATAGGGAGAAAAGCTGTATCCCTTAGCTCGTCGAGCATTACCTAGCCAATAATAGCTTAAGATGGAATATGTGCTACTTACTGCGTCTGGTATACAAACCATCCTGTTCATCTAATATAGCTGCAGATTTCGTTCATCGATCTGTGTATCCTCCCAGGAATTTCGATCTTAGGTGACAGAGGCTTAGGCTTAGGTAGTATCTTTTTGGTCTTTCTCATCACCACATCCTCTACAAAGATCTTTATTGGTCAATCGTAGTTTCCTCATGTGATACCGCAGAGTGTTATGCCCCGTGATCACTCAGGGTAGATAGGGTTTTAATTTCTTTTGTGTCAGTCTGCCTTTTTAAATAGAGGCCACATTTTTCTCGTTGTAGCAGATGTGCTAAGAGAAGCTTTATTTGCCGCTTCGTGCCTAAGTGTGCTAGGCGGGATGTTCACCTTGCAGACTGGCTTGCTTCAGATCCAGTATCGTGTCTTTCCTAGCCACTTCAGGCCGCTTTTGCCGCGGTATAGAAAGATCTAGCGGGAATAGGTTGAGGATGACCTCGAGTCTTGGCATTGGTATTGTTCTCATTGCACTGATAGTACCAATGCACGTTAGCTTTTGTACTTTCATGATGGCCCTTAGGTTGATAGCCTTTCTGGCAGGTTGCCACCATACAAGATTCCCATACAATAGCCTTATACATCCACAGGCTCATTTTGGGACTTGGCACCCACTAGGCTGTCTTTGCTTTCTTAATTCGTTCCTCGATATTCAGTTTCCAATTTAGTTTTTTTTCAAGCACTAGTTCCAGATTTTAGGCACTGTCAAAGATTCTGAGGGGAATTCCGCCAACAGAGTGAGTTTGAAACTTCGGTATTTTCCTCTTATTTGTGAACAGTAACAGTTCTATTTTCTTGGGGATTTACTGCCAATCCGCATTTCCTAGCCCAGGTGTCCAAGAACCTTAAGGCTCCTTCAATTTGCTCACTAAGAATTGGAAGAAATTTTCCTGTTGCAAGTACATCATCGGGTTTCGTTGAGAATGAGAACCCATAGTACAGGGGATATAACTCAACCTTGAGGTGTGGGGGCATATACTTCTAACTGGGTTCTTCCTAGTTTTATATGCCTTTGCTGTGAATACATTTTGCAACAATTGATAGCCATTGGAACCAAACTGTAGCTTCTTCACATGGTATCAGTGTTACGACGTAGAGTTATTATTGGATCCCACTATCTACTTAACCTGCACTAATATTCTAAAAGCGGACCTTTGCCAGATTTTTACATAGGGAACTTATTATTCCACACTAATGAAAAAAAAAACATAATGATAACTTTTTGTGATCAAAGAATCTATACAGTTCAAAACCTGAATTCCAATAAACTTATTTGTAATCTGTCATGCTACAAACATTTCTTAATAAAGCAATTATTTTCAAAGTATCCATCTGAACTTATAAAAATTTATTATATCCCCGATCGTAAAATATCAACTGAATTCACAATTATAATGCTCAAGAGCAAAGTAAATTTCCGTCGAGTAAGTGTTACGAACCGGAAAATTGCCTACAAAGTTGTAGTTCTAATATACCAAGGCTATTTCATTAGTCATTAAAAAAAAAAGTACCTACTTCTTTCATGTGTATTTCTTTATGACAGCAGTATCTAAATAACTTTCCCTTTTTTTCAATGTTTCCTGCTGGCATATAGTGCAACATTGTGTACCCTTTTCCTCCATCAAACGATGCAACAGTTTGCTTTGTTTGCTTCCACTTTAGATTTCATCACTCATTTGTGCAATATAGGCAAACTCCCACCAAAACAGAAAAAAAAAAAAAAACGTAAACAACAAAACAAATAAAATATTTAATATTCATAAAACTCAATTGAAGTACGAAGTATGTCCCTATCGTTGCGGCGGCGGTGTCATAAATCCACAGACACTTATGAAATGCGACAGTTTTACGACTCCCCATTCCGAGATACCCGACACACACCCAACACAAAAACTCTCAAGATAGAGTGATATTATGCATAACTCTTGTAGTTTGTACATGCATTCCGTTTGAAGGATGTGTCAATCCCAAAAGAGGAACAATATTCTACGCAACACTAACTACACGCTTTGGTGTCAAGTATCGTCCACCAACAGTCAACAGAGACTGTATCTTTTTGACTTTAGAACGCAAAAGAATTATGATTATTTATGTCGCTGTGACACCCGAAACATTATTGACAGTCCAAGCCGCACATTGATCAAGAACGTACAAGTGCCCTCGGATATTTGTTGATATTATGTATTCAAATGCGCGCGGACAGGAGGTCCCTAATTTATTTAACACATTCCATGGAGTCATTCTTCTTTACCATGGAAGGCACGATTTCAAAATGGAATATATGTATGTATGTACATGGCATCCTCTATGGCCACGGCCAGTAAGAAAGAATCCAACAAAAAAAATAAATGTTTATTTGTTGTAAAAAATAAAAAAATAATTTATTTATCGATCACGAACTCTGGCGATTCACACTTCAAAGTGTCAATTTATTGCTTGTTTACGAGGATGTTATTCTTTCAGAATTAAAATGAGAGTATATACACGTTTCCCTCCGCCAAAGCTCATTGGCTACACTATATGTACATCTGCACGGAATACTAAAAGTCAGACATGGCTTTGTTTTTGGATGACCAGACAAAAAAAAAAAAAAAATTATTCGCCCCCTATAGTGACTAACCACCTGCTCGAGAACTTCCGCATCTGGTTTTCAAACAACGAATGTCAAAAATCTTAGAACGTGAATACTTTTCCACCCATTCGTGTTAGATACTTAAGAGCACATAAAAATGTTTAATGCCACATTAAAAAATGTATAAAATTCTTATAACTTTAATTTGTCTCTGGGAGATATACATACCTACCTACGCAAATGAATGAATGTACATTTCACACATTCGGGGGGTGGTGAGCATATCAAGAAGTTGTTAAAATCATTTTTTTTATTAATAATGTTATATTGTTTACTTTGTGGATAAATTGCGAATCGGATTATACCCAAATGAGTGTTAAAAGATAGCATTCAACATTTTAATGGCGAGTTGGTTAATTTTATTTCCGAATTTTTGTGGGCATTTGTGTGGGGATCGTTATTTTTAAAGAAATCGCTTTTATGAGACTTTAATCGGAATTTAAGATCAGAGGTATTGGAAGAGATACTTTTGGAATTTCATTGTGAAGTTATAGGTGCGGATTTATCATAGGATTTGAAAAAAATAAATATATCACTTAGAATGAGGCAATAGATACACGTTATTTCAGGTACATTTACAGGTGCATGTATATCTTTAGTCCAGGGTATACGAAACTCTCAGTTCTTTCTTTCTTTCCAGCTGCACATGCTATCCTTCCTCTTTTTGCAGGGAGACGCACCACACGTGCATCTTCTTGTGGTGGACGAAATTTTGGACATTTATGAACCATGTAGCTACAATAAAATAGTTCGTCCTCGTGACGTAAGAGAGATTTCTTTGATTTCTAAGCGAACGACTAGCAGCTTTTCTAGTTAGTAATTGGGTTGGCAATCAAAGTCTGAAAATTAGTCTTCACAAAGAAAAGATTAGTCCTGTTTGAATGGAGAAGAATTATGTAAGTAGGCACTTTTTCTTTACGTGCAAAAGAGCGTTCAGTAATAAAAAGGGTTTCAACCAACTGTCGTTTATTAGTTAAACAAGATGAATGTGAGATCGGTTCTACAATAATTGTTGAAAGTCTAGTGAAATGCAATTGAACAAAAATGTGATCATTCAAACATAACAAAGATCTAGATGACATCCAGCAAACAATGCTGGTTAACGTTCCACTTTAGACCACTGATAGGCTACAGATATAAATCCCGACAGATAAAAACCGATTCGATGCAGGTGTTTCAGAGAGATTTAGGATCTGGATTCTATAGTGGTGTTTGAATGAGGTGGCGTTTGAATGAGGTGGCTGGCTGGTGGGTACAACCTCATATATCTCATATATCTCTCTCTTTTATAGAGATTCCCATTGAATCACTTAAAAAATTAATTGGCGATGAAGTTATGGGTCAGATCTATGAGCGTTTGTTTAACCCTGGCTAGACATAGTCGTCATGATGCACAATTCGTCTTTTGCACTGTGACATTGGTTTTCCTTCATGAGTCCTTGACAATAACCATTGCAGAAGTTGCAGGAATAAAGATGTAATTGAATTTGTCAATTGTTGACTGTCGAGCTGAGACATATCCTGAAGTTCATATTCATATCTCTGTAGTGTCCGTTCACTCATTTTTCTTCATAGATTGCCATGATAATGATCCAGTATAGTTTTTCATCGACCAACTTAGCTAAAATACAATACCTAGAAATGCGCAACTTTTAGACTGCTCAGTTCTTTAAAAATATAGTTTGTTTGTATTACATTTAAAAATCTTGCATGATGTTAAAGACAGATTCGCTCTGCCGTACTTTTAAGTACATATTCTGTCACCAACTTATCACCAAAGTATCTTCGATTACGGAAGTTTCTGATCAAGTTTAGACCAGATCTGTCTCGATATATGTACGTTCACTTATTTTGTCATCTTTGGTTGGTCCTGCGTCTCATCTAGTAGATATGTAGTTACATGTAGGGAGGAACACACTTAGGCTACGTCATGTCGGCAATATCTTAAGAGCCGTATCTTTTCTGATGAACTCATTAGATTTAAAGTTACCCTGAATCTTTATATGACCTGCCACTCAGACTATGTAGATGGGTGAATTTCGAGCTCTTTTGAAATTTCCGAGTAGTTAGAGCGGGCAGATCACGATTTGTGGGACAAATGAGGTCACATGAGTAGAACCATTAAAAAACTGAACTGAGTTTTGAAAATACATATAGTCTTTACTATTGTTGAGAGGGTTTTGAATAGTTACGTGTCATTTAATTCCAAATGGAAAAGGGTAAAGATCAAAGGATTTTTTTGTTTTAAAAACTCGATCATGACATAAAATGACAAATAAAATCACGAACACGATACCAAGATACATTTTTTTTTGGCATATTTGTACGTACATATGTACATATGTATGTATAATGTAGACCGTGTCAGAATTCCTATAAAATGAGGACACCACAGTATAATGTTTATTAATTTTTATCTAATAGATACGAAGTCCTTCATATCTATCGTTTGCTGATTATAGTCATTTCAGAGTACATTACGAATTTATTAAACAATCCCAGCATCAGTTTAAATCTACTAATCTATTGGTATGGTCAATACTGTAAACAAAAATAAACTTTTTGAAATGTGACACCGTTTTGTGATGAGACTCCAAAAGGCTGAATTTATTTTGAACGCAGTCAAGCTAAGAAAACAAACTGACTATCATTGGAGGCTGTGAACAAACAATAATATAAATAGAAGTGATATTCAAGAAGAAACATACTCGCATATAAATAGATACTCAACGTTTTCAATGAATTTCTGTTTATTTATTCTTATTTGAAGTGACCTACACAAATATGATTATAGGAAGTATTTAGACGCCAGAGACGCTCTATATTTCTGAGAGTTGTTTATGATATAGAAGTAGTTACCAGATGAATCAAAAATTAATTTAAAAAATAAATCTATTTTAATAGGTATACACAATGTATGTACATGCAGCTGCAGCGATCTTCGAACTTTCAATTTAGTTTTAGGTATACATACATAGCTATGTATGTGTATTTCAGTTACCCCTCTAAACATGCGTCAATGTGATGCAGCTTATTCGATCCAGTTATGAAATTTATTCAACTAATAATCAAATCCATGAACTTATCACGTTTAATCAATAAATCTGTTCACCTAATTGACTAGCCAGACCAGTTTATCAACCGAAAGTACAGACTTACAGTCAATCATACACATTAGCATTAGCTTCATTAGTTTATAAGTCAAATACCTACACAATTGTAACAATATAGGTTGCCATAATGTCATTTTAACTTCTAATCGAATAATCTTTGCGACTGTTAATTTGAAAGATTGTTGCATTCATTAGACAAAGAAATAATTATCAATTTAACGAGATAGAATTAAAATCGCGTTTAAACAGTAATTGAAGACAGATGAACAGTGGAGTGCATTAAATTACTGAAGGACTGCAGTGATTACATCTAAGATGATACAATGACAACAAGTATCAAAGCGGTCTTGGGTATAACAGGGTTTACCTTAATTAAGTCTGAGATATGCCTTTTTAAAAAACTAATTTTACCCATGTATCCATGCACAAAACTCCCCTGTGCTCACATGTCAATCAGTACCTTCTACCATTGACAATTCATTTTCGAGGATGAGAGCCCCAATGGTAACACATGTCCAAAACCACACCAAAAAGTATCTTCATGGCGAAATGGACACTCATATCGAAATAAAAGACCTAAACGCAGACGACATCGATTTTTCTTTCAAAATTATGTTTCATACACCATTCCAGTGCGAATTTATGATACAGGACATCGCCGTGAGAGTTTAGTTCTGGAACCAACTGAATCTTCTGCAAAAAAAGGCTCAAGTTTTATTTGAGCTATTGGTTCTACACATGGCTACCTACATGATTTATTGCAGCACAAGTAGCAAGATGCAGTACACTTATGAGTATCAACTTAACGATCCTTGTGTCAGCAAGTTCGGTCTTCTCTTTGCCAACAATGTTGATTCGGATACCCTTTCATTTTTGTCTCTATAGTACCAGGAATCCAATTTTTTTATGGTCACCTTTTTGTTTGTTGATTGAGAAAAAAAAATCTGGAACACTACCAGGAAACAAACACTCTTTTATCCATTAGTTAGCATTAGTTGATGACTCCAGTTATTCCTGCAGATAGACACCAATACTGTAGGCGCCGTGGTTAAGTGGTTAGTGCGTTGGACTACCGATCGTGGGGTTCCAGTTTCAGTCCTCAGACATCAACTAAAATTTCTTTTACGGTCCCACCTCTCGTGAGCGTCTGACAAACATCCGAGAGTAAAATTGTCATGAAAAAGCTTCTCAAAACAAAAATTGACCTACGGATGCGCCATTAAATAGTAGGTCCTGTCTGTGTAAAGAATATAACACAAACGAGTGGTTCTGAGAAACTAGGCCCTGGGTCGAATGGACCTGTCGCGCCAAAATTTTTATATTTTTTTTGTAGACACCAATACTGAAGCTGATTTATTGCAGACGCGCGAGAATATTAAGTCTGTCTTGAATTTAGGCAAGTAATTTCCAATAGCCTAGCACCTAAACAACAAACAAAACGTTCTACTTTGAGATCGAAATTCAAGATTCCTTGGATTTTGAAGTACGGTTAAAAAATTGAGTAACGCCCCTGGTACATCGATACTTTTATTTATTCCTTACAGAATAACTAATGGCCATTAGGATACTATAGGTTTCAGCGACATACGAAGCCTTATGTTTCATCTTTCAGAAAGACTCCAGTACTAGACTCTTGACTGATTTTGGACTGTAAATGCGACTGCAAAGTCTGCGCAACAGGCAATGTTTGGTTGCAATTTCTTTTCTACCTTTCCTACGGCGGTAGTTTACGAGAACTGAGAATAAATATTAACAGAAAGTAGGTTCAGTAGTGCGTTCATAAATTTATGGATAAACCACTGTAACCAAACAATTGATGCATATGCTAGACATGATCTTATTTTAGAAGTGTACATGTAAGCAACATGTCATGATGATAAGCTCCATACTTTGTTGAAAGAACCCTAATTCTACTAGAACACCGAACACATCTTAGATGTCTTCAACTTGAAATATTTTGATCAGAAAATGTTTTTTATCTATAACTTAAAATTTCTACTCGAATATTCTAGGATTCATTCGGAATTTGCTTCATACTATGGATCATTGGTTTGTACATCGGAGTATCTACTGAGCTTAGTGCAATTCCCAGACAACACCAACTCTCGTGGATGTGAGAAAAATTAAAATTATGCTTCGGAATCGGCACTAAGCCATACATCCCATCCGTGCGAAGAATATAACATGCACGACACAAATGGTTGATAGAAGCTAGGCCCAGAGACCTATACCTGTTTGTATTTGTATTTATCTGCTGAACTGGTATATAAATAATTTCGTGATCCTTGTGGATTTCCCTAAATACAGCAGATTTAGTTTTTTTTCTGATTTTTGTAGACTGCTATGCTTTAACAGAAGGCGAAAGCAACGTTTTTGTAATACTTCATCGTCTCCATAGCTCCTGCAGATATCATGAGTAGACATTTGCAACGAAGAATATGTAGTTCTAATGGCACAGTATGTCAACGAATACTTCAGTGGGAAGACGAGTAGGTAGGTTAGAAACTGTCAATATGACTCTTTCTTTTGATAGTGTATATCTAGTTCTGGGCAAATATTACGAGATAGAAACCCGTTAATGCTTGCATACCATAGAGAGTTGATATCGCTTATATTGTCAATCATATCTTTAAATTATTTAATCGAGGGTAAGTCCTTAAATTTTCATCGAAATAGCCATTGGAAAACAATATTACTTCCTTAATTTCATACCGATCTCGATAACCCCTGGTGTATACATCAAGATCTATCTCATACCTATGAGGTTACTGGAACCGATACGATATATTACTATGAGTTTTAAAAACATGAAACCTTTCACTATCTATCTCATGGATTAATAGAGTATGGTCCCTACTACTCGGCTTATGAAATATATATAGTTCAACGAGTTCCATATGTCAATATATGTTTATCAATCGATGGTGAACAGTTTCGGAAAAAATCCGCTTTCCTCTGATATATGCAGATATGTATGTACATACATATGTATGTATCTTTCTATCTTGCTTTTGTTTGGAAGTATCTGCCGCGATAGAGTCTGTGATTTGCCAACTTTATCGATATCTATACATACATATATATGTATGTACATATTCATATATGATGTATCCACGTGTAATATTTCTATTTTATGTTTCAGTAAATTTCTCTCAGAACCATTTAACTATTTAAATATTTCCAATCCTTGTTCACAATAAAGACTTCGAAACCACAATCACAATCACTCATGTCATACAATGCTTTAAATTGTATATATCTACTTAGATAAGTAAGTAGGCACATTGTATTGGTTATGTAAATATTTAATAAAGCACCAAAACTTCCAGCTCTATTAACATAATCAGCTTAAAAGGACTCTTAGCTTAGCAAATATCATAAATTCTTACCACTTGTAAGTGTATATGTATATTTGTTATTCGCAAATAGATACACATGTTAGATACTTGCTACCAACCAAATGACTTCATTCAAATTTCAAAAGCAAAACGCTTTTATGGCTTTCTTATAGATTTCAATTTAATCGTTTACAAAGGAACCATTAACACTTATAAAAGAACCATCCATGGTAGGTATAAGATTATGTAATTTTTTTTTTTTTAACTTTTTAATTAGGTACCATTAGGATTTCAGAAGCATTTCTAAGCCATCGTCGAATACCATTTCAACGTGTTTTATTCCTACTCAACAGCCTTTTGTTATGTCTCACTTTATGAGGGATTACCATATAATTATCACCATCCATTTAGAAGTCATAAAGATTATTACGTATTCATAAAAAGAAAAATGCTTAGCTGACACATTGTCTTCAAAGCAATATACCCCATCGAATCATAATTACGGCAAAATACTCATATAGATACCTGGGATTACCATCACCATAATTTATTAGCAATTCTCATCAATCCAACGGATACCGTTACCAGAAAAGATACAGAATCGAATCAGCTTCACCCACACAAACATGGCCCGCCCCAAAGTACACTGTACTATATGTCTTCGACGTAATCACCTCGTATATCCCGGCACATAAGCTCCAAGGAGCGTGTGTGTATACCCAATAGAGAGATTCAAATATCGGAAATCCTAATTTCATCATTGCATTGAGCTGATTTTTGTGTCTTTATTTTGAAATTCCTTAAACGTTCCCATCTTGTATCTGCCATTCTGCCATACGACAAGAGTATCCACCACCACAGCCATCATTCTGTAAATGTTTGCATTTTTTCCCTCGTTTTGTTGTTGTTTGCTGTCATGAATTTCACCCAAAATGGGAAAAAAAATTTCAAAAACCAAATATCAACCAACAACAACAAGGTTCAAGCAGATGCACACCGGAATCCCAAGAACGAAAAAAAAAAACCGAGCACACAATCTAATATGGCTACGAGAGTATAATTCCCAACGGGGAAAAGAGAGAAGAACAAAAAAAAAACAGCAACAAAAAGAATACACCCAAAGAGATAGAAAGATACTTTCACAACGCCAAGAACCAACATGGCCGAATTGTGTGCGCTGGGTTGCCATGGTTACCAGACATATTTTATCCATGAATCTCTCTGACATCACGCCCCTCCCAAAAAACCTTGTGTGTAAACCACCCCAAACCAAAAATGAAAATCCAATTTTCAGCAACAGCGCAGATAGGGGAACAAAACGAAAAAAAAAAAAAAAAAATATTTTTTGCTGAGCCAAATCGTCGGTGGTTTTGTATCTATGGTTGAGGTAGAGTAGAACAAAGGTCGATTGCACAGCCTCTACCGTTACGTTAGTAATCACCCATCATGATATCTCTCAGGGTATCATCTCGTCGTGACCCCATGTGTATAAAAAATTTAACCAGGAGGAAGTATAGAAAAAGTGCTACACATAGGGGTGGTATTTGTAGTTTTCTTATGACGTAAAATATGGAAACGAAGAATGGAAGAGAAAGTCAAAATACTTTTTGTCGCAGTGAAAATACGCGACATAGGCTAATGACCGATTGGGTAGCCGCAGATACAGCATAACGAATACGATGTTATGCAGATATAATACATACATAAATAAATTTGTATCTAACCTTTTTTTGTGGTATTTTTTTTTCAAATTGTTATAGTTTGTTACCAGACTAATAATAAAGCAAAACGAAAAAGGGATTCTAGTGAGTAGGTATGTATGTATGTATCTAGATATGGATTTCTTTGTTAGGTTTGGTTTGTGTATTGCTAATGGTGCCGACAGTTTTATTGCATATCCTTCAATTGGATCGATAGCAAGAGAATTGGTTAATTTAATGGCAGGTTCTGAATGTGGGGAGCTGAGAAGTTAATGCTTAGGTGTACCTTAGTACATAGTATTCTGTAGAAGTATTTACATATGGACAAAGACATTTTGCAGTAACTAGCATTGAATAGAAAAAGGATTGACTAAAGTTGCAATTTAAGTTCTTTCATTACATTCATTTACAATTGCCCGATAGCAACTCAATTTGCTGTATCTTGCCGAGCAGATATTGTCAATAAATTTAAAATCTTCTGTGAGTTCAATGTCCGCAGCGTTTTCTTACTTTTATAGTAGTAAAGATACATATATGTTTGTGGTCGAATGATGTGGACAGAGATTTTGTGACTCAAAAAAAATCTGCTGGTATAGGAAATGAAGTAAGTTTAGAATGAGCACTTCTTCGCAAAAATATGATGGGAACTATGTACCTACATATGTATGCCCCTTGTTTTTGGCTTTATTAACTCATACCTATGACGTACTATCTGCTGGCTAAGCGTAACATCTGGCGAATAAATCGTAAGGAATTGCTATGTCGGATATGCATAGTAGAAAGATGGGGTGGAAGAAGTAAAAAAATTTCTATATACCGGCACTTGAAACTCCCGGAAATGGCTTATAGATTGCTCAAGATCGAAGAACGATTTTAATATGTTTTGCGAAGAGTGACGGATTTGTCTTATTTGGATACAGGGTCATGAGCAATTTGAAGGTATTGAAAGACCTAATGTGCTTGTGAAAGAATGACTTGAAACTATTTTCGGTTCGAAACCGGTGTTAGTTCAGTAAGAACCTGATACTGGATCGATTGTAGTACGAGGTTTATTTTTAATGGTCTCAGGATCTGGAAATGGAAGCATGTAGGACAGAACCACTCAGTGCAACTTCTCTTTCTACAACCGTGTAAGCTGTATAGGTAAGTTCGGTATAGAATCCCAAACCTGAATGAGAAATGTATTTACCACACCAATGTTGGCATATTCCTCTTTATAAATATTGCTTTCTTTCTTTTCGTTGAGTTCCTGGACGATCAACGGGACTCTAAATAGTAAGCGGAAGGTCTACGTTAAAGAATATTTTTCGATCCACAAAAAGGCTTTGTACTTAATGTATCTCAAAACGACAAAGAGACTAGCAGTGAAACGGACACAATTTACAATGCAAGATTTACCATAATATGGCATGGAACAGAATATTCTTACGTAATATAAGAGGACTGGGGCGCTCTAGATAGATTCAGTCGGAACTCAGATATGGACAAGGAATTTCAAACACTATGAATAAGTTATACAGACACTTAACATGACATAGCCCATTTTTGATGCCACACACACTATACGCCCCATGCGGTGTGGCACAGAACTTGTGAAGTATGTATATAAGCCAATTCCCAAAGATTTCGACAACGGTTTCATCTTCTTGAAAGTAACCAATTTTTTAAAGAGGAAAATCTTTACAGTTACACACTTTGAACGAGTTAGTAGTATTGTGAGCGTATGAGCATTAAGCCACTTAATGCATAAACTAAGTTCACACCAATTATTCTTGTGATATTTAAAAATGAGTGGATTACATTATGTATACCAAACTGTAGATCAACAAAAAGATACTCTTTGAAATATGTGCTAATTAGCATTGCTTACAATTATTATGAAAGCTGTACATATCCTTAGAATGCACATATGTAGATACACAGAGCATAGGTTACAAAAAAAGTTCTAAAAATAAGACATGTCTATGCTGATTGGTTCTAAATATCTTTAGATTTCAGTGAACTTTGAGATTGATAGATCATAAGTAAGTTTAGAGATGGGCTTTACATTCAGTGGCCTATCTTACATACTTAATCTACTGCACTTATACCTTCTGCTCAGTAAGTCTCTGCACTTTGAAGAAGCAGAATGGGTGCGTTCCCTTTACCCAAGTTTGAGGGCAAATAATATCCTTGTACATAGGTTATAGTCAGAGAAGAAGCAGTTTAGAAACCTACATCAACCAGCTCCCACAACTTCAATTGAACTTTAACAACGATTTTGAAAATATCAAGTGCAACAATCTTATTTTCTCCAGACTCATAAATGTCTGACTCTGGCTAATGCTGGAAACACTCAGAGAAGATGAAACACTGTTTTTTCTGGCTTCATATTTTTTAGGAATTGCTTGCTTGAAATCGAAATAAAATCTTACTGACGCTAATGTTGCAGTTGCGACAATGTGCTTTAAATGGGATCGCTAGTCTGGACGCGTTTGTTTCTTGCAATGTCTGTGAGAGTTTTGTTTTGTAAATCTTGTACTCTGGACCAATTATAGCTGGTCAACATCTGCCTTGATATGACACAATTCCTCAATCCGTATCACCTGATTTTAGCCTCTGATAGAAAGTGTGTGGGAAGTCTTCAATGGACAACTTTTATAAAATATGAAAACACTTTACGAATAATCTATCATGGGCTGAATCTCACCCCGCGAGTTCATCACCTCATTCATTCGTGTCTATGTTACTGTGCTCGGACCCCCAGATGAGACTTATCTTGAAGCCATGCACTAAGGAAACTAGTTGCTCAGATAAGAAGATGTCATGTACGATGTTAGCGCTTAGATGGTAGACTTGCTGTCAAAAAGAATGGATGCCCTGGAGACCCTGGACGAAACTGGGAGGTGGTATGACCCAGATATCTGAAGTGTTTTAAAAAAAATTCCAGGACCTACCCCGCAGTCTATTTTTAAGCCATCTGTACATTGATGTTTCCATAATCCTTTATCACATCGGCTTATTCCCAGTCCATCTTGTGCAACCATCTCTGAAGACCTTCCTAGATAAAATTGGGTATGTTGAAGTCGGTAATAAATCCATAGGTAACAGATCCAGAATGTTGCTATGACCTTACGGTTTAGCATGCCAACATCCTTCTTCTAACTGGGATACGCGCTGAAATATTTTTAATGTGGGGATCAAGTGGTATAAGTTCAAGTAGAACTATATTATCCAGATTCAAAGACAGGGCGATCGTATGAATTTTTTCCGCGTTCCAGCTTCCCATATCACCACCAAATCCTTTCTAATCGTCGTGCTCTTCAAAGAAGCCTTAAGTATGATTATCGCTTAAGCCTAACATATTCAGCTTTTTGGACAAGAAGAATTACTAAGGGATATCAAGGATATGCTGGTTCTCGCATAGGACATGCAGTTAAGCACTAATTAAGTGCAGGTTGTCTCGTTACAAATGAAGATGCTTCTTCTTAAAATTGCCCAATGTCTAAAACTACTAACTAGACTATTAGACAACTAGCTTTAAAAGGGGAAGCTTGTACATTAGAACAATTGTACAATTTTAGAACCCTTCATCCTTCAAGTCTATTACTGAATCTGGATGTCGATGAAATTCCAGGACGAGTTATATTAGAAATCACTTCTTTTACAATAGAACAATAGAACTCTGAGACTACCTATACCTCATGATAGAGACTTAAACGTGAGAGAGGTTCATTAAAACACCTAAAATACCAAGAAGCTGGGATAGAGTATTCTGTAGAGGTTGATAAAGGCAGTATTAATGTCATTGCATGACTTGCCAACTTGTGAACTCTTCAAGTCAGAGGTCTTTGATTCTTGACTTATTTTCTTAAAAATCCTACATTTAAGCTAAAATCTGCCAGTCTGACTAGACTGTTAATGCTGCAAAGGAAATTTTTCGTCCCACATTCTTGTTCAGAGCAAATTGTGGCAGAGGTCGGCGATGCTTCACCTATCCCATGTATGGTGAAATTTCCCCAAACTGACGGTGACAAGTATCTATCTTTAGATGGTTTTGTATTTATTCTCTTAAGATTATCAGTAACGCCTACAACTAAGATAGTAGGCGAATGGGATTTGGCAGAAAACATGAGATTGGGTTATAATTCTAGTAAATCGAATACAGCTTCTAGTGAACTTTGGCAGCTACTGTCTAGATATTGTATTTTTCTAAAAAGATTGACTCTGCCCTCATAATCATTTTCTTGCAAGTTCAAGCAAATATCTCAGCTTTCCAGTCTTTAGCTACAGATTGCCTCTTTCAAGAAGCAAGTTATAAGCAATAACGTAAATAAAGTTAAAGAAGTAAAAATACTATTTAACTCCTCTGTCTTTACTTCAATCTAACTTAACAAACTAGTATGGATACGTTAACCTACCTTTTTCGTTTCACTTATGTATGTACATACATATGTATGTGTAACCATAATGAGACCAATAGCCGTAAAGTTTTTGTGACTGTAAGAGGGAAGTCTGGAACTTCAAAAGATCCAGTTTGGCAAACTGCCATTACATAAATCACAATGAAAACCAAACAGGTATCTAACACTACGATTCTCGTATAGATACATACTCGTACAACAGATACAGATTCTACCTGTTTAACAACAAAAGCATGAAACAAATACAAATATTTTCATAAACACACAAGAAAAAGAAAAAATAAACAATCTAAAACAATGACGCAACATTCGCCTTGAGTAATTCATTACAATTTGTTTTTTTTTTCTAATTAGCAATGTTCATCTGATTTCCATCATGAAATTGACACCATTCGCAAGGTCTCACTATCAGGCGCTAGATGGCGCCACATCATACGCAGATTAGAATTTCTTTGAAATTCAAGCAAAGTGTAAACAATCGATAAGAAAACACACAAACAGTTTCGTATTCATTCCGGCGCGTATCTAAGACAAAAGTAGGTATTTCAAATATTCCAATGGAAATGATTTTCGATAATTTTTTTTCTACTCTTTTGGCTAGAGAGCGGTAGATACAAAGATACAATTGATTTCGATTTGAATTTCATTTGTTCCTTTTGGCGGCCACTTGATGCGTATACATATGATAGGCTGTGTGTGCGCTCCTCTGTGCGTTTGATTTCATAAAATATTAATGCGGTCAGATGCAAAAGAGTGAGTATCTTTTTTTTTTGTTTTGAGTTTTGATTGCCTTGAGGCTAAGAATGGATCCCATGTGCAATTCGAGGCAAGTTCTCTATGAAAAATAATGCGGAAATAATTGTATCGAGGGGAGTGTGAATTGACGAAGAAGTGCATGCATAATTTTTTTTTTTTTTTTTTACTTTTTGTTGTGTTTCATTTATTTTTGTTGTTGTTGTTGTGAATTTCCCCTGGGGTAGGGAAGGGACAAAGAAAGAAACAAAGACAAAGGCACTGAGTGATGATTGATAGAGTGGAATTTTGCTTTGAATTCCAATTTGTGGCGCCAAGTTGTTTGGACGATGAATTACTGCCAATGGAAACGGAAGTTACTCATTGGGGTTTGTGATGTGTTAGGTATAAGGCAATTATAATTTTTTGTTTATGCCTAGTTATTTTGTTTTATGAAGATATTTATGGGAAGGTTTTGTTTAGTTGATGAAGGTTTTATTTTATTGGGTAGTTTTGGATTTCCCTAGAAGGTATTTTCTTAAATGCTTACCTAAAGCGGAAATATACTTTGTATAGGTAGTAGTTGTCAGCATTTAGAACTCTTTCTATAGCAATCCGAACCATGCTTTAAGGGGCTTAGCTAAAAAATTACATTCGATCTTTGTAGTCCTGGTCCTGGTTACACTTGAAAAATATTATCTGTCTTAGAAGTGTTAGAGTCCATCTTTGCTTCATCGATATAAGGAGCTTGTTCTTGTCTATGATTTACTGGCTTTTGTTTCTACTTGTTATAGATAAAAATCGAATTAAAACTGAACTTCCTTTCCAAGCTGCTACCGTAATCACCAATCAATTAGTATCTGGCGGCTTGTCCTGAATCCCTTAACTAGCATAAGATAATAGTGTGTTTATGATTAATATCCAGCATTATTTGTACTAATTAATTTCATCTATTGGACTATTGTACTGGACCACTCTAACTACGTATTAATCTCTTGAATTCTACTTCTTCACTGCCCTCTGTTTTTTGGTTCTTGATTGGTCTTAAAAGATATCATGAAAGATATCAGACTAACTAACTTGATACATTAAGAAGAGTCGGATCATTCCCATGCTAAAAATCATCTCCCATTTATAATTTCGAAATTCTTAATGAAAAATTGAAAATTTCTGTTCAGCGTTCTCAAAATTTTTAATTTTTGTCCACAATCTAGCTGTGTACGAATTTTTAAAGTTTAACAGTTAGTCATAGCTTCATGGCATACTTTTTCAGAAGGTATTCCACAAGAAGAATCTGTGCCTTATTCAGACTGCAAATAACCAGCTAGCCTTACTGAAGGATTTAAGGACGCGTTCTATGTGAAGCTTGAACATAACACAAATATTATACATATGTATGTATGTACACACCTATAACATACAATTTTCGATTAAGTAAAGCGTCTAGCTTAAGTCGTCTTAACTGTAACTGAACTGTAGAACAAACATACGGCCAGGATTAAGCTTGGTGGGAGTGTAAGTCGAAGAAGTTGTGGGAGGGTGTAATCAGTGTTTTGTGGAAGAAACTCAAGGTCGTTTAGAATCGAGGACTGGCCAGTACATGGCGTAGACTATTGACTTGTGGCCTCAATCCGAATGACTACACTGGCTGCCACTTGTTATACAGTATTTTATAACCGCTGTTAGATTGATTCTTAGTGCCCATGACACTCTGTACCTACCATGGTTTTGATAGTTATGTACATTAAATTAACTTTCATAGACACTGCTATAATGCAACCAAATGAAATGTTAATAATTATTATTCCTGTTGCAACTCACTCCATGAAATCCTTACTCTGAAAGTAATAAATGATACTTTTTAATATGACCCAAGCACCGGATTGCGAAGGCACAAGTAATTTTATTTTCAATAATTAGTCTGTTCAACATCCCTGACTTCGGCTCCACATTTTATTAGACCTAGCTCCTATATTCATGTCCCTTGCATAAAGTTTAGCTTCTCTTTTAACTAACAACACCTTAGTTACTTCGTAGGACTTGCAATATTAATGGTTTGTAGAAGCATAATAAGCGAATTAGAAATTCTAAGTTTAGACTGAAAGGTAGACTAATAGGTCATCAATAACAAATAATAAGTTATGTTACAAGTGGAACTACATAGGTTTCACAGACATGGTCCTGATGGCTTCAACTGTCGCCATAATATGCCTATTACTAAGTTGAATGAATAATGCACTAATGCTGTCATCGTTGTTATTGAAATAATCTTTCATATCCAGAGAGGTATAAAAAGTTATTTCATAAGATCCCCGTATACTTCCCATAACTTGATTTTTGGAAGGTCTTCAGAAGGTCCTTTTACTTGATGGGCTTGATGAGCCCCATTTCATCTGATTGGCATTGAATTAAGGTCTCCTGAACTGTATTCACCTTAACCCATAAAAATTTAGGTCAGTCTATTCTAATTAATTTATTTGAGATACCTTTCCGGACTAGAACACTGATGGTACTCTTTTCTAACTGACCCCTATCTAACTCTGGTGCTCACTTCTACCCTTCAATGTACTTGCCATCTACTATGCCTGAGTCGTGTATGGTACTGCTCATGGGGAAATGTTCTCCTCCATTCGCAAAACGACCCTAGATCGTATGAAATTTCCATTGGAAAGTAGCACTTTGTTCTTCCTGATAAGACTTTGCTATTTACCTCCTTTTCAGCGGCCTGAGTTGTTAGCTGTAACATCTAGTTTGGATTAGCAATTTGTTATTAGTTCGATTCATGGCATATACAACTAGCCATGGCCACAAGCTTAGAGTAACAAGTTCCAAAACAATATTGTATGAGACTCTTAATCTACGGGTCTTGAATTCGGGCTCACATTTGGCGGTCTTGTTACATGTCAGGGATATGTCACGTAACAAATGTAAGCAATAAAGTGATCTATTTGGCAAAGATAGATTAACTAATAGAGCTTTACCCAATATGTGAACAAATCCTAGATGCTTTACGACATATGTAACTAAATATGTAGGTTCGGATACGATAACGCTAGTCATGTAACGAAGTAGAAAATCACTTACTGGAAGTAAGACTAGGAGGCTTTAGTCCCGGATAATACAACCGGGTAAGTGACTCGATTACCGAGCCAGCGAGACAAGAATCGACTACCCCTGATGATGGTATTCTTGCCGGCAGTATATGTGCTAGTTAAGCTAATTGCTGTCTTGCCTCCTGTATCTATCAAAACATTGAGGTACTTTCTGTAGAATGTAGGTATTGCAAAGTTATTACTGACATGGTTTCCACTACTTTCTTGGTAGTGATGAACACCATTCCAATAATCGTTGTAGTCTCATGTATTATACATCCTCAAATAAAAGCGATAACTTCGTTACTATTGTTCTCTATGTCAGCGCCTTTTCATAAACTTTCTGATGATTTAATAGTAGGGGAACCAAGACGGAAACTTGTGGGAAATTTAAGTCTACTCGAATTTTGATCCCATATTCGAGTAGTCTAGCCTTATAAAGGCCTCATCAATGTCTGCAAAACAAATCATGCGCAATAAATGAAGACACATTTTCACCTCCCCATTGTAAAACACGTGACGGTGTTACTCTACATAGAGATTGGGTTCTTAGAATTTTCAAATTCTAGATTTGAATAACTAACCAGCTAAGCAGTTGTATTACCAATTCCTCGTTGTTCTCCCGATTCTAGAAATTTAGTCTAGATACCATTTTGAATAAGCAGAAGGCTGGATTTAAAAAAATTCATACAGTAGCAACGTTGATCTATATAAAATGAATCAGGACAAAGTAAACCCGGGTTAATAGCCTTTCCTTGACTTTGTATTACAGATACCCATGACGTGACTACCCCTGTTCTTCATTGCAATAGCAATTAGCCATGATTACAAGCTGTTGCCATATTAATTGTTTGTCACTTCCTTCGCGGCAACAAGGTCTCCTCCACATCAGCTGATTGAGCCCCATCGAACGATCTATAGTAAATATCCATAAGCCCATATACTATCGATCTCTTACGCGATATATTGCACTATCAAGTATTCAAAACGAATCTCAGTCTCCCCTTTAAAGAACACCCATCGATTTCCCATTACACAAGCCACGTGACCACCAAACTAGATCCGACAAAAAAAGACAAAAACTAGGTCATTCTTCACCACACTATTATACACTAGAGCAAAACAAGAAAACATTAAAACCTATGAAGATTTTATCTACCATTTGGATTCATTCCATTAAACAGCCACTTGGACGGTATTTGTATTTTTATTGACCCATAAAAACTCACATAAACAGTTAGTATCTTTTATTGATGGGCATATACACAGCGACAGACAACAACAATAAAGGTGAACGAACAATTTCTGTTTTTTTGTTCTTTCTTTTTATCAACAAAATCGTATTTATTTTTATAAAATTACAATTGCACAAGAAATGAGGTAAGTACTTAAATGTATTAATGATTAATGAGATTTATAAGAAAAATACAAGTGATATTTTATTTGTTTAAATAATCCACAATAATTTTAATAGTGATAGATACGACGTATATCCCTCGATGAATGTGTCACCTCGTGTTACGTATACTGAAGGTATACCGGATAGGATACACTCAGGATACATTCAGTATACGTGTACGAAGTTCCACGATGATCAACAGTCTAACAACCAGTGATGTAATATTGTGTTTTCCTTTAATTTAATAATTTACTAACTGACCGGCAAATAAGTAGAAGCAAACAAAACTAAAAAATAATTTCTCAAATCAGCTGTATGCAGTCTGTCTGACTACTGCTACTGTTCACCAACTACTGCCAATGGTTATCTTGTGTAGCTGCTCCTCTTGCTATCCGAATCGATTTTAATAGAAAGGACATGCTCTGCATTCGCAATTTCAGCATCTCGTCTCTCGTTCTTCTCATACCTACCTACAGCATTGGCGAAAAAAAAAAAAAAAAACACAAGAAAATATAAAGGGATGATTGTGGTGCTGCACACAAGGACCTTGGTCGTTTTTGTATACTAGAAACCCGGTGTATATGTAACAGCAACAAACCACCCCACCCGGTTGATGCGGAGATAGTATAACTTGTACTATATGGTAAGTATACAAATTGTGCACGTAGATAACAATACCTTTGTGGTAATCTCTTCCTGATGCTGATGGTTGTCTGCTCTCTGTGCGATGATGGTGGTTGGCTACCACCCACTCTGTGGGTAATAACCACTTGTTTCAAATAAACACACTCCTCAGGTGAGTACCCACTGGTTAGAAGAATGTATACACCCACACACAAAGTATATGTTTCGATTAACGAATCTATTCAAATATTTATCCCTGAGATTCTCACCGGTAAGTATTAGATACAGGAGCAAAAAAAAAAAAAATAAGAAAAGAAAGAATAACCAACCCTGAAACGAAACAAAACTGAATGAACCCATCAAGGACATTCTGAAAAGAAAGCACAAAATTGTATACATGGTGTACAAAAAAAAAGGATATAATAAAAATTCAAAATTTATAGATACTACTTGTGCATAGATTGGAACTATATCTATACCGGGTACGGGGGACAAGATGGAGGGTGCCTTTTCCTTCCCCTGTTTCCCTCTGTGCTGTTGGTGTGCTGTGTTTTTGGTTGGATTCGAGGGAATATGATTATTAAATGAACGCAATATGGTGTTCATATTTTGTACCCCAAAAGAGCCACCTCCCCCACAATGGCATCGGAATTTCAGGGTGCCATTTTGCACTAATAAGGGATGCCAAGAGAGGGATTTCAAAAACAGAAAAAAAAAACCAAACTCAGGGATGTGGTTAGCATTCACCAACGAACGACATTCATTCCAAG
Organism: Xylota sylvarum; assembly: GCA_905220385.1. Lineage (NCBI taxonomy): Eukaryota > Metazoa > Arthropoda > Insecta > Diptera > Syrphidae > Xylota > Xylota sylvarum. Next base: position 46,031,098 of record LR999958.1, read on the forward strand.
TGTTTAAGTGATGTGACAATTTACACTACGTGTAGTAGCTGACTGACTGGTGGCTATGTGCTCTTTGCTTTGCCTGTTTGATTTTCCCTCGTATACTCGTGTCCCCATAACGAAAATCGAGTTAACCATGACTACCGTACGTGACTTTATTAAATTTTCAAGGAATAATACTCCGACTCCTTCATGCAAACCTCTGTTTGGTTTGCAGGAGATTCTGAAATCTTGGGAACCATTTAACCAGCAAAAGAAAAAAAAACTCAAACCCATAGTTAGTTGGACGCAAAACTTTTTGCAATGTGTCGCGAGATACAATTGTATTATATCCCATTTGCTGAGTGCTTCTTATCTTTCTTAAGACAAAAGGAAAAGTTTGTTCCTTGAACAATCTAGATACAACGCACCCTCCTCCTTTTGTCTTCTTAGATAATCCTCTCAATTTGTGATTTTGCATGCAAATTAGATACTATGCAACAAATTAGATGAAAATTGTGTAAAAGTTTGTGTGTTCCTCAATAGTTTTACTTGTGACAGACAACAGATGCAGTTAACAATCCTACATCCTACCTATACCCACCACAAGACAATTGAAAACATTTGCTGCGGGTACTAGTATCCCCTTTGGACGAGGAAATAATCGAAAAAGTTGAAATGACATCAAATGAGATGAAATGAGTATAAACAAGCAAAACATAAAGTTTCCAAAGATATGTCTATGGCGAGTACGTTGGAACGGTACCTGGCGATGGGGGGAAAACGATGAATGGCGCTCTCGAAAAAGCATGCTTTAGCACATGTATACCGGGAAAAGATAGAAAAAAAAAACAAAATAGAATACCAATGAAGAGAGCGAGACACGAGGGAGAAAATAAATCCCTCTCTTGTCATAGACATCATCGTCATTCACAGACAATGAATGACATGCGAGAATAAAATGAAATGTGAGCAGTTTTTTTTTTTTTCTTTGGAAACAGCGCACATATGTCACCCTACATCACTACCATTTAATTTGTATAGCATGCTGTCATTGACATTGGCATTGGGCTGAATAGTAGATAGTATTGAGGCAAGGCAACATCAATAAATTACGTCTAAAGAATTCATATTGCAATTACTAAGTGTTTGTGTGTGTGTGTGTAGTGTTTGGCCCCTTTTTTGATTGAAAATATAATGGTTTAAAAGTTCTAATCACATATGTACATAAAGTACCAAGTAAATGAATATAAGTAATTTCTTTTTATTACTTACCTCTAATTGGCGCCCTACAGTAGACCTATTTTAGTTTAGTCACAACTCACATATTTGTTTATATTTTTTCTTACCCATTCAATCTATTCTCATCTTCATGGTCAAATCTAAGCAACGAATATATTTAGATACAAATAATTCATAGAAAATGTGTCAAAGATACTCAAAAAAGAAACGAGAAAAAAAATTGTACAAAATTTGAACTCAATCACCTCATGTTTTTGTCTGCTGCTCTTTTGCTGACGTATAGGTGTAGTGGATACAAAATGTTTTGTTATTCATCATCTGCACGATACACCCCCACTCACATTTACTAACTCACTCACTCACGACGACGTCAAATTCGTCGTCAATCAGTCATCAACAGCCATCACTATGAGTGTGTATAAAATTTTTTGAGCAGAGTTCTTTTTGCGTTTTCGTTCGTTTCGTTATCGTTTTTCTTTGCTCTCTTTCGCGTGTTAGCACTAGTTTTGTTTATATTTTCTGTAATGAAAAAATAAATAATAATATACAGAATGTATTTAAAAAAACAAAAAGTAAAAATATAAAAATTAATTTATAACTTATTTCCTGCACAACACTATTTTTCACTGATAGAACACTTAACACAGAAAAAAAAGACAAAAAATAAAAAAAGAAATGTTTTTCACCAGCTTTATGTATAGATGTTTTCGTTTCAACGTTTTGCGATGCTTTGACACAATACCGCAAAGGCGGCCAGACGCTTTTACCTAGAAAGGCAAATACCTACCAATATTATATTTTTTTTTCTTTAGTTTCACTTTTTTTTTCTTTTCTAAATAACTTGAGTTTTTTACTTGAAAATATACTGTGTATGCTGTGAGTGTACACTCTTCTTGAATGGGTTGTATCGTCTTAGCTGGTTCATACACTGTGTGGTGTTTGATATGAAATTTTGTGTGTTTGGTATCCGTATCTTTTGGGTACTATGAAAATTTCGAATATACTTATTCTCACATGGATACGAATACACTGTGTAGATGATATACACACAGACGGGGTACTGCATGGGTTAAAGATTTTTTCTAATACATTCATAGTTCGCGTACGTACGTAAGGCATTAGAGAGAAAAAGAAATTTCCCATAATTTTGTTCCCTCACCGGGTGGAAACAAAAGGGAAATTTCCCTAAAGGAAATTTCAGTTGTGTTTGTTTTTCTGGAAAATTTTGTTTGCTTTTGCAAGAGCTTTTTTCATGGTCCTTGCAGATGCTTGCAGATATTTATTTATTCTTGTTGGATAGATAGCTTTTTTGTACCTCAACCCACAGCCGGTGTTTTCATCCAACCGCCCACTGTATACACTTTGATGTTTAAGGATATGAATTTGTTGTCACAATTTATTTTCGATAATTAGTATGTTTGTAGTATTTTTTTTTTACAATTTTGTTATTAAAACAACCGATGACCACTCACAACAAGGACACAAACTATGAAACTGAAACAGGACAATGGCTGAAAATGTGCATTGACAAATACTGCAAGAAATTCGCTTCATTTTTTCCACCTCTCACTCTTCGGTAAGAAATGCAATCGAAGCCACCCCTAATGAGAAACCAAAAGCAAAAAAAAAAACTAAACATAGGATTTTTTCTTCTACACTTTCTGTCCTTGCGTCAGGACACACAAGCAAAAAACAAACAAAAAAAAAATCACATTGTCATGATTTGAAAATGCAACTCACCAGCTGCATTCATGGCATTAGGGTGTATAAGGGGTGACACGGAACCAACTCCCTAGTATCACCGGCGAAGGCAATATTAGGCAGAAAATATACGAACAAGAAGGTGAAAAGCAACCAACAATAAAGCACAAGCACAAAAAGAAACAAGAAACAAAAAAAAACCTTTGTGAAATGAAGAGTCAAAGGCGTAGATACTTTTATGACAGTATACTACCCTTGGGCGTGGCTTATTACCAGTTCACCTCCACTAAACGAAAAGAGAACGAGTAAATGGATAAGAGAGATGAAATGTGAAAAAGCCGGTTTTGCAAAATCAACTTGAATTCTTTTTTCTTTTATTCTTCTTAATCTCCCATACAGCCATGATTAGTGAGACAAATAGTTGTGACTCTGTGTATCTGCCTCAAGCATTCGAGTAGTATAGCTATAGTGACAACGCATCTGGAGGCCATTTTGGTGAAAGGGAGAAAGCCTATATCCGAACAGAAGGAGTCAAACAGCTAAATGTTGAGGAACAAATTTTAAAGTCTCTCTAAAGACTTTTTTTTTTTCTTAAAGTATCTAGAACAGCGGAATAAAGACGAAGAAGAAAAAAAAAATCATCTCTTTCTCGGGTGTGCGCTACTTGCTTGGTTGTGCCCCCATTCCAATGGATGGTGGAACTTTGTGTGTTTGAAAATTTTCTCGAATTGGCGAAAAATGTGGAAATTATACTTCTCTCTGTTGTTTTTCATCTCTATGTACTCCTTTGTATAGTACTTCTATAGTAATTATAATTAAAAAGCAGCAATAACTGTCACATGGTATATGTATCTAAACTATATATTTAATCCAATTATACAATCGCAAGTAATAATTCCAAAGTGGTGTGGAGCTTTTTTCCTTTTTTCGCAAAGGATTGGTTGGCTTCAAAACTTGTTTGCAAAACATTTTAGTCCTTAGTTCGTTTTGGGAATACAATTGTTTTTTTTTTCTTTGGGGAACGAGAGAGTATCTACAACCTATTTATAATCGATTTTTAGAGAAAAATTTTTGAATTTTAATTGAAAATTTTCTTCTTTGTTAGATTTGCTGACTGGCAGTAGTTTTCAACACCTGACGTCTAAATGATGTCTGCTGGGAATAGCCGAAGTTATTTTTGTCATTTCTAGTTGATTTATTTTGTGTTATTCTCATGGTATTGTGGATGGGAGTTGAAATTGAATTCTCCGACGGACAAGTGGAAATGGATGTTACTGATAGATACTTTTTGTCATGCTAAATGAAATTTTGTTTTAGGTTACTAGAACTTTAGATGGAAAAAGAATGAAAAGCAATTTATAGATAATGATGCCGATAGAAATATGTTTACTCAAATTTTAATCTCCCCTGCTTTCCATTCTACATATATTTTGTTGAAACACTGCAAGTACTCTTTTACAATTCATGCAGTAGATGCATAGAACGGCAACAAGATTGCAATGCTCTTCAAAATACTCGAGTTTCAAGCTATCAAAATTTTGTATTGCTGATTGTTTTGCAGAAATGCATTTTTGTCACAGATTTCGACAAGTGTCGAGAAAAAATTCTATTTGGTTTACAAAGGAATTCTGTATCAAAAAATGGTTAAAGATATGCAACCAAAATATAAGGTTGTGGACCATTTTACTTGGAATGTCAAGGGAAAGTCAGGTTCTTTATACAAACTTAAGTTTCACTCGAATTTTTGTCGATAGCTAGTGTTCTTTTTATTACATTTCCACAGACATGAATGTCATTTTAGAGGCAATTTAGTAAACCATTGACAAGTAGAGTATGTGGAAAGGTGCCATGTAATGTATCTGTGTTATGTAATGTTTTCCATTTGCTGTTAAATTCACTTTCTTTGAAAATTTTATCAATAACTACATCCAATTAGTTTATAGTGGACCATTTAGTTTTAGTAGAACGATTTCTACTACTCAGGCCATATAAAACAATGGACTCCAGTGACACATGAAATCATGTAAGATTCATCTATGCATCCCATTGTTATAGTTGTTCAAAGTATCTATTGGTAATTGATATTGTGAGTGAGATTGTGTCTGTTAATGATAATTAGCTAGAATATTCATTAATTCCATACTACGTAACTTACGTTTAATGAGTTAACTTTTTCCAAAGTTGTAATCGTCTTTAATTAATTTAATTGAGGTATGTACTTTAAACTAATATAAAAAGTAGTAGTACAACTTAAAATAAGTGAGCAGTGTAATCGTTTGCATCGGAAATAAAAATTACAAGACAAAGTACATACATACTCCTTTGTTCTTTAAATAAAATTACTTAGATCGTATTTAACGTGTCACTTAATGGGTGTTCGGATGGTCGAACAATATTTTGTTGCGGACATTCTAGGAATATGAGAGTAGATAGAAATGTCCCTTAAAAAATCTCATATGCATAACATTGTCAAGGTCTTGCAAAATACCGCCACTCTATTAAATCTATTTTCACGTTTTATAAGTGAACAGCACCTGCTTAATAAGTCTACTTCATATTTTCTTTCTTTAGTCTGTCTGGTGTCATATAAAGAAGGATAATACGTCGCTTAATGTTCCTTGCGCTTTTCTTGGTTTTAATTATCCAAAACCCAATTTGTCTGATTTTCTTCTCTAAGAATCCATTAGTTTCTTGAATAAGGGTTCAATTTTTAACTCCTTCAGGGCGCAATTAACTAAGTATGAGTTCTATCTATAGGTTGATTCTAGCTTCGTTGGATTCTACGCAAATTGAAAACTTAGGTCATTCTACGAAACTCGCCAGGTATAGGTTTTGAAAAGGAGCAGAACTTTCGGGGTTTTGACCCTTTTGACTCTGTGAACATTCTTAGTCATGAGTTATCTACATTTTTATTACACAAATCGTAAACTTTACTGAATCTGTTTGTTAAAAAATTACAGCAAAATCTTTTCAAATTTAGACTCAAGCACTGTCATCATAATAGTCGCATCTTGTGGAAATACATACATTAAAATACTCACGTGAGTATCTATGTCCATACATTTCTTTATTAAATCTATAGTGAATACCTTAAATGGTAGTCAGTGTCCTCATAACCATTGCCACTGAAAATTAAAACTGAAAACTGAATTCGTTCACTGTTTAGTGCGTGAGTAAGTTATAAGGTAGAAGCAATAAAATAAAAACCACCACCTATAAATAACCGAGAGAATGACAGCACTAAACCTTAAAACATTTAACAACAAATTTAAGTCATGTCAGTAGCTTCTTTATTTATACCTTACTGAGATTAAAATCAAAACAGTTGGTAACTAGTTTTAACATGCTGCGTATACCCGCATTCATACCATATACTACGTATATGAGAAGACACGCAAGTTACTAAAACTTACTCTGTAACGACTTAAATTAGCTTTCAAATTTAATGTGACTTTAGAAAGGTTATGTTTAAAGGATTTTTGGTAAAGATTTGACTTATTGAACATCGAAAATACAACAATAGATGTCAAAGATACTTATTTTGCTATCCATATTTGTAACAAAAATACGAGTATTCTTAACTACACAATTGCATAACTTACTCATCTTTCTTATATCCGTCGGTGTATTATTCATGACGATTCTTGGCAAATCTTGACCTATAATTTTTCTAGAATAAAATTATTAGGTATGTAGTTTATTTGTTTGTCAATCGGCTTCTATTAGAAAAGGATGATTAAAATAGTTGCTTTGCATCGTCGAAGAGAAAATAACATTTTACCGTCGTTAGTAATTAACTATAAGAAATAATACAAAAGGCACATATCTAGATGAACTTTAAAATAGGTAAAACTAATTTAATTGCTAAACTTGATTTAAAATTTATGTGCATAATTATACTCATAATAAACACTTGAGTCCAATTTCAAAAACGATCATTTGCATGGAATAATGGATTAGTTCTACTTCGCGTTTTAAAACCGAGTAAACTTTAATCACGGCATACATCTGTTCTTAGTATACTAATTAAGGCTTAAACTTGAAGTATTTATACAATAGTTTGAAGAATGTACATCATTCTAATCATTCTCAAACACGTATAAGGGGCACGCATAATTTAGACTAGTATCTTTCAGGTGCAAACTATGTTATCCTTTATCCGCAAATCCAATTTTCACTACTTTATTAAAGCAGCCCCTTGAAATAACCATTCGATATAATGTATCTCTCAGTATTGGCATATAAATCTGTTAAGTAATTTTTATATAAATGATTTAATTTATTTATTACTAAGCATTAAGTGCAAATGATAACCGACGGCAAAAAAGATTGCTGTGCTATTTCTTTGAACAAAGATTAATCGATGAATCAATATAGTAAGCCATTTTGCCATACATACATATGTTTGCCTATATACTAGACAGATGGCCTGAGATCACTTTTGTACATAGAACCTCCCAATTAATCGATTTGCACAATATGGAACGCAGGTACTGGCTATGAACAGATTGAAATCCTCATCGCAGTTTGACTTGTTTTGTATTCCCTTTTCTTATTCAACGAATTGTGAATAGCAAGGATTTTGCTTAGTTTTTTTTTTTTTATTTATAACTTAAGATCACACTAAAAATATACAGACAGTAAGGGAGTATGAACAGGATAACACTGTTCAGAGAATTCTTTTTCGGGAAACTGAGTAACAGAGTTATGCGAATTTTATATTTAAAGTCCCAGTGGTAAGGGTAGTTTGTCGTGCATCGTTATACATTCCCGGTTCCTCTATCTGTTTATTTCTAACTGAGATTTCACTCAGATTTGATTCAGTTTAGTGCGGTGGTCAGTTTTTTTAGCAGTCAGGCTGTCATACTAGTCAGAGTTTGCTTGCGATACATATGCAAGGCATCAGTTGATATGATACTAGCTTGAGCTTGTAAAGTGTTTAATTTTTTTTTATAACTGATCCTCGCAGATTCTGTTTATTTACTGTGAAGTGTACAACTTGAGTTATGTTTTCGTGCAAAACTTTTGTATGGATCAACCTTAATTGTGAACTGAATTATTCAAACATATCCAATTGTTCATCATTATCACAAAATTCTTAAGAAATTTGTGCAACTTATTGACTAAAAATAGTGATAGATAGATTAAAAAATAGTAGTAGATACTAGTAGAAAACGCAGGTCAATTTGTTTTATAGAATTTCATTTATCTAGTCATAGTGAGCTCTAGTATTAAAATGTAATACTGTTTGGAAAATCTTTGTGGATAGGTATTGCGGACTAAAATACTATTAGTGTAGGATAACCTAAATCTTAGAACATTATCTGGGATACTTTTAGGTCGAAAGGGCTTAGTTTAGAGTCCTTAGGACCGAATTATGAATTTTGTTCAGTCTTGTTAATGAAAGAAATTGCTATGACGAAAATTTATAAGGCAAATTATTGTTGAACTTAAGAAAAGTTAATTGACGATCGTTCTTGTGTTCATCACTGGTTTGTTTAGAGATGATAGAGCACTTTATGTATGTTGGGACTAATTAAAGAAATTATCTTTTATAATTTCATGCAACAAGTTCAGTTGTTACACATAAAAACCGATGATTCTCTGCTTTAAAGAAATATAAGTAACCGACAATCGCAAACCATAGATATTTCTTGGAGACTGGTGTGACTGTAAACTGTCATCTTTGCACTGCCAAGATACAATTAAGAAAATAGCATAATCATCAATAAAATTAACTTGAAAGTACTTTATCGTCCGAGAAAGGCAGCAACAATGTGCATTATCTACATTACAAAGCATAGTCGACATATCAAAGGATTGGTTTCTAATAGACATACGTTACTGGTCGATATAGTAAAAGGATTTTTACAGATTCCACAAACAGAAAGCAGATTCGAGAATATTGTAGCTCATCACTCAATAAATGCTCGATTTCAAATTTTGGTGACAAAGGGCGACGGGAAAAGTTAATTTCCATTAGGTACACATGTTGCGTTATATTAATATTTATTAATAAAACATTTTTTCTTCTCCATTAAACTCCCACTGCAATAGCATTTATATTATACCCTGAGGAGAATAAATCTTCAGGAAAAAACATCAAATTAATTGTTTGAAATACTTTTTTGAAGAAGAAAGTTTAGAAGCTAACTTGGAGGACTGAAACTTTTATTTTAAAATACAAATTATGTAATTGGTGTAAGTTTCCTTAATATGATATATGGCTAAATGCTGGAACTGTAAACTGCGGTTTAACTTAGAGAACAAAATTTTAAGGCACTGGCTTATAAGAACCCAGGTACTATAAACTTATCTCTAAAGCACGAAGTTGCACTTGTCCTCATTAGTTTGTATACTTACTTGGCCTATAAATATTTTTAAATAAATCTGAAAGTTGAATCAAAACTTTTCCTAGGAAATATTAGCCTCTTGGTATCCATGTGTCCAAAACTAGGTTTGATCTTCCACATTAATAAAAAATCAGTACTTTGCCTTAAGCGTGAGTACAGTAAAATATGAGTTTGAAGCATCTAGATACTTCTAAGTACATTAGATATCTGTTTAATACATTTTTCAGCCAATGGTATTTTAAGAGATTCGTTCGCCGTCGGCTACCTTATTGCAAAGTGTTTTAGATATTTATTTTAAAATATGTGAAAGAAATCGTCTGCATTAAAACATGTCATATGTTAGCCGTACATATGTACTACATATGTACATCAATTTAAAATTCTTCTGAAATACAAACAAAAAAATTTACAAGAGACCCAGAAAAAATCAAATAAATATGTTAATTCAAAATATGAAATAAAATCAGAAGAAATTATTTTTGAGCAATTTACGCATATGTACATATGTATATACATACATACATTTGTATTTGAGAACCAAAAAATGCATTTTCTCTATTGTGAGCATTTTATTTGTCAATCGCTTGTTATATTCTTCACTTCCATTATATCGTATCTATAGTCTCTTCTACTTTGAAAAACAGTAGTAGGATGCTTTTGTTTCATTTAGCAAGAGCTTCTTGCTAGCATTATTAAGTTTATTAACATGACATTTAAATAACCTCAAAATGTATTGAGAATGTGATTTACGAGGTTACACGATATCATCTGACCTCTTTATACCTAAAAAGATAGCCAACATCTTTTTAAAGTCTTTGCAGTACTTACATGTATATGATGAGTTAAGAATTCACTGGGAATTCAGTGGGACTTATTCAGGTAGAGGCAGTATATTGGGTTTAATGGAGTATAAAGGAAAGAGCAGTTGACAGAAAGATTTTAAGAGCTAAAACTGCGAGATGTTAAGGGGACTTACTCTAAATAAACTCTTCTAATCCTTTTGATATTTAGTTAAAAATCAAACAATCAATTACTCCTTCTTTTCTATACTAATGAATTAATAACTGGCACCAAATACATACTAAAGTCAGGGTCTAGCTTCTTACAACTATTTGTAATGCACTTGTTATATTCTTTACACAATTTGAAAAACCTTTCTATTTAATGTCATTTTCGAAGGCAATTTTGATTGACATGCTTTTTATGATAGTTGTACTCTTGGATATCTTTTAGAGGCTCAGGAGTAGGAGGAGGCTCAGAACCTTTAAAAAACTGTGATATTATCTAAAAATCAAACTTGGAACTTCCGCTCAAAATTTTTAGTTTTTTTGGTGATATTCAAGTGAATGCCGTCATAAGATCGGTCGTACTGAATTCATATCGAACGCAGTTGCACATATCGTATTATACCTATATATAGGTACATATATCCAGTGTATGATACAATTTGTATCGTGTCCATGACAATCTGTAGTACAGTTCAATGCACAATCAATTACCTTTCAGCGGTTCCTACTGGATAATCAAATAATATTCGTATCCAAGGAGACCATGCTTTCACTTGTTGTTACAGCCGTCTCTGGAGATCATGAACTGAGAACAAAATTTATCGTTCTAAGCAAAAAGATACTTCCCTTTGATACGGCTCATTCTTTTATACAAAACGTAAGTTTGTCCCGGGTTTGTGTATTGCGCTCACATTTGAGGCTTTGTTCCAAAGCATTGTCCAAATCTAGGTACTTGCTGATTATGAGTTGACTATAGCAGCAAAACATATGGACATCGAAAATGAGTGGTAGTTTATGCCTGTACAACTGGAAATACAATATTTGGACGTCTTACCCGGTAGATTGCCAGAGGACATCACCTACATGTTCAACTTTCAAGTTCATGGACAACTTTCTACTAAAATTCCTTTTGTTACAGAATGAGTAAGCTCAAAACAATTCAAAAGCATTCAAGAACAATCTACAGGCATTTCAGATCAGTATCCCAGTGTTATAGGCTCGCCAATCGGTTAGGAGAAATATATCTGCCGTAGAGGTGATAAAGCAGCGCGCTGAATGTCCCATTCTGCTCCCCAATTCTTTAATGATTTTATTGGTTTCCGGATTGGAATGATCTAAGGTGATTTGGTAAATGTTTCTGAGTTTCTGCTTTATGTCCTTCCAATGGCAGTTTCTTCCTCCTTGGATGCTCTTCCATTATCAATTGATTCAGAAACAGGTGTGCTTAGAGAGTGCTATAGGTGGCAAACAACTTGTTATTTCAATGTTATTTCCTTAATAATTCGTTCATATCTTTAGGAAACGCAGCCGATGTAAAACGTCGAATTCGTGGAACAGTGAAGCTGACTAGCTACATATGTCGTACATTCTTGGATAAATTAAATTTGTATGAGAGTGCTATATATTTCTCAAAAAAGATTATATCAAAAATCAAACATTTTTTTATTTAACTTCTCAGTCCAATTGAGCAATTGAGTCGTAAGACATGATTTCGAGCAATACTTTGTATAAGGTCTTGACCATGCCATTTTTTACAGCAAATCCCAAAGTGGATTCTCTGACTCCAACCATGCCCATTTTACTACCAAGCAAATTCCCTTATTACTTTGAATGGTTCAAAAAACCTCGGTCTTATTTATTTCTTTTATATTTGGCTGGCCGTTCCTATTTCCCACCCAGGCTCAAACCTCCATAGAGTTAGAAGCAGGTAAACTTTCCACTATACCATTGTCACCTCCTATATATGGTATCACTTCTGTTGACAAGCTTTTGAGGGAATTCAATGACAAGCCGTGCTAGCTGTGCACTAAAATAGATCTAACACTTCGGCCTGCCAAACCTTTAAACTAATTCACAGGTTTATATACAAATGGACACGATCGAGTGCCCAATATGAAGAGTGTCATAAAAATTGCAATACACACTAGTGTTTCCATTGTTTTAGGATCCACTTTCAAATGGACAACAAGAGAGAAGGAAATCTCGCCATATTAACACAACATTTATCAATGTCATGAAAATAAATAAGTTTTTGTAATTTATGCAGGACTACTATACTACTGCAAGTCTCTTCACAAATAAAGTCTTATTCTCCTTTTTAAAAATTTCATTCAAGAACTTTGAAATTGAATCTACTTTCCATTGTGACAGGAATTAAACTATTTCTATGTATATATGTATGTACTTCCCGATCGTCACCTACTGAACTCCTAATTGCCTACTCTTCAGTATACTCTCCTTGTCCCAAGTGCGTCATGGCCATTGTTAATTGGTATATCCGTTCAATGGTTCACAAAAAAACAAAAAAAAAAACCCTCTTCTCTTCCAATTAAAGGAAACACTTCAAGTGACTTAATTATTTCCCGAATCCATATATCAATTTCAATTAAAATAACTCTACACAATCTACAAGCCGATAACCGCGCCCTCAATAAAAGCCAAAAAAAAAAACAAATTCAAGTGTAATTCTTTCAGTCATTTTTCAAGACCGAATACCATGCCGTGGTATTTAAAATCAGAATACAAAATGTGAATTTTAAGAGCACACAGTCAACTCCATTTCGATCCTAAAACAGATGGCTAACACAACATTGTGTGTTCCATTTTCAAAGAAGCATCACCAGCACCAGTCGCAGTCCCAGTCCCAGCAACCAATGTCAGAGAGGGCAACTGGGTGTGCGGTGCGGGGCAAAAAAAAATGTGTGTAGTCACTTTACAATTTTTTAAGAGGATTTCAACTGCCTGTCTCTCTAGCATCAGACACAATGAAAATGAACCATAAAAACGGCCCACTTGACCGCCATAACCACCAATTCTGCATCCAACCCGCGCCGCCCAACCCAACCCTAGTCTCACTGTCTTCTCGATCAGTCCTTCAATCTTGTACTATAGTACTTTACAGCATCAGTTTGTCGTATATCTAATTTATGGGCTGGTATTCCTTTTCTTTCTTTCACTTCTTTTTTTTTTTTTTTTCTGTTCTCATCATCATGACTGAACCAGAAAGGAGAACAAAAAAAAAAGACTTGAAAGTTTATTTTTTCTGTTATATAAAAAGGAAGAACGAAATTTATATAAAAATCGTATCGTTTTGCCCTTTTCGCCAAATGTCCGTAAAGTAATAAAAATTATAAATTAGGGGGTGGTTTTTCAAAGAAAGGACAACAACAAAGAATCCTTTTACACAACACCTCACCACCACACCACGGTCGGTTGGTCGATTATAATTCAGAATTAAAGACGTAAATTTGAAAATTTATCTTTTCGAGTCATGTGGTAGGATCTTACTCCTAAAGGATGTGGTTAATTGGAAGAACTTTGCTGACCAATAATTTACATGTACTATAAAGTTTGCTGAATGAGAAAATAAAAAGAAAAAAATGTTTAAACTTTTCTTTATTCTTTAAAAAAAACTTTTCGTATATTTATGGAAATCTTATTAAAAAAAAAATCAACTTCGCCAAGGATGAAAGATTTTGAGAGGAGTAGAGTTTGTAAAAAAACTTTTCTACTTTATGGAAAAAGTTTGGGGATATATTTTTTAATTGATTTATATAAGGCTAAGATTTATGTGGATTGGAATGGAGGAGACTCCTGTGCTTACATTGACTGTCATATATCATGTCCATAATTATGTATATAGCTCTTAAAGTTGTTTGGCATTGCTGGGTTTGAGATTCCTGATCGAATTCTTGGAGAAAGAGCTCGTTCTACAGTCCTAACTCTAAAAATCTTTTGTCAAACATTTATGAGTAGAACTTTTAAGAAGAACAGTAAAAGTATTCTTCTTCTGAAGGGTCCCGAATTGATGCAGAACTATGAAGGATATACACATTAAAGCTATATATCGACTACCTATAGGTCCAGGTTCACCCCGACTTGTAGCGCCACCTAAGTAAGTAAGTATCAACTATATGCATTCAGAGTGAGCATTTCCTCTCCGGAAGATCTCGAATGTAGCAACTAGTGTATCTAGCAGCTTGAAATTCTTTATACGTTCCTGCATCCTAAGGCGCTTCAAGATGGTTCTTCAAATAGGGTTTGTTAGGAAGCAATAACAAACGTCGTATATGGAATGCTCTACTGTTGCGGAATCCAGCAAACGAAATAACCACTTTAGATCGCGTTAGACTGGAAGCAGCTGGCTTAACAATCGAGCTGGCTTAACAATCGAGCTGGCTGTATGTCTTGTTGGTTGAGGCTCATGTCCACCCCGGACTGTAGCGCCACCTAAGCTATTAAGTAAGTAATAGGTTGCTGCTAATTCTATAATACTGGCTGATCAAATGGAGAATGAAAAGTAGAACAGCTTTTGTTTATTTTAGAAATGAAATCTTGAGTTTCATACTTGCTTGATGAAGAGTATACCTACACAAACCTATACCTATTTTGGTAAGAGGAGTATGAATGGAGCCCTAGCATCACTTGCTTGATCTTCTACGGCATCAACTGGAGAGGGAGCAGTCTCTTAAGCATCACGCGTAAGACCTTATTCACCATATTTTTTGCGCGACTAAAACTTTTCGTCGCTAACGTAATTGGCGTCGTGAGGTCTTGAACTGAGGGAGTTCAGAATCGACTAAATTTTTTCACTTGATCATATCCTGGAGAAAAGCACAATTGGGTAAACCAATACCACCCTATATTGGATCTTATACATTATATCATTCATGAAGACGAGCTAAGAACTATGGCTAATGTTGGCAGTCCTGCCGATGAATGATGGCAGAGAATGCTTGTTGGTTGCTCCTTTAAGGTTGAAATTATCCTTAATGAGACCTTGGATATCAATTAAAGGATTTCAGTAAGACGATCTTCTGACATGTGGCTTTTTATTAAATTTAAATGACTGGAACCCAGTCAATGTTGTCAAGAAGGACGAACGTTCAAATTTGATGAAAAGAACAGAAAATCACATTGAATACCTACATATCTACGATATACATATGTTTAAGGTAGGTAGGGAATTTGTTTTCCCTGGTTCGCCTATCACTTCCGACAGTAAAATCAAATCTTTGAAATGAGAATTGAATAGTAAGGTTAGGTTAGGGAATGGAAGGGTTCGTGATGAATGTGAAGAACTCATCACGTTCACTCGGAGACCTAATTGTCTATTATCAACTCGATTTTTTGAAAGCAAGAAAGAAACTAAAGAGGGAAACCAGTTATAGAGGGAAACCAGTTGATACTCTTAATAAAGTAGAGGAGATCTTATATCTGGTATTCTGTTTACTGTAGTTGGGTCCACCCCTTCCAGGTAGCACAGCCTATCTACCTCTAGATAACCAGGACGAGTAGGCCTCTTTCTCTACTATGCTGTCCAATACCCAGCGGTGGTAGTATGGATGTATCCGCTGTACTAATGTTCATTGCGTACTCAATTCTTGCCAAAGAATTCGCCTATTCGCTATCTTCTACAATGCTACATATGTACATATATACGGGAACCCGGCAGAATTTGATCGAATTGTCTCTGATGAATTATTTGGAGCATTTCTTGTTGCCAGGATTTCAGTTTGTGGTAGCCTAAAATATTCCTGTTTTTAAAGTACAAAAATGAGATAAGTGCTTCAGTACCTATGTATGTATGTATTTATGTTTGAGACATCGTGATCCCTAGATCTTTATCTACACTATTTGATTCAGAATCTGCAAGGCTTGAGAATATGATATGTGATATATTATGTCAAGCTTTCGGAGCTCCAGTTTCCACTTATTATTTATTAATATTGCCGCAAGCCATATATGATTTTTTTCCACATATTGGATTCTCTATATCTGAAAATTCACTTTTGTGGCAGGACCTTTTCAGGGCAGGTTCAGGGAAAGGAGATAACAGATGATATTCAGTACTGCTTGCTGTGCGTTTCTCAAAACTCCCCTGGTACAAAGTATTGCTAGCCTTTGCACTTTGTAGAGTTCTTTCATGTAGTTCTTTGGTCTTGTTGTGCATTTAGTGAATGAACGATTGCATTACCCATCTTCTCAGAAAAGTCCTTTTACAGGCTTAAAGAGCGTACATTACTTTCTTTGAAATTTCTTTTCTAAGATAACTTGAACTCTAGAATGACGCCGAGATATAGCATCTCAAATAAGAGATTTATTATGGGGCCATCTTACTTTGGTATATAACGTGCAGTCAGATCTTACTTGTGAATAGGTATAGCTTGGTTTTCAGAGGGTTAACTTCCAAACCGTTCTGTTTTGCCCATACACAGAAAGTTTTTTAAAAGCAGTTTCCATTAGCTCACAGAATGTTGGCAAGAATTTACCTTTAGTTGGTTGGTTGGTTGGTTAAAACCGGCCCTCGATGGCAAATGCACTTAGACAAAAGAAGGTCCATTGTGCTGGCGATGTGTAAGGTGGATGGATCACCCTCTTACTCTAGGAACCATACACTCCTTTGTATGAAGGAGCTAATCTTAGATGTGCAGGTGTTGTTGAGATCGTTTAGATCATTGTAAACGCCTGATTTTGGCGGGGGCAGGAGGTGACTGATGGTATCCCTACCTTTAGTTAATATTACCAAATCGTCTGAATAAGCTGCAATTTTAACTCCCTTCTCCGGGAAGGTTCTTAGGGTTTTTTTTGACGGTAACAACCCAAAGGATTTTCCTTACAGAACTTGGCCCAATAGCTGAATTATTTTCGACCCAGCTTATGAGGAACTGTCAAATCTTCCAGGGTTTTCATTACTAAATCAGTTTGTCCATTATTGAAAGCATTCTATGACATACTTATTGCCATTTTAAAATGGCTACATCTGTCGATGCCTGGAATCTATTTAGAGTCCCATTTGTCGATCTGTCTGCATATATCAGCGAATTGCTCAGAACTCCTGCTCATACATATCCCTTAACTCAAGGTAGTGTAAATTGAGTTACATATTTGTTCATTTTTGAACACATTCCACAGTCAATGATGTGTTGTTAACAATCTATTCAAATGACTTCAAGCTGATTTAGATGTTTTTATTTTCAATGGATTGGCGGTAGTCCTTTAAGTCCTATCGTATTTCTAAGTATTTGATTAGGAGCTCTTTCGTCCTACAACATAGCTAGGCCATTCATTCACTGCGCAGAGAAAACTCTCACAATTCTTATGGATTAACAAAATACAATGCAATCTTTAAATATTTTTTTTTATATTTATCCACTTGACCTTTAAACAATTTATTTTTATTTATCATTTCATCTAATCATCAATTTTAAAATTCTCCATTATCGTCTTTAACACTTAAAGATACATTTAGACAAACATTAGCAATAACATTTAAACCAATTCAACCTGTTTCTATCACAACAACAAAAAAAAGGAAAACAAAATTAATTTAATTGATTTATAAATTCCATATCATCAATCCTACAGCTTAAATTCATTGCGAATAGAGCATCAAAAAGTATTGTACATACCGAGAGAGAGGCATCTTCGTTTCGTTTCTTAATTCATTAAAAGAAATAAGCATAACAAAGGAATCAACGTGTGTTTTTGTTTCTAAGTGATATGATTATAATAAATTTTTAATTTAATCTCCAATCCAAATGACAATTTAAAGCACTTAAATGTATCGTAAATTATGTAGTAGAATATCATCAGGATTTTAAATCACACTTGTATTTGTTTTTGGAAGAGGAGGAGGAGGAGAAGGATAGATTATACATTTGATAGGAAAAATAATAAAAATATCTGTTTTGCAGTTAAATGGAAATAAAAACGATGACAACTAGACATATAAAAATAAATAATATTTGATTTAGACTGCTGCAGATACATGTGGTGCATGTTGTATCTAAAATTTAAAGATGATAAAGTCTTGTGGTTATGTAAAACTGAGTGTATTCGATAACATTCAAAATCTAGTTAAAAGTAGTTCTGATAGTATTTTTGACAAACCTTCACTAACTTAATTAAAACATAAATTTTTTCTTTTACCAATTAAAACCCAGATCAGATAATGTTTAAGCAAAAAAAAAAAAAGAAAGACAAAAAAACAAAAACCCACTGAATATCTGCAATCTAATGTTTAAGAAATTAAAAATTAATTTATGAGTACATATTTTTAATGTTGTTTATTGCAACCTTATCAATAAGCTGATTATAATATTTTATTGCTTCGCATTAACCTTATATGCCATCAAGAAACTCATTAAATTCAATTTTAAAGAAATAAATAAAAACTATACGCTTACTATTATGGTGGAACTATGTACTTCAAATTATTATTATTATTTTTTTTTTTTTGAATAGCTTATCAACTGTTATAACAGTTGTGTGAAGGTTCTCTTCTCTTTAAGAGTCTCAGAAGTCTGGAGCCTGATGTTTATTTTTGGAAAGAAAAAAACGAAATTGTCTGCCATGAATGATTACGAGAATTAAATTGACGGTATAAATTGTGATCTGGCATATTATTGTCGTCTTTTTCTTAAATAATTACCCATAAATGTAATTGAAGAAAATGATAATGAGTTGTCAAGGGGGTGATGTGTGATTGGAGTCAAATCTGGTTCTTTTCTTAAGAAAGCACCTCCTTCTGTTCTCCGAGCAAGCAGGTAGTTTTTAATTTGAAACTCAAGTTTGCGTTAAATTAGGTAACGTTTGGTACTAATGGTAATCGTGTGCAGATATGACAATGTAGGAGAAGATATTTCAACTTAGATATACATGAAATGTGTAGATTCAGATACATTAGATACGTGCAGCATGATGAAAGTATCAGCATTAGAGCAAGCACAAGAGCAAATAGAAAATGTAGCAGTGCTAGGTCAAGATATTTATCCATGTTATAGTGACTTTTCTGGAATAGCACCTTATATAGAATAAATCTGGGAAATTACCTAAAAGGTTGCCGATGAACCAAGCGGTTGGGTATTCGTATTCTAGTATTGATTTCTAAAAACACTAAATGAGTGTATTTAAAACAAAAAATTGATATTAATTTTTAAATGAGTTGGATATTGTTGCCAAATCTCAATAGTAATAGGAATTCAGTTCACTTTTATGCAGATGGCCTTAAAAATTAAGGTTAGTTCGAAGAAATCATCGTCTGATTAATGACGAAGGACAACCATGTCTGTAAAGATCGAGACTCTAGGTGAAACCAGTAGGTTGGTTAAAGTTCTCAAAAGAGGCAAACCAATCAAATCAGTGTCACTTAGAAAATCTGACGGTACCTACACTGAGACTTTTAGTCTTCTGCTGGAGACTCACTTTCCAGGTAACCAGAAAACGATTGGGTCACAGCTTAGCAGGTTGAGCTCGATCTAAGTCGCAAAACTCGGCGTAGATGGTATACTGCATCGGCCGTGGTGACAGATGAAGCTTTCAAATATGCTGTAGCATCTTCTGATAGCTTCAAATCGCCTGGCACCGATGGAGGGAGTGTATCCAGCCTTGCTGCAACAAGGTATAAACCAGTTGCTGTCAACTTTGAAGAGAATCTTCATTGCGTGTCTGGCACTGGCATATATTCCTGCACCTTGGCGTACGGTTCGAGTGGCTTTTATATCACAAATTGGTAGAGATGACTACTCCGTCGCTAAGAGTTTCAGACCTATAAGTCTGTCTTCCTTCTTGCTGAAAAGTTTGGAGAGACTAGTCGAGATTCACGTGCGCAAGTCTGCACTGAGGATGCACCCTCTATCGGTGATGCAACATGCATATCAGCGTGGAAAATCCTGTGAGACTGCGGTTCAAAATCTAGTTGATAGGAAAGAATGCGCAATGGGCATTTTCATCGACATAGAGGGCGCCTTCGACAATGCGACTCTTGACTGCATGTGTGACTCTGCTAGACAACACGGGGTAGATGAGACATTGGTATTGTGGATTAGGGCAATACTGATGAATAGAGCTTTGGTTGAATGCGAACTGTGGCCGCCATGTTATGGCAGGTGTAAACATAGGCTGCCCTCAAGGTTGCGTTCTGTCTCCACTGCTTTGGTGCATGGTAGTTGACTCTCTTTCTCAATAGTTCAAACGTCTACGCTCAGTCATATGCGGATGATGTTGCCATACTTTCTGTCGGGTCATGCCTACAGACTGTCTGTGCTAACGCGCATATAGCCTTAAACTTCGATGAATGGTGCACTAGGCATGGGTTTTCGGTTAATCCTTTGAAAACTGAGGTTGTTCTCTTTACGGGAAGGAGGATTGTGACCGGTCTGACACAGTCTGATCTAAAAGGCGTCACCATCCAGACCTCCGATGAAGCCAAATTTCTGGAAATGATTCTGGAAACTTCTTTGGGCAAAGCATGTCAAGTCGAAGGCATCCAAGGCGCTCTCAGTTTTATGGCAGTGTAAGGGTGCTTTTGGCAAGACATTGGGGCTTATCACCGAAAAAGATCCGTTAGATCTATACGGCTATGGTAAGACCTTTTCTAGCTTATGCGTCGGTTCTTTGGTGGAGAGGGCTTTCGCGTAAGTAGGTGACTGCCTTCTGCACCAAACTTCAAAGAACGGCCTGTCTCGGCTGCACGGGAGCTTTCCCGAGTACGCCTGGCTCTGCTCTAGATGCTCTGCTTGATTTACTTCCCCTTGATACTTTTATCATGGGCTGTACTATTCAAGCAATCTATCGTCTTAGACGGGGTGGCTTTTAGTATCATTCACACTAATCCTACGACCCTACTTCTATGGATATGCCGTCTAATGCAATGACACCGGAACTTCAGCTGCTGTGTAAATCTCGAGTCGACTTTCCTTGCGTTCAGGACTGGCTTCGGCCAGAGTCTGAGCCTGGACTGGGCTGTAGTCGAATCTTCACGGATGGCTCCAAAACTAGTCAAGGGACCGGTGCTGGTGTCTTCGTGGAGACCGACAACACTAGACTTCACTATTCGTTAGGCAAGCATACCTTTGTTTTCCAAGCGGAAATCTATGCTATCCTAATGGCTGCCGACTATATTGTTAAGAATAGGTGGCGGGGTCGGAGTATCTGCGTCTGTAGCGACAGTCAGGCTGCGCTTAAGGCCTTGCTCAGCCCTGTAACCCGTTCCAAAATAGTTCGAGAATGCAAGAATTCTTTGAATTCGGTCGAAAGCTGAACAATGGACTCTTGTCTGGATCCCAGGTCACACTGGGATTGCGGGAAATGAGATCTCCGTTGAGATTGCTAAGCTAGGCTCAGATGATGATTTCTTAGAACCTGAACCTGCGTTGGGTCTTCCCGCGTCCTCGGCCAGGGCCTCCATTGACGATTGGGTCTCCTACGAGCACAATTGTGTGTGGCATGGCTCTCCAGGATGCATTCAGACCTAACGTATGTTCCCGAACGTCTGTAAGAAATCACCGGCATTTTTGCTGTCTCTCAGCAGAAAAGACTGCAGACAACTTATTGGCGTTCTTACGGGGCACTTTTCTTTTGCTAAACATCTTAGTGTGCTAGGCTTAAGAGACACCTCTGTCTGCGACGCTTGTGGAGAAGGCGACGATACTTCTGATACTCCTTTGTTATTGCCCTGCCTTTGCTCGGATCAGGTGGAAGATCTGATACTGTAAGCTCCTCATCACTGAAGTGCATTCTCGGCTTTCTCCGAAAGTCGAAGAAATTCCAGTAAAATGGGTAATACTGGATATTGCTTCCTGGTAGTACACTGGACCAGTTGTGTATGAGTGCTCCAGTGGAGTGTTTCCTAACCCGACAAAAAAATAAAAAAAAAAGCATCCGAAACTGGGTATATAAATGATAGACTTAACTGACGATTTGGTAGGGTATGTTACTTACAAATGAGATCTGGCGTTCTACACTGATGGTTCCAAAACAGACGTCGGAATGGGAGCTGGGGCTTACTGCGAATCCGTAGGGGTCGACCACTCTATTAGAGTGTGTAATGTAAGCGCTGCACAGCATATTTCAAGCTTCAAAAACCATCTACAAAAGCAATACTGTCGTGAGGGTTATTATTTTACACCTTGATAGTCAGGTGGCCGTTGGACTCATTTCCATAGGTATAGCTAGATTTTTCTGTAGTTAGTTTAACGTAGTTTAACTGGTTATCGAATAGAGAGGTCCTAAGATCGACCATTCTTTCTTCGTAGAAGGAACTAGACGTGTATAAAGGAAATACCTATATATGGGTCAGTTTCACTTTCCTTTTTTTCGTAAAGGTGATTTGATAAAAACCCTAACCATTGGGATATCGAGAAAGGGTGCCTTTCGTACTCTGAGTATGTGCATTGGAACATTTGTAATATCTATCATATGTAGATACTGGACAAACACATTGTGATATTCTTCCATTTGTGACTAGCTTTGCTGATTGTGTACAGATTGATTCATTTGCATTTTAGTTTCCAGCAATATCTATCTGGTCGGATAGTCATCAAAGATGAACTTTGAAATGCTTTCCAGTTGACATGACAGTTGAGCGGCTTTACTGCCATTTAGTTAACTATGAAAATTATAATATCTTATACACTAGCTGTCAGCCAATTTGATGAATGGCTACAGTTGATTAATGTTTAAAGAACAGATAGCAAATTTTAATGATAAAATGCCATATTTCCAGAAAAGTGTTTTCCATAGTTGTAATAACTTAACCCGGACGACACTTAGTCCATCACTAGTATTTTTCTCATAATCTTCACGCATGCTTTGTCAAGAATATCATCACTTTCCACGTATGATAGGTTAGTACCACATAAAAATTACTAGAACACAAATTATGTTCACGCTAAATTCCAGCTTGTTAAAATTTAACAGACCTTTAAATGATTTATGTGCCAGTCTCGCCAGTCTTCGCATCTCAGTATGTACGTGTTTACGTATTTACCTTAACGACAGACACAACAGCTTTTAAACGCGAGTTTCATTGCACCGAATGCTACTTTGTCTGCAGTTTCATATGCAAAACATATCATGAATATGCAATACGCATACCGAAGCCAATTGAAATGAAATGATTTCCCGGTCTACTGCCTACCTAAGTGGCAGAACAATGCACTGTCAATCATATTTGCTCAAACTATTGTTTAAGTTAAACAAACTACTTAAGAGGCAATCTCTTCTGTAAACTCAAACAAATTAATGTGAAATACCTGTTTGCCTGCACTATAAATAAAATTAATGTCAAAATTTAAAATTAAAATCACTACATTCGCTATTCAGACCACTGTATCCTCCTCTTTCATTCATTAGTTAGTTTGCCGCGCTTATTCACACACAAAAGATACGGCAATAAAGAAAAATGTATCTAAAGCATTAAATTAACGAATTAAAGGTATGTAGGTATTTCTCAGCGGTCTACACCTATACACTTGCATGAATCACATAAGTAGGGTGTGGAATTTCGATGCCATATTGGATTCTTGAGCAGAAAAACTGGAAAATTCAAAGAAATAAGGAAACCCATCGAACCCTAATGAAAAAAGATACTCCAATCCAATAGAACCGACCGACCCAAACGAGAAAGAGACAAACAAAAAAAAAAAAAAATAGAAAAAAAAAAAAAAAATGGAAAAACTAATTTACATAAACCAAATCGATAAGGTAATGGTATTATGCTCCTTTTTGTTGTAATGTACGTGCGTGTATTGGAAATTGACTTTGATTTCATTACGTATTCAGCAAAAGGAGCGAAAATCAACATCAATAGAATGTTGTATACACAGAGATCGTGTATCTTGGGGAGGATTGTGAGGTACAACTATACACAGAATGGTCTTTAGGAAATCTATACAAGTAGCTATATACGTAGCACCTTGTTGAATTCATTCGGTTTAAAGTGTGCTGTTTTGCAAAGACATTTATTGGATTCGCTAGACGATAGGATGTAGGATTTCGTTAATCCATAGATTGTGACGAAGAGATATATAATGACCGTAGCACGACCTAAGCGTATTCATATTTCATTTGTATGCAAAACTGGACTTGAATTTGATTTGTTCAGTTACAGATGTTTCTTGGATACTTATCGGAAAATGAGTCATCCAGAAGACGTTCTCAAAAAATTATGTGTATCTGTAGATGTTCTGCGTGGAACACGGCCTTTCACATGCACTTCGTTACAATTATCTAATGATAAATCACACATAACTTCGTTAATGGCCAGAGGTTGTCGGATTCCTTTCAGTTTGAACGAGGCAGGAGGGTAGTTCTTGTTGTAAATTTAATGAGAAGAATATGGTGAAACTGTGGGTGTCTACATTTATTGAAACTCTACTTGAAACTACTTTCACAACCAGGCTTACCCATTCAGATTGCCTTTTCATCTGTTCTACTCATCTGTTCTACTTCATCTGTTCAAAGGAAGGACCCTTTAGAGGTGGCAGAGACGAGTATTCTCCTGGTTTCCTCTTAAATACATTGAACGATAAACAAATTTTGTTTACTTTTGACGTTTTCGGCTTAAAAGTCTACTGTTAGAATACAATCAAGTTATTGATAAAAGGTTTCAGTCAATCGCACAATAGGATCTTGTTTCCAGTCAAAGAATGCCCATAGTTTTAGACCTGCTCAAATTCTAATCATGTGACATAGATTCATCTGACCTTATGCTGGAAACAGGTGAGAATGTGATCGCTCCTTCTTTAATGTTGAGGAAGCTCTCAACAATATCAAAACATTAGCTCTATCTAGTGCAGTTCTTAACTTGAAAACAGTCATCTATTGAATCGAGCAAATCCAGCAGTCATGTCCATGGTGAGCTTTGCACTGTCTTACAAAATGGTCAGTGTAAAGGGGCACCCCCAGGTAGGAATTCTATCAACGTAGTGAATGAGATACTCTTGGTATCAATGAATTCTGTGTCGTAGCCTATGAGGAAGATGGTATTCAGCCTTGAATTGTTAATTGGATGTGCTTGGCAGTCGTTAGAACTAACAGGGATGTTCCGAGCAATTGATGAGCTGCTTTAAGGCAGTGCAGGTTGTAAGGTCTCTGATAACTCTCTGAATTGATAAAGTTTTTCCTAGATACTGCAACCATAGGATGGAATCATCAGTGTGTGTTACTCGTTAAAACTGATTTGCCCAACTTTGGATTGGAAAAATAAACTAGACAACTTATTTCCTAGAATTGAAAAAGAACTGGCAAGATCAATGTTTTGTGGAGCATGCATTTCGTCTTCCGAATTAGAAGTTTTGAACCCATTTGTTTCGCCAAACCGAAGTAGCAGCGGTTTCCTAGGGGAGTCTTCGTCGAATCTCCACTAAGGTGTCATTCGTGGAGTTTATATTTACTCAGAGGTAGATAAATTTCTTAACCACTTCGAAGATACTATAGGTATGTATAGCCAACTGTGACGTTTTGCCCTATGCGGTGGACAGGTGTTTCCATGTTTGTTGACATGTACTTGGTTTTGTCCTCATTTACTTCAAGGTCAACTTGTTTCGCCTGTTCTTCAAATGCCGTAAAGCCCCTAAGACGGAGAGCTGGGAGTGACCGATGATGTCGATGTCGTCTGCGTATCCCAGCAGCTGAACATATTTGTTAAATATAGTGCCTTCCTTTGGTAGATGTTAACTGCCCTGCACATTATCTGTTCCAGCACGAGATTGAAGAAGTCGCAGGATTGCGCACTTCCTTGTTAAAATCCGGTAAACGTTTGGATTTAGCCATGTTTAGCCGGGATCCCGAATTGGGTCACCGCCTTATAGAGCTATGATATGCGACTTTGAAATCGATGAGGACATGGTGAGTCTCGACTTGAAATTCGTTGGTCTTTTTCAAGATCTGCCTTGATGTGAAACCGCACTAGTACGTGCCGCTTAATGTGCTGCAGAAAAGCTTCAGATGTTCACACAGTATGTTGGATAGGATCTTATATGTGGCATTACGCAGGGATATGCCTCGATAGTTCGTACAAGACATAAGATCGCCTTTCTTGAAGATTTTGAAATCTGAGCCAATCTCTTCAAAACTGGGAGGGGGGATGGCTTTTTCATTGACTGGATGCGGGTTCTCTTCTTGTCCTATCACTCTATCTGACCGGGGACACCCATCCAATTTGTCCTTTCCTATCCTCATTTCACTACAGCGTTATACCTACAAGGTCTCCATGTTGATGGTGATATTGAGTTATTATGCATATCTCCCGTAATGTGATCGAACCTAGGTCCTGTGACTTCACCCGTGTAACTTAACATCGCTCGCAGTTCGTATGCAACTGAGGTTGATGGTACATATGTACGTATGTACATACTTTAGAGGTTTTCCGTCTTCGTCCTGGACAGTCTCCTTTCAGTTCTCACAGTCTTTCCTACGTTGGTTCATATCGTATTCATCGATGCAGGATCCGAGTGGCGCTGCCATCAAGCATTTTATTACGAGGGGGTCTTTAGTCTTATGTCATTGGTTCATTCACTTTTGTATTCTGCAGCTGTTCCCTCCTAGACTCAGGCCCTACCTTCTCACAACATTTCGTGTTGCGCGTGTTATATTCTCTGAAGCTTAGCCTTGCTCTATCTCCTCATGTGGTGGATTTCAAAGGACTAAGGCAAACTGTTTCCAACTTGCTATGCATAAACTCTGTATTTGTTAATCCCGCTCTCATCTATCACTCCAAACATGATCCTTGCCAAGCACAAAATAAACCATTTCTAATTAATTTCACAATCAGACTATAAGCGGGAGCCACTTGCGAGACAAAAGCACGTAAAAATATTAAAACTTAAATACAAACATATACCTGTGTACATACATATAATTCCTAAGTATCCTTGTACTTCCTTACAAACTTACAAATTAAATGGAATTCAAAATTCACCCAGTTAAGCCAAGTAGATACAGTTTAGTAGACCATTCCACACCTTATTCCCTTTCGACATCTAATTCAAATTCTATTCCATTTCTACTTAAGTGTAAAATTTTGCAAATTCATTTATTTATTTTTATCTTTTTTTGTTTTTCTTTAATGAAAATGCAAATTCTCGACCTTTTTTTGCCTGCGTATGGAGTGGAGTGGGGAAGGAGTTCCTTATTATGGTGCGTTAGACAGAATTCTCATTGGGACAGGTACGGTACCATACCAAGTTGCATAACAAACAACAATCATAATCATTCATATTTTTATGGCCCGTGCAATTGTTATTTAATATTTATTGAGTACGCTGTATGCGCAGGGCATATATACCTACTTCACCCCTCCCTATCGCCTGTCTGGGCATAAACAAATTGCTTCTAAATAATAAAAAAAATATTCCATGCGAGGCCATAAGTAGACAGAGAAAAGTGTGTGTTTTGTACTACTACCTGCGTGTTAGAGTGTACTTCAACTATTAAATCAATTCATTGTGATATTTTTATCATTACTGCGCCTCCCTCCTTCTATTTCAACCCGACCAACGACAGCTAGACAGAGAGACACAGTATAGAACGAAGTAAAAGTGCACAATATGTGTTTTAATAAAACTGTTGTTGTGATAAATGATCGTAAATCTGTGATATAAGGAAAGCGATGACAGGTCCTATTTCGAACCTCTTGCCGCGTACTCAAGGAACAAACATTTATATCTGGGAACCCGAGACGGTTAACAAAAAAAGATTATTACCCCGAAGCACTTAATCCTATTGGTTGTTGGAGCAATGTACTGTGGGAAGTGTGAAGTATGGAATAGGCTACAAAGTGAATACAAATTTTCAAAAAAAAAAAACGCAAACGAAACGGAAATCATGATAGAGGAACGTAATGCATTTTAATTCAGTCGATCGATAGATCGATCTCATCACAACATTTGATGGCGATTGACGATAGATTCTGTCGAAGATGTTATCGGGGTGTTATTTGTGGGGAGCAGAATCAATAATTTCCGATGGTTTATTAGTTGTTCGAGTTACGCTTTTATAAAATGTTTAAGTCGACCGGCGCGGTGGTGGGATGTGATTTGGAATTGAATAGCAATTATTGTAGTGGGTTTATTGTTTTTTTTTTGTTTCTACAGAACCGATTTATTACGTGATAGCATGCTTAGTAATTGGTTGTTTTAAAAACTTTTTATTTCGGTTTTATTATTATTCATTTGTTTACATTAATTATTTTCTTTTTTTTTTTCGTTTCAGAATTTCCCCAAAATGGATTATGTAAGTAGCTAGTACAGAACTGAAGACCAATGTATGTAGATTTAAGGCTTAGATCTCAGGTACGATTCTACCTCGTGGCAAAAGACAAATGAAACGAGCTACTCTAATCAACTAAGTTAGACAAGACTGTACATCACTATTTAAGTAAAGCCTTCCAACTCAGGTTAGGTTGGGCAGACTGCTTCCTACAAGCTGACTTGATTTCTTTTAACTTATACTCAACTCAATAGACACCTGTCCTATTGTTATGCCCATTGGGAGATAGTGCCCTAATTTCCCAAAAGTTTCGGCCTAGGAAATAACTATAAATTCCCCATTGTCCTCGGATTTTAAACCCACTTACTACTTTCTACTAACTTACAATACATATTGTGGGTACTCTACTAGGCCTACGCGCCATCGTGTGCAGTTTTAGAAATAAATTGCAGCTCTGTCCAACTTCTTTCTAGATTGTGTGATTCATTTGCGACTGATCTGGCCAGGTAGAGGGGAAAAAGTAACCTGTGCCCAACTCCATGCTCCTGCATGTCTACGTGATAAAAAAAAACACTCCTCCCCCCATTCCATCAGCAAGTGCTCTGCGTTCTGGATTGGTCCTTCACAGTGCTGGCAGAATGTGCGTTAGGTAATAGTTTAGTTCCCTACGCTTCCTGTTAGTCCATTCATCAACGTTGGGTATCAATTTATACAATATCCATCGCCCTTTGGTTGTGATGTTCCACCTATGCTGTCATGGTTGTTCATCAGTCCTCGAGCTTGTTTCCGTGTGGTACTACAGACTTCTTCGCTACTAAATCGATAGGCATTTGGCTAGATATAACACTTATCGCATCCGCTGATAGAGCACGTAGATCTAAAGGCGCAAAATACCCTTAAAGATGCAAGGGTAAAAAAGTTCATCCTTCTAATGCACGACTCACGGTATGTCGGTGATGCGCATAAGAGTACTGACTTACTCACAGTTGTAATAAGGTTTTTTATTGGCTGACTTGGTCCTCCTATATTTGGCATTAATCTACATAATGCTGTTACTATTCAGGAGGCTTTTTTTTGTTGAAAGACCATTGCACATATGGCTGACACTGCGACCTAAGAAGATCTATTGTATCAAAGGGTAACACGAAGCCAAGAGATGTTCCACCTCCCTTATGAAGGATAGTACGTTCTTAGCAGCGGGATACTTCAGCTCTGCTGATGAACATATTTCTTTGTGGAAAATACGCTTCCTGCTGGGCATTGACAGAGAATGTGCTCAGAGGATTCGTCATCTTCTAAGCAGAACCTACATTCCGTTTCTGGGAACCGATTAAGTTTGTTAAGGTGGTAACGCAGGCTGCAGTGGCCTGTGAGAAAGCTCACCAGCTTCCTAATGCTTTCCTTATCTAGATTAAGAATTTCCCTGTAGGAAAAAGGCCTGATTAATCGCTTGGATTGTCTCAGCCCCGGAACATTTTCCCAGTGGGCCAGACGAAGTTTGTGTTCACAAGTATTAATCAGCGCTGTGGCAGTAAGGTAAGGTTCAGGCCCTATGAACGCAGATTCTGAGCCAGCCCTAGCTGGTTCATCTGCAATTTCGTTGCCTACAATTCCTTGATGACCAGGGCAAGAACACCATTAGACCAGTTTGCACGGTCCAATATTTCTACCTCAAATAATCTTCCGAAACAGTACTTCCTGACCATAATGTCGGGGATAGTACAGAACATGTCCTTTTTGGGAATTGAGTCAAGAATTTTCAGGTGTCCCACATGGTCGCCTGATTTATACTTGTATTCTAGTTGCAGTTTGTCTTCCTAATAAAGATTTGTAAGGGAGAGAACCCAACAACCGCTTCTAAAGCTGCCGTAGGGCAGGTGCGCATGGCAACCATAATACCGAGACAGGCAATTCTTTGAAGCTTCTGAAGCTTCGTTGCCGTTGTCCGTTCAAGAACTTACGGACACCAAATAATGGCCGCGTACGTGATAATGGACCTTACCATCATTGTATACAATGTATCTTTTTTAGACTTAGACCCCATGTTCTGCCGTATAGACGTCTACTGGCCAACATGGCCCTAGTAGCGAGCTCAATGGAGGACTTGACATGAGAATTCCAGCTAAGCCGTTTATAAATGATGACACCGAGATATTTAACCTCACTGGAATAGACTAAGGTGGTGCCTTTGATCGTGATAGGTCCTAGATTGATCAGTCTTCTTTTTGTAAAAGGCACTAGAACGGTTTTGCAAGGGTTGATGCATAATCTTTCTCTGCTGCACCATTCTAACACATGCCAGGAAGCTTTCTCTCGTCAGGTAAGGTCTCTGAAGCTGAATTTGTGGCCTAGCAGCACTCCTAGGTACTTGATGTACGGCTTCGACTAAATGATGCGGTCACCCACCTGTATGGTTATGCGTTCCACTTTTACACGGCTGTTTATGAGAACGGCTTCGGTTTTGTGATCAGCTAGTTCCAATGCTGATATCTGTAGCCATAGCTTCACGTTTGCGATTGTTTGATTGCAGTTTTGCATCATTTGTCTAGTGTTTTGGCCACAACTACAATCGCAATATCATTAACATATCCAATAATATCTACTCCCCTCGACCTCCGTGTTCTTAGTATGCCATCGTACATTATGTTCCAGAAAATTGATCCTAAGACCGACCCTTGAGGAACTCCTCCCATTATCTTGTACTTCTTTGGTCCTTCTTTCGTTTCTTAGTAGAGGGTTCTATCTTCGAAGTAGTTGGCTATTATCTATGGATAGTAGGTAGTTTCGTACCTACAGGTCATTCAATACTCTTACTATTCCATTCGGCTGAATTGTGGAAATTCCACTCAGCTTTATAAAAAACTCTGTGATTTAACACAGACATCCTGAGATTCTTATTTTATCAATACCTGGTCTAAAGGAACAGTGACTAACGTCAGAAGGCAGGCACCCATACCTAACATTTCCATTCTAATCGTCAACCGTTTATTCGACTCTATATTGCTACTAATTGACACCCAGAGAATTGTACCCTTGAACAGACTTCTCCGGTCTTCAGCAAACTGATGCTTTAAGGAATGTCTGATGGAATTGATGATGTGTCTGAGTAATTGCCAAGAATTTTCTGTATTGTCAGTATTGTCAGTAATTTCTGTGTCGTTCCCAAATCGATCTCGCAGTTCACCTCAAACCATCGGTTGTTTTGGTTAGTTCATCTCTGTCTCCGGATACAGATATACATATGTACATCTGGCATTAAAGTTCTAGTGAATCATTAGAGTTATCTGTTAGCTTGATGATCCTGATTCTCTTAGTGGAACCTATCTACCATGGTTAGGATAGGTTAGGTTTATGGGTCTCTTGCGACCGGTGGAGCCGCTGATCACTTAGACCAATTTGGGTCTCCACTCCGATAGTGATATGAATCGCATGAGGTCCATCAGCTCCCATCGAGAAAGTATCAATGCATGGCCATGAGGGTTCAATGACCATGATCGTACTGCATTCAATGTTACAGTAGTTTTGGCCGCCAGACTGCTGCAGTACAAATCCAATGGAATGAGACTGAGCTCCATTACCGCTGTCGGTGTTGTTCATAGTGATCTCATGATACCGATGTAAGCTGCCCTCTGTATTTTTGTAAGGTTAGAAAGCTGATATTGCTTCTCAAGTGTCTTCCACCATACTAGTGAACCATGGGTCTTACAATTGGCGTATACAGCCACTATACTATAGCTGGTTTGAATCCCCACGTATTACTGAACGCCATTTTACAACAATGAAGAGATACACTTGTTTTCCTGAGCCATTCATCGATGTTGTCCTTTCTGTTGAATTTGGAATCCAGAATTACGCCTAGATATCGCGCTGACCTCGAGAGGCTGAGATCAACTCAGCTAATCTTGGGGGACTAAAGGTAGGTATCGATTTCTTCCTAGTGAAGAGCAATACCTCCATTTTCGACGGGTTGGCTGCCAGCCCAGTCGTCCACTAGTTGTAATGCGGGATTGAATCTTTCACTTAGGATTGAAAGGAACTTTCCTGAGGCCAGAATGACGATATCATCAGCATAGACCGACATTTTGAAGCCATTTTCCTTCAATTTTACTAAGATCTCGTCAACCACGAGAAGGAAAGGGGAATCTACTTTGGGGCGTTTCTCTGCAAACCCTCTTTCAGATAGTTGTACCTCCCAGTCTTAAGTGTATAGTTCTTGATCTGGGCATCAATGCAATCCGGTTGCAGACGATTTGGAGAGGTAGTTATCGCCAATCACACTTCTTTTGTATCTATTAGACGTTCCAATATTTTCAGCAGGAAGGACAATAGACTGATTGATCTAAAATCTTTTGAGGTCATGTGACTTGTTTCCCAGCTCAGTTGTCTGATGGTATGAAGTAACCATGGGACGAACCTTCTTCTCACGAGTTTTAAAGGAAATACGTGTAAGCATCTTCCATAGGTCACAAACAATCTTCCCCAAACTATCTCGCTGATGGTTATTTTAAGAACCACTTGACGTAGTCATATAACTAACAAATTTAGATCCTTTTTATTTCTAGCAAGATATTAATCGATATGTTCCTCTACTCTAATCTATTTAAATATTCATTCTTTCTATGCAAACAATGCAAACAATCATTTAAAAGTTATATTCCACAGTCTAGCTAATAAAATATTCATAAAAGCCAATGAATCTTTGCCTTGAAATTGTCCCATACTAAGCCATCTGCACATCATAGGTCAGTGATTTTAATTTGCTTATTTTTCATGCTAAATTTGATGTCTGAAATTTATGCATATTAAAATAATAATTCCAAACCATTAAAAATTAGTCTCGGACATTTAAAGTAAAAATAGAAAAGTGAAAATGAATTATAAAAATATCTATACACTTGAACTTTAGAACAATATTGGAACAGTATCAATTTTTTTTTCTTTTTTTTATTTAATTTAATCTCTTCCGACCTATAAGCTTTGAAAGCAAAATAAAAAAAAAATGTTCTCATCTATTTCATGTTGGTTTTATTTTAAATAAAAAAAAAAAAAAACAAACTCAAACAACTGCGTAAATCATTATGAAAATAAATTTTTCTCGCCTCTGATTATAAATTTAAAAAAAAAGTAAAGAAAACAATATATTAACAAGTCAATCCCCCTCGACTCAAAGTAGGTAAAACGAAAATTATTATAAAAAAAAAAATAGTTGTATAATGAACTATTGTGTATCTATAGTGATGTGGATTTGCATAGCCAATGAAATGTTTTAGTGGGCGGCATCAAAAAGACTAAAATAAATATATTTAAATCTTGTTAATCTCTATTTTGTGTTCTTGTTAATGAAGTGACACAAAAAATAAATCAATGCTTGTCGGGAAGTTTTTCGTTTGAATTCAGAGAAACAGGTAGTGTATCAGCTCATGAGAGAAAAACAATCAACAAGGTGACGACTGTTGGAATTTTAAATTCAAGGGCAAGGAATGAGTTAATGTACCTACCGCGCGAAGGCTTTTTTGTTTTGTAATGACAAGTAATCGTAGAAAGGATTTTTCAATGTCATTCAAGTCCTTTCACTCAAAATGATACGCAATCACCTTCCATCAAACAATGATCAAGGAAAGGATTTCCTAAAAACACTTGTCTACAAGTCCACTGTACACCTCATAAATTCCTTGGCGAATTCTCTAAATTCCAAGGACATCGCAAAACATCCTTACCATCAAAAATCTGCAACCCATTGCGAAAAAAAAGGACACGTCAACATTTTTATGATGTAATTGTTGCATCACAAGCACACACAATCCGTCAGGCAATAAAAAAGGATTTTTAATGGCAAAATGTTTCGTAAGGTGTCCTTGATTTAAGACGCTACTATGTGACTAGTATAATCTCTTTGGTGCTTGTCACATTTTTTATTGTTTTTTATTATCATTCCACGACAGTGTACGAGTAATAATATTAATTGCTTTACGGTTACTTAAACTACTTAAAAAAAAAAACAAAAAAAAAACGAAAAAGGGAAAACTCATCAGATAGGTATTTTTCCAAACAAGTTACCTGCGCGCGAGTCGTAGTATAGTAGCAGCAGGTTCTTGTGGTTGAACTTGGTGACTTATCTAAGAGCCATTAGGGTGAGAGAGGTACGCGACAGACCAACAGGGCCCGAGTTAGATTGACTTCGACAAGTCAGCGCCAACGACGACGACGCGAAAGGAGGGGTGTAAAAATTACTCAACACTTACATTTGTTGCTGAAACTGAAGAGTAACAAAATCATTCATAATTCATTTAATCGTATATCGTAAACGATTTTTATTATCAATAAAATGACACTTAAATTATCGTAAAAGAAATAATTATGGTCGGAACGCTACGGAACGAGATGGTATATGTGTTACGTTTATTCCACCGTAGCGCGGGAGTAGTGAAAAACAGTGTGAAGTAATATTTTAAGTCTTTTTTTGGTTTGGTATTTATTATTATTATTTTGTTTTTTTTTTTTGTTTTTAGGGGAGCCTATATCGTATAATGGAATTTTACTATGTGAACAAATTATATCATTTTATAACGATGGTTGGCTATAAATGTTATTAGTGTGACTTGAGTTTCAGTACTGTTAAGGGAATATTTGAAGTGAATGAAAATTTTAAAGAAATTCCATTTAAAGTTTTCCCTAAGAAGTTGGCTTTAATTCTACAGGAACAATTTAAGAGAAATTCTTAAGGCGACTGCCACTTACATATGTATATCTATTTCAATCTTATATTTCAAGGTTTTGGTGGTCAAATTCTGTATTACAATTCTTATCTTTGGTGGTTACAACGACTTCAGATGCACTATTCCTACATCCAGCATCATCCATAATCTATGCATAGATATGCAAATGATTGTTTGGCCGCATACTCTTCACTTTGTTCATGCTTTCCAATTGCTGACGAAGGTCTTTCTACTTGTGTTCATCTTAGGACAACCTTGCTTGGCATGCCATGCTTTATATTCACCCGCAAGGATCACTGGTTTTTTTCAAACGCATTTTGTACGAAGTTGTCAAAGATTTTCTTGAACCCTTTTATATTCAGGTCAGGTCTACTCTCTATCTGGTTGTTCAAGTTTATACGAAGGACCGAACTATTAAATGTGATACAATCCCCATAAACTCTATTGTATGAGATTCTTATTAATGAAGACAAGATAGCTTGGGCAATTAAGTCATTTGCTCCATACAAGGTTCCAGGAATGGATAACATTCGACCTGTGATGTTGCAACAGTCAGTGGATATTGCTATTACATGGCTCAAGCGCATCTTCACGGAATGCCTTAAGCTAGGATATGTTCCTAAAGCATGGCGGGTTGTGCGTGTTGTATTTATTCCCAAAGCGGGAAAAGCAAGCCGCACAAATGCTAAAGACTCGAGACCTATCAGTCTGTCGTCTTTTATGCTAAAAACACTGGAACATTTAATAGATGTATACATAAGAAACGTGATTGGTGATACCTATCTATCTGAATCACAACATGCATACATCTGCGGTAGGTCGGTAGATACAGCCCTCTAAAGGATCTTATCAAGCATAGAAAGATCCCCCACTTCAAGGAATTCACTCTTGGGGCGTTCCTAGACATTGAAGGGGCGTTCAACAACGTAAGCACCGATGCGATCCTCGGCAGCTTACACAGAGCTCGGCTGAGCATCGGTCTCTCCAATTGGATTGCTCAGATAGAGGTATATCTTCATCGCAAGGAGTTGTAACTGTCAGGAGAAGCGTCTGCAGAGAAACCCCCAAGGAGGAGTCTTATCCCCTCTAACATGGCTCCTTGTAGTGGATGAGATCTTTGTAATATTGAAGGAAAACGGCTTCAACGTGTCGGCCTATGCCGACGACGTGGTTATCCTGGTCTCGGGGAAATTCCCTTAAGTCCAAAGCGAAAGACTCAATCTCGCACCTGAACTAGTGGAGAATTGGGTTAGCAGCAAAGGGCTAGGAGTGAACCTTTCACTAGGAAGAGATCAATTCCTGCCTTCAGACCCTCAGGTATCAGTGGTACTGAACTAAGTATCTCAGGTTCAGCCCGATACCTGGGTGTAATTCTAGATTTCAAACTAAATTGGAAGGATAACACTGCTGAACGCGTCAAAAAAGCAAGCGTAGCTTTCTACTCTTGCAAAAAGGCATTCAGTAACACGTGGGGTTTTAAGCCAGCTGTGGTGTACTGGATATACACGGCGGTCGTAAGACCCATTCTTACATATGGTTCACTGGTATGGTGGACGGTACTGGAGAAGCAATACCAGTTTTCTAACCAAAATCCAGCAATGGAAACCATGCTTTAGCTTGACATATACTATGGCAGTCTGGCGGCTTAAACCGCAGTAAGACTGAGGGAAGGCCGAATGTTGTCATCGAGCCTGTATGGCCATGCCTCAATTTTGTCCCGATGGGGAACTACCAGCTGTTTGTCAGAAACTGATCACATGACTCCCACGCTAGCATTTGAAAGGAGATTCGCTATAAGAATTCCTGACAGAATGTACTGGAATTGCCGAAGAAGCATGAAGAAGAAGGATCTGGCATTCTATACCGACGGTTCTAAGATGGACGTTGGCACGGGAGCCTCCTTTAGATAAACGATTCTAAGATTATAAGTGAGAGCAATATCGTTGGCAGAACGATTACTGTGTATGTAGACAGCCAGGCAGCCGTTAAGGCTGTGGACTCCCCTATAATCAGATCAAGGCTTGTGAAGATCTGCAAATCGCTCTTGAATGAGGTATCTAGAGCTAATGTGGTGACCATCTTTTGGGTGCCAGGGCATATGGATATAGTAGGAAACGAAAGGGCTGATGAACTTACTAGGAAAGGGTCGGTGCTGCACTTATCGCAGGCCCTCCCTTTTGAAGTAACCCCAATCAGTCCCTTATGGAAGAATAGAGGATGAAGCCATCGGTCGAGCAAATAGTCGCTGGGTTCATCTCTGGAAACATGCACAACAGCCAGGGCCCTATGGCCGGGCATCAGCAAGAAGAGATCAACTACTCTGGTGAAACTGAGTCGTTATAAAGAACGGTTCGTTTCAGAAGAATTAGGTTCTTCTCGGATTTGGAGGACTTGGGTAACGTAGAGCTGACGTACCTCCTGAGATTTATATCATTATCTGGATGGTTCCAATAGCGGACTTTATAGGTTTCCAGGGTTAAATGATTGGGCACAATCAACCCGAACTGTGGTCTAAGTGAGCAGTGACATTGTCACAAAGCACCCATTTACCTAACCTAACCTAGGCTACCAACGAGCAGCTTTCCCAGTGTGACTGTAATTGCTAATTCCACTTATTTCTGATACTTTATTCAGTGAATGGTACTACTGGTTGGTTGATTGAAACAGACCCTCGATAAGGATGCACTTAGACCAGAAAAATGTCTATTGTCCTGCCTATCTGTTATGTGGTGGATCACCCTCTCACTCTGCGAACTACATATTTACTCCTTTGTATGCAGGAGATAATGTTAGCCGTGCAGGCGTTGCTTAGATCATTTAGATCATTGAAGAGGTATTCACCGAATGTAGCCTTTCTGATGTTGGCGAGTGTAGGGCATGATCATAGGAGGAGACTAATGGTCTTCTCTTCCTCTTTGTCCCTACAGCTTCTACAGAAGTCGTTGCAGGGAATGCCCAATCTTTGAGCATGCTTTCCTATAGCACAGTGTTCGGTTTTTAATTAACTATCTTGGAAAGAATTTCTTTCTTATGTTTTAGGGGTCTAATCGACTTAGACTTATTTAAAGTCGGCCAGAGCAGCAGAGATATTGCATTGTTCGATTTGATGCCATCGATGATTGACCTCACTCACCGAGTCAGCTTTGATAAGGTATTTTGCATAAGACGTTGGCACCTGGGTGGCGTTAGTACTATTTTAACCAGAGAAGCCTCGTCTAGCCAGTTCGCCAGGTTGTACTGTCCAGTACTATTAGCGCAATCAATCCTTTTAGATGGGGTGGGTTCTCGAATAATCCACACTGCCATTTTGATAACCCCTTTCGATAATTATCCTAAAATTTTATGAATACACCATCTGACGCAATGACATTACAGTATCGGTCTGCTTATGTACGTTTACGACTGGTTGTAGTCAGAAACTCGGCTATAAATAAATTGCAGTCGAGCAAAATGTTTATTGTTTTCGGATTACAAAGTACGCATATAGTGCACGTATTCTTAAAGGTAGTAGGGTGTTTCATATTTCCAGCAATCCATCATACAATGTACAGCCCATTGCAAAGTCCATGAATTCTTACTTCCATTCTATCCAGCAATTCTTACTCCGGTTTTGAATGGACACTCTTAATTGAAAGGGAAATGTCCTACCAAACTACGCAGTCAACATAGAAAAAAAAAACTAGTTTTGCATCTAAATCTCAGTACATGAGGCAATTCAGTTCAAACCTCTCATTAGCGTTTGTCCGTCATTCAACTGCCCAACTGCATACATATATACATATATGTATATTGAATCGAGTTCAGCTTTTAATATATAGTAAGTCCAATTAAGGCGTGTCTCTTTTCATAATTTTGTTTTGAGATACTTTTTTTCTACAACAAAATCACCAAACACCGGTTTCTAAAGAAATACCCACACAGCCGGATCAGAATTCCAGCTGCAGCTGTTCGTAGCAAATAAAAGAGTTACTACCTCTACGCAATGGCCATTCGCCCAAGGTCAGTGCTCGTATATCATTTTTTATGATTTCTGTTGGTGGATTGCTGCCTCGCATTCTCTCTCAATTTTCCCAAACAATCCTTTCCAAAAAAAATACAACAAAAAAAAAAGGAGAACCCTTTTGTCGTCATTGTGCTTACCATGCAATATTTTAAACTCTGTGTGTGCGTAAATAATTTTGTTTTCCAACCAAACCCACAGCACCGCCATAAATTTATGTAGAAGAAGAAGAAGAAGAAGAAAAAAGGAATCCACACAAGATAAGGACTTTCCTCTGGTGTGGTCATAAAAAAAACAGACGGGTTGACAATAGATCTGACACATTATTCGCCGCGCGAGATATCCAAACGTTCAAACGTTCAAACGCATATGCGATTCGATTTTGCTTCCTCCGTCCTCTGTTCGCCGTTTCGGTAGTAAAACAAAAGCCAAAAAGCAACAAACAAAAACAAAAAAACAGTAAGAAAGACTAGCGAAAGGATAACGCCTAACCCTTCCTTGGTGTTTTGGTCGTGCTGCTTTGTATCTTTTTTTTGTGTTTTTTGTTTTAATGCCCTGCATGTGTAGATACAATAAATCCAGATGAATCTTTCGAGTATACTTCTTAAGAACAACCAAAAAGGATATATGACAACACGGTGAGACAATTCTTCGATTTACAACCCACAGAAGCCAATTCCTGTTGTCCTAGTTACTTTTTTTTTCTTTTTCACAATAATTTCTTTAATTTATGGTTCCAAATAAAACTCAAGATCTATCGGCGTTTGCAAGTCGTTTTTTAAGGCGTTACGCTGTCTTAATTCGCCGAACAAGTTTTCGACTATCTCTGTCATGCGTCGTCGTGGAAATGTTAGAAGTAATTATGCCAATTAAGGTATTGTATTGGACCAGGATAGCGTGCTAGCCCG
This sequence comes from Xylota sylvarum, assembly GCA_905220385.1. NCBI lineage: Eukaryota > Metazoa > Arthropoda > Insecta > Diptera > Syrphidae > Xylota > Xylota sylvarum. The sequence continues at coordinate 46,070,989 of LR999958.1, forward strand.
TGTGCATGTTTTAAATTTAATTCTATATTGTTTCTAGCCAGAGACTAACCTGAGTAGAGTGGTTGGTGTGGTGTGGTGTATACACCAGATCATTCATTCTCTTTTATGGCAATAAAATTTACTTTTAATGAGAACTTAAGAGTGATAAGCTAGCGAAGTTTATTGCCCAGATAGCAAGTGTCGTCGGTGTCACGGAAAGTCTATTGCGGTGTGGCCAACATCGACATCGACAATCGATATTGTAGAATTGTACTATACGCACACCTATATACATCTGTGTGTGGTTGGAAATACGCCATGAAATTGATAGTTTTGTCCTCTTATCTAATGGAACTGACTGCCTGCATGGTGACAGTTAGAATCGATGGAATTAAAATTATTTAGGACGAGACCTTGTATTTATTTTATAATGTCTTAGCAACTCTAATATAATTATGTTGTAATTGTAGATTAATCCAAGTCTCAGCAACCAACATGGAGTTGTAAGTTGATTTCAGGCATTATGCAAAACACAGACACAAATGGTGGTCGTTTTATATGTTCCTTCCGCCATGTTAATAAAGAAGAATGGGTGCGCAAAGACAGTACTTGTCGGCCATTTTTAAAACAATATGGCGGAGTGAGATGTATTATTTTGATATTTTTTTGGGGACTGGAGAGAAAACAAGACAGTGTTATGAACCTCTTAAATGTTTATCTGTAAAACTTATTTAAATCAACTTTGTGGTTGTCAAATGGTGTACTTAGATAGTGCTTTTTAAATCCAGCGTTGGCCAAATTTGTTTTATCGCTAGATATGTTGGTCCACTTGTCCACCTAAGATTTGTACTCTCGATAGCATCCAGCTTGAATTTTAGTTTGGAAGTAGAAAATTGGTATACATAAGGTGCTTTGTCCGCCAAAATGGCTAAATGGATAAAGTTGTTTCAATTCTGGAGAGTTCACCGGCTCTGGTACCATGAGCATGAAAGATATCATCTTTCCATTAGGTCAAGATAAGACTTCTTAGATCGCTATAATTTCCGCTTGAAACACGTTACCATGATGTGGAAGACTATAGGAGAGCTTAAGATTAAGATTGTCGGAGAAAACACCTCCAGCTACTTCGTCTTTAATTTCGAGTGATCTGGAAAGGATAGTGACAACGAAGTTCTTATCAAAATTTAGACGTGGGGTGGTGTAATCCGTGTTTTCGGAAAAGATATTGAAATTTTCAGAATGGACGCTTGGTCAAATTATTTTCTTGACCACTCACTATAGGGTGACTTCGAGGCGAACGGCTAAATTTTATGCCATTTTCTTGCTAAATATGTATACCCAGGCGTATTAGATGAAACATAACGCCCAGTATCGCAGAGCGAGTTGCACCACTTATACACAGACAAGCTGTACGCTGGACCCTACTTAGATAGTCGCGATAACTTCGTCTAAGGCTGATCACATCTAGTTCCAATAGGTTTTTTACAAGAGGAAACTACTATGTGGCACCTACTGTGGCTTTCTCGACTCTTTCTTGAATGTCAGGTTTCCAGCTTAGCTTCTTATCCAGGATAAGACCCAAATATTTAGCTTCGTCAGAGAAATTTAAGAGAGAGGGAGGGTCGACTAACGAAATTTTATATTTTCTGCAGGTTTGTGGGGGCTTACAACCAAACTACACCAAACCGCCCATCTGGCTAGAGTATTTAGGTGGTTTCCTGAGAGAGCTATTGCAATATCATCTGCATAACTGATCACCGTGCCTCTCCTTCCAGGATTATCAATAGTTCATTAACCACCAATTTTCAAAGAAGAGGGGATAGAACACCTCTTTGTGGAGTGCCTCCATTGACAGTTCTTCTAGTAGACATTAAACCCAGCTTGGAGTTAATAATTCCATCATTTAGCAGTAGATTAATCAATTCCCAAAGTGAGCTGTCAACCTTCAGATCTGATAGTGCATCTGCTATCGTTCATATGTTCACATTGTTAAAGGTGGCTTCTAAATCCAGGAAGGCAACGATCGTGTACTCATTATGAAACAGGGAATATTCGTATTCTACCGCAGACAGTAGTTTCTTATCAATACTGTTGCGTAAGTGTACATCAATCAATCTTTCTATAGTTTTTAAGAGATGATAGAGTAATTGACTCGGAAATATTTTGGATTTGTGTAAGAACATTTGTCTGCTTTGGGGATGAAGACAACCTTAACTTTTTTTTGGAATATGCACTAGATTCAAACAACTTCTTAAAATTGTCTCGAGCACCGGTAAGATTATGTCCAATGCCTTCTGCAACTCAGCAGATATTATGCCGTCAGGTTCCGATGATTTATATGGTTTGAGGCATCATTTGATAGTATCATAGCCTTGAAACAATACAATAGCTTATAAATACCAAGCCTGAGGACAATTTTTAGAGTTAGGGCGTCTTTTATACCAAAAATTCATTAGATGACTGCTCTGTTGTTAAGAGTTTCAGAGCTATATGTCTGTCTTCCTTTCTGCTGAAGAGCATATGAAGGCTGGTCGAGATTTATGTGCACAAAATCCTGTATGATTGTGCTTCAAATTTTTTTTTTGAGTACATCTGGCGCTGCTTCGTATTGTTTGCTAGGTCTTCCGTTCCTTGATATTTACATCACGGTCTATACTATTAAAGGAAACTGTCGTCTTAGACGGGATGGGTTTTGGTATTATCTGCATTGCAGTTTAGATGACCTTAGGCGCCACTTATTTTAAGGTCCAGAGCTCATCCATATGATACAGGCCTCTCGGCTGCTGTGCAAATTGAAAGTCCACTTTTCTTGGATTTAGGACTGGATTGTTGTCGGATATATCCAAAACCAGTCAAAAGCCTAATAATGCTGTCTTCGTGGAGAGCGAGCGACAGACTTCACTTCTCATTTTTCAACCCAAGACCTATGCTATCATAATAGTCATTCACTGTATTATAGGAAATAGATCTGTAATGATAGCAAGACTGAGTTGAAAGCCTTACTTAACCCGGTATCTAATTCGCAAATAGTATAAGAATATAATAACTCCCAGAAATCGGTTGCACGACTGAACTCTTTTACTCTTGTTTGAGTCTCAAGTTACACTGAAGTCTCTGAGAATAAAATCTTCGATGGTATCGATGATAAGACTCAGAGGATGATTTCTTATGACCTTCTCCAGGATATAAGCACTCTTCAGACACAGGCACTCTCCAGACACTCTAGACACTCTTGGTGTTGGAAAGGAATACTTAGTATATCTTTGTGGTAGGCTTAAGTGACACAACTGTCTACGGCGCTTGTTTTTTTTCTGCCTTTACTATTATGTATCTGATTGGATGTTTTCGGTGCTAATATGGTGAGTGCTGATACTAAGTAGAGCACTTTATCATTGTAACACCTGTTTGGTTTTCTTCGAAAGTTGTGTCTGAATGGCTCAGTAAATTATTCATGAGATCGTACAAAAGCCTTACTTGCAGAAGTTTAACTTTTCCTTGTTAATTTCTTTCATTTACCCTCTAGGCTTGCCATGATCAGAGACCACCCACGATACGGTCAAGGGTAAGACTACTTTATCGTTCTCCACTCATCGATTGATTCAAAATAAACTTATAAACAATAAGTTACCAAGACTCTATGTATCTATTATAATCAACTGTAACAAAGTCTAGTGTGTCATATTATTTTCTGGTTCAGTTCACACCCAAGTCAATTGAGCGAACCGCGGCGTCGTTTTCAAATCTCTGTCGAATTTTATTTTCATTCCATTTGCACCGCCTAATCCAAGTACATATTCATAATTAAAATTTTAATTGCAAGTGCTAGGAAATACACCCGTTCCAGTAGATAGACTGTGCGCCAAATCCGAAAAACTCATAACCGCACACAGCACACACAGCACAGAAAGAACTCATCTGACATCTTACGCCACTAATCCCAGGCCCAGACATCGTATCGTACCCCCAATTCTGCAACATATAACTCAACTGGAAACTTAATTGCTTCTCTGACCATTTAACGATCGCATTAAATAGCGCCGAAACAAACAATTAAAGTGGAGTTTAAATATAGTTTAAGATTGATTTTCTTCTTGTTATTTTTTTTTTCGATCCCCCTATGGACTATCATTATGGCAGTGGGTGGGTTGGAAGGGAGAGCATTCCATTTTGCACACATGTACCTCCTTGTGTTTACAGTTTAGGAAGACGAAAAAAGAAGGAAAACAAAAAAAAAAAACAATCTTGTTTGCTGGTAGTACGTGCATGGCGTTTCGTAAGACGAGAACATCTCAAATCATCCTCTGAGAGAGGAGACCAGGAAGAAATGCGACGCATGTGCCCGAACGTGCCGCATTCGAAATTGCCTTGTGTGCTGCTGAGTAAGTTCTATCGATATCTGTAGGGAGCATTTTGCATACATTTGCCTTTGGATAGTCTATAGATACCTATAGATACAAATTCAACACGCCGTACGTGTGTAATGTATCTGAAACTAGCTACAGATACAGCACCATTCTATACAGTGGTGGATTACAAATCGAACTAAATTTCCATGGGGCCCATACAATTCCGCCCGACATCATGACTTATTTTTAAACATTAAAACAATTTTCTTAGATTTATCGATTTTCGCCACTTAAGCTTTAGTAATTTTTTTTGTTTTCTATTTCCCAGCCATTTTCATTTCTCTCGTTTCCGCTTGGATTGGCTTTTGTGTGTGATTTGATTTGAATGGAATTTCTGGGGCTTTCCACGCTCCTCCGTTTAGAGTGCACTATTCGACGAGTGCGCGATGGTGTAAACTATATTTGCCTTGCATTTTATCATGTGGTGATTTATGGCCTGTTGGGGAGTGTTTCGTTGCTGTTTGTCTGACCAATGAAAATATACAACAGGTCTGTGGCTAAGCGTTTTCAATTAAAATTCAAAATGGCATTCGGTTCGTATCCTCTTGGCTCTCGGGGGGATACCTACCAGTGTACGGATATTTGTTCTCACACACAAAATCTTGTGTAATATATTTGACACCTATCAAACAAAGGCAGGATGGTATTTTCCGGAACGTAATTGCGTTTTTACGTGACTGTCGAGCGGTATTATAGGGAATCAAGTGTGGAGCTCCTCACGAGAAGAAAAAAAGGCTGAGTGCGGTGGGACGACGTTGCTACTAAATTATGTACACATGAACGAGGGATGTATGTTTGTTTCCTTATCTGTCAGTAATATTTGATGAAATCTTTGTGGGAGTATCATTTTGGTGATTCTGTTAGATATCTGGTTTAGGTATACATACATACATATGTACTTGTTTATGGGTGGAATTTGTTTTCCTTGGTTTTTTTTTTTTTTTGAAAAATTAAATTGGACCTCGGGATAAGGTGCCTAGAAAATGATATCTAGTGGGAATATGTGGAATTTTGTATATGATGATGAGAAAATTTGCTAATTTTTTCTATTCTCTGTCTTTAGTTTGCAAATATGTATCTAGGTTCGGATAGATTTGAATAAAACTGTTTATCGCATTCGAAATGAAATTGAGAGCTTCGGATTTAGATGATCTAAGCTTTAAACCCAATTTTTGTATTTACATACATAGTTACTTACCTTACATAGGCGCTACAGTTCGGGGTGAATCTGTGCCTCCAATAACAAGCCTCTTCAGTTAGCCCGGCCCTTCTACTTATGCGCGCCACCTAATGCGAGGTCTTCCTCTTCTGCATTGTCCCTCTAGGTTTGATTCGAAGACTCTGCCTACCGGAGCACTAGTGTCCATTCGATCTACATGTCCTAGCCATCGTAGACGATTAATGCGCAATTTTTAAACTAGGTGGATTTCACTGTACAGCTCGTATAGTTCATCGTTGAATCTCCTCCTCCAAAGTCCTTCAATGCAAACGGGACGGAACATTTTACGAAGAATCTTTCTCTCGAAGCGACTGAGGATTTCTTCATCGGTTTTACATAGATTCCAAGCTTCAGTGCCATAAAGCAGGACTGGGATGATCAAGGTCTTATACAGAGTATCCTTAGCTGTTCGGGATAGGGCTCTACTACCCAATTGCCTTTTCAGCCCAAAGAAACAGCAATTGGCAAGAGTTATTCTTCGTTTAATTCCTGCTGAGATGTTATTATCGGAATTTGTAACAGAGCCGAGTTATACCTGTCAATTGTGACGTTCTGTCCAATTCGTCGATGTTGAGTGTTCATTCTTGTTGACAGCGTATACTTAGTTTTGACCTAATTTATCACTAGACCCATTTTGGCAGCTTCCGTTTCAATACTAGGGAAGGTACCGGTGATAGGCCGCTATTTTCCACCAATAATGTCAAAGTCGTCGGTGTAAACTAATAGTAGCACAGACTTTTGGAAGATTGTCCGTCCAGTGTTGGCTTGTGAGTTTCGCAGGCACATGAATCCTTTTTTGACATCAAAGGTCTCGGTGAGATTGTTACCGACCTTGATGAAGCAGCAAGCGTTCTTTTTCGTTATCCTGCACAGGCGAACGAGTTTAGCAGTGGTACCAAAACTAGACATGGCTCTGTTGTATAGCTCGTCTCTATAAATTCTGTTATATGCGGCCTGAGTTAACCTTCCGAAGCATATGGGAGATTGGTTTATTGGAGCCATATAAGGTGCAGTGGGTCGGAAGATAAAACAAATTGGTTGTAAAGAGATGCGCAATCTATGGACCCTGAGAGCAGTCGATGAATGAAAAGAATGTCTGCAGCATCTCTACCTTTCTCAAGTGAATTCAGATTGATGAGGTTAAGACGGTCTTGATAGGGAGGCAGGATAAGTGGGTCGTTCCAAGAAAACGACGTTGAATGTTCTCGATTCTTGACACATGTACTTGCTGATAGGGGAACCACGCTTGACTGGCGTATTCAAGTAAAGGATGAACAAAGGTTAGTGTTAGCTTTCAGAATTATCTCATCAATATGGGAACGGAAGTATAGCTCCCTATCGTACAATATTCCAAGGTCGCGAAGAGATTGAACGATAGATATATATAGACTGACCGTGGAGAAGGTTTACGTGATAAAGTAATAAATTGGCACTTGACGATATTGAACTCTAAACAATTTTTAGAGCACCAGTACGAAAAACTGTCTAGGTCTTGTTAAGTCGTAAGTCCTGAGGTTAAGAGATGGTTTTGAAAAATTTGGTATCATCAGCGTAGAGAGAAATGGAGGAGTGTTGTATAATCCTATCGACATCGTTTATGGTTAGAATAAAGAAAAGGGGGCCAAGATGGCTGCCTTTTGGAACACCAGAGGTGGAGCCGATAGGTCGGATCTGAAGCGAACACTAAAAAAACGGCCTTTCAGGTAAGAAGATTTTAAGAAGATATCCATTTTAACAATATGGGTTCGTAACCAAGGGCGGACAATTTGAAAGGGATCAGTTTATGAGATATCTTATCAAAAGCTTTACTGAAATCAGTTGCAATAACGTCGACTTCTTTGACATTCTCTAAGGCAGAGAGGGCAAATGACATGAATTCGACGAGGTTTGTCGTAGTTGATCTACCTTTCAGGAAGACATGTACATATGTTAGGGGAAATAAGAGACTTGCACTGAAAGCTTAAGACTTCGTATAAAATACTTGCGAAGAGTTTGGGTATATGGGAAAGTTTAGCAATTGGACGATAATTTGTTACTTCGTTCCTTGAGCCCTTTTTGTGTATCAGGGTTATGTAAGAGGTTTTCTACATCTGAGGAAATGCTAAATCCATTACTCTTGTTAGATGTTCCCCTTCTGCTATTTTTACTTTAATGATTGCATCCAGTTTTGGGAAATATAGCGAATTGTTAAGACCTCAACTGGAGACCAACAAATCTCAAGCCGAGATATTGTTTATCGATCTTTAAGCTGTTCATCGTCGTGAGCTGTATTCGAGACTCCGTCAAAGCCGATCTCGCTGTGATACGTATTGTAGGAGAATACAACGTACAATTGGGAAGTATTTCCTCAGAACTATGTGATGTATCTAATGTTAGCCAGTAGATATGCTATCACGTAATTTCTTAAATCAGGTGCTGGAGCAGACAGTCTGAGAAACAGGTGTTGTCACACTAGGCAATATTTTTAAGAAATCCAAGTAAAACTACTTGGTTACGCCGACGACATAGACATCAATCTCCCAGAGCACCATAAGTAGATATTGACATTTTTCGAGCGATAAATAATTCCACTAATATGTGATCCAGTATGCAAGGAAAACGGAGAAGGAGACAAAATAAAAATACGTCGGTTACATTAATTCGACTACATTGAGTGACGGCTATTTCCCAGCTAAGAGGATATTCGAAATCCAACCTCTAGGTTCTGCGATTATTGAGTACTGCTTTGGCCCTTTGTCAGTTCATAGTGTTTGTCGGTAAAATTATGTATATAGGTTCAACCAACTCAATAACTCCGGGAATACCTGTATGTAATGGATTGTCTTAACAGAGGGTGAGCGTAACTACTTTAACTCTTCAATAGGTTTTGGTCTAAATCGTCCTTATTCAAGTGAACTCTAAGGCTTGTGTTTGCAGGTTTCCATTTTATAAAAAGACTCCAAATGAGGTAAAATGATTTAAGCACTCAAAGTCTTTGAAGGTATTTTAGTCCGTAAATTAACGCACCCCTTGGACTTAAGAACGGTTTAATTGCTCGAGAGTAGTACTCACTCAAATCAACAAAGTATCTAAAACAGATCTCGTCTGTGAAAATACACACCAACATTGTAATCACCTAATCCCGCACAAGAAGTCCTCATCATGTTTATCTATTTTTATCTTTCAAATAAATGCACAAATCGTATCCGTTTATGCGGAGAAACCATTTTAATTAATATGCATTGGTAAAGAACAGTCGCCAGTAAAAGATTTAATCGACTTAGATACACAAATTTTGAAACAAGATACCCACCTCCTCTGTTCAATAAAATCGCTTTCCAAGGCAATAAATTCGCAATCGACAACAGTTCAGCTCAGCATTGCAAAGCAAATGTGACATAAATTAACCGACCAGCTCCGTGTGCAAATGAGCGACCAAAAGCGCGAGAACTTGTTCAACCCGTCGCGTCGTTACCACCACCACCGCCACCGCCAAGAAGGTGTCTGTCTTAAATTAAATTTATGTACAATCAAGAATCAACATTGAATCGCATATTTATCTGCGACTAAAGTGTTTTTATTTTCCTCTTAAATGCTATCAGGTCTGTCAATCGCTTGTTGATTCCGAACTTGTTTGTTTCGGGAATTATCATCTGCTGCATTTTCTGGTCATCAAAATGATCAAATCAAGCGCCAAATACAATTTCACCCCTAACTGCAGGATGATCATCCCTGTGTAAGCATTGCAGACAGATACAACAAGGCAGTAATAACAATCAAAGGACTCAGGAGGACAACACTATTCTCTCATTCGAAATGGGGTGTGGATGAATGGCAATGGTGGTATAGACACCATTCAGGGGATGATTTCTTTGAATGGAATGGATTTACTATGTTTCACACTGGAGTGGGGAAAAGGTCTTCAAAAAGTAAAATTCTCATCTTAGGTAGGCATAATCCAATTATTATTATTGTTGTGTGCCGTTGTACCATTGTGCCATTGTTGTTGTTGTTGCGCCTTTTCGACCATCATCCGCATCATATCGGACATGGATGATGGCCGCCAATGTTGATAGTCCATTTTGTGGTGTAACACCTTTGGCATGGCAGAGGAAGGAGGATGGTTAACAGTTTGGTATCTCTTTCGTTTGAGTTATGGTGGAATAGTTCTATAATTTACCTGAAAGGTGTCAGAGTGTGATTAGGGTCTGGTGGTCATTTAAGAGCAATCTATTTAATAAATTGATGTACGAATGGTAGTAAGGACGAAGTTTTGGCAGATTCTAATGGTGATGGTATTCAATAATGTTTTTTATTTTAATATTATGGATATTAGAAGCGAAGCTGTTTGGTCCTTTTAAGGGATTGTAGCCATGAATTAGATAAATCCATCGTGACCTGGTCAGGCATGATTCCTTTACTGGTTTCCTGATTTAAATGAGACGTTGGTATCTTCGTCAACAAATGCATCAACTACATATCCTAAACTTACCTCATACGTCCATAAAAATTAAAATATCGTCAGATCTCGCCCTTTAAGAAGAAAATTGAAAGCTGTACGTAGCAGTGAGGCACGGGATATAGTGATAATTGTAATAAATGGTCAGAATGGCATTCTTATATGGAGGTAGTATGGACAACCAGCAAATGACTTAAATACTGAAAAAGACTTGAAACAAGAGATACGATGGTGGGTAAGAGGGGGCTTGCACTTTATAAGTATTTTTGAGTTAACTGTGTGACCTCACTGAAACATCCCTGCTTTTCCGACAGGTCGCGAAATGGTATTCGCCGAGGAGCGCTTTCCTGGTTCTGCGAAGAGTAGAACTTTCGCCTAGGAAGTGAACTATGTTTTCTTCTGCGTCTGTATTGCTACAGCCTCTGCATCAGTTGTACTTGGTCACGTTCCTCTTGAAGAGATTGTTTCAGGTAAGGACGAGCTGTACAGCAACTTCGACCTAGTGTAAAAACTGCGTATTACCCGTTTGCGAGCGAATGAACACCTGGGGCCTATTTCATAAAACTACAAGTGTTGTACTTGTAAACTTGTAACTAGAAGCACAAATAAAGTATGGAGTTGTACTTTTGTGTTCCATAAACATTTTGCAGCACTTGTAGCGCAGCAAATTCAAATAAGTTTAGCGATCAAAATGCTACAAGTCTACAAGTCTGTAACTACAAGGCTAGTAAAAGTTGCTGTTTGACTGACAGAGCATGATTACTATTAGTTTCGTGTCGTAGTGACGATCCAACGTTTCTTAGCTTGAGATCATTTTAATTTTTTATATAATACGTGTGGTTAACACGTTGTCAAAGTACTAAATTCTAACTGGGAATAAGCCAAATTTTTCCAGTACGTGATTTTATTAGTCGTTCTACACTTGTAAGAAATTCACTTGTAGTTACAAGACCATGGCTAATAATTGTTTGCGCAAATACTTCTATGACACAAAAAAACTCTCCGCAGCTGTAAATTCACTTGTTATTACAGGCCTGTCATACTTGTAGTTATTAGTGAATTGGCATTCTTTATGAAACAAAAATGTGCACATAATTTACAAGTTACAAGTGAATTCACAAATAATTATTAGTGTTGTAGTTTTATGAAATAGGCCCCAGCTCTACGACCCGCAGAGTCTTCGAGTCAAACCAGGACGGACAACGCAGTAGAGGAAGACCTGGCCTTCAGGTGACGCGCACAAGTAGAAGGGGACCTCAACTGACTTGGAGTGTGCAACTGGAGGCAGTTAGCTACGGACCGGGCTAACTGGAGAGGTTTGTTGGTTGAGGCCCCGGTGCATCCCGAACTGTAGCGCCACCTAAGTAAGTAAGCTCTGGAAGAAGAAATGTAGAATGTAGTTTCGTGGATAATTCTCTGAAAATTTCGAAGGTTAATTGACAGCAAATTATCTGAATTCATTTCAACTCAAGTTGCTTTGGATGGTTTTAACTCTACAGTCCACCATATAAATTCTGGTGTCCCCCAAGGCTTCGTTATATCTGTAACTCTTTTTCTTCATTTTTATAAGTCATCTGCCTGTTAATTCTTATTTCCTTTCAAACGACAATACATACTCTTTTCTTAGCATATTCGTTACTAGGCTCACGTCACTACTCGTCGGCAGTCGAACAGAAGCTGTAGCGTATGATTTAGCGGAGCAAAGTCTAGAATCAATCATATTTCTATACTTCAGCAGATGTTGGTAAAAATGGCAAAATTTGAAAATGATACTCACCATTTCTTTATTGAATGTATTACCACCTACCTATATGACATCATCTCTGGTTTAGCAAGATTGAGAAACGGCAGCGTTCCACTCTGTTCGATCCCGGGAACGCTGCTTCCAGTGCACTGGTTCCAGGTGCCGATCATGGTCCGTGGACGAACCGGGTTAATTTGCCATTTTAGGGGGATTAACTACCCGATACTGTTGTCTCTACCATACCCGAGGTTTTTTTTTAGTTGCCAAGGAAATTATTATTACCCCTTAGACTCGAGCCGTGTGTTCCGGTATTAGTAGTCAACTATGGGAGTATGAGTGCTGCCGTTGGTCCTTTAAGGGTTCATCCGCCACCATTTCTAATTCAGATCTCTGCCCAGTCCTTGTAATTCCTTATAGACCTTTGATTCGATTATGTCGATGCAGCTACGTCGTCTGCTGCCGTCCGGAAACAGGAAAGTGTGCCTAACTGAAAGAGCACTCTATTCAGTAGGCAAAGAAGAAGAAGAAAGGTCATCTTTGGGTGCCCTCATTTCTCTATTCTAAAGGGATAAGCTCTGACAAAAGTTTGGTCAAACTCCGTTAATAAGTATCATAGTAGAGCGTATAACAAAATGGGAACTAGTAAGCGGCAATGGTAAGTGCATAATTGAAAAACACTTTTACGATTGACATTGATATCATTGTTTGAGAAAACTCAGCTATCATAGCCTGATCCTACCAGTTTTAACAAACCCGTGCTTGGTCTATCGTATGTACTGAAAGATGATTATATCTAACAGATATTGATTGGCTGCACACGATCAAGCGAGCGTAATATCCATTAATTAGTCTTTAACTTTCCAGTCGTATTCATCGTATACTAGCAAACGTCTCCTTAGACGTCGTTGGTTTAAGGGGAGAAACTAGTCTGCAAAGCAAAATCGCATCTGACATCCATGATCGTAATGCCAATGATTACGTAATTGCAGAAACAACTTGTGTCACATCACTCCGGAAATGTAACAATTAAGTTTCATTCGTCGGCGACTACTTCCTCGGCAAAGATACAAACACTTGCATATACATATGTATGCCAATACCACGAAGTATGTCATAAGATAACGAAACGTTCTGCAGATAATCTAAACCACGAAAATCGTACATTTTAATTAAAATTTCAATCGTCCAACCGTACTAACTACACAAACGTAATTAAATAAAAATACTAGCACTAGGAAGAATCCTGTTTCAAAACATATTACATTTGAACCGGACCCTCTCTGGCATTTAATTCATCCAAACAAATCCACAACGGTCTGTGAAAAACATTTAATGGAGAATTTATTGCTAAATACATACATATCAGTACACGGATGGACCGCTCTCGCCCTTTTGTCTGCCTCCCGTATCCGCATGTCGTCTTACCTTTTTAATAAAATTAATTTTATTTGCTAAGCACTGTTTCGGTGTGTGTGCATGTGTGCGTGCGTGCATGTACCTACTCCTCACATCAATTGTCCTTGTTTATACCTTGTTAGGTTTCGCCTAGCACTTATCGTTCGAGGAAAATTTGTGTACGAGTATGACCACCACAATTGTTAGCTGCTGCTGCTGCTGCTGCTTCTGCCCCCGAAACGAACGAATCAGCGTCGAATTGTTTTCCTGAATTCCCCAAATACCCTTTGGTGGGCGGGGGCGGCGTTGCTGGTACGGATACCGTACCCGAGACAACAATAATACGTGTGTAGATGCAAAGAGATACACTTTACATACACATAGCACTCATCTCGGTATATTGCGCTTTTTAATGAACCAGAATCAATTATTTTAGCAAGGGTTTCCCTAGGTCCTATTTATGCGCGCTCAGCATACCCAAGTAAGTCTCGCCCCCCGCCCACCTTACGGATGGAATGTACCCCATTATTTAAGTGTTTTAGTTGTAGCGATGAGCACATATACTTGGCACTTTGTATGGGTGATTCAACTCAAACGGTGGCTAGGCCAGCAGTACAGTTGGGGGGTCCGACCTTTCACGGTTCCATTGAACAGATACTATAGATACGTATGCAGAAGAGACGAAGAAGAAGCTTAACCATGCGAAAAGGGAAACAAGGGTACCCAGTCGGATCATAAAGATGTCTGGGAAGTTGAAAGCCGCAGTTTTGTGTAAGTGAACACCTCCTTAGGCGGCGTGCAATGCCCACCTTTTGGGTTGCGATTCTCACTCGAGAAGAAGAACCTGGTGTATTCAGCAGCCATTCTGCTTTCGGGAGTTGCTCTATAGCTATGAGTTTGTGTATGTGAGTTTCTGGGAATTTTATTAAAATAGTTTGCTTCTTTGCTTAGTTTGTGTGTATCTGTGTGTGGTTGTCATTAACCGCACAACTGGATTTGTATATACATTTGGTGCTTCCTGATAGAAGGAAAGGGATTTCCTTTGTTACTTTGCATGGATTCTGTTATCTGTATAGGGTGTTTAGGGAAAAAGGACTTTTTGTTTATAATTTTGCGTCGTCTCAAGGAGACTCGGAAATCCTTTTGTTGTGCTAGGTGAAGGCACATACATATAAATGGGGAGTGAGTGAGACTACTAATGTCCATGGAGGGCTAACGAGATTGCGAAAGTTTTAAACATCCAAGACGGACTGAATGCAATGACCCTAAAGTTGGTAAATTATGCGCACTCATTTGTATATATATTTTTTTTTTTTTCTTGTTGTAGGTATGTGTGTTGTAGAGGAAGGAAGGACTCTGTTGAAAGGGGAAAAAAGGAATTTATTTTAACATTTTAATAGAATACATTGGTAGATGCTTAGTATTGCATAAATTGTGACTTCTTAGATTGGAATCGACGGTTGTTTTGCTACCTTTTATTGCATTGATAAATTTTTCCACGAAAAAGTTGAATTTTAGTCTAAGTAAGTCCAGGAAAAGGAGTTCTTTGATTGGTGGATTATATAACTGGTTACAAAAGTGATCTTAATCATCCGATTCATTTAAGAGACTTGTATGACAATAAGTTCATTTTACAGTGCCAGAGGACGTTCCTCCCGTACAAATCCCCTGATCTCGATGATATACTACCAGTGCAATTACAGCAAAGTTTCGATACTTTAAGTCCTTGGCTTTACAGTATCTTAAGGAGTTGTTTAAACTTTGGCTACACCCCTAGATCCTGGATGAGGGCCAAAATAGTCTTTATACCGAAAGGCGGTAAGACCTACCAAAATATAAAGATCAGCCTATCCCCTTTTCTATTAAAGATTTTGGAAAGGCTGATCGACGTCCACATTAGAACAAAATTAGATAGTAATCTCCTATCGGTATCGCAACACGCGTATCCCTGTAGTCGTTGGTAAAAATCATTGAGAAATTTTTAGAGAACAAGGATTTAACCATATTTCCTCCCTTGATATTGAAGGAGCTTTAGAAGCTTTATCTTCTACACTTCTTGACTTGAAGGATGACTACTATGCATGTTTATCCATGCTGAACTGGTGTGTTGTCTAACCAGAAAGTTGGTGTATAGGGGTACCACCGGTAGAGTATTATCACCACAATTATGGCTCATAGTAGTGAATAAGATACTTCTGATCTTGGTTAAAGAGTGGTTCAGTGTCATAGCCTACGCGAACGACATTGCGATAGCAAGTTCATTGTTACAGTTAGAGACATGAAGTTAGTTTTAATAAATTCGCAAAGTGGACCGATAGAGTCGGTCCTAGTATTGTTTATAAGAAGATATAAAATACCATATACAGGTCATTGAAATGCTATTTGCAGATTACGCCAGATACTTGCGGGTTATTCTCGATAAAAACTTAGTTGGAAACTGAATATTCAAGACCGTGCTAGAAAGGCCTCGATTGCTCTCTTTTCATGTAGGAAGGCCTTAGACCCTAACTGGGGTTTCCAGCCGTAGACTATTCACTAGATATACACGGTAGCCGTCAGCTCCACCCCCATATAAGGAGTACTAGTCTGATGGACGACACCAGACAAAAAAAGCAGCATTGCAATACTTGAGAAGGTTCAAAGATCAACCTGCGTCTGAATAAAGGGCGCCCGTACAACCACTTCTACAGTTGCACTAGAAATTATGCTCCATCTTCTTCCTGTTGATATTTTTGGGAAGCTAATGGCGACGCAGTGGCTCAAGTTGTTAGTGCGTTAGACTACGAAGCGAGGGGTTCCAGGTTCAATCCTACCTAAAATTTATTTCACGGCGCCACTTCTCGCGAACATCTGACAAACATCTGAGAGTAAAAGTGTCATGAAAAAGCTTCTCAAATCAAAATTTGACCTTCAGATGTGGCATTAAACAGTATGTCCTTTCCATTCGTGTAAAAAATATTTAACACGCACAACACGAATGGTTGTGAGAAGCTAGGCCCTGATTCCCATGGACCTGTCATGCCAAAAATATATATTTTTCTATTTTTTTTTATTTCGGCTAAAGCAGCAATACGGCTTAGGGAATCTTTGCAACTGGCTCGTGGATATATGGGCCACGGAAGCATCCTTAAGAAATTCCTAGCAATTTGGACTACATTAAAACCAAGATTCATAGAAGAAGTGCTTGGGAATCAGGAGGATCCAAGACAGAGTGTGGAATAGATGCGTGAGTTTACTTCAGGTACTTCATATTTATATCATCCCCCTTGACTCCCGGACCACAGCAGGTAGCGGCTTCACGGACTGCTGTGACTTCTACTTGTAATACGATTAACTCAATAGAGTGCAGCGTTATTGTTTTCTACATACATAAATAGTCAAGCTGCGATAAAACCCTTGGAATCGCCAATAATTCGAACCAAGTTAGTAGAGCAATGCCGTAGGTCTCTAACGAGATCGCTCTCAGGTGCGACGTATCCCTGTGCTGGGTTCCAGGCCACAGGGATGTTCCAGGCAATTGTAAAGCGGACGAGGTAACTATGGAGGGTGCAGACCGAAACCTCCCTGACAATAGGGGTGGGGGGGAACCGTCAGCACCTATTAAATCTGTAAAATTCCAATTAGGTACCGCAGTCATGAGAATGGCAAACACATGTCTCTCTTCTAAATAAATCTGGCCAGAGCTGGATCGTAGGAAAACCCGCAGACTTATTTCCGTCAATAGGACAAATCTGAGAAAAATAGTTGGCGCCATTACAGGGTACTATCTGGTAGGCAGATATGCCAGAAGGTTTGGTGCTCCTTTCAACGATTTCTGTAGACACTATGACTCATTCTGTGTACCTGTCCAATTCCTTCGGTCTAGAGAAGCAAAAACCCTAGGCGAGTACTTCTTCCAGGATCTTGGCGATCTAGCTAGATAATACTTTGGCAAAACAAAAAGCTTTGTACCGCGTCCAACTAGTTTAATGCCTAAACGGCGAACCATACCTCTTCGGTTGGGGTTTACACTGGCTTTGCCTCTTGTTCCATTGGGAAATATCCATGTAGGTTTCTGGTACTGGTAATACGATTTTTCCACAGTGGTATCACAATGGACCTTCTCTTTGGTCTAACCCAACCAACTAGCCCATATTTATTCATATTCCAGTTCAGCTCGTGAACTACATAGGATAATACCTCGATATCTGGTGCTGGCTGATAGTATACGTAGTCAACCAGTCAGTCGAGGAAGAATGGATTTTGAGGCTAGAAACGATCAGTTTAGTTTTGCTCGGACTATACTAATAAGTGCAGAGACTCTGAGTATTTACAATCATTATGCTCAACATGGAAGGAATTATTTCTGTTCATAGTCTTACCAAGATTTGGTGTACCACATACACATTTGAATTTGAATTGCATTGAATATTTGGTGGATTTGGTGTGACATACACATTTTGATGTTGTCTCATTTTGGAATAAACTCTCCAGGGTTAAACCTCATGGTTTTTTATGGTCTTTAGCGGCAAGCTGCACTTAAAATAGCCATCTGCAACGTAAGATTTGCAGAAACAAACTAGAACAGATTATTGAAATAATTCTTAAACTTTGCTTAATCCGATGTCTGTCAGAGATCGTAGCATTTTTACTCATTCTCCGCTTTATACAAGGCTCTGGTTGATCCAATCCATCCTTGGATAGCTTGGTAGTAGTGTTAGATCCATAGAATCACATCGAACCTCTTTTGGCCTAAATGTATCTGTAGGCCTTAGCCTCTTACAAAATCGGCTACAGTGGAATTTTCTGACTTCCGTTTTGTAGAGTATCGAGCTTACTTTATTACTTCCCTGGTGCCTTTGGCTAAACTCAACTATGTCCGTTGGCGTCGGAACTACTTTTTTCCTGAGTTCAAGAAAGATGCTACCTGTCATGAACTGTATATCTATAGTAGGTACCATTTAATAAATTTTTTTTGTCAGTTGGTATACAACAACAACGACAAAAAATCCATCTCTCCATTTCCTAAATTGGTCATTGACATGACAAATCAGATGAAATCACATTAAGCCCATCACAGTTTGTTGACACATCAACCAACAACGTCACTCACTCAAGAATGTCATCACCAGTGTGTGCCGCGTCCCGTCATCGTGATCGTCATCGTCGTCGTTCCATCTAAATTAAGATTTCCAAAAATATACACAACGAATACATTTCCATTATTCTTTTATTATCTCTATCAACTCGCACGCCTTTTTCGAGGCAATTGCACCTAGGCCCCTCGCACAAATTAATTTTATACGAGCTCCCCAATGGGAATGTTGATATTTTTCCTGTGTGGGCCAGGGTGGTGGGGTGAACCAACAACCAAAATTCAGTGTGAAGTGGGGGGAAAGAAGGACTACATTTGCCGTGTGTAATATAATGGTTATTTTTATGCGCAAATATTTACTAATTACCTTAGCTTTTTATGCGGCCATAAACACTGCATCATCAAAATAATAACTCATACGGTAATCAGGAACAATCATCGCGTGCATCCTTTGTTGTAGCGGCGCAAATAAAACAACAGCGTACAACAACGGGCAAAAGTACAAGAGCTCCTTTGATGTCCATCAACCGCATGGCGTATAACAATAAATTTAATCGTCTGTTGACGAATTTCATTGATGGCCCGTGTAGATGATGAGAATGATGATTGTGATGAGGTGACGAATGATGTTATTGTATGTGGTGTGGTGTGTGTTGTTATTTTTGCAGTCCTTTTTTGGTACCGCACCATGGTTGTGCGCATGCAATGTGCACTGTGTTACCGACAAGGATGCGAATTGTCGAAAGGAACAAAAAAGCATCCCTTATCTACCAACAGATGGCAGTTCTCACCTGTGCATTGTCCTGATTGCACCGTAAATTGCAACCCTCACCATAATTGGGATAAGGAAGTGCAACATATGTTTTTTTTTGTCTCTTGAGGACAAAGTAATAAAAATAATGCATTTTGCTAATAAATACTCTCACTCGCTGCGAGTGTGTGTGTACAATTATCTCATAGAATCATAAAATCCACAGCTCACCTAAGTGGTTCTACGAGGATATTCGCCGGCATTCACATGCAGGCTCGGGGAACCATTTGTGTGCGCGGTAAAATTCGAATATCGACAAAGTGAAACAACCAGGACCAGGCCCAGAATAAATGATTCACAGTGGAGGAGGGGGATGCGAGTCGGATAAAAAATATATACACATATATATTATAATGGATACAAAAGCTGAAACAGCATTCCCTTCGATACTTCTTCGATGCTCCTTCCATCTTACCCCGTCCCCACATCGTCGCTGGGTATTTACGCTTACATACAATTTTGTACATTTTATAGGCGGCATCATCATTCTCCAGTGCCCCGTACTGCTGAAGAAATTGCAAAGATGTATGTTAAGTGGTGACGACGACGACGGCAGCCTGCCTTTCTTAGACCCGAAAAGCCTCAAATATAACTTACCCAAGGAGGGAGGATGAATGCGTGTATATGAAAAGCAGCAGAAAAATTCCAATAATAAAAGATCGTATTAAGAAGATTCTCATGCGGTCGTAAACATTTTTACGATCTTTTAATGGGCTTTTTGTAGCGAGCGAGTAGTGGCAGTGCCAGCAGCAGTATCAGCATTAGACAGGCATCGTCGCTCGGTCGGTTGTCGGTATAAGAGGTAAGGTTGTGGTAGTGCGTTGACTCCTTTTTCTGGTGCACAGTCTTATATTTACTTTTTTTTTTTTTTTTTTGACTTTTTTTGGATTTGCAGAGACATTATTTTGATTTTGTTCGTCGTTTTATTTTGAGTGGATATTTGAGTGATTTATGGGATTTTTTTTTGTCGTGTTGTTGTTGTTGTTGTTGAGTGGGAAGTACCTACCTAGGTATCTATTTTGTGGTGGGATTTGCGATTTTTCTCATTTCCTCTTAAAGTTGGGATAAATAAAGAAGAGTCATATTTTGCAAATTGGAAATTGCATGAATTGGAAACTTATTTGAATGGTGGTTGGAAGGTTTGGGTGTTTATTGGGATGCGTAAGTTGGTGGGTGGTCGTTTATCGACTAGTAGTGACAATATTAGTTTTTTTTCCCACAGATGGAAACACCATAAGCACTACGAATACGCACAACATTGATTGCCAGGTTTACGATATTTTTCTTCGTTTGCATTAGTCACACAATTTGCAATAAACCAATCACAATGGCTTTACTTCTACATACATATTGTATGAGGCTTCTTACTTTGAAAAGGCTAAGCAGCTGAGCTCCTCGAACCAGTGTGAGTAATAGTTTGAGAGTTTAAAGGTATCAAGCCAAGTCTTTTCAGTCCAAGTGGATCTGAACTACTTCATACGTTAGACCAATCAGTCTGACATCATTTTTACTAAAAACTTTGGAAAGAATTTGTGCCAAACATATCAGACCAAACCGTCTTTAAGCATCAGCACGCTTAGGTAGGTAGGCAGGTAGCAGTGGTTGTGTCAGTAAGCCGCTCTGACAACACAATTAACGTAAAAAGCGCCGTTTTAATACCACAACTCAAGTGACCTAATGGATGTAAAAAGGGTATTAGCTATTACAGGTAACGGAAAAGAGGGAGAATTATTCAAATCCACCCCGTTACATTGAAGAAACTAAAAATTACCCCGATACTAGTCTCCGCCAACTCTAATAGGTTGTCGAAAAAGGGTTTACTTAGTGTACGCTGTCTGTAAAGGAAAATGTAAGATTGTTTCTGTCTCGTTAGCAGTATTGCAGCTGCGATAATGTACATTAAATGGAATGCCTATTTTGGCCGCAGGAACCCCGATGGGCCAATGGCCAGTACTAATTGCTTCTACTTAAAAGTTCTTGTGTTCTACCCCAGCAGTAATTCGGCCACATTTGCCTAGATATGACGCAGTTCCTCACCCTCTGTCATCTGCAGTCAGCCTTTGATAGATAGTGCGCCAAGATACTATCCTTAGGAGCCCGCAGCGGGCCATTCACCTCCTACGCGAGGGAACCATCAAGGGCAGAACCCCGCCTTGCTAGTTCATCAGATCGCTCATTACCCTCAATGCTACTGTGACCCGACACCCAAAGAAAGCTAATCCTGAACCGATGACCCAGATAGGCAAGGTCCTCTTTGCACTGTTCTACGAGCTTCGAAGATGAAGTGGCAGATGAAATAGCCTTGATAGCTGCCTGGCTATCAGTGAGGATGGCTATAGTGCCATGGTGTGGTGGTTTGTTTGAGTAGGCAGCAAGCCTGTCGTACAGAAACAACTTCCGCCTAGAAGACGCTGCACGAGTCAGGGAGCCGGTAAGATTTGGAAATACTGAGAGGAGCAGAGAATATCCCGTCCCTACCCCACAGTCCATTCTAGAACCGGCGGTGAATATTATTGTATCGAACCCGTCTCTCTGACCGCACTGCATGAAGATAAAATCATGATATGAAGGTCGATTGGTAGAAGATGCAATATTACGTTTAGAGTTTCAGCTGGACCGCAGTTCTTTGTACTTTGTTGAAAAGTTTGATGTTTTAATTTTTCCGTAACGCAGGCCACCAGACTAGCGATTCATAGGAAAGTATAGGACGATGCTAAAGAGCAACAGTTCAGTTTTGCTTGGGTTGACGCTGAGTCCACATCCAATGGCCCATTTACTAATCTTGTCCAAGACACCTTCCATAATCTCACTAATTACCGAAGGAAACATCCCTGATACCAGTATTACCACATCATCCGCATACGCGCCGACCTTGACTCCATCTAGGATTGATCTAGGCTATTTCGTATGTGTGTGTCTAAAATACGTTCCAATGTCTTTAGAAGGAAAGAGGATAAGCTGTGGGTCCGAAATCCTTTGCGGATTCATGTCCCCGCTTCTCAGCTTTCGGAATAAACACAACCCGAACAGGTCTTCAGCTCAGAGGAACATGGTTCAAAAGAATACAGCCTCTATAGATAGGTACTAGCCATGGGACCACTTGGTCCAAAGTTTTCTGCAGCATAACCGGAATTATGCCATCAGGGCCAGCCGACTTATAGGGAGAGAAACTGTTAATAGCCCAGGAAGTGTTAACTGCTGTAATTGTTATCTTAATGTCATTCCAAGATGAGGATTGCGGGACATGAAGGTCCGGTGCAAGAGCTATTCCATTTTTGTATCCTGGAAAGTGAGTTTGCATTAAAAGTTCAAAAGACTTTTTTGAGGAGTCCGTACAAGTCACATTCGGCCACTTAATAAAAGACGGGCTGGAGTGTTCCTCGGAGAGTATTTTACTCAATCTGGCCGAGTCCTTTATGGTTTCAATGGACTGACAGTAATTCATCCAAGCCAGAGATTTGGCCCTTTTATTGGATTTTTTGTATTCTTTGAGGCAGTCCTTATATGGTTGCCAGAACTTGTCTTTAAAGCAGATATTGAAGATATCTCTAGTAATCTTCCTAAGATTACAACTTCGTTCCACCAAGGAGGGAATATTTTCTTACTGTGTTTAATAGGACAGGAAACCTTAAAAGCCGTACACATGGCCATTTCTAGTGTCCTGATTTTGGCGATTTTCCTCGACTGATTCAATTTTCAAGTCGGGAATACTGCAAAGTTTTGATTTGATCACCTGACCAAATTTCTTTCAGTCAATTCTCTTAGGGTTTCTAAATAGCTTAGGAGCCTCGATCTCAAGACACACATTGTCTCCATCTATGGTCTGAAAAAGACAGACGATCGGATATCCGCACGCACGCTTACACCGAAGGGAAATTCGTGGAAATAGCTCTCACAGACGTAGTTCACACCATCAAAGATACCCTCAAGTACAAAGAAGCTGCTATCTCTCTCGATATCTTACTTCATATAGAGGGAACCTTCAATAACGTAAAGCTTCTTGGTATTATGGAAGCCCTCTTCAGGTACAGTAAAAAGAAGGTAATAAATAACTGCACTGAACACATGCTATCCTACCGGATATTAACAGCTGATATAGGTAGTGAAACTAGGAAAGGAAGATTGCAGAACGGGACCACTCAAGGAGAAATTCTTTCTCCCTTGTTATGTATACTGGAATTGGATGAGGTTCAAATGTATACCATATGCTGATGACACTGGACGAACTCATGCACATTACGCAAAGTTGGGCGGACCACTGCGATCTAGGTGTCAACAGAGGAATGACCGACATTGAATTCTTCACGAAAAAATACAAGCTAGAGGCTTTCCTAGGAATTCGAATCTCAATCCAGTACCCCCACAGCAGCCATGGAGACAATCTTGAACTTACTCCCTATAGGATTATCGGCCCATACCGAGTGCTAACACATGTTGCAGTGCATCGAAATATTTCTGGTATTCCTAGGTGTGAACACTGATTTCTTGGTGTTGACACAATTGTCAAGAAAATCAAAACATCTTGATTTTCATCGCATGTGTCATGTGTATGGGCTGCTTTAGGGGTAAAAATATCGGCCGGACTGTCTGCTGTTAGACTCAAGAATTTAGGACATTTCAATGAAAGGACAGCAACGGAATACAGGACTATCTGGAAGGAAATACAGGCGACCTTTTAAGTAAGGAATATCTTTTCAATACAAGTTGCACAGTTCGATTCCCCAAACGCGCAAAAAAGTGGCAAGGTTTTGCCGTTCCACACTAGGATGGAGTAGTAGTGTACACAGATGAATCACATATCGATGGAGAATTGGGGGTGATGGTCTACTGCCACCACCTCTCAATCACGCATTCCATCTGGAACAATTCGTAACTGTCTTTCACGCAAAGATTTTTAATATACTGAAGGGCGCGGAACTACTACTTAGCCATAAAGGCACTAGCAAATCCAAGAATCAACTTGAAATTGGTGAAGGAATGCAAGGAAAAACTCAATATCTTAGCAACCTACTCCCAGGACAATCTGACTAAATTGGGTACCTGGTCATTGCAATATACGAGGGAACGAAGCTGTGGATGAAGAGGGCGGGAATCATAGTTATACCTACGGTTACAATCTTAGGAGTAGCCTTAAAGGTTGTCAAAACCGAATACAGTAGCTCGTTCACAAAACACCACGAATACATGTGACAATTTAGATGGATGGTCGGTATATACACCGGACACATCAACCTCAACAAACACGCATACAGACTGGGACTGGTGACATCAAGCAACTGCCTGGGATTTGACGAAGAGGAAGAAAGCCTAGAGCACTTTCTCTGCGAATGCCCCTCATTAGGGGCGCTCAGATACAAACACCTGGGAAGACACATCCTGTCTGGTTATCTTAGACGTTACAGTTTTGGAAAGATCTTAGAGTTCGTCCGAAATACTGGACGTTTCCCGGAACAGTGAGCCCCACCCAACCATCCCCAAATTAATCTTTCCCTTCACTTAAATCCTCCCTTTTACCCTTTTGTACCACACAGTCTCTTTAGAAAGGAACACAATGGGCCCAATCGGCGACCTACGTGTGAGGTCATCCTCACCCTCCTAAACCAAACCAAACCACACGTTAGATACGATCTAATATTATACGTGAGTATGCACGTAAATCAATACCGGACTTAGCATACAAGTTGTGCTGCAATTCGTATGGTATTGCTATAGAATGCAAAAGGATGCCCAACTAATTTACTATATGAGGTTAGCGGAGATATAATAGGTCTGGTTTGCAGTCTCTGCCCCATATAGCTGAGTGAAAAGTGTTCTAGCCATTATCATTAAAGCCATATGTGTCTGTCCATTAGGAGAGCTCATATCTATCGACCCATCTATATTTACTAAAGGCTGCTCTATGTCGATGAAGACTGCTAAAGTGAGGTCCTTCAGAATAACCGATTTTTCGGATTATGCAGAGTGCTCTACCCCGATTTACGTTTGAAGTAGGGCTAGTCGGATGCACAGATATCACTACTTTTTTACTTCAGGTATGCTTTGCCGCATCATCCTCCGTCTTCTTCAGAAAAAGTCCCAGACAGAGTGACTCAGTGGCTGATGCATCCAACTACTGAGCGGGATTTCGAGGTTTGATTCTCCGGCAATAACCTCCGAACATCTGACAAACCTCCAAGAGCATATAATCCAGCATATAATATACCACGAAAATTACGAATGGTTGCGAGTAGGTAAATCCTGGATTCCGTACGCATCTGTTGCATCTACCATCTATAGAGTGTATGTCATAAGTCCTGCTCTCTCTGGTAAAAAAAAACTGGTGTACCACTGTGCAGACTTGATTGTGAGATTGAGGAAGGTTTACTCAATCTTAAGCTTCCCTAAGTAGCGAATTTTAGCGAAAATTTCGATTGAGATAGGTAACACTTCTCGGTTCTTTACAAAGGTGTCTAGTCTATGCCTAGTTTGTCTTCACTAATTTTGACAATGGATTGCTAGCAACAATCAACTTCCTTGGAGAAGAATACAAAGAGATATGTATATGGATATCGTGTCATAAAGGGTGTTGCCAAATATACTCCACTTCTTGACAAAATAAAGTAGTACCTATTTTTCATGTTTCAGTTCAGTATCCATTACTATTACTGGTCGTGGCTACTACATATCTTCACAAATACTTACCAATGTTGTGCTGACGATTGAATTTTATTTATTTTTACAAACAAACCAAGGCTTTTTACCAAAATTGTTCCACTCTCACTGAACTAAACTACTCCATGCACCAATACATTTTCATTTCCTTCTAAACTTGCCCGCAATTACTTCGAAATCAAAATGCAAGGAGAACAGGCAAAAACCAAAAAAAAAAAAAAACATAATTCCTTCATTTCATTCATCTAAAAGTTTTTATTTGCAATAAAAATTTAATAAACCTGTAAAATGTTCTCATTTTACCTTTGCCTGCAAGAACAGGTAATCGATAACCAACACTCTCTCTGTTTGTGGACGCGCTGCAGAAAAAAAAAAGCGAAAATGTGTGCCACACATAAAACCAAAAAAAAAAAAAACAAAAAAAATTGTATACGATATTATGTATGGATGTATTATAAAGTAAAATTTTACGAGCATATTTTAGTAGAGGTCGCTGTTTTCGCTCTTTGACACATCCTGCCGAAACAATAAAGAAATCGTGTATTAAAATTTTAAGTGTACTACAAACTCTCCGAAGAGTCCTATTGGTGAAAGTTATTATTCACTTGAACTTAAAGGATCCTAACAGATGAGGAAACTTTTAGTCAATATCGAATGCTATAATATTAAAAGCCTATTCATTGCAGTATGGTATTATTCCGCAAAACTATGACTATAACCATGATTGCTATTGGAATAGGCCTTCTTTTAAAATAATACTCGGTGTTTTATCAATCATTACGATGCATATTTTTAAATGCCCTCAAGAACTCTTTGTGGCCCTATATAATGTTCAGGTGGATAATAGACAGTTTGAAGGCCTATAAATATTATGTTAACAAATTATTTTGATTTCTATTAATTTTTTTGAAAGAGTTACCTGTAAAAAAATGATGAAACTCCAGATATAAAATAACTCCAGATATCAAGTCTGGCATTTAGACTGCAGTCGAGCGTACAGACAGTCAGACAGTATTGGCGGACCTACTTTTTTGAACTTCTGCATGAACATTCTGCATACTTAAGTACTACAGATCGGAGCGAACCTCGGTCTCCACTAATAAGCCTCTCCAGTTAGCCCGGTTCTTAGCTAACTGCCTCCAGTTGCACACTCCAGTTAAGGTCCCCTTCTACTTGCGCGCGCTACCTAAGGCGTGGTATTCATCTACTGCGTTGTCCCTCCGGGTTAGATTCGAAAACTCTACGCGCCGGAGCATTTGTGTCCATCCGCTCTACATGTCCTAGCCATCAGAGACGACTACTTTTTTGCAATTTTTTGACTAGGTCGAGGATGAGGATTTGGTCATCCGCTTTAGATAGAATCTAAAGTTCCGCGCCATAAAGCAGAACTAGGATGATCAAAGTCTTATACAGAGTCTCCTTAGCTTTTCGGAATAGGGCTCTACTACACATTTGTCTTCTCAGCCCAAGGAAAAAGCGATTGGCAAGAGTTATTCTTCGTTAAATTTCTGCTAAGATATTATCAGAATTTATAGCAGAGCCGAGGTAGACAAAGTCCCTTACTACCTCAAATTTATAGCTGTCGATTGAACACACCGGTGACAGCCCGATGTGTTCTAGCAATTATGTTAATGTCGTCGGCGTAAGCTAGTAGTTGCACAGACTTTTCAAAGATTGGGCCTACGGCGTTGGCTTGTGAGTTTCGCACAATTCTTTCAAGTATGATGTTGAAGGAATCTCATGACAACTTGTCTCCTTATCTAAATCCCTTTTTAACATCAAAGGTCTCGGGGAGATCGTTACCAACCTTGATGGAGCAGCGAAAGTTCTCCATCGTCATCATGCACAGGCATACGAGTTTGGCAGGGATGCCAAAACTAGACATAGCTCTGCTGTATAGCTCGTCTCTATAAATGCTTTCATATGCGGCCTTGAAATCGATCAAAGATTGTGGTTTTTTCCAGGATCTGCCAAAGTGTGAAAATGTGATCGACTTTGGACTTTCCTGGTCTGAAACCACACTGATAAGGGCCAATCAGGTTGTTAACGAAGGGTTTCAGACGTTCACCCAATATGGCAGATAGGATCTTGTACGCGATGTTGAGGAGACTGATACCTCTGTAATTGGCGCAATTGAGGGAGTCTCGGTTCTTGTGGATCAAGCAAACAATGAGATTCCATTCATCAGGCAGAATTTTTGAGATGAGTTGGTGTGTGTTCTCTACCAAATCTCCTCCAGCTGCCTTGAACAACTCGTACTGTAGGCAATCAGGTCCAGCAGCTTTGTTGGACCTAAGTTTGGATATCGCTATCCTAACTTCGTTTTGGTCAGGTGGACGGAAGTTTTGGCTATCATCATCTGGTTTCAGTGGTTCGTTCTGCCAGACAGCGGTATGTTGGTCTTCGTCGCTGTTATACAATCTGCAGAAGAAATTTTTTCATATTCTCCGCACCGACTGTGACTCTGCTATGAGGTTTAATTCTTCATTTCTACAGGTTTCTGTGTGGGTTTTGTTGGCTTGACACGTTCTTTTTACCTGTTGGTAAAACTTCCGTACATTATTCCTGGAGTATATTCTCTCAGTATTTCGATCGCGCGGTTCTCTTGTTTTTTTATTCTTTCGGAAAAGCCGATGTTCTTTCCATCTCGTAGATCTCACGAGCAGCCCTCGTTCTTCTTTGCAGTGCAGCTTTGTATGCTTTTGTGCTTGCCGGCACTCTTCGTAAAACCATGGTTTTTTGATGGTGGTCTAGCGAAACCCAGCACATCAGTTGCGGCACTTCTGATGGCTTGTTGGCAGCGTTGCCACTGGTCTTCGGCACTTGATGCTGGCGGCATAGGAGTCGTTGAGAGATTTCGGGATACACATTCGACAAAAGTTCTGGCGGTCTCTTGCGATTGCAGCTTTACAACGTTATGTCTTTTCACAGTAGTGAGTGAGTGGGTTTCGGAACTAATATTGTTTTTCCGCGGTCGGAAAGTTACCCCTACGCACAAGCCCCAACCCCGAGGATCCCCTTTTATACCCTTATGATGAGGGGGCGGATTTTCCGGAGCCAGTAACCCACTTCGGGGATATGAACGGTGCCCTTGACCCATTTTTTTTTTTTTTTTACGAATCATCCGTTTACCAACTCTGACTCAGTATTGGAGATAGACCTGGGATTTGAATATGTCAAAGTAGCTCATATAGAGATGACGGTATACAGTTCGGTCTGACTGGAACTGTGGATGCCGCCGATCATACCATCTAGAGAATTTGTCCGCTTGCGTCCGGATCAAGAGGAAGTGCCTTAGTGAGAAAACACGCGTCCCCGTTCTTTCGTTTTCTACCACCAACGAACTTCCAAAGGGGTTGGTTACCCAATCTCCAGCCGAAATACTAGGCACCCGCCACCAACGTAGAGGTGTAGAGTAGGAGTTGATAATGAGAGGTTAATGTGGAATCGCTTATGCTCTCATGTATTCGCATCACTATCTTTTGCCCAGCAGGTATTGTTTATTTCCCTCTTGTTTCTATATCTTAGGGAAAATCGATGCAGACTTATTACCTCCATCTGTTGGAATTACTAAGCTTAAACTGGTAGCAATGGCTAATTCTAGTTCCGCTTATGTTTGTTTCGTTGTTCATTCATTTTAGTTTTTTGTTTGCTTCTTAACCTAGCTGTCATTTAGGTTTCTTTGTTTTTACTATGGATAGAGTGAGTAAACATTCTCAACTTAGTTTGTGACCATTTACGACGAAGTTAATCTCTTAGGTCACTCGCATCTTCAGATCCCTATATCTATCCATAACCTTTACGTATTGCATTGCCAATATATAGCGCCATCTTCATTCAATCGCATGGATACGTCAAACCAATTGACAATTCACTACAATTTATTGCCGCAATTAACCGAACGTACAAGCTGAATTTATTTTAAAATATTCCCACAAAATAAAATCATTTCATGAATACAAAACAAATATTCAAACAAAACGATTACACTCTTGTTAGCAAATTCTCGGGCTAATTAATTCACTTGTTTCCCAGAATTAAACTTCCCAATAAACTGTACCGAGTGGGAAATTCCATTCTGAACTAAAATAACTTCTGTCGCTTAATTTGTGTCATTTA
The DNA here is from genome assembly GCA_905220385.1 of Xylota sylvarum. Taxonomy (NCBI): domain Eukaryota; kingdom Metazoa; phylum Arthropoda; class Insecta; order Diptera; family Syrphidae; genus Xylota; species Xylota sylvarum. The sequence continues at coordinate 46,100,825 of LR999958.1, forward strand.
ATATATTTAAATTATTCATTTCATTTGAAAGTGCATTTCAGTCGTTCACTTCATTATGCCGCGCCGCGCCGATACAAGTGTGTTTCTGACCACCGTGCGTATGTCTGCAAGACCGTGTTTAAGGCATTCAATTCCAATTAACGTTAATTTATAGAAATTATTATTGAAAACATTTCTTTTTTTCTAAACAAGCACATATACTGAAACTAATTCCTTTCACAATTTCTTTGCAGATAATCTCATGGATTAACCCAGCTGAATTGGTAATTATCTGCACATAGCACATAGAAACGCATATTTGCATGTTTGCCAAAGAAAACCTACCTACAGCCAACTCGATTTACCATCGATTTTCTTATAAGAGTTCGACTTTGAATAGTCGTTGTCATTCCAATTGAATAAATGGACATGACTCCCATTAGAGTAGCAATCTCGTCTAATTTTAGACGTGTTCGCATAATGCATGCTGCACATTTTCAGTGTGTATCCGTCAGATATACTCACGCAAGTAGGACAATTAATTTGAATGGCAACTGGATGGTCTGTTATGATGGCTCCAAACCGGGTGCATAACATTACATTGACCATCAGGAGAGCAGGGTGAAAGGTGAAGATTGACAGTCATAAAAATATAGGCGTGGATTTAAGGCCGAAAATGCCGAATGACTTTGATGGGCTCCATGCATTGTCTTATTGTTGCTTCCGCAAAAGTGCAAGCGAGATCGGAGTATAGTGCAGTTGCGTTTAATTGCAAACCACCATGTGCCAAACGTTCGAAGAGAGAGCGGAAATGTTTAGGTAGTGTGCGTGTTAGCCAAGAGAGAGCATCGACCAAAAGCTCCAACCGAAAGTTGAGCCAGTGCATTCGATATATGAGCGGAGAAGATATAAATTCCTAAAATGGGTTTTTAATTATTTTATTCACACTCAGCGCTACTTAAATAGTTGTAAAAGAAAAATCCACTTTGAGGTGAAAAATAAAACTACGTATCTAATAAAAATCGAATTTATTTTTAAATTTAAGAGTTTTTTTTTTTTTAATTCCCCGACAGATTCTGGATGTTTAATTTTTGTGGGAATACTTAAAGTGTTTCCGACGCAGTAAAGTTGATACAGTCCTTAAAAGGTGACGCATAATAGGTGCCACCGAGTAGAGTTCCCCAAACGCATTAGCATTTAAAAGCCATTGTCTATTCGTATATCGTAAAATTCGGAAATGTTAAGTGATGGCCCAGCTCTTTTCGTAGTTTGCTCCGAATTCAAGTCAGTACTCGTAATTGTTTAGCTCTCGTGACAACCGATTTTAGTAATCCCGCACAAATATTTTGCATTGGACTTGGACAAATCTTGGAAGTGACCTACATACTGCACAGGTTTAATGTTAGTGGATTAATGCAGAACGGAGGTAATCCTCTCAGCCACGCATAGATATGGTATCGCAGTATGTTGCTTCTAATTATTATTCTTACAAAAACAGATAGAAAGTCTTTGCTTAAACGAATGCTTTGTCCTATGTCTATTACGGAGTAGCCACATAGGCTTTATTATTACTCCGCGCTTGACAATGTTTCACCAACACTGAGGGTAGACTCTCTGTTGCATTTGCGTATAATGTTACAATACCTTATATTACAGTGTTAACGTCCAGATTGCCTTGTACATGATCGATATGAATCGTGAATGAGGGCGATGACCTCTCTGAATCAGCCGGTGCCAAAGGAATGATCTTGGATAAAAAGAACTTCTTTGGTTAAAGCGTTTAAATTTTTCGATGATGCTCTTCCAGATCTACCTCCCTTTGATATTCATATCATTGGCTGTACCATAAAAAAATCTATCATCCTAGATACATATCTATGTAAGTCGTTTGGTATTATCCAAACTGGAGTTTTGATGACCTTCAATGACCCTGGTCTCATGGATAGGCCATCTGATGCAATGACGTTGAAACTTAGGTCCTTGTGCAAATATAAAGTTGACTTTCTCCATACATTCAGAACTGGATTTGGCCAGAGTTTCGACCATGACTTGAATGTTGTCGAAATTTGGTGGATGGCTTTAAAATCAGTCGAGGATAAGGTATTGGTATATTCGTGGAGGTTGACCTCATAGGACTTCAATACTCTCGTGAGGTAAGTATACCTCTGTTTTTCAAGCGGAGACTATTCTACTCTAATGGCCATATATAATTTGATGAGTGCTGATACCATAAGTTTTTCAACAATATTGCCTTTTCTCCGAAAGACCAAGATCAAATAAAGTGCTCAACCCATGTCACGTTCAGTCCGACCAGGTACTTAGTCATGATCACTTTTCGTTGATCGTTTATGTATTAAACATCTTTGAATATCAGCAAGAGTAGGTACTAGGGACATAACAGCTTTTTTTTTGTCGGGCTAAGAAAAACTCTACTAGAGCACTCAGGTACTATCAAGAAGCAAGACCCTATATTACCCTTTTTACTAGATTTTCTTCAGTAATGAGGAGCTTACACCAGCACCAATGACGCTGAGTATAGCCTTGCCTAGGAATCTGATCGGTACCTAAACAAGAATCAAAGAGTTCAGCCTTGAGACCAAACTCAAAGAGAATGGATAACAAGGTTGAGTAAAGCCTTAAGCCCAGAAGCAGATGCTTTGACCTATCCACCTATTCTTAACAATATAGTCGGTGGCCATTAGGATAGCATAGATTTCTGCCTGAAAAATAGAGGCATGCTTGGCTCTAAGAAGACACTACAGTCCAGTCCAGGTTCAGACTCTGATCAAATCCAGTCCTGAACGCAAGAAAAGTCGATAGCAGCTTGGTAATTTCAGATTTGTGAACCGTCGTGCAGCAACCTATAGAACCAGGCTACTGAGCATTATCCGGCAAGAGCGGCATCTTAAGTTTTACTTTACTCAATTTTTTGGAGTTGGTGGTATTGTATCAACAGTGGGTCAAACAAGGAAATGTTACTCGAATTTTTAAGGTCTCGAAGGTTAGCACTCTTAGAGATTCTAACAAGGGTTCCCTTAAAAAATATAATTTTGCGCATCACAATACATCCCTTGTTCGTGTACAGTTCCACTTCTTACTTAATTTGACTGGTAGTCGAAAAAATTGCCACATCATCTGTTTATGTTTCAAATTGAATCCTTAATACTAAGTACACTTAACCTTCCGTCACACTAGTAATGGTTCCGCACATAACTACATTTAAATACCATCTTCTTAATGGCACAAAACTACTGAGGATTTTCAACCAATTAGTTTTTTTTTTTTCTGGGAATGATGAACTTGATTAAATAGCTCTCCAACAATCACCTAAAGAGCTGAGGTTTTCATATTCAGACATTCTCCCAGTTATCTTACGAGTCAAGCTGTGAACATTCGAGTCCGAGTGGTAACAAGCAAGCAATACCCAAATAAATAAAACCCAAGCTTCTCTTCTACTTTACCAATAAAAATTGTATCTATTTGGTGTAACAATGAACCGAACCAAATTTGAGTGCTCTGGCACGTGGCTTAGTCTCTGGTTTTAAAAAAAAAATAACTTCCAGGATTCGTGCCTGTTCTCTGCTAAGGTAGATGAAGGTAGACCTGTTTAACTCTCACATTTGATCAGTGCTAGGACACAGAGATATTGCCAATACTTTTAGAAATCAGGTATATAGATAGCCAACCCTACCCTACTCTACCCACTTATAAATATTTCTTGAAGGTTGTCGTAATCGTGTTATATATGCCGACTTGTCAATCGAGTATTTGACTTAAAGAATGGCTGGCTAAAGAGGATTATCAGAGCCTGCATGTTAATAGACAGGGCCCCTTTAAAACAATATCTGCAGGAGCTGAGGAGATGAATAGGAATGAAAATCTGTTCAACAATTCCTTTGCATCATACTACTTCTTCTCTTTAAAAACCTCAGAGTCATGGCGAGCATTAACGTTAAAGTTTGAGTTACTTTCAGTTGAATTTCTTTGAAGTTTTTGTACAATTTTACGCTATTTATTAGATGATACAGGAGGCTTTAACTTAGTTGATACTAATTATATAATTTAACCACTCTTGGGTTATTAAAATTTGGTAGCTGTACATACATATATATATTTTCTACGATCATGCTTATTTTGCTTGACTTTGCAAAAATCTTCGATGCTTAAACAAGCCACCTTGTGTTTTCACAAGCAACTTTCTGTTACCTAAGTGTATCTATGTATATAAAAAAACAGATGTCCACCCTAACTTAACCTAAATCCTCCATAGTCTTGCATAAATACCCCTGAAAGGTCCCAAGCTTAGCTTCTTAAGACCATTAGTGTTGGGTGCAGTAAATTCTTCGCCTGAAATGCTGTTGATAAAAGAGGTGTTATTCCCTCATTGTATTGTCGACATCACACAATCTTCTGCTTGGAGAAGACTATTGTGGTTTAAAGATCTAATTTACAGTAAAATAAAACACCTAAATCAATGTCCTTCTTGGACCTGTCTGCGTACACAGTGAATCTTACCAGATCTAGCCATCCAATCAACTCTTTTCGGGTAAGAGCTTGTAAAATCCAGATAAGGTCCTGATTAGTAAGTTGTTACTACTTTGAGCATAAATACTTATATTTTTAGTAGATTTCATAGCATGGTCCATTCCAATTTTCGGCTTCCACCTATCAGGTTGAGAATGGATTAGAGCATTGCTTCCACCGTACTCTTTCTTTCTTTTCGTTTTGTTGGTGGATTTGCTAGAAGTATGGGTCTTACAATAGACGTATACATCTGCAGAATAATTCTGCAACTTGGAACCAGCTTTTCCGTTGTAGTGTGTTCCTTAATTCTTTCTTTAATTCTGTCGATCCAGGTGGTAAGAGGGTAGTGGGAGGGTAATATAAAAAATGTTATTTATACTATAAAAAGCAAAGATTATTTAGATTTTAGACTGGAAATTATGTTACAACCATTTTCTGGAAAGGAGCAGCCTAAGAAAGAAATTATATTGGTATCCTTTCGTCGATATAAATTTTTATAGAGAACCTCATAGTTTTTCCTTCTCTTGATTCGGTAAATGTCATCAATTCTTTTTTGTGACTTTTACCGAATTTTCTACAACCAGTTTACCCTTAGTTACAAATAAATTGTTATTTTACGAAAATCCTCGCAAAGTACTTTTTTGTAATTCTCCCTCAGCAACTCTTAACTGAGAAGCTAATCTCTCCACCGGGAAATTTCTCCAATCCCAGAGAACATCTGTTTCTCTCAAAGTTCCACTCTCACTCAAAACTACACACGCAATCTTTTCACTCGCTCTACCACACGCTATCCCTCTCCGTCTATCAGCTCTGAAAGCAAACGTGCACCCAACCAATTTCACTCTCATCCGGTCACATTACCGAATAATGTTATGATCTCTTTCTGCGCCATAATCGTTCCATTGAATGAGCGACTGAATGGGAAATATGAGTTTTATTGCATGTTGAAACGAAACGAGCAGAGAAGTGCGCCTTCCGACCATATTTACACACAACTAGCAGTTGTTGGGGCAGTTACCCCGTATACTCTGTGCACTTGTAGTAGTAGTAGTATCTACCCTCTCACTCCGTTAAGGGTATACCTACTCTTCCAACATACATCGCATTCCTCCGGTGTACTGTACAGAGGTGCCATTTAATTTAATGGCCTCTCCGGAGTGTGTCGTGTGCGCTCCGGCAATTGTTAATATGCAATCTTCTGCGTTATGTGGTCTCTTGTACACTTGTGCCATTCGAAGAGAAAAAAGGAACCCCCTCCCACAAACCAGAGATGACATCTCCTACCACGCATCGCCACCACCTGAACGTGAACCCCAGCGTAAAACTTTCGTCTCAGGTGATGGACTATTAAAAGATTTCTGCTCCCTAATGGGCCGCTTGCATCGCTCTTTCTACGACTCCCCATGATCGTACCAATATTTCTGTCTTTTTGTTTTATTAGTTTATTACGATTGTTATCTTGTGATTATTTTTATACGCCTCTCGGTGGAAGAGAAGAGGAAGAAAAAGAAGCAGAAAAAAAAATTAGGCAATAATTTCCTTGTTCCCGCTCTTTTTTTTTTTTCGTTTTGTTCCGTCATTCATTCGTTTTTGTTTAATGTTGGTAATTTTATTGTTTGTTTTGATTGCTCGACAGTGGTGTAGTGTAGTAGAGTATAGTGGTAGGTTTTTCGGTGGCGGCGCTTGATGTGTGTTTATGATTTTGGGACTTGGGCTGTCGTCTGTCCTGTCATGTGTTGGGCAGAAGAAGCCTTCCTCCTGACTCATGGTTTATTATTTTACACTCGGCCTTTAGTTTGTGGGTAATTTTTATGGGCACCTTATAAAAATGTGCCTGTAATTGGATCAGTGGTGCTGCTGCTGCTTCACACCATTCCGAATCCATTCATGAATTTCAAGTGTGAAATAGTAGTGTAGAAATTAATTCGATTGAGGGAATGGGAATGGGTTTTATGGCCTCTCAGCCAGCGCAGTATATATGGGTTTATGACACTCTCCTGAACAAGACATTAGACACTCGTTACGGACGAGAGTTACGATCTGCAACAAAAAAAAATTAATAAATCGTTATTGTTGATCATAAAAAGCAAAAAAAAATATCATTGACTCATTAAAGTCATCAACATTAGAGAGTGAGTGTGAATTATTTATTTAAATAGAGAGAAGGGAAATTAGTGGACCGCATTAGTGGTTTGGCTTGAATGATTTCCTTTGATTGTTTTTCGCTGATAATGGAATGAAACCGCACACACACACACTCAGTTAGTCGAGCCCTTAATTGCTTACATGAATATTAATTAATTTCCTTTCGATTTTGAATGAGCATACCATAAAAGCTACAATTTGGTCTATGGCTAATGGAGTCGGTTATATAGTTATGACTTTGGCCGTGGTGTTGTAAAGGCATTAAAATTGAGCTCATTAAAAATACATAAAAAGCCATAAAAACTATTCATTCTAACGGTGCATTTGGCTGGGTTTCAACAAAATTTGTTTGCTTCCGTTTCAAGTGACTATTGTTCTATCAAGTGGCGCATATGAATTCACTTCCGAAAGACGTTGTAGAACCAGTTATTAATAACTAGCAGTATTTTCGGTTAAGAAAACACATATGCTCACACATTAGAATGATAATAATGGAAGAGGGTCTTGTATAGAAAGAAATAACTCTTAAGATTTGTCCTTAAATGTTCAGATATGTATCTTAAACTGTGAGCTCACAGCTTACAAATTTAGAGAAAAGTCAAATTATTGTACCAATAGCAAGTAAACTTTTGGTAAATGGATTGTGTCCATACTAGAAAACATGTAGTACATAAACCGCAGTGTTAGGGAAAAATCTAGTCAAATTAACTTACTTAACTTGTACCTTGTACATACAAGGGATACGTACCTACAGCACAGGGGAAGGATTCTCTCTTCTATATTCTAGGTTTTTGTACCGAGGTGGAAAGTTCTTCATTCAATGGAAATCAGTAAATTAACTAAATGCTGTAGAACATGCTATTTTTATTACTACATTTCAAAATTCTATCAATTGAGACAATCGTATTCAGAATCTTTGATATTTCCAGATAGGTAATGTAATGAAAAACCAAAATCAACATGGTAACATAACATAAAACTAAGAACTAAGCAACCAAGCAGCAATAGCTTTCGAAACTGTAGGATGTTAGCAAAGTCACATGTTTCTGTATCTTTTACCACTCGATCTACAAATACAACTACAGACGGGTAATAGTGTGCTTCGACTCAGCCCTTCAAGTCCAACAAGAGAGATATAGCTCCATTCTTATGAGAGCACTTCCATGTATCCCTGACGAATCGGATGATATCCTCGGTACCCTCAACTTTGATACACCGTACAAAGTAATATACCCGAAAAGGGTAGATTGGCATAGGAAAGTCATCTCTCAAGAATGTGAGATGGCAATTTACACAGATAGTTTCAAAATCTGCAAATGGTTCTAAGATTTCCGGACACATGCGGTGAATTCCTAGCAGAGGTCCTAGCTGCGGAATTGCTAGAGATAGGATCAGTTTCTGACAAGAATAAGCCCATCTACATTGATAGTCAGGCTGCGTTTAAAGTGTTAGAATTCAACATCATAAGATAAGAATTAGTCAGGTATTGTCGCACAATGCTCAGGCGATTATATACGCATAACCATGTCAGACCTGAATACTGCGATATAGAGAGGAACGAAAGGGCCGCAATACTGGCCAAGAAAGGATCAGAGCTTGCACAAAGCGACACAGTTAGAGGAGTAAACCCACCAATATGCGTGGCCTAACCTACGATTATAGGGTGTATAAGGCCTTATAGCCTATGTTAGATCGGAAAGAAATCTGCGGAAATATTGAAACTAAGCAGCTTGCGATTAAGAATAGCGGTAGGGATTCTCTCTGGTCGTTGTCATGCCATGAGATTAAGATTATCAAATACGGATATATGCAGAAACCTTCACGTTTCGGAGGACATCACACACCTACTCTGTGAATGCCAAGGCATAGCTCTGAGCAGGCTTAAGCACTTAGATCGTACTTCTTTGACAACTTAGAGGAAGTTGGATCTGCGAACCAAATTTTTGAAATAGATAGTAAAATTTTGTAGGGAGATCAAATGTATGGCAGAAATGGTTTAGAGATGCTAATGGTTCTCTAGGGATCGCCCACTATGGTGCCTATTGTCTTATAGAAACTCATAACCCTACACAACCTACCTACCTAGGAAAATCATCCAATATAATGACTAAGGAATAAAGAATGCCCATATGTAAGTACATATTACTCACAAACCACAGACCTTCAGACTGCATTTAATCTCTCTCTGAAGGTGACGTGAAATAGCGTCCTACCAAATAAGGCAACATGTGCCCTTATTGCCATTTCTAAATGTGACTTATTTCAATGACTGTTGAAACACAATCCTAGGGGATTTTACCTCATTTTTACATCAATATCAAATCAACAAAACAAATAATAGGCCTTATGTCCCACCTAACATATGTGCATATGCGCCTGCCTGACAATATCTAACTTTAGCGGGACAACGAAGTTGTGAAAAAAAACGGAAAACCTTGTAAACCTTTCAAAAGTGTATTAATTTCCAAATTATACGACAAAATTTTGACATTAAAACACTTTTGAAATGTATGCCAACATTTTTTTTTTTATGAATGTGACTTTATTTGAATACTAAAATGGGGTCTCATTTCCAAGTTCCTCGCCGGGTCTTATTTCAATTTTTCATGGTAATAAGGCCAGGGCTCTATTTCAAGTCAACCTTTCTAAATACTGACAGACTTACTTACTTAGGTGGCGCTACCAACAAACCTCTCCAGTAATCTCAATCTTTAACCAGCTGCCTCCAGTTTCGCACACGAAGTTGGTTGAGGTCCCTTTCCATTTGAATGTCTCACCTCAAAGGTAGGTATTCCTACACTGCATCGTCCCTCTGGGATGAATTTGAAGACTCTCCGAGCCGGAACATTGTTGTTTATCCGCAATCTTCCAATCTTCTTAGTAGCTGTATTCGAACTCTTCTGAATAGGAAGATGTCACTATATATCCCTTAATTCAGCTACTTCACCATCAAAGGGGGTTGACCGGAGTGGAGAGACTCGCTATCGACGATGCTTTCAACTCAGACTTTGTCTTTTTTGAGTCTCAAATAACACCACTATAAGGAATTAGTGACCGTCGTGAATGAGCTGGACACATAAGATACTTTATCTCCAAAGTTGCAAACAATCTTTAATGATTCCAGAAGAAACTTATTGCATACTTACTTAAGTGGGTCTACATACAGTTTGGGGTGAACCTAGGTATCAATCAAGTTATTTTCTTAGGTACCTGTCTTCAGTTGTATTGTCCTCTCTAAGGCGGTTTAAGTTCCCTTTAATGTGTCGGCATTACCCATTAGCGAGGTATTTCCCTAATGCATTATGCCTCCCCCTCTGGGTTAGGTTTGAAGACTCTTTACATATCCACATTGGCTATCCTGTCAATCATCAATCGTCAGTCAATGTCTAACATCCTCTTCCTTTTTTTCTTTATGACTTCAAATACTTAGTTATTTTGGCCATGTTTCCTTACAGCTCTTAAGGTATCTCAATTGTTTCCAACGTTTCTTCAATCTACTTCAAAATTTTCTGGGGTGAGCTATCTGTCTTCATTCTTCTATTGTCTAACTTCATATACAGTCGTTGCTTTTCCGAAGGACATTATCATTTCACTGCGACTGCGACTGTCATTACATTATTGCTTCAATTTCTTGTATACCTGTTCGTTCGAGATACAAACCACTCAGCGTACTGCTGGTCTTCTTTCGAAAATATCAGACCCACGTTTAAGCGACTTAGCCACTTGCTTGGTACTAAAGATGTTGCCACCACATCTAATTCTATACCAATTCCATAAAAATATTTATAATATATCTATTAAAAGTCTTGCACACCCTCGATCTGTTAACTATATCTTGTGATATTACGAAGATATTGTTGATGAGGAGATACTTTTGGCGAGTTAATAGCTGTAGTATATACCCTTATTGGGCATCACAACTGACGATGAAGACTGGACATGAATATCGTTGAGCTCTATCATCTCACTTGGAAGGATTCTTAGACTCTTTGGATGAAAACTCAACTTATTTGATCTTTGAATCCTGCTTTTTAGTTGTTTCTTAGTTCAAAGGAGATGATGTAGACTGCCTTAAGGAGAAACTAACGTTAAACCTGTTGGAGAAAATTTGATGACCTTTTGATATTCTGGTCGTTCTAGAATCATGATAGCTAGGCTGCACTTAAGGCCTTGCTGAACCTTTCAATCAGATCCAAATAGTTCGAGAATATGAACTCTTTGAATTTGGTCGCAAAACCAAATACTTATATCTTTATCTGAAATAACTTCTAGAACTGTAGAATAGCTTGTGCATACTATGATAGACTACTATTAGATAGTTTTGAGTTGAATGGTTGCGCCAAGTGCCATAGATTAAGGTTTACGTATAAGATGAAGGAGAAAGTCTGGAAGTAGGTACTATTCCGACCTTTGCAAATCTGCAAATATTCAGATTTTAAAACACTTCTCTGGAATAGTTATAGATAGAGAGAGCTAGAGCCAATAAATTACATCTATGGTTCTCCTATTGTAGCTTTTTTTAATAAACTTTTGAATAAAATATTTTTACTTAAACTTTTGACAAAATAAGTTTAAATGAGTCGAATTCCATACAAGTTTAGGTATATAAATAATTTTGTATTTTCTGGAAAATGGATGACTTCATTGGGTCTAAGGACAACTTACATTTATCAGCTTAGTTGGAGGGTTTGGAGAGTTTGGAGAGTTTTAAGAGTTTTAAGAGAATTACTATGAGAATGACACAATAGAAAGTCACTATCCTATGGTTGGAATTCCCCTTGTCAGAAAAGTATCTAGTAGTACACAGATTTCAAGAAAGGGGGGTTTAGATGCATTAATTTTGGTTATGAAGTATACCAATGTCCATAGTAAAAGATTCTCAGTTCGTATAGTTTTTTATCATTTTTTTAATACATATTTAGTAATACTATATTACTGCTTCTATTTAATTTTGTTATTATTTTATTCTGATTTTATTCATTGTATGTATTTCATTAATAAGCCTTAATTGTACAAAAATATTTGTAAAACCAAAAATAGTAACTTTGTTGTTAAATATTTACTTATTTAAAAACTATCTCGCATAAAATTTGTATCTGCATGAAAAAATACAAGTACTATAAGTAAGATAATATTTACTACATACATAAGTATCATATGTACAATGTACCTATATGTCTTTTTGTGTTTTAATTTGATATATGATTAAGTAATATGTAATTAAAATATTCATAAAATAAAATAAATGTATTTCAATGACATTATTGTGCAAAACTTAAAAAAAAAATCCTGTATCTCTCTGTTCTCTCAAATGTGTGTTTATTACACATGGCTAATAAGAATTAAAAAAGCAATGAAACCAAATAAAACCCCACAATAATGACACTTCATTAAAATTGTAATTAAATCCATTCCAAAAAAAATGTATACACCCAATGTACAATCGCACTATTTCAGTTATTGTTATTACAAATTTAACCAATTCCCTTTTATATGAACATTACAGCTATGATTATAGATACTTCAACCAAGTGGCGAAAAAAAAAATGCATCTTTCATAGCAAGTTCCACGAGTAAACGCCAAACAAGGACAGCTCTAAGCTGCCTCCATTCATTCTATCCTACTCCATCCAGGTGATAAGTTGTGGGTGCTTGATGTTTGCTCTCTGAATGAGTAAAAAGCTCCTAACAAAAGCACATGGCTGAAATTGCCTGCCGTAGATACAACACAAAAAAAAAAAAACACAGATACAAATTCCACTTCTGCATCGGCCTCGCAATAAGAATTCTTATACGAACGCATCTCATTCCTATATTTTTTTTTTTCTTCTGGATTCCACTCAGAATCCAGTTCTTCCCTCACACACACACACACTAGAGTACAATTTTCCTTTCACGCATACATTGAAAACCAATAAATCTCACACAACATCACACCCGGGGAGCACCCAAAGATTCACAGTAAGAGTAAGCAGGCCAACACGCACTCAACCAGAGTATCTCTCTAACTCATTCTTATAGTCCCGACGAGATACGTTCAACATTTCTTTTTCTGTGTATCGTTTCTCAACTTTTTGGGGTTGCTCGCTGTGCTCTGTGACTCTCTGTATCTTTGTATCTGTTGTATATATGCACACAGTCAGAAAACCCAACAGGAAAGTAGAGAAAAAAAAAAAAACAAACACACAACACACCAAATGCTTTTCGAACAACTCAACAAAAACCGAACCCCGTGTATATACGTATCCGTATCTATATGTATTCGACACAAAAATATAGCGTGAAGCGAAATCGCGTAACCATATCATCATAGCTTTTGTATTGTGCCATAAACGAACTACTTCTCATAACGCAAACAGCTTCGGACTTATACGATCGAAAAATTACCTATTACAAAAATTTTTATACTCTTCAAAAAAACAAAAATTGTTTTTATTATATTTATAGTACCGCCAAAACGGTTGTTTGCTCTGTGTACTACTACTGTGTACAATATACACACTCTCTCTGCTCTTCTTGTATTTATTTTGTTTTTTTTTTGTTTTTTTTTTATTCGTTGTGTGGCGCATTAGTACCTACTTTACACTATTTTGTTGTTTGTTTCATCTATTATACTATCATTATCGTCATTGTCGTCGTCGTAGTCGTCGTAGTCTTCGTCGTACCGTCTCCGTCATCATCATCATCAGCGCGGTGAGATTTTTGTCTCATCATCACACAAACCGAGAGAAGAAGAAAAACTTATCCATCACATCATCACCCAACAGTATAAATTCAAATTGGACAAGAAAACAATTCACTCGAATTATACATAACAATTATGATATATCCCGTCGTTGTATGATAATAATTTTTTTCTTGTTTACATTGCGGTTTAATTGCTAATTCATTTTTATATTGCAATAATAAAATAGTGTTTTCGTAAAACGCGATACCACCCACCACTCGAGGAAAACTGTCAAAACATTTTATTCTGTGCCGTGCGTTACTGTGCGAACAAAAATAAGAATGAAAATTTAGTGCGGATAAATTCGAAATGTCTTGTTATGTATCTGACCAACAAAATGACCGTAAAAATTAAAAAATCATAAAAACCGTCGTCGTGAATTATACACATAGATGCACGTAAATGATTGTAGTTATCTTACAGATACTACTCGTAGATACATCCATTCGAGTGTTGTGCTAGTTAAGTGTGAATGTTTAAGAAAATTAATTTAAAAGTGAATCTTTTGTCATAAAAAAGATACAATATCCAACGATCTCAAAAAAAATAAAAAAATTTTACAAAACTATCCGAGTATCTGTGATGATTGAAGTGAACCGAAACAGTGTACAATAGAAAAAAAAAATTAGATACATAAAAATCCTATTCTCTCATCAGAATTTTATTACCACTAAAACAGAAGTGAACAGAAAATAAGTGCTTTACTCTCGGACCCACGTGCTATGTGAAGTAAATCTTTTCCAATTATTCTTTATCGGTTCGTAAAAAACGGAAAAAAAACTCTGAAAATTAATAAAAAAAAAAAAAAAACTACACAAAATAGCAAATCATCAACTCATCACAACAGCTGCAGGAGACTTGTTTTTTTTCTTCAAAATTAAATGGAATTTTTCGCAATAAACACAATTTTCAATACAAATTTTAATTTTCTATCCACAACAAGATAGAATATTACAGAACAAAATTCAGTTTTTTATTGCACAAAAGGTAAAAACAAAAAATAATTACAATTTTCTACTACTGTTGTTCTATCTATTCTCAGTACTAAACAAACAAAACTATAGATACTTTTTCTCGCGTTAGATACATACTAAAAAAAAAGTTACAATCCATAGTTCCACAATAGTTAACACACAAAATCAGAAATCTTACTCTCTATCTCCCCTTCCTTTTTGTTTAAATTAAATTCCAAAAAAAAAAAAGAATATTGTTTTCCTTCGTAAGCCAGAGCGTAACGTAAATATGTGCAATGTCAAAATTTGTTTTTGATAGTATGCTACCAAAGTATCCACAGTTTCAACCATTTATAAGTTCACATTTAACAAGTCAACAAAATTCATCATCAGCAGCCGCCGCCGCAGCAGCCGTCGCTTCAGCAACAGCAGTAGCCGTCGCCGCCGCAGCTCAACAAAATCATCATCAGCATCAGCAGCAATTGCATCATCATCAGCAGCAGCAACAATTGCAACAGCAACAGCAACAATCGGCCCATCAACAGCAACAGCTACAGCAGCAACAGTTAAGCTCAAATTCGCCAGTATCCTCATCGTCACCGGCCACGTTTGGACATTCGCCAAGTTCTAGTAGTAATAATACTAGTAGTAGTTATTCGTTGAACGCCGCCGCTGCCGCAGCAGCAGCCGCCGCAGCCGCTGCATTTCAAAATCATAAAGTTATAACAAGTGCTGCTGCAGCTGCCAGTTCCAACGGTCTATCACCATCGTCGCATCATCACTTGAGCTCAGCCGCTGAGGGTAGTCCTTTGCGTGGCAGTGCCGATTCAAATAATAGTCCAAATTCGTTTGCTATACCAACCAGTAAAATGTATCCATACGTATCGAATCATCCCACATCGCACGGTGGCCTGACTGGAATGCCAGGATTCTCCGGATTGGAAGACAAATCTTGCAGGTAATATATGGCTTTGTTGAGGTGTATCTTTTTATTCTGCATGGGGTTGTCAGATGGAAGCTTAGTTTTGGTATCTGTTGGTAGTAAAAATGTATCTACGTGGATCCATTGGCAGTTTATGATGTTAAATCATAAAAATTTAAACAGCGTCGGCGATGCACATACGAATTTCGACACATGACTTGATCACAAACGATAGATTGACATACATATATGTATATATTTTAAGGATTTTCCCATATATTATGAAGCTTTACCTTTTAATTTATCAAAGAGAATAAAGAACAAGTATCTACGCACGATAATGTATTTCCAAATCGAAATATTTTAAGATTTTTTCAAAGATCAATTCTTTAGGTACAGCCAGGATTGCCTGTCGTTCAAAAATGCAATCGTTTTATTTATGTAGATACTACTTAAGCGAAAAAATCTTGCAATGTTTCGAAGGTTCAATCAATTTATTCTTGAAAACGTCTTAAAATACGTCAAAGAATATTATTGCAAGAACAAGATGTGAACCACTCCATTGCACAAATTCCAAATGGTATTTGTCTTCCAAAAATCATGTTACCTGCTGTGAGTTGCATACGAAATATGAAATGTTCAAATTGTACTAAAGCTTAGACTCAAATGCTATGATGTTAGAAACGTAAAGTATCTGCTAATATATACATGATATTAAAAACATTTGACAGTTCTGAAATGGTCTGTCTTTTGAAAGCTTTCAGCGCCTCATAAACACAGTATCTTTTAGTTCCTATCTTACAAAATTCATCTTCTTAGATTTAAAACCAGACAGTAAATGATTGAGTTAGTAAGATAATCCAAAAGCTTTTCGAAATCAACTGTGAAAACAATATTAAAAATGGCGGATAAGATGCCATTTTGATGCTCTTTTGTCACATGTATCAATGCAACTCCTTTGAAAGCTTTTAACTCTTGAATAGTACTCTCAAAACTTTGAGTTTCTAACGATCTTACTAAAACACTTATAGACAAATATTTCTTTTCCAAAATTTCTTTTAAAAAAATATAGTTTTCCGATCGAATGTGCATTTGAATTGCAATTAGAAACTGGAATGCTAGTGATCAGTCATAAAAGATTTCAAGCTTTTGATGTGAAAAAAAAACACCTAATTCTCAACGAAATTTACTTTCACATAAAAGATTTTTCAAAGCCGTAGTTAAGAACACTTTGTAAAGATTTTCATAGATACAATTCCTGGTTTGCAAAACTCGTATTTCAAAGTGCTACCTCCAAGCTATAAGTGCACTAAGATTCTAGTTTTGCGTTTAGCGATTTAAAATTATTCGATTAATTCTTAAACGTACATACCTACTTATTTACGGACATTAAATATTAATAATAAAGCTCCGAAGATTGAAGAAGACTAATAAATAGGTATTTTCTATAAGAAAGTAAAGAAAGTAAGGTAAGTACTGTTTGTGATCCAAAGTTTTCCAAAACGTATTCGTAATTTCTTTGTAAAAATGCATCATCTGCGGTAGTAATTCAGCCGTACTGAATCGGTTAAATTATCAAAATTGTATGCCTGAAGTTTGTAATTGAGTATTTTAAAAATTTATACGAAAAATTAATATTACCAAGAGGTTTTCAAATTATTGCATTCAACATGCGCAATAAATACGGATCTCTTCCAACGAATAGCAGCTTCAAATATATGAGCATCACTGCATCATTGAATCTATATATGTACATATGTAGGTAGGTACGTGAATATTTTCACGATAGCCTTTTTAAGATATATTGTAAACATGTTCAAGATTTGATTCGATAGTTGATAGAACAACTTACAGAAAAACCTTGAAACAGCCTAGTGTTGAAAAGCCCCAGTTTGGGCTTGCAGAAACTTCATCCACTTTTCTAAATTATTTCAACAACGAACCAAACCATAGCTCAGTTTCAAACTAAATTCTTTTCTATCTTTCTCTACGTATAGTTTCTTCTTGCGACTACACTATGCGGATATAGGGATGCGACATTACTTTGATTCAAAATAATCATTAACTACGTCTTCCTAGTCATCTATATCCGAGCGATAGGGCAGCGTAATGTCGTCAGCAATCAGTAGTTGTAAGAAATACGCCAACTGATTATGACAAGATATTATACTGAAACCCCTTTAGAGCTTGAGTTCCAAACATTTTCTATGGAATTTCAAAAAAACTGCCATAAAAACTCCCCTTAGATACATCACAGATACACTCATTTAAATTTTATTTGTAAATCCCAGCTTCCCATTATTGTTTCATCTGAGAACCTCATTATACCCTGTTAACTACCTCTGTACACCAATCGAAGGCCATTTGTACGAAATCCGTCGGTGATAATTCCTTTTCACCCACAATTGCGGTTAAACGCCTTACTTCTGTCAGGCACAACCACTCTCAATCATGGTCAGTGGTATGTACTAATTTGACTATTGTTGCAAAGTAAATAAACAACCTCCTGGGGTTTTATGAGGCCAATATTTCTTCTGTTATATGTTTTGGTTTTCACCAATTTGCATACGAGCATGGTTCTGGTGTGCACCGACATAGAACCAGCAGGTCATGTTGTCAAATGACCATTGTTTTGTTTGTTTGAACATAATTTGTGTTGTATACAAATTTAATTTTATTTCCCTAATTTTACCTTTTTTTGTATTTTTTTTTTGTTGACCACACCAGTACCTAACATAGTGATTTGCTTTCGATTGGTTGTACATTGTGTGTGTGTATGCTTGAATTTTCATTTTTCTTAGAAATACTGACCGTTTCATCTATAACTCTCCCAGGTACACAGACAGTATGATGAATAGCTATCAGTCAATGAGCGTACCTGCTAGCGCATCAAGTTTTGCACAATTTTATCATCAGGCTGCTGCATCGGCTGTATCGGCAGCATCTGCCGGCGCAATTGGTGTCGATTCATTGGGTAATGCATGTACCCAACCATCGTCGGGTGTTGTGCCGACTGCTGGTGCAGGACAAAGTATTGCTGATTTACCGAGATATCCGTGGATGACATTGACGGGTAAGTTTTAAAAACTAAATCTAAAAAAAAAAACAATATTTTTAAATAAGAAATATAAGTGGCTGTATATACAGTTAGTGTATTTCAAGTGCTTATAGATACTTGAAATCACTTGATCTATATAACCTAGAGTTCTTTATTTAGACCAAAGATCGTTAGCTATGATTTAATGAAATAAAAAGTGGTACCAGTGTTTAAGCAAATATAAATCTATGGCATAAAATCAGTCAGTTTTTGTTATCTTAACTAGGTTTTTCATTTTGAAATCATTAATAAAATTATCTTTAATTATTAGGTACTGTCGATTTTAATATGCTACATTTAATTTGTTAAATAATTTATGACGCAATTATGCATAATCTTTGTGGCTCAAGCAAATTACTCGACATTTACATATATTCATAAGAAAAGATGATTTATAAAGCTCACATAAAGCCTATACTATGTATTTAGATAGGCTGTTCTTAAGTTATGAGCGTGTAAAAATGTATCTATATCTGCAAAATTGATCAATGGAGTTGGTGTGCTAAGTTTAACTGAAGCAAGGACAAACCATATTTTTTTTTAAATGTAAGTCCTTGAATATTAATTAGTCCCACAGCGATAAATACAGCCGATATGGAATTAATTTTAGTCATATGACGTAGTGGAAATACAAAAAGAAAAAAAACTTGGCAACTCTTACAAAAACCAAAGGATAGCTAGTGTAGTGTTTAGTTTTCGATAGTAAGAAGACTTTACTAAGCAATCTTTTTACAAGTTTTATTCGAAAATCAACCTGTCTTTGGTTTAAATGACGTTTATCACATTTCCTACATCTTGCTTAAAAGCCTTCCAAATGTATCTATGCAACATAAGAGTCACCACTTTGCTATTTTTTTGTGCAGAAATTCTTATTGATATGAACAAAAGCTTTATACCGATGGATATCATAACGATGGATTTCATAACATATCATAACAAATAATTTTAGAGCAACAATACCCACGACTATTCCATAATGGAAATCTAAGATTCATATCTTGAAATGAAAAGAAAATTGTGTGCACCACATGTAAAATAGTGACAAACCATCTCTTCTTGATTTCATTTAGTCAATTTAAAAAATTTAAGCTCTTTAACCTCAGTAAAATTATACCAACACTTTCCTTAACACTTCGCTCATAAAATACCAGCAACGAATATACATGTATCTACTGCTGCAAAATAATCCCACCAACCTTCCAATCGAGCTAAAAAGTCACAGATTGGTATTTCTACTCTTGAGGTCTAAGAAAAATATGCTATACGCCTTTTAAAATCGACTGTTCATGTCCAATTCGATGCATCAACCAAATATTCTGTACTCCTTTGAACTGTACAATAGAGTCTAGGTGTATATAGTTCCACAGGTTGATGATAAGACTGAAGATTTTGTATTTGATGGAATTTTTGAAAAAATGTATGTCTTAGAAAGCAATTGTCGCCGACTTAACTGCCACATAGTCAATGGTTATTAAGTCATCGGTTCATTTCAAAAAATCTCAGCCAACAAGTACTCTACCATTATCTAAGCAGATATGTTTCCTCACAACTGAAAAGTATCCTTTAACAATCAAGTCAATAGTCAGTTTTCTACTCCTCAACAGTCATACAAATACTATAACTTCGCATACCTCAAGCCAGGTCACTGACCATCATCAACAAAACTAGTGATGATAGTACAGAGCCTTGGGACGACGAATGTTCTAACTTCGTAGCATTACTTACTTAGGTGGCGCTACAGTCCGAGGTGAATCTGGGCCTAGCATTACTAGCTTTCTTTAATTTAGAAAACTCCTTCTGCATTTGATATGGCATTAGCTGTCTATTCGAACTGTAGAATGACTTTAATAAGGCAATGGAAGGAAGAGCTAGTTTGCTTATTGTAGAGATGAATTGGCAGATGTAGTTATGGATTAATAGATGCATTCGACATACTCTGCCTACATCAATTAGAGAGGGTCTAGGTATTCCAAACTTTTTGTAAGATATTGTCGATATTGTTGATTGTGGTTAAGTATTGTTGAGTAAATACTCAGAAGAATTTCTTTATCTTCTGAGCCAATTTTTATTTAAGGCACTGGCAGAGAATTATCTAAAGTTCTCAACAACTACTTATGAGGGCTACGACAACTTTATATACTAGACTGAATTTTGGTCATGGACATCCAATCGTTTCTACGGTTTGTCTGAGTGAGTGCAATTCAAACTAAGAGTGCTTCCACATTAGGTATTAAATGTCCTGTACCTCCTTAGCTACTCAGCTTTAGTCCGATCTTGTCTACTGCTGATGGCATTTGGATATATAATCGTTGAGTATGTCACAGTACATATTCTCAAAATCTTTATCGAAATATCTAATTAAATGTCACTATTCTTTTGAGGAAGTAGATTAATCTACCAATCCAATAACATTTATTGCATCCAAATCGGGTATCTCTAGACTGTTCACCCGAAGTTATCCTCCAGCGACCACTGTGCGCCTTCCACCCTATACCAGACATTTCTTTCAGTCGGTTTACCTAGGCGCATAGTGGGACCACAGCGACACACGTTGATATTTAAATGAACGAAATCCATTACTAGATTCCTACAGTACAAAAGTTTAAGACAGGTTCCAATTTTCGTTGCATCAACTTTTCTAGCCTGTACACCAACCGGAAAACTGAATTATAAAACGTCATCAGGTCAAAGACGTATTTGCCACTTTTGTTTAGACTTCATACGGCGTATCCCAAGTTTTGATGTTAAAAAAAATTCCAAGAAAAGTGCTAAGACCCTGCATCGGATATACGACATCAGGGGCCTGTTTCATATAACTACAACAGTAATAATTATTTGTGAATTCACTTGTAACTTGTAAATTATGTGCAAATTTTTGTTTCATAAAGAGTGCCAATTCACTAATAACTACAAGTATGCCAGGCCTGTAACAACAAGTGAATTTACAACTGCGGCGAACTAATTGTAATCATGCTCTGTCAGTCAAGCAGCAACTTTTACTAGCCTTGTAGTTACAGACTTGTAGATTTGCGGCATTTTGATCGCTACACTATTAATTTGAATTTGCCGCGCTACAAAAATGTTTATGAAACACAAAATTACAACTCCATACTTTATTTGTGCCTACAGTTACAAGTTTACAAGTACAAGACTTGTAGTTTTATGAAATAGGCCCCTGTGAAGAATTTGTTCTCACTTTATATAGAAAACTAATCATCTATACCTGGTATTGGATATACAATTCTCTGATCTTCGAAAAAACCGCTTCCAACAATTTCGACTGATATTTATGGTTCTCATGATGGACCCATTAAGTCAAACGAGCAAATCAAGATTTTGCAGAAACTTTGGGCAATCACAACATTTAGTGACATCCGATAGTGACGATATTTAAACGAGACTCTCATAATGGTATAGGTATAGGATAACTATAAAAAAAAAAATCTTGCGGCATGAATACGATAAATCGAATGATTCATGTAAAAACTTTAGGCAGTATGTACTTCAATATAACCCACTTTAAAGCCATCATCCGATATGGGAGAAAGCAAACGTTTAGTCGGTATATTTGGATCTAGGAAAATCTATGAAAGATTTATCATCGACGACAAAAACCCGTGTATTTGAAATTCGTGAAGCACATTTGCACTGTATCCGATATCGGTGTCCGATTATATGAATTTTTGATTTTTTATATAAAATATATCCGACATCTGAAAATAATATGTATCTATGGACCTTATTTATTTGTATAAAGAGCATGTAAGAGAGAATTCTATTCGACATTCGTTAGATACTTAAACATTCTTGTGCTGTAACAACGTCAAATCTCATTCGAAATCACGAACGTGATGTGCAACCGTCACTGTTTTCATAATTTATTAACAAGGCAATATAATTCTGTGATTTATTACTCCTCCACAATCGTTAACAGAGACTAAACTGCTTCTAAGGATAGAAACAAAGTTCCGCATTGTAATTGCTAGCACTTTTGAAAAAAAAAAAATATCTGTCATACGATAACTAATTAGTTTTCCAGTTGCTCGTAAAATACTTTGTTTATTTATGACATGTTTGAGACTAAAAAAAAAAAACAAAAATATATAATTAACTACCAGTTAATCGAATCGGCACAACATTAAACCGAACTAATTTTCCGACAGCCATTCACCACAAAAATCCCATTAATATGTTGCTAAGTCAAATTTATTTTCATTTAAACACTTTCTCGACTCCAAAAATTTGAAAATCTTTGTCCACTCGAATAGAAACTTTCAAGCATGGCACATCAAAACCCGGCCAAAAACAATAGCGAAACAAATGAAAGCATGCATCATTATCTCGCTCTCGTCGTCGATCACAATAAAAATTCATTCAAAAATATAAATTTAACGATCCCATTATGTTGTTTTTATTACATAGGTTTTGATACATACAGTCTCTATACACTCGTCGTCATCGTCGTGGTCGTCGTCGGTTTGGTTCGGTTCGGTTGGAAGAAGATGCTCTATCGCTCTATTGATTCATCGTTTCTTCCGTGAGATAAAAGACAAAAACATACACACAGTCAGAACGTGGTCGTTGTCTACGACCTTGAGTCAATTAAAATCGCTTTAAAATTTTGCTCGATAACACAACAAAACGAGAAATCACACACAAAAAAAAAAACATTATAAAGAAACGGTAACAAAATTAACGACCATCATAAAAATCAATTAAATAAACAATTTTTAACATTATTATTACATTTAACGATAATTTGATCAATCCATTGTTTACCATAGATCCGCTGAACGCAGCTACCTATGCGAGTGGTGGACAATAAACCCGTACGAGCACACTGTTCTGTGCTGTGCTCTGTGTATCTAGAGGGGTATTGTTTGTGTATTTATGTATCTGAACGGTTGCATTGAACTTGAAATTTTGGGCGGTTTTTTCTGTTCTGTTTATAAATTCAAATCTTGTTGCAATAAATTGGTAATAATGTAATTTATTTGATTGACAACCCAATAAATATTCAAATTGTATTAAACAATTATGGTTGACAGTGAACACACAAAACCGGGCCGCCCTATAGCTCTACGAAATCGAGAATTTGTTTGAGATACTTTTTTCGTCTTTCTTGTTTGTGTTTTTCTTTTTTTTTGGGGGGGTTTTCGATTTCCTTGTGCGCCAACGAAATTTATAGGAGTGGCCATGCTATGCCTGGCCAGACCAGCATATACCTTGTTTTATTCAGATATACTTTTGTTGCCGTAGATGGAAACTTAATACAACATTTTCTGGTATCCAGCTGGTTGCGCCAAAGGACAACCGCAGTGTTATCTCTGTATAGGAAATCCAAAGCCTATGAGTTATGATGGTGATTTATGTCAAAGTTTCGTGCTCACGAATATTTACATCAGGGCAAACCAAAAAAAAAAAAAAACAAAACCTTGAAAGTAATAATTTTAATAATTTATATTGCCGCAGATAACATAAACATATTATAAATGTGACACAATAGACGTTACCGCAATTTAATTAAATTTTATTTTTTATATTTTGTTTTGTTGTAGGTAGAAAGAAATTCTACCAAAATTTTCTTATCTATCTCTTTTTTTTACGGGCTGATAATTTTCGAATAAAATTTTATTATTTGCGAATATTTTTTCGTAAAAGTTTTTGGTTTATATTTCTTGGAAATTTCTATACAAAATACATATGTATACATATGAGTATATATGAGCGTGCATTGAACTTTTTCTCTTAAACCAATTTGGATATGTTGGTATATAGGAAAAGTTTTTAAGCATTTCCTTCGCTATAATTAAGGATTTGATCTTTTATAGTTTTTTTTTGTATGGTTCTAAGGAGTAAGTTCAGAAGTTTTATTTCGATCCTTTTTTACAATCCCTTTTAAGTACGTATAGGTACCTAAAATATTTAGATGGCCTGTGGCTGAATTTATGATACAAATTTCTTTGTATAGATATTGGTTGTATTTATAAGCATTTTTAGGATCCAATCATTAAATTTATCCATTGAACTGAAATTATATTCATATATTGGTAGTACTCAGCTAAAAAAAAAATGCTGAGGAGGTTCTACATAGATCCCTAAGCACGCAAGTTATGAAATGAAGGACAAACTTGTAATCCATACTGTATTCAAAAGTCTCAATTTGTGTCTTAAAAATTCAGTGTAGAGACTAAGGTAGTTTGAATGCAAAATCGTACCTTAGTTACCAGTAGAGAAACTATGTTCTATAAGGTTTTAACCATACCGGTAAAGCATTTCATTTCATTTCTTCTTAACAATTTTGCACCATATTTGCTTAGGACGACATCATTTTTCGCACGATTTTGTAAGTGGGTTACATTGTATAATATTCATATTTACATTTATAATAATGTGCTAGGTTTGCCGGTAGGGGTTCATGCTAGAAAAATCAGTGTAACGAAATTAAGTACGACTTTGAAGCCTTCATACTAGAGGAAGTTACAGATGGATTTCGTTCATTTAGGTATAAAAGTACGGAACATATCTAAAGATTCAGTTACTCCTTCCTAGCGTACTTTAAATCATTTTAATTGCAGCTATGTCCTTATTTTTTCTTCATAAAGTTGCTTATTGTGTCTACAGTTACACTAAGTGCATTCCAGATTTTCTTAAATTTAACCTTCTGTCTAGAAGTAGATGCTATAGTGATATCCAGTTGATACCTTTCGTGTCTGTAGAAGGAACAACATGGTTTCTGTGCCTCCGAAATATTGTCATGCCAGAACATGTGTAAATACATCCCAAGACATCCACTGCCTGTTAACAATTGGACTGTGTAAAAGTTGAACTTATAAGTTGAGTTTTGTGTTTACATTTTTGTTAGAGAAGTCGTATCTTCGTTGCCATCCCAATACACTGAGCATCCTTAATTGGGGCCGGATATCGTTTAATGTTACTCCTGGCTTTATACTTCTCCTGGACTTCAATCACTTAAATATCAATTGGCGCTATGCCGGCTGTAACACAAGCCCCGGTGGGATCGCGTGTGTTAACTCTGTAGGTACACCAACTCCGTTTTCCTTGTTGTTGGTTTTAACTTTGACGAGATTTGGGATCCCAAGAAGGTTAGTGATGGTGCTACTCTTATGATGATCAATCTTCTTTCATACTTTTGTCAAACCGATATTTGGATACTGTTCTTATGATGAACCCCTACTAACAAGCCTCTCCAGATAGCGTGTTTCTTAGCTAACTACCTCCAGTTACGTTTGTTGAGGTCATCTTCTCATACTTATGCGCGCCACCTAAGGCGAGGTCTTCTTCTACTGCTTTGTCCCTCCGATTTAGATTCGAAGACTTTTTTGTGTTCATCCGGTCTATATGTCCAAGCCATCTTGAAGGACTAAGTCGATGTCGCTGTACAGCTCGTATAGTTCGTCGTTGAATCTCGTCCTCCAAAGCCCGTTAACGTAAACAAGACTGAAAATTTTACGAAGAATCTTTCTCTCGAAGCGATCGAGGATATCTTCTCCCGTTTAAGATAGAGTACAAGCTTCAGTGCTATAAAGCAGGGATACAGAGTATCCTTAACGAACGCTGTGTTCTGCCAATAATGGCAATATCGTTGACATACGCTAGTAGTTATACAAACTTTTGAAAGATTGTGCCTCTGGTGTTGACTTCTGAGTTTCGCATAAGCTTTTTGATTATGATGTTGAAAAAATTACATAACAACGTGTCTTCTTGTCTAAATCCTTTTTTTGACATCAAAGGTCTCGGTGAGGTCCTTACCAACCTTGATGGAGCAGTTCTCGTGGAGCGTTCTCCATCGTCATCCTGCACAGGTGAACGAGTTTGGCAGGGATGCCGAAACTAAATATGACTCTGTATAGCTCTTCTCTATAGATGCTGTCATAAGCGACCTTGAAATCGATAAAAAAATGGTGGATATCGATTTGGACTTCTTGGATTATTTTCAGTATCTACCGAAGTGTGAAGATTTGATCGACTGTGGACTGTGGACCAGGTCTGAAACCACACTGATACGAGCCAATCAGGTTGTTGACGAAGGGTTTCAGATCAGACAAATAGGATCTTATACGCGAAGTGGTGGAGACTGATCCCTCCGTAGTTGATCCTTTCTTGTGGATCTTTCAAATTATTCTGAGATTCCATTCATCAGGCATACACTCGTCTGACCAAATCTTAGAAATGAGTTGATGTACATATACTCTCTACCAGATCTTTTCCAACTGCTGTGAATACCTCGGCTGGTAAGCCATCAAGCCCAGCAGCATTGTTGGACTTAAGCTTAGATATTGCTATCCTCATTTCGTTTTGGTCAGGTGGATAAAAATTTTGGCTATCATCGTTTAGATTGAATGGTTCATTCTGCCTGACAACGCGATGTTGGTTCTTCGTCGTCGTTATGCAGACAGCAGAAAAATTTTTCCATATTTTTACGCCTTAGTAGCGGCATTTTATAAATGCATCTATTATAACGCCAAGATATATCCTTTCCGGCTTGGAGAGTTTTGTATTGTATTTGATTCTCTTTCGCTGAGAACGAGTACTACTTCCATTTTTTGTTGGGCACGTGCATATGAAGAAGTGTCTTTTCCTAAAACTGGGTTTTTTTTTGCCGTGTCTTCGTTCATTCGTTAAAATTTCTTTAATAACTTCTGCCTTCCGGTAGAGGTCTCTACGTAGACAATGATGTACTCTACGTAGACAATAGTAACCAATCTAGGACCTATAAACATACTTTCTGAAAGGTCTCCAGATACGTGTAAAGTTTCTACCTGAGACATCCCTGCCGATTATAGTGACTTTGTTGTCAGTTTGTCAGACAAAACATGTAACCAACCATGATTACTTCACCATCAAAGGTGACCGAGCCAAAGTGTTAATTCTTCGTTGCTTTCACTCAGTACTATGATCCCAGCATCATCAGCGAAAATACCCAATATATTGATTTCTAGCACAGACGGTATAGATCCGTTCTGAAAACACTGCCTTGTGGTAATCTCGATTTGATTTTCAGAGTTGTTTACGAGTAGGTATGTAAGATTTTTAAAAAAATCGTTTTTTTAGAAAGGACTGTAGAATTCCATTGAATTATTTTAGAAAATACATTATCGGCTTTTGGGAAGTTCCTCATTGTCAAAAGTCTGAACTACATCCAAGACAGTGGTGAAGGCATCTGTGTATGTAGGTTATTCTATTAATTGACCTCAAAAGTTGAAACCTTTAAAAGTACAAAGTTTCTCCAACAACAGTGGCAGTATAAAAGTATATGACCCTCTATTCAATCTACATTCAAATGCAAAGAATATCCCACCCACCGACAACTAAGTGTCCTTCATTAATTCAAAAGACAACTATTTTAGCCTCAATTCAATTTGGCAAAACTTTGATGAACAGGAAAGGAGTAAAAGAAAAAAAAATAAAAACCTCAATTTCCGTCAATCAAATGCCATAGTCATACATTTTTCAATTAATGCATTTTAATGCGCATGCCATTGCATAAATTTCTTTCACCGCAGCAACAGACTACGGAAGATCATGCAATTTTCTGCGAACCAACGAAAGAACGAACAACGTACGAGACTGTGAAGGACTTTCCATTCCATGCGGTCATTCTCTCTCTCTGTCGCAATACGAATTTCTTGTTGTACTTTTCCGCATCGTTTGTAAATGTGTGTAATTTTATTTTAATTAAAATCGAAGTGCACATTTAATATACATACATATACATACCCGGTCTGCAGTGCGACGTGGCTGCAGGCTATGCGCATCCTCCGCACAGAAATAATGACAACTAGGTACCATGGACGCAATGATGTAGTTAGACAACAAGTATATACAATCGACTATGTAGGTATATTTCTATGTATCTTCTAAAGAGCATCGTTGAGGGGACATTCCTCATTTTGATAAAAAAAAACAAGCGCAACCAACAACGCAGGCAAATTGAAGAAAATGCATAATACCCCAGCGATGACACACTAAAATGTGAAAAAGCCCCATAAACTATTATTATTTATTTGCACTCTAATACACATCATCACCACATAAAAATAGAAAGATGCACAATTTTATTAGTTAAACATTTGAGCAGTTTACTCGGTACTCGTTGTGAATTTGCGTTGTGGTGCGTTGTAAATACACATATTCACTCAAACACACACACACACACACACGGAGACGCACTTGCACTTCGAATTGAGCACTCAGACGGGCGAAATCATTGCTTTATTGGTTTTATGCGTTTTTTATGAATTTATTTGGTGTTTTGATAAGTTGCCTTTGATTTATGTTGACTTGAAGGGCGTTGGTGGATAACCTATTTCGATTGCATAATACCGGGGTGGGGTGGCAAGGAAAATAAACATTTTAATAGGTCCCACTCGGTGCATGCGATGCTTTAAGGTTTCCATCGATTTTTCCATTTAAATGACACAGAGCAGTGAAGTTAATGGTATTGCAAGACGTGATGGTTAGGGTTTTATAAATGTGATATCATGATGCATTGGTTGGGATATTATGAGGAAATATTCAATGAATGGTCTACTGACTACACCCTAGTCGAATGGAAAATACATTGTCACTCATAGGAGCTTAGGACATAAAACTATGATGTCACTTCCTGAGATGAAATACTTATAGGTAGACTTGGGTCTCGCCAGGATCACCGGAGTGAGCTATTTCAAAGAATTAAGCCAAAAACTTCAGAATTAGACTTAAGTCTTAAAAAGCTATTTTCAGGATTCGAGTACTCTACATTCCAATGCAGCAAATGTAAATGTTGGAGACAAGCTTATCCAACTAGTTTTCAAAACCACCTTCGAGCGACTATATACAATTGAGTGAAACCTGAAGTCGGAAGAGACCACAAAAAAACTTAGTATGTACCTACTCGTATCTATAGGAATCTTGGTTAAGAATTGAACCGGTTAGAGAGACAAGATGGTGCCTATTTTAAATTAAAGTATATCAAAGCTCGAGTACTAAAAGGCGGTGTACTAGGACAGGTTCTATTCATTCATTCACCAGAGATTTATAGGTATTAGAAAACAGCACGAATAGTCTCATTCTTGGAATTTTTCAAAGCTCGGTAGAATATAAAATATCCATTCAGAATATGTCGTTGTAGTTCTTCAAGCTATCTCATCTTCGGTACAAATTTTGGTTTGATTTGTGTGGCTGTCTAGTAGAAAAATTACATCACACACTTGCCTGATGAAAGAATTTAAGGATTGGAAATGCATTTTACTCGGTACGGTTTTTCATTTGGAAAATATTGTAAGATGAAACCCTGAACCCCTTCTCATCGTAAAAAAAAAACAAGTATGTCCCTTTGGTTTTTGAACTTATCCTTCTGAGGAATCTTTAGATCTAAGCAAGGACGCAACCAAATGTAAGTCTTAAGCCAAGCTTCGCTCGATGTGCTCTTATTCATGTCACTACCTACGACATAGATTGTCTATCTCTGTTACTATCTTCAGGCGTTTGAAGCTAACTCTCTTGATCGAACACAAGATTCCATTATTACCAATGCCGAACTACCATCTTTATGCTTTATTGTACCACCACTTCAGCCTTACTGGAGGTGATACAGAAGCCTGAAGTTCATTTTTAATTTATAAGGCTCAAGCCTTAAGTTACAATGGGGTTTAGTAGATGATCGATAGCTGAATTTGCTTCAAATGCATGCATTCACTGAGAATAACTGAGAATAATAGACTGTCCCCGACTAAAAATTCAACAAAACAAGAAGGTTTTAAGATTTCTGCAACGGGCTAGGAGATGCCAACATAAACTGTCCACTCAGTCAAAAAAGTATATCGTCTGTGTTGATAGGTGTCTGTTTTTGGTCCTCAACTTTCAGACGAAATGTACAATGGAGTGCTGAGTTCACAAATTCATGTCATGCCACATATCATTGGTTTCTGTACCGATATTCCAGTCCAATCCAGAACTGAAAGCATCCTAATGTGAGCCTATCTCAAAGAAGAACAAGCTTATGTACGATTCAAAAACTAATAGGCGTGGAGGTTTCCATAGACTTACACGTGCTGCTAGTGAATGCAGGAAACAAGTATACATTTTGCAGAGAAAGCACTGGATTAATAATAATCAGCTTAAAGGTCTTAGAACGAGGTAGTCTTAGCAATCATTCCTGACTTTTAATAGCCCAAGACAACACCCATTGGAAACGGTGGAAACTAGTACTTCTTTCAAAAGAGAAAACACCACCAGACGAATTCTCATCATACCACCTACTTTGCTTTTATCGAAACCACAAATTAAGTTGGATATCCCAGTCATAGTCACTGACGAGTGCTACAGTAGAGCATAGCAGGGTCTATAGCAAAGGAGTGAAATCCATCAGTAACTTCCTATACTACGATGGCTTCAGAAGCCTCCCAAATTTCGTTACTTATACTTTTGTATAAAAAAAAGCTTCGTAAAGTTGGACTCAATTATACAGGATTGGACTTGACTATACTCGATTGTACGATTGCACGATTCAAGTTGGACGAAAATTGATTAGGAAAATTCCAGAGATGGATGGGTCCATGAGTTTAAGAAAATGTATAGAAGAGCGGAAACAATTTAAAGTTAGCATTGCAGTTATCTGTACCACATGAGCTAGAAGCAGCAAGGAAATGGTATAGCAGATCCGTGTTCAACATCATCAAAGATCCGATAAAGACTTTGGACGGATCTCTGTTGATTTGTGATAAAAACCAAGTAAGGAGATGGAGGAAACACTTGGTGAACGAAGGTATCCACCAAAATTATATATATATATTCAAGTATATAATTATATTCAAGTATCTGAAAGTCAAAACTTGACAGAGTGCAAGTTTGCCCATCGTTATACTTCTTTTACCAGCAGCGGGAAGTGCATAACTTTACCGATCGCTAGGTCAGATATAAGGCCACAAAACAGGTGAAACAATTCCTCAACTCCAAAACCATAATATGGCCTAAAAGGTACTAGAACTTTATGTGATAAGATGTTTAGATACCATTGATACAAGGCGAAGTTCAAAAATAAGTATCAGTACTCTGTGTTTGTCATACAGCACTCCACTTATTGGAGGCTGTTCTAAACCTAGCAGACATTTGAAAAAGGAAGCCCAAAGGACTTCTAAGATCTGCATATATTAAGAGTCCTCAATTAGACTCATGGTCTGCATTGTACGTGTGCTTATAACGTGAATGATGTCATCCGTTCAAAACAGTTTGTAGTACACCTTCTGTCAACCACAGAACTAAGAGGTCATCCAGTAAAAGGCCAGGAACCTGCGGTTTTGTTTCCAATTCCAGAGTGATAAAACCGCTAACCAGATAGTCAAGTTTGCAAGTTATAGCTAAAAGTTGCCTTTTAATAGTTTCAAGGTATGGTGTCCATCAAATCGGGCCATCAGTCGTTATCATCAACCACACTGCGGCCAACTCACCCCATCCTTCACAAATAGGTGGTCTTAATGGATATAAGGACCTTTATTTATATATGGATTCTAGATTTCCCTAAAAGTGGGTGTGGCATTGCTGGTAAATGAATTAAAGTCAAAATGAGTTACATCGCGTCAAAACTGAGAACGCTCTTCTGTTGTCATTATTTTGATGGTATCTAGACATTAGTTGATGTGTCGGAAATATATTCAGTTCATTGCTGATGTTCACGTTTACTCCTTCACATTTTATGAACAGCAATGACTTTGATTGTAATGAAATTGATATGTATTAGTACAACAGATAGATCCGATCATCATTAGATATCCTCTGATCTAGAGATCATTAGATATCCTCTTATACATACGTAGGCCCAGCTATCTGAACCAGAGATGCACAGCAATCGTTAAAAGCTGATACTGGTTGTAAGGCATTTGATGACTCCCAGAATTGCTTGACACAGAGTTGTGAAATAGAAATGCGATTTCTTTGATACCCTCGTATCGCATACAATAATGCCTATCGTGGAATTTGTACTGTAAGTCCGAGCAGAAACATCAATTTTGATTTTCGAACCTTTCGGAGGTATTTAAACGGCCTTCATACTGATTGTGCTTTCAGTTTGATGTATGACTTTTTCTCTGCTTTTCATCTTGTAGAACGTCTTAGAAGGATTATTTACTACAGCTTACTACCAACGAACCTTGCTATGGCTCAAATTGATAAGGTATACATGATTTATCTATCTTAGCTCAGAGCAGTCGACGAAGCTTTGCAACATGCATGTCAACAAACATCTGGGATCTCGTTATGTTGTAGCTTTAGTCTTATGTATTTGGTTCGCGCGTATTTTCAGTTTGTTGCTCTGCTCACTTTACCATTCCTGATGTTTATAACAGTGACTACCAGGTCGTTAACCCTTGTCCATTTTTTTTTGTGTTGATGGTAAACAAACATAAGTATATTGGAGTATACTGTTTGAATAGTTCTCCCCTTCCTTCTTGATCGTGTCTATATAACCATACCATTACGTTAATAGCAGATGAATATGAAAACTCAACTTTCGAGCTACATAACTTCGTCCCATTTTCATAAGGTATTTGCCTAACCGGCACCCATAATGATGGTGGCGGAGTGCCCTTCTGAGCAATTATTCACGGACAAATCTCTATTGGAGTGTTAAACCCCTTTTCATCATAATCTGGTACTCTTTTCCTTATGGGTTTCAAAACGCTTCATTCCAGTGTTTCGTAATACCCCGCGGGTTCTGCAGCAGTTGTCGTGAAATGCATCCCTGTGCTAATCAGAGCATACTCTCAATGTTGGACAGTACAACTACGTTCATAAAGTCCGTCATTATGGGAATGTAGGCTTAAGCGTATATCAGGGTATATTACAGCAGAGTACGCTTTGAGACTCTTATTCCACCTCTTTTCCTGAATAACCTTTTGCATCACTTTGTGCCTCCTTAAAATCATACCGATGGTCCGATAGTGCATATTCTTCTACTATTAATTCAAATCTGTTGATGATGGTACATGTACCTGCTACAAGATTTTTCAGTCATATCTAGTACACAAAGTGGACGATATATTACGTGACTAGTTGGTCCCAGTACTTAATAGAACCAATTAACGACTTGACGAACAGTGGAGAATATGGCATGAAAAGCGGTGCAATATCTTAGTAGGTTAAAGGAGAAACTAACAACTAGCTAACTAACTAAGACATCGATCTGTGTCCATTCTTTTTTGTTCTGGACTTAATCTAGTTCGATGAGTAGATAGCTTCAAAGATGATCATACTTATACAATAGAAGGATTCTGTCAAGTTCAGGATGTTATATCGGTTTGTTTATTACTTGAATACTCATAAAGC
Organism: Xylota sylvarum; assembly: GCA_905220385.1. Classification (NCBI taxonomy): domain Eukaryota; kingdom Metazoa; phylum Arthropoda; class Insecta; order Diptera; family Syrphidae; genus Xylota; species Xylota sylvarum. Next base: position 46,134,499 of record LR999958.1, read on the forward strand.
ATTGGAGAAGATGCAGAATGGTTTATATAATGAAACGTATCTATGTATGTATCTACGAGTTTTTGATGCGAAGAGAAATAAGAATTTTTCTACAAAATGTACAACGCATATTATGCAAAACATATATGTAGGTATAGCCTGGTTACTTTCATGAATGTTATTGTTGATGCTTTTATATTCTTAATAATCGTATCCAAGCAATTACCATAAAATCTATTCGACTCTAAGTGGCACTTTGCCCCAAGATTGAACTACCTTCCCCGGCAGAAATGTGAAAACAATTAAATTACTCAATAAACTCTCCACATAGATCAGTCAGAGGGGAAATTTACGACATTTCAATAAATTGTTTGTGAAACACAATCGTCCCCCCAACAGATTAATTCCGAATTTGTATATACAACAAAAAAATAGTACACCACGGTTTGATTGTTTTAATCACACTACGTGTTTTTTTAATTGCCCTTAGATTGGTCAATGATCAATCGGTGCAGGCATTTAAAAAAACATCTTCTTTCGAGTAATCAAACGCGCTTCTTCCCGTTTTCTTCTGTAATCAAACAGCAAACAAATTTCACAGAAAAAAAAAAGAAGGGAAATCTAAACATCATTCTGTGGGGGTAGATCAATGTGATTTGTTATTGCTTTCGTACGTTAACACATAATTAAAGTTGAAGAGAAAAAAATAACGAGGAAAGAACTAAAGGATGTTACGAAATATAAAAAGAAATCGAAATGAAAAACAGACTTCCCCCAAAAGTCATAAGATTAACATACACACTATGTAGGATTTAAAATTTATAATCATCGCACTTTTCCATATGATTAGATAGAATTTTGATAAAACGTCATAGATACATACACTGTGTAGTGTCTGGTGGTACCTAATAAATTGTGAAATATTTTGTAAAATTCAAACAAATTTTGTTTCTTTTTTGCTTTAAATGTGTTTCTCATGATCTTGTGTTTTTTTTTGTATCTTTTCCAGATTGGATGGGTAGCCCTTTCGAACGTGTCGTCTGTGGAGATTTCAATGGTAAGTGATTAGCTGTTCAAAACAAAAATAAAAAAATATGTGTGTGTTTCAAGAGTTAAGTCCTTGAAATTAAAGGAATAACCCTCTCATTTAAAAAATTCCTTTTTTTTCGAAATGCATTTGTCCTCGAATCGTCTTTGTCTGAATTATTACGTTATGTCCTTGAATTATTTACTAGAGTTTATGTGAAAGTTTGTATCTAAAAAACAATATATCTCTATCTGATACCTGCCTTAAAAAACGAGGAATAGGGGAAACGTTGTTTATGAGAGATGCTGGGATTTTTTTCAATAATCGTGAACCCTTCTCGCTGTGTGTGAGATAACCATTTGGATGAAAAAAAAATAATACTCGTTGATCAAAAGGGAGAGAAAGTCACTTACGGAATGCACACGGAGGAGAACAATCCTTTTGAAATGCCATCTTTCTTTTTTAGTAGGTACCTGCCTTATGTCTATTCAATGCTTTCATTTGACATTTTCCATATTTTTTCAATTATCGTGGAGTGACTTTCTCCCGGGTTTGTATTTGAACCGGTTAGGGACACCTTTCTTGGGAATTGTTCTTTTTCAAAACATAATTTTACATTATGCTGTAGGTGTATGTGCATAAAGGTACAGATAAGTCAAATGTATCTTCGAAAGTCAGATATATTCGAAATGAAAAGAATACCACTTTCTATGGGGTTTTGAGATTATTTTAATTTACCGTAGTAGACATACATTACATATGTTCACATATGTATACTAGTATGTATGTATGTCAAAACTAACAAGTTTAACTACTCAAAACTTAACTATCTTCATTGTGATATGTATATTTTTTTACAGGATATATGCATACATAACTGCAAAGGTAAATGATTCCATCCATGGTTAAGTGCTCTCCAACGATATAGCCATTGGTCGCCGAAACTAGAAATCAATTCGGATAGTTTTCGAAGAGCTCTTTTAAATTTTGTACCCTTGTCGGAAAAGATTTCAATGGATTTTCCTTTACGGGCAATGAAACATTTTAAGGCGGTTAGAAGAAGGTGAAGAAGCAGAAGTTTAATGAAATCTACTATTATACAAAGGTAGAACGCTGGCCTCGATCTAATTGGTTTAAATTATAGAATATTTAGGAGAGGAGAATTTTGAACCCTTGCAACAATGAACGATAAGACACCTATTGGTCTTGTCATGTCAAGAGAGCTTTCACGGTCCGTAGCATGAATCCAAGGGGATCGAATAGTCTGTAGTAATCCAACTTGGCATTAGGTAAAGCTACTTTAAACAGAAACGATTTTTTAAATCGATTTTACAGCAATCAAACAGCTTAATTGATAAAATAAACTCGTGTTCCAAAGTAGAGTTCTCACAAAGATCATAAGTTAGCGTTTCCATAGACGTCTGCCAGCTTGAACTCCACTTTGAAACCTTCAACAAGCTGGCTTGTCAGTTTTCTATATCAGCTCCAGTCAGAAGGTCGTTGACATTAGGATGTCCGATGTCTGGGAAAGCCCCAGAGAGATACAGTAAGGTGGAAACTTTGGTCAGCCTGTTAGACATTATTCCATTGAAATCCTTTGTGATTTCAGTGAGATATGTGTAGGGAATATTTGTAAAACTTTTCCTGATCAGATTGATTATCTATCTATTACATTCCTTGTTCAGGTTAAAGAGTTCTTGGATTTCCTAAGTCCTGAAACATTTTTCCAATGGGATAGGGCCAGGCTGGGTCCAGCATTCTTATTCAGTGCTCCACAAGTTGCCGCAGATGCCACAGCAAGAAACCGATCCTGAGGACATGCATACATAATATCTAGCTGATCCTTCCCAATTCATCTGCAGCTTAATTGCAATTTTAACCCTGTTAAAATAGTGTTAGTCTTCAAAGCAGTACTCGCTGACATGGATTCTACTGAAAAGGATTGTACTCATTTAAAAGCTGCCTGACTATCTGAAATATATGCTGCTATAATGGGTCTCCATCGGAACAGTCTACCCGGGGTGTCAAACAACCTCCCAAACCAGCAGGTACAAGATAGTGCTTTCTTGAAACTCAGTATTTTCAGGTGTTCCCCAAGATTGTCTAGTTCATATCTGGATAAAGTTTGGTAGGATACTTATATCCTTGCAGATTCAAGTTTAAACATAAGTTCCAACAAGACAGGTGATTATCTGTAGCTCTATTGGAGTTGTCTGTTTGAGAACTTTCAGACAAAGACACTACGTTTAGTTTATCTGTGTTGTAACATTTAATTACAAGTCATGCATATGCAGATTGTTTTATGCGCTGTGCAATTAGTCAAATAAATTTTAACTATTCTTCACTATACTCGTGAAAGTATCTAATACTTGTGTCTCTTTCTGTAGCATTCCATATTTGCGAATTGGGACATCCAGCCTTGAAAAATGACTGGTTACAGTGCTGTCTCCAGAAAGAAATCAACATATGATTACTACATGCACTCGTAATTTATAACGATCATGTTCAAAGTTCAATGCCCGGTCGTATATGCATGAACATACACATTCCTTTGGAATATAATAATAATAATTCATGCACCTTCAGTCACAGCTATTACATTTAATTTTCACATTTAATTGCTTATTGCATGTGATTTCAATTAAATGCGAAGAATCACAGTAGCGAACAATTAAAACCGCATTTGCTACATGCAATAGAGAAATACGCAACTGAAGGAGCATTATACCTCAGTAGATGTATAATAAACAGCAAACTATGTGTTAAAACTGCACTAACATGCGATGGGCATGAATGAAATCGTTCTATCGCACGTTAAGCCAGCATACCGCATAAGCGTTTGCCACTATGCTGCACAGGGCGGTAATAATCCAATCGAAATACTCGTTCTAGTGGTTTTCTTTTTTTGTTTCTCTGAACATAATCCTTTAGATTTGGTCAAAGGGGAAATCTACACACAGCCGAAAGGGAGTGTGTTGTGTTGGACAAGGGATGTTTAAGCATACAACCCAAATAAACATTCAAATTTGCAAGGGATGGCATAAAATACACAGCGCCATTCCAACCCCTTTCCTGTGTTTATTTATTTTAATGGCGGAGATTATCGCGATAGGGGATGTCTTGCCCATTTAACAACATATATCTGTCGGTCTGTCTCCGTTTGATACAACCACACGACAACTCTTCATCGAATCCATATTAAATTGTTGGATGTTATTGCAAGGCAAAGTTTTCGTCTATCTCTGGTTTTGATGACGGTGCACGTATCCACACAACACACAGCCCAAAAAGGGTAAATCCAATCAAAAGGAGAAAAAAAAAAAAATCGGAAATTAAAATCCGTCTTATCGCCATAAATAACCCTTTCATGCCACCAAGCTTATACTATACTACACTCGCACTCTCAATGTGTCTGGCTGCTGTTCGGGGCCATTCCACTCTGTATAGATACACTTCCCCTGTCCACCATTAATTATTCTCAATCGATATCGATTTGGGAAAAGCACCGAAAATTATTTTTTTTTCTTTTCGGCTTTTCGGGGAGATATTCACTTTAATTAATGCCGCCTTTGTCTAAAGAGGGCCTCCACACTCAGTAGGGTTAATTCATGATCAGTGGAGCAATAAATAACACCCCGATCCTGGGGTAAGTAATTAAGGGACGCGCGCCTACAGACCTTTAGTTTTCATTAACTTCGATACAATATTTCATTATCACGCAAACACATGAGTATTATTACAAGTAACAAGTGGTCATGCATTTATTGGAATAAATAAGCACAAGAAGGCATGTACACGATCAGTGTATGTGATCACGTTCGCTACTGTAATGCGAGCGGAAATTTCATGCGCCCGGTAGGTAGTGGTCATGCAGAACACGAAACTTATGAGTGCAGGGCGTTTGCGAATGCAGGTTCAAATTCTTAAAAAAAAATAAAATTATTTTGAGTATGGAAGAGGTTGTTCTGCTGGCAGAAGTATGCAGATGCTCTCGAACGTTCTGATAAATTTTTTCATCGCGTTCTCTTCCGATTTAGGGGCGCTAAAGTAACGTTCAGAGACAACATAGCAATGATATACAATGGATAGGGATGACCCCTTTATGATAATTGCGGTATAAAAAAGAATGGCCCTAAATGACTTCCCTGTGGAACACCAGATTTGATGGCAAACGATTTATATACCGCTTTGAAGGTTAGGTATAAGGTTGATGATTGAATTTTTTTTCTCATCATGTTGAGGACCATATAAATAGGATTATGAGGCATGTGTAGAATCCAACACTCATAGTGGGACAACTACAACTGGGAAGATTGGTTTTTTCAAAACCATATGTTTGCTTATTTATTTCGATCAGGAATTTTGAGGTCAGTTGTTAGTTGCAGATGTTAACAGCGACGTTTTATCCCAACCCCTTGTTTAAAGTGTGTTTGCTTGTCAATGGCAAGTAGATACTTGATCTTCTACACTAGTAATGGAGCTCTCTTCCTGAACACAATGCACAATTTAGGTTGACTGCAGAATTTGCATTAAAACGCGTTTCTTTGTTTAAAAAACGGTCAACATTTAGAATAATTTCGAAGAGTTGCTTTCAAGCTGCACAGATCACTGCAATTTTTCATTTTTTTATTCCAAAAACCAAGAAGCAGAATGCTATCAAAGGCTGCTTTAAAGTTGATAAACTTCGAATCTATCCTCTTCGAAATTGACAAGTGAAAAGATTTCATCTATTGAACATCTCCCAGATCGGAATCCCACCGGATACGTGCCGATAAGTGTGTTGCAGAACGGTTTCAGAACTGAGTTTTAGTGATCAGAATGGCTTTCACTTTTGGTGTGTGCACTCTACCAAAACCCTAATTGGGCGTAAGCTTTTGAGAAGATATTTGACCTTTCCATTACTGGAAGGCGGGTACTGGAGTATCACTTTATTTTCTACAGTGACGAAATTTCGTGAACTGTTTCGAGCAACAAACACATACATACATAGATACGACAGTAGGATTGTTGTAAGATGGCTAAGGACATGGTGGTCAAGAAGCCAGCAACGAAATAGTCGTCGGCACCCAAGAAGGCAAAGAAGGCTCTGGCTAATGTAAAGAACGTTTCAGCCAAGTTGGGCGATCTGAAAGTCTAAATGGTGGGCCCGAATATGCAAACACAGGAACTAGAAGATCATTAGAGTTCCGAGCAACACCCTGTATGGAGTATGAGGATCAGCTCAGAATGGAATGGAGCGAACATGTGGCGGTGGTCTCTCCCTAGTACCAATGTGAGCTATCACAAATACCTGAATTAGCATCAGTCCTCTTATTAAATTGAAGATTTTCGCAAAGGTTTTTTCAAACAGTGCTAAATATTTATATCGGCGGCCCTTTTACGACCCATTATTGAGTGGTCATGGGAAAGCGGAAACATCCCGAAAGAGGGGTAAATTGGAAAAGGACATCAAACCTGTAAGGAGAGGAATCTTAACAGAATGCAGAAACTGAAGAGGTATTTACATTCTTCCACAATATTCATTTAACTCTCGATGCCGAACAAGCAGGCTTTTGATCGTGATCCTCCTGCATTTAGCAATACAACGAGAACAGATCTTCGGTTCATCTGCTTTATATCGATAAGGCAGGAGGTGTTCTTTGGAAACTCAAGGCTACATATAGGTACAAACCTATAATAAACGCATCCTATGAGGTTTCGAGTGACGTTTTAGGTTAATGAAGGGTTTCACAAGGATGTATATTGCCACCACTGTTATTTATGATTGCAATTCAATGTTCTGCTATATGGAAGTAGTTAGCTGAAATCTTTTGCAGACTATAAACACGACCATCCAACTAAAAAAATGGAAGTTTACCTTGCGATCTTTGTTATACATGATCGTTACCGATTCCCAATAACGAGTAAGCATTGTCGTATATGTAGTTTGTATACTCTGAGCTTTTTGTCCTTAAAAGCAATTTAAAACATAATTAAGGAATTTCTTACTCTGCCAGGAAATCATTTCGTTATGGACCCTTAATGGTTACTCCTTAGAGTGAAAGAGCCAAGCCGATCCATCCAGAACAGGTCATTTAGGCTGGTCACTACGTAGTTCATTTAGTAGGAACTGCTGTCGTTATAGTTGATTTCATCATGTAAAAAACCTCCATCATATATGGTACCTACTGCACCCTTATGAATCACTACGTAGAGATGGAAGTATGGGTCGACGCTCGTCTTTTCTTTCTTTTTGCTAGTTACAAGGCGTAAGAGCGCTTATGCGTGAACCTCGAGTGGAACTATCTCTCGAAAACGTCTTAGCCAGATCTCACTTCGGTATACGAAACAGAATAGAATAAAGTTGTGATTACGTCTTAAGGCGGTGGTAATCGGAAACGTTTACAAGGGTGTCTTGTTTCAATTAAGTGACGTTTAAATCTTAAGTGCCAAGTAAAAGAAAAAGCTGAAAGAAATTGATAGCTGGAGAACCAAATGTTTATAATTTCATCGTTTTCCAACACATATTCTAAATTTTCGAATATAAATGTCGATGCAACTACTATCTGGTGCACTCTAAGAGCCACTCAAATTATCCTTTCATCCTCAACTGTGAGTTCTTCAAAATCTTGAAAGTTTGACTTACTAATTTCAAGTATGTCGTAAGTCACGTAAGCCACCATCGGAGGTCAAATTGGAAACAAATTGCGACTGACTCATAGTGCCTACCTAGTAGTCCTAGTATTTTGTAGAGAAAACATGTTTTATTTTCATAATCTCGGTTAACCTGATTTCAGTAATAACTAAATCAATAGAACTGTCAAAAAAACGAGGAATGCAAGAATTGTGCTTATGGTAGGCACATAGGTCTTAGCTTTAATGAAAGTGTCGAACAGACTGCATCTAGACTTCGTCTGTAATAATTTTCTGCACATGTGATATATGATCTACTAAAGTCCTCTCCATTTCATAGCGAAACCTCACAACACGTCTACTAGCTACGTGGTGTCATCAACCTTCTAAAACATCAGGAACTCTTTCAGTAATCCACCCTTGCACGTGCGCCAAATGTACATATCTGAATAGACAATGATTCATCGTAACTGACTCCTACAGCTCTACGACAGTTGTATTAGCTTCGGAATTCAAATTTCCTCCAGACACGTTCACTTCGCTGTAACACGAGCGGAAAATTCACGCGGGTTTCTTATTTCACTCCAACACGTCCAGTAAGCCATAAACAAATCATGTCGCAGTGTACACGTTCCCCCCATATGCATACTGTACCTAGAGCACGATTGAGATGCCTTCGCTCTCAAGACGATAATCTCAGTCTAGGCACACCAACCAGTGCCCTTTTGAAAATTGCAAAATTGTTTTAATTTTATTTTGCTCCATCCACTCGCCCGCGTTCTCACCGCATCCTTGCACAAAAACCATACCAAAACGACTAACCAAGCGATCAGAAGGTAACTTAACCGCACAATAACAACACAGATTGCAGCATCCAGATACGCTCATCTGTTCCAGCAAACACCACGAACAGCAAGAGCCAAACAATCAAAGCAAAATGTAGTACAATCTCCATATGGCATAAGGCGAACCAAGTCGCGAACCGTACGGAACGCCGGCAGTCCTCCTCATCATCATCATCATCATTATAATCACCGTTCCGTCCCGGTTTAGTGGCATCTACAAATATGTACATATGTATGTGCATATTTGTAAATTGGAAGCCAGAAGCACTTACCCTACCAACTATAGCGCGCGTAACTACAGCATTAGCCACTAATTGTATATGCACAGACATGGCTGGAGGGTAATCAATCTTATTGGAAAATTAAATAATTTTTTGTTTTGTTTTTTTTTTTTTTTTTTTAACAACCAGTTGCTATTCTATAGTTACTGTACTGTATGGCGACAATACCAAGCTCTTGCTGGCTGCTGACAGCCAGTCACTATAGTGAAATCCGTTAATAAACAAATTCAATCATAGTACAACACCAACAATACCAACACCACACCGACAAAAACAACAACAACAACAAAAACAACAAATGTTCCTTTAAGACAACAAAAGGAACGTAATCGTAAATAGATCATAAAACGATCGTAAAAACAAATTTTACGACTCGTGCGGTCACACGAAAAATGATCTCATTTATATTTTATAGTCGTATGTAGCCCACCTAACTAGGAACGGGGGACGGGCCATTTCTATACTATATGTACATAGTTGTACTCGTAGTAGTAGTACTTGACGACACACGGCTGCGTGCATAGGTTTTTAGTTGTATAGAAATGAGCTATTATTGTTTTTTCTGTGATTTAAGTGCGATAAGGAGGCTTTTTTTTCTCGATTTTCTGTTTGGGAGTTGTTTTGAAAATTAATTTTATACCGGAATGTGAAAGGAGACGGTTGGACGGAAGCAATGATTTGCTACTTTGTGTGTTTGGTAATCAGTTAATTTTAATTACTTTGTTAGGTGTCTACGAGAGCGAGGCTGAAAGTTTTGACGGCGGCAGTGGTGGCGTTTCACGGTTGAAGGAGCAAAGGTAGTCATTGTCATAGTTTTGTGAGTAATTGCTTTCTAGAAGTAGATGCTGTAACTACTTTACAACTTTGTTGCATTGGCTTCAAGTTGGTAGTCATTTTAAGGGGGAGGACACGTTTATACCAGGGAATTCAATGAATTTACATTTATACTCGTGAAACATGCAATAGATACTAAGGAAACGACGGAGGTAGAGATAGCGTCTTAAAAAGCTATATGATCAGTTCCCATCACTCTAGGTACACCGACTTACATATGTACCTTACATATACTCATTTTCAGTAGCTTCTTTGTGTACAAAACCAAACCAAACTTACTTACATTTGGTGAAGCAAGATTCTGGATTGGATCTGCACCTCAACCAATACATCACTCCAGCCCGCTTTAATCTAAGTTAGCTGACGCTAATTGTGGTAAAGTAGTGAATAGTATAAAAGGCAATAATTGCTTTCTACACTTTCAACTGCAGATTTGGTAGAAATCGGGTACCAAACCGAAAAATCATTTTTTGGATGTATCACACATATGGGGTTGGACATCTGTTGGTTGACTTTTCAAAAAACTATAAAAAAAACACTGTTCAATATTTTTCAATAATTTTTTGCTTTAGTGAAAAGAGTAAACCTTCCGATTAATTATGGAATATTATTTCATTCAAATGACTGCCTCGGCTGGCTTGGTAGTAGGCCATACTGTCAACCCAATTTTTCGATACATTTTCGATGTTTTCGGCCCCTATTTCATGAATAGCTTGACCAATACTTTTCTTGAGTGCCTGAATCGTCTCTAGTTTATTCGCATAGCATTTATCTTTAATAACACTCCACAAAAAAAATCCAACGGCGTCAAATCACAGATTCGTGCCGGCCAAGCAACATCACCAAAACAACTGATTACACGATTACTGAGCTTAGTGTGTAATAAATCGATTGTTGTCAGCTTCTGTGGCACGTAAACATACTTCACACAAGTCCAAATCCTCAATTTTTGGCCATAAAAAATCGGTTACCATGCGTCGTTCGGTAGCACTCTTCATTGACTGTAACGTTTCTTCTATTGTCGTCTTGGAAGAAAAGTGGGCCTATAATGCCGCCACTCCAAAAAGTTGCGATATACTTCGTTGAGCGCAAAGGACGAACACGCGAATATGTTCGGTTACCAATCAGCAAACCACTCTCACGAACTTTCAATATAAACTTGCGTACACCAGCTGCAGTTGGTGCATTATTTCGACCGAAATTTCTTTTCAAAATTCGCACTGTTTTAGCAACACAACATCCACAGCAGTAGCGACTAAATCCTTCTGCATCTTTCTACGTAGATAAGAATGGGATACAGAAGTAATGTCAGAAACAAAATCCTTATCCATCTGAACAGTAGATTCGAAAATGGAAATAGGCATAGACACGGTCGTCTTCTCGGTAGCGATGAATATACACAGCTCGATTGACTCATTCACCAAGCGGAGGACAACATCTAGCAGTGATGAAAACTGCCGATCTTGCTTCAATGATGACAGTACACCGGGAAAATATTATAATATTGATTAATAGCCAGGTGACTATAAAAGTAATATCTGTTGTACAAATAAAATCAAAACTTGTTGAGAGTTGTCGCGAAAAACTCAAGGTTTGTTGTACACACCACAATGAAAAACTCTGCTGCATCCACACACTCAAGAGTGTCGCAGGAAATTAAATAGGTAACTGACGAGATGGCGAGAAAGGGTTCCGGGCTCGAGCTTGACCGAGCTGTAACCTCGAAGAAATAGTGGTTCAACATATACTAAATATACAGCAAACATCAGATGGGAACAACCTCCTACCTGTGAAATATTTCGAAGAGTTGGCAATGAAAGTAGGAACAACAAACTTCTGGTAAGAGAGAAGAAATCTTTTTCCTTACTCACAGACGTATTTATTGGTTACAACCTATTGAAACTAAGATTGAATGACGACGACTTCCTTTTTTCTTTGCCATTGTCCAAACCTCTGCCTGAAACCAAAAGCAGAACAACCTCTAGGGGTACTCCAAAATGTCCCTATTAAAAAACTTAGTTTTAACCAATTGAGATATATTTGATATAAACATAGTGTCATCCTAAAGAGTTGTTCAATAAGGGCATAACACTTTTGTGTTTAAATTAAACACATAATAACTAAGATATCGGTAGTACATATTTTAAATTTATGTGCGAAATTCGATTTTGTTCATATGACCACCGCGAGCATGTTTGCAGCCATCGACTCTTTGGAGCCAATTTTCCACCACACTTCCACATATATCGGCCGGAACGTTAGCAATTTCGCGTTCGGTATTGTTCCTAAACTTCTCTAACATTGTTAGCTTATTGGCTTAAACCAACGACTTAACGTAACCCCATAAAAAGAAATCCAACGGCGTTAAAAATCATGAGCGAGGTGGTCGTTCTACCGGACTATTTCTCGAAATTACACGATTACCGAACTTCCCCTTCAATAGATCAATTGTTTGACCAACTGTGTGGCATGTGGCACCGTCTTGTTGAAACCACATATCACTAATGTCAAGTCAATTAAATTCTGGCCACAAATAGTTCATTGACCATGTTAATTTGTTGCTGTCCAATAACGCATATTTTGATATCGATTATCGATAATCGATAAAGATAATTAATTCCAGTTTTAAAGTTGAAATTCAGGTTTTTCTTAAAACTTTTGCAGAACCCAATCAGAGAAGTATAGGCGTTTCAAATGATCAAGAGGCTTCACTTCTTGAGTTAATTTGATCTTGTTTGGTTGTAGGTCAAGAGCTTTACGCAAAATTCGCCACAATGTGGACAGAGAGATTCTCGATTTCTGTGAACGGCGTGGCATCGACTGATTTGGCTTATTTTGAATTGAAGCACTTACGGCTGAGAGATTTTAGATCCTTGACCGGTACGTTGTCTCAGTGGTACAAGGAACATTTCAAAGTGAATATGGTGACACGAATTCATCGACTGTAGCACGCACAGCCTGTCTGGTGGGACGGTTATTAGGACCGAAAACTCGAGTAAACGGTCTTAAAGTTGCAACCACCGACTCAGAAATTTAGTAGTAAGTTTTAATAATTTGTTAAAGATGCTCATTCGTGAATTTCACCACCATAAAAATGTAAACCTTGGTTGACATTTTGACATTGACAGATCATAAAAAAAAGATTAAGGATGCTTACTTACTTACTTAGGTGGCCCTACAGTTCGGGGTCAAGCAACAAGTTTAAGGAGGCATTTGTATTAAAAAACAAAATTGTTATGTTACTATTGAAAAACCCTTTATTTGTATGTGAGAAGTTTGAGAAATTTCTTAAACAACCATACAAATCTTGTCCCAAATACTTTAGTGGAGACTTAAGAGAAAAAAGTATATTTTAAGGTATTTCAATCTCTCGATTGTCCCTAGTTCAGTTGGTACAATATTTTTTCTGCTATGGAAATGGCTTTATTTTGTAAGAAACATTCTTAGATACAGATGCAGAAAGATGCAACACACAACTTGGGAGTATTGATTATATATTTGAAAAATTGGCAAATTTAAAGCCAATGCCATTAAAAATAACATACGTAGCTCTAGAGTTCACTAGCATTTTGGGATACCTCCCTGGAAGAAATTGCAAAGAGAAATCATCACAATTTTTCATTATTTGAATTTGGAACCACATCTTCTTGAAGCATATTTTTCTATTTCGACTCTAAAATAGTCACCGTCACGGGTCGTATGAAACGTTAATACAGCCCATAGGATGGGGTGGGTTGAGGAATAGGGCGAAAGGACTTATTGATAGGGTGGATGAACATTGGAAGTTCTGGTTATCTTCTGGATTTGATCTCCTTTGAGTTTCGAGAGCCTTTAACTGTTCTAAGTTGATAGCCATTAGCCATGTAGAGGCAAAACTAAGCTAAGTCGTCTTTTACTTCTGATGTCCCCGAAGATAGTGCCAAGATCAGGCCGATGACATTCTTAGTCTGATGCATACCTGTACAACTGTCAATATTTTGAAATCACTATTCCCCGAATCTATTAAAAAATATTGAATCCTAATATAGTTTGTAGAATAAAGTGTCATTGACAATATTCGCTAAAGTTGATGAGTCCAAGTGTCTTGATTAACGTGATTGAAAAAATGGATTGATATAACGTACACTAATCTTATCCTGAGACTATAGAACATAATTGACAAATAGGTATATGAAACATAGATGGTGATACGAGAGTGTTTGATTTCAGTTCATTGCTACTGCAATAGGTAAAGAATAGTTTGGTTTCAAAAGACATCTGGAACTAATGATTTTCAGGGATTGCATTGGGGCAACTACGTATAGTCTTATCTTCTAATACTAATTAACGTAACCTCACCTTGGAAATATTTATTACATGAATAATTGCAAACAAATCGGGAGAAGATACTTAGTATGCATATACATACACCCTGCCTTTTAGGCTCGTGGGCATGATATCTGCTGATCTATAGAAATTCAAGTAAGAATTCACAGTATTTTTTGAGAATACATATATTTATAACAATTTACAATATTACTCCCATTGTGTCCCTGAATGTCCTTTGAAACAGCAAATATTACGAACATATATCATATTCATCATATTAAAAGATTGTATCTAATCCCCTATTTGCATGTAGGACATTTCTTCCAAGTACAATCCTATTTCTAAGACTACTTCCTAATTCCATATGGCCCTCTCGACGTGATTGCGAACAATACAGTGGTAATTTCAATTCACATTTTACGAGTATGATAGAGTATCTTCGCGTTCTCTATCTCTTTCTCTGTGCTTTCATACCTCATTCAAAGAATTCAATATGCCATCTAATATCTATGTCAAAATTCTTCGCATAAAAATGTCAAAACACAAATTTATATCCCATTCGTATAGCCATTTGTATTCGTATCGCTAAGATATCCGCAGGGAACTACCACCATGAAATGAATTACCCTCGAAAATATTTCCATCTCCATAGGGTTGGTTGGTTGGTGGTGGTGGTCGGTTATACTGTCGTACATCATATCTATTTCGTTTTCACTTTCTCTGCTATATATGGCCATGCGGTGATTTGATTGTATACATTATGATTTTATTTTTTTTTTTTTAGGAAAATAAATATCTAAAAAAGGAATAACACGAGGAGGGAGTTACCAAACACACACTCTTCTCTTCCGCAACGTACTCGATTTTATTTTGTATTTATGCACTTTCACTACTTGTGACAGAGTGGGTGGGTGGTGGGGTTGAAGGAGTGAGGATGGTTAAGAACAGAAATCTATAAATAACTTTGCCCGTGTAGACCGAAAGTCTCTCTCTTCTACGGGACACACAAGTATACACAAGTATACTACATATTTCTCATCAGATTGCACACAGGTTCACATCAAAATTTATAGCACCATAATGGAAATACTACTCGTAGATAGGATTAGATTACACAACTGCCGGTTAAGGGTTAAATGTGAGCGAACTCAGATATAGGGCTGCTGTCAGGATTTTCTATCCAATGAGACAGGGATATATGTAAATTCGTTGAAACCCTTTTTTTTCTTCTTCTTTTTTTTTACTTGAAGGCTTTATGGTCAGCAGAAATAAAAAAGAGATCCTTCCATTTATCATGATCAGAGTTGTAAGTTGTGTCTGTGTATACGGAGTATATGGTTCCGTTGATTGTAAAACCATTCGATATAGTATACCTTACTCGTGTGCGGCAGATTTCATGGGATATCCGTATCCGTAGGTCTTTATAAATGTTATTTTTTATGGGTTGTACCTAGTTGTTATTCTTGGGGAAAAATAAAGTCAGAGCGTGGTTTTAATGTGACGTGTGCGCTAGGTGTGGTCCTGCCAAGATAACAACGATGAACATTGGTTATCTAGTGTGTATCTTGGGAACCAAAATCACGACCACAATTAGGTATATGACTGAAGTGGATTTAATATGGAAAACGTTTTTATAATTTTGATTATGAAATGCATGATTATTGTTGTAAGATGGGGTGTTATTGGAGTTTGGGGACACGTTATGAAATGTAATTTTCTTGACATAAAATAGCTATGTCAGGCACGTTAGCTTTCTTCCTTTGGTTGTTGGAATTACTTTTAATGTTTAGAATACAATTACTTTAACATGCGTAGGTACATAAGTAATGCATACATACATACATATGTACATATGTAGATACGTAGCTTCCTAGAAAATACAAAAATACAAATTTTTGGCGCGATAGGCGCATGGGGCCTAGTGCCTAGCTTCTTACAAACATATGTGATGTGCGTGTTATATTCTTTACACGAATGTAAGGGGCCTACTGTTTAATGCCGTATCCGAAGGAGAATTTTTGTTTTTTTCAGAAGCTTTTTACTGTCAGACGCTCGCAAGAGGTTGAACCCTTCACTCCGTAGTCCAACACACTAACCACTTGAGCCCGGCGCCCTAGGATTCCTAGAAGTTGGTTTAAAAACGGCGATATATCTTTCTGCAGTAATTATCTAGGTATATCACGGCTATAAGGGAAATCTTTTAGGAGTCATCTTTGGCAGATGTGTTAAGTAATGTGTACAATCGCACAATAGATCGAAATAATTATAAAATTTTGACCAAAAGTTTTGTCTGTTCGTCAATCATTCGCATTATGTAGGGTACATCTTGGGAATATGTAGGATGAAGTGAAGCTGCAATAACTTTTTTCTATATGAAATGCCATCCTTGTGATGTGCTGTCAAAGGAAAATACATATGGTTGCTGTTCGTGAAAGTGAGTGAGATTGTCGTTCATAGGAGCTGGGTTTTTACAGACCTCAAATTAAACCAATTGAGCGTTTCATTGATTGCACTCTAGATTGCACTCTGGATACAGACCGTAATCTTGGTAAGAATGTCATTTTCCGATGACGATTTTAAGTCAAATAACCTTGAAAGTGATCAACGTTTAATTTTTCTATTCAAACTATAGACATATAGACATGTTATTGATTGTAACATGTTTATATGTCTATAGTTTGCAAACAAAAAACATCTTTATTTTTGTACAATACAAGACAAGACCCTAATCTGTATGTTCTGCGTTTTTGCTCTTCATTGCAACTGGAATAGAATGGAGACTCATCATTGCGCAAATGTAGTTAAAAATAATCATCAAGTCACGTATGTTTTCAGCAGTTGTCCTACCCAGTCTACCTCCTCGTATCGGAGCCTGATCCACGACCCTATGCTTAGAACAAACTAATAAGTCCATCACCTTTTGGGGATCTATGTAAGTAGGTGTATGTAGAACTTTACATATTTACATACCTATTCCATCCCGGCTGCTATTAAATCGTACTTTGTTTTCTTTCTTGCTCTTTATTTGTATCATATTAACTTTATCTGCGTTTGCTAGATTGCAGCTGCTTTAAAAACTGTAAACCTTCTCCAGAACTGTTCTCCTATTTAAGCTTGGTTCTCCAATATTAATCATCATTCTGGTACGGAGGGTCTTTTAATGATACCTTTATGTCCTGCCCTACCGACTCTAAGTCCATACATATATGTATGTGACTGCCTCTCTGATTGTTCTGTTTTATATTTAGCTACCTTCACTCTGACCGATCTTAGCCATGATCTATACTTTCACAACATTATTTCAAAATTTCGTGACCACTACAACTTCTGTGCTGTCAACGTATCCAATGATTAACGCTTCACTGTTCATTTGGAGTCATAGGATATCATCGTATAAAACAATTTACAGTAGCAGTCCCAGTACTCAACCTTGTGGTACTCCCTCTGTATACATATGTATATGAATTTTTACCATTGAAAGTATCAAATGGGTATCTACTCTTATTTCTGAAAGTGATTGATGGAAAGATGTGTCTCCAGTGAACTAAGTCTGTTTCCTTATATTTAAAGATAGGTACTACAGGGCAGATTCTCGTCCAAATTTTTTATTTAAAGTTTTTAGAACCATCTTCTAATTAGAAGCATCTGAACATATTTGACAAAGAACTGTATTGATGATCCAATGTATCCATTGCCAATGACTATAGGCAGTGGACGATATGTCGACGAATTCTAGTATTAGCATGTATTTCAAACAAACTCAAAAATGAGTGAACAACCTTCAAACCAAGTTTTGAAAACTCAGAGAATGCGAAAGTAAATTTAATTTTTGTTCTTTTTTTTCATTTCAAATCCACCCAGTACCATCTGTGCCCACAAAATAAAGCCTCACTGAACCGAAACGAAAAATATATATATACAACCCTGATCCCTAAAACAAAAAAAAAAACAGAAAAAAAAATAAATAAACGAATCAAGAATGGAAAGCCGAAATGTCTTAGCATCACACCTTTGACTCACAATACATCGTATACGCCATTTACAAAATTACACCCCAGGGTAACATTTCGCACGCGAGAATTATTTACAACAATTCATTGAATCGAGAAATTCGTATCTTTTATCTTTGATTAGAATGAATTTCTCCCAGGAGATGTTATTCTAAGGATAAATGGTGCTGCTCGAAATGAGGGAGTAGGTGTATTCTCGAGCACAAGAAAAACGAAGCCCAACACCAACGACCTTAAAGCCATTTAGAAGAAAAGCGAAATGGCACATTTGACTATGCAAAATGCCAAAAACACAAAACAACAACAACAAGAAAAAAAAGGGGGCGTGAGCAAAGGCAAGGAGGATCATCGGCAATTAGCATTTCTTCCTGCATTTAATGGCAGTTGGCAGTGTACCACCCTTGTTTCATTTCATGGCGATTATGGTATAAACAGACTCCTATACCACCACCACCCCATCCACCCACTTCGCCGCCGTGCCGAGAAAGAGGGTGAACGAAGATTTACAAATTCCATACAGAACCATACCGAATGCAATATATTACCTTGATAAGGGGTCTGATTAAATTTAAATAAATTTAATAAACATAAATTGTGAGCGGCAGCAGCTACCTCATCTCATTCCACCCCTTGAAAACATTCTGAAATGCCGAAGTCAGGCTGGCGTTGTTGTCTACCTCAAGCTTTATCTTCCTCGTTTTGCCATTAGACGACAAGAACAAAAAAAAAAACGAGAAATATTTCTCTTATACTCGTACATAGTAGATTAAGGGGGTGCTCGAAGGGGTGAGTTGTGTTCTGTATACAGTATGGCACCGGCGGGTGGGTAGTTCCCAGCTGCTGCCATTGTACCGGAGAAAAAAGAAATACCTACTATACAACAGTTCACCCTCCATTCCATTGTCTATATTGGGCTTTTAATCTTGTGGGTGGTTTATGTTTCTGCGAGAGCACACGGGGGAGTGTGATAAGGAAGAACACCCTTCCCCACTCCCAACACTGCCTGAACAAATGCTACACGCACAGAAGCTGAAACAGAAAACCAAATTACGAACGAATAAAAGAAAGTTTAACAAGTACACAACACAAACAGGGCACGGGCTAGCGACGTAAAGTGAAAGTGCAATAAATTTTGCACAGAATGCTGCTGGGTGGTAGCGCTTGCCTTTTGTGTCAGGACCAGGAGACACCACCCACCCCTATACGCCACCACTATACCAGTGTCAGCCTAATAAGAAAATTACTTTCATTTGTAATCTAGAGATTAGTTGTTTCGATTTTTCATACCCCACCAGCACCACCACCGGGGGGTGGTCTTCTGGGGGCGCATAAATTTAGCGCCTAATTTTATGCGGTCTATGGTGTCGCTAGGACATTAAAATAATTGCTATCTCAAGGAATTCAAAGACAACCAAGAAAAAAAAATCGATCACAGATTCATATCAGAAAATGTGCAAAAGTTTTCTTATCTCACTGTGAAGTGTTTTTCCGCCCCCCAATTCCAATTTGGGGGTGAGGGATGTTATGTTCGTAAAAATCTAGAAAACTAATTCTTGCCATGACTTAGGACCGTGGAACAATAGAGGGAGGTTTTCCTACAATTTTTTTTTCTGCTTCAAAGTGCGTATTGTTCAATTTCAATCGAAATTGGCAGAAGAAAAAAAAATCAATGAACCGGCCAGTCATAGTATAAGAGCAATTGGACCATGTAGAGAGATGGGACACAAAGTAGCACAATGTTCGTCCTTTTTCGTTTTTGGTGTGTAAATGAGAATAGGGAGGTTCCATTTCTTTTTTTTTTCTTGTTTTGTGGTGCTTCTTTAGCTTCTGTTGCAGTTGACTTGTGAGTTGGAGTTCTTGAAAGGGCAGATGTCTGGAACGGCGCCAATTTAATGGAGCAAAGAAATTGTAAAGAAACCAATTTTTTTGTAAAAGTTTGTTTGCATTTATTTTATGTGATTGGCAGGTAATTTGAAATTATTTTCGAATCACATTGGAGTTGGTTCTTCTTTATTAAAAGTGGCTGTGGAAAATGTAATAAAAAAAAAAATGCGACACGAGTTGGAAATTAAAATGATTAAGTAGAAGGGCGTTTTGTGTAAAAAAAAAAGATTTTGTTACAAATCAAGTAACAAGTTAAACTTAGAGCCTAACTAAATTTAAAACTTGTAATCGAATGTAATCTGCTTCGTATAATTTGATCAAGTTCTCCAAACCAATTGTATGCCATATTGCAACAAAGGGAAGAGTTTTGTAGATCTTGTCAGTTGCAGAGTAAAGTCAGTAATTTATAGTATATTGTCCATTGAACTGATAGTGCACTCTCCCATCAGTACGCACAAAATGCCATAGTCTGTAGATTTCTAATTTTAACATTAAATTTGGTTCATCCCACGGCACTAGTTCTAATTACCTACTAAAAGTGGCCCACTTGTCACAACATATCACATCCTAAACATTCATATCAAGGAAGGCTAGGTTCATACCCTTTTCTAGTTTAGGAATAGTTCCACATCGTTTTGACTCTCTAATTATGCCTCTAATGATGAATTGGACTTCTCGACTAAGAAATTAATATATTCCTGAGCTCGATATTGTTCCTGAGCTCCGCTAATATTGTTGGCTTAAACTACCGACTTAACGTAACCCCATAAAAAGAAATTCAATGGTGTTAAATCGCATAAGCGAGGTGTCCATTCGAAAGGATCATTTCTCGAAATTACACGATTACCGAACTTCCTCTGCAATAGATCAATTGGTTGACCAGCTGTGTGGCGTATGGCATCATATTGTTGGAACCACATATCACTGATGTCAACTCAATCTAATTCTGGCCAGAAATAGTCATTGACATTGTTAGTTTATTGCTGTCCAATAACGCATATCGTAAAATCATCTTATAAAATCGAATTCAAAAATTAAATATCCAAAAGCCTTATATTCTTAATCCTTACGAGTCTTCAGTGTCAACAAATACTGCATATGTAATTCGTGAAACAAGAAGAAAAATATGTAAGTAGGTAAATCAAAGACTGAATGGTAAATTAAGCTTATGTCTAGATAAACCTTAATATGAACAACACCATTATCAACTATATAGGGTGCATGTTAAAAACAGACAAATTAGCTCAGAGCTAGGTGGTGTTAGGTGTCAGCATCCAGAGGCACTCCACAAGGTGAGGTTCTATCGCCCCTTCTCTGGATCATCGTGGCAAACGAAATCTAAGTTAAGCTAAAATTTAGTGGAATCAATGCAGTAGCATATGCAGATAACTTAGTGACCAGATAGACAGTCTTAATGACCAGATAGAAAACGTCTTGAGCTGAACCAAGCATACAGAACTGATCCTTTTTACCAAGAAACGGATAATACCCGAATTTGAAAAAAAAAATCAATTCAGGTGACTCCGCTTAAAACACCGACTACGTCAAGTACCTTTGAATCATTCTGGTTAGGAGGTTAAGGAGTGGGATCTCAACATAAAGAAAAGGGCAAAGAAAAAAATTATAGCATACCATGCCTGTGACAGGATATTCAGCAAAACCTGGGTTCAAGTCCTAAAATTACATGTGGCTCTTCACGGCAGTAGTAAGTAGTAGTAACACAGATGCTGACGTATAGTGATTTGGTATAATGGCAAGCGATGCACAAAGCCACCAACCTTAAGAATATAACTAAAACTAAAAGAATATCCTGCATTGGGACCACTGGGGTAATGAGAACCATCCCTATAATGGGAATGAAGGCAATACTCAACCTAAAACCTATAGACCGCTTAGTACAAAACTCCGCAAGTAGTACTCTTCGACTAAGCTTTGACTTCGAAAAGTAAAATAATAAAAGCCTATGTTGGGTTCCCGGACACAAAAATGTGCTCGAAAATGAAAAAGCTGATGAATTGGCTCGAAAATATCATCACTTGAATTAAAAGAGGAAGACACTACAGGAACAATCTCAATCTGTAATCAAAGATGAGCGATTGGGAACAAAACACAAGTAGGATATAGATGGAGCAAGCTCGATTTCTGTGTCGCAACTAGGAAAATGTGACCACTCTACAAAAAACTGAAAACCGAGAGAATCTTACAAATGAATGAAAAATCCTTGTTCTCTCTTATGGGTACATTAACCAGACATATAGCAAGCTGAAATATCATATAAAGAAGATGTATCTTAACATGGACGACATATGTAGAGGTTGTGGTGATGAGGATGTGCATGAGGATACTCCAAACTTTTTCTGTCACTACCCAGCACTCTGTCACATTAGAAACAAAATCTTGGGAAGACAATTTCTTGACAATTTCTGTCAAGTTATGCATAAATTCGTTAACGCTTCGAGGTGGCTTAAAGATTCATAGATTCTATAGTATGGGCGTCATAACCCCTAGGACGTTACAATTGATTGTGATCTAAGTGTGACGAATGCAAGTTTCTCTTGTCCCGTAAATCCATTAACCTAACCTAAGCATTGCCTGATAGTTTTGTATTATTTTGATTAAATTGTATATCTCAGTCAATGTACTTGCGTAGATCTAGTGAATTTTTCAAAAACCTGCCCTATTTGCTTAAAAAAAGGACAATCTCTTTGGAAATCACTCTATATTCCAATTTCGTTCCTCAAGTATGTCAAATCGCAAAGCCAGTGATACCACAGTATCAGAAGGTAAAAACTTTATCCAATTTCCCAAATAAACTTGCAAAACATGTCTACACCTCTTAAACATATAATTGCCTTGCAGAACATTCTTGCATGTGCTATCAGTTTCACATAAAATCCCACCATTACTTATTGATGTACCTACTGGGATCGTTTTTTTTTTTTTGGTAAATCTGCATTCAAAATCAAATCAGATACGTAAACAAAATAAAAATCAAATAACCGTTCCAAACGAATGTCATACGATAACCAAACCATGTGCCTATGTCTAAGCCCCCTCAAAAAAAACGAAAACCGAAAAAAAAACCAAATTTATTCCATACTCAAGCAGACATTAATCTCGATTTGAATGGCCGATAATCTCTTAAAATATCACTTGACACTGTGTTCCCTCATAATCTTTGCCATCTCATCAGCGCGTCCGCCCACACAACTCCGCTCACCTGAGTGCCACTGGCACCACATAAATTTCCCAAAATTTATGCGCTAATAAATTGAATTTATTTTAATTGGCAAGAACTCTGGCGAAAATCTAAGAATTATTATCAGTATGTGTCGTATAAAGCTCGACAGGCCCCGGAATTGTGGGTTTTCTTAGACAACAGCAAAAAAAAATAAATATTTTTTTTTTAATTTAAATTTAACTTTTACACTAAAATACTAAAATACACTATAACAGCACCGCCATATAGACTCCATTCATTGGTGTGTTTGTTGTGTTCGTATGGATTTTGGTTTTGGTGTGCAAATCTAATTATGCATTCCGGAGGTGTATGCAGCCAGCAGTAGCTAACATAGAGCAAAGTCTTTCAACGAAAACGTCAACAGAATTTTAAGAAAAAAAAAAAAACAAAAACTTTTCTATTCGAACGGAACGGATGTGTTTTGTAGTCAGAACCATCATCGTTCTGACAATGAACTAGGATCGCGCGCGTTGGGTGCTATTCTGCTGCTGGATGGGGTGAGCATTGTTTGTTCATTCCTCTCCTGGTCTACTCGTATACCTACAGTATCTGATGGATATTTTGTGAATTCTGCACACACAAACACGCCATCGGTGGTAGACGAGGCGAACAGAGAAGGTCTCTTGTGTTTTCTAATTTGCGATATCAGCAAAATCCTTGTAGTTTTTTTTTTTTTTTGTTTTTTCTTATGCAAGTGGAGTAGAAGACAAAGCGTAACGTCAAACAAACATACATAGCACCGAAAATGAAAGGAATTTCTAAAGTCCTCCATTGGAGAGTTCCCACCATAGTCGTCGTCTTAGTCGTAGTCGTTGTTTTTTGTCGTTGTCTTTGTCAGGATATTGGAATGAAGACGAAGGTATTTTGCACAACCATTCTGGCAAAATGGTTCGTTCGCTCTCGTCTAATGGGTTTAATGGTATTTTATGGTAGCGTTTGTTCTTCCTAAGCCCCTGGGGAACATAAATGACTTTCGTCTGGGTGCCATATAGTAAGACGCATACGTATCTACCTATGTATAGGTATATACCTACCAAACATGAATGAATAGATAGTGTTGGAGATAAATAAATTTTGAAGGTGGGTTTTCTCCTTATCAACTTTATGCAGATTAATTTCTAGTCATTAATTTAAAGAGGCTTCGTGCGTTGGTTTCATATTTGTACATTAAAATTTTAGGAATGCCTGTCTAACAAAATTATTTTAAATCGTCAGAACTAACAAAAATTTAAAGATTTCCAGAGGGATGGAGAGACCATTTTGCAGTGTTATACTGGTTTTTTGGATTTGCTTACTTTTGTTACATCAGGATTGCATATAGACCTTAGGTGCTACAATAAGGCTGTATTTCTGATTGCCAACTTTGGGTGTCAAATAAAAGTGAGTCTTCGTAAAGGGCAGAGTTTTGAGCAAGGGTAGAGATTAGACTGAATTCCTTTTCAATCAGAACACTGGCAGAGAAAGTTTTTAAAGTTCCTTTACAAATACGAACAAAGATTATACCGATCTTACTGATGTTGTGTCCAACGATTATCGGTTCCGGACTTAGAGGAGCAGTTCCTGATTTGGCTTATCGTCGCTCTATCTAGTTCAGATGCAGAAAGGTTTCAAATACTCGCAACATTGGTCATTTTGCTGACAGAGGTGCCAAAGATAGTACCTTACTTAGTTGATAATTAAATTTCCGGCTACAATCTCACCTGCTGATTTTAAAGGCTCCGATAAACTTGACCTAGCCTTAATTTAATTTAGCTGGAAAGATGTAACATTCTCGTTTTCCTCAGTCCTCTCATAATAACATGAGAAAAATACAAGAATTTTACATCTGATTGCTGAATATGGAACAAAGTAGGTGCACTGTCACTAATATGTGAATCTGCTCATCAAGCCCCTGGCATACAAGTAGTCCTGCAAGCATATTTCCATCTTGAATCATGTATTTTGCAATTCTAATTACTTGGTCTTCCCATACCATATTGTGCCAACCCTTAAGACTCTAGAGTTAGTTATTTACTTTAGAGGCTAGGTTAGGTTTTGTATATGCCCTAGCTCTTCGAGATGCAGCTATACCAAGATTGGCACATTGTGATTCTGCATATGGATGAACCAAATAACATGCATCACGAATCTACTCGCAGAAAGTTTCCCTTTTGAAAGAAAATTAATGCCTCTAGAGGTACCCCTCAAGGCGGAGTAATCTCCTCACTATTATGGATCATTGTACTAAATGAAGTATTCAGTAAACTCAGGTATAGTGGGGTCAAGACCATTGATGATGCGGATGACGTCATATTGATGGCTATAGGCAAATTCTTCCTTACCCTTAGTGAACAATTGGAAGGTGCGACTTTAGACACCTAGACTAAGAAATGTGGACTAGCAGTCAATCCACAGAAAACTGAGCTAGTATTATTTAATTTACTAACAAAAGGAAAATTCTTGAGTTTACATTGCCTTCCATAGGGGGCACTCCCCTTAGAATCTCGGACAGCGCCAGATACCTAACCTCATACTTCACAAGAAACTGAACTGGAGACCTAATATTAATGAAAGAATCAAGAAACCCACTATTGCGGTTTATATATGCAGCAGAATTTTGGGAAAACCTGGGGATCAAAACGTAAAATTATACTATGGATGGAAGTATGTATATGGATATAGCAAGACCTATTCTGACTTATGGGCTTTTATTGGCACCACAAGTGCCATGAGAACCACACCTACTGCGGGACTGGAGGCTATGCTCAATCTGCTTTCGCTGGATATCTTCGTTCAAGCCAGCTCTATAGTCAGCTATAAGCGCCCTGAGAATAAGTCAGTCAAACAGCTGGAGACAAAATACAACGGTTTATTCTATGATCCTGAATAAATATCTAGAAAATGTTCCCACCACGGATTATCTGACTCCGTACCTAGATTTTAAGAGACCCTTCACAAGCTTGTTCCCGAGCAGAGAAGAATGGAAAATCAGTCAGCTAATCAATACACGTACCATCTCTGTCTTCACTGATGGATCGAAAATGGATGTAGGCGAAGGCTCAGGTATCTTTTCTGAACCACTAGGCATATCCAAGTCAGTCCGTCTCCCGAAACATAGCAGTGTTTTTCAAGCGGAGGTCCTAGCGTGGCAAAAGTCGCCCGTGAGACTGCTTTGAAAGCAGTATCACCTTTTTCATCGACAGCCAGGAAGCAATAAAAGCGAGTGCTGTCGTGAAGAGCTTAAGGTTCTTGAAACACAGCACAAGGTTGCACTCTGCTGGGTCCCTGGACATGAAAATATACCAGGTAATATATATATATATATATATAGGAAATCCCTGCGGTATCACATGAAAAAACTAAGACTAACAGAAGAAGACATATGTCGTAGATGTGGTGATGAGAAAGTCAATGAGGATACAACCCACTTTCTCTGTCACTGTCCAGGTCTTATCCACCTAAGATTTTAATTTCTTGGGCGACACACTAGTCAATGACATTTTGAACTCCATCAAATTAACTGGATGGTTTGTTAGTTCATAGAAACCATATTTGTAGAACTAGGGTGAACCAATAACATTTCTCCTCTATGGGTCTGTATTGACTTGAGTGTGGCGTTGTGGATTCCATTACTCACCAACCCACGTACCTAAACCTAAGTGGCAGTGCCAGGAAGTAGGTATTATGTAACGACATCGGCCCAACAGTCATTCTCTGTTGTAGGAGACTTTTACATTGAATTTTTCTCTTCATTCGTTCTAGTACATACTTGATAAAGCAAAGTCCATCAAAGGACTTTAAATCAGTTTTGTTTTACTACTGATTGTCCAACGTATGACAAAATGTAATAGACTTTGTATGACAAACAGCCTGTAAAGCAAGAGTCTGAGGTTTACTGGGTTTTATTTGTTCAGACTCCAAAAGAAAGTTATTTGTGTAGTTCTACTAGCAGTTCTTCTTTATTTCGAACCTAATTTCCTTCATTTGATCTTCAAGTATTGTGAAAGACTGTTGTCTAACTGGGAGAGTCCGATTATATCCTGCTACATAGTCAAGCGGCTTATCAAAATGGTACAAATTGATTTCTGTATTTGGCAAATAACTAGCTCTCTACTTTATGATCATTTATCATCTAGTCCTTGTTAGTTTCGATTACTAGGTTTGCTTCATTTTAAATGGTGTCTGCTTTTCTTGCCTTGAAATCTGCTGGTAGTGATTTGGTTCTCTCAAACATTTTCCATCTATAATCGCGCTTGCAAGGATTTACGACTTTCTTGAGTTAAGACATCGCATAACTTTCTGCAGGATCTGTTTCTTTTAACTCGATCCACTAATCTTACTTTCAGCTGCAACTCTAAAACAGATCAATGGCCGCAGTAATGGCATAGTTGATAAGATCGAAGCTCCTTGGATATGAACAGACTGAAGTCGAACTCATCCATCAGCTTAGATTTGGTCTCATGATTTTGTCTTCGATTCGTGCCTTTCGTGTGTCCGAAATCTGTCAATTCCATAAATAGTTTTCATCAAAGCGAAACGAAGACATAGTCTTTTTTTCGTTTTAGAATTTTAGAGACACATTGTTGATTGTACCCTCAAATCTGGTCTGTGATTATCCCGAAAGTTGGAACAAATGGACACGAATCCGTAAAGGATTTCAATAGGTACTATTGGCTTGAAATATTGAAACCGTATTTTAGATACTTAGACATAAAAATTCTAGGGGACACCTCTCAATGAAGGGCAAACAACTTTTGAGACATTACGAGAATTTTTCAATAAAGACTATACTGAATCTATTCAAGATTCTCTCATCCAACTTGTCGAAGAAGAGTTTACTAGCTTCTGAAGAAATAACATGCTTAGAACTAGAAATGTTCCATCAAACCTAGGCAGAAGGTTCTTTCCTATTCTGTGACTTGTCAAATTAATACAGTTGAGTTGACCTAGTACTTGAACTTGAAAGAAAAGTAATGTTTACTAGGAACAGCTCTTATAACAACGCGATGCGGGTACCATGCGGTCATATCCACCCGAAGTTTTGAATATCTTCCACTTGATCATCAGATTCAGCTTGCAAAGACAGAATTAACCAGTAACATTAAAACAGAAAATATTATTATAATTTTACTTAATATTATGAACCGCCCACTCGTGGTGCGGGAGTAGAAGTTCACATCTTAGTTTTAGAAGCGGAACTGCGTGGGACTTCCAGTCTAAAATGCTAATCAGCTAAAGAATAAGAAAACAATCAACAGAAATTCTTTTAGAACTTGTAGCTACGTATGTACATATGTTCATACATGTATTTAAATTACTTTGTGTGTTTCGACATAATGTTGATTATGTAATTAGATTGAATAGCTTTAAGGTTGGATATAAGAAATAGGACTGTTGCTATAAAATTCTCATTTTCTCTTTACATATTGTTTTTTTTTTCACTCTTACCAAATATACATATAAGAACAGTTAACATTAAATTTTTATGCAAGAATAATTGCCAACTTATTAGGTATACATAGTTAGTTTGTGGATTGTAAAACGGACTAGTCATACTAAAGAAGTACTATTAAGTACTAGGTAGTGTTAGAGTCAGTTCCCATCAATATCATTTAAAATAACTGGATGTTGTGTCATATTTCTTTGTTTTTTTGTTTTTTTCTTATTTAATTTTAATTTCTTTACTTATGATGAACCTAACTGGAGATTTTATTGTTTGTTTCTCGTTTACCTAAGGTTCCTCACTTAGATTATCAGAGATTCAGGCATTGCAAGAAAAGTACGAAAAGGAGGACATTGAGCGACATGCTTTTATGGGCTACAACCATGACCACATATTTTACTCAGGTTTGTCCATCCAGAAATTGAATGAAACAAAATAATTTTATATAAGGGCATGAATTTGTATTAAGTCGGTCACAGATGTACTTACCTATACTGAAGCTAAGCTAGGGGACCTATTGCTAAACAAGAAACAATTGAAAATAATCAAAGTTTGTTCCATAAATGACGAGATATTTTAAATGCATGCTAGGCTCAAAAGATAGATTTTAGTTTCTTCATAGATTCTGATTGGTTAGGACAACTTTTTATTATTAAGAGCAACATGATAAAAAATGATTATTGGATTCAAAATTTGTAGATGATAAAATGAACTGTTAAAACTTAAAAAAAATTATCTAAATTACTACATCCCTTAAAAAATACTTTGTGCTAATTTTGAACTCTAGTCCTTATACAGTAGGTACCTACTAGATACTAATCCCGATTCGTTCAAAAATATAGCCTAGTATGATGCCATTGCCTCATATATATTTTTATATATGTATTTTATTTATCCGCAATACCTTTCGCAATAAAAATGTATATACGAATCGCTTTCGATAGTTAATTTAGTTTGAGATTTGTATGAAATCCTTAAGTTCACATAAACTCTAGAATACACGCATGCGACTAGAGGCCTCCAGTGATGTTAGAGATAATGCGTACATAATCCTATTTCAAAATGATTACACTCTTAAAATTTCTGACTGAATACTTAAGAAGTTCCAATTCTTCAGGGCAACACTGCAGAAATAAATATTTTACATATTGCCAGGATCCCTAATCTTGTACATCGAAACTTTGAAAACATCGAAAGTTGTATTGGGGTGTATTGATCCAGTTTCCAAAAAAGCTATAGCACATCTTCCACAACCTTTCAGTTGTGTTCGTGAATGTCCCTTAAAACTCTAAAATATTGCAACATTGGCTTCCATATAAAGGGGCTCTACGAAGTAACATTAGGCTGACTATATGACGAAACTGAAGACACAGGGATTGTTTAACTGAAGTGGCAAGATAAAATTACTTCATACTCAAAAACACAAATATTTTGCGCGACAGGTCCATATGGGATCCAAGGCCTAGGTTCTCGCTACCAATCCAAAGGGTAGTTTTTGTTTTTGAGAAGCGTTTTCATGTATTTTGGAATGTTTGTCAGATCCTCTCGAAAAGTGGGACCTGAAAAAAATGTTGGCGTTCTCTGGAATTCGATTTTAGAACCTCAGGAGTACGTATGAAAAAAACATACAGAATTGAAAACTCAGTTTGTTAATATGTACTTTTAACCCTATTCCTAGCAGTAATAAAGGATGTTTTTTTAAGTCAGTAGTAATTTCAATGAAATTATATACAATCAAGACAATACATTCTACAATTAATTTTTAAACACAACTTCCGCCATATGGCCACCACAGCTGGATAAATGTCATCCGAGAGACAACGTTTCCGACCACTTTTTTAAGCAATTGTGATCGTATGTCCGCAATAACACGAATAATGTTGGCTTCAATGCGTCTACTGTTGTTGGTTTATCAGAGTAAACTAGAGACTTCACGTATCCCCAAAGAAAATAATCAAGAGGCGTCTAGTCACAAGATCTTAGAATCCAATTTATAAATTATGTTTTCATCGAATGTTTCCTTCAATAAGTTGATTATTTCGTTTGCTATATGGCACGTAGCACCATCCTGCTGGAACGACATTTCTTTCACATTCATACCATTCAATCGGGGAACAAAAAAGTCACTAATCATGGCTCTATAGCGAATTTTCGAAAAGGTTTGGTCCGATGACTCCACCAGTCCACAAAGAGCACCAAACTGTGTGTCAGAATGTAAGGACGTTTCTATTATCTCATGCTCCAAATGTGACAAATTTGCTTGACATTCCCATTGAGTCAAAAATATATCTCATGAATCTGAACATAATTTTTCGATAAAACAGCGGATCTCCAGTTGATTTTCGGCCCATTCACCGAAATTTCGATGCAAACTATGGTCATTCGGCTTAAATTTTTAGACGAGCTGAATTTTGTAAGCCTTCAAACCAAGATCTTTGCGTAATATTTTCCATAAAATACACATGGACAAAGACCAAGCTGATGTGAACGATGTCGAATCGATAAATGTGGATCTCACTCAACACTCTCCATTCTTCACGCATACGCACTCTTCTATGCGTCTGCATCTTATAAAAAAATTTGCGAAAACGGTGAATAATACAACAAATAGCGATCCAAGATAGTCGAATATATTGGGTGTAATATGTTGCAAGCGGTCTACAAGTTTCGCGCACAGAAGCATGATTTTGGAACCAAATTTCTAAAATTTGGTAACGTTATTGAAGCGTGTGAGCCATCATGATAAAATTATAAGTATTACTGAATGAAAATGACACTGACACTTTCTAATCTGACAATTGGTTTGACAGATTAATTTGTCTGAAGTAAGTACTGGCCTAAAAGATACCTTTTACATTCAAATTTTTGGGAGTATTAATCAAATACTAGTCGCAGTACCTTACCTTTCGAACATGTTCTTTTAATGGAACTTCATTCATATAGTCGAAATGAATGATTACATATATTGTATGGCTACATGCAGTAAGACCTAGTTGTAACAGGTTTACTTTTTACTAATCCTCGGTTTTACCAGGAATGTTATATCATTCTAAGGACTTAAATTCAAACCAAATGTACTCCTAGACGCAATGGTTTCTAACTACTTCCTGCTAAGTCTACATATTTTGATCTACACCTACTTGCCCTGGTTTTGAAAATTGATATCCAATGAACAGCTTTAACTAGTCGTGTAAAAGGCATAAAACTTTTCAATTAGGTACACTGCCATGATCTTATCACTCAAACCATAATTTACTCAAAAAAAAAAAAAAGAAAAAATATTTGGCGCAATAGATCCACCCTTGTCGCAACAATTATGTTCTTTATACGAATGGAAGAGTCGTTTTGTTTAATACCGTATCCTATGTAGAATAATACCCTTGGTTGTTTATCAAACGTTCACGAAAGTTTTTACCGTGAAGAAACTTTGATTTTTACCGGGAATCCAACCTTTAACTCTTGCTCAGTAGTCTGATTCACTAACCACTTAGACATGCAATGTCTCTAGATATTTTCGTAAGATTATCAAAAAATGGGCTTGTTCGGATATTGAACACACGACACTCATAAAATATTATTTTGTATTTCTACTTACGAAAACTATTGCAGAAAGAATAACAAGTCACTTGAGAGATGGCATGGTCTGAAAATGGTTGCCTCAGGAAATCAATTGTTTTTCTTACAGTAAGGTCCTTGTGGACTAATGACACCAGACCCTAGTAATCATGGTTAGCATGATATATTCTGGTCTCTCAGCGATACTTTCATTCATTGCGGTGATATTTTCCATTAACTCTCAGTTCTCAATCAGTTTTTATCCAATATCTCAGTCAGTCTTGTCGATCATTGGTTATACTTATGCAAAACTTTACCAAAAATGGACACCATTTTTACAAACATTAGGTCGTATTTATTGTATAGCGTTTCATGGAAAAAAAATCCTAATACTTCATATGATAGATGTCAATGACAAAATGTACCAACCTTATTAAACAAATTGGCAACCAATTCAAATTGCAAGTTTCTATTAAGAACAAATTTCAGATATCTACTAAGATCACGTGTCCATAAAATGAAACCAGTTCGTTTATACTTAAAAATTCTGAAGAATATTAAGTAAATTTTTAATGAAGATATCAAAATTGTGTCGTTAGACTAGTCAGAATACCTACTAAAGTTTAATCTATATGGATAACCACTTAACAAGAAATTAATTCATAAACCAAGCGAATGTTTTATTACCTTGAACAAATTCCAATTTGTTTAACAAATTTATCTAATGCAAAATTTCAATCAAAAAAAAAAATTAAGTATCTCGGTTTCACTTCACTTCGTGTGTGCTCATTCGACATTTTAATCTCTCTCCCCCTTTGTTTGGCTTGTGATTTATTCCAATTAAAATGAGAGTATCTCCAGGCCGCATAAATTGCACAAAAACCAAAGAAAACTTTCTGTTTGCACAAAGAAATTTAAATAAACCATTCAGTTGAAACGGTAATCCCTCACCCCCGCTGTGATTTAAAAACACAAAAATGCAAACACAATTAAAAATTCATCTGTAAATAATAAATAATGAAATTCCAACCCGCCAAACGCCAGAGTTATAATTGTGTTATAATTTAAGAGACAGAGAGATAGAGAGATAGAGAGAAATAAATACGATTTTGTTAATAAAGTGTAAAAATTCTTCTTTACTACTACTACTACTGACTAACTAACAGATAGTATCTACTAGATCAAACATATCTACCATAGGTGAGAGAGTATCTGAAAAAGAAAAAAAAAATTATTTATGGTATCGTGACTTTATTAACGCATTTATTAAAATTTAGAATTGTTTTTATGGATTTTATAGCATCATCATCATAATTTTTTATTATTCAATAAACTTTATTATTATTACAATTAATTGTTGTATGCCACAGTGTGTTGGGTTCGTATGTTTTGTCTGTCTGTCTGGTTCGATTGTCTGGACGTGTGGCAATGATAATTTAATGGGAATACAAATTGTTTCTTGTTTCAGATATAATTGTATCTTTTCCTATTGACTTGTCTCGCTGGCTGTCATGTGTGGGAAATTGTTTTGTTGTGTTTTGTTTTTTTTGTCTGTCTTGTTTCATTCTATTGACCCAATTACGCACCCCGAAATAGCACACTTAATGTCACATTTAATAGTTTCATAGACGGATACGTATGTAGATAGATATCATTTAGATGGATGATTACATTTATGTTGGAATAACAATACCGCCGGCTTTACGGCTCTGCCACACTCTCTAAGTACAGACATACATACATATTTCGTCAAGTGGCCAGGGTCGCGCTGAGTTTATGGCACGAGCACACGATGCGGGAGTAATTATCCGGTGGTTAAACTTACTTTTACTATCGTGTTAAATAGTTAAAAATGCTATAAAAGCGGTTGAGCTAAAGAAGATCATCTCCTCCAGATACATTTTTATGGCCATGGAGTTGATTTATGCTTCTTTGCTTTGCTTGAGCGGAGCTACATATCTTTGCTATGGTTCCTCCTTTTTTTTTTTGTTTTGTGTTTTCTTTTGATGGGAGTTTTCCCATTACTCGCATTCTCTCTGGGTGAGGCAGTAAGTAGAAGGATACAAGGATAACTTAGGTAGATGGATGTGCTTTCCTGTGCATGATGGGAAACAAAAAACAAAAAAAAATTAAGGAGGAGCCTGCGCACGAAGTAAACTGAAACGTCTATCATCATCTTCCATTCTGTGTAAGCCAGTCATGCTGTGTGACATGATGGTGCAGAGAAAACGAAGGCAAAAAAAAAAAAAACCAAACAAGTGGCTACCATCATCACCACCACCACCACAGAGAGAGCGACAACGACCGACAACCGGTCTGCAAGTGATGCTGATATGACTGCATGCGATGCATGGCGTTGCTGTGCATGCATATAGTTTTCCCCTTTCATTAGGCTATGTGTGCGCGCGAGTGTGTGCGAGAGTGTGTGGAATAAGAATGGTTGCCATGGTGACGAAGAGGGAGCCATATTTGATTTTCTAATTTTTTTTTTCTTATTTTACCCTCTCTTGTTGATTGAGTGAACGTTTGCCAGAGCGAGATGGCATAAAATGTATCTCAGTGGCGCTGCACAAGATAGATACTTTTTTTTTTGGTTTTTGTTTTGTGCTGTGATGTAGATGTGTAGTAAAATCGATAGATGACTGGAAGGCGACCTCGCCGAATTGCTTTTCGTGTTTAAATTTTCTTTTATGGTGATTTTTGATTTTAATCTCCGATTCATCGAATTTGATTAGGCGTTTACGTTTTTGCATGCAAAACGTTGAATTAGTTAGATTTTAGGTGGAGCATATTTAATGATGATTGATATGGATCTCTCTGTTGGTATAATTTGTTGAGGAATGAGCTTCGAAATGGGAAAGTTTAACATAATTGGAGCAAATAATTTAGTTTTTTATTTTTTTTTTGTATGGTAAAGAATTTGTGAACTCAAAACAAGTCGTCGTCGTTCGTATAAGTAGATACGAATCTATCCAAACAATATCTTAGAGATTCCCACCACAGAAAAGGGACATCATACGAAATGATTTTGAAAACAAAATGATTTTGAAAACGACATACTTTCCCAGTATTTGCTTGGTAAAATCTGTAGGCACTTTATTCTGTCATCCATGAAAATACCTGTGAGTGCAATCTAGCAACTTAGATCAGAGGAACTAAATCTCAAATCTCTTTTGAGTGAAAAACGGCAGGAAGATGTTACAAGCTCAAATTTGATAGAAACTATCTCAAGAGAAGTGTAAATCTTCAAAGGTTGTCGGATTCTTACATGTATCCATATGTATGTATACCTCCATTCCTAGACCTTGCCTAATGCTGCACCGCATGTTAAAGCATTCATTTGCAGGAGGGTTCAGGACCGTTGTTCATGGTGGTTGATTATCCCGCCTGCTACGAGCGATCAAGTCCAACGCTCTCTGTAAACTCAGCACTCCGCGAGTAACTCTCTCTGTTACGATTAGTGCTTTACAAAGGATAGGTACTTCTAGTTCATTTGGCTGTTGAATATTAGTCATATTTCTCATAGTTTCCGAAACTGAAGTTGTTTAGGTCCCCATCATTTACTTCGTATTACATGCAATATATTTTTGCAGTCCAGTTTGTCAGTTAGAAGGATATAAACTACCGGATGTTTGGAAAAATAGTTACCTTATACCTCTATATAAAAATAAAGGCAACTTCCAACAATACGATAACTTTAGAGGTATAAAGTTGATGTCA
The DNA here is from genome assembly GCA_905220385.1 of Xylota sylvarum. Taxonomy (NCBI): domain Eukaryota; kingdom Metazoa; phylum Arthropoda; class Insecta; order Diptera; family Syrphidae; genus Xylota; species Xylota sylvarum. The sequence goes on from LR999958.1 coordinate 46,170,217, forward strand.
CCCACAATGAAGATATGGGAGCGAGTCATTTAAAGTAGAATACGCAGCATAATAGGTATATCGAGAAACCAATGTGAATTTGTAAAGGAAAATCGACAACGGCTGCTATACAAAACTTGAGAATCCTTTTGGAAAAGTCAAAAGAGAGTAAAAAAAGGTCCTGCACATTGCTTTCTTAAATTTAAAAAAAGTTTTGATAGACTACCTGGGAACATCATTTGGCAAGCTCTTAGGCATCATAAAGTTCCAGAGCAGTATATTGAACTCATCTAGGATATGTATACAGACACTACCACTCAAGTCAGAAGTATCTGCGGTATCTCTGAAAAATTTCAAGTAAAAGTAGGAGGGCAACAAGGATGAGCCTTAAGCAAGATGATGTACCATGGACAGGCATATACGCAGATCATTGGAATCTCTCCAATCGAAAATAGACAGCTGAGTAGAAAAACTGAAAGATAAGGGACTTCGTATAAGCTGAAGTAAAACTGTGTACTTTTGTATGGCACAGAATGTTTGGCTTCAAATAAACTTCACGAACAAGAACTTCACGAATCGGAAATGAGAATGTTGCATTTGGCGTCGGGAGTGACTAAAATGAATACAATCTGAAATCAACATATCAGAGGCACTCTGAAAGTAGCCGACATACACGAGAAGCTTACTGGAAAGAAGCTCAGATGCTGTGGCCATAATGAGGAAAACCGATGAGTATATGGTAAGGAACGCTCTTAGCATCGAAGTTTCAAGGCGAAGCATCCCGGCTCGGAACAATTAACAAGGAAATGAAAGCTTGAAAAATCGATGAAACGACAACCTGGGGTAGATCCACATGACGCCTCAGAATTAGGAGGGCTGCTTCCAAGTAATTTGGGATTCAACGGTTATGTAAAAGAAGAAGCAGAAGATTTGCTGCCATACTAACGATTGTCACCATTCACTGCGAATTACATACTATGATTAGAAACTGTAAAAAGCATTGAGTGCATAGAAAATATCCTCTAAATAAAGGATCCTCTTAGCATGAAGAAAAAACAGACTATGTCTCCATGGTTGCCTTTCTGTGAGATGGTTGTGTTATAGGGTTGGACTTCTACCAACTCTTTATAGAAACCTTTCAAAACTTCATATTATAAGGTAACTAAGTGAACAGGCAAACTTGCAGAAGACCACAGGAAATTAGTTAAGAAATCAGTGCATCATATATATATCTAGTGAAGTTAAAAACATTCAGAACACATTTCTTAAGAATCATTACTGAGTTCACAGTATAATAAGATATCTGGGAACATATTATTTAGAAGACAAAAACGACCTCTTCTCAGACCCAATAAAGGGTTGCTGAGTTTTAAAGTGAAATCAAGTTTTCCAAAGAAAACATCGTGCAGTGAAGACACAAATACAGTATAAAGTTTTCCTAGTTTGTAAAGCAAACTATAAGAATAAATACCCTTGTTTTTCCACAACAAGGAAGGGACTTAAATCTTTTTCCAGATTGAGACCATTGTATCTGAAAGCATATTCTATATCACTTTTCACTATGTCACTGGCTTTAAAACGGCAGTGAACTGCTTCTTCAGTGAAATGCTTCTTCAGTGAAATGCCATACATTGGTCAATTTTATTAGAAACTGTTTGACAACTTTCACCCATACACTTTTGGTGAACGAATATCTGAAAAAATGCTTATAAGATACAATTGAATCCAAGAGATTAGAACTGCGTCATGATAACTGTACTAATTGATTGTTAGAAACCACTGAATAGTTTCAGTTTTGAAAGCCAATCGATGAGACATAAATACACGAGATAACTTTTCGTTTTAGTTTAGGTAAATATATTTTTGGACGAAGAAATTAACTTAATAGCCAAGAATGAAAAAAAATTACTCGAAAACTAAAAGAATTGCAGATACGTAGCAAAACAATATAACAAATTCGAACTAAAGTCAGTCAGTCAATGTTCCGGTCATCTCAAATCCTTAAAAGCTATGTAGTCAGTTTCAATATGAATCTAAGAATCTGCTTTGTCTAAATTTATAGTTGATGCTGAGCTATAACAATTGAGAATATTTGCTAGATGTCGTCTTTGAAAATTTCATTACTTATGTAAGTTGGCTACGTGGTACGATAGACGAGATACATTGCTCTATGTTGGTAACTGAATTTCATCATACCTCGTAAGCCACTCACTCACACTGCCCGAACAAAAGCTTTACAAAATTTTTATTTCAATATGTACACTCTGGAAAATCCAAACAGATTTCGCCTACGATATTTTCTTTTTCAAAATCATACACATTTCTAGTGTAGGAGGTATAACACCGAATATCGTGATCAAACACGTAGGATTGCAGTAAGGTCTAACGAAAGCCTATGACTACAGGAAACAGTTTTTGGTTTAAAATTAAACACACACCTGTAGTGATATTAACGTTTAAACAGGAAACTTGTCTTTACGAAGGCATATACGAATCCATTTATAGAACTGATGTACTAGCATTTGCACGCGCGACATACAGTGGATTTAATTAATTGTTTAAGACTACTAACATACATAGTGGTTCGAACATCCTTTCTGTTGGATCTGATCCCATGAAGACATCTGCTAATCAAGTGTTGCAGACTACTATTACCAAATGCAGGATTTCCATACTTACTTCTGTTCCCCTTCGGATTTTTCCAAAAATCTAACACAAAACCAGTAAATAAATTATATAAAATAAATAATTACAAACTACTATACGCTATTGTACCCAAAGGTCTAATGACTGATACCTAATGGCACTTCCTTCTCGTAATACAACTTCTACACGTTTGCAAGTGAATATATCCTAATAGCTGTTAGAGTGTTTTTGATCCCTTTGAGAAAAATCTAACAGTCTTAAAACATGTACATCATGAAGAACACATACCACTTGTCTTTTAGTGTGGGATGTTGAGATTTTTGTTTACACAGGAAGGATGTGCAAAATCGTTTACATAATGTACATACCTACTTACCATGCAATGAAGAACGTACTCGTTTGGAACGTAGACTTAGTTTGGACACTTTAACTTGATATAAGATAGATGGCTGCACAACTGTTTGATTTACAAGTTTTGGTAGAAGAATGGGACAGGAAATGGGATTCAAAAATTTCAATGAGCAGGTACACATTTTGGAGGTACACAGCCAATGGTCTTGGCATTGGTAGTTGGTGTATTTACATAACAAATAATAAAAAACATACTCAGACATCATCCTTATAGGATCCCAATATCTATCTTTTAACACTCATTCGTGTTTTGCGTGTTCTTTTTTTTTTCAAGAATAGAAGAGACCTGCTATTACTTGCCGTATCCGAAGGACAGTTTTTAATGGAAATTATAGTGTTTATTCGTAATTCATATCGATATTGTCCAGGATTCGATCCATTCCTCACTCTGAAGACCAAATTCTCTGTAATAGATTGCATCTTGATTCGTCAAGTGCAAGTCATCAACATTCTAGGCAAACTATAGATTGTAGATACATATGTAGATCTTCCCTATAAGGTCTAGAGTCTAATAATATCCGTTCAATGCTGGCTTAAGATATTGTAGATATTGTGCGATTTGAGTATGCACATCTTTCTTAATAAAGTAACTAAATATGCCGTAACCTGTATTGGAACTTTCGTGATGTGATGATCTGGCATTATATAGAACTCTTCAAAGCTAGTCCAACTCTCGTTTCCAACTTGATGTACGCATGGTATCTAAATCAAGAATGGAATCACATTTTGAAGTTACCTCAATACATTGTGTCTGATGGTATCAAAAGCTCAAAGTTTCTCCGTTCCAATGTATCTAAAAACTATGGAGATACGCCTATCTTAGGGTAAGTTAGATTTGGTTGTATGGTGGGCAGCATCCTTATTTTGATGTCTTTAGCTTAGTGTAGGATTCCTGAAAAGAAAAGACTTCGGAAACACTTACTTTTTGTCGATGGTGACATGAACCATTCTAGAAAGGTAGATTTTGCTGCCTAGAACAATAATTCATACATTTTTGGCTAATTCGTGAGCTCGTACTAGTACGTTCTTCTTATATGAAAGTTTACCATAATTACAAGTTTCAAAATTGTATTCGGGCTCAAGTTGCCATTGATTAAACGGCATGTCTCCGATTAACTGGCATTCTTAATTCGCCTCTATTTGTAACCTTTATCTATGATTTACTTCCATTCCCTTTTCTGAGGAAAATAAAAATTTGTGTTACGTTTTAATTATGGTTCTACAGATGGAGCGGTAGCTTAAAATAAAATACAGCTCGAATACTTGACATAATCCATAAAACTTCGATAGAGTTCACGCCAATATCCTTAGAAATATGCTGCAACAGTCATAGTTTTCTAAACGTTTACCATGCATTTTAACTAAATTCCAGCCTTTTATTTGACCTACCTCAAGTTGGATCTCTGCAGTTGCGTATTTATGATTTCACGAATTTGCTTCAGATTCCTGTTCGAGTACCTCATCCACTTAAAAAACTGACTATAGAATCCATCTCGTAGACCACCACACTTTCTATCATAAATTACTGTGAAATATCCTTTGCAGATACGAATACTTTCCGAATACCCGTCTTGTTTTCGCTCCTTTTTTGCTTTCTTGATTTTTTAAGGAAAAACCTTTCACAATCTCACCTTAGCTAGGTGCAATTAAACCATAAAAAACATTCCTTCCTTTTTTTTGTTTATCTCAGTCCATGTCTCTTGGTACAACCGTCATAAACAACGCAGGATAATATCTTTGTCACTGGAAAATTTTTGATTTCAAAACACAAACAGTATGCATTATACTTGTTTTTTTTTTAAGAAATTTATTTCCTTTAGTTTTTTGTGCGCTCAGCTGGTATCTAACCTGAAATTTGCTAAAGAAAAACACGGCAAAAAAAAAAATAAGATTTATGACAACTCATCACACACAACACCGGCAGTAGTGACACGAACGAAGACTTTACCCTTTTTGGGCTAAAAGGAACCTTTCGAAAGGGACATCACCTGAAAGGTGTGCTGCACGACATGCTCGCTTGGAAAATGGAAATTTCTACGCCCTCCATGGTTGTTGTGTGCACAAGTTTCTCGCTTACTGTCATGTTAGTTGTTCGGTCTATTGTAGATTTACCTTCTGCCACCTCCTGGTGTGTATATGCGGTGAATGTCCTCTTAAAGCAATTGCATGTTGTTTTGAGTGTATATATAATGTGCCTGTGTGGGTTGTGTAATGTTACCCTTTCATGTAATAACTTTCTACTTTATCCATCGCGTTTTCTCTTTTTGACATATTTTTGGCAAACAAATGATGACGGGAAAAGAAGGGAAAAAAAACCGAAGGACATTTCTCTTTTTTGGATAATTTTATGTGGCATGAAATTTGTCATTGTCAGTGCAATGGAGGCAGAAGAGTTTAGAGTGTAATCCTTTTGGTGTGTAGAAAAAGGGAAACTCAGTTCAAGGAGAAAGTTTTCTTTGAGAGTTTTGGAAATTCTTTAGTGCAACCCATAGGGTATATTATTGTCGTATTGTATTTTTGGAATTTAGAGAAATCATTGATGCAGACGTTACTGTTAGGATACATCCCTTATAATTTTGACTAGATCTGTTTATTGATCTATGAAAGATCGAATATTGGTGCACACCATTCTTATTTTGACATTTGACTTTTTGAGATTACCATTAGTAGGTTTAAGGAATATGGGCACAATGTTTTGATCCATCCTAGTAGGAGTACCTAATTGCAGAAGACAAAAAGAGTAATTCACAAGTAAACCTAATGAGAAAAGAGACACTAGGATAACTACATTTTCTTTGCTCATACCCAGGATACCCGTACATAAGACTTAGATTAATCGCGAGGAATTTCTTTCAAGACACAACGTAGTGGTCGCTGTAAGCCAAGGAAATGTTTAATTAGTTTAAGTTACAGAAAGGTTTAGGTAGAAGGAGAAATGTGACGAAAGATACATATACATATACATATGTATACCTTTTTTTTGTTCCCAGGTTTTGATTATCGATTTATTCATTACCTTACTCAACAGCGTCTTGAGGCCTAACGCTTTCTACTAAGGCTAAGGCCTTAGCCTTTTTTATAACTGATTTGAAGTGTAACATCGAAAGAATAATAACCTCAAAACATTGCCTGTCTGTCTATCAGTCTCCGTCTCATGGTTGTTTGTCTTACAGATAGATCAGGGGTCTATTTCATAAAACTACAAGTGTTGTACTTGTAAACTTAATTTTGTGTCCCATAAACATTTTTCAGCACTTGTACCGGGCAAATTCAAATAATAAGTGCAGCGATCAAAATGCTACAAGTCTACAAGTCTTTCTTTCCTTCTTTCCTTCTTTCCTTGTGACATTGAATTTACTTAAACCACTATCATCACTACTTGAGATCATTTTTATTTTAAACTTCTCAACCACACGTTGTCTAAGCATTAAATAATAATCGCGAATAAGCCCAATTTTTTCAGTACGTGATTTTATTAGTCTCTTTACTCTTGTAAGAAATTCACTTGTAGTACAAATACTTTTATGAAACAGAAAAGCCCGCCGCAGTTGTAAATTCACTTATAGCTACAGGCTTGGCATACTTGTAGTTATTAGTGAATTGGCATTCTTTATGAAACAAAAATTTGCACATAATTTACAAGTTACAAGTGAATTCACAAATAATTATTAGTGTTGTAGTTTTATGAAATAGGCCCCAGATCTCGTATTGATTATTTACTTTTTAGCATCCTAGGTTACTTATGTATGTAGGTGTATTAATGTGGGTAGGAAAGCTCCACATCATCACACTTAGGTCCTAGTGTACCCATTCCTGTACTGTTTTTTGTATATTGTTTCCTTACTGTTCGTAGAGTCTCCAACCATCGCGATGTCCTCAGAAACCTGGTCAGATTGTATAATGAAACATCAGATAATTCTTGTAAGTCTTGAAAGTAATATCTTCCTGGTGTTCTATTCCTCTAGTGTCAGGCTTGAACAGTGACGCATGTAGTGAGGCGTATCCTTGTGAACCTCCTTCTCACTCTAGTCTCTGCATATGCATGTTGTCATCGTTGAGTTTAAGTTTCATTGTGTGGTTGTTTGGAAGATTTTGGCCAGTGAGTGCAGCTACCAACATTGACAGCTATTTCCTGTCATTTTGTAGGAATTTGTTTGTTCTGGCTTTGTCACATCGTGATCAGAGCTTCCTTGATATATCACAGTTCCAGCTATGTTTGGTTGTGTTTAGGATCACAAGAGTGGAACCTTAATGCATTGAAGTACTTGTATTTGGTCCATTGTAGACCCTTTTTTGTTCGTCAGTTCATTTCCTGTTACATCTATGTGACCAAACACTCAGCAGAGATTAATATTGTGCTGCGAGCCAAGAAGAAATTGCTTAAATGGTCGCCGCCTTACTGTCAAAACATACGGTTATGTCATGAATACCATACTGGCTTAGGTCACTGACAAATAGTCGCCTGACTGTCAAAAGAAATGGTTACATCATCATGAGGTATTGCAATCTTGAATACCATACTGGCTTTTGTTTCCGCTTTCAAGATACACATAAATTTGTTTAATACATAATCTCCTTCTACATTTAGGCATGTATGATGGTTTGACGATACTCGTAGAGCTAAAAGGATATATTTTTCCTGACTCTGCTTTGTTTCGAAGAACCTCGAACACAGAACACGAAGGCATCGTCCTTGTCGTTCTCATCGTTAATCTTCTTAAATACTTTTGATATCATAGAACTGCATTGGACAACCCCAGTGTTTAGTTATTACTTCGATTGTTATGTAAATAGATAATCTACTTATTAGCAGAAGATTCTGTTCATATCAAGTCTCGATCGAGGTTGTAATTTCTGAAGAACTACAAAGCATTCATCTTGTCAAGTGCGTCGTAGACACCAGTCTTTCTATTGAATTCTCTTCTATATTTTAAAGGTAAGAGCGCAATAGTGGTATACATTATACTTGTAATTTTTTAAAGCAACTTAGTTGTCTACCGACTTTTTCCATGTGTGGAAAAAAACTATTTCCTTGTAGAGAACTTAATTTTTTTCTATGCAAGGAATGTTTACCTAAAAAACATTGTAACCCTTCGATCACTATCAAATATTCTTTGCATTTTTAGTCATACTATCCTATTGTTTTGTGTATTACTAAATATCTATTTGCTGTGGGGCTTAGGGCCTTCTGTGCTGCAAAATCTTCGACCCTTTTCCTTGTAGTTTAAGCCGTTGAAATATAGAATCTCTAAACTAACTACTATTTATAGTCCTACTAAGCAAATTTTTTCAAATTTTGTCCTGCCACATTCATTCGCGATAAAATACCAATAACGACTTAGAATGTGTTTGTGTAAGCCTTAACTTCCTTTGCAACATGATATCTTCAACGATCAGTGTCTTACAAAGTTGCTATTGGAAGTCATAAAGATATTCTCCAATGCTTGACCCTTGACTGGCATACCATTGCTGAGTTATTAATTTTCATTTATAATCTGATACTCATTGATTCACCACATATACTTATGTATGTACATGCGTGTACTAATGGTCCTTTGTTTCATCACCAATTTTGATTGCTTTCATTTGTGTTTTGTATTTGTTTTTAGGTCCGAACGGTTGCCCGAGACGTCGAGGTCGACAAACCTACACACGATTCCAAACACTGGAATTGGAAAAGGAATTCCATTTTAATCATTACTTAACGCGGAGGCGACGGATCGAAATCGCACATGCACTCTGCCTAACTGAGCGTCAGATAAAAATTTGGTTCCAAAATCGGCGAATGAAATTGAAGAAGGAACTGCGAGCCGTGAAAGAGATCAACGAGCAAGTGAGTTATTTTTATTGAATATGAATATTGTATCTTTTTTTGTTTTTTTTTGTATCTTTTGCCTGAATCAGTTGAAATTTATTTAATTTATTTATATTTGTTAATTTTTCGGTTTTTGAATGAAAATATGGTTATGGTATATTTTCAAACAGATAAAGGGGATTAACCGAATTGTTTCTGGAAAGGACAAAACAAAAAAAAGAAATTAAATATCTTAATTGCAAAGAGTGAGTGAGTGCGTCACAGAGATTGATTTAAATTAATCTCAGATACTTTGCTGAGGGAGGAGAAAAAGTATTTATTTTTTTGTTGGACCAAATCAATGAGTAGCTGTACAGCGTTATTCGATATGAGCTTGAACCTACTTAATGGGTCAATTCGAGTCGAGCACGCAGAATGCTGGCCAGTTATTAATGCAGACACAGACCCGTATATTAGCATTTGGCATTTAAATCGATTTTACATTCATACATATCGGATTTCATTCACTTTGTTGATTTCGGTGAAGTGTAACGAAGCGGTTTTTTTTTGGAAGTAAAGCAAAATTCATCCATGCGCTTAACCACTAAAATATGTGTAAAGTCAATTAAGCCAGCAAATGAACCGGATTTATTGAATATCTTAGGGGACAGCGCGCAGATGACTGTTGTTTGCTTAAAGTTGTTCGAACACCCGTTTGGCCGACTGAATGCCTACCAAACTACATTCCTATTAATTTTTGGAAGACATGTGGTACCGGTGCATTACTGGTAATTTGTTTGACGTTAGCCAATTACAAATGTCTACTTAATTGATACTTTTGATTATGCAGGCTTAAGTAGGAGTTACCAGTTAGAATATTTCTGAATTTACATACTTTGTACTTGTTCAGTCACTCTCGTGGTATAGGTATGGACATCAAAGATATGTACTAAGCTACACAGTAATGCAAATTAGTATCTTATATACCGAGTATAAAACGTCTTATATTACTTGGCAATATAATAGGATATACTCCAATAAACTTGGATTAGAGATAATTAGACATTGTGTGTAGTCTAATTATTCTATTATTCTTCACGATTTCCACCTTTTCCACGATTTCACATTGAAGAAACGAAATCAAATGCGATTTATGCAACTCCCTCCTTCCAATACTCCAATAGTCTTTGAACAAATCTAGCATTTGGAGTTAAATGCATGTCTAGTTGATGGGAACTAGTCAAATTTTTTCAGCCAAATATTTCAAGTGTATTGGTCTAACTTCGTTCTTATCTAAGACAGTATAAACGCTATCATAGTATCATTTTAAGACTAAGAGACTATCTATTACTCTGCTGCGGAGTATTTAGAGCTCTAATCAGGCAGAAAAGAGTCAAAAGTAATTGACTAACTGCAATTGAAAAACCAGATGAATTGCCTAGTTAGGTTAGGTGAGGTGCTTTGTGACAGTGTTACTGCTCACTTAGACCAAAGTTCGGGTTCATTGTGCCCAATCATTTAACCCTGGAAACCTATAAAGTCCACTATTGCAACCACCCAGATAATGATATGAATCTTAGGAGGTCCGTCAGCTCTACGTTACCCAAGTCCTCCAAATCCGAGAAGAAGTAACTGCCAATTCTTCTCCTCATTGGATAGGGCAGGACAGTCGCACAGCAGGTGACGAACTGACTCAATTTCTTCTTCGTCCCTGCAACTTCTACAGAAGTCATTATGTAGTACACCGAGTCGCTCCGCGTGGACGCCAATGCCAGTAATTATCCCTGAAACGACCCGTGCTTTATAACGACTCAGTTTCACCAGAGAAGTTGATTTCTTCTTGTTGATGACCGGCCATAGGGCCCTGAATTTCTTTTAGCGAATCTCCTTTTAAATGCTAGCGTGGGGGTCATGTGATCAGTTTCTAACAAACAGCTGGTACTTCCCCATCGGGACAAAATTGAAACATGGCCGTACAGTCTCGATGACCACATTCGGCCTTCTCTCAGTCTTACAGCGGTTTTAGCCGCCAGATTGCAACAGTATATATCAAACGGAATGAAACTAAGCATGGTTTCCATTGCCACTGTTCGTGTTGTCTTCATTGATCCCATGACTGCGATGCACGCTGCCCTCTGGATTTTGGTGAGGTTAGAAAGTTGGTATTGCTTCTCCAGTACCGTCCACCATACCTGTGAACCATATGTAAGAATGGGTCTTACGACCGCCGTATATATCCAATACACCACAGCTGGCTTAAAACCCCACTTGTTACTGAATCCCTTTTTGTAAGAATAGAAAGCTACAGCTGCTTTTTTGACGCGTTCAGCAGTGTTATCCTTCCAATTTAGTTTGGAATCTAGAATTACACTGAAAATTACTGAACCTGAGATACTTACTTCAGTACCACTGTTACTTGGGGGTCTGAAGGCAGGAATTTATTTCTTCCTAGTGAAGAGAATTACCTCCATCTTTGAAGGGTTCACTCCTAGCCCTTTGCTGCTAACCCAATTCTCCACTAGTTGTAGTGCGAGATTGAGTCTTTCGCTTAGGACTGAAGGGAATTTCCCCAAGACCAGGATACGCCGTCATGTTGAAGCCGTTTTACTTCAATATTACCAAGATCTCATCCACTACAAGGAGCCATATTAGAGGGGATAAGACTCCTCCTTGGGGGGTTCCTCTGCAGACGCTTCTCCTGATAGTTACATCTCCTTGCGACGAATATATATACTCGATCTGAGTAATCCAATTGGAGAGACCGATGCTCAGCCGAGCTCTGTGTAAGCTGCCCAGAGTTGGGGATATATTTACAAACAAAGCTTAAACCTAAGAATGGAATATAATGAGCTTCAAATATAGTTTTTGCTTTGGCCATATCTCGTCTAGGTTATCTGACAGACAAAAACGATGATACAATACTTGTTTTGACTGCGCCTATGGTAAAATGGAAACAGGCTCAATTATCTTGCCTTATGCTAAACCGGGAATCTCATTGCAGTTCTTAATAAATCTTGGTTTGTGTCTAGGCTCCACGTTTCGAATGTCCGCTGTGCTTATTAGAATCTGCGATAAATAGAATAATCTATTCCTAGCTATCACATAGTCACCATAGAGTACTAATATGAGCATGTTCTCCAGTGAAGTTTGCATCCATATCTGATTCTAATGGCTACATCTGGTTTAGAAGTTATTTAGGTATGTATGTACATATGTGTCTAAGTGGACAATAATCTTGTAGTCATTTGACTTCATCATGTTTGGGGTACTTACGTAGTGTTTTAATCCTAGATCAAGTCCTAAGTGAATTTATTCACTTCTAATCTTACATCCTAGAGTAAGCATTACTTGGTGCATTGAGTATGAGATGACTCTTTGGCAATCCGTTTGGTCATTTACCGCTAAAACTACTTTTGTGACTTGGTATTTTGTTCTTAGATGCTAGGTAATGAAGGTTCCTCTACTCACGGAAAGATTTAAACCATTTGTAGGAAAAGTTTACTCTAAGAGTGACCCTATGTTATAAAATCTATGTATATTAAATTTTATATAAATGACTGAATGAAATTTCATGAAACTTCACACTGAAATGCCACTGATCTCGTTTGATCACAGACATGCTTAGTGTATCGATGTCCCATTCGAAAAACAATCATCAACGATTTTCCTACGATTTTCCGATATATATTGTAGAAAACTTACTAAAAATATACTTACATATGTATGTAGTTCTAACTTTTTTTTACAAAAAATATACTTTAAAATATATTTACGAGATTCAGAGAGTTTCGGAACCGCTTATTTTTGAAACAATTGCCCAAGCATTTGACTAGACAAAGTGGTTTGCATCAGAGGATTTTCAGAACAGAAACACTTGTTATTAAAAAATTTCAGAATATAATTGACTACCAATGAATGGTCATGAATTCATAGCACACATCATGAATCTAGGAGTTCTTTTCCAACCTTCGTTGACCTTTCGTATAGTATAGTAGTATACCTTTCAAATAGTAAGCATCTCCAGGTAAAATTCCACTGATTTTAAGGACCAATACGCTCTAAAGGCAATATTTAGTATTCGAAAGACTATCAAAGCTGTTTTCTTGCCCGGATAGGATGCGGTAGGATACTTTGATTGAAATAGACAGAGCAAAATAGAAAATATAATAATAACAATGCATACATACATATTTCTCAAAGAGATAAGAGATAAGAGATCACCAAATCAAATATGGAGCCTATTTTATTGAGTCCAAATTGTTAATAATTTTATTTAGGTACTTTCTTATAAAGGATCATGCAACAAGAGGTGTCATTTTAAATTTCGCACCATTGTTGAACTGTCAACATTTAACTATCATTGCGATGACTTTTGATAAGTAAAAGCTAGGTTGTGAAATATGGATCCATACACACTCCCACAACGTGCTGAAATAGTGAAAATTCGCTACAAAAGCGGTGAAAATATCGCGGAAACGTTTCCATTTTGGCGCCACATGCCACATAGGTGGTTAAACTATAGGTCTATTGCGTGACAAATTTCCTGGACGTGTTTTTTTTCGAAATTAAAACTTCAATTGGTCACCGAGATCGTGCGATTTAACACTATCAGACAATTTCCTTTGGGGCTACGTTAAAGATAAAGTCTAGGCCAATGCTCCACAAACAATTCATGCACTACAAGAAAATATCAGAGCTCTAATTCGCAATTATGCGAAAACGTGATAAAAATAATTCATCATAGGAATGAGTATCTGAAAGCAGAGCCAGACAAAAATTTGATAGATATTGTATTTCATTACTAACCTTAGAGTTAGTACTTTAGAATTAAATACAAATATCACTCCTATTCATAAAAATGTTGCGTTTTTCTATTAATTTAAAATAACACCTTTTGATGGATGACACTATGTATATTTATAAATGAATCAGTGATTAAAATTAGTTGAATAAATTTAAAATTCTAAAGAATACTTCTTCTGGAAAATGAAATTCTGCAAATACTTTTACTTATAGTGATTGTTTTTAAAAGGCTCTCTAGTGTTCACTATAAATGAAACAAATTTCATTAGACGGTTGGCTATCAGCAAAAACTCTCTTATCACAACAAATGCATACTTTCTATCGGAACGGAATAATTTTAAAGTTTTTACAGGATTTTTTAAGATCAAGTCACAGCAGATATTTGTGAATTGTACTCTTTAATAAATGAAGTCCTAAAGCTTGTGCATCTGAACAAGATATACAAATACGTCTAATTCCTAAATATTCCTAAAATACGTTTAGGAATTTGAGATTAACTTCAATAAAATGTTCCAACAAAACTAGGAATTTCAAATAATTCAGGAAATAAGTGCAAGAAAAAATATATGTTACTGATTTGAATCGTCTTCAAGATTATTGCTTTAGAGTTTATGTTAAACGTTCCAGCGAATATGATTAGGTATGTATGTTCCAAATGACGGTTTTCAAACATCCTACTCTTGGCATAGTACATACATACATATGTATACCTTTACAAGCCAGTTTTATATAGCAAAAGCCTTTGATTCAATATAATTTCAAGTCTACAGAGTGATATTAATACATACTTCAAGTCCCATACAAGATTTGCTATAAGTCTCATTTCTTTTAATATATTCTAGCATCGTCCATTTGACATGCAGCGATGGATGATGATCAGGCCCTAAATTTTGTCAGGAATGTATATTTTTTTTCAATTAACATTATGCATGGAAAAACGTCTGTCCCTTAGGGTTTTAATTGCTAGTAAAATTATCGATTTGTTTTTTGTTGTTAAGACTGTAGAAAGGTAGGAACTGAAAATAGAAAGAACCTCCACCAATTTTAGTACATTCTTACACTTTGTTAAGTATCTTATTGTAATCTATTAAGATGACATCAGTATCTATAGCGCCTGTAGATCTGGTGAGGATACTGTAAAACAGTTCTTCTGTGATTACCAAATTTTGTAAATATGTCTGATAACATAAGTTCCCCATCATTGAATCGTCTACTGTTGTCTCTTAAAAAGATGAAGAAATCGATCAACAATTAGTTGCTATCTTATAGTGCAGTGAACCAGTACTGAATCATCCAGTGGAGTCTTTCCTAGCCCGACTAAAACGATATATACATAATATGTGCGAGTATATACCTGAAGTTCGAACAAAACTTCTACTAAGGTCAATTCTTAATCCTTTAAGCAGTGCTGTTAACAGTCAGGTTTTGTATTTGTGAGGTAAATAATTATTAATTAAATTTGGGATTCTATGGCACTAGACATTTCATTTACAAGTATGTGGCAAGGTATGACTCCGACAAGCTTAAAATGAGACATGTATTTATTTTTAAACTGCTAACTATAGTTTTAAGGCCTAGAAGTTATGCATAGCTGTTGTTATAGGCTAGGAATTTGTACGCCAACACAAAGTTGTACAAAAATGGGCAACCGCTTGCATTGATATACGACAGGGACATCTATAACAGAATCCACTTGTTCTTTTAAAGAATTTAGTACTCGAGATATTAACACTTATATTTGTTAATTTTTGCACTATTAACTTATTTATTTCAAATTTTTTTAACTGACGCTTCTATTTTGTTTACTGCCGAAGGACTGTATATAATCTTTAATTTAAAAGGATTTGCTATTGATTAAAGGCAAACTTCCTTTTATTTATGAAGCAATCCGCCCTGAAACTGATACATCAGTTATTTATAGATTTTTTCGAATTTATTATTTATTAAACAACTACCATTTTTCTTTTCCAATTGCAGGCTCGACGTGACCGCGAAGAACAGGAAAAAATGAAAGCCCAAAATGAAATGAAATCCGCCCAACACAATGCCAATAAACCACAAGATCATCAGCAACATTCAATTGTTTCCCACAACTCCTCTGGCCATCTACATCATCCTGGCCTGAATGATACAAAATTGGGTCTTGGCATGGGTGTCGGTGGTGTTGGTAGCAATTTGGGTATGATGAGTGCACTTGACAAAAGTAATCATGATCTATTAAAAGCAGTTAGTAAAGTGAACACATAAATTAATTAATTTTAACCGAAAAAAAAACAAAACAAAACAAAAAGAAATATTATATAACTAAATCCACCTACATTTAAATAAATCTAAATGCAAATGTAAGAAATATTAGTAGAAAAAAAAATACAAGTTTAAAATGTGTAAAAGTGACTGCAATAGATCTACGTAAAAAAACACACACACACACATCTATACACACTCTAAGAAAAATAAATAAATACAGTAAACTGCAGTGTATTAATGTAAAGATTAAACTTAATTTAATGTTATAAGGAAAACAAAAAAAAAGTATGAAATTAGTTTTTGATAAATATATATAAAAAATGAGAATAGTATTTAATTTTTTTTCTCGGAAAAAAAAAAGAAAACTGTATCCATAAAAATAAAAATTATTTGTTTCTTTAAGAAAATAGGTATAATTTTATAGTTTACTTCAAAAGAAGCAGAATTGGCGATATTACATTTAATTTTTATTATTCTCCTTTTCGTTTTTAAATGTATGGATGTAAATATTAAGATAATTGATTGCCATAATATGATTGTGTTATTATTTTTATGTTTAATGATTTTTTTTTTTTGTTTTCGACTTTTCGCAGACTAAGTCAGTACGTAAATAATCTAAATACATAATTATCTCTAATGTATAGATGTATTATTTAACAAAACAAATCTTTATTAACAAAGTAAATTAATTCCTTTAAACATCTGGTGTGCTGCATACCTAAATTATAACAACGTACAGTGAGTTTAATTGCCAGTGAATGTTATAATAAAATTAGTTTAACTGATGAAAAAAAAAAAAAAACAGACAAAACTAATTTGCTTAAAAAAAATTGCAAAACAAAAGTAAACTACTGCAATACATATAAAAAAAAATCGAAGTCTATTACATAAAAATAAAAATTAAAAAAAAAAAAAGTGAAACAACAAAAATTACGGCTTTCTAAGAGCCAAATCAACCCATATACGTATTAGATTATAAGGCCAAAATATTATTGTAGATATATATTATATATTTTACTGAGTGAATATTAGTATATAAAAAGAAAAAGAAAAGTAACGAAATGAATTAAGAATACAAAAATCCTAAAGAAAATACGTAGAATATGAAACAATACACACAAAATATACACCATGTTATTATTATCTCTAAATTAAAAATAAAGAAACTTTAAAATAAAAAAATAAAAACCTTAAACTATTAATATATCCAAATAGAACCTACAAATTGTAACGCGCATCGATATAATTTAGAAACTTTGCTTTTTTTTATTTGTTTTTTTGCTAAAATAATATTTTTCTTATGTGCATTCTTCCATATGCTACACAAAAAAAAAAGGTGATATTTTTTTTAAAAATGTATTATTCAATTTCTGTTTATGATTTTTATTTTTTATAAACTTTGTTATAATGAATAGTTTTCATCAATTGGTTATGTACTATTAAAGGAAAAGTTTATTGAAATTATTATTTCTTTTTTTTTTTTTTTAATTTTTCTGGTTGTTTAGCGTGTAGAAAAATTTTTACGAATAATTTTTGCCATCCCCAGTTTTGTTATTAAATTTTAAACATGTTGTTCTTTAATTTCTTTTTAATTCTTATTTCTTCATTCGGTTGTTTAAATCGCTTTCGCATTGTTTCATATGAAAAAAAGAATTGGTATAACAAATAAATAAAAAAAAAAAATTATGATAATTTAACGTATTAATTAATAACAGATGAAATACTAGTTAGTTCAAACACAAAAAGGAAAAAAGAAAATAAAAAAAAATATTTATAATTTCTTATTTCAAAAATAAATGCAAATTTGAGACTTAAAAATACTTAATATATTTTGTTTTCTTTATTTTATATTATGCTTTGTTGGTTTTTCTTTCGTTTCTTTCGTTATTTGGTTAATCTATGCTTTTGTTCAGAAGTCATTGGCGTTGTTCGTGATTAAGCTTTTGAATGTTGTCTGGATTGATGTATTGTTTTGTTTTGGTTTCAGCAAGCAATTGCATGTTTCTTTTTTTGTTGATTATTCTATAAGTTTGCAAGGCATATTATGACTAAGTCTTCGAGTAGTAGAATTGGTGAATTAAGACTTCTAGGCAAGATTAAGTAAAGCCATTTAATTCCTTTCGATGATAGTTTCATATCATCACTAACTCTTGCTAAAATTTGTTGACCTTTGGAAAGGTCATGTCTTCTGATCTAGATTAGAAGTGATAGGAATTTTACCAATGTAGTTTTCTTCTGTTAAGTGGAAAAATCTGGTCCTCTTCTTCCACAGTTTCATCAAATATTCTAGAAATGGAAGTAGATTTTTTTTAATCGATATTATCTAAATTCTGTGAGAAATCGATTTGGAGTTCTATTGAAGCATGGCTGGGGGTATGCTATAGGTTGACGTACAGTCATCAAATCATGGAGTAAGCAAGTAAAAAATTTACTGTAGCTTATTTATTTTGACATCAGAAACGAAAGTTGGAATCTGCTTACTTAAAAGTGGAACTAGGGCGGTTAGCTATAGATATATGTATGTATGAGTCTTCTGCCATAATAAATGGCAAGGAACTTATTCCTTTTCTCTTCTAGAAATCTGATCATGGGGCTTACATTTGCCTGGTTCCTTATAATGCTAATATTAATTTCTTTAATTTTTTTAAGGGACTTATTGCAATTAATATGGGATAAATTAAGCCAAATATGTATAATTTAACCTCTCAACATCTTCCATATGCTTTAGAGGAAATTATCTCCTTTTTCTTAGGCTATTACGTGTATTTTGAAAATATAAATGCTACTATCTATTTTTAATTCATCTTTAATAATAAAATAGGGAAATAATATCTGGGCCAATTATTAGGAGAGGAAGGAAGGCAGTTAACCCTTCCTCTAAAAAAAAAAAGGCGAGGAAAACCCGACAGGATGGGGAAGCAGATGTATTTGAGGAGAAAAGAATTTCAATATTCTGCTTTTTTAGTTTTTCAATAAGAAGAAATATGTATACGCAAGCTGTCCCAAGCAAAAAAATTCAGATATATATGTCACACCCCCTGTAAGGGATGATTTTATAACCAATTACTCTCAAATACAAAAATGCATGTTTGTATGATTTCTGCATTCCCTGTGAGTCTGATGCTCAAAGTGATTGCTTTGTTGTGGCACATTTTGGAAAATATTTTTGCCGGTAATATATCTACATATGTACATACCTACATACATTGCTAATTTCAAATGAAAATAACTTAAAAAAAAGAATATGGCCTGTTTTTATCACAACATCATGGGACCTATCGTACCTACCCTTGTTAAAAATGATTGATTTATAAAGCAAACTTCTCCCCCTTAATTCAACTCAGGTTCTTGATATGGCCAGCACAGGAGGATCTAAATTTGAAACCTATTTGTTCGTCATCAATTCTTTGAGAGACTTCGATTTATATAGGAACCTCTTAGCCATTTTTATTACATATTTTCCTTGTATACTTATACTATACGTACCTACGTCGGTGTATGAATTTGATGACGGCAAGGCATGTCATTGGATTATTGGTAAAAATTAACAGAAGCACTTTTCAAAGTTAAATTCAAATTCCAGTGGGGTTTGTGAAGTTTATTAAATCAAATTATGAATGATAGTAGTTTTAATCAATGTACATCTTTAAGTCAATTGAAACTCAAACAAACTCAATTCTTAAAAAAAATATTCAAAGGCCACTTTCACCTCATATTCAACGACTTAGGAAATATGTAATGATTTTCTCTCCATTTAATCTCTGTAGTTTTCAGAGTACCCATACCCAGTAACGATCTTCCTTAAGTTGAAATGCGTTATTCTTTTGTGGTATGGAAAACCTTTGACGTTTTTGGGTCAAGTATTGCCCATAATAATCCGGATATTCCCTGTACATATCCAAACTTCGTTGTTCTTGTTTCGTTTGCTGGTATCATCAACAGTTGGGTCACCTTTATTAGAGGCGGTTGTCTCTTAAGCATTAATTTTTTCCGTGGTAAGGAAGTTATCGGGTCCCTAATTTAAGACCCTAGCACCGATGTCAGTACCATGCGACATCGGTGAGCAAGCTTCGTCTTATTAACATGAGCTCTGAATACGTCGAAGTGGCTCAAATAAAGCGTCCGGTACTTTGGCTCTGGATGTGACCATACTTCCAATCAGGTCAATAAGAGATCACTCGGCTGGCACATGAGTGCAGCAGCTAACCTGTCTATGGTTTCGCAGGTGCGTCAGACTCAGCATACGCTCATCATAACTGCAGACACTAAACTAGTTAATAATAGTAAGTGACTGAAGATGTAAGATCATAAGACATGTGGATGATCTGGTTTAAATAGTCTATGGACAGCATGACTGAAGTCTCAGCAAATTATGACTTTCACGTTTTGAAAAAGATTACTTCAAAAGAAGGAACAATAAAGTGGTTAGGTAGTAAAGATATTGTTGTATTAGAAACGTGAATATTGCTCATTTGAAGGAGATTCTGATGTCTTAACAAAACAGATGAGGGTAAAATTGATCAACCAAGCAAACGAGACTCAATCTAAACATCGTCTAATGATTTTACATAACGAAATCTTTATTTTTTATGAAAAAATGTTCATAATTTTGAAACAAATACGTTCGTACATATAAATGAATTCAAATAATTTCAATTGAATTCACTGACTTAAACCGATTTCAAGTCAAGTTTTTAGAAAAAAGACTTCAAATCATTTCTAGATGAATTCAATAGAATTAACCTCCCAAAAGATTTAATTCTTTTACAACTCTGCCCTGCATATTAAATGGTGTTGTGATAAACCCCTTCTCATACTAGCTTGTAAGCTTTGACTTGTACACAGGTTTGCTATGCTTTCAAAGAAACAGGAATTTAGACATTCAAGGCCACGAATACAGCTCCTGCAAACATCGCCAGGCTTACATCATCTATATGGATAAGTCAATACACTGCCTCAATATACAGTCAAAATATTGACTACCACGCCAGTGCCGTATAGGTAAAAGTAGATCCTGCGATCGCTAAATACAGCATACCTCAGAAGCAAGGACTTGCTGGAACCCCTCTGGCAATAGGTCACTTTAGTGTTGTATCCATTAGTGCCAAATAAACTCACTTTGCATACTTTCGTATGTGGTATTGTTTCGACTGTGAACAACCTTTCTCAATATCAACTATCACTTTATAGCTTCATCAACATATATACCCTGGGCAACAAGCAGTATTCGGAAGAGCATGTATTTTGATCTAACTCCTCATGATGGCTGCTTTCCCAAATGCAGCACAGCCTGCTTTGTGAATCAGCAATCACTCCTAAATGCAAACTCAAAATGATGACACATCGCATTACGTTCCGAAATGCATTGTGAACGAATACACTACGCAAACAAAAGCAAACAGCGCATTGTGAACTAGGGCGATGCAAATGATATTTATTATTGCTACTGTTTTTGGTTTAGCTTTAAAATATATTTCGTGAATGTTGACTAATTGATGACTAATTACCTGAGTTGCAATTATTTTATTACACATTGTTTCAGATTTCAAAAAAATAAATTGTGCGCATCGCATAACATTTCTAAACGTCATGATTCACAACGCAATAGAATGTGCATCGCATACTGAAAGCATCGTGTGTTTGCAGCACGAATGCGATCTGCAGTCACAATGCGCGTTTTGGTTGAATTTAGGAAAGCAGCCGATTTTTAACATATCCACACGGAATCACCCTAAAAATACACTCGCCACAATTTTTTAGTGGGTATATGATCATATAAATACATATGTAGTCAGATAATCGTCCTCCATCCAGGAGGAAACAATCTACTCGAGTCGTGTCATTCCAGTACCAGAACCATTGCAATTCGGAAGTGGGTATTATTTAATTCTGGTGTCTTTCTGAAAGGTTTTACATAGCTTGCCGGTTTCCTTACTTCTGTTCAGCTCTCCAGAGAATGTGTATAATAATACCCAGCGAATAGTTTCTCTACTTACCCTAAATGCGGGACTAGCCATTTGGTTTCCTTTCAAGATTTCAGTGCTTTGGTTAGAAATTTTCAGAAAAATTCCCTCAGTCTTAGAAGAAAACTTTTCCACCAGAAGCAATTCTTTTCGATCTGATTCAAAAATTGTTTTTGGTTATTTCAATTACAAAGTCTTCCTAATCTTTCTTTTAACTACACCAATCATTTGTAACCCGATCTCTTGTCTAACAGAAACTCTCAATAAATAAATCTCAACTATTAATAAAATTTAATTACCTTTGATTCATTAAATACTTCTTCTCAAATGCTTTTGTAATATTTGCTGCTTACATAAAAGCTTATATCAAACACAGTTTCTATAGTATCATGCAAGGCATCCGCTTTGTCAGTCTTATAACATAAATATCTTATATTTTTATACTCTTTACATTTAGGTAAAACAAAAAAAAAGTTCTTTGAATATTCTTTTAAAATTACAAATCATACATTTACATACATAAATGTAATAATCAACTAAAATACGTAAAATTCAGTAATATAATATTAACCTGCATATACAAGTATATCAATACAAAAAAAAATTAAATTATATATACAATACATACATACGTACATATTTATTTTGTTCACAATTTTTGGAATCATTAGTAATTGTTTTAATATAATTCTGTGATAAGAACTGGAAAATTATTTATTTTACAAAAAAAAAATATAAAAAATAATAAGTCGACGTTAAAAAAAAAAAAATATTTGAAACAAAAAAATAAATAAATTTAAACAAAATCCCATCCATATTTCAAGTTCGATATAAAATATAAACAAATGCACACATATTTACATAAACTTAAAAGTATATATACAAATAAAAAGTAAGTTGAATTAAATTTTAGTTCTTGATCATGAGAATCATAGAGAAAAAAAAAATAATAACCATGAATCTATAACGAGATTGAAACCTAATATTCAAACTGAAAATACGTAATTCTTAAATAACCTATCAAAATAAAGAAAAAAAGTTAGTTATAGTGTTAACTTGTAATTTATGTATATGTATAGAGATAACTGTACGTAGATCTCTATATTTTTATTTTTATTTTATGGCTGAGTGACAGGAGATATGTTAATTTGTAAAATGTGTAGTTTACATAAAAAATAAATTAAAATAATAAAGAAAACACTAAATTGTACTCCGTATTGAATAATTTACTAAACTAAAATAAGGCTTATTAGTATTAAAAAAAAAAGTATTTACTACTGAATAACTCTAGTATGAGCTATTAATAAATAATTAATTGATTAATTAATATTAAACGAACAATTGATATTTTATTTTTTTTTTCTCATTTTTGCTCGGGAGGGACGAATCTTGATTCTGCTTTTGAATACATACCTAATTGGAGATTGAAAACTTTTAGAAACGTATACGAAACGTACATATGCCAACTAGTAGTGCATTCCAAGGTTTACTCGATATGTCAGACTTTTAATATAGCACTATTTATAGGCATGATGACCCCTTGATATCTTCATTTCCATGCTTCCTACCATTGAATCCATCAGAGAAGCCGAGTACTAACAATGCAGGCATGCATACATTTCTCAGTCTGATGGTAGCTTCTGAACTACTTGATGTATATATCCTATTATATGGACTAGTCATTTTTGTATGCTTTCGAGTAGATCTTGATGGTGTAAGGTGAAATTATGTTTATGTGTTTGAAATGAATTGATTCACTGAGTTACAAAAAAAGTGGCGCACCTTGATATTTAGAAATAAAACATAAATTTAGGAAAATGACAAAAACTCCATAAATTAACTTTTTACATTTTTATTATATTTTTGTTTTTTAACGGGTCCTTGTTCCTGTAATAGTGTGTATTGTCTCCCCGAACATCTAAAAAACCAGATATTTGCCGAGGCATGCATTGGATTAAATTTTTTACGATGGTATCGTCCAAATTGTCCCTTTCCTCGATTAGAGCAGATCTCAGGCCGCTGAGTGACTCTGGAAGGGCAGGTCGTATCCCAATTTTTTTCTCCAGCAGGTCCCAAACGTGTTCAATGGAATTCATGTCCGAGCCCATCGTAGGCCAAGCCATCACGTCGATTTCCACTTCTTGCAAATATTCGGTAACGCACCTGGCGACGTGTTGTCTAGCATTGTCTTTCATCAGCAAGAAGTTTTTCTCCATAAATGATGCGAATAGAACCACATATTCCTTCACAATGTTGGTGATATAATAAGTAGAGGTCACTGATCCTTCCATGAGGCACAGCTCGGTTTTTCCGCGCATGATAATTTCTGCCCACACCATGACGGAACCGCTCCAGAAATGTTCCCGCTGGCCAACTGTGGCCGAAGAGTATCTCTTATCTTATCATTCCCACACTCTGCTACGTCCATCTGTTGAGCGGAGACGAAACCTGGAGTGATCAGTGGAAATAACTCTACCCCAGTCGGCCTCTGTCCAATCCTGTTGAAGATTAGCAAATTTAAGTCCACGTCGCTTATCTTATACCTTGAGTCTCGGTACACGAGCAGGTCTTCTTGCTCTCGGGCCACTTTCTTTTAATCGCCTCCTCACCGTTTGAACATTCACAACTGTCCCTCTAACAGTTCGAAGTCTGCGAGCCAGCTCAACTGCTGTTTAGAGACGACTCCGAAGACTTTGAATCACCAAATTTCGGTCATTCCTTGCAGTAGTTACTCCGGGGCGACCTGATCCTTGACCCCGTTTGTAGGAGTTGGTCTCCCTGTACCTTTAATGACTTTTTTGACGACGACACGAATACAATACGGTTCTCTTCAATACGATGTGCACATCACAAAGAAAATTAAAAGAAAAAAGAAGCCACTACAAACAATGTATATACTTCGATATATCCATCGTTGTGTCCCTTGCTACTTTTGGCCATTAACAAACTTGGTGCAGACTTTGTTACAGTGACTCTGGTGGTCTGCTTCGCAAAAATCTGAGATTCATTAGAACCGACTTTGGAATTATTAAATCTTTCTTCCACTTCTGTGCTCTATTTTATGCGTTCGACTGTCTGAAACTCCGAGAATGTCTACTAAAAGTAGTACAAAAGTAGCTGATTGAGACATGCATTTAGTATCGAAATATCATCGAAGAAGTAGTTGAAACCACTATAAGATACGATGTCAGTGGTAAGATGATTATGAAAGGAATCGAGTAAGGTACTGGAAGATGCACAATTGCACAAAACAAGGGCAGTGTATCGAGTCAGCAGAAGCAGAGCACATGTACATATGTATGTACATATTGTAGCTCAACAAAATCGAAGAATCTCTCAATGGAAACAACGAATGGCAGTTCTGCTGATATGCCAATCTACTGGAATCCGGATTAAAGGCTCCAATGCAGGCTCCCCGAAATAGTGAACTTATCCTAGTCAACAACGGATAGGAAACTATAGGTGTATTTAAACACTATTTTCATCAGCTGCTGATGTGCGTAAATTGAGAAAGTCTTCATAAAGAGCTGAGAAACAAAAAAATCTGTCAGCTCTGATGGTCTATACGAGTATGTTGAGCTTACTCAAGGAATGTAGGTGCATGCGTTTACAAATCGAAAACAATCTTTTATCTTGTGCTCAAGTCTTCCTGCAAAACAGTGACAGCAAACACCAGTCTGATGATGGGGTCGGCGGGTTCGATAATATACCAAAATAACACACTAAGATAAGCCCTGGCAACGACCAATGGATTCAAAGCGAAACTTAAATGTCCTACATGATAGTATTCATAGCTTTAAGCACTTCTGGACGATCACTGAGTTCGGGATCTCACAAAAACTATTTATCGACATCGCATTATATGTATTTGAGTAGACGTGACAGTTTGGAACTTTGGCAAGGAGATGGCTATCATGGGATTTTTACAAGCAAATGGTTTATGTTTGTTGGTAGTCATAGTGAAAGATGTCCACTAGACCCAGGTACTTCTTACATATTGTTCTGCGTTTGCGCTGCCTGGATCTCTTTTGGATCATCCTTGTATACGCAATTCTATATCCCAAATTTCATTTCTTCTAAAAATTTCACCAATGATGTTTTTGGAGGTTGTTGGCTCGCCGAGTTCTCCTATCAGAACCTTGCAAAGCCTTGGACATTGGAAAATCAGGCAATATACAGTTCGAGCACTGCGGGCAATGGAGGTTATCATCGTGCTTGTAAAGGGTCATCTGTTGGTTTCTTTTTATATCATATGTTATTTTGACACTGACAGCTCTTGTTCGCCCAACAAATTGACAGAAACTTCGTATTGAATTTATTGGGTACGAAATAGCTCGATTTTCGCTTGAACAACGTTGGGAAATATTTCAAAGTTACTTCCAAAGCTGTGTTGCCGAAGCAGTGGGAATTTTGAAAAGAAATTTCGGCTGGTTTACGAAAGTTTGTGATGAAAGTTTGTGATACTGGTTTGCTGGTTGATAACTGAACATAATTCAGTATTTGTCCTGTATGCCCAATGAAGAATATTGCAGCTGTTTGATGTGGTTCTTGGAGTGGCAGCATTATTGACCCATTTTTCTTTCAACACAACATTGGAAGAAACGTTACAGTCAATATAGGCATGATAATCGATTTTATATGGCAAGAATCGTTGAAAAATTTTGAACAGTGTTTTTTATAGTCATTTTAAATGGTGATCCACCCTTTACTTATGTAGGTTATGTAGAGTAAGAAATTGGGTTAGATGGTCAGGTCTGTCTATATTGTTTGGGATATCCTCAGGTCCGTTTATTAGCTAACTCACGTTTTATTGGACATCTCAAGTAATTTCTCTGTAGTTGCCGCGGAAATATTAGGTGATTCAACAGCTTTGTAATCTAAAAAAAAGGTTCCACTCTGATCGGGGAGCACTCTTACCAAAATATTTTGTAGAAAATTTTGACAAGTGGGAATTTCTTAAACTTTAGGCCAACCCCACGAGTTTTGCTTCCCTTCGTTGCATATTTCAATAAAACTTTGCCGTTTACTTATTTTGGTCGCAGCTTTGTGATCTTTGCAGTGTGGCTTGTAATGCTCATGAAGTTCGGTGGAGGTGACTCTTGCACTGGGTCGCTTGTACGTTCTTCCCACTTGATGATAATCAGAACGAAATTGTGTTCCTTCCTTATTCCACTAACAGTGAGCGGTAACCCTTCTCCTTATCATAGAGGGATCACATGCACTAGTCACTACATTTATGCCTTGAATGGCCGGTCGTAGTGCCCACGATCGAAATTCTTGTCAGTTTTGGTACAATCTCGCACATGATTGCATGTAGATCATCAATATGCGTGGTATCATCGCTGACTCTGAACTTCATTCGTCATACCAAGCAACTGCTAATGAATGTGATATTAATGATTAAACCTTTGCTTCCTTCACAGAAAGTTTATTTAATTCCGGAATCTAGGGCTGTAAACGCCTTCCTTACGGCTTATGTCTTTTTCTCTCAGGAGAGAGTGCGGCCTATGCATTCAAATTGCCGGAAATTTACGTGGTTGCTCAAAAAATCCTGGCATTCCTTTATTTTCAGAAGTACTTGGCAGTGCGTATCAGCTTAGCATATGAGTATCCTGTCCATTCTTAACGAAGATGATATTAATATTATCCGATGATCCATAACGTCTCGTTTAAAAGGATTTTACGGTTATGATGGACTGCTCTTGCAGTGAAAAAGGGGTAAGGAATGCTATCAACTATCAAAGATTCTGTCCATTGCTTGAGGTACAATGTCGCTATTGGTACTTCAAATGTTGATACTTCTGATAACTTCGTAATTGAAACACTTACTAACTTACTCAGGTGGTTTAGGGTGAACCTGGGCTTCAACCAACAAGCCTCTCCAGTTAGCCCGGTCTTTAGCAAGCTGCTTCTAATTGCGCACTTCAAGTCGGTTGAGATCGTCCTCTACTTGTCCGCGCCACCAAAGGCGAGGTCTTCCTCTATAGCCATCTTAGACGACTAATGCGCAATTTATTGACAAGGTCGATATCGCGTACAGCTCGTATAGTTCGTCTTTGAATCTCCTCCTTCAAACCCCGTCAACGCAAATGGTACCGAAAAGTTTACAAAGCATCTTTCTCTGGGGATATCTTTATCCGCGTTAGATATAGTTGAAGCTTTAGCAACTTAAAGCAGTTCTGGGATGACCAAGGTTTTATACAGTGTCTTCTTAGTTGTTCGGAGTAGGTCTCTACTACTTCTCAGCCCAAAGCAACAGCGATTGCCAAGAGCTATTCTTCGTTTAATTTTTGCTCAGATGTCGAGGTAGACAAAGTTCCTTACTTCCTCAAAGTTATAGCTGTCGATTGTGACGTTCTGTCCAATTCGTCGATGTTGTGTGCCTCTTTTCGTTGACAGCATGTACTTGGTTTTATCCTCGATTACTGCTAAATATTTTGGCAGCTTCCCTTTCAAAGCTAGCGAAAGCACCGGTGACAGTTCTCTGTGTTCTGCCAATAAGGCCCATATCGTCGGCATACGGTAGTAGTTGCACGGACTTTTGAAAGATTGGTTTCATTGGAAAAGTTGGTCCATAAATATTTTCTCTCCGGAGATGATAACTAGTTGAATTTAATTTTTTGGTGATTTTGTCCAATGGAAATGTTTTTGTTTTTGGTTATTTGCTACACCTCCCATAAGGAGCGTATACTTCCATTCTGAGAAGAATTAATTGTGTAAGTTCATCATTGAAAAATTTCAGTAATCAAATATTATACCAACAGTTCTGCGGTACATCCTAAGAAAACTTTCCCTGAAACATCCTTAAATCGACAGGCAAAACCCTAACACTTTACATAACTATTTAAACTAAGATGCCATTGGATCCATTATATGCTAGCAACATTTATCAAGCCAAAAGCGCTGGCAGCTAGAGCTGTATATTAAAAATAATATTATATTGTACATTTATGTAGAGTTTAATAAATAATAATAATAACATTTATCAAACAAGCCACAAAAAGTTCAATGAACTCTTCGCTTCCCTCTTCAACACGAAGCCTCATACTATACCACAGGACGTACTACACAAATTAAACAAATGTGTCCACAAAAATTAAAATGAACAAATGCCAAGGAGGAGGAGGAAGAAAAAAAACACACAAATTACAATTTACCTAAGCAAAGCTAATCCAACTACAATTGCTTACTGCGCCAAATCTCCACTTAAGCCCGCCATCAATTCTTCCGAAACTTCCATTTATCAGCTGACAAATGGCACTCCGGGCAATCGAGAAACACCTTGCACAGAATACATAATGGCAATGTAGATCCTAATTTTATACATAATAACATTATGTAATATATCAGCAAATATTTGAAGGGAGGAATCTACCCTAGAGTCTGGAAAAAAAAAACAAAAAAAAAAATTAAGAAAACGGCAGCAAGAAAAACAAATATCGGCAGGGAGTGTATAATGGACAAATGCTACGTCAATATGCAGCACGGGGAAGGATACACAGGGCTACACGCTATAGGAGAGTACCTGGTGTTGGTGTAGTGAATAAATTAGTCTCATGGGTATAATTTTATTAAATCAACTAAAATTTGCAACGTTAGCTCCTTGGATTCCTTTTTTTTCGTATTCTTGTGGATGGATGGAGAACAGAGGGAGTGAGATTACATCCAACCTCCTGACATTTGCACATAGCATCCCTTTGCGAAAACAAAGCAAGAGAGGAGAGAAAGTCCAAAGGACGAACGGCATTGGGTCTGGAGTCTGGAGGGTTGGAATAGTTAAATTTGGACTTAACGGAGCAGAATATAAATTAAAGTTAAATAATGGAAAAAATGCTACTTCGTCGCGCTATTTGGCATTTTTTCCCATTGTACCTTTAAAATGAAAAAAAAAGGCTTTAAGGAGGTGGTGAAGACTGGAAATTAGAAGTGGGGATAATTGACAAGTGAATAGTTGGTGATCAGAGTAACGCGTTGGGAGTAGATCTAAAAATTGATAGAGCACGGTATTCGTTCACAATTTCAGAAGATTCGATTAGCATTTAAGGATGCAAACAAATTTGACTAGCTGGAGACTTCCAATCAGAATATGTAGAAGGAAATAGAATTCAATTTTATAATTCATCAAGGAAATATAGGAAAATGTGATATCTTACTTATTTTTACTTTTTTTGCGTTTCGATACGAATACATGCAGAGTCTTACCCGGGGCAAGATGTCACCAATCTGCATCATCAAGACTTGGGGCATCCTCGTCGATCCATCCTTTAGCCCTAAAGCTGGAACTTTCTTTTGCATTTCCAAGATTGGATCCAGCTCATATAGTCTACGTTTCATAATTTTTCCGTAAAGGCTACGTATGAAGGTTCAAAATGTCACATTTAGTGTCTGAGGACTTCAAAGTCTAGAGTGGACTACATCAGGGTTGTATACTCGTACCAATCGTGTTCTTAATGGTCATCAAGAATGTACTTGGGACAACACTAGGGGAGTGAAACCACGGAATGATATGGACAATGGTACCTTACCTTAAACATCTTGACTAGGTGGACGATATTTGCTTGCATTTATATAGGGCAATGCAACTATATTTCATGACCTACAATATGGAAGTTGAACAAACAAAGTGAGATTAACGATAAATGTAGAAAAAACTTGATCATATCCAATTCTAACGTTGAGAAAATTGATATCTTCCTATTTTTAGAAAGCATGGACTCGTTGTATAGTGGCAACGAATTGAACGCGGGAAACACAATCGGAAAAATTAAAATTGAACAAGCAATGTTTACAGCACAAAAAAAAAAGGACTGTTCTGCTCTAATATTGAAACAGTACTGCTGTATGATTGTTGTACTTGGAAGGGGATCACCACTTTCACATGAAAGCTGCAATCCTTTATGAATAGGTCTCTACCGAACAAATTTATTAGAAAACGGGCTAAGAACCTATAGACATCAGAAGGACAAGATTGCAATAGATCGAATACACCTTCCGGCGCGAACACAACTTCATTGCAAAATAGGCTTTGTCTTGGAATTTACTCACAAAGACATGCAGAAGAGTGGGCTATCCTAAGCAAGCATTGAAGAGGATTTGGGATCGCTTGAGAAAAGTTTGAGGGTGCTTAAATATCATATATTATAGTGCTCCGAACAATATCCCGGAGTAGTTGATGCGCTATGCTATTAGATGTGACAGGAAGTAAGCAGCCATTCGCTCTTACCATACCGCCTCATCCTGCTTAACCTTCAACATTTTGTACGGTATAGTTGAACTGGAAGGATTAGTATTTTTCAAATCATCAATATCGTCAGAAGTTTCAAAATCAGTTGTTGGGAAAAAATGGAATAACAGGAATCACCTAGAGTCTATTTTTTGGCCGTCATTCGATTGCGTCCGTAGTACCTTTACAAACTCGAAGAGATAGCTATCGGCAGTAATGATTTAATTTAGGCTTTCTTCTTCGATGTATTTCCACTTCGATTTCTCCACAGTTCCTCTCTGGTTTTGCTTCCTCGTGTCGACCCTAGCATCTGTTTAACAGAAATTTGGTACATCTTCTGGGTATCTACCCAGTGGCTTCCCAAGACCTCCCTTCTTCTGCTAACTAGTGTTGACGCAATATATGTGCTGCCGTCACGATTTCCTCCAGTCATAGTTCTCAAGTGTCAGAGATGAGCACAAAAAAAGTTTATGAACAATTCCAATGCCAGTGGTGCATTAATATCTATTTGATCCATGCGTCCAATCACCATTCTTGTTGTAGTTTCTCACCACTAACAACTTGAGCCATGGCGTCTAGTATTTTTACCCATAACTTGACCTTCTTTCAGGTGATCTAACGCATACAACAGGGCAATCATCTCGGCTTGATAGACTGAGGTATATTTCCCCACACTAATGTGGCAAGCTCGTTCTAGTTCTTCTGAAAAGATACCTGCCTGCCCCCGCTCTGCCATCCATCATGGCAATGTGATACCTTTCGGTAACTCGCATTTTCTTTATTCCATCCATGGGCATATTCAACTCCCTAATCTAGTTTTTCACGAGATCCAGAATTTTCCTGTGACCATAGATAGTACCGCGCCAGTGCCAGTTGGCATCCTGGTGCTGTCGGTGCCGCTGCTTTCTTAATAAATAAGTCCAGCGGCAGAAGGATCACGGATCATTTCCAGTGAGCATGTTGGTGTCGTTCGTATTTCGTCGGCAATTCCTAAACATGCCAGACTTTGGACCCTATCTAACCGCTTGTTTACAGTTTTCTGGGAGACTTTTGTCACATTACAGATGTAGCTACTTAAACTGGAAGTAGGGAAACAAATAAGGAACCTACGTGTGTAGCCTTAGAACTTACGTAATAGAGGCGTTCCGCGAAAGAGGCTTAGATAACATTCCCTACCGATGGAGATTATCTTGTTAATAAAATTGATCTCGTTAATTTTTGCAATGTTTCCTTGGATATTAGTAGTCCTAGAACATAGTAGTGGATCTTACACTAATCCCTGTGGTATGCCATCGGTATGCTTTAAGGTAGAGTTATCGGTGTTGCATAAGAGTAATCTGCGCTTGAAGCTTACCGCATTTCTTGTTAAGCTTAAGTTGCAAATATTTTCATAATCTAAATTCTTCAGCTTTCTTAGCACCTTTTGATATGACGGTCATTTGCCGCTTCATGATATAACGTTTCTGTCCTTATTTTTCGTCTCTGCTTTTGTTGCTCTTTTAAAATGAAAAATTTACTAATCGCAATTATTTGCTTCCCGGAGTTCACAATCCAGACTTCTTAGCTCTTGGCAGAACTAGAATCTTCGGGAGCGAAAACCAGTCACAATCCACTGAATGTACACTGCCATCGTTAGACCTATGTATCCTTACATACGGCTTGGTCTGGTGGCCCGCAGCCGCAAAAGCCACAAACCTAAACACTCTCACAACGATTCAACGTCTAGCATGTGTAGGTACCACAAGACCAGTTAGAACGACACCCACCGCTGCCCTTGAAACCATGCTAAGGCTTTGCCCACTGGATCTCTTCAGAAAGGAAATAGAGGCTAAAAGCGCCCTACACCTCCGACAAATGCGGATGTGGAAAGATAATCAATTAGGACACAGCACTATCACCAAATGGTCAAATGTCAACTTACCTTCCGATTACATTTCTCCTCACACAGATTTCAGCCTCATCCTCGACTCCAAATTTCCCTATAGAGAGAGCTGGATAAATAGGAATGTCATTAATCCCGACTCCATATTTATCTTCATGGATGGGTCAAAAATTGTGCTATGGATCCGATGAGATCCCAGTGAGGCTGCACACTATACCAGTGCAGTCACTCCCCAATCTATCTACCTACCCTAGTATTTGGCATGACTCCGCCAATGCCCCGAAGGCATTTTCCACCAACGTGTTGAATTTTTAAACCTCTTCTATTTTCGGAGTATATATGCAATTTTCATATGTCGCTCGGGTGTTCAGACCATATGTTGTGGTAAGTGTAGATTCTTTCCGCCAATATTGACCGAGAGCATTGCTTGAGGAAGCGGTTCTTCTTTTTTTACTCAGCGAAAAACATCTTTAGGTATTTACGCCTTTTTCTGTATCCTTCCGGGATGCTGCATCTCTTCCAGTATTTCGCTTTCAATCACCTGATTGTAAGTCAGGAATCAGAGTATGTTCCAAATTATGTAGTGTGCATTGATTGCTTGAAAAACAAGATTCCTTCTTTTTAGGATCACATCATTCGATAAAAGAGTCGTTTTTGTCGCTTATGATTTCTCTCTTATTTTAAACGCTTCGCTGATTGACTGCATAGATGGTTGAATAAGGTGTGAACTCTTTCTAAAAATATCTTGATTGGAAAATTTTATCCTTTTCATTTTGGAATATTTTGGGATACATGGATCAGTTCGGTGTCCAACCGTACCTCTTTAAGTACACAGCTATAAAACAGGAATGATATTAATCAAGGACTAACGTCTCCACTACTCATTATCAGAGAAAGTAGCAAGTAATAAATTATGTGTATGGCTGCCACAGCAGCCATATTGTCGCAATCCTTTTGGCAGAAAAAAAAAACAAAAAAACAAAAAAAACTTAATTACGTCTGTGAAAGTACCATATGCTACTTCAGCTTTCTTTCAAATGAGGCTTACATAATTGAAACATTATTTTCATATTTTTTTTTTTTGCATAAAGCACCCCATCGAATCGACACAAAAGTTCTTCCATTCAAATTCATTCCGGCAAACATCAGCCAATTCCAACCAAGCACAGACAACAACAGATGTCATCCCCCGTGCCGGTAAATAGGGTGGAACTTCTCCTCAACCAATGCCTTTAAAAATGCAAACACTGTGCATGCATTCGATTCCAACCCAAACGAAAGAGATCTCTGCGGAATAATGTTATTATTCAGAATATATGACTGTATAAATGTGCACAACCTGTGCACAGCTTCACTCACCCTCTTCCCAGGCCGACCGAAATCCCATTTCTCTATATACACACACGTTGTCCCTCTTTGACGCATTTATCATCATAAATGGGGCAATAGCGTTTTGTCATACGTTCTAATATTAAAAATCCTTCGAGCAAACTTCGTCGGCCCACTGATCTTCACACAGCACAGTATCCTTCCATCATTCCGATTACACTCACTCCCCGGTACATTCCTTGGGTATAAGTTTGAACGTTTCTTGGGGAAAGGAAAAAAGCAAAAAAAAAAGGTTAGCAATATAATATAAAACATAAAGATAAATATTATTGGTAAAAGATGCTAACCCGACTCTTTGCTATGACTATGGGGCTATGTAAACTTTTCTAATAAAAAAGAAAGAGGAACGAACGAATCGGTTATGTATGGGTGTATGTGAATGGATGAATCCTAAGTACGTGCCAAGAAAGCTGAAGTAGTGCTCAATAAAGAATAGCATGGCGCAATGAAAGAGCTACCCGAGGATATCTTCAGCAAGCCTTTTCAATAAAGATAATCCGTTTGGCTGGCATTGTGTTTTCCTCGGTGCTTATTTCCTGGTATTAATGAAATTTAATTAAACGATTGGGTGTGTATAATGAAATTCGAACGTGATCTAATGATATTGGAGAAAGCCGATAAATTATATTAATTACGACGCCATGCAGGCGGAGGAACGTTTCGGGAAACGTAGAAGAATTTTGCGATTTTTGTTTTAAGGAGTACAACCCTCTGACTAAAATTTAATTAGGTTTTCTTTGGTACTACACTATTCGTATACAGAAAAGAAGTTGGTGGATTTAAGGAGTGCTTAAGCCGGAGTTGTTGTTATTTTTAGTCTTCCACAGAGGTCGTAGTAAAATATTTTTTTTTCACCTTCAATAAGGTCAATGGTTCTGTGTCATAGACTAGGAGTGGATTGATGGAGATAGATATAGCTTAGTTTAAAGCTTAGGATAAATTAAGTGTGATTATCTGTAGATTTTCTAAGCGGTGATTGCTCACGTCCATCTAAAAACACCAATTCACGGGTTTGTCAAAGATAAGACCAGGTTTTATTGGAACAAGGCCAGACATGTGCAAATGATATAGAGGATAGTGTTCTACATCTTTTCGTCTCTGTAGGTATCTAGGTGTGTACGATAACCAATCAATGCCTCTTTGTGGGCTGGTACCCAGAAAGCACCAATCTATAGTTCACTTTGAGGTAAAAGAGCATAGATTCAATAGCCCCTGTCAGTAAATGTGCTAATATTTCTGAAAGATATTGCAAGCCTTCCTTCATTTGGGTGGTGCACAGACTTAGCTTCAGGCACAGCACTCCGCTTATGGTTTGTGAAACGTCTGCGTAAAAGTGAATAATATTGGCGTTATACCTACAGCCAGAGTGTCATTTGAAGTTGCATACTTATTCCAGCAATTAATCCCGAAAAGCGACAACCCTCCAGAGCAACCGTCATCGTAAAGACCACTGTGCATGCTAGACACGGTAGGGAAAGTGCTGGAAAGAGTTATCCACGGCAGACTTGACCAGTACATCGAAGAAGACAATAGGCTTTCCAACCAACAATACGGGTTGGTGCTCCACCCATACAATGCGATACAAGGAGTCTGTGTAAAGCCATATCTGGGACCAGATGGAAAGGAGGAAAAAAGCAGTTAGGCTCGACGTAAAAATGCGTTCAACTAGGCCAGCTCAACTTGAGGACACAACCATCTTCTATGACACGGACGAATGGCCGAAAAAATATGAAATTACTGGAGAAGTTCCACAGCGATCAGTTCTGGGCGTGTCCTGTGGAACGTTATGTATGATGGACTGCTACGTATGCGGAGACCAAGAGGAGTGGACATAATCGATTACGACGATGACATCGCGGTGGTGGTAGTACGAGTAGCTAAAACCATAGAGGAAGTGAGGCGAAACTACAACAACTCCATTAAAGAAGATATGGCTTCGCTAAGAGGACTAGAGTTAGTGGACTACAAAAACGAGGCTGTCCTCATAAGCAGCCGCAGGAAGGTTGAGTGCCTGGTAATACAGGTAGGAGATCACTTTATCGAGTCAAAGCCTAGTGGTATTGCTTGATCATATGCTTAACTTCAGAAAGCCGGGATGTTAGGAATCTGCTTGTGACAGTGAGCAAGTCAATTCTCATGTTAGCAGCCCCTATATGAGCACCGGTAACTGCGATAACCTCATACATAAGTAAAAACTCGGTGCATAGAAGAGTATCGCTCAGAATATGCTGCGGATATAGAACGGTATCAGGGGGGATACAATAATTCTGACAGTATGGCGAATGAAGTCAAAGTAGCCAAATCAACATACAATGTCAAAAAACGCGGATAAAAAAGAAATCAGAGCAGCTGCTGAAATAAAATGGCAATGGCGATGAAACACGTCAGAAAACAGCAGGTGAACATACAAACTGCTGCCGAACATAGAAGAGTAGACAAGAATAAAACGTAGTGAAGTAAACTCCTAACTTACCTAATTCCCCATATGACATGGAAGCTTCCGGGAATTTCTTTACGTATATGATATCGCAGACAACCCATTCTGTCGTCACTATGAAGGTAAAGTCCAAAGCGCCGAGCACGTCCTACTACAGTGCTATAGAACAAGAGACAGGCAATGACATAATCCCAAGGAGACTGATATCGTCTATGCTATCAACGAGGGTAGCATGAAACACTGCCAACAGTATCATTGCAAGCATCATGCAAGAACTACGGCTAAAAATTAAACACCGAGAAGCCAATAGGAGGAAAACCCTGGATCATAAGAAGGAGAAGACATGATGTCAAAACCTGTCCCTACAAAGGAATGCCTTGACCGACGGTGCCGTAGGGGGAATCAGGACAGGGTTAGGGGGGATGTTTTAGCCACGTAAACATGCAGGAGCATGGAGTCCGGCATAAGCGTAGCACGGGCTACCGAGTATCCATAAAGAAAAAGAAAACCTATTCTAGCTCCGACGTCCTACATACATATGTATGTATATATGTATATCCTTTTCCAAAATGTAATCCTGGAGCAGGAAGGCTAATATAGCTGACCTAGCTAGTATCAACCTTAAGCACGTTACTTACAGTTGCGCACTCCAAGTCGGTTGAAGTTCACTTCAACTTGTACGTGCTACCTAAGGCGAAATCTTTCTCTACTGAGTTGTCTCTACTCTATGGACCGGAGCATTTCGTGTTGCAACTCCTCCTCCAAAGCCCGTCAACGCAAACGGGACCGAAAAATTTGCGAAGAATCTTTTTATCGAAGCGACCGAGGATTTCTTCATTCACTTTAAATAGAGTCCAAGCTTCAGCACCATAAAGGAGGATTGGGATGATCAAGGTCTTATATAGAATTTCCTTAGTTACTCGGAATAGGGCTCTAATACTCAATTGCCTACTCAGCCCAAAAAAAAAACAGCGATTGGCAAGAGTTACTCTTCGTTTAATTTCAGCTAAGATGTTATTATCAGGAGACCGAGGTAGACAACATCCCTTGTGACGTTAGACACATCTGGCGCTTTATTTTAAGCCCCGATTGATTCTGCGCATTTGTTTGAAGTATACTTAAATTAATTCGGCTTAAAAATGGACTTATGTAGGTACTTTTTAAGGACTGGTGGTGAAAATCTTAGAAAAAATATTGGCAGATCCAAGGATTTTTGTTGAATTTTTGCATTCTAAATACACATCAGCAAATTTAGAACTATACTGATGGCTTTATTGCAGTCATACTGCAACTCATCCAGGAGTTTCGCATCATAATCAAAACTTCAGTCTAAGAATGTCATTATGCACTGTACGATGAGCAATTCTACAAGGGTTTCTTTCTTTTTACAGATCATATGCTGTGAAAAGGGGTATTATCATTGTCTTTGTCATTTGAATTATCTTTGTCTTCCTCATTAGAATATATCGTAAAGTTGTTCGTTGTTCCTGTGTTGCCTGGAGTGTTGATACAACCGCCTTACGTCTAAGGATATGGTAATCGTGTTGCTGGGGATGCGTATAGTAGTGCTGAGGTTACTACTCTGGACATAAGGACTCCACGCCTACATTTATATATGTAGTAGTGTGTGGTATGTATCTTCATCGGTTTGACACCTTAACTTCCAATTTCTAAAATACGATATATTGTGTTTAAAGCGATTTTTAGAAAAATTCACTTCAGAGTAGAGAACTGCTGTTATCCTTCTTAAGCAGCATATGTTTCCCATCATTAAAACATTTTTTTTTTTATAAAAACTTCCAAAAAAATGTCGCGCATTGCGATGATATTATTCAAACACATGACGCTGCCATCATAAATTTTCTATTATACCTGTATCCTGCGCACAAATGGACCGCCATCAAAATTTACAGCATTATGAATTAAAAAAAAAAAAGAAAGGAAGAAGAAAGGAGAAAAAATTGCCATTTTGCCATTTTCTATTCGCAAGAGATTACCATCGGCAACATCTTATCCCTGACACAACACAATAGAAAACCACTCAAACAGATGTCATCAACGTTGCTCTCTTGACTTTCTCCCATACAACGTACTACATGTCCGCCATGCCCTTGTCTCCTTATGGCGATTATAAGTGATAAACAGAAGCCCTATGATGCGAAGTATGGGTAACCAAACATTTCGCCTTTCACTTATACTTGTACCTCCACCAAACCCCGATCCCGGAACCGTATTGACACAGCTCGTAAAAATGAAATGAGAAAGGATGACACTTTTGATATGCGACGACATGAACCGAAGAAGAAATAGCCAAAAGGCGAACCGTCTTTCTGTGTCTCCTTACCCGACTTCCAAATAACAATTTCTAAATTACATTTATTACTGTAAACATCCATAAAACTGTCATCTGGCTATCGACATTGGGTCCATAACTGTCTCGGTTTGATTTGAAATTATTAAAAAAAAAACTCCCCGAAGCAAAAGAAAAGAAAACAGAACAGAAGACCAAAAACATGGAAGCGCACAGTTTCGTTCCGTGTCCCCTGTCAAGCAGATAGAAATATGCTGTATCTTCAGCAACCGCGCGGATAACACCAAAGGTCAGATATTTATGGGCTTCGATGGCAAAAGTTCAACCGAAACAACAATCTTCAATTTAAAAGTTAATCCTAGTTACGTCCGTGGCATTCGGCCAACTTAAATCGAATTTGGCCAGCATACGGATACGGATACGGAACGCACTGCAAACAATTTAAATTACATCGTCCAAGAGGCAATTACATTGCCTAAATTATGAGCATGCTCCTGGCGGATGGGGTGAGAGCCAGTCGCCTTGTAAATGGTTTAGCCTCAGACCCCAGTTGGTAATCGCGGGTCGTCGCCGCCAACACGGAATGCGATACAAAAGATTGTTATATACGGGGTTGGGGGTTGTTAATTGACATTCAAAAAATGCACAAGCATGCATGCATATTTAAATTTCATCCTCTGTGCTACTGTTGGGTGTTGGCTTAATGCCCATAGCGAAATTAATGCGCCACAGAATGTAACATCTAACATGGCAGCTCACCGTTCTCAATGTGTACATATATACCTACATACAAGTATAACGGGGATGATCCTAGACTAGAATGTTGGTCCTGTTCTATTGTGCGTCTAGTTGCAACAAAACAAATTCAATGGGAGTGTTAGCTGGACCATGAAATTGTACCTTCAATTAAAAACAAAAAAAAAATACCAAACTCTGTTATGTTGTAAAAGAAAAACCAAAACAAAATGTTAAAAATAAAAATCAGCAGACGAAAAGTATTTGAAAAATTTAAATTCACATTTAGGGGTGAGATATACATTAGGATGGGGTGAGAATTACACATCCTGAGCCAAGGGAGGGTTGGTACTCGTATATATACGTAGAGGGTAGAAAAAAGTGCAATTTTCCTCTCGTCGAAAATTTATTGATGGAATTTTAAATCAGGTTGACGCTATGCCATTTGTTGAAAAAAACATGATGGGGCCTTATGCTGCTTAGAGGCGTTCTATTGTTATTGATCATTCCATGTAGGATTTTGAAAATATACATTTTTACAAATTCCTCACCTTAAGCCAGTTTTACTGTCAGTCGATTTCAAGAATATGACCCAATAATCATGAAATTTTATTTTACATGCGTGTAAGGCTTAACGCCTGTATGGAGTTCGTTATGTGGATTCCAAGGAAGAAGCTTGTAAAAATGCTTTCTATGGCCTGTTAGTAGCACAACATTTAGAAGCATAAATCAAGGGCATGTGCAACTTAAAGATATGAAATGTTTTTGTCATCTTTTTGTAATATGAACGGTGATTTGATTCTCCTTAGGTGTTTTATGAAGTAGCCTCAATTTTTAAGACAGTTATTGATGGTTCTTAAAATGTCAAGGATTTTTGTTTACTGATTTACACTATGCATCAAAACTATTTTTTCTGTTTGATTGTTCTTGCCGTTGCTTAGAGGAATTTGTAGATGCCTCCATTCGGGCTTTTTGGATGGAAAACAAAAGCCTCGTAGGATCAGCATCTCTGGATAGGTGGATAGGTGGCCCTGAATTTTCTGGCCTAAAACCCCACTTATATGGACTAATCAGATTGCTGACAAAAGGTTTGAAGCATTCACACAGAATAACAGATGGTCTTGTAGACCATGTTATTTTTATTTGAAGATGGGGTATGTTGCACTGCGACCTGTTGGTCTATTGTGCCCCCAGCTAACACCTTGGAGGTACATGCTCTCATTGCAGTCCCCTCTCTTTTGGATTCCTTTCGAAATCATTTTGAGGATAATGTACTCTTACTATACCTTGGCGGAAGAAATCGGTTATAGAGCACTCTCTCTAATCCAGTTTCCTTTAAGAATTTAAGGATGAGCGCTAGATCTAGTGACAGTATTTCCTCATCTGATAATTGGTACTTGCCAAATATTTCAGTCTTTTGTGGATCAGTGCCGCACAAGATCCCAGCACATGTTCTGGGATTTCACTGGACTCATTGCAGATTCTGCAGAGACCTTGAGTTCACAATGCCCCGTTGGGAAGCCCATTAAGATACGAAGTTATTCTTGCTCATGCTGATACATGCGTCGAATATTTTTCGGTTGTATTGCCCTAGAAGTTTTTTGGCTTGCATCATTCCATGTGCGTTATTCCAGCTTCTTTCCCTGTTTTCTCTCTCTTGTTTCCTGAATTCTTCTTTGAGGGTATGATCCCCTATTCCGCAGAATGGTTCAGGACCTATGAAGGGCTCTGATGCTTCTTTTCTTGCTAAGGAGTCGGCCATTCCCACAAGGATGGTTCCCAGAGTAAAAGGGTGACCTACCCACCTTACACATCGGCAGCACAATGGACCTCCTCTGATCTAAGTGCATTTTTCCCATCGAGGGCCGATCTTAACCAACCAACCAACCTTTCCCACCTGACCATATCCAACAGAGGGTCATCTTGTTTCTAGTACCTAGTTCATTAAGGTTTTGCAGGCATTCCCACAAAAGTTTGGACTTAATGATATTCTGGGCCCGAATACTCCTGCTCCAATTCCTTCATCAGTTCTTGATTCATCTGTGTACTACTTTGTTGTGTAATTGCTCAGTTTGTAGATAGTGGATACATTGCTCCAACTTTTTTTGTTACTGAGCCTGGCAGCAAAGTTCTCCTGGAAGTTAACCCTTTCAATGATATCATCCCTCGACAGATCATCAGAGCTCACGTGGCTTTTCTGGTCATCTCTTCCAGATGAGTTTACTGTCTAGGTTTAGTCCCAGATATTTAACTTAGGCCTTATTGGCCTCAGTTTTTCAAGTTTTATTTTCCTCGTGAAAGGTACTATTACAGTTTTTGTCGGATTAATGCTTAGCCCAGCCGTCAAACACCATTCTCCATTATATCAAGTTCCCTTTGAATAATATCGCATAGGGTTTTCTCAAATTTTCGTCTGCCATAGTCTGTTAGATTCTCAAGTAGCTCATCCGCAACAAGGCTCTACATTAAAGAAGATAGAACTCCTCCTTGTGGGCAGCCTTTTGTTGTGCTGACCTTGACGTTACCTTCTGATGTATGAGTTTCTGCTGATCTTGTGCTCAGAAGTTCATACATCCACTTGGATACTGTGTTGTTTACCCCCTTTCTACCTAGAGCTCACACAATTGCTTTATGAGATGTGTTATCGAATGCTTCTTCAATGTCCAAGAAGGCATACAGTACTATCTCTTTTGCTTTAAGAGCGCTTTCAGTCAGCTGGTACAGAGCTTTCTCTGTAGATCTGCCCGCTCTGTAGGCATGTTGACGGTGATGAAGAGGAGTAGAGTTGGGTCTTTTTTCCCTATTTTTGGAATAAACACTACCTTCGCCCGTCTCCACTGGTTCGGAATATAGCCCAGTGCCAGACTGCTTTTTAATACCCTTGCCAGATGTGGAAGTAATCTACCCTGACCCTTTTGTAATAGGATGGATGGAATTCCATCCACCCCCGGTGACTTGAAAGACTAAAAGGAGCCAATTGCCCATTCTAAGCGCTAGACGATGTTGAGGAGACTTATAATTCTCTATAGTTGACGCAGTTAAGAGGATCTCCTTTCTTGACGAAAGGTAGCTCTGGTCCTTCCATCCAGCGCCGCTTTGTATGCCATCTCTTGTTCTGCATTTGTTTACTGGCATTCTTCGTCGAACTATAGGTTTCGGTGTGGTGGTCGAGAGAAACCCAGCACATCTAATACGGTATCGCTGATGGCTTTTTGACAGCGTAGCCACTAGTCTTTAGTACTTTATGGTGGCGGCATAGGACCCCTTGGGAGATCAAGGGTTTCCTTGTCTTTGCGATGTTCTGAATATCCGCATCCATACCTTGACTGCAACAAGGTAGGTCTGAGTCGATATTCGCTCCTCGGAAAGTTCAGACATCCATTATACTGGTGGAGTGCCTTACGTCGATAGAAATGTGATAAGTCTGGTTGACGGTTCATTGATCCAGAGATCTTCATATTCTTTTGTGAATATTGAGATGTGGGCTAGCTTCCGCAAGATTTTGCCATACTGCAAAGTTGATAACCTGAGTCCATTATTGGAGGTGGTTTCGTGCAGGCTATGCTTTCCGACAGTACTACCAAAAATGCTCTTCTTCCTAGCTTTGCGTTAAAATCGCCCAGGACAATTTTAACATTATAGCTAGGGCACTGCTGTACTTAGTATTGGAGATGATTATAGACCTGGGATTTAAAAAAGATGGATAGGTGTTGATCCGCTAAATAACGAGAAAGGGCCACTTCAGTCGAACACCTAGCATTTCTGTTAGTAAGTCCTACTCTGATGTTCTTGTGGTACCCTCTAGAAAGTCCCTTGAAAATTAAGAACGAGAGAAGATCATCGGCGATTCTCCTATGCCACAATACAAGACAAGTGTCTGTTAGTCTGTGACCGCAAACGT
This sequence comes from Xylota sylvarum, assembly GCA_905220385.1. NCBI lineage: Eukaryota > Metazoa > Arthropoda > Insecta > Diptera > Syrphidae > Xylota > Xylota sylvarum. The sequence goes on from LR999958.1 coordinate 46,213,938, forward strand.
AAAACACCATAATTGCTCCGAAGTGGAATACAACGCCTTGCATGCGAACGGGTACTCTGTTGACTTCCTTTGGCTGTCATACACGGACAACGATTGGTTTCTAAAATGTCCAGATCCTCCTCAACACTCCAGGTAGGGCCTCAAAATGGTAGATTTTACCAACTACATAGATATAAGAAAGACATCTTAGGACTGAGTAAAATAAGATGGTTCAGTACCAAGCTTTACTTTGGTAGACCAGCTGGTTGTGCGCGAAGGTCTGAAGTAGGACTGATGCTAACTCTAACAGCACGAAGCATCCTCAAATTCTGTAAATGATATCCGGTTGAAGACGTGAATGAGAATAATAGGGATAATTGCTTTAGCCGTTTAATGGGGTCAAGGTAGGAAGCAACAATACTATACTTGAGCTCGTGATGGGAGTTCACTATCTTGGATTCCGGAATGACAACAGTATGCTGCTTGTGGTCTTCTACAATACCTGCTGCATAGTTATTGTAGGTACGCTGTTTAGGCATAATACCTGCCACAAGATCAGTTGAGTCTAAACTGACAGGCAGCAAATATCCAACCAGATCTATCACAATACTATCAACTACTGCTTTCAAAACTGTTTCCTAGATGTTTGAAACGCATGTGGAGTCGACATTGAACTAAAATGCGATCACCATCTTATTTTAGTTAGCTTTTATACGCCATCGAACTACATACATATGTACCTGATCCTGAATGCAACAGAACGATGGATCAGGATCAATAACGATAGATTTAGGGATCCCTAAGTGCGCCATCAATTTAACAGCAAGAAGCCCAATATTGGGTAAAAAAGAAGGAACTGGGTAAATATCAGTTTATCGACTCACTTGTCTGAAAGAACCAGCAGGTGTGTCAGTAGGACTCTCTATAACATCAGCTTCTATTAAAAGCAAAATAAGAACAGCAATCCAATCGCTCAAGTGATACAAATCTGTGGATATTAATGGGCCAATATATAGACTGAACTGCTGCACTCGCTCATATGGAAAACGTGGAAAAATAAACAAAATCCGCATACGTGGAAAAGAGGGATTAACATCAAGGTTCTGAGAAAGGGAAATCTCATGGATTTGCAGAAACTGGAGACGTACATGCGTAGGGATGCATTATCCCAGATGTAGCTAATATAAGAGGGGTTGAAAGGATTTTCACTCTGGATTTATTTTTATTCTGGGGAAACTTATATACATAGAAGGTCTGAGAAATCTGTCAGCTCCCATCTAGACTTTCACTAGCTCTAGTTCGATTGATGATAGCTTTAGTAGCGAAAACCTTTGTCAAGATCTTTGCTATAGTAGTCTCGTCAACATGGGTGCCAATATGTCAGATGTTAATGACTATTGCTATTTTCACTACCTTTTCGCAATGTTCATTGGTTGGAGCAACGAAGCAGCATTTATTTCGACAACTAAGGATGGACGCGTGGTGTCTCTCTCACACAATCATAAAAAACCCAAATCAAATACCTTACCACCGGCAAGAATAAAAACCAACAAACGTTTCCTCAATATCAACCTTTAATTTCTGATTTAATCTTTAATTTCCCCCTTTTAATTGTTTTTATTTAGACCTCTGCAGGTGTAAGAAATTGTCCATTCAAATATTCAGGACACTTTAAAAAAAAAAGAAAATAAAGAAAATCTTAGATAAACAAGTTCCCCTGCGGTTAATTGAAAAATTTAAAAGCTCATTCCGAATGTTCCCAAGTAGTAACATAACGATAAGCTATCAAATAAAAACTGATTATAATATCTTTGTTAATTTTCCTTTTGAAGTCCATCCACTACCCGATACATTTGATAATCTTTTCACCTTAACAACAACAACCACATATCCAGTTATTCACTTATTCAATGTTTATAAATGAACAATCCAATGGTAAAAGCAACTCACAAAAAGTGGAAATTAAAAAGATGCACCGCCTAACATAAATAAAACTCTCTTGCATCTTGTTCCATGGTTCGGTTCAGAGATAAAACACAGAAAGCCCATTAAAAGTGTGGATATGGGTACATTGAAAATCAACAAACTAAACCGAGAAACAAAAAAAAAAAGAACAACAAAATTTACAAAAAGGTAAAAAAACTGCCTCCAGATACATACATATGTATGTTACGGGGAGAAAACAAAAAAGGAGGCGCATTGAAACCTAGAGGATTCCATCTTCAACGTCATCTGTAAGGCTCTGCGAAAGGTTTTTCTCCCTGCGCGTTAGCCATCTCCATTGTTAACACAACACACGATGTCATTTTTTGTCGTCTTCGCAGCTTCTTTTGGTTATTTATATCAAAAGATTAATATTCATGTGATTACAAAAGTATCTATATACACAAAGTTACATACATACATACATACATCGTCGGCTTTGGCTTACCTGGAGGACAATATATCTTTTTTGTGTGGCATCGGGACTTTGGATATACATTTCACAAAAAAAACGAAAAACCGACAAAATCTCAGAATCGAACACAAGAGGATCTCATCCATGCAATGGAGGAGAATCAACTCTCTCCTACCTTTTTGTTTTTTTTTTCGTCGGTTTGTGGCCAAACACAAGAGGTACGTACGTAGGTACTGTGTGTGTGAATTCGCCTCCATATCATATTGAAATATATACATATATTACCAAATATATATATATCTACCACCGCCTTGGGAATGAATGGCGATGTCCAGGGAAATTTATAGCACGTTTCTTGTTTTGGGTCTTTAGTCATGGTGATGTGGTTTTGTGATACCCTTTTTTTTTCATTTCTAGTGTCTCGTGCACTTTGGTTCCATGAAATCTGAAATCTGAGCTTGGGATCGATGATTGGACGTGCCGTAGATACATATATCTGGATATCCATATGTATACCAATGGCTTTCCGTTTCAGGTTAATTTGCAGTTCTTTTTGTGAGTTGAGTAGCGTCTACTGAAATGCATAAATTTTAGTAAGTTTAATTAGTTTCGGTTAAATTTTGTTTTTAGGCCTTCTCGACAGGTTAGCCGTTAAGTTTTAATTAAGTTTAGTTGAGAGTTTTTGCAGCATAAGGTGGGAATTAACTGGCTTTTAATACAGGTAAATGGATCGATTCAAAGTTTGTCTGCTCATTATGTTTACATTTTCATTATAGCAACCGAATCCATGGCTTCTATCTATGGCTTTCTGGCCTTTTTAATGAAATTTTTATCGATAAACTGCACTTAAGGTAATTATCGTCCAGTCATACATAGTACAGCCATTTAAATAGCGCCTGATTTTGGTCTATTAGTAATACTGTATGATACCATCTACTGTGTATCTGGTGTTACAGTCTAAATAAACACATATGTAAAAGGGGACCTTGTTTCAAAATATCTGAAAAACAAGTCTAGAAATACCAGATAATATGAACCTAAAATTCACTTAAGCACTACTAGCAGAGAATGGCTGTTGTATGCATTGATGATTTTCATAATACTGCCACTTTATTCATCTTAGAAGTAGTAATACCTTCAAACTTTTGTCGACTACTAGACTATATACAAACGGATGTACATACCATCCTCTATTTTTCTCCTTCAACTATGATCCATAAATATTCCAAACCAAAGGGCATGGGAGGTACCCCTATTTTCTCTTCCAAATTTTCTAAGTTATCTGGATAAAGTATCTGGACATTGTTTTCGAATCCAAATAACTTTAAATAGGGCTTGTTTGACTTCCACGTACACAATATAGCACTCAATACGATATATAGCATTAACATACGGAGTGAAGGTATTGTTAGAGTTTCTTGACAAGAAATGTTTCCATACCATTCGATCACTAAGCAAGACACCTTAAAGAGCAGTGAGGCGTATACTTAGAGTTGTTCGTCTGGATGTCTATAATATCTATCAACATTGGCACCGGGACTGAAAATAATTTACGTGTTTTTCAAACATACATAATTAAGAGGCAACCATTGGCAATACAGTGGGAAAATCAAACTCAGGCTAGAAAATCATTGCAAGTGGCACTCCAACGAAACGTTAGCATTGAAGAGCCATGTCTCTGATTGAACTCAGTTGAAGTATTCTATTGGTATTTATGCACAGTGTTTCAGGGGTAATTCACAGTAAATACTAAGAAAACTATAGAGACGTAGAGGAAGTAAAATAGGTTCGATACCTATACTGACTAAGAGAATACTTTACAGTCGCCTCTTCGAAGAACTAAAAGAATCTACATGTGGTTACCCAGCTTCTTCGAGGATACAGGAGGTTTTATACTCGGGGCTTTGGTATGGTAGATTGTACAATAGCTACTCGCGTAAACATAGATCATATCTGTATAGAATCCCAAGGATTTTCTGACCTCAATGCAATTCTAATAAAAAGGTTGCAAACCTAGGCATAGCCATCATCATTCTGAAAAAAAAAAAGAAAATTGATTGGTATATCATTGGTCACATACCCGCAATTAAATCCATCTACCCAACCCGATGAAAGTAAGAAAACTTATTGCAGAACAATCGACAACGAATCAATTACAACGTTGGAGAAACAGAAAACCGAATACGATGAATTGACGGCTTCATTTAGTTAGACTGTAATAATAAACAACAAGGAGATGGAGATAGTGACCAAAGTTGTACATCTATGCTTCATGAAGTGTAAAGTGAATAATAACTCTTGGGAATTACTGACTCTCTTGGACTAAGAAAACAGTAGAATACTAAAAATTTCGATAAAATAACGAAGTGACTTTATTATCCCACTCTTGAAGTATGGCCCAGAAGATATGATTTGAATGGACATTGTACGCATAACGCAGTAAACAGACCTCGACCAAATTTGTTTGCAAAACTGGACAAGGTACAAGTGGGCTCGTCCTTGAGCACAAGAGCTTTCATTTTAATGCGTCAACCACTTGTTATGTACCTGTAACAAACTTGACAGCAAAGATCTTGAATCGCTTCTGTTTGTTAAATCGGAGACAATCATCAAATGATGCTGTTAAAATCAAATTAAATCTTGAGTGGTAGCTTGTAAAGGATCAATCGTTAAAGTAGATATTTAACAGGTTCTCGCTAGAGCTGGACATCTGGAAAGAAAGTGAATTAGAAATTCTTTTTCTGCATTATATCTGTAACTACGAAAAAGCGAATTGGGAGGGATACTTACCTTGGCTATATGGTCTCCTATCGACCAGTGGCCTGAGCTTATAGCTACATACAATATCTGATCTTCATCTGTTCATTATCTCTAGTGTTTTTGGGGTTTTATTAATATACTAGGCATCTTTCTTGACACAGCACAATTAATAAACCTACGATAGTCCATCCGAAGTTAGCCAGCTATTAAAAGTGATGAAAGGACCTTTTCTGGCACTAAAATAAGCACATCGTCGGAACCACCTTGACCTTCACGCTATCTAGTCGCACTTGAATCATGACCAATAACCACAGTTGAGGAAACATAATGCCAACTTGAAGAGCTCCTCCATTTATGGTCTTAGTTAGGCTACTGTTGCCAAGTCCTGCCTAGATAATTGAGTTTCTTACCGTCGATCCACGGGCTAATATGGAGACACGCAACAAGAGGTATCAGTTTACATCAATAGAACAATGGAAAACTTTTTATAAAAAGTGTTGATATTTTTATTTTAATCTAAAGAACAAACTCTTGAGTATATAATATCGGTCTGTTGTTCACTACACCACTCCTTACAAATAAGTCGTTCTATAGATGAAATTTTTCATCACATTTGCACATAATTGCGGCTGTAAGAACTCTGATATTTTCTTTAGGTGCATGAATCGTTGATAAAGCATTAGCGTTGATTATATCTTTATAATAGCCTCAAAGGAAAAGTCTAATAGTGTTAAATTGAACGATCTCGGTGGCCATTTTGAGAAATCACACGTCCAGGAATTTAGTTACGCAATAGAGCCCATGTTTCACCAACTGTGTAGGATGTGGCGCCGTTCTGCTGAAAATAAACGTCATTCACGTCTATAACCTCAATTTCAGGCAAAAACAAAAACAGCCAACATTGGTCGGTAACACTGAAACAGTCGGCTCAGCATCATTTTCGAAAAAAATATGACTAATGATACCGTCAGCCCAAAAAATCGCACCAAACTGTTACTCTTTGTGGGCGAAGAGGTTGTTCTACTATTTCTCTCCGATATAGAGCCCAATATATTGAATGACAGCTCTTAAGTGGTGCCTAGCTATCTGAAAACATATATAACCCAGCGCCCTTAACACCTTAACTAAGGTTTATCGTAGTGCAGATATCAGTAGTGCAGCCATAAAAACAGTGAGACGCATTCCTTTTGGCAACTAGACTTTGGTGTTGGGTCCAAAGATGTCATCCATCCATCCAGTTTCCATCTCCGTCTATTAACCAGACCAGACCTGAGGATCCAGTGCCGGAACACCATTAGACCAGTTTGCACGGTCCAATATTTCTGTCTCAAAAAACCTACTAGAACGGTTTTGCAAGGATTGATGGATTGTCCTTCCCTGCTGTACCATTCTAACTCTAAGTATAGTAAAGCCCCTTACATGATACTAGAAATGGTCGTGCTTTGTTTACCAATAATGAAAATCGCCAAGTCATACGGATAACCAATGCGGATGTACCCTGATCTGTGTAGATCGACTAGAAGATTGTCGGTGACTATTGAGCACAGAAGAGGAAAAAGTACTTCTCCCTGGAGACAGCCCTTAACTGCGGTCACAGACACTGATACTGGAGGAAGACAGCGGAGGAAATAATAATTCGACTTTCAAGCCTGGTCCTTATACAGTACTAATTGATCTTGCTATGATCCAATGTTATCGAATGCGTATTCAATGTCAATAAAGGCACACAGAGCTATTTCCTTGGAACGAAAAGATCCTTTCACATATATTCTTAACAGGATAGTAAAAAGCACCTTCTGTGGACTTACCTTTCCTGTATGTAAGCTGACTACAGTGCAGAGGTATAGACAAATCTAGCCGGCCTCTAAGATGAACGTCAATAAGTTTCTCCATGGTTTTGAGAAAAAATGATGTTAGACGTATAGGTCTATAAGATTTAGGCCTATTACCTGGTTTGGGGACAAAGTTTATATGTATCTAGGTAGTCGATACCCAGACAAATAGAAATGAGCTTCATCACTTAGAATAACTTGTATAAAAAATCATGATTTTGTTCATTCATTTCCAGCACCCAATAAGCGGATTTACGGCTTTGTACGTAGTCTGCTGGGTTCAACTCTTATGCCAACTGGAGACATAATTTCTATAATTGACTTGAAGTGGACACATCTGAGTGTCAGTCACACTCTCAGCTATGGCGGCGATATTTTCAGATGACTTTGCCGTACAAACACGAATTGGAGTTTCCACATCACTAACCTGTCCGGGACGTTCAAATTTTTTGATAAAATTCACCATAACTGTGCGAGAAGGGCCTTGATGATGACCAAAAGTAGTATGAACTTTATGAAACGTTTCTGTGATATTTTCACCGTTTTTGTAGTGAAGTTTAACTTTTTTCAGTATGTTGTGCGAGTATGTATGGACCCACGTTTAATATCCTCCTGTTTTTACTCATCAGAAGTTATTGCAATGATAGTTGACAGTTCAAGAATGGTGCGAAATTTAAAATGACACTTCTCATTGGATGACCATTAACATCCTTCTGTATCTAACTCGGTGAGGGACTCTTGAATAGCTTCAGTTAGAACGTTGGTAAAAGCGCCTTTTAGGTCCAAGAATGTAGTACGAGAGTATTCTTAGTAGTAATAGCAAAACTTTTTTTTATCATTTTCACTACTTCATATAGCCCTCTCTATACTCTCTATCTCTGATCTATGTACATACCTTTGAGATAAGGGTGTTGGTATTGGCGATTCGTCTAAGATTTTGCTGACGTGAATTTTTAAGGTCTTTTCCATAACTTTTAAAATGAAAGAGAAAAGCTAATAGGTTTAAGATTCTTTGCAGATTCATGTTACGCTTTTCTTTAGGTGCCGCTGTTACAGTATCTTACTGCCTTCTATGCTTCTGTGGCCAATTTACTTCTTATTTCACGATACATTGCACTTCCCATGTACTTTCCCCTTTGGACAATATTGGGACTTCATTCAGCTCGCTCTTCCTGCTAGAAGTCACACATCACAATGTCAATGTCAATAGTTTTATCTGGCCATTGTGAAAAGTACCAAGCTTGTTGTAGAAGTTATCAGATGAAACATTCGCTCGGACGTAAGACTGTATTCCAGTGCTATGGCGTACTCTAGTTTAAAATCAGACAGCACCTGGATGGCTTTTCGGAATCGAACACATCTAATTTTATCCCATGTGTGAGCAGTTTGCTCGGAGACCCTCATGAAAACATTATACCAGCTTTTCGGGTAAGTGTTCTACGCACTTTGTGTGCGCCTTACTCTGGATTATGAAGTCAGCTATTCCTTTACTGTTTTGTAGAGTTGGTAGTAAACTGCCAAAAAATCAATATCAATCCCTCTAGTTTAATCTTTTCACCCAGCCATCAGTGGATCATTACCACTCCCATTTGTATCTTAAAAGTGTGTATTTTGAGAACCTAGTCATTGTCATCTAAGCCTTGCTAATTTCTTTTTCCCATCACAGAGAGAAACTTCTCAACAAAGTACAAATCTGACTAATGAAATCATCAGCATTTCTCTCTGCTGGTAGGTACCTACTCTCAAGAAAACTTTCACTAATTAGAATTTATCTTGACATTTATCCCACCCATATGCAATAAATCCACAATTTCCCAATCGAGTTGAATACAAAAAAAATATGAGAGGAAAATCAATTTATTTTTCTAATTAATGTCATAATTACAAAGTTTCCATAAACCGCCATAAAATCCAGTAATTATCCATCAGGCAATAGGTACTAAAGATGTCTCTATTCAGAGGCGATAAAACTGATATCGAGTTAATTAACTTTTACTAGTAACTTTTCCAAGACAATCTTAAATAAACATGATTTAGTTACACGCCTCTAAATATTGCCACACCATCCCCAGTACCGACCAAGCCCACCCTGTCATCCAACTATACATAGTACCTAGTTGTAGTTGTTTTGGTTGCACTTGTTTACATTAGTGGAGCGGGAAAAGCGCACAACGGCTTTTGTGCCTTAGCGCCAATTTATGCATTTTCATTAGGCGCATACACACACAGTCACACAACAAAAATTATACTGTTGGCATATTTATGGATCGTAAAAATTAGCCCAATGGCACACACACACAGCCTATATAAGTGAAAGAATCGGAGAAATGAAATAAAACCAAATAACGAGGCATGCATAATTTCCTTCGATCTAACTACATAGATACTAATAACTGCGTGCGACAAATTTCCCCGAACCAATATCGGATAAGTTTTCTATTTCCTCTTGACTTGCCCCATAAAGTGTCACGCTGAAGATTTATTGCGTAATTATGGGAACCAAATTAAACAGACACATATCCCATAACTCAGCCGGGGCCACCGATTCGTCGTCGTCATCGTCGTCCCACGCCCAATTTCAATTATCGGTGTAGGCCGACGAGATAATGTATCTCATAGATACTACGTCTCTTTTTCTGAGTCAGGCTCAATGTGAATATTGACGGAAGGCCGCAGTGGGGGGAGAGGAGGCGCGCGCATTCAGCAAATCAACGTTAATGCAAATTTTTATTGCAAATTCCCTCAATAAAACCACAATAAAGTCCATCAGCAATTCAATTCGATTCAATGTAGGCATCAGATGGAAACCAGAATCGAAACGAACGGCCATAGTAACGACGAGTACGACGGAAACGACATCAACCGATGAACGGCTACTTTGCTACGGATTTTACTGGTAGGTACATGCTCACCTTTTTGATTCAGGTAAAGATACAATTCCATCGTACTCGTACATCGTCTCGTGGGAAGTTCGTTCTCTTTCTCGCTGAGGTACATCTTGGCGTTGATGCTGGGATGCAAAACCTGCAGAACCAGAAACGATTTGCCCTCAATGCCTTGACTATCGATCCATTCAAAGAACGACGACTACGACGACGACGACGACGACGGTAGATACATCATTTGTACTCGTGTGTGGTGTGCGGTGGTGGGTAGGTAGTTGTGCGAAAGAGATAAATGAAATTGAAGTAATGGCCGCATCATATGGTGTGATGTTATTAGTCAAGGCCGTATGTAGTAGTTGTCTCGCTTACTCCTACAGCGGTGGAGACTTTCTTCCATGTTGGATTTTCGATTGCGGGAGTTGAGGAGAGTTTTCAATTCTCTTCGCAAGGGGAAACAACTGAGAGTATATTCACCCACCAGATATAAGTCGTTACCGACCAGACATTGCGAACTGTTCTAGATACGATAGATACCTACAATGTATCTACAATCCATTGACAGTGTATTATGAAACATTCTAGAGCGAATTGCGAAAAACTGTAGATTTTGTATGAAATTATTTAAATTAGCCAAGTTCTGGGGAAGAAATTGAAATTCATAACCCAAGGGGAGTTTGGGTGATTTTCTTATGAGTTTTACTGTATTGTTGACAGTTTCATTCATAAAATTGTATTTCATAGTTTATCTAGATACTTAATTATTTTTTTTTCTGTTTCTTTGCTTTAAAGAGTTTTAAATCTTTGATTGATGGGAATTTATTTGGATACACTTTTAATACACCAATACCGGTTGGACATTTGTATCTGAATCATTTCAATTCACTCCATTCACAAAGATTTGACAAAAAGATAAACGAAATGACTCAGATAATTTGGCGGAAAGAATTTTGGTGAATGTTTATGACTTCATGCAGGAAGTAAGAGCAGACATTGAGGTGTGAAGTTTGTATTTCAATAAAAGTTCAGAACATCCAGATTGCTAAGCTTTAAAAATAAAAAAATGGCTGTACTTTGAAGATCTTTATCTTACCAGTCCAAATGGCACTGATTTGTGTCGTCATCTTTTCCATTAGGAAAAGACAGACAGAGTTTATTGACCTTCGAAATGTCATAGAAAATATTAGCAGCCGAAGGAAAGAAATATGTACATACCTCTATGGCTAAGGATGTTGATAGTTGTGATATATGTATGTATGTATGTGCATCTAAGGTGGCATCTTTTCGATTTTACTTACTCATTAAAGTCGACATACATATCTAAGTAGATACAACATTCGACATTTGAAAAGAAAAAGCTAAAAGCATTCAAAAAATTTTGAAAGCACTACTGGAAGGAAGGTTAGTATGTAGGATAGCAGCTAGCACTCGCATCACCCATAGATCCGAGTAAAAGAAGACAAAATTCATTTCTTTGAGCTAATTATGCGACCTGAATCAACTAGAGATTGTTATAAAATTTCCCTGACAGATCGCCCAGGTCTCTGAAGTGGTATTCGCCTAGGGCATTTGCAATGGAAGGGATATCGTCACAGAAGTCATCTGTATGTAGTTGGATGCTTTATCGATGGATCGCCATTATATTGTAGCCGGTCATAGTCCCCGTGAAGAGCGCTAAATTCATTCTAGCTTGGTTTTAGTATTTTCGTGTTTTGTCCAGAGTTTTCTAGAGAAGCGGCAAGATGAGAGTTCACACCAGCTGGCATTGGCTAGTTGCTTATAATTTAGCTATGCTAGTATCGCGTTTCAGAGACAGGAGACAACACTGGGTTTTGACGAATTGAACTCAATCTCGGTTGATGATTCTATAAATCATTGGACTTGAGTTCGGAAGACATTTGCTGCCGGTGCGACTTGGGGTCTAAGCCGTGAAGTCATTAAGATGATGCTACCTACACCGTAAGCTTGAATTTTGCTGAAAAGGGGATTTTGGCACGCTCTGTCGAAAGATCTAGAGATATAAAGGGCCACTACTCAGCATTCACTGTGACGGTAAATTATTGAAACATGATATGCACTTGCCATAGGATAGTGATGCGAATATATGAGAGCACATCCTTTCACTATCAACTGCTATGCTACACCTTCACATTGGTGGCTGCTGGGTGCCTAGTATCTCGACTGGAGCTTGAGTAACCAACACCTTTGGAAGGTCGTTGGTGCCAGGTGCACTTGCCATAAGGTAGTGATGAGAATATATGAGAGCACAGCCTTTCACTATCAACTGCTACGCTACACCTTAGCATTGGTGGCTGCTGGGTGCCTAGTACCTCGACTGCAGATTGTGTAAACAACACCTGTGGAAGGCCGTTGGTGTTAGGAAACGAGAGAGGATGAGGAATGTTTTCTTACTAAGGTACTTCCTCTTGCTCAAGGTGGCAGCAGGCGAATTCAATAAATGGAATCAACGAGTGTCTACCAGTTCCAGTCAGGCCGAACTATATATTATCACTATATAAGCTGCTTCAACATATTTGAATCCCAGGTCTACAGGGATCTCCGACACTGAGCCAGGGTGTTGGAAAAGCGGTGGTGGTGGATGAATCCTTAAAGGGCCAACGGCAGCGCACATAGCGGGTCACTCCGGAAAATCCAATAATTACGAGACAACCAACAGTCTCGGATATAGATAGCCCTTGTGTTGACGAAACATAGACGCCGACCTTCTGAATTGTACGTGGAATGTTCGGATCCTTAACAGTCCACGTGCAGCCGAACAATTTGCAGAGGAGCTACACTGCAGATATCACTGGCATTCAGGAAGTGCGATGGGATGGGCCGGACAAAAGGAGGATGAAAAACTGTGACACATACTATGGTGTTTGCTAGAAGGAGCAGAAGCAGTGATGTGGATTCGTCATACGCAACAGACTTAGGCGAGAAGTCTTAAGCTTTCGATACGTGAGTGAGCGTTTTATGATAATACACATCAAGGCGAAATTCACGAATATAAGCCTAATACCCCCCCAGAGGACAAAAACAACGTCACCAAAGAAGGTTCTTACGAGCTCCTGGACAAACCGAATGAGCAATGTCCTAAGTATGACGCCAAGATAGGAAAAGAGGATATATTTGGTAGGATAGTTGAGAAGCATATCCTAAATGATCTGATATGATGAAGTCTTGCAACGGACCAACGGAAACCGTCACTATAGCAAACACTCGGTTTCCTCATCTCAATATTCGCAAGGAGACATGGAAATTGAACACATTGCGATCGACTCAAGGCATGCCTCCATTATTCTGCGGATATCCCAAACGCCACATCTAAGAAGAACTACTGTGAGAAGATATAACGTTGCTGCAATCGCAAAAGACCGCCAGAACCTTTGCCGAACTCATATCCCGAAATCCCTCAACGACTCCTAAGACTAATGACAATGCAGCCAACACGCCATCAGAAGTGCCGCTGAGTTTCACCTGACCACCACCAAGAAACCCCTGTTTTGACGAAGGATGAGGGCTGCTCGTGACCTCTACGAGCAGAAGAGACGGCAAGAATATCGACTTCTCCGAAAGAAGGAAGAAGAGCTACCTCACTATAGGTGCTGCGCACAAGTAGGACCGCAACCGACTTGGAGTGCGCAACTAGAGGCAGTTAGCTAAGGACCGGGCTAACTAGATAGGCTTTTTTGTTGAGGCCCAGATTCCTTCCGAACTGTAGCGCCACCTAGGTAAGTAAGTAAACTATCCATTTGAATTATTTTTCATTTACGACTGCAGCTATTCAATACTGTCAGGTTCTTCTAATGGCGTTTTTCGAAGAAAGGTATTCGCTACGACGTATTCGCTGCGGACAGTTCACAAAGTCTTAAGCGACACCCTTAAGTCTACTTTTTAATGCCGGGTTTGAAGGGCAAGTTTTGTTTTAAAGTTTTTTCACGACATAATCCCGGATGTTGTGAGACGCTCGCGATAGGTAAAACGGTGAAAAAAACGCTGATGTTGTCTGGAAATCCAAACAAGTACCTCCCGCTTAGTAGTCCGACGAATTTACAACTGAACCACGTTGGGCACAAATTGTCAACTACATCATAAAAAAGAATTGTAAGGCCCTTCGGATGTAGGATTAGATAGCATTATTATTATTTAAAATATTCTTATTCTAGTGTTAGACCATATATGTACGCATGTTCTTATATTCCCTCTGCCAATGACACTACCACTTTGATTGCGTCATTTGTGGACAGAGCTTTCCCAAATCCAGATTAATGAGGGTAAAGTTCTTGTCAGTTCTTGGGTATCTTAGCCTTGTACGTAAATAGATTCATACGTATGTACATATGTGCTCAAACAGGACATCGAACTCTGTCTAGGAATTAAGGGATCTCGAAGAATGAGTCAATTTAACTTCAGAAGACGTATAATGGTAAAGATTTTCAAATCCGTTTAATCCCACCATTGCCCATATCTAATCCCACAAAATACCATTCCATCCACCTTCAACTTGTAATTTCAAATATTTACACTGCTCAACCCTCAGAGCACAATTCAGAAGTCATTACTTCAGGAAATAAGGAAATCTTCACACGTATTTATTCACTTATGTGAATATTCATTATTAGATTTCTTAGCATCCCATTTGGGCATATCATTGACACCTTTCCTAAGCTGTTTACCATATACAAAAAGCGCCATTCAATTTCATTAGCACCTGTGCTGACTTGTCTTGTGTAGATATTTTTAGGATCACATAAGGTGCTCACCCAAAACGACATGTGATAAGCGCCATTGCGTTTCCTATGGCACAAAAAAAAAAACAGAAAAAAGGATCAAGTAAGCATTTCTTCTTTCTTTTTAATTGTACGGTAAATAAACAGGTACTCAATCGATATTATTTCAAGGAGTCGTCTCTCCTGCAAAACGGTATGACATGTTTGTATCTTACTATTTTTGGTTTACCCCCTTCTACCCGATGTACATGCCTTGCCATCGTTATTCACTTGTACCTTTTTTTTTCTTGTCTTTTGATTTTAAGGATAACAATTTATTTCATATACACACGCTACATTTATTCGGGATTATTTATTATTTTCGTTTCCATTCGGGGTTCCCTGCCTTTCTCTCTTTTTGACACAATTTGGTATACCAAGGAGGAGGGGAACTAGGAAATTGTTTATTGGATATAATTTCCATTGACACATTCAGGTTCTATTGATATGCTCCTTCTAACGAGGTGTTTAAATTACGAAATGCCTATTGTGCTAGAACTTAAGGGCTTTGCCTTTATTTAACGTCAGTTTGAATGGAAAACTTGGGCACTAACGATGGAGTTATGAATGTGTGTGTTTGTAAGAAAAATAGAGTTGAGTGGTGTCAATCGAAAGGCATCGTGTTAAAGGGTGTAGTACCATAAATTTACTCCTCGAAGATCAGTATGGGTCTTGGTGTAGGGTTTGTCTTTTAAATAATATCAAAGGACACAATATAAAACATTGTTTTTAGTATCAGATGGGAGGATACAAAAAAGTCTAGCATGTATCTTTTCTTGTCAATTTGTTATAAGAAAAAAAACATTTTCCCAATAATGGAAAGCAATAACTAACATTAGGCCTCATAGAAACGTTTTCCAGCAAATTTTAGTTGCTTGCACTGCTTAACTTTATGAGTATACAATGCTATGTACCTATGTACATCCAATACACATGAACTTCAGGACTGCAGCTGACTCATTTCACATTTGTAGCCCACTAAACAGAAGAAGCCTTTCCTCGCAAAAGCATTAGATCAATCATTACTCTGAAAACTTGCCTATCCAAGTGGCCAGACTAGTCTCGCAGAGTTACCTACACCTGTGTAATATAGCTTGACGATAGCTTCATCTATGATTTTACAGGTTACATCATACTTGCCTGTCAGAGTAAATGTCATATGTACATACATATTGTTTCACTTTATACCCACCCCTTAAAGCAGCAATGAACTGGCGCCATCACATCTTCGCAGATATATGTATATAGGTACAATACTTTCCTCAAAGAAGGAGTATTCTCCGATCAGTGGAAGACATGAAGCTAGTCTCAGTCTCCTCCTACCAAAAGATAGTAAACCACCGCAGGATCCCTCATCGCATGTATGCTGGACACTATATGGAAAATACTGGAGCGCACTATAAGTAACAGATTGGAGAGTGCAATCAATGAGGCTGGAGGCCTTGCAGATCACTAGTAAGGTTTCCTTAAGGCTCGTTCTACGATCGACACCATTGACGAAGTTGTGAATACTGCAAAAAAAAGTCATCGAAGGGAAGCGATCAAAGGGCGGGAGTAAACAGTAGTGCGCAATTATCATGCTGGATGTCAAGAACGCCTTTAACACCTCAAACTGGAGAAACATCCTACGAGCACTTACTCTGCCAAGAGAGTAGCAGAATAACAGCAGAAGATAATGACGGACTATTTTAGAAATATGATACTATTCTACGACACCGACGATGGAACGCGGCAGTATAACGTTACAAGCGGCGTTCTTTAAGGCTCCGTATTAGGTCCGCTACGGTGGAATCTTATGCATGATGACGTTCTCAGAGTTGGATTCCCAAAGTCTTCGAAAGTAATTGGCTTTGCCGATGACTAGCAGTCGGTGTAGTGAGTGAACAAACTTGAAGGGTGGGAGCATGACTGTAATGAAGCTATCGGGATGGCCGAGAACATGCAGAAGAAAATACTGAAGTAGTGTTCATCAGCAGCAGGCGAGTCATGGAGACTATAAGAGTAACCTTGGGCGATCACGTCGTAGCTTCCAAATCGGAACTGAAGTACCTTGGCAAGGCTAACTTAAAAGCACCACCTGCAGCATACAGCTGACCAAACCAAAAGAAGAGATATCTCCTAGCGAGAGTTGCCCCATTAATAATGCTCTACAGTTCCCAAATATTGGCTGGTGCCATGAAGATGAAATCATACAGAAAGAAGACTGAGACAGCTTACAGAACCAACGCGTTTAGAGTATGCAGCACCTTCCTAACGAATTCCTACGATGCGACACTTATAGTGGTGGACATGGTACCAGTAGACCTTCTTAAAAAAACTCAACGGAAATACCGTGACAGCAGGACAACACCTTCAATGATGAGTCGAAGTAGTACCACCAAGGACAATTCTGAAAGAATGGCTGGAGAGATGGTATCACTTTGATAAAGGCAAGTGGACGGAGATTGATTTCTCAGATTGTTGAGATTGATCCCCAACATAGATCCTTGGATGAATACGAAGCATGGGGAGCTAAACGACAAACCATATTACTTAATGTGTATGTACCATTGGATTGTAGAAGGCGAGGTGGATTTAGTGGGTAGAAATCCCTTACTGTTACAGACTATGGGCTCAGTTTCGTTTTTAAAAGATCCACACCTTTCTACGTAAAAAAAAATATAATAAAAATAAAAAACGTTATACCCACTTTATAGCCCACTCCTTGTTTAGATTCCCTTCTACTTGTGCGCGCCACCTAAGGCCAGGTCTTCCTCTACTGCATTGTCCCTCCGGGTGGGATTCGATGACTCTACTGGCCGGAGCATCTAGTCAAATCTAGAGAAATCTAGTCAAACAGGGCACATCTCAGCGAACCCGTCAAGTATTTCCTTTCCTAAAATTGGAAAGAAAATACGAAAAAAAACAGTAGAACCTTTCAAAAAGCCCAATTACAGCAGGTGACATAAGCCTCAAACACAAATGTACAAAGCCTAACATACATTGCGATGATAATTGTCATGAGGACCACCCAAACTACAACTCTCGAACTAGAACTTCCACGGACAACCCTGGAAGATCTACAGTGGGCTACACTGCCATCACCACAGAGACAAGCACATGGTAAAGATTCGTTTCATACGAAGACTGTAGTACCACAAGGTGTTGTCCACGACAGAAGCACTATGGTAAGTCTGCTAAAATTATTATACATTCCAGTTGCTCGAAAAGTGAGAGTATTGGCAAAGAGTTGACATCCAAAATCAGACTACAAATAAATGATTTGAAACTCTATAAGCACTAAGCAGGGGTCAGTTTAACAGTGACTGTATCGGTAACGAAAAACCAGGGAATTTGCCAGATTGACGACAGAAAGAATCCACGCATGAATATCCCACAGGAGTTCCTTGAAGACGCCAAATTTCTTGTCGTGTGTATAAAACAAACATAGGAAAGAGATGTTACTAAAGACTGTATCTACGAGTTTTTTTTTTGACGAAACATAGTGAGAAATGTCATAAAAATGACTTTAAAATCATCCTACGTGATTTTACAAATATTTGTAGAAATTGGAACAGAAGTGGCAAAAATGGGTTAAGTTATGAATGAGGACAAAACCAAGTGTTTGCTGTCAACAAGAGGGTACACACATCATCAACGAATCGAAAAGAACGTCACAATAGACAGGTATAACTTTAAGGCAGTTAGGGACTTTGCTATAAACTCTAACAACGACATCACATTCGAAATCAAACGAAAAGTTGTACCTGCCAATCAATGTTTTTTTGGCTTAAGAAGGCAATTAAGCAACAAAGCCTAGTCAGGAAACACTAAGGAGACTCTATATATATAAGATCCTCATCATTCCAGTACTACTCTATGACACAGAAGCATGGATGCATACATATGTACATACATACATTCATTGGAATCCAAAGAATAATGGAAATGAATACGTTCTGTCCTTTTTCCTTTACCAAGCCTTCAGGGTCATTGAGATAAAAAGACATCCTGTCACTAAATTCTAAACCCATTTAGAAGTCAAATCAGAAGGATGTTCAATTGACCACGAAACGTGTTTCGATTGTTTTTCTCATTAGCACTGGTCTTTCTAGATTCCTTTATACCAGTGCCTCCCCATTTCAATAAATCACTCCCACAGAAATGTTAATTTCTTAATTAGTCCATACCACTCCAAAATCAATTTGCCATCATTCAGAGATCTCTCTCTCTCGTGTTCTGTTAATTAGCCCCTACTGTTCTGAATATTTCAGTCTAAATCACCATAATTCAGCCAAATAACTTTATTCGAAATCCAGTTTCCAGTCAGGTCCTACCCCACAAAATGAAAACACAATCGAAATGCTTGTCTCATCCATTTTGATTGTACGTACGTACACAAAAATTACGTTTCAAGCCATCCTCCTCGTGTGTCATAAATCACGAAAGCCATCACAGAAGGCAGTCGCAGAGTCAGCCAATATTTACCTATTCGGTTTTGTTCTACAGACACTTATCCAAACCGGACTTGGGTTTCTCTCAAGGCACTTCTTTTTCTATGCAACAACACAAAAAAAAAAGGGGTTGAGTCAAGAAGACATTCGGTGGCGATATATCACCTTACTACATACATATGTACATAGTTGACTGCGCTAGTCTCCCCGTCCAGAATCAAGTTTGCAACACAACCAGAACGACTAGAATTTCCAGGAAAATTTACGACCCACCGAACGTTGTTTTAATAAAATACACAGCACTTATGCAAATGTTAATGTACAAATAAATATGCATATTCCGAGCATTTTAATTCGCTACTGAACGCTAGAAGGGAACGTAGCGGGCCGTAATTAAGATATCTCCAGCTTCGAAATCAATAATCTAAATGGCTAGGAGTAAATTAGTCGGAACGAGCCACCACTGTCAGTTGTGCAAAATCAATCAGTCAGTCCGAGTCCAGTCCAGTTTTGGCCCGTAACGAGACTATTTAAATTCCAATTCAAAAAGTTGTTAAGCTGTCAACAGCTTAAAGATACAAAAGTATCTACGAGCGTGGTGATTGCTGTGATTAACTAACAATGCGCTGCATTGTGGGCAAATGAATTCATCAGACTTCTGGGGGCTTTTATGGAAAACAAATCTTTTCGTTATCGTGAACTGGCGACAGAATGGATGTAGAAGGAATATTGAAATGATATTGGCGATGCGATGCGGATAGTTATTAGTATGTGGCAATGGTTTGACTTAGGTCAGTGACAATTGATTGGACATCATGGGTAAATTGAATGGGTGCTTTGTGGTGTTCTTCTTTGGTTTGTTTTTTTTTTTGGTTGAGTAGTAGACAAGTACCTACATATGTATATGCTCGGAGCCGAGGACTGTGTAATTGGATGTGGTCAATGGCCTCTGCGTCGCACATATTAAGTGAGTTGCGTCTGGCAGTGGTTCATTGTGTTCCATTAACAAGAAATGTTTGCCTGTATATGGAGATGCAGCTTGATTGTAAATTTGTTTTGCAGATGTCTATATCGACTGTGTGTGGATATGGTTACACCGCGGATGTTGTTCTGTCTGCTATGACATTCTTGGAAGAACTGGAATGCGCATAGAAAACAGATGTATGAAGTTGATGTATGTAAGTGCTACCGGTTACACAATTTACAATCAATGGTATGAGCTAGCCTTCTACCAGTCGAAATGGAGGTCGAACAACATCTAGAAACTCTGTAAGAAAGCCAAAGAATTTGTGACTTTAACTATAAATAACAAAGAGAGAGAAAAAATAAGGACTATTGCTTACAGATACATCAGTTATCTGGGGTTTCATGAAGTCCTGTCATGATTTTGTACATCTTGGGCCCTTCTTCTAAACTTACTTACTTACTTAAAGGATTCCCGACCCGTGACGAGTCGCTGCCTGAGACACGGCAGTCTTCTATTCTCTTCGATCCTTGGGACGCTGCTTCCACGGTGTTAACACTATCTGTTCCAGCACGGCGCATTTCTTTGCCGAAATTCGGTACATGTTTGGAATAGTTCAGAGGAATTGTTTCCGAATTGCACGTTGCACAGCTGGATCAGTTTTGCCGAGATCACGAATCCGGCCATCGCCTTATAGAGCTCAAGACGTTGAATACTACCATATGCGGCTTTGAAGTCGATGAAGAAATGGTGAATCTCGACACACTGGCACGTGCCCATCAGTGTGCTGCAGAAAGGCTTCAGACATTCACACAGTACGTTGGATAGGATCTTATATGCGATCATGTGCTCTACCAAAGCATTTCCACCATGTTTGAAAAGCTCTTCTTCAGTGTTTTGATAGCTGAGCCAACCTCTTCAAAACTGGCAATGGCGATTGATTCTTCATTGACTGGATGCTGGTTCTCTTCTTGCTCTATCACTCTCTCTACCTGACTCCCATTAAGTAGATGCTGGAAGTGCTGCTTAAACACATCTACTATTCCTTGTCCTTCGGTGACTAGGTTTCCTCCACTGTTTCAAAGAGCCTGCATTCTGGACTTGAAGCCAGGTGCTAGTTGCTTGGCTTTCCTAAAAAAAACATCCGAATATTATTCCTATGGCGGGACTCTTCGACATCTTTGAGGTGGGAGATTGAATGGGCCCTTTTATGTTTTACGCAGGATCTTCGTGGTCGATTTAGTTGGCGGTTCGACCATTTAAAGAGCGCCGGACTGCTGTGTGGGTTTCGTAGTCTTGGAAACCTAGTGCTACTTATCACCGTATTACGAGCTGCTACAAAATAGATTAGCACGTAGCTGTTGTCTGTTGTCGTGTCGTGGAGGATGTGCTTTCCATCTAATCCGCTTTCATGATCCTGATTGCCTATCGGTGTCCTTTTGAAGAAATTTTCGATGTCGTTTGTGAAGAGATGTGACATAATACTACCAATCACAAATTGATTCTTCATCTTGGGTTCGAGAACTTGCTTTTCGTGTCCTGTTGACCAAGTCAATGTCCGTATTTGTATCTTCTCCTTCATCAACACAATAGGACGAAACCAGAAACTAAGAAACTAGCAATTGTCTACTAAAGCCAAGGTACCTTGGATTTCTGAGTGTTTAGTGTTCGATCTCGACGCCAATGTCATCGGCAGAATAAGTAGAAGACTCTAGATATACAAATACCTTCTCTAACTCAAAATTTTTGATGTCCATTGAAAATTTATCTCTAAAATGCCAGTATATGTAGTTTATGATTCGATGTTCGCAACAACTGACACTAATTATTCTAAGTTGCACTGAGTTGTAACAAACTGTGCAGTATCAGATATAATCACATTGGATAAGTCCCATGCCAGTACTGTATCAAGATGCGAATGTAGTTCAAAAACCCAACCCAACCAACCCAACCCAATACGTCGATTACACTGTCTTGGCCACATCGACCGAATGGATAACAATGATCCAGAACCCGTAGACAACTGGAAACGACGTGTCTCAAGTAGAGACTCTCCTCGGAACCCAGTTAAATAAATAAGTAACTATCCTTTTGGATTTGGCTTATATTAAAGAAAAGTAGCGCTTTAAACCTCCGCGTCATTGAACTCATATAGAAACTTTGGTCGTTATCACATCAGGAAGCAATAATAACGTTCCATTTTTCACATCTAGTAATATTTCAAGATATACTATGTAGTTCTTTGGGAGACATCTCACTCGTCATTTCATCAAGTTTTTTATGTGTTTGGCTTGCCAGTGATGTTCTCTAGGCTTCTCTAGGTAATGATATGCTGCTTTGAGGTATCTTAATACGTTAAATCGGTCATCTTACTTCGTTAGTCCTTTTGTTTGTTGCCATAAAGTTTATTGAACTATTTTGTCCATTATTTGTCTATCATTCGCGATCACTTGGTCATGTATTCTTAAATTCTTCCGCCCTGATTTTTCTAGTATAAATACGTCAACAATCGAAGTAAGCATTTAGTAGATACATTTCTACCTATGAATTCTCCAGCAAGATCTTTAAAGACAATTCATAAAAAGTCTTTTTTTTTCATCATGTATTGTCTGTTTGATTTTAAAATGAATCCATAATCGAAAAAGATCTTAAGTACGCCATCTTATTGAAATATTCCTGGTATTGAACTCGAATTTGAATTTATTTTGTTGTCACTAATTCCGCTATCGATTCATTTCAGTATTATCATAGAAATATCTTATCAACTAATAATCTGAAATTGACAATAAATTATTTGCAATGTAAATTCGTTCACAAAAATCAATTTAACTCGACTCTATGTCCACTTTACCCATCCGAATTGAAAGAAGCCAAACACAGTCACACAGAATTGCTTATGGAGTGACAACTTAATTTAGAGCTCTGGGAACATTGTTAAAAAATTCCAAACCATTATTTTGTTTAGGAATTGTGCCGTCATTCTCTGAACATGAATTGGTATTTTATTTAAATTTCATGCTCGTACTATAAATATGGAAAATTGAAGTAAAATATGTTTAAACATTGTGGGTTGATATAGGTGTCATGGTAATTGGTGATTTTCTTGATGAAAACATTTGAAAATATAACAATTGTTGGTATGTTTGTGGTAGTTAAAGTCGTAATAATTTTTGAGACTAATGGCTAAAAGGATATTGAATATAAGACTAGTTAAACTGAGATTTTCTACTTGACACTCTATCACAATATCACTAGTCCTCGACAGTACTGGTCATACTGTATTTTTGGCCAAAAACCTTTAGTTAAAGAGAGCTAAGTACTTGTCAGGTTTTTTGGAGTGTAAAGGTGATTTTTGTAATGATACATCAATCTTTTGGCTAAAATTGGGCATGTGCATCTACGTCACAATGATAAAATTATTCTTCTTATAAAATCTTGTCGTTTATCATGTTCCTGATACTGAGTTGAAATTTATCAGCACATCAGTGGGCCAGGAAGATAGTGCAGAATTCTATCAAATTGTTATGCTAGCTGTGCATAAATAATATTGAGTTAAAGACGGATGCAGTCAATTATTGTTTCAAAATTTCTTATTACTTCTCCACTAACCTTCTGCTCTGAACGGAACGCCTAGAAACCTTTCATAAAACTCAGTCGTTGGCAGATTACCTTGTAGTAAATCCAAGACGTTGGTATAACTATAGCGTCTCAAACATCAACTCTTTAATTCTGATCCACAACATGATGATATGTTTTTAATATGAAGACGGTGCAGAAGTACGTTTAGAACATCAGTTGAACATATCCACATAGCACCGGCAGTGCCTATACATGCATATGTATGTAACTGTGGTTCTCTGCATCTTAGTCATTTTACGTATGACTAAAGCTCAACGCTACCTCCTCATTCTTGTGCCGTAAATAAGAATATAACGTGAATAAATGTAAGAATATAACGAACCTCTTCGAGTAGCTTTTGGAATATACCCGAAGTAGGCATAGCTGTCGAGAGGCGACTAAAACCCACGTCTTAACTATGACGTAAAATTTGTCAAAAAAAAGTATGTCGGACAAACCAAAGGATGTTATTACTCAGGCTCAGCGTCAGACACGTCAAGTAGGAAGCGTGTGCGCAGCTGATGCGCGCCCTTCTGTTGGGACTCCTCTGCACGCAGAATTATCTGCTCGCAAAATCTGAATGAAGCCAATGCGGTGACCCCTAAAGTTTCTGGCACCAGTGGGCAGAAGTGGTCTAAAGGAGACAAGGTAGGTAGGTTTTGGGGGGGTGACTGCACTGATAAAGTGTGCAGCCTCACTCGGATTTCAACGGATCCATTGTGTTCCCCGGTGTGAGATACCTGGAATAAAAACAAGACTATTAAATATTACCAAAACTCAGTCCATGTCAGAAGCTGCCGTCCTAAACCATCCGGTTTTCGTGATGAATTTTAGGGTGGTTTTAGGTGGCGTGCTAGTTAGTGTTAGTTCGTTGAAGTCGTTGAAAGATATGTACCTTTCCCAGGGTCGAGTATCTTGGTCTGTTGAGGCTTGGGCATTCTGCATAGGTGGTGCTGATTCTCATTTTTCTAAGGTGGGCCGCCATTGAATTGTCACCTGTGACAATACCTATGAGAAGGCTCAGCTGTGGTCTATTCAGCGGTAGAGTTCCCTAGTCCTTCTACTGTTGCATTGGGCCCAAAGCTTTCTCGAGACGCGGCATGAGGAGGGATGTAGGTCTTTTGATTCTGATTCTTTTCTCGCTAGCTCATTCGCCATTTCATTCCCGTGGAGGCCCATGTGTCCCAGAATCCAGTATAGCGTCATGTTGTGCTTTGAGCTGAGGGATTTGAGTTCCTCTTTGCATATCTTGACCAATTTATAGTTGGTTGAGATGAAGGTGATGGCTTTGATGGCTGCTTGACTGTCTATATAGAAATCAATAGGTATCAATAGTCAGAGTGGATAGGTCCCGGCAGGCCTTGGTTATACTATAAACTTCCGGCTGAAACACACTAGCGTGGTTGGGGAGTTTCAAGGACTCGGCAATTGGTGGTGCCTCTGAAAATATTCCTGAGCCCGTACCTTCTTCCATTTTTACCCATCCGTGAAAAATGATATGGAGTTGGGATTAATGACATTCCCATTTGTCCAGCTCTCTTTAGAGGGAAAGTTGGCGTAGAAGTTGAGGCTGAAGTCCGTGTGAGGAGAAATGTAATCGGAAGGTAAATTGACATTTGACCATTTAGTCCAGGATGGACACATCCGGATTTGTCGGAGGTGTAGTGCGCTTTTAGCCTCTATTTCCTTTCTGAAGAGATCCAGTGGGCAAAGCCTTAGCATGGTTTCAAGGGCAGCGGTGGGTGTCTCTGTAATTGCGCTACACATGCTAGACTTTTGGTCCTTGTGAGGGTGTTTAGGTTTGTGGCTTTTGCGGCTGCGGGCCACCAAACCAAACAACCGTACTTAAGGATAGGTCTAACGGTGGCAGTGTACAGTGAATTGTGGCTGTTTTGGGCCCTATTTTTCACCGAAAATTCTACAGGTTCTCGTATATTTTCTTTCCTATGTCATTATGTCAATTTGGGATCTAGTATGCACCCTAGGTATCTAGCCTTGTCTGATATTTGGAGTTGTGCCCCATTCAATCTAGGTGGCACGAATTCGGGTATATTTCTCTTATTTGTGAAGAGAACTAGTTCGGTTTTTTGTTCGTTTAGACCGAGTCCACAGTGTTTGGCCCAGTTGTTGAGGGCATTCAACGCTGTTCGTAGCAGGTCAACGATTGTGGGTAAGAACTTACCGGTTGCTAATATGACAACATCATCAGTATAGGCGACGGCCCTAAGCCCGTTTTGGTTTAATCTAATTAGTATTTCGTTGATTACTACGTTCCAGAGTAGTGGTGATAAGACGCCACCCTAGGAGATACCGCACGAGGCCACAGCATGAGCTTGGCTACTACTTAGATTAGATTTGATGTTAACCGTGCATTGAGCATGTATTCAATCCAATCTGATAGGGTAGGATTCACGTGCATCTGGTCTAGTGCTGATCTGACTGATTTCAGGTTTACATTGTTAAATGCCTCTTCAATGTTCAGGAAAGTTGCTAATGCATATTCTTTTTGGTAGAGTGATTTCTCGATTACAGTAACCACCTCATGTAGCGCTGTCTCAACTGATCGGCCTGGGGAAGGTGAAAAGTCCCTTGGGTTAAGTTTGGAGCGAATGTATATGTCTAGTATTCTTTCTTGGGTTTTGAGTAGAAAAGATGTTAGATTGATCTGTCTAAAATCCTTTGCTGTGGTGTGGTTGGGCTTTCATGCCTTTGGTATAAAAATCACGTACACGTACATAAGAAACCAGTGAAAATCTTTGTAAGCTATGGAACGGAAAATGCCTTTGAGCTTTGCACCATCATGGGAATAATCCCATTATACGTCCCGGCTCTTTATAGGAAGAGAAGGTGTCAATGGCCCATGCTACTCTCTTTTCGTCAATGATTTGAACTGACGTATGTGTTTCTAAACTGCTGACCCTCTCTGGTGGGTGTAAGTTGGTGAATGAGCAGCCCGTGAAATGGGTGTAGATGAGTTCTTTTAAGGTATCAGAACAGGAGTCCGTCCAGGAGATATTTGCTTTGAGGAATCCCGGAACTGTTTGAACCTTTGACAGAACTTTCCTGAGTCTGGCAGCGTCTTTGGTGGATTCAATATCGCTGCAGAACTTTTTCCAGGCTGCTCTCTTAGTAGCGGTCCCAGTTATTGGGATTTTTAGTGGTGTTTTTGACTAAGTTGTACAGTCTTCTCGCTTCTGAAAGAAAACTGAAGCAGACAAAGCCACTGGCAGATGCTCTCCTGGCGGAAGCGCGTGTGCTTCTATTGCGCAGCCTTTTGACAAAACTGTTACTAGTAGCGTTGTCCGCGCTCAAAAGCCGGTATATCTGTGACGAGCGATCTGAAAGACCGGTGGTCTAATTGTACCAAACTTTCTCGATGTGACCAAGCTTGGACAATTCTGTGGCCAGGATTTGGTTGCTGCAGCTATAAGCTACAAAGCGAACAGAGAATGGAAAACCTTCGTCGTTACATCAGCTTACTTTTCCTATGATTCGATAATACCTCTGCTCCCGAAGGTTGTTATCGAACTCATAGAGTATTCTGATTATCGGGAAATGAGACTACTCATATGCGCGGATGCTAATGCTCAGAACACAGCCTGAGGCAGCCACGAATGCAATGTGCGATGAAACCATCTTCTAGACTTTCTACTATCGTCTGACATTGTCATCAACACTGCTCGTTTACAGTAAACCTTTGTTATGGCAAGAAGAAAGGAGGTGATTGACTTGACGTTATTTAACCGGTAGTTCAAGTCGAACTCTTTGATTCTTGTCTGGGTTCCAGGTTCCAGGATTCTGGAAGACTAAATGTATGCTCCCGAACGTCTATAAGAAATCAGCGGCATTTTTACTGTCTCTCAGTAGAAAAGACTGTAGACAACTTATTGGCGTTCTTACGGGACACTTTCCTTTTATTAAACATCTTAGTGTGCAAGGCTTAAAAGACACCTCTGTCTGCGACGCTTGTGGAGAAGGCGACGATACTTCGGATCATTTCCTTTGTGGTTGCCCTGCCTTTGCTCTTATCAGGTGGCAGATCTTCGGCGCTGATGTGGTAAGTGCTGATACTGTAAGCTCCTCATCGCTAAAGTTCATTCTGGGCCTTATCCGAAAGTTGCAGAAATTCCAGTAAAATTGATAATACTGGATTTTGGTTCCTGGTTGTACAATGGAGCAGTTGCGTCTGAGTGCGCAAGAAGATCTTTCGAGATTCGAATATGAGTGTCTAGAATGCGCTTCAGAGCTTTAAGTAGACAACAAGTTAAGCAAATGAGCCTAACGTCTTTTCGGGATTCATGTCAACGCTTTGTTGCATTAAGAATAAACACCACTTTGACTGACTCCAACATAGGGCCGTGTGAAGATAAGGAGTTATGTAATATTCGAGTTTTTTTTTGTGCGATAATTGTTTGACTTTCATCCTATGATGTTGACGAATATAGCGCAACCAAAGGACTGGGTGATGCCACACAATCACTCTCAACTCTGTCCAAGTGCCATCCGGCATTTTTAAAAATTACGACCTTCTTTCTTTTTTACATAGCGTCAAACTCAGCCTAGATTAATAGTATTCCAATCAGACAGTCTTTATACGGATGGTAAAGTGCTAAACTTTATTCCTATAACAGATATTGAAAATAACCCTTGTCATCTTCATTCCACCTTCAGAGAAGCCTTATTTCCACTGTCAGCCAAAGGTCATTAATCGGAAACACTTTGACCAGCTTTAAGTCATAGCCAAGAGGTTATCCGAAGGGCTGTCCATTACTATCCTTAAGAAGCGGCTCGACTGTACCCATAAACTAAGAAAGAGTATCTAGAGGCTGTTTGCTTGTATTTTTATTGGTTTTGCTCTCGACCTAGTTCGCTAAACTATCCAGACATTATCCATGACTACCTTAATAATCGTAATTTTAGCGTTTAGATCTTTAACCGATTCAATCCTAAGGTCGTGCATTTTTTGAAGTTCTATGCTTATCGCCTACCTTCGTAAGGAGTTTTGAGACTGAACCTTGAGATTCACATTGTAGAGAATCCAGCTATGCTCGATAATAATAATAATTTGTTATTATTTTAGTGTGCTGTCTACGACTTTTTGCCACTGATTTAAGAAATTTCCGACCACGATAAATCAGGGTGTATCTAGTACAATCCATAAACTTATAATTGACGCAAAGAATGCGCTAATATTCACTTTGGTATAGGTATCCCAAATAGTTTTTTTTTTTTATTAAGACACCTTATGCCTACCAATTTCAGAACAAGCAAAACCATTAAAACGAAATGTAAGTATTTCCCTATGTTTAATTGGCCAAAGTGCCAAATGACCACTCGACAAATAAATCATCGCTTTTTTACGAGCTCATAAATAATCGGTATACAAATGATATCTGACGAATTACACGTCCCACCTTGGAATTTATAATCATTTTATAATTGCTCGGTGGCCGTAAATCTTAAGCCCTGTTCGCAAGAACTCCAAAATAGACTCCCGACAAATTTACATCCGATCCTTTTATGGGGAAACAATAAATCAGTGTCCGAAATCACAGGCTACCTACATCAGTCGAATTCGAATCTGAAGATCAGTTCACTTTGCATTATTACCAATTAATCTCCGCGAAACTAATTATAAGCTCGTTAAATCTATTTGGGAAGACTCAACAAATACACACACCGTTCATCCATGGAAGGCGATACTTTTTGGTTTTGGCAGAGCGCAAGACTCCGTCTCCGATTGTTTATGCGAATTTAATCACAATCGTTATAAAAATAAAGAACACACTCAATAAAAATCCGTTTTATTGCTCCGTTTCTCCATGGTGGTGGCCATAAAAACGTATTTAAAATCATATAAAAGTGTAGGTAGGGTGAGATGTATTATTATGTATCTCTGTGGTGTATCTGTGACGATCGGGAGATATTCGTTGTACGTGATGTATCTTCAGCTTTGTCTGTTTCCAGTTGTATACAACTTAAGCGCCTTTGATTCCTGCGTGTAAAGTGGCAACAGAGGGGAATCGTTATAAGACCCATCTCACCAGAGGGGTTAATGGCAATAAAATGGTAATATAAATCGTGTTAAGAATCTGTAGCTGAGGGTAAACAGAGAAAAGATTCACTTAAAATTTATTTTATTGGTCGTAAACCACCCTTGACAAAGTGTTTGGTATAAATGGTTTGAAGATTAAATGGGGTAAAGAATGCACTTAGTGATTTTATTGCCATCTATTGGGTGGTAGGGGAAGCTGTAAAAAAAGCGATGTGATTCAGGTATAAGATATGTAATGCGTGCATGAGCTGTTTTATCCAATATCCAAAATGGAAACAAATACGTACAAAATATTTGTCCACCTTGATTGAAAGTGAAATTTATTGTTTTATGTTGTTGTCTTTCGAAAATGTGTTTTTTCCTTGTCCTTGTTTAATTAAAACAAAATTGTCGGCTATGGTCTACGTGCGACAGAAATGCATATGCATGCGGTACGTGTCAAGAATAATACAAATTTTATGAGAATCATGATGGGCAGTTCGATAAAAAGATGGCGCGCATTACGATTGAAAGTCTGGTTGCATTGGTTGTAGAAAAAGATGACGCATGCATCTTGCTTCTAACCAAGAACTCAGTCGGTAAGGAGGAACAAATTCAAACAAAATTTTTATTCTGAAATTGTTTTTATCTATTCGTGTTTTTAAGTACTTAAACACTGAT
The DNA here is from genome assembly GCA_905220385.1 of Xylota sylvarum. NCBI lineage: Eukaryota > Metazoa > Arthropoda > Insecta > Diptera > Syrphidae > Xylota > Xylota sylvarum. The sequence goes on from LR999958.1 coordinate 46,244,291, forward strand.
TTGTATCAAAAAGACACAATTTGTATCACTCATATGCACGTCCTAGGAGTTCAGCACTGAAAATAGGGTGGTGGTGGCGGCAGTAAACGTGCCAGTTTTCCCAATGACGGTGCTGTAATTAAATGCTCATGAGTGCCCATGTATAGATATCAGATGTATGATTGAGACCCAGCTTAAAGGAACAATTTGACTAACAGAAGATCCAACATTTACATTCAATCTCGACGAACAGTCTTTTCAGATACAGGCTTACTTTTATCTTTAACTGACGGCGTCGTTCGTGTCAGTTATTACATATCCGCTCGAGCACTTTTTACGACTTTGCACAACAGGTAGATATTTTGCGAACCATGCCTAATAGTATGTCATTTGATGCATTGGTATTAAATTAAACTAAATCCTTGTTAAAATCTTATTTACCTGGTGATTTTAGCAAACCGCACTGAACAGACTCATCCCTTAGAAACATTTTTGAAAATAAAAACATAATACTATTAGCTAATAGATGGCCAAATGACAACCAAACCATATCCGGTTCCTGAATAAATTTCAAAGTAAAATGTAGTTATCATTCCAACTGACTTCCAATAAGCAATACAAATGCTGGCTTTCCACTTCGGCTAAGTAAAAGCTTGAATTTAGGAAACAAAACATTATTAGGCTCAATGTATAGAAAACAGGTTGATAACTATGTATTTACTCAAAGCAAGCACTTGTTCTAGATTAGAATAAATTCTACAATCTATATCAACAAATCAACATCAACACCGGTATACTGTATACGGTGGAATCAACAGATAGCAAATACGATATAAGTACTATACAGAATAGACTTGGTCGATGAAGGACAACAGACGTTGTTCTCTTTACGAGAAGGAGGATTGTGACCGGTCTGACTCAGCCAGTGCTAAGAGGCGTCACCATCTAGATCTCCGATGAAGCGAAATATGTATCTGGGAGTGATCCTGGATAAGAAACTTCTTTGGGCAAAGCATGTCAAGTCGAAGACATCCAAGGCGCTCTCAGTTTTCTGGCAGTGTAAGGGTGCTTTTGGCAAGACATGGGGCTTATCACCGAAAAAGGTCCTCTGGATCTATACGGCTATGGTAAAACCTTTTCTAGCTGATGCGTCGGTTGTTTGGTGGAGAGGGCTTTCGCGTAAGTATGTGACTGCCTTCTGCACCAAACTCCAAAGAACGGCCTGTCTCGGCTGCACGGGAGCTTTCCCGAGTACGCCTGGCTCTGCTCTAGATGCTCTGCTTGATTTACCTCCCCTTGATACTTTTATCATGGGCTGTACTATCAAAGGAATCTATCGTCTTAGACGGGGTGGCTTTTGGTATCATCCGCACTGGAGTTTCGATGACCTTGCGCGACACTTATCCTACGACCCTAGTTCCATGGATATGCCGTCTGATGCAATGACACCGGAACTTCGGCTGCTGTGTAAATTTCGAGTCGACTTTCCTTGCGTTCAGAACTGGCTTCGGCCAGAGTCTGAGACTGGACTGGGCTGTAGTCGAATCTTCACGGATGGCTCCAAAACTAGTCAAGGGGCCGATGCTGGTGTCTTTGTATAGACCGACAACACTAGACTTCACTATTCGTTAGGCAAGCATACCTCTGTTTTCCAAGCGGAGATCTATGCTATCATAATGGCTGCCGACTATATTGTTAAGAATAGGTGGGGGGGCGGAGTATCTGCGTCTGTAATGACAGTCAGGCTGGCTCAACCCTGTAACCCGTTCCAAAATAGTTCGAGAATGCAAGAATTCTTTGAATTCGGTCGGAAGGCTGAACTCATTGTCTTTTGTCTGGGTCCCAGGTCACACTGGGATTGCGGGAAGTGAGATCTCCGATGAGATTGCTAAGCTAGGCTCAGAGGATGATTTCTTAGGATCTGAACCTGCGTTGCCTTCCCGCGTCCTCTGTCAGGACCTCCATTGACGATTGTGTCTCCAGGATGCAGGCAGACTAAACGTATACTCCCGAACATCTGTAAGAAATCAGCGGCATTCTTGCTGTGTCTCAGCAGTAAAGACTGCAGACAACTTATTGACGTTCTTACGGGACACTTTCCTTTTACTAAACATCTTAGTGTGCAAGGCTTAAAAGACACCTCTGTCTGCGACGCTTGTGGAGAAGCGACGATACTTCGGATCATTTCCTTTGTTGTTGCCCTGCCTTTGCTTGGATCAGGTGGCAGATCTTCGGCGCTGATGTGGTGAGGACTGATACTGTAAGCTCCTCATAAGTGAAGTGCATTCTCGGTTTTCTCCGAGAGTAGAAGAAATTCCAGTAAAATGGGTAAAACTGGATATTGCTTCCTGGTAATACAATGGACCAGTTGTGTCTGAGTGCTCCAGTGGAGTGTTTCGGCCCTTCGTCCGTGTCGTAGAAGAGGATTCTGTCTTCAAAATAATTTCTAATTATTCCCAGCAAGTAGTTTGGCACTCAAATATTCCTCAGCGTTCTCATAATGAAGTTCCAGCTGTCCGAGTTGAACTACAGCGCAGTACTTCTTTTTTCCTCCTTTCCATCTGGTCCCAGATATGGCTTCGTGTGCAATTTCACAAACTATTTGTATCTCATGGGTGGTGCTCCGTTTCTTCCTGAACCCGTAATATCGGTTGGAAAGCACATTGTGTCCTTCGGTGAAATGGTCCAGTCTGTCGCGGATAACTCTTACCAGCACTTTCGCTACCGTATCTAGCATGCACAGTGGTTTGTACGACGATAGTTGCTCTGGGGGCTTGTTGTCTTTCGGGATTAATATCAGCCTCTGCCGTTTCCATTGCATAGAGAACATTCCTTCTCTCAGGCATCTTGTATAGCGGTTTGGAAACACCTCTGATTGGATTTAAAGGCTTCCTTAAGGACGAAGTTTGGGATCCCGTCCATTTTTGGAGCCTTATTGCTTATAGCGAAACATGTGAGCGGGATAGATGGAATCAGACTTTGAAGGGAAGATGGACCCATCGACTTATACAGGATATTCAAAAATGGATGAACCGGCACTACAGAGAAGTAGATTTCTACCTCAGCCATTTAGCACAGCCCGGACATTGCTGCTTTCGAGCGTATCCAAACAGGTTTGGACTCAATGAACTTACTCTCTGTTAAAATTGTGGAGACGCCAGCGAAGATGGCCAAGTTTCCGTATGGAACCTTAGAGTAGAATGCCAATAACCTACCAAGTAAATGGCTCGTCAGCCCCCTCAAAGTTCTGAAAATCTTTACACATAGACTAAAGTTGCTCAAATAAGGTAACTACTCCTAAACTACGAAGTGATTGACTCGATCTGAAAATCCACCCGTGATGTATTATTTGATGAAGGGGTATATTGCGACCTATTGGTCTATTGTGCTCACTACTACAGTCTTGGAGAGGTACATATGTTCCCTTATTAGAGTTACCTTCGCATTATGACTCTTTCCCGAGTTATCTTTAAGAGCCTTGTACTCTTGCTTTGTGATTTTCTAGGATTTAATCCCCTATTCCGTCGAATGTTTCAGGACTTATGAAGATTTCTGATGCAAGCTTTCTTGCTAGAGAGTCAGTCGTTTCAGTACACTCCATTTCTCCATGATCAGGTATCCAAATGAGGGTCACCTTGTTTATTAAATTTGTGAAGGCATTCCCACACAAATTCAGACTTAGTAACATTGAAGTCATGTGCCTTGATGGAAGTTTGACTATACACATATTAAATTACTGCTATATCATCATTGGTGTGATGTTTGTTGAGATTGATTTGGACGCATCTGTCGATGGCATAGATATATTGTTGTGTTACGTAAAAAAGTTACATATTTTGAAAATTTGTATTTATATTCTGATGATATACATAGTCTCTGGAATAGCCAAGAGTACTAGTTTTTTGAAATAGTTCTATTCCTTCTTTGGCCATTCTTAGAATTAGTGTTTTTTTCTTACCTGAACATTCCCCAACCTTACTTTCTTACTTAACGGGCTCCCGACCTGTGAAGAGTCTCTGCCTGATACATGGCAGCCTTCCACTCTCTTCGATCCCTGACACGCTGCTTCCAGTTGTCTAGACCAAGCGATCTGGCATCCGCAATAGCTTGATCATTAAAGCGGCGGTTCGGTCTTCCTTGTCGTCTCGAACCTGCGGGTTGTGATTCGAAGATGCTCTTTACTGGAGCATTATTGTCCATTCGCTCGATGTGGCCGAGCGAGTGTAGTCGACGTGTTTTTGCGTTTTGGACTACATCCACATCTTGGTACAGCTCATAGAGTTTGCGGTTGTATCTTCTCCTCCATTCGCCCCCTTCACATAGGGGACCGAATATCCGATGAAGTATTCAAAATCTGCTCTGCTTTCCTGCTTATCGTCCAACACTCGGCTCCATACAGTAGAACTGGCAGGATCAAAGCTTTGTAGAGCATACATTTCGTCTTCCGAGTTAGGTGTTTTGAACCCGTTTGCTTCGCCCAACCGAAGTAGCTTCCTAGGGTAAGTATTCGCCGAAACTCCACTAAAATGTCGTTCATGAAGTTGATATCTACTCCGAGGAAGGTAAACTCCTTAACCACTTCAAAGTTACTATTACCAACAGTAACGTTTTATCCTGGGTGGTGGACAGATGCTTCTTTGTTTGTTGACAACATGTACATACTTGGTTTTGTCCTCATTCACTTCAAGGTCAACTAGTTTCGCCTGTTCTTCAATTGCCGTAAAAGCCTCTAACACGGCGCGCCCCAACTCCAACCACAAGATGCAAAAGAGTTGTTTTAATGCTGCAGATGGGCAAGCTCTCATGGCACCTGTAATACAGAAGAATGCCAGTCTTTGCACTTTATTGAGTAATCTCCTCGTTGTGATTAGATTGGTTCTCCTTACACACGTCATCGCTCCATAAGTATGTAATCATTGGTATCACATTGGTATCATAGTCTAGGTGTAGTTCTCGACATTTAACTTCTTTCACTGATTTTATTGTACCTAACAGCCTTAATGGCTTTAGTCGTTCAACTTTTCTTTTTCTTATGAATGGTGCTATTGTATTAGGATTTAGGCTTTGCCCAGCCGTATTGCATCATTCTCGAGTCATTTTAAACCCCATTTGTTTAATATTTCGTAGAGTCTTCTCAAGTTTACCTCAGGCCATTATAACCATATCATCAGATGATGCTTGACAGTTGATTCAATGGTTTGTCAATTTGACAAGTAGTTCACCCACCACAGGGCTCTTACTATGCTGATCTTGATAATGTCATCCGATGTGGTGCTCAGAATGTATACATACATTAAGATACCGCCTTAGTTTCTAGGGTTCGTACAGTTGCTTACGATGTTACTTTATCGAAAGGCCTTTCGATGTCCAAGAAAGCACGCAGTATTAACTCTTAAAGAGCTTTGAAGCACGTACAAAGTAGTCTCTGTGGAGGGTTGTAAGAGGGGAACGAATGCAAATCAGTCACATATCGCTTCTATGCAACTCTGCTAGAAGATCCTACCGACATCCGATACTTATTTAAACATGTATAACCATAGTGGGTATGTCCTTCACAACCGTCTTTCTAGTTGTTCTTCGACGAACATCAAAAACGAAACAAAAAAAAGCACATTTTCAATCAACATAACCACTCTCATTCAGGTGAAGATACTTAACCCTCAAGAATCATAATTGGAGGTATCACCCTCGCCGCTAAACAAATGAATTTACTGCTCCAATTACCTATTAAATCATAATTAAAACAATTATGCTTACGCACACACTCATTTCCATTTAGATTTGTATACGGAAGTCAAGACTTCCGCGCTACACACCCTAATTACGTATTCTGGCCCAAAAATGGAAATTTTATTGCCCAGAAGATACTCCTCATAAACAATACATCAAAGCCTCTCAGCGTTGCGTACCTTTGCTGTTGCTGTTGCGGCTGTGGCACCTCCACCCAAAACCTCCACCTTAGGCAAACGAAATTCCATTAAAATTTTATGCGCACAGGATGTGTACCTACGTTCTGTGTGTACATAAGGCTCCCTCTGATTAATTTCATAAATTTTCTTTAGCATTTTAATTCCACGAGCAAGTGCTTTCATCCCCCATAGCTGCTGTGCATCCCACAGTAGAACAGCCTCCGCCAACGAGAACACGATGAATTCTCGAAGACGGTGCGGCACACACATTAAAAGAAGTTATACGCCCATTTGGCGCTTTCGAAAATCGCTTAGGCCCAAGGAAATTTTTCACTTTTATTGTTATTGCCTCCGAGGAAGAAAAAAAGCCGACCAAACTTATAACACCAATACACAGGCACACAGCCATGGATACACAAATATAATTCCTTTGAATATTTAACAGATAAATTCTGCGTTCCATTCGCTTGCCCGAGCCCGAGACCGAGCAATCTCGCCTCGCCTCGCCAAGAGTGTGTTTCTTCTTCTTCAGCGGCGGCGTGGGGGGGAAAGAAGAGCCCGGCTAAGATATTGCTTTGCTTGCTTCTTTGAAACTTTCATAAGAAATTTAAAAGGATTCCTCTCGGATATATGTATATACGCTTCTGCGGGGTGGATCCGCAGGGTGAAAGGGGAGGTGAGTCCCAAGAGCAAATTGAACATTATGGTGGCAAGATTAGTCGGAGATATCAATGGATGCAGGGGTATTGTTGGGTAGGTTGGGTATATACACTAGGTCCCCGTACAGCCGCCACTGCTGCTGCCGCCAACGAATACGCAAATGTTTACCCTCCGAACGATTTATTTTTATTGGACCCAGTGAGTTATTGCAAATTATTTATGTTTTGATAATTTTGCTGTTGTGCAGGGAATTCGTTTTTAGGATTTCCTCGGGGTCCTTCATGCATAAATAACTAGTTGCTGGAGGTGGGGTTGGGTGGCGAGGAAAGTTCTGAAAACGTGCGAATTATTTAAATGTTCCCAAAATGTTTTCACTTGGAAATTAGAGAACTAAAATAAATTAAAGTTGAAAATAAAAATGTTATCCTTGAAATGAAATGGATTGTTCTAAGGTCTTCAGTTAATTTACTTAGAAGCTAGGTATGGTACTATGGTTCGCAGTATACCCAATCGTAGGTCCTTCCTTTTCCATTTTATTTCGTTTAAGGTCTTACGTTGGCTACATAGTTATTGCGAGGCATAAGACGTTTCTTGAAAGTCCTTGAAATACTGGGATCTGACAGGATCTTTTTTGTGTCATGATGAAGTCTGACTTATTTCGATCATGTTCGAGGTACAAATCACTAAGGAAAAACCTAAATATGGGACAGAAGAAGTTGTGTGCAGTTCAAGGAACAGTAGAAGTCTTAGGGAGTTTCCAATACCTTGATTCTTGATGCAAACTCTCAATTAACGCCTTTAGAGGGTTTGCTGTTGATTCTTGCTCATGGTTCTCGTTAAATTTTTATGCAAATGACAAATCGATTGGATGTGGATTTTCTTCTAGCCCTATCTATCTGATGCTTATTAAGTTACTGCTTAAGCGCATCTACTATTCTGCTTCGAAGAGCCAGATGCCAGTTCCTTGGGTTACCTTCGGTTATCGCAAGACTCTTCGATATCCTTGAGCTGGGAGATCGTGTGAAATCAAGTGCTCTTCTACCTCATTGATGAAGTCACGATACTGGTTCCACAGATTTATGGATGGTGAATGCACAGAGGAGAGTTTCTCGTTCAGGTGCTCTCAGTTGTACTAAGGCTTCCATAGTTGAATTCACTTTCTGGGCATTTTGCAGCTTCTTCTCGTTGGAAAGTCAAGCTTTAAACTTGGTTGCAACAAGAAAATGTTCAGAGTCGACTTTTGCATCTCTAAATTTTTCCGCATTCCACAAATTATCGATTCGACAATCTGCAGTAGTCAGACCCATCCTCATGTACGGAGTAGGTACTAGTCTGGTGGACGGCTTTGGACAAGAAAAGCTATATTGCAATACTTGGGAAGGTTCTAAGGCTGTCCTGCAGTTCCACTGATAATTATGCTATGAAACACCTTCTTTCCGTTGGGTAGGGTATCCTTGCCACGTAAGCATCAATCAAAAAAGGCCATAACACTATTCCTAGTAATTTGGACTACTTATCGCCTATCTGACCCTTAAAGTCAGATAGGAGATAGGAGATTCGGAGTACTGTAGTGCATTTTAAGCAGAACTCACAGTCTTTCAAATAACTCGATAGAGTACAAGCTATTGTTTTCTATGTAGATAGTCTAGCAGCAATAAAAGCCTTGGAATCGCAAAAATGTGATCCAATTTGGTAAAGTAATGGCACGGATCTCTTAACGCGATCGCTGTCAGGTACCACGTATCCCTGTTCCAGGTCGCAGAGACATTCAGGCAATTGCAAAGCGGATGAGCTGGCTAAAGAGGGATAAACATATCAGAAGACTTGGTGCTGCCTTCAACGATTTCTGTAGAAGCTGTAGGGACTCGACTTAAGCGAAATATAAACTTCATCTCCGGGTCAATCTGGGTTAACACCTAAAAGGCGAGCCACATTTTCTGCCCTGCCTCTTGTCCCATTTGGGAAGTCTTGACGCTGTATATGTATGGTCACTTCATTACAAAACAAAAACAGGTCTGGCAGACTTACCTCAGATCACGTTCCGATACTAATTTTGTAGCCTATCACCTTGCCTACACTTAGTTTTTTCAGCTCTGTCAGTCTCTATATCTTGACTATTGAAACCGGATGCATTGCAGTTGCAGTCTCATTTCTGATTCTAAACGATTCTTTCAATACCAAAGAAATACCAAAAGAAATTCGGATAACTACCCATCTTCTCTCAAACTTTCCAATATTTCCTCGGATGATCCTCAAACTATTTGCCAATTTTAATAAATCCCTTAATATAACCTTTGTTCGGTACCTCCTTGTTAAAAGCTGTACCTACAGCGCAGATTTATTCGATTCGCTTCAAGGGGTCATCCCTGGATTGATACTCCCGTACTCACATCAACTGAAACTTTTAAACCTACAGCCTCTCTCTGATTACCGACATAATCTTCGTTCATCAACTTTTAGCTGATAATATTGATAACACCTCTCTACTTCAACATATCTCCCTTAACACTAACCTGCCTAATCTCAGATCTATACCCCTTTTTTGAGTTAATAAGCACCGAACAAATTATAGGTACCAAGAGCCAATGCCTCGAATGCTACGTGAAGTCAACAATGTTCACCTTCTCTTTGACTTTCACCTTAACAAACTGTCCCTTAGGTTAGGTTAGGTTAGATAAATGGGTGCCTTGTGACAGTGTCATTGCTCACTTAGACCACAGTTCGGGTTCATTGTGCCCAATCATTTAACCCTGGAAACCTATAAAGTCCGCTATTGGAACCACCCAGATAATGATATGAATCTCAGGAGGTCCGTCAGCTCTACGTTACCCAAGTCCTCCAAATCCGAGAAGAAGTAACTGCCAAGAGTCCTCATTCTTCTGACGGATAGACGAAGTGACTCAATTTCTTCTTCGTCCCTGCAATTTCTACAGTCATTATGTCATTATGTAGTACACCGAGTCGCTCCGCGTGGTCGCCAATGGCACAATGACCAGTAATTATCCCTGAAACGACTCGTGCTTTACAACGACTTAGTTTTACCAGAGAAGTTGATCTCTTGCTGATGGCCGACCATAGGGCCCTGGCTGTTGCGCATGTTTCCAGATGAACCCAGCGACTATTTGCTCGACCGATTGCTTCATCCTCTATTTTCTTCCGTAAAGAACTGATTGGGGTTACTACAAAAGGAAAGGCCCGCGATAAGTGCAGCGCCGTTTCCTACGATATCCATATGCCCTGGCACCCAACAGATGGTCATCGCATTAGCTCTAGATATCTCATTCAAGAGCGATTTGCAGATCTTCACAAGCCTTGATCTGATTATAGTGGTGTCCAGAGCCTTAACGGTTGCCTGGCTGTCTATATACACAGTAATCGTTCTGCCAATGATATTGCTCTCACTTATAATGGCTGTGACTTCGGCCTGAAAGACGCTGCTATCATCGTTTATTCTAAAGGAGTTGTTTATTCCTAGGGCTTCACAATAAACTCCGGCTCCCGTGACAACTTCTATCTTAGAACCGTTGGTATAGAACGCCAGCTCCTTCTTCTTCATGGTTCTTCGGCACTTCCAGTACATTCTGTCAGGAATTCTTATAGCGAATCTCCTTTCAAATGCTAGCGTGGGGGTCATGTGATCAGTTTCTGACAAACAGCTGGTAGATCCCCATCGGGATAAAATTGAAACATGGCCGTATAGGCTCGATGACCACATTCGGCCTTCCTTCAGTCTTACAGCGGTTTTAGCCGCCAGACTGCCACATTATATGTCAAGCGGAATGAAACTGAGCATGGTTTCCATTGCCGCTGTTAGTGTTGTCTTCATTGATTGTATGACTCCAATGCACGCTGTCCTCTGGATTTTGGTGAGGTTAGAAAGCTGGTATTGCTTCTCCAGTACCGTCCACCATACCTGTGAACCATATATCCAGTACACCACAGCTGGCTTAAAACCCCACGTGTTACTGAATGCCTTTTTGCAAGAAAAGAAAGCTACGCTTGCTTTTTTGACGCGTTCAGAAGTGTTATCCTTCCAATTTAGTTTGGAATCTAGAATTACACCCAGGTATCGGGCTGAACCTGAGATATTTAGTTCAGTAGCACTGATACTTGGGGGTCTGAAGTCAAGAATTGATCTCTTCCTAGTGAAGAGAACTACCTCCGTTGAAGGGTTTACTCCTAGCCCTTTGCTGCTAACCCAATTATCCACTAGTTGTAGTGCGAGATTGAGTCTTTCGCTTAAGACTGAAGAGAATTTCCCCGAGACCAGGATAGGCCGTCATGTTGAAGCCGTTTTCCCTCAATATTACCAAGATCTTATCCACTACAAGGAGCCATATTAGAGGGGATAAAACTCCTCCTTGGGGGGTTCCTCTGCAGACGCTTCTCCTGATAGTTACATCTGCTTGCGATGAAGATATAACTCTCGATTGAAGCATCTGAACAATCCAATTGGAGAGACCGAAACTGTCCCTTAAGAAAGCCGCCTTTATTCCGCCTACACCTCTCAGTTTAGTTTTAAGGAACTTTGTTAGTTTTAAGTCTAGAATTTTATTCTGTGCTTGTACTATACTTAAATAAATGTCCAAAGCCTCAAACTAAAAAAATTAGTGCTGTAGTGGTATCACAATGGACCTTCTTTTGGTCTAAGTGTGTCCCTGCTGAGTGGGGACAGCCACCCAACCCAAGCCAATCAACCCATATTTTGGTAGGTTTTTTCCATCCGTTAGATAATTTACGATTTATTATTGCATTTTTAATAGTATCTATCGATTATTATACTATCTACATCTAGTCCCATCTAGAGGTAATCGATATTTGGACAAAAACTAAAACAAGAAACTAAACCACCTAAGTAGTCGTAAGCTGGCGATTTAGTTTAGTTTTTTTTTATCTTTAATAACATTTTAAGCCAAATCGCAATCAACATTCTTTATTAGCCATTAGTGTTTAGCTCCATAAGATAATCGTTTATTTATAGATCATTATCGAAGTCGTTTCAGCAATTTAAAACACCAAAACCCCCCTCCAAACAGACGACCCAACACAACAACATTTTGCAAACCATGTGAAATCTCCCCAATCCAGTAAGCACGATTTAGCAACCGCGCGACAGACGCTCTCTTCCAATGGCCATCGAATTCGCCTTTAATTGGTTTTTATTAAACCAAATGCATGTAAATTAATGCTTGTTTATTATATAAATTAAGAATTATTGCCGGGGCAAATGGACAGCGCCGCGCGATGGCTGTGCGCGCTCAGTGCCGTATGTAGTAAATTCAAATAAAAAGTTAATCACTTGCTTCGCGTCCGGGAACAGGGGTGGCGTTCGGAGGCGGTGCGGGTTGCTTCAGGTTCTTAGTATAACCGTCTCCTCTTTTGTGTGTGTTATTAATTTAAAACCTTCACTTGATTTGTGACAATTAATATTTTTCTTTTTTAATCGATATACACGACTATGTATGCAAATTCTGGAAAGTATCTGCCTCCTCAAGACCATTCTTGGTGGTGCTTGGTGTTACTTTCAATCCAAGAACGTATGAGTGTGTTTCAACTGAGATACATTATTAGAAACAGAAGCTGTATAAGCATGATCTTCAATTCATGGGAAAATAAAACCTTGTAGTGTAATGCGGTAGCACAAGTGAGTGCGTCTTGTACGAATAAATATATTTCGTACAATGTATCTGTGCGCCCCTAATCCATGAGTCGACGACGACAACGACAACGCCAACGACAGAGGAGAATGATAAATAAATTAACTTAAAAGGAAAAATAAAGTTATAAACCTGTCGTCGGAAAACAAGAGAATTGTATTTCTTATGAATCAACATGGCTTCTGAAAGTGAGTGCTTTTGGGGGCATCGTAAAATAGATTGATATCTCTGACTTGAAAGAACTGCAATTCAATCTCTGGAGTGGGTAGCTTTTGACAGTAGGCATAATTAGTGCGATAAGTAAATGGATTTGTCTAACATTGCTATTCAAATGGCCATAACTTTGTGGTGCTGCAGGAAATAAATTAATCTCTCACTACTTAATTTAGCACCTTTATAATATTTTTCAAATGATATCTGATGCATTATTCATAAATACCAACTTGTATGTACGTATGGTATAAGAATAAATTAGATAAGACTTAAGATTGAATTTATTATCGAATATGACTTGCTTGTAACAAACTTTGATTCATCACGGAGATGAACTGTTGAAAAAGCTTTTTAGCATCGATTTTATGGTAACTGGTTAAGTTTACAAGTAGCGAGGGGCATAGCTAGGTTTCGCCACTTCAGCAGGATCCTATTGGTCGTATCCTGCAATGTTTCTGTGGCTCGGTTGAACAGCTCAGTTATCTCCAGAAGAGATAAATGGCAACTTAAAGCGACCTTTGCATTGAAGGAGCACGATTCTAGGGATTTGACTGCTACTTGACTGTCAGTGAAAATGGAAATATCCCTGACAGATATAGTATTAAATTTCAGCCAGGACAAGGCTATCTTGATCTTGAGGCTGATGTCAGCTAAAGCAGCACTGCGGCTTAGGGAATCCTTGCAACTGGTTCGTGAAAATATTAGCCACGAAAGCATCCTAAACGGCCGTAATACTATTCCTAGTAATTCAGACTACATAGTCCCCTATCTGGACTTCAACGTCAAATATAGAACCAGGACTCCTAGCAGAAGTGCTTGGGAATCGGGAGAAATTTCAAACGAATTTGCGACAGAAATTTACACAGACGGATCCAAGACAGCCTCTGGCACAGGTGCGGGAGTTTACTCCAGTGTTGTTTGGACATTCGCATCGCCACTCGACTGCCGGATCACTGTAGTGTTTTTCAAGCAGAAGTCTCAGCAGTCCGTGACCCGCGGCGACCTGGCTTTCCATTAACTCGATAGAGTGCAGCGCTATTGTTTTCTATATATGTGGATAGTCAAGCTGCGATAAAAGTCTTGGAATCGCCAATAATTGGATCCAAGTTGGTAAAGCAATGCCTTGGATCTCTTAACGAGTTCGCTGTCAGGTGCGACGTATCCCTGTGCTAAGTTCCAGACCAAAGGGCTATTCCAGGCAATTTCAGAGCGCACGAACTAGCTAAGGAAGGTGCAGACCGGGATCTCCCTGATGTACCGTCGGCACCTATAAAATCGATAAAATTCTAATTAGATACCACAGCCATAAGTATGGCAAACAGTAGGTGGAACAATATCTGCACATGTCTCACTCCTAGGCAAATCTGGCCAGAGCTGGATTGTAGGAAAACCAGTAGATTCATTTCCAGTAATAGGATCAATCTTAGAAAGATAGTTGGCGTCCTCACAGGACACTGTCTGGTAGGCAGACACGCTAGAAGACTTGGTGCACCCTTTGACGACTTTTGTAGGAACTGTAGAGACGAGGAAGAGGAGGAAACCATGATACACCTTCTGTGCACCTGTACTGCTCTATCGGTCTTGAGAAGCAAAACCTTAGGTGAATACTTCTTCGAAGATCTAAACGATCTAGCCAGACTAGACTTAGGCAAGATTAGGAGCTTTGTCACCAGGTCAAATGGGTTTAATGATTAAACAACGAACCACACATTTTCGGCATGGGTCTATACCGAAAATGGTTGCCCTGCCTAATGTCCCATCCGGGAAGTCTCAATGAAGGTCTCCGGTGCTGGTAATCCGGTTTTTCCATAGTGGTATCACGATGGACCTCTCCTTTGGTCTGAGTGCGTCCCTGCTAAGCGGGCACAACCACCCAACCCAACCTATGGCCTTTTTACAGAAGTATAAAGGCACAGTTGCTTTCTTTACGCGTTCCAGTAGATTGGGTTTCCAGTTTAGCTTCCAATCCAAAATGACATAGGGGTTAACCTTTAGTCCGCATTTTTAGGCCCATCTGGTCAACCGTAAAAGAGCACATTGGACGATTTCCCCAAGAGTATCAGAGTGTTTCCGGAGGAGGAGATAGCAATGTCGTCTGCAAAGGCAACCACTTTGCATCTAGTGCTTTCTATGTCCAATAGCAGCCCATTGACCACTAGATTCCACAGAAGAGAAGACAGAAAGCCACCTGAGGAGTTCCGCAACTAACAAACCTAGCTCCGATTTCATAATCCTGTGTGTAAGCAATTGATTGATCAATACCCCAATACTACAATAGTGCTACAATCAATCGAATTAACTGAATGATAGGCCCTGGTTTCTTGGACTGCTATAAGCTCTGCTTGAAATACGGGTAAACTACAAATATCCGGCAGTCATGTAAGGAGATTCCCGGTATCTGTGTATACCTCGTCTTTGATTGATTTCGAATGACTCTAGATATCCAAGCATTTCTAATTCGAAACCTGCTTTTGTATGATACTTGACATTGAAGTCCGTAATTGACACTGGGAATAGTGTTAAGGCCATTCAGAATACTTGCGTGGTCCAAATCATCAGCTTCCCCAAAAGAAGGTGGAGCATATTTCTTTGTAAAACTCTAGAAATGGGCCTAAGGGCGGCCATTATGCAGACTCCACAGTTGAGCCTTCTTGAGCGGTGTAATGTTGCTTTCGTTTTTCAGTGTTGTCCATCAGACATTATAACACTGACTCGCCCATTAACTAAGGTTACGACTATCTCATTCACTGTCAGCTACAACAGTGTTGATATTACTCACCCTTGGGAGTACCACTGTGTACCGACCTTTATGTTAGACAACATCCCAGCTCATGATGCACTTTTGTATTTTAGCAATTGGTCGATACAATAGCAATTATAGCTATCAACATTCAGGAAGTGCACATTTTTAAACTTCCAAAGTTTCCTTGTTGGGCATTGTGGTGGCTTTTTTAATGTAATTATAAATTAGAAATATTTGGAGATTAGATTTTCATAATCCGAAACAAATCACTTGTCCTTTCTCCATGTTAGCAGAAAATGGCCACGAAGCCCTCTATGATTTCTAACCTTAAAGTTTCCTAAGACTGCTCTTATAGAGATCCCAGTTAATTCGGTTCCTAAAACGATTGAAATTCCACGACAGAGGCTGACCAACATTCTTGTGTTTACTGATTGTCCAGACTTTACGTAAGGCTAGGTTCTTCGTATATGAGATCTTATCCCACGTAGATACTGTACGAAAGTTTCAAGATTATTGCGGCTCAAGAAAAGATATATAGACGATATGTAATGCTGAATTTTTAAAATTATCTTCTCAGAACTAATCCCAACGTATTCCAAGAGGATGCGGTATCATATGATTTCTTGAATTTCGTGCTGAAGCAGATTGTGTATAGTCTAGGTGACAGCAACCAAGTACATATGTCTATTTATAGATACATTCCACTATGTAATTATAATCCAATACAAAACAATCTAAAAAGAGTTTACAATTTTTAATCTCACAGTCAAGTTTATTACCCCATTGCCGTTTAACAACTTCAACACTCATCGATCGTAAGTCAATTTTATTACCATTCTTCTATGACTAATCCCCATCCTCCCCCCAAATTCAGTTGACTCGTCGACTCTCACTAATTTCTCATTAATTTCAGTTTCGGTCGAAATTCCATCCAGAAAAAAACCACCGACATCCCATCAACTAAACCCTACGATCTTCCAGGGAATTAAAAATTGAAATGTTATCTCCCAAAACAATGGGCCAAGGCGATTTAATTCCACCAAACTTCCCCAAAAGAAAGACAAAACTCTATTTAATGAATAAAAATGAATAAATTCCAAGCAACCACATGTTCATTAGCATTCCCGGGTTCTTGATCGTTTGGTTTCGTTTCACCCGAAACCCAACAACATAATCAAGACGCGCATATGTTAGCGTTCCTTCGGCATTTGCCGCCCAGGGACGCACAACTGGATCTCTTCATCGAGAATTCCGTATGTGGTAGTCTTCGAGACCCCGGAACGTTAATTTATGTCCACTGCCCTTCTTCCCATCTTTTCGTCTTTTTAATTCTGGTTACCCCATCTATTTGTGTTGTTTTTTTTTTGTTCCTTGTGTCTGAAAATACCGCGATCAGGTAAGAACCCGAAAGAGAATTTATCAAATTTATTACCAAAATCCAAAAAGAAATAACTCAACCTTAGTCAGAGTGGGAACACAAAGACCCTGTCCCTCCATTTTTGGGCACCGAATATCGAAAACCAAAAAAAAGAAAAGATGGCGGATGTTATATGTTGTAATAAATTATTTGAGTCTGGTTTCGTTTCGATGTACATCTCTATTCGAGGACAAAGCAGCACCCCAGATCGGACCCCAGACGGTAATCAGAGGTAGGCAGTCCGGGCTCACTGTTCAGTTCGATGGTTAAGATCTCTCTCGAGCAATAATTTATGCAATCGCCGTGGGTCCGATCCGCGCCACCACCACCATCATTGCCGAACGACAACCACTTGCTGTGTGTAAATAATTAAAAGTAATAAATAATATTGTCAGTAGGAAGACCATTTTAACATTTTTTTTTATTTTTATTTTGTTTTAGTTTTTTGTTTTAATTTGGTTTCCACCATTTGTATATTTTTCATGGGCCGGCACCGGCACTGGAGTGTGTTTTGCCAGGGAGTGGTTGGCATGGCGGACAGAAACGCAATTCATTAGGGTCAACAACGTTGGAGGTGGGAACATTTTTTTTTTTAAATTTTGTTTATAGAAATGTTTTAATTATTACATTAGGAAATTCATTTCAGATGACAATGAAAAAGTTGAATGTTGTGTTTATTTTTTAATTTGTTGGTCTTGACACTATGCATTTAATTATTATCGCTTTGAGTTAGTTTTTAGTAGGTATGTCTATTAAAGTAGCTTACACTAGAGCTTAACAACTTGTCATTTTTAGTATAGGTACTTATTATAATTATTAGGGGAACTCCACATGGATTCATGAGTCAGTGTCTGTCATTTCAATTGATATGTTGCTTAAATCTGATTTGTGGTTAACAATACACAATCTAATATCTAACCTTTTTCAAATCAAGTGGACAAGGGTGTTAAAGTGTCCATTTATGGTGCATTTTATTCACTGCATCAGTCTATGTAAGGTATGTAGGTACTCAACAAACAAAATAAGCTATGGCCCAAAAGTCAGCTGTTTCTACCAAATGAATTGTGCTAGGTAGGTAGCTAGCCTAAAATTGCTTTACATAAAGCGTTAAAAAATAAGTGATAGTTTTGTACTGTTTTTTTTTTTTTTTAAATCATATTTTCAATGAAATTTCGTGGATAACATCCATTAAAAGTTATCAGGGTAGTGCCCTCAAAAATACTGAATAACACTCCCACTTTATTAGGCCTTATGTGTAAGAAGAACAAGCCTTGCATTTTTGAAATGAAACATAGAAAAAAAAATCCTATTCCCAACTTGAATCCGTTGACAAGGTGTATACACTTTAAGACGAAAAAGCAGCGCCAACGTTGCTTCCAGAAAACACTAAAATTCATTCACGTTTCACCTCTCACGAGCGTCTACTATACAGTCGAGATTATATTTGTCATGAAATAGCTTATTAAAAAATTGATCACGATATCAAATACTAGGCTCCTTCCATTTGTTTGCAGAATATAACACGCGCAATACAACTGGTTGTGAGAAACTAATCTCGTTCTCGACCTATCGCCGCAAATATTTTTTTGTGTTAATGTGATGTTATTGTGTACAGCTAGCTGTAGGAGGGTTTAAATACAGTTCCAAACCAGCTTAGACTCAAAGTCAAAGGACATGAGAGATATGTGCCTCATCAGTAAAACAGATTTTGTTATGGAATGCGTCGTTAACTTGCTTCATTTACTTTTGATCTTCACAATCAATAAAAAACCTTCCTCCGAAGTGTAAAGTCTATTTTTCGTTATGATAGCTACGAATTATTACTGACTATACAAAATTTCGTTGAACGCCCTTTGAATAGACGGAGACGACCAATTTTATGAAGACGACCTCATCAGGATGAACTTAAATCCATCAGTTTTAATACCAAAAAGTCAGACTCTATTGGGTCTGATAGACGTTTTCAGGAATGAAAAAGGTAGATTTGTTAAAACCTTTTGAATTGGAAATCCAACATTTATTTGTTTAAAATCAGCTAATGAGAGATGGAGCATAGATGGATCACAGTACGTGATTTTATTAGTCTCTCTACTCTTGTAAGAAATTCACTTGTAGTTACAAGTCCATCGTTAATAATTTTTTGCGCAAATATTTTTATGAAACAGAAAACCTCTCCGCAGTTGTAAATTCACTTGTAGTTACAGGCTTGCCATACTTGTAGTTATTAGTGAATTAACATTCTTTATGAAACAAAAATTTGCACATAATTTACAAGTTACAAGTGAATTCACAAATAATTATTAGTGTTGTAGTTTTATGAAATAGGCCCCAGATCACCTTTTTTATTTGTTCCCACAGACATCATAATAGATGCAATGACGTAGAATGAATGTCCGATTTTCGGTATATCCCTTAACTTAATTTAAATAAACTATGTATTTAGGTACGCAAACCTTAGATATTTTTTAGTTATTGGACGGTAAATGTGTTGAAATCTGTAAATCCTAGTTCGCTTTTCCAGAAAGCAGTATACGGATATATACGGCTAGCTATAACCAGTTAAGTAGTTGCCTAATTAAAAAGCTATCATTCGTCTTATCCCTACATGCCCCAGACTGAGGTTTTTTTTTGTAGATGTTGAGGCAAACCTCTCTCATTCTCTGTTCAGGCCCATTTCTGCTCTTCATACAAAACGCTTACTAGTGCAGATCTTATGACATTCAATAACACTAGGGTACAGAAAGAAAAATCACTACATTAGACCTTCAAATCAGGAACTATGCAGCGGTTACCTAGGCCTTTCCGCAAAATATGCTAACCTGCTGAGATCTTTTGCGAATGGTAATAATATTGTTACTTGTTAGGACGTAACACTGAAAGTGTAGTTTGTTGAAATTTCGTAACAAATTTTAATAACAAATTTCATGTTTCGATAAACGCTTTAAAGTTGCACCTAGCGTACCTATATTATACATATGTAAGTACCTATACAAATTCTTCGATGAAAAAAAAAGGTAGGGGGTAGCTGCAACAGCAGTGATGCAGCTAGTAATCGGATAACCGAAATGATATTTGCCGAGAGTCGGCTTCCCTGTGAAAGTACTAAGTGTTTTCTCTTAAAAATTAGGATTTGCCTGGTTTTAGGTTTGTCGTATTTTATCCTGAATTTTCTAGACCCACGTCTCAGAAAATCGTTTGCCTTGCTTGATTTAATAAGTGCTAAGGTAGGTAGAACAAAGTTAACTACCATTGCCAGGCTCTGTTTGAACCTCTTTACTTCTAATTCCTTCCCTTTCGTACTGTGGTATGAACTCCATATGCGCGTTTCCGCCGAATCTAAATAGCAATCAAAAATATCAACAAACGTGAATGATTAATCGGTAAAATAGTTGAGATTCTATCTAAAGTACTCCTTACCACCTGTCCAAAACTCCAAGCGTTTCCGCATTGAGGATATGAAACTCACTTACCTAAAATTGCACCTCACTAAGTATAGACAACCTTCAATGCATTAAATCATATCTCCTGCAGGGAAACAATATCCAATATCACCACAATCACCCTGTCATATTGATCATTCGAAATTGATAACCGAACTTAAATTAAAAAACTTCCAATAATCTCCTGACAAAATGCAATTTATTCCTCTCATACAACGTCGTTCTGCTGGCACAGCAGTTTAAAAAACAAAAAAAGGACGGCCTCTTTTTTTTTTTAATTATTTTTATGCAAATATCCTGCGCATATTTTTACCCAACATGCTCCCATACGATTTATCTACCCCCGGGTTGCATTACGCCAACTCAATATCACACCCTATGTGCTGCAACTATACATACATGCATGTGACCCGAAACAGTTTAATTTGACAAAAGAATTGCGTTTGATAACACTTCATACACTCTCACAAACATATACATATCCCTTGCTCTTCATTTGCCTTATAGAGTTACATGAATGGAATGTCCTTCCTTGTTCCTCCTTTCGTTTTTCCATTTCTTCATAATTTTTATTTTTTTTTTTTAGTTTCCACCACCAGGCCCCATTTTGAATAGCAGTGGCATTTATCTTCCTTCACATTATAATCTGCTCTTATTGCGCAAAAGGACTACACCACCACCAGGAGGGACGAAGGAAGAGTGCTTCATTTCCTTTGGAATCAAGCGGAGAGCCATGCCGGCGGTGTCTTGTGAGTGTCTTGCAGCTTCCTCATCCTCAGCCAAAGTTCCTTGGGCTCGTAAAATAGATTTATTGCGAAGACGCGCTGCTGTAAGGACGCACGTTCTTGCACCAACCGAGAGGGGAGAGAATCTACGAGTTGAGGCAGTAGATGAATATTTTTGCTGTCGCATCCCACTGGGCATATATCCTTGGAATTATTCCTTCCACCCTTGTTGCCATCACTCTGTGTGTGTGTGTTCCGCCAAGTCCTTTCTTGTAATCATGAATATGTAGAACATTTTTCGGCATCTGGGACGACTTTAGATTCCCTTATTATTTCTTCCTCGTTGTAGTCTTCTTCGTCCTTATCTCATGGATGGTTTTCTTTTTCCAAAATTCCACCGCATTCACAACGTGTATGTGTGTTTGAGCTTTTTTAAGGACCCGTCTCCCCCGTCTCTCTCGAATAATACCAGAGTGGGTGTAGTACATAAGGACCTCGGGTATATGCTCAAACGTGCTTGTAAAGTTACCACCTAATATTGGTGAACAAAAAGACGAGGAACAAAAAAAAAAAACCAATAGAATCGAGAAAAAAGTGCCACCTTTTCCGTGCTAAAGCAGTGCACAGTGTGCTTAGCTTACTCCCCGAGTAAAATCCTGCAAAGGGACAAACCGAGACGGAAACTTTTTCTCAAGTTTTCTCGACTCTTTCTTCGTAAGTTTTTCGCTCCACCAAAGGCAAATACTACACAAAGTTGTACCGCCGCCTCTTGTACCGCACCCCTCAGTTCGAAGAAGAACTTCTTCGTCATGGGAGTGGTGATATGGAATGGTGCCGGGAATGTAGTAGATTCCTTTAAACGTTTTCCCATCCAAACAGCTCCTTGAAATGATCTTAACGACCAATAAGAAGTCGTTTCGAAGAGTTGAAATCACGCTATGAGCATTTCCACTGCGTCTTCCTTGCCAGCGCACAAGGAGTTCACTCGCTGGCACACTGGTACGTACGTATAGCTGGGTATTGCTTTTCTTTTACGAAAAAAGGGGGAGGTGTGGAAAAATTTGTACTGTGCCATGAATGTGTGGCGTAGAAATGCTGCCATTCGAGTGGTAGTAGCCATAATCCTTCTATTGGCCATAGAATGCTATACCAACAACCATCAGAGTCTAACGATAATGTGGACGTAAATGTGCTACTAAAATCAATAAGAGTGTCACCTTTCTGGGAGGCAAGGATTGCTTGCTTGTTCTGTGTGTGGCGCCTGAATGCTCATGCGCTGGGATTTTCTTTCAAAAAGGTCCTTCGTCGTCAACGTCTTGGACTTGGGTTTGGCTGTGCTCGCAAACATGTGAGGTATATGTATTTGAATAGCTTTATTGGCAGTTTTGTAGGGATTGCGGAAGAATTTCACACAATTTTTTGTAATTACTTTTATTGCAAGCTAGGATTTGGGGTTTGCGGATTTTATTTTCCGCATTTCTAAGCAATTTTAAACGATTTCTCTTCTTTTAAAAAAAATATAATAGAATGGGATTTGTTGTAAAATGATGCTTGGCTTATGTCACAAGAAATTGGTTCGTCTCTGTTGAGATGGTATTTATTGAAGAAGCAACATATGTGAGGTGCCATTTTTATGGGAAGGGAGACTAGATCTGATATAATAATAATAATGTCCCTGAGCTCCTAGGTGAGTGTAATTCTGCATGTCCAGTGGTACTTTTCCTAAGAGGTCTTGATTGTCGCATTCGGTGCAGAGCGCTTTAATTTACCATGTGGCTTCCAATCTAAAGTTTGTATCTATGAGATTGGTTTACGTATCATGTGCCCTTTACATCCTGTCCTTTGGGTATCTGATTATATTAAATGCAACTATATGAACACTATCAACAATTCAGTTAACATACATATGTATGTACATGCATTGTACGGGTACAGCACGACAGATAAAGACTAATGGAGATTCGATGAAGGTTCACCTTTGCAAATCGTTGCTACTTCGATTTGGTAAAACAAATGGTATCAGAACTCCTTACCAAGGCGAGAGCCGTATGATAAGAACGAAAATTTGTTGGAAATGAGAAGGAAAACCGAACCTTGAGTGCAAAGATCCAGCGATTGCAAATGCCAGAGCTCTTGGTCTGGCAAACTGGAAGGAAAGTGTCCTGAACCCACGGCGATGGAAGACTGCCCTGTCTCAGCCAGAGACTGTACATGGTCTAAGAGAGCCTGGTACGGAAGTAGCATTCAACGCTTATCCTTAAGGTGTTTGTTGGGACTACGCAGGATAATATACGACAAAATAGAAACTGTTGCTTACGATTACCGAATCTGGTTATGGATGTGTGAAACTGGTAAGATGTAGAACAGGCATTTGGAGAACTGGTATGTAGAATGGACTTGGAGCGTAGCTGAAATAAAGTTCTTTGATGAAACTAACAACTTTTTAATTGAGGAGGAGTTTATATTAAATGGAGTGATGTGTATGTAATTGATTTTGCTTAAATACCAGGACATTCTAGGTATAATCAGTGGATACCCCAGGGATTTAGTTCTATTTTTATATGACTGGTGGGAAGCTCATAAAATGGACCTGTGTCGGTTAAAGGAGATTGCAGGTACCCAATCTCCTTTAACAATCTAGATATTTCACCAAAAATTTCATTACCAGTGATGTCCTTATGATGTGGGACCCGGAATGGTGGGAGTTTTAGTGGACAGCAAATCTGCGTAATTGTAAACAATTTTAAACTGTTTTACACCCAAAATTGAATGATTAGAGAACTTTAAGGCTACTTGGCTTACTTACTTACTTTGGTGGCGCTACAGTTCGGGGTGAACGTGGGCATCCACAAACTAGCCTCTCCAGTTAGTCCCGTCCTTAGCTAACTACCTCCAGTTGCGCACTCCTAGTCGGTTGAGGTCCCCTTCTACTTGCGCACTCCACCTAAAGCGATGTCTTCCTCTACTGCATTGTCCCTCCTTGTTAAATTCAAAGACTCTACGGGCCGGAGCATTTATGTCTATCCGCCCCACATGTCCTAGCCATCTTAGACGACTAATGCGCAGTTTTTTGACTAGATCGTATAGTTCGTCGTTGAACCTCCTCCTTCAAATCCCGTCAACGCAAACGGATCCGAAAATTTTACTAAAAATCTGTTTTCTCGAAGCGATCAAGGATTTCTCATCCGCTTTAGATAGAGTCTAAGTTTCAGCGCCGTAAAGCAGGACTGGGATAATCAAAGCCTCATCACCTTGTCTTAATCCTTTTTTTGATATCAAATGTCTGGGTAAAATCGTTACCAACCTTGATGGAGCAGCGAGAATTCTCCATCGTCATTCTGCATAATCTAACGAGTTTGGTGGGGATGCTTTCTAAAAATTCTGTCATATGCTGCCTTAAAATCGATAAAATGATGATGGGTATCGATTTGGACTTCTTGGGTTTTATCCAGGATCTGTCAAAATCTGTGAAAATTTGATCGACTGTGCCCTTTCCTGTCCTGAAACCACACCAATATGGGCTTATCAGGGTATTGACGAAGGATTTCAGGCATTCAGACAGTATGCCATACAAGATCTTGTACCAGATATTAAGGTGACTAATACCTCTGTAATTGGCGCAATTCAGGGGATCTCTTTTCTTATGGATCCACAAGGCTACTTGGATGCGCACTCTAGAACAAAGATCGATGGCATAAACATGTGCTTGAATGATGATGGTAGTATGTCCAAGTGGTACAACAGAATTGAAATGTCGGTCGTATATACAAGCGCCCATTAGTTTAACAATTTCAGATCCATCCTTTGGTGCTTCCAGCTGAGGAGTTAGAGATTATTCTAAGAGAAGCTATTCGGGATTACGGTTTTGAAAGAGCAGCTTAACTTGATCATTTATCTTGCCTGTAGTTTATATTTTGAAGGTCGTCAGGTGTTCAAAAGGGATTCAAGCCATTCTCCCTTTGTGGGCGTTAGGGCCTCTATATCGTCTAAGCACCATCAAGTAGCATTTCTACCAATGTATCCCTATCTCTTCTCTCTCCAACTATTCTGCATTTATCGTAATTCCTCCTCAACTCTTCTGCAGCAGCCTTGCGATATGACATTTGTCGAGTTGATGCCATCGATGGTTGGCCTCATACTCCAGCACCGACTCCGTCCTCGGTTTTGGACCCATCCATGAAAATTGACAACGATTCGTGATTGTGTCCATTCAGTTCTATCTGTTATTGAGAAATTGTAGCCCATGTGAAATTGTAGTTCTGATGGTCTACCAGCACAGCTTTTCAAACATGGTGCTGATGATTGGGTAGGGTACATGCACCAAATTATCAACCAAGTATGGGTGGATGAAGTCATGCCGGATGACTGGCCTATCAGCTCTATATGCCCCATCTTCAAGAAAGGCAATCCTATGTCTTGTAAGAACTACCGATGCATATCCCTGCTTAGTGTCGCATATAAGATCTTATCCAACGTACTGTGTGAATGTCTGAAGTCTTTCTGCAGCACATTAATCGGCACATACCAGTGTAGCTTTCGGCCCGCCAGATAGACGATTAACCAAATTTGCACACTAAGGCAGATCCTGAAAAAAAACCAACGAATTTGAAGTCGAAACTAACCATCTCTTCGTCGAATTCAAAGCCGCATACGATAGCATTCATCGTCTTGAGCTCTACAAGGCGATGGCCGAATTCAAGATTCCGGCTAAACTGATCTAGTTGTGCTGCATGACGCTGAAAAATACGCGGTGCAACGTGCAATTCGCAAACAGTTGCTCTAACTATTCAAAACATGCACCGGATTTCGGCAAGAAGATGCGCTATCCTGTAACTTCTTCAATCTAATGCTGGAACACATAGGGCGCAGGGCAGGTGTGAATATGGGCACTATTTTTAACAAATCTGTCCAGCTGCTGGGATACGCAGACAACATCGACATCATTGGTCGCCTAGGACAAAACGTCACTGTTGGCAACAGTAACTTCGAAGTGATTAAGGAGTTTACCTACCTCGGAGTAAATATCAACTCCACGAGTGACACCTTAGAGGAGATTCGACGAAGACTTACCTAGGAAACCGCTGTAACTTCGGTTTGGCAAAACAAATGGATTCAAAACTCCTAGCTCTGAAGACGAAATAAATGTTCTACAACGTTGATCCTGCCAGTTCTGCTGTATGGAGCCGAGTGTTGGACGATAAATAGGAAAGCAGAGCAGATTTTGAATACTTTGAACCTCTGTTTTAAGGATCAAGCTATCGCGGGTGCCATAGCGCTTGGTCTAGACAATTGGAAGCAGCGTGCCCGGGATCGAAGTGAGTGGAAGGCTGCCGTGTCTCAGGAAGAGACTCTTCACGGGTGGGGAGTCCTTTAAGTACTTATTGCAGGCACGGAAAGATTTGCTTGCTTTCTTAACCTGCTGTTCAATATTTTCTTTGCAACTAAATTTTGATTCGAGAATAGTGCTTTGATACTTCCACTTAAATATAGCGAGAGTACCTGTCCATTCAGTTGGGAGGTGAGCGAAGTCTTGGACCTTGGTTTTGTGGTAAAAGCAAAATTTCGGTTTTGTCTGACTTCTCGCGGCCCATGAGTGAACTTTGTCCAGAACGCTCTCCTTGAGTTGTCTTATCACTCAGAGACACTTTCCCGAGACTAAAATAAGCACACTGTCATCGTACGCAAGCACTTTGAATCTTTCCATGTCTAGTCGCACTAACACTTTATATATCCACAGTAAAGTAGAGTAGAGATAATACCCTCCTGAGGAGTTCCTTTTTTTACGGGGTTAGTTAGGCTCCTGTTCTTTTCATTGGCTAATACACGTAACCTTCTGCATCTACCTAACTCGGCAAGGGATTCTTGAATAGTTTGAGTGTTAACGTTGTTAAGGGCACCGGCTATGTCTCAAAAGGTAGCAAAAGAATAGTCTTTATATGTAGTACGAAGTTTTTCTACCTTACCCATCACATTATGTAAGGTCGTATCTGTCTCTTACCCTTTGAGGTAGGCGTACTGCGATTTTGATAGAAGCGTTTCATCTAAAATTTTACGGATTGCGATTTCAAGGATACGCTACAAAGTTTTTAAGACGATGGAGGTTGGACTAATAGGTCTAAAATTGATGACCTCCCACTTTCAGGATGAGAACCACACGGACACGTTTCCAGGATTTAGGGATATAATTAAAGCCACAGAATTGGTATGTCTTGAGAATCTTCAGAAGGATGGAAAGAATACTGTCGAAAACCGAGGATTTCTATGGGAATAAGCTGTTGAAAATCCAGGAGATTTTGTCATTCTTTCTCCATTTTACGAGTAAGTAAAATTTATAAAACCGCTAGTGTAGAAGTAAGTCCTAGAAAAAACCTATTTCGGAGTCTGCTCTGTCGAGATAATAGTTGATAACTATAGGTCAGTTAAGACTACAAGATTCAATGCCAAAATGGATCCTTTCGCCTCAATTTCCGGAATATTACCAAAAAGACTTATGCATCTTAAAGTGTCTGGAAAAATTAGTGTACCTTCGCCGTTCTTTGTCATTTTCTTTGTTACAGTTACAAGGACTTTTTAAAAATCCTCTGTAAATCCAATCGAACTTTAGCCATTACTCACCAGAAATAAAAATCC
Organism: Xylota sylvarum; assembly: GCA_905220385.1. Taxonomy (NCBI): domain Eukaryota; kingdom Metazoa; phylum Arthropoda; class Insecta; order Diptera; family Syrphidae; genus Xylota; species Xylota sylvarum. Next base: position 46,271,664 of record LR999958.1, read on the forward strand.
ATTGTTCTGTTCTAATTCGTTCGTTCGTCCTTCCCCTTCTATTGTATCAACTCAACTATGCTTGAATTGAAAAGGATTATATTAAACTTTTTAAATTGCTAAAAAAAAAAACGAAAACAACTAAATCGAAACAAGAATAAGAATAAGAGTGGAAAAAACTCTACAAAAAGAAGAGAACAAGAAAAAAGAAAAAACCCCGAAACGTTACGAAAAAGTTTCTCTCCCTTGTTATTTTTAATGGGATGCAATAATCGTTAAATGTTTGGCGCATTGGAATGATACCGAATTTCGGAAGCTGTCGAGACGGAACGGGGCCCCGCCGTAAGGCAGAGAACACTGGATGGGGAGTTCTATACACTTTTCCATTCCAGTGGATATCTGTTTAAAATTCAAAGGATTTTCCTTTTCTTTTGTGTGTGCAACTAGCAGCACATTTATATGTGATGTTAATGCAAAACAGAGACATATAAATGAGACCCGGTCTGGGGAAATGGGCGAAGCGGGGAAAGGACCCACATGAAGTCAGTTTCAGTACCTGTTAGCATTTCTCTATAAATATTTTAGAATTCAAATCAAGATTTTGCGGACTTTGTAAAATGTTCTTTGAAAGCGTTCTGAATGGGGGCTATATGTGTACCTATCTGTGACATAGTCTACGAAAATGTGAGCATTTGGTGTTAGTTGACATTGTTCTGGGTATGATGACGACGATGCAGTGGTAACTTCATTGTCACATATGGAAAGGTGTAGATTTAAAATTTTAATTTAAGGACTCTCGCGATAGTAGTGAAATAAGATTTGAAACATATGCACTGCTGGAGGGAAAGTGTATTATGGTTACAGAATGTTTAATGACGGAGAGCAGTTGAATATTTAATGCAAGTCATGTGCTTTTGTATTGTTAAACAGTAGGCACTTTGTTTAACTCAATTCTCATTGCTTTTGATAAATCTTTAGCACTGAGCCAGTATGCAATAGCGTCCTGAGCTTGGGGATCAGAGAAGAGCTCACCACTTTGGCAGGCCTCTATGATGGCATTACGTTCATAAGTGTTTGCATTTAACTTTATCAACTTTTGTGGATGACTACCCACACAATAGTGTATCCAACTGTGGATTATTCAAGATATTTTCCCGGACTTAGATTTTGGTTAGAATCTACCTAAGCTTTCGAAACATGTTTGGAATAACACGTGGTTTTCAACTCGATTATTATTATCAAAGTGCTGTGTCAGAAGAACTTTAGATCGTCCGAAGAAAATCAGACGACTAGGTAGTCACTAGAAAGGGTAGCAACATTGCACTATGTGAGGTCTGAAGATAGAATTACTTCTTGTGGTATGCTAAGACATCTCTTTACACTAAATCTTGTGCCAGTACATTTCTGCTATCTCTTATATGATTTACTAGAACTTCCTTGCAGAAAAATGATAGAGCAGCAGGATATAAGGATTAAATGATTGATTGGGTATAGCGCCAATGATGACCGAAGAGATTTTGTAGATTTACTAAATTTTGTAGTGTATAATAGTGAAGTTATCAACTGGACCTCTTGAAAGATGGACGCGGAAAAGGGTATGGGTTCTCTTGAGGAGAAGTTTGTTTTAACGATTAGGCTGGGTTGGTAATATATAATCTGTCACGGTACCCAAGTATGGACATCTTGCAATAGTGCGGTGGCCCGTGTCGTCCTCTTTACAGCTGTTTCCTTTAGGTGTAAGTCTAATGGGAACAGTGCTAGTATGATATTAAGAGCTGCAGTCGGCGTGGTTCTGATGCCGCTGGTAGTCCCTATACATGCTAAACTCAGTGGATGAAGGCGGTTTTAAACCCCCATTTTGTACGAAAGATGTACATATGTACACGTCCTTTCTGACGTGTTTTCTTTCCAAGTCAGCTTACGGTCGACTACGAGTACACAGCCCAAGTATCTCGTCTGATCTGAGATTTGGTGGGTGTGCCCTTAAGTCTCAAGGGCCCGATCTGTGGGATTGTTTACTTGTTAGTGAAGAGAATCACCTCTGTTTTGACGGGGTTAACGTTTGATCCACATCTTTCCGCCCATTTGTTTCATTGAAGTATTTCGTTGATGGTGAGTATGAACTTACCTGCCACTACATATTATGACGACATCATCCGCATATGCAACAACTTTGACCTCACATCGTTTTAATTTCTTTAGATTCCGTTCACGACCAGAATCCATAGTAGAGATATACCCTCTATTCACTTTGCGGGATGCTTCTAGAGGCCAGTGGATGTACTTGGGAGTTATACAGTTCTGAGTTGATGTATCTCGTCTTGAGCATGCATTCAACCCAGTCTGAGATAACTGGATCAATGTTTTGTTGGTCCAGTGCTAGGCATATAGATTCAGATTTAACAGATAGATCTAGATCTATATCGCGTGAATTCTTTGTGGAGGAGTGAACTTTCGATCCATGTTATCACCTAATGCAGGACTGTCTCATCAGATCGGTCTTTAGTATCGAAGTGTTGGGCTGGGGCCATATCCCTAGGACTAAGTTTGGAGCGAATGTGTAAATCTATGAGCCTTTCAAATGTCTTGAGTGGGAATAAAGTAAGGCTAATAGGCCTAAAGTTTTTTGGGCTACTATGTATGTATGTGAGGATTTGCCTGCTTTGGGTATGAAAATGACTTTGACTGCTCTCCAGGCTAGAGGAATATATAAGCAATTAAGAACTCTTGAAAAATATTCTCTAGTCACGGACTGATACACTCCTTGTGGTTTTGTAGATTCAGGGCCCGATGCTATAAAGGGGGCAAAGGAGTCAATTGCCCAGTTGATTTTCTTTACTTCTATAATCTGTTTGCCCAGGAGGTGTTTTGTGCTGTGTTTTGTTCTGTCATAGGGGCTTTCTGTGTGTGACCTAAAGAGGAGTTCTAGGGTCTCAGAGCATGATTCTCTCCACGATCCATCTGGTTTTCTGATGAATCCTGGTACTGTGAGTTCCTTTGAAAGGATTTTCCGTTGCTTAGCTGCGTCTCTAGTGGACTTTATTTTACTCAGAACTTTCTCCAGGAGGCCCTCTTGGCGTAGATTTTCTTTTTCTTCAAAACACCTTTGCTTTCCTTGTAGCAATCCCAATCAGCGGGATATTTTCTGCACTAGTCCACGTTTTACAGCTTCTGGGCATTTTGTCACAAGTTCGAAAGCTCGGCTAAATACCATAGGGGGCTGAATGGAAAGGTGAGGTAAGTATTTTCACCTCGCGATCAATCTCAGAGTGGGTGGTTAGGATGGGAAATTGTGGTTAGGTGGGAAATAAGACCCCTCGAATCACTAAGAACGTTTCTGAAATTTTCATTCCATTCAGTTCTTTTGAGGTTGCGATAAGGTCTTTGAACACAGAGGTCCTATACGAGTATTTGTGAGATGATGGAGACTAGTTGTAGTTGCTGCAGCATTCAAATGTTCGGGCGGTTAGAGTGCTCTAATGTCAAAACATTGTCTCAGATTGGTAATACGTTTACATAGAATTAAAGCGTATAACTTTTCATGGCTATGATAGAGTGATAAAGAGTGTAAGCCTTATAAAAACAAAATGGCGCGAAATTATGATACCCTTTATTTTTATACCTACTTATTGTTTACAAAAACTGATGAAGCTAAGGTTGAATAAGTCTTTTCCAACACTGGGGGTTGTTCTATTAAATGTTACCAGGTTCAACCCTCCACTTATTATCACAGTTAAAGTAAGAATTAATAAGGCTTAATGCCAATCCACTTAAAAGAGACTTTAAGCCCCGAAGTTGAATACAACCACTACGATAAATGTATCTGCAATCATATAAATTTTATCTGATTACAGTCTATACTCATGGATGTAGTTTATTTATAATACCATTAAAAATATATGTATAAAACTACCTATGCGTATGGCAAATGTATACCCATTAGATTAGATAACCTTTTCGGAAATGGTTTCTTCATAATGTATGTCAGGTGATAATGACTTCCTCATGTGAACTTACTCGAATCAGTAATTCTACAGAATAATTTTCGCAAAAAAAAAAAAAAAAGAAGAAACAGAAACGATTCGCATTAATGGCATTTCGGCAAAATTCCATCGGGAGATAAACGCATAACCCGAGGCAAAGGCAAAGGCAAAGATACCCTTAGTAACGAATGACGATGGAAGTATCTGATTCCCTTACCCTAGTTAATTTTTTTTTTTGCTGCTGATCTCTCTCAGTGGGCTTTGCTTTATGGTTATTGCTGCATTAAAAAACGAGGACATCGAAAAAACGATATTGAAGATGGAAATATCCATTAACAGGTAGGGTGTGTGTGTTTTTTTTACGAAACCTTCAAGGAAATAACACGTGAAAGAGAATATTCGAATGACATTCAAGATATCTGGAAGATATTTTACCTGTAGGGATGTTTAGAAAGGTTTTTTTACTCACTATTTTTTTTATGATGTGTAACAATTAAAAAAATATTGGTCATATTTTTATGGTATACAGGCTCATTAACCTTGGCTATTATTTTTGTTGGATAAAGAAGAGTCACCTGCATATTCAATTTTTAATATTTTTGGTCAAGAATGCGCTTATTTATCATAATAACTTTACAACCTTGGTGCAAAATGGATTGATCTGTGTGGATATTAAAATATTTTCAAGGACATGAGCGTAAAAAATCATGTCAGTGGCAATATGACAAGTGTGACTCGATTCTCTATTCTGTTTTTCAATTCGAAAAAGTTCGAAAAATCTACCTATGTATGTATGTATGCATTTTTAGGTTTGTATGATAGCGTATCCGTATCATGTTTGCATGGTTGGTACTAATCAATCTAAAATTGCAACAAGGAATTGGTTTCCTGTTGTATTCTCTTGTTTCCGTAGAGAATGGCATTCTTGTAGTTCGTACACTTGGGCATATTCGGTCCTTTATTGTTTGGTTTGGTCATACGATAAAGGATAGCGACTCATGATCTTTGACAGACTTCGATTTTAAGCGTTAATATTCTGTTTTAAGAGATGTCCGTGTTACCAAAGCTGTACCATATTACGATGTGGGAATATAATGAACCCAATTTTTCACATCTTTTTCTAACAGTTACCGGGACTAGGTGGAGCGACGATAACAACAACGTCTCCTATTCCAATCGGCTTCCTTAGTTCAAACCACTTAGTGCGCTTGGTTAGTGTAGGAAGGTACTCTTGTACCCATCGCTTCCAAAAGATGTAGGCATTCTGTTGCGATACAAGCCAATTTCGGTGAAACGTTGCTACATCGTCGTTAAATGGTGCAGATGACTTGGACCCATTCGAAGATCCAAGGAGTGTAGGAACTGCTGAAAGTGACTGGAATGTACATTAGCAGTCGACAATTCAGCACATATTCATCCTCTGTCAAACTATTTGGAAGAACTTCATCGATGGGATTCCTAAGCAATGATATTTTAGCAAGGACCTTGTTCACAGACTGAACCAATCTCTCCCAGCTACTACCATTTGGTGTTGACATTCGTAAACTCCTTGGCTATTTTATTCTGGTCGGTGCTTTGAGGCATTTCACTAAGTACCTCGCCGGACGGCAAAGTTACGAATGTTCATAATGCATGAATCAGCGGAGAGGGTATGGGCCACTTCGATGTGCGCGATTTGTCAGGCAAGTGATTAAAACACCAACCTTTTTTTTTCGTCTCGTCCAACAGCAACAATGATCGGTCCAAAGTAATCGACTCCCACGTATGAGAATGGTCGGAAATATGTAGTGAGTCGAACGGCAGAAAGTTCTCTCATCATTGGAGTATGTGGTTGCGTCCGTTGATTTTTGCATTGCTGACCATTCCGAAGTTCCTCACTAACAGCTGCTCTTAGGCGGGAAATGTAGTACTTCTGTCGCAATTCGTTAACAACTATCTCGTGATGATAGTGATGATACCTTGTATGTATCTCTCGGATTATAAGTGACATTATTTGTTGGTTTCTTATTTTTGGTCGTTTTACATCAAACTCGCAAAGAACTTTGCAGGCATTAATTCTATCTTTAAGTCGTAGAGTTCGGTTTTCATCGATGTACAGTGAGAGCTTGTACATAAGACTACATTTTTTAAGTAGGGTATACCTCAGGGTATACCTACATCCTGCGCTTAATTACTTAATTAATAATTATGCGCTTGTTTCAAATTGCAATTGGATCTATCGACCCCATCTGAAGTGGTCTGCGTACAGCTTTAGCATTTAGATTGTTGACGTTCTAAAAACCTAGCTTGTAATCCGGACTAATCCCTTCCAATCTGAGTAGTGCTTTAGGTTTAGTATGTATTTTCGATGTGTATCCCTTGTAAATACTTCTGCGTGGTGACATGAATGATTCACTTTGATCTCCTCAGAAATATTCGCGCCGAGATATGGGTCCTCAAATTTTGGCCATTTTTTTTCTTTTTTTCGGAGAAAAGTTGGTCCGTTTAGCCATTTACTGGTAGTAGAAAAGTTCAGACGGGGTTGGCACTTTGTGCCATCGTCGGCTACATTTGATTTGGATGGAATCCATTTTCATTCCAAAATTCCAGTTGTCTCCAGAGCCTCGCTAATACGAAATGTGACGAATTGACTGTACTATCGATGAACAGACCAAATTCAGAAAAGTAAAATTTTGGAGTCAGTCCAGAAGTAACGCCTATTAACCTTGTTCGAGTGTTCTTTCAAAATACATCCTACCAACCTCGTCCCAAGAACGTCGGGTTGCAGCTTCATCCGCGGGATACAAAGCCACTTGAGTTTTAGCGGCTACCAGATTAACGTCGATTTTGCCTTCATTGACAACTCGGAAGTACGTTAAGTACAACTTCACTTGAACCCCCGAAAGCTGTGACATCTAGGTAGCATTTTGGTATCTAGACGCCTTCTATACTGGGTAGAACTTTGAGCCAAGTAAACGATTTCTGGAACTTCGCCAATGTTATCGTTACAATATATGTATGTATAAGTACCTGGTTGCAATACATCTTGGAGTATAATTTTCACATAAATGAACAAAAGGGTCGAAGGTTGTCATAAGCGTGAGAAGGAGTTCTCCCTTTGGTCGGGCATCTATCTCCCGTACAACAGATCCTTGTTTTAGGCATTCGCCTTTATATTGTACGTAAAGATGTCTTCGGATGTGCATCACCACATGCCCAATACTCCTTTGCCAGAGGAATAGCTTCGTCTTGGGTATCTACGCTGTACGTAGTAGCTTGCTGCCGCTGCTCTAGAAAACATTCCAACGAACTGTTAAGCGTTCAGATTTATAATTAACTGAGCACTACTGGGGGAGCAGGTAGCACCGAACGTCATCACAGTCATCACATACTCATCTCGTTTCAGAAAAAGTGTTGTGCGTCCTGATAAGGCTCACGAATTTTTATAAATAAAGCCTCTGCCAAAAGTTCAGAGGCGTAGATTCATGACGACGAGGCCAATTGACTGGTCTATTTCTGAAGATTATCTGGTCAATGAATATCGACTTCAATAACTTGATTGTGTGGCATGTGGCGCCGCCTTGTATACTTAAAGTCATCGTCTTGCAACTTATCCCTAAATTAACCAGTCTACATGGTCCGGTAGCATCATTAAAGAAAAATGTGCTAATGACCACTCCTGCATGACACTCTCACCGAACAGTACATTTTTGTGCGTGTAATGGCATTTTATAAATTGCTTCGGATTGTTGTTCTGCCCAAATGCAACCAATTTGCTTATTTAGGGCGGGAATGCTCCTTATCTCTTAAAATGCATATTTAGGGCTCAAACACTGACGTTATGTGGCAGCTGATGGTCATTCGGCTTCAGTTCTTGGGCCAAAGCGATTTTATAGAGATGCAGGCCCAAGATCCCCTTTACATTCATACATCCATATGTACATACCTACATATATATTTCCAAAAGTAACCACTGCAACTTAAAGAAATTAAGAGCAAACCGATGTGAATTCATTGCCATTATCCCTTTACACCATTATCTTCACCAAAACTTCATAATTAAGTCGTACTTACTTATCCTTATCCTTAGTCTCCCCTAAGAACAATTAGTTTTCTTAACTAACACAAAATAATCCCATTAGAATCATAAGTTTCCATTAGGATTGTTTGCACAACGACCAACCAGATTGCGTTCATCGTCCTTACGATTGTCTCTTCGCCCTTAATTGCTTATAAATTATATGGAGCGGACAAAATTCCGGGCATTCACCCCCCGAAAAGAAAAATACAAACATATCTTCGATGAACTCAATCACTACCGAATACAATAATACCAAACAAAGACCAAACTTCCATAAAACAACGCAGAAGGTATTAATAAGCCATTCATGTATGCGCCGTAAAGGACTTTTAACGACCACCCAAGAGTTCCTTTTTGTCAATTATACTCTTCCTCCACTGACGCTGAATGCAATAAAATATAATTTTGAATATTGAAATTAATTTTTCCGCCATGAAATGACAACTTGAACTCACAACCAGACAATCAGAGGACAATTGAGAAACAATTACACGCAATCTTGCCTGTGTGTTCGTAAATCCGTGCCCGCAACCATAAAAAAATCCATAAAATGTTCCTGGGACGCGTTCGTTATATACCTTCTTCCTTTTTTTTTTTTGGTTAGGTTGACTCGTTCTGCGCAAAATTTTACGAGTTCATAGCTCGTTATTTTTAGTGGTCGTAAATTAAGTAACGACCCCTGGAAGTGCTCCCGTGATTTTGTATACTTCTCGCATCCACTACTTGAGTTCGAGGGCTTCGGTCTCGTTCTAGTGGTTGGTCGGATGACTGGTTAACATTTTTATGAACGCAACTCGGTGCGGTGTCATCGTCGAGACATTTGCCATCAAACGAAATGACGCGCTACGGCTGGCTGTCGACGCGGCGATGATGCGAGGAGTTTGCGCTTCCTTGAGTGTGGCTGTTTGGCTCTGCCCAACAACTGTCAAAATATCCGTGGCTATGAAGAAGTGACATTTTTCGGCTTTCCCCCCCCTTCTTTGGTACGGTACAGAGCAGGATGAGATTTTATTCTCATTTTATGGGATATAACTGGTATTGTGATGACAACATTTCGAGAAATAATCGTAAAACCGAATTATAGTGGAGTTTGCTCTGTTTTAAGGCGTTCAACTCGTTAAGTGCTTAGCCATTGCTATGGAAGTCTTTTTTTTTTTTGTTTGGTGACATCTCGTTGTTGGTTTAATGATTTTTGGTGTCCTGTTGCATGTCTAGGAATGGATTCTAGAATAAATCTAATTGTTATTGCTTAAGTAGCTATTAAAATGAATCAAGGTCAAGGCCTTTGGGGGATTTTTATGGAAAGAGTGAATCGTTATGAGGCATGAAACTATCGGTCTAAATTTGATTGGGAAGACAAGTTGTATGCTATATGGGTCAATTGCAAATTGAGGGTTTCTTTTAAAGTCGTGATTATAAGAACGTGTTTTACTGTTCGAGTTCCGAACGGTCTTAGGATATACCTCTCGTCTATGTGGACTCTCTCCTGATAAGACTTGAAGAGACTGGTATCCACACTGTGGGATATGCCGACGATATAGCAATAATGGCGAGAAGCAAATTAATGAATATCACAGCAGATACCATGAGAAATGCTCTTTGAGTAGTGGATCGGTGGTGTCAGGAACAAGGGCTCTCCATTAATGCGAAAAAGACAGATCTTATCATCTTCAAAAGGAAAAGGAAAGATCTGGAATTTCAGCACTTGACACTTTTTGGATCGGAGGTACAAGTGACCAGGAACGTTAAGAATTTCGATGTATATCTAGATGCTGGACTAACTTAGAACTTCCATGTGGAAGAGAAGATCGAAAAGGCGAAAAAGGTGCTACATCAGTGGAAACTGGGTGCCACCGAGGTCAGCATACTGGATGTATACGATGATAGTTAGACCGATTATCATATAAGCGACAGTTGTATGGTGGCAAAAACCCTCCCAGAATACCGTAAGTCAACAGTTGGATAGGATCTAACTTTTGGCAGATTCATAGATCGCTGGTGTAATACGAACGACAATGGAAGTGATCCTAAGTTTTTTGCCGCTGGACTTAATTATTAAGAAAGCGACGGCATCGACGGCACTTCGTCTACACTGAGGTGCTAACTGATACTTGCGCGGTACTATCTATCGTTATAGGAAAATCCTGGATCTCGTGAAAACGAGATTAGAGAGTTGAATATGCCTATGAATGGAATAAAAAGAATGCGTGTTACCAAAGGTATCACATAACTCTTATCGAGGATGGAACACTTCTAGAAAAGAAGATTGAAGGATGGATTAAAGATGATGGATGGCATAGCGGGGACAGGTATCTTTTCATAAGAACTAGAACAAGCCTGTTATACTAGTCTGGGGAAATATACCTCAGTTTATCAAACAGAAATGATTACTCTGTTACATGCGTTGGATCACCTGAAAGAAGGCCAGGTTGCGAGACAGACACATGGAGCAAACAGATGTCAATAAATCACTGGCATTGAAATGTGTTCATAAACTCAATGGGTGCTCTTCTTGAAATGAGATGCCTCTGATCTGGTTGAGAGGGCACGTAGAGACTGGGAGCAACGAAAATGCGGACTCTCTAGCAAAGCAAGGGTCAACTTCGAAGTTCTCTGGTCCGGGACCATTTGCTACATTCCTCAGATGAATGGTAGGGCACATAATGATAAATTATTCTCTTTTCGTTTCTGTGTTTCATCATTTGTCCCAGTCCCGATTAACAGGCGGCCCAATCAAGTGGAATCCACTGTATATGAGCGTAGGCATTAGAGGCATTGAGATTATAAAGCAAAGAGTCAACCTCAAATGAAGCATACCAGTAGAGATAGAACGCCATATCATATCTCCAACTACTTATTCGCAGATATTTGTTCATCAGCACTATTCTGATCCACAGTCCCATTGTCGAAAGTGTCCTCTATGTCCTTCTGTGCAGTTAGCACATTCAATTCCAGAAACTTGGCAACCTTACTCTGTGCAGAATGTGACCATGCTCCTGCACAATGGAAGTCAACCAATTCAATAAACCGTCGATGTCGAGCTTGAGATCATATCGTTCCTTCATTAACCAGGAAAGTTGCTAGCCTCCAAATCCTCGCAAAAAGAGAATGCAGAATCTCAGCCGATGTTTTCGGTTCTGCTCCTAAAAACGTACCATCAATTATTTGCTTATGTTTAATGGAAAATGCCATTTATGAAGATTCTCCAGAGATTATAAACGGTGTAATGACAAAAGGATCCACCCATAATCCTTAAAAAAGGATAGTAGAGATATACCGTTTCATCAAAGTGCTTTCTATAATGCCGATGGATGGAAAAGGCCAATCGAATATTCACTTCATCTTTCGGAGACTTCTAGATATGTATCTATAACTGAAGTTAAAGGCTCTTAGTCGGAAACTCTTGCATAGACTCCGGAAAAATACCGATAAAACTATCTTTGAACTTTCTCCATGAAAGAAGCTAGATGAAATATGAAGCCGCAGCGGGAACACAAATATAAATGTCCCATCTTATGAGGACACCTGGGGCCTATTTCATAAAACTACAAGTGTTGTACTTCTAAACTTGTAACTACAAGCACAAATAAAGTGTGGAGTTGTAATTTTGTGTTCCATAAACATTTTTCAGCACTTGTAGCGTGGCAAATTCAAATTATAAGTAGCGATCAAAATGCTACAAGTCTATAAGTCTGTAACTACAAGTTAAAAATTATTTGCGAAGAACAACGAGTCTGCGGCTATACTTCACAGTTAAGCGATCACAGCACGTGATTTTATTAGTCTCTCTATTCTTGTAAGAAATTCACTTGTAGTTACAAGTCCGTCGCAAATAATTTTTGGCGAAAATACTTTTATGAAACAGAAAAGCTCGCCGCAGTTGTAAATTCACTTGTAGTTACAGGCCTGGCATACTTGTAGTTATTAGTGAATTGGTATTATTTATGAAACAAAAATTTGCACATAAATTACAAGTTACAAGTTAATTCACAAAGAATTATTTGTGTTGTAGTTTTAAGATCGTTCCATATCCGAAAGGACGTATTTTGTACATTCTTCCTTTTCTCTTTAGGGAAACTTGTTTGGATGGTAGTATGATACCATTACTAGATCAAAGAAGTTTGGTATATTCACAAAAGTCAGAGGGGGTCTGCCTTTCAGAAAAGTAAGGTTCAGTGCTCATCACTGGTGGATGTTATTGACGCCCTAATCCATATGAGAATAAAGTGGAAAAAGTTAAATTTCCATATAAAACCCTTTCTCCACCAGCTGTGGTATAGATTTTAGAAATATACAGGAGCACCTATGTACATATACCTTAATCGGGTGAGTCGAAACGTAAAGGTTTATTCCAATAAAATATCTTGAAAGTAACGTTCACTTAAATTCATTGGAATAAGTCTTAGAATCATAGTACCTGCGTTCAAAGTTGAAGATGAAGTTATAATCTTCGCATAAATCACAGTCCTAAGGCAAAGTGCACGGATAACTTTAAACATCTCAAATCCAATTAAAGTTAATGAACTACATATGTATATGCAAAAATCCCCATCGCATCCCCAAACAGAACAGAACGCATTCGCACCCTTTGATCAAGTCGAACATTTCAAACAATGAAATAATTTTAAAGTTAAAGCTTTTTCCTGGTTGTGCTGGAACTGCACCACGGAACAGTAATCATTGATATGCATGCATACATGCACACATGCGTCCTGCAATAAACCGCACCGCGCCTGGCCCACCCATTTTCAATTGTGCACCATACCATTGCCAGTGCCAGTGAAATGAGGAAAATGTTGGACAATATTTCCTCTTAAGCTCTCGAATAAAATTTAATGAGTTTTCACTCGACAACGAGTATACAGGATAATTCCTCCAATCCACATATGCACACTGGCACAGAACGAACGACATTCATGCAGATACACTGCGATGATAATAAACTAAGATAAAAACGAATAGGAATCGTTCGGATTGCGATTGGGAAGCAGGATTGTGTTCTATGGTTTATGTTATGGCTCGGATAAACAAAAACCAATTGAATTGTCCAGTGCGGAGGCTAGTGTGTGCTTGAGCGTAACAAAAAAGGATCAAACGGCGACCGGGAAATACACAGGACACAGAACAGTGCAAACAAAAACAAAACTCGTCGTCGCTGTTTTTTTTTTTAACGAGTTGACATTCCTTTTCCTGTGTGTATTTTCCTGTTCGTATCCTTTTTTTTCCCCGGAGAGTTCATGTTGTGTTGGTTCTTTTTTAGACTCTATTGAGTTTGTTTTTTTTTTTTCATATTTTTGTCATCCTACTGCAGACGTTTTCTTTGTTTCGACAATGATTCCCATGGTGTTAATTTTCAACTCTATTCCGTGGAATGTTTTATGATGTCTATAAATGCAATGGACTCGCATGCGGAACAGGCAGACACAGACATTAAGTTAAAAAATAGCAAGCGGCTGAAATACATACGACCAAAGGAATTTAGGTAGTGAATCGAATCGCATCACCTTCTGTTTATGGAAACATATTTGCTAAAAAAATCTACAGACAATCGATAGTGTAAACCGAAAAGCCGAAAACCAATATGGCTTTTAAAAAATGCATATACCCAGGTATATGTGATAGGTAGAGTTATTCCTTTTTTACTCTTTAAGGTAGACACTTTTCCCATGCACAATTCTGTCACTCATTTCAATCAGAACCACAGAGCACAACCAGACCTACTTTGTTCTTTGTGGAACTGAGATTGAGGATCTTAAATTTTTCTCTGTCAGTTTTTCTGTGCATAAATCCACAGAGTTATCTTGAACCCTCTGCTGAAAGTTTTGCAGATTCTGCATAGGTCGTTGGACTCTATCCTCCATTTACGGAGCATGTCCTGTGATTATACGGATAGAGGATCGATTATACTGATAGAGGATCGATTTATCTAATTTCGGCCATAACGTACAATAGGTGGCACAGTCCTCCCTAGATAACCAGGACAAGTTGGCCTCTTTCTCTATTATGCCGTCAATTATAGTATACAATTTTCTAATCAGTGGCAATATGGATGTGTCCACTTCACTGATGTTCATTTGTGACCCCATTCTTGCCAAAGCATCTGCCTTCTCGTTACCTTCAATATTGCTATGTCCCGGAACCTAGCAGAGTTTAACCGAATGATGTCCAATTGTGATCAGTGCATCATTTAATTGTATTAGATTTAATCGATAATAGAGCTGCTTGACTGTCAACGAAGATGGTTATATCCGACGGGGGAAGGTGACTGTTTTCTATGAATCTTTTTCTATTGCCAGGATTTCAGCCTGGAATACACTACACGCTTCTGGTAATCTGAAAGATTCCTGTAGTGCTTCCGATTGTAGTGCTTCCGAGTAAAATCCTGCTCCCGTACGTATCTCCATTTTTGAGCCATCCATGTAAACTGTGATCCCTAGATCGTTGTCTATACTGTTGGATTTCCACTCTTCTCGGCTTGGGAAGAGGATTGGGAGCCATCCGTGTAGACTGTGATCCCTAGATAGTTGTCTATACTGTTGGACTCCCACTCATCTTGGCTTGGGAATAGGATTGGGGAATCAAAATTAAAGTCGTTGTAGGGGACTATATAATCCGATGTAGCTGTGAAGTATTCGGAGTTATTTTTCCTACCCCTTGTCTTTGTTGCGTTATTATTACCGCATGTGCATAGGTGGGCTCTTTCCACAGTTTTGATTTTCTCAATCTGAGAGCTCGTTTCGTGGCAGAACCTTTGATGAACAAGTTCAGGGGAGGAATATGGAAAATTATATCTAAACCTACTTGCGGTGCGCTTCTCACAACTCCAGTGGTGCAGAGTGCTGCGAGCCTTTGCAACTTGTAGAGTTCTTTCATATAGCTCTTTATACTCGTTGCTGTCCAAGGACCCATAGGAGATGATGGGCCTGATAATTGCGTTGTACATCCAGTGAATAATGCACCCACCTTCTCCCAAAGGCCCTCTTACAAGCATAGAGAGCATTCATTCCTTTCTTTGCCCTTTCTTCAACATTTCTTTTCGAGGATAACTTGTAGTCTAAAATGACGCCGAGATATTTCGCCTCAGATGAGAGAATTAGAGATGTTTCCATCTAGCTTTGGTAATGTGAAGTCGCGTATCTTTCGTCTCCTAGTGAACAGAACAAGTTCAGTTTTTTGAGGATTGATCCCCAAACCGTTCTGTTTTGCCCACGTAGAGAGCTCTTTGAGAGCAGATTCCATTAGTTCACTGATTGTTGGCAGGAATTTGCCTTTCATCGGTATTACTAAGTCGTCTGTATACGCTACTTTTTTGATTCTCTTCTCTGTGAAGATTGTTAGAATTTTGTTGACCGTAAAGAGCCAAAGCAGTGGAGAAAGGACTCCTCCATGTGTCGTGCCGCTTATTGTCATTTTCCTTACAGAACTATACTCGATGGCTAAGTTGATGATCCTGCAGTTAAGCATGTTTTACTGTCAAATGTTGCAAAGCTTTCACTATAGAGTTTGCTTTTACATTATTGAAAGCGCTCTTAATGTCAAGGAACGCTGCCATAGTGTATTTTTTTGCTTCTAGAGAATGATTAATTTCCCTGACCACGCTATGGAGAACGCTATCCACCGATTTAGCTTTAAGGTAGGAATGTTGCGCTTGACATAGGTTTTGGGAGTTGATCAATCCTCTGATATGAATTTCAATGACTCGCTCTAGGGTTACCACCTTGTTCAGAGACTGTTGCAGCATTGCTGGTATAATTTCATCATGTCCCGCAGATTTGAAGGGTTTGAACGTATTTATAGCCCATGCCAGTTTATCTTCATTTATAATGTTGGATATCACTTCCTTCAGGTTATGTCCGCGTGACTTGGCATATGTTGCTAGTGTTCGGACTGCTGCCGGTGGTGGTTCGTTTCCTTCGTTTGGCATGCATGCGGACGATAGGAGCAAATTTTTATTCCGCTGCTCGTAGGGAGTTAAAAGAAATAGATTAATTGTTTTCTTCGCAAATATACAGGTTCTCAATTTACCTTCAGTATGTGGATAGTACAATTTATAGTTCTTGGACCTTAGTCCATGAATTTTACCATATCTCAGATAGGGTTCTTGGACCATGGATATATCAACGTCTTTTTCAGTCATGAAAACCAACAACGATGGGATGGGTTGAGAAAGGACCCGGGATAGGGAAACGGTGTGTGGGAGTATGGATTTCTCTATTACGCGCACTGAAACACTTGAAAGAAAGGCAAATAATATTGAAAATATCAGTGATCAGACACATAGAACAGACAGACGTTTGCCCTCCCCTGGAAAGTGTTAAACAAATCAACAAATTTTCAATTCAAAACGAATTAACATTGGTTTGGAAATGAACAGGAATCAGCAATGCAGGGGTCAGACACGGAAGATTGGATCCCGAAACAATGTGAATCGCTTCTGTACATGCATTTTAAAATGTTTGAATACCGTATCAAACATAAGATATGAACACAGTATAAAAAGAACATATGTTTCTTTAGCCAACGCCTCAAAGACCGTCTTCAGACTGTACTTGACGCATGCTTTGACAATTTTAAAGGAGGAAAACTGGCCCAACTTATTACTTAATTAACGTGCTCCCGAAACTCTTTCTAAGACACTGGTATCCGCGATTGCTTGGTCCATATAACAAAGGTTCGGCCTTTCTTGTCATCACAAACATGAAAACTGGGATTCGAAGATTCTCTTGGCTCAAGCGTTGTCGTCCATTTGCTCGATGTGCGCGAGCCATGTTCTTATTGGAATTTTCTCCTCGATTCGTCCTTTTTGCATAGGAGACCGAATATTCAACGAATTATTTTTCTTTCGAAGGACTTGTTTCGCTTTCTTTCAGCATTCTGCGCCATATAGTAAGACTGGCAGAATTAATGTTCTTTATAGCATTACTTTCTTCTTTCGTGTTAAGAGTTTTGAACCCAGCTATTTTGCCAAACCGAAGTAGCAGCGGTTTGTTAGTATGATACTTCGCCTAATCTCTACGAGTTCATTCGACCACTAGTGTGCCGTTCATAGAGTTAAAAATAACTCCGGAGTAAGTGAACTCCTTTACCACCTCGAAGTTGTAGCTGCCGATAGTGACGTTTGTCTTAAATGGTGAGCAAATATTGGTTTGTTTGTCGAGAGTCGAAATATTTGGTTTTTTCCTCCTTAACCCTTAGACGATAAACAGGGAGTGTGTTTCATCTTAAAATTCGTGGGACTTTTCCAGGATTTGTCTTAGCGTGGAGATTTGGTCTAAAGTGCCAATAATTGTGATGCAGAATAGCTTTATTACGTTCACACAGTAAACACAGCGACATTAAGGAGGAATATGGCTCTATAATAGGCGCAATATACTGAGCTAACACAACTGTCTTTGCGTATGATTTTGTCCTTCCATACTTTACTAATGATCTGGTGCATGCTCCTAATCAGGACATAGCCTTCATATTTGATGAGTTCCATTGGCGCCATCATTGGCGCCCGGCGGCTTTGTTGTTCTTTAGCCTATCCCAATTTGCTCCAAATTTGGAGAAAGAACTACTTCATCGACTGTCTACAGGATATCTTCTTGCTGTGTCACTCTTTGTGTCGAATGCCCGTTAAGTAAGTTCTCGAAGTGCTTTTTAAATACATCTACAATTCTCTGGACATCTGTGAGGTTTTATCCACTATTTTGAAGAGCCTATGCTCCAAGTTTGAACCCTTGGCTTTCTACTACAAATTTCAGTTAAGGTGTCTGCCATGAGACTCCTCCATATCCTTGAGCTGGATTGATCCATTGTACGCAGGGCTTTCTTTTCCTCCGGTCCTTTGACTCTAATCTAATCAGACAAAACGTAAAAAATTGATTATTTCTCGACTAAAACCCCAGCTAACTTTTAGTCCCCTACTTTTTCCCACTAATTAGCCAAACCACATTTTACGCGACCAAACAAAAAGAAAACTAAATAATAATAGAATGAATGAGAATTGCAAATGCCATAATAATTTCACAGATTTTCCTAATTTCTTCACGTTCGCAGACATTATAAGAACCTGCGTGCTCTTCATTTAATTATCTACAAAACCGACGAACCGAACCCCATTGCTTTACGGATTTTTTTTTTTTTTTACAAAACGAAGCACAAACTGAAAAGAACAGAAAAAAAACACAGATTCCTTAAAGAAACTTAATAAAGCAAATTATACCTATATATATTGGATAAGGGTATACAAATACTGCCACATCTGCAACAGAAGGAGTTGGTGTGATGGTACATTGTATACCACCCAAGGACCATTAAAACGGTATGTTCCATACAAAATACAATGTTCTTACAAAAACTCAAGATAAAAAGGGGAAAAGGAATATTAAAAAAAAAAACAGCAAAAGAAAGAAAAAAAAAAGAAGAAAGAACGCCTCGAAGACGTTATAACGACCATTAAAAGCAATTTGAAGCACGTTGTTCTATCTATTAAACGATAGAAAATATTTTCATTCTTCCATTCCTTGTACACTTCTAATAGCTATACACATTTTATAAATGTGTATGTGTGAATGTTTATACATCGAGGACACTCAGGACATGGGAATGAGAAGGAAAACAATACATTAAAGGCAATATGTATACGCATTTAGAAAATTTAAAGACCACTACGTGTTTCGATTGCGAAATCATATCGAAATGTTAGAGATGGAAATCCTTTAAGAATGTTGAAACACGATTAAATTTCTATGGAATCCTTGGTGTATGAATGTAGATATACGAGTACAGGTAATTTTGAAATCATAATCGCAGCGGGAGATAGGAAAACTTTTTTTTTCTATATAAATTCTGCATCTGCATTACTTTTCTACAAAAAAAAATCGAATGCGAAGAGGATTTGAATGGCCAATGTTGAACGATTTTTTGGATCTAATCCTGGAGTTACATACATATTTACATGAAGTATTTTGTAGAATAGAACTTGCCAATTCAAGCTAACAAAGCCTGGCTGTTCGTACCATGCTACAAGGCTACATAGCTTTTCCAATCTGAACTACAATTATGCATGCATATGGTATATGTCGGTTAGATAGTAAGAAATTAGGGCCATTTTCATACTCAAAACATATCCACTTGACTTCGAAAAGCTTCTGGCCAATATTCTATACGAAATATTTTCTAATAATTCTTCTCTTCAAACTAGAGCCAGTTTTTATGGTAATAACTAGGTGAAGTGTTTTATTTTTTAAACACCACTTTTGGAAGAAACACCACATTTGTTTCTCTCAATGTTACCGGTATGTAACCTGTCCCTAGGCATATAACGTATATACTCTAAGCCTTGGTACAATGAGATCTGCACCCCATTGCATTAAAGCTGAGAATATACCATCCGGTCCTGCGGTCTTGTAAGGAGAAAATGTTTTTATCGCCCCACTGACCGCTTCTGGGGTCTATTTCATAAAACTACAAGTGTTGTACTTGTAAACTTGTAACCACAAGCACAAATAAAGTATGGAGCTGTAATTTTGTGTTCCATAAACATTTTTCAGCACTTGTAGCGCGGCAAATTCAAATTATAAGTGTAGCGATCAAAATGCTACAAGTCTGTAACTACAAGTTAAAAATTCTTTGTGAAGAACTACGAGTCTGCGGCTATACTTCACAGTTAAGAGATCACAGTACGTGATTTTATTAGTCTCTCTACTCTTGTAAGAAATTTACTTGTAGTTACAAGTCCGTCGCTAACAACTTTTTGCGCAAATACTTTTATGAAACAGAAAAGCTCGCCGCAGTTGTAAATTCACTTGTAGTTATAGGCCTGGCATACTTGTAGATATTAGTGAATTGGCATTCTTTATGAAACAAAAATTTGCACATAAATTACAAGTTACAAGTGAATTCACAAATAATTATTAGTGTTGCAGTTTTATCAAATAGGTCCTTCGAGTTACTTACTATCCGTTCCTCTTCTGCCCTATCCATCCTGTTTGCTACTTGTTTCCTCAGAGTCCAGGGCTGACCTAACTTAAGGCTTCCCTTAAAGTGTATTTCCATGAGGACCTCATTTGTACGATCCAGTGTCTAAACAAATTTCCCCCTTTCTATCGCGAATGAGTTCGATTTTAGAAACTGGATCCGTCGAGACAATTTTCTGAAGTCTATTGACCTCAGCTGTGCTTCTCATATTCGAGCAAAATTTCGTCCACGACTCCCTTTAACGTCGTCGCATCGTTGCTTTTAGCTCTTTCTTCTTTGTCTTATACTCATCCCATGATTCAGGATCACCCCTTCTCATAGCATGATTAAAGGCTTTTCTCATCTCCTTCTTTAGAATTTGAAGTTCCCTGCACCACCAAGGCGTGAGGTCCGTTGGTCCTACCAAAGTCGGTGTACCTACTCGCCTCTTGGTATGCATCTTCAACAGCTGATTGTAAATGCTTCAGCTGCGACTCTACATCCCAAATGGTTTTCGGTATTTTGGGTACCTTCGCATTCAGTTTATTCAGATTCCCGTGTTCCTGGGAATCCTGACAAATTTCCGATCATTTTTCCGGATTTACGGATTTAGTCTGTCTGATCCATTACCTTCCAATTTGATATTCTATCAAGCATTCTATTACTACACAGAGTCACGTCAATAACTTCCCTTCGTCTTGCATCCACAAAGGTCGATTCAGTTCCTCTGTTGACAATAGTTAGCTCTTTGCACACTACAAACTCGAATAAAGCTTCTCCTCTGTAGTTATCGCTGGTGCTACCTCACACTGTACAGAGTGCTTTAGCATCGCAACCAATCGTTAGATCTTCGCTCCTATCCCTACAAACATTCACCAGAGACTTTACCTCTTTTGTTGGGGGAGGCTCTAGAGAGTCATTCCACATGTATGCAGATGCCATGACAAAACTGTCTGCACCTGCTCCTACTCGCATAGCGATAAGGTCCGGGGCACATAGTTGCGGCACCGCTTTAACTCCGTACCTCACCAGTACACAAGATCTAGGTAACTATTTCGCCAGATCGCACATAGTGTAAAATGGCAATACTTTCAGGTAGACCTCTAATTCTTCCTTTGAAGATTCAAGGCTCCTGCAGCAAGGCAATATCAATCGACTTCTCCAGAAAGCATCTGGTCAACATTGCTGATGCAGCTTTGCTGTGGTGAAGATTCAATTGAATCACCCTAAGTTTTTCTTGGTGCGGTTCAGGTTGACTGACCTTCTGTTTCCTGGTTTGTCCATCAGCCTTTCCACTTTTACGTGTACTTGATTGATTAACATGCCCGGACACAGGCTGTCCATCACCTTCTCCCCTTTCCGCCTCCACTACTCTGGCTTTAGCTGAACTGAAGGTCTCGGTATCAGTTTTGAACCGTTCCTTATGTCCTGCCTCTTCTGGGGTGGTTTCAGCTAAATTAGCAATCATATTAGTCAAGACCGATATGTCACTATTTCCTGAGACAGATCCTGCAAATGGCAACCTCTGCCTCCCTCTCGCCCTTTTCATCTTTTGCTTAAGCAAAATCATTTGCTTTCGCAGACTCCGCTCAGAATCAGGGTCTACACCGTCATCTTTGGGTTCGGTTTCCCTCCGGACTCCATTGTCCTCACACGCCGGGGAGAAATCACAGAGGAGGTAAGCATAGATCCGCATTAGTGTAGGTAACTCAACTAGTATACAACAGAGAATTGAGCTGCCCTTGAGAAATTACCACTAGCGGTTCAATTACCCCTGAACCCTGTATTCCAGTAATATCACTACTTATGTAACCACAGCTCCCTCGGCGTGGCGACTTACAACCTTGGAGTTAAGGTTTGTTGGATCTTAGTTTTCGAATCACATTCAGCTCTGCCAGAATAGTGTTAACTACCTGGTAGTGCATCCTGTGCCTCTAATTAAGCCACCCCACCGCGACAAGGTATCCAACATCCGGGATGGAAAATAGAAGTAGATCATCATTTTCAACCCACCCCATATGTTATTTTTGAACTGTCAGTATACCAGTTAAGGAGTGGTTCCGATTGAGGAATTTGAGGATTATCCCAATAGATGTGGATCGGAAGGACAACTTTGAAGGGGCGATTGAGATTTTCATGGACTCCTAAGTGAATACTGCTGGTAAAGGTATCAAAATAGTAAGTAGTTTTCATAACTCTTACATGGAAAGATGGAAGGTTTAGAAAGACTTCCGGTACGGTACGCATTACACCCGTAATGCCAACATAAGGCAATCTTTGCCGCTTTTGGAAGACCAAGTGTGTATAGATTTATTTAGTCTCTGCCCACATGTTGTTTGATAGCTGCTGACGTCATTATGTGGGTAACGTATCCGGTTGTTTATTAGTCCAAGACCCTGTCCATGTCGTTTATTATTTAAGCCTTTGCAACTATTCCCTGATTTTCAAAAGGAATTGGTTGTATGGAAATTAACTCTTTAGAACGATATGAAAGTAATTGGGAAAGGAAAGCGTGGGAATTTTCACCATCTGTGTGAGGTTGGAACTGATATCAAAGGCTCTAGCTTATGGCCAATTGGATGTGGTATCAGTACATCTTTCCGGATAGATGGTGAAATAGTCTGTCCGAAACAAACACAAGCTTAATGAAGCCGTGTTTCCTCATCTCCAGTCAAGCCCATCCATCCAAAAAATAAGACAATCGAATGAACTCCAAAATTTTAACCCAAAAAAGGACATTGGTTCAGTAGTACCTACCATTGGCCAAATCGAATCTGGATATCCCTTAAAAAGAGTAGGTATTGCAGTTATTTTAACTTTGCAATCCAAGCGGTCATAATAATTGATAACTTCCATCTAGACAGATGGAGATTGAATATCTTAAGAAGCTACCAAGGATCATGTAGCCTATGAAATTCTCTATTTATACTAAATATCTGAGTGAGATCAATCACTATTGATATAGTGAGATGTGTAGTCTATTACTGAAGCATTTACTTACCGCAACAACAGATAACTAAACAATTGCTAAGATTTGTGGGTTTTGACATGATGGCATGAGGGGTTACTAAAGGAATTTTCAATTACCACCTATATTTTGGTTGACAGTGAGATATCTAGAATAGAAAAATAAATTCACATTGCAATACCTACTTAAACATAGTTAAGACTCAGCACCAAGTCGCCTGGTAATGTGTTTGAATACTATCCAAAATTCGTTCCCTAATTCTTATTTATCCGTTAGCCATATTAGCCGTATACATATATTACTTTCGAAGTCAAAATAAATGAATGTAAAATCTCTTACGCAATGTCATACAATCAAAACTGCACTTATGTCCAACAAGTAAATTAACATTCAAACCGCTCGCTCGGTCTCTTGGTTGGGCATCCATTAACCTAAGTACAATCGAGACCATTCAAACGATTAGATGCATCGAAATTAATTGTCACTATACCTACTCACAGTTCAGAGAGAAACAGACTCTTCAAATATTTATTATAGACATGAAGTCACTACGTATTTGCCATTTTGCAATTGTATCTGTTACTGCGGTCTCTGTCGTAAGCTACATCCCTTCCATTGGGGTATATGCAGCCAAATTATTTGGCCGTTATCGGATTTTATAGCCATTAGGGTTACCTCATAATACAACAGCCTAACATTGCACCCTGGGCTATCCCCTTTACATACACATGGTATTCGGTTAAATGTCCTAGCACATACAGATACATATGTACATGAACGTCCGCCTGAGGCGGAGAGACACTATTTTGTCATTAAGTGCGGAATTACACTTTATTGCAAATTGCTTTTCTCTTCCTCATTTGATTGCAGTTCCATACAATTTCCGAATGCTTTCCCCACAGCTCGATTCGACGCCGACGTTCGACGATAATGTTGTTCAGGAAGGGTCTATGGAGTAGAGGTACACCTTAGCTGCGGGTACATCGATACAACAACGTGGCGGTTGTGGAGTTGGTAAAAGGTCATATCAATAAATTGCTCTCACCTAATCCAACGTGTGTATGCTATTAGAATGTTGTTGCTGTCGGTGTTTGATTTTGTTTTATTTTATTCCATATGTTCGTCGTTATAGCCCTCCAAGTGGGAGCAAGTCCTCTGCGTACAGAGCCAGAGCAGATATGTACACCAGCAGAGGAGGAAATTATAAAGATCTACGATTACATGATTTTGCATGTTCCAGGGCATGAAACGAACATTAAATGGTATCAAATACGCATAAATATTGGTATTATCGCACGAGAATGTGCGCAGATATTGTTGGGAATAATCGGTAATTGCTTGGTTGGAGATGGTAGATACCGTCAAGTACTTACCGTCTACATATCTTCTCCGAACAAGTGACACTGTCACAGCTGCCTGTATAGTATTTTTCCACGAATATACAGAGGGTTGGGTATTTTTTATTTTTTTTTTTTGGTTTCATAACAAATTATGTAGTTAAATTGATAAATTGGCTCGTTTGCGGCACATTCAAACAAGAAACTACAACAAAAGATACATATTTATCTAGTAAATGAACACATTTCCTCTATTCCACCTGAACATTTATACACGATTTATCTTCCCACCACCGCCGCCGTCGTCGTCGCACCGGTATATAGTTGCTGTGAGAAACAGAAACACAGGTAGAAAGAGATGACCAAACATTATCGCAGATAAAAAGATACACCTTTTGTGTGCCATTGTTGTATCTATATTAGATACATCCATAAATTCCTGAAGTAGAATGTAGTCAGAACAATGGTCATCATTTCCCAGTGTGTTGAGAGCTCTGTAGGGGAGGAAGTTTGTATATTCTTAAAAAAAAAATGAACTGACCTGCTAGACTGGATGAAGTTTCGAGGCGTGGCTGTACAGTTTGTGTGTTGTGTTGTGTTCGCCATTATAGCAATGGTCAATGATGGCGCGGGATGTTAATGGCCGTCTATACTGGTTATATGATGTGATAATTATATGGATAAATCAAGTAGATTAATTTGTAAAGGATGATATCTCATTGAAAACACAACGTTTATAAGAATTTTAACTTTTTGTTTGGGACCTCCATTTATTACAAAGATCTAAGTTTATTTTAAATTTGTATTAGGACGAGGTTTTGAAAATTCTTTGGAACAGATATACAGAAGTAGAATAGTTCGAATAGGTAGAGATTGTTATTGGTAGTTAAACTTTTCTAAAATACTTACAATGATACTACTTAGAGGTTTTATATTTATCCAGTTACTTGCTTACTTACATAACGGGCTACCGACCATGCTCGTGATTGAAGAGTCTCTGCCTCCTTGATCCCGGACGCGCTGCTTCCAGTTGTCTACGCTAAGCGCTCTGGCATCCTTGTCGTTTCGAACCTGGGGGCTGTGATTTAAAGATTCTCTTTCCTGGAGCATTATTGTCTATCAGCTCGATGTGGCCGAGCCACTGCAGTCGACGTGTTTTGGTTTTTTGGACTACATCCACTTGTACATCTTGGTACAGCTCATAGAGTTCCCGGTTGTATCTTCTCCTCCATACGCCATTCCCGCATATGGGACCGAATATCCGACGAAGCATTCAAAATCTGCTCTGCTTTCCTGCTTATGGTCCAACACTCGGCTCCATACAGCAGAACTGGCAGGATCAAAGTTTTAAAGACCATACATTTCGTCTTCCGAGTTAGGAGTTTTGAACCCATTTGTTTCGCCAAACCGAAGTAGCAGTGGTTTCCTAGGATAAGTCTTCGTCGAATCTCCACTAAGGTGTCATTGTTTAGAGTTGATATTTACTCCGAGGTAGTAAACCCCTTAACCATTTCCAAGTTACTGTTGGCAACAGTGAAGTTTTGTTCTAGGCAGTGAACAGATGCTTCTTTGTTTGTTGACAACATGTAAGTACTTGGTTTTGTACTCATTCACTTCAAGGCTAACTCCTTTCGCCTGTTCTTCAATTGCCGTAGAATCCTCTAATACGGCGCGCTGGGAGCGACCGATGATGTCGATGTCGTTTGCGTATCCCAGCAGTTGGGCAGATTTTTAAAGATAGTGCCTTCAGTGTTCACACCTCCCCTGCACACTATCCGTTCCAGCACTAGATTGAAGAAGTCACATGATAGCTCATCTCCTTGCCGAAATCCGGTGCATGTTTCCGAATTACACGTTGCACAGCTGGATCAGTTTAGCCGGGATCCCGAATTCGGCCATCGGCTTGTAGAGCTCAAGACGATGAATGCTATCATATGAGGCTTTGAAATTCTTTGGTCTTTTTCAGGATCTGCCTTAGTGTGCAAATTTGCTCAATCGTCGATCTGCCGGGCCGGAAGCCACACTGAAACGTGCCGATTAGTATGCTGCATAAAGGCTTCAAA
Organism: Xylota sylvarum; assembly: GCA_905220385.1. Lineage (NCBI taxonomy): Eukaryota > Metazoa > Arthropoda > Insecta > Diptera > Syrphidae > Xylota > Xylota sylvarum. The sequence continues at coordinate 46,297,997 of LR999958.1, forward strand.
CATTCACACAGTACGTTGGACAGGATCTTATATGCGACATTAAGCAGGGATATGCCTCGATAGTTCTTACAAGACATAGGTTTGCCTTTCTTGCAGATGGGGCATATAGAGCTGATAGTTTAGTTATCCGGCATGGCTTTATCCACCCATATTTTGTTGACAATTTGGTGCATGCACCCTACCAAAGCATCACCACTATGTTTGAAAAACTGTGCTGGTAGACCATTAGAGCCGGCGGCCTTGTTATTCTTCAGCTTTTTGATAGCTGAACCGACCTCTTCAAAACTAGGAGGGGGGATGGATTCTTCATTGACTAGATGCGGGTTCTCTTCTTACCCTATCACTCTCTCTACCTGCCCATTAGGGAGCTGCTGGAAATGCTGCTTAAACACATCTACTATTCCCTGTGCTTCGGTGACTAGGTTTCCTTGACTGTTTCGAAGAGCTTGCGTTCCGGGCTTGAAGCCAGCTGCCAGTTGCTTGGCTTTCCTAAACAATATTCGGATGTTGTTCCTTTTCACGGGACTCTTCGATATCCTTGAGGTGAAAGACTGCATGGGCCCTATTTTTCTTAGGAAGGATCTTCTTATCCTCCCTTCTCCTGGTTCAATAATCTTCTTTCGCTGCCCTTATTTGTGCTACAACTCTTGAATGTCAGCATTTTCTGTCACCGTCTTTCGACGCATGCATTCATCATCATTCCAAGGGTTCTTTTAGATGATGTTGAGATACTGGTTCCACAGATTGTTGGCGTTTGTGGATGGTCATCTTAAGTCGTCTTAGCCGGTGTTTTTGTTGGTAATAGAGACTCAGTTTTTCCCTTATATAAGATGAGACTAATTCGTTATGTGCGTACCTCAGCAGTTGGATCGATTCGTTTCTCGAGTAGAGACAATGACTCTGTAGATGGAGCCTATGAAGGTGATATTCCATTCATTGGACATGCTTACGTCTTCTAGCCGAAAATTTGAGTCATATGTACATCCTGCCATATGGCTAGGTAGACATAATAAAATTCGGGCTTCTTATGTTTTAGCTTCTTGATAGCAGGGCCTAACTGGTAAGAGGACGACGATTTCCTCGATTTAAAGTTCGTAGACTAAATACTCTATGCGATGAATTCACTTTCATTCTCATATAGTAGCAAGAGTACAGAAAGATCTTAGCATGGTCCAAATTATTAGGCTACTTTATATCAACGTGACTGCCAGCTATCGCCATTTAAGGCAGTGATAAGTTGTGATACCACCTGGATGATATAAATCTCCATACGTGAAACTATTTGGAACTTCTAATGAAGCGTAGTAGACTCCTAATATCATAAAGTTTTAAGTCAAGGTCCCCCAATATTGTTGAGAGATGGAAAACAGCATTTCTCCTGTCCATTCCCAAAAAGACAAATCTTCCTACAACGACTGACCTATTCCGCTTTCATATGTCTCTTCTCTCAAAGGTCATATTAAGAAAACTCCTCAATGACTTGCAGTATTGTTGATTTGATGGTATGTACCTACATATGTCCTCACATATATATATCTCTACGAAAAGTTGAATGTAAAATTGTGGCGCATTTTCACAGCATGGCATCAAGCTCTTTTATCGAAATGGATTATACCTTTATGACTGAGTTGAGTTCAAGTTGTTTTAGATAGATTCTAGTACGCAATCCACCATATAAATGCTGGTTTTCCCCAAGGTTCCTTTTGTTTAATTTTCCTTCTAATCCAGTACATTCTAGGTTAGCGAAAGCACTCTCAGCTTCTCATATTCGTTTCTAGACTCACGTCCCTGCTCTTCGGCCATAGGACTGGAGATACAGCCTTTCATAAAATAGGGTATAAATAATGGAGTAGCATTTAAGTGAAACCTAAGCCAATATCACTGAATATCTCCTGTATCGCCGAAATCGCAAGTCTTGTCATAGCCGGTATGCGCATCAATGACAATCTCTGTTTTCTAATCTAGCTGCGACAAAGCCAAACCCAAAGCTCGAGTATATACCTCACATCTAGTCTAGTGTACCTAATACCACTTTCCAGCTGTTAGAAATGATTCAAAACCGTGCGGTAAAACTAATAGGAGACAGTAGAATAAATTCAATCGACTCGCTTGAATACTGAGTCTGCCCTTGTTTTACACTTTTTCAAAAGCAGTGTCGCAGCGAGCCAATTGCTTTCTGCTCCTTCAATAGTTTGCTCGCAATATACACTACGTCTCGAATGATCATCAGTATGTCATCTAGCCTATCTTCGGTAGTACTATGAAGCTCAGAGTTTCTGTCCTGAATCGTCAGACGCGAATGTGAAGTATGTAGGTACTCCACCCTGCTCTAACTTTCCCTACATGCATCGGATTCTCCTATATTCTTCTCTTAATCTTCCCACCGCTTGTGCTCTGTGCTTATATTATAAGGGCAATCATAGAACTCTTAGTGCGAGTGTATCATATATAAAAAAAAAGTGGCGACACTGGATCCAATGGTCGTTAGCCTATATAGCTGGTAGAGTTGTAAAAGAATTAAATCTTTTGGGAGGTTAATTCTATTGAAATCATCGACAAATGATGTGAAGTCTTTTTTCTATAAATGATTGGGATTTTTAACATTAATTCAGTGATTAATCCATTAAATTTTTAGCAATCACTGAATTGAAATCATTTTGGAAGTCAATTGAATTCTCTTGATGTAAGTCGAAGTCAGTAGTGAATTCACTTGCCATCAGTTAATTTGGGCACCTTTACATTACGTTTGGTTCATCCCACAGCGCCAGTTCTGCCCACTGGGGCCCACTGAGCACAATATATCAAAATCTTAATCTTCATATCAAGAAAGGCTAGGTTCTTACCCATCCCACCCAAGTCAGTGAATTCATTTGAATTCATTTATATGTAACGTACAATGTGTCTGTTTCCAAATCTTGATAAATTTTTCACAAAAAATTCAGTTTTCGTTATGTAAGTCATTAGATGTTGACTATTGAGTCTTGTCAGCTTGGTTGAACAATTTTACACTCTTCTGTTTTGTTAAGACATTAAATACCAACGTATCTTCACTGCCTCAAAATTTGCATCTCGTCCACAAATGTCTCATAATCAGACATCAAGATCAATATAATCCAAACCCTGGCATCAAGTGAATTAAAATTATTGCAGTTGAATTCACTGACTTTAACTGATTTCAAGTGAATTTAATACGCACTTTAACTTACATCAAGTGAATTCAATTGACTTCCAAAATGATTTCAATTTAAGGATTGGTAAAAATTGAATGCATGAATCATTGACTTCGCATTCTTTTTTGAACTTGATTACTCCAATCAAAAATTTGAATTCTTTTTTATGAATTCTGCGAATGCATTTCCAAAAAATGCATTCTTTTACAACTCTGATGGCTGGTAACTGCTCAATGGTTGATTGGTGTTTGTTGAGCGTCATTCGCACCTTCTTTTTGTTTGACAGTCGAGCTGTGGATATATTCGTAGCTGTGTATTTTAGGATGTCAATTGTTCCTCGCATTGATTAGCATGCATTTGATTTGGATGAAGATTACACCATCTGGAGATAGTCAACATCGGTTCGTAATATTGAGAATCTAGTACAACTAATTTTTTTTATCAATAATATAAGTGCTAAGGCAGCTCAGGATTTATATATGTAAATAAGTTCGTTTACATTACATAGATGTGCATACTTTTATAAAACACCATCCTTAAATAGAATTTGCAATTTTAATCCAATTTCGTACTTTTTTTTGCAACCTAGATGTTTTCTGATCACATCCTTTGCGCAATTTCAAATATTATCTCAAGCAATTTCACCCGACGACGGAAGTTACATGAAGAAATTTCATTTCTCTATAACGTTTTTCACATTTACGACCCCATCTACTACGATCTTAGGGGAACAAAAAAAACAAAAAAAAAAACCTCAAGTAGAGTAGTAGTAGTAGAAAAACTGCACAATGCGCTACATTACTTCGCAGCCAGGACGAAAGGAGAGAAAAAGTGGGCGGAAAAACTTTGACGAGTTATGATTATGTGAAAACGTCGTTGCTCCCTGTTGCAAGAGTTCCCCTGGTGTTCCTTCCGTCCTGTCCACTGTTGTCCTCATTCCTACCCTATATCGACACACACACACATACACTCTCGCATACAGTGAATGTTTGGAGAGTTTAATGTTGCTTAAATGGGTTCATATTTTCTTATTTAATGTAGCGAAAATGAACTAATGATTTACGACACCGGGTGACTGTAATAATAATGAGAATTCCGAAAATGGCAAATGGTTCACTCGTGAACAGTAGATTTCCTGTACGGGGAGAGCAAGGAAGTTATAATGCTTTTCTATCTTTGTTATAAAAATCGCGCGAAAGTGTTGCGAATTGAATTTGTTTTTTATGACAAAAAAAAGAAATCAGTAGACAATCTATTTATTGTGGAAATAAAATTAAGAAAACTACACTCCAGAGGCTAAATGTCTAGACAACTACCATTCAGGTTCGTGTGTAGCTGTGTTTTGTGTGTGCGACTTGACTTGGCTTGGTATGTCCATTAGTAAAGTTGTGTAGGGAATGTCGTGTGGGCGAGTCACTTAATTGAAAGGAGTGTGTGAAGGCGTTATCATGTTCGGAGAAAGCAACCACATGAGCACTAATGGATTGAAATATAAAACAACAAACGTGAGCTTTATGTCGTTGTCACTTTTATTAAGACGTCTTAAATAAATTGACTATCTTTCTAATTTTCTTTTTGCTTCGATGAATGTGGTTTAAAATTAACTATTGACTATGTTACGTATGAGTAGATACAGACCCATTGTGATACCCGTAGGAGAGAGATGTCCTTTGCCCATTGAGGATAGCCTCCAGTCCTGAATTAGGTGTGGTTCTCATGGCGCTTGTGGTGCCAATACAAGCCAATCTCTGTATCTTCGTAAGAGCCGCTAAGTTGGTGGTCTTGCTGGCAGACTGCTGCCATACAAGACAGCCATAAGTCAGAATAGGTTTTACTGTAGCCGTATACTTCCATAGTATAACTTTGGATTTAAGTCCCCAGGTTTTCCCAAACATTCTGCTGCACGTATAGAACGCAATAGTGGCTTTCTTGATTCTTTCATTAATATTAGCTCTCCAGTTCAGTTTCTTGTCAAGTATCAGGCCTAGGTATCTGGTGCTGTCCGAGATTCTAAGGGCAGTGACCCCTATGGAAGGTAATGTAAACTCAGGAATTTTCCTTTTGTTAGTAAATAGTACCAGCTCGGTTTTCTGTGGATTGACCCTAACCGACCGTGTCCAAGAATGCAGCTAAAGTGTATTCCTTATCCTTTAACGACTTCTCGATTGAGCTAACCACACAGTGCAGAGCTGTCTCAAAACTAGTAGGTGAAGTCTTTTGCAGTGAAATGACTTGCCTTACCAGCCTTGAGTATAAACATCATCTTGACCTCTCTCCAAGTTCGGGGGATATGCCTTTGTACTGCTCGCAGTACTCCGTAGCATGATCGGAATAATACCATCCAGCCCTGGCAATTGGTAAGGGGAGAATGATCTAATTGCCCACTCAATTCTTTCCTCTGAGATCAACTCCGCTGGTAGTTCATATTCCGTGTTTGTAATAACTCTGATGCTATCGACAGATTGAGTTATACTTCCTGGGAAGTGCGTACTTATCAGTAATTTTAGTGAGTCTGAACAAGATTCAGTCCAATTACTGTCAGGATTTTTGAGACGACACTACAGTCGTCGTTTGCCTGGAGAGGATTTTCCTTAGTCTCGCAGCGGCGTTTAGCTCTTTGCGTCTCATTTTTAAATTTTCTCTGACTGGCCTTATACTGATCCCAGTCTATGTTTGATTTTGTCCTCTTGGCCACATAAAGGAGGTTTTTGGTTACTTTCCTAATGTCTGCCAGCTCTTTACCCGACTATGGAGGTGATTTTTGTTTTTCCTTTTGGTCACCGGACATGTTAAGATTGAAAGCCTCTCTGAAGACCGTACTGATCTCCTCGGCTTTGCTATCGATATCCGATAGAGCCTCTAGAGGCACACCTCAAAATGAAGTCATCTACTATGGGCTTAGTAGAATCGTTGCTTAGAAACAGCGGAACCAAAATCACTGCTTACGCGAATGATGTGGTAATGCTAGCCCTTAAGATCCTGGACACCTGGACCAGGAAATGCGAATTGGTAGTAAATCCACAAAAAAACCGAATTGATACTATTCCCGAACAAGAGGAATATATCGCAGTTTAAGAAGCGAATCAAACCTCAGAATCTCTACCAGCAACAAATTAAATTGGAAAGTGAATATCGAGGAAAGAATTAAGAAAGCCACGATAGCCTTCTACTCGCGTAGTAGAATTTTTGGAAAACCATGGAGGCCAAATCTAAAAATTATCCTGTGGATGTATGTATAAGGCTATTGTAAGGCCTATTCTTATTTATGAGAACCTAGTATCCTGGCAAAGCACCAGCAAGGCCTTCACGAAAGTACAAAAGCTAGCGTGCATTATTACTGCCAGTGCAATGAGAACAACACCAATGGCAGGACTCGAGGTCATTCTCAACCTACTCCCGATCCACCTTTTATACAAGAATTGGTAGGCACAAGCGCCATAAGGATAAGTCAATCGGACAGCTGATGCAGGTATATTTTCTAATGCGCTAGGGATATCTAAATCAGTCAGCCACCCGAAAGTGGAGGTCCTAGCAGTGACAACAGCTGACCGAGAGACTGCGATGAAGGCAATACCATGTGAGGATATCATTTTTTTCATCGACAGCCCGGTAACGATAAAAGTGATATCTAATACAGTCGAAGCTTGTGAAGTGCTGTCGAGAAGAGCTTAAGGTTCTTGGAACACAGCATAAAGTACGACTCTGCTGGATCTCTGGTCATGACTGAAAGGCTCGGAACATACCGCCTTGCACACTTAGGTACGAAGCGGGAAATAAAGTTCAAATGAAAGCAAAAATAGATGAAGTTCTCTTAGCACATGTGCTACAACGAGGAAAATGTTACTTCTGTTTAGTAAAGATAAAACCAACAGACTGACACAAAAAGAAAGGTATTCCCTATCTACGCTCATAGAAATGGTCACGGGGGACAACACTCTGCGGTACCACATGAAGAAACTACGATTGACGATTGAATATCTTTGTAGAGAATACGGTGATGAGGAAGGATGTCCAAGAAGATACCCCCACTTCCTGTATTATTGCTCAAGCCTCTGGCAGGATACTTCTTCTAGGACATCGAAGAACTATTTATTTATATTAAATCGACAAGATAGTTTGTATATTAGACCCAGTAAGTAGCACACATTCCATCTTAAGCTATTATTGGATAGATAATCCTGCACGAGGTAATGGATACACCTTTCCGCCTATGGACAAAAAAATGCGGTAAGGATGGATTTCTCATCTCTTAGCTAACCGGCGTTGGATCTTTGTACATATTTCCTCGTGAAGAGAACAAGTTCGGTGTTGTGCGAATTTAACCGCAGTCCTCATTTGGTGGTTCATCTGGTTAGCAGAAGGAGATCGTGTTTGGATGTCCTTTCTAAGTTTACAAGAAACTCATTCACTACTAGGTTCCAGAGAAGAGGGCACAAGACATCACCTTGGGGTGTTTCTCGAATGAAATTTCTGGTAATAATTGGCCCTGTAACTAATTAATTCACCAATACTTCGAGCGATGTATTAACAGTCGGGCTTTAAAGTGCGCACGTGATTGCCTCTCATTTGGCAGATATGGAGAGACCTCTTTACAATCATGTGTAATTCCAGGATTTTTTGTGTCTCAAATCCAGAAGAAACGAGGCTTCATCGAGGCTTTCTAATCATGGCAGTGTATTTTAATCTGAAGGCCTACCCATTGTGAGGACATACCGAGAATTCTTCTCGTTGATGAAAAACACATTTTCCAATTTAGTAGCCAACGACTATCATTTCTGACATTCATGCGCTTTAGTACAACAAACCTGAGCAAGGGATGTGATAACCTAGAATATCCGAGTGTCAGTAGGACTAAATAGGCTATTCCTGGCGAACAGAAGCCATTTTAAGATTCATTGAAAATTTCGAATGTTTCGAAGTAGCTAAAAGGATCAATCACCAGCTTCACTCAAAATCTCGTCGTCTTCATTCCACGTTGTATCCGGTCCTCAAAAGGTTTGGTACTGTTATTGTGTCCTATAGGAGACGATTGATGACATTGTCTTACACCCAAATCGATTTAAACCAACTCAAATGCTTTTTCGTTTTGCACTAGACAGACTATCAAATTTACCCGCCAAAAATTCAGTACTAATGAAAAATTCAAATCGAGTATCTACAGAACGACAGTTTAATTACAATTTACAAGCTTTACCACATTACATATGTGGTTATCATCATTAAATAAATGAAAGCACATGTGATAAAACCGCTTAAGGTGTCAAACTTTCCATTCGCCACAACATTTAAAAAGAATTATCACACTCGCTACATAATTTTCAAATTAAAGTCTCTGTAGTTGAAATATAAATCAAAATGAATTATTGCGAACGGGGTTGTATTTCACATGTCCCACTGGAGTGGAATATAAAACTCACCAATCGAAGTGAAAACAAATTAATTTATCAATTATTAGCATATTCATTGGGATTTTATTAGCTTCTTGTCGCCATTAAGATATTCCATACACGGCAAGTGGAATCGTTTTTGAATTGTCCATTCCAGAGAATAAAAGATACATTTCATTAATTCCAGAGCCTTTTGTCCCACGTCTAATGGACGGATTTATTATTCAAACTGATAATTGAAAAGACCAGCAATTCCTATTCGGTTCTATGCAATTTTTTTTTTGCTTGAATTGATAGATAAATTCATGATAACACAAATTAACTCATTCGATCAGCAGATGAAAAGAGAACACATAAACGACAACATTTCTTTTAAGAAGAATAAAACTCGAACCATTATCATCGACTTGTGGTTCGTATCGATTAAAGTTGTCATTAAAATGTCATCGATTGGGCCATAAAATGCCGATTGAAATTCAAACAATTGCCTTAATTGGCCGTTAATAATGCTAAATGTGTCACATTCAATGGAATTTTAACCTCTTTCAAGGTAAATATTTGATTTGAAAAAAAAAAATTTAGTAGTCAGCTTTGGCGATTTTAATTGGCAGGCATTAAACTAATTTTTATTTTAAGTATTTGTTTGATTTTTTTTAAACTAATTATATGAAAGACTTGAAGACTTGGTTTAGTCCCTAGATTTACACACCCAAAGGTATGGTATTTGGAGCTAGATTAATTGCGAGAGAATTTGAATACTATAGGTACGCTAGCTGATATTTACCTTAATTTTTAGTAGTATTCCGAAATGTGAAGACACTTTGTTTGGAACATCGTAGCCTTACATCAACAACACGCTTTTGCAGTTACCTAAGCCAAGCCTTAGCCTTCCGAATTTTGGCACTTATATGTATTTCAAGACATTCTAGTGGAAGCATTGTTGTTCATTCATTGAATGTGGTCTTAACACCTTTTTTTTCATTCGTGATAGAACGGGGGAGATAGTTGAGACACTGGATCGTACAAATGAGGTCCTCATGGAAATACACTTTCCGGGAAGTCTTAAGTCAGATCAGCCCTGGGCTGTGAGGAAACAAGGAGCAAATATAATGGATAGGGCTGAAGCGGAAAGGATAGTAGCGCCAGAAACGGTCAGTGGGGCGATAAAAACATTTTCTCCTTACAAGACCGCAGGACCAGTTGGTATATTCCCAGTGGTGGGTGCAGATCTCATTGTACCAAGGCTTAGTGGTATATACGTTACATACCTAGTGATAGGCTACATACCGGTAACATGGAGAGAAACAAATGTGGTGTTTCTCTCAAAACCAGGTAGAAAGGACTAGACCGAAGCAAAGTCCTTCAGACCGGTCAGTCTAACATCAGAAATGATGTTAGACTGACCGGAAATGGAAAGAAGTGTGGTGGACCATATGGAGAGCACGGCGCTGAAAGCTTGTCCATTGAGTAGTAGACAACATGCATACAGAGCTGGCAGGTCTACAGAAACAGCGCTACACCAGGTGGTACGCGTTGCGGAAGAGGAGATGAATACCGGAGGATCGCAATGACCATAATAATGGACATTGAAGGTGCCTTCGATAAGAAATGCTTCGAAAGTCTGAGAGTAGCCTTAGAAGAACGCAGGGTTAACCTGAAAAGACTTGAAGAGATTAACATCCACACTGTGGGATATGCCAATGATATAGCAATAATGGCAAGAGGTAAAATCATGAACACCACAACAGATACCATGAGAAATGCTCTCAGAGTGGTGAAGCGGTGGTGTCAGGAACAAGGGCTCTCTATTAATGCGGAAAAGACAGATCTGATCATCTTCACATGGAAGAGGAGAGATCTGGAATTTCAGCCCTTGACACTTTTCGAATCGGAGCTGCAGGTGACCAGGAAGGTTAAGTATCTGAGTGTATACCTAGATGCTGTACTAACTTGGAACTTTCATGTGGAAGAGAAGATTAGAAAGGCGAAAAGGGTGCTTCATCATTACAAACAGGTATGTGGACTAAGGTGGGGAATCTTGCCGATGTCAGCATACTGGATGTACGCGATGATAGTTAGACCGATTATCATATATGCGTCAATTGTTTGGTGGCAGAAAGCTAACCAGAAAACTGTAAAGAAGCAATTAGATGGGGTCCAACGTCTGGCATGTATAGGAATCGTGGGTGCAATACGGACGACACCAACATGACCAATGAAAGTGATCCTAGGTATTCTGTCGCTCGACTGATTTATTAAGAAAGTGTAGGCTTCGACGGCACTTCGTCTGCACCGGGATGCCAACTGGCACTCGCGCGGTACTATCTACGGTCATAGAAAAATCCTGGATCTCGTGAAAAACGAGATTAGGGAGTTGAATATGCCCATGGATGGAATAAAGAGAGTGCGTATTAGCGAAAGGTATCACAAAACTCTCATTGGAGATCGAACACTTCCGGAAAAGTAGATTGGCGATATAATCATCTTTACGGATGGGTCCATGATGGATGACAGGTATCTTCGCAGAAGAACTGGAATTAGCCTGTCATATTAGTCTGGGGAAATATACCTCAGTCTATCAAGCCGAGATGATTGCTCTGTTGCATGCGTTGGATCACCTGAAAGAGGGTCACGTCGAGGGTAGAAACGTTACCATAGCACTGGATAATCAATCAGTGATTAGACGCATGGCCCAGATAAATATGAATACATCACTGGCATTGGAATGTGTTCATAAGCTCAATGAGTGCTCATCTCGAAATAAGATGACGTTGCTCTGGGTGAGAAGGCACGTAGGGACTGAGGGGAACGAAAAGTCGAACTCTCTGGCAAAGCAACGATCAACCTCGGAGCTCTCTGGTCCGGAATCATTCGTTACAATTGGCAGAGGTATGGTAGAATACCTGATTAGCAACTGGGCGGAACACCAGAGAAGGTGGTCAATCGTGGAAGGTTGCAGGCAGGCGAAAATGGCTATTAAAATGCCGATTGACACCACTCACAAAGAGGTTCTAAGCTTAGGGCGAAGAACACTGAAATGGGTGGTATCGTTATCTACAGGTGGTCATGGGAATTTCGGGTATCACCTTAAGAAGATGGGTCTTCTGGAGGACGACACCTGTGCACTATGCCTGGAGGAAGTCGGGACGGCAGTACACATATTGTGTCAACGTCCGGCGTTAGCTAGCAGAAGAACGGAGGTCCTGGGGAGCCACTGGCTAGAAACTCAGAGGATGCACCAGATTTCTGTTAAACAGATGCTAGCGTTGACACGAGGAATCAAAGCCAGAGAGGAACTGTGGAGAAATCCAGAGAGACTCTCCGGCTAAAATGGATGGTGGAAGAGAGACGAAAAGGGACCCTGTACAGTGGTCTAGTTCGTAATCTCTCCAACAATATACATATATATATATATATACATCAAGACCACGCTTGCAATTACCTAAGCCAAGCCTTAGGATACCGAATTTTGGCACTTATATTTCAACACATTCTAGTGGGAGCATTGTTGTTCATTCATTGAATGTGGTCTTAACAACTTTTTTGGCGAAACTCTAGGAGGGTGTTTAATTCATGACCAATTCATCACAATCGATGCTTTCCATTTCTTCAGCGTGCCCACAAGATTTACGAGCTTCAGTAATATACTACCTATCCTTCGTGTTTACAAAAGGTTACTTACCCTGAGCAGTATCTACTTCCGCACGGAATAGATATCGTATGTATTTTTCTTTTTAAATAGTACGAAGAATCGCTATCTATTGAGCATTGCGTATTTTTCAAAATTTTGACCCAGGGCTGTATCAGTTTTCACATAATCCGAGGTTCAATCATTGCCTCATTAGGGCCCAAGACGATAAATATTTTTACATACCACTTATCGTCTTATTTTCATAGTGTTGGATGCAATGGATAGAAACAGCAAAACTGGATTGTTTTTAGCTTTGTATAGAGTCATAATCATCACAATTTACAGCAATTTTTTACAAGCAAAGTATCTTAGGAGTGTCAAGGAGACAAAAGGCCTGCTATATGGAATGGAAACAAAACATCCAACTAGTTCGAGTCAGAGAGGGGGTTTAAACAAGGTTGTCTGTTAAGTCAACTCCTCTTTTCAATATTCCTGGATGAACTCTCAAGCCTTTTGTGTGGAGAAATCGGGTTCGAAAGTTTACGCAGATGATATTGTCATTTTGTTGGAGTCCCCGACGATGATACAAATGATGATAAATAGGCTACAACAATATTGCACAACGAGGAGAATCAAAGTTAACATCTGTAATTCGAATACAATGGTGCTTTGATATGGATCCCGACGGTAGTCAAGGAATGAAAAATGGTTTTGACACAGTGAAGAAGTAGAGACTGTGAAGAAGTATAAGTACCTTGGGGTAACTTTAACACCCTCAATATCCTTCAAAAATCATCTCCGAGAAAAAATGTAAAGAAGCAAAAAGGGCCATAAATTTTGGCAATTGGAAGGGTATTCTTGGCAAAAAAAAAAAAACATTCCACCAAGCACTAAATTTAAAGTTTATGAGGTGACTATGGGATCCATCATGTTCAAACTTCCTGAAAACACTGCAAACTATATGCTGCACATAGAAACCGAACTGTCTGTAAAGATACATAGATCTTTATCGTAAAATTGCATTTTCTCTATATTTAAAGGGAATATAGTACAAAATCGTTCAAAAGATCTGTGCAGGAGCTGTTACTCCATATTGAAAATGCCTCTCGTGCGGAATTTAGAATGAATGAACTAAAATGAAAGTAGGTGTATGTATCGGGTGCTTAGTCATGATCTTATGAAAAAAAAACTATTTTCACAACTAGAGAAGTTTAGAAACCATCTCAACTATTCTCAAAACCAGAGAGGAGTTTCTTCGGCTGAATTATATACCTACAACGAATCAAGGATAAAATAATGACTATAGCACACTGTTGAATATTTTTCAACGATTGTAGTTTTATTGAAAAGAGTAAACCTTCCGTCTAATTATGGAATATTATTTCCATTAAATGACTGCCTTTGCTGACTTGGCAGTAGGCCATCCTTCTAACCCATGTTTTTAATACATTTTCCATGGTTTCGGCCCCTATTTCACGAATAGCTTGACCAAGATCTTGTGATCTCTATTGACTGTAACGTTTCTTCCATTGTAATCTTAGAAGAAGATGCAATATTCTTCGCGCTCAGAACGAACTTATTCGGTTATCGATTAGCGAAATTATATACTTTCAAAATTCGCACTATTTTGGTAACACATCATCCACTTTGAAAGTATTTTTGTAATATTTCCCAACGTTGTTCAAGCGTAAATCAATTCACGAAAATATAATGCTGAGTTTCTCTCAGTTTCTTGAGCACATATGAGCTGTCAGTGTCAAAATAACATTTAATTCAAAAAGAAACCAATAGATGGCCCACCCTTAGTATTAATACAATTATCTGGCTTAGTAAATTCGTTGTCTGAATACTACATAAGACCAAAAAGTTTTTCACGGCTTCACCTTTTGCGAGATTTTGACATCCGAGAGTAAAACTGTCATAAAAAACCTAAAAACGAAAAATTGCCTCGGACACGTCATTAAACAGAAGGCCCCTTCCACTCGTGGGAAAAATATACCAGGGTCAACGCGAATGGTTGTTAGGCTGGGTCTCATGGACCTGTCGCACTAAATATTTCTATTTAGATGTCCTAATCTATGAATACATCCTGCAGATCGCGTCCTGTTGGTTTTATCAACTTCAGAAGGGCTCCCATTAGCCATTCTTATATTTCGGTCCCAAATCACCAAATTCCGTGATCACAATCAGAGCTTAACTCTACATTTGCATACTCACTCCGAAAGTCCTCATCTAGTGTCTCTAACTAGGACATATGTACATACATACATGTACAATAAATCGCAAAAGTAAACTTCTCCAAATATGAATCAAAATGTCTAAATTCTTGACTGGAATGTGTTCAAAATCTTCGTTGAAACGTATCCCTACTCATATGCATTGTTTCCGTGATAGTAAATGCACCAAATTAAGTAGGTATCTCTTTTATGTTATATTAGTTTTAGAGTCTTTCTCTTCCCTTCGCATACTAAAATAAGTTATATCAAATCATGTCTTAATTATTTCAAGAACAAGATGTTGCAACATCCAACAACATTTACCTGATTCCTATGCTATTCCATTTAATTTCTTTTCCTTGTCACATAACGACCACCACGATGGGAAAATTACTCCCTGGGTGGCTCCTCCTTCGTAGATGTACATACGTATGCAAAACAGGACGGTTGTTGTTTTATGCTTATTTGTTGAAAATTGGATTGAAAGAAACTTCAAACAAAGTATAGATATTCCCAAGTGGAGCATATGTTGGTTCGCCTTCTTTTTGCAGATGCTACACATAGCTTCGTATCTTGAACAGGGAATCTCAATGCTATCATGTACTTTCTCCATTATTTACATTAAAATTCTAGCAAGTTGCCGAGCGACGTTATACTCTTTTTCGAACCCTCTCGGAGTTTTGTCGCGATCGTGTGCACACACGTCCGCCATTCATTTTAATGGCCGCCGTCGGGGATGATTATACCGCGCCGTCGATGTCGCGCAATGTGCACAAGGGTGCATTAATAATTTGTTCTTATGATTTTCTTATTGCTAAATTATTACTGCTGAATGTTGCGATAGATGGGCGACAGTCAATTGGAAGTCATAACGCAAGTCGTTACGAGCAATTGGGATTTAGTGTCGTATACTCTCGTTACATGTGTGTGGGCTAAACATGGTACAGCTACAGATATGCTTGCTTACATATGTATGTATATAGAGCGTACTTGTATATTGTGCAAATTTATTTTTATTGTTACACTTGAACATCAATTTGGCGAAGTAATGAAATTCTTACTTATAAATTCATTCCTAATTGAATGTGATCGTAAATTGATATTCGTATAGTTATCCTTATGCTCTAGTGAATTCCGGGAGAAATGAACTAGTGGTTGATTTGAGTTGCGTAGGGTGGACGGAGGAGAAGATACATTCAAAAATGTATCTGGATGAACTGGCAGATAGGTACGTATATCCTCTGTCTCAAGGTAAAGTTTAACAAAGTAACGATGATGTGCTTTGATTAAGCATTTACAGTGACACAAATTTGTTCTTTTGATTCTTTGTTCTATAGTCATGAGGTGTTTTTTAACTCGACAGTGTCCAGTAAGAAATACTGTGACTATTCGAATCTGTCTACTAGTTAGTACTAGGAGTAGTTTCATTCAGCTTTCGTCTGGTAATGGCGAGCTTTGCTTTGCAGACAGTTTTGAATGCAGCACTTTACAGTGCTGATTGTTAATACACAGGATAGTCTGGACATCATCAAGATCGATACAGATCCTTTTTTTTTTGTTAGAATGTCCGCCATTTAAATTTATCCATGCATGCATACTGTTAACAGCGCATACTGCAGCTCCGACTTCTTCAAGAATAACAATCTTACATTCACCAGAATGATGCAAAGAGTGGTTCCACTTTCAATGAGATATACCATTAAATCACCAGTGAACCTACGAAAACCATACTCACTGTCATTAGGAAGTTCTCGTGGTCCAAGATATTTCATAAGCTGACCAGCGTTCGCATGACCTTGTGAGTACAATGGGTTGGTAGTTGGATGGAGAAGAAGATTCGGCTTTCTTTTTGGGATTTGCTTGGCAAATGCTGTTTTCCATATACTCGGGAAGAGTCCAGAAAAGTAGGACAGATGAATATGCTTATGCAGTGATTTTGCCAGCGTGGAAGAACACCTCTTCAGAATAATGGATGAGACACCAGCTGGACGAGCGAATTTTTTTATGTTAAGATCTTTAAGTACCTACTCTTGTTACTGTACGAGTCTGAAAGTGGATTTGTCCCGTGAAATATTCAAAATGTTCAAGTACAGGCGGAGGCAAAGCACAATCTGGGAGTTCACAGTGAAAAAGACTGTAAGCAGATAGGCCTTGTCTAAAGAGCTGTCAGTTGGAATGTCATTTTGAACGTGCGTTGGGATGGAGGATGAGGCACAATATTTTATGTTTTTGGCGGAAGACTACAAATTTTTACTACCTTTGGAACAAGTACATAAGTATTTTTTGCCTCAATTTTTGGTCAACACGACGAATGAAAGCATTGCAATCATTTCTGGCTCGATTAATTGTTTTTGATTATCCTCATAGAGGTAGGCTTTGTAAGACCGAAAACTTAACTCTTTCTACCTGAAAGCCTTTTTACAGCTCGAATCATACCACACGTTTTCCTTTGACTTGATGCTCTTCGGTTAGGAATATAGGATATCGTGTCAAGGAAAATGGTATTAGTGTTTATATCGGCGGCGGCTTAATGTCGCTATCGAGGAAACATAGCGACCGTTAAAAGGTTAGTTCTGTTTCCAGTTGTAGGGGTCTTAAAATATAACCTTGAAATTTTGACTAAAGCTAGAGGTTGGTAAACAGTTTTCCGTGATGGTAATTCCAAATAGTTCATCTTTGCTAATGTGTTTGGAGTTAGCATCATCTTCAACTATGTAAGAGCATAATGGATTTAATTATGGCTTTTTTGTATCTAACGATGGAGGGGTGGAAGGTTAAGGGTGACGTTTAGCACTGCAGTGAGAGTGCTTTTCAATGCACACGTAGTGCATATTGAAGTCTGTAGAGTCGGTCCTCCTAAAGGACAATTTGTCTGGTTATAGCTGTGTAAAGCCAAAGCGTCTTTTTGGGAAATATTCCCCAACTCTCACCAATAAGACTGGTCCATATGGAGATTCTGGCTTTGTCTATGGTTTTGATGAGATAGAAGGTCGAAGTGAGTTTTTCATGCACAAATGCCCTATCCAGAAGGTCCGAGATTGTTTCTACAAATTTACCAGTTCCATGTAGTATTGTCTACTCCTGTGTAGACGGAGTAGATGGAGTACAAATTATAGTATTCGCTGGCGACATAGCGACAGTGGTTCCTGCGAAACATATAGACGAGTTAGAACTGAATGCAAACGAAAATCATCGCATCTGTCAAACAATGGCTAGATTCAAAGAGGGTGGCTTTGGCAGAACAGAAGAGAGAGACAGTTCTTATTAGTAGTCGTAAAATAAGAGAGACGATGAAAGTCCAAAAGATACATTAAATAACTCGGCATTATAATAGTCGGCAGACTAAGCTGTGATAAATATTTGGAGTACATATCAAAGAAAGCATCAATTGTATACTCGGTGCTCTCCAGAATGGTGTCGAATGTTGGGGGCTCAAGAAGCATCAGGTGAATACTACTGTCTAGAGTAGTGAGCTCAACAATCCTCTACGTTTCCCCAGTTTGGTCGGAGGGCACTAAAACTTAAACAAAATCGGTTGCGGATAAACAGTGTCTATAGATTAAGAACACTTCGAGCTGTATCGGCCTATAGGACAATTTCCGGATGAAGCGGCTTACGTTATCGCGAGTATGATCCCCATAAATAAACTGGCTAATGAAGCTATAAGAATTCGGGACGGAAGGACCTTAAAACGGAAGGATCTTAAAAACTAAGAAGACAAGAAATGACAATATTATATATAAAGAGTGTGGCAATAAAGATGGAATACCTCACTAAGGGGAGGCGAACATACAGACTAATCCCCAGGGTAGAACAATGGATAAATAGAGGTTTCTTTGTCAGGCATTGGCGATACCCCGACGACTCGCT
Source organism: Xylota sylvarum (assembly GCA_905220385.1). Classification (NCBI taxonomy): domain Eukaryota; kingdom Metazoa; phylum Arthropoda; class Insecta; order Diptera; family Syrphidae; genus Xylota; species Xylota sylvarum. Next base: position 46,316,271 of record LR999958.1, read on the forward strand.
AGAAATGCCCAGCTTGCCCTGGATGCGATGGAGACCCAGAACACGTCGTTTTTAACTGCTCAAAGTTCCTTGAGGAAATACGGAGAATAGAAGGTGAATTAAATGTCGATCTAGAATATAATAGAAGTGATGTCGAAATCAGTGGGTAATTTGGATCGGTGGGCAGTTTGCACACTACTGACCTGAATGCAAATCGAGCTCAGATAGCCGGTAAAACAGAATAGAGAAGTATGCTGCAATCACAGATACCTGACTGTGGTCCTGTGGTGCGAGGGTCTGAGCTAGCGGAGGCTAGGTTTAGTCGTTACAAATCTGACACTATTGCGTAACTTGGATCGCGGTGCCTATAGAAGGTTCTTCCTCCGCTTACTAAAAAAAAAAAAAAACAATCCTGCTATGTGACTGAGAAGCATAGACTACATCAAGAGTGAATGAGAATGCTTTGAGATAAAACTACTTCGTGTGATCGGTCCCGTCTACATAAACAGTCTGTGAAGCCATGAGCTCTACGAGACATCGACCTATTTAGAAGAGTTCAAATACAATGACTAAGATAGCTGGGCCATATAGAGCGGAGTAGTGCTACTACTCGCAGAAATCTATTCCGGAGGGATTGAGCAGTAGAGAAAGACCTCACCTAAGGTGGTGCGGTCAAGTGAAAAGGGACCTCAACCGACTTGGTGTGTGAAACTGGTGGCAGCTGACTAGCGATCCAGCTGGCAGAATAAGGTTGTTGGTTGAGGCCCAGATCCTCCTTGGACAGTGGCGCAATTTAGGTTTGGATCGTAAGACCAAATAATGGACTGTGAAGAATTCATACACCGATAATTATCTGTACTCAGTTCCGTTGTTTGTCCGGTGCAGACTGAAGTTCCTATGAAAACGATTTGCTTTATAAGATCATCGTCCTCCAATTGTTGCAAAAAAAAACTGGTAGATTCAAAAACTGGTCTACTGGTTCGAGCCGAATGATCCGTAACTACCAGGAACTAAATGCCAACCGACTCGTTTTACCCTCATCTCTTAAATATTCCACACACATTTGATAAAAGAAAAGAAGAGACGAAATATGTAATTTCAAAACTATAAACTATTTTGGCTTCAAAATTAAATTCTAATCCCATAACTAATGGCTAAATATACCATATCGGTTCTCCCCTATCTAAAGGATTCTGCTGCTGCTACACTGTCAAACTGAAAAGGTCACATCACAACAAACAGTAAAATTTCCATTCATATCATCCCATTGAACGCACCTTGCATTGAATTCTAATAAAAATGAAAATAAGGCTCAAGGATATAAATGTACTACTACCGTGTGCTACTTGAAGAAATCAGATTAATGTTGCATTTTATCGCCAATTGACGCAGGTTGTTGCTACAAACAAAACGTCCTGCCTTTTTCCTTCTCCGTTTTTTCTCCATTTTATTGGTAATCCACTTAAGCAAATGACACTTAGAGTCATCATTACAAGCGTTTTTACTGCAGTAATGGCACATCTTGCACATAGTTTTCCCAATTTATTTTTATCCCTCAAACTCTTCAATAACACAACATCACGTTATGTACATCCTGTGTGCGGTGGTGGTGTGCGCGCACACGGGATGTTACTCCCTGGCAAATCTAAATTTAATCTTTTTTTTCTTTTTCTTTTTTTCTTTCTTCTGCAGGGGGATTTAGCAGAGGTAAGATTGCGTAAATATTTCTTTTTTCCTTCTCCTGGCTCTTGCTTGGTTGTGATGGTCTCCGAACAGACCTAATCGAAAAGGTGCAGAGGTAGAAAGGAAAAAAAAAACCAAGAGTGTATACCAAGAATTCGTTGCCCTTTCAAGAAGGACACAAAAAAAAAACTGTATACCGACCGACATATCCTTAAGATGGCAAGAGATTTACCATCCCTTCGTGAAAAAGAAGATAACACGCAGAGGAAAAGAACCAAAAGAACAAAAAAAATCAACACAGGGTCGATAGCGAGCAAGAAAAAGAAAACAAAAAGGACAACGGAAAAATATGGATATTGCTTTTTTTCTTTTTCCCCAGAAAACCACCCCTTCTCTAAGGCTCAGGCGGAATAACAAACAACAAAACACCATATATCGCCATTACCCTTGCCTAGAGTAGAATCAGCGGAGGCGACGGCGGCGTGCAGGAAACAACACCGAGGGTGAGTGATTCACTACTGCAAGCAGGGATGCTAGCTAGGGCTGTTTTCCACTACCACATACGCTATCGACCCGTAAGGATTTTCCACATTTAATCTAACGAAAACACTGCTCCTGGGTAATAGCTTTATCTGCCGACAGAATTATGGCCTCCATGGTGATTCATGTGCCCATTTGCGGGAAAAGAATCACCAGCGCGCCATCGTCATCGTCGTCGTCGTCGTCACAGCGATCAATACTGCAGCGATACCATGAGGAAAGAGGGGTGTGTGTATCTTTCCACACATTCAATGATGTCAGCAGAAAGAAAGATGTTCCCCGGATTGGTATTAGAAGCAATGTCAACATTGTAGGCTTGGAGTTCTATTTTCGGGTTTGGTCCCTTTGACATTTTCAACCCTCGACGTCAACGCAGGAAATCCTGCTATCTATAGATACACTCACACATCTATTCGGTGAATTGTACAGAGGAGAGCTGATTGTTCATACACTTCTGGTGGCACTTTAAGGCTTTTTTTTTTTAGAATTACTTACTCGTGATGGTGGCGATGGGAAATCTATTGGGTGTGTGTGTTAACCTATCAACATCATCAATATTTGTTCAAAGTGCAATCATCATGGGAGAGACCCTTCTGTTAACTACCAGTTACTGTCACTGTTTAATGTCCTCTAAATGTTTCAAACGTAATTTACGATTTCAATAACAATTATTTGTTGCTGTTTGTGTTTTATTTTTTTTTTTTACAAAAAAAAAACAAATGATTATTTCTGTTTATTTTGTGGAAAAGGATACTGTTTGTTTTTTTTTTCTATTGAATGGGATTACCTTTATACATACGAGTTTGAATGAAGAGTGATTATTTTTTAGAAGGATTATTGATCATTCAATGTATTTCGTCAAATGAATTTTAAAAGGCTTAAGGAGACGGTAACCGGCAATAAAAATCTACGCAAGTGCGTAACTTTAGACATTTTGCTAAGATCTGGGCTAAATGGAAAGGTCTGCTGGTTAAGGCCCAAGTTTACTCCAACGAGTCCCCCAGGTTTTGAAAGCACTAAGTGGGAACATTAAAAATTAATTCAATTCTCGATGTCAGAGCACATAAACACCTTACGGAGCATAATAGGGCAATGAGTCGAATACAGGTCACCGCTACATCTTGACTTTGAGAAGGATTTCGACAGCTTCAATCGAGATCCTATTTAATCAGGCTTACGCAGAAGAGGCATACCAGAAAAACGCATAGCTATTATCAAAGCTATTTGCGAAGGTCATGTTTTACGCAATGGTAGGATGTCGGAGGATTTTGAAGCCCAAACTGTAGTATGTCAGGGTGGATACTGTCACCGCTTGCATACTGCCTTGGTGTTCATAAGCGACGTACTCCATGCAGCATTGATAGAAAGTAACCATGAAATTCGATAGACTACTCGAAAACTCTGATGATGCTTGTCGATTGAATAATGGACCTTTCTCTGATGGCCCAAAATCTAGAAGCCGAGGTGAAGAAAGTGGGGCTTCGAATTAACACATGCAAAACTAAAATCCATCAAAACGTTCATAAGCTGCGCTCAACTCGGTATTGGCGGATAGGAAGTCGAAAAAGTAGTGAAAATTCTATATCTAGGAAGTTTCGACTAAACGCGGTTGGGCCAGACTGAATGAATGCAGCATATTCGGGAAGGCAAAAACTGCAATCCTATCCAAAGTGGAGAGAAGCAATATTCTCAGCACAAGAACTAAGCTGAGACTGTTCCGTTCCAACGTAGAATTAGTACTGCTATATGGGTGAAGTAAGGTACTTGGAAGGTACACATAAATGTATATCGCTATGAATTGTCTTGAGGATTTTTTGGTCTAAAAGTATCGAAAAAGTGGCAGCAGATTGAGCACATCCTACAGCGCAAAGACAACTTTATTACGAAATATGTCATGCAGTGGAATCCGCTCATATAGGCAGGTAGAACTGCGGGAGGTCCTCGAGGTTGAAAGTGTTCAACTAAGTAACTAACCAAATGAGCGCCGTGAGTGGTTAGTGTGTCGGACTATGGTATGGTATGGTATACTATGAGGGAAGGGTGCTTTCATAGATTTTAACCGATTTCAAGTGAATTCGCTACTGACTTCAACTTATGTATATCAAGTGAATTCAATTGACTTCCAAAATGATTCAATTCAAATGGAATGCATTGATCACTGACTTCAAAAGAATGGTGAAATTTTTTTAAATCGCAGTCTTTTTATACCCTATCCTAAGGGTATATTAAGTTTGTAACACAGAGAAATAATCGAGATAGACCCTATAAAGTATACATATATGTATATTCGTGATCAGTATCAATAGCGAAGACGATTGAGCCATGTCCGTCCGTCTGTCTGTATGTTACCACTTTTAGGGCCTTAAATTTTGAGCTAGGAGGCTTTTGAGAAGGAGAAGCATTACAAGTGTAAAAATATTTCAAATCCGCGCACTGCCACGCCTATTTTTGTTAAGACAAAATATTTAGATATTCAGGTTGTCTACAGTTCGCTCATTCATCAATTTTGTCCACGCCTACTTTTTGAGGGCGTTTTCATCAAAAAACCGATTTTGATGAAATTTTACATGTAACGTACTCAAACGGTCGAAGTTATCGTAATTCAGTGCTCTGAGGCCTAGTCTGGCAGCCATTGCACTTATAGGGCAGTGTCCAGTTAGTACACCTATTATGATGCTGATTTCTTTTTCGTTAAAAGGCAAAAGGTTTCAATCCTTTTTTCATTCGACGTTACCCATAAACTATTCTCATTTTTAGTACAGAAAGAGGGATGGCTACTAGTGATTGGGTAAACTTTTCAGTTCATTTAATGGCGAATACTTCGGCTTGAAAGATGCTACAGTCATTTGGGAGTTTGTATGAATCATAGATACCGAGTGATTTACAAAACGCTCTAGCGCCGGTTCCTATATCCATTTTTGACCCGTCAGTGTAGAGCTGGAAGTCCTGTGTAAGCATTTCTGTCTGTCAGGAAAAATAATAAAGTATTTATTGTGAAAGTCTATGTAAGGTTCAACATAGTCAGTTGTTCTGTCGAGATCAATTGATCTATATCTTTGGAGTATAGGTCCGTGTCCATATGAGCTTTGCTTTCATGTGCTTGAATGTCTAAGACTAATCGCGCATTTGGTAGCTGAGATTTGCTTTAACTCGTCCAGCGGAGGGAGATTAAGAATCATCTCCAGCCCTGTCTGAGGCGTTATGATAGCACATGCTAAGCGTTGTACCTTCATAAGTTTAGCAACATAGCTAGCTTTGTCTGTTGCATTCAACAATACAAATGTACCATAGGTAAGTATAGATCTTATGATAGCAGTATACATCCAATGGATTATGAGCGGTCGCAAGCCCCAGCATGGTTCCTACAAACTTGGCTTCTGGAGAAAGGGTCAGAGAGATTCCGTTCAACTTTGGAAAGTCAATTATTTTTCCTTTTCGGTTTTAGTTGAGTTTATACCTAGACCGTTCAATTCCGCTCATGGTATTTTATGATATTTCTTTCAGTGCAGATTTCATAATATTGCTGATTGTAAGAAGATGTTTTCCACCGGTCATAAATACTACATCGTCTGCGTATGCCATCGTTTTAATTCTTTTGTATTTAAAAGTTATTAGAACTTCGTTCAAAACTAGAAGCCACAGCAAAACTAACTCCTCACCATGAAGTTCCTCTTGTAACAGTTTTTTTTATAACACTCTTTCCGAGTTTTGCATTTATCACTTCATCCATACAATTTGTTAACTTTGCTTCCACTCCAAATTCGGTTAAAGCTGCTTTGATTGACTAAGTTTTCTGAACGCTCGTTCTATGTCTAAAAAGGCAGCCAAAGTGAATTCATTATAGTTAAGGGTTTTCTCGATTTCTTAGACAACGTCATGTAGGGGTTTCTCCACTCACTTTCCCGTCCGTGGGACACTGGGTCTAGCTTCTCACAACCATTCGTGTTATGCGTATTATATTCTTTACATGGATGGAAGGGACCTACTATTTGATGCCATATCCGAAGGTCAATTTTTTGTGACAGTTTTAGATTAGGTTATAGGTTGTGTAGGGTTAAGAGTTCATCATAAAACACATAGTGGGACCCTCGCGATCACTAGGGAACCTTCACGGTAAGAAACCTTAAACCAAATCCAAGTGCTAGTCCATTTTAAGTACTCAGTGTGTCAGACTATTACGATACGATCGCATAATCTCGTGAGCGTCTGACAAACATCCGCGGGTATAATTGTTGAAAAACAGGTATTCGAAAATGACCCTTTAAACATTACTTTTTAACATGGCATTTCTTTGCAGATTCCGATCCTCATCGCACCACAATGGAACATGAAGTACTTTTTATGTTCTAATGATTTCGCATAAGTTGAGCAATAGGAGTTTTCGTAGTGGCAAAATTTGTGGTGATAGAGCTTTAAGTTCCCACGATTCTTAAAATGTCAGTTAAACAAAAATGTAGCTCCCCATGCCTCCTGGTGATCCGTACATATTTACTGGTTTGTTTCTGTTAACTAATGTCGGTCTATACCATGTGATTTCAATAATTTGATGGTTTAAGTTGCTGTATACCATGTAGCACCATCCTGTTGAAACCACATCTCGTCCGGATCAATGTAATCCATACGTTAAAAGAAATATGCATTGAGCATGGTCTGGTAACAATCTCCATGATAAGAACCGATCATAATGCTTCTTAAACACTGTACTACTGTAGGTACTACTTCTTTTTGTTCGCAAACTTTGGTATAAATAAGGATTTAATGGCATGATAGTGGCTTCAGCATAATATAATAATGGTATAATAAGTTTTCATTTAAAGGAAGAAATCTACATGTCAAATATCGTTATTCAAAAAAAATTCATTGAAGTCCGAACTTGTATTGAATCCACTGTTCCGTCTCATTGCGAGACTCCAAACTCAATAATCGTTGAACCAATTCTCCAAAAGACTTCCAACTCAGCTTAAACATCGAGTGAGTTTTATTCCGTTGATTAAAAAAAAGGCCGCGACTTTGTCCAATTCCAAGCACTCACGAAACGAACAGCGAAAGAATTAAAACCAAAAAGCAAAACCAGTTCCTCCTTCCCCATTCTGCCGTCTCAATACACTTGGATGGCTCCACGAGCTTGGCATTGGCTTCATCGCCATCGCCATCGCCATCATCGTCGTCGTCGTCATCGTTGTCACCAACAACGGAGCAGTTGTAGCCCATACTCCAATCGAAAGAATGGTTGAATTTCCGCTAGTACCGGTTAGATGGTGCTGGAGGTTAATCTAGTGGAATTAATGGAAACGAAATTCATGGAGCAGAAATTCAGATGGGGAATTTATTATTGTCGCTGGGAAGTTTGTTTTGTTGTTTTGTCCGTGTGCGCGCTGGTAAATTGTTCCTTGGATGGTGACGTAGTCCTAGTAATTGCCGTTTTTGTTTTCGCAACGTCGACTGGGATACTATGTATGTGTAGTAGGCATTTTTAAGGGCAACAGTCTAAGTTTTTTTTGGGTTAAAATGGAGGGGTGGCATAAAATATTGTTTTCGTTGTTTGCTCTTGAGAGTCAATTATTGACTTTTGCTGTTGCGTTTTGGGGGTGGGGGTGGAATTCAGGATTGGATTCCAAATGGTTAAGTGGTGATTTTAGTTGGAGAGAAATTTTGTCCATTCCAAAAGGGAGTCCATTATTTCGAAAAGAAATATTGTCTGTACACTATTGTAAGGATAACCAAATATTTGCGATAGACGTAATGAATGGACCATTTCCCTTTGTTGGAATCGATTTTATTGAAATTCTTTCGATGGGGCTTTTGAAGTTTGAAATTTGTTGTAACAAATTTAAGAAAATTATTTCGAGCTAAATTTATAGTGGAGGAAATTCTTCTAAGATTTAGGAGATCGTAATATTAGCTAAGAGTGCTAAGCACTTTTGTCGCTTCTTGTGGGTTGATTCAGTTCGAAAAGGAATCTTGACAACTGGAAAAGATTTGAATGCAGTTGAAGGAAGGAGAACTGAAAACGATCGCTCGTAGGCTTGGTTAAGAGAACATAGAATCTTCGACAAAGCTGTAATCTCTCCTCAAGCAATTTGCTGTACTTATTTGTTATATTAGTTCATATCGGTGTTACTCTTTTTGAACAGCAGCAATAGTTCCCTTATTGTAACACAAGTCCTCAAGAAACACCATCTTTAATTTGTTTTCATAAGAGATTCCGTTACTCATGAGAGTAAATCATGGATCAACTTTGACGAAATTTCTAAGAACCCAAAAAGTGAGGCAAAAAACACTGCAATGTCCTAAAGGCAGTAAATCTTTTTGGTTTTTCGTTAAAAGAATTAAAGGCTCCGTCTCATCATCTATCCCAGCTCTTGTCCACAATGATCAAAGTATCACTGACTCCCAAGAGAAAGCTATGTTCGCTGCAAATTCCACCTTGCCAGATACTTCTCTTCCAATCTGGTTCAATATATGTACACTAGGACAAATATTTTTTCGAACCCGCTCAGTAGCTCGAGTCCTCAAAGATCTTAAAAGTAACAAATCTTCAGGTCCAGATGGGATCCCTCCCCTTGTTTTGAAGAGGTGTTCTTCTTCCCTATCCAAACCTCTACGTAAGCTCTTCCACTTGTCATATTCTACAGGCATCTTTCCGGATAGGTGAAAACTCGCGCACGTCCAGCCGATCCCTAAAAAGGGCGATAAAACCTCCCCTTTTAACTACCGACCCATTGCCCTAACATCAGAGCTCTCCAAGGTCATGGAAAGCATTGTTAACTTCCATCTCATGAGATATCTCGAAAGAAACCGTCTTCTCAATGACCGTCAGTACGGTTTCCGTCAACAACGTTCTACAGGTGACCTTATTGTGTACCTAACAGAAAAATGGAACCAAAGTATTCACCATCACGGCGAATGCCGAGTAGTTGCCTTTGATATCTCTAAAGCTTTCGATGGAGTGTGGCACAGTGCCCTCTTAAGCAAAATCCTAGCTTATGGTGTCGGCTGCATCTTCTCTTCATGGATTGCAAGTTTTTTGAGTAATCGGTCAATACAAGTTGTATTGGACGGATATACTTCTACAGAATTCTCAACCAATGCTGGTGTACCCCAGGGCTCAGTCCTCTCTCCGACCCTGTTTTTAATATTTATTAATGACCTTCTCTCTCTTACCCGCAATCCAGTCCACTCCTTTGCGGATGACAGTACTCTTGACTTCACTTACTCTTCGGCGACTCCACGACTGAGACCCCAAGCTATAGAGTCTCACCGGCAGCGAATGTCAACCGTGCTCAACTCCGATATTGATGCAATCATTAATTGGGGTGCTAAAAACCGAGTCGAGTTCAATTCGTCAAAAACCCAGTGCTGTCTCCTGTCTCTGAAGCGGGATATCAATGTAGCCAAACAAAAAATGAATGGAGCTGTTATTGAGGATCCTAATGGCTTGTCAATGCTTGGCATGCAAGTTACCCCAGACCTTCGCTGGAATCATCACATTTCCGAAGCTGCGAAAAATGGCGCTAGATGCCTCGGTTTCCTCAAGAGGTGGCTACTATTTATAAAGTCCAAACTCGAATACAACTCACACGTTTGGGCGGGAGCTCCCGTATCATGTCTGAGTTTATTAGATCATGTCCAGCGTCAGGCATGTAGATTGATCAGTACACCTATCAATTTGCAACCAAATCCCTTCGCTAGAACATCGTCGGAATGTTGGATGTTTATCGATCCTGTACTGATATTTCATAATTGTTCGGACGAAATCTATAATTGTGTCCCGCCGGTCCGTCAGTTTAATCGTACTACACGAGCGGCCTTTTCCGCACAAACTTATCTTTTGAATCCTATTTTCGGTCGCACAGTCAAATTCAGAAGCACGTTCTTTAGCCATTCAACACGTATGTGGAATGTCTTGCCGTCCTCAATATTTCCATCAAATTATGATTAACTCTCTTTCCTTTTCCTACCAACTTCTAATTTTCCTATACCTTTTCCTTTCACTCCATCACTGGGTTTATAACTTTAAAGCACTTTAGTCCTAAGTGATGCAGAATATTAAAAAAAAATTAAAATTATTAAGTCTGAGATTCACGCGGTATCGAAGAGGAAAACAAACGAAAAATATTATTGGTTTAACAAGTAAAAAGTCCTTGATCCCTTATCTCGATGATTAGGGAAGTTTAAATTCCTTCATCCGGTTTCAGAAACAGCATGAAAACTGGCTAAACTGAATAACGTGAGGAGAAAACGCCATCCAATCCGAGAATCCCTAATCCAGTGTTCATTAAGTTGACCTCGATGGAAAGAAGACGGTTCAAATGTGCTTTACGCATAGGCAAACGTAGAGAAAGCGCTCTCGCTTTTGCCAGAGACGCTCCTTTCGTCCCTTCCATTCAGCGCGAAGCCAAACATGTTAGATTTGAGGATCAGAATCCTCCAGCATCTACATCTAATCGACTTGTCGCCTTAACCACTCTCAACCTTTTTTCAAGATGCGGTTAAAGACATCTCGTTTGAGATAAGCTTCTCAAATCAAGATGGCTAGTTTTCGTCTGCTCAGATAGTTCTACTGCTGGGTGTATGCACTCGAACTTCGAGAGGATCAGAGCCAAGAGTGGACTAGACTGGACTGGAGTGGAGTGGAGTAGACCACAAAATCTGAAGCTCTTATCAGAGATCTAAGTCACAATTTCTGCACAAAATTGCGACTTGCAGGCTAATTCATGGGGAGTCGTACAGAGGGAGAAGGAAGGTGCGCTCCCCCACCTCGTGTTGGCAATAGAAGACGCCTCTGTGAAATGGCTTAATACCTGTGAAAGTCAGGTTAAGCTGATCCTTAGGAGCACCGACAACATTTCAGCGTTACGTCGCCGTACCTCTCATAAAGAGGAAGTCGGACCTACACCTGATGTCGGAAATATGTCCGCTTTGCAGCAGACGAGTCATGGAAACTATGAGATTAACCGTGGGCGATCACGTCGTAGCTTCCAAACCAGAGCTGAAGTAGCTTAGCATTACCTTAGATGCAAGGCTAACTTATAAGCAGCACCTGCAACATGCAGCTGAAACGGCAGCAAAAGCAACGACTGTCCTATCAAGGATAATGCCGAACATCGGGGGACCGAAGCATAAGAAGAGAGTACTCTTAGCGAGAGTTGCCGCATCAATAATGCTGTACGACTCCCAAATATAGGCTGGTGCCATGAAAACTAAGTCATACATACTGAGGCAGCCTACAGAACCAACGCAACCAAAAGTATGCAGCGCCTTCCGAACAACTTCCTATGGCGCGACATGTGTAGTGGATGGCATGGTACCAACAGACCTTCTTGTTAAAAAAGCGAAACAGAAATACCATGCCAGCAGGACAACGGCAACAGCAACGATTCGAAGTAATATTGAAGTACCACCAAGGACAAGTGTGGAAGAATGGCAAGAGAGATAGTGCCTCTGACAAAGGTAGGTGGACGCAGAGATTGATACCCAATATAGACGCCTGGATTAATAGGAAGCATGGTTAGCTGAATTTCTACCTGACCTAGATGCTTACTGGCCATGGATGCTTCAGAGCCTACCTGCGTAGAATTAGACACGACGTGCAGGGAAGCAGTGGAGGATGCGGAACACATCATGCTCCACTGCCCACGATATTAAGTAGAACGGTACCTGCTGGTAAACCAATTGGGCGAGGATTTAACCCCAGATAACTTCACCAGATGATAAGCAGGGAAGAGGCGTGGGACGCAATTAGCGACACTGTGACTACAATTATGAAAGAGCAGCGAAGACAGGAGCAATAACGAAACGCAGCGCAGCAGACCACCAACTTGAATGAGCCGAGTACATAAGGCTGAAGTCCCCCCTCGTGATGAAATGCTTGACGGCAGTGCCGCGAGGACCAGGGGTAGAATGGGAGGTGGGTTTAGTGGATGGAATCCCACACTGTTACTGAGCACGGGCTCAGTTTCGTCTTTAAAAGATTCCCACCTTCCTGCTTTTAGAAAAAAAATATCCGCTTTACAGGATCCACGACCCGATTCTTCGATTAACAACGCCACAGGGTATGTTAGTCCCGGCAGTTCCGGAAGAATCCCCGCTAAACAGGCTACACGTAGACATGTTGATCACAGCGGTTCTGGACCTACTTCTGGTAAGCACGACTAGCTCTGGGCATGCTGGTCTCAGTCGCTGGGCAACAGAACTGAAAAGACGATAGCAAGATCCGTGGATTAGTAACGTAGAGGTGGTAAAAACCTTAAATCTCGTACGTCCAGTAATATGACCGGTTCATCGCATCCAATGAACTATGATTTCTGTAGGTTATTTGAGGAAGAAATATTGGACCGTGCAAGCTGGTCTAATAGTGTTCCAGCACTGGATCGTAGAGGTCTGGTCTAATTCACAGACTGATCGATGATGAAAAATTGGAGTTGAAATTGGCGTTTTTGGACCCAAACCAAAATTTCTTTACCTGAACTCCATGCCATTGAGATCTGCGCTAGGATAAACCTTAGTAAAGGTATTAATGGTGCTAGGAAATATGCCTTTCAGATAGCCAGGTAGCACTATCCAATTCAATAGATTCTATATCAGTTAAATACTCCTACGATGCACTACAATCTCTTGCAGGAAACAGCACGGTAACACTCGGTTAGTTGGTCATCAAGCAATTGTAGACAATGGATCTGCAGATGAACTAACTAGAGCTAGCTCAGAATCTGCGTTCATAGGACCGACTGTGGTATCAACTGGGCTACCGTCACAGCGCTGATTAAAGATTGGGAACACAAACTTCATACGGCCCACTGGAAACAATATAACAATCCAAGCTAGTAATCAGGTCTTATTCGTACAAGGAAATCCTTAATTTAGACAAAGATAGTACTAGAAAGCGTAAGAAGGTGGTCGCCGTGGCTCAAGTGGTTCATTCGTTGGACTACGAAGCGAGGAGTTCAAGGTTCAATTCACAGACAAGACCTAAAATATCTTTCACGGTCCGACCTCTTGCAAGCGTCTGACAAACATCCGACAGTATAACTGTCATAAAAAAGCTTCTCGCATTGCCCTTCGGGAATGGCAAAGAATATAACACGCACAACAAGAATGGTTGTGAGAAGCTAATCCCTGGGTCTTAGGGTCCTTTGATCATGCATGAGCACTTATGTATGTATATCAAAGGAATGCTTTTCGAGGCCTTAACAATTCGCGAAAAGAATGGTGTCAAATATGTTTTTCTTTATCCCTTGGTAATCTTTAAACCTAAAACTCCTTACGAACTATCTCATCAGTTATTGCTTTAACTATCATCTCAAAAATGCTTATTTAAATGCCGTCAACACTTCTTTGCACACTAAACCACATCTCCATTCGGCATTTCTAAGTTGAATCCATTCTTGGATTTGTCAAATCCTATGCGAATCCTAGGGGATAATACGTTTGTAAGATACCCAATATGCTGTCTTTCAAAAGCCTGGACGTCTAACTGATTTGAATGGATCTAGCCTATGCCTATCTTACACAATTAAACCAGTTTAGATGGCTTTGTTTTGCCAGTTAGTACTTGTTTAGTTCACCCATATCGGATTGCTACATGGCCGAGGTATTTATTCAGGATCTTAGTATGTCTCGTCATATTCAGCCTCCATCTACTTTCTCATATTTCTCACAAACGTCTGACAAACATCCGGGAGCATAAAGAATCTTCTCCGCTCCATGTTTTGATAGGCGAAAGCAGATGGTCAACTATAATCATTCAACGGGTACCGAGTAAAATGGACCAGCTCGATCCACACTGCTTTCAACCCCACCATAGTGTACGGTGACTAAATCAATTTCCAGCTATTATGGATCATCGATCAAAGTATGTATTTCATCCAAAACCGCATAAAATTTATATCACCTCACATAAGTTTCAAATTACTTTTCACACCCTGCTCAAAGTACACAAGTAGTCTCAAATCCTTTTCAACCCCGACGGCACTATTCGATATAACTTACTCCTCTATTCACTCAGATATGTGCCTCTGCACATGAATATGACTGACAGCCATTTGCGGGAAGAAACACAAAACTTTCCCATTTCAGTGTATTTATGTGAGCGATATGCCGAGCGGAGTTATGTCACGCAACATGCAAATACCCCATAAACATGCAGGTTATTACACCGCGAAAATGCCGCTCCGATCTGTTCTGCCACTGCCTCCCCCATGTACTCATTATAATTTCATACGCGCAAGTGTTGAATGGCTCATACATATCTCAATGATCGCAATCAAACAATGGATTCCCGTTTGCAAGGTAGCCGGGTGTGATGGCAGGGATTTCATTAATGTTATAACTTCCTTTCCTTCCACCCTTCGTCGTCGAGTTCGTCGAAATTCCACCCTTCCTCTGGATGGTGTTCTTTTTAATTAAAATATTCCACAAAGTTATTGCCAGACCTATGGCAAATTTATTACACTTCCAAGTTGAAATATCGAAATCGTTAATTGATGAACAATCCAGGTATCCATTGAGACCTCTGTCCGGAGGAGACCATACAAGGTCTTGATCATTCGAAATAAAATAAAATTCAAGACTCAAGTTCATAAAGTTCCCGACCAATTGTAATACACAAAAGGCATGCTAGACGTCGAAAGAGGAACCAAGAGTCCTTTGCGAATACACAAATTCTGAACACACATGCGGAGAATATTGAATGGATATGCGAACTCCCTAAAATATGCAAATGAAGAAATAAATTTTAGTCCTGTTTTGGATATACATATGCATATGTAGATGCAGACGTGCGTCTGTTTGTGTATTGTTGCATCGGAGGGCCTTGTGAGATTTGCTTTGCCGCATAAATAGTTGGATCCCATTCGGACGCAAAGATTAAGATGCAAAATTCTTTATATGCAATACTGAAAATAACATTAAATTAAAAACAGGCACCGTCTTTGGCTGATTTCAATTCGCGGGACTCACTCACCGCGCCAATACTACCACGGCTGTCCTGGGCTGACTTAGCTGTTGTAGATAGCGTAATTGGATGCGCGACAAAAGGTAGTATGCAGATGGGTAGAAGTATTTTGTTAAGGGTTGCCAGGTGATAGAGAAAGGGATGTATCTTCACTGAATTTGAATTGAAGCGTAGCCAGGACTTTGCTATGATCTCTCACATATTGGAGGCCCAGTATAAAAATAAGGTATTTCTCTACAAAACAGGGGATGGAACAAAGCCGTATGGTATTACATGAGGCATTCCCCAAGATACTCCTTAGAGAGTCTAGAGTTAAAACGGATGTGCATTTAGTCAGTGTGAATCGCTTACCGTATAGCCTTAAGCTTGGGTCGATGAATGATGAAATAAATCCTTACACATCTCAATGGTTGGGTATTAAGATAAAAGGGTAAGGTAGTTGGCACCGGGGAACCCAGGAAGGTGATGTCGTTTATGGAACTGAGCATAAGAGTAAGTAGACAAATTCTGTGGCTTGCAAAAAAGATTAGGAAATATCGCTGAAACGAATTATAGTTTATTCTCATCCTAGTTTATAACAACAGCTATCTTCTCATACAGATTTGGTTCGATAAAAGAATGCACTATGACTACAGATAATGCTTATTACTTACTGGGAAACCGCTTGCTTAGAAGCCGAATGGAGGTATAACTTTAGGTACATAAGTCTTCGAAGCAGTGCTCACCAAGAGCTGGACAATCATAGAAGAAATAATCTGAGCTGTCGTTGACCTCTCCACAAGCGTCGAAGAGATTAGTATTACTTAAGGCTAGGCCATTCAGATGCTTAGCCAAAACGAAGTTTTTCTACTGAGAATCAGCAAGAATGCAAAGAATCATACATACAAAATTGAAGTACCCTGAATGAGTCAGTCTGACTATCGCTACAGACATACATAGATACTTCGCCACTTCACATATTTCTTTTCCTACAAGAGATTCCATGGCCATTAGGAGAGCGTAGATATTCGTTGAAAAACAGATGCTTAATTGCCTAAGTAACAAATAGTGATGTCTTATGTATGTTGCCGTCCTCCACAAAGACACTAGCACCTAGCATTTGACTAGTTTTGAAGCTATCTGCTGAAGCCAATCCTGAACTCAAGGAAACTCGAAATTAAATTTCAAAAACAGCCTAAGTTCTGGTGTCTATGCATCAAGGTTGTACGATAAGGGTCGCAGAAAGTAGTCGAAACTCTAGTGCGGATAATCCAAAAACCAAAAACCGCGCCATCTAATACAATAGATAGCTTTGATAGTACCCATGATGAAGTATTAGGTTAAAGTAGTACTAACAGAGAAGCTTCCATGCAATCGAAAAGCAATAGACCTGATTCCAGTGATCTACTCCAACTTCTTCTTTGGGCGAAGAATGTTGGTGTGTCCACACTTCCACCCTTAGATGCAACCTGGCATAGCAGTTGTACTTCTGTGCCAAAATACGCAGAGATGGTTCGATGATACCACCACGTAGACGGAGCACCAAGTGAAGGGTCGACTCCTTCTGAACGTTATAGTCGGACATAAGATCATTACGAATGTTGGATATGCAATGTTAGCGTAGATCTTAGAAAAGAATTTGTCATATTGCAGGGTTAGATTAGAAGTTAGGTGTGACATACATACGTGTGCCTTGTGACGTTGGTTACTGTTGATCTGTTCGGTCCATACTGTCCATTTCTGATTTCCCTGGGAACCCGTAAAAATAGGGTTTCGCAGATAAGATAGGAATCTCAGGAGATCTATCAGCTCAAGTTTGCTCGAATCTTATCACTACATGAGAAAGGAACTGTTAGTAGTTGTCATCTTTCTATCGCCAACCGCAGTTTGGAAGTATTGCTCCTTTAGATCGTATAGTCAGTTGCAATTTATCTGTTTAGTGACCAGAAACCACTGCTCAGAAGACCATCATTATCGCGAGAGTGTCACTTAATTCCTTGAACTTAAAGATGGCCTAAAACCTCTTCCACCTAACTATCGTCAGCATAGAACTTTAGCCAAACCTCAAACAGCATAACTTGTAACCGATTTTTAGGAAAATAATACATCTAGAATGCCTTGAAATGAGCTAATCTTCTTTAGTAATCATTATCAGTCAAATCTCCAGGTTCTCAGTCATCAGACCCACCTCCATTCAACTATTGTCTTGCAGATGAGGTAGTGATGTCCCCCTTCCCTATCATAACAATTCATCCAATAAGTAGTGTCATACTATACTTTAATAAGTAATCTTTTGGAATGTACGTCTGACTAGAGGTACTTCGATGTATAGTATATAGGCTGACCTTCGAGGCTTTAGCATTCATCGACCTGTGGCAGGTGGCAGTAGTCAAAGCTATTTTCTGCAGAGCTTCAGAAGTATCTGTTTGTGTAGTACAACCATAAATTGGTCAAGAACTCCTTTACTCGATCAGGTGGTATTTCGAATGGCTTACTATCATTGGAGCTACTGATGTGCTTGCTACTTGAGATTTCAATCAAAATTCTAGCCTTCTAACTCCGCATGGTGGTGGATACGGTCGATCGTCATTAGATATTCGCCTACTGGCCACGCTGCAACCAGCAATAGCAAATATGTTTTCTTAAGAATCTTCTTTCAAAGGAGTTGATCACTGGACTTGCATGTTGTTTTATTGGTATCGAGATGTGTGATCTTTTTGTCCTGATAAGCAGCAGCATTGTTCAGGTTTTGAGTACCGCTGCAGAATCTACAACGCTGTCTAAGCCTGGTTTTGGAAACAGTATAAACGAAATTCTTAGATAGATGAAGGTTTAAGCTGACATTGATGAAGTTGATTTGGTTAATTTGCTCCACGATGGGTGCATTTTAACCATCATTCAATAAGCAGATAGTATTTTTCTTATTTGTATTGTAAGAACTACTAAGTTGGCAACCCTACACGCTACCACTTACTTACTCACCTCTTCTTCAGAAAAGCCATTTCAAGCGCATTCTCCCATCCCATCAATAAGGCGAAACAACACAAAGCCCATTAAAATGAAAATCATACAAAAGGCCCAAAATGCCGGTAAATCCGACCAACAACAACAACAACAAAAAGAAACCTCACCGAGAAGGTTATCCAAACAAATAATAAGAACAACAAAAAAGGATCCACCAGAGCAACACAATATGAAAGAGTGGAACGCGAAATAAAACCACAACAAGTAAAAAAAGAAATTAATGTCAACGATAAAATGTCGTCGTATCCATCGTAGTCATCGTTGTCGTCTTCTTCGTCGTCGTTTTCGTTGTCGTTGTCGTCTTCGTCGTCATCGTCGTCATCGTCATCGGAGAGGACCTTAGGTTGTGAACAATGCGAGATTTATTTGCAGATTTATCACACAGAGGATTGGCAGCAACCGTGCACACACCGGAGGATGGTCACTTCGTATTCCTCTCTATCCATCTCTTCTTGTGGTGATTTCCCGCAGGATACCATGATATCGCAAATATGGTAGGTTGCCACATGGATACCTCGGTTTTCTGGCTCTGGCTGTTCCATTAAAGGGCAGCAGCAGCAAAAAAAATTCAAATAAGCCTCCGACATTTTCAGCTCGAACGCTAAAAGAAACAATCTCGGCATTAAAATTCTTTGAATCATCCAACCAGGGGTCAGTGCCGACGGAGAATTTTAAGTGGAAGTGCAAAACCGGTCCGCTGCAAATGGTTAAGAATAAAATTTTTGACGAAAAAAAGAAGCACGAATCCCAACAAAGGGAGAATCCCCATTTGAAGACTAAAGATTCAAACGTTCAAGAATGCAATGTGTCAACGATGCGATGCCAACGATGATGATGATGATGATGCGCAACTGTCCCGCGTGCGAAAAACAAAATTATCTTAAATCATGCATTAACCATGAGCGTCAAGGAAGGACCGTTGCGACCATCTTTGATTTGATACCGTTTTTGGCATTTAAATTGCGTTGCGTGTCGTTTTTGTTGATCGAACTGCGATGTGTATTTAGTGAGGAATCTTAACTGGCGTTCCTATATGTTGAGGGTATGTCGGCGACTTCATAGGGACTCCAGATAGAAAAAAAAGTCGGGAAAAATCCATGATGGGAGAGGATTAAATTTGTACTTGGAAGCAAGAAAATAATAGACTAAACTGTAATGAACTAAGCCTCCTACTGTTATGCGGAATACGTATTGATCAATCCATAATTCGTGTTTGTCATCTGAGTACGTGTTGCCAAGGTAAATAAGAAGATAAGGCGCCATTTATTGACACCCCACAGAATAAACAACACTATGTACCTATTGTGTTTCGTAGTTCGCTCCCATTCTGGTAATAGGGTCTACACAGTCTCAAAACTTAAGTTAATAGTTCAGTCTTATCTTAACAGTATCTGAAGTTTTAAGGACTAGCCAACCAACTAGCAGGTGGCTTAGGGCCTTGTTTCTGGCACAGCCTGTATATATGAACCAAGAAGTACCCAAATTTAGACAATGAAGAGACAGTCTAGTTCTTTATATGGATCACACACAGTAATCGACCAAGTATTGTTGAGTTAAACCCTGGTTGGTGACTGGAGTACCAACTCTATAGAACCGTTCCATGTACATATGTTGTGCAAGTATCACCGATATCTTATATTAGATCCTAACTAACATTCAGGCCTTTTTGCAATCCCATAATTAGATCAGATTAGATACCATATTGTGTTCCGGAACCTCGGTGGACTAATTGCCCATGCATTAAAGTCTCCGCTTACAATCGAATGGGATTTTCCTCGTATATTAGCTATAAATACATCCAGTATCTGTTAGTATTCTGCCATACGTTGGCGAAATTCGGCTTCTTGTGTGCGTTTTTGCACTCGAATGCGTAGTTTCCGAATGTCTATAGCGATGCTTTCTTGATGGAGTCATCTACCCATCTTGCATTGCCATGAAACGTTTTATTCTGCTCACATATAAAAGCTATGTAGGTCTCTGCATAAGCAGATTCTATCCGGCTTCGCAATGGTTAAGGTTTATTTAGATGCACTTCATTGTGTTTTTACGAGTTCCCGTATCTCGTTTTTGTATGCGGCGCATCTGAAACTCCCAATAGCTTGGTTGTTTCCACCTTTACATGCCGGGTCGCATATTGCACATTTTCGATCTGCTGTGCAGTTTTTGGAGTACTCGTATCTGCCTAAGATGCAGATAATCTTAGGCATATTCCTCCTTCGCTCTGTCGTCATGCATCTCGATTTCAGACAGCTCATAGAGCGCTTTGGTACATCAATAGCATCTCTCATGGGCTGGTGGATTACGCGCCTTCTCCCATCCTCCAACATGTCCACCAAGGTTTTTATCTGTTCTCGTAGTTTCTGGAAGATAGATAACTGGTGGATCGTTTCATTCTTCACTCTTTGGTGTGTTGTCAGATCATTGAGTGGCTTGAGTTGCTGCCTGGACTATCGATGACCTACCTATTCTGGAACTCCTAAGAAATGGGTTCTCCTCGGTAAATAGTTCTTCAAGCCTCTCTCAGGTAATTATTACTATGTCATCAGATCAATGGTCAACTTATCAACTAATCTACGTTTTACGGGAAATAAAACTCTTCCCTAAGGACATCCTCTCGTTAATCTTCATTAGTCTTACGAACGTTTGTGTCTCTGACGATATTGATCTCAGTAGCACATTCACCCATTAAGATTGCTTTTCTATCCATATAAGTAGTTACTTTACGTACTGATATCTGTACTACATATGTATGTTTATGTTTCAGTATACATATTGGCTTGGATGAATAAATTTTCAACAATATAGGCGAACTGTTTCAAAGCTACCAAAAGCCATTTTAAAATATACATATACTGGATTAGTAATAGTTTAGGGAGGTAGGCTTTAAAAATTCCAAAAAGTTCTTCTTTTCTTCAAAATTTAGGGCGGACATACAAGTAATTGGTTGTACTTGGTGCGATACCAAACATACATCATCCGCGTGACTGAGTATACAAACCTCATTAGCTCGTAAGCCTCAACTACACTCCATCTATTTTTCTACAAAAAAAAAATACTAAGAAGCACGCACTGATAGCTCCCAATAAAAATAGTGGCGATAGTATACAACCGAGCTTTGTATGCTTTTAGATCAGAACTTTCATTTATACAGAACGATATTTGACTCCATATTCTGTCCTTATAGATACTTAGATACTTATAGATACTTATCTTGCGGAAGCCTCTTCGAAATATGGCCACTACTTGAGTAATCCTTTTATATATTGGACTGTTTTGGATCGGATCTCTTTCCCCTTGATAAATACATTACGTCAATTCCATAAACAATGAAACAGAAAGTTCTTAAGTCGAATTCCAAAATCAGCATACACAGTACTATGGTATAGATACCCCATTCTATCTACTAATTTCTTTTTTTAAATCGTCGAAAAAAAAAGAATGTAAAAAGTGTCCTTAAGCCATGATCCATGAGATCTGCTTTTTAAGGTTTAGTAATGATTTAAAGCTAGTAGACCTGAACAAAAATATAAAAATTACATTTAAGTAAGGTCAAGGTCATAATTATAAAGCTCCACTCCAGACTTAATAATGGACATCTCCATTTTCGAATCAAATCCAATGAACGCCATTTCAGATATCATTCCACATAATCACTAGCTATCCCCTTTTTGGAAAATTTAATCTCAAAATGCAATTTCTCCGCAGCCTAATCCTTGTTTATTTATAATTTACAATTTAAATACTTTATGTATCCCCAAGGATTCTCATACGGAAATTTTCATTCGAAATTTTCACGTACCACAAGGAAGACACTCACCAACAAAACACTCATAGTAGACCGGCAGCATAAAGGGTTGTGTGTGCGAATAAATTGTCAGAGTGATACTTTCAAGTCCTCGAGCATTACCTGATAATTAGACAATAACACATTAAAACGAGAGCGGGGCCCAGGCCGTATGTGAAAAGGATGAAAACTGGTCTTGCCAATCTATATCACATCGTGCTGGGCATAACCGGTTTTTCGGTCCAAAATAAATTCGCACCCTCTGACAAGTAAACTCATTCAAGCAGGCAGGCATAGGTAGAGAGAAAGCGTAACTTGACCGAAGGAGGAGTAAAGAATCGGCCATTTAGATGGCTCGTGTGTTATTTCACCTAAAGCCCTTCCAGCGATTAAAGGGATGAACGGACGAAATCATTATGGCAAGATATGCGAGAGAGAAGAGGATGCGAACCGTTGATCCTTTTTAATCCTACGGACGAGATGTGATGATAAAGCTTGTCATTGTATCTCTGGGGCATGATAAACCCATACGCACATTATAAACTGGCAAAAGGACCCGCACCAGGAGGATCATCATCCCCCGTAACCCTCAAAAAATAGAATTCCGCCCTTAATACAGATAACAATGGAAATGAATGTGTAATTTCGTGATGAGTATACTACAGACGACTATGGCGGCGGCGGTGGCGACGTTGAATGATATGCCACCCGTGGTGTGGTGGAATAATTAAACATTGTTTATTCTAAAAGCTTTTTCAGAGGGGTTGTGTCGTATGGTAAGCGGCGGCGGTTGAAAGTGCGTTCGAATGCGAGGAAATGTTTGGGTTTGAGAGTTTAAATTGGTATTCGCTGACATTCAAATATTAAACCAGCAAAACCGAACCGAAAGGGGTTTGTAAAATTCATTAAAGTCGTAAATATTTTTAAAGAGATTACAGTGGTGGCAGTTAGATATACATAGTTGGGCCACTACTTACATAACAGAAACAGTTTGTATGGTAATAAGGTGGTGCCAATGGTAAGTACAAATCCTGAGACAATTCGATACTAGACTGTTATTTGAGAAAGAGCAACAGGATGACGGCATTCGGAACATAAGTAGACATGAGCAATTTATGAAGATACAAGTGTCAACTTTAATGCATTATACCCAATCTAACAAGTCCTACACCCACATTCACGTGATGAAATGGGTTATATGGGCTACAACAAAACCAATTCGGGGTATTCCACAATAGAAGGAGCCATAATCAACCAAGGGCAGTATCCTAACTCCGAAGTAAATTAATTGCGTGACTGTATTCAGTCCAGGGGGTTCAACCCAAAGATCTGGCCCTCAAGGCATTAAGTTGTCAGGTAATTTTACTTTTGACAGCTCCTGCAAACGAAAGAAGGAAAATAACCTTTGGATCTGTACGTTTGGACACTTTGGCAGAGGCTCAACTATTTGGAATGTCCGAACCTTGCGAGGTACTACGACTCCTTGCAGCCAAGCTATGAAAGTGGATATTGCATACGCCACAAAGAAAGAAAATGCAATGAAAAATTCCAAAAATATCTACGTCACCAGCATCAAGTGCGCAAGACCAGTGATGACGTTATCAAACTGCCATCGAAATTATAAGAAATGACTTAAAGTTAATAAAATCAAAATGGTTTGACAAAAAAACTTTACAGTAAGAATTGCTAGCTTTTGATGACTAATACCACGATCCGGAACGTCCACGGACTATGATATAAGAATATTCACCTGGAAGGTACGTACAGTGTACACTCCTGGTGCTATTCAAAAACTTGAATCTGTCCTCACGCGGTACAAGGCAGATATTACCGCGATCTAGGAGATACGATGGACAGGATCAGGTATGCAAAAACGGAAAAATTTCGAGGTTTATTACAGCTGTCACAAAAGACTGCACATGTTAGGATGCAATTATAACTGACTTTCAGCCGATCAGCGATCGCCTGGCATCAAGGCAACATTCCAAAACATCAGCATAATATGTGCGCACGTCTCTACCGACGAAGCTGAAGACTCTATCAAGGAGCAGTTTTATGAGCTCCTGGACGGAGCCTGCGGAGCCTGTCCGGAGTATGATGTCAAAATCATGCTCGGGAACGTCAATGGCAAAATCACATCTTCGAAAACAACTTCGGTAGATTAGTTGGAAAGCACAGTCTCCACGAAACGACAACAGACAACGGTGAAAAGTAGCACTAGGTTTCCAAGACTTCGAATCCACACAGCAACCTGGCGCTCTTCAGATGGTCGAACCGCCAACCAAATCGACCACGTGCTAATAGATCCAACATTCTGAATGTGCAAACTTTCAGAGGGGCAAACGTCAAATCTTACTATTCTCTTATTGCAGCTAAATTCAGAGCTCGACTATCCAGCGAGAAGAAGCTGCAAACCTTCCAGAAAAAGAAATTCTGGAGTACCCAGAGCCTGCAGAGAGCGCCTGAGCGAGAGACTCTCCGCTGTGCATTCACCATCCACAGACGCCAACAATCTGTGAAACCAGTATCGCGATATCATCAAAAGGATAGCAGAGACCATCATAGGCTACCAACTAGTACCCAAAAAGAGCCCTTGGTATGATGATGAATGCGTGCGTCGGAAAAAGGTGACAGAAAATGCACACATGCAAGCGCTGTAGCGCAAAACAAGGGCAGCAAGAAAAGAGTATCGGGCCAGAAGTAAGGAGGAGAAGAAGATCCTGCGTAAGAAGAAAAGGGCCCACGCAGTCTCCCAGCTCAAGGATATCGAAGAGTTCTGCGATAGGAACAACATCCGGATGTTTTTTAGGAAAGCCAAGCAACTGGCAGCTGGCTTCAAGCCCGGACCACAGGCTCTTCGGAACAGTGAAGTAAACCTAGTTACCGAAGCACAGGGAATAGTAGATGTGTTTCAGGAGCACTTCCAGCAGCGACTTAATGGGCATCAGGTAGAGAGAGTGATAGGGCAAGAAGAGAAGCCTTATCCAGTCAATGAAGAATCCATTCCCCTCCCAGTTTTGAAAAGTTCGGCTCAGCTATCAAAAAGCTAAAGAGAAACAAGGCCGCCAGCTCTGATAGTCTATCAGCAGAGCTCTTCAAACATGGTGATGATGGTCTGGTAGGATGCATGCACCAAATGATCAACCAAGTATGGGTGGATGAAGTCATGCCCGATGACTGGACTATCGGCTCTGTATGCCCCATCTTCAACAAAGGCGATCCTATGTCTTGTAAGAACTACCGAGGCACATTCCTGCTTAATGTCGCATATAAGATCCTATCCAACGTACTGTGTGAACGTCTGAAGCCTTTCTGCAGCACAATCATCGGCACGTACCAGTGTGGCTTCCGGCCCGGCAGATCGACGATCGACCAAATTTTCACACTAAGGAAGATCCTGGAAAAGACCAACGAATTTCAAGTCGAGACTCACCATCTCTTCATCGACTTTAAAGCCGCATATGATAGCATTCATCGTCTTGAGCTCTACAAGGCGATGACCGAACTCGGGATCCCGGCTAAACTGATCCAGCTGTGCAATTCGGAAACAGTTCCTCTGAAATATTACAAACATGCACTAGATTTCGGCAAGGGGATGCGCTATCATATGACTTCTTCAATCATGTGCTGGAACAGATAGTGCGCAGGGCAGGTGTGAACACGGAAGGCACTATCTTCAACAAATCTGTCCAGTTGCTGGGATACGCAGACGACATCGACATCATCGGTCGCTCCCAGCGCGCCGTGTTAGAGGCCTTTACGGCAATTGAAGAAGAGGCGAAACGAGTTGGCCTTGAAGTGAATGAGGACAAAACCAAGTACATGTTGTCAACAAACAAAGAAGCATCTGTCCACCGCCTTAGACAAAACGTCACTGTTGGCAACAGTAACTTCGAAGTGGTTAAGGGGTTTACCTACCTCGGAGTAAATATTAACTCCACGACTGACAGCTTAATGGAGATTCGACGAAGACTTACCCTAGGAAACCGCGCCTACTTCGGTTTGACAAAACAAATGGATTCAAAACTCCTAACTCGGAAGACAAAATGTATGCTCTATAAAACTTTGATCCTGCCAGTACTGCTGTATGGAGTCGAGTGTTGGACGATAAGCAGGAAAGCAGAGCAGATTTCGAATACTTCGTCGGATATTCGGTCCCGTATGCGAGGAGGGCGAATGGAGAAGAAGATATAACCGCGTACTGTATGAGCTGTACCATGATGTGGATGTAGTCCAAAAAGCTAAAACACGTCGAATACACAGGCACTGCCACATCGAGCGAATGGACAATAATGTTCCAGCAAAGAGGATCTTCGAATCACAGCCCTCAGGTTCGAGACGACAAGGAAAACCGAACATCCGTTTTGAGGATCAAGCTGTCGCGGATGCCAGACCGCTTGGTCTAGACAACTGGAATCAGAGTGCCCGCGAGCGAAGAGAGTGGAAGGCTGCCGTGTGTAAGTAAGTAAGACTTTAAATTTTACAGAGAGGAATAACACTGTATCTTAAGTAAGACCATAGAAAGAACATTAACCAGTATGGAGTGCGTAACTGGAGGGATTTGTTGATTAAGGACTAAATTCACTCATCACTGCTTCTTAGTTGTTTGCTTAGAACATCCCTCTGTCAGTAGTTTTAAAATAATTCTTTAATAGACGTTATTGGGTTGTTCGGATGTACAGAGTTACTTATCAAATTCGACTTGCTATGCCTTCTTTAATCTCATTGGCTGAGATGTACTTATTGTATAGATTCTTGTGTCTCTTAAGTTTCGTCAGTATCCTTAACTATGAAAATTTGCTGCAAACCCTATGCAACTGGACTGTAGTTTACCCGATCACAGAAAGTCCATAGGCTTATCTAAATATTTTTACTGACCATCTTCATGGTATTATCAAAAATAGTTTACGACATTCTTCAAAGAAATTCCCATACTTACACCTCATTTTCTTAATAAATGTGTCCTCGTACGTACCTCACACATCCATGTACCAAGGTAATAATTTCAGTTTTCATTACTCATATAGTTTCAATGACACGAATGTATGTAAAATTTATGTAAATACAATTAGCACATACATATAAGTACTAGGAAGCACACAAACTACCAGAGTGGTACAAACAAACAAAAATATAATAGGAGGGGTGGACAAAAAACAAAAAAAAAAAAAAACAAGTAAAATGAAAAGAAATAGAAATACCAACTTATTATTCGTGAGAATTTTCCATAAATCAAAAGAGAAGAAAATCCAAAGCAGAACACGAATAAAGTTGACAGGAAAACTATTTTCATATTCCGTAAAAGTTATTTCGCTTTGAGGAATTTTTATCCGTATGCGGGACACGACAATATATTTACATGTTTTTAATTATTCTCTTGTTGTATTTATTTTTTCTGGCTGACGTGAAGAAAATTACTTACATATCGTTATTTTCACTGAGGAATTGTTTAAGGAACACGTCATAAGGTACAACGAATTGGTATTTCCTGAAACGCGCAAACGAAAAAGGGTTTCGCTTGGAGACATACATACATAGATTGTACACACAACATTCTTTTAGATTCATTAGTGTTTTACGCAGGTAAAGGCTTACAATTGGTTTTAATTTATGTGTTTTCCTTAAAAAAAAATTGTTTTACAACATACCTTACGTACATACATGGGTGAGGGACATTCTCTCTAAATTAAAGATATTGTACGGCTTTAATAAATCCTTTTGTTGTAACTTGTTTCGTAACGGAACTGGAGACTAGTCTCTATTTCAGGTTTATGTACAATACTGACATTTATCTATGTATGTATGCATCTGTAATAACGGAAAATATGAGCCATTGTTCAAATTTCTAGAATTCAATATATTCTTTTAGACCAAGTGGCTTCGTTTATAGTTAATACAACTTACATACATAGCAATTAAATGGACTACTGATTTATAACTGAATGCTATCAGGAAAAATATGGCACGACCAGGGGCCTATTTTATAAAATTACAACACTAATAATTATTTGTGAATTCACTTGTAATTTGTAACTTATGTGCAAATTTTTGTTTCATAAAGAATGCCAATTCACTAATAACTACAAGTATGCCAGGCCTGTAACTACAAGTGAATTTACAACTGCGGCGAGCTTTTCTGTTTCATAGAAGTATTTGAGTAAAAAATTATTAGCGATGGACTTGTAACTACAAGTAAATTTCTTACAAGAGTAGAGAGACTAATAAAATCACGTCCTGAAAAAATGGGGCTTATTCGCGGTTAGAATTTAGTGCTTAGATAACGTGTGATTAAGTAGTTTAAAATAAAAATGATCTCAAGCAGTGATGATAGTGACTACGAAGACAATCGGATACGAGAACCACGAATTTTTAAAGAGCGTATCAATGTTGATATCATAACATATCATTTAATGAAAAATTTAGAATTAACTTTTCTGCTTTCGAGGAATTGCTAAGAAACATTGGACCGTCACTATGACACTAAACTAATCGTAATCATGCTCTGTCAGTCAAACAGCAACTTTTACTAGCCTTGTAGTTACAGATTTGTAGACTTGTAGCATTTTGATAGCTGCAAGTATAATTTAAATTTGCCGCGCTACAAGTACTGAAAAATGTTTATGGAACACAAAATTACAACTCCATACTTTATTTGTGCTTGTAGTTACAAGTTTACAAGTACAACACTTATAGTTTTATGAAATAGGCCCCAGCGGTTAATACCAATATGATTTTAATGTGAAAATATAAGAGGCCAAGGAATAGATACCTGTGGGACACCAATGTTTGATTGTAATTATATTTTAATCTTGTTCAATTTCATTCTATGGTTTGATAGAATAATTTCAATCTGACTATGCAGGACTGGAACTTATAAAGCCGAAGCAGATACTTATGGAAAGCGATCAAGAGATTCTGTTGGGGTATAGGAGTGGACCCCTGCTCGATGTTGAATAATTTCTCGAAAAAAGATAATGATTCGATGAATGAATAACAATCCTTTATTTCTCTCTAAGACAACGTTTTACCCTGTTGAAGTTTGGTTAAAGAAGGAAGGTAACAAATTAGGAGAGTTACAAAGATGGCTGAGTGGGTTCCGCTATAAGAAATATAGATAAAGGGGACCTCTAGCTATTGAATAGTGAAATAACTGCTAGAAAATAACAACTAGATATTAGGATACGTTTACACCTAAACATTGCCGGCCGCCTTGCAGCATTGACTGAAAAAGTTACAAGTCTAATATTCAGATGCTTTAAAGACAAATTCAAACTAAGTGGGAAACACCACTTCAGCTCCAATAATTCTTAACAAACTAAAATATTTTTCGTAAGAAAAAATCATGCAATATGTAGATACTTAAATAATAAGCGAGCATTACTTTATAAACCAGTGCAGTAAATGTATCTTATTTTGATTTATCTGTTTAGAACTTACGAAAAGTTATCTAGTATAAAGACTAGAGAGTTAATTGTGTCTTAATATCTACAACGCGAACTCTGTTATCAACGCCAGGATAGACTTTGATGACAAGACCTAACCGCCGTTCATTTGGGGGAGGCACTCTTGGGATGTTTCCATTTGTATCGTTTGTTTAATTCCTTCAGATACTCCTCTTTCCATCGGCGACAAAATTGATGATATAGAATCTTGACCCTTTCCCATCTTTTGACACAACTTATAGATTTTTCGGCGGGTTTTAGTGGTGCAAGCAATAGCACACCATGAAGGAAGTGACCTGGAGTTAATGGAGGAATCTTTGTGCAATTTTCAGATATGGGAGAAATCGGTAGGGAATTAAGGCAACCTTCAATTTTGGAGACAAGCGTAGAAAATTCTTCGAAAGTAAACTTGTAAGTTCCCGCTACTTTTCGGAAATGCTGCTTAAAGCTCTTCCGTTTCCCATAAGCCGCCCATATGGGGTGCGCCGGGTGGAATGAATTTCAAGGCTCTGGTCTTTGTATCACTCAGATACCTACATCTGTGGATAAAGTTTTTATAAACTGCTGAAAACTCTTGGAAATTACATTACTAGCGCTTACCACATTAGTACCGTTATTACAAAACTGTATTTTAAGCACGCCTCTTCGAGCAATAAATCTGCTTAAAGCGGCTAAAAATGATTGGGTTGTCAAGTCACTGGAAGCCTCTAAGTGAATCGCCTGTGTGGCAAAACATACAAAGAGACAGACGTATCCTTTTGAAATTCGACAACTTCGTCCAGAAAAGCTTTTTATGACAAATGTACCAGCGAAGTCTATACCGGTATTAGTGAACGGTGAAGAAATAAAGGCTCTAAGGGCAAGGCTGCTGTCCCAGGACGTCCCATAACGCCAGATTTGCTACATTAGGATTTTTGCTGTAACAAGGACAAGTGCCAACCAACCTGCAGGGTCGAATAGTTGGGAGATGATCGATAAGACAGCTCTCTTGGTAACCGCTAGATTACCTTGTGGGATTTTAAAAAAGAAATGAAAAGAATCTTGCTTTGCACTGAATACCTAGTGTTTTTGAGACACTTATATCTTCTAATTTTAAGAAATCTTAATCATAGAGCTGCGAGGATGGGAATCCTTTGATGATGATCGAAGTAATTAGCCGTCCACCTTCGCAAAGAAAATCCTGCTATAGTTAACGAATCATTCAATTCCTTTTGAGCCTTTAATGCTGTTTCAAGATCATGGCTCCAGTTTTTTTTTAAATAGCAGCGGCGAATGGAAAGGTGTATTGGACATCATCGGCTAATTGCAATAGGGTACGTTTGCGTTTTACCATACTCTAAATATGATGCACAATTGACACCAAACGTAACCGTAACGCATTGAAAACCACTCGAGTTTTGGTTGTGATGCTATCAGGCTTTGTCACCGCATGGTGAGGTAGATAGTATGAGCATATCTTCTGATTTCGGATTAATTCCTTAGAGGACAGAATACTCTTCAAGTACTTGATTATACTTTGAATGGAACTCGGGATCTTTTTATAATGGTTTTTCTAAACGACGAAATTGCTTGACTGCTATATCCCTTGAATATCCCAATGTGGGCATAGGGGTTTTAAATGGAAGAGATATAACATAGCGACCAGTCATTGTTTTTTGGTTAAGCTCTTCTTAAGCAGTCTCGTGTCATTGTTTTTTGGTTAAGCTCTTCACAGGTTCTATCTTCATGCGAAAGTGGCTTAGGTTCTAATATCTCCTCAATTTTCCAAAATTTAGCAATTTGTTCATCTAGTGAAACTTCACTAAAGTATGACAAGACTCTTGAAAATCCAAACTAAATAGCCAAACATTTAGAACTTAGAAGTCTCGTTACTGCTTCTTTTTGCTAGCCTATCGGCCTTCAACTCCAATGTGGTCACAGATAATTTGAATTTGTCTAGATAATATAGTATCTCAGCTATCTATCACAATTGCAATTTGTTTCTATTAAAAGGAACACCTTTCTACTGGGTATCTAAATATATTTGCTTGGAGAACATTTTAAAGCAGTTTGGCCTCACTTTACGCAGCTGCACTCGACTCATCTGTTTTCAACGACAACATAGTTCTCGATGACACACATTGCTCGTCCTTCCTTTCATCGTGCTGAAGCGTCTTCGTGCCTCATGCATTACTAGGGAGAATTTTGTTTAAATTTAATTCATCTACTGAAGAAGTCGACCACAGTTAATTGGATGTCAATCCGCTAAAACTGACAAAACATTAGCTAAATTGACTCAAAACTGTCAAGAAATAGAACTTCCATCTTCGGCGAATTTTTACCTTACATTAACAAACATGGGTATAACATTAGCTTGGATATAAAAAAATAAATTCAACATACCTACCTGCTTGCTCCATCGCATTACTCAATGGTGTTTTAAGTCTGCTCCACTGTTCCATATCAGGTACATCGCACATTTTATAACTAAATTATAAATAATATTCAGGTTTTGCAAAGTGCGAAACTATAAACAAATTTTACGACTGCCACACAGCCCATCTACAGAAGCACGTTTTCATGTCATAAAGATCCTTGAACACTACCTCGACTATATAAGGCCGCTCGGTAGAAAAGAAATCGTGAATTGATAAAGCGATTCGATTAAAAAAAAAAAAAAAAAGGAATCGGTCTCGCCCCCAACGAGCAGCTGATGTGGCTGATACCCCATCCACAAGTCGTATGTGCGCTTGGACCGGCTCCGAGTCAATGTAAAACCTAGCATGTGCGAAGAAACTCTTTACACAGTATTCCCTCCGCCATAATTACATATTACTCTATTCCTCCTGGAGCAGCGCATATTTTCCTCCTTTCCGCCCACATTTCCATTATTTACGACATCAAAATCCTTGTGCGAGATGCCAGGCTTGGGGATTAAATGCTGTAACTTCCATGGAACATAGTTCCTTTTCTTGTCCTCTTTTCGTTTTTGTTCGTGATGTGTGTGTACGATGGTTGTTGGAGGGCTCTTTCCTTGTTGGTCCCCGATGTTGTACCAACTACTCTCCGCTGCGCTGCGATCTGCCATATAGCAAATGCGACCAAGATTTATGTGACAATGGACTTTCGGGATATCTCAGCTGCCTCTCGTCAACGCTGTTGGTCGCCGCCAACGTCTCCTCTAAGTCCACCCATAAGAATCCAACCAGAGGCTGGTGGGTACAACCCAACATCGGTTACATGTTTACATCGTTAACAGTTCATGTTTCTTTCGGGGCAGCGCGTACGAGACGCGTATCATGTTGATTTGCACGTTCAGATACAAAAATAATAAAACCTACCTCCTTGCGCGCCCAACACACGTCTTACATAAATGTATCTTTTTACATGGAAAATATATTTCAGGTCGCACGTAGGCTGTGGTGGGCTCCACCAAGCCACGTTCTTTGTACATCGTTAAGTGGATTTCCTCTAGCTCGAATGGAAAATCTTCACTTTTAAGGGGGGCCAAGGGACCACTACTAGTAGTTAGTATTGTATCTAGGAGGTGCGATTATCATAAATTTTATTTAACAGCATAAAGGTGAGTAATGTCCGTGGCAGAGGGGCTCCTCCACACACGATTAAATTTATGGTAACGAATTGAAAAACGCATGGTCGCGCCACCATCAAAACGAATGTAACATCCCTCGGTCGGGCTTACTCGATGTGTCTGTGTAATTGTATCCGAACCAAACGTGTGGTAGGTCAACACAGCGTATCTAAATGCATGCAGCAATTTTCAATTATTTAGTCAGCGCGAATGAGTGAAGGTTAATTAAATTAGCACTGTGAGTGAGCTTTTTGATTCGAGTGTTGGTGGTGGTGCTGGTGTTGATGGTGATGGTGATGGTGATGGTGTTGGCGGCCCTGTACTTGTATCTGGGATGTGATTGCGTGATATGAGATACTACCCGCGGATAGAGTTTCAATTGGTGATTACAAGTTTTTTAATTGATGTCGGTGAGCGTTAATTGCATGTGGTGCAATTATGTTCTGCTTCGAGAAGCATTCACGGAGAAATTGAAGCTTGTTTTCACCTATCAGAAATTGTTGAGTATATGCAATGGGATGCGAGGTGGGATTTAATTAAAAATAAAATTACAATGCAGCTATTATAGTTTGTTTAAGTAGTTTTTTATAATTGTAATTGCTTGACGAGATTGGTACTTACACAGTTGGTTGATCCACTTATCTAGAATTTACTAGACCATAGATACAATGGAATCTTAGATATTTTACATTTACTCAGACTTTGTCTTCACCGATGTTATTTTATCCGTTGCGTATCTTTTTGTATCTTGAATGAGTAAACAGT
This sequence comes from Xylota sylvarum, assembly GCA_905220385.1. Taxonomy (NCBI): domain Eukaryota; kingdom Metazoa; phylum Arthropoda; class Insecta; order Diptera; family Syrphidae; genus Xylota; species Xylota sylvarum. The sequence continues at coordinate 46,349,993 of LR999958.1, forward strand.
CAAAAGTCAATCAAATAGCGTATTGGGGAAGATAAGGTTTTGTATTGTAACACTTTCAGAATTACTCCCTCTATCAGACAATCCCAGAATCGATGTATTCAAGGAGCATTGAAAACAAGTATGTATTCAGAAGCCCATAGAACTTTTTTCAGCATCTTTCAAGCATATATTTAAAAGATGTGCCAAGTTCAATACCGACTGAACATACATACATAGATTTGTATGTCAGATATTGAAGAAGATATCAAAGTTCTTAACTTGATCAATAGGAAAGAAGGTGGTACCGACAATATGACCCTTTGGCAGACAACATGCTCTGGACTAAAATTTCGTAATGTGGATCAAATGCTAATAAACATGGTTGCGATTGTAAAGGGTTTTTTAAGAGCTCCCCATTTTGTTTTTTTTTTTAAATAAAACCGGTTATATTGAAATATCAAAAAAAAATTATTTGGGGTTAAAGTACCATCGATGCGATTAAATATCGAATACAACATTATTCACATATCCTCCATGGAAATCTCTTTCACGGGTGAATGTGCTGAACCCAATTTTTCATGACTTGTTCTCAAAAATCGAGTGATATGACTACAATTTGGTGTAGACCATGGATTTGAAGCAGCTTCAAACAAAAAAGTCCAGAAGCGTTAAACCACACGAACGACAGGGTCCTCGAACCTCGACTTCAATAAGTGGATTGTTTGCCCAGCTGTGTGGCATGTGGTGTCGTATGTGCTCCAAGTCTTCGTACTTCAATTTATGTAAATAATAGTTAGTCAATATTGTTGGGCACATCGTGAATTGGTTGCTTTACAATTGCGCATGTAAAGTTGTTGTATCTGAACGCAAACTTTGTTAAAAAATTTGGATAATTTCGAAACGTTGTTGAAGGGGATACTTTTCATGATTAAATAGCAAGTATAGGGGAGTGGAAATTAAATCAAACCGCAGCAAACTTCACGAATACCCGAAAATCCCTATTGGATAAATGGGCCATCCTTATTAAAAACCGAGTTTGATCGCAGAATAGCATTCTGTCTTCTCCGCTATGGTTGCTAGCGAGAGATTTGATAACAATACCCATGGTCTACGATCGATCACTTGTGGATGCGGATGTATAGCCGTACTTTCCTTTGGAGTATGCCTAAGGACTATCCGTGTTACCGCGATGATGGCTTTACAAATGATTGATACATGTTGGACAAGGAATAGGCGCTCGGTCAACTCTGTAAAGGAAATGTAGTTCTTTTACGATAGCCAATGTTAAAAAGAATTAATGCAGCTAAACATTGACAAATCCAGTTAAACATCTTTTTTGGTTAAAATATGTCAGGTCGATGACTTCCAAGCTCTCTCTATTCTTAGAAATGTAATGGTAATTCTGGCAAGACATCAGACCAAGACATTCCAAGGCTATCTCCAAAAGTATCCTTTGGTTCTTAATATGCCTGTGATAGCACTGCAATGTAACCATCTATTTCCAGTTATCTAAGCTGCATGAAGTCTTTTTCAGCTGCCTCTGTTATAGATTCTCTGCTCATATAAACAATTCATGAATAATAGCATTTATTCGGATTAAGCAGAGCTTAGCTCTTAATGAAACTGAACTTATCTTTCGGCTCATAAAAGCTATAACACAAGAATGCTTAGGTTCAGCGTCTTCTTATGCAATAGATTTTAGGACATCGTGGTATGGCCTACTTGCCATAGTATTCAGTTGCAGCGACGAAGTATTGGAAACGTTAGTCGAAACTCACTTTCCAGGCAGTACTACACTAGTGGTTTCCATATCGAATGGGTACTCAGATAATACTAGTTTATCGGCAGAGAAAGAGGTAGTGAATCTCGTGACATGGAAGAGCTATCATGTTATTCACAGCTTTGAAAGCTCCAGGCCCTGACGGCATTCTACCAGCTATGCTTCAGAAGGCCTCATCAAAAGTCAGACACCGACTTAGGGAAATTTTCAAACAAATTTTAAGGTCAGGCTACATACCACAAGTGAGATTGTAATTTCCACAGATGGTTCCAAATCAAGTGAGGTTAAAGGCTATAAGGTATACACTCCAGAGACATAAACCTGCAAGTGGCTGTGAGACTTCCGGGCACATGCAGTGTGATCCAAGCAGATGGTCTAGCTGTTCTCAAAGCTGCGGAAGTACTAGAGACGAAATGAATATCTGACAAGAATATCGCCATCTTAAGGCGTAAGAATCCAACATCATTAAATCTGAATTATTCAGCCGCTTAATGCTCACGGCATTATGTACGTAGAACCATATCAGATTATGCTGGATACCTGGACACTGCGATATAGAGGGGAACGAAAGGGCCAAGAAAGGATCAGAGCTTGCACAAAGCGATAAAATTAGAGGAGTAAAACCTCGTATATGCGTGGCTAAGAAGATTATTCTCAGGATAAGATCATGAATATAACTGACCTAAAATGGTCTAACCTAGGAGGACATAGGCTGTTTAGGGTGTTGTGGCCTATGCTAGATCGGAGAAAGTCCGGGAAAATAATGAAACTAAGCAGGTCGCGGTTAAGAATAGCGGTAGGGATTTTTTCTGGTCATTGCCTTCTAAGGAGGTATGCCATGAGACCTTCACGTTTCGGAGGAGATCACACATCTACTCTGTGAATGTCAAGACATAGCTCGGAGTAGATTTAAACACATATAAAAGTACTTCTTTGAGAACTTAGAGGAAGTTGGGTCGGTGAACCAAATTTTTGACATAATAACATTTTTCATGTAGATCAAATGTATGGAAGAGATGGTTTAGGTTTAGGTTGTTACTGTAATGGTTCTCTAGGGATCGCCTACTGTGTTATAAAAATCTCATAACCCTACACTACCTACCTTCCTACCTACCTACCATTTAGTTGCAGGCGATGTATTTCAATTTCCTCTTGATACTCTAACTTTCCATATACTCGTCACGTGTTTCTGTTTTTGTATAATCCCATCTTTACATCTCTGCCACCTTCTCTCATATTTCAGTTCGTATACTGATTACTCGCACAAATTTCAAATTCTTTTAACAACCTATCCCTATGCACCACATCAAGCAATCTTATTGATCATCTGAAAAATCTGAGAACATCTTGTCTCGTCACTGAGATGGAAACCTTGTTGGTGAAATGTTTCACCGTATAGATTTGTCTCCTGGGGAACTGACAGATCGAAAATAGAATCAACACTTTAAGTAAGCTCTGTTAGACTCAAAAACGAAGTTACAACTAGAAATGTATTCTCGAAATCAGTCTGGGTTAGGTAGTGGAAATGAGCCTGCGAGTAAATTAACTAGAATTAGAAGGACACTCCGAAAACCTTTGTTTTTTAGCATCAACAAGCAATATACAAAGTCTATACAAATAAATAGATGACACCCGAACATATTAAAGATACCATCATTCATGACTCTCGCTTAAGAAAAACGTGAAAACCATTCATATTCCAGTCAGTATCAAATTTGCTTTCAAATTTATTAAAAATGGATCAGATACTACATATTTTATTCAACTCTATAAATCTTACGTCCTTTTATAAAATTGACCATACAACATATGAACTTTATTTAGAAAATTTAAATACTTTTAGAACCTATAATCCACCCTTAAATATTCTCAAAATTTTAACTAAAATTCAATGTTCACTTAAAACTTTTGAACCACTAATACCCAAATGGTTAATCTCTACTACCACATGCTCATTAAATTCAACTTACCAAGGATGGACGATGCAACTATTCCCAGTGCACAGCACTTGGCCAAAAACTGTACACTATACAACTCCACCCACTTGGCCTTTGAGCCAGATGAAGTTAAATTATATCCCTGCAGCACGTTTATCCTTGTCAGAGATTAGCTGCTGCTTTTCACAGAGCTTAAGTATTCTGCACTGGAAGAGAGACCAGTATACCCCCAGGCAGTGGTCGCCACTGCACTACACCACTCGAAGAGTCGTTATGCATTTTTGCAATATTTATGATCATAATTTGGCAAACGCCATGCGTCCATTAGGATTCTGGAAACTATCCAGGCAACCAGACGTGTGACAGTAGGAATTTATATCCATACTGCATAGAGTTGAGTTGGCGAAGAATTTTAATTTAATTTCTTAAAATCGAAGGGAAAAAGAAAAAAATAACCAGCTCTTCGATTTTTTAAAACTATTTATTTATTTGTTGTTGTTTGTTGGAAAAATGGTATAATTTGCAAAAACGAAGAAACAGTTTCCAATGAATGGTACCAGTAAAATTTTGAGAGAATATTCTTAGAGAAGTAAGGCCTACGAGTGCTTCCAGTGGTATCTGGTTAGGTGAATCTTTTCTAGATGTAGCTCTCTGAGAGTTTCTAGGGTTGGTTCAGACCTTCCATCTCAGAATGGTTTAGGTCGTATGAACCTGTTTTGCTAATATTTCTGCTACTTGTTTGCGGTCTATTCCCACTTGGCCTGGTATCCAATAGAGGGTCTCTCTATTATTTTTCCTAAGTTTGTTAAAGTTTTATAAACATCAAGATTCTCAAAAAGATAGTATCTGCGGTACGAAATGAACGAATTTACGCTTGAACAACGTTGGCAATTTTGAAAACTTGTTTCCAAAGGTATTTTTGGAAAGAAATTTTGGTCAAAATAATGCACAAGTTAAGGTGCTCAGCAAAACCGACAAGTAGTCGTAGAGAGGCATTTAAATCCTCAGCGTGTGACTGGTGTGGTTTTTGGATTGGCGGCATTATTGGCCTATTTTTCTTCGCAGATGGCAACAATATTACAGTGAACGGAGAGCGCTATGGAGAAATAAACTTGGATGATATCTGGTTCCAACAAGATGGTGCTATGTGCCATATAAACCGTCCAACAATCGATCTTTTGCGCACTAAGTTCGATAATTACGTATGTAATTAGTAGTTTTGATGTGGATGGGCCTTCGCCTTCCGTAGGACTCTTTTTTGTGGGATGCTGTTAAAGATAAATATTATGCTGACAATTCAAAAACGATGGAGGCACTTAACCACACTATGAATTGATTGAGCTATTCGTGTAAGAGACCCCTCTAAACCATGGAAAATATAGTGCGAAATCGGGTCGATAGGATGGGCAACTGCCAAGATAACCGCGGCAGCCAGTTAGGTTAGGTTAGATACATGGGTAGGCGAGCTACAACGCCAAGGGGATAGATGTTCGTTGTCCATTGGTTAACCTAGACAGATACGGTTCCTATAGACTAGCAAACCATCCAGTTGATTTGATGTAGTTCAAGATGTCATGGACTGGTCTGCTGGATAATTCTTCTAGGTTATCGAAGAAATGTCGCCCGAGAAATTTAAATCTGAGGTGGATATGGCCTTGAAAAGGACAGAAAAAGTGGCTTCATTGACTTTCCCCACATTGACGACATAACTTTTCTTCCTTTAATCTTATTTTTTTCATGTAGTGCTGCAGAGTGTTATGCCTCGTCAGAGGCATATACTCTACCTATCAGAGTAGAAAGGGATTTTCTATCCTATGGCATAAACCTATCGGTCCTACTCTTATCGAAACATGTTCATATTTCGTGTGATCTCATTAGTGTCTAGAAAGGACCATCTGATGTTAACTTCCTTTCGGACCTTAATCCCTGCTTCGAGTTTCAGTCTAGAAACGGGATGAGTACCGAGGTGTCGGCTTGTTTTGATGTGGATTCCGATTCTGGCCAATTCGTCGGCTTTCCCATTACCTGGAATATTTACACGCGCAGTGACCCAGCAAAGCGCAAGCTTGTGCTGTGTTCCTTAAGCCTTTACGACAGGACTTCACAAGCGTGGATTTTATTTTAATAGCAGAAATCCCTTGCTATTGTATTTTGTCTTCAACTATCTGACTGACTTACATATATTAGAGTACTAATATCTGCCGAGGCTTCAACGAAGATATCTAGTGGAAGTAGATTGAGGATAGCCTCCAGTCCTACAGTAGATGTGGATCTCATGGCACTTGTGATGCCGATACAAGCCAATCTATTTATCTTCATGGGAGCCACTAAGTTAGTGGTCTTGCTGTCTGACTGCCGCCATACGAGGCAATCATAAATCAAAATAGGTCTTACTATAGGCGAATATATCCATAGTAATATTTTAGGTTTTTTCCCTTTTAGAAAGCAATAGTGCCTTTATTTATTCTTTCATTAATGTTAGGCCTCCAATTCAGATTCTTATCAAGGAAGAGGCCTAGATATCTGGGGCTGTCCGAACGGGAGTGCCCCTTATGGAAGGTAATGTAAACTATGAAATTTCCCTTTTGTAAGTAAATAATACCAGCTCGGTATTCTGGGGATTGATCAAAAAAAAAAAAAACAAATTTTTGGCGCAACAGGTCCATGGAACCCAGGGCCCAGCTTCTCACAACCACTCGTGTTGTGCGTGTTATATTCGTCACACGAATGGAAGGGGCCTACTGTTTAATGCCGGATCCGAACGGCAGTTGTTTTGAGAAGCTTTTTCATGACAGTTTTACTCTCGGATGTTTGTCAGACGCTCGCGAGAGGTGGGGCCGTGAAAGAAATTTTAGGTGTTGTTTGGGGATTGAACTTGGAACCCCCCGCTCCGTAGTCCAACGCACTAACCACTTGAGCCACGGCGCCCACCTGGGGATTGATCGTTAGTCCATAATTTCGTGGTCCAGGTGTCTAGGATCTTCAGCTCACCTTCCAATGATTCACTAAGAGTAGGGAGGAATTTGCATATAATCATCAATATAACTTCATTCGCATAAGCGATGATCTTGTTACCACTATACCTGAGTTGTAGAAGTACTTCATTTAGTACAACGGCCCATAATAGTGGGGAGATTGTTCCTCCATGTCGGGTGGCTCTAGAGACGAATGGTTCTAACTTTGTACACTCGTGTTCTGTTATAATGTGACTTTCCTCAAGAATTTCCACAATCCAATTGGTTAGTGTATATTGAGTTTTGTGACTGTTTTATGCATTGCATTCCTTCTGACATTGTTACAAGCTCCTACACTGTCTATGAATGCAGTTAAAATGCATTATTTACCTTTCAAGGATTTCTCGATTGAGCTCACCATACAGTGCAGAGCCGTCTCTACACTTTTTTCTTTGATGTAGGCGTATTGAGCCGTAGATATGTATATCTCTAGGACGTAGTTTACTGGGAATTTGAATGTCGGCCAGTCTCTCAAAAGTTTTTAGTTGAAAGGAGGTAAAGTTAAGTGGCCTCAAGTCTTTTGTGGTGGTATAGTAAATTACACATACAACTGGTACTAGAATCCATTCAGAGGATGTAAAGCTAGTATCTGTTTATTGAAAACCCAAACTATTCCCAAAGCCAGAGGCTAAAGACATAAGATTTGCATTGGAGAGAGTTCCCCATTAACACAGAAAGTCAACTAGCCTGGTATGAATTAGTGTAGGTGCATACGAAAAATCTTAGTAGATGCCACTGAAGTCTCCTTAGGAACACCGCCTAAGAAAAATTGCAATATCTAACAGACATGTACATTCATCCTCAAATTCAGTATCAAGTCAGGAAGGGACAAATTATATGTATACACTTACTCCTACTTAGCTCATATTTCATCATTCTTTTCAGGAGATTACCACAGGGTAGCCCTGAAGTTGAAACTGCTTTGGAAACTATCAAACCGGGAAGACTCTGTACTATCTCTTAAATATAGTTAATTCACTTTTGAAAAAACTTTTAGATGGCATCATTGCACTTCCAATAAGTATAATAAATGCACAAATTTGTGAATGATGCTATAACGCCTAAAGGCTTAGATTCTTACTTTGTTGGGTGCTTTTAATCAATAAATTAAATATACAACAGGATAGATACCACCAGTATTTAAATGTAAATCTCTGACTACTTTAACTTGCCTGTATCAAACCCAAACCCCAATTAATTTTCAAAATAAATAATCTTAGAGAATATATAATGAGCCCATTTTTTATTTATCGCATAAATCAGAGTCCGATATTAAGCTGACCCCTTTTTTTCACTCCCTCCATCCAATGAGACAGAGAGAGAGCGGTAGAATACGACATCAGTCAGCTTAAATAGATTTATTTGTATGCCAACCCATTAAAGGTCAAATACCAAACTCAAGAGCTCAAGAGGAGCCTCGACAGCAAACCCTAAAACAAATGCCACTTAAATCTGGTACAAACACTCAGAACAGCAGCCATATGAATGGACAATGGCCATTCAGGGATGAGACGGGACCGAGTGCCAAGAGAGACCATGTGTGACCGGACAAAGCCGCATAAGGACATTTCCATATAGCTTTTGGCTTTGCTTTTGTTATCCAGCATATCCAGCACAATGCACATGCATGCACATACAACACATGCATTTATGCATGCAGCAATAAATTACCAGCCGCTGGTGGTTAAACGTGCAGTGTCCACACTGCTTGGAGATTACATATAGACCAAACTGTACATCATATCCTAGTGTACGGTATGTAAAGTGCTGCTCCGTCCCGTACGAGTATCTGTACACACACTCACTTAAATGGTGCTTTTCATATTGCAGTGATTTACATTTAACACGACATAAATCAGACTTTGCCACCGCAGCACCAGCACCAGCACCAGCAGGAGCCCAACCAGCCACAGAAGGTCCGAGCATGACTATGGTGTGCACACCATATAGGCTTGTTTGGTTGCTTGCTTGTGGTGTGATAGTGCATGAGTCTACTTATCCGTATTTTGTTACTTCATTGTATGCATATGTGGTACTGGGTGCTAGGATTCACAGTAGAATGGCACACTATCAGAGATTCATCGGAGGCTCCTTTTGCTCTTTAAACCACAAAATGTGGTGCAAACGAAATGATGTTTACGTTGTTCGTCCCATACACTCGTCTACCGTCGGCCACATGATATGATGTGTGCGGTAGTGGACATTTAATAAAAATTCAATAAACTACATAAATATGCAAAAGTATTTCGTATTTTCCGAAAAAAAATGGAAAAATAATTTTAAAATATTTAATTAAGGGCTGATGCAACTATTGCTGGTGTTGGACTGTGTACCCTAGGATGTATAAAAGGAATACTTTGAGGTTGCATTTTGTATGGTTCACGTATTCACTTTTTAGAAAACTACATAGCTTTCAATATGTGTTCTACATATTTGACTGTCCGGTAATTTCAGTCGTCTATCAAAGTTGAGAAGTTTATATGTTAGTTCGACTAGGAAGTTTGTCAAGACTAAACGTTAGTCAACCTCAGATATCGAAATAGGAGGGATACCTTGAGTGCATACTGCATTCCACGTGAACAGATGGCACTTTACTAGGAATAACATAATCGGGGCCAGCTGACTAGTCTGCCATGCCTCATGGCGTAGAAATATTTCAGTGTTTGTAACCGCAGTTAAGGGCTGTCCCCAGGGAGTAGTCCTTTCTTCCCTTCTGTGCTCACTAGTCATCGACAATTTTCTAGTCGATCTACAGAGATCAGACTACATCGACATTGGTTATGTGGATGACTTGGGATCAGCACAATCATTTCTAGTGTTATGCAAGATGTTTTACTACACAGCGGAGAAGGATTATTCATCAGACTGGTCAATCTAGAACCTACCACCATTAAAGGTATTACTTTAGCTTATTCCAGTGAGGTTAAATATGTCGTTGTCAATTCTCATATCAAGTCCACTATCGAGCGCGCTATTATGGCCATGTGGCCCAGTAGACGCATTTACGGCAGAGTTTGTGGTTTCAATTCAAAAATGATACATTGGATCATTGTATACGATGATGAGGTCTATTATAGCATAGATCTTGAACGGGCAATGGCAACGAAGCTTCAGAAGCTTCAGAGAACTGCTTGTATCGGTATTACGGCTGCCATGCGTACCTGCCCTACGGTGCATTAGAATCTGTTGTAGGGCTTTCTTCCCTTGCTAGACGAGCTACTATGCCTCAGCTAGAATACAATTACACCAGGTGACCATGTGGGACACCTGAAAATACTTGACTCAATTCCCAAAGAAGACATGTTTTGCACTACCTCCGACATCGTAGTCAGGGAGTTCTATTTCGATAGGTTATTTGAGGTTGAAATATTGGACTTTGCAAACTGGTCTAATGATTTTCCGCCATTGGATTCTAGTGGTCTGATCTATTTCACAGACGGATCGAAGATGGAGACCGGAGTTGGAACTGGCGTGTTTTGACGCAACAGTTTTCCAGGCTGAACTCTATAGTTAAGATTTGTACTAGGAAAAACCTTAGTTAAGGTATTAAGAGCGCTAGGATATATATCTTTTGAGACAGCCAGGCAGCACTTAAAGCGTTGTCGTCCAATCAGTTAAATGCTGCTACGATGCACTACAATCTCTTGCCAAACATAACAGTGTAAAACTCGGTTGGATCCTTCGTCATCCAGGAATTGCAGGCAATAAATCTGCAGATGAACTAGTTAGGGCTGGCTTAGAATCTGCCCTCATAGGACCCGAACTCTACTGTGGTGTAAGATGGACTTATTAACGATTGGGAACACAAACTTCTGATCTGGTCCACTTGGAAAATGTCTCGGAGCTGAGGCAATCCAAGCGAATAATCAGGCCTTATTCCTACAAGGAAATCCTTAATCTAACCAAGGATATTTATATAAAGCTGGTGAGCTTTCAAACAGGTCACTGTGGCTTAATATGCTTAATCTGTGTCCAAAAACGTGTCCAAATGTAGATACTGCTGAGATGACGAAGATGATGAATCTTTTGAGCACATTGTTTGTGAATGTCCATCATAACATTGGTTAAGGAGGCGTATTTTCCATAAAGAAATATGTTCGTCAGCGAAGTTGAGAAATTCTGCTGCTAGGGACGTACTATCCTTCATATCGGAGGTGGTACGACACTTAGTTAAAACATACGCATACGCAGAGTCAGCCATATGGGCAAGGGTTTACAAAAAAAAAAAAACATCCACCTTTCCTTTGTCGAATGCGTTTCAGAGTTATTGACATCATTCTTGATGAATGCAAAATTCATATGCTATGACGCTGGTACAATCGCTTAAGTACAACCAATGCAAAGGCGAATATATTTTACATTCTACGCCTGCAGAAAAACCTTTAACTAAAAACTGAAAAGTTTGACCGAAGATATTTACATATCTTGAGCTCTAAATGTACACACTTATGCACCACTTAACCCCCACATTAGATTCGATGAGCGAATTTTCCTCAAATACCAATTCTTCCTAATTCATCAAGATTTCCCTGTCGAAAGTACTGCCAATACGTTACGCATTCCAGGCTATCAGACACAGTTCTGCATCCATTAAAAATTTTGCCATCTTTAGTGATAATCAGGCTACTACCAGGCCTCAGCTCCATCGTTCTCGAAACTGGTGGAATAGAGTAAGGAAAAACTCTGTCTGTTAAGTTGTCGGTCCAAAACCAGTCTTCTTTCCCTTACGAAGTTAGCCTAAGATTCGTTAGGAGCCGTTAAGAGTAAACATTTTCTCAAACTTTCTATCAATAGCCAATGAAAAATGGAGCAGGTGGAAGAACTGTGTCACATCTAGGCAGATTGTGCCGTACTCCAAGTGAGCGAAAACTCAAGAACTAAAGAGTTAAAACAACTTCTTCTACGCAACCTATCTGCCTATGATTTTATATCCTTCAATTGAAGATTTTAGACGAATTAGACTAAACTAACTAGGATTGAGTAGATTCTCTGTCTCTGTCAAAGAAATAAGTACACATCTGTAAATATACATACATACAGCGCATAGTTCATCGACTTTCATATATTAATTGTCCTATACATCACCTTTCTGTTTGGCAATAATGAAAACATAAATAGCCTTACCCTATAAAGTAGGGGGTAAAGGCACACTGACTTCCAATTTCATTCCGTACTGTGATTTATAAGCGAATATTTTTTCGAATACCAATTTCATTTTGTCGTATCAATAATTTATTGGATAAGCGCGTGCAATGCGATCGAAATTGAACCTACTGCCGACACCGGCAACCCCCAACGTGAAAAGTTAAAAGAGCCTGGCTAGGATAAAAAAAAAACAACACAAACACACAATGGCCTTCGTATATGCACGCATACACTTGATAGCAAAAAAATCAATTTAAGCCTGAATATAAAATTTTTTTTTTATCCTCCTCTCGTGTGTTCATGCAGAGTTCATAAATTGTTCATGGATGGAGGAGGATTAATTTGATTTTTCGTAGCGAGTACATGCAATTTTAATTCATATGAAATATACCTACTTATACCTACGTGTACAGAAAGGAATGCCTTTTGAAAAAAAAAACATCGCTTCTATGAATTGGTTTTGTATAGTAAATTGTATTCCACGCAAAAGGGATACAATTTGCATAATCATTTCGATGTCGGTTAAAGTTTTTTTTTTTGTTTTATTTTATTTTGTCAATAAATCAAGGCATGATCTGAATAATCCAACCGGTGAGTCCATTTAAAAAAATAAAAAAAAAAGGATTTATTTATTTATTTTATGAAATCGTTTTAATTTGCGGATATTGTTGGAAGTTAAATTTTTAAACCGCTCGCTCTATGGAGGTTATTCTAGGTGTGTACATGTATAAATGAGTGTTGGCCAGGTTACTATGTATAGATACATATGTGCGATGAGCATTATAGTATACCATATTGCAAATAGAGATGATTTTTTGTGTTTAGGTATGTATTTTGTTTTGAGATAGTTAATTGGAGAAAAGAGAAAAACTTGTTCGTACTAAAGCTGATGTCAAATCTTTTGCCCCAAACAACAAGTTTCCCAAGAGACCATGATCCTCAGCTACTGTCGGCAGTTTTGCATACCAAGTTGCCTGAGGTCTCGGTCCGTAAACGTATCACTTACCTTTTCCATAGCGAAGTTCAGATAGGCAAATTCCTTGGCATTTGCGCTTCTGTTTCAAACCTCACAATATACCAATTATAAATCTCAATATTGTTAGAAGCTGTATCTACAAAAGCAGTGTCTATGGTTCTGCAACGCCTTGTGGAGCACTGCAATAAGCTCCAAATGCTGCTGCTGATTGGATGCTGATGCCAATGCGCACAACACTATCTGGGGAAGTACCGACACCAATATGGTGGAGCAATAATCTATCAAGCCTCCGATCCAAAACGGGCAAACTTTTTAACGCAGCGAAGCATATTAGAGACTGGCAGAACTACAAAATGGCACGGACCTCTTATAAGATGGAAATAAGGAAAGCTTTAAGAAATTCTGTGAGGCAATCACAAGTACTTCTGCTGCGGCCAGATTGCATAGGGTACTAGCAAAAACTGTAGGAATACCAACGTCTCTAAGAAAATCGGATGGCAGCTTCACCGAAAATGAGGGACAGAGGGCACAACTGCTATTAGAAACTCATTTTCTTGGCAGTCTTCCGAGTACAGACGACAGGAGCTGTTCTTCGTTTCCATATTGAGGAAATTTTTACATGTCACGCTCAAACTATATATTTTTCGAAAGTTTGTAATAGCATCTAAATTCCTTAGAAAATCTATAATTCAAGTTATAATACATCTAGAAATTAAAATTCGACTTAACACACAGAAGTAGATACTGTTTCCATTTTTTCTGAACACATTCTATTACAACGCTGTTTTTACACTCACAATGGGTGGGCGTGACATTGAGCAATAAAGGAATGAATAATGAAGGAAGTCAGCATCTAGGTATACCTATAGATATATTACAGATTCCTGAACAAATTTCACCAGTTTCAAAGAATAAAAATGAATGTGAATGGTTGTAGATACTTACTACCATTCTACTAGATACTATATATTTTAACAATATTTATACCCTAATATCTAATCTAGTCCATAAATCATTCCCAAGCCAACTCTTTTACAGCCATATTTGTTTTCAAAATGGCCGACAAATCTTAATGGATGCCCATACTTAACTTCATGAATGAGTGAGATACATGCATAAAGAGAAAATAGGTTATCTCTTAAGTTAGTAATAAATCAAGCTGGAGTTCGGAATCCAACATTCTGGAAAATATTCAACACATGGATCAGCTTACGTAGGTAACTCCTAAATATATGCATGTATGTATGTATGTATATACTTAATGAAACTAAATTTTTGGTTATCGACAGCTTTATCGAGTGAAGAGTAGTTAAAACCAAAGATGAAGGCTCAGTTAACTTTCAAATTCCATTCACCTCTATTCATGCATCCATAAGCGGCTTCTATATCAGTAAATATGTAGATGGTGGAAAACTCCCGGATTAGGCCTCAAACTGCAATGACAATTTCCAATCAGTTCATCGACATACATATGGCTTTACACGTTTCAGCATTATAGGTATGGGACAGGATGTTGCAAGCGAAGTTTTTTTTTTAGATGTTTTTTTATTCTACTATGCACCGAAAGATGATCTAAAAGCACTTAATCTTTAGGTTCCTTGCAGTGCAAGTTGTGCTTAACTTGTTTGACCTCTATATATGTAGGTACTTCAGACTATATTTAGAGATAGCGACATATTCAGCACTGTAGAAAATGGGGTGGATGTATAGCTAATGTCGATATTCTAAAAGACCTTTCTTTTCCGTTTGAAGGGAGCGTACAAAGAGCACTTGGCTCGGTGTACAATCGCTTATGTGAAGCAACCATATAGCTATTTTAAAATGTTTATAACACAAGTACAAGTTTGTCGTCCTTGGGTCACCCCTGTCAAATACGAACAATAATGTGGAAGATTCTTTTAATCATTCAAGGTGGAAGGCTTCGTTGTTTCACAATCCTTAAGCTTTTCACTTCGCAACCTATCATAAAATACGACTTGTAACAAACTAGACCTTGAAGCCTACATATGCACATATAAGAACTTGTTGCCCTGAATATCTATTTGTTTATTATTTTTCGTAAGTAATGGCTCCATATGTGTTCCTGGAGCCTATGTTATAAAACTCCAACACTAATAATTATTTGTGAATTCACTTGTAACTTGTAAATTATGTGCAAATTTTTGTTTCATAAAGAATGACAATTCACTAATAACTACAAGTATGCCAGACCTGTAACTACAAGTGAATTTCTTACAAGAGTAGAGAGACTTGAATGTCACAAAGAAAGAAAGAAAGAATAACTGGAAATGCTTAGATCACTTAACTGTGAAGTATAGCCGCAGACTCGTAGTTATTCGCAAATAATTTTTAATTTGTAGACTTGTAGCATTTTGATCGCTACACTTATAATTTGAATTTGCCGCGCTACAAGTGCTGAAAAATGTTTATGGAACACAAAATTACAACTCCATACTTTATTTGTGCTTATAGTTACAAGTTTACCAGTACAACACTTGTAGGTTTATGAAATAGGTCCCTGGTCTATGGTTATTTCTAGATATGATATGTCAGTTATACAGAAAAGAAAATTTTAACTACTTACGTTTAGTGGGATCAGAAATTAAGACAATAAGTGTGCATAGCTTTAGTTTATAAATCCGTACGTATTTAAGTCGCCAAAAAATTGTCTAGAGCAATAAAGCACAGCAAAAACCTCCATTTATTCTTAAGTCTGCCCATCCTAAGTCTTAGGCCGACTTAAACCAACTTCGACCGACTTTTTCTAGTAACTTTGCAATATATTCTTCGGTATCACTGCTAGGGATGACTCAAATACATACACAGTTTATGTATAACAACTCTTCTAGTTCTATTTCCTATACTACAATTCTTTGATTGCATATAAGCCACAAGTTCGACTTTAAAATCTTGATGTAGAATGACTTCAAGGACATCTCAGTATTTAAATTACAGTATGCAAAGCATGCCAATCATACTGCGCAATATAAGCCAACCACTGACTCTTAATTTACTTGACATTATCTGTGTAGTTAGGACATAATGCTAAAGCTGGTAAATCTCCATAAGCAACCTTAGTCCTCATTCTCTTTACAATTACAAGAAAATCTAAATACCTTCCATAAAACCAAATGGTCTGAATCTAATCCAAAATAAGGCAAATTTTTCGTTTCACTTGTTTTTTTTTTTATTTTTTTATCTGTCCTCCAAATAAATACCTGACATCATGTGCTATCGCCGAGTAATGCATTAAATGTCCTTGAGAGATTATCTTCTGTATCTCACCTGTAAAACGCGATTCGTAATGTGCACCATAACTTCCACCACGCAAAGGCAATTAAAAAATGAATTTAATGACCTCACCAACAGCAGTTGTCATAATTGTCAAGTGACAAAAATAAAAATGCAAGTGTCCTTGGTGAATTTTTTCCGCAGTCTAATTGTTTTGTTTGTCCATACCTTTGTTCCAATTTTGTGGATATGTCCCCTCACCTGTGTGAGGTAAAATCCCCTAAAAAAGATACGAATGCGTACTAAGTAATGTTTGTCCTTCATAAATCATAAAAAAATTATGGTTGATGACATTAACACAATTTTTTCCATTACTTTAATGTGTTTTTAACTGCAAAATGCCCAAGGACATCGGGTGTATAGGTATATCGCTAGCAAGTGTTTCAAAGGGGTTTTGTCTGTGACTTGTTAGTGAAACATTTTTTTTTTTAATTGAATGTCCTTACCAGGCGAAGCGAATTTATTTGTGTATACATGCGTATACTAGTGACCTTCGAACCAGTCCCGCAGCTAAGTCATAAAATTATGAATTTCATAATTTCATACGGAGGTATGGAGTTTCTTTTTTTTTAGGGAACCCGTCGACTGCTTCCTTGGGAAGGCTTCATTGTTTGCAGTCATGGTTTTAGATCTTTGATGGTGGTATGCCTTGTTTGGATATTTGTTAGTCCTTTTTGTTTTTTTAGTGATTTTTTATGACACCGTTTTGCCAAACCTTAAATTAGGGGTTTTTCGAAAGCCGTTATGCAATTTGCCTTTGTGGTGCTTTGTGAGTGTGTAGTCTCAGTCTACGTCTGGTGGTGGTGTGGTGTTGCGATTCATTTTCACTATAGAAGATTTATGATGACCCTTTTGGTGTTCTTTTTACTGGTTTCAAGGAGTTTTATTACTCTCTACCGTGAAGTTTTATGTTAAATCTTTTTCTGTTTTTTTTCTTTTCTTATTTTTAGAAAATGCAATTCTATGCTTGAGATTTTGTGAAATTTTTGTTTTGAAAACACTCAGTTTGAATTCTACGATGAAGTAGACGAGACGTTTTCGCGTTGTATTGAGTTAAATAGCGGAAGGGTTATGCGTTACGGGAATGGGTTACGTGTCGCGAACGGGTTAAAATCGCGTGGTTATCCAGTGAAGGAGCTAATATTCATGAGTACATATAGATATGTATGTATCTCATCAAGAAGAAAAGGATCATAGATCCAAGTGCCTTGTGATGCAAATTGTGATTTGTGAAAAAGTAGTTTAAATTGTAATTTTAAAATCGAAAAGAAAATGTTTATTAAATGTGCTTAGAGAGGTGATGGGGAAATTTGACACATATGTTCAACTGTCAACTGCTTTCAGTAAAAATTAAGCTGACATTAGTATTGCACCAAATCAGAGTCCAAGGAGGTTAGTAAGTGCATTAGAATTGTATAGAATTTTATCGTATGTAACAAAAAGGAACATACATATACGCATACATACCTACAGCCCTTAAATTTCTCGAAGGTCTAACAGGAGTAGGTTGGTACCTGTGCAAGTTGTACATCTGTTGTTGAAATTAACTGAATTTAGAAAAATAGCTGGCAGTTGTATGAGTACATTAAATGATTGTGATCTCCTCATGATAAAAGTTCAACAAGGGTTTAGGGGTTTATGATATATCCAGCTAGGTGTTTTAGTCCACTGGTGTATAGGCATGCACATTCCTATTTATGTACATACTTACGTACACGAAAATTCGAAGAATTATTGTTCAAATTAGTACATGATTACAGGGGCATTGTACTACAACGCATTGAGTGGGGCTGCCAGAAACAAACAGACGAGCACTTATAGAGCACTTACACCATATTACACCCGAAATAATCGACCATCTGAGACCGCTATTCGTCGTATAGTTGACTATTTTCGCACAACATTTTCTTTGCAAGATGCAGTGTCACCGAGACGCAGAGAGTGCATACTAAAAAAAATATTGCATCCGTTTAGGAGAGTATTGAAAAAGGTCCAAATTTATTGCTTCGACGCCAATCACAGCAGTTTGGTTAACTTTATGAAAAATTTTGAGCAAAGATCTTGGCTCGAAGGCTTACAAGTTCCAGTGCGTGCAAGAATTGAAGCCGAATAACCATCGTTTGCGTCGAAATTTCTGTAGGTTATAGGTTATAGGTTGTATAAGATTATGAGTTCATCATACATTTAATTTCCATACAAAATCTAATTATGTCCTCAGTTTAGGTCAGTGAACCAATTTCATCCAGATTGTTGAAATAATATTTTCCGAGGTACTCTACTCCTAGCAATAGCTTGACATTCACATAGTATATGAATAATGCCATCTGCGACATGTACATATGTAGGTCCTTACAATACCTACATGTGTCCGTGTTTGTTCAACCTAATCTCATGGCGTGCTTCCTCAGAAGTCAATGGCCAGAGAGTATCCCTATCCCTGTTTTTAGCTTTGATCTGCTTTGTTTTATCAATTCTCCAGATTTTTTCCGATTTAACTTAGGCCATAACGCCTTAGAGACCCTATGCCCTTTGGCCATCTTAGGTCGGCCATATTGATGATTTTTTCGAGAATAATTCTCTTAGCCACGGTCATTGGTGCTCTGATGAATTCAAGTATGTCACTACCGGGAGTTCTGCTTCTGTTTTGGCTAGTACATCATTTCATTTTCATTACCATTATTTTCGTTACCCTCTATATCACAGTGTCCAGGAACCCAACATAATCTAACTCGGTTCTGCGAACATAATACCTTAAGCATTGTGCGGCAACTCCTGACTAGTTCAGATTTAATGATGTAGGACTCTGGAGCATTTAGCGCAGCCTGACTATATTATATTATAGTCATATTCTTATTATATTGATCCCATCTCAATTAGTTCCGCAGTTTTGAGTACAGCCTAGAGCACACTGCTTGTGTCCGGAAGGTTCAGAGCCACATGTAGGTCTATATCTTTCGAATTTATTCCTGACCCCGTACCCTCGCTAATTTTTGGAACCGTCCGTATAAATCGAGATTTCGTTTTCGATCGAAACTGCTTTCCTTTGCCAATCCTCCCTATCTGGGTACATTACTTCGTGGGGTGCATCGAAGTTGAGTGCACCAAGACTTTTATCCGTTTCGTCAGAGATGTTGGGGAATAATCCCTGAAGAATAGAGCTATGTCGGATATAGCTAGATAGAACCCTGAGTTAGTGAGACGAATCGAACTGTTATCTGCCTGTAATTTTATCTGTAGATCCAATGGTAGAAGATACATAAAAGCCTCGAGTCCTGCCGTGGGAGTGGTGCGTAAAGCGCCAGTAATGGCAATGCAAGCTGTTCTTTGTACCTTGGTCAACATATCCCGTGTATTCTTTTTGATCGTGGCCTTCCACCAAACAAGAGCCCCATATGTTGGAATGGGTCTGACTATCATAATGTATAGTCAGTGCATCATTGTCGATTTAAGGCCCCACTTTTTTCCCACTGTCCTCTTGCAGATGAAGAGAGCATTCTGAGCCTTATGGACTCTTTCCTGAACGTTAAGTTTCCAATTTAGCTTTCTATCTAGTACCGTACCAAGATACTTTGCGCGATCCGAGAGGGAAATCTCCAGCAAGTCTAGGCAGTTTGAAGGGTGGAATTTTAAATTTCCTGCTAAACAGCACTGGTTCCATTTTTTCCAAGCCTGTTAAGGGCTGATTCCATCATACGAAATTTCAATAAATGAGCCCAAAATCTGTTCCCGTTTTATCGAAAAATTGTGTTCAGCAATGAAGCTCATTTTCGACTCAATGGATATGTCAATAAACAAAACGAATGACAATATGAGGCTGGTAGGTAGAGTATACATATGTAAGTCCACTAAGAAGTAGGATAATAATAAAATACAATGAACTGGAGGCGGACTATTGCATTTGTCAAGGTATGACTGGAATTTAAGGGTCTAGCAGTATCAGAACTTAACATGGAAACGATACTGCAACATCAAAGAAAACATAATAGTCATGGCAGTCAAGGTCATACCTTCAAAAAGACACATAAAATATATCTAAGTTATAATAGACGATAGGGTGAATTACGATTCGGAAAAGGAGAACTTTCAAAAAAATATTGTTGACATGGGAAATGTTCTACGAATCCCCTGTCTGAGTAGATGTATCAAATGTAAAAAAGAACCAAAAGGAGACAAAGCACTTGGCGAGATGAGTCTGCAGTATTACCAGTATATCTGCAAGAAAAACCCAGAGTTAATAGTGTGTAACTATCCCCGGTTCTACAAACAAGAACAAAGACTGAGGCAGAAATTAATAGTCAAAGCTAGAGTCAAAGAGATACCGAATTACAGGATACAAATCCAGGTCAGATGGGGCAGAGGACGGCCCACAAAGTAATAACTAGATTGAAAAAGTCGATAAGACCTGAGATTCGAATACTGATGAGGTCTGATGCATGTAGAGGCAAAGTACACAAATCCGAAAAAATGAGAGATTTGTATTCAAGGGGTTCATTGTTATTTACTAACTTTAAACCATCAAACACAAGAGAAATTTACCTACTTATAGACTAACTTGCACTGTTTATATGCTACTTTTCTTAATTATCGAGTAGACATCCAAATTTCAGTTCATTCCAATTATTATTATTCGGTTTTACTTTCAAATCTAACTTCAAAGCATCGATTAGTGTTTAGGTCCATATAACAAAACTCCTACCAGCTTTGTTACTACCGCGCGCACTAATTTTACACATCGTAAAAATATATCCAACATTAATGACTTCCTAACGATCTATAAAACTGCCATAAATTTAAGTGCCTGGCGCTTCTGCTCCTTGTTGTTTTCTGTCTCTTCACTGAATTGGAAGATGAACTTCGACAAGTACTCGCACTCTCTCTCTTGATATATAGGAACCACCTCTATGTTACGTAGTACACTGCGAGAAATTAATTGTTTATTTTACAACCGTCAGAGTAATAAAACCACAAAAGTGTTTTCTCGTTTACAATTCAATTTTGTTGGTTTTCCATTCGTTTTGAACTTTGTTCTTTAGGTTATGTGATGGTACGCAGACAAATCCGATCCCTTTATGTGCATTCTGACATATGGATGTATGTATGTATAAAGAAAGGAAACGGCATATCGTCACAGTTTGTTTACGCCCGCATCAAGTGTTTTAAAAGATATAAAAAGGATATAAAAACTTCAAGTGAACAGCGAGGGCAGGATTTATGCGTGCATGCTGGTGGAATTCGGTCAAAACACTGAAATGTTGTATATAGTCGTGCACACAGGATATTGTTGGATGATGGGAAGCGGCTTTTCCCAAAAAAGGTTGTGGTTTTTATGTGGTGTTAGGTTGTTAAATGGTTCTAAAATTGTTTAATTTTATTACGATGTAATGTCATTATTGACTGTGTTATGGGAATTTAATTTGATACGAATTTTTTGGCCATTAAATGAGGTACTTACGTATGTTTTATGGGATCATTACATAATCAGGGTTTTATGGACATACTTAGTATCTCAAACGAATCATCGCTCATGATGGCTTTCTTGTAAAAACTGGTGATTATATCGTACAGTATGTGGTATAGTCGCTTGCTGATATTTCTGGGAATTGGTTAATAACTGGTAATTCACTTGCGTAATAAGTTTTGTTGCAAAATTTGCCGCAGAAATGTCTTAGATATGCTAATTTGATGAGTTGTTCTGTTAAATTCTATGGTTGTTAATACAGACTTTTGCAAAAACCATGCAGATCCTTGGATGTTATTCTCTATAAAACAAACTCAGTTGAAAACTGAATATTCAAAACCTCAATCGGGAAGCCTCGGTTGTCCTCTAATCGTGTAGGAAGGCCTTAGGCCCAAACTGGAGTCTCCAGCCCCGGAGTCCCATCCTTATGTATGGAGAACTGGTCTACTGGACGCCTCTAGATAAGGAAAGTAAGATTACAATACTTGAAACGGTTCAAAGGTCGTCCTGCGTCTGTCTAACGAGTGCCCATAGAACCACTCCTACAGCTGCACTAGAAACTATCTTCCATCTTCTTCCTATTGATAACTTAGGGAAGCTGACGGCCGCTAAAGCAGCATTACGGCGAAGAGAATCATTGCAACTGGCTCGTGGAAATATGACCCACGCAAGCATCCTAAACGGCCATAACACCATTCCTAGTAATTCGGACTACTAGGACCCCGATCTGAACTTTAATCTCAAGTATAACACCAAGATTCCTAGCAAAAGTGCTTGGGAATCAGAAGAAATTTTAAACGAATCTGCGACAGAGATTGACATAGACGGATCCAAGCCAATATCTGGAATAGGTGCAAGAGTTTACTCTACTACACTGGATATTTGTATCACTTTAGTGTATTTCAAACAGAAGTCACAGCAGTCCCTGAAAGCGATATTGTTTTCTACGTAGTTACTCAAGTTGCGATAAAAGTCTTGAAATAGCCAATAATTCGATTCAAGTTAGTAAAGTAATGCCTCGGTTCTCTTAAGGAGATCGCAGTCAAGTGCGACGTATCCTTGTGCTAGGTTGTAAGCTGCAGGGATATTCCAAGCAATTGTAAAACGGACGAGCTGGCTAAGGAGGGTGCAGACCGGAACCTTGCTGATAAAATTCCAAATAAATAGATTTTCAATTAGATTGACCATAAGAATGGCAATCAGTTAGTGGAACAATATCAGCACATGTCTCTCTTCTAAACAAATCTGGCCAGAGTTGGATTGTATGAAAACCCGCAGACTTATTTTCGTCAATTGGATAAATCTTAGAAAGATAGTTGGCGATAGAAGGGATGGGACCTGCTGATCGGTTGTGACGCCCGACCAACACCCCCGTCAATTCCATTAAGATTAAATCAGAAGTAAAGCGGTTTATTACAGCCTTTCAAAGCGCCTTCTCAAAATCCAGCCCTTTATCTAAACGCAAGAAAGATCTAACGTCTACCATCGCAAAATGGTCAAATGTCAACTTACCTTCCGATTAGATTTCTCCTCATACCGACTTCAGCCTCAACCTCTACTCCAAATTTCCCTCTAGAGAGAGCTGGACAAATGGGAATGTCATCAATCCCGACTCCATATCCATCTTCACGGATGGGTCAAAAATGGAAGAAGGTACGGACTCAGAAATATTTTCAGAGGCACCACCAATTGCCCGGTCCTTGAAACTCCCCAACCACGCAAGTATGTTTCAGGCAGAAATATATGCTATAACCGAGGCCTGCCGGGACCCATCCTATAACAATGAACATATCAATTTCTATATAGACAGTCAAGCAGCCATCTCTAAATTACTCAGCTCAAAGCACAACATCACGCACTACTGGGTACCGGCACACATGGGCCTTCTACGGAAATGAAATTGCCGATGAGCTAGCGAGAAATGGATCAGAATCAAAAGACCTAGCAGTAGATCACTCAGTCCTAACGCCCATTAGCCTCCTTATGTCCAAAATCACCCTGGAATATCTCAACATGGTCGCCGCGTCTCGAGAAGGCTTTGGGCCCAATAAAACAGAAGAAGAACTAGAAAACTTCTATCACTGGATAGACTACACCTGAGTCTCTTCATAGGTATTTTCACAGGCCACAATTCAATGGCGGCCCACCTCAGAAGAATGAGAATCAGCACTACAGACCTATACAGAGGCTGTGTCGACCCAGAAGTAGAGGAAGACCCGACACATTTCCTCTGCGAATTCCCAAGCCTCAACAGTACAAGATACTCAATTCGTTAAGGTCGTTGAAACTTAACGAACTAGCTAACACGCCACCAAAAAGCACCCTAAATTTTATCAGGAAAACCGGATGGTTTAGGAGGGCCGCTTCTGACATGTATTAAGTTTTGGGAATAATAGTCTTTGTTTTTATTCCAGGTAACTCACACCGGGGAATACAATGGATCCGTTGAGATCCGAATGGGGTTGCACACTTTATCAGTCACCACCCCAACCTACCTACCTACCTAGTTGGCATCCCAGGCACTGTCTGGTATGCAGATATGCCAGAATGCTTGGTGGTCCCTTCAACAATTTCTGTAGAAGCTGTAGAGATGAGAAAGAAGAGGAAACCATGACAAACTATGAAGAAAAACCCTAGGCGAGCACTTCTTCGATGATCTTACTGACCCAGCTAGACTAGACTTAGGCAAAATAAAAAGTTTTGTCACCGAGTCAAACTGGTTTAATGTCTAAACGTTAAACGATACTTCTTCGGCATGGGTTTATACCGAAACTGGTTGCCGTGCCTTCTGTTCCATTGAGAAGAGTCGATGTAGGTCTCCGATGCTGGATATCCAGTTTTTCTATAGTCGTAGGTCGCAATGGACCTTTTTTTGGTCTAAGTATGTTCTTGTTGAGCTGTAACAACCACCCAACCCAATACAATCTAGCCAAAGTCTTATGTCGAACTATTAAGGAGATTCTATACAATACTTTAATCATCTCTGACTCTGTCTCCTTGGTTGTTTCGAGACAATTTTTTTTAAACTCCTCGATATTCTAGGATGAAGTAAATACATATGTATATGAGTTTTACAGTTGCATCGACATGTTCAAAAAATTGCACATTAGTTGCTTGAGATGGCTAGAAGATGTAGAGCTAATGGACGCAAGCACTATAACAAGCAGCGTCGTTAGATCTAACCCAGAGGAACAACGCAATAGAGGAAGACTTCAGATTTCGCAAAGGTTAATGCAAGCCGATGAGGACCTAAACTCACTTAGAGTGCGCAACTGGAGACACTTAACTTAGGACCCGAATAACCGGATAATTGCATAATCAAGGCTTGCCGGTTGAGACCATGTTCACCCCGCACTAAAGCTACACTACGCCGATATAACACTTCGATTGCAATTACAGCCTTTGCTTCTTTTCAAAATCACGCTCTAGTTTAAATTTGTTATCACTTTTTCCAATGCGTACGCTCACAGTGGCCGATATGGTAACTGTTGCTAATGTTCTTTATTTCTGTCGCGACTTCTATAACTTCTTCAATTGTCACTGGCGGTATTGTATCAGTTACATAACATGTATGTTGTAACCTAACCTGCATTATTTTTTAAGCTCATCATGTATGTACATACATATGTACATATGTATGTTTGTAAATATGTATCTATGTATGTATGTACCACTAGTTGATGGATTTGATAGCGAAATGACTGTCTATAAAGATTGTCAAAACTGTCTTGCTTGTACTTAGCCTATGCAGACCTAACTTATTCTATGGTAAGCCTCATAGTTTGCTAGTGGCTCTGTAACTAAATTTTTTCGCAATATTTTGATCAATGCGCAATCTTCTAATAGATACATACATACGTATGTATGACTAGATACTTTATTTCTTTACGTATTCTTCACTTTCCATCCATTCTAATCAAATGCAATAGGTATGTATGTCCACGTACACTCAAAAATATATGTATGTATAAACAATTTTAAGTAAATCGTTGCTCAGTATGTAACATGCCTATGTTGAATAATTAATGATGCACATAAATCTACAACAAAAACAACCTGAAACATTGCCGCATATCTACCAGCATCCTTGTTAATTAAATTCACCGTTGTCGCTTGGCTCTTTACTGATTGTTTATCAGTCGACCACGAGAATAAAAATCCTTAACATTTTAATGACAACGAGAATGAGAATAAGAGAACAACCCTAACAACGAACGGCTAAATAAAATATATAACTTAATAAAATTAAATCCGTGTTGTTGTGCTTTTTAGAGCACGGGACGAGCATACCTTATCCAGTTCACTCCCGCAGCGCGCGTAAATCCCGTTGGTCATTCATTAAATCCAGAGCACGAAACTACACCGAAAAAGTCAAAAAAAAAAGTATTATCTACGAATGCAATCAAGATAATCTACGACTCTGGTTAAACCTCTACATATATGTATGTTTGTATGTATCTATCCACTGAGAAATGCAGATATTTAGATACTTCACGTGCACTTTAGTATTTTTCTTAACGTATATCGCCTCGTTTGTGCGCACAGTACGATGAACTACCCCGCCCCTTGCTTCGCCGACACGACGACGACGAATAGACGACGACCGACGGACAAAAATAATAATAATGTCGGATTTTTGCCGCATGTCGGCCATTAATACTTTAACCTCTTGTACCGTAGTACGGTGCTGTGTTGTGTTGTGTGTAGCTGTGCATGCGACACAAACGAAGTAAGCAATAAAAACATGGTTGACAATCTTAAATCTTTTAAGATAGGTGGCCATCGTGTGGTGCTCCTACCCCCTTTACCTGGTCGGACACTGACACAAGCAACGACTCCGGTTTCCATTTTGCAGTCCCAGTTTTGATTTTTGTTCTGTTTCGTCTTTTTTTTTTGTGTTGCATTCCCTTTTCAGGAGACTTTCTACCTGGCATTTGGGAATGGGAATCATATGTAGACCAGGTAGGTTGTGTTGCAGTGCGGTTTTATTTTATGATCATAAGAGTTCAAAACACGAGCAGCATGCAATAGGTAAATTGTCCTCTTTCTGGATGAATGGATGGGAAATGCTTTTTTTGCAAAGTAACTTCTAACTAAACAATGTTATTTTTTTTGGTAATTAATTCCAGAACTACAGTCACCCTGTATTCTTTGTATCTATGGATGATGTAATTCGGAGAATTTTTTTGATCTTCTTCTTATTAAAACGCCAATCACACAACTTTCAGATTTACCTGGAAAGATACAAGACTCCGTATAAAACAAAAAAAAAAAACGAAAAAAACTTAAAAATAAGAAATAAATTAAAAACGAACGAAGCCAGGTCGTACATACAAACCATACATGCCATCATAATTGGATATGGGTATAATATTCATAAGAAGAAGAAAAAAAAAATTTCAAAAAAGGGTTAGGGTATGATTTCAAGACAAGCGAGTGCACATCGCGCCATCTTCGTAAATCGATCTTAAGTTCCAGAACAAGTTTCCGACGATTATAATGCGTCACTATAATTTGGGATGATTTTAACTTCCTTTTTTAACTGCACCAAGTAATCGATTATTATTTTTTGTTTGCTGTGCAATTTGGCACTTTTAGTTTTGAAATTTTTGAGGAAAACATTGCGTAATTAGCACGTGCCTTATATAATTTTATGCCATTTGTTTTGAATTTTCACACTTTACCACTTGGCGGTATATACAGCAAGTGTTTGTAATGAAAGGATAAGGGATATCCGAAATTGTGATAAACGACGATAACAGAGAACATTTTTAGAGCACAAATACAACAGGCGTGTTATCTTTGATCAACATTCGACCGATTTTGAAAAGTTGTTGTTTAAGTAATTATTGGTTGGTTTTTTTCTTCTGATATCTGCTAATGCATTAAGGTGCTTATTTCAAGCAGCATTCTTACCAAACACCATGGAGATTATCTTTGAAACATAATGCGTTTTTCATACAACCTTTTCGGTGTTACATAGTATAAGTGCTAAATATTCCAAACATCAAACGTAGAGTCAAATCTTTGCAGTTAAATTTAAAGTGCGCTCTGCAGTAGCATGTTACATTCGGTAATTACATCCAGAAGAGAAAACAAGGACTTTTTCCTAATTTGTCGTCGAGAGTTGAGTGTCGAGTTGAATGTTGCCTGTAGCCCAACTGCACAGGTGGTTCTCATTGCCACAGTGGCCAATGTAGACTGTTCTTTGAATCTTAGTCAAATTCTTATGGCTTTGTACGTCCCTTGCCACTAGACGAAGGCAGTATCGTTCTTACTACTACACCTACACTGAGACGAAAGCGGAGACTTTTAGTCTTCTGCTGGAGACTCACCAGATAACGATTGGGTCACAGCTTAGCCTGCCGGTGCAGGTTGAGCTCGATCTAAGTCGCAAAACTCGGCGTAGCTGGTATACTGCTACGGCCGTGGTGACAGTTGAAGCTATCGAATATGCTGTAGCATCTTTTAATAGCTTCAAATCGCCTGGCACCGATGGAGTGTATCCAGCCTTGCTGCAACAGGGTATAAACCAGTTGCTGCCAACTTTGAAGATAATCTTCATTGCATGTCTGGCACTGGCATATATTCTTGCACCTTGGCGTACGGTTCGAGTGGCTTTTATACCAAAAATTGGTAGAGATGACTACTCCCTCGCTAAGAGTTTCAGACCTATAAGTCTGTCTTCCTTCTTGCTGAAAAGCTTGGAGAGACTAGTCGAGATTCACGTTCGCAAGTCCGCACTGTGGAGCACCCTCTATCGGAGATGCAACGTGCATACCAACGTGGAAGATCCTACGAGACTGCGCTTCAAAATCTAGTTGCTAGAATTGAATGCGCGCTCGATAGGAAAGAATACGCAATGGGCATTTTCATCGACATAGAGAGTACCTTTGACAATATGACTTTTGACTGCATGTGTGACTCTGCTAGACAGCACGGGGTAGATGAGACATTGGTATTGTGGATTAGGACAAAGGCTGATGAATAGAACTTTGGTTGTAGATGCGGACTGTGGCCGCCATGTTATGGCAGGTGTAAACAAAGGCTGTCCTCAAGGTTGCGTTCTGTCTCCACTGCTAACGCGCAGATAGCCTTAGACTTGGTCGATGAATGGTGCACTAAGAATGAGCTTTCGGTCAATCCTTTGAAAACTGAGGTTGTTCTCTTTACGAGAAGGAGGATTGTGACTGGTCTGACTCAGCCAGTGCTAAAAGGCGTCACCATCCAGATCTACGATGAAACGAAATATCGGGGAGAGATCCTGGATAAGAAACTTCTTTGGGCAAAGCATGTCAAGTCGAAGTCATCCAAGGCGCTCTCAGTTTTCTGGCAGTGTAAGGGTGATTTTGGCAAGACATGGGGCTTATCACCGAAAAAGGTCCTCATGGATCTATACGGCTATGGTAAGACCTTTTCTAGCTTATGTGTCGGTTGTTTGGTGGAGAGGGTTTTCGCGTAAGTATGTGACTGCCTTCTGCACCAAACTCCAAAGAACGGCCTGTCTTGGCTACACGGGAGCTATCCCGAGTACGACTGGCTCTGCTCTAGATGCTCTGCTTGATTTACTTCCCCTTGATATTTTTATCATGGCTTTTGGTATCATCCGCTCTGGAGTTTCGATGACCTTGCGCGGCACTTATCCTATGACCCTAGTTCCATGGATATGCCGTCTGATGCAATGACACCGAAACTTCGGCAGCTGTGAAAATTTCGAGTCGACTTTCTTTGCGTTCAGGAGTGGCTTCGGCCAGAGTCTGAGCCTAGACTGGGCTGTAGTCGAATCTTCACGGATGGCTCCAAAACTAGTCAAGGGGTCGGTGCTGGTGTCTTCGTGGAGACCGACAACACTAGCCTTCATTATTCGTTAGGCAACCATACCTCTGTTTTCGAAGCGGAAATCTATGCTATCCTAATGGCTGCCGGCTATATTGTTAAGAATAGGTGGCGGGGTCGGAGTATCTGCGTCTGTTGTGACAGTCAGGCTGCACTTAAGGCCTTGTTCAATCCTGTAACCCGTTCCAAAATAGTTCGAGAATGCAAGAATTCAACTAACTCAACTCAACTAATTGATTCTTGTCTGGGTCCTAGGTGACACTGGGATTGCGGAAAATGATATCTCCGATGAGATTGCTAAGCTAGATTCTGCGTCCTCGGTCAGGGCTTCCATTGACGATTGGGTCTCCTACGAGTACAATTGTGTGTACGGTTCTCCAGGATGCAGGCAGACTAAACGTGTGCTCCCGAACGTCTGTAAGAAATCAGCGGCATTCTTGCTGTCTCTCAGCAGAAAAGACAGCAGACAACTTATTGACGTTCTTACGGAACACTTTCTTAAAAGTCACCTCTGTCTGCGACGATTGTGGAGAAGGCGGCGATACTTCGAATCATTTCCTTTGTTATTGCCCTGCCTTTGCTCGGATCAGGTGGCAGATCTTCAGCGCTGATGTGGTGAGTGCTGATACTGTAAGCTCCTCATCACTGAAGTGCATTCTCGGCTTTCTCCGAAAGTCGAAGAAATTCCACAGATTTTTATCTGGTGTCAGAAAAATCATCTCGAATTCAATACTAGTAAATGTCAATATATGACATACTCCCGTAAATGCCTCCCACCACCCCATAGGAATTACTCTCTCTGTAACGAACCTGTCCGTTCGTTAGCGATTTAGGTGTCATATGCGACAGGCAGCTTAACTTCCGCTCGCAACATTATAAGTAGAGCCAACTCTACGCTTGGTTTTGTGAAACGTTGGTCTAAGGAATTTTCAGACCCCTACGTTACCAAATAACTCTATATAACCTTCGTCAGACCCATCCTCGAATATGCTAGCCAAGCTTGGTCCCCTCACTATGCTGTTCATGTCCGACGTATTGAAGCTGTCCAACACAGGTTTATATGTTTCGCCCTCCGCGGTGTCCTTTGGGTTGATAGTTCCAATTTGCCTCCCTATTCTGATTGTCCAGCCATTCTTGCATCGGTCTCGTTTAGTACCAATCCCCGTAGCCTTAGGTCTATTCCCCTTTTCCGTCTCAGTACTCACCGCACCAATTATGGTTGTAACGCACCTCTGTCTAGAATGCTTCGTTTGGCTAACAATATGCAAAACTCGTTTGACTTTCACTGCAGCAGAGTCACCCTTATGGGTATGTACCTCTGCAAAAATTACAATCACAGAATACCAGAATACTTCCAGATTATATTCCGGGACTGCATCATATTAGTAATAGTGTGTCTATAATCATTGCAATACCTATAGACGAAATGTAAATTTCCCTTAAAGAATCAGATCTCCAACATTAAAAATTCACTTTCAACCGTTTGCATCCGTTCTAGTAAGATTTGAATTCCAAGTCACACCCAAGAATATTATTCGTTTACGGTAAACAATCATTAGTGTTGATCAAATTACCACTTCATCCGAATAAATTAACATCACCTGTGTTGTATTTTTGGTTTTTTTTTTTTTTTAAGAAACTCGAAAAGCTCTAGCTATCATGCATTCGAAAAGCAAAGTAAGTAAGAAAAGAAAAAAATTCCATTAAAAATTAAATCCATCTAAAATACAAAACATGTCACCAATGTGCCACAACAGGTTTCCTCTTTTCTAATTTCATTAAAATATTCAGTGTAAAAACCCAATAAAAACGCAAACTTACGATCGGGGCATTTTAATTAATTCATCTACGCCGCCATGGCGATTATTAAATATGCATGAGCCTTCCCTCCGCTTGGCGAGCGATGAGATACAGATATTATAATAACAAACCGTTAAAAATTAGCAAAATTACTGATTAAAGCAAAAGTTCAAATGTTCAATGGAGTCAAGTGAACACTGTCTGTCATTTCGGTTTCGAGGCGAGTTGTCTGAGAGTAATTTGTGATGACTCGAAGCGAAATGCCCCTACTACTACCTACTTATTCGTTTCGGATGAAGCGATTTCGTCTGTGGTCTCTAAAGCTGTCCGAGATACTATGGGGGCCCAGCCGCCACCGCCGCTGTCTCGTAACATCAAATAAAGTATCCATAAAAATATCTGGAATTGCCAATTGAATGATGCCATTAAGGCTGCGGGGCACTTTGCATTTCGCTTCTTTTTATTGAAATTAAGCAATTCAGCGTAATTTAACAACACTTTAAGTAAATAAATTTTGCATTTCCATTTTGTGTGTGATTTGGATACACTTTTCGGATTGGCACTCTTTGAGGGAGTTTTGTATCTTTTTTTCTGGTTGGATTTCAATTTCGATTTCGTTTTCAGTTGGCGATTCTTTACCAATGCTGCACGAGCGGTAATTTACGGCCTCACATTTGCCTACCTCCCAAGTAAAAGAGTGTGTGAATTGAATTACGAAACTCGGAATCGGACTCAGAATCGACTCGACTGACCGAGTTTGACCGGCACGAAGAAATGAAATTAAATTAAACGACCATAAGCGGATCTGCTTTGCATATTCGAATATATGTAGATGGTTGGTTACAGGGTTGAATGAATACGTATCTATGCCGTGTTGTTGTCGGAGTATAAAGAGACCCATCATGGTTATTGATTTTATTTTGAATGACGAAGGAATAAATAATATCCATAGTGAACTATACCTCGTAGTTTATTCTGTTGAGTTTGATGGATCTTGTTAAGAGCAACAAAACATGTAGATGAACGTTCTTTTGTTTTAATATTAGTGCTAGCTAGTCAGCAGAATATTCAACAAGAATTATTTCGAAGTAGATACTTAGTCAGCATTATCAAACCCAGCTTGGACAATAGGCACTTACATATGTATGCAGATGATGAGGTCAATAGACTTCAGATAATTATCTCGAGGGATCCAGTTTCCAAAGTCGGACTCATTCGCGATAGAACGTGGGTGATTATTGAGACACTGGATCGTACAAATGAGGTCCTTCTGGAAATGCACTTTGCGGGATGTCTGAAGTCAGATCAACCCTGGGCTTTGAGGAAACAAGGAGCAAACAGGATAGATAGACCAGAAGCGGAACGGATAGTAACTCCAGAAGCGGTCAGTGGGGCGATAAGAACGTTTTCTCCTTACAAGACAGCGGGACCAGATGGTATATTCCCTGCTTTATCTCAGTGGGGTACAGATCTCATTGTACCAAGGATTAGGGGTATATACATATGTACGTTACATGCCTAGCGATAGGCTACTTACCGGTAACATGGAGAGAAACAAATGTGGTGTTTCTTTCAAAACCGGGAAAAAGGGACTACAACGAAGCGAAGTCCTTCAGACTGGTCAGCCTTACATCATTTCTGTTGAAAACAATGGAAAGAATTGTGGTGGACCATATGGAGAGCACGGCGCTGAAAGCGTGTCCTTTGAGTAGTAGACAACATGCATACAGAGCTGGCAGGTCTACAGAAACAGCGCTACACCAAGTGGTACGCGTTGCGGAAGAGGAGATGAATACCGGAGGATCGCAATGACCATAATAATGGACATTGAAGGTGCCTTCGATAAGAAATGCTTCAAAAGTCTGAGAGTAGCCTTAGAAGAACGCAGGGTTAACCCATTGGTGGTGAGATGGGTGGACATTATGCTAAAAAATGGGGCGATAAATATTCAGACGGGAACTTAAAGGCTTAGGGGAAGCAATAATGGCAAGAAGTAAATTCATGAACATCACAGCAGATACCATGAGATATGCTCTCAGAGTGGTGGATCGGTGGTATCAGGAACAAGGGCTCTACATTAATGCGGAAAAGATTGATCTGATCATCTTCACAAGGAAAAGGAGAGATCTGGAATTTCAGCCCTAGACACTTTTCGGATCGGAGCTGCAGGTGACCAGGAAGGTTAAGTATCTGGGTGTATACCTAGATGCTGGACTAACTTGGAAATTGGAAGAGAATATTAGAAAGGCGAAAAGGGTGCTTCGTCAGTGCAAACGGGTATGTGGACTAAGGTGGTATGTGGACGATGATGGTTAGACCGATTATCACATACATATGCGTCAGTTGTTTGGTGGCAGAAAGCCACCCAGAAAACTGTAAAGAAGCAATTAGATAGGGTCCAACGTCTGGCATGTTTAGGGATCTAGGTATTCTACCTTCGACGGCTTCGACGGCACTTCGTCTGCACCGGGATGCCAACTGGCACTCTACGATCATAGAAAAATCCTGGATCTCGTGAAAAACGAGATTAGGGAGTTGAATATGCCCATGGATGGAATAAAGAGAATGCGTGTTACCGAAAGGTATCACAAAACGCTCATTGGAGATGGAACACTTCCGGAAAAGTAGATTGGTGATATAATCATCTTTACGGATGGGTCCATGATGGATGGCAGAACGGGGGCAGGTATCTTCGCAGAAGAACTGGAACTAGCCTGTCATATTAGTCTGGGGAAATATACCTCAGTCTATCAAGCCGAGATGATTGCTCTGTTGCATGCGTTGGATCACCTGAAAGAGGGTCAGGTCGAGGGTATAAATGTTACCATAGCACTGGACAATCAATCAGTGATTAGACGCATGTACCAGTCAGATATTAATACATCACTGGCATTGTCCTGTGCTAATAAGCTCAATGAGTGCTCATCTCGAAATGAGATGACGCTGCTCTGGGTGAGAGGGTACGTTGGGACTGAGGGGAATGAAAAGGCGGACTCTCTGGAAAAGCAGCGGTCAACCCTGAAGCTCTCTGGTCTGGAACCATTCGCTGCAAGTAGCAGAGGGATGGTTGAACACTTGACTAGCAACTGGGCAGCGTTTGAACACCAGAGAAGGTGGTCAACGGTGGAAGGTTACAGGCAGGCGAAAATGGCTATTAAAATGCCGATTGGCGCCACTCACAGAGAGGTTCTAAACTTAGAGCGAAAGACACTGAAATGGTGGTAGCGTTATCTACAGATCATGTAAATTTCGGGTATAACCTAAAGAAGATGGCAGCACATATATTGTGCCAATGTCCGGTGTTAGCTAGCAGAAGAAGGGAGGTCCTGGGGAGCCACTGTGTAGAAAGCCAGAGGATCAACCGGATTTCTGTTAATCAGATGCTAGAGTTGACACGAGAAATGAAAGCCAGAGAGGAACTGTGGAGAACTGTGGTCTAGAATTCTGTCAAGAATCTTGAGAAGGAAAAATCTTAGGCTGATTGGTCTAAGGTCTTTCGGGAGGGTATGCGATGTTTTGCCTGCTTTGACTATAAATACCACACTTACCTCGGTTCAGGCGGCCGGCATTGTTCCTACCTCAGCCCTTCAGGATACAGGTCATAGTATGCTCTATTACGCTATTATGCTACGCCGTTCGACCGCGGATACTTAAAAGGCTCGAAACTGGTTTCTCCTCACTGAAATAAGTTCATGAGGTAGCGATATTTACCAGAGTAATGGTATCACTAGGAATATGCCTACAGTCGGGGAAGTGAGTGTCCATAAGTAGGTTGAGCGATACTTCATGAGATTCCCCCTTTGATCCACTCGGCACGGTTGGTGTTTTGGAAAGGACTTTGCGTAGTCTGGAGGCTTGAGATGTATTGTTAATATTCTGGCAAAAACTACGCCAGAATTTACGTTGGGCTTTCCAGATTTCAACTTTGAACTTCTTCAGGCTCTGTTTGTAGATTTCCCAGTCCGATGGTAGCCTTGTTGATTTATTTGCTGAGTTCTGCATTCCACCATGGCGGACGATTGCATACCTTCCTTGTCAACATAGGACAAGACTCATTTAATGCTGAGTTTATGGCGGAGGTTAAAAAAGTGTTGAGCTTATCTAGTTCCCATTGTGTGATTGGTATCGTGTGCACTGTATATTGTATAGTTTAGCTGAAAGAATGTTGTTACATAATATATTTATCTGGCATTGGAGATAGCGTATTTGGACACAGCACCAAAGTTTCGGTACCTATGAGAACCTGCCCAACTGTGTTCCAGGCTGAAATTAATAACATTGAGATAAGCGCCAAGTTAAACCTTGGAAAGTCTTTAAGGGGGCTAGAATACATATGTAACTTCTCAGAGAGTCAGGGAACACTCAAAGCATTATCTCTTTCTGAAACAATAAAGTAAAACTTGGCTCCTGGTCGACAGCTAACTGTAGACAAAGAATGTACAGATGAACTAGTCATGACTATAATTTTTAAACGTTTCAATTTATTTAAGCAAAATCTGTTCACTGACCTCTGTCTAAAAATATCTAAAACCATCCATAAACCAAATATTTAATTGCAAAATCCCACCGACACGCTATAAATACTTAAAATTTATAGCCGCAACGCTATCTATTCACCATGCACGCACATTGCCCATTAAATTGTTGCACCATCACACTACGCAACCGTTGCATGCAAAAAAACTAAGCTTAATTACAAATCCAAAAAAAAACAGAGTGTTGTAGGAAATCCTTTCAAACCACACGCGACCTACACCAAGTGCATCAACTTGATCCCCACCCGCGTTGCCACCAAACCATTGGCAAAGTTTATTAAAACTGGCACCCCAAAAACCCCATTTGATGATTATGAAACACCCTGTTTATTTGCGGTAATTTCACTTTACTATTATTTTATAGTTAATTGTCGCATAAAAACGCATGTCATCTCGACCCCCCAAGCAGCAGCAGCCTGCTTTTTAGCAACACTTTTAAGCCAACCGCAGAGCTTACCCTATCTACAGCTGTACATACATACGTATGCAGTGTGGTAGCCTAATTAAACTCTGTGCAATGCAGGCGGACTTTTCATCACCACCACCATTGTGTAAATAACTACATAATGACAGTCCATACACCAGCAGCAGCGGAAGGAACTATTACGTCGTTTGCCACGTTGCACGGTGCCTCGTTATCCTGAATGCAATGGATTCATAATCAATTAGACGGTCACTACTTGCCAGTGCGGCGTGTAGTAATTAATCTCCATTAAAAGGGTTTCCACTTACGAAATAAAAATAAAAACAACCGGCGATGGTTATACCTACATAATACCCCCGTTTAACCCTTTAATCTTCGCACTCTGTGTGTGCGCTGCGCGCCGTGTTCGATCGAATCTTCATTTTGTTAAAAAACAAATTATAGGGTAAATAAATCAATGGAGGGCACTTAAGTGTCCAGAGCGCAATTGAGAAGCACCACACCGACCGCGTGCAGATACTGATGCTGCACGCAGCTTGTATTTAAGTATTTTCTTTAGATGCATCGATGAAATTATAGGTTGATAATAAACTGCCAGGCTTTAAAAATAACAAAAAAAAAAATTACTTTTCTTATCTTTTCAGAAAGTATACTATAAATTATATGGCAGCGCATCGGAACTCAGCGCTCAGGCATGCAAAGTGAAGTGAGCATCGTTTAAGGTAATATATAATATTTGGTGGAAAAAAAAGAAAACCAATCGAGATACATTTTTTCGTATCCCTTCCAATATAATGCTGTATTGTAGTTCGATAACCCCATGGTGCCGCTGCTGCTGCAAGTGTGCATATTGGTAATTGCAGACACAGTCAACAAGTCTACACATATGTAGTAGAGATCGGTTGCCCCCGCCCCGAAATAAAATAAA
Organism: Xylota sylvarum; assembly: GCA_905220385.1. Classification (NCBI taxonomy): domain Eukaryota; kingdom Metazoa; phylum Arthropoda; class Insecta; order Diptera; family Syrphidae; genus Xylota; species Xylota sylvarum. The sequence goes on from LR999958.1 coordinate 46,387,096, forward strand.
AAAAATTACGAAGAAATTATGCCAGCCGCGTATATACTATAATTACGTATTTAGCAAGTGTGTGCAACTGAATTCTAAAAATATGCGAAATGTTTTCAATTGCCGGCCGACTAGTTAAGATAGCTACAAGTAATTCCAATTGAGAAGGAATTTATTCCTTGACGTTCAATCATTGGGCGGATTTATTGTGTAGCGCCCGCTTAAAGGGTACCCAGCCATAAATCAATTATGTAAATTTAGCTGTGAACATGGCAGTGGCGACAGTGATCCGAACGTACATACTTATAGTAGATACATGTGGCAAGGATAATGTCTGCAGATGGTGTTGGTAACATTTTTAAGGAACTATAAAGTAAAGAACAAGGTTATAAGCAATTGGGGAAGCTATTAACACTGAATAGATACAACATCATAAGAAAGCGTAAAGTTTGATGAACTAGTAGCCAGCCCAAATCAGTGCATTAATCTATGTATATCCGAAGCACTTAGTATGTACGTGTTTGATCCTGTAGGTTAATGTAGGTCCGACCTATGTATAATTGTAAATATAAGATCTATAAAAACCTAAGTCTTATAGTAATAATACCTTCGAAGCTGCTGCACTACCCATCAATCACGGGATATCCTAAGAGTATTGACAAACACTGGATGGAATTTAATCAAGCATCACACTTTCAAGAGTATATTACAGAATAACAATCCCAGGTTGCAGTAATTAAGAGAGCATGGAAATGTGCTAATAACTTAATTGAAGATTTGGTCACCAGGCACCAGACACCAGGGCAAGGGTGTAAATATTTTCTCTAATTCAATCTTCTTTTGATCCAGTCGGCGCAAAGAAATTCAGCAGATGGAATCAACGGATGCCAGTGGATAGAGTGTTCGAGCCCGGCAGATGGAACAATAAACACAACTACCAAACCATATCTCTGAAGCGGGATATCAATGTAGCCAAACTAAAAATGAATGTAGCTGATATTGAGGATTCTAATGGCTTGACAATGATTGGCATGCAAGTTACCCCAGACCTTCGCTGGAATCATCAGATTTCCGAAGCTGCGAAAAATGGCGCTAGATGCCTCGGTTTTCTCAAGAGGTGTAAACGTTTTTTCAGTCCTGCAGACTTGGCTACTATTTATAAAGCTTACATTCGTCCAAAACTCGAATACAACTCACACGTTTGGGCGGGAGCTCCCGTAACATATCTGAGTTTATTAGATCGTGTCCAGCGTCAGGCATGTAGATTGATCGGTGACCTATCAATTTGCAACCAAATCCCTTAGCTAGAACATCGTCGGAATGTTGGATGTTTATCGATCCTGTACTGATATTTCCATCATAGTTGTTCGGACGAAATCTATAATTGTGTCCCGCCGGTCCGTCAGTTTAATCGTACTACACGAGCGGCCTTTTCCGCACACCCTTATCATTTGAATCCTATTTTCGGTCGCACAGTCAAACTCAGAAGCACGTTCTTTAGCCATTCATACACGTATGTGGAATGACTTGCCGTCCTCAATATTTCCATCAAATTATGATTTACAAAGATTTAAAGTCAGCGCGCATCGTTACCTAAGTCTCTTTCCTTTTCGTACCAACTTCTAACTTTCCTATACCTTTTCCTTTCACTCCATCACTGGGTTTATAACTTTAAAGCACTTTAGTCCTAAGTGATGCAGAACATTTAAAAAAAAAAAAAACAATATCAGAGAAACGAAAGAATTTTAGTTTCTCCAACCTTACTTACTTACTTAGGTGGCGCTACAGTTCGGAGTGAACCTGGGCTTAAACCAATAAGCCACTCCAGTTAGACCAATCCTTAGCTTATATTTATGCATGCTACCTATGGTGAGGTCTTCCTGTACTTCGTTGTCCATCCAGGTTTGCCTCGAAGACTCTACGGGCCGGGTCTACATGTCCTAGCCATCTTAAACGACTGATGCACTTTTTTTTTGAGTGTCGATGTCACTTTACAGCTTGTATAGTTCGGCGTTGAAGCTACTGCTCCAAAGCCCGTCAACGCAAACGGAGCCGAAAATTTCGCGAAAAATCTTTCTCTCGAATCGACGAGGATCTTCATCCGGTTTAGGTAGAGTCCAATCTTCAGCGCCATAAAGCATGACTGAGATGATCGAGGTCTTTCACAGAACCTCCTTAGGCATGGCTCTGCATAGCTTGTCTCTAAAATGCTGTCATATGCGGCCTTTAAATCGTTGAAAAGATGGTGGGTATCGATTTGGACTTCTTAAGTTTTCTCCAGGATCTAACGAAGTGTCAAGATTTGATCGACTGTGGACTTTCCTGGTCTGCAACCAGACTGACTGGGGCCAGTCAAGTTGTTGACGAAGTGAGCCTTCGTGTGGGCTATGCTTGCCAACTGTCCTACCAAAGATGTCTTCCTTTCATATCTTAGCGTTAAAATCGCCTACCACTAGGAGCTTATAGAAACATTCTTTGGTGGCGTCGTCCTTCTCCTCTCTGGGCATATTAGGCTTATGTTTGCGAATTTACCCTTAATGCGGATTGTCAGAAATAGACGCTCACGTGACAAAAGCTGACGACTTTTTGCATAAGTTTGACGCGTATAACGAATCCACATCAGAATAAGCGCTGCTTCTGCTCCCTATAGTATTATAGGGAGTATTCGTCACAGTTTTTACCTTCTTTTTGGACGGCCCATCCCATAGCGCTTCCTGGATAGTGGTGATGTGACTGCATTAGGGCAGTCTAGAGCCTCTGCTTATTGTTCGGCTTCACGAGGCTTATTAAAGTTCCGAAAATTCCACGTGCAGATCCGAAGGTCATTGCCCTCATTTCGTTTGCTGGGGTCGTCAACAGTAGGGTCATCCTTATCCGATGCTTGAGTGGTTTTCGGAACTAAGCAATTTTTTTCACGCACAACCCCAAACCTGGAGTGCCAGTTCCCTTTTTATACACCTAGGACAATTGGTCGGATTTTCCGGAGTCAGTGACCGCTTCGGGGATACTAGCGCTGCCACTGGCCCATCAAAGGTTCATCCGTTACCAACTATTTTCAACACTCTGGCTCAGTATTAGAGATCCCTTTAAACCTGGGATTCAAATATGTCGAAGCAGCTCCTATAGGGGTAACACTAACAGTTCCGCCTGAATCAAGAGTAAGTTCTTTAATGAGAAAACACTCCTTCCCCCTCTCTCTTTCGCTACCACTAACAATCTTCCAAAGAAGTTGATTACCCAATCTGCAGTCGAGGTATCGATCACTCTATAAATATATTCCTTTTGTATGACACCAATGAGTTCCACAAAGATCACTATTGTTATCCATTATGTACAATGGAGTAAAGTAAAAGAACTCCCAGTGAAGCCATAATTATAGAATATATTGATTGTGAATAAATTTGTACAGATGTGCAAAGATCAAAACGTGAGAAGGGCCACTGGACTAGTTCTGCCGGAACGTAGAATAGAAAAAAACTGTTTTAATCAGGAGCTACCAGTCATTAAATAACTAGAGATGATGATCGATGAGGGGTTAACTTAAAAATGAACATCTTCAGAACTCATGCAGCAAAGTCACGCGCAGGATGATGTCTGATTTACAAGACACGATACAAAGTAGAATACTGCTTCCTGCAAAGGTAAACTTATAATCAGCGGTCTTGTGAGCTGTGTTAATTTGGGCCTAAGAAGAGAGATAAACTTTGTTTATGGACTATACGGTGCACTAAGGGCATGGAACGTGCTACAAATGTCTACAATGTCTGATGTAGGTCATCATAGGAACCAGATAAACAGTACGAAGTTTAACTGAGTGGCATCACAGGTAAAATGTTTTATCGATGGACGTTCGACTTACCGCCTAAGATGTGGATAAATCGCCAATATACACAAGTAAACTGTACCCCTGGTTTGGTTTGATTTCATTCTCTTTCAGCTGTAAGAGGGTCAAGAAAATGCATGTAATTTTTCGCTGCTTGAAGTTCGTGAAATAGTACAAGTTGTTTTAGGCCAATATAGAGGAATTGTTAAAGGCATCCTTTTCAGGGTTAAAAAACCAGCAACTGCTATGAAGTAGAAGATTGAAAGAGAATCTTGAATACAAACCACGGGTTCTTTAATACATTCCTGTTCTAGACCACCTTCAACTAGTCATTTTGGTAATTTTGTCTAGAATAATGTCATTGTTACCACATCTACGCTCGAGCTATTGTAATATGGAAGACTAACATGGACAAGTAGCTGTCCTAGTGAGCTGTTCGTATACTAAGAAAGGTTGTATAACAAAACCATCATTACATTTTATTTGAGTATGGGATTCTAACTGATTTGACCACTCCAATCAAGATCTTCCTTCTAGTAAAGAGGATTATGCGAAAGAGTATCCCCAGTAGGTGCACAAAACAGGGTATTTTGATCATTGGAAAGCTCATTGACTATCGCATGCAAAATATGATTGAAAATGCTCCTTTCATTTCTTTAGCTGATCCTTTTTCTAAAGTCAGGACTCTCACATATGCACGAATCTTGAAAAAACTTATGTATATCGATCATTTCATAAGGAAATAGGTTCCAGCATTCGTTGTTATGCACAGCCTATAGCTTTTGCTTCAATACGTCTGTACATAATATTTAATAAGCTCCGGTGTCGTAAAGTAAGAACGTATGCTACACTTATGTACTTATGTGTCTATGAATTATTGCAAAGAAATGTATTTTTTCTTCACCAACAAATATTTGTATCTACAACCTACATTGTAGATACACGACTATAACTTTCAAACAATATTTGCCACCCCTGCCTATTTAACCTCTTAATATATTAGCTCCTACATCCAGATTATCACTCCACAGTTCATTCGCCTCCAAAAAAAGAAAAGAAAAACAGAATATAATTCAAATTCAAAACTGATATCAAAAACCCCTCAGACGCCCGAAAACATGTTTTAGAAAATTATTGACTTCGATAGCGAGGCGCAGTTGTTTCCACGCTTTCTGTGTGTCTGTGTCTTTTATTTTCAATTACCATTTCATTTGGAGCGAGCTCAATACATTCCATGAAATGATTTTATTTTATTTTTATTTTTGGAATAACTTATATTTAGACGACGCGACGTACATACATGCAGCAGAAGCAATGTACCCACCATGCCACCATCACCATTGAAATATAGAAGCAGCATATGAGTTGTAGTACTAACTAGATAAAGATACATACAGCGTGTGAGTCGAAGTCTTGTTGTAGACCCCCGACACTATGCCTTTAGCACCACGTGCTGCTCTATGCCGTGATTGTGTTTTTTTTTTTTGGTTATTTTCTATGGCGCGCGAAGCTCATATACGATCGAGGTGTATATGAACTGATAAAAGTTATGCCTCTATATATGAACCCGTAGGCTCACGACGAAAGTCTAGCGCCATAATTTATCTGCAACGTGTATGGAGTGTATAAGGCTAGAGATATAGGGGCACAGGGGGCGTAAGATAGACAGGAAAGTGCACACAGTCGAGCACGAAAGATGAATACAAAGAAGGAATGCACAAGAGTAGGCGAACAGGGTGGTTCATTCGATTTAATTCAAATAATTATGAGGTATCGACTTGATGTAGAGACTGCTTAAAGCATCAGGTAGCAATGGACTTGCCAATATGCTAACTACCATACCTAGTAGCGATACAAATCTGTGACTTACGAAACACATAAAATATAGGTTTTGCATTAGATTTGTTATGTTGGAAATCAGGTTCAAATTACTCGCAATTAGGTTGAAAACTCAAGACATAATTGTAATGATATGGTGTAGGTATTACAATCAGATCTTATAAAGGCTATTTGTAACACCTATGAGTTATATAATTCGGCAGTAAATTATATTTTGAAGCATTTCTAGTACTGGAAAGAAGTAAAAGCTCATTTCTCTAGGGTTGATTCAAACAAAATATACAAGTGTAAGGTGTAATACTCTAGATTCGACTCGAATTCTTTTGGAATAGAAAATGCAGGAAGGTTAGGATAACGAGACTTTAGTCCGAACGAAGCTCTAAATATGTATATAGATACTTCTACAGTATCCAGATTTCGACCTCAATATTAAGAGCATATAAACGAGCAGTGCAATAGAACTCAAGAATTAAACTGTTGGTCGATCTTATTGTCATAACAACACCTTGACATGCTATTAGGTGATCTGGCAATTATTCTGTACGAGTTTCATACCCAAACCGAGTTCCAGGCAAGACCTCGAATTTACGAGTACATCTTCAGTGATAAAATCAATAAAAAGTCACCTGGACTAGATGGCATACCTAACACGACCCTTAAGTTAGCTATCAAAACAAATTCAGAGGCATTTGTGGAAATGTACAGCAGGTGCTTAAATAAAGGAGTTTTTCCAGACCAATGGAAAAAGCAACGTTTGGTACTGCTGCCTAAAGGCAGCCCTCGTCGTATCGTGCGATATGCCTGCTAGACACAATGGGTAAAATACTAGAGCGGCTCATATGCATCCGACTGGAGGTGGCAGTATGGCTTTAGAAAGGGTCGTTCTACAGTAGCTGCTATACGGAGGGTGACTTGAACCTTGGAGGAAGCTATGCAGGGTAGGAGATGTAGAGGAAGTGCAAAGAAATATCGGATCGGTACTAGGACCCATTCTATGAAACATTATGTACTTATTATGTACTTATGTTCTAAGACTTGGAATTCCTAATGAGGCGAAAATCATAGGCTTTTGTGGTGGTAGCGAAACACCTGGATGTGATAGAGGACATTGCTAATGAATGTATTCGTCAAGTAAAGCGATGGATGTCAGCAGCTGGACTAGAGCTCGCAGAGCACAAAACAGAAGTTGTACTAGTAAGCAGTCGCAAGAAAAGAGAGAAAATCACAATTAAAGGAATAAATTCAGTCAACCGACTGTGTGCATTGAGGGTTTGCTGTGCATACCGAACAGTATCAGAGGATGCTATATGTGTCATCGCGGGATTGCTACCAGCGGATATCCTGGCCACCGAGCTACAGAGGACCTACGATGCCAAAATTCAGGATTCCCATGCTTCAGTCAGAGATATTCAGCTAGAAGAGAAACAACGAAGTATGAGAGCATGGCAAGTGAGATGGACCTACTCTACAAAGGGAAGGTGGACCCATCGACTCATACCAGATATCCACAAATGTATGGACCGAGACTACGGAGAAGTAGATTTCTACTTAAGCCAGTTCCTAACCGGACATGGCTGCTTTCGAGCGTCTCCAAATTGTTTAAACTGCGGCGAGTCCACCGAAGATGTATACCACGAATTTTTTCAGTGCCCTTTCTTCAGTGTAGAGCGCAGACTACTACTACGATTCCACGTTAGAGCGGAACAGTCGCAGCTTGGTTCTTAAGCTGATAACATTACTTTTCCAGATTGTGGATAGCATACCGAACGCAGCTTTAGCCTTCCCGATTCCACTGGTACGTCCAGTTGGGTGCCACCGCGGTTAGCCGAGACCACACTTCCTAAATATAGAAAGTTGTCAACTTTTTCGACTTCCTGTCCGGCAATGTTAAGTTGAGCGTTAGTGTTGGAAGTGCTGAGGGCTTTTGTTTTGGCCGTGTTTATTTTGAGCCCCACTTTGTTTGCCTCAGTTTCTAGATTATGGGCCATTAGATGAAGGTCCATTATCCGATGTACAATTAGACAAACATTTTAAGTTTAAGGTAAGATGTCATAGTCTAACGCATTCCATTGTTTCCTTCCGTCAATGCTGCACGGAGTATATCACCAAGAACAATAGTGGTGACAGTATGCATCCTTGACGTACTCCACTTTGGACATCAAATTCCTCTGACGCCTTACCGTTTTGTAAGACGTGACACTTACCGCCCTCGTATGTAGCCTGGATAATAGCAAAAAGTTTTTCCGGGATGCCTCTCCTGCGTAAGGCCAGCCAAATAGCATCTCGATTCAAGCTGTCGAAAGCTTTCTCGAAATCGATAAACAACAGATGTAGCGGAGACCTATACTCAATACATTGTTCAATTATGATCCGTAAGGTGTTTATGTGGTGGATGCAGGAGGTTCCATCGCGAAAGCCTGCCTGTTCGACGTCGAGTGTAGAATCTAAATGCGCTTTAATTCGGTTCAGAATTATTTTTGCTATTATTTTGGCTACAGCTGGAAGGACACATATACCTCTCCAGTTTCCGCATTCCATCACGTTTCCCTTTTTCGGAAGCTTAATGATCATCCCCCTTTTCGCCATCGTCTAAGTGATTTAGCACTGAAGCAAAATGTTCTGTCCATATATTGAGCTGATCCTCATCCGAAATCAGGAGGTTACCGTCCAGACTCTTCAGCGGGTGTTGTTTGGAGTTTCTACCACCAATGAGCTTCTTGGTGATGCTGTAAAAAGTCCTACTATCGCATCTGCTCGGTGCTTCTTCAGCCCTAGAAGCCAGTGTCTCACACTACGCTGCACTTCTTTCTTCTTCGTACGGTACTGGGCTTCTAATTCGATTCTATCTACTGTTGATGCCGCTGCGATCCGAGCCTTTATTCGTGTACGTTCATCGATCCGCCTCCAGGTGTCTACCAAAAGCAATATGTATGCCTGCCTTTTACCGACATAGATGTGTGCCCCCCTCACAAAAGCATTTTTCACAACATTTCAGCGGTCATCCGTGCTCTCCTGCATTGAGCTGCTGATTTCTGATTGCTTCTGCTTCTAAGGCTAGGTGGTCCCTAAATTATTGGCGCCCTGGGGGGACCTTAAGCCTCAGTATTGAACCTGGTGATGTTCAACAAGTTTGATCGGTTGTTGTTGACGGATGCAGTACAAAGGCGTATATGAGCTAGCATAAGATGGTGATCTCGTTCTTGTCGGATATCAGCTCCACGTCTGTTTCGGACGTCCAGGAAACAATTTGTAAAGCGGCGACTGATCGCAATGTGATCAATCTGGTTGCATGTTCTTTGCCTATCAGTCGAGAACCAACTGATCTTATGACAGGTGGTGGCAGATGCTTAAACAGCGTACCTCCAACGACTAAGTGGTGGGTTTGATTACTTGGTTAACCATTTGAAGCTGCAGTACAGTAGACATAATATTTTTCCACCAAGTTCGCTTTCCCTCATTGTATGTTTTGCAGATCTTCATTTATTATCAAGAAGGGGTAACTTCTTCAGAAAACTACTCAATATACTCCAAACACTGACATCTAAACCTATTGTAAAGTTGATGATCTTCTGTGCACCAGTTAAAAAGATGTGGACGAGTTTAAAACTCTAGATCAACTTCTCTGCAAGTGACTCTTCCAGCTAGATTCAAGCAACTCGCATTCCAAATGCTAGATTTGAGACTCAAAGTTGTACTTCGCTTAACATACGGTCACAGTTACCAAAACCAGAAGGTCGCAAGAGTCATAGTAATAGTATAGTGTGCCTGATCCTTCCTCAGTCTCAGGCATGTTAGTTTGAAGCGCAACTTCAACGTATTTAGGTGCGTATAGACATACCGTATATGCCTCTTATGACCAAACGGTGATGCAAATTACGCTAAACATAACTTTCAGTGGATGCAGGACCAAGCGCCTGACTATAAATAGAAATAACTAAACAAAATTCCCTTTAATCTACTCAGAGCAGCGAAAAAAGACCCCAACAGCTGCTACAGGACCAATACTCAGCCTCACCACTACATCAGTGTGGAAAGAAACTGTGATGAGTGGCATCAAGTTGCCTCAGATCTTGGATCTTAAAGCCGACCTAATTCTTAACATTCTTAAAACTATGCTCAAGAGATTCTAATACTACAAAAGTTCAAGGCTAAAGGTGCCCACCGAATAGAAAGAAAGAAAAGTCTCGTAACATTAACGAACTCTCAGATCTGGTGCACAGACAGTTGGAAATTGGAAAATGGCAACACTTGGGAAGGACTTGGGAAGTCACCACATAATTTATAATGCAGAAGCAGTACTAATGGCCCTTAAATCCTACACAGTGGGGTCCAAGTTGTCTGGGACTGTCTCAACATTCTCGAATGTCGTTTATCTTTGAACAAGGTTACTTTGATTCCAAGTTGTCGCTTCAAGCTAAATGAACGGGTTGACTGTTTGGAGTGAACTAGGGCTTTTCATACAATTTGGGTACTATCTAGCAATATCCACTAAAAAATTATGAATGGAAGATCGATAGACATGATTGCCATTTGGCCAACCTATAAGGTCTAATGCCAACAAATTAATCTAACTTAAAAATAGGGCTCTGGCTCTGAACTTTGTGGTACTTCCGCACCTGCTGTTGTGCAAGATGTTAAAGTTAATATGTAAATAAGTATCACACTTGAAGGATACACTGCACTGTTCGCATAGGGCTTCAGTACTGGTTCGATTGGTGATAATGTGAAGAACCTCGGGGAACTTCACAGTGACTTACTTTAGAAGCTGCATTGGCGAGAGCGAGCAGCTAAAACTTCGATGTAGTTAATTAGCTCATCTAGCTCGTAGTACATGTAAACTCTACGGAAAGATCCGCGAAAGAATCTCATAGCTACTAATTTGGTTTGACAAAATAGCTGAGTTCAAAACTTCTAACATGAAGAACCATTGTGACCCTGCTACAGAACATTGATTATGTCAGTCCTGTCATATAGCGCCGAATGCTGTGCAATAACCAGGAAAGCAGAGTGGATCTTAAGCTCCTTCGAAAGAAAAATTCGTCGTCGAAAGTCGTTAAATATTCGGTCCCAAATGCGACAAGGACGAATAGAGGAGAGGACTTAGCCCCTAACTTTATGAGCTGTATCAAGATGTGGATGAGGTTGGGAAGAGTAAAATGAGTAAAAGAAAAATGTTATCCGAACCCCCGGGGTAAGATGCCCTACATATCCCATCGTTCAAGCAGCACCATGCTGTTTCGTTAGACGTGAGAAAAAACCTCTAACAAATAAGGCCGATTCACGCTAGGAACTGTGTACAGGAACACGCTGTAGTTTCAATATGTTGTATGACTTTGTAGTGTTCCACCTAATGGCCGCAATTCTTGTCAAAAGCTCCCTTGCTCCTTTTAGAGAAAAATACTTTGCAATAATCATAACCATATGAGTCAATTGTTCGACAGCCATCTTTACACGACTTCCATGAATCATGACTTACATTGAAATTGAATGAATCAACCAGCAGGTACCTACTCCATTCAAGAATTTACCTCATCTCGCTTAGTTTTCAGTTTCAGATATGTCATCGGATTGATTAACCCACTAGTTTTGCGGTGACACTTGACATATTTCCTGTTGAGTTTTAATGAAATCATTAGTCATAAATATTTATACTCTCTTGTTAAGCCTTTCCCTAAAATCAAACTTAAACAACAATAAATTATTCAAATTGATGACATCGCATTACTAATCCGACATTGAAATATTTTTTCGCGCAAACTTAATCCTTGTGGTTTTCCCATGACCCACCCTATCCTACTCTTCTACATTCCATCTATCATCTACACCCTATGACTTCCTATACCAAGTCCAAGCCGAAAAAATTAAAAGAACAAACCACACCGCCAGCCAAACCCATCTTAAACACGCAGACCACGCACAATTCGCACGGCGACGTTATAATTCACCTGAAAAAAAAAATAAAAATTCTGATTAACCACCATTTTAACAATTTATCTCCACGTCGCCTGCAGTGTACGAACAGATTTACGACTTGTCGCCTCATGCAAAACAGGAAAACGCAAAAAAAAAAAGTATCTCGATACTAAATAAGAAACCGCACAACACGACCGACGCGCGAATTTAATATCCGTGCACCATGAAAACAAAAACAACCGCACAGAACAGAACAGAGAGGAGAAACAACAACAGAAGATGAAAAAAAAAAAAAAAACTGCAATCCCCTGAAGTGGGCGTAAGTTATCGCCGGTAGGCGCATATGTTATATCCAATGTCTTACTTAAATGTGTCGTCCGTCCATTCGACGGATATCCACCAGCACCAGAACCAGCACCAGCACCACCGACGCGATGCGACGCCATGAAGGACTTTCCACCGATTAACAAAGACATTTACTTATTTTTAAACAACGAATCCACAATTTACGTCGCGCTGCAGATAAATATTCTCCAAGGAAAATCTCCTCCTCGACCCAAAGATACACTGCATTGGTGGTGCTGGCCTTTTAGCACTTAGTTCCACATGTGCACATTTATCGTCATCTAAATTGCAATTGTATACGAGTGCATCTGAGAAACTTTGTATCGCAATCGGAGCGAATAAATTATTCGAGTATCGGTTGTTTTCGGTGTATCTATAGAATTAAATTTGAAAATTTATATTTGTTGGCATTTATTTTCCAAACAGTGTGGATGGCAGCAGTGATACTGTTCTAAGTTGGTGGCATTTTCTCTATTGGGAAATCAGTGCTGAAAGATGCAACAGACAAGGAAGTGCAGCTGCTGTTCAATGGGACATACTCGTACATATAAGTGTGGCCTCGTTGAGAGGATGCGCATGCAAATGGAAAAATTATCTGTTTTGAGGTAACACCTTGACAATTAGATGAAATGTAGCAAATGCATAGCAGGATACCAAACGATTGACGATGACAAAAATGCAATTGACCGACCATCTGTAGAGATGTCAAGCAAAAGTATCTAAAAATACAAATCGACTGGTTAAATGTCCGAAAGGAATTTTACTGAGTTAATAAATTCGCCTTGATGTACTTTGAATGCATTAAGAATGTATTTTAATTATTTTTTTTAAATAAACAAAAGTTAAAATAAATTTTTATTCATCTTAATGCGGTGTTTATCGTTCTTTATGGTTTGAGCGAAATTCCATCGAGATTTTTAAATTATATATGTAGGTGAGTGGGAGGATGAATTTACCCGGAAGAAGGAATACGGAGGCGTAGTACTGTAACTGAAAAAATGTCCTTCAGACAAGAGACAGCCTTAAGCTCTGTCATTGTTATCGATGTGACCATATGTATAATGTATACCCTTACGTTTTTTTTTTGTTATAAGAAAAGGCGGAAAATGATTGGTGCTAATTAAATAATAAAGCAACATCCTATTCGAAAGGACTGCATGTATACTTTCAACCTTAAGTTTAATCTAGGGTTTAGTCTATGAACATGTATATCGTTCCTATCCTTGGATAACACAACCTTATGAATTGTCAAACCAAGAAGGGTTTATCAGACAGGCACACTCTTCGGGCCGGAGCGTTGATGTCCATTCGTTCTAAATGACCTAACTATCTTAGACGACTGATGAGTACTTTTCTGAATAGCTCATTGTCGCTGTATAGCTCGTAGAGTTTGTTATTAAATATCCTACTCCAAATCCCTACAGGGATATCTTTATCCGCCTTCGTTAACGTTTATGCCTCTGCACCACACAGGGCAAGTAGGGAAGCTCGTCTCTATAAATGCTTTCTTATGCGGCCTTAAAATCGATGAAAAGATGATAAGTATCTATCTGGATTTATTGGGATTTCTCCAGGATCTTCGGTAGTGTGAATATTTGGCCGGTTGTAGACCGCCTCGCATCCAACGTCACATCTGACAAACATTCAAAAGTGTAACTGCCGTGAAAAACTTCTCAATCAAAAATTGCCCTTCTAACACGGCATTAAAGAGTGTGTCCAGTATACTGCTAGGTTGCAAAATCCTGTTTTACGCTATTTACTAGCGAGCACCGCAGATTAGCTGCATTTCATGAGGAAAGGCAGGATAATTACATTTAGAATGTTTATAAGTATCGTCGTCCTAGACAGTAGAGTCACTTAAGCTTAACATGTTGCGATGCTTAGCAAGCGTAGTGTCTTTCGTTTAGTTGACATCTTGGAGAGTCGTTTTACCTACTGTTGTATGTACGTAGTAGAACCCAATCATCAATAGGGCCCCTAACCGAGACCGCGGGAATATGCAATGCCGGTTCAGATCCTAAGAAATTATACTTCTCTAGCAATTTCATCGGAAATCTCATTCACAGAAATCGCATGTGTTTTCGGAACCAGTAAACAGTGAGAGCGCTCAACCGAATACAGAGAATTAATCCATTTCGAACTTGTTTTAAGGTTGAGTAAGACCTTAAGGCAGCCTGGCGACCGTTAAATACAATAATATTGCTTATGATATAGGTCTCCACTTAGAAAACAGATGCATGTCGTTATGTCGTCTTCCCCAACGAAAATATCCATACCAGACCCTTAAATACTTACTTAAGCTTGATCCTTAAAACGGAGGTTCTGTCTTCCTTGTCTTCTCGAACCTGGGGGCTGTGATTCGAAGATCCTCTTTGCTGGAGCATTATTGTCCATTTGCTCGATGTGGCCGAGCCAGTGTAGTCGACGTGTTTTGGCTTTTTGGATTACATCCAAATCCTGGTACAGCTCATAGAGTTCGCGGTTATATCTTCTCCTCCATTCGCCCTCCTCGCATACGGGACCGAATATCCGACGAAGAATTTTTCTTTCGAAAGTGTTCAATATCTGCTCTGCTTTCCTGCTTATCGTCCAACACTCGACTCCATACAGCAGAACTGGCAGGATCAAAGTTTTGTAGAGCAAACATTTCGTCTTCCGAGTTAGGAGTTTTGACCCCATTTGTTTCGCCAAACCGAAGTAGCAACGGTTTAGTATGGTAAGTCTTCGTCGAATCTCCACTAAGTTGTCATTCGTGGAGTTGATATTTACTCCGAGGTAGGTAAACTCCTTAACCACTTCGAAGTTACTGTTGCCAACAGTGACGTTTTGTCCTAGGCGGTGGACAGATGCTTCTTTGTTTGTTGACAACATGTACTTGGTTTTGTCCTCATTCACTTCAAGGCCAACTCGTTTCGCCTCTTCTTCAATTGCCGTAAAAGCCTCTAACACGGCGCGCTGGGAGCTACCGATGATGTCGATGTCGTAGACCCTTAAATACATATATTTATAACCATCCGTGAGAAGTCGATGACAGTCCTTTCCTGTCTTTGACTGTGGTCGAAGCCTGTCGTGAACATATTAACATATATAGATCGAGAAGAACATCTAGACTAGCACCAGTTGTATTCAGAAAAGCTTTTGTGCGATCAAGACAGTCCGTTCTTTGAAGGGTAGTGTAAAAGATAGAGAAGTAGTAACGTGCCCCCCCTCCACCAAACAATAAAAGCATAAGCTAGAAACAATCTTATCAAAGCCGTATAGATCCAAGTTACGTTTTTCGGAGATAAGGCACATGTCTGAGGGTGTCTTGGATGTTTACGACTTGACGTGCTTTAGCTTCACTGAAGGTCTGGATAGTTGCCCCCTTTAGCACTGTTTTATCAGATTAGTAGCCAACCTCCTCGTAAAGAAAACAAACTCAGTTCTGAGAACATTAACTGACTAAATGCCCATTCTTATAGTACTATTTGACCTTGTCCAGTGCCATCTGTCCATTAGCACAATCAGTCTCTAGACATGATTCATCAGAGCGTATGGCAACATCATCAGCATATGCTTGAACGTAGTCTTTCGAACTATAAGAAAGTCAACCACTATGCACCATAGCTCTGGATGTAGAACTCCACTTTGTATACAGCCGAACAGTCCGCATCTACAACCAAAGTTCTCCATCAATATCTCATCTACCCCATACTGTCTAATAAAGTCAACCATGGCTCTGTTTTCTATCAAGCGCACATTCAATTCTAGCAACTAGGTTTTAAAGCCACAGTCTCATAGGATCTTCTACGATAGTATGGATGCTGCATCTCAGATAGAGTCTCGACTATGCTTTTCAGCAGAAAAGAAGACCGACAGGTCTGAAACTTTTCGACAGAAAGCAGTGTATATGCAAGCTAGGATATCAGTGTATATGCCAGTGTCAAGAACCCAGTAAAGATTCCTTTCAGAGTTAGCACCAAGTTTATACCCTGTTCTAACTAATTTATTTACATCAATGCTGAATATACTCGTAATCCATCGTACCAGGCGATTTCAAACTAACGCATGATGCCTCAGCATATTTGATAGTCCCGTCTGTTACCACAGCCATTGCAGTGTACCATTAACGCCGAGTTTCGGTCTTAAATTAATCTCAGCCTGTATAATCGAGCCGAGCTATGGCAGAGTCGTTATCTGATTACCTATTCAGGAAAACACTGAAAGTGTCTGCATTCATCTCAACAAAGGTATGCTTAGGTGACTGTTGACTACTGTTTCCGGGTTAATATTGAATCTGCGCATTTGGTGTCGTAAGCGAACATGTTACCAACGACTGCACTACTGTCTTAATTGTTTTTTTTTTAGCAATAACTGGTGTTGAAGTCAGTAGTGAATTCATATAATTCGTTGAAGCCAGTAGTGAATTCAGTTGAAGTCAGTGAATTCAACTGCAATAATTTTAATTCACTTGATTCCAAGTGGTGGATCATGTTGATGTATGATTATAAGACATTTGTGGACGAGATTCAAATTTTTAAATTGTAGTAAAGATACCGTTTTGTTTGAAACGTGGTTGAGATTTTGATGTCTTAATAAAACAGACGAGGCTAAAATTGCTTAACTAAGCTGACGAGACTCAACATTGATTACTGGTTTACATAACAAAAACTTTATTTTTTGCAAAAAATTTTTCAAGGTTTTTAAACAGATACATTTGTACATATAAATGAATTCCAATAATTTCAATTGAATTCACTGACTTCAACTGATTTCAAGTGAATTCACTACTGACTTCAACGAAATATGTGACCTCGATTGACTTCCAAAATGATTGATGAAATGAATTTAGTGAAAGTCATATATTGAATGCATTAAACACTGACTTCAAAAGAATCTTTTTTGGAAAACAGACTTCAAATCATTTCTAGATGAATTCAATAGACTTAACCTCCAAAAAGATTTAATTCTTTTACAACTCCTGAGAAAAGTGTCCAATTTCGCTATTTTTCAAAAAAGCAGTCGACTGGTGTCCCAGATGCTAAAAAGTAGCCTGACGGCAACCCTGGTTTCTATGATAACGAAAGCTTCACTTATATATTAGACAAAAGAATTTCTTTATTTCTGTTTGTTTTGCTATGAAAACATATTCAGACAACCCAGCTCGATAAGCAAACTTATGTATTTTTGTGAATAAAAATATTGAAAGCGATTAGACTAAGGCATACATAGGTTTTAAGTTCATAATGTCACTTAATTTATTTTTAACTTTTCGTACCAAATAATGTGGATTCAACTTCTATATCAGCACACCATGAAGTATTTGTTGAGAATTCTGTCATTCATGTCTATTGATTTAAAAGGATTTAAAAGTCTGTTGAATTGCGAGTATAGGGTATATTTCTCTTAACGACTATCCCTCCATTATCCTTACTAGATACAATACAAACACTTATTTAAATTTCAACTGAAATTCAGTTCATTGAACTAATTCCATGAAGGAAATCCCATAAATCCAAGTCAAATAGTACGATAACATTCGGTAGTTGAACTGTAGCTGTCGGCTGAATTGCTTTGAATCAAATTCACTGATAAATGCAACGAAATTATTCATGATTCATGTGTCGTTATCAAGTGCACTGTTGAATGTATTTCCTAGACGAATTTTCGGCATTTTTGAAGTTTAAAATTATTATTAAAATAAAAATCGGTCAACCGCATCTTTTTGTTTTCTTTTTGAACTCTAAACTGCAAAACATTATTTATCAAAACAAACCAAAAAAGACAAAAAAAAGACAAAAGGAATTGAAATAATTTATTTAAATTTTTGTTTATTTTATAATTCATTTAAATGACTCTGTTAATGTGAGACTTAAGAATGTACTCGTATATCGTTGAGAATTTATTACTTGACACTCAGTCTCTGACAGAGAGTTGCTGAGGTACAAGTACGTAGGTGGTTTTGGATGATATTTTCATTCTTAAATTGACTTGGCTACATGAGATACTTAAGTGTTTTTAATGTAGATACGTACATGTGTACGTCATTCCAGTATTCGCAACTCTTTTGCGGACTTTATGTACATGCCTTGTACATATTTTTTTCAAATACGTAAATAAAAAGCTTTAAATTTAATTATTCTTACTAACACGAAAGGCTATCGCCTAAAATCGATTATAATTTATTGAAAAAAATTATATCTTAGTACATTATATTACTTTTGTTTATGTCCTGTATCCCCTTGATGGTCCTAGGGTCTCCACAATTGTGAGCGGTTCCTGGCAATGAGCCTCAGCTCTCCGCTGCTCTTTCCCTGTTGCCGTGCTTCCTTCTTTACTGTTCTGCGCCATATGCATCTAGGAAAGCTGCATATCCTGCCATCCCAAACGCAGACATTGTTTTGCTGATCTGCGGCAGACTATATCCAGTTCGGTTTTGCCATCGGTTGAGATAATACTCCCTAGGTATTAGAAACTCTCTACTTTCTCAAGCATTTGTCCACCAACGCATATATGAGCTGATGAATTCGATCCCAGGGTGACCATTTTTGTTTTTGCCCAATGAATTTTCATCCCAGCGATATCTGTATCCTTCTCAACTTTCGCTATCATTTGGTGAAGGTCACTATTCTGTGAGAGAGTAGGCATACATCGTAGCGCAATCGAGGTGTTTGAGTTCGGATGTAAGAGTCCATCGAATTCCTCCCTTTCCTGTTGACAAAGCAGCATTTAGCAAATCGCTAATCACCAATAAAAACAATATTGGTGAGAGGACACAGCCTTGCCAAACCCCACTTTGAACTTCGAACACAGATAGCCGTCCTCTATGCAAAATGTGACATGTAGACCCATGGTATGTGATCTCGATAATTGCTAAATATATTCCCGATTGACAGTATCAAACCCCTTTCAAAATCGATGAAAGCAGGTGAAGTGGTGAACGATATTCAACGCATTGCTCGATGATGATTCGAAGGGTGTTGATGTGGTCGACACAGGAGGATCCAGAACGGAAACCTACATACTTGTTCGCGGTGCTGTGCATCTTCGAGGTGTTCTTTGATTCGCTCAAGGATAATTATAGCTAATATCTTACCAACAGCAGGCAGCACACAGATACCTTGCCAGTTTTCGCACTGCATAAGGTTGCCTTTTTTAGGGAGCTTAACGATCATTCCCTTTCACAAGTCATTCGGAAAGATCTCGGCCTCCCAGGCTCTCCTAACAAGTGAGTGCAGTAGATCGGCCGATGCGTGTTTATGCTGTCAAGTCCTACCGCCTTGTTTTGCACGGGAATGTGGTGCAAATTCAAGTATTTCTCACTTCGGACACCTCAGTTTGACTTGGGCGCATATTGCTAGTGAATACACGGTTTGAAACAGTAGCAAAATGCTTCTTCCATCTCTTCAGTTGATTCTCATCTGACATAGGCATAAGCAAAGCATTTCACTGGGTGTTGCGTAGAACTGCGAGCACCTATCATCTCTTTAGTGATTTTGTAAACGGTTCTGCTTCAGTAGTCAACGCATTGATGTAATTGCGCTTGTCACGTCGCACAATACACTGCACTTCTCACATCTTCATGCGATATAGGGACTCTAGCTTGGTCCTTCCTGCTGCTGCAGTTGTTTTCGTTTCTTGATCTTTCTCTAGGCAACCTCGGAAAGCCGCGTCCTATGTATTTCCTGCGATTTACCGACAGTTCTTTGTACGCCTGATATGAGAACCGTTTTCACAGCATACCAATGGTCTTGTATGGTGGCGGGCAGTACGCTGGTGATTTTCCTTTAGTTTCTTGAATCTAAGTCGGTCTATGTTAAACCTGGGCATTCTTGAGTCATTTGATCTTCGAACGGCAGCAGTCCGTAATTGGACAGTCGCTAACATAAGATGGTGATCACGTACCAACTTCTTGACTACTCTACGTCTGTTTCGGACGTTATATTAGGTATGGATTCTCTATCTGTAGTTGCGAGCTTCCTTGCACTTGACATGAGTAGAGTGGCTATCATCGTTCAACACTATTTAACATATCTAGTGTCCTCCCTATACCAATTTTTTTGCTGCTTACTAGAAGTTACACCGACATAAAATGGGACATATCCTCACTCAACTCCTAGGCTACACAAATTGTAGATATTCACTGTTCAATTCAACTGTACCGATTATCATCTGGCCTTAACTTAATCATTAACGCACACTTGAAATTGATGCAGGCACTGAAGTTTAACGTAGGTTTAATTTTTTACCAACTTAGAGCTTACCTAAATATGCTGGCCATTCAGCTTTGATCCTTTGACTTCATACCCATACTCCAAGAGCTTACAGTAGTTTGTGAGAACTGCCACTACATGCTGACAATGGCGTTCTGTCTAGGTTTCGTAGTTACATGAATCGCATATTTTATCTTCTTTATGGTAAGTGAATAATTCCAGTTCTTCTTTGTTTCCCCATTAATCTGTGAATCGTTTCTGCCGGATGGAATCTAAATCCCAGAGGACTGAGACTCGATAATACGTTTAAATACTCTATCAAACACATATCCTACTTGTTTACTAGATTTTATGCATTTCTCTTAAATGCTCGAGTGACATTTGGTTTGTGTTTCCCTCTCAGGTTTAAACCTATTTATTTCTGGCCACAATATCAATATCAATATCAAAATTACCAAGTAGCCAAAATTACAGACACATCATGGCAAAGATACTGACAAGAGTTCTGATTGGTAGGATAACTGAGAAGTTTGAATCTATTATCTGACTACTAGGCGCAAATTTTCATCTTCTTAACTTAGCCTTGCAGCTGCTCTTCTTATACTAACATACAGCTCTTGACAGCGTGTACCGGTCAAGCTTCTAGGATTCTAAGTTTAAGAATCATATCCACTAAAGCAATTCGTTTGATGCCCTCGGAATATGAAATGTTCAAATTCAACATATAACACCATAGGCTGATGTATTTGCCGCAGTTTGTTTCGGCTTCTAATGAGAAATATAAAGGGTTTTTGTTGCACTGTCCTACGCTTCAGTATACTCTAACTCTGGCAATTCATTAAGGAAAGACTTATACCCCAGAACTCAATTCGACCATGTTACAGAGCGCTTCGTCAGTTTTACGAGTACAGTACCCATAACCGGCCAAGTGAATCCGCAATTCGACGTATTATTGATATGTTTTGCACTCAATTCATTCTATTGGACATCAACCAGATTGAAAACTGTTCGTTTTGAAGAAAATTTCACTGCTGTGGAGGCTAGTATCGTTTTTGTTAGTTTTGTCTCTTTATGTCCACTTTGTGGAAAATTTCGCCAAGAATCTTGACGTAAAGTCCTATAGTATTCAATGTAGTCGTATAGTCGAAGACATATATGCTCAACACGTTGATATGTAAATGAACGAAATCCATCAGTAATTTCCTTACCTTTGAAGAATAAAATATCCTACCAAATTTCATTACAAAAGATTTCTAGGACTATAAGTGAACAAAAACGAAAAGTTTCAGTCAAAATCTGGGTTATAAAATGCCGCTTTTTCAAGGTAAATCCGGGTAGCGAATTTTAAAGAATATACAGCCTTAATCAGTCCAGCTTGGTTTTTCTTAGTTGCCTTTTATTATTCCCTTCACAGGCATCTACTCAATGACATTTTTTCTAACTCACGGCAGTAGTTATTAGTCACGCTGATTAAAGTAATTATATTCTGGTAGATTTAGGTATCTATTTGTCCATCTATCTATTCTTTAGTAGAGTGAATAGATGGAAAACATGTGACATAATATTTTCAAGAGCTAACACATAAACTCATTTATTCCTGATAAATTTAAATAAAAGAAACAAAAAAAAAGAAAAACAGATAATCTTCTTAATTCTAAAACAAAGCATTAGCAGAATGACATCGTCGGAAGAATCTTAATTAGATGATACTTTATGAGTCCAAGCTGTCTAATAAAATTAAAAACTCTGTCTCTTACTTTTGTATATTTAATCCTATATATCTATACATACATACATATGTATATGACCGACCTTCTTTTCAAACAAACAAACAATAAATCTATTTAATTTTCAGTCAACGTCTTTTTATCTTTTGTTCTCTTCGTGCGTTGTCCACCCCAAAAAAAAATATAATTAAAGATAAAAGCATATATGTAGATACACATGCAGAAAAAACAATGTGCAGACAGAAGAACATTTCCTTTCAGTTGAAGTTCATCGAATCCCTAACGTCTGCGACATTAATTACCCACTCAGCCAAAATATCCATACGAAATTCTGTTTAAAAAGCAATGAAATTCAATGAAACCAAAATGCATTGTGGAGTTTTTTTGTTTTTTTTTGTTATGTGTATCCATTCATCTTCAATTTCCTTCAATCATTTCGCATTCATCAGGCGAAATTTTTACATTCACATATCCCATGTGTGTCCAGACCAAAGACATATTTAAAAAAAAATAATAATAATAAAGTCATGTATGCGGTGCTGGGTGTAGATATAGAATCATTATTCAGGGTCATCACGACAACATCACCAGACGAAATTTATCACCAACGAAGCTCGAACGAGCCATGCCTACTACACCCGCAGAGTTTGTATTTATTCTATTCGTTTGGGCTTTGCGTGTGTCATTCGATTTTGTTCTTTCGTTGAATTCCAAGCAAAGAAAAATCATTCCTTCTATAGCTAGTCTCAAGGCGGTGTCGATCTATTCAACCAACAAGATAGAAATTTATATCCAAAAGTTTCGTGTGTCTTGTCTTGACAAGATAAGCCCTGAAACCTGACCATAAACAAATTCGACATGTCCAATGAGCTTTTGAGCTAGGTACCTAAACAATTTCAAAGAAAAATCCAATTTTAAAATTTATCGATTTGAACTTGTTGTTTCGTCTCACCCTCGAACATATTGAGATACAAATTATAATTTCAAATGAACAAGAGGCGTTCGAATAGAGTCCCCATAAATTAGGGTGGGAGTAAATGAAAAGCATGTGATATGCATTATACAACACCTTTCCCTAAAGTTATCCCCTCGCCATACCCATATTGTGTAACAAATAAATCACACAACTATTGAATTTATTACATGACATGTTAAAAATAACCTGTATCTCACCGAACAAAAAAAAGTCCCAAATCCATGGGATAAATAAATTTCAAATCGTTTAGAATTTCAATTATACCAGGAAAGATATCACAAAGAACAGATACAACCAGCAAAAGAAATCATTCAACTTAATCATTATTTATTCAGGAGGAAAAATTAATCTCCACCAAAGCCATGAACAATCAAGCAAGAAGAAATATAATCTTCGTATCGCGTTGCCCTTAAATTGTGATTATAATCGAAAAAAAAAAAAAAAAACATGCGAATGCTATACGAATCCGAAGCCCAAATTGAGATACACCATCGTCCATATATAATTATGTAGATACAAAGTATGTGGTGGCTGCGTGACGTCAGTCCAAACCATTCTTCGAATAGTAGGGGGAGTTTAATTTCAATATGGCTCACAGTCAGTTGAGAAAAAACAAGTTGGCTTTTAGCATATAGTTGCGGAATATATTTTTGTGTATCTGTTAGGTGATTTCACGTCTTCCGTTGGTTTAAATTGAATTTGTGCGAAAGTTCAAATAGTGTTTATTTAATTTTCATCATAAGACACATGTCTAGTGGTTATATTTATACAAAAGATACTTTTTTAAAAGTAACAATGAACTTAATTTTAAAATGTGCCGCCGGAAAACTGCGTATAGCAGTTGGTTAGAATTGCCCCAAGTGAAATAATATTGTCGGACGCCACTGCTGGAAACCACGCCTCCAGCACATCACGGAAGCCATGATTGTGAAGCGAAACGACCGATAACTCAACGAACGACGCCGAAACAGCACCATCATGGTGGTAAGTATCTTTCAACTATATCCAAGCATCAGCCCATTTGAATTCCACTCTCAGAGAGCAGAGGGATTATTCTCACTCAAAACGCCTTTCACTCAACAGAAAATACACATTCCATTCATGCCATCTCCCTCTATCCACCGCCAAAGCAACTGAGATACATTCTCCTGACTGGCTCTGCCTGCTCTTAAAAAGTGAATTTTGTGTGTGGGAAAATGAATAAAAATGTCTTGTAGAGTGTAGCACGCAACTGTGAAACGCCGCCGCCGCTCTGTAGCACAACAGAAGCGCCCCAACAACAACAAAACATAAAAGAAATTGCTTTTATGGCCACTTTAAGTGCGACTGAGATGGCCTCATTATCGTTTCGAATATCTATCCTACCAATGAATATATATACATATAGAGTATCTACTGTGTGTATACACACAGATAATGCCAGAATGGGACATAAAGCGTGCAGTTAGAACGGGGATTTAAGTAAGTGGAAACGAGATCGTAACAACAAGCATAAAAATAAAAATCATTGCACTGATTGAAATAAAAAAAAAAAAAAAAAACAACAGAGAACAGGAATCCTACAGAACATCCAGAGAGGAAGAACTTTGTGTTTTTTTTTTTTTGGTTTTTCGGATATGATGGCTGCTATGGTGGAGTTGAGCACACAGGCGCATTTTTTCCAATTCATGGATGAATTTGCTTCTGCTTCTGTGCTTGCTTTTCAGGCTGGAGAGTGTTTTTTGTGAGATAATGTTGTTTTGTAGCTATGGGATGCTCTCTGCTCGTGCGGCAACAATTGAAAGAGATAGATGCAGTGGCGGCGGCGGCAGCAGTGAATTTCATCATGTGAGAGAGTGTGTTTCTTTTATGAGTTTTATGGCTTTTAGTGCGTGCCAAAAACTTTTAATTGAACAGGTTGAATAATTATTGTAATTTTATTATATTTTCTTTTCTTTCTTTTTTTTTGTTTTTTTCTTATTTCCAAAGTGCACTGGTTGATTATATTTTTCGTCTACATGTACCTAAATTTAATTTGATGTGTGTAAGCCAAAGAAAAAAAAACCCAAATGCTCGTTTAGTGGTGGATTGGGATTTTATAAATGAATTTAATTGGCATTGCGGCTTTTAAGATGTTACTTCTTATATAACTTGAAAGGGAATGTTTATTTTCTTTATTTAAAGAAAACTTAATTGGTAAATTTCGATGGCAATAAATTGTACGGACCACAGTAGTATTAATTTGATTGTTCATCTTCTTGGGGGAGATACTGGATCATTGTATCCGAATTTGGAACATTGTATCCGTGGTGTTGTGCCGTCGGGGAGGTAGTCAAATTGTGTTTTTCTTTATTTAACTATTTCTAATTGAATTAGGTAGGTTTATTGTCTGGAAATCTTTCATACTGGTATGTACATACATTTGTGTATGTACATACAGTGTATATATATAACTGACTGAAGAAATTGTAAAAGGAATAGGTACCTACTTAGTAAGCACACTTAGACCAATGATAGGTTCGTTATGATGCCCCCTGGATGATATACTTACATACCTATACAATACCATACCAAACCTTCTCGTACAACCAATATGAGGTTCTTATGAAGTTTTAATAAGATCATTAGAGTGAAAAGGTCCCAAGTGAAGATTTTTTTCTGAAGGAGACCAGAGCAGGTACAAAGAAGGTGAATAATTGTTTCCTCCACCTCTTCATCCCGTTTGAATGGACATCCAGTCTATTTGTGTGCTTTCCTCTTAAATAGTGTCCAGTGCCGATATCTATCTGCTAAGGGTAATTTAAAAAACGAATGGCGAATTGTTAACAGTTTACTTTATAAATCTTCTGTTATACGCGTTGGTGGCTGTGAAGTTATTGATAAACTTGACATTGCAAATGCATTTAACAACTATTTTACTAATATAGCCTGCAGTTCTCAACCGTGTCAACCGTGTCTCAACCTCTTACAGTAGTGTTGAACCTTTTCAAATTAGCAGCTTCGTGTTTGATGTCATAACACCTTTTGAGGTGTTAAAGATTATTGGAACTTTGAAAAGCTCGAATTCTTGTGGCGCCGATGGCATCTCTAATATGCTTCTCAAAAAAATCGCATGCATCTTAGTAGATGTCTTGGCAGATATATTTAATCGTTGCATATTTGAAGGAGTCCTTCCGGATGATCTTAAATGTGCTGACGTTATTCCACTTCACAAGAAGGGATCTGCTGCTGAGGTGTGCAACTACAGGCCTATTTCACTTCTGCCTGTAAGAAGATATTTGAAAAACTTGTAAAAAATAGGGTAGTGAGTTTTTTGAATAAAACTAAGTTCTTTAATCCTTTACAATTGGATTTCAAAAAAGAAAATCAATATTGTTATTTAATATTAATAGTAATAGCCCTTTGAAGTGGCATTTAAATCTATTTTTTATACATACTTTGTGTTCTAAATACCGAATGTCATAAAATATTTCTTTATTATTGCATTGTACTCTTAAATAATTATATCATTCAAAATGAAGTAATGAGAAATAAAATTATAATATCTAAACTATTTATCTATACCTATCTATTAAAGTAGTAATATGCAATGTGTTAAGAGATAACGAAATCTTCGAGCGTTTCAGATCCAGCTTTATCCAAATCTTTTGTGTGACTAAGTAGCAATCTGATTGGTCCATATCAGTGTGGTTTTAGGCCAGTAAAGTCCGCCATTAAACAAATTTGAAAAACCCCAGGAATTTCAAATCGATACTCGCCACCTTTTTATCGATTTCAAGGCCGCCTATGACAGCATCTATAGAGAAGAGCTATATAGAGCTATGTCTAGTTTTGACATCCCTGCGAAACTCGTCCGGTTGCACAGGATGACGATGAAGAATGCACGCTACTCCATCAAGGTAGGGAAAGACCTTTCATGTCAACAAAGGATTCAAACGCGTTGTCATGCGATTTCTTCAACATCGTCTCCTGGAAAATTCGTATTATTATTCGTATAACAATTTATTTATTGTCCAAAGCCTGACAAGGTATGGATAAGTATTTGGTATGATGCAAGACTTCTGAGACTATATACCATTTTCAACTCACACGATAGAGTAATTTTAATTAAACAAGGATGCTTTGAAAATCAGTTATAATTTGCTAGGTCATATGTCTCGTTAGTCTGGGGATGAGTTACTACAATCATTGTCTCCTAGTACCATATTTTAAAGATTGCAAAAAGCGCTCGTAAAATGAAAAAAAAAATTCTAAGTATAAGCCAAATGTTGGAATTGTGATGTTAATCCTAGATTATCTATTTATCGAATTACATTTGTTTTTATATGCTGTCAAAGATGATAACTTATACCTTACATAAAGGAAGGATAACCTCAACTTAAAGTACGTTGATTCTGTGATGACGTGATTTTTCGCCTTAGGTTGTGCAGGGTTATAAGTTCATCATAAAGTAAAAGGCACCATAGAGAACCTTCGTGGTAGGTCACCTAGACCAATCCGCCCATACACTTAATTTCCCTACAGAACGTAAAAATGACCCAACGTCCTCTGAATTGCTGAAGAAGTATCTTCTGAGGTACTTTAGTCTATTCCTACTCCAATTAATGGCTTGACATTCACATAATAGATGAGTAATACCCCCTGAAACATGTAGGTCATCCAGTTCTTGAGTTAATTTGATCTTGCAAGGGTGTATGTTAAGATCTTTACCCAAAATTCACCTGAATGTGGACTGAGAGATTCCAAATTCCTGTGAACGGCGTGAAATCGACAGCTTTGGCTAATTTTGAACTGAAACACTTACGGCTGCGATATTTTCGGCACTTTGATCGGTGCGTTGTCTCATTGGCATAGGAACAGTTAATAGTGATGTTGACTCGAATTTGTCCACTATAGCATGCACAGGCTGTCTGGTGGGACGATTATTATGACCTTATAGTTGCGACCTCAGATTCAGAATTTCTAATAATTTCCAAATATTGCTCGTTGGTAAACTTACCTCGATTAAAAATGTTGAAACTTCGATCAGAAATTACATTTTGGATACAAACGTGATCACAATTTTGGCTGCCCACACTAATCAAAGAGTGAAATTAGCTTTCTGTCGCTTTGTACCTCCTTCCTTTGCCGCAAGTTTGAAACCGTACATTTTGTTAGGCACATAGCATCTGAGTAATTGACCATTTGCCATATGACTGTATCCACAACCCTAATGGTAACTTCTATACTCTATTTCTTTACCTTCTCCTCGATTGGACTGAAACTAAGTATTACTAGTACTTATCCCAACCATATTGAATAACAGAAGACCTATATATGTATATCTATGGATACCCACTGGATAACAACACAACCATCGTCCAAGCAGAAGCTAATACTATCGAACTAGGTGTTGGAAAATGCCTCAAAAGAAACCTGTGAAGATTAAACAATAACATTTTATCAGATAGCCAAGACGCTCTAATAGCTCTCAAATCTTATAGCTTTGAATCTATACTTGTTAGAAATTGACTGCAAACCCTCTTCCAGCTTAATGTACAACACCAAGTCTTACTTATCTAAGTCCCCGTTCACAAGGTTATCTTAGGCAATGATAAATTGGCCATGTTCAATCAATCACATCTTATATGTCCCGAACCCTTCTATGAGTTACCAACTAGCTAATTAAAGCTAGAGCTAAATCGGTGACGACGACATTATGTGCGAATGAGCCCCCATTGCTCGTAGCAGACTAAAACATTTTCATAAGGGATTCAGAACCTTATCATAAGTTTCCTTTCGGAACCTGATTTTAGTTGGGATGCGATTTCTGTTTAATAGACCTTTTCTAGAAGACTGCACAAAAGATATATAAAGAATAGGTCGCAGTGCTTCGTGGAGTCTACGATCACCATTCACTATCATGTTTAAAAAATGTTTTAATTCAATTGTAGCATTCATAACTCTCTCATTTTATACGTACACAACCACTTAAGAATATTTTAAAATAATCATAAATGTACGAGTATATTACCATAAATTTAAAAAATAAATCTTCTGTGAACAACTCCTTTCCCACAATTATTGCCAAATTCAAAAAAATCATTGACATTTATTCATGAACCCGTTCCATTCGCCCGAATGTCTTGTTAAGTATGCATTATTAAAATACAATTAATAAGAGAAAACATTGCCATATTTGATTGGATCGTTATTGAAATAGTTAATTTATGATAAAAAGTGCTATTCTGTTTGAATTTATGTGAACTTAAAGACCAGTTTGTGATGTGATTCGGTTTCGATCAAATTTCAAATAAATTGACCATTTAATGGTAATTGTTGCTGCGGTGTCATTGCTGAACTTTTGTTTGTTATTCTGACAAATAAAAGCGGCAATTGCATTAATGGCATAATAAAATGTGTGAAATGTGAAATTGTTTTTCGAATATGAATCTGGATGAATGGATGTTTGAATGCAAATGGAGCTAAACGAAATGTTTATAATAATCGATAATGAGCCGTTAACATGGTTTAAGTATAATTTTATTTGAACTTGTTGTGTTGTTATTTGCTAGAGAATATAGAATATTTGATATGCAGCTGTAAACTATTATTGGAATTAAAGTTAGTAACAATTTTTTGAAAGAAATTTGGCTCAAACCGATCGTATGATATATGTAATTAGAGTACTTTACATACATTTTAGGTTAATTTTTTTTTGTTAATTCCGAGACTTAAGCACTTGGAACTGCAACACAATTTTTGTTAAAAAAGAAACAAAAAGACTGATGAACATATTTCGGTACTACGGGCGAAACTCAAAAGAGTAACATTGTCAGGCTGAACGAACCATACAATCTATACGATGATAGCAAAATCTAATCAATACGAAGTGAGAATAGTAATATCCAATCTTAAATCCAACAAGACTTCCGGACTTGACGGCTTACCAACCGAGCTGTTCAAAACAACTGGAAATGACCTGGTAAAGAGCATACACCAACTGATTTGGTCAGATGAGTGCATGTCTGATGAATGGAATCTTAGCACCGTTTGTCCGATCCACAAGAAAGGAGACACCATTAATTGCACCAAATTACAGAGGTATCAGCATCGCGTACAAGATCTTATCTGCCATATTGTGTGAACTTCTGAAAGCTCCTATCAGTGTGGTTTCAGACCAACAAAGTCCACAATCGATTAAATCTTCACACTTCGGCAGACCCTGGAGAAAACACAAAAAGTCCAAATAGATACCCATAATCTTTTCATCGATTTTAAGGCCGCAAATGACAGCATCTATAGAAATGAGCTATACAAAGCCATGTCTAGTTTTGGCATCCCTGCGAAACTCGTCAGATTGTGCAAGATGACGATGGTGAATTCTCGCTGCTCCATCAAGGTTGTAAACGATCTCACCGAGACCTCTGATGTCAAAAATTAATTTAAAAAAGGTGACGCTCAGTCATGAGACTTCTTGAACAACGTACATGAAAGAATTATGCGAAACTCACTAGTCAACTCCGGAGGCACAAAAGTCTGTGCAACTACTAACGTACGCCGACGATATTGATATAGTTGGTAGAACTCAGCGGGCTGTCACTGGAAGCTGCCAAAATACATAGGTTAAACGGTAATCGAGAGCAAAACCAAGTAAATATATGCTGTCAACCAGAAGGGACACGCAACATCGACGAATTGGACAGAACGTCACAATCCACATCTATAACTTTGAGGTAGTAAGCGACTTTGTCTACCTCGGCTCTGCTATTAATTCTGTCAATAACACCTCGGCAAAAATAAATCGAAAAATAACTCTTGCCAATCGCTGTTTCTTTGGGCTGAGAAGGCATTTGAGTAGTAGAGCCCTATCCCGAAGAACTAAAGAGACTCTCTGTATTAGACCCTGATCATCCCAGTTCTGCTTCATGGCGCTAAAGCTTGGGCTCTATCTAAAGCAGATGAAGATATCCTTAAAATTTTCGGTCGGACGAGATTCTACGATAAATTATACGACCTGTACAGCGACATCAACCTAGTCAAAAAACTACGCATTTGTCATTTGAGATGACTAGGACATGTAGGGCGACTGGACACCAGCGCTCTGGCCCGTAGAAACCCGGAGAATAACGCAGAAGAGAAAGATCTTGCCTTAGATGATGCGCACAAGTAGAAGGGATCCTCAACCGACTTGAAGTGCGCAACTAAGAACCGGCCTAACTGAAGAGGTTTGTTGGGTGAGGCCCAGGTTCACTCCGAACTGTAGCGCTACCTAAATAAGTAAGTTAGTATACTTATTTACTTAAGGTCGTGTCCTTATTTCGATTGCTGGGGTCCTCAGCAGTGAGTCCATCCATATCCGAGGCTTGTTGTGGTATCGGAACTAAATTTGTTTTTCCATGGTCGGGAAGTCTACGCACAACACCCAACCTGTAGCCACCAACGTGGAGGTGTAGAGTAGGAGTTGATAGTGAGAGGCTAAGGTGAGACCGCTTGTGTTCCCATATTTTCCGCATCGTACATATAATGCGCTTCGGTACTCTGTCCCTGTTGAGGGTCACTTTGTCAACTATAAACCATTCATGTGCATAAAGTTGGTCTACTCACTGACAATCAAGCATTTGACTAGTAAATCATTCCCATACAATAAGCAGAAATATGTAGAAGGACAGTCTGAAAAAACATTTATTTGCGGGACATTGAGACCGATTGGTTTGTGGATCATTGTGATATTGTGAAACTATCGGTATTCTACTTCCACAGAAATGGTGAGCAACTTAATCTGCCAATAGCGCTTGGGAATTTGGCAACAACTACTATGATATCTCCTAATGTATCCTCCGTTTTAAGGATCAAGCTATCGCGGATGCCAGAGCGCTTGGTCTAAACAAATTGAAGCAGCGTGCCCGGGATCGAAGAGAGTGGAAGGCTGCCGTATCTCTGGCAGAGACTCTTCACGGCCAGTTAAGTAAGTAAGTAAGGTTCTTTCTACACTTTCTGCTTCTTGAACCTCACTTCAAAAACATTTCATATTGCATGAAATTTAAAGAGGATCTGACATCGATCTCTTATATCACGCGTATTTTCGGGAATATTTGTACGATAGGTCTTCCGCTCGCAGGAGTCTGACCAAACAATCGAGTTGTTGAAGTCAAATCCAGAAATGGATCAGTAAATTTGGCCACCTTAAGATTGTGATTTGATGCCTCTAAAATTTTATCTTTAAGACTACAGTCCCTGGCCATATTATTAGACGCACTATGGATTTTATGCAAAATCTCAATTAACAGCTATTTTTTTTTTGATTAGGTTTTCGAATATTGTATTGCATTTAAATTAATTTTTATGTAGAATATAAACAATTTCCTACTTTTTTATAGAAATAAACCAACATAATTATTGAAAATAAATTTTTTTATTAATATTTTCAATATTTTTGTTATTTTTGTTATTTTTGTTATTTTTTCAGTATTTTGTTGAGCCTCCTTTTGCCTTAATAAGAGCCTCAATTCTGCGCGGCATACTGTCAATGCACGATTGGACTGTTTCCTGCATTTGTGGGTGGTGATTCCACACGTGAATTATTTTTTCCAGGAGCTTCGTTTTTGTTGTGACCACATCTTTAGCCACTTCCCTCTTCATCAACTCCCACACGTTTTCAATCGGGTTCATGTCAGGGCTGTTTCCCGGCCAGTCCAACAGAGGGATGTTTTCTTCTCTCAAATAGGTTCTTACAGACCGGGCTGTGTGGCATGGAGCTCCATCCTGCATAAAAATATATGGTTCTCCATTCGGGAACCATTCCTTAAAAGTTTAAAATATTGCGTATAATCTAATAATTATAAAAATTATACAGTGCGTCAAATAATATGGCCAGGGACTGTATGTCAAATCAATGGCCAATGCCAATAAGTTAGAGACGTTAGACGACCTCAGGATCAACAGCAAATGCCGGCATATCGCATTTTGGGTGCAGCACATTCACTCGGGTAGACGATTCAGTGGAAAAACATTTGAGTGATGTTGTATTCCATAATTAATCGCATCGATGGTACTTTAATTCGATATGACATCTCAAACACAGTTTCATTTAAAAAAAAAAAAAAAAATTAACTGGGACACTCGTAACTAAAAACGCATTAGATACCTACTCGAGTTGTTCTTAGTCAATCGCCATGATTGAAAAAATGTTCTTATTTCCTGTTGCTAATGAATTAAGCTTCTATCTGCACGTAGCTACATATTCCTTTTGTAGGTTTTAGGAATCGTATAAGTCAGTATTGTGGTTTTCCTCTGAGAGTTCATTAAGAATGATAGGCATGCTTAGCTGGACAGAATTTTTACAAGACAAGTGATCAGAGGATTTTTTCACATTTACATACTTGTAACCAAGAATGTTCTTTTTAGGATGCTTACTTCTATTCTGAGGTGAACCCATTAATCATTTTTTTTTCCTTTTATACTGACATATACATATGCTATACTATAGATTCTGTATTTTCCAAGGCCTGTTTCTATGTACATATGTACATACATACATATATATGTATGAACTTAAATTTATTCTACCATATTGCCTGTATAAATCATTATTGTTAGCTCCATGTTTTTCCATAAAATCAGCAAAAAAAAAATGCAATTCAACGAATTAAAGTCGCGAAAATATCCCACCGTGGCTCTCCCTTCTCCGTTCCTTTATTTTTTTTTTTTGCTCTGACAGATTTACTGATAGCAAAATTCCTTATTCCGGCACAAATATAGAAGAAAAAATCTATAAATAAGAAAAAAAAAGCCCTAACTTTTTGTTTTCCGTTCTGACTTTTGTTTCCCTTTGGTTGTTTCTTTGCAGAGCAACAAAACAAAAAATGCTTTCCTTTATTTTTTTTTTGTGTTTTGCTCCCAAATGTGCCATTTCAATTCGTACACAAAGTGGATATATAAATAATTTTGTGCCCAAAACAAATGGCACTCAATACACGTCCCCACCATCACACACTGAGACCGCCACTATAGACCGTCAAGCAATGTCAGAAATGGGTATGGCAAACGAA
This sequence comes from Xylota sylvarum, assembly GCA_905220385.1. Classification (NCBI taxonomy): domain Eukaryota; kingdom Metazoa; phylum Arthropoda; class Insecta; order Diptera; family Syrphidae; genus Xylota; species Xylota sylvarum. The sequence goes on from LR999958.1 coordinate 46,420,899, forward strand.
AAGATATCCTTGCCGTGGGCATAGAAAACAAACACAAGCCTATAAATTATCTCCTACGCCATTTAGGTCCGAACAAAACAACATACATATGACTTCATACCCATATACAGAACTATATATACATATGTATGTGTTTATGTATGTACACATTTCCATTCGCATTCGATCAATTTCAATTTTTTTCTTTTTGTTTGTGTTGTTTTGCTTGGACTGTTGTTGGTCCTTTTTTAGTAATTTCTCCTATGCTGCTATCGTCGCATTGGCATTTCGATTATAAATCGAAGAAAAGAAATGCGAAAGCAACCATTTCAAGTGAGATATCGAGTTTCGAAGGAAAAAAACAAAAAGAAAAACAGAAAATAACAGCAAACATCGACAAAAAGGGAGCGAAACGAAGTAGAATATCTTTCCACCAACAGACCATACGGTGCCGTTGTCGGCAATAATAATGATGAAGAAAAACGAAAAAAAAAAAAAACCAAAGGATATACGACTCTATACATATGTATGTATATACATTTGGATGTATGTATCTACGAAGGATAGAGAGAACAGCCGCTTTTTTTTTAGTCCACTGGCACGGTTTAATTTTCTTTTCGGAATGAAAACAACTGGAAAAGGACATAAAAATTGGCAATAGGGTTATAAAACTAATGAAATCGATAGGTGGGCTCATGGGAAAAACAATAGGGACCTGAAAAGATATCCCATTCAGAATGAGGTGTGAAAAAAATTAACCATATACCAACTGCAGTTATATGTACCTAATGTCCATTAAAAGGTCATCCCGTAGCTAGTTAAGAGCGGCAACAGCCGGTGTGCCGTGCCTTACCGTGCCATTCGGAAAAGTGTGTAACTGTGCTATTGTTGCAGTACTGCTGTTACGTGACATGCCATAAATTATCCTGTGTGCCTTTTAGTTGCGCTGCACTCCACACAGTAAAGTAAAGTATCCACGAATGCAACGAACATGCAACGTGTGGTGTAGAGTCACGATGTAGGACTCGCTGATTTGAATTGACTCTTAATTACCTTTTAAGGCGCACACGTCCAATATGGTATACTTATGTATGTACGTATGAAGTGGTGAACGTATGAATGGACTATGTAGGCGTTGACCCGGGGGACATTAGTGAAACTTATCACACTCAATTGTTATATCGGGTTCAACAGAGTCCAAGCTAATGGATTTGACAAAGTCGTCAAATGGATAATGAGCTGAAAGTAATTACAAGCTTCAAATGTCAATTGATTCAAATAAACTCCTCGTCAAGCATTATGTAATTATGTACCTATAGTTAGACAGTTGGAACGAATGTGACCATCGAGCGAGTCCCGAAATGCAGGAAAGGAATCTTCACACACTTGGTCACAAAATCATGCCTATATATTGAGCCTTATATTGAGCCTAGTTGGCAATGAACTCTGGACATATACTGTCAAACTTGTGTCGATGACATTAAACTAAACTTCAGTAAAAAAGGTTTGAGGAACACCTTTTTGACATAAAAACTTTAATAATTGAAGCTAATCAGACTCTTGGACAAAACACTGATATGGTTCAAAGAAGTATCTAGAAATATATCTAGATAGTTTCTGTACTAAAGATTGAGCATTCTGAAATAGTTGTATCAATGGTTGTACCATTATGATAAAATGGTTCTCAATAAAATTAAAATACTGTATCTGTACTAACCTACCCAATCGCTACCAGGACTTTGCTTCTGGACCTGACTTCTTCAAAACTCGTAATTGGAGACCATAAAGAAAACGGTTCTAAATAAAGATTAACTTAAATAGACCAGTTATGTACATTACATCAAAATAGTTCTACGTACTTCTAGAGAACCGACCATGTTCAGATAGAGCGTAGCGCAGTATGTAACGCAGTATGCAGATACGGCCTAAATAAATGAAAGAAGAATTCGAAGAATGAAAAGTTCACAAGAAAGGGAATTATGACCGGTGCAAATCAGCTAGTTTTAAAATGCGTCCCTATCCAGATCTTCAATGAAACGAAATATCTAGTAGTTATCCGGGATAAGAAGCTTCGTTGGGCAAAGCATGTCAAGTCGAAGACATCCAAGGCACTCTCAATTTACTGACAATGTAACGGCGCTTTTGGCAAAACATTTGGCTTATCACCGAAAAAGGTTCTCAGGATCTATGCGTCTATAATAAGACCTTTTCTATGTTACGCATTGGTTGTTTGGTGGATACGACTGCCTTCTCCACGAAACTCCAAAGACCGACCTGCCTCGGCTGCACGGGAGCTTTCCTGAGTTCGGCTGGCTTTGGTCTAGATGCTCCGCTTGATTCACCTCCCCTTGATACTACATCGTGGGCTATACTATCAAAGCAATCTACCGTCTTAGACGGAGTGGCTTTTGGTATCATCCGCACTGGAGTTTCGATGACCTTGCGATACACTTATCCTACGACTTTGTTTTCATAGATGTGCGGTCTGATGTAATCACACCAGAACTTCAGCTGCTGTGCAAATTTAGAGTTGACTTTCCTTGCGTTCAGGACTGACTTCGGCTGTAGTCGAATCTTCACGGATGACAGGTGTCTTAGGGGAGACGGACAACACTAAACCTCTCCTTCTCGTTAGGCAGGCATGCCTCTGTTTTTCAAGCGGAGATCAATGCTATCCTAATAGGTGGCTGGGTCGGAGTATCAGCATCTGTAGTGATAGTCAGGCTGCGCTTAAAGCCTTGCTTAACCCTGCTACCCGTTCCAAAACACTTTGACAATGCAAAAACTATTTGAATTCGGTCGCAAGGCTGAACTCCTTGACTCTTGTCTGCGTGCCAGATTAAAGTGGAATTGTGGGAAATAAGATCTCTGATGAGATTGCTAGCTAAGGCTCAGGGGATGATTTCTCAGAACCTGAACCTATGTTATGTCTTCCCATATCCTCGGTCTCCATTGACGATTGAGTATCCTTTGAACACAATTGTGTGGTAAAGCTCTTCAAGATGCAGGCAGATTAAACGTATGCTCTTGAAAGTCTGTAAGAAATCAGCTAGATTCTTGCTGTCTCTCAGCGGAAAAAAGCCTTAGACAACTTATTGGCGTTCTTTCAGAACACTTTCATTTTGCTAAGCATCTTAGTGTGCTAGGCTTAAGAGACACCACTTCGGATCATTTGTTTTGTTATTGTCCTGCCGTTGCTCATGCTCAGGTGGCAGATCTTCGGTGCTGATGTGATGAGTGCTGATACTGAAAGCATCTCTTCGCTGAAATGAATTCTTGACTTCCCCCGGAAGTTGCAGAAATTCCAGTAAAATGGGTAATACTGAATTTTGCTTCCTGGTAGTACAATGAACCAGTTGTGTCTGAGTGCTCCGGATGAGTAAAGTAGGAAGGACTTTTTGAATCGGTATTCTTACACTTAAAGCATTTTTCAATTGTGACTACGCAAGTCAGAAACTCTTCAGAAATTCAATTTACTATATTTACAAAGGTCCTGACATCATAAGAAATTCTTAAACTCTTAGATTTTAGAGGTGGGAGATGTAGCCATATTGAGAATAAAAATAAGATGACATGACTCCTATCCATGAGTTTCGATCGGTTACACACTTTACAAAGAGAAGGTAGTCTAAGTTTGAAATCAGAGATGAACTGTACATAGCTGACGTGTGCTATTGAAATGTGTCTCAAACCGAGCTACTGATCGAGTCAGGATATGATAGTTGGTTCACTATCTACTGGAAGGTAAATTGATTCCCCATTCTTCTGACTGTGTACTCTATTCTTACTTTGTACTAGCGAGTTTTCTTTATACATCGGATTCACCAATAATGGCGCAATGTATTGCAGGCAATCTACATATTTAAATAACTTCTTCTTTATCATATCTACTGCTTGAGATGTAATTTTAAAAAGATTCAAAATAACTTTCTTTCTTTTACTTGTCATGAATAGTCTGTCTTCCAAATCCTAAGTATCGCTGCCACGTCAAATGAACATTTAATCTCTTGCATGCATTCAAAGTCATGTAAAGTGATGTCATATCCCATTAAAATGATTTGAATTGGGCGTTTGATATGATATATGCATTACATATCAACTGAACCTTGAAAAATCGATTGTTGTTCTTAAGAAACCCTTCACATAGATGTAGGTATACACATTCCAATATTTCAAAAAAATTCCGCACACTCTTTTAGTTCACCCACTAGACTACAACTTTTTGTCACACAACCACTATCAGCCAGAAAATCAATTTTGTTTTTTTTTCTTGTTTTTTTAATTTAAACCCACAAATTTAAATGTAAATGCAAAGCAATAAATTATTTTGGATTTTCTGTATGCAAACTAGTTTTTCGATGCCTAAACGGCGTACATTTTTGAACGCCCACTGTTTGGTGGTGGTTTTGTACATGTTCGACTCTGCGGGCGATTATCTGAATCAGAAAACAACAGAGAGAAGAGCAACAACAAATAAAGCAAAAATAATACAAGAATTCAATTCAATTCATTCGTTTGTTGTTTTATTTTTAATTCGGATTTTCATTTATTTAAAAATACTCTGGCGAGCGGTGTTATTCGATTGTACGTTATTCGTCACCTGTTTCAGATTTGTCAGCTCATTGGGTGCGATGGTCCTCTTCACACCTTAATAAATTTTCGTGGATTTCCTTCTCAAATGTATCTATAACACACAGCAAGAGCTAGTGAATATCTTGTAAGTTGGTACGGGAACGGGAGAGAGGTGCAGGAAGGACGCTTGGTTGAATTTCTTAATCTAGAAACATGGTTCCCTTCGATTTATTCTTGGTTATCCCGGTTTTTCTTTCGTTTTAGTTTTTTTTTTTTTAAGTTTATTGTGATTAAATCTGATGGTTAATAATGTATTTTCAGCCTTGGGGTCTGTCTATTTCTATATCTCGCATCTACATGGAAACTATTTTTGTGTGAATTATTTTGAGGTAATAAATCTCTTTTACGACTTGCCACCATTTTCGGTGTGCGGTGTTGTTTTTTTCTTCTTTTTTTTTCTAAAAATAAAATGAAAGGGGAGTGTGCGTCTTTTTGGGGGTTAGGCTATGTGCTGCGTATCAAGCACTCCCTGTTTTTTTCTGATATTCTAAATGCCGCCCGAATGGTGAAGAGGAAGTTTATTTTGAAGAACACAAAAAAACAAAATCTTTTTATCTTTGACCCTGGAATGTCATAAACAAGTTCGTTTCCATTGAGAGATACAATTTATGAGTGATCGTTTGTGTGTTCTGTAAGTTCATTGTCAGATGAGTGCATTTATGATAGGAAGAGCTACGAAAGGATTTACGATAACAAGACACATTCATGCTAGTTTACATTGGATCATGTCGTTGTTTTATTAAATGACTCGTGTAGATAACGTTTGTATATGCATATGTTTACATTTTGAACTATGGATGTCGTATGTGGTTGTAATTTATCGGCACGATTGGTTCAATATGTAATAGATACAAACATATTTACTTGTATATACATATGTACACAGGTACATACACACTTACGTGTACATATTATGTATAGATCTGAGTTCTACCTTTGCGATATACCCATGCCACGTGTTCGGGGTTTCTTCGTTCCCACTTTCGTGCTTTCTCAGGTGCAAATGGAGGGTATCGGCTACACTTTCAACGGAATATCTTTCCACGGTTGTATTTTGAGCACTTTTGCCTATAGCCAGACTGCCGTAGCTTGATTTCTGCAGCTGAGGAACTGGAGCTTTGTGGAACCCTATTTTTACCGCAGGATTTCGTAAGAATGGCATTTTGAACCCGGCTGAGCTATTTTGTCGCCCAAATGTTGTGAGGAAATACATCCGGTATTACACCAACATTAGTGTTTGCTGCAGCATCTCCATAGGTACCTTCGGGCCCTCTCACTCATGTGCAGCAAAAGCCAGTTCTTGAGCCTGTTCTATAGTAAGGCCATCTGTAAATAACTTTTTGATGCACGCACGCCCAGCTCCTGATAGCTTGACCTTCTTCCTCTGTGATCTTTTCGTTTCACCTTGTTGAGCACCAATCAGCGTCACATCTGACATGGGTGATGCAAGTAACGTCCTCTCATCCTCCGTCCTTGGTAATGCCCCTTCAACTGACATGCTATCGAGTTGTTGGAACTCTACATCAGGGATAAGTGTCCTTTTTGCAGAGTTTCAGAGGGCCTAACTGGTCTTAGATTGTACGATTGGAGGTGCATATGCATAAATGGGTAAAAAATGCTCATCCGGAGCAGAGCCCCATATTCCGAGAAAGCTAAGTTAAACCAGACTTCGCCTAATATCCGGAGTCCACCGTTAGAAAACACACTGAGAGAAAGGCATTCGTCCCTTGCAATGGACACCTTGACAAGATGTATAGGGTGGACCATCTGTCGGTTTGTTTTTGAATCATATGTTATTTTGACACTGACAGCTCTTACGCGCTCAAAAAAATTTACAGAAACCTAGTATTATATTTTCACTATACGAAATGAACAACAAATCGTTGGGAAAAAGTGCAATATTACTTCGAAAATGGATGATGTGTTGACGAAACAGTGCGAATTTTGAAAATAGTGCACCAACTGGCAGCTGGTGTACGCAAATTTGTAATGAAAGATCGTGAGACTGATTTGCTAATTGACAACTGAGCATATTCCTGTGCGCTCAATGGAGAATATTGCAACTTTTGTAGGTTTTTGGAGTGGCGGCATTATTGGCCTATTTTTCTTCCAAGACGATAATGGAAAAACCATTACAGTCAATGGAGAGCGCCACCGAAGCACGATAACCCATTTTTTATGGCCAGAAATTGAGGATTTGGACTTGGGCGAGCTGTAGTTCCAGAAAGCCGTCCAACAGAATGCGTCCAACAGAAAGCCATCCAACAATCGATTTATTGCACACTAAGTTCAATAATCGTATAATCAGTCCTTTTGGTGATGTTGCTTGGCTGGCACGAAGCTGCAATTTGACGCCGTTGGACTTTTTTTGTGGGATGCCATTAAATATCTATGCTATACGAACAGTCCAGAGACTATTAAAGCACTCAAGGACAATTTTGGTCAAGCTATACGAAAAAACATATCCAGATGGCAGCGTGCATCGGAGTCATGGTATCAATGAAGTCAACACCAACAACGGCAATGGATATATACTGTGGCAGTCTGGTGGCTAAAACCGCTGTAAGACTGAGGGAAAGCCGAATGTGGTCATCGAGCCTGTACGGCCATGTTTCAATTTTGTCCCGATGGGGAACTACCAGCTGTTTGTCAGAAACTGATCACATGACCACCACGCTAGCATTTGTAAGTAGATTCGCTATAAGAATTCCTGACAGAATGTCCTGGAAGGGCTGAAGAACCATGAAGAAGAAGGAGCTGACGTTCTATACCGACTGTTCTAAGATGGACGTTGACACAGAACGATTACTGTGTGTATAGACAGCCAGGCAGCCGTTAAGGCTCTGGACTCCGCTATAATCAGATCAAGGCTTCTGAAGATCTGCAAATCGCTCTTGAATGAGATATCTAGGGCTAATGCGGTAACCCTCTGTTGGGTGCCAGGGCATATGGATATCGTATGAAACGGCGCTGCACTTATCGTGGGCCTTTGTAGTAACCCCAATCAGTTCCTTACGGAAGAAAATAGGGGATGAAGCTGGGTTCATCTTGAAACATGCGCAACAGCCAGGGCCCTATGGCCGGGCATCAGCAAGAAGAGATCAACTTCTCTGGTGAAACTGAGTCGATCTAATGCACGGATCGTTTCAGGGATAATTACTGGTCATTGTGCCATTGGCGTCCACGCGGAGCGACTCGGTGTACTACATAATGACTTCTGTAGAAGCTGCAGGGACGAAGAAGAAATTGAGTCAGTTCTTCACTTGCTGTGCGACTGTCCTGCCCTATCCGTCAGAAGAATGAGGACTCTTGGCAGTTACTTCTGGGTGGTTCCAATAGCGGACTTTATAGGTTTCCAGGGTTAAATGATTGGGCACAATGGACCCGAACTGTGGTCTAAGTGAGCAGTTACAGTGTCACAAGGCACCCATTTACCCAACCTAATCTAACCTATACCCCCAATAGTTATTATTTTTTTCGATTCAATCCTCGTGGCACTTAATCATCTTGTGCTGCACGTGATACGTAACAGTCACACCTGGGTTTGCTGTCTTACGAAGTTTTCGTGTGAACTTCCATTGTAGTGGTAGCTGGGAAGGGGTGTAACAATTCTTAGTAACACACATCCTTTACCAAATTTTGTAGGATCAGCAATGATGATATTTTCAATGCAAATTATGTCCCACGACATAGCAGTGGACCCAACACTCTGCCCTGGGGTACATATACATATGTATGCATTCACATAAGTTTTGACGATAATCATTCGAAAGTAATCTAAGATAATGTTGTTCATGTCATGGGGTGAGTTTTCTCATCAGTCTGAAGTTGATAAATCAATACCTTATAATTGAACCTATTTACTTAAATCTAAGTTTCTATATCAATCTGAGTGCATCAGAACAAACTAAATATAGAATATATTAACACATTACAAAAATAAAATATTTACCCTGATCCCATAAACTTTTCTAGCCTAGTTTAATATCCATAAATAATTTATTACCATAAAAATAAATAACGTGCAAACCGTACATTAACCGTAATCCATACACCGATAAACTTAAAACAAATTGTTTAAGTATTGTTTTTTTAATTTATTCTTTCTTTATGAATAAATTGTGCACATGATCTTATTATTATAATACCTATAAAGATAATTACATAAATTAACCATAATTTTTTTCACGGTGTTGATTTCTTTCAACACGAGTTTTACAATGCAAATTATTTGTAAAATAATAGTTCTACCGGTGTGTATTTATTTAAAATAGTTGTAATCTTAGCACGTCATCAAATTTAATGAACCTAGGTCTTTTGAAACTGAAAATTAATTAATCCTAAGACAATAGAAATATTGTCAACCGTTAGAGCAATTTTGCGTGTTTTTTTTTTGTATACAAAACAAGTGTAATTGTTTCGCGTCATCTTATTTAATGATGGACTAATTATTTTTAGTTTAATTATGGCTTTTGTGTATGGGTTACATTAATTCCAGGTGTCTGATATTCAAAGAATCCTAACTACTCTTTAATTAACAAACTTTCCTTTAAAATCATCATGTCCTTAAAGAAAGTCCTCCATAAATCATCTTCCATGTTTTTGTATTCACCCCATTTGACCAAACATACATATAAATCATTTCAAAGTGGGTTACTGAAATAACACATTGTCCTTCAGTTACCCGTTCAACTACTGGCCAGGACCCTCATGAAAATTCACTTCACCATCTTATGTGTACATAACATGAACGTATATGGCTATACTATACCTAGGTGTATATACAGCAAGTGCGAAATGTAGAACATAAAAGAGCACTCGCCATAAAACACTTTCGCCGCAAGCTACAACAACTTCAATTCATTTATATCTGCACGAGATGTAGGAATTATTCATTCGCCTAGCGTAATGTATGCATAACCTTCCCACAGACCGCAGAGAAGCTCTTCCAGCAGTAACCCGGACATTCTTGCTCTGCTGTGTGTCTACTATGTACATACGTGCATTACACCCCTTATGATTTAGAAAACTTGGTCAACGGTATAGCTGTATAAAGTAAAAAGTGAATACATAACTTTGGGTTCCTCTGCAGAAGGCCGCACAAAAATTCCAATAAATTATCTGAAAGAGAATCCGATGCCCAGAAAAGCGGGTCACAGCTTATGCAAATATTAGTGATGGGTTTTTTTTTTTTTTTTTAAAGAAAATATATGGATAAACTATATTTTCTCTGGAGAATATTTGAGTATACCCTATATTTTCTTTGACACTGCATTTTTCTGTTTTGAGAAACTCAAGGGTTATCCTCTTCCCCCTTCTTCCGAAATCTTACACTTTTAAACTTTTGTCGGTATTTTGGGCACTGCTTTGCAAAAATTGACGACCTTACCACTACCAGTACACGTATCAGGATTTTTGTTGCTTTGAGTTGCTGATAGTTGATCTCATACAAGATATCAGCAACGATCACATGAAGATCAGGCTAACAGGCTATATGTCCACCTTCGAATCCAGAATCCATCCATCCACAACGAAGATCTCTGCAAACCTAGTTTGAAATATTTTGAGCATCCGGCCGAGCAGGAACGTCTTAAGGTATTTTCGTAATTTTGGAATAGACACAGTGGTCAAGGTCTCTGAAGATTAATAGATTAGGTACATATACATATGTATGTATACTTCCCAGAAAAGCTTCCAATATATGTATGTCGTCTGAGGAATAACAAGATTGAAGGAATATGTGACGAACAGACTTTGAAAGGATGTAGTCTTTGATTCATCTGTATAGCTATCAAAGATTTGACTGAACATAATCATATACTTGGTGGCTGTATCTGTAACTGAAGTCCGTCAAGACTAAAGGTTAATTTGATTTACTGGTGGATTACTGATGTCGTAGGATGTTCAAGAGCTCCCATGAAATAAGTATGGAGCTGTTGTTTAGCTAGGGCGATCTGTAATGTTAGTCTGAGGTCCTGGCAACGCAGGTTTTCAGGGGAATGGATGAGCTAGATAAGTTAGTTCATAAATATGAAATGGAAATATGCGACTCTAAGACTCCAAACATTGATATGAACTCAGCTGATGTAGACATTCGAAAACGCTGATAGCAAAGAGAACTCTGGTCTAAGTATCAAAGTGGTTTCAGTCTCTTGAATGGTATGAGAAGCTCGGCCTTATTCCATACAAAATAGAATACCCCCTTAATTGCCTCTTTTTCGCAGATATCTGCTTCCTCAACATGACGTACAAGATCTTCTCTGCCATATTGTGTCAACACCTACAATCCTTCGAAAAGAACCCAAATGGATACTAGGGGGTTTTCAGGCCAGGAAAGTCCACAAACGATCAAATCTTCACACTTCGACAGATTCGACAGCCCATATCATCGTGGTCCTACTTTATGGCGCTGAGTTATGGAAACCTTCATGTAAAGGTTCTTCGTAACATATTCAGTCCGGACTGCGAGACATAGTCACAAAACTGCGTCTTAGATGTCTAGTACATGTAGTGTGAATGGACATTAACGCTCAGACCGGCAGAGCCTTCGAAACCAACCTCAAGTGGCAATGCAGTAGAAGGAATCCTCTGGGGCGACCATTAATTGTAAATCTCAATACAACTGTATGCAGCTCGCTATGGAGGTAGGTAGAAAGGATGCCTCAGGTAATGTTCGGACCCCTTTCTTTGAATATTGGTGTGTCCTACAACAAAGGAGTGTAATATCGTGATTTGCTGTAAGTCTTTAAACCTCCTCACGGCATCATTTTACGAGTTTAGATTAACCGACTGTGCATGAGATGGCCTTCATGGAGGCTTGACTGTCGATGTATATGTCAATCATCTTTCTGGAGCGTAATTTCGTGGATAGTTCTCGAGCAGCTTCTGTAATTGCTAATAATTCCGCTTGAGCCACGGCTGTGTATCAGCAGTTTGGGTTTCAGATGAGTACATGCCAAAACCTAATCCTTCATCAGGTTTTGACCCGTCCGTGAAAATTGAAATATTATTCGTGTTGATAGTTCCACCGTTTGTCCAATCCTTTCTTAAGGCAAGGCGGTTTAAAGTCATTTAACTAAGGTCTAGGCTAACTAAAGAGACTTCTTGGTTGATGCCCAGGTTCACCCTGAACTGCTCTGTCATCTCATGTGTTTTATCACTGGAAGAAGAGGGATCCAGCCTTCTGTCATCGACTCGCTCATATTTGTATACCCTAGCTGCATCGCTTTATTACTATGTATGTTCACAACTTCGCTGACTGTTTCTCAGTTTTTCTGATAGCAATCTGCCTGGTTTTATATTTTTGAGTGAAAGCAACCGCGTCTTCGACAGTTTCTCTGCAGTTTTGGCAGTGAAGATTATTGTTGTGTCATAATCTGTGTAAATACGTCTTAAGGCGTACTTAGTCTGTATAGATCTCTGTTATGTGAAATATTAGATGCCCATGTTTTCAAATTGTCGATGTTTTGGAATTTGATATGATTTTGTACGTTATGGTCTAAAGCAAGGGATCTAGCAATGAGCCTTGGGGAACGCGACTTGTGATGTTGTATCCATTTATTATATCCTCTATGAATGTCGTAGATCATGATCTTGTTTGATATTCTATACATATTTCTAGGCCAATAAGGTAAAGTCAAGTTATAATAAAAATCGTCTCGTATTTGTAACTTGAATTTAATAAACAAAGATACAGCGAAAAACTATTCAAGATACACGGGATAATATGCCTCGTGAGGAGAGTTAGCATCAACGGATTCGTCGGTTACGATACAGTCTTGTCAACTTTCTTTTTTAAGAACTATATAACCCCTTTATATTCCCGATATGTAATATTTCCCATAAAACTATTTCAATTTCAGAGAGATCAGAAAAAAATAACTTTTACCATTTTACTCACACAAATTCGTTAGCATATTTATTAGATATAAACATGTATGGTACAAAAGTTCAATATAACCACATTGTTGTCAATTATTTCACTGTATCCGTGTATCCCATAATTAAGAAAAAAAAAAAAAAACCTATTTATATAAACTTTGAAAGTCATGCTAAAGCTGATATTTAAATTAAAATTACTTGAACTATGCACCGCATACTGTTGCCATATCATTACAGAGCAATTATACAATTAAATTCTCCCTAGGGCTATCTCAATTGCATTCTAATTGCAATTTCACTGACCAAACGACCAGCCAGACAGTACATGAATATAAAATAATTACATGCACCATGGATGGATATCATGATCTTGCATAATGCCACACTAAACAGCATCAAACAAACATAATTCTAATTACACATTTAGTTTACCCTAAATTTGCAAATGCAATTACACGAATTGCTTGTCTGTGGTATGGATGAGAGGTAGACTCTGTCCATCAACATATAATAAAAATTAAATATGTCAATTTATATGTAGTAAAACGATACATACATACATACTTTGTGTGCAAAAAGTCGATGAGGATGCACGTGATTGTTCCCACCCTTTCGATTATCTCCCCCGTTCTATATCTCAACGCAAATATGCATATCCTTTGAAAAATAAATAAGAAATTTTCATAAAGCATGAAACTATGTATAAAAGTTGTGGGGTTTATCTCTTCTTTTCAACCCTATTGAATTTGAAAAAAAGAAACAACCCGAAAAATATCTCAATGTCTCAATCTTGCTTAGGAAAAGATGCAGTCACAAAAAAAAAAAAGAAAAAAATGGTCCTTATCCTTATGAAACCAAATAGAGAAAAATCCTTTTGTGAATGCAAACAATTCCATGTCATAAATCAAAGGATCGCACACAAAAGGGTGAAGGCAACTCTGTGCAAATATTCCATAATGGCTGCTGCGGCGCGCACACTGCGAGAATTTCTCATGGCCGCCGAGGACGATGTGTCCTGTCTATTATTCTCCTTCGTTATGGGGTGATGATCACTACTTTTATTTTTTGTTTGCCTTCCACCCCAAATTTCCGTCTTCATCTCTTATTTTTTTTTTTTTTGTATCTATTCATCCTGAGATTTACTGGATTTACTCACTGTCAACAAAAAATAATTTTTTTTTTTTTCATTTTGGTTTATTTATTCAAAAATGGCGAATCTCATGCCATCTTCCTTTGATATTGACTGGCCTAAGGGTGGGATAGAAATGATGAATTTCTTCCTGGTTGGTCGGTTGGTACTGGGATAGAAGAAGGTCGAAGGACATTTATCATTTCTAGCACAGTTAGGGGTCCATTATGATGAATGTAATAAGTTACGGTATATCATCCCTTAGTGTTATTATTTGCTATGCTATGCCATCTCCCCACCTCTCTGTGTAGCTCTGAAAATGTAAAATTTTTTTTTTCAGAATATCATTTCGTTTTAAGAAGTATCTACACAATAGCTTTGTGGTATGAGGTATTTTTAAAATCGTATCTATGTATTGTATCTGAATTGCTTTTAATTTGTTATTATTTCATTTAGATGGTTTAAATGTGTATGTATTGGAAAAATTCCCCCTTTCGATGCGGTAAATTCTATACCCTCTCATCTTGGTAAAGTGAAACCGTGAAATTTAATTACGAATGCTCGCTTATTAATAATGACTTCATCTTCAACTGTGCGGTCTATACGAAGTCTATAGCATAAAAGGAAGAGTGAGAACAAATTAGAATCGCGCTTGGCTTATAGGTATATACATATATGTATGTATCTGGCATAGTGACATCTTTATATTCATTTAATTCTTTTGAAATTTTACCTTTTCATTTGGTTCTTGTTTTGTTCTTAGCTCTAATACAAAAAAAAGGTGCCACTTTGAAGAGGCTTTATTCACTCAAAGGCCATCTGGAAGGTTGAGAACAAATGAGCATCTGTTGTAAAACCTATTTGTATTTAGACTGAGTTCTATTAGATTATTTTTTGTTAGATAGTTTTTGATTATTTAAAATACCTATGTTGTTAAAAAAAACAAGAGGTATAGATTGTATGCATGCAGCAGATCCAATCTCATATAACACGAAAATTATGTGTACTTAATCTTAGGTGGCGTATATTTCACGGAGCATTCATTCCATCCATTCAAACCACAAGGACCTTTTCTTAACTAATCTGTTAACCAGTATGCTTCGGAGTATCTGATGTCAAGAGTTCTATCTCTCACACTAATAGACTCATAGTTTAGGTAAGGTTTACGTAAGGGTGGCCAAGATTCAGACACACTCAGACCAAAAGAGATTTTTTGTGATAACACCAATCTTGCCATTTTGACTACCCATGGACTAATAAACCGAAGTGAAGGATGTGTATGATGTCTAAAGATGCCATTTCGCTGTTGTCATTGAAGAAAAGAATCACTAAATGGAGCAGTCTTCTTTGGGACAGTGCCGGACAGGTGCATAGGGTATGAAAGATGGTTTCCTCCTCCTCTTCATCCCTGCAACTCCTGGAGAAATCATTTGAATAGATGCCCAGACTTTTAGCATGTTGGTCTATCAGATACTACGTTTCTGATCCAGACTATACCAGATCTGTCTTGATATATGACACATCTAGGCATTTTCTCATCTATGTTTGGTCCTACTGAAAACGTCCAGCTTTATTAGATGTTTACATGTAGCGTGTGGTATACCCAGGTTTGCCATTTAGGCAGAGTCCTAAGAGTGATCAGGGAGGCGGAAGGAAATGATCAGATTGACCTTTTCAGAGAAAACACCATAACCCACTGCAAGATGGTATTCTTGTCCCATTCACTGTGGGAAAGGATACTCGTTCGAATGTTAAAGTTGGGAGGGTGTAGTCAATGTTCTCATCGGTAAGGTTTATCGTATGTAGTAAATCGAAGATGAAGGAGTAACAAGAATATTAACTGGAAAACTCCAAGCAGGGTTTACGGATGGCTGCACTGAAAGCCCGGAGAGTCTTCGAATCCAGCCCAGAGGGACGACGCAGTAGAGGAAGACCTCGTTTAAGGTGGCGCGCTCAAGTGCAAAAGGGACCAACTTGGTGTGCGAAACTAGAGGCAGCTAGCTACAGACCGAGCTGGCTGGACAAGCTTGTAGGTTCGGGCCCAGGTCCACCTCGGTCTGTAGCGCCACCTAAAGTAAGTAAGCACTGGAAGCCAACTATTAGCCGGACTTATCTTATGGTAGCAGATGAAACATGATGTCCAATGCTGAAGAAGCAGTAGTTCTTAATGCACTGCTGATACACAAACATGCAGACCTTTACACTTATGCTAATCCAAAAATGGATGGGTCTGCAACACGGAGAAGTAGATTTCTGGACATGGCTGCTTTCAAGCGTATCTAAACTGGTTTGGATTCTACTAATCTTCTATATGTTCAAACTGCGGATACACATTTTCATATAGAGGGCAGAGACCTAGAGGAAAGAATTGGACAAATACCTACCCCTGAAAACATTGTGCACCATATGATAATATCGAGCGCCATATGGGACGCGGTGAAACAGGTGGCAGCGACAATCGTGCAGGAACTTGGGCAACTGAAAAGAATCAGAGAGAGCAACCAAGTTCATCCGGCAATGCTCTCGGAACAAAGAGCGGTAAACAGGGAAACGATAGTCCCGCATGGTTGAAGTGTGCAGCGTGTAAGTATTCAGGTTTGCGAATCGTACATGCCAGTAGCTCGGGCTGCAGGTATCTTTGCAGATTTAAAAAAAAAATCCTTTTCATAGCGATAAATGAAGATGAAACTTACTGAGTAGAATAGATTGATAAAAATATTTACTGTATTCTTTGTCGATTTACTTCTTTGAACTTCCTCTCTACTTGCTCTTTACATGTATGTGCTCGCGCTCTAACAAGTATTACCAATTCCACTAAGATGATGATTACACTAAGATAGTTCTTACAATTCTGCTTCCAATGCATTTTTTGCTATCCATGTTGTTACAACCTATATGTACGTCTACTGCACTGTAACTCTGAAGTGAATTGAGACTTTCTAAGGCAGAGCGTTGATGTCCTGTCGTCCAGTCGTTTGATGAATTCAATGGCACTGTCTAGTACATCGCATAGTTGTTTATACCTATTCAATAGTGCCATCTGAAATCAACCTTTTCTGCAGCGTAGACCAGGACTGAAACGATCAGGGCTCTGAGCTACTTAATTGGTGTCTTAGCCTAAAGAAACATATGTAGATTGGTGAGAAGTATTCTTCGTTAGACCTTAGCGCGTTAGATCTTTACTTGCCGTTGTTGACCATTATATTCATGATAGTTGCTGCTGCCGATTATCTTCATATCAACGGGGTATTCAAGCAATATTGTGATTCTGATGTTAACCTATGAGTTCTGCACAGTTCTTTCCAAAACGATATTTGAAAAAATCGCATGACACTGCATTGTCTTGTTTTTTTTTCTTTTTGTACATTTAAGATTAGTTAGATTATCAGTTAGAATATCGCGGTCTTGTGACTATCATGTTCGGTTTAGCGTTAATGACGGTTATTCAATGCTTCTTTTACCTTTCAGGAGAATTTCGGTCATAGTCTGTCGATATTCTGAGCATCGACTGCGGTTCTATAACTACCTTTTCTTATATGTCCCTGCAGTCCTATTGGCTTCATTGCTATGACATGTTCCTTGTCTTTTTTGGTGAAATTTCTGAACCAAGTGATGTGGATCTTTCCACTTATAATATCTTGATTACATGAATTTGTTTACCTACTTCATTTTTCTATGTTAGTTCTTTAAAAAGTACAAACATGACAAAACGTTTCGCTATTACGTACGCTGTATCTATACAACTATAAGCCAGTTTCACTTAGTAGCCAAGTATCGTAACACAAGTTAAATAAAACCCAATTTTAATTAAATTTTAATACCATTAGCCTCTTACAAAAAATTTATCTTTTTCTTTTTTTTTTAGGCTCCACCATAAATTACTACCGCCGCCAAAATAGTAAGTAACCAAATTCTTAGGTTCAACTTTATACACATCCAACATAAATATCAAACTCATTTACATACACACACGAGGAGAAAAGATAATGTTTCTCCTTTTTTAAAAAAAAAAAAAAAAATTTATCAAAATAAATCGATTTGGCAGGATATAAAAAAGAACGTGCTTATAATACAAAAAAAAAACAAAAATATGTCTTTACTTTAATAACATAAACTTAAGGTAATAACAAATTTCATCTGCGTCCATAAAATGTAAATTAACTCGAGTGAACAACATTTAACAATTATCCCTTATTACATACTGAAGGGCATGTACATGTACATACATGTGTATGTATGTAAGGTTTTTAACAAACTGGTTATATTTTGTATGGAAAAAAAGAAATTATTATAATAAAACAATCAAGTGCCTACCAAAGCGGTTGGCTGGTTGCCTAAAGATACGTCTTGGGTCAGAAACTCATTTTATTTATTCAATCCCTCTCCCTCTCTGGTGAAAACTAACTCACAGCCAGCGCTCGACTATAATTGAAAATATATCCCTTTTGCCAGTGTGTGATACTGTGATGCCCATCACTCCATCAGTCGGTTATTTGGTTGCTTGACGTAAAGACGTACATTAGGCTTTTTTTTTTTTTCATTTTTTTCCAGTTTACTCAGCCCTCTCGGCGCATGGTCGGTGTATAGATATAATTTCAAGGCAGCTAATACTTACCCTTAATTCTTGTTTACAATAAAATTTAAAAGTGTAAATTATAAAAAAAATTGTGATGTGATTTTCATCGAAAAGAAAATGCAAATTTTTACCTAAACTGGGCTTCGAAAATGTGTATCTGCAAGGGATTATCTTGTGTATTTCGTGAATTTGTTCTCATATATGGCTGTCAGACTCCTCCTTCGACAGAGTACTACCTCGTAGATACACATCGAACCTCCCGCAGAAATACTGTCTACCTGGTTAGAAACCCATTTTGCACAGAAAAATCAATTATAAATCCCTTCTTGGGATTCCAACAACAAAAAAAAAAAACGTCCACGCCCAAAAAATACCAAAAGTAATGGCATGACTGCACAAGTTCAATGCCTCGCGTAGAGATGTCACTATGCATCAATTTCCATGACATGCACCGATAGTATACTGGTAATTGGAAGCCATTCTACCCATCATAGTGGGTTTTACTTTTTCCAATTCTTATGGTTCGAATCGAAGCTATTTCAAGGTTCGAGCCCACGCTTAACTGTACTAATTCTCGGTTAATTGACCATTTAACCATTTTATCGGCTACTCTCCAAAGATTATATTTTCTTAGCTCGTAAAATTAATTAAAATTTTATTTATATACCAGCTGGAGGCGTTGTATCTTATTTAATTTTTTTTTCTTTATCACATCAAAGTTTGTTTCTATACCCGACGGGCAAATTGAACGAGTTGTAGATAGACAGGCACCTAATGAATCTTCTACAAGGAAACTCGAGCAGGAATTTTATTACCAGAACAACTGTTAACTCAATTAGGCGTTTAGCATTTTACGACTGATGAAAGGAGATTTCAAAAAGGAAACAAATTATTTGACAGTTAATTCATTAAGTATCTATAAAATAACAATAACACAAGCGAATCGGAACATTTTGCCATACTGCCGCCGCCGCACACAATAGCTGCTGCTGTTGGCTGTTGCTGATGCAAGGAAACAAGACGTAACCGAAAAGTTGTGAGCATAAATTAGGATTTTGATTTTTACTGCTCGTAAAATGATCGTAAATGTCGTCGGTTACTGCAGCTAAAATCACCCATTTGCTTTGGTCTTTTGAGTCCTGACGACGATGACGATGATGACGACGGCAGGCGGGTGGTCGGTTGGGCGGTTGGTCGTCCTCTCATGCTCTTTTGTGTTTGGTGATGTTTCGTGCGCCCTGAAGTGGGAAGTGTGTGCAATCATGGAATATGGGATGTAATTGTGCACTTGAGAATGAGGATTCTGCAAAAAGTGGTTTTATTGTGGGGTGCGGCTGTGATGCACGGCAAGGAGGGAGGATTACTCGTTTTTCTTGCTTGTTTGGCTGTGGGAGAGAATATCCACACGAATGGTGGCTGAGTAAATGGCGGTAGTGTGTTTGGTTACCTACCTACCTGTTTTTTTTTGTATTTAAGAACTTCAAAGAAGAAACCTAGCGATGAAGTTTCTCTTTAATGATTATTATTCGACATGAAAATGAAAGCAATTGCATTGATATGGTTGATAATGGTAACGATGGTAATGAATTAAATTGGTGGTTATATAGAAAGTCTCACGAATAGGGAGAGCTAACAAGGTACATACATATCTAAGCAAGGTGTTTTTTCTTTTTGTTTAGCATGTTTTTAAAGATGAGGTTGTTTTGATATTGCAGATCCCACAGCGATAACATTTAGCCATTGCGCTGTGATTGCAATTGAACTTCACATCGTCGTCTAAGATGCGCCTTTATAGGTTATGTGTATAGGACTTACATTAGTGGTAACTACATAAGTAGTTAACGTCATTTAAAAAAAAAAACATGTTAGTCTTTTTTCTTTTATTTACATACGCTATGGGTATTTATTGGTATGTATTTTCTATCAATATTGACTAACTCAAAATAAAGTTGAAAAAGTAAAATTTTGCACATATATTTGTACCTGTAACAAATGTCTAGATTCTCAAAGAAAATGACATATTTAGAAACAGCCAAATCCGATAGATACAAAGAATCTCACTCATAGTTGTGACGAGAGCTATTATTCCACGCTGGCACATCAATGTCTAAACATTTCTATCTGTTCTACTATTCTGAGCTCGTAACGAGTACCGAGTTTTTATAGTATCCGAGAGTCATTAAACACCCCATCTCCCTCTACACTGATGGCACCAAATTGTTCGAATCCATTTCTTCATCACAAGACTCCTTTAACAAGACCTCGATAGTTTTTCGATGTGGTGCCTCAAAATTTGCTAAGCGCTCAGCATCCTCAAATGTCATTTTATTACATTTTCACGTAAGTGTAACCAGTCCCCCTACCGACTTTATCTTCTCCACAACCAACCTATACTTACTTACTTACTTAACAGGTCCCCGACCCGTGAACAGTCTCTGCCTGAGACACGGCAGCCTTTCACTCTCTTCGATCTCGAGTAAGCTGGCATCCGTGATAGCTTGATCCTTAAAACGTAGGTTCGGTCTTTCTTGTCATCTCGAACCTGGGGGCTGTGATTCGAAGATCCGCTTTGCTGGAGCATTATTATCCATTCGCTCGATGTGGCCGAGCCAGTGTAGTCGACGTGTTTTGGCTTTACGCACTACATCCACATCTTGGAACAGCTCATAGAGTTCGCGGTTGTATCTTTTCCCCCATTTGCCCTCCTCGCATACAGGATCGAATATCCGACGAAGAATTTTTCTCTCGAAAGTGTTCAATATCTGCTCTGCTTTTCTGCTTATCGTTCAACACTCCGTTCCATACAGCAGAACTCGCAGGACCAAAGTTTTGTAGAGCATGCATTTCGTCTTCCGAGTGAGGAGTTTTGACCCCATTTGTTTTACCAAACCAAAGTAGCAGCGGTTTCCTAGGGTAAGTCTTCGGCGAATCTCCACTAAGGGGTCATTCGTGGAGTTGATATTCACTCCGAGGTAGGTAAACTCCTTAACCACTTCGAAGTTATTGTTGCCAACAGTGACGTTTTGTCTTAGGCGGTGGACAGATGCTTCTTTGTTTGTTGACAACATGTACTTGGTTTTGTCCTCATTCACTTCAAGGCCAACTCGTTTCACCTGC
This sequence comes from Xylota sylvarum, assembly GCA_905220385.1. Taxonomy (NCBI): domain Eukaryota; kingdom Metazoa; phylum Arthropoda; class Insecta; order Diptera; family Syrphidae; genus Xylota; species Xylota sylvarum. The sequence goes on from LR999958.1 coordinate 46,442,213, forward strand.
TCTTCAATTGCCGTAAAAGCCTCTAACACGGCGCGCTGGGAGCGACCGATGACGTCGATGTCGTCTGCGTATCCCAGCAGCTAGACAGATTTATTAAAGATAGTGCCTTCCGTGTTCACACCTGTCCTGTGCACTATCTGATCCAGCACAAGGTGAAAGAAGTCATATGATAGCGCATCTCCTTGCCAAAATCCGGTGCATGTTTGGAATAGTTCAGAGGGACTGTTTCCGAATTGCATGTTGCACGTTGCACAGCATGTTTTCCAGCATCACGCGGCACAGCTGGATCAGTTTAGCCGGAATCCCGAATTCGGCCATCGCCTGGTAGAGCTCAAGACGATGAATGCTATCATATGCGGCTTTAAAGTCGATAAAGAGATGGTGAGTCTCGACTTGAAATTTTTTGGTCTTTTCCAGGATCTGCCTTAGTGTGAAAATGTGGTCGATCGTCGATCTGCCGGGCCGGAAGCGACACTGGTACGTGCCGATGAGTGTGCTGCAGAAAGGCCTCAGACGTTCACACATTAGTAGCACACATCAGTAGTTCTTACAAGACATAGGATCGCCTTTCTTGAAGGCATGGCTTCATCCACCCATACTTGGTTGATGATTTGGTGCATGCACCCTACCAAAGCACCACCACCATGTTTGAAAAGCTCTGCTGGTAGACCATCAGAGCCGGCGGCCTTGTTTTTCTTCAGCTTTTTGATAGCTCAGCCTAACTCTTCAAAACTGGGAGAGGGTATGGATTCTTCATTGACTGGATGCGGGTTCTCCTCTTTTTACCTGATGCCCATTATGAAGCTGCTGGAAGTGTTGCATCTACTATTCCCTGTGCTTCGGTGACAAGGTTTCCATCACTGTTTCGAAGAGCCTGCGTTCCGGGCTTGAAGCCAGCTGCCAGTTGCTTGGCTTTCCTAAAAAATCCGAATGTTGTTCATATCGCGGGACTCTTCGATATCCTTGAGCTGGGAAACTGCGTGGGCCCTTTTCTTCTTACGCAGGATCTTCTTTTCCTCCCTTCTACTGGCACGATACTCTTCTCTTGCTGCCCTTGTTTTGCGCTGCAGCGCTTGCACGTGTGCATTTTGTGTCACCTTTTTCTGACGCACGCATTCATCATCATACCAAGGGCTGTTTTTGGGTGGTGGCTGGTAGCGTATGGTGGTCTCTGCTACCCCTTTGATGATGTCGCGATACTGGTTCCACGGATTGTTGGCGTTTGTGAATGCACAGCGGAGAGTCTCTTGCTCAGGCGCTCTCTGTAGGCTCTGGCTACTCCAGTCGTGCTAAGGCTTCCAACGTCGAATTTCTTTTTCTGGGCGGTTTGCAGCTTCTTCTCGTTGGATAGTCGAGTTCTGAACTTAGGTGCAACAAGAAAATGATCAGAGTCGACGTTTGCCCCTCTGACGTTTGCACATTCAGAATGAAGCTTGGCCTACTACTCCTAAGGTAAAGGAAAAACTATGAGTTCAGTTTGTCACTAGAGTGACTCTCAAGACAAACCTAACCAGATAGATATAACTACAAATTGTTCGCGTTCAATTGACGCCATGTAAAAAGGTGAAGACTAGAAGCGAGGATTGTCTATATGCGAATCGAATGAGAGTATATTGGTCCACTAAAAGCTTGTCCACTCCCATCTCTTCCTTCGAAAACCCATTTTTTACCCATTTTTGACCCATATATGGAAGTATGAATATTAATACCTATTTAAAAGCCGCTGATTCTATTTGGATAATTGCATCCGGCAGAATCTAAGAGGAAACTCTTTTCTAGCCCTCTTACGTGCAGCTACCGAGAACCTAGCAAAAGGATCAGTAGCCAATCTTCTATCACACTACAAGGCAAGAAAAATTTACGGTGTGGAAGTGAACTTAAGATTAGATAAACAGAAATCAACCTTTTGATCCTTAAAATATTTCTACTACTTCCTTTTAATCCTCCGCCCCTAATGAACACATTTTTTAACAGTTTACATAAAAATTTACTTGAAAATGTTTTCGCCGTTAACAGGCATTTTTATATGTTTATTTCCTGTTTTGTTTACTAACGTATCCAACCTAGAGTCATCCTCATTATCCTTAATCTAATGGCTGTGTAATAAATGTGGGATTTTAGAACACCAACAATGCGTTAAATTATGACTGCGTGAAGGACAAAACCATCCCGAAACCAAAATAATTCATAAATCATAAAAAACGGACCTTATTTTACCTATCGATAGATAGTTGTTGTTATCCTTAAAAAAAAGAAAAAAAAATCCTGAATTGCTTTTCTTTTTATCTATGTATGTAGGTACCACTGAGAAAGTTTGACAATTTGCTTGTTGTTGTACTTTTTGTCCTTGTCCTTGTTATCTCCTTGAGATTACCCGAAAGAAACTCACAGAAGATCCTTCATTCGATTTGAACCAATATTTCATTTCCAATGGCATACGGTCTATGTCTGTCTGTGAGATACACAAAGTATGCCCAGTCAACAATAAAATAAAAAAAAAATCATATTTCTGGTCATTGTTTTCGGTGTGGCGGCAATAAATCATAAAATTTTTGAAGATCGCTTTCGCTCGTTACACGGTGTGGTATGGCAATTTTTGTAGGTTAGGGCGCATCATTGTCACGCCATTTAGAGTGGGTTCCTATTATTTTTGCTATTCGAATATTTTTTTTTTAAATTTCAGATATGTATGTCGGTCTCCAACACCCGAATGCAGTCTAATAGGCAGTTGTTCCTGTATTTTTGTTTTGGGTTGTTGCATCGTTGTGCCTTTTTTTTTTGTTGAAAAAAAAAAATCAGGATGCGGTGTGGTGCATCTGATAACAAACCACCAGTAAGAGAGAGAGTTGGAAAAAAAAACTTTCTATTTTGTAGAAAAAGAATCCTCTCTAGTGCGTTTGCATGTCCTGAATTATTATTTATTGCCTGTTGTTGGCCATTTAGTATTTAGCGCCTGTGAAAGTGGCAATAGGACAATTCATAACTTGGTGTGTTGTTGATCCTTTTGTTGGGCGATGAAAGGATATTAAGTGAAAATTGTCTTTGAACTTTGTAAAGGTCTGTCAACGGGACAGACCTGAATATGGGATGGGACAGCTGTTGGGCGCCCTTGTACTTATGATGAAATAATTATTATTCAGAAATGCGAAAGGGTTATCCTTTATTTCAACAGATTTTCACATATGTAACCCTGTGGTCACACATAATTTGATTTCTTCCATTTGAAGATCGAAGGGATGTACGTATTTTGTGGGAACATATGTTGGATAGATGCGGTTACACATGATCGCGTTTCCTCAGCCATCTTGTAACCGAACAGAATGGAGGGTGTATGACGAAATGTGTGCAGTTCACTGTAATTGTGTTATCCTTCGTAATAAGTTGTCACATAATTCTTTAATGAACATTTTTTTTTTTGAGTGGGCTACGCCTTAATAGTTGACATGTGTTATACTTTATGCGGTGTGTTAGTGAGTATTTTATGTTCGTATCTGAAGGAGGACTATGGTGCAATCACTATCGGATTACGTTGTCATGTGCATTGCACTCCATATCGTATACCATTAGGTTGTCTTCCAATTAGTGGAAAAATATGTAAAATAAATTACATATGTATCCTATATCCTAGGTATGTATTTATAGAGCAGGATATCCTGACAAATTCGAATTATTATTTTGCTTTTGAAAGTAACTTAGAAGGATAGATGTATTTAGAAAACTTTTCTTTTCAGCTCCGATGATGTCAAACTTACTTAGTATTACTTAGTCTTAGCATAGATAAATGTAATTTTCATCTCCAAGCTTTCTAAATCTTATAGAGCTAAGATACTCATTGACGTTCAGTTTAGAGGTCGGTAAGATCTGTCTACCTATTAGGACTCGGGTCAGTATGCTCTCTACACGAAATCGTCTTCTTCAAGGAAAAAGCTTTATTTGCCTTCCTAGAAGTGTCGAAGATTCGACCAACAAATGGATGAGGGCCATACTGGAAAGTGTCGCTGTGTGCTATTAAGCTGTAACTTTAATACAAGTAGGTACAAACTAGAAGACCTTTTGGGACGGGACACCTACAAATACTTGACTCAACATTTAAAATAATACCTGATACCCGATATTATATTCAAAAAATACTGTTTCGGAAGGTTTTTTGAGACAGAAATATTGTACAGTGAAAACTACACTGATGGTGTTGCGGTACTGAAGCCTGAAATTGTAGTCTGGTTCACCCAGGATCAAAGACGAAATAAATCTGAAATTGGAGCTGGCGGCTTCGGACCCAACACTAATGTCTCGATACCTATGGAAACGTGTCCCACTGTGTTCCAGGCTGAATTCTATGCCATTGCGGTTAAGGCTTCAAAAAGGTATTACTTTCTTACTTAGGTGGCGCTGCAGTTCAAGGTGAGCCTGGGTCTCAGCCAACAAGCCTTTCCATATACTCATCTATCCAAATCTTACAAATGGATTGGTGTGTGCTCTCTACCAGGTCAATTCCAGCTGCTTTGACCAGTTCAGCTTGTAGAATGTCAGATTCAGTAGTCTTCTTGGATATTGCTGTCCTCACTACATATTGATCAATTGAAGGGAAGTTTAGACTATCATCGTCTAGATTGAATGTTTCATTCTGCCTGGCAGAGGGATGATAGTCTTCGTCGCTGGTATACAGTCTGCAGGAAAAAATTTTCCAATATTCAGCACCTACAGTGCCTCTTCTATGAGGTTTCTTCTTCATCTCTGTACGAGCCTTGCTGGCTTGACACGTTGGTTAAACATCCGTACATTATTCCTGGAGTATAATCTCTCAATATCTTCGATCGCGGGCTTCTCGTGCTCTTTTTTCTTCTTTCGGAGAAGCCGATGTTCTTCTGCCTCTTGCGATTGCAGCTTTTCGACGACAAATCTTCTCACAGTAGTTCTTCTTAGTTGTGGCGTTTGGGATATCCGCATTCGTACCTTGGCTGCAACAAGGTAGTGATCCGAGTCGATGTTACCTACTCGAAATGTTCAGATATCCAGAATACTCGAGGCGTCGATCGCAATGTGGTCAATTTGGTTGACCGTTTGATGATAAACTGTCATGTCCCTTGTAGATATTCAGATGTGGAAACCGTGTGCTTGCTATAGTGACTATTCGCCCCGCTGCAAGGTCAATTAGCCTAAGTCCGTTGCCAGACGTCGTTGTTGTGTAGGCTATGCTTGCGAATTGTCCTACCAAAGATGATCTCCTGTCTTATCGTCGCCGTTAAAATGACCTAGCATGATTTTAAGGTCACGTAACGTGACGTCGTTGTTCTCCTCTGTGGGGCATGAGCGCCTATTAGGCTTATGTTGGCATATTTAGCCTTGATGCGGATTGTCATAAGACGCTCACTCATGTATAGAATAAGCGCTCCTTCTATAGCAATTACCATAGTATACCGCACAGATTTTCATCCTGCTTTTGCCCGGCCCCATCCATCGCACTTCCTGAATAAACCGGTGATATCTGCATTATAGCAGTCTAGGGCCTCTGCTAATTGTACGCTTGGACGAAGTCTGTTAATAGTCCGAACATTCCACGTGCAGATCCGAACGTCATTGTTTCATTTCTTTTGCTGGGGTTGTCAACAGTAGGGTCGAAGCTCGTTGTTGCATCGTAACTAGATGGGTTTTCCATGGTAGGGAAGGAAGAACCTTGACGCACAACTCTCAACGTTGTAGGTCTGTTTCCTTTTTATACCCCTAGGACAAGGGACCAGATTTTCTGGAGTCAGATACGAGCGCTACCGTTGGCCCCTTAAGGGTTCATCCGCCATCAACTTTTTTCCAACACCCTACCTCAGTATTGGAGATCCCTATAGACCTGGGATTCAAATATGTCGAAGCAACTCATATAGGGATAACACTAATAGTTCGACCTGAAACTGGTAGATGCCACCGTTGATTCCATCTAGGGAATTCGTCCGCTGCCGCCTGGATCAAGAGGAAGTGCTTTAGTGAGAAAACACTCCTCTCCCCTCTTTCGTACGGGGCCACCAATAACATTTCAAAGTGGTTGGTTACCCAATCTCCAGCCGAGGTACTAGGCACTTTGCAGGCACTAACGTGGAGATGTAAAGTAGGAGTTAATAGTGTTAATAGTTAGAGGTTATCGTGAGAACGCTTGTGCTCTCATATATGTACATATTAGCATCAGTCCATTTGTCCACTATGAAGTTTGCCCTTCCCTTCTTGGCAACTAGTAAAATCTCCCCAAATCTATTTCTATATAAGTTAACTTAGAAAGTACACTCCCTTTAATACTAAAACATACATACATGTATATATTTATGTATGTATGAATGTAGAAATGCTTATAGACTCATCAAGCCCGAATTATCTCGTGCCCAACTTTTACGACCCATCAATTTCAATTCATGACATCTTATCAAATTAATTCTACTCTTCTCTTTACAGATCCTCAAGTTATTACCACCAATCATCGACCGTACTTGAGTCATCAACCCCAGAGACGCACCCGAATCCACAACAACCATCCGTCAAAACAAACCGTTAAAAGGAATTTTACTATCCCCATTCATGGAATTTTTATGTATGGCCTTAGACAATACTGTCGTACATAAAATTTGAAGAACAGCATTAACTTCTCGCAAATCACTTGACGCGCTACTATGAGCCCACAACTCATCGTGACAACCGATTGCCAGATCGTAAAATTGTCGTAAAATGAAAACGACCTTCACCCTGATCAGAGCGAGGCAGAACAGTCCGATTGTGACATAACAACCACCGAGACACCATCACACTGTCTGCTTTTGATTAGAGCGACACAACAAGTCAACAAGTGGCTAAAGAGGGCGCTAAGTCGTAAAATAGGTCATAAAAGTCTGCGGAAGCAAAAGATTATCCCGTGCGTAAGCCACTGAACATGGAGAGGGCTCGTAAAATATACGACGTTTCAGTAACCGCTCATTTTGACAGTTAACATCGAGTGAGTGGTTAGACTACGGAATATGTACAACCAACCCAGACAGTGAGGAGGATTCAGATTGGTTTTTTTTTTCTGATTTTTACGACCCATCTCACACGTCACACGTCCAATCGAATCCAGAGTGCGTACGTCCCCTGTTAGCGGTGGCGGTGGACCCCACATAGACGACGAGACGACGCACACACGTCGGATTCGTGTCTCCTCAAGAAGCGTTTTTACGACCGCGATTGTGCTGGTGGATTCCGACCACATAAAATCAGAGGCGGACACTTGCGCGATACTTAACGCCAACCAAAAGACAATCTCGCCAACACCACCATCACTGTGCCACCATCACCATCACCATCATCATCATCATCACCGCCGCCGCCATCAACTTAATTCTCGACCGCGGCGGCAGGTTTTATGATTTTTTTACGATTATTGTGCGATTATCGTTGAGCGTAAATGATTGCAATAAAAACTATCATGTTTATTGAAAATTTCATTCAAAGTGTCGTTTTATTGCATTTTAATTTGATTCGATTTGTCGGAGGAGACGCAAACACATCGTGGTTGCTGTGACTTTGGCCGTGATTTTGTGATTTCACGGGCAGCTTCAGCAGCTACTGTGTCTTGAATTTTTTTTTTTTTGTTTTTTGGGGTGACCAATCGATGACGACACGCCGCGACGCCGACGGACTTTGAGTGGGTTATGTCGTTTCGAAATCTGGGGCAGTTGGTTATTTAAATACGAGTATTTTAATGCGAACGATTTGTATGCTGGATATTTTGAATGTCAAGACTGGCGTTTGTTTGGCTCATGATAGTAGTTTTTGTTTACATCCATTCTGTAGGCCTGAAGCTATTGGGCTTACAATGTTTTGCTTTATAAATAATGTATGGGAATTTGAGAAAAGCTGATATGGTTTGGATTTGACTTGGAATGTGGTCGGTATGAGTTCAATATAAACTCAACATAGTTTATGGGTTAGAGTGCTGAAAAGATGACAACCTGTTTGTAAACTTAAACTTTCTAAAGGTGAAAGAATTTTGTCTAATGCAAGTAGACAGATTATGATATATACAATAGATACCTATACATTCAGTACATATGTATGTATGTATATAATCAATATTTACCAACTTTTAATAGGTAGGCCTCGACTTGGTTTTCTTGTTGTCATTCAGGTAACCTACCACCAATCTAGTGACAGTTCTGGTGAGACACCAGCAGCTACCTATTAGAGAATTTTTAAGTCTTAAAACTACATATCATTCAAAGAAATGCGATTTTGTCATCATTCCGCTAAAGAAGGTTAGAGTCAATCTTAAACAAACCTGACGGAAATTCATTCAAGAAAGTAGTACCTATATAATTTAAAGCTTATGGTTCCATAGCAGTAGGAAGAGAGGTCATTGAAAGTAGGAAATAATTCCCACACAAAGATCTAGAAAAGCTATTAAATTCCGTCTCTTAACAGGCCCTGAGATCACATGGTCAAGAAACATAGCTTTGAAAAGAAACTCAACACAAAGCTGTACAATAAAAGGACTGAAACAGTGAATCTGACGAGTGCCGATTCAAACAACATTTCTACAACAGATGAATCCAAATCAATCTCAAGAATTAGGATGGGTTTGTGTGAGCCCAGGATGTGATATTCAGACAAGATTACCTACCATTTTCCAAGCAAATGTTTACTTAATCAAAGGATGCATCAATAGAAGTTATCGCGGGCAAGATATCGCAGTACTGTAAGACAGTCAAGCCGCAATCAAAACGCTGAGTTCATACGTCTAGACTGTTTTCCGAGTGCCTGACTAAGATCAACGAATTGGGTCAGACTTGCACAGTCACCATTCACTGGATACCAGGACACACAGGAAGAGAAAAATGCAGCCGATGAACTGGAACCTTTTTACTGGTTAGAATCGCGTAAAATATGGCAAAAGATAGAAAAAAGTCGAAATCCTGAAAGTTTATCATGATCCACTCGAGTCCAAACATAGTACAAAGGTATTGGAACTAATCTTCACTTGGTATAGGACAACGACTTTCGGATCTGCAAGTAGAATGCTCAGATAACTATCAGAGCACCTATACTGCTATAATGCAGATATCACCGCTTTATTCAGACAGTACGATAGGATGGACCGGACAAAAGGAGGATGAAAAACTGTGACATATACTATGGTGAGTGCTATAGGGAACAGAAACAGCGCTTATTCGGATGTGGATTCGTCATATGCGGCAGACTTAGGCAAGAAGTCTTGAGACAATCCACATCAAGGCTACATTCGCGAACATAAGCCTAATATGCTCTCATGCCCCACAGAGGACAAGGACGACTACACCAAAGAATGTTTTTACAAGCTCCTGGACAAAATATAGAGAAATGTCCTAAGTATGACGTTAAAATTGTGCTAGGCGATTTTGACGCTAAGAGGGAAAAAGAGGATATCTTTGGTAGGACAGTTGGCAAGCAAAGCCTACACGACACTACGTTTGGCAACGGACTTAGGCTTATTGACTTTGCGGCAGGGCGTAACGTCAGTATAGCTAGACATGGTTTGCTCATTTCAATATTTACAAGGGGACATGGCAGTCTTGCTCATTGAAACCAAATTGATCACATTGTGATCGATGCAAGGCAGGCCTCCAGTATCCTGAATGTCCGAACCTTCCGAGCAGATAACATCGACTGCAGCCAAAATACGAATGCGGATATCCCAAAAGCCACAACGAAGAAGAATTACTGTGAGAAGATTTGACGTCGAAAAGCTACAAGAGAACGTGTCAAGCTAACAAAACCCATACAGAAGCCTGTAGAGATGAAGAAGGAAACCTCCTAGTAGTGTCACAGTCGGTGCTGAGAATATGGAAAAACTTCTTCTGCAGACTGTATAACGGCGACGGATACCAACATCCCGCCAGGCAGAATGAACCATTCAATCTAGATGATAGCCAAAACTTCCGTCCACCTGATCAAAACGAAGTGAGGATAGCCAGTTTAAAGCTGGACCTGATGATCTACAAGGCTGCTGGACCTGATGATCTACAAGCCGAGCTGTTCAAAGCAGCTAGAAACGACTTGGTAGAGAGCATGCACCAATTCATTTCTAAGATGTGGTCAGACGATTGTATGCCTGATGAATGTAATCTCAGCACCATTTGCCCGATCCATAAGAAAGAAGACCCCTCAATGAGAGGTATCAGTATACTCAACATCGCGTACAAGATACCATCTGCCATATTGTGTGAACGTCTGAAACCCTTCGTAAATAACCTGATCAGTATGGTTACAGACCAGGAAATTCCACAATCTTCACATTTCGACAGATCCTAGAAAAAACCCAAGAAGTCCAAATCGATACCCATCATCTTTTATCGATTTCAAGGCCGCATATGACAGCATTTATAGAGACGAGCTATACAGAGTCATGTCTAGTTTTGACATCCATGCCAAACTCGGCAGATTTTGCAGAATGACGATAGAGAATTCTGGCTGCTTTATCAAGGTCGGTAATGATCCCACCGAGACCTTTGATGTCAAAAATGGATTTAGACAAGGTGACCCGCTGTCATGTGACTTCTTTAACATCATACTTGAAAGAATTCTGCGAAACTCACAAGGAAACACCGGAGGCACAATCTTTCAAAAGTCTGTGCAACTACCAGCGTACGCCGACGATAATGACATAATGGGTAGAACAGAGCGGCCTGTCACCGGCGTGTTCGCTGGTATTGAAATGGAAGCTGGCAGAATGGGTTTAGTGACTAAGAAGGCAATTAAGTATAAGAGCCCTATCCCGAACAACTAACAAGACTCCGTATAAGACCTTAATCATCTCAGTCCTGCTTTATGGCGCTGAAGCTTGGACTCTATCCAAATCGGGTGAAGACATCCTCGGTCGCTTCGAGAGAAAAGTTCTTCGTAAAATTTTCCGTCCCGTGTGCATTGACGGGCTTTAGAGGACTAGATTCAATGACGAATTATATGAGCTGTACAGCGACATCGACCTAGTCAACAAAAACTTCGCATTAGTCGTTTGAGATAGCTAGGACATGTAAGCGAATGGACACTAGTGCTCCGGCTCGCAGAGTCTTCGAATCACACCCGAAGGTACAACGCAGTAGAGGAGAGCCTTGCCTTAGATGACACGCACAAGTAGGCTCCCTTGGATTGCGTAACTGGAGACTAGCTAAGGACTGAGACAACTGCGGAGGCGTATTGGTTGAGGGCCAGGTTCACCCTGAACTGTAGCGCCTCCTAAGTAAGTAAGCAAGTAAGTAATTTCGTCGCATATCTTTCATCCACAAACACGATTACCAAAGACCGCATTCCAGGACTTAAAGATTTCGAGGAAATGAATACATTGGCTATTTGACAACAGGAGACACATGTCGTCATTTGTCTTAAGCCCTATTTTGTGGTACCCTTCCCGAACACACCGCAAAATAATACAATTCATGATCGACGGACGCTTGGAACATTTATGTTCATTAATCCCAACCAAGGTAAGGACAAAAAATTACTTGAACATAACAAGGAGGACCTAAAAACCCTGGACTACCCAACAAGACACTGTACAAATAGATATCACGTGCTTAAAATACGAATGGTACATAGGATAGGTCCTCATCGCAAAAAGGACTTATTGAGAGTTGCAAGATGTATGTCCTTTTAGATGAACCTCGTAAGCAACTCCCATCTGAAATACAATAGATCCATTTGAGAAATGTGCCAATCTGCAAATTCGCTAATAGCTTCTTTACATTTCACCAAATGCATTTCTATTTCTCTATCTCTCTCTGTGTGTGCATTCGCATTGCCTGACCAGTATATCAATTAGCATTTACGCCATCCATTGCTCGTCCATAGACAGCTGTTGGTCATTCTGTTACACCAACAACCTCACTCACCATTGCAGCCGGCCGGTGCAACATTCGTTCAGTACGCAATCCGAGTTGGTACCTCTAGCAAAAATAATTGATATTCAAAACGGAAACGCGACAGTGCAGCAATTAAAAACAGGTCATAAATTAATTGTCACTCGAGTTCATTTGTCTTATTTGTTTCAACAATAAATCAGAGCCAGTGACAAATTACTTTTGCTATTGAAATATTAATAATAATTGCCTCCGCTTCTTTATCGCACTTCAAGCTCGTGGTGGTGTGCTTGTGATTAATTTATCTCTTCCATTGATACTACGAGTACACCTCTCAGACTAACCGACGACCAACGACCAACGATGGATAGTCTGCAATCGAATTGAGTTATAAACATTCGACGAACAATCACAACATTATGTTACGGTGTCAAATAAAGTTAACCTTGAGTGAGCAGAAAGGACAACGACAACGTAGACGACGACGACGACGACGACGACGACGATGACGACCATCATCAACGATCAGCATCCGCATCATCATCGTCATCTCAACAAGCATTTGGAACAACACCCATAAGTGTCCTAATAGATACTTGAGTCAGTTCATAAATGTATCTAGGGTGAGCCGTAGCCGTAGTCTCATACACCCATATAGACAAGCACGCAACAGAGTATACAAAAAAAAACAAAAAAAAAAACAATGAGGACAACAATCGGTGCGATAGAATAGAGAGTCCTGTCTGTGCAAATTTCCACCACAAAAACACCACCTCTAAGTGAATCTTCATTGTCGCATGAATGTGGTGCCCTCTACTATATGGATAGTGTTGGTTGCAGAAGGAAGGTATACGGTGTACCATACCAAAGAAGAGTTCCAAGTCCTACTACACCCGGAGAGGGTGTGCGTTTGTGTATATACATACGTATGCTGCCTGCCATGCCATATTTTTATCAAAGTTATTTCGTCGTCGAGTCCTCAAATTGCACAGAGAGTATATTAGGTAGCAAAATTTTTACGACCTCGTTATGGGCCATTTCGGCGATTGTTGTTGATCCTTTTATGCTGCTCCGCACATTTGATATTGGTGGGTATTTCATTGGGTTCCGTCTTTTTTCTTTTCCTTTTTTTTTTTTGTTATTCTGCAGAGGGTAATAGGAGTAAGAAAATGACGAAGAAAACCGGAAAGTAAAAGAAAGAAGGTAGCTATGTAAGACCGACCACCGCTGCTGGAAGAAGAAGTTTTGCTGTCGAACTTTGGGTTCATTAGACATGGAGACGGAGTGCAGTTGGGGAATGCCATTCGAGAAATCTCAAAGTATACCTTTATGGTTATTTTGATATTTGTTTGACTTCTTTTTCCGTCACAAAGTTTTTCTCATTGTGGTTTTGTGTTGAGAGACGAGAGATCATTTTGATTTCTTCTCGTACAAGCAGGCGAATGACTACGACTGTCATGTTGAATTGATTGTAATGATAAACAGGATGTTGAACTATGTATGTGCGTGTATGGATGTGAAATGATGTTGATGCTGATATAAATTCATTTATTTTTGTCTTAAGATGTGATGCAGTGAAGAAGTGGATGGTCTGCAGTTTTGGATTTTCTAGAACTACGGCCTTGGCATCTGCGATCACTTGGTCCTTCCTTATTGTCTCTAAACTGGTGGGTGGGATTCGAAGGTAGAGGTTGGCATTCGCTCGATGTGGCTATTCCAATGCTTCCTTCCCTTCCACTTGTCCTTCTCGCTTACTTGACCAAATGTTCGACGATTAATTTTTTATTTTTGTTTGAGGATCCCAATATTCAACATATACCTGTAATATCTACTTTTTGCTTATCATCCATCACTCGGCATGATGTACGAGAACTAGCTGAATTAGTGTTCTGATGAGCATGCATTTTTAAAGTTAGTTTTTGTCGAATTACCACTGTACATTGAATATTGAATCGCGTGTTCTCCAGCGCTACTGATTGAATACTATCATATTCGGCTTTAAAGTAAGAAAATAAGTGCTGGGTCCCCACTAATTATTAAGTAGGCCAGTGCGTATTAGAATCTTTCGAACAATTAAGATAAGCCTTTACAAGATCACCCAACGGCAACACCCAACGGCGACATTGTCATAGTGATGGGGGACCTTAATGCCAAGGTAGCCAGCGACAACGAAGGACTCAAACATGTTGTGGGACGACACGGCTTAGGCCACCGCAATGACAACGGCGAAAGATTCGTTGACTTTTGCAATGCAAATCGCCTTATCATAGGTAGCACCATGTTTGAGCACAAAGCCTGCCATAAAATCAGTTGCCCGCCACCATTCAAGACAATTGGTATGCTGTTAAAACTGTTTTCACATCAGGTGCTGAAAGGATTGTCGGTCGATCGCAAGGAAGCCATAGAGCGTGGCTTTCTGAGGATACCTGGAGAAGAATCGACGAACGAAAACAGCTAAGAGCTCAAATTGCAGCAACTTCAGCAGCAGGGAGGATCGAGCTAGAGTCCCTATATCGAATGAAGATGAGAGAAGTGCAGCATAGCGTGCGACGTGACAAGCGCAATTACATCAATGCGCTGGCTACGGAAGCAGAAGAAGCAGCAGCGAGGTGCAACAGCAAAATCACCAAAGAGCTAATAGGTGGTCGAAGCTCTCCTCAACACCCAGTGAAAGGCTTAGACGGTTCGTTGCTAATATAAGATGAGGATCAGCTCAAGAGATGGAAGGAGCATTTTGCTTTAGTTTTGAATAGAGTATTCGCCAGTAATATGCACCCAAGTCAGACTGAAATATCCGTGGTAAGAAAATCCCGAATTCGCACCTCAACCCCCAGTAAAGAAGAGATCATTACCGCGATCAAAGCACTGAAAACCAATAAGGCGGTAGGACTTGATGGCATACCCGCGGAGCTTTTTCGAGCTGCGCCAACTGCATCGGCTGAGCTATTGTTTCCACTTGCTGGGAGAACCTGAGAAGCCGAGAATTTTCCGAATGAGTGGAAGAAGGGAATGATCGTCAAGCTCCCTAAAAAAGGCAACCTAATGCAGTGCCAAAACTGGAGAGGTATCTGCGTGCTAGTTGCTGTGGCTAAAGTAATAGCTAGAATTATCCTCGAACGAATCAAAGAACACCTCGAAGACACATTCGACGCTGAACAAGCAGGTTTAAGCTCTGGATCCACCTGTTTAGACCACATCAACACCCTGCGGATCATCATCGAGCAATGCGTTGAATATCGATCACCACTACACCTGCTGTTCATCGATTTCAAAAAAGGCATTTGGTAGTGTCCTGTAAATTTCCTGTAAATTAATATCTATTATCAAGGCTACATATGGATCCACATGTCACGTTTTGCACAGAGTAAGGCTGTCTGAGGAATTCGAAGTCCAAAATGGGGTTTGGCAAGGCTGCATTCTTTCACCAATATTGTTGCTATTGCTAATAAACGATGTGCTAAATGCGGCTTTATAGACGGGAAATGGAGGAATTCGATGGACTCTTACATCCGAACTCAAACACCTCGACTACGCCGACGATGTATGCCTACTGTCTCACAGAATAATGAATCTTCACCAAATGACTGTAAATGTGGAGAGGGAACCTGACATCGTTGGGCTGCAAATTAACTCGGCAAAAACAAAAATGATCAGCCTAGGACCGAACTCATCAACTCATATATGCATTTCTGGCCAAACGGTTGAGAGAGTAGAGAGTTTCCAATACCTTGGGAGTATTGTCTCAACTGATGGCGGAACCGAACTGGATATAACCAGCCAAATAGGGAAAGCAAAATCTGTTTGGGTTGCTATCCACAATTTGGCGTAGTAATGCAATTAGCTAAACACCAAGCTACGATTGTTGCGTTCCAACGTTGAATCCGTGCTGCTATATGGATGTGGTGCTTGGAGAGTGACCGCTACTATCACGAGGAAGCTGCAAACGTTCGTTAATAGGTGCCTACGCAACATCTTAAGGATTTTCTGGCCACACCGTATCTCTAACGAACAGCTTTATCAGAGAACGGGTCATGAATCTATAGGCATAACCGTACAACGACGAAAGTGGCAGTGGATTGGTCACACTCTCCGAAAAGGTGACAGGTTCATAGCTAACCACGCGATGCAATGGAACCCGCTTACTCAGGATGGCAGAATACACGGCGGTCCCAGAAATACATGACGCAGAACCGTCAAGAAGGAAGCACGGCAATTGGGAAAGGGCTGAGGAGAGCTGAGGCACATTGCCAGAAACCGCACACGATGGCGCGTAGGCGTTGTAGAGGCCTAGGACCCACAAGGGGATACAGGACATAAGTATAAGTAAGTTTACAAGATCCTGATCGCAGTTGTACTGTACGGCGCAGAGGAATGGACTATGTCAAGATGAGGCCACTTATAAGGCATGTATAGCTCCGGGCCGAAGAGCAGTTGATTCCAACCGGTCAAGTGGAAATGAATATCAGCCAACATGGTGTGCGAAATTGGAGGCAACTGGGTAACGATCGAGTTGGCTTTAGATCCTTCTTGGTTGAGACCCATGTTTACCTCGAACTTTGATGCCATTTTATGGGAGTAATGGATCCTACACCTTCGGTGGAACTAGAAGGCAGGGTTTTTTCAGGTATACCGTGGTATCTTTGGCTAGCTCTTTGATGGTGTTGTGACTCTGCATCCACTGGGCGATGGCATTTGTGTCTCTGTATCTATCTCTGTAGTTTCTGGTTACTCTAGGTATGCTTAGGTGTCACACTCTGAATTACTTATGACTTTCACAGCATCTTTTGTTGAACAATCGAAATCTGAAACTATATGATCTGAATATTAGCTTGACTGTTTTGAGGAAAAATCCTTTAAGTATATGGTTCTCTTTGTAGAGAAAGAGGTTTAACAACGGGTTGGATGTGTATTCGATTTCATTGTTTGAGACGGTGAGGACCTGTAGAATGATTAGTCATATGCCTTAGGTCGAAACATGATAATAGGATGATACTTCCTATTTTGTAGCATGCACAAGATAAGACCAACCAACCCCACTAATATGTGTACTGTGTACAATTGGAGATCCAAGACTTGAGTACCATCAAAGCTGAACAGTAGGTACCTTAAGAAAATGGCTATCTTTCATAACACAGGAACTATAAAATCTAACATCCCAGTTCATACCTACAGACCAATAAGTGTGATTCGTTATTCACCCTTAAAACCATATCAAATCTGAAGAAACACATAAATTTTGCATACAATTCTCAACCTACCATCGACCGAAGGTAGGTATAATCCAAAACAATTAAAATCCTTCTTCTGTTGTCAATACGTCCTGTGATTGTTTTCCTACCCGCAACAACAGTGACACTCCTACCCATCACCACTGGCATAATCATCGCAAACAATGTAAACAATGACTGACCATCGTTTACTTAATTAAGCAATTCCAAAAGGTTAATCCTTCAGCTCGAGGTCATATTTACGACTGTATAGGCAGCTAGCAATTGAACCCCAGCTACTCAGCCCCAGAGTTGGTCAGGTCAAACAGGTAAGCCAGACCAAAAGAATAAAAGTTCTTGCATCGGAACACAACAATTTTTCGAGGGTGGAGTTTACTTTCCCACTTGACCGATATGATGACCATACAATGATGATGTTGATGATAATAATGCCTGCTGCTGTTGTTGTTGTTGTTGTTTTTGTTGTTACTCTGGTGCTGGTGCTACTGTTATTGTGTAGTATGGTGCTCAGTTGTAAGTGTTGTGTTGTATTCAGTGGAAAGTACACTTCACTTTTACTGCCACATTGCATGACCCTTTCGTTTTGCTTAATAGCCGGGTGTTGCTGCGCTATGCTGGCTGGCACTGAATGGCCAAAGAGCGGAAGGAAGGCCAAGTGGCGGGCGGGCAGTTTGGTCGAACTGCTGGACAGGATTCGTTCTCGCAACTCAAACAGGTATTAAATTTGATTTTACGATTTGTTTACATTTTATGGTTGGGTGTATTAGCACTCATTATTCGGGGGCGTAATTGATTATTTTTTTCTTTATTTTATTTTTTTTCTCTCTCTCTGAGGGAAATTGATATTCTTAAGTGTGGCAATGGACAGATTTTTGGATTGCCATACCTGAGTGGAATGTATAAATCAGTTTGCTTAGGTGGGCGGTATTGTTAAAATTATGCAATTTAGCACAAGTGGTTGGTTTCATTCACTGGAAAATGGAATATGAACTTAAATTTTTTAGTAGAAATATTTCTTTTGTTCATCTTTCTTGTTCTCATCTGAATACTGATTCAGGAAGGTCTTAGGAGTCGTTCAATCTAGCAAACTCCAAACATACTACTGCAAAAGGAAAACAGCGGAAACTACTTACTTAACGGGCTCCCGACTCGTAAAGAGTCAGCCTTCCACTCTCTTCGATCCCGATTAAGCTGATTTCAGTTGTCTAGACCAAGCGCTCTGGCATCCGCGTTAGCTTGATCCTTAAAACGGAGTTTCAATCTTCCTTGTCGTCTCGAACCTGGGGGCTGTGATTCGAATATCCTCTTTGTTGGAGCATTGTTGTCCATTCGCTCGATGAGGCCGAGACAGTGTAGTCGACGTGTTGTGGCTTTTTGAACTATGTACATCCACATCTTGGAACAGCTCATAGAGTTCGCGGTTGTATCTTTTCCTCTATTCGCCCTCCTCGCATACAGGATCGAATATCCGACGAAGAATTTTTCTCTCGAAAGTGTTGAAAATCTGCTCTGCTTTCCTGCTTATCGTCCAACACTCGGCTCCATACAGCAGAACTGGCAGGATCAACGTTTTGTAGAGCATGCATTTCGTCTTCCGAGTTAGGAGTTTTGAAGCCATTTGTTTTGCCAAACCGAAGTAGCATCGCTTTCCTAGGGTAAGTCTTCGTCGAATCTCCACTAAGATTTTCATTCGTGGAGTTGATATTTAGGCCAACTCGTTTCGCCTGTTCTTCAATTGCCGTAAAAGCCTCTAACACGGCACGATGATGTCGATGTCGTCTGCGTATCCCAGCAGCTGGACAGATTTGTTAAAGATGGTGCCTTCCGTGTTCGCACCTGCCCTACGCACTATCTCTTCCAGCACTAGATTGAAGAAGTCACATGATAGCGCATCTCCTTGCCGAAATCTGGTACATGTTTGGAATAGTTCGGAGGAACTGTTTCCGAATTGCATGTTGCACGTTGCACCGCGTGTTTTCCAGCGTCACACGGCACAGCCTGATCAGTTTAGCCGGGATCCCGAATTCCGCCATCGCCGTGTAGAGCTCAAGACGATGAATGCTATCATATGTGGCTTTAAAGTCAATAAAGAGATGGTGAGTCTCGACTTGAAATTCGTTGATCTTTTTCAGGATCAGCCTTAGTGTGAAAATTTGGTCCATCTTCGATCTGCCGCGCCTTAAGCTACACTGGTACGTGCCGATTAGTGTGCTGCAGAAAGGCCTCAGACGTTCACACATTACTTTGGTTAGGATTTTATATGCGACATTAAGCAAGGATATGCCTTGGTAGTTCTTACAAGACATAGGATCGCCTTTCTTGAAGATGGGGCATATAGAGCTGATAGTCCAGTCATCGGGCACCGATATTTGGTTGACGATTTGTTGCATACATCTTACCAAAGCATCACCACCACGTTTGAAAAGCTCTGCTGGTAGACTATCAGTGTCAGCGGACTTGTTGTTCTTCAGCTTTTTGATCGATATCTTCAAAACTGGGAGCGGGGTGGATTCTTCATTGTTCTCTTCTTGCTTTATCACTCTCTCTACCTGATGCCCATTAAGTAGCTGCTGGAAGTGTTGCTTAAACACATCTACTATTCTCTGTGCTTCGGTGACTAGATTTCCTTCACTGTTTCGAAGAGCCTGCATTCCGGACTTGAAGCCAGCTGCCAGTTGCTTGGCTTTCCTAAAAAACATCCGGATGTTGTTCCTTTCGCAGAACTCTTCGATATCCTTGAGCTGGGAGACTGCGCGGCCCTCTTCTTCTTACGCAGGATCTTCTTCTCCTCCCTTCTTCTGGCTCGATACTCTTTTCTTGCTGGCATTGTTTTGCGCTGCAGCGCTTGCATGTGTGCATTTTCTGTCACCTTTTTCTGACGCACGCATTCATCATCATACCAAGGGCTCTTTTTGGGTGGTGGCTGGTAGCGTATGGTGGTCTCTGCTACCCCTTTGATGATGTCGCGATACTGGTTCCAGAGATTGTTGGCGTTTGTGGATGGTGAATGCACAGCAGAGAGTCACTTGATAAAGCGCTTTCTGTAGGCTCTGGCTACTCCAGGCGTGCTAAGGCTTCCAACGTTGAATTTCTTTTTCTGTGCGGTTTGCAGCTTCTTCTCGTTGGATAGTCGAGCTCTGAATTTAGCTGCAACAAGAAAATGGTCAAAATCGACGTTTGCCCCTCGGAAAGTTTGCACATTCAGAATGTTGGATGCGTGCCTCGCATCTATTAGCACGTGGTCAATTTGGATGGCGGCTCGACCATCTGGGGAGCGTCAGGTTGCTGTGTGGATTCGAAGTCTTGGAAACCTAGTGCTACTTATCACTGTACTACGAGCTGCTGCAAAATCGATTAGCCAGAAGCCGTTGTCTATTGTCGTTTCGTAGAGGCTATGCTTGCCAACTAATCCGCCGAAGATGTTTTCCTGTGACAAAATGTCCCCGAGTATGATTTTGACATCATACTCCAGACAGGCTCCAGACTGGTCATAAAACTCCTCCTTGATAGAGTCGTCAGCTTCGTCGGTAGGAGCGTGTGCATATATTAAGCTAATGTTTTGGAATGTTGCCTTGATGCGAATCACAGCCAGGTGATCGCTGATCGGCTTAAAGTCAATCATTGTGCGTAGCCGATTTACCACGACGAATCCGCATCCTAACATGTGCAGTCTTTTGTGATAGCTGTAATAAATGTCGCAATTTTTCTATTTTTGCATACCTGATCCTATCCATCGTATCTCCTGGATCGCGGTAATATCCGCCTTGTACAGCGTAAGGATAGATTTATCTAGATCTAGAGTTTTGAGAGCTGCTGTTGTGCCAATTCGCATGATTATTGTCGTGCCATTGCCTACCTACTAACCGTTGACAATACCCATCCTTTCTTAAATATTCTTTTGTATGGATAGCAAGTCATTGATCTATACAGCCTTTGACTGAGTGAGAGCTTTACGACTATTCTTAGCTCGAAGAGGTAATCGAATCTAAGCCCAATTCTTGCATTGATATCATTGCAAATAGAAAAACATAAAGAGTCTGGCTTTTTGAAAAAAATGTGTTGTGTGCGTTATATTCTTTGCAAGGCAATTTTGTTTTTATTCAAGGAGGTTATACTCTCGTATGTTTGTCGTCAGTGGTAGGACCATGAAATGTTATAGACAATGCTATTGTCTAAGAATCGAAAGTTAAACTCGTACTTAGTAGTCAGACGTACTAATCACTTAACCACAGAGAGATTCCGGAAAATTACAAGGCTACCAACCCTCAATACTCTCCAGCTGCTTTTAACAAAATAGAAGGTAGTCCATTAGCTCTAGGAGGTCCTTGGACTTCAATTCCAGTATTACTTCAGGAGGGCAGGGATTTTGTCAACTATCATTCATCTTAAAAGGTGGCTTTTATTCATATTCTTACCAAATTGACTGAAGCTTAATAACAGTGTTCACTTAATTATCTCTAAATGCTTCAGTTTACACTTTGTAGCGTTTGCATGTTTGCCTTCCTTTAAGATGAAGTCTTCAAATATCATTTCCTTTTCGATATCGACTCACTTGCCGACTTTAATTCAGAGAAGGCGGTATCACACCTTTACCTTAACCTAATTAAAAATTCTTTCTTTCAAGCGCAGACGCATTTATGAAATTTGTTAATTTTCCGAACCCCAAGGAAATTCTGCGTACGTATTGTAATTTATGCATACTTTATGTTTTTTTTTATTAGTATGCATAGTTTATGTTTCATGATATTCTACTAGATCATTCTGGCCTAACCTGTTAACACATACCAACGTATTTTCGCTAAACAAACAAATCTTATATTTAAGTCATAACAATAAATAATCTTACCACCAACCACTGGTACTAATTTGTTTTAATGGCTAAAATTAACGGAACCTAACCTAAAGCCATCAGATTCTGTGGAGACTCTTATGTAGATACTCTGGAACGAAGATCGCACGCTCTGATGCGGATTTCGTCGTTTTTTTCCCTCCTATATGAAGGGGGAAATCGAGCGCCTATTTATTATATTCCAGACTTTTCACTGTCCAGTTCAAACAGCCATCAAGTCAATAAGTCCACAAGTAATCCGAAATCAAAGCTCAAGGATTTATGTAATAATAGCAAAGTTCGCCTTCAAATATGGTTCTGAAGTTTGTGAACCGAATCCTTCAATCTACTCGCGAGAATTTAGTCTTAGAAGCAAGGACTAAGAACTCCTAATACATGCTTGACAACTTGATGGCATCTGCCAACCCAAAATGTATACATAAAACCATATAAAAATAGAAATATCAGCAATGGAAATCTTTTCCTGAATTTGAATTGCAAGAAGACATACCAGAAATGTAAAGATATATAGATTATCGGATGCATATGCTTCACCAAAATTCACAAGGTATCGAGAACGAAATTATAAAGAAATGACGTTCTTCAAATTGTCGCCTCTATACCCAAAGCGAAGAAAAAACCTATGCCACTGCCCAACCCTCTGCCACCTAAGCAATAGAACTCTAGGAAGCTACTACTTGCAAGACATTATTGAACTATCCGATGCTTCTCTGTCCAACAAGTTTACAAGTTTTCGAAGACATTAGGCTGGCTAAACGCTGGGATCCACAAGTGTAGAACGTGCTCTAGACCAAGCCAACTGGAGTAAACCTTAAATGGGCATCACAATGAGTCTACATAGATCTGAGTGTGATGAAGAAGAAAGCCACTTACCTAAACCTAAACCATACCTAAAGGTACATACAAGTCACCTCACAAGGTATTGCCTTGCGAATCCAAGGGCAATTATCTTAAAATCGAGCTGGCAGTTGAAGCTGGCTGAAACACTATCTGATGGATAAAATCTAGACGCCTAGTAGATGTTGTTAGGTTAGGTTAGGTATCATTCACCTGCCCCTTGTAACCTCCCTAAGTGTCTTTCCCTTTGCTACCAAAATATAAGAGGCTTGCGTACTAAAACCTCTACTGTATATCTTAACTCCCAAATTCTGCCTTATGACATTTTTGCCCTTACTGAGACCAATCTTACGTCTAATATAAAAAAT
This sequence comes from Xylota sylvarum, assembly GCA_905220385.1. Taxonomy (NCBI): domain Eukaryota; kingdom Metazoa; phylum Arthropoda; class Insecta; order Diptera; family Syrphidae; genus Xylota; species Xylota sylvarum. The sequence goes on from LR999958.1 coordinate 46,465,338, forward strand.
GTTGAATTATTCACCAAAGACTTTGACTTACATCGTGACGATGACCTGCATAAAGAGATTGACTTGCTTGGCCGCGGAGTCCTGTTAGTTATACACTCTCATATTTCGAATTTGTTTGTGCTAGAGTCCCATTTCTAAACGTAGCCTTTACATTTGTTGCTGTTACATCCGTCCTTCTCAACCAATCCATGGTTACCTGCTGACTGAAATCGATTGCATATTTAATGCTGCTGACCTCAACGACGTTTTTATTATCTTAGGTGATTTTAACTTGCCTCAGCTGAATTGAGATATGACCCATCAATCCTTCTATACCACCACTAATGCCACCTTTGAAAAGGAAGTCCTTTTTATAGACTGTCTTACCGACTCTGGTAAGTGGCATCATCAATAACATTCGGAGATAAGTTGATCTTATCTTCTCTACTGATTTAGTTAACTACGTTACTTAGTGCAACCCCTCACAGCTCTCTTTCAGCTCTCCATCTCACAGGGAATTTTCCCCTCAAGCTGGAAGAACTCTTACATAATTCCCATTCACAAAAAAGGTCGTAAAGGTGATATCTCTAACTATTGACCCATAGCTAATCTCTCCTGTATACCGAAGCTCTTTGAGAGCATCATTTACGACTCAATGTTCTTCCACTGCAAATCCATTTGCTCTCACAACCAACATGGATGTGTAAAAGGTAGATCCAGAACGACCAACTTAACTGAATTCGTGTCGAGTACTTTGTGTGCACTCGAAAAATCTCGCACAAAATTATCCTTATTAAATGAAAGGCTCTTGGCTTTCTTGGCCGAAGTTCATTATGTGGATTGAATCATATTTAGAAGACTGACTTTACAATGTTCTGTTTAGTTTCATGATTTCCGTCCCAATAAAAGCCTAATCTGGTCCCTTATTATTAATTTTCACAATTAATGATGTTGGTCGTATCATTGTAAATTCACATTTATCTGTTTACGCAGATGACACGAAGATCTTCAGGCATACATATATCGTCCTTCTCTGACTGTCTTCTACTGCAGGAAGACTTGGATAGATTTTCTACTTGGTGCCTTAGCAATTTCCCTGAGCTGTCAATGTCAATAAGTGTCAAGCTGCACTCCCGTAAGCGTGCTCCAACTACACCCGCATCTGATTTTCAATGAACCTGTTCCCTTAGTAACTGAAATGCGCGACCTATGTAGGTGTTATCTGTGATAGAGAACTCAGTATCCGTTCACATATCGATAACATTATATCGAAAGCCAACTCTTCTCTTGGCCTTATCAAGCGTTTGTCTAAGAAATTCTCTGAGCCTTATGTCACTAAATTCATTAACGAACATTACCTTTGTTCGTCCTCTCCTTGAATATGCCAGCCAAGTTTGGTCGCCTCTTGATGGTGTACATCCACATTCTTCGTTTAGAAACTGTACAGCGCAGTTTTATTCGATTCGTTTTAAGGGGACTTCCCTGGACTGATACCCTAAACTTACCCCGTACTCAGATCGACTGAAACTTATAAACCTAAAGCCTCTCTCGCTTATCTCGGTTAACACTAACCCCCGTAATCTCAGATATATAGTCCTTTTTCGAGTCAATACCCACCGAACAAATTACGGGTAGCATAATCCAATGTCTAGAATGCTACGTAAAGTCAACAATCTTCGCCTTCTCTTTAATTTTCATCTTAACAAACTGTCCTTCAAGAAAGCCATTTCACGTTGCTCCCATCCTTAACCTTGTTAGTTTTAAGGATCTTCGTTTTAGTTGTAAGTCTAGAATTTAAGTTCAACTTTGTTAGGTGGAAGTTTGTGCTTGTATCAAGCTCAAATAAATGTCCGGAGTTGACCCGGGCCTCAAATCAAAAATAATGCTTAGAGTAGGTTTCTGGATTAATAAGAGGTTGGTCCCAGTTCCTGTACTGCCTTTCCTTCTTACTGTTTCCTTATTGCTCGTTGGTAAATAGCCTTTACAACCATCGTGGTCCTTAGAAATCTGGAAAGATTGTAAAATAAGACATCAGGTAGTTCTTATAGGTCCTGGAAGTAATGTCTCCTTAGTATTCTGTTTTTAATGTTGTATACCCTTGGGCAGTGACAGAGGCTCTTCGTCACCACAGCCTCTACATTGTATGTACATACTTATATTGTTATCATTGATTTTAAGACCTACCAACATTAACAACGATTTCCAACGAAACAAACGAAGTTGGTTTGTTGGTTATGGCTTTGTCTTATCGTGGCCAAAAGTTCCTTGACATATCGCAGGATGTATAAAGGAATTCCACCTATTGTTAGCTCTCATTCGGATCTTAATCCATTGAAGTACTCAATTTTAGTCCATTGCAGACCCTTTTCTTGTAAGTTCATCAGCTCTTTCATTTCCGGTTATATCCTTGGGATCAGAGACAGACTAGATAGTAATGTTGTGCTGCGAACCAAGAACCTTGAGTTCTTAGCGATAGCGTCGAACTAGCGCTGATTTAATTTTAATAGTAATAATTGCTTTAATGGCCGTCTGGCAGTCAATAAATGTGGTGATATTATCACGTGGTATGGCCGTAATAGGTACAATACTGGGTGACTCTGTCACTACCAGCACCTCCGGAAGTCCGAATGAGCTGTGTATGTTTAGTTTCTCGGTATGCAAGTACATAGGCATGTATGTATATGCAGGTAGGTAATGACATCAGTTTAGAAAACTCTTATATAGTCAAATATACTACTTTAATTCAGATTTCCTATCCCTCAGACTTCCAACAACCGCCATTACTTTATCACGTTCATAAACCACATTAGCAGAGACATTTATCCGCACAGCCTTCAACTTAAAATGATTTATTTCTACCATCAGAGGGAAAACAAGAGAAAAAAAAAAAAAACAATCTCCCAACTCCTAGCGCCAATCCCCATTAACCTCCATCAACAGTTCCATCAAAATAAAAATTAAAGAAGGGAAGAAGATGAAAAAAAAGAAAGAAAAAAAAATGTCTCAATAGAAATTTATAGCACCCTTTATACATTGCACACGCATACCTATACACGGCGCGTCGTCAGTCGTACAACAACTAAAAGCGCCCGACGAGACCGCCCGCCGGTGCCAGATTGCTTATATGTTTACTTGCAGCATCATTAAAGCTCACTTACGCACAGTCTAGCGCTTTGATCTTTCCCCTACGGGCGCGCTAACTCTTTAAAGTTTCACTTTGAATTATTATTGCCTTCATAAATTTTCCAATGGGAAATTCTCAGTTTTCCTTGGTTTTTTCTCACTCAGCCACCCCCTTCCGGCAGCGTGCGTCGTCGTCATCGTCGACATCTCAATACAATTAGAGAGAATGGTAAACACACATTCTTCTCTGTTTGAACAGAGAGGTGTATGTCATTCATTGGGGCTCACCTTCCTTACCTGACGATGGATACATTTGTTACGGAAGTTTTTGTGGAATGATGCGTTAAGGTGAACTCTGCATTGTATGCAAATCTAGATACTACATTGTGTTAGGTTTACTCCTTAGGGCTGGATACAAAGCAGCCACTGAATGTGGAGAAGATCTGATAAATATTGCAATCTTGAGTGATACGGATCTTGTTGTTTACATACCCATACATATATGTATGTACATATAAAAGTTGCGGACTTCTAGTAGGATGGGACAAATTTATCTGCGTACAATGAGTGAATATTTGATGAAGAATTTTATTATATCTGTATGTATCTCTGTGTATCTGTGTGCAGCACTTCCATTAGGAGTGGGAAATGTCCAATTAAATTGTTGGGTATTGGGGAGACGGGAAGGCTTTGAGGTTTTCATAATAAATTTGTTAGCTAATTGGTATCAGGGCTCCAGAAATGATTGGGATCGTGATCTTGACATAAGAGAATATGTAATTGTATAGGACGTCTGTATAGATTGATTCCAATATAAGAATTTATACAATAAGTTACTGCAACCCCAAACCGACCTGAAGTCTAAAAGTAGTAAGTTTTCATTGGGCGAGTTGCTATGTCTCGCGTCGTTCCTGACATACATATTGTCTCATAAAACTATTCGCCTGAGATATGGTTTGGCCAAAATACCCCCAATATTTATGTTCTTATTATAAGCAACAAATAACGCTGAACAGATAGGTTTATTTGCATTGTTTGATGGTCATCAGCAAACAGTAATGGCGACAGTATGCAGACCTATCAGGCACCACTTTGAATCCCAAATTTATCCGTTGCCAATCTCGCGTACAGTATGTGAGAGATCTGGGGGGCTTAAAGGTCAGTTCTGGGGTCTATTTTATACAACTACAACACAAATAATTATTTGTGAATTCACCTGTAATTTGTAATTTATGTGCAAATTTTTGTTTCATAAAGAATGCCAATTCACTAATAACTGCAAGTATGCCAGGCCTGTAACTACAACTGAATTTACAACTGCGACGAGCTTTTCTGTTTCATAAAAGTATTTGCGCAAAAAATTATTAGCGACGGACTTGTAACTACAAGTGAATTTCTTACAAGAGTAGAGAGACTAATAAAATCACGTACTGAAAAAATTAGGCTTATTCGCAGTTAGAAGTTAGTGCTTAGACAACGCGTGGTTAAGAAGTTTAAAATAAAAATGATCGCAAGCAGTGATGATAGTGACTACGAAGACAATCGGATACGAGAACCACGAATTTTCAAAGAGCGTACCAATTTTGATATCATATCATAATGTATCATTAATTTAATGAAAAATTTGAAATTAACTTTTCTGCTTTCAAGGAATTGCTAAGAAATATTGGACCGTCACTACGACACGAAACCAATCGTAATCTAACTTGTAGTTACAGACTTGTAGACTTGTAGCATTTTGATCGCTATACTTATAATTTTAATTTGCCGCGCTACAAGTGCTGAAAAATGTTTATGGAACCCAAAATTACAACTCCATACTTTATTTGTGCTTGTAGTTACAAGTTTACAAGTACAACACTTGTAGTTTTATGAAATAGGCCACTGGTGAAACCAAATCGATGAAGGCTAGTAGTAGGTACTAGTATGTTTCCTCCGATATTTCGTCCGTGAATTTGAGGTAAGAAATATGAACTATCTACACTATCACTATCCAAAGTGGTGAAGTCAATGATAATCCATTTGTTATGGTTATGGCAGAAGCTTACATTTAAGACATCCTTTAGTACATAAGTTGAAAGAAGTACGAACATTTTTTTTTTTTTTGTAAATTAACCCTCTTCGTCAGAAAACTGTCAGTGGGTACACAATGTGCCATCTCCTCAACTGTAAATTGTCCTATAACGCACATATTAACGAAACTATCAATAAACCCAATCGAACAGCTTTCATCTTCCACCGCATGTGTGAAAGGAATTGAGACTAAGTCCAACAATAATGTTTCAAATGCGTATCATAGTTCGCCATGTCCTCTAAGCTGCGAAACAATGGTGTGACTACGTTAAGAGAGCAGAACTAAGTGCCTACTTCATTTACCCCAAATCTATTTATACAGACTTCCATCTATTGCTTCCTAAAACCCTATCCAACACTATTACAACTGGAGAGTGGATCTAGTTGTAAGTATATAAATCTTTATATCAGATCATTGGTACCTTGTTCCATTTGCTTCCTCTTAAGAAAGTTAAAATATTAACACCGATTCTAGAGACCATAGCAAGATAGAGGACTTCTCTAGAGCATCCAGGTTTATAAAAATTCTTAATAAACTAAGCCAACTTATGAATCCAGATGGCCACTCTAGTAAGGAGTCTATTGACCTTTTATGGGATACTTACTTTCCACTAAAATACATAAATAAATACTAAATACTAAAAAATATTAACAAGCCTCTCCAATTAGCACGGTCCTTAGCTAACTGCCTCCAGTTGCGCACTCCAAGTCGGTTAAGGTCCCCTTCTACTTATGCGCACCACCTAAGACGATGTCTTCCTCTACTGCGTTGTCCTTCCGGGTTTGATTCAAAGACTCTACGGGCTGGAGCATTTGTGTCCATCCGCTCTACATGTCCTAGCTAACTAAGACGACTAATGTGATGTCCCTGTACAGCTCGTATAGTTCGTCGTTGAATCTCATCCTCTAAAGCCTGTGAATGCAAACGGGACCGAAAATTTTACGAAGATGAATATACGTATGTATGTATGTACAAAGTCTCAAAGTGACATCATAATTTTATGTCAGATCCTGGTTCTCCCAACTCCCAAGCTCCAAATTGTAAACACAACTTTTTTTTTACGGAAACTATGGCCAGAAATACGGACTAGAATCTGATTTGCAGAACTGAAAATATATTGAAATATATAGGACGTACCTAGTCTTGTGCCAAAATCTTTTTCATCGAATGACTTAAAACGAAATGAACAAAATAATTAATTATTTTATAATCGCCTCTACGAATTAATTTGTGCCTATGGCCAACAATAAGTCTGCATGCAACACTATTTTTCAGCATTCAAAATAAAATTAAAAAAAAAAAACAAAAAACGATTAAACCATGCACAGACAAGAATTTCAATTAAGTCTTCATTGAATCGAATTTTAAATGGTTTTAGAAATGCAACTATCACAATCGGAGTTACAATCGTTTGGCAGCATGTATGTAGGTAAGTTAATGTGATTAACAATTCAAAAACTATAGGTAGGTGGTAAAATAAAAAAATAAAAGAATCATCAACACTTCATTTTTAATTAATCGCTACAGTAGATGAATATAAATTTTCTAATTACACACCCCACTTTTGGAATATATTCATTTATGTACGAGTTGCTTGATGAGTTTTAAATTCTCTCCATTAGGATGCATTACACTGTGTCCAGTACTGTATGGAAGGAAGGAGATAGAGGAAAACAACAAATTGAATAGTTTTTTTTTCTGTTTATATTTTTCTTTATTAAAGCTCATTGAACTAGTGATTTGATGGGCTTTTAAGTGTTTAGATACACTTCGAAGAGATGATAGTAAACTACGAATAATTAAATAAGGTTAATGTATAGTTATCAGTTTTTAATGATCTTCGTATCTAGTCAAGGAAGGAGTGCTACAATTAAATTCTTAAATTAGTGACAAGGGTACCTATATACATACATATACATATGTTAATCGTTGGGCACAACTTATAGCTATGCTATAGTCTGACTACAATGATTTGTGGAACGTAAAACTCTCCTTCTTTCAACAGTTTAACACACCACATAAATGATCACGATATGAATGAATATCAGTTATTTACTCCACCTGGGGCCTATTTCATAAAACTACAACACTAATAATTATTTGTGAACTCACTTGTAACTTGTAAATTATGTGCAAATTTTTGTTTCATAAAGAATGCCAATTCACTAATAACTACAAGTATGTCAGGCCTATAATTACTAGTGAAATTACAACTGCGGCGAGTTTTTCTGTTTCATAAAAGTATTTGCGCAAAAAATTATTAGCGACGGACTTGTAACTACAAGTGAATTTCTTACAAGAGTAGAGAGACTAATAAAATCACAATGTCACAAACAAAGAAGAAAAACGGGAAATGCTTAGATCGCTTAACTGTGAAGTATTGCCGCAGGCTCGTTGTTCTTCACGGACTCGTTACAGACTTGTAGACTTGTAGCATTTTGATCACTATACTTATAATTTGAATTTGCCGCACTACAGATGCTGAAAAATGTTTATGGAACACAAAATTACAACTCCATACTTTATTTGTGCTTGTAGTTACAAGTTTACAAGTACAACACTTGTAGTTTTATGAAACAGGCCCCTGTTCTATTCTTGAAAACCATCCACAAGTGTGTGAGAGATTTGGGGTAAGTTAGATTTTATAACCAAACTCATACGGCAGCTTGTCGCTTCTGTTGGCGGTATTTCTTCAGTTAACTTCAGTGCTCATCATCTGACTTGACCTAAAGCCGCACCCAGTCTCTCCACCAATAGATGCTGATCTCCATCATGAACAGGTTAGGCAAAAACAAATCTCTGTAGTTAGACTCTAAAGGGTCTCTGGCATTTAAAGCAGTTGTTAGGGTTTTAACATAAATAAATAAAGTGCACCGGTGCTCTTAGGATTAGTAGGCGGAATAGAGGTATAGCGGCACTAGAGGTACTATTAGTCTTTTGCAAGTTCTAAAGAACTATTTCTTAGCCAGATGGTTGCTCATACTAAATTTGAGGTAACAGTGATCTTAGAAAGAGTGCTCTTCGGGGGCTTTTCAGTGCATGAAACGTCAGAAAAAGGCGAGCTGAGAAGATAAAGCGTTCTGTCGACTATCTCTATTATGATCGATCGACGCGAATTGAGTATAGACTTGGATATTGCGTATTCAGTAATTTTTGATGCGACAGTTTCTGCTCAACAATCTGGTAAATGTTAGCAACAAAACTTATCTTTTTAATTTTTTTTTTTTAAAAAAGAACAGAGACTTGGTTACTTTTACAGAACAGGGACAATGAGAACCTACATAACAGCAGTACTGATTCATAATAGATAACACTGGTGTTATAGAAGTTCTTATTGCACTTATGTACATAGTGATGAAAAGATTTTCCAAGATTCAAGATGGTATATAAAAATAAGAATGCTTCGCACATGGAGAGCGATTTGCACTTTAAAAAGAAAAGCGCGAGGATCTTCCAGTATTCCACAAGTCGCGGTTTCTAGTGAAGGCGACTTATGCGATATTGCTTTCGATATAGTAGCAACCATAGTACGATTTACTGTCTTACTGTCTTACTGTCCACCCTGCTAACATCCCTTTGAAGCGTTTAGATGTACCATCGGCTAGCTTGAAAAAAGGACTGTTACTGTTAGTATCTAGACCCAAAGAATTGAAATCAGTTTGCACCGTCTTACACAATAAAAGTCAACTGGATGACCATTCATCAAAAAATGATTCTTATTGACTTACCATCAAGGATTTCAATGACTGCTCTGGCTAATACTTCACTATCCACGTCTTCGTGGTCGTGGTCGTCTACACAGCAAATCAAAATGTCATAAAACCCTCATAAATAAGAAATGAAAATTCTTTTTCCTTTGCCAACATTTCACACAAAAGGTATTTCTTCCAATCGACTAGCAAACAACAACAATGAACGACGACAAACCATACATAACCGGTGATGGACAAAGTTTATGGAAAAGTGTGGCGCCAAGTGTCCATATTTCCTCCACCCAACTACCACCCATATAGGATGTCGACACCGATGACGATGACTCCTCCAATGACACCAAATCCAACAAGCGACGACCACGGCGATCACAGGCCCCCTCTCTCTCTCCGTTTGCCCCCACCCGACACCAACCTTATACGCTCTTCATTCTACACCCTCTCAATGAGTTTTAATTTTTCTACCGCCACTGCATGTTGCTGATTGAATTCCATATGCATAATGAATCATATGTAGGTACTGTGTACATGGGCATGGTAGACTGTTGTGTGTGCAGTTAGTGTAGTTACACGGTATCTAGATACACGTTTGCATGGATGTAACCTTACCAACCGCATTGCCAGTTTGTGCATTTTTATGCATCACCATTATGAAACTTATGGGCGTACTTAATGACTGGCTTGCGTCGTTCCGTCCGCCCGGCGGTGCTCGGTCGGTGGCTCCTCACTTTGCCTTTCCATGTGAGTTATCAGGAAAAATGATAAATAATATTGAATTTCCGATCTATCTCTTACTCCTTGCTGTACTGAGTACAGTACAGTACAGTACAGTACACAACACTGTCAGGCTTCACAGCATGGATATACTCTCTCATCAGTGTCGTAAAGTTTTGCTAGTTAGTCTATTCGTCGGATGCATCATTCGAAGGAGATGTGAGAGAGAGATGGACAGGCGACACTTTGACACGTGGATGATTCCATTGAAATGTTCGTTATGATTGATGGTGTATCTACATCTACTTCGTGTGGGGTGTGACGATAGATAGATTGGGAAGTGGGTTTAATGGAGTTTTGAGTTTAGGTTTTGTTTTGAAGATTTCAAGTTGATTTTTAAAAATGCCTTCAATATTTATTAGTTTGATAAACGCTGAAGTGTCCAATTGTTTCTGTAGAAAGTCATGTAAAAAGGTAGGTACATGTGCCTACATATATTCTGTATCGTACACCCAATATCTTTTGCAGTGTCTGAATGAGTGTTGTGTTGAATGAGAGCAAAAAAGAAGAACTTACCAAATGAAACAAGGCTTGCTGGTTTACTATATGTTCGCCAATAAAACTTGGAACATAGTTACGAAGATAGTCAAGTACATGGATGTTATTAACTTTGAATAGAGCAAAAAAAAACCGTACAAGTACTGCGACCCAAATTGATCTCTATTACCTATTTCGCCCTAAAATATGTTAAGATTAGATTTGTTAGTACAAGTCAACCAGACCAGACGGTAAAACTTTCGGATCGAATTGACTTCAATTTTATGACATCTGTCAGAGAATTGGATCCGCTGAAAGCGTAATAAAGTGTGGCTTGGAGTTTCCCGGTTTTTAAAACAGAATCGACTTATGTACATATATTGAAAGTGCATAGGTACGTACTTTTAAGTATTTTCTTAAGTCCTTACTTACTTACTTAGGCGGCGCAATAGTTCGGGGTGAACGTGGGCCTCCTCTTGATTCCTTAATCAGGGATGTACATTTTTTTTTGACTTGACGGAAATTTGTATAGTTGTTATTCAATTTGTAGACAACATCAAATAATTTTCATGGTCCCACCTCTCGCGAACTTCTTACAAACATCCAAGAATATAGTTGTCATGAAAAAGCTTCCCAAACAAACAGGCAGGTATAGTAAAGAATAAGATTTTGAATAAGGAAGAGCGCCATTGTCGTATGATCTGAATTCTGTAGTGATGAGTGAGTGATGCAGCAAGTACATAATGGATGCTTATGGTGTTGCACATGGAACTTCTTACCTTATTTACACAGCTTTGATGATGAGTATAATATCAATTTAATCATCTATGTACGCCTGGTGATGTTGTCTCGAAATTTAGATTTATGGTACGAGAAGTGAAGTCCAGATAAAAATGAGAGATTGATCACATACTTACTTAAGTTTGAAAGTTAGGATGGAATATAAGGTTAAAAAGGAAGAATACACAATGGCGAGGATAAATGTGGATGATGATCCCTAGAGACTTTTTGTGCTAACGTGTATAAATCTTCGATGAAGCAAAGAGATCTTAGAAAGCATTTCAAGTCGAAGATATCTAAGACACTCTCATTTTTCTGGTAGTGTATGGTGATCCATGTATTGATTTCTTTTTAAAAAGGCAATAAAAAAAACACTATTTTATATTGTTCAACGATTGTTGCTTTATTAAAAAGAGTAAAGCTTCTGATTAATTATGCAATATGACTTCATTCAAATGACTGCCTCCAATACATTTTCGATGGCTTCGGCCCCTATTTTACGAATAGCTATAGCTTAACCAATATTGTTCTTGAGTATCTAAATCTTCTCGCATAGTATCGATCTTTAATGGCACCCCACAAAAAAAAGACCATCGACGTCAAATCGGAGCTCCGTGCTGACCAAGGAACATCACCAAAGCGACTGATTATTGAACTTAGTGTGCAATAAATCGATTGTTGGGATGCTTATGTGGCACATAGCCCAATCTAGTTGGAACCATAGCTCTCTTCAGTCCACATTCTCAATATCTGGCCATAAACAAAAATTGCCCAATAATTCCGCCACTCCTAAAACCTTTAAAAAGCTGCAATATTCTCCGTTGAGCGTACAGGACGAACAAGGAAATATTTTCGGTTATCAATCAGCAAACCAGTCTCATGAACTTTCATCACAGACTTGGGTACACCAGCTGCAATTGGTTCATTTTTTCGACCGCAATTCCTTCGCAATCGGGAACACATCATCCAATTTGGAAGTAACTTTGCAGTATCTCTCAACATTGTTTAAAATATAATACTGAATTTCTGTCAATTTTTTGAGCGCACAAAAGCTGTCAGTGTTAAAATAACATATGATTCAAAAAGAAACCAACAGATGTCTAGCCCTTCATACATGTACTTTTGGCAAGACACGGTGTTTATCGCTGATATAGGCGATCTACTATATCTACTATGGACAAAACGGCAATGATATGACCATTTCTAGCTTTTGTGTCGGTGATTTGGTGAAGGGGGCTTTCACGTAAGTATGTACCTGACTGCCGTCTGCACTAAACTTCAATCAAGTGTCTAGATCGGACTCTTTTCGGAGTATTGCTGATACTGCTTTAGATACTCTGCTGGATTGGTGGCAAGGCTGAACTATTTGACTCTTTTCTGGGTCCGACATCACACTGAAATTGGACCTCCATAAGAGATTGTAAGGCTCATATTAATTGGACCAGTTAAGTGTTTGCTAACACAAAAAAAAGGTGTAGGTACATACATATATAGATTTATGGGATAGGTCTAAGCGAATTTCATAGAAGCTCTGAAAGACAATAATGATCTTTATTATTAAGGTCTTTTACTTAAGAATTTTTACTTGTTGGGCTTGTGTCGAAGCTTTTGTTATATCCGCTTCGACTAATTAGACAATCGGAACCATTGAAACATTGGTTCATTAAGCAACCAGCTAAAGCTTATCGATTTCCAGTCTTAACTCGATTATTTAAATAGAATGACTTTTTTTTGATTTATAACCCTATCGATGCCATACTAATATTTGCCATATAGAGTCAAAAAAATATATTATTAAATCTTAAATTTACCAAATCTAGTTGAACCAAGAGCTGTATGCAACAGCTGACGGGTGGCGCAACATTGCCACTGTAGGGTTTCAATCTCTTTGTTCTCCTACATCAGCTGTTGTGCAAAATGTCAAGGCTTGTAATAACATAAGTATTCGGGGGATATACTGCACTGTCCGTCTCTGGATTCAGGACTGGTCGCTGCACGATTGGGGTTCAAGTGGAGCACTTACTGCAGAGCTGCATGGACAAGCGTATTTGAAGCTCAAAAGCAGAGTCATTAAATATGTTACTTCAAATACGTATGTATGTAAAGCATGGGAGTATCCCCAATGTTCGTAAAAGATGTTCACTCCAGACCTTCTTATTTCTGGCTGAGCGAAAATCGGACATTTCATGTTTTACAACCTAATACATATATATTTGAAATATACCATTCACTGAAAATACGTTATTGAACTTTTTAAGAAATCGATTAGTAAGACGGTTCTAGTACTCACTACATGTCTGTGCCTAACGAAATCCTCTTTAAATGGAAAGCCTTGTTCAAAAATTTCTCAAAAAATTCTGAATCAAAAAATGCAGTAAAATCAATAAGAAACTGAGAAGAGTTTTTGGCGTATTTCGTGTCACGATGGAAAAATCATGCATTTTGTCATTATTTCTGTATTTTTAGCATTTTTATTTCCACGTTTATAGTATATTTTGGACTTATTTTGACACTTAAAATTTTAATAAATGAAAAACTGAAAGAAAAGAAGTTTAAAGTCAAAAATGTACAGAAGCTGGAGGCTCAGGATGAAGGCGGTAAAAGATTTTGGCGGATTTTCTCGAAAACGATAGAAACTCAGAGAAAATGTTCTTGGACAATCTTATAGAAAACGTAGAAATACATAAAATGATGCCCATGCTTACATACATATATGTACATACTTCGATATACTTGGTTTTAAGTATACCTGCCTATGTATGTATGTACCTACCTACAACTTTCGAACCCTATTGTTAAACTAGATACATAGCTAAAATTTACATCATTGATTTCTAGGACTTCAATGAAATAGATTTGAAAATATTTTCAAAGTCCGCCCATAACCATACACACTACACTATTCAAAAAATATAAATTTCTCAAGATTTTTACTAGAACACGAAAAAATTTTACTTAACCAAAAATTTCTGCTTTAATTTTTCTATATTTTATCTTTACATTATAAAGAGTTATGCCAACGTTTGGGATCGGTTTTTGTCTTCTCATCAAATAACCTCTTTACAGAAATAGTCCCCACAACAGGATTTGTACTGGAATTTCTTACATATCGATAAAGTCCAAATGTTCCTTCAGCACATTGATTACTGTACTTGAAGTGCATATGTATGTACATAATTACAATATCACCCAAAAGATTATTCTGTTTAGTCTAAAGTAAGTAGGTACCTACTAAAAACCATTACCCGACTACGTACTATGTAATAACTAATTGAAATCAAATTCCCACTTCAACTACTAGCATACCTATTATTTCGTCTCACTAAACCACACAAATTAATTTTCTACAGGTTCAATCGAAATAAATAATTTTAATTGACCTTTAAATTATACCCTAGTTAGGTATCTTACTATTGCCATAACTAGTAGGTATGTACGTATGTATGTATGTAGGTACCTACCCGTTGGAAAAATGTCAAATTTTCGCATTTGAAAACAAGAAAACTCCATCAGGCAAACACTGGCCCACCACTACACCTCATTTACAACAACGAAATTCCTCCATTCAATACCCAACGAGAAATTCCTCTTCCAAATGCAATAATCACTGCCAATAAAACTCAGTAATACAGCGCAAACATTCAATTCAACTGCCAACCCACCATAGCCAAATGTGCAACAAACACACAAAATAAAAAATAAAAAAAAAAAAAGCAAAAATCCAAAAAAAGAAAAATCCAAATAAACAACTTCAAACGAATTCGCTTCCTTATTGTTCAAAGAAAAATCCGACTGAAAATCGAATTGTATCTCAAACTATCTTCCAACTAACCAACAACCACCCCCGTGCGCACAGCACTACTTCGACTACATCTCTTTCGTCTTTATATTCACCTCCTTCGCCTTCTAGTCCGCGGAAAATGAGTTCATTTATTAATCTTAATGGAAGATTTTACAATGCCCTTAATGTGGTCTCGGCGATTGCCCGAATGTGCACTTAAAAATTATTCGTAGATAATTCAACCTATAAGAAAAAATCCTTACAGGTACACTTTTCGCCTCATCATGACGACAGTGCAGAGGGCAGAGCACACAGAGAGAGCCTATTCCATACCAACCCAGTAAAAAAAAAAACACTCAATTCGAACGGACTCAAAGCCAACTCAACTCAACTCAATGTATCTCGTTCATCCAACCGAATTCATCGCCCACTTTGTGACTGTATTGGTCCATCCGAGAAATGTATCTGCGCTCTATCAAACCACAAAAAAAAAGTATCTTCACTCCATTCGCCCGATTAATTCGAGCGGATTTGCCCACACCGCCTGTGCGAGTAAAAGAGACATGCATCATGGAGTTGGAACCAAAATGAATCGCATTCATTCCTTATGAGAAAAAAAATTGTTCCTATCAGCATGGATGTGTCAATGCAACCTCAGCACAACACAACACAACACAAAAATTCATTCCAACCACACCACTACCATTACACAGCAACAGCGCACTACAGCACAGCACAGCTAGCACGGCAAACAATCCAACTGCCAGATACTACTGTAGGATAGAACGTGTATCTGAGAGTTTAGTACCGGACCGGACAACGAGAATCGAGTTTTTCAGTTTATCGCACAATTTTCGTCGTCATCGTCGTCGTCGTCTTCGTTGTGTCGCCGTCAGTGTGTCGTTGCTGGTTGGTGTGTAGTTTCCCACAGAGTAAAATCGTATTATTGCGAGAAACCAAATCACATTCGTTCGATGGCAACGGTTAAGATCAGGCGCGCGCTCTTTTTATAGATTATTATTATTGTTATTACTATTATTGCCTATTATCATCATCATCATCGTCATCATTATTACCATCATCGTTTTCGTCGTCTTCGTCGTCGTCATAGTCGTCATCATAATCATCGGCTCTCTTTCTTTTATGCCCCCCGAAATAAATAAAAAAATTATATATACAACTATAATAAAAAATAATAACACACAAGAGCAACAATAAGAACCGCACACTATATACAAATAAATCTCGGTTTTGTCTTTTCATTTTCATTACAACTGACGTGTTAATAATTTAATTGTTATTTATTATTATTCCGTGTTTAATTTAATTCTTTCTTCTTTTTTTTTTTATTGTGAAAAACTATAACACATTCATCAGTGTCATTGGTAAAATTAAATAAATATTTATATATACAGTGTAGTGCCGGCAATTTAAAGAGAAAATAATAATAGTTCCATCAATCATTTGTTAATAAAACCTGTAGATTGTGCAAGTGAAGTGAAGTTATACAAAAAAAAAATATTTATTTCAACTGTTTTTTTTTTAAATAAAAAGTGCAAAATGATTTACTTATGATAAACAACCCTGAAATCGAAACACAATTATTTTTATTTTGTCCTTCTTAAAACAGTTTGAATCCTGAGTGAGTGATCCAACGAATATCCTTCAAAGCAAAAAGTGACCACAAATACATATTTTCAAGTGCCAGTGTATGGTGAATTGGTTTGTGTCCAAGTTAAAACTTTAACCACGATCGACGACAGTGTGCGGAAAAAGAAAAGCAGAAAGAAAAACAAAAAAAAAAGAATTTTGTTCTTTCTCTTCTTCATTCTATCCTTTCTATCTCTATTAACTGTTTTAAAAAAGCCGCCAAAATTCTTACCACAAGCAGTATGAATTCATATTTTGAGCAATCTGGCTTTTATGGCCACCCGCATCAGGCGACGGGCATGGGCATGGGCTCTGCCGCCCATCATGATCAAACAGCCACAGCAGCTGCGGCTGCATACAGAGGATTCCCCCTATCGCTGGGGATGTCACCATATGCAAATCATCATCTGCAACGTTCCACCCAAGATTCACCCTATGATGCTAGTATAACAGCGGCCTGTAATAAAATCTACGATGGAGCCTACAAACAAGACTGCCTAAAAGGTGTGAATTCAATTGGTGACACAAATGGCTACAAGGATATATGGAATACGAGTGCGAATGGTAGCGGTGGAGCGGGTGGAGGTGGCGGTGGTGGTGGCAGTGGTACCGCCGGCAATGGAAGTGGCACAGCAAGTGGGGCCGGTCAAAATAGTTCGATACCAGTACGACCATCGGCGTGTACACCAGATTCAAGAGTTGGTGGCTACCTGGATACATCTGGTGGTAGTCCGGTTAGCCATCGTGGTGGTGGTTCAGCAGCGAGCGCTGTTGCAGCGGGCAGTGCATGGAATGCGAATTGTACAATTTCGGGAGCTGCTGCTGCACAAACTGCGGCAAGTAGTTTACATCAAGCTAGCAATCACACATTTTACCCATGGATGGCTATAGCAGGTGAGTACCTATACAAAGCAAAAAAAAAACCGAAACGATACATATCCTATTTGAATTGAGGGTAATACCTCCTAACAAGTGGTAGGCAAAATACTAGAAGGACAATAAGGGAGGGCTGGGATGGGGGCATGATCAAGATCAATCAAATTACTGCGCTTCAAGCATAATTCAAGTTGACTGCAAACTACTGGTTTGCGGTTAAATCAATTATCGTCGGAGGTTACTCTTTACATGGGGGTAACCTACACAGGTATGTAGTTACCCATTGCGATGTTATGATTGCAAAGTTTATCACTCGAATAAGTGTGCGCTCCGGCAGTAAAGTAGTAATTTGCTGAAGATGTTTTGCATTTTTACATGATGCTATGGATGCCGAGGTTAATGATTTGCCAACCTAACCTGTGGTTGGATTTTTATGTTTTAGGGAGTTGCGTGCTAGTTGGTGTTTATTTTGCAATCTTTTCAGTCAGATTAGAAAATAGACATAATTAAGGGCACATATACTCGTATATACTTATTAAATGTTTATCGGAGAGTAGATTGGATAAAACTTAAACTCATTATAATCTTATGTTTTTTCTAAAAATAACAAAGAAAGACGATCTTATCTATCAGACGCATGCTGCAATGAACTCCATTAAAGAATTTATTCAATCGGTACTTATTCAAGTCTTCCAAGTCCCTTAGTCTCTTGTAGAAATTCATCGTCTTAAAATATCATGAAGTCGGCATGCTGAACTCGAAAAAATTATTTAGTCAACTAATATTTACCATGCCTTACATATGTACATAGGTAGAGCAAGGGTCGAAAAAGTCTTGAAATTTATTTTGGAAAATATATCACTTTGCTACTCTTAGTGCCTCATCTGTTTAGAGGACATGGCCAGGTCAAGCTTTCAAACAAATACAATTTAGGATTCTGGCACAAATTTGACTCTAACTCTAACTCAGAATTAAATGCCGTAAGTGTCAACTCTAATATAAGAACAAGTTTGTGTACTGTACCTACTATCGAATCAACTTTTTATTTATACCAAAATATTTGGCTTTGTAGCAAGTGTTATATACTACTAAATTTATGACGAACTACGTATGATAACCCCGTCGGTAACAAAGAAAATGGAGTATCTTCTCTAATATTCTGTTGAATCTAAGATGATGAATAGTTCTGTTGAATAGAGGTTGAATCTAAGAGGATGAATCGTAGAATAGTATAGTAGTTTTTTTCTCAGAACTTCTATTTCAAAGAAGATTGATAAAAACAAACTTACACGATATTTTGTTTGGCATCTAGTGGACTAGAGATTCTAGTAGTAAGCCTGTAGTATCAGAATATTTCATTTTAGAATCTATTAAGTTTAAGAGGGTTTTAGATATTTTTTAGGCTAATGGATGTTTTAGGTTGAAGTGGATGTCAAAAAAAATGTACTTGCTGATTTTGCACTATCTCACCACGTCGGATTTTTCAAATATGTATCTCCAAACAGTGGAAATAAAATTTACTAAAGATAAATACAGTAACTCATACATAGTTATTTTTCGATTCATACCACAATGTTAAATAAAATCTAGTAGTCAAACAAAATTGAACAAAATAATGTCTAGGTGTCAGCAGTTTTTATATTAACTTTTCACTAAGGAGGTTTATCTCCTGTGAATTGTTTAATATTTGTAGCATTAAGTCTGTTTCAGCAGTTTTTTTTTCAAAGCTATGTTTCTTTTCACAAAAACCTTTACATTTCATTTTTCCCTTTCTTTGTATTATGGCCTCTTTGCACTTTTAAAAAAACATACTCTATACAAGTTACTAAATTTTCTTTTTAAGTCGATTTTAAAAAAACTGAAAAATACATCGGGACTGCTATTCCTAAATAATACTTTGGGCTCTTCCAGTAAGGAAAGATAATTATATAAAACCAACATAGTAGACGATAAAATATATTTTCAAGACACTTAAATAGGTTAGTTCCACCACCTTGTATTAATACCATGATGAGTTGCATATGTCCATCCGCCCCAAGATTGCTTGTCTTCCATGTCAATATGTTTAATAATGTATTATATTCGACCCGTTTTCTGATTAAAAATCTTAAAATAATTGTGGTTAAGAAGATAAGGAATTTGGCGAAGCTAGTCTTTAGTTTATGTAATAAATGTACGAAGTTTAACTTGATGAATGTCAATCATAACAGATACATGCAAATACAGATGCAGATACAATAAAAAAATTATGAGGTTTTTATAAAAATAGTTAATATGTGGCCAACTAAGTAGACAGAATATTCTTAAAAATTATTTTATTTAACTTTTGTCTAAATTTATACAAAGTCGTATCTTGCCGGTCATCCAAACTTTAGTACAGTACAGACCGGAAGTTTAAAAAAATAGAAAATAGTATACCATGTCGAAACATAGAGTTTGCATAAACTTTTGTTTAAGTTTTCCAATACATTGTGGTATGACTGAATTTACCTCGTAGCTAAGGCGAGTTCTTTAAGCCTTATTGTTATATGTTTTTGATTTCAAAGAATTATAACTCCCAAAAAAAAAAATCATGTTCACATCATGTCTACATTTTTCATGTGAATACCTTTCCAATTGGAATGAATATACATATATGTAGGTTAATTCGAAATATAAGTATACTTAACTTGTTCGATAGAGCCACATATCTTCTCAATTCATAGACCCAATAAAACTGCTTACTAATGAG
Source organism: Xylota sylvarum (assembly GCA_905220385.1). NCBI lineage: Eukaryota > Metazoa > Arthropoda > Insecta > Diptera > Syrphidae > Xylota > Xylota sylvarum. Next base: position 46,485,293 of record LR999958.1, read on the forward strand.
AAACTGTCGTTGAAGTCAATTTTAATAATATACCCAAGCAATATAGCCTCAAGCCATCTAAATCACTTAGCTCTGTTAGACGATCTACATGAAGTAGAATAGTTAAATAGGAGAAAATTCTTAAACTAGGAAGTTTGCTCTTAAGAATTACCATAGGAATAATGTCAAGACTTGAAACTGCACATACTGCGATAATTCACAAACGATTTCATGCAGATTTAATACGAATTAAAGGCAAACTATTATCATATTATCAGAGGAAGTAAAGTAACTTGTTCCATCACATAAAATAAAATCGATGTATCATACATATGTAGGTATGCCCAATATTCATAACTAAAACTCACTAATAACAAAAGTTTGAGACAGACTCTTGTAAATAATTAATTCTAACTTATGTAAGGTGGGCCATCTGTGGTTGGATTTTTAAAATGGCTATAAAAAACACAATGACAAACGCTGGCTTGGCAATAGGCCATCCTATCAATACAATTTTTCAATACATTTTCTATGGTTTCAGTCCCTATTTCACAAATAACTTGACCAATATTGTTATTGAGTGCCTGAATCGTCTCTGGATTGTTCGTATAGCCCCATCTAGAACCATAGCTCGCCCAAGTCCAAATCCTCAATTTCTGGCCATAAAAAAATCGGTTAACATGCTTTGGTAGCACTCTCCACTGACTGCAACGTTTCTTTATCTCGAAAGAAACATGGGCCAATAATGCCCTCACTTCAGAAACCTGTAAAAAGCTGCAATATATTCCGTTGAGCGCACAGGACGAACACGGGAATATGTTCGGTTATCAATCAGCAAACCAGTCTCACGAACTTTCATCATAAGCTTTCGTACACCTTCGGCTTTACAGCATCCGCTTTGGAAGTAATTTTGAAATATTTCCAAACGTTGTTCAAAGTTAAATCGATCTATTTCGTACCGCTAAAATATAATACTGAGTTTCTGTCAATTTTTTTGAGCGCACAAGAGCTTTCAGTGTCAAAATAACATATGATTCGAAAAGAAACCAACAGATGGCCCACACTATACATATAATACATCAGAATCGCACAAATGATCAAAATTTCAATTCAGAGAAAATTAAAAGGATCTGCGTTAGTTATTGAAGAAAATATTAAACCAATCATAAATCTCTCTATTTTGTATCAAAGACGAACAATGTTTTTTTTTAAGAACTACCTTCTAAGACCTCTTCGTATTATATGGTCTTCCGGTTGCTTGGAATTTAGGGCACACCTACCCCAGTTTGATTTTCTATTATGTTTTGGATTCTGAATTATTTTTTATCCTTACTTCTCTCAAAGCCATTATTTCCATTTTGAAAGACAAAAAATTAAATATTTTAATTTTGTTTGTTAAAATACTTACTGACTAGTATAAAAAAAAGTACAATTTGAGGAAAAATAACTCAAAAATATTGAGACAAGTGACAGAAGTGAAATGGATTGTGAGGTGTAGCAACAGGGATACCAGAAAAGTGTGGTAACAAATGATGTCAAATTCATTTAATTTTTTATTGTTTTATGCTTAAGGAATAGGTAAAATAAAGTTAATAATTCACATTTAGAAGCACTAGATTAAATACCTAGTGAGGTTATAGTTTAAGACGCTTGTAAAATTTTTCGAGCACATATGGATAGTTCTGACAGCATTAAGAGCCTAAAGCATAGCTTAGGTAAAAATCTGGCTTGTTTAGGGTATTTTCATCGGTCCTAATTTTTTGTTAATGTTGCAATAAGAGTGTTCAAAGTCATACAGAATTAGACATACAGCAAGGTCTCAAAGAAAATTTGTCTTAATATAGGTACATACATTGGATAAGCATGATAGTATCTTTATACGTACATATGTGTCTGAACTAATTTTATTTAATGCTTTATAGTTCATAACCACTTTAAAATGTAGGCGTGTAGTAATTTTGTCATATACATATGTACGATCGATCCAAGGTTTGTCTTTCCCAATTTAATTTTTCGCTCTACTTGAAGCTAAAACATAAGACAACGTAAATACTATTATCGTCTTCCTATCCAGGTACGAAGGTCCTGGATCTTCTGCTTTTCCTTCCAATATCAATCTCTTCACTCCTTTCATTTCCTTACAAAATCCACTTTTAACCCACGAAAGAATAAAATTTCACCCATACACGGAAGTGTTTTGCCGTCGGTATTACATATTTCTCACTAAAAAAAGATCTCACAAACAAAAGAATATTTCATAAAAAAAAAAATCATAACAAAAAACATGAACAGCCTTAAAGGGTTCCTCAACCAATCGATTTCATTGACAAAACTCCAAAGAAAACAGGATAAAAAAAAAAAGGAGAAAGAATTCAACCCAAATACCCTAAAGACAATGGAGACATAAAACATCTGCATTTAGCCACAGTATTATCACAAAATGCACGAAGCAGTTCAACAGAGAAGCCAATCGCTCTCTCTCACCCTCGATGGTTCTATACATGGTCCTATATACGAACAAATAAGTACCAAACACTAACATAATTGGTATGTCACAGTTGGGGGCAAATGCAATCTTATTGTGCCCCTTTAGATACAATGTATCTGAACTCTACTGATTTTTCTTTCGCTTCGTTGAAATGACCCACAAATTGCTTCTACATCAGACATACATATGCTAGTCCCCCCATCCTTTGGCAAACATTTTGTGTAATTATTCATTTTTGATTATAAAATTCGAATAAAAGTCGTTTAAATGACCCCACAATTGATAGTGGTTGGACGTTATACTACAAACAAATGTCATTTATACTTGATTTCCTATAAGCATATATTTATTATTCTTTATTTTTATGCGTGGAATTCATTAGATGTGATTTATTCAGTTCGAATCGATCTATGCTTAGTCTTATCAGCTACAGGCAAATGACTACAACAACAACCAAATAGAAATGTTGTAGAAAAATTGTTGAATTTATGATGAGGCGAGAGAGATATAGTTCGTCTTAAAAGTTATTTCGTATTAAATTAAATCAAAAAACATTAATTATTCAACACCTTTGGGAGGAGAGTTTATTATTGTTGCTGCACGGTGTCACCATCGTAGACGCATATATTTTAAAAAAAAAAAACGAAGAAAATTTAGAACAAATTTGCGAGATGAATAAAAAAGAAAATGTGGAAAATAAATTAAAAATAACAGCACATGGAAAACAAATGAAATGAGGAGAAAAACCGATTAAGTGGGTGGTCTTGGTCGGCGGAGCTAATAATTTAATTTCGTGTTAAATTATTAAGAGTTTTGTATTATTATTTTTTTTTTGTTTTGTTTTATTTTGACGAATCCAATGGGGATTAATGGAATTTTATCGCGCGATTTGATTTATACCAGCGATGAGGACTGAGGTCACTAATATCGTTTTCTTATCTGAGCTGTTATACACATTTCAGATACACGTATCTACATATAGTGGATACAGATTTTTTTTGTTTCAAAACTCTGTGTGGCATTGAAGACTACTTGTAAAAAAGCGCAAAAAGGAAAAACTACACGTAAAGCTGCTTCTGCTAGGTTGCTGAGGATGCTGTTTGCCACCAGACTGTCCACGATGACGATGATGATGATGATGCTGCTGATGTATATTATATGGATTTTTAGAGGATCGATGAATCGAGCTTAAGATTATCGAAGAATTTCACATTCATCTTCGTCTTTGTTTTTTGTTGATGCGTATCTTAACATACATACGATTAATTGTTGAGTTCTAAAACTTGTTCAGAAAACGGAACAAAACCTCGGAACACTGATAGAGTGTTAAAAAAAAAGCAAAACACAAGGAAGAAATATGTAAAATCAGACTACTTGTGGTAATAAAACAAAAAAAAAAAAGGCAACGAAGAAAAAACGAATCAGCTTTAGCGAGACTGTGCCGCTTGCGTGTTACGAACGCCTGTTAAGCGGTCTTCGTATGAGGCCCAAAGATTCAATGCGCCGCCGCGCTGTGTATGCAGTCAATTGATTGTGATAGTAATGAGGAATTGCAAGGTGAATTGATATGATTAATTGCTTGAACTGGTTACCGAGTAATACAGGGTGATAATAAGATAATATTTACTATAGATACTTAGAATAGAATTTGCGCATTTTTTGATTTGATTTAAGCTAATAGAATTCTCTTTTCAAATTGATATACTACTAAGACGAAACACAAAAAATCTGCATATCGCTAAAAGCGACTTAATTTTGAATTTCATTTGCAGCTATGAAAGCAACCGAGTCTTTTTTAGCAATTTCCATCAAGTTATACTACAGCCAATAGGTTAAAAAAATTCTCCTCGTGTCAAGTCAACACTATCAAGAATTTAAAATCTTCATATCTTCAGACACCCAGGTAGCACTTCGGAAGGCTTACAGCAAAGTCATGAATTATTTAGTACTGTCTTAACTATCTTTCAGACCAAGTATCATCTTCATCGGGATACCAGCATACAAGCGTTTCAATAATAGTTAACTCTAGAGAAACACAATAAGAAGTGTATAACTATACTGACTGTTGGACTAAATCTAAGGGTCTGAACCATGTTAAATTCAAAAAATTATTGCTAGACCTTTACAGACAAAAACTGAGGAACTCAACTAGCTATCTGACAGAATGTCGTTCATATAGACACGGTTTGAATACGATGGTTCCTGAATCAGATGCGACTTGGGTTGTTATAAGGCAGAAAAGGACCCTGCGGGCATTTTGATTTCAGCGACTTTATCGTTTGTTTTTTAGTCAATCTAACTTAATTAATTTATATTGGCTACCAGGAAGTCAATCTCAAGAGTTAATTGCTTCGGAGACTATGTATTTTGTTTCCGAATAGACTTGTCTGTTTAGAGTCGAAGTTAGGAAAGAAACAATCAAGATAGAAAAATTGGAGTATCTGTGTCTATTGTATCAGTTAGTTTTATACTTTAATTCATTAAAGAACAGTGGAGGAATAAATAACTCTTTTCATTCGGCCTTAACATTGAATTCGTCTGGTGCCCAGGGTCTTCGGTGTAGTGGCTTGTTTCTAAATACATATAATCGGTCTTCCAGTGTCCTCAAAACTTCCATTCAAAATAAAACTGGCTATAAACGTAATGTAATTTTTAAAGCGAAAGTATGATTTTTTTTAATATGATTTCCAAATGTTTATGTTTACTTTTGCAAAGCTTCACCATATTTATTGAGTGAGCACCTTAAATTGTACCTACTCCACCAATCCACCAGTCATATCGACCATCGTATAGTCGATGATATTCACTACACATTCATACCGAAATGAACGAAATCCAAGGCTTCAAATTCCTACCGAATTTCGTTACATCGGCTTTTCCAACCTTACGAAAGATCGAATTAGAAGTCTTCGTCACTACAATGTGTTTCACGTCCTTATATGAGAGTGAAGATAGACACGAATACACGTGGTGTACTTAATCAAATGGATTTCTAAAGATTCATGATACTAAACACCCTACTAATCTGATTCTATGAATATTCTTTTCAGCGAAACTTAGGTCTAAAACGATATTTTTGATGTGGTTTCACAAAGTCTGTACTTATCTTTGCACAATCCCTTCCTTGACATCCTTCCTTCATTGACATCTGCCTTGTAAATATGATTAGACTTCTAGAAGGTTTCGAAAGATATTTTAGCACATCGATCTATCATAGTAAAGTGATGAAAATTAGTTCCATAGAGCACCCTATATTTTAAACAAAAAAAAATCAGATCAGGTTAAAATTTTTGTCGAAATTAAAAAAATTTAAAAACAGACAAGCGCATTAAAAGATTTCCTAAAAAGGCCAATGGTTGATACTATCCAGAATGCATCATACTATCGGTATGACGTAAAGGTCTGACACCATTATGCATAGGCAAGCCAGAATATTAATAGCTCTCGAAGAACTGTCAGAGAAATATATTTTGAGCGTCATTTTACAAAATGGCTGCCCGAATACATTGTACTAACAATCAGCTGTCTTGAATGGGAACTGTTCTAATCCTGACTTAGTATATATTCCTTGAGCTAAACATAAGCAGAGTGTATATACGAACTCAATTCGTAAGGAATCTTTGACTAGCAGATAGTGTCCTTATAGTTGCTTTAGATACAGTGAGTCGGAGTCAAAGTTTTTAGATCACTCATTATACTGAATAAGGTTACTGTGCTTTTGTTAGTGGTTTTCGGGATTGCTCTCCATTAGAATACGCATCTCCGTATATTAATATTAATCTGACTACAGTAGTATATGAATGCGTCAGATCTTTGACAATTTAATTCGTGTGGATTTTGTTTATATATATTTGCATATATTGCATTTCGCTTCATTTTAGGTTAAATGAATAGTACTAAGTCTTTTTTTTACAGCAAAAAGATATTTCCGCCTACTATTCATAATAGTATTGACTTCCTTTTTTGTTGTATGAAGGACTGGCTCAATCAGTCAGTCCAATATAGGTACTAACTAGGAAAAGAAATTTCCCCCACGACTTGGGGACCTGGATAAGTACAGTTGTGACTTCTAGTTCTGTTTTTTTTTCTTCCGTCAGTAAGTTATGTTATTTATTTCTATAAGTCAACTCAACTACATGAGTAAACAAAAAAAAATGTCTTTACTGATTGATTTTATAGCACCTTTCTAATTAAGTTATTCCAACCAGAACCACTTAACCACTAGTCTGATTGGAACTGGATTTTCTAATGAGAGCCTGTCCGCCAAATTATCCCAATTTGCAACTGTCTGCTTCCAATTTGACCTACATATAAATTTCCATTACGTAAGATCTGATGCATACACCTATTAATTCTTACCTGTGCTCAACACTCATCTCCGGGTATTCCAATATACAATAGGCGAAATCAAGTTGGACAACCTGAGTTAGTACCATGGTCTGCTACTTACTTTTTACTTCGTTTTGACTCAATTCGCCGCACGTACAAGGTTCCTTTTGGTTGAATATCATATTTTTTTGTTTTTTTTTTTGTATTGGAAGGTAAGGAGAAAATATGCCTACCTAGAGCGGAGGGGAAAGGTATGTACGTATCTGCAAAGGGGAAGGAAAATCTTCTCTTTCATATTTTTTGTTTTTTTTTTTAAATTGCAAAAAACTTTATGTGCATTTCGATTGTACACGCAGTCCGAGAAGTTCGCATATAAATTAAAAATTTCATACGCACACGATTTCCGCCAATAATTCATTCAAATTTTCCCACTTCATTCCTTCGGTGGAGGCCTGCTCCATCTATTCTGTGGCCACCACCACCGCTGCTGCTGCTGCTGCTGATGGTGCTGCCGTCCTTTAACAGCCTGTTGGGTCTGTGTATGCCTTTTGCTTCGGATTTTATTATTAATTTTTACATTTTTTTTTTTTTTATTTTATTTTTTACGCGCAATCTGAAAAGATGCAGAAAGAGAATTCCTCTTAACACACTCGGGAGGAGAAGAAAATAATAATAAAAAAAAAAAATCCATTGAGATTGGCCAAAGGAAGGCGACGATAATGATGGTGAAAACGACGAGCAAATCCTGTGCAACACAGAGAGATACACTCGTAGTTCGAGGTGGTGATGATGCTGCTACTACCAAACTGCACATTCGATGCGATCCCCCACACTATATTATCGTGAAATTCCAAAGTTTTGACAGTTGGCTTGCATTCAAATTAAATTTTACATCAAAATGAAAAGAAAAAGTGATGGAAGGGGTTACGCTGCGTAATGAGAAATGAAAATTTCCAAAAGAGTATCTATGTATCTATAGCTGTGTTCCGTGATATGCATACGCTCTCGCGCGCGCAAAAAATAAAAGAAACAAACAACTGAACCTTGAAAACTGTCAAAAAGTGAAGCAATAAAATTGTTTAAAATCAAACAGGCAATAAAAACATACAAAAAGTGGAAAAACAAAAAAAAAAAACACTCACCAGCGAAATACACAAAGATTCACGCTACAGTACACCCACATTTTTTTGTTGTTATAAGAGGAAAAATGAAAAAAATAATACAAAGCAAGACAGAAAACAACAACAAAAGTTGGTTTTTTTTTTATGTTTTTGTTTAAAAAAGAAAATACTTGTGTTGGGCACATGGCATATTCAAATGTACAACAATACCACAACTATATATCGGCAAATACTCTTGTGTCGCAAAATTAAATACATACGTATATATTTTACCCTCTTTGCCCTCATTGTGTACGTATTTATTAATATCACATATTTGATCTCCTTGTTGCTTACTTCAATAAATATTCACAACACCTCAGTGTTTTGTTAATTAATTTGTTTTTCCTTATTATTTCGGTGGTGAATGTGAAGTGAAATTTCATGTAGTTTTTATTTTGTTTTGTTTTCTTTGGTTGTGCATTATTTTTGTCGAAAGGGGTTGTTGATTGTGGGGCGGTTGTAATTAATTTTATTTTATTAAAAGAATTTTAAACGTTTAATCATTGTCACCATCTGAACAAGTATTAAACGAGAGAACTGCTACTTCAGTTAATGTGTTGAGTGAATTGATTGCTCCGTTTTTTTTTGTGTACAAAGTAGTCTAGATGCTGGTTCTAGAATTTGATTATTCCTCAAGTCTTTATAAAATTATATCAGAAAGGGGATTAAGAATTTGGGCTGATTCAATTTATAGCAGAAGACATTGTCGACAATTTCGTGCAGTGTACTCTAGTCTTACAGATACTTCTGAAGATACTTTATGTACAGTCGTCGTTAGACAGCTTTTACATTTTTGGTAGAGTATGAATATTTCTTTGTCAAATGGCTGTTTTTTTTTGTCTTAATTCTATGTATGTTAAGAAGGCCACATATAAAAATAAGAGACTAGAGCCAGTTTGCTAGTGAAATCCATTTGCATATTGAATTCTTTTCATTTGAGTTTTTTTTTTACCTTGCATCCACCCGCTGAAGCGTACTACTTCCCGCAGTTGCATTGTTCGATATGGCTCATTAATTACCTATCTTAAGTTATTGAAACAACGTTTGACTCATGCAACCTATTTAGGTTGTATATTCCCTAATCACTGAGTCTCCAAGTTGATCGGTGCGCCTTTTAACTTGAAGATTGGGTTTGTCATATGAGAGGAGACGAAATCATTTTCGGAATAGAGGGTAAAGCGTAGCAGATGCTTTTAAAAGTTTTTCTAATATGCAATACATGTATGTAAGTATATAAGTACATATATGTACAAGTAGAATTACGCTGAGATTTCTGATATCCCTTGTAAAAAATGTTGTAAAATGCGAGTTTTGCAAAATGATTTCAAACATTTTTACATTTACTGTTTCTATCCTTGCGGAAAAATATAAACCCTCCAATGTGATGATATAGCTGCGAACTGAATATCCGGAACCTTTGACTTACTTTGAAACATACCTTTAAAATATATAATACATATATATATATCTCTTGAATAGTTTTTGATTTTTTTAAAGACCGCACAGAAAAATTTTGAAGGTCTTTTTGAGCGTATGCAATTTACGTTTGGGGACTGATATTTGGTTTACATGACTTCTATATGATGTACAATTCTCCTCCATCTTTGTTGATCCTAGGCACGTTTTTTTAATTTTTTTTAGACCCAAATCTCTAACATCTGCCGATCACTTGGTCTTCCTACCGGAGGTTCAGTCTTTCTTGTCGTCTCGAACATGGACGCGGGACTCCGATGGTTCACATCTCGGTACAGCTGACAAAGTCAGCGTTTGTATCTTCTCTTCCATTCGCTTCGTCTCTTCTAGCGGACATACCGGTAATCGTATAGTTGTTCATACCAAAATGAACAATCTCCACCTGTACACACTTTTGAATAACTCTGACTTGTAAAAATTACTAAACTTCCAAAAGGTTTCGAAATATATTTCTTACTTTATCAGAGTAAAGCAATGCAAAATTGCTTTACTTTAACACCTCATATCTTTTAAATAGATAAATAAGTTCCAGGTCAAAAGACTACGTAGTCGAAAAAAAATAGTCACTCCTGCATTAAGAGTTTTCATAACTAAAGGCTGATGATAGCGGAATGCATGATGGTTTCCGCATGTTTTTAAGGTCCGTCGCCATTATGGTTAGGCAAGCCAGAAAATGAATGGCTCTCACAAAAAAAAAAAGATTCCATTTTGGGCGCCATTGTACAAAATGTCTGCCCGAATAAACTGTTAGATCTTGAGTTTCAGTAGTTGTTTGGTAGAATAAACAAAGTTGTATTGAATGGAGACTTTTCTAATCCTAATTTATCTAATCCTTCTTACTTACTGGACCAAATATTTGACGAAGAGATTTTTCGGTTATAAGATGCCCTGCTTATCACCTAGCTCAAGGCATCATACAAGAAGACTGTAAAAAATTTGGGCCTCATTTGTTGCACCAAAGCGAAAAAGATATGATGTCTATAGTCGATCTTTATCGAATCTCCGGGGGATGTAAAATCCCCAACTACTTTAAAGATTTAGTTATCAAAAGTAACGTTTTGTCCTAGCAAATACTTGCTTTTGAATTGGATTACTTCAAGACCTCAACTCATTTTGCCTCTTGCGATGCAACTTTAATATGGCTCTCGGTTTAAAATTTGGAAGCTAGACTGGTATTAGTGAAAGAAGACAGGTTAAGAAGTTTAATAGGATTGTAAGTGTAGCGTAAGACCACGCCCATTCTTTGGGTCGTTCTATCAGAAGAAAAAAAAATTCTTTGCGGTGATGGTTAAATTTTTTTTTGGAATACGCATGTCATTAAAAACCCTCAGTTTTGACAGCAAATGTTGAAACCATTTTCGTTTACACCAAATGTTTTTCTAATGAAATCTTTGCCTTCTAGTAAAGTGGACCTAGTAGGTACCTATCTATATTTTTTTTTGTTTCAAAATATTGCAATAACACTTTAGTGACATGTGGTGTAGGTAATATACATACAAAAGTCTTTGGTTTGTATGAAATAGTTTGTGTTTTAGTTCTTTTTAACTTGACAATTTCAGGGAGTTATTATTGATGTGATAAGGAGGGTTTTGAAGGTAGCTAACGCAATGTTAGCTATTGTATCCCTATTTAGTTCGTAATCCTTACTATCAGATTCAAAAAAGAAGAGTTCGCAATTCGCTTTAAGTTATGTAATTACTCATATGCCAATGTGGCATTTAAAGTGTAGCAGACTTTTCATAAATAATACTAAGTTTAGGACTATGAAACGACAATCTTAAATAATGGCAAGACGTATTTGCTGAAGTTGACGATCGTTGGTACAGCCTTTGTTACTACAGAAGCAAAAAGCCATGTGCTACGTAACATAAGATAACTCATTTACAAAATATGATTATGTCGTTAAGTCTATCTTTTCATTTGAGCAGTTTCATTCCAATAGAGATCAATATCTCTCCTCTTGTCATGACTACCTACAAAAGTTACAAATCCTTCTTTAACACAACAACTGGTTAATGCATGTGTGGTTAGGTCAAGAATATAAAAGATTTAAAGATTCAATATATATATACCAAACTACCAAATATGTCAAAGTTAAGACCAAAGATTTCTTAGTTCGAGGGATTTAGATAAAAATAGAGATATGTATCTTTAATTATCGGTTAAACGGCGTTTAGATCTACAGAGCTGTTTTTTTTATGAGTACAATGGTTACCGCATCCATTTTTATTAGGTATGCCTTATTTTGCTATCGAGTTCAATGCTACATGTTTTTTCTTGTCGATTCAAAGCTGGATATCATATTAAGAACAACTTTCTTACTTAAAAAAAAAAAAAACTAAGGATCATTATATGAGTATCAATTTATGTTTCCACTTCCTTCTTTTATCCAATTTTATCATCAAGTATTCGAGAACCAATTTCAATAAACAAATCTAAAAAAAAGTTACCAAAAGATCAGTGACCGGCTTTCGGTTACTTTTCATCAACAAAAACAAAACATGACATAATGTTTTCTCAATATCTCATATACCAGATAAAGCTTTCGAATTTTTGCTTTCCAATAACAAAGTGAAATCATAATAATATTCTAGATACAGGGAGTGGCATTTTCTCCATCAAGGTGTTACATTTTCTTTCAAATATTACCTCTTTAAGTCAATTTGGTTCAACATAGTTATCCATTTCTGTTTGGGGACTAATAAAATTATGCTAAAAACTCACAAGTCACACATAGTTTAATATGAATCGAAATAAATTTTATGCAACCCAACTTCTCGATCAATTCACTGATTTTCAATGAACTTCACAAATGTGTCTTTCTTCATCTAATTTATGGGCTCATTGAAATAAATCCCGTTTTTCTCTCCAAGTCATATGAATATTTATAGATCATGCCACCAGCTACTGCTGATCGTGACGTAAACTCAAAAAACTAACAAAACAAGTAGAAAAAAAAAAAAGAATAACGTTTGCATAAAAGTCTCAAAGTTATACTAAGTGTAGCTACCTATAAAACAAATACTAATTAGTTAATTATGTAAATTTTTATTGGATGAAACCAAGAACAACAAATTTTTCTATTTTCCATATTATTATTTTTTTTAAACAAAAGAAAAACTATATGTATATGTTCTTTCAACCATAATGACATAAAGTGCTCATTCATCATTGTAAAAATCATTTTAATAGCTACTTAATAGGTGTAGATACATATATTCGAGAAGAGAATACCCATCGAGTTTGCTATGACTGTGAAGAGTTTAGCTTAGTTGAAGCACCATTGAAAAGCCGCGCATACTAAAACAAATACGAATGGAAAAAATAAAATAAATAAAATGCATAAATGAAGATTATGAAAAAACAAAAAAAAAAAAAAATACAAACAGATACTCTCATACTCACTCACCCAGTCCGACTTCAATCTCTATTGGGACCGCAGTGCTTCTTCGTCGGTGGTAGCTTCTTTTTTCTTCTTCTTTTGTTTTTTGCTTACCTTGTTGTTGTTGTAATTAATGTGAGAAATTTTTAATTTATAAGTTTCTCGTGCTATCTTATGATCTTGTGCGCTTACATATATACACACATATTGAATGGAATTATTTAAATCGAAGATGAAAGAAATTGGATGGAGAAATCGAACAAATCTGCGGTAAAGAGTGAAGCTTATGGGGTATCTACATGCGTTGTTGTGAATTAATTTGTTAAAAGTTGTCATTACCTTATGAGTACTATTGATGAGGTTTAAGAAATCCTAAGAATTATTATTGAATATTTTAAATCATTGGGGATAGGTACCCATTTATTGGTGTGATATGTCATCAGATGTTGCCTTACTAATATGAAACAAATTGCTGTATACACAATTCGCAGCTCAATATGGCACAACGAAATGCCTACATTCTTTGGCAAAACAAGCTTTAAATCATTGTCTTTAAGGCTTTTAAGTCATTACCGATAAAAATACCCATAAATCTTAGTTCGATTCTTTTTGCCTCCAAAGGAATCTTTCTCTCTGTTTTTAGTGTGTCCCTCTTCGTGTTCATCCTTGAACAAGTATCTGCATTTGTTTTTTTTTTGTTTTTTTGGGAGAAAAATGAGAATGAAAAAAAAAATCAATTTCTGGAATTACATCATGATGAATTAGTTTCGCATTAATTTATTGCAAATTAGTCGTGCCCACACAGAAAAATAAACCTCAACACCATCGATACCCATCTCGGTATGGGAATATGTCTTTTTTTTTGGTTTCGAGTGACCTTGAAAATACTTGTCATGATGTTTAATTTGGTGTACCTGTCATAAAGAATATTGAGTCACGTTATGCAATTATATTTTGAACGTCAGGTTTTTACCGGAAACCTCTCTTTCTCTCTTTTATGTGTAAATTATCCTGATGGGCATAATGATTATTGTCTTGCATTATACTTTCATTTGTGGTATACACGTACCGAAAGATGAACCGTCATAAAATCCACATTGACCATATAGACAATGGTGTGTGAAAATAATCATTACATACTACACAAATTGTATCTAAAATGTTTTGCAATTCAAGGACATTTACAGTCAAAATTGCTAGACAGACGATTATCATTGCCTTGGGAATAGAGTGCTAAGTGCATGGACAAAATGAGGTATGGGTATGGATATGTGTGCATTCGAGACATGGTGGCATATTTTTGTCACTAAAAGTTGGAATGGTACTGCACATTGATGTAGACATATAAATGTTACTCTGGACGTCATCATATTGTATGCAGTTACACTGAAAAAAATTAAATATTAAGCAGTCCTTCATGTTTCGTACAAAGTTGTTGCTAAAAAGTAGAGTACCTACCTAATATATTTTACGAAAATATACTTGACTCAGGGTGTAGTGCAATATATGTGAACATATTTATTTATTTTTTAAAATGGTGAGGCAAGTATCGTACTATAAAACTATTGGGCCGAATACGTGACTTTACGTAGCACCACTTATGTTGACGGCCATTTACACTGGCAGCCTACATATTACCATTTCTTTTTGGTTCTAAAAATGTTTCTTACAAAGTCAGAGTATATTTTCCCCGTAAACAAAGGCGAGACTTCTGCTATTCTTCCTAAATTTCTATCAAAAACTTTTAGAGTACTTTGAAAAAATCAAGTCTTCCTTGGCTTTAATGTGAGCTTTATTGAAAACCATACTTCGTCTTTAGGGCTTCATGAAGAACAATATAGATTACAACTAAAAATAATAGTGGTGAAAGTTACCACCCTTGCCGTAGGTAGGTAGGTAGGTAGTGTAGGGTTATGAGTTTCTAATAAGGCACTACGCGCCATAGTGGGCTCATCGTGATCCCTAGAGAGCCAATACGGTAACAAACCTAAATGTAAACCATCCTTTCCATCTATACAAAATTTTATTAAGTATCTCAAAAATTTGGTTCGCATACCAAACTTCTACTCTAAGTTGTCAAAGAAGTACTTTCTCATATGTTAAAGTCTACTCCGACCTATTCCTTGGCATTCACAGAGTAGATATGTGATGTCCTCCGAAACGTGAAGTTCACTACAGTATCTGCATATGTATATCCGTATTTGACAATCCCAATCTCAAGGTATGCCTGCTTTGAAGGCAATGACCAGAGAAAATCCCTACCGCTATTCTTAACCGCGACTTGCTTAGTTTCATTATTTCCACGGATTTTTTTCGATCTAACATAGGCCACAAGGCCTTAGACACGTTATGTCCTCTTAGGTTCGATCATTTCAGGTTAGCCTTATTTTTGATCCTATAGAACATAATTTTCTTACCTTTGTGGAAGTTCTGATCCTTTCTTGACCAGTAAGTCGGCCGTTTCGTTCACCACTATGTATATTGCAGTGTCAAGGTACCCAGCATAATATGACACGGTTCTGCCTACATAATGCCCTGAGCATTGTGCGGCAATTCAAATTTTATGTTGTTTGATTCTAACACCTTAAGCGCAGCCTGAGTATCAATGTACTTAGATGGCGATATTCTTGTCAGATATTGATCACATCTCTAGAATTTCCACAGCTTTGAGCACAGCTAGAACCTCTGGTTGGAACACACTACATGTATCTGGAAGTCTCAGAGCCACTTGCAGGTTTATGTCTCTGGAGTATATGTATACCTGAGCCTGTACCCTCACTGGTTCTAGATCCATCTGTACAAATTGTAATCTCACTTTGTTGAGAGACGACTTTCCTATGTCATTTCGGGTATATTACTTTCCGGTTATATTACTTCGTACGGTGTATCGAAGTCGAGGGTACCGAGTATATAGTACGATTCATCAGGGATATCGGAAAGTGATTCCCTAAGAATGGAGCTATGCCCCTCATTGTTGGACTTGAAGAACCCTACGTTAGTAAGCCGCAGCGCACTATTACCCGCCTGTAATTTTATTTGTAGGTCAAATGGTAAAAGATACAGAAACATCTCGACTGCAGATGTGAGCGTAGTGTACAGAGCACTGTTAATGGCAATTTAGGCTGTCCTTTGTACCTTGGCCAATGTATCTCGTGAATTCTTCATTATCGTGGCCTTTTACCATACAAGAGCCCCATATGTAAAGATGGGTCTGACATTCATAATATATAGCCAGTGGATTATTGCTGGTTTCAGGAACAACTTTTTCCCCGCTGTTCTCTTGGACAACTCCACCCCATTCAGCTTCGGTATGTCGAAAGGTGATATCGTGTATTTTCTGCTGAACAATACCAGATCTGTTTTGTCCGGGTTGACGTGAAGTCCGCAATATCTAGGGCATTTCCCAAGACAGTTAAGACCTGATTCCATCATTTCACTATGTCTATTTTATCTAAGAATTTTCCCTGAACTAATATAACTACGTCATCCGCAAACGCAGTGACGCCTACTCCTATGTTAGTTAGTTCCTTAAGTGTGCTATCAATGATTAGCACCTACGGACTACTTTATGATGATCCGGAAGGTGTTTTGTCAATGAAGGAGAATATCTGTCGGAAGCCAGCTTGTTTCACATCGCGAGTACTATTGTACGAGTACTATTCTTCTGTTTAGATACTTGTCCGATCTTAATACCAATGTTCCATTAGGAACTCCAACTGGAGATTTGCAAAATTGTCCGGTGTCATAATGGACCTATTCTGGCCTCAGTATGCCTGAGAAGCTATAGGTACCAACTTTTCTAGGAAATGAGTAAAAATGACAACCGAAGGGGTGGAAATAGCTGATTCCGTTAAATTCCATCAGGCATTTCTCCATTTACGGTGGTCTCTTAGTCACCTTAACCGGCACAGAACTAAATTCAGAGAGAATTTTTCTGAGTCTGTTACGAACTGCAAAATAATAGTTGTAAGCCAAAAATTGAAATTCTAAGGCCTCCCGTTGCCGGAGTGAATAAAAGAAAACTCTTGTACTCTCATTGCCGAAGGGAAACACCTTCGTGATACTGCAAGGATTTTCTTAATTACCCCTAAGCGTTGACTGCAATAGTATGTCACATTCAATTTCCATAAATCATACAACACCCATTCGCAGATACATTTCAGTCCAAATATGTATCTTTTTTTTATTATTCCGATTTCAAAATCGCACTCTGATTTACACGGTGATGAAACGTGAAGAAGGGCTCACCAAAACTAATGCCCTAACCCCGACAGAGAGAGAGAGGACCCACAAAGACCTCAAGAACTTAAATAACACTCTTTACGAAAGTGTGTAGCTGCGTGTACCATGAACACTGCTAAAGGAGGTAAAGAACAAAAAAAAAAAAAAGAACTTCAGATGCATATCGGCCACCAATGAATTATTAATAATAAATAAATCATTATTAAAATCAGATTTTCCCCATACTGGCTACACTGAAACGAACGATGTGTGTGTTGTACCGGTGATTTGTTGTTTTATAATGTTCTCATGGCGCACACTTGAATGGCCAAAAATGACAGACTTACTACGTGTGGTATAGGGGATTTAATTTTATTTTATTTTATTTATTTTTTTCGTTAAACTTTTTTTTCTGTATTTTGTTACCATATCTCTTTAGTTTGCCCTTTTTTTTTTTGTATCCATTCCCACTTTCGCTCGTGTGGTATGTTTGTATGCGGTTATTATGGTGGCTCAACGCACGAAAGTATATTTCTACCTCGGCGGCGGATAAAAAAAAAAAAAACATATTTTTAGCTCATATTTTGATGAACCGAAAATAATTGGGTCGAACTAAATTACAGTGCACAGAAGTAGCCGAGGTTAATTAATGGGGTGCGAGGGTTGACATGGACTTTATAATGTTCGCTGGATATATTGTTTAATTTTTTTATTTTGTTTCCATGCAATTAAAAGAGAAATTGATTTGCATTGTTAATTTATCAGACGTGTTTTTTTTTTTATTGTATGTAATGGATGGATTTTTTTTTTAAATCAAAGTTATGTTATTGCCAGGAACTTGCATTATGTATCTTAGTTGTATCTTTCATGGTCGGTGACCGCATAAATCTATTTTCAAATTCGAAATAAAGGAAATCCACTTGTGTATTGCATGCGCCATCGAATTGCGTGCCAACATAACAGGTGAGTGGAGGAAAAATTTCGTACATATAATTTTCCTGATTGTTGACATGCCTTTTTTAAAAGAGAACTAGAATGTGAATTTACTGATGTCTGACTGATATGAAGGGCTTTTACAATTACAATCACTTACCAGACTGGAATGAGGTGACAATTTTTTTTTCTTTGCGAAGAGATACATATGTATGTAGATACACTGAGAGAAGGAATAGGTGAATTGTCGAGGGAAGTATTTATAAAACTAGTCATGAAGCAAAATTTCTTAGACTCATTGTAGCTACTATTCCCGATTTGAAACTTAGGTGTTGTTTAGCTTGCCCTACTTTATGTTTGACTAATTAGTTAACTTGATCAACGAAGGTAATAGGATTGAGTTGATTAATCCATTTTTGGTGGCAAATAGGCGGATCACTGATTGCTCCACTTAAAGACCTAGGTATTGCATCATCTTTTGAATTTACCTAATAGAGTTTAGTTTCAAAAAAGTTATCTCGAATCTCTGCAGCTTTTCCTTAGCAGCTGTGACTTCTCTTTTCGTCCAGTACTTCTTCGTTACCCAGTTTTCTTCCATCCTGCCTGAAATGTTACACCCAGCGCCATTGTGGTAAACTGGCTAACCAAGAACTGCTTTCATTGTCACGGGCATATCAGAATGGATTTTTCTGGCTTATAGCTATTTATTCAAGACATGGTTTGGTAAGTTAATTGTAACTTTTGCATTCAATTCGGTACCATCGTCGACTAGTGTAAGGTACTGAAAATCTTCTACACTTTCGATCTGTTGCGCATCAAAAATATTGACAATTTGCAATTCAATACGTACTCCTGACTTTTGGAGAAGTTATATGTACATACATACATGTATGGTATTTTCTTCCCTGATTCCGCATAGGCTGTGACACTGAATGCCTCTTACCCAAGATTAGGAGTATTTCGTGCACTAACGTGGGCCACAATAGTGGTGATAATACTCCGCCTTGGGGGGTAACCCTGTACACCGACCTTCTGGTTAGACAGCTCAATATGGATAAGAGTGATTTTAAGCATTTGCTCGATCTGATAGTAAGGATAACTGTCAAAAAGTCAAGTAGATATAGCTTCTGTTTTGATATTGATATAAAGGAAGAACAACATAGTGAAATCCTTGTTCTCAAAAGATTTCTCAATGATTCCTACGATTTCGCTTCCGATACGCGTTTTGGGATATCGATAGGAGATTACTATCTAAATTTGTTCTAATGTGGACGTCAATCAGCCTTTCCAATGTCTTTGATAGAAAGAACGATAGGTTGATCGGGCGGATGCATGGAAGGTCTTACTAGCTTCCGGTATGAATACTACTTTGGCACCAGGATTTAGAGGTGTAGCCGAAGTTTAAACAATTCCTCTGGTACTGTAAATTGGACTCTCTTATGGTTCTCTACAGAATGTACTGTCTCTGTTTTACTACCAGGAAATGGGTGTCCATAAGAAGCTCTAAGGTTTCATTTATTGGACATAGTCCAGTTCCCATCCGGTTTTTTAATGCAACTAGGAATACTTGTAGATTTAGATAGGATCTTCCTAATCCATGAGAAGCTAGTCCTTGGATCCCATGGACCTGTTGCGCCAAATATTTGTATTTGCATGAGCCGAAGAATCTCCTTGGGGTCCCTAGCACCAAGAGGTATCCAGATTCTGGCGCTTGGCTAAGTGGGAACTTTGGCTTTATATACAGCCTTGAGTTCGGCGCCAGGCCACACAGCACCGATCTTCGAGATTGCCGACTAACGTGGGGTTAGCTAACAGTGCAAGAAGATGCCCGAAGATACTTGTGTCTTCAAAGGCCTCCAGCACTCCGCACTGATCCGTCTTTCGTCGTCACCCTGGTCAATGATACCAAAGATGAGAGATTCTTTGCAACTTCATTGAAGGACCGAGAAACCGGAATGGTGTTTTGTCCTGTGATCTGGGTCTCTTAGAGGCCGGGTCCATTCTCCCTTCAGATTTGATTGAGGGCCTTCCCCATTCGAGTTGACTCCTCTGCCTCAAATGGAATGGGGTCTTTCCTTTTTCGCATAGCAGGAGAGGAATGACCCGCCGAGCTCTCACAAAAGTATCCTTCCGAAATAGGTTGGCTACACTTATCGTCGTGAAGAGCTCTCGCCCAACTTGAAGACTTTGGCTTCTGAAGAAAGGAGAAATTAACTGGGATGAGGATGAGTGTAATCGCAATATGCTTCCTGGAATCATAGGGTCGTACTGAGTCGAAGAAGATGCCTGCTCAACTTGAAACTTAATAATTCGATCCAGTACGTCTATTATTTACTTTGTCTTAGAAGCTTCTTCAGCATTGCCACACAGTTAAAGACGACACAGTGTCATCTGTAAACTTTAAACAAAGCATATCGATATTGGACATAAGCTTCATTCAGTCTTATGAAGAATTACCTATTTCCCCCGTAAAATATGGCTCAAGAACTCAGTCCTATCTTCAGTGACTTCCTAAGTTTAATTGTCTAGCAGAAACTTGAACGAAACTTTTGGAAAAATGACAAAAGATACTTACAGTAGAGAGCATATTTTTAAGATCAGAAAAAAAAGCAAACCATAAGTATCCTTGTAGGTCAATGAATTTAAGATTCAAAGCAGTTCCTACCCAAGTCTTTCCACTAAAAATCACTTTCAGAACCATAAAAAAAAACCTCCATAAATCGGTTAATGGGTAAATGACATTATTAGCATTGAACTACAAACCCATAGATACTCCTTCAATTTCACAGATACACAAATGTTTTTTTTTCTTCTAGGTAGCATAGCATAAGTAGTAGTAGCATAGCATAAAGAAAATCTTTGGAAACGGGAAGAAACTCCTTCATTTAATGTCAATATAATGTTTCCCTAATGACTTTTCTGCGCTATCGCACATTTTCCGTTGTCACTGTCCACAAGCCATAACAAACTGTTATGCATATATCCCTCTTTAGAGACTAAACGAACCGGTCAAGTTTTTGAGTGTACAAAAGAAGAAACGAAACTTGTGACTGAAAGATATTGAAGCTGAAAGATAAATTTTTGCTCATCATATCCGTTTTGAAAGTTCTCGTCATATCTCTGTGCTGGAATATGTTTTAATTAAAAGATACAATTTAGCAATTATCACGATCTCTATGGAACGTTTTAAGCCCACCCACACATGTGCCAGACTGCAAAGACCACAAAGCACTAAATTTAATGTTTAATTTTACAAAAATCTACAAAAAAAAATTGTAAACATTTGTTCGGGCGCATAATAGTAAAAAGAATGACTACACACTGTCCACCCACCAAAAATAAAAAAGCGACTGGGGTGTGTGTACCACAGAGAGAACTTTCGGGGTAAAAATGAGTGTCTAAGGGATTTTCTCCAGGCACCCAGGGTGAATTGAAAACTGTGTGAAAATTACGTTTACACAGGCGCCAGTATTTAAATACACACGTGGTTTATCGCTGCCATTAAATCATTTTTTCTACTTTGGCTTGCCATACACTCTCTGCCATCGCAAAACGGCTGGGCAAATGTGTATCCTTTTTTCTTTTTGGTTTAACTAATATTTTTTTAAGTTTTGTATCTTTCGCTTAAAGTGTAAACTATCGTAAGAAAGGATTTTGTATACTTCTATTTTTTTTTCCTCCTTATATGTAATCACCGCCCAAAAGTGCCATCCAACTTTTCAAATCCTTCTTTCACTCTCTTCCTGGCAATGTTGTCCCTTCCACAACGTTTAGTGTTAAACAGCATTTAAAGGTACTTTAGATGAAAGAGTAGCTCTGTGTAGATGGTATATTCTAAGTGAGTACTGTGTTTGTTGACTGTTTGTACTACACACACACACACACACATATACACCCCATCATCATTGCCGCACTATCAACATCAGCACAAGTAACAAAGGTGAATGTGTATAAGAAACACATTTTTAAGGATACGTTTTGTTGACATGAGTGTTTATTATCTGCCACTGCATCATTTTAATACTGCGAGCTGCTGGGATCCTTTTTTTTTGTAGGTTTTTCTCTTTTTTTCCATTCTTTCCTTCTTTTCGGGTGGCTAGGGCAGGAAAGACATATAGTAACTTATGGCAGGAGGCGGGAGGTGTGTAAGTGTATAAGGAGAAACAGGACACAAAAAAAAAAACAAAAAAACGTTTCGTTTGCCTTTTACTTTCTTAATGATAGTTTGTTTTGCATTTTATCTGCTTTGTGAGCGCGGAGAATTATGTTTTGAGGTTTGTGCTTTGTGTTAAGTTCCTTGGCTGCGGCGCTGAGTTGTTGCGGTCATAGAAAGATGAGAGTAAATAGTAATTAGGAAATAAAAACACATAATAATTGTTGATTAATGGCTTTAGATACGGCACAATGCGGTTATCTTTGCCATACATACATGTGGTAGAAGGGTTGGTTGTAGTATCATTCAAAGTTACTGGTAGTTCGCAGCAGTATATACTTTGACTCTGAGTTGTTTGACCTTTGAGTCAATTGGTTTATTGAATTAATAATTTTATTTGAATTCTACTTTCCTTTGGATCCACGACTTATCCTACTCCATTCCATTAGATTCTAATTTAATTTTTTTTTTTATTATTTTCATTTCCTTATTTATTTATTTATTTTTTTCTTTACATACAATTTTCAGGTAAGATCAACACCATACAGCAAGAACTTCATAACAGTTACAATGGTAAGATATGAGTATCTAAAGTTAACCAAACTACTAATTTTCTTTAAACACACAAGTACATACTTATTATATTCTTGAAAACTCGCATGACTCGGCTTATAGCCGGAACATCTGACTGGTAGTTAATTGGCAAACAGTCCAATCGAGATAAGGTTAAACCATAAATTCTTAAAATCATGTTCGGAAGCTACATGAAGGCATTTTAAAGATACATGCGAACGCCTGTTTCGTTGATCTATTCTGTAGGGTATTACAAATTTATTGATGAACTTATAGCTGAAAGAGATTTTGAAAAAGTCAAATCATAAAACATAGAGAATCAAGGTTGATATATCCTGTTTCTTTAAAAATTTATACATATGCTACTAAACCATATATGTATACCTTGAAGCATTTGTCAATCTTGTTGTGAATAGTAAGGAGTTTGAAGAGTTACGATTTTTGTAAGACAGAATTTTGTTAAAGAACTCTTTACCGATATGGTGAATTTTTCATTGATGCAAAACACTGGCAATTTACAATGATTCCCATGTCAACTTTTGCTCAACTATTACTCTAGAATGTTCAACTTAGGTTGAGTATCTTTCTCTATTGATTCAGTCAAAAGCCAGGATTAGTCTAGTGTAAAAATACTGGAACTTATTCTGCAAAAAAACTTTTGTTAAAAAAATTCAACATATGAGTTTTAAGTCTATCCAGTTCAGCACTAACCTATTGAACCTTGGGTTATGATTCATAGGTGCACAGATCTTAGACACTTAGAATCGCTAGATCCTTGAAGTCTATCTTTGGCAAGGCAACTACTAGTCTATAACACATATATCTTACAATATTCAAAGGAATTGTTATAAGAAGCCTCATCCTCGTGAACCAATTCCAACTTACTTTACATTATTTTTGTTTTAGGTTCTAAGCCTTCCTATGGCTATAGTGAAGCCTTTTGTTTCATTCAAAAGATTCGTTATAAGAATCCAACTTACTTAATATTCGTTTAGATAAGCCTTCTTCTGGCAGCAGTGATGGTAATTTCCTTTACCTACATAAGTTTAATTTTCTTCATAGGATAGGTACTTTGACGTACTGTTCCCAAAAGGTTGGTACCTATTCCTTTTTAAGAAACTTACAGTTTTGGCCTTTTAATAAGCGGTTACAACTTCCATTCCAAGTGTGTAAACAGTTTCATTTATCATTTCCTATTACAATAATTCTAATCTAATATTTCATACAAGCAGAACTCGTTTTGTTTTATGACTGTAAGCTGTAAGCTTGTCTTGCTAGTTCATCAGCCTATTCGTTTGCAGTATAGCCCTATGCTGTGTATTCGAACGGAACACCTTCTGCTGCAAAGTTTATATACAAAGAATGTTAAACCCATTGTGAATCCTACTTTGTAATACTGCGTGGTATGATAATGCATGCCCGTTTATGTATTTTTGTATTGGCCTTTCATGTATCTTGATGTATCTTTGAATGGTTGGGGATTGCTGGTAGTCTACTGGCATTGGAGGTTGTTACCTGTTAGATCTTAGGGTCTTAGAAACCCTTAAATAAGGTTTAGTTTTCACTCTGATATAAGTGAGAACTTTTAATAGAACCGATGAATAGGAAGTATTCCCATCATTCTATGTCGGACAAAGCATGGATCATCAGTTCCATCGATGTGTGCCACTATTCACTAAGTTCTACATACTCCAATGCAGACGTATGTAGATACATGTATGTTCATCTGTCAACTTTCCTTAATGTATGTAGTTCTGGTACAAAGTAGGACAAATGGAAAATTGTACCTTTCTGAGGTACATCTTTGTATTCACGGGAATAGTATTGTCGAGGATAGTTTATACATCATCATCAGTTTTAGAAAGAGTAACTGCAACAGTAAAGGAACACTACAGAACACTTAGTTTAATCAAGCCTATCTTTGAACGTACCGTGAAGTATATTTGAATGGTAGACCACGAATGTGGAATACTCTACTAAGCTCAATTTTTCATCTTTAACAAGCTTTACATTTTGTTTACATCTCAAAGGCTAAAAAAACAGCAATTGCTACTTTTCGTTTGATTCCTATGATACGATTATTTGCAGAGTCTAAGCGAAGAGAAGATAGATACCTACACCAAATCATATCTATCCGATGAAGCAATTTAGTCATTAATATCGTAGGTCTGCCTTTGTGGTCAGCATGTATCTATTATGTCTCGTCGCTTATTGCGCTGCCTTTGAACTGGCATTTCGATTTGGCATGTCAATATCATTCGAATGATCGAAGCTATGAAAATTTTATTTACCATTGGATTGTGGGAATTACATCAGGTTTTTGAGTAATTTCATTTGAAGCTTCATCAAAAAAGCAATTATGCCACAAATAGGGTCTCGCTGAATTATGCTCACCACAGTGACCAGTTCTTCCGTGTGTGTTTCTTGTCTCTTCGCCTGGCAACCACAGTGCATAAAGAAGAGAGAAAATGATTGATTCCATGGCTCATAGTAAAGATCGATTTTATTGCCCCCCAATGCATCTTCACCTCATTATCCTCATCCTTTTGTTCCCGTTTTGTGTTTGTTTTTTTTTTTTGTTTTACTTCGCAAAAAAAAAACAAAAACTTGGTTTACAGAACTGGCTGAACCTCGTCTGATCACCTGAACACCTCAAACCAGAAAAAATGTACTCGTATATCTTTATATCTATATTGGCTGCGACGTATCTGTAACATACCACATCCACGCATGCAGATGAATGTCTCGATGAAATGTAAGATACAGATTCTCTTCTTTTCTCATTTTTTTTTTTCGTTAACTCTATATTGATGTGTGTCTGATGGTTACAATGTTTCCAGTTTCTACCATTATTTAGTTTCAATATCAGTGAAATTGTTGTAATAAGCCTACATCCGAGAAAAAAAAAACAAAAATTTAAATATATATTATTTTCCTTATAATAAAACGTAACAAAATAAAATCACTGTAAAATACATGTTATATCAAAATTGCTTTTTAAACGTTTTCGCCGCCTTAGAAGTTGTTCTCCTTTGTTGTTGGCTTTATTGTACCGCGCATTTCTTTGTTTTTTGTTTTTTTTTTGTAGAAGCGCACACGCGGTCGGATTGTGTGATCACATAAACACATAATAAAATTGTATCTGGAGGGAAGAAGGCGCAGAATAAGTACAAACAAAACATTTGCCATGCTAATCGTAATGAGAATAAATTTGCAGCGATTTGTTTATAAATTATTAGCGAAACTAAAAGTCGCAGATACAGATACACACAGATGAATAATTTTTTTTAAATTTTTTTTTCGTCTGTTAATTAGTGGTTTTGTGAGTTTTTAATGATTTATTAGTTTATAGATAGAAGAAGAAAACCAAGGAGAAATAAATCATTTTTTTGTTTTGTTCATTTTATCTGTGTCTAGAAAAAAAAAAAAAAAAAAGAACCGACCCTTCGTCTGTGTATCTGTGCGAAACAAATCGTTCTTGAAATCAGGTCACTAGGTCTACTCACCTCAGTCATAAAATTCATAGGCAGAGCAAACACAATGCGCCACAGTCAAGATGAATCGTTACACTTGTTGTAATTTATTGTAATGTGCATAATTCATATTTGCATGGTGTAGATACGAATGTATCTATAAGTGGTTTACGTGCGAAAGCTGGCTTGTTTTTTTTTCCTGTAGAATTTAAATTACAGAGGAAGCAATTCGGAGGGCGCCGGCCGACAACCTGATGCAGATCTGTTAAGAGAGAGTGAAATACCCCATGCAGAAAGGAGCGCTTATAAATCATATTTTCTGAGTGTATGCTTTGGGTGACGGCTACGCGGGAATTTTCTGGTATCGCGTTGTGTTGACTTGTGCATGATTGTGTGTGATGTTTGTCAATTCAAATATTAAGGTTATATTGATTGAATTCTTGACCATGAGCTGCTGATTGTGTTTAAGGTCGAAAAAAAGGATTTGGTTGCAGTAGAATTTAAGCAGTCGATTTTTTTCGTAATTGCACCGGTTTGCTCCGGTAGAGCTCCGCTTTGTTTCAAATACTGTGCGTCAAACTAGAAATGGTACAACTTGATAAAAAAATTTATTGATGTAAGTTTTTCACTCATTTCTGGTTGGTTTTTCTACATTCATTCAGAAGTGTGTTTAAGACAAGCCCGAATGTGGGTATCTAATGTGCTATACATATATTCAAATGTAACTGAAAACGAGCTTCACAAACAAAAATGTTTGCCTTTGGGCTTGAGATAGCTATGACGTCTTGATATTTTTAAATATATGCACATAGTGGCGGACAGGGGAGAAATATAATTGCAATATACTCGTATCTCAACAAAATCATGTTGTAAAGAGTAAGACGATTATGGGATTTCCGAAAATTTACAGACTATACAATAATGATAATAAAAACAAGTAGACTGGTCTTCTATGCCTAAGATCATGATTTCAATGCCAGTACGAAACTGGTTTTAACGAAAACCGGTTATGTTCGATATCCTCCGTCAGAATATGGGCGTTGTCAATCAATTTAGTGTTACTTATTTGTAAAAAAAAAACTGTATTCAGGGTTTATCTCGCCCGAGGGCGTATCTAAAGCCTTTTTTTTTGTATGTAAGGAGTCTTTGCTGATGAGGTTCAGTAATACCCAAACCGGTTTGGAATTAAAAGGAGCCATTAAGTAAGTACATACATATATACATATAATATGGAAACTGAATCGTTTGAAAGGATACTAAGTTTAATGTACGTCATAGGGCATGGCTTATGTCTAGTAGTGGGTCTGGAAACAAAAACCACATCTTATAGTCATCAAGGTGCCTTAATTTCATAGCAAGCCTACAATGGAGATTGTAATTGATAATTGAATTGAAATAAAAATTTTTTTTTTTTTAAGTTGGCTCTTTTTTGATCAAGCTAATCGCTTCTACAGTGGTCAAGGAAAGAATTTGGCCACGCCTTCATTTTGAATAATTTCAAAATCTTTCCAGAAAACACGTAGTCCGTGTTTTCCAGAGACCCCACCAGATCATTTTAGAATGAAGAAGCACTTTTAGAAGATGAGTCGATTCACGTCTACACTGACGGCACAAAATTTCCAACAGTCTTAATCTTAAGCTCTCCTTCCGTCTTCCAAATCATTGTAGCGTGTTCCAGGCGGAAATTATGGCGGTCAAAGAAGTCTGTTTGGCCTAAGGATAATGTGATACTTGCTAGGCATATCTGCATATTTTCGGACAGCCAAGCAGCTATCAAATCCTTGGAATCCATTTCTATAAATTCTCTAGTAGCTCTAGATTGCCGATTGTCTCTCGAGGAGATGGCTGAACAGTTCAATATTCACTTTTATTGGGTGCATAGTGATATTCGAGAGAACTGTAAGGCTGAATAGAAACAATTTAACCCATTTTGCCGGACAAATGCACCTTAGGTAAGTATACCAATCGCTAGTTGCAAACTAAAATTCAAGCTGGCTGCTATCGAAAGTACAAATCTTAGGTGGACAAGTGCACCAAAATGTCTAACGAAAAGACAAATTTGGCCACAGTTGGATTGAAGACGATCTTAGAAATTGATTTCCCTCAATAGCTTGCACCACTGGACACTGTCTAATAGGCAAGCATGCTACAAGGCTGTACATTTTTGCGAACGACTTTTGTAGAAGTTGTATGGATGAAGAAAATAATCTTCTTTGTTTCTGCCCGGCTCTCTCCCGCAGAAGGTAGCTTTATCGGCGAGCTGATAAACATAGTTATCAATAGCCTCTCTTCACTCTTCATCAGATGTTCAAAATGGTTTAACGAGTGGGTAGAGATACAGTTTCTCTTATGACCCATGTGGTATATCATAATGGACCTATTGCTTGTCTAAGTGTGTTGGCTTTTCTGAGCTGACAGCCACTTCAACCAAACCAAACCAAAATCTGTTTATAAATACAAGAGGGTTAGTCAGTCAGTTCCATATTTGAAGAAAGTTAGCAAAGCGAGAATCTTCAGTAACTACCGTAGAACTCCGAATATAATGCGATTTTTTTCTTTTTGCCACTTTTTCTAGCTTACTGTCTAGGGCCGGGGGTCTTAACAAGGGGGGAGATTACACATCGAGGATGGTACCTACCTCATGATAACATTCATATGTATATGCTAAACTAAGTGCAACAATACGTTCAATTGTTGTTTATTTTTATGATCGATTTCACAACGGATATCTGATTTATTCAGTCATTCTCATATGGATGTAGGACAGATTGGAACAAGGTCGTACATTCTTCAAAAAATTATAAACTTAATCTACATAAAACATTCTAATTTTCATAAAAAAGACCGATTTCTCATACCTAAATCTGGCATTTATTCATGCTTGTAATGTCTTATGTACATACATATATAGCTACCGGTTGGCATAAAGGAGTATATTGTCTAAAGATGCATGAACTTAATCTAAGCTTATAAATCGGACATCCGATTTATTCAATAATTTTTATGATGATGTACTCTCAAGCTTTAGTACAAACTTATATTATCTGAGCGCTTATGATCTGGATGTAAAGTTTTTTATCGTAAAGACCAATTGTTCTAAGAACGATATTTGATAAATCTGATAATGGAAATCCGATTTCCCCATACCACTTTTGAAGTTAATCTACAGCGGTTTTAACCTCATTTCGGATATCCGATTTATTCACACATTCTTGCCATAGTTTATATTACTACTTCCTTTCCGTCTTATTACTTTCCGATTTTTTGATAGTCAAATATTGAACAAATTTCCCAGAGTGTAAAGAAGCCTGTCTACAGAAACTCTCGGATTGAATAAATGAACATATGTAGGTACCTACCGATCTTTCAGAACCGTATTTGGCACTCATAGATACAGTAGGCTACTTGTATTTTCTGTTCTTTTTTTATAAGTCAAGAACATTCATTACAATTCAGACAAATCCCAAGACACTCCAATTTATTTCTCTCTAATTAAGACTTTTCATTTTTAACGTGGATTTACACAACAGCATGATGTTACACATCATCTTAGAGCAAATCACAACGTCTTCCTTTTCACCACTGACTCACATTCCACAAGTATGTATCTCGCACACTTATTCCACACTCCCCTCTTGCAATAGTAAATCAATGCAATCAAAATTTAAATACAAATTGCAATTGCACTCGCAGGAAATTCACTTTGATGATAGAACCAATCGATACACTTGATAAGGAATGACTAACTAGATATTGCTACCGTCTGACCATACAATTACGTCACAATCATTTCATTTTATCCGCATCTATTCATATTTCTCTCAACAACTGTGCACAAAGTATTCAAGCATCTCGTTTGTAATTTCAAAGAGAAATTTTCAATTAGATGTTGTGTACTCGAAAAAAAAGCGCGCACTTCAGCTATCGCTTAACAAGAATACTTAGGATGGTAAGCAAAAGGTAGAGATTCTATGATACCCCCCATCCGGATTACATTGTTTGAACATATGTAACTATACCTTCCTGTACTTGTTCTCTCTTGGCTATGGTTCGTTGAATGCTATACAAGAAGCAAAAGAAAAGTAAAAGAACTCTCCCCCTCATCTATTCGCGTAAAGTAAAAGGAAATTGCACACACCGTTGGAAGAACAAACAAGAATGAAAATGATAAAAAATAAAAAAATCCATCCCACTTGACTTGTCGTCTGCGAACGATAAAGATTAGATGTTTGTATTATAAATTCATATTGTTAATTGAATATTATATACCGTTTCGTATCTGTGCGTTTTTTTGCAACTATGTATGTACACAACGGTGTGAGTAATTGGCAATGCATGACACAGCAACTGGAAGGAGATGAGCTAGAGTGATTTGAAAATTTTGTTTAGTTGATTTAGAAAAGCTATTCAGTTGTGAGATGTCTGACAAGAAAATGGAAGAGTAGGCCCTAAACCATGCACTTTATTGAAATAGTTTTCCTGTCCATTCAAAAAACCTTAAGCCAACACTGAACTACTGTATCTTTTCAAGTCTTAAGATTCCATCTCGATATGAGGGCCCACACTGTTAGTTTTGACAATGTCACCAAAAGTCCCGAATGTAAATATGCAGTCCCATGATGTTAGATGAAGAGGTTAGGAAAGCGACGTACCTACATTCATTGAAATGTGTATAGCCTAGTGCTAAGGGTGTGGTGCTAAGATGACTCAAAATTGTACAACAGCTGCACAGAAATATGCTGAGGATTATTAAAAGTTTTAAAACAGCTCTCAGTCATATAATACCAGCCTATTTCCAGTATTACCGTAAAACAGATAAGAAGGTAGGACAGAGGTGATAGTGTGCTTAAAGGAATCTTTGTGCAAATTCAGACTACTCTAGCATGCCATTGCGAAAACCAACCCTATATACGAAATTTTATGAGTGTCAGAATGCACTTAATGTAAAGGCTAAATTTTAAGACTTGAAAAAGGCTTCGTACATCACATCATTCTATGAATTTGCTTGAAATATTGCGGGAGAACATTCGTCTATTTGGTATACTATTCATTTTTAATTTCACAACGTCTACCTATAGTAAGTCGCAAAAAATATACGCAATCCAGGTTGACGCCCATTGTAACCAGATGATTGGAAAAACTGCATTTAAGACGTTGAGTCCTGCATCAACTAGTCTGTAAATGCCTTTATTTGACGATCATCTGATTTAAGGAATGTTCTTTAGAAAAAGAATTTTTCCAAAGCTGTTCTGCCTAGTATTTTAACTTCTCAAAGAACTGAACAATTAGAAAACAGGTTAGAGCAAACTAAGCTCAGCTTAAATCGTACAAAATTCTTCCTACTAGCGTTTTACACGGTTAAACAAATCCAACCATTTTTCTACACCAAGCTTGCCCCCAAAACCGATCTTGAAGCGCACAAAAACTATGTCAACTTTAAGCTGCAAAAAAAAAAGATGAAACCAAAAGGTACGTATGCCAGTATAACACAACTTTGCGAATGGAGCTTTAAATGTAGAATAGGTCCTAAGGTAATGAGGCTTAGAACAACTTCAGCCCGTGCTCACTATGGTTCTGAAACTTGGTAGTTACTTGACAACAAAACATGAACAACTTCGAACAAAATTAAACTTCTCAATACCACGGACTTGGACTTGGAAAGATGAAGTATGGACTTTGAGTCGGATTGAAGTAAAGTTTAAAACCGAAGATTCTTGTTCCCATTGTTCTTATAGGTAGGTATGGAAACGGCATGCGCAAGTAGATACCTCCGACGTTCAGTCGAAATAATAGATAATAGAGGAGATCATAAGGTCTGCAGAACTTAGTACTCATAAATTTATCACAGATAAAGTCTCACTGTATACTCTGATTGAAAATTGTACACTCAGCCGGAAATGCAAAATATAAAGAAATACAAAAGTAATTTTCCAATGTGTAATGTATGATTTTGTTAAGGCATTTCATGATCCCGTCTCTCGTGAACATCTGACAAACGCCCGAGAGTATAACTTCTAAGAAAAAGCTTCTCAAAAAGGTCGAGTAGCATATGTTTCTAAATCGGCGAATAGATACACTCTAATCTATTAGATATTCAAATATTTTACTCCGTATTTGACAGTTTCTAGAAGAAAACCTAAACTAGGTACCGCCTGTATTTTAACCACATTAGATACGTCACACATTCGTCAACTACAGACACGATCAATTAATATCTATAATTAAGTTAATGTCGGTAATTTCATCACAAAACAAAACAGCTAATCACTACTAAATCTTTTCCTGTCATACTCTGTTTAAACACTGTGTCACCGTTTAACCCAATTCACATTGAAACAACAAACCACAGAGACAACACCAGTGATATTCAATTTACTATTTTCCAGAAGCACTTAACAAGGCAAAACGCCTGTTAATTATCACCTGTGAAGATTAATGCGCGCACCAAACTGCAAAAGTACAAAACAAAAAAAAAATGCCTGCACACAGCAACAACCAGCAATTGTGCACTCTGCACTCCCCACACTCTATACAGTACAAATTCAAGCAAAATATTCGTGATACGCGCGCGCGGATGGATACACCAAAAACTCCCCAAGCACGCATTCACTTCACAATTCAATGAATGTGTACACGATACACTCATGTTGGATACATCTCTCGCGTAAAATTACACTTGCGATTTTCGCCAGAGCAAAACACAACACTACTGCCGCCGCCGCCGCCGTCGCCACCGATGAGAACAAGAAAAAGTATCTAAATCTGTTAACACATTTAATTTTGCGAGCAAATTTCCTCCGCGGTGGAAAACTCTTAGCAATTAATCAATTTTTACTCAGTTGTGTTTTTAGAAGTCCATTTAGCGACGGTAAAGTTGTGTTTCACACACAACACACTTTGTGTGTTACACCCATTCTAGTTCCCGCCACAAACTTAACTAAAGGATACCCGCCGCTGCCACATGCATCCGGCGCAATCCTTCTACACTAAAGTAGTGCAGTATAAAAATAGAACGAGGTAGGTATAACAAAATAAAGAAAATAAAAACAAAGATACAAATAACGGAGCTTATAGATCTTTAGCATGGTTATTTACGAGTTGTTGAGCTGGGGTTGAGAGAAGCACCGAAGAAGCTTACAAACAGGGGCGGCAATAAATAATATTCGCACATCGTAATGCACAGTGCAGTGGGTAAAGGTATTCCTGAAATGACAGAATTGTTTCAAATTGTATAGTAAGGAAGAGTCGTACAAAAAAAAAAAGTATCTACAAACCTATAATTTACCATGATCCAAGAGATGAGAGGCCAGACTTAACCATGAATGAAAAACTTCACCGCATGTGTATCTTTAAGATACACAACAGCAAACACAAGAGGAAAACGAACAGTGAACGAAATTCAAGAGCGCGCGCGAACCTTTAAGCCAAACCTTGAGAGTTGTACAGAGTGACTGTCCAAATCCGAACAAACTTCAAATGGATGAGTAATGGAAGGAGATTAACAATCGTCGCCATTCCCACTACAAACCACCACCACCACCATACAACTACCATCACTATATATACTGATGGGAACATACCACCATCATCATCGTCATCATTATCACCTTTACCATTCGACTTTTGAATTCATCGGTCGGGTACCCATTTTGGATTTGGTGGTGGATTGTATTCGGTGGTGACCGTCTGTGTGCTGTCAGTCAGTTTTGGTGTATCTACGGTGTTTTTTTTTTTTTTGTTTTCTGCACGCAACACCACGCAGGTAGAGTATCTTTCAGGCAAGGATTTCTGTTTTTTTTCTCTCGTTGTCTTTAGTAACGGTCATAACACCGGCTGCGATGACGTATTGTACGTTAGTTCCCCTTCTTTCTTTGCATGTCATCCATCTTGTGGAAGTGTGGATGAAAAGATGGAATATGAGAGAAGACGAAAAAAAAAATAAAAAAAAATATCAAAACTAATTATGTTTGCTCACGTTTTGACACAGATACTTTTACACACAAACACACACACCCACGTATAGACCATGGTGAATATTCTGAAAAACACGAGTTCTATGGTGTAGCTCCCCCAAAACGGGAGCGCTGTAGGTTAAGGTGATCAAAAAACAATTTGCTTGCCAATGAATGTCTATTTATGAATTTTTTTATTACCAATTTATTATTAATTCGATTTTTTTTATGTATGACTTTTCTGGATGCGAACCGTAAGTTATCAAAGATTCGAACCCACGGGCGAATTAATAAATTCTTACCTGGATTGAAAGGTGTTACCAATGTGTTGGATTTCTGGTGTTCTAATTAGATTCTTTCGTGTGAAGAGGTGATTTTTTATTCTGAAATATGTGTAAGGCGGATAGGTAGTAATGTCTTATTTGAACGGATATACATAGATAATAGGAGGGCGATTCCTTTTGGAATTTCATTGGACAGGTGGAATGGCATGGGTTTTAATATTTCTGGTTTGAAATTGTGCCTGGGGTTTCCTATAATATTTGCAAATTTATTTGGTGTCTTATTTGATAATGTCTAATTTGCGTATTATTGTACTTTTTTCTTTTGCAAACAGTTCAGTTCTTGTTTTATCGATTATATGAGTATATTTCCAATTATAGACCTTCCATATCGAAGATAAAATTACTTTTATAAAAAAGTAATAAATCAGAATCTATAATGAATAATCATCTAAACCTTCAAATTCAAACTACTTCAGTTGTATAAGCCAATTTTCTTGACTACACTAGAATTTTGAACGAAGTACTTTTTAACATCAAGAGCCTTGACTGGTCCAGAGAATCTCCTAAATCATAATGCTTAGTTTTCTATTGTCTTGAGAAATTTTAAAACAAGTTGGTTTATTTTAAGACGAGAGAGTTCAGGTACAAAGATCATGTGAAGGCTCCAGAATACCAATTTAAAATGCAACCATTTCCGCTGAACCTCATTTATAAAATAGTAAATTTGGCTTTGCTTAAGGATCAGGTTATGTAATAGCCTAAGGATACCTAGTCCTGCTAAATAACTAAATGGAAGAGTATCCATTTATCCTTCTTCAGCAATGTAATTCAGAAAATTCGTACAGAATGTCCGTAGCAACCTGTTGATTCTCGAGATATGATCATTTGGAATGCTGTCAAATATCTACATATGCATTAACTTTCTTCGAAGTATCCTTTCAGGTGTGTGTTGTGCGCACTTTTGTATGTGTCATTCGGGAATGGTATATTCGGCGAAAAATAGACTAACAACGTCATTAATGATAGATAGAGCGCAGGTCAACCTAATGCGAGGATTATTCAGTTCCAAAAGCGAGATCATCAAAATTTTATCTGCAACCACTGGGTGGGACTTGTCTTAAGAGCAACATAGAAAAATCTTGACATCTTTTTTTTACAAAATCTGCAAATAAATACTGGACTTGTTATTGTTTAACAATTTTTACACTGATCATGAAATTTAGCAATCACTTATCTATCACAATTTTATCCGTCACAAATCTTCCTAAATGTATCATACAACCAAACCGCTTCCTTCGTGTCATGTACACAAATTTGTCTAGTTTGGGCAATTTAACTTATACCACGAGTTCTTCTTGATAATGGTAAGTGTGCCTTTAGCTATTAGTTAGACTTTATATAGATAAGCCACTAGTAGATGTCGAATGGTTGAATGGTTGTTCTTATTGAACACTGTACGCTGTCATTTTTTGCCAGACAGCATCCTAGTTGCTCGGTCCAGTAGCATACATAGGATTGGGTTTTTGGCCTAACTCTCTTGGATCTTTAATTAGCTAAATCAATGTAGGCTTAAGATTCTTGGTCTCTTCTATGAAGCTTATGGAAAAACTATAGTAGGTATTTTAGAGAACATTATTTACTTCGCTTAGGTGATGGAAATTGTCCCAGAACTAATATTTACCCTAAGATTACCTGTGCTTAACATCAGTTTTCTATCCTCTCGTCTTCAATTTCGTCGCCACCGATGTTTTTAAAACAATTATTTTCAGACAGGCAATTCTACTCAAACTGACTACCAGAAGCTACTCAACCTGCCAACCGAAACGGATCAAATAATTACTGACTCTAGGGCTAACCTGCCATCACCCAAAGTAGCTTAATGAAAGATTAAGCTTAGATGTAATAGATAAAGAGCTCTGAATACTAAACTTAGGCCAATTTGTTGTGCCAGATACAACAAGATAAATAAGTTAATTGAATAGTCTATATGTATCTAAGACTTAATTTTAAACGAATTGGAAGTCCTACCACTAAAATGAAACTGAAACTGAATCTTCCCGTTAGCTATACCCTCGTTGTTTGTTCAATTTTATGTCTACCACTTATAATCCATCTTAACCGCACACTCATCTTGCGATAATTTGTTTTGGGAAGAACCTCCGCAAAACTATTCCATTCGTAGTTACTCATCACGTTCTTGACCTATAATCTAAACCTTAATTTTGAAATGACACACCACCTTGGATATTTAATTTGTAAAATGGCTTCAACACAGTCTTCCCAAACAAACTTAAAAAAAAAAATCCCCAAGAACATGGATGAACAGAAAAAAAAAAGACAAACATTGATACCAAGGCATTCCATAAATCTTAACAACACAATAAGCACTTACCACTACGAATAAAACCCAACCATTATCACCATCACCACCACCTTGAAGCAATAACATGGCCGAACTATAAACCATTATGTAGGTGTGCATCTCTATAGCTGATGATTAATCTTAAGATTTCATCTGTACGTAAGTGCCTCTAGGGGGCATTGTAAGTACCTACCTGTTTCAGTTTTCTCGAGAAATAAATCTTTTAATCAAATGCAATACATCATTGCACATGGTGGAGGCATATCCCCTAAATGTCAAAACACACTAAACACATTTTGTTTGGTTGTATCTCTTTCTTACAACCAGTCTATGGCCGCATTTATGTCACACCTTATGGAGTTAAGTGACATTAGTCAATGATGCATGAGATAAATTTTTATCAGCGTTCAATAAAATAGAATAAAAAAAATAGCAGTATTGATGGAAGGTCAATAGTGATCCTGGGAAATTGTTATTTTCAAAAGGAAATGGAATTTTAATTTTTTTTAGATACATTCATAGATTAATGAAGCACTATGGCATTGAACTCTATATTGGTAAAGATAGATCGAGAACATTAGATATTCTGTGGTACTCTATTGGTCACTGAATGATCACTATGAATATTATGTCATCAAATCTGTAGATTGTCATCGATCAGTGTAAATTTTATGCACAGTATTATTTATAATAATTTCGTCATATTTGATGTCATTATAGAAAATTATTTTCTCAATGTGTTGCTGTTTTTTTTTTCAGTGTAGAGCATGAGAGATTACTGCGTGACCGCTGGAAAAAGTAATTAAAATAATTTAATGACAATTAGGTTCCTAGTATATATTAAATGAAAATTTAATTATGTATGTGTATAATTATTACTAATAGTAGGCTCATCATGTACAAAAGTACATATTTATAATCGGAGTATCTATTTTTAAAAGTGATCCCACATTTCTATACTACATACTAAATTTGTTTAAAATAAATGCTTGGGGATGTTTATAATTATACACATTAATTTGACGACCCTTAGAAATACATGTTTTTAACCGAAACTATGGCTATTCTCAATGCATTTACGAAAGGATTTTGAAAAGTGTTTAATGCAAACGCAACTTCCGATTAAATATATTTTAAATCCACGATCACTTGTGATGATTTCTCGATCATTATAGTCAAAAATTTATAATTTTATCTACGATCATTGACATTAACGATCAGTTCAAGATCGTAAAAAATTCTCCACTCAACTTCGGGAAAAAATGACAGTGATTG
Organism: Xylota sylvarum; assembly: GCA_905220385.1. NCBI lineage: Eukaryota > Metazoa > Arthropoda > Insecta > Diptera > Syrphidae > Xylota > Xylota sylvarum. The sequence goes on from LR999958.1 coordinate 46,523,333, forward strand.
CGACCCTTAATTACACCCAATGTCAATGTATCTACAACAAAACTTTATTGAGACATTTGTATCTTTTTTTTTCAATTTGATTCAATTGTGCTTCATTCCAACTTATACATGCTGCAATGCAAGAAGCAATGGTCACTTCACAGAAAGGTGACTTTTTTTTCGTGTGAATGTAAAAAACAAAAAAAAAAAACAAAATATGTACAAACAAAGAAGTTGTATCTTTTCACTTTTATTTTCAAAATTTCTTAATTTTTTTCCCCTCATTTTTTTTATTTATATATATTTTTGTGTTAACTTGTATTTTTGGGCGTGATCAAAACATACGAAAAGACGCATCGTAAATCTTCGTAACATGACACTTTTGGCGGTTGGATAAAATATGTTACCACCAACAGATATTGTGTTTGCTACAAAGAGGATTCGTTCGATTTTTTTTTCTTCTTTTCTTATTTTTAATTTTGATTCACAATTGAAAAGACATAAACATAAATTTTAAGAAAAAAAATTGTTTAAGGAAATGATTTATTAATTTTCGCTTTTTTGTGGATAAATCATAAATGTTTGGAAGATTCTTTTACAACTTGAATGTCACACCATCGCATGTTGCAAAAACTGTCACACATTGTCACAGCTCCATGGTAGAAAATGAGATACAAAAACGAACTTAAGAATATCCGCTTATCTTCTATCTTAAGTGGAATGTGTGACCGCCCGAGAACGCGCTCGCGCGCGCGCCCGAACTCTATGGTCAAGACAGTTGTCAAGAGACAGTTCAGTGTTAAAGAAAAAGAACACCATAATACAAAAGAATGCCCCAAGGGACGAAGAAGGCACACACAGATGGATAAAAATAAAAATAAATCTACATACTCGCATATAAAACTGTTAACTAACTCAATTTTGTATCTGTCAAAAAAGTTCTCGCATTTTCAAGATTATATTTAATTTTTTGTTGTTCGGCCTGCACGTCACGGCCGGCTCTGGCTGGCTTGTCTGGTTTGGTCTTTACTCGTGTCTTGGGCACAGTCTGTCTGGTGCGGTGTGACTGCGGCTTTTTGATATTTTCTTGCTGTCACAGTGAGAGAGGAGGCTTTTCCTCCCCACATGCAAACATATATACACCCCGTTGAAACGTATACTGCCTCTGAATGGCACAAGACCTCCAGTTAAAGGAACCCTTTTCTTCGTTTTCTTGTGACTGGGTGATTCCTGTCTTTCTTTAGTTTTCTGAGCACTGCGGTTTTGGTGGAGTAGATTGTGTTACAAGTGATTGCCACAACATATTTAATTTTTGTGATTTTTTCTTATGAATTTTTACTTCTTGAATAAACGCATACGATAGAAATATTAGAAGATACTAAACGTTCTACCTAAGATTACCTTTAAGAGCGAGTAGTGTTCTGGGTCTATAGATCTTGAACTGATAAAGGGATAGTTAGTATTATGCCATAAATTTGCAAAATGGCTTTGGTTTGTGGCGAAGAATTCATTTTTAGACTGTACTAGTTGCACCTTACCTTATAAATTTATTTCGGACATGATAACGTTTTACAATTCGGTATGCCTAGAAAAGATGATATAGCGAAATTAGGTAGGAGCTTAAAGCCTTCATTTAAAAGGAAGTTATCGATGCATTTTATAAATTTAGGTATCAAAGTGTGGGACACATGTTGCTCTAGCTCTTCATCTAAATTTATTTCTTAAGTGATAACGACTTTAAGCTCGGTATGTCAGTAGAAGTGGAAGTTACAAAAGTTGGTGTAACGAAATTAGGTAGTAGTTTAAAGCCTCCATATAATAGGAAGTTACTAATAGATTTCGTTCATTTAGGTATCAATGTTTGTCGCATGAAAAGGAAATTTCAGTGACCTATAATGGTGCTTGCCATAAAATGTGGCACAAAGTGAGGGAAGCCAAGCGGGTAACTAAAGTACCATTTCGGATATACAGTCAACTGATGTCTGATTTAGACGCAACAAACGGCACTCATTTATAAATAAATATTGTTTTTTAACTCAAGTCCAAATTAAGGAAGCGTTCTAAAATAGAGAAATGATCAAGGAACAGAGAAAAGGCAACAATGAGTAGGGCTGAATGATTGAAACATAAAATCGAACATTTTAGGTAGAATTTCAACTGAGAAGATAGCCAATCCGAATGTGAATGTGTAAGGTAATCGGCAATGTATTTGCATTGTATGGCAAAAGATAGGATAATTTTCTCATACAAAATATAGTTAGAGATCAATAGTGATCGGCTTCACTAGACAGCTCTGTTTTTATTCGGCCAAATTAGGTCAGATGCCTTTTAGATCAAACAAGCAGTAATGATACCCTGAAGGAGCTCATACTGATGACCAGGAAAAAAAAATTCTGACAACTCTGTATCTAAGAATATTGTTAAACATTATGTTCATCGAACTAATTATACAAAATTAGTATCTAATATACTTGTATACCTCATCAGCGCATTAAAGTTTATCTATCTCGTAACTATCCCAGACAACTATGTTGAACTTCTGCTAATTTGCAATTTACTTTATGAGTGTGTATTTCATCTCTGATGTGTGATAGCCATAACTACAACAATATCCCTCTTCTCTGTGGAATACGTCAGTTCCAATGACGAAGACGCAAAGAAATAGCACAGCGACGACGATGTCGTTACCGCACTCACTGGTGGTAGCTGGTTAAGACGCATAAGTAATCGCGGCGAAATCTTCAGGAAATGGACACTCCGTGCAAAAAAGAAAAAAAAAACAGCAAAAACAAACGTCAAACGAAGGGAAATCAACCAAGCACACACAACAAGGACAACTCAAGAAAAAAAAAAGACCTTTTGGGTTGGGATTTTACCATTCACACATATACACTGGTGCCCCACATTAAGGCCACCATGCCATTGCATCACACACTTGTATTTTGCGTATATTCCAACCATCCAACCAACTCTCCATAGCAATCGCTCACACAAGGCGACAAAAACGAAAGAAAAACGAATCTAGATACAATGCATCATAAATGTTAACCTGTATGTTGCGCACATTTATAAGAAATGCGGACTTCAAGGTGATTTATGTGATCCGCGACTAATTTATTACGTTAAGTCCAGCACTGTGGTGGTGTATTATTGCATGACAACGATGACTATGACAACCGCGTTGGTACTATACAACTACACATGTACTAACCATGTTTAGATACTTACTCACTTCTTGTGGGGGATAGGTGCTTCAAATTTCATTTACTCAAGGATTCACTGTTTTTAGAGAGATAGGGAGAGAGAGAGAGAGAGAGAGTGTATCTTAAAACAGATTGACAAATTAGATACTTTTAGTGCGGCAGTACTTCAAACGCTACACTAGGTGCGCGAAATTTTCCTTCACACGGTGCGCGCTCAATTTGCAATTTTAATGCCGACCACAATAGAGGCGTTTAGATCGAACGTGCCTAGCATGCTTTATGATGATTCAGATGCATACACACTCACCATACTTGTTGGGTAGTGTATCCGCATTCGTGCGCCTGCTAATGTCAATCGGCAAAGTATAGTTTCTCCACTGTCACTTTTACTGTGGCAGCCGAAACGCAAATGCGCCGCGAATAAATAAAAATTCCATGTAGCAGCGGCCATAACCACTTAATCTGTGAAATCGGTCTGACAACGAGATGGAGACATCTTAGATTCATATCTGGGGCGGTTAAATGAAGCTTAAGTGGCGCTAAACTTGCACTTTCTATAGATATGCGAATGCGCCTGCCACATGGGATATCTAGTTTGCGTCTTCGCAGATATGGAACTCCTCCCGCCAAAGACAAATGGAATTCATTGTTTCGACGAGTCGTGGTTCGTGGTCCGTGGTCGTGGAGAAGTGGGAAAACGTGCAACGCCTACCCGTCATTAAATTATTTTCATCATGATCTGTGAAAATCATCATCAGATTGAATGAGTTGTAGATACATACAGTTGGCGACGACGACGAAATGCCGCTGATGATGATGGTGGTGATGATGATGACGTAGACGACGGGGATGGTGACGACGATACGCGAATACTGTGCACGTACTTAGCCTCTGGGTATTGTCTATCCGTGAGACGTCATCGTTTCGCGTACTTATATATGCGCTGTATACAATTGCATTCTTAATCTTTGGGCGCATGCGAGCATGACGAGTAATGGTGATGACTGACGGCAGGCAAGCATGCTGGCTCTTGCCAGACAGCAAAAGCGGCCACACTGTGAATACAGTGGCAAAGTGATTGCAGTGGATAGCCATAGCACTGAGAGCAGTGCGGTCTGGCGCGGCTATATCATGTGGAACGTGTTGAGATTGTACGTCATTTCGGGTTATTTTATTGTTTTATGCGATTTTAATTTGAAATCGCTGCAAAAATGCAAAATACGCAAGATACTGTGGGCTGGTGTTGTGTGTTGCTCTGATCCCTGTAGTGGGTAGACTTTCGGTTAGATGGTTCTAATGGGCAAAGTGTCTGCTGAATTAATTGGATAAAAGAAGATTGTGCACATGATTTTTTGTTTTTCCTGAGAGGAGCAGGGCAGATTCATATTTTTTTTTAGTTATGCATGATTCAACTCTTAACAACGTTAAGATTCATGATAGTTTCTCATCCATAGCGTTGGATTAAATGCCTGCTTTGATGCACACGAATTCGTGGTCTGCAGTGTAAGTGACTCTACTATGTTACTTTCATTTTCTTGCCTTGGTTAGTTCTTAACTGGCTGAGAAGAGACTAAAAGAAATGATTTGAGAAGCATTTGCTAAGTGTGAGAAGGATGTTCTTTAATACTTCTTCGGCTATCAGTATGCTACAAAGCAAAACATTTTCGCACAACAAGTGAATTTGAACAAAATAGCTACACAACGGAACAGACAGTGTAGTGTACACACTTAATAAGAGTAATTTTTTAAACTAATTTGCTATGGGAATCTGATCCCTGATCCTAGGTTAATATAAGTCATTTCTGATTAGATACTTGCAGAAGTATCCATAATTCGTTGAGACGATATCAATATTTTTAAAGACAAATAGTTTTTCTGAATGATTTGTTTTAACGTTCCAGATACAATGAAAGCGATTTGCTTAGGTCGTAACAGAATCTAATCCATAGCTGCACTATCATTAAAATTCATAATGCTTTGTGTAAGATTTTAAGATTTTTATATTCTAGACTTTGCAAACCCAGTCTGCGATTGAAGTTATTCTTGACTCAAAGCCAGACTACCGAGAGTTATACGAGTTTAATTAATGAGATTAGATCCTTTTTTATGAATTCGCTGACAACTAATTTGAGTCGTCATTGGATAGTTTTTCTTCTATTGAAAGATCAATAACGCTCTTAGCGGTCTAATCCAACAGTTTTAACTGGTTTGCTTGAGTTTCGAGATCTGGTTAACAGTTTACACAGTTAGTTTCGCAAAATTTCCAACACTTTTTGTTAATTCCACATAATGTTCTCAGTTTTCAACTGATTAAACTAAGAGGGTATCTACAATAGCCTTTCAGTGATTTTTCTTCTTGCTTGGTACTAGTACAGAAATTAGCTTTTGTCTTAAGGCCATCTAATTACCTTTACTATCACAGTGTTACATATTTTGAGAGCTGAGACCGTATCCACATCTTCCTCTCTCGGTTGAAATTATGCTATTTGATCCAACCAATGTATTCGTTTCACTTCTCTGCTTGTAATTCTAGTAGATTCGTTATACTTCAGATAGGTAATTTCAGATACATCGTTACAATTTTTCTCCTTTACCACGATAGAGCTGCACTGATGTAACAACCTTGGCTAAAAATATTCTTTAATTGTACTACCGTCCTTTACAGTTTGCTATGATACTAGTGGAATACTGTGGGATACTGTTTGAATAAAATCCTTATGTGGATAATAACATTTAAATACTTGAAGACTAGTTTCGAGATAATCTTATGTTTACCTACAGTCTACAGTAATTCTTGTAATATGATCCCAGATTCCGGATGTTTTCAGTTTATTTCGGTTTTGTTTTTTTTTTTTTGATACGCAGAAAGGATTAAACTACTACTATAGCCTACAGAAATAGGCTGTAGTAGCTATCACATATCAAACACTTTATCGATATCCTCAATTGACACTGCCTTTTCTAATGACCATGTAGGATGTCTCTAAAGTCAGGAGCATCGGCTGATTCATAAACACTCTGGTTGCTTGGTGGTAGTAATAGATCCGTGGTATCGAAATGGTCCTCTTTTGGTCTAAGTGTGTATTCTCATACAAAGAGCTACCCAGAGAGGTCTTTCTTATGGTAGATTTAGTTAAAGATAATTACTAATTCCTTCTTATACCATTCTATAAGTAGCCAAAGTTTTTCGTAAGGTCTTAATGGCTAAATTCAGAATGCTATCCAGGACAAGAGCTTTTCGATCATCAAATCTGTTGCAGGCCACTATTATTTCATCAGCCGTTACCATTCTGCTAACACTTGCGGATGTTTCATTCTCAAGTAAGAAACAGATACTTTATAGTTAGTAATATACTATTAAGTATCGTAAAGTGCAGTTTAGGAAAGTATCTACTGTATCGTATTTCTAGAAGACTTTACAATTAGAATACATCCCTACCAAAAGGACTGTACACATTTCAGAGTCCATTTTAATATCTATAGATCTTACGGCTGCACTTACGGTGGTATACATCTTTTCCTATGAATATCTGGCTTTCAACTAAAGGACATACAATTCTTATAGAATTTTTACCCTGATGAGTGTTACACATTGTCTCATCCTGCAAGTTTGACTTCCAATTTTCCAACATGGCTTCTCGATTGCAATAGATTCCGATTGCATGGCCATTTTGTCAAATGCATATAAATACTCAATTACACACTTAACTGACTTCTGTTACAAAACGAAGAGAACACAACCCAAATGTCACATATGTCTTCGACTTGTGTGTATATGCCTTCTCTGCAAATAAATCGTGGCCCCTTTTTGTAGGATTTTGCATTTCTCTGTATTTACTCAGCACCCTTGTCCCACGCTATTCACCGCAAACCGGAAAAATCCCCAAGGGGATGGTTTGAAAACGTTTTACTGCTAATAAAGCACTATCCATGCCTTAATGTATTGCAAAACAATATAATGAACAAAAAAAAAAAAACAAACCGAGAAGAAAAAATCTAATTTATTTGAATCCTTTTCTTTTAGCAGAATAGCTAGAATTTGCTCGGTTCTATTGGTGGTGGTTGGTTGGATCACGAGGAGAGCAATTTATTGATATTTCCAATCGATTGATTCGTGTTTGTCAGCGTAATAAACATTGCAACATACACATACATATATGTATAGAATTTATTTTTTGCTTAGACACACATATAGTATGTATATTTTTCTTCATTATCATCAGTGTCCTAGATCGAATTGAATGAATCCTCGGTAGGTACATCCCTCTAAGCGTAGTGCAACAATTTTGCCTCTGCATTTCCATGTGACATTTGTTGTATTTGTTTTTGTTATTTTTTGTCGTCCATTTATTTTATTTAACAGTTTTTGGGGGTAATTTTTAATTTATTATTTTAGATTTGTTGTGTTTGCGTATTTATGCGGCAAAAAAGGACACAGGCACAAGTATGTATACGTATACGTATCCAGTGTGTACGCAAACATTTAAACATACTGGTTGGTTGGTATAGTAGCGTGTATCCTTTTAAATTGCGCCTACACAACCATTATTTTAATTTATTTATTGGTCTTTCATTGGTGGATTTATTCGCTACGAATGGTTGAAATAAATTCGCGCCGAAACGTGGCTCTTCGCCTGGGTGGGTGCGTGTGTGTTTGGTTCTACCGCTCACAAAAGGGATTTCGAATTCGGTGGCAGAAAAAAGATTTATTCTCCCAAACGAATGCAGATGATTTGATCTCGGCACCGTGGTGTGAGGTGGTGGGAGAGACGCATATTCGATGGTGCAGGACAGTTGGTGGTTGGGCGGCGGCGGTAGTTCCACCCAACCAAACAGCACCATATCGGCTATTAACAATCATAAATCGATGGAATTAAAATCAAAATTTATTGATCAATTTGTTGATTAACTGTGGATATTTGCACATTTTAAAATTAAATTCTGCAGGAAAATCGCATTCGATTGGTTGTGGCACGACCGTGTTGGTATTTTTGCGCCCTGCTGCAGACAGATTGTGTTTTAATGGATTTTTGAGGTTTTGACATAAATTTACAAAGCGACCTAAATTTAATTATAGGATTTATGGAATTTATTCACTAATTAACAAGTTGTTAAAGGGTAGTTAATTTATTTGTGGTGTTTTGTGTTAATTTTTATTTTATCTACATACACATATAATAGGGAAGAGAGATGCAGTAGCTTGGTCAAAAAAAAATGGATAAAGATAAGTAATATGTTGAACTAAAATAGTGGTACCATACTTATACAGAGAGGGGTGATAGTTGGAACCCCAATGAAGTACAGCAAGATTATGAATTTACTGGAAGTTTTCCAACCGCTCCTAATTGTTTCCTTCTGCCTGGTAGTACAGTGGACTGCCTAGATATCATGAGCTTTGATAATTGGTTTTCTCATTATCTTTTTTGAAAAAAAAATGGCTGAAACCTTTTGTTTCTGTGTGTCACTGAAGTAAAAGGATGTGTGGTAATTAGATTTAGTCTACCTTAGGGAAGTCGAAGTGTTAGCTTAAGAAAAAGACTCACAACTTTCTGTCAAACTAGGTGCATAAACACAAGAGATGTATAGGTATAAAAGATAGTAGTTTTCGTCTATCATGTTGTTATTTCTTCAAATATAGCATGGATATAGGTTATAGGTTATAGGTTGTATAGGGTTATGAGTTCATTATAAAACGCTATCCTCCATAGTGGACCCATCGCAATCCCAGAATCCTTAAACCAATTCGCCCATACACTTAATTTTCTTACAGATCCTAAATATGTCCTCAACTTTGTTCAGTGAAACAACCTCCTCCAAAAAAAGTATCTGCTGAGGTACTTTACTTCGAGCAATGGCTTGACATGCACAGAGTAGATAAGTAATATCCTTTGCGACATGTACATATGTAGGTCATCAGAATACCTGCATGTGTCTGTGTTTGTTAAACTGAATCTCATGGGGTGCTTCCCATGAAGCATGAAGAAGGCTTTCTTAACTTTGATCTGCTGAGTTTCATAAATTCTGCAGATTTTACCGATTTAACTTAGGCCACAGGGTCTTAGAAATCCCGTGCCCTTCTAAGTTTGAACATTTTACATCGGCCATATTGATGATATTATCGAGAATAAATCTCAAGTATACCTATATTACCTGGAGCTCTGCTCCATTTTTGGATAGAACGTTGGCATTTCTGTTACCCTCTAGTTCTGTTACCTGACTAGTTCGGCAACTCCTGACTAGTTCAGATTTAATGATGTAGGACTCTAGTGCTTTAAACGCAGCCTAACTATCAAAGTAGTTGGCGATATTCTTGTTGGATATTGATCCCATCTCAAGTAGTTCCGCAGCCTTGAGTACGGCCAAAACCTCTGCCTGGAACATACTGTATGTTTTCGGGAATTTTTAGAGCCACATGTTGGTCTATATCTCTCGAATACTCGTACTGTCATCAATCATTTACCTCGATGTTCGCGTCCGACCTGTCTTGACACTTTAACATCTTTTACGTCAGCACTAGAATCTGTCATCCGGCTTCCGCCTCTATAAATCTGCGATATAAAACTGCAAATATCTACAAACCAGACAATCTTTTGGAACATACTTGATGTAAGAGACATCTTCTGTACAATCTCCGATATTATGGTAAGGTAGTATCTACTGTCTTAAAAGGTTGTTTAAACTAGAGATATTAGAACGCAAAGAGTGAACGAATGGAAAATCAGTGTGGGATGCCAACAAACCAAATTTCGATACCAATAGGCAAGTGTTCAGAGTGTCCCAGGCTAAATGACATTGAAATTTTCGCCATGTTAAATACAGCCCGGTAGAATATCATATCTTCTCAGATAGGCAGGCAACACTCAAAACTACTGCAGTCTAACTTTATGGACTCTATGTCAGGTAAGTGCTGTTATAATGCCTTACTGTCAGTTGTCAGAAATAACAAGGTAAGACATGGTTGAGCCCCTAGTTAGCAGGGAATTGCTGGGAGTAAATTTGCGATCAAACTACGTAAGTCTGCCTCAGTAACTGCATTCTTAGAAGACCATAACCTGTCTTTGGGGTCAATTCGACGGATGGGCCATTGGGAATATCCTCGAAGCTTAGACACCCCAAAAGATTAATTAAGTCCAATTCTTATAAGCAAATCCTTATCGTAGACGACGAAAGTGTCAGAAAGCTAGTAAGCATTTGCATAGGACACTGCTGCCAGTGATACAATCTGAACATATTAAATCTGTGGTCAAGGAGTGAGTGTTTATTTTGTCTGGAAAAGAATGGTGCTAGAAACCTTCTTCGTCTTCATCCTGTGTTCAGATTTGAAATGTATCTCTTGTCAGGACTAGATTTCTTCCATATTTTTATCCACCAATATTTGATATTACAAATGCTTATGCAGATATTGCTATGATATTTCGACCTTAACAGAGGCGAGTCAAATATGTCGGCGTTGGTTTTGTATCTACCCTCAGCCTATCCGCCAGCAGCATCCTTATAAATTAGCCAATGTATGGTTTGGATACTATAATTTGATTGTCAACTATTATCGTTATGGCACTTACTGCAGTTCTACCTTCTGCCGTTTTTTTTTTTTTTTGATTTGCTAGTTTCAGTATGCTTGCTGGCATTAATAGATTTATTACTGTCGTGTTCTATTTCCTAATCGTGGTTATTTGCCACTACAAAAACAATGTCATCAATATATTCAATCATTTTGGCGGAGTAATCATTTTTTTCTTTAAATCGACCGCAACGTCGAACATTATGTCTAACAGCAAAGGACCTAACATGAAACCTTCAGGAATGCCACCTATAAAGTTGGTTTGTTTTGTATATTTTAGTTTTCATACTTGATACTTGTAATCATGAAATAGACATGAGACCCTTGGCAGTTTTAGGAAATAATAGAGTAAAACTCTCATCTTCTCATTTGGATTGAGCTGGGAATCTAATTTCCGCCATTCCCATAGGCACAGGAGTCACAATCGAATCAATTCTTTGCGGATTAGTGCTATATGCTCCATACTCCACTAAAATTAGCTTCAATATTACCATGCTTAGGACAAGACGCTTGGAACTGTATCAGGTCATGCTGCTAGGGCAGATTACCTCCATGTATCTGAATACCAAAAGTCCCTTTGTTAAAGGATACCTAAAGTCAGATACTCACTCCCAGAAAGCACGCATCAGCCACTTGCAAGTATTTCACATGAGAAGATTGTACAAAGAATTTTACGACAGACTTTGACTTTGGATTATTGAGAAAGGAAGGGGTTCTACCTCATTTAATTATGTAGGCGACAGGATAGATCAAACATCGACTATGTCTTTGGCAAGAGAAGTGAACTAAATCTTCCAATTCTAGAAGCAAACTACTTTGAGATCATCCTGGACAGCAAATTGTCGTCGAATCTGCATTGCGTTCGAATCATTTAGAGTCAGTCGAGCCATTTTGACTCTGAAGACTCTGAACCAGCAAAAAGTATACCGCTCACAAAGGCCATATTAGTAACAAATTGACAGCATCTCTTGTCAAAACAATGTGCCTCTTGTGTGAATAGATTGAGAACTTTAGCATGGATTCAAACCAATACTACATATGTGGAAAACTATGATATGTTTATCGTAAACAATTTGAAGCAAGGATCATTAGAGAAACTAACAACAGCTGGTCATGATGTAATGGATAGCATGTTACCTTGTCCAGTTGTTAAGGACTTAAGTACCTAAATACCTACCAAAAAAAGGCTCTACCATATTTTTCAAAGTCTTAGCTTACCCAACAGACAAACTACTCTCTGCATTGATTCGATAAATTTATGTTGAAAATTTAAATGCCCGACGAGGTGTTTAGTTGAAATTTTCGTAATTCACGTACCGGTCTACGCTTGCACTATACGTGTCTAGAGTGCTAAGTAAAATTGCACTTCTCTCCCAGTAGGTATACTGTATTCAAATCAACCAAAAAAAGTAACACCATCCAGTGTGAAGCAACCACCCCAGCTGCCGCCTGCTATTTTCTCATCCCTTTACTGGCATCACCTTTAATTTATACTGTTAAATTTCTACAGTTAAATTTATATTACCCCATATCGTATCTAATTCCCATACGTCTGCCATTGTAAAACATTTTATGTGCATGTTACTCCCCATACAGCGCCCGACTGTATACATATATCTCCCTATATGTGGAAGACAAGGATTGATATTCTATCGGTTGGTTGGTTGGGCTTAATGCTTCATCCTACCTCGACTGCGCCTTCTCATCCTCTCCAGTTGTATAGCGACCGCCATAGGTCACATGTTTTGCAAATCAAATGACACAAGTCCTCGGAATATGTGGGCCTCACATGTGTGGCACACATGTGCGGCGACGGCAGCGCGGTACCGACAGTGGACTGGGGTAGTCAGGATTTACTCAATGCCTAAACGGGATTTTCATTAAATTGCCATTGATTGATTATTTTATGTGAAATCCCTGCAGAAATATTGACAAATCATATGTCACGTGTGTGCGTGCACGCTCATCCCCCAGGGGGCCAATGAAACACCACACAAATATCAAAGGTCGTCATGTCTAATGCCAGTTAATTGACCATTTCTGTGCCCGGGGGTGTAGCGATGGTGAGATGACCGTAAGAAGACGAAGCAGCAAGCAAAACAAATAACAAAACAAAAAAAAAAAGATACCTTTCCACTGAATTAAGTGAAAAGTGCAGTGCGGGTCCACCTCCCCTATCCGATACACTATACAACATTCACTTGTTTCGTCGGCCGTTTGTCGTTGTTGTAAGAGTTACAAGTGCACAACCCTTGTTCAAGGATCGCCCATACTTCTTCCATACCTTTACCCCCGCATATGCCTCGTGTAGGTTGTTTTGTTTGCAGCAGTATGTTGCACTTCACTTTGAAACTGAAACTCAAATTCATCCCTGTTTCCGAGGAGTTTGGGGGAGTTTGCTGGCGAATCCTCTATTCGTCGCTCTCTCAATGCAGACAATGGGTTGAGTTGTTTCAGCCGGGGGTGGCAGTACAGTGAGGTTACATAAATACACCTGTCGTGTTTGGTTTCTTCTGTCTCTGCGCCCGTACAATCCACCATCACCACTACATATACACACAGACGAAGGGTTGGTGGTGGCTGAATGCAATGCGCAGCAAATAATGTGAGGAATGAGAGTCGAGAACTTAGGACATCCGCACAATCACAAAACCGACCACTTACCCCGGCGGCGTACTGTGGGGTCTGACCCACGTTTGATCGGACGTTTGTTTTTGTGCGCCCTGATACCTATGTGTGTATTATCAGCTATTGGCTATAAATTATGTATTGACAAATGAATATATTGCTTGTTAATTGATCAATGTGCGACTGTATAACATTAGCTAATACCAAATTTAATTACATTATAGCTACTCGCGTTGGGTTGTACGATACTATGGCATGTTAAAGTTTACATTGAACTTTGCCCGCAAACCTGGTTATACAGGAAGAGAGAATGAGAATAAGGCGGACCAGCATTAGGGGAGGAAACTATAATAATAGCTGTTGATGGCTATGCAATCAATGAACTAATTATAAAGTAATGCAGGCAAATTAATCAGCGTGGGACCACTGTTTACAGGTTGACTTAGACAAGCTTTTTGTTTTAAGCACTAATCAGCATTTAGATGATTTAACTGTAGTAAGGGGATAGTTATACAAGGAACTAGAATTGAAGAAAATTTAATTAACATGCTGATGGAGAAAAGTCCATTGAAAATTAAGGCTGGATCTTTCCCTGACATTCTTAGTGTTTTTTTGGCTGGCATTCGAAACTGAACAAGGCTTCTTCTTAGGCATTCACGAGCTAAACAAAAAAATAATTCGTAATCTTTACGAAATATTGCCTTACGATTCGACATTCGTAATATAAACATATGTAGATACTTGATAATCGCATGTAGATACCTCCCGATCATTGCTATTAGGAAAATGGTTTTCGATGTCAGTACTAACACTGAAACCGAAGACAATGTTTTCTGTTACTTATGTATGTATGTACATTTGATTTTAAAAAAATCGGCAAGACAATTTGATGCAATCCCAATTGATTGAGATTATATGATATTTGAGAAAACATAAATCGGTGGGAGATCCTTTAAGTGCTTTAAACCACTTTTGTTGATAGAAAGTAGTTTTAGACGTCTCCATCTTTTTTTTTTTACTGATCCAAACAGGTTTTTTTTTTCACTAAAAGTTCCAATCATATTAGATTCAACAACACAGATACGTGAGCTAGAGTCCTGGGCTTTCATCATGTAATTTTTCAGACGACATAGTCTAGACGATGGTAAATTGGATGTCGATACATCTTTGCCTATCGTACAAACGATGTCGCCTTAACGACAGTCTTGAACAGTTTTTGGGGTTATGTGAATCGTTATAACAATATCGCCACAATGATACAAAAAAAAATCCAAATATTTGGCAAGACAGGTCTATGGGACCAAGGACCTTATATTCTTAACACGAATAGAAAGGACGTACTGTTTAATACGGTTTCCGAAGCGCAATTTGAGAATATATTTCATGACAGGTATACTCTCGGATGTTTTGTCAGACGTTCACGAGAGATGGGGCAATAAAAAAAATTTTAGGTGTTGCTTGGGGTTTGAACTTAAAACGCACTAACCACTTAAGCAACGGCGCGGCGCCTCCAATGATAGTGATTTTATGTTAAGTAAAGCAAAACTGTCCTCAAAACGATATCGTTTGCACGATTATCTTTGTACGTGGTGAGGGCCCTGCTGTCATGTGAAGAGATAGGAATAGCAGTGCAAGCTAAAACAAGGCAAGGAAGCTGTTGAAAGGTACAGGACCATCCATAGACTTACAAAAGTCGTGAGAGATTAAAAGATTCTTTGTTGATTTTAGATAAGTATCAACTTTAGTCGCCTGCCCCAGTCAAGTAGAAACTACTGAAGGAACCAGACTCACTAAAAACTGCGAAGTAAAGTAGTATAGTAACTAATGAAAGACTGTTTTTCTTTCAGTTACCAGCATAGCAGCCAATATACATAGGTATATAGTTCAATGCCAAATCGAAGAGTATCTATACTCAATTCTTGATGTAGAATAGTCAGCGTGCCACCAGATCTGATGACATAAACAATCTGCGGGACTCTATGCAACACAGCGTTTAACATAGGCTTCAACTTTACCTATTTTGTTACCGATTTTCAAATAGCTCTCTTTAGCTTGAACCGAAATTGTATGTATCGATGTGTTATAGATCTGAAGATTTCGATATGGAAAACGTTTAACTGCCTTTTCAGGTTCACAGATAGTGATCGAATGTGTCAATTTGGCATTCATTTCACGTCAGATGAAATCTAAAGACCGCCGGTATGTTGATCCTCCTTGAGTCTTTCTTACATTTCCAGTTTAAGAAACTCAGAATTATAAAATTGATACTAAGGTTCAGGTTTGGTAAATTTTTATTTAAAGAAAATGCCTTTAATCATGAACCAACCACGTGGCTTGGGACTAAGACTTCATAAACTTTGTTTTCAAACTACGCCCCTCTTCAAATCCTCAGCTTAAATCTGCAAAAAGTAATTCGTAAAGTGTGTATATACATACATACCTACAGTGTTCAGTGTTGCTTCTAATTCTTTTGCAAATTTCTAAACATAAATCCTAAAACTTTCACTAAAATGAGCATTATTTTCAAAAGCATACACCGACACGCACTAAGCTTCCCACAGGACATGAACTTTTCGTTCCGTCCTCCCCTTCTTCCTTCTAAAGTACATGTCCAAATAAATTTCACATTTTCCTGCCCAAAAAGACGTGTGTATATCACATCTTTCACAACTTTAACGCATAACTCACATTAAAATCCAAAAACAAAAATACCAACAACAACAACAAAAACAAAAAAAGGCGCACTCTCTCGCGCACCAACTTGCGTTAATATTTTATGCAAATTAGATACATAACATCATTGTTACGGTCGCTTCTTGTTTGAGACTCTTTACATTGTTGTTATACCTGGATATTAGTGCGTGGATGTACTTGGCAGAAAAGATTAATATTTTGTTATAAATTAAAAAGTTATTAGATTACACTCTGCGTTACACCTGTGGCACAATGTGCACATAAATATAATCGCTTTGGAACGCGTTGCGCGTGATGTGCGCTCCATCTAAACTCTTATACCGCCCCACCATATGGGTAGCTGGGTTGGGTGTATCTTTCGGTACAAATAAGACCAAAATTTATTCACATACAAACTCAAACTCAAGCGTTTACATAGATAGATACATTTATAAATCATTACATCAATTTGACACGGCGCGGTATACAGAGTATCCAAGTATCCAAACCGCAATTATCTACAATTGTGCCGTTCCGCTGACACTCTCGCTCTCATAGTGGTACCTACCCCCCTGGCCCTATATAAAGCCGACAAAACTTTTGCAATAAATCCCTACTTTTTGGCCGGAGAACACATTTTGTGTATGTGTGTTGGTATATGGTTTTATCATCATCATGATCGTTTGGCGACAGTTTGCTCGTAAAGCATACCATAGACATATTCGAAAGATAAAACACATTATAGTATGTAATTGCGGCGGCAGTCATTTTTCTGCTGCCGTTGCGGTGCGTTGGTTTGCCTTATCTTTTTGAATAATTATTCAAAAAATATTATTTATATACCTATAAACATATTTATATTTATCGGTGTTTCTTTTTTGTTTTGTCTTTCAGGTAAGAGATACTCAGAATCTCTTGCGGGCTCGTTACTACCAGACTGGTTAGGTAAGTACTGAAATTTTCTTTTTATTTTTTTCTATTTTATTTTTTTCATTTTTTTTTGTTTTCGGTTTATGATTTTTGACAAAATTTGTTTCGCCTTTTTTTTGCCAGTCATATTTATAATTGGAGAACACAAATTGTTATTTTTGCGTTTTTTTTTTTAAAAGAATTTTGTTTTCAAACTTTTCACTACCCAAATTTTTCTGAAAAGAAAATTGGTATTGAATTTTGATTTTTGGTTTTTTTTTTCTTTTAATTGAAAACAAACTTTTCAAATACAAATTGTTAGAGGCTTTTTTTGGTAATTTCATTTCAAAAGGGTACCTACACCTTGACGATTGAATAGATTTGCGCAGTTCTTTTAGGTCTAAAAAAATTATTAGGTGATCAGCAATTTTTTGGAATTTTTGTTGCTTTCAATGCCTACTATTGTGTGTCATGTCGAATTGGGAACATCTAAATATAGAGAAAGAAGCAAGTCTGACTTTATGGGTATTTCAGGACAAAAAATATTCCACAACTCTTAAGGAGCGATTTGTTTTCCAAAATTCGTCTCAAAAAACGGACGGTTAATGTCACAAATACTGAAGATACATAGGAGAGGTTTTTTTGATGTAATGGACTGAAACCCAGATGTAGCTAGATTTCAATATTTACTTCATGAGTTGTGAACGCACTAAGAGCAGAGATTTTGCAAATTTTTGGATGCAGCAATTGGCTACTCTAGGTAGAGTTGGGGAACGGTGTCATCTAATTTTGTAAGTATTTTTTTTAATTCAATAATTTCGGTAATATCGCAGCTTAGATTCGATTTTTGGGCCTGCTGTCACCACTTCGATCTGAGGTCTTAGTTGTGGGATATCAGTTTTGAAAATAAAATAAAAAATGTTTCCAAACCAACTTTATCTTGATGCTGTGATTGCAGTATCTATTTATGTATATCTCAGCTCTCTACAACTTTTTCCCAGTTGCCTGGACTATTCTGTACGTATTTATCGGTCGACCCACTCTTTTAAAATACGGGAATCCATTTCATTATCGATAAGTCTTTTAGACTAAAGACAGCTCGAAATAAAAGATCGAAAATATAATAATCAATCTTGAATGAATTGATGCCCATAGTATCTAAAGTTTAATAGATGTTTATATTTCAGGATATAGGAACTAATTTCTTGCTATTTATGATGTGACAGCAGTAATTACTCGTATGCTACAAGAAAAGTACACAATGCACAGAATATTCATTACACCAGCACCATTTGTATAAATACAACGATTCAACCTATAATCTTCATTCCAATGTCGTATTCAATTAAAATCTACAAATATTGGTGGGAATACGCATACTTAGAACTGCTAGGAAACCACTAGAATCTCAACCTCTAATTATGACTAGTATAGTGATAACAGACTTAACTTGGTAACAACCAATCAGCGTTGTTTGACGAGGTACTAATAACCATTGCTATATGCACATACGACACTACAAATTAACTATAAGAGTCCATTATTATGAGCTGTTTATTAAATAGCTTCCTGGTCACAAGGAACTTTAGAAGATCATTTACGGCTAAAGGTTATCAATAGCAAATACACAAGAATATGCTAGGAAGCCCTCTTCGCATATCTTAGGTTTCTTTAAAAAGCACTTGAACACTAACTTATACTGAGCCTCGTTTGAAACTAATCCAGTAGGTGTACATGCAACAAGCTCATATAGTGCTCGAAGAGTGGTCCATTTTGATTCATTTTAATAAGGCTTCTCAAGGCTATTGTACTTTTTAGATGGATAAGAAGTAAGGCCGTGATTCTATGTTTCTGTTTTGTTTCTGCCATTTGAACCTTGAACGCAACTCTTAATGCGGTCGATCAACAGCTGTCAGTAGCTTTAAATTCAGAAATAATTTCTAAATTGCCGACAAGTAAACAGACTTGGTCGACTGTACATATATGCTATGCATACATAGGTATATAGTTTGTCTTGGGCCATTGAGCATTATATGGGCTCATTCATGCGAGCACCTTTACTACATTCCAGCTTCGTAGATATTTCGTATAAGATAGCATCGCATCGACTATGTTCTTAATAACTAGTTACGAAACTATTTTGCAGCTGCTAACTTAAGCGTAATAATTTCTGTAATTTGTTTGATTTAAATGAAAACCACTCCTGTTTGAGGTCTGTCTGAATAATGTGCTACGAATCTACATTAAAATTCAGACTTCGCTCAAGACACTGGAATTTTCAGTTATCAAATCCAAAGTATTTAGAAGGTTATTCGCAATGCTAAAAGTCTTAGTACTCAAAATCGTATCAGATCATGCATGGTGCATGGACGCAGAGGATGGGTTAGAATTAGCTATAGACATAACCTACCAAAGGATAGAAAACCCCTTGTGGTCTCTAAAGTAGTAATAAAGGGATTTATTAGTAAAATCACAGAAGACTAAGACTTATAACCTCACTATCCACTGCATCCTGAGAAAGTATTTCAGAAAACTAAGACTGCCAGATACAAATACTTTTGTGGTGTACTCATCGTTAATTGTATAACTCATATCATAAAGGCGAATAGCTTCAATAATCAGAGATTATTTTGGGCACCGTAATATTACGTTTGGTTCATCCCACAGCGCCTGTTCTGCTTAACAAATGGCTCACTATATCACAACCTAAACCTTCATAACAAGGAAAGGCTAGGTTCTTACCCATTTAAAGTTTAAGAATAGGTTAAAGTCGTTTCGACCCTAATGCTTCTAATCATTCGCTTTATCAGATAAGATTACTTTACATAATTTTTAAATGCTTAGACTTCGAAGTCTTTTTTTGATTCAGTACTCTTGCGTGGAACGGGACTGTGCCTTAATAGCAGTTTTCGGCAAAGCCGGCTTATAGTCAGAGAAAGAGAATGTTTGGGAATAGAACTTATATATTCTTTGATTTAATCTCTACAATCGTGGGCTTAGTGCAAATCTTTGAGGTAATACATTCATAACCAAATACTTCTGCACTTTGTAGTTAATCTCATGCAATAGCACTCTGTTTTCAAAAACCTTCTTAAGCACATTAATTTAGTAGAATACGTAGCAGTCATTAAATCGTCGGCTTTATTGGTAGTTGCTTAAAATGACTCAGCAGAGTTGATTATAACCGCATAGACACGACTAGAATATCGCTCCTCGTATCTAAAGAATTTTTCAATATAAGGACATAACAATTATGTATTTAAATAAAAGACAGAATAATTGAGATATCGGACTGAAATTTGTTTCAAGTATAGTACACATGTTAAAGTTAAGTATGAAATTCGATCTCGGTCATATGACCACGGCAAGAACGTTTACACCAATCGATTCTTGGAAGTCAATTTTCGACCAGTCTTCCACACATATCGGCCGGAATGTTGGCAATTTTGCGTTTGATATTGGTCTTGACTAGTTATGTGGCATGTGGCACCATCTTGTTGGAACCACATATTAATATCATAGACTACCAACATGGCACCATATCAAACTCCATTCACCGTATGATGGCTATCAGTTTGATCGACGAAAAAATACGGTCCAATCACACCTCCGACATTCCACACCACACGGTCACTTTTTGTGGATGCAATGGAGTCTCTTGAGCTTGATCGTTAAAGTTTTTTGATGAAACTCAGGAATTACGATTATCAGGTAGGGCGATTATTACCACCGAAAATTGGAGTAAAGAATTTTAGTACCGACTCAGAATTTCGGTAGTAATTTTTAATAATTTCCAAAAGTTGCTCGTTCGTGAACTTCACCATGATGAAAATGTAAACCTTGACTGACGTTTTGACGTTGACAGATTATAAAAAAAGTTTAATTGTGCTTTTGTATTAAAATACAAAATTGTTATGTTCCTATTGAAAAACCCTTTAGTAACGGACATCATTTCGGAATAGATTTTCCCCTGGAGTAGGAATTGTATAAACCGAAAAGCATCACGTCCTAGCAAATCTATCATATATCTATAGAAGTAATCAAATTATTATATTTAAACGGTGGCTTGTCCATTGCAGGTTGACTAATCAGTATTCTGTCCTCCTGGAACAGAATGCGTTTCTGTAACGCATTTATTGCCAGCCCTATAGCTAGACAACGAATCCAGATAAACATTTTCAGTGGGTAGGCTTTTGAGAATAAGAATAAGAATTTTCGTGCACGATTTAAATAAAAATGCTTTATCCAATATTTTTAATAGTTTTTGAGAAAAATCGTATCGCGCCACGTCTATATTTTTAAAGCGTTTATACACACGAAACTTCTCAGGTTAGATTATTATCATTATTAATATTATTTCATTTATACAATTTTATTGTAAACTATACCTACATTTTGTGAGTGTCTGTGATTGGCTTTTTTATATCACTCTTCTGCACCCGTTCGATCGTTGTTTTTCCAGAGCACACACTTCCACGTTAATTCTACACATCAGTACCCCCAAAAGCCTTTGACTGGTACCAGCAAATAGCAAATTTTGCGCAAATTTATTCGATCGTCATGTGTAAGCCCTTTTGTCCACATTTTTTAATTTTTCACAAATTTTTCTTCTTGATTTTTGTATTATACAAAAAAAAAACATCCAATCTTAGTCGGTCTATTGCATACAACATTAGAGAGAGAGAGGGTATAACGAGAACGTAAAAGATTTAATTTCTTATAGCAAAATTAGAAATAAAATTTAGAAAAAAATAACTCTCTGGAGAAGGTAACTATTTTTCTATATATAATATCTATAAATGTAATCTATGTGCAATATATAAAAATATTTTTTTTTTATTCATTATGTTGCCTGTTGTGATGCAAAGAAAAAAAGAGAACAAAATCTCGTCTGCTTTTTATATATTTAAAATCGTTTTCAATTTCTAATTTTTTTTTTACATATCCATTGTATAAAAGTATATTTTGTATTTATGTAAATATTTAAATTTTATTTCTTTAAAGAAAAATATTCCAAATCCTTTTTTATTTTGTAACTAACAACGCACTTAAGTGTGTGTGTCATGTACCCTCCTCAATCCAATTAACAAAACAACTTAAAACTTGTGTGTAGTATCATGCAATTAGTTGAAGGACTCTCATCATCGTAAGCATTATATACAACACCTAGTTCAGCAATCATAGAAACTTCAACAAGCATATCCTTTACTGGTATTATTATCTGCATGCGAATCCCTGTAATTAGCATAATTTAGGCATTTGACACTAGAGTAATTTTGAAAGGCCCCCAACAAAACACTGCATGAAACGGAGACTATACAATCCTTTTTGATGGCTTGGTGGAGGGTTTTTGGTTTAAATGTTCGTTTCGCACTGTCATTTGGTGATGTTGTCACCCATTTTAGCGATGTCTGCAATAAAGTAAAGCAGTTGCAGTTGGGTGGGTACTGACCGACCTTCTCTGTTCTGGGTTTTGGGTTTATGATGAGTCGACTCAATTACATAATTGTTGTGTTAGCCAAATGATAATTTCTGATTTTCTGTCATATAATTGATTTGTCTGACGACACGGATACATGGGGTTTAATGCTCTGATATGTAAGCCAATCACAAACTCACTAGGTAGGTATTCGTTTCTTAGTCATACTTCCTCTATTTCATTAATGATGCAATTTTAAATATAACTCCGCACCCCAAGCCATAATACATACATATACCTACATATATACTATAGTGCTCCCCTTTCGACACAATAAAAAAAAAAGCGAAAATTATGATATCATTCTCCAAAGTCAACAGCAAAAAAAAAAATTCCATCATAATCCAAATTCGAGTTAGCTACGATAATTTAATTCCATATAAGTTCAATAAATAGTTAGATACCCCACCACAAAGTCATTCAGATACATACGTACATACGTATAAGGCAATGTTTACATTCGCGTATTGTACAAACCACATAGTAGACAAACTGTAACAATACAACAAAAAATATAAAAATATACCCTTAGCTCCATAAATAGTAATTTTGAAAATAGGTTTTTACTGATTCGACAGAAATGCTAAAATTTTCATCGAAATCATTAATTTAAGTATTCGTGTGTGTATATCTGACTGTGTGCCAATATCAATTTATTACAAAGTTGTCATTGTCGGAACATTTCTGAAGTGTAATTTTCTAATGGAATATTTTAGAGGTTTTCGACTTATGAATGGACATGGAATGAGGTGGATTATTTCGCGTAAAGTGTGGTATTATTACGCCTTGTGGTTAGTTGGGCGTAAAGATACACAAAAGTGAGGGAGGTTTACAAAGATACTATCATATAGATACTTAGATATTCTAGATTTTACTTGTGGGAGAGAGAAGAGATGTAGGTAGATATGACTACGAATTTGTCTTGGGCGATTTTAGAGCAGGTTTTCTCGGCCGTTCAAGCAGATAGGGGCATACAACTCTTTCAATCCAATCTAGAAGTCCAGTATAAAATATCTAGGATTCTAGAAATAACTGCTGCAATAGGTGAGCTACTAAACCCTTTAATTTGCCACCTGTATAACTGCTTCTATGGTTCACCACTGACAACATCTTTTTGTGATAGATCTTGTGGATAATCCAGGCATTTCAAATAAATGTAGTAAAGATACTCATATAGTAGTCGACTTTAAGCCAATACAAGCTTTAACATTTCTGGCAGACTCAACCCATGTGCAAGATGATGATAATAAATTCGTGCTGCTGACCTTTTACTTAAAAAAAGAAGTCATTGTCTTGAACACTTGTCAAAGGTACACTGTCAAACTTCGACATTCATGACTTTGAGGGTGTTAGGCACTCTTTTCTACCTAACCTGTGCTATTAATATTCACTATGGACTTTCACGGCTAAACGATGAATAACTCGCACATATTGCGATTTCTTTGGGCTACGAGGCTATATAAGTAATAAAATGATCCTTGAAATAACTAAAGTTACTATAATCAAAGTTCTAATCACCTCAGTTCTGTTCTTAGGCTGAACATATTGAAATTTCCTTCGAATGATATTCAAAATGAGTATTATGAAATCTCGACTCTATGAAAGCGGAGGCAGCTTCATAAAATTTGATCGAGGTGCGGGAGTAGTTGGTTCAGAGCCAGTTCTACCTCTGATTTTAGTGCCACCTACATATGCAAGTCGGTGACACTCATCGCATTACTGCTTCCACTTTTACATTTTACTATTTCTCAGTATCTCGTAATTGCCAAGAATGGACTTTCTTCGCTGTGTAGACTTCATGGGCAATGGGGCTGTATTGTGCTCCTTGTCTACTCTTCGTCTGCTGACTATCCATCTAATTTTTCCAAAGACAGTCCACCGTTCTAGCCACTCTTGGTATATAGTTACACTTTCACCTGAGTTTCGGGTTCGATCAGGAGGCATCGAAAAGACAGGACAAGCTTCTTCCATTTTGGCCCATTAGAGTTTGAACAACAAAGGCAGAGTCTCAGAAGAGGGTCTGTTCCATTTAAACCACCTTTAGCCACGCTATCTTTTCTTTTATGCTCTTCATTTGCTTAGTATTTACTTCGTACTTTTTGTCAGTTCTCTGCCATTGCTGTCCTGATTTTGAGTACAGAGTCTAGGCTACATGCATTTATCTCTATTAGTGCTGTGTATTCTTGCCAAGACTCGACCCATCATTTGAGGCATGTCATCTCCTTTACATACTTTGACGATTTTATGACTTTTTTCTCACAACAGAGGTTTTTATTGATATACATACATATATCTACAGAATGGGTCCAATTTGGTCCAAAGCAGTCTTCAGCTGAATGTATCTTGTCCCGATTTGGAACATACTGCGTGTTACGACAGCTCTTATTTCTTTGCCATCAAAATAGACAAATGTCATTTAATCCTTAAAGGAGAGTCTTGTATCTTTTTCCAAATCGGAATACTTTGTATATGACTTGGACATGATTGTATAATTGTACATGAGACCGTCTCTATCATTCCTCTATTAAATAGTTATACACCAGTTTTGTCTGCAGAAAGTAGTAGACTAACTTGGAGAAGCTAGAATCAGATGGCCTTTAGAAGATGTAGAGTACCACATGATAGAGCATGAAACATATCCTTGCGGAACTTTACTGCTCCGACTATAATCAATACGATTACTATCGGAGGTATGCGGTGTAGTCTTCTGCATTTAAAATCAAGAATATGAATGAGTTAGGTTAGTGTTTAGTGTTTCCAGTTTCAATCAATCAGCTTGCCTTTCGGAGTTCGAATTGCTGCTCTAAGAGTCTTCTTTTATTTTATATAGCTCCTTCAAAACTGTGTCCTAATATTTTTCGCATTAAATTTGGCACTCATAGTGTGAATTAGGATGATGGCTCGTTTCATTTCCTTTGGAGAAAACCACCAGTCTTTGCGAATCCATTTAAAGATCCCTCCCTTCAAGCAAGAGTTGTATGCAGGTTGTAGGTATCTCGTACTCTACTCAAAACCTCCAATCTTGTTTCTAAATGCTAAGTCCGCCTTCTTAGTTT
This sequence comes from Xylota sylvarum, assembly GCA_905220385.1. Classification (NCBI taxonomy): domain Eukaryota; kingdom Metazoa; phylum Arthropoda; class Insecta; order Diptera; family Syrphidae; genus Xylota; species Xylota sylvarum. Next base: position 46,548,821 of record LR999958.1, read on the forward strand.
ACATTCCATACACACTTCTTACCCTACAAAGGAGAAGTCAGTACTCTATGGAATGTATGTATGCATCGTTTAAATATTTAAAGCTCAACTTTGTAAAGCAAGCAATAGGTGGATTCGTGGTTTTGACGTACTGACATTATATTTAGGGATGTTATTTAATTCGAAGGGCTAGTGTCACCAAAATTTGTTGCACATTTTGATGTTTATCACCATGTTATATGAAGGTATATATTTGCTGTTCCTTATTGGAAGGAATAGAGCTAAAACTAAGTCAGCGAATTTGTTTGTGGGTGGCACCGAATAAACTTACTTACTCAACCGACAATTTCAAAACCAAATTGCTATCTTTCGAAATCCCCAACATTGGCACAGTTCAAGGTAAGCATTACAAAAATATAAATGTCCCCATCAATCTTCTTAACATTCCATCGAATAATGCACACAAATCACTTTTGTTCACTCAGATTAATCATTCAAAAAATAAAAATGAAAATAAACATACACGCGGTTATAATTTGTTTTCCTTTAATAAAACGCCTTTTAAACGTGCCTTGAACTCTATGCGCAGACAAGCGAAATAAATTATAAAATCATCAACAGATGATAATTTGCTCAAAATGTGAATTTAATTTCCATTAAATTATATTAATTGCTTGCCAAGCAACAGACACATGGATGCGAACTCTAATCAAATCGTTTGTACCACTAAAATGCCTGTGAACTTTTTTTCAAAAAGAACAAAGTGTGTTCAAAGCGTTCTCTTGTTTTGAAGTCTTACTCACTCAGCACACCGGCTGAGGTTGCCGAAGTCAAAAACGACTACAGATACAAAACATATTTTTAAACTGCTCCTATTTGCGCGTTTTGTTTTGATCTATTTTTATAAACGAAACGTACTCTCGAATTCAAATAAAAACTCGCACACTATACAATCACAATCACATAAAATAAAAATTGCACCTAATCAAATAAATATTTAGATGGGGGGGCGCCTCGAACACCACCAACCGCCGCCACCGCTGCCGTTGCTCTCAATTACATAATTTGCTCCCCTTTTGGCATTTTGTTTGGCTTTGTTCTTTTCATTGTTTTATCGAAATATGTTTAATGATTTCCTTTTTTGATTAATTTACTACCTTCCGCAGATTATGCGCCTGGCCTCATATAGAATATCATTAATGCCGCCGACGCACCCACAACCAAATATTGGTTTTTTGTTTTGCTCTCTTGTCGAAATGAAAATAAACATGGTTTTGGTTGTTTTTTTTTTTTTTTTGTTCTTTTGTTGTTTTGGTTTACTTAATTTGGGAAAAACATGATGTTGTGTGGGGATATACTGGAGGAATTTTTGTGTCCTCATTCTTTTCCACAAAAATAAAAGTGTGTAGATGGAACGCAGATGAAAGTGAAAGGAAGACACTGGTAAGATTGTTTGTCATGTAAAGCCTTCAATTTATGGGTGGGCATTAGAGGTCCCTGGACTAATATGAACTGCTTTCAAATTAGAACGTATCCGTAGACATTTTGACATGTCCCGACGGCTTTTTTTTAAAAAACAATCGTCTTTGTCGTCTAGTTAACACCTAGGATTTTATGCAAGACTAAAGCGCGGTGCTTAGGAATACCTCCACTTTTAGTCTAAAGACGGACGATTTAACGTAGAGCCGATAAGTTTTCACTAAGTGAATTATGTAGTGGGCGCCGTGGCTCAAGTGGTCAGTTCGTTAGACAATGGAGCGTGGGATTCGAGGTTCAATCGCCAGACAACATCTAAAATTTGTTTCACGGAACAACCTCTCCCGAGCATCTGGGAAACTTCCGAGAGTATAACTGTCATGAAAACCTTCTCAAATTGTCCTTCGGTTTAAACAGTAGTTCCCTTCTATTCGTGTAAAGAATATAACACGCACAACACGACCTGTCACGCTAAATATTTTTATTTTATTATATTAAACTACGATCTACTTCACATTTAGAACAAATTGCTTACTCTAAGGGATGTTTGCAAATTTAAGAACTAAGAGGACAGGTGATTTGAGTTCGAAAACACATTTTGTCCTGGCGTACTTTCTGAACAACAATACAATACTGTCTAAGAAGGCTTTCAGTTTCTTATATATAGTCCCATGACTTTGAAATAACCTGTAGCACTACACTGTCTAGCATGCTTGTTGGAAATATGCGAGAATTCTAAATGAATCTGCGATAGAGTCATACCTACAGAGATGAATCTCATATGGCGAATGGAAAAAAGCTAACATTTTTTCCAAAGTATGATGTAGCCATTGCACTCTTGAACTACCGCAGTGTATTTCAAGCGGAAGTCATGGTAATTCAAGATTGAATAATCCAGGCACTTATGTATACAACAAAAGCAATGATATTGTTCTAAAGCCTTGTAAGCGCTAACAATTGCATTCAAGTTTCGACAGCAATGTCGCAGATTTTACTTCATGGCCACAGATGAGCCAGGCAAAGATGGATCCAACAAGAAGACCGTGATTGTTGGGCCGATAGTATCGCTTAGATTCCCTCTTTGCACTGACAGTTTAATAACTGGCATCAAAACTCATCTAGCCAAAGCTGGATAGGAGAAAACCAAAGACCCTCTCCCAATAAGGATAAAGGTGATTTCGTCATCGGCAACAATACCGGGGTTTCTTTGTTGTACCGCCATGCCAAAAAAGTGACTGTGATCTCAAATGATTTCTGTAGGAAATATATGTATGTATCTATCGAGCTATCTTCTGAATTAGAAAAGAATCGTAGTCGAACTTTGATTGATGTTCTTTAAGAACAATAGTAGGTAAATAAACATATGAAATGGAAGTGAATCAGTTCTATTCATCAGACCTTGCATCTACAGTATCTGCATTGTTAATATAAAACTTCTATCAGCCATTGTTGGATAGAGAATGCATGCTAGGAAGCTAGTGCCGAACTTCTATATATAACATGCAGTCTTCTTTTCTATGTTTTGTCAAGTAGATACAGGCTTGATATAGCCAGGGATTTATATAGACGAAGGAACTCAGCCAATATGGCGTATCTATTTGTTCGAAACAGATAGCCCAACTTCATGGATGATGGCGATGATGATGTAGGTATACATATGTGCATATGTACATACATAGTTATGTCATATGTCATATGTATGTCATATTATGCCAGAATTTCCTATCACGCCACGCGGGTATACATACATACAACTATTTCAACATAATTTTTTTTAGCAGAAATACGATCGAAATGATTTCCTTCGCATTAAAATCGATAAGTTCGTTCAAATCTGCTTTAAAAGATTGAATATTTTCTCATCTTCAAACTTGCGAGTTGTGTTCTTTCAGAAAAACACGTGTACCATAATATTTGCAACGCTAAAACCCTCGCTATGCATTGATACCAATTTGTTATAGAAGAAGAACTAGAATTGACGAAAGAATACAATCTTGAGGTACTCCAACGTTTAAAGCAAATATATCGCGCACTTCTTCAGTTGATCTGCTGTAGAGTTGAGGTAATTAAAACGTGGTAAGCTTCTTTAATTGTAGATTAATGTATAGAGACACTAAAGAACACCTAGTATTTATGTGTCTGTGTCGTCCTACTAAGCTTTCTTGAGGCAATGATTGCGTTTTTCCACCACTTTATATAATTGAAGACACGGTTTCCAGGTTTCTTTAAATTCGGGTAACGATAGATTCTTGATGTACTTGTTGAGATTCATTTTGACTTAAGAAAATTTGACTCAGGTATCTTAAGTATCTTGGGAGCGATATGATGTCTGGAAATATACGTAGAGTCATGTCTATCTGGAGTGTTTATCAGTTTACCAAAACTGACTGAACTCTCGTTTCTAGTTCTCAGTCAAAGGAAATTTCGGTCATATACAGAGGGTGTACTTAGTTCAGTACTTAGATACATATATGTATCTCCTGCCATTTAATGTGTTTTCAAACATGCGCATTACGGATCTTCCATGCTTTGGCAACCATTTGTAAAGTTTTTTTTCTTCTGATTTTTGGGCTTTCTTTTTACTAAAAGAGGCAGAGTCATTTTCTGCCAAACCTCTTATATGATAAGGTTTCGCTACTCTCTAATTTAATAATCTCTAAAAAAAAATTACTCTATACTAAGGAAGGTTTACCAGCATAGTATAGTCCTATACTACCCTGCTTACGAAGAACCCGTGGTTTTTCTCAACACCAGTCAACAAGTTTTGGTTTTCTTTTGTATATCCGTCTTTTATTGGTCAATTTATCGAAGTATCTGGTAGGAGTAGTAAAATCAATCTAGAAAACTCTGTAGAATTTAAGTATATCCAAAGTTCTCCAGCCTTTGCATTGACTTAACCTTCAAGTACTTTTTTTTGCAGGTTCTTGGACAAATCAGCCTAATAGTAGTCTCAACATGTCCTTCTATGTACCTTAATTATTATCTTGACCGAAACCGAAAAGAAACATAAAATTGTCGGAATATGCACCGATTATAAGTACTGAGATTGAGACTTCCTCAATCCTTCTTTCTCATATACCGACTAAAACATGGAGGCTTCTTGATTACCTATACTTATTGAATACAATCTTACCATAAAGGTCGGATTCATGACATGAAATTTCCTTAATGTACATATTTCCAAACCCATGGTAGGAAAGTTTGGCGTTCCACAAAGCAGTCATTTAGGTCCAATTCTCTCTATGCTGCCTGTTAAAGGTGTGTTTTGCATTAAAAAATTTATTGGCATTCTTATCTATTCCAACGACATAATCATTTACAAATTTCCTGAAAATTTTCAAGTTTTGAATCCATTACTATCAGATGTCAGTTATTTTGCCATTTGAAGCAATAAGAACGATTTGGTTGCGATATCAGAATTTATTGCTCGATTTGAAATCGCTGCTATTTTACTATCATAACTATCATTAAACTAAGCTTTATTCTTGCTCACTTTAGCGCCTAAGATCCAGCAGTTTTCAACTGGTTAGACTACAAATTCAAAGCAACCACCACAATCTTTCATTTTTCATACCCACTTAGTAACAGTTTATACTCACTACCCCATATCCTTTGATCATAAATAACCATTCCGTTGGCTATGCGAGCAAATGTCTCATTTATCTTTCGCTATGAAAATAAATCATTTGCCAGTGTCATTCGATAACTTACAATCATTCAAACACGAGTCGATAACTTGTGCGTAAGCAAACAAAAAAAAAAAAGGTCCCCCACGAAAGAAACCTCCACAAATCCAACCCACCATTTTCCAAATGAGCTTCCAATTTCCAATTCATGTTGAAATTATGAGGCGTGAGCTGAAAAACTTTCACACGCACAGGACCTTTGTCTTTTTTTTTTTCCCATCCCTTTGAATATTTGTAGTAATTCAAAAAAAAAACAGAAACAACACAACCTTTTTTGTTGTCCACCCTCTCTCAGACTCCCCCTCTTGGTAGACATACTACCGTATATCCGCTTAGTCCAATTAACTAATTTCACCAGCTCACTAGTAAGTAGGATCTCTACAGGGCAATTAAAGTCGAAAACAAAACGATAAGGTGCTAAGCGCATGGTTGTGTGTGTATGCATGGTTATAGTTATGTGTGTGTGTGTGGGTCTGTGCGTTTTGGAAAGGACTCTACCTATATTTGCTTCCTGTTCGAGCACTGATAACATTTGTACGTACATAATTTCGAAAAGGTGACTGGGCTACCTTGTGTGTTCTAGCTATAACACCGCCTATAATGCATACATGTGTGTATGTGTGTGTACTGTTAGTTAGGATAGAGAATTGGCGCACTTGCAATTCATTGCGAGGAAGATAGAGGATGTATGCAACGGCAGTAGACTCACGAAAACGTTTAGGAAGTAATTAAACACTCATTAAGTTTTGCGTAGCCTATGGGGGGGTTGCATCCAGGACTAAGTATGTAGTTTGGGGTGTTAAAGTAAATAGTGGGGGTAAAGGTGCACTTGGGATGCAAATTGAAGGGGAAATTGTTAAACAGGCCACGACGCAATGGGAAATGGAGCTGAGTGGTTATTTTTAAAACTTATTGTATATTTGCTTGATGAAGAGTAATGGGAAGGGACTGTTGTTACCGATGTGGATGTCGTACGTTTTGAATCCTTTAACTTCGTGTGTTGACGAAGAAGCAGTTGACGATGGTATTTAAGCCCGCAGGGCTCTGCTTGTTGTGATATTGCAAAATGCACCCAATCGAGCTTCAAAGCAATGATGAACTGCTGCATATTTGAATGGTATATGTATGCGCAAGAGTTTACCCTTATCTATTATTCTATTGTAGGAAAAATATGTCTGCATTTTGTACTTCTGAACTTGAAACAGATCGACTGTCTATCAAGATGGTTTCCTTCTTTTTTTTTTTGTTCTGAGTAGAAGACTACTTAACGTAGGCGTCAGAAAATATCACATTAGTTCACTACTACTACAATATGATGAAGCAACATAATCGCTCTTGTATGGTGCGTATCTTCTACCATGTACCAAAGCCTTCATACCTTGATTTCATGAACTCTTCAAGTGTTGAGATCTGCAAGATGCAATCGATATGTTCTTTCGCAAATTGAATTATTTTACGAGCTTAAGCAGAAATTACTCCATTTTTCATTCATTTTCATTTATTTCGACACTCTGAAGCTGAAACATACTGAGCAAGCCTACAATTCAACTGCAGAACCATCGTTCAAGCTACAAACGTTATCAAAGTATACTACATACATACATATATTGGAAGAACACTCACTTCTTGGTTGCAATCTGGCTGTCAAAGCCTTAATGTAGCTCACACTCAGATTAAGACTAACAAAACTCTACAAAAAGTACTTTAAGGCAATATCTGCATCCAAAACAATGGCCATGGGTGGATGCGCCATTTGGACGGGGAAAGGGCAGATATATTTGTAAGAAGTGTGTCGGAATTAGATCCTTGTTTTCTCTAGGCAGCCATAGTCATAGATATGCACACATTACTCTGAGCATACCGACCACGAGAAGCGTCTTTGAATAATACAAAGCGAACATTTGCTGGCAACAGTGACAGATTGAACAGAACGAAAAAGTGGACAACTATAAGAGACTTTGTCTGCCTTCGCTCTGATATAAACTCTGACTTCAATAAAAAAAAAAGTCAAAAACAATGAATATTAATCATTTCAAGAGAAACGAAACGACATAAAAAACAACGGTTAGTATGGCTAAAACATGGCTCGCCTTCGAGTCCTTGAATCCATCCCGGAGGGACAGCACAGAAAAGTAGGCAAGTCCTCAATCGACTTGAAGTGCCCAACTGGAGGCAGTTAGCTAAATGTCGGTTTAACTGCAGAGGCTTGATGACTAAAGCTCAAATTCAGATTCACCCCGAACTGTAGCGCTACCTAGGTGAATATAAGAACATTTGCTGAAGTTGAAGGATTGGGCGAGATACATAGATACGTATGTATATATGTACGTAGTTAATTGCCTCAACAGTTTTTGGTGAACCTGAGCTTCAACCATGATGATAGGCATGGATACGACAATATGAGTGTTGCCGTTGACCCATCAAGCGCTTCATCTGTCACCATCTATTTTCCAAGATCCTGAATAACCTAGCAAGTAAGTCGAAATAGGTTCTGGAAAAAATTGTTTATTTCTTCGAGAAACTGTTTCCGCTGCAGGTCATCCCTTTGATAAACTCATGCTAGATATTTAAGACGTATTTTAACCAACCTACTTATTTATAACTTGCATTGTGAGTTTCAAGCATTGACCTACACCAGGCTGAGGACTCTTAAGATACAGTCTTTCGAAGGGCTGAGAAACTTGTGCGACATGAACCTAAGACAAGCTGTATATATGCTTCTAAATATACATGCTACTGACCCAACAGCTTGTTTAAGTGAGCCGACGTCTACTGTCACATAACACTTATCCACTTTACTAACTTCTCACGTATATATGCACTAAGTCATATAGTGCGTTTGGTGCCCATCAGACTGCGAGTTTTCAAAACCGAGCTAGTTCTCTACGACAAACTAGTATATCGGAAGATTCCCCATCTTAGCCAATCTAGTGATGAAATGTTGGAAAGAATATGCTTAGAAGTTTCCTTCTTAGAAGCGTTAGTTAGTAGACAAGTGTACCTACTTAAGAGTCTCTCCCTAATAGTTCCCTTTATAGATTTTCTTGTAGAAATCCGGTAAAACTAATTTTTCGATTATCTCAATCATAATGTCAGACACCATACGAGACATGCTATATCCGGGTATTGGAAGATGAATCTTTACATATGGTAGCTCGGTTTTTGTTTTTAAGACTTGTAGGTACCATTTCCGCATACATCTTGGTGCCAGGGAAGTGGCTACCTAGAGTTCTTCCTTTTGGAAACTAAGGGTAGATACAGTCTTCTTAAATCAACCATCGCTGTTTAGTTGCCTTGAAGGGTATAGTGGTCTCCATATCAGCTTCATGTCTGAATCTGCTTTGTATAAGTAAATATCAACGTGTCACCCCTTGGCTGATAAATAATCATAACAACACGAGTATCAATTGGATGTAGTATCAAAGGTCAACAATACCATTATTCTGTTCTAAGATTCAATTAAAAATCCCAACACAACACCACACGAAATCATAACTTTTTTTTTATATATAGAATCCCTTATTGATTTTTTACTGCGCGCGTAAACATCCTTTTGGCCCACTGATCCACTGATTCACTGATTCACCCTCTAACACGCCACGGGAAACCCAAAAAAAAAAAGAAGACAAGTGTGCTTCCTATCTTTATTATGTAAGCATTTCTGCTACTTTCATTCGGACCACCAAGCACTTCTCTCCCGCAGCAAACCAACAAAAAAAGGGTTGAACAGAAATTCGATTCGTCGACATTAATCTCGTACTGCGGTGTGACACACATATACACACGCACATGTATTTCTATTACAATAAAAGCGGAAAAAAGGATACGCGCTGGAAAATTACCTACGCTTACGACTTTCTTTTCGCAAATATACAAACACACACACATACACAACAACAACACGTTACAAAACATCTTTCTCTATGCGCCAGCATTATACATTATATGCGTAGAACACAAATCCAAAAAGGATAACCTAATAATTCACGTTATCCTTGTGTTTTTTTTTTTTATTTTTTCGCACATAATACAAATGCTCTCTGTTTGAGAGAATCTGTGAGTATCTGTGCCTTATATATTTGTTCCCGAATCCTTGAGCTCGTATTTGTATATTAAAGGACATTTATCATTTGCCGACGGGGGTGTGTATATATACCTACCTACCTACATATAGAGCAACACTTACACAAAACGGATGAAATAAAATACACAAGAGAGGAGGAAACCAAAGGAAGCAGCAAAAAAAAAAAGCCATCATCGGTAAGAAGAGCCAAAAAAATAAGAGGAAACGAAGAAAGCGGAATAAAATGTTGTGCAGATTTCTTTCCCATTCCGCCTCCTACTCCGCTCGGTAGGAAGCTACTATACACACTTTTCTCCATCATATTGACGACGAGCGCGACGCACTGTGCGGTGCAAATTAATGGCCTACATTTCAGATAGATGTGTGTTGTTAGCCTATATAGTATCTACAAAAAAAAAAATAACTAAATGGGAATGAGGAGAAGAAGAAAGCAGCAAATGCCATTTCAGCCTACTCAAAAAGGAGAAAAGGCTACCTGCGGTACCGTGGATGGTTTAATGTTTGGCGTACCTGAACGCGTGTCAGTCATAAATCACCCAATACGACACACAGTTAAATGGCACAAGGAGATGCGGAAGAAGCCCAAAACAACAGTCGGTGTAAGGGAACCACACAAAAAGGACCTAACACAGTCTTTTCTTTTTTTTTTTTTTGCTGTTTCGTCTTTTTTTTTTGGAAATTAGAGAGAAAGTTTATTCATTTGTTCCTTGAGGCGTTACGCACACATTTTATCATCTTCTAACATTTCACTGTGTAGCGGTATGTCGTTTTGCTGCTGCCTAATGTAATTTGTGCCAATAAAATCCCATGAAAACGGGTGTGGCTATTGTTTTTAGATTGAATTATAGCAGAGAACATGGTGTGCAGAATTGAAAGATTGGGCTGGGGTAGGGGGATATTTGGGGGAACGAGGAAGAGAACGGTTTAACACACCTTCTTTGGTGTTTTGTGTGTCATTCACCGTGATTTGGGACCATAAATGGAACTTGTTCCTTTTTTTTTTGTTTTTCGTTTTGGGGGATGAGTAAGAGATCTATCTATAGTAGAGGCTTTCCTTGAGAACACTGCCATCTAACGATGAATAGATGAAGTTCGAATTTGTCTGGTTGGTTACAGTTGGTTACAGTGTGGGGAGAGAGTTTTCAAACGCTGTGCATTGATTTAGTCGTAGATCAGAAGTAATTACTGTCAGGATGACATATGCATGTAGTCAAGAACTGATAAGACGGTTTATTTCATCCATCGTCGATGTCCCTTACTTGTGCTTGTGTCATTGCGGGACACTGCATTATCGGTAGGTATTAGCTTCGCTAATGACTTCTGTAGAAGTTGAGGAAACAATACCAAGCTCTCGCCGGGCGGAGTAGATCACACTTACATAGGAGCCTACTTCTTCGGCAACGTAGGCAAACTGGCTATCGTCAACATCAATAGCTTCCACAACTTTATTTTGAGATACTACTGGTTAGGAATGTAGTCTTATGAAGTTTTTAGATCCATATTTTTCCACAATCGATCTTAGTGGTCTAAGTGTGGGAGCACATGCAGCCTGCCACGAATATCTATTTATCCACCTAAGGTGCCCAAGTCCCTCAGTTAAAGTGTAAATTTGTGTTCCGAATATGCAATTACTCATAAGCTCAGGTTACTTACAGCGAAGGACGAATAAAATTCGTACCAGTTTAACACAAGTTTCTTACGATTGGTTTGATCATTCCTATTTACCATAAAGTTCAAGGACTGAATATCTTATAACTTCTACGAATCCTGTTGTTCAGCTATACTCCTTTTATGTTTTCAAAGTTTTCATCAGGCCTTGTTTCCAGGTGTCAACTCTTAAAATGTTAGTAAAGAATATCTAATTTATGTGGGCGCCGTGGCTCAAGTGGTTAGTGAGTTGTACTACGAAGCGAAGGGTTCGATGTTCAATCCGCAGACAATACCTAAAATTTCTTTCACGGCACCATCTCTCGCAAGCGGCTGACAAACATCCCAAAGTAAAATTGTCACGAAAAAGTTTCTCATTAAACAGAAGATCGCTTCCATTCATGTAAAGAATATAACACGCGCATGGACCTGTCGCGGCAAAAATTTTTTAATATCTAACTTATGTATCTCCTGAGCCTTTAACAGATATTATCTACAGATGCTTCGAAGAAATGAAAAGGAAATATGAATATGAATGAAGGAATATGAATACGACACTTAAGTGTTCAATCAGACCATCATCTCCTTATCCATCGGAAAATTGCGAGATCGCCTCCAAAATTCCTTTTGTTAGAAAATGAATAAGCTTTGAAACACTTTTGTAAGAGATTTATTTGCCGTAGCCTTTAATGTCAAGAAATTCAAGTGCACCAATAAGCTTATGTAGGCATCGCTGATCTAAACGTTACGGGATTGTCAATTCAGAAGAAGGATTATAAAGAAATTGAGGAAAAGCAATGGTTTCATAGGCCGATGTTCAATCTACAGTGACATCAATATGAACTATGGACTATATTGACACTATCAGCTATGCGCTATCCAGAGATACCATCTTCTTTAGATGCTTAGATATGTATCTTACGTGTTCTAAAAAAGAAATGTTTCGCAATCCGTACCGCAAGTACAATCACTGACGATCTTTATGTGAATCAGCAATATTTGGCCCAGGAATAAGATGACAAGAAAGTCTTACAATAGATACATACTCCGGCTTCGTGATTTAATAAGGATTCACTTGTGAAGATATTTACACAATTTCCTACGCCGTTGTCGTACTAAAAGGAAATACATACTTAATTAGTCTTTTGTCACCTAAGGCCATTTTTGTAAATCGTTCGACTTTATGAGTAGAACTGTGACTTGTAACAGTACAAGATACTTTGAACTCCTTCGCAAGAGAATATAGGAAGTAGATTGCATCCTCACCTAGCCCTGTATCATCAAGTTTTCTTCGTTCCTCTGCAATGTGTTTCGGTAGTATGTATCCAACTAAGAGAGATCAGAAGGACCATTGCTCTACCAATCAACTTAAGTATTTGTATTCTGTGAAAAAGTCAAATACACGACCAACTTTGAGAGTGGTACTGCTGAATTAAAATCGCCACTCAGTGACAGTGAAAGAGATCCTTTAATATCGTATGTTTATGCAGCGCCATAAGTAGGTATCTATAAAGAACTGAAATTTAAATACGTCCTTAAAAATTTTCCGACATAATAAGTTTACTTATGAACTACTGAAGACGTCTCTCTGCAAGTTCAAAATATTTCACAACCTCAAGGTGAATGACTTCGGACATTGGTCTTTGCCTTTGTTAAAGTCTCTATTTCGAACAACTTTGAGCTATCTCATGCCTTCACTCCATTATTTACTGTGAAGTTGGGTGATTCCCGAGTGTTAAGAGTAATTACCCTAATAGATTATAATATTCACCAGCGTAAGTTGTCAATTATAAACCACTCTCTCTACTAGGAGATATATGTACCTCAGCATAACACCACCACGACTTCATAAATTTCTCAAGAATCAAGGTAAACAAAAATCAAAAGCCGCCACATCTGAATGGAATGCAAATTATTTAGTACCAATACTCGCAAAAAAAAAAAAAACATTTAAACCCATCTCTACAACACTATCTTGTGTGACAATGTTTTCCCATCGTCAAAACTGTCCAAAAATAATAAAGACATCACATGGTGTGATCGTGACGAGAATATTTAATCGATTTCCACACACGTTTTCCGTTTCAGTCGAGTCGCTGTCTTATAGAAACTTTAAATGATAAAAGGGATTTTTATTGCATTATTTGTTGTGTTGCTAATCAAAAACAAAAAAAAAAAAAGATACCAAAAAGATACAACGTGACACATGTTTGCTAAAAACCTAAAGATGATGTGTGAATTGACATCATCATCATAATCAGCATATCCAGATACGTAGATACATATACAAAACACACACTGAATGTGAGTGGAGAAGAATTAAAAAGGGATTCAGTTGACATTTGATTGTTTGTTTTGTTTTCTTTTTAGTTTTTTCTTTGTGAAACAAAAACAAAACATAAAAAAGATACAAACGTGCAAATTTAAAATTCATGTCATGATGAAGGTGGCTGCCAGTCGGATAGTGTATCTTAATGTGCTTGCATGCGTACTTTTGCTATTGTTTTTTTTTTGTGTTTTTGCTGTGTAGGTTGAGAATTGTCATTTTAGAGAGATTAACATTTTTACAAAGTGACAGTGACATCGTTGTGTTGATTGTTGTGTTAAAATTGCAATTTGAAAATGTTGCTGGATTTGTTTTGGTTTGGCGAAAAAAGTGTTTTGCAATTCAGGCGGTGTATGAATTTTGTTTTTTCGGCTCTGAACAATGTCATTGAAACTTAAGAGGGGAAGAGACTGCAAAATACCAGGACACATTCCAATACTTAGGAACTTATCGGAAGTTCGGCGTGATGTATTTGCAAAGTCAATACAATTTCCAATCGACCTTAAAATAAAGTAGATACACACATAATACTCCCTTTTTGGACTAAAATGTTCCGGAGTATCAATATTGCATCAGGAACAAACTAGAGATATGGACACTGCACTATAGTATCTACAGGTCGACCTACATATGTTGCAAAACAATTCGTAAACCTTGTTCACCTTGTACCTACTATTCGTTTGCGGTTTGCACCTAGGGTCTATAACAACATTGACCATTCTCTTTGAGTTAATATGTACCTGTCCACACTGTCATTTTGCGTAACGATCATTGATGGATTAGCTGTGCAATTTTAGATGTTACTCGAGTGCGTGTTGTCTACTTCATGCCGTAATGTTGCATTAGTACATTCCCGTCGGCGTTTAGCGTATCCATAAGGTGTTCTTGAGGCAACTTAATCCAGTGTGGTAAAAAAGAGTTATGGTGATCAGGACATGCCAGACAGCTTTGTGAATAGTTTGCAATGGTGCGTGAGATTTATGCCATGAGTGGGAATATGTTACCGATTGTGTGCACAAAATAGAAAAGATAAAGCATTTGTGATACCATTCAATAGGCTTTTGAGATCGATCGTAGAGATCTAGTAAAGCAGCTAGGTATATTTCTTCGAAATCCATATCTGAAAAATATCCACGAGTATCTACGACTTAATTCGGTTCTAAGTAGCAAGTTGCATGCCTTACATTCTTCAGAAAAAGCAAACTGATTCAGAAGGTAATGATTCTTCGTTACCCTCTCGTCTGTTTATTAAATTCAATTCAATTCAATTTAATCCACTAACAAAACCATATTTCCTAAAACACTGATCTAGATCCACATTGAAACAGAAAAATCAATAGATACGAAGTGCTGGTACGCTTACAGTAGGACCGTGGCGCTAAGAAATGGTTATTTTGACCGAAAACACACTTTGGATGAAGGCGTCTTCATGAGAGGTCTTATTCTTACAAATTGGTCATTAGTTTGGTAGCTCGCGCTGATGAATTGGATAAGTTAAAACAAGTTTAAACAAGAGAGTCCAGGCCCTTACATTTCCTTTCTGGCAAATTGTATTGGCTTTCAGACTTAAAGTATCTGGGTGCTGATTTACATGGTTATAGACGTAGTTAAGTCTCTAGTAAACTAAATCTAATTCCGGTTAAACTTAAAAAATGTTCTCTCCGTATGAATTCCAGAAAAACGGGGAGGTGTTGAAAGTTTATGGAACCTCTACTGCACAGAAGGCTCAAAGTAACATTTAATGATTTCAAAGATCCATAGATTGCTGCACTACTCCAGTTTTTTTCAGAGGAAAGTACTAAAATATGATCATTGTATCTAATATCTACTTTCAGTAGCTATTCAAGATCACCACATGCACCTATAGCCATGAGATTGCCTTGCTACATTGTACTTTCTTCATAGTATTAGAGTTATGTAAGAATGAACTCACTTTGCGTTTAGTCATTTTGGAATACGACCCGGGCTACATGGGCTTGCAAGGAAACGATCATAACACTCACAACAAAACATTTGATTAAATATTACTACATACATATGTATTTTTCTAAAAAGAAACCTTTACCAAGCAATCGTATGCCGCTTTGAGCAACTTAATCGGATAACAAGTGTAATTACAGCACCCATCTCAAGGTTGACAGTGCACATAAAATTGTACTTCAGCTATCTACGTACCACCTTACACCGTCCGCGATACTTCTTCCATTTTATCGCATATTGAGAGATATACACCACAAGTTGATATCTGAATAATCAAAATCCACCTATAACCTCCTATCTTATGAAGGCTTCAATCGTCTACTGATTTTCGTTACATCAACGTTTCTAGCCTATAGGTACCTCTACTGGCCTAGCACTTTCTCAGAAAGTTATCGACCTAATGGTAGTGCCAAGGAGGTCAGTGTCCTGGCCGCTCTGTAATAAATCACTTTACGATACTTCTACCATCATTTTAACTATTTAGCCTGGGTAACCAAAAGCTAAGATACTACAAAAATGTGTCATATATGAGTCCCTTTTATGTGTGTCTCTCTTAAGGACACACATAGAACTTTGAGCAGGACCGTAGTTGGTTTGAATACTTCAATCAATTCGTAGAAAACACTTTTACTCTTCAATGTCAGAATACAAAGAAAAAGTTTTGCTACAAGGCTTGAATTAAATTGAATTCTGAGGTTTCTAGCCTGTTTAGGTGGTTCTGTGATCGTTAAAACTCCGTCACCTCCATAGGTACATCCACATACACAGGTATGTACTTTGGCAGAAGGAATGAATTATCTAGTAAGTTAACATAATGAATTAATTAACATAAAGTCACAACAATATTACTATACTTTAGCACATCTCGTATATCAACAAACAGTAAGATAGCTGGTGCTTTACCAATGCCATGCCTAACTTGTTTACCGCTCCAAAGTAATATCCTCAATACGCTACCTCCTATCTTTATCGATATATCTTTTTAAATTGTCTATGATGCCATTTAAAATTCATCAACCCAAGGCGATATGACGAAAATTTCCCTACAATTTACCCCCAGCGGAAGCTCCAAGATGTCTATTAATCTCTTCCAAAGCTCACATCTATTCCTACTCCCACACACGCACTTAAAAAAAAAAAAAATCGATTAAGAAATCAATTTACCGAAAAACATCATTCTGGCAGTTTTATCCACGCTTCCACCCCGCCTACTCATCCCATAATTTCCATAATTAAGGCAATAAAACTCGGCTAATCAATTGCAAAAAGAGAGAGAGACAGAGAGAAAACGAACAGAACCAACCAAAAAAAGAACGACAAAATATCTTTTCAACCAAACATAGATACAATTGTACAATTGTATCGCGCATCAATATATGGGCAAAGCAGTTACGCAATAATACCGCTCTCTGTCCCCACATTTTTTTCGGCTTCTCTCCAAAAAAAAAAACCCCTCCAACAACAAAAGAAACTTACCAAACAGCAGAAGCTACGAAAAAAATGAACAAAATTCCCAATGGAATGACCCATATATTTTCCCGTTATGTACATTATCTCTCTCCTAAATCTTTCTATACCTACCCCCCCTCATGTGGCCCCGAAAGAAAAATGTATATTCCTTGCCGGAGACGAATCCCTTCGTCGTACGTAACGAACTGTTTTTTGGGGGATTTATTGATTTCGCCAAAAACCATTCTAAGGCTCGTTTCCAGTGCCATAAACGACGACGATGAGCCCGCCGCTCCCTTCTATTCATCGGGCCCCATTGTATTGGTATGGTTCGGTGTGTCCATAGTTCATTCGCCGAAAAGCAGCAAGCAAGAAAGAAAAAAAGGTACACCAAAGGAAAAGCAACTTAAGGTCTAACCTCCCCAAGAGCTGCAGAAAAAAAAAAAAATAATAAAAGCAACCAACTCTGCGCGCCGACAGCAGTTAAGAATTAAAGTCCAGGACTCTCAAATTCACCTCGTAATTTATATCCTTTAAACACACACTATAACAGGTACTACCTACTACCTACTACATGTGTGTGCAGGTTAATTCGTTTTATATTCCCTTTTTTGTGTTGCTTGTGAATGATTTTCTTTTATGGATCTTCTAACCAAATTCACTTTCTCTCTCTTATTCTCAGAGAGCTAGCCGCCCCAAAGTGTATAACAAAATGGGGCTTCACCCACCATAAAAGCTATAAATCGACTACCCCATGCAATAAAGCATTCTCAATTCGCACAACGACTATAACGACGACGACACAATGAAACATGCGCGAATTTTATTGAGCACAGTGTAGGGCATAAATTCGATGGTGGATTCGGGTTTCCTTATTTTTTGTTTTGTTGTATCAATGGCAATAACTCCATCTGACGAGTAATCCGAAAACCATAAATACCAGAACTCATTCCATTGCTATATCACTGCCGGCGTCAGTCTGCATGCCCTTGACAGAACCAGTAAAACAAATATTCAATAATACCGACGCTTATATTCACTATTCCAACACTAAACTCAAATAGTTCGATCAATTTGACAGTTATTCGTCGAAAAACAGGGACTTTTAACGGTCATTTGTTATATTTTAAGATTTTTCCCGCAACGGCTTGAAGTTATAAACACGCGTCTCTCATCAAACCGCCTCGTGCACTCGCCATTCATTCATTCATCTTCCAGACTCACTCACTCAATTCGGCTCGTCGTCGTCGTATGATGACAACAAATATGGCGTCGTATATTCCCAATAGAAGTTTATAACAACACGTTTATAACACCATCAATTGTTCGCCCCATTCGGTTGGCCGACCATCTCGCTCTGACTGATGCAGTAGCGCCGGCTTGCCATTTCACTCGAAAAACATTGTTTATTGACTCGGCAACATTTATTTCTGAGTGCGGCAACAATGTTGATGAATCGTATACACCACTCAATGTTGCGGAAGCGAATTGATGTTTTTTTTTCTCTCATTTTGGTTTCTGTTTCTTCTTTTTTTTGTTATTTAGATGAATTCGCCGTGGTGGCACACAAATCACTCTCCCAGTGGCGCTCAACAAACACACACACACACACCCATATAGAGAAATACGCCGATATATTGCGAGAGGGGCAGGTCAATTGAGCGAGAACCATGCACCAAAGCGTTCATACTTTTTAACTCACTGATTGATGGCGGGGATTTCACTGTTTTATTAGATCGTTGGTGCTCGCCTTTAATTGTGTGCGATATTTTTGCAACTACTGGATGAATTTTTGTTGTTGTTGGAGGGGAGTGTGTTGGTTTTTGTTTAGGTTTTCTTCTGGTGTCTCCCCACGCGGGTTGGTTGGCAGTGGGGTAGTATTTTTGTATGGTTTGGAAAAATAGAAGGGGAAACAAGATTTTGCCAGCAGAATGGGCTTAGGCAATGCCAAGTGGTGGAATTTTTCGTATGAACTGCGTGTGATTGTGTGCGTCACTTGGGTATGGTGGGCAAAAGAGAGATAGATAGTATTGGAAGAGAAACACAGAGGCTGGGTTATTTGTCTTGTGACCGCCATCATTCATTTTTCCGTTTTTGGTATTTTTGTTCCCCTACACACTCTGGCGGCGGCAGAGCACAGCAGTGTTTCTACTCTGGTTGTACGTTTTAATGGCCGCTCTGAAGTGTTTATAGTCGGTCACCGATGTGATGGCACGGAAGATTTCTCGATTTCGAACGAATATACTATACACAGTGAAAATGGGGTGGAAAATACCTTTGGTTTTTAATTTTTTTTTTTCAGATGCAGGGTAACGGATGTTAATGATTAGATTTGCGAGGAGACGATGCATATTTTATTAATGAATATTGTTAATGTTAATAAATAAAATTAATTATAATGGGTTTGTAGATTTTTGAAGGGGCTTTTGCAGGTGGCGAATTTTGTTAGATTATCTTACAAATTATTTAATGGGGAAAAAGGGTACATACTACATACATACTTACATACTTAACAAGTGATCTGCTCTTGACAAAAAAAGACTTACGTACATATGTACATGGTTATGTCGGTTAATACGTTGAGCGTTTCGAAGAAGGTGGTGCAGCTGTACCTAATGTTGAGAAGTCTCGAAATAATACATTTTAAATAAGAATAATAGCCAGAACCCTTAAGACAGAGGAAAGCCAGCGGAATATGGCTTTGACGACTCACCATACAAAAAATCTTTAGTCAAACACGTTGATTAGGTACAAATTTAAATAAATCCAGCAGAGTGGTCCTAGCTTTTCATTCTCGACGGATTTGGGTCTGAAGGCCAATGCAATTAAAAACAATCAAACGCCTTTGAAAACTATGACAGTGAGTTTGAGAATACGGAAACAGTTTTTATACTCAAATTGATCAATTTATCATTGAATTGACAAAAAATGAGTTAAGTCAAGGCAATTCATGTTTCCAATGGAAAAATATCGCTTGAATGGTATTACAACGATCAAAGTATCACGGACTGTCAAGAGAAAACCAAACTCCACCTTGCCAGATACTTTTCTACCATCATCATTATTGAATCCGGTTCAATATATGTACATATGTATATGTACCTTAGGACGAATATTTTTCTGAATCCGCTTAGTAATTCGAGTTCAAAAAAATCTTAATAGTAATAAATCTTCAGGCCCAGATGAGATCCCTGCTCTTGTTTTGATGAGGTGTTCTTTTACCCTGGTTAAACCTCTACGTACATACATACATACCTGTCATAGTTTACAGGCATTTTTCCAGATAGGCATCGCGCACATCCAGCCGATCCTTAAAAATGGCGATAAAATCTCCCTTCAACTAACGACTCATAGCCCTAAGATAAATGCTTTCTAAGGTCATGGAAAGCATTGTAAATTTTCATCTTATGCGATATTTTGAAAGAAACCGTTTTTTAAATGATCGTCAGTACGGTTTCCATCAACAGTGGACCTTATGGTGTACCTAACGGAAAAATGGAACCAAAATATTCACCATCACAGTGAATACCACGTAGTTGCCCTGGATATCTCTAAAACTTTTGATAGAGTGTGGCTCAGTGCCCTTTTAGGCGAAATCCCAGCTCATGGCATCGATAGTATCTTCTCATTATTGATTGCAAGCTTTTTGAGTACCTAACCGGTCAATAAAAGTTGTATTGGATGCAAATACTTCTACATAATTCTCGACCAATGCTGCTGTACCGTAGGGCTTAGTTCTCTGTCCGATCCTGTTTTTAATATCTCTTGACGATCTTCTCTCTCTAACTCACAATCTAATCCATTCTTTTGCGGATGACAGTACCCTTGACTTAGCTTATTCTTTAACAACTCCATGACTAAGACTGTGAAGTCTCACCGGCAGGTAATGTCTACCGACCTCAACTCCGATATTGATACAATCATCAACTGGGGTGCAAAAAACCGAGCTGAGTTCAATTCATCAAAAACACAGTACTGACTCATGTCTCTGAACCGCGATATTAATGTAGTCAAACTAAAAATGAATGGAGCTGATACTGAGGAATCTAATGGCTGGTCAATGCGTGGCATGCAAGTTACCTCAGACCTTCGCTGGTATCATTAGATTATCGAAGCTGCGAAAATGGCGCTGGTGCCTCGGATTCCTCAAGAGGTGTAAACATTTTTTCAGTCCTGCAGACTTGGCTACTATCTACATATAAATCTTCGTCCGAAACACGAATACAATTCACATGTTTGGACGGGAGCTTCCGCAACGTGTTTGTGTTTATTAGATCATGTCCAGCGTCAAGCATGTAGATTGATCGGTAAACTTTCAATTTGCGACCAAATGTTTTCGGTAGAGCATTGTCGGAATAGTGGATTCTTATTGGTCATGTAGCAATATTCCCACCATACTTGTTCAAATAAAATTAAAAATAAAATTACAGATAAAATAGTTGTGTCCCGCCTGTCCATCAGTTTAATCGTACCTACCACACACCCTTGTCTTTTCAAACTTATTTTCGCGTCGCACAGTGAAATTCAGAAGCTCATTCTCAAATCACTCAACAAGTAGGTGGAATGACTTGCACACCTCAATATTTCCTACAAATTATGATTTACGCGCATTACCTACATATATAGCTCTCTTTCCGTTTCCTACCAACTTTTAACTTCCTTTCACTACATTACTGGGTTTATAACTTTAAAGGAATTCAGTTCTAAGTGGTGAAATACATTTAAAAAAACGCGTTTGAAGTGGAAACTCGAACTCCCAACAATTCCGTTGGGTCAAGCGGTTTTATTAGATTTCATGTGACTTTTTAACTCATTTTCTTCAGAGCCATTCATACTCAATATGGTTTTATGTTTTAATGCATTAATTAGTTAGTCACTCCAGACAAGGCAGCTAAAACCAATTCTATCCATTCTTTCCTTTAAAAATCGAAGCTATTTTTGTTCCTTTTGCTGCAATTCTAGATTACCGCCGGACCGCAGGTTCGTAAGCGAACCTCTCAAACTTTTTAGAAGAACTAAATACAAACAATCTTCATGCCACCGACGGTATTACAAATATAAATACCATGTATCTTTCCTATCGATAAAGACAAAAAAAAAACAAAAAAAGCAAATCAAGTAGTCGATGGTTCACATTTTGACCCATTCTTGTCGACTTTTATTAAGCGTTTCTCAAAGTATATGTAGCTAATTGATACATACTTCTAAATTGATGATTTATCAGATGTCGGCGCCTTTTCCGGTTTATATTTTTCTACTCATCACAACTTCACATCTGTGTATCTTCAATAGAAACTTATGGTATAAGGGAATATAATAATTTAAAATGTATTTTTTAGGGAAACCTGTATTCAACATGTGTATAACAGTAAACCAAATTAGTTTTATTCTTGACAAATGGGAAACATAACATTGTGTAACTTTTTTACAATATTACCGCACATGTTCTTAACTCTGTCCTTGAAAATTGCATAAAAAAAATTACACATTTTCCAAACACGCGTAAAAAATTGAAGGTCCTCGGAACAATTGCAATCTTTTTTTTTACTACCCACTAAAAGAATAAATTGCCTTTCCTTCTTTAAAACCAACAGATACTTGACTTTCTCTTCCTTTATGTTTTTTGGCAAATTTTGTATTTTTCATCACAAAAAACCTTAATTGAAACCATTTATGACTTATATTCTGATGAGTTTTCGTAAAATACCAGTCGTCCTTTTCAAATTGCACAACGATTTCCTTTTTTTATACCTGACTTGTTTTCTCATTGTTTTTATTTTTTTGGATTCTTCTTAATCTTAAGAAAAAAAAAAAAAAATTCTAAATGTATCTCAATCATATGCACACTAAATGAGAACTCGTATTTTGTCTCGAAATAAGGAAAAAAAAACTGAAACAAAAAAAAAGACAAGAAACAACATTTCATCTTAATCACGTTTTGGGGTCCCCACAGCTTAATAATAATAATAATACACTCCCAAAAAAAAATTTTAAAAAATATATATACATACCTACATATACATATGTGTGTATTAAATTCAGGCCACTCGTCGGTGTCGCTTTACCGATTACCTAGATGAAGATATTAATTTTTGTGTTGAACATGTATTTTTTTTTTTTTGAAATCAAATTGGACGGGCGGGTTTTATAAGAAACAGAAAAAAAAAAACATATTCACGTCTTTGCGGTCTTAACTAACAAAATAAATTTGAAAAAAAATTAGGTTTTCTGATTTTGGGGAAAATTATATTTTTTTGTTTTTTAAGGTTTTTGTATCTTTTCTGGATCTTAGCACGAATGAGACCCAACAGTTGGTCATCGTAATTTGTTACGAAATTGCTTTAGTTTTGATTTGAGAAACTGTTTTGATTATGCTCGTCACGTGAATCTTAAAAGCATGATGACATAATTTATGTCCATCCATTGGGTTGGTGATGTTTCGAAGAAAGAAAATGAGTGAAACTAACGAAAATAGTTGGATAGATACATATGTAAAAAAAAAGCAAATACGTGAGGGTGCTGGTAGGAGTTCGAAACCAATGTCAAGTTTGGCGGTACGCAAGTTGAATGTGAATTGAAAAAAAAAGATTAGGCATTTGATTAGACTTTGGAATAAAAAGACTTGATATTCGAATGGAATGGGAGGAGAATTAAGGGAGATGAAGGTTAGGGTCCAGAAGAAAAATGACAAATCAGATATCTTTAAATGGAAAACAAAGGTTTAAAGAAGAGATCAGTATTTTTGCAGTGTCATTCTCACGATCTCGAAGCGCAGAACGATAGTTTTCTTTAAAAGGACGACATTGACAAAGTACATAAGTGCTCTATTGTAACCATGTCGAAAAGAAACTTGGAAGAAACGTGCTAGTTATACAAATCCAAATTGAACCATCTTCGTTACCTATAGATGAGACTAAGGCAAATACGCTTCGTATCTATATATTGAGTTTGGCGGCAGAGTTCTTTTTTTTCTAACCATGGGCCTTAATTACAGGCATTATAATACTATGATAAATTTCCGACTTTGGAACTTGAATAGGAAAATTAGAAAGAAGTGAGTCCTTAGATGCACAACCTTCTAAAACTTTTCCCGAATCAATAAGTTTCAGTCAACTTTTTGACTCAGTGATATATGTACATAACTTCATACTCAAGAATGGCGAACGCATTTTGAGCTTATAATAGATTCTGAAGATGTTGACATTGACTTCACCGACAAATATGTAGTTCTTTTTTTTTTTGTAAACTGTCTTTTCGGTGTGCTTAACACTATATCGATTGCATTTCATGACTGCTTTTCAAAATAGGTACACTTTGGCTTGTTATAGTGATACCCTTGGTATGTTCACCAAGGCTTCGTTGCCGTGATTGCAATTCACCATGGCACCAAACTGGGAGTATTCGGACATTTGGGTGACTAGCCTATGAAGCTCAGTAATTTAACCGAAGCCGAAGTCGAAGTTCGAGATAAGCTGAAGCCCATTTCATTACATAACTGAAATATTTCTGAAATATAAATATTTCGATATATAATTTTTGGACATATGAGTAGTAGAAGAATGGACATAACCCATACCCAGCCGATCGGTTTTCACATCGTTGGCTATCTGACGTTTTCTTCACTTAATAGTTTCTTTCTTTCTAGGATAAATCAGCAAAAGAATTCCGTCCATTGGACAACGTACGTAATCACAGCTCATTTTTAAAGTTCACTGTACAATAAAATTTACTCCAGCCATCTGTGCGCTCCCACTCCTTGCTTGATATCTAACTTACGCGGCATATCGAATTGTCTAGTGCGATATATGCGCCATACATTGATACCTAAATTAATGAAATTAATCAATAACGTCTTATATAACAAAGGCTCTAAGTACTACCGAATTTCGTTACACTAACTTTTCTAGTCTGGAGCAATACCGGCAGACGGAACTATAAAGGTTAAAGACCGAATGTCTCAACCCTCCTATACCAGGAGTATTATTACATTGCACTTTAACAATACAGGTCAAAGATCTTTGAGGATAGTATAACCCTCAGCATCTCCCGAAGACGTCGAGTACTGGGGACTAGTGTCAACACTGCCAAAAAATCATAAGAAAAGTAGCGTCTGATCTCTAACGACAGCGATACTTCTTTTTTGATGAGGACTGTATGAAGGGAAATGCAGGAAAATATAAGACTAGACTAGACTACTCATAGGATCTATGGCTCGTAGATTTCTTTGAAAGAAAAGAAAAAAATTACAAGAGAGTAACAAAAATGACACGGTATCCAAGTTGATGGGAAGGAACTTAAAAAAAAAAAATAACACTCAAGAGAACGTCAAGACGTGGCCTCTATCAATACATTGAGCATGAAAGGATCACTTTTTCTAGACAGCGACAATCACATACACTCTGCTATTAGATGGAGTATTTGAAATAAATCCAAATCAGGAACATAGTTTCTCGTAATTGATTTTCATACATATACATACATATGTATGTCTAACTCGTGTTTATTGGACAAAATTTTCTATTCTCCACACTCGTGGAAAAATCATCCTAGATCTCATTTGAAGCAATACATATTGCTAATAGATAAATAGACCTAATAATGCGATAATCTGTTAATATCTATTTATTATAAAACCTTACAATTTCTCTCCTCTTTCCAGTTGAGTTCCCTGCTTTCCTGTCCCATGAAACATTAGAGCAAACTTAACCAAGCAATAGAAAGGTATCTGCAGCTGTAAAATGAAGTCATTACCAAAAGATTTATGTTAGATTTCATAGCACGAAGTTAGTGAAATTAAACAACAAAAATATTTTCCTTTACAATGACTTACGCCACTTTGACTTGACGTCGTCCCCTACCTTAGGCGGAACTTAATATTACACCAATTCGACGGTAAATGTTATCTCTCATCAACTGACAAATGTTCAACATTTCCCACGGCATCAAACTAAATAAAGCAGTAAATCTTTTACTTTCCTGCCTGTCATTGCATTTGTAAGAGACAAACCCACTTTCAGTCGGAAAGTAGGAGTACTACTACTACTAGAATACAATACTAAACACAAATTCCCTGGAACATTGAATTCGTTTTTGTAACTTTCAACACGATCCATGAATATGATAAACAAGAGAATTATGTGCAAAATAATTCACTTCTTCACCAATGGTCTACTGCATATCCTTAAAACAAGTACACATCCCTTTTGAATTTCAATTGCAAACTGCGGGTAGAGATTGTGCAAGATCACTATACCAGCAATACTTGTAGATACACCTTAACTTGGTGAATGTCGTCTTCCTTTGGAGTGTATCTCGTGTGGATACTTTCTTATATTTTTCTTTTTTTTTTTTTGTTGGATTTTTATTTTTTTTTATTTTTGGTACAAGGAAGAAAATATCGTGTCATGTTGTCCATATCTCATTTGGGAGAGCACGAAAAAGATGTCATGATTCGATCTTTACCAAATGAACATCATCAACACAGCACATGAGATGAAGAGAAAAAAAAACAACAACAGCCCCTGTGTACCATTTAAACCAACAATGAGGCTATTGACTCCCCTCTTTCCAAATGCAAACTAACTGTGTGTGTAGAAACGAACTAAACTAAAAAAAAAATAGGTTTACAGATCATGCATTTATAATGTCTGTGTGCTATGTAGAGGACAAATAAATGAAACGGTGACTAAATAGGTAAAACCAAACGAAACCCCCTTCGATAGTTAGCTTTCTAAATCGATAGATACTACCTTTAGATACTTCGGAATCTTTGCTCTTTCTTGAAACAATGCACACAAGCTTCGCTTTTTTTTTTGTTTCTTGCGGACAATCTTACATTCTTTTTCTTATTTTCATTCCTGTTTCTTGTTGTGTGTCTTTTTGCAAAAGTTGTCACGAAAACGGTTACCCAAAAACGAAAAGCAAGTAAAAAAAAAAACAAAGACTTTTGTAACCTTTTTGGTTGGTGGTCGTCGTCATCGTCATCGTTTGTGCCGTTCTCGTTGTCGTGGTTGTCGCAAAGTTGGTTAGCTATTCATGCAGTCACCGAATCACGGACGATGTAGAAGAAATTGCCTTCACTAAAAATTGCATAACGTTCGAAAGCCAAACACACATATATGGCTAGAATGGCATGTATTTTTTTTTTTTCTATTTTGCATAAAACGACAGGCGACAGGTCGATAGAGTGCACACTAGCGAACACATTGAAAACTTCTCATAGATGAAATCAATTTGATGTACAGTGTCATAGTGCTGCCGTTGCTGCTGTTGCTGCCCCCTTGGTTCAGCCAGAGAAGAGAAAAAACAAAACAAACAAAAAAAAAGGTGCAACCCCATCTCTCCATGAAAGGAGGAAGGAGTCATCTTGATATGGCCAAAGGTAGACATTTTGGTTTTTCTATTTCTTTATACCTCTCGTAGAGAAAATCTCAGTAAGAAAACAAAAAAATGCAAAGGAAACACTGCCATCTCTCAACTGTTAATTGGAATCAACAGTAAGCAAAGGTTTAGTGTTTGATTTTACTCGCTTGATAGAGGCGAAGGTGTTGAATAATTAATGCAATTTTAACCAGGAAGTTGAGCTATATAATTGAATGGTGATATTAGTCATTTGAGAGTCTTGAACGTAGGTATACGTACATATATGAATGTATGATATTTCCTTATGTTAATTTAAATACTACATGCAACAAAATTTGTCTCCTGTGTCCTTAAATATTAGAGGGCAAAATTAATCTGAGACGACCGCTTTATTAGACTAAGGACTATCTATCGATACTTTCATTTCGGTTCGATGGATACTTTTTTTATGAGAATACATTTTTGGCTGGAGGTCTGTGCATTTCATAGTCATTTCGGTAAAGATTTCTCCTATAGTGTAGCATCACCAGCGCCAAGAGCTATGCAATGAAATTTGAAATTAAATAATTTCGAGGTCTACCTTCAGGTCTTAGATGTTAGAGATACATTAGCTTACAGAGCCCACCTATGCTACCTATTATGATCTGAACAATCACCTACAGTACCCGCATGTAATTTAAGAATTGGTTATGTATGGATTGCATTTACAACGCTATAAAATGTCGAAACACTTTTAGTTAAAGCATATGGACTAATGGTTTGCCTTTAAGTGCTTGGAGTTCTCCACCAACTTTGAGGGAAAAGGTTATAAATAAAAGGCTAATGCAACATTTGCTCAAACTCCAAAGAGTGTCGCCGCAAGACGTTATACCAAACCGCGGCATATTTTTAATTAAAAACGCTATGCCATTCATTCCTTATCCTTTTTTCAAAATAAATATATACACACATATATATGTACGTTATCCCAACACTAACTGGCTTATGTTGTCTGTTGCAATACGTACAAATAAATATTCTACAAGGATACCCCATACTCCATTATCCATTCAAAAGAAATGCTTAACATAAAACAACGCTGAAGGAATATAATATTTCGAAAATGTGGTGAAGAGTTTTAATTATCTACTCGTACTCTACCCCCATGAAACTCATTTAGCAAAACCAAAACACAAAATGCAAAACATCCTTTTTCGAAATAAAGCATACATATCCTTTAGTAGGACTTTCAACATTTAGCAATTGCAATTTCCTTCCTTTTTTTTTGTTTTGTTCTGCCAATGGTTGTATATCGTAGTATCCATTATAATTAAACCAAAAGCAATCTATATACGAGTATAAACATATTTAACTCAAACAAAAAAAAAAAAAAAAAGAAGTAGAGAAATGAGAGAAAATCCAAAAGTTCCTCGTATTATCCTTTTGCAGAGTTTGTGTTCCACACAGAAGAACGAAGCAGCGCGCACAGTAGTAGTCATAGGGAAAACATAGATTTTCCTCATACAACACTTCATCCAATTCTCGAGTGTTTTATTTATTCAGCATAATTTGTCTGCGTGCTGCTGCCGTTGCTGCTGCTATTTCTAGTTCTTCGTCCTAGACCTGTACGCCCTGCCATCCTCGCCCTTTGTTGGCTGAACCAAACTGCATGCAATCTTCAGCGTTCGTTCTAGTTCCACTGTGTATACTGTGTGTACTGGATTGCAGAATGTTGAATTCCTGTGGATGATGATCATGATGATTGTAAAGTTCAACTATTGTAGATGTATTTCCATAAGGATACAGAATAGAATATATGCATTGCACATGAGAGAACATAAGACGTAGGTACAAAGCGGCGGCGTGAGTAAGAGAGGGATAGAGAGTGGGAAGGTAGGAATAGCAACAGCCCCTTTTTTTGCGCTTTAAGGAGTAAGGAGGCAAACCTCGTTGCCTAGACAACGAGAAAAACTTTTTATAAATTATCCTTGCGAGAATCCTTATTTATGGGACTATGTGCAATTTTCATTTTATCACACAAAAGCTAAGCTTCACATTCTCGTACACTTTTCGAGTGTAGATTCGAGTTGGATTTCGAGTTTTTTATTTTCTTTTTCTACACACATTCACATCATCCTTCTTTTTTTTTTTCATAGTTTCCACTTAAAATACTAAAGACGAAGAGAGGAGGTAGAAGAAAAAAAAAACACTAAATCCAAGCAATGAATGTATCTGCATATAGTTGAAAGGATACATTGTGGAAGGAAGGATGGAGGGTTTGAAAGAAAAACAAATCTCCTTCTAATATGAAATATTTCTTTTCCGTATTTCTTTGTGTTGCTCCTCCATCACACAATTCATTTTGCCAACATGAATAAGGATGTGATTCTGGTTGGTTGTTTTTTTTCGGCAACTTACTACTACCTACACATCTGTTAACGGGAAGAAGACACTCGGAGAAAGTTTCATTGCAACTTTTAAACTGGCAACCTTATGGGTTTTGAATTTTAATTAGTTTGATTATATTCATATAAAATAAAAAACAAAACCTTTTTAGGGAGAAGCTTTGTCTAGATTTTGTCTAAAGGGTGTGACTATATTAGTTGGGTGGTGGGTAGATATTGCGTGGGATTATGAGGTGTGCGGTTTGCCTTGTGGGTTGTGTATAGTACGGTGGAAGTACATTGTTTGGATTGGGAGGACATTACGTTAACTATACCCGATTCTCAATTAGAGAACGAATTGCAAATGATGTATGCTTTGTGGTTCTTAAATATTCATGCCGATATACGAATGGTTGTTTAAAGAAGCTAGCACATGAAATGCGAGCAATTAGCTGCCTCAGGAGCGACTGATGGTATCTTTTAGGTTAAATCATTAAGTTAGCTTTTGTCATTAGAGTTATTTGTTAAGTACAGCTGGGTAGTAATAAGTAGACATTCCCTTCATTGGAACAGCCGAAGTGATACTGGGGTTCATTCCGAATCTAATGAGTTGTGTAGATTTGGAACTCGATTTGAAATAAGACTGCGGTCCGGACTATATTTGAGCTTGAACGAAAAAGTCGATCTATAGTCAGTTACACCCATTTCTTTTACAGCAATTGTGCAACTATTCCACTCCTTTTCTGGATGGAACCTCTGGATTGGACACATTGGGCCACAAGATAGCTAGCAATCCCCACTTCATTAATAGTATTGTGCACATATATTCCTATAAAGTCGTAATATGTATTTGCTATCTGAGTCTTCCTCTACATTAACGTAGATAGGAGCATTTGAAGGATTTATCTTTTGAGGATTCCAAATCTTCTTTATGGAATCCTGCTATCATACTTGTTACTTACTAAGGTTGCGATACATTTCGGAGTGAACTTAGGCATACTTGGCAGGAATTAGAAAAAGTATCTAATCAGCAAAAGTGATTTTTCCTTTGCAATTTTATCATCCTTGGAAATGCTAGTAACAAAGTCGTCATTGGCAATCATATATCCTAATGAGTCAAAACACAGAACCCAGTGCACAAAACACAATTTAGAGCTTACCTTATCTGGTAAGCTTCCATTCTCCAACTATGACTATGTAGCGTCATCAATGTTTTTATTGGAAGTTGTCCTATAGTTTGCAAGAGCTCCTACTCCATTTGGAGGCTCTTTGTATTGTGGACCTATTCGACCTGAAAATTTTTGACGTCATATAAATCCTTTATAAAACGACCTAGTTGGTTCAAATAGTCCTTGTATGAACCTACTTAAATGTAAGATATTTAAAGATACTTAAACGTATACGTTTTTGTAGGTAGGGTTAGCGAAAGTACCTTAGACATTTGCTGGCACTCTATGTCAGTAATTAGTCGAGCATACCTATTTGGAATCCTTGTTCTTTAAAGCTCGTAGCAAACTCAGAGCAAAAATACTTTTGCCTTATAAAATCAACAAAATTTATAAGCTTGCAGTATTATTTTCTCTTACAACTCAATCATAGTTACGAAGTTACTAGAGTTTAAAGATCTGATCTCGAAACCGTTGTAACTACCATTGAAGTCTATATCCTTTAAGTATTAAATTGAGTCTTGAAGTATTCATAGACTCTTCAGGCTTGTAGTAAGTATTCATATCCATTCATTGAGAAGAACTAACTTCAATACTTCAAATTGTCTAAACGACCAGCCATTAAAAACCCAAAAAAAACCTCCCACAACAATTAAGAGTCATTGCACGTCTCCTTCCTCACTCAATCACTCAATCTTCAGATGAAAAAAAAAAAAAAAAACTGAAAAAAAAACTAAAAAATCATTATTCCCATAGCGTACTCTACTATAGAATGTAAAACAACAATTTCGGTGACTATTTCACACACTCACACCAACACCCTGATCTCTATATCTTACATACATTCGACGACCACCAACACTGCCATCGTCATGGTCGTCGCCATAGTAGCTCCGTTGTTGTCGTTCAAAATATGAAAAACATGTGAACATCGAACATCGAAAAACCATATCTTCAGGATGAGGAGAGGGTATACCCCCACCCGGTCGACGGAAAGGCAATTGCAAAGTCCAAAAATTGCCTTCGACCTCTGGAATGATAAATCATTACTTAATAACTGGGTGCGACAACGATGGCAAATATTCCCCATCCGATATTGGGGATGCAGCATGAGAACACACGATGGATGATGGAGGGTTGGGGGGATGGATAAACGGACAAAAACGGCAGCAGTCGACTCTGCTTTGATGACGATGGTGTATAGCCATGGTGGCGAGTACAGTGTGGGTGTATACACCAAGTTCAGATATCCTTCTATTCTCCTGGCATAGGAATAGCACTGTAGTGTTGTAGTAGCAACAGCATGAAGGTTCATTATGGCACAATCAAAGAATTATGAAAATGGAATGAGAAAGCTACTCTTTCTCTCCAAAGGCAACAGGCTACAATGAATGAATTTCTTTTCATCCTCCTCAACTTTGTGTGTTTGTGTGTGGAATCACATGAATATATTTATTTATATCAAGTACACTCATCCCTAACAACGAAGGAGCTCCCTAATTTTGTTCGCCCTTCAGTGATGCATCCTTATAAATTTTAAACCCGTATGTATGTATGTTGCCATAGGTATAGCCGGCATATGCAAATATTTTCTACCAACCAATATACCGAATCCAATTCATATAGGCAAGGACAAACAGCAATCTCACTCTGTACGTTGGGGCGGTCGGTGGGGGGAATAAGGGCGATCACAAAAGGCGGTAATCGATGTGTGAAATAAACAAAAGCGGACATAATTATCGAGTTATCGCGCGCCTGACCATATTTATGATCCTTTTGGCATTATTTCTGTATCATCTGTAGCTTCCATTTATAAATATACATAGGCATACATATATCGGCATGTTCTGTGCCGATAGGATATGTGGTGGATGGCTTGGTTGGTTGGAGAAGGAGGTTGGGAGATATCGGATAAAGGATAAGCAAAGGCCTCCAAAACCAAAAAAAAAAAAAAAAGACAAACACAGAGGCCACCAATAACACAGACCAATGATGATGATGGCAATGGTGGCAGGCATGGTGCACAAACAGCAAGAGAGAGCATCGGCGACGGCAACAATATAAAAATCTGGTGCCACAAATATTCCGGCTCGGAGAAGATAGATACATTTAGCTTGGGGTTTTTTTTTCGTCTTGTTTTGCTTCAACTCTTGAATTGAAAATAAAAGAAAAGCGAGGTTGTAAAAAGGATAAAGGACCCACCTCCCCACAGTACTCATAGATTGGAAAATTGGAATAAAAATACGGGCGCGAGCTGCGCTGCTCTATTATAAAGATATAAAATCACACGCGAAATATGATGTACCGCAGTAAAGGACACTTTTTTTTTTTTGCTTTGTTTTTGCAGAATCCTTTTTGTTTGTTTGATATTTTATGACGCCCAATACACAAACAATCTGTTATTATGTATCTTTTAGTCCTCATCGGCACTCGGCAACGTGCAGCATAGAGAGGGCAGCAGACCAGCAACCAGTCAATATAGAAAAACACTGAAAATTTTTTGGGTTTTTTTTTTTTTTTAGAGTTCGAATGGAAGCCACCCAGTAAGCCCAATGTGGTGTGGTTGTATAGGTAAAACTTTATCCCATAAACTGTGAAAATGCATTTTAATTGAAGTGTCCCACCGGGAGTAGGTTCACCGTTTCATGAACCGAACTGGACAATCTCCATCAAGTTTCGGAAAAATTGCATTTTGATTCATGATTGTTTCTCACTGTATCTGCGCCCACAAATCATGTATCTCAGTTTGTGTGTTTTATCTCTATATGAGTGGGCATTCATTTGTTTTTAATCGAAGCTACAACCATGGTTGTAGAGTATCTTTTTTTTGTTTTTGTTTTGTAATTCCTTCAAATGGGTTTTTAAAAAAGTCACAATATTATTGATTCGTGCTTATTTCACATGTATCTATGAATACAAATTATATATCTGTGAGTATTTTAAATGCATAAAAGTGGAAAATTATACATTTTCAGTAGAAAAACTATATTGAAGATACTGTGTAAACAAAGTTGACCGTCCACAATTCAATTCAATTGCGCACAGAGAATGTTGAGGTTAGGGAAAATCATTTTTAATTGCATTTAAAATGTCACTGCGTTCCTCTGTGTATATATGGCATACCTCAAGACCTGATTGGATAAAATGAGACTTCATTCCGAGGTAATAAATCTTTCGTTTGTTTGTCGTTGTTGATTCCTTTTTCTTTCTTTTTTTTTTTGTTCTATGAAGAAAAATTCCAAATCATTTATGGCGGGGGGAAACAAAAAAAAAAAAAGAAACCTTCACAACACAAGGCTATAGATACACAGAAAATTTTCAAATGGGAATATACCGATATGGTTAAAACTTGAAAACCGCTTTAAGTAAAGTAATTTTCTTCTTCTGGTTGGTCGCTCTGTATGTTATGCTTAAAGGTTGAACAAAAAAAAAAAAGCAAATAAGCTGAAATAAAATTCCAACTACCAGTTGACATTTCAAGTGATTGTCAAGCGGTCTTTTTAGTAGCACAACCATAGTCTTTTTTTTTTGTATTTCGTTTGCCATTTTTCTATGCAATTAAATGAACTGAAAACAGGTTGCAAACTTGAATGATGAATAAGACAAACGAAAAACTTCGACAGCTTATAAGATATATGTATCTTTTGCTACTAGATTTGCTGATTTATAAGTGGCAAGACAAGAAATGCCATATAAAATAAGTAAACGCATTTAGTACGTGATCCGTACGTGATCACGTTTATACGCAATCTTGTAGTTGTTGTCGCCGTTGAATTGAATGGTGACGGGGTAATAAGTCGTTGGTAATTACCAATCGATTGGAAATTTATGCGAATCTTTAATTGAAAATCTGTTGACGATTGGCTTAATTAATGTTGAAATCAAATGGACAGTGGTTGTTTGGTAATTAAATTGATTTGCTAGGTTTTCTTTTATTATGTACATATGAACTTTTGATAGAAAAACATTTTGTAGTTAATGTGGTTTATTTGTTTCTTAATGTTCTGGATTTAATTAATTCTAATTAGGGGAAAGGAATTGATTGGTTTGTTTTCTATTGAATATTTAGTAAGAGGAATCAATATGTACATAATTTAGTATAAACCTAAAGTTATATCTTATGGTTGAGGTTCATAACCATCTGCTAATTAAGTAAGTAAAGATTTATAAATGCATAGTCTGTTTCAACAGAGGTAAATGCTCTGAAAATGGTGGCGGCTACATAACATAAGATTTCGCTATCCAACCTTGCGTAGATGACACACTTTTTCTCCAATTTGATCAGCTAACTCAAGTTGGAATTCGTCGACCAGACAAACATTCTCAAAGTTAATCCTTCCAAAACTTAACTTTTTAAATTTCACACAAAGACTTTAACTTTACTTAGATATGTATATCAATTCGGGATAAGATCGACACCAAAGTATTCAGCTAACCCATGTACTAAAGCCATCTACTCCTATTGGGACCCAAAGCAGTTTGCAAACTGTCTCTGATTTCTGTGAAAAAGAGAATAAATTCCGTCGGCACGTTATAAAATTCGGTAGGCTGGAGGGATTTAAGCTCGACATGTTGATGTAACGAAATTACATAGGTAGGCGTTCAGAACTCGTTCATTTGGGTATCCACATATGGGGTATATCAACCATTACACGACTACACATGCCGGTTGGGAAAGTTGTTGCGGGAGGACCGCGCAGATACCTAGAGTAAATTTCGAATGCAAAGTCGAGAAGGCTCTGTAACTGCACGCTCTGTAACTGCACGCTCTGTGCGAAATAAACGAAATTCATTTGCCTTGTAGAACCTTATATTCCCTTCAACATATTGTGATACTTAATCAAAAGCTTCGGTGGGAGTCTTGTGAAAGTGTAAATAATTCTTCTAATATTCCAAAATAGCCGATTTACTCAAGTTGAAATCAAGAAAACAAGCTCGAGTCGATAGAAGGGATCAAGAAACCAAAGCCTACGCTGAACGGACTAGAAAGAAGGAACGCTAGAAAGCAAAGCGCCCAGAGACAAATGCTGTACGCCTTTCTATATGTCCAATGATTATATATCGAAATGGCATGATTAACAGATAAGATTGAGGGCAAAGGAGCAACAGGGAATATGAGATAACTTCACGCGGATTAGTCCTGTTGACCTCTGCTGTAGATAATCGATCCGAATTGACTGTGCACTTAGACGTTGCTTATACTATTATTGGACGTTGTCACACCAAAAAGCTCGCAATCTAATCTTTTTTAAGAGTCAATAAGGTAGGACTCTCACCGCCAACAGACAATTATACCAAACGATAGTACGGTATGATATGAACGATTGTAAGATGTTTTTTGTAATAAAATTATGATACATGGCTACACTGCATTTACCATTAAAAGACATATTGCTAATTTCAATAAAATTGGAAAAAAGATATCAATCACCCGCCAGGATCACACGACTGGGTAAATTGAATTTTTCACTTATAGGACGCTCATAGCCCGACGATATTCTAAAGGTCTTTTAGCTAAAATCCTATACTATAGTGTCCTATAATGGTATCAGATTTTTTCAAACTTGTTATTTTGAACTCTGAAGTTATCTTATTTAAAGTCTTTGCATCTGTAGGTAATATAAAAATAGATTTTTTATATTTCTTAAAGCCAAGACCTGGAATTAGTATCTTAAACAAATTTTTTGATCGTAAGCAGCAATGTTTGTCTCGCAGCTAGATTTAAATGGTAAGAGTTATCCAATGCAATAGATCTTTTAGACGCTCGATTGAAAAGAGCAGTCTTGAACTCCACTCTATCGTGTAGGCACTGACAAGCTACTACAGTTATCTGTGTTGATGAAAATTTTTCAACATAGATTGCGAATTTTTGAACTGGGTTCGGATATTGGCTTCGCGGATGAAATCAATATCATTGCTTGTATTTTGTTTTGCCAGAGTATGTTGGGCCTGTCTTTGGATAACCTAACAACTTTATAATCAACTTGTAATTACTGACCAATCTTCTGACACTATGGAGTAAAAAATCTAGCAAATTCTCCTAGTCATTCTGATATGCATTTGTGAATGAGTGTTCAGCATCAGATCTAAATGATTTGCCTTACATCCACCATATTGTCTACCGTCTTTTCCCAAAATCTACCCTCTTAACAAGGGTTTCAGTTTTTACTTTCTCTTCACTGCATTTATCCCTAAAAAAAAACTCTTGTACCTATCGCTGCGATATATACGTACATAATTTTTTTTTCTGAATGAAAACACATGAAAACCATTTCGACATGGTTTTAATATTTAATCTAAATTGGATTGCATGGACTTCTGTAGAATCTCTTTTTCGAATTGTGATTTATTTGTAACATGCCCCTAAATGGAGTATGGACTCCGGTGACTAATCGAAAAAATGTGCCCATATGGGATAGTTTTGGTTGGGCGGACGGGTCTTGTAAGTGGAATATGATTGCATTATGATACTTTTACTAAGGACCACTGGGAATAGTGGTTGAAGTCAGTACTGGTGTACTAGTTAGAAGGATATCTTTTTAGATTCCCATTTGGGAATTGTTTTTTTGAGAGATTTTTCCTTTGAAGTTAATGTGTTTATTTTGTTTTTGATGTGATGTTGCCCTTTAAGCTATCATGGATGCTAGAGATCTTTATCAAGTTATTGACATTTGTAGATTATTCACAATGAGAATCCCTACAGGATTTAAGCATCTTAATTGCCTAGTAAGAGCTATATACCAAGGAATCTTTGACTGACACTTCGTGTATGTAACAACATACTCTTCCTTTCAACACGCTTAGGTTCCTAACATCCTACCTGGTAGGTATTATCAATGGTACAGGGTATAGGAATGGTTTCTATTCTTCGCACCACTTACCCCTTTGGAGTATCTAAAGTATCTACGGTATCTACAGACTATAATTCTTAGTGTTTTAGGTTTTTTTTTTCGAAGATGAACACCACAGTAGAATACCAAGAATGTTTGAAGTTATAAAGATTCTAGTTTAATGGTTTGTAAAGCTTTTCATGTATTAACGTCGGTCAAATTGACTTGGGTTTTAGATACTTTACGTTCTGGTAAGTTAGACCATATTATGACAGATATTTTGACGGTTTAATTCACTCAACTTTTAACTACATGTATTGGAACTTATGATATTTTAATACGGTACTGTAAGATCGGCCTAACCATCAATGTAGATGGAAATACACAGCAGCAGGTTTTTTTTATATATATGTACATATTTCATTCTCCTCTGCTGTGCACCGAAAATTCATCAGACCTTCAGCAAAACACACATTCCCGCCCCATTAATGAAACAACACGCTTTTTTGTTCAAAATAAATCGGATCCTCATGCTCAGGATTTACACTCAGAATCTTCTTTAAACGTCGCATGTTTTTTTTTGTTTTTTCTCTGCAAGTGCGCACAGGTACAATGCACATCTACCAGAAAAACCTTCCAAAGAATGCTGACAAACTTTATCAGAAGCTCAACCCAGCTTCTTGCATCCTCGCCTTCGCCTACTGCTTGATATTCATTCTTCTTCTTTTCCAAAAAAAAAGAAAGTCCAACACAGCAGTGTGTGTGTGTGTGTGTGGTTCCTGTATGAAGTCATTTTGGAACATGATTTCCATGTAAGGGAATTACCCCAATAAAGTTTGAATCCTAAGCCTCGTGTGATGTGCCTTCGTGTCGGTTGTGCGCACACAGGATTACCCAAAAACTCTCTGGGTATGTTTAAGTTTTGCATTTGGAATTAGCAAAAACCCGCATGTGGATGGATTTTCGGTAACAAAACCAAAAAGTCAAGAGAGTTGTCTAGAATTTGAATGTGAATCTTTTGAGGGAGATCTTTAAAAACCGGTGGGGTAAGGATGAAGATGAATTTATTTTTGGCAACATTTTCCTAAAAAGGATTATATTGTACAGTATATTTGTGCAGGGGGCTACAAGAAGGATTTTAATCTCCTAAAACGCTATCTATCCGTCAAGGAGTCTACGGATTAGGCATGTGGTTAGTGTTTATTTTATTACCATTTGACATCAAAAATACATTCACATCACCACCAGTTAGTGCAGAAGAAGGACAACATTTTGTTTTGTTAGTTTCTTTTTTTTTTTATGTAAATTGAAAACGAGGACAAAACAGAAAAATGTCCTAATGAATTCATTTCCATGACAAGGGTGTATCCTTGAATAACAAAATTTACAGAAAAAAAAAAAATTGTCGCAAAAAAAAGAAGTCAACTAAAAGTGCTACTGCAGCAGCGTATCACCACCACATTGCTGCTACTAAAGTGCAAATCCATCAAGTGAGACAGGATCGCACGACAAGCGACTTGACCGGGACGGGACAGTATAAAAAAAATTACAAAAAACCAAAGAAACACACAAAAAAAACGTTCTTCGTTAAAACCCCATTTTAACGCGACACTTTCATGCATATGTTCATTTTCATTGCTCTCTCTCCCTGGTTGGTGGTGTTTTTTGTTTTTTTTTTTTTTGTTTAATGCTACTTTCTACAGTTTCCACCATTGTCCATGGTGGTGGTGATGGCGGCGGTGGTAGTGGAGGATAAAAACGTTTTGAATTTTGAATTGGATTCGTTTTCGTTTGCATTTTTTTTCTGTTATTATGTGCGCTGCTGAGTCTCAACGACTCGACATATGCATACATGTATATAAAGGAGTCTAGCGAAGAAAAAAAGGATCCTAAAGAAGTTTGCTTTATGTACATAGATACACATTTACATATGAGTGATTGTGTAGTTTGCCACTTTACTGCAGCCTGTCCTGTCTTGTCGTTATCGTCGTCGACGACGTAATGAAAAGGAAATCAAGCATGCATGACGTGTACAATTGTAGAAATTCCACTTGAATTTTGGAAAATAAAAAAAAGGTAAACAGGAAAAAAAAATGTAGAAAAATCAAGGATCTACTAGGATACGACGACGACGCCGTACTACAAGTCGCAGACATTTTCTTATTAAATCTCGCTTGGGAACTGTAGTCTATGCCAAAGGCGTACAGTAAAAACGTGAATTTACCTGGTGAGCCTATGCTCCTTTTTGATTTCAAACGCTAAGGAAGAAGAAAAACAAAAGGATACTCTTCCCAAAAAAGACGAAAAAGCAAAAAAAAATGTACAAACTTGGCAGGACATTAAAGCTAAATGCACGTAGGAATGAACCTTACGTTGTGGTTCCCTTAACTCTAGTGGGCACACAATAGTGGGAGTATAGTTCTCCAGGAAATGAGTAAAAGGAAAACAGGACATGGAACGATGTGAAAACAGCTTATTCCGTGGTAGGTGTTGCACTCTTTTTTTTATTATCATCATCGTTGCTTGAGTTTTGTAAGGACCTGGTGTCCATTTGGCAGGTTGAAAGGGAGTTGAAACGATATTGCATCCATATTTGAAATGTAATGTAAAAGAATGGCAAACTAAGAATAAAAGGAACTGTGATACATTTTAGGTGTGCTCGACATATGGGAATTTCCTAGGAACCATTGGCAGTGGAAACAACTTTGTAATATCATGTTTGAGTGCACTTAAGTGGTCGAATTTGAAAAATTGCGACTTTAATTGAGAGCGGATGAGGTGTAAGATTTCATGATTTTTGTTTATTGTAGAGTGCTCTGGAGCGATGCAATTAAATGAATCTTATGATATAAGTTCGGTTGTTGGCCCTGTTAATTTAGAAATGGAAGTACCTACTAGAGAGCAATATGTAATCACTGAACAAAAGACAAAAGAATTTGACACAAGGAAGTGTGTTCTAGGTCTCAAAACATCTATGACAACTGTCGACTTCTTGATAAGGTCCAAGTATCATGAAGCCTTCTAACCCGTATACATACTCATGTATCATATATCATGTATCAATAACTTTATCTTATGGCAAGTAAATACCATTCTCTGAAAGTTATCAGTTTTATGGCTTAATTTGGGCACACTTACCCCAGTGTAGTCATACCACAGGATCTTTGAAAATCCATTATCCAAAGCTTACTGCAGATCTTCTGCCTCCATATCTTTTACAAAAATCATGCTACACTAGATGGAAATAATAACAGAGATCTACTCTACTACTCTTAGCTCGTCAAGAGTTGAACTATAATGATTATCGTAGACTCCATTAAGAAAAACCATCCGTTGGGGTCTGAAATACGAAATACGAAATGTCTAAGTAAGACATTTGGTGGATCATTTTGAATCAGTATACCAGATTTTTAATATTGTATAAGAGAGCATTTATAAGATAGTTATCAAATTCTTATACATTTAGTGATGTATACATTTAATCTTAAATTCCCAAAGGATAAGTGAAGGGAAGTAGAATAAATTAATTAAAAAAGAATACCCAGCTACTGCATTTATGATCCCCAATCCCCACCTTAATATTGCGTGTTCTTAAAATTGAAATAATCGCCAACACACTTAAAAAAAAAGAAAAAGAACCTCAACTCATGCAATTTAATTTTATTTTTACTTTTGTTTTACAATTCTTCCTGCTGCGTTACTTAACATCCGCACAAAAAGCCAAGAACACACCATCATATACTGAACTCGATTATAAGGATAATATAAATAAATAAAGGTAAATCCAAAAGCGAAATAAAGCAAAACTCCAGTCGAAGTATATAAATTACGAAAAAGGGCTTTGCAAACACTCTATAAAGTAAATGCAGCCCAACACAACATTAAAACCTTGCGCCCGGTCAACTCCGTTCGAATGAACCGGCTTTGGTTGAGGCCGCGCTGCACGAGTATTCCTATAGGGCTTCGCGGATTTTTTTTTCTTTTTTCTTATTTGTTTTTAATCCTTGTCTCCCTCTTAGACATCATATCCCCAGTGAGAGATCAAAGAAATCAAAGGGATTAAGAACCACCGAAAGGAAGACGAAGAAAACGAAATACATGTGTGATGGTGAACGTAGAAAAAAAATCAATCATCGCCTACTTATACGCCTTCAGATACTTTTTGTTTTTGTTTTGTTTGGT
The DNA here is from genome assembly GCA_905220385.1 of Xylota sylvarum. Classification (NCBI taxonomy): domain Eukaryota; kingdom Metazoa; phylum Arthropoda; class Insecta; order Diptera; family Syrphidae; genus Xylota; species Xylota sylvarum. The sequence goes on from LR999958.1 coordinate 46,590,351, forward strand.
GCAGCAAAAAATTTACATCCGCCAAAAGTAGCAACATGAAAAGCGATCTCAATGCAAAACATTCAAATGCACTTTATTCACTATTAAGGCAGCCAACTACCTGGTTTTCACATCATATATTAGCCAGCAAATCGTCAAGCATGTAGTACAGTACATGCATATGTATCTCATAGTTGCACTCAATGTATACAGTATACTGCATCCGAGAGCAACATTCACCTATATGTCTCTTCGATATAATAAATAAAATGGCAAATGTATGAAACATGGTAAAATCGTGATCGCATAAATTCTATTGTCGCAATGTGCAGCAGCAAGAAAAAACAAAAAAGAACCAACTCACAGCCAGGGTTCCAACAAGGAGCGAGAGCTTATAGGCAAACATACACGACGAGTTCGTTGGGAAAAATCCATCCACTGAAGGTGGGGGTTTTGGGAAAAACCTAACATAGCATTGGAAAACAAACAGAAGGACTTGATGCCTATGTCTTTTAAAAATGGATATGCCTCAATAGATACACATATAGATACAACGCCATAGATATTCCATTCACAGGCGCAATAGTCAAAGACTAACGACACGAAACATAGAGAATCGACGAGCGCGCGCTCGTTGACTGTTGCTATTGCTGCCATGAAGTAGGCGAAAAGTGCACTGCAGCAGAACCTCTAAAACAAAGCCAGCAAAAATCAAATCCAAACAAACTAAAAAAAAAAAAACACTAAACACTATCCAAAGAGAGAACGAAATGAATCTCACATAACATATCCACTGTGCGCGGAGAAACTATAAGTATCTACTCGTATCTATACACACCCGTCCTATATGAGGTATGCGATCGAAGATGAATAAGGAGCTATTTTTACTTCCCCACTCCGTTTTAAACATGGGACATAAATTTTCCAAAACGCGAACGTTTATACATATATACATATTTTTTGAAATCGTGCCGAAACGAAAATTTTTGTCTGAAACTCAAGCAGCTGGTGGTGGCAATAGTCTCTGAAACTAAGACTGTGTCTGTGCAATAGAAGAGCAACCATAGGATGCACGACGACTTTAGAGGGTAAGATGGATGAATCCTTTTATTTTTTTCTCAAAGAAGATTGTTACTTAGCAGCCAGGTTATTCCTCTTATGATTCATCTCCTGTGTGTATGACGACGCGATGTATCTGTTTTAAATGGAAAACGTGCCTAGCGCTGATGTAACCAGAGCCATGGGGGTTTAGACGAATTTTTGAGAAACAGTCTGCATACTACGAACATTTGTTGCGGTATAATTTGTGATTGGTTGCTTGTTGAAAACCGTGAGATCTAGTTCAGATTTGGTTTAATTTATTATTTCTGGTTGATAGATATGAGAGATCCTTTCTAAGTAGGGAGTCGAATATGTGAACTTTATTATTATTTATGCTCTGCTTTTCACGGTGATTGCGAAAGGCTTCTCCTTCCCCAGTAGCCCCGAATTCAGTAAATAATTTTGTATGTATCTTCTGTATCACGTTAGATTAAGGATTCCATTGCATCGCGTTTCTATGGCACAGCCACCTTTCCTTTATGAATAATCGATGTGCAATCATTTTTTGATACATATATCATAGCTATTGTTTACCTTGGCATTCAAGTCCATGTTATACTGCCAATGACATCGATTGGATACACCAAGTTTGTTGTTTCCATTCTTAGACTAACGTTCTAAGTATCTTAGGTATGATTATCGTCATACTCTGCTTTGGAATCTGACCATCAATATTTTAAGAATTTGGGACTGCGATGAGATTTTGCCTATTTGCTCTTTTTCTATTAGTAGTTTGGTCCCTACAGATGCAAGCAACGGAAGGTACTATAGCCCCCAAAATGGGTGGGTAATTTAGATACATTTAATTTAGGATTACTCCCCACTTAGCAAAAGTCCTCAGTGCTCAATCTTCTTATATGTGCTTCGCTTTTTAGAAAAGAATGCACTTTTTCTGAGAAGGACTTCATTGACTCTAGTTGAATCAAAGCTTCAAACGATAACTATCCCTATTCCCCAGTGCGACATATTAAGGCGTTGTACTACAGCCTCAACTTAACTGGAAACTGAACACGAAACACCTGATATGGAAATCTTGTCTCGATTTTTGTGCCTATAGTATAATTTTTGGAAAAAGATGGGAACTTGCGATGCTTATGTGAATGTACCCTACAGTTTAGCTTATTCTATCACAGTAATGTGGTAGCCTGTTTTAGGTGAAACGTTAAACGGCAAAGTTCAAAGAATGGATGGAATAGGAACCTCAGGTGCTGTGCGGTCAAGCCCGATTGACTTGTACATATATCTGTTGTGAATTAGGACTCAGATAATAATGACAGTCATAGCAGCATTTAAAGTACTGAGGCCCATAACCAAGAACAACATAGCCGTTCACACAAACACCACATCCTTTAATCCAGTGCAACAGTGCACAGAATAAATTGTAAGAGTAGGCAGAATGTTCAATGTCACCCTTCTCTGGATTTTCGGCCAAATCTGTGAGTGGTTTTTAAGGCCAACTTTAGCGTAACCTTAATAATAAGCTGCAGTTGATAGAGGACTTATTTGAGTCTAAGGGCAGTCAGAAGCTTGCGCGATAGGTTTTAGAGGGAATCTCCACCTACCCTACAACAAGCTTATCTTTCACTTTGGTCATAGTTTTATAGACGATTTGGCTTTTCGCAAAGACAGCATAACTCTCCGCAGATATTAAGGATTATTCCCAGTATGGCTATCCTATCTTGGCTTGACTTGTTGGATTTTGGGGCTGGTAAGGGTGCCTTATCACTGACCTTCCTACTCCCGAAAGGGAGCAATTTGAATAAAGTCTCAAAACTTTCTTGGCTATTGAAAGTAGATGTTTAATCTTCCTAAGGACGAAAACCCGACGATATATTTCGTTTTGTCAATTCGCTCGATGACACCGATATTACCGAATGCAACATTTTTGTACAGTTTAACGAACTTAGCGGTGTAGCTTCTTCTTCAATCAGACACAGGATCAAGTATTTGGAAAAATAAGAAGCCGGAGTATCTAAAGTGTTTTAAACTCTATGGAGCACCATGCCACAGCACTTGTTTAATTCAGTTCAAGAATATGGTCGAAGGAAACACATGACAATGCGCTTTCGCTCTGAAACAATGTGTTTGACAGACTCAAAACAATCCTCGTCTTCAGTAAATGAATAGCCAGTTTTTACCAGAAGATGTTCTATCGATTTTTTTTTCTGTAAGGGCACTGACTGATTCTCAAGCCAGTCAAATCCTTCAACAAATTAATAAAACTAAAAATTTCAACCCACAACTATACCCTCTTCCACAGTATCTACTCGTTCCTCCCACATACCCTCATTTCGTCACCCATTCGTAATTGTGAATACGAAATATATTTATGCATGACTTGTTATCTATATACAACAAATGCGTCAATTATAGTTATTTAAGGCGTAATATCGTAGTGTACTATCGACTTTTTTATCTCAAATATATCTATGCGAACGACAAGCAGTCTAAGGAGAGTCGATGCAAAAGCAAAATAAGTATCAAACTCACATATCCTCAAGATATGTTGTAGGTAGCTCACCAAGACGGATTGTAGATCGCTAAATTAATACAAAATGTAGGAAAAAAAAATTCCATACAATCTATGAACAGGGCTCATATCTTAATACGACGGGGGGTATCTACATCGAGGAGAGTCCCTCCTTGTAACCACTAACGCAGATAGTTACAGTTGTGTAGTGTGTGGTGCAGGAATAGGAAAAAAAAATCTGCATTTTTAGATATACGACCAGACTATGAATGCAGATAATGTATCTCTAGATACAATGTGATATGTATTCACGAATTCATTTCAAAGCAGAAGTAGACACAATAAAAAAAGCGCAAAACTCAACAGCAGCATTACAAATGAAAACCCATTTGAATTGAAGTTGCTGGAAAAGCGTGTCGTTTTCTGTATGTGTGTGTATCTGTAAGGGGTGATGCTGCACAAAAAAGCATTTCGAAAGTTTGGCTTTGCATATGCTGCGCTAAATTTTTTTTCCCTGACTTCACAGGCTAGAAAGAAAAATAAAAATAAGAAAAACTGCGAAATATTTTCTTCTTGCATTTTCTTTTGCCTACTGCGGTAGGGGCTTCTTAAACCACACAAGGCTTTTTTTCTCTCTTTTTCATAGCAAAATGCTCCTTCCTGTGTGTTGTTATGTTTCGTTTTTTTTACGCCTTTCTGTTAAGAAATGGAGGCGGAAAAACTAGATGCGTTGAATTGAAGGTAAGAAAGTCTGATCGACATGGGCTGCAAGGGCGAAGTAACTTCGCCTTAGTATTTCTACAAATCTATGTATAAGCACTACTTTTTAAAATTAATCTAGTGGACCTAACAATTATTGATTTCAAAAGCCTATCAATTCAGAAAATCCTCGAAAAAATGCTTAGTTCGGAATGAGCATGCACTACCGGCATGGTCTGCCCCATATCCTGATATACTGCTGTTTAAGCGTTTCTTCACAGGCGGGTCTTAAGCTTCGTATTTTTTTCTTATTTGTTTGGTACCTTCTTCGAGTTTGATACCTCGCCGAATTTTTTCTTTAGGCATTTCATTATGACCGTGCCTTATAGGCAACATTTACTTATTCAAATCCCGTCTTTTGTTTTCTTTTCTCCTGTTGGAAATCTTGAACACTAGTGGACTGAATATGCAACTCTGTGCTATACCGTCGGTAATCTAATAAAAAACTCACAGAGCAGCTATCTATATTGTTTAACATGACCTTATACGTAAAATAGTTCATCAGAAAGATATATTGATATTCTCTAGACTTTAAGTGATTGAAATAGGCGGCTGTCTATGATTTTGACGCAGATGTATTCCTTTTCGCCTTGTATCTATAGCAAAAAATAGAACCCGTCGTTCGATGGTAAAATCGGCAAACATTTACCAAATATTTAGACTCCTCTTGCAATGAAGGATTTTAATAGAATCGACGAAGCTTAGTAAAGATTTGAAAACTCTATTTAGGTTTTGTGAGGACCCTGAAACTGGGTGGAATCGAGTTCAATGTAAGTAAGATTTGTAAGTCCTTACACCTTAATGGCGCAATAGACATTTTTACCGACAATACCATAGCAATCATGTCAATGCGCGAAAGAACAATTTCATTCGAAAAGCCTGCTTAAAAGTGTTATAATGGGACACTAACTCATTTAAGTCAAACCTTATGGGGTATAAGAGACCAATAACACCAGTTCTGAATAGTAGTCAGGTTTCTCTTGCAATTGTCCTGACTTTTCATAGCATTTCTCCGGTTGAACGGCTTATGTGATAATGAAATTATCGCCTCGCTGTAACATAATATCAATCTATTGGTCCATCTTCATTCTACTGTGATGCCAGTAGATTCTCGTGTGAGGCCATTCCTTCGATATAAGTATAACTATCCCAAAAGATCCTTAAGATGTGACAACTGCATCAGCTGACAAAGATCTGTAGGTTATGATTACCAGTAACATCAACCATTTGTGACTGTGTTCCAGATCTTTGCTATACTTCGGGGAGCGGAAATACTAACCATACGCCACACCCATGATATGCAACCAGAAATCTGCTCTGATAGCAAAGCACCGATTAGCGCCATCACAAACCCCGCATTAAAATCAATCTTGGAAAAGGAGTGCAAAAAGAATCATAAGATCCTTGCCAATCATAACATAGTTCGCCTAACCTGGGTACCGGGATACAAAGGTATAATAGGAAATGAGCAGGCTGATGAATTAGTAAGAGCAAGGGCTGCCAAAAAAGCATCGTACTGGAGTTCTGTTAATGACCATCAAGACAGTTATTAGCCAGCGGACCAGGATTTCAATAAGTATTGAGCGGAACGAGCGATCTGATGAATCTTATAGGGATCAAACAACAGACTAACGAAGCGAACTCTAAGTTCCAGTAGAACGCATTTGAGACTGATTGTGGGACTTTTAACACGGCACATCTATCTCAATAAGCATGCGCACAGACAGACAACTGCGACGAGGAGGAAGATGACACTTCCTCTGCAACAGCGACTGCTGGGAGCATTGTTGATACCGGACATAATGTACCTCAGATACATAGGAATCGGAAACATAATAAAATTCGCTAAACAAACAAAGCGATTTCCCGGTCAACGAAGTCAATAACCTCCATATATCCAACAACCACCACCCTTCCCTACACAGTTCACCAAAAAACATATATAGCTTACAGAGATGACGAGGGGAACACAACGGGCCCGATAGAGGCATAAGTGAGAGTCAAGAACTCACACCTCTAAAACTAACCAAAGTGTTGTTCACCATTAAATCGAAATGAAAGCTGAGCATGAGTCGAATGTCAACTTAGCAGAGGTTTTAAAAATATTTTCAGCGGCAGACCCAGTCAAAGGTCCACCTTCTCCTAACTATTCGTGTTTTGTGTGTTATGAGTAAAATTCCACGAATTTTGTCAAACATTTGTATGACAGTTATACTCTTGGATGTTTGTTGGACGTTCGAAAACAAGGCAACACTAAACAAAACGTTTATGGAATAACCACTGCGGCACTTTCAAAGTTGGAATAAATTTTCGAAATTTTTGGCATGAAAGACTTCCCAAATCTACCTACAACCTCGACATACATACATACACACATGTATTATGACTTTTGTGATTTCAGTAGGTACGACAGTAAGGATGTGCACAATCAACTCTTGAGGACAACTACAATTCTGGCTGCAGGTACACCGGTAGTGATTGATTTAAAAATCGTCAACTTCACAAGTCGTCTGGCAAAGATTTGATTTTTTTTCTTCATTGTTCCATTCGATAAGCCCGACTCCTTACATAGATCTCTTTAATTAATTGTGAACTCTTCTGCAGCTGCGGATAAATCATTTTCAACTAATAAATTCAATTAAGTCGCATAAATAAATTTCGTATTCAACATCAAGCGCAACAAACAAGAACTGCACTCACACAAATTGTCTCTACGTATACACATATACACTCCATTTGGAAACACATACAGATATCTACTCTCGCCTTGGTTGGATATATTTTATTTCTTCAATTAAAAGATACATTTTGTCATGCCCCTATACTCTCCATCATCATCATCAACAGCCAGCAGCAGTTTTAGTTTTGCAGAATGTGCCTGTTTTGCCTTACTCTCCGCTAAAAACCATCAAACTGCAACAACAACTGTGAAAAAAAAGAAGAAGAAAATTGCAGAAATAAGATAACAAACCGCCACTGCACAAAAAAAACGACAAAACAAGTGGGAGAAGACTCAACAGCCAACAAGACGAAGAAGAAGGAGAACCTCCTGCCTAATATAAAACATAAAATGGCACCACATATGGACGCCGATACTATATTGAGACGAAGATGGAGGAGTTCTCCAAACTTGGAGTGCAAAAACCTGGCTCAAAACGATCCAAAAACGATGCAAACAAAAAACCAACCGACAACACAACAACCGACCGACGACAACGACAACGACGACGACGACGGAACAGCGTAACAACAACAAAAACTGAAAAATGGAAACATGTTCCGAACTGAACAACCGGTAAGAAATGTGAACTCTTCGTCGTCGTCGTCTTTGCGCTGGAAGAACGCTTTTTTCTTCCTACTTTTGCCCAATACCTACTCTCTGGAGCCGTCGTGGTCCATCTTCTTAAGGCCTTCCTATTCTGTATGCGCGGATGTCGCGTTTGTCTTTTTTTTTTTTTGTTTTTTTTTTCTCCATTTTTTTGCTGCCATTCTCTTCCTTTCTGCACATTTTGCAGCTTATAATGATTTAAAATTCCATTTTAAGAATTTTATACTTAATGATGTGTTTTGTTGTATATATTGCTGTGTGTGAGCAATAAAGAGGGCCGGGTTCGTACAACAGTAGAAGCCAACAGAAAATCAGAAAAAAAAAAAAACAAAAAAACAAACAGGAACCAGGAACATTAACAAAAGAAGCGAGAGATACATCTAAAGGAGGAACAACTGCATAAACGATGCGACGAACAGAGAAGAACCAGGAGAAATAAAAAAACACAAAACAAAGCAAAAAAAAATGTCATCGTTGTCGTCCGTTTTCATCGGTTCCATCGTTAGCTATGCCATGCTCCTGGACTGACATTGTTGCTCCGCTTCGTCTGTCTGTTTGGTTTATACACTCGCTCTATCCCTAGCACTGTTTGTGTGTATCTTTAAGATACACTTCATTTCAAATTGCAATGCACCGCGCAACAGAGCGTTCCAAAACGGCATTTTTAGCTTTTTCTTCGTTTCTTTTTATTAACTATACAAACACACAGAGTAAATACACATTTAAGAGCAGAAATAGTTATATGTTGACAGGCATACTTTTGAGGTAGATAGATGTGAATGATCCTTTTTTTTTTTTTCTTCAACGAGCTCAAACTTCTTCCTTTTCTGACATAGACGTAGGGTGGGCTGGCGGGTTGCCACCATTATCCAAGTGCTGCTGTTTTTTTTCTGTCGTATTTATTTATTTATTTATACAACGAAAAGACACAAAAAAAAAACGACTAATGTATCTAAAAGATACTATATAGTTTGGTTGACCAGACTAGTTCGTTAAAATCAACCAGCAGAATGTAGTTGGTTTTTTTTTGTGAGTTGAGATTGTGCAAACGTTTGTAGTATGTTGGATGGTGTCTTTCTCTTTTTTTTTTTTTTTTGGTTTTCTAATGGACAATCCAGATAACGAACCCTTAAGCAAGGCAATAGGAATAACAGCCTACAAGTAAGAAGAGAATGCAGGCGATTGTAGTCTTGGTTGGAAAAAAGACACATAATCAATAGAAATACCAAAGTAATGGAAACAAGAAAAGTTACTTGGCATGCTAAGTGAGAAGGAATAAAGTATAAAGCATTAGAATTGAAAAGGATTCGTTGTGGTGTATGTATCTATGAAGATTTAGCTGGGAGTTTGTGAGTCTAAAACTCTGTAGAATGAATAATAAACTTCTAATATTTAATAATTTGTTTGTTAGATACGAAGTTTAGAAGTATGGGTTCAGCAGATGCTTTCATAAGCCAGTATGCCATCTATCTCACTTTAAATTCATGTATTTGAAACAATTAATACGGTTTCCACCACGAGCGTAAACAACTCTGTCTGATTTTGTTCCATCAGAAATATCCTTAGGATATGCATCTGTTTGATTCGCATTACATGAAGCAAAAGAGGCATTAAACTGAGAAACTTGTGATTGACCTATACAAGGTAGTTTTTGCACTTACCTGAGGATATATTCGTTGTGATAAGTCTTGCTTTACTGGAGTTATTTTAGTGATACTCGACTATATATCCAAAATGCAACTAAAATGGTCATAAGTGATAAGTGCTCGGGGGGGCTTGGATTACTACAAGTTCTATATGTTCATTAAAGGTACCATTGCCTAAGCTGGACTAACTCTAAGTCCTATCGTTCAACAAGACTCCTGTCTGACTCTTAGTGATGCTTGTTTGACATACAAGAGAATAAAGACAATTCAGAGTACATACACATCAGTTTCATTCTCTTGCAACTTAATCTTAGAGTGAAAGGAGAATCGAAGTGATGGAAAATACAATAATATTGCTATCTGAAACATTAATAATAATTTACGGAGTATTTGGCACTATCATGGGGCAATTAAAAGAGTGCGTGACGGGTCTAGAGATTGCAGATCTTTCTACATCTAGTCGGAAATAATTTATCTGGATTTGTCTTTGAGCAAACCTTAGTTTCTCGAAGTTTACACTGTGGACCTTCGTCGATTAAATGGACTCTGGACTCTTTCATAAATGGACTCTGGGCTTACTAAACGAGTTATTGTCCCTTCTGTCTTGAGCCTATGTGAGCCTGAGGGTCTTCTTTACCACTGACTTCTACATAACGCGAGATTCTGCGTTATGTTGGTACTATCGAAATGAATCTATAGTTAGCACTTTAGAAGACACCATAGTTCTTATTGCTAAACTAGACTCACGACCCTAACTCGTAAATTATTACCAAGGTGATGCTGAAAATACTGTCAATTGCTTCTTTGCCCAAATATTGTTCACCCATTGTCCTTTGACATTTGTGTACTAATACCATTTAAATTGTTAAAAATTGTTCCTTTAACCTTGAAATATTCATTCGAGTGAAAAATAATTATTCCTTGGTTCAATTTTAAATTGAATAATTAACTTCAAAGGGTAGTTATCTTACATCGCATGACCTCCATATAATTTACTAATTCATTTGCCTCAGGCGTATGTCTGCTCCAATAAATTGCGTTTTCCCCTTGAGAAACTCAACGACCATATTATGCCTTATATTTGGTAATTGCACAACTTACCAAAGTCTACACGTTCCCAAAATAAAAAAAAAAACCTGTAATCAACTCATGCCCACACGAAAGCCATGCATGACACTCAATTGCGTTCACATGGCTCTGGGTAGTGTCTTTAAGGGCTGGAGGGCTTTGCTGGCCATGTAATTGTCGACGCGCAGTGTATTTACGAAAAGGGTAAAGCATGTGGATTACTGCCTAAATTGAAATTTTATTTACTAACTGGGTAGTTCTCCTTTGATAGCTCTTTTCCATATCAGGGACATGATGCCTTTAAACCTGTTATGACTGTTTCACAGTTCTTGCTGTGTGGTACCTTTATTTCAAATAAAATTCTTTCTCTCAAAATTTCTCACAAACAAATGTATACCATTTGCATACGTGACCAGGACACACGCAACAATTTGCCTGTATCTCTACTGATTTATGACATCTTACGTCAGACAGGTTGTTCAACAAAAATAACCTCCAACCCGATTGTTTTAGTTTCTTTTCACAATTCGATAACAATGAGTACAATAGACTACCTGTTCATAATTCATATTTTTTTGAATACATGATGTGACAGACAGTGCACACGATCAGCGAAAAAAAAAAGGACGACATCCTGACCTAATTTTTTGTTTTGCAAATTCATCTGTCTACCCATCTATCCTAAAATGATTTCTCCTTCCTTTTTTGAATATTAGAAGATTATTTATGGTTATATTCATAAAAAAAAAATTGCTGTTTACTTGCATGCCGGTAGTTTAAGGATATTTTACAAACTTTCACCTTATACCGCTTTGTTTGCGTATTTTCCGCATCTTTTCCTATTTTTCTTTTTTTTTTTACTAGAAATAGATACAACAAAATATTATATAACCAAATGCATTAGTTCCTTCACTATGTGAGTTCTTATGAATGGAATGGCACTTTAGCCGACCTATTGCCACCACAGGATTCCAATGTCCGCAAAAAAAAAAAAAAAAACAGAAAAAATAAAAAGAAATATTTGCGACAAGGATAAAAAGAAAAATCAATTGTTCTCGAGGATAAAATAGAAAGTCAGCGATAAAATATGATTTCATATTTTTTTTATGATCCCTTTCGTGGTGTCCTTTTTATGATGCAGGGTATGAAAACATTCACAATAATAAGGAATTTACGTAACCTTGGATTTTTAGAAAGTCACCGGTTTACCTTACATATATGTATGTTTATTTGAATTGAAATCGAGGACAAGGACAAAGATTTTTAACGGCATAAGTTTGTTAAGGATTTTTAAGGATTCACATGGTATATGATTGCGAGGATAACAGTTCACGTCGTGATTTCAATGCGAAATGTTGATTTTGATTCTTTTTTCGCGTTGCGGTCTTAGTTTTAGATATAAGAAGTTGGATGGAATAAATTGTTGGATTCATACATTTTGTAATTTGTTGGTATAGTGCAATGTCTACACGTCGGACGTTTACTTCCTCGGACAATTGTGACGCTTCATGCGTTGTGCCTCTGCTTTTGACATTTCTAAGAATACAGGGATTCGTTTCCATTCATGTTGATATCATTGGCACATGTCGGGTCCCAGTCTCCTACATAAGGCTTTAGATGATGCTCCTTATACACTTTGCTTTGATATTGTGTATGTACTTGCTTTTAGTATAAAGTCATGTCAAGACGTACAATTTTGATAAACTAGACGTCCCATCGCTTTGTTAAGGCCTTGACATTTGAGTTCATATTTCTTTGTTGCTATTGCGTTAGCGCTAACAAACCATTTTCAAGTTTTCATCGTGCAACTATCATCTGTCCTTACAGGATTCACTTCCTATGGAACTAGGGAATTCCCAATGTTACGCTTTGTACCACCAAATTTCGAATGTCAATCCACTTTTTTTCGAAATGTTAAAGCGATACAAGTACAATTTTTAAAAGTCAATATGAATTTCATGTACGTTCATAGCCATATATTTATGACTGTCATATCACTTGTATCTTCGATCTGTTAAAAATGTCAAAGCAGGAACGAACAAGGATAAACACCGCGTGCTGTCACTTCTGATAGAAATGACAGGGTGCTTTGCTTTACTTAAAGTGACTTTCATACTTTTATGGTTTAAATCCATGATTGCAATACCATTATAGAAGGAAGACCTTTGTCGGCCACTTACATCATCAAATGTCAATGCAACGCGCGTAAAGCTTCCCAATGTCATTACACTTTTCATGGATTTTCTTCAATTTCCTCGCCGACTGAATCGATTTCGATCACTTAATTCGAAAATTTATCACAACGCGTGCATTAACGAAATTTTAATCCGCTAAATTTATCACTATACAACACGGTAATACGGTATCTCCGCGCTACAAAATAAATGCTGTGCACCCTTGATAACGCACAGAAAACGCGTGTGCAATTTCAATTAGTATTCGATGGAGAAAAATAAAAAAAAATAAAAAAACAACAACCAACCGAATCAAGGCTTAATAAATACCACTATTATTATGATTATTATTTTTAATAACAACATCATCGTAACGTGAAGTTGTAACCGTAGTACTCCAGTAGTATTGATATTCAATTTTCATCTGATTGTGCGCGAGGTTGTGTGTATCTGTAGATACGCGCGGTAAAATTGGTGAAAATGCATCCTTAATTTGGTCCTGGTGTTGTATCTTCGATGAAGAGGTGAAATAAATGCAAAAAAAAAAGAGAAAATAAATCTGTATAAGAGAATGAATCTGGTTTCATACATATTTTTTTTTTTAAATAAAATTTAAGTGCAAATTAAAGAAAAAATAAAAATATATGTATATACATGTATATATTGTATGCTATGCTGCATTGTGAATAATTATTTTTGTTTTAAGCTGTGAATTTAATTACATATTGTGTCCTGCACTTGAGTGTGTTTTTTTTTTCTTTTACTTTTTTCTCTTAATTTTAATTTTTCAATAATATTTCATTATAAATATGGCTGCGAAAAATGCTTTGGTAAACAAAATTTCTTACATAAATGTTTTTTGCTTAGTTTTGTAAAATGGAATTTATTAACTAAATCAATTTTTTTTACCTCATTCTTCTTTCTAGGTAAGTCATGATGAACGTTTAAACTTAAGTAAACTTTGCGAGAAAAAATGGCAATTATTTTTTTAATTAAAAACTGAGTAAGTAGTTACATAATTGACATGGAAGACCGAACTGTATTGAGGATTTTATATTTTGTATTTGGTATTGTAAAGACTTAGATATATTTGCATTTTAAGGGCATTGAGTTTTGTTATTTAGTGTTTCTTTATAATAATACACGTAGTCTACTACTGAAACTAGAAAATCAAGAAAAACAAATGACTTAGGAAAAGTTGAACATAAAATTCCATCAAGCCTACTTTTTGGGAACATTTACTTTACATCTTCATTTTATTTTCAGCTTTGAAATTTGTGTCAGAAAGTTAAAATTTCATAGGCTACCTGTAAGGTATCAAAAGATCTATAATTACAAAATTACAGGACATTGAATTAACTCAATACTTTTCATAGCAACTGAAGAAAAGTTTGCAATATAAAGTGACTTTTGAATATTTTTTGAAAGATTTCATGAGAAAAAGAGATATTTAGCAACGAATGGTGCTAGTTACGCCCACTTTCTATTACAAAAAGACCTTCAATTGTATCTCTGTGAATTTATTGTTTGTTTTTATCTTCATCATTCATTGTTTTTCAGTTTTTCGAAATGCCCTTCCATGGTTCTGGATTCATAGAAAGCATGTGCTCATCTGCATCTACGTTGCTGCCTTAGGTTAGATTGTTTATAAGTTCGTTGGTATAATATCTATCAATAGGGACTGTTATATGTTGCTCATCAACCCGGAATCTGTGCCCCATCTCTTGCCATCTTTCTTTTGGAAGACCAATACTGTACGAAGTAAGGAGTCCCTTGTGGAATAAAATTGAGAATTATCGACTATTAATTTGGTTTAAAATAATTTATAATTAGTTCATGAACACAATAGATCCACTGAGATCCGACTGAGGGTGCACATCGGTTGTAGTTGCAGTCACCCCCCTTAACCAACCTACCTAGTTCATCTAATATCTCTTTACAGTATTCAAAGCAATCACAAAATCTTGCATTGTAACTTGCACTGTTCTGACTTAACAAGTTCTGACTTAACTTGACTTGACTGTCTGATGATATTTGTTCTCGAGGAAAGTTCCATCAGTTTCTTGGTCATTGCTTAAACCGCTGCCATAGTTAGTGTCGAACTTAATAGTTGAAGGCATTACTGCTTTGACACTGAAATCGATCAATGACGTAAAGTAATCAATTTCCTTCTCTGATTCCCATCTCTCAACGACTGATTTCCGAAATCTCTCAACGACTACTATGCCCTCAGCATGACCAGTGGCAACGCTGCATGTATGTATATGTCACCAGAAGTGCCGCAACTGATGTGCTGGGTTTCAGCCAACCACAACCAAGAAAAGCCTGGTTCGACGAAGAATGCCGGCAAGGACATGCAGCTAAACAAGAGGCAAACAGGGAGGCGCTGCAAAAAAGGACGTGGGCTGTTGGCGAGCTCTACGAGCAAAAGAGACTGGAAGAACATCGGCTTCTCCAAAAGAGAAAAAAAAGAGCACGAGAAGCGCGTGGTTGTAGATATTGAGATATTATACTCCAACCAATAAGAAGTGTACAGAAGACTGTTGATAAGTTTATGTCAAACGCGAACCAATTGTTAATTGATTAATTCTTTATTCAACATTATTCATAATATAAAAGTAATAAGTGTTAACTAGGAATGAAACTAGACATGAAGAACGAAACCTAGTAGTAGAGTCACAGTAGGTGCTGAGAATATGGAAAAACTTCTTCTGCAGACTGTATACGGCGACGAAGACCAAAATCTCTCTATCAGGCAGAGTAAACCATTCAATCTAGACAAAGATAGCCAAAACTTCCGTTCACCTAATCAAAATGAAGTTAGGATAGCATTATCCAACCATAAATACAACAAGGCTGCTGGACATTAAGTATGGCCTACAGGCCGAGTTGTTCAAAGCAGCTGGAGGTGACTTATTAGATAGCATACACCAACTCATCTCTAAAATTTGGTCAGACCAGCCTGATGAATGAAATCTCAGCATCATTTGACCGATTCACAAGAAAGGAGATCCCATCAGATCAGATCCCAATTACAGAGGTATTAGTCTTATCTGCTATACTGTGTGAATGTCTGAAACCCTTCGTCAACACCTTGATCGGTCCCTATCAGTGTGGTTTCAGGCAAGGCAAGTCCACAAACGATAAAATTTTCACACTTCGACCGATCCTGGATAAAGCCCAAGATATCCAATATATCCCAGCCAAATTCGTTCACCTGTGCAGGATGACGATAAAGAACGTTCGTTGCTCAATGAAGGTCGATAACGATCTCACCTCACCGAGATGTCAAAAAAGGATTTAGACAAAGTGACGTGCTGTCATGTGATTTTTCAAAACTCTCAATTATGAGTTAGTCATTCCTACAGCCTCTTGTTAGACTTTGTGATCTGATTGTCAGTATATGACGGGCGGAAGATAAAGAAATAAAGAGATGTGCATATCTCTAACTTGAACCCACATTGATTTTTTGCCTAGCTGATCAACCTCATCATTTCATTTGAATGATATGAGAACACCGAATCCAACTATTTTATTCCCCTATTCTCTTGAATAAGTTTTATTTTTTCAACCAAGTAGTTTTGCAGCCTTGCACTGTAGACTTATACAAAACTATGAAATTTGAGAAAATGTAGCATTAAAATGTATCTGTAATGAAAAAACTTTTCCATTGCCTACTTTTTAACATTGCAGATACAAGCTAATATTTATACAATATTTTTGAGCTATCTCGATACATTTTGAATAATGTGCCAATGAAAACTAAAACTTACTAATACACATATTTTGCTTAGTGGACTTAAATCTCAACAATATGCCTCTCTAACCAGCCAAATCCTAAGCCATTTGGTTCTAATTTCGCACATCAAGTAGGCTGAGGAGTTGAAATTTCCACTATACGATGTAACCATCCTTTCTATGTGCTAAAATCGTATGCATTGAGTCTATATAGTCCTTTTGAGACACTGAATGCAAATTCTATTCTTCTTCTGATGATTCAGCACTTACGGAATTTCAAAATAACATGTATGTACATTTCTATGTACATACATATGGATCCTCTATAGCTATAAAAAATATTTTCCTTTTTCTTACAAACAACATTAAACCGACAAGCGGCGAAATTTTTGGCACCATCCAATAATTTTTTCATCGCGAAATTCATATCCTCCTCTCGCCTCATTCAAATCAGCCAAGTATGCGCCATTTAAATTTCATCCTTACAACTCATGTGTAAGGCTTTTGATGGAATACGGAAGTATTAACTATGATTTATCTACAATTCTACAAAAAACAATGAAAGCTCTCAAGCAAAACAAAAAAAAACTAGAAACCCAAAATGAATAGACAAATAAAATTCATTATAACGTCAATATTTATCAAGGATAATAACTACAGTACTTTTTCCATCCTCTCGCTCATCATGCATTCATATTCATCGCCCCCATTGTCGTCGTTTGCCTTCTTTGTCGTCGTCGTCATCAGCATTATCATCATCATCATCATCATCATAATCGTCGTCATCGTCGTCATCGTCCTCGTTTGCCGTCTTCTATTTGATTTTGAATTTTCAATCTGAAAATCTACGACTGAGGGTCACCAAAAATGGCACATTTAAGTGCTTCAAAGATACGAATGAGTATGGAATATAACCCCAAGCCCAGACACACATATTGGTAGAAGAAAAAAAAAATACTGAAAACTGGATAATCGCATCCTGACCGCACACATTTTCTACACTCAACACACAGACACACGTACTATATGGAGCATTTAAGCCAAATGTGATGCTCCCCCGAGTAGCGAAAATAAATGCAAAGAAAATACGACAAAAACCAAAAAAAAAAGAAAGAAATGAAAGGAAGAAGAAAAACCTACTCTCCTTTGCAAAGAGGACACCAAAATAAGCTTTCTCTTCCTCTGTCCCCGTCCTGGTTGGTCTTTTGCAAATTCTCACACCATTCATTCTGTATGTGGGGTCAGTGATGCTAATGCCATCATCCAGATACTGGACCTCCCTATCAACCCCAACAGAACAAACAAAAAAAAAAAAAGAAAAAAAGACACCGAAGTTCATGACAAATTTTTGCTCCAGTCTCCTCGTGCAACCCATTCGGCGGCCTCTCTCTTTCTCATACTCACTCAAATACATGAAACTTTTCGTTGCCAAATTGCTTTAGTTGTCATGAAATATTAGTTTGCCGCATATACACCAGGACCAGCAGCAGAATACAGAGCATACTATCCTACCAAGAACCAGAGAGCGCAGTGGCGGCAGTCCCAGCGACAGTTTAAAATGGAATGAGATTTCTGCGATATATTTTATAAGCGTGGATATTTGTATATTTGCGGTCATTCATACAGAACACCAAAAAAGTATCTCAAATAAAATGTTCCACAAAAAACAAACGACACACAAAATGAATTCCATTCCATAAGGATATACATATGTATGTAGTTATAGTTTGTGGGTATCTGTTAGATGTTTGTTGAAAGGCAATAAACCATCCATGGCTAGATCTCTCTTCTCTCACACAAAGCACTTAACCCCCAACATCCAAGTATCTGAAGCGGAATAGATATGCTCGCCATCATCTTCTTCTCATGCTGAATATTAAAAGCGTTCAATCTTCTTAATGCCTTCTCCTGTACTCTTTGGCTATCTGGTGCATTATTATTATTATTAAAATAATCGCATAAGAATGAAAATAATATTTTATTCGTGTAATTTTCCATGAAAAAGTTGTATTCCCCCTCTCGGACAATGGAGGTTTTTCTTTTCTTAAATTATATATAAACGTTAAATGAAAAATAAAATAAAAAAAATTATACCAGAAAGATAAAAGCCCTTTAGGGTTAAAGCGAGATTATAGTTTCATTTTTGTTATACAATTTTCTCTGTCTTGTAATGAAATTACTATAATTTTGAAAATTACATTTTATTTTTTTTATTTTTTTTTTCTTCTTGAGTGATTTCCTTTTTTGCAGATGCCATGGTTTGTTGGCGAAAACGAGTATCTATTGATTAGGGCTGATACAAGTAAAATGTTTTTTTTTTTTTTTGTGGCAAAATGAAGGGCTAAACGTTTGTGTAGATTGAATAGTGGACGTTTAAGTAAATAAAATTGAATGGAGTATAATCATACAGAGGACACGATCGGCATTTTGGTTGAAATACTATAACTATCCACAAACCATTACCCCGACCATAGTTGATTGGCTACAGAAAAAAAAAAAAAAAAACCGGAAATCTCTGCCCAATGTCCGTCCAATTTGTATTAAGTTGCACTTACATTTATTACTTATATCAATGTTTAAGGGATGCAACACACCCTTAAATTGTGAAAAATTCTTTTACTTTACTCCAACCCTCTTGAGAGATTTTTGTTTTTCTATTTTTGTCGAATGTATCCCACATCGATATGCGGATTCTTTACTGACAACAAAAAAAGGGAAGAAAACAATTTAAGAAAAAACCAGAAAAAAAAGGATATACCACCGTCATGAGTCTAAAGATACACATATCCTACATAAGTTGAGAAAAAAAAAACCAACGAACTAGTACGTAGGAGGAGAGGGAGAAACAACCTTTCTCAATCACTTTCATATGCAAATTATTTGCTATTTTATCTTCCACTATGGTACCATGGTATGATGCTAATAAATTGTTTTCAATTTTTTTCCATTACAACTGATACAAGAACAACAAGAGAGGCGAAAACGAAAGGAACACAAACAACATCCCTTTTGTATTGATTTGATTTTCTGCTGAATTGCCTGAGAGTACTTGAATTTCATTTTCATTCTTTTAAATAAGAGTGGGAATAAGGATTGCTTCTATTTGATAAGAATTGCTAGATATAGATACTTCTTCTTATCGAATGAAAGATATACAAGTGCGTTCGCTTTAGCTGATATATTTATGAAGCTGTATCGTATAAATTTGCTAACCAGCAGAAAATCTATTGGATAGGATCGAAATAGGGTTGGACGGGTGTATGAATGTTGCTCATAGATACTTGTAGATACATAGATACATGGCGATTTTTTTTTTATTTTGTAAAGATTTTTGCTAGTTTGTGATAAATTTTAAACCGTTCTTAGACTTTAAACAGAACTAGGCTTACAAGTCTATTTTCACGAATTCTGCATATAATATATATATACACTGATGAGTCTAGGGTGACTAGATGGACGTAGGAACCACACGTTTGGAATGAAACGTATGTCGATGGTATCGATAATGAAAGTCAGACAATTCAAAATTGGTAAATTACTGTCGGGCATCTCTACAGAAGACACCATATTTTGAGGGATACATTTGCGAACTTTTAGATATTGTCGGCTCCGATATCGATGAATTTTGGGTGTTCATCCAAAAACCGAGGTCATGCCAATACTTTTTCTTGTGGTAGGTATGCAGTGGGTATTTATACATTGTTTCTTCTTTCAATTTGAAGTAGTCGTGGTAATTTATGGCAGACCATATTTATATAATAAATATCGGCCATTACTTACTTACTCAATCAGCTCCCTAGTAGTTCTGCCTGTTATACCTACTATTGTAGTTGGTGACCTGGAACCAGACCTGTACAAGTACAAGTACCAGTACAAGTACAATTACCTTGTACTTTTTTTTTAAGTACAAGTACAATTCTCTGGTTCTTGTACTTGAAAAATTCAAATACCAGTACCACGACTTGTACCTGTCCTGTTGGTGTTAGCAGCAGTCCCACTCTTTATTCCCGCAGGAAAAGAGCAATATTACGCAGTCAGTATTAGTACTTGCTCGCTTCTAGTCACCTTATTTGGCTTAAATGTCCAGCTTATATCATATGAACTCTAACTTGAGTTCATGGAATCTGGCATTAAAAGTCATTCTCTTCTTGAGTCGAGGAATGTCATCATATTCCACACAATAAGCTTACATCGCCAACATATAATCAATCCTTAATCCAGGAGTAGTATCGATTTCAGTTGCTGAGAAAGTTCAATAATGTAGGTTGCTAACGCACGCTACTTAGTCTAGGATTTAGGCTCTAAGATCTCCGCACTTGCAATGTATAAGATTTTCTACTTATAGTTGCCAATCACTAGGAGGTAAAGCAAGCACTCCTTCTCGAATTTTATTGTTCCCCAGTCAGTATTCCCAGTCAATCGCAGTGCAGATCTCCAAACTTTTACATGGCGAATTTCTTTTGAGAAAAAGTTGGTTATGAAGTATCTGCATAGTACTTTGTAGGCTTAGATACCCGTAGGCACTTGTCAACACACATCAACTTCAATAGGACTGGACTTGTAAGCTGATGTACACCTGGTGTGTATTCTAAACAATTAAATGATAAACATTCTTTCATTACACTCGAATAAGTATGAAAACCTCATGCAATGACTAGACCATTATTCACTTCATTCCAGAGTCGAATCTATTTAAATTCTCCAAAATATCTGGGGAGATAGTTGGAGTATATTCCTTATAACGAATTGGTTGGTAGATGGTTCGAAGTACTTTGCGAGGAGACGCCTCCATGCGTATTTCTTTGGGGTATGCATACTTCTAGATAGCTGTCTAAAATAATGTCTTACAACTCTCATTATATTTAAAGGTACCATCGGTTTTTTGTAGCTCCTCTTTTCGACAGATCTGCTGTGTTAATCATAACTCCTCTGTCCTGACATTGATTAACGCATTTTTATAGTCCATTAGGATTTTAGGATTCGCCTTCCGAAATGTTTAGGACAATGCATACTGTAAATTTAATAAAACCATTTTCCCACCTGGCATTATTATTTCGCATAGCTATTCCCCATTCCCAAAAATATTCAATTTGCAAACCATCAGCAAATGACAGAAAGAAGAACAGCAAAAAAAAAAGAATTTAATTTCATTATGCAATTCAGCAGGACATTCAAACAGTGGAGAGGAATTTTGTGTGCAAGTTCATTTGCGGTGTTAGTTGGATTATAAATTAACAGATGCTGTCATGCTAGTCGTGCCTTCGATCTCATTATTGCATACATTCTTCAAACATCACACATACACTGTGTATAGCAGAAATGCAATTAGTTATGTGCATACCTTCGCACAAATATAATATTGCGTAATTTAATTTCAACTATACAGGATACACAGCCAAATGGTGCATAGTTCGTAGGGTCGTCCTATGCGGAATGGAATGACAAAACACAAACATACATACACACAAACACATGCAACGCAATTCATCAGGTCAAAAGTCCAGGGTGCAAAATGTCAAACAGGAGAACTTATTGGAATGTCAGAGTACCCATTCTCTGTTGTATTCAACACAAAATGGTACCCAAAATGCCATTGCCAACACCATTTACACTTTCACACAGGAGGATAGTAGTTCGGCTATAGGCTTATGGAATGACAATAGTCTACATACATGTACAGTGCATACATAGGTGTGTGCACAATATGTCCCTTTTTAATTAAAATGAACTGCATAAAGTAAAAATACGTAAGGGCAATCTATCAAAGCGGTCGAAAATGAGAAATTTACAAGCCTAAATTCGATTTCAATGCTCACCCTTTCTTTACTGAAGCGAAAAAGATGAAGTACGGCCCGGAAAATACAATACAACACAACACGAGTACCAGGGAGTGTTTATATCTCACAGGGGCAAAAGGATACAATTTGCTGCTACTGCTACTACTACCACCATACACCACATAAAGTAATAAATTTGGGAACCCAAAGTGACATAAGACAATGCTGAGGCAAGCAGCAATAGATAATTTCACCTAATTTCTGCCATCGCATTTCTACCACCCACTAATACCATCATGGCTTTGTCACCCCCGTAGGCTGAGAACACATATACAGGCAGAGATAGAGGATAGAGAGATGGGTGTCAATGTTAGAATGGCGGTTAACGATAGATGGTAGCAGGTGGATGGTGTTCCATCGGGGTGGTTGTTGAGGGCTTTTTTCCATTTGATATCGCCGCATCGAGGGTAGGAGTTGGGCAGAAGAAATATGTTTAATTTGCGTGGGGTGGCCTGAGGCAAGCAAGATAACAGTTGGTTGCCACAGAAGATAGAGCACGACTCGAATGGTGTGTTTTTGTTTTTTTTTTTGGCTTTTTTCATGGAGACGAATTCTTGCAAAGAATTCAGGCAACGGGGGGAGTAGGGTTGGTTAAAGATTAAACAAATATTCCCTACTGTTTTGCTAATTTTAATTGCGTGCTGATGGGGGTTGCTGGCCCACTAAGTGTTCTTAAAGTCGACGACAATATGAATGCAAGGAATGGAAGCCCTTATTCAATCAATAAGGTTCACGGGTATATACTGTATCATTAGTGAAGAGGTAATATTAAGTTCGTCAATAGTAAGTAAAATACTTTTTAAAGCGATGGACAGACGGAATCCATATCTAATAGTAGTAATATAAAAACATTTTCCCTACACTCTCATATAAGAAATTTAAGTTTCTTATGAATCTAAGCAGGAATAGTGAGACATATCCGTTCATAATCTTCTGGTGGACTCAAAATGCAGACTATAGTTCGAGAATAATACTTCAATATCTATCTTCACGAAATTCGTTTGTTTTATACAAGTAAAAGAGTAGACACTTTTCAACGAACTCATTTGCAAGACACCATATGAATTTTTATGAATTTTTAGGTAGACTTTAGACTATGTATGTATATGACTTCCTCTAGAACCTCATGGATTAATACAATAGGACTTTCTGAGATACCATAGTGAATGGGTGGGTAACTATTAATGATGAAAATTGATAAACTCCAATGATAAGTTACCAAAATAGCTCTTTAAGAAAAAATCGGCCCAGTACTGTTTCAACAACACAGGCTACATACAAGAAAGACGACTTAGCCATCATGACTCAAGGATTCATTTAGAACCACATCCGATCAAGTCAGGTTTTTTCTGTATTCAATAGACATCATTCAATATATGTAAAATATTTGACTTAAATCTCATCCATCAGGTATTCCACGGCCTGCATTTTTTGTTTACAAGCCAAACTTATTATCTGTACCTACGTGACTGCAGTAGCCTTTAAAAAAGTGAAGCAGGATAGAGTTCTAGTTTCTTATAATACTTTCCGAAGCTAATATACTTATTCTAATAATTATTCTACTATTCTATCTTCTTCATACGCTGATTCTATTTTGCTTGGCCAAGTAAAGCACGCATCTACATAGAACGACGATAGGGTTTATCAAAGGCTTTGGGGGTGCAAGGTTCATAAACGCCGTAAAAATACTACCAACATCAAAAGACGCATACCACAAGGTTGCATACCATCACCACTGCTATTGTTAGTTGGTATCGTTGGTATCGCTGGTGAACTGTCCGATGTCAATTAAGGATGAAAATTCTTTTAGACATTAGTTTGATTTGTCATAGAATAATTGAATCATGTCAATGTTGCTGTTTAGGTATGTTTTAGGTATACCAAGTCACATGATGCAACCATTTTAGATGCAACTTCTGCCATTCAGCGTGCTTGATCATTTTAAAGATATTTGAGAGATAAGCTCGTTCTTTTTTAAATAAACGTGCTTATCTCCCTTGCTTTTCATCTTCAAAGAGGAGGATGAGTTATGGCAACTTCGCTGGGCATATAAAGGTTTTATGACCTTTATACTGTCCTTCCAAATAGAAGCTTGAATAATGATGCATTCCGTGCTTTCTTTTGCATATCTAAAGTTTATGTGCCTAGACACATATAAGTACATATGTACGTCAATCATCTATATACCTTCGATATATGTTGAATCGCTTCAATTTTCTTCTCGGTTTCACCAAAGATAGTTGTGATAGCAAGTTGTCTGACCGAACCACCAGATTTTCAGTGCGAGCCTTGAATTCCTCTTTACAGAGTGCAGAAGATCCAATGGTATACGAAGTTACAGAGCCTCGTGACCAGCGCTATTACTTCCCCGTATAGATTATGTATTTTGTTTGGCAGAGTTGTCACTTGTTGTTCTTTACCATTGGTCTGATTAATGACTCTGAACCTAACATTTTTTTAACCTTGCGGGTGTGCATTGTCCCTCATGTCTCATTACCATTTGACTAAGTTTAATTCTATATTAAAGAGCATTCACCGTCAGAAGCTTAGAAAAAGTCATCTAGTGCATTTTGCTAATACCGGAGAAAAGTCTCAGAGCAAATGAGGGGCATCCAACTTGAGTAACACTTTCGCCACCTGGTAACAAGTGTTCTAAAGAGACCAAGCTTTCGAAAACATTCACAAAAGACTCTTTCAAAATTCTAATACATAATGATACGCTTAAAAAAAATGCCCTCCTAACACCATTATACGACTTCTTTAAAACCATAAATCTAATCTTATGTTGTAATTATCAAACCACCCATCCATTTTCATGTTTGAAAAGCCACTACACTGCGCCAGAAAAAAATTCTCTCACATTCATGCCATTGAACCATCCATTGAATTGCCATCAATTCCTCATTAATGATCACTGTACCGCCCCCATAAGGCAACATCTAAATTTACCCCCTCTATTACCATTCTCATATGAATATTTAGGAAATCCTCTACACATACCTACTCGTACATACAACATTAGGATTCACATTTAGGTATACAAGCTGCCATTCCTGTGGCGGGCGTTGAAATCATTTAAAATGTAAATCTCTTCATAAAGTGGTCACAGCACGTCATCATCATCATCATCTCAGCCATAAACCCCCATCGTAATCAAAAAATATTGAGAAAAGGGGGTGTATTCCGTAGGTATGCTGAGCAACGTTTTATCCATTTGAGGAACCCTTAGACCGTAAAACAGTTGTACACCATTTAAATATTTTAAAGCATGTTATTTGAGTTTTATTACATAATATACTATATATAGTGACTTCTTGGTTATGGAAGTGTCAACAAATGAAGGACGCGGTTTCCTTTTGTTTCCATATATGTAGTATTATCGAAGTCAAGGAACCCACAAGTCGAACCTTTTAAGGATGACTTTCACACACGCACCTATGTTGTGTAGAGAGTCAGTTGAAATATGATCTATTGCAGTGCATTAGATTTCGAATTGGATTTATATTCGAGACGACACAATACTTTTGGGTGAATTAGGGTTGAAGAACTTATGTGTGTACCATGTGGATGCAGGTTTGTTATATCACATCTTAGCAACAACCCCCCCGGCTTGGGTTGTGTGTGTGTGTGTGTGTGCAATGCAGCATTCCGGCTGTTCAAGGAATACAAAATCGAAATAAAAGACATTGGTCACGTATTTTCTACGAAAGAAGGGATTTTATTGCCATTTCGAATTGAAATATATGTTCGGAAGACGCTGCGCCATATTTTATGTATCTATAGTATGTGTACGAGAGATATACCACTTGCAGAGGAGTCATAATGCGGGTACTTTGTTCTGCCGAGAAAAAAAACAGGGGGTACTTTCTTGGGTTTTTGTTTTGTCTGATGTATTATCTTATATGGTGGAGGAGAACAAGCATGCGTGATATTCATCCTGAGATGTTTGAGGTGGAGGAAAAAAAGGATGTGCTTGTGGCAGATCACAAGTTTTCGCGTAAACTTGTACTCACATCCAGGATATAGGAAATGGTTCTTATGGAATGTTCTTGGGAAAATTAATCAGCTTCTTATGAGTTTTATAAGTACATACATCATCAGAGACGATGATCTGCTCTAGAGTTTAAATTATTTACTAAGTGGTAAGCATTGTAAATAGTAACTGTATCGTAATGGATAATGCAGTTTTTTTTTTGCATCAACAATTGATATCGTTGCAACACTTCACGATTATCTGAACACCACAGCAAGGTCTTTCTAGGATATTCAATTAAAGTTTGAGTATCTGTAATAAGTAAGCGAAAGTAAATTGTAATTTCTTACTGCCAAGATGACAGCTTATACATGCTTATGTACCATCTTCAAGCATGAAGCTATAAGAATAGTGGTAGAAGCATATTCATGGGGTTGAAGGAACTATTTATAAGCTGGTTGTTATTGAAAAGCTTCTCAAATTGCTTCGGAAACGGCATTAAACAGTAGGTTCCTTCTATTTATGTAAAGCATATGCAAACATACATATAACACGCACAACATGAATGGTTGTGAAGCTAGTCCCTGAGACCCAAAGACCTGTCGCGACAAATATTGGTATTTGTATTTTTTTTTTAAGTAGCTAAAGCTACTACCAACCGAGACCTTTAACTCTCTTTAAAAAATGAACAACATTTTGCATTCTATACCGATAGGCACATTATTTTACGGCAGTTAATGGGAACCGTCAAATACTGCCATTCGAGCAATTTTTTATTTGAGTCCTACTAGATATTATAGCTTTTAAAATCGTACTTACGATAGAATGAGATCTACACCAACAGCAAAGTCCTCGAAAGAATATAAATACATTCTGCCAGTAGAACTTTTTTTAGGCGGAATATGCTGTCGACCAAAACGGCCAATCAATGAAAGCCTTGAATGTTAATATTCTTCGCCAGTTTAAAGCTGTGTGACTTTGGGATTCCTCATTCTTACTTACTTAGATGGCGCTACTCCTCATTCAACTACCAGTTAATTTATTAAAAGCCACTGCTGCACTTACCTTCCATTACACGGAGATCAAACTACGGCCATTTTCTCTAGGGTATTGTACAGTCTATAGATCGATCCCTGACTGGTTTTCATATATAGTTCTTCGTGCAAGATCCCAATCTATCTGAAAAACCTAAGGATAATACGAATTTCTGTCTTAGATAGTACCTAAGTACAGTAGTAACTCAAGAACAGTATATATATATAAACTTCGAATGGAGTAGGTCACCCTGTTCAAAGTACGTCACCAATCACGATCACAAATAACAGTGGTGTAAAAATGCAGCATTGTGGCATCCCGCTCTCGATATTGAAAACATCAGACACCTTACCGTAGAACAAGGCGTGTAGTAGTTACATTAAAGATTAAATAATACCTAATCAACGTTCTTACTTCTCCCACAATATGAACAAAATAAGAGCGCAAATCCACCACGCAAAGCCTCTAATTAAGCAATTAATTTTAATTCATAATTTTCTACATGAAATGGTTTCTTTTTTATGATTAATACCACTCCTGGCTTACATACATACCTACCAACATATTTTATGTACACGCATAGTCTGCATATAACAAATTATAGAAAATCCCTTGCAGCTAATTTGAGTTTTGAGATTCCTTCCTTTAATTTATTTTTTGTTTTATTTTTTTTATACAGTTTGTTGCTGGTTCAAATACCCGGATATCTATGCTTATCCTTTAAATTTAAATTAGATCGTTCATCATTGGGTATTATTTTATCTAGGCTGCACCAGAGAGACGCACCACCAGACTACAACGTACATACATATGTACATAGTCAGCACATCGTCGTCGTCGTCGTCGTCGTCATCATCATCGTAGTCGTTGTCGTCGTCGTAGTCGTCCTCGTAGCAAACAGCAAAATTCACGCCTAAGGGTGTCGTCATCAATTATTCAGTTTTGGTTTGTGTTATGCGCCGCCTTAGGCTGGCTGCATAAACATAATAACCGTAGAGAGTGCTGCAATGATAGGGTTACCTTACTCATGGTCCGGCGCGTAGTTCAATTTAAGAACAGAGAAGATTAACCAATTTCCTGTTTTTATTTTTTTATTTTTTTTTTTTAATTTTTTTGCTTTAATCGAGGGAATGTTCTAGGATATCGGCGGGATGGACCGCTGATTGTTGGGTTGTTCTTAAGTTATTTAGCTTACTTTTGATATATGAGTATTGTGTGTTGAGAATTTTTAAATAGAAAATTTTATTAGTAAAGAATGCGGTTGCAGTGGGTGGGTTTGAGTAATCACAGAGGAGTGTAGTTTATCTGAAGTAACATATATGTACAAAGTAATAAGCTCACTGTCATTCACCTTAAGATAGGTTATGAGCGGTTTGTTAGACTCCAAAGATTGCGTCTTAATTTTATCAAGTTTAGGAGGAAATATTACGAATATCCAGGTCAATTCATAAAAATATATTGAAGTGTATCTTTTGGTTATATCTTTTATAGTGGCGTAAATCTTTCTCTTGGCGTAGGTATATTTTAACTTTATTAATTGTAAATTTATCAAGGGGTTTCTGAAACAGTCTTACAATTTACAAAGCATAGCACTAGTAATAGCCATAAGAACTACGTATATATGTAAATTTAGTGAACATTTCTAAGGCTTTTGATTCCATCGACTCTAAATAAACATATGTATGTATGTATGTAATAAATCTGGTAAATAAATACTTTGTATATATGTACATACATACATATGTATCATCTGGCACAATATTTTGCGGTGAATTCTGGTTTAACAAAATAAACCATAAAATTAGGTATCTATACTTGAACGCTATGTGAAATGTAAGGAGATGATTTGCAAGGAATACTACTTACATGCGTAGATACAAACGTATGTACATATGATATGGATTTTATGTATACATACATACGTATGTATGTACATATTTTGTAGTGTAATGTTCCTTTTTTGACGGACCCATACAAAAGAAAGGAAAGGAAGGTTTCCTTATTTATAAAAGTCATATTACCATGTTCGAACCTCCGTCTTTAGCTCAAAAATATACTAATACAAAACATGCATTTGTATGTAAGTACAGCCGTATTTGCTTATGTTTACCGCCTTCTAAATATGAGCAATTTCTTCAAACCCACTCAAACTCTTATCTGTTCCCGCCTTACATTCAAGCCCAATAAAACTAACAAATCTATACATTGCTAATCATAAATTCAAATATAGACAAAGTAGTCATCTAACTCACCCAACCCGTTATTCATTAACAATTCATCCTCTTAATCGATACTCCTTTCAACACTCAGCTCTTAATCTTCCGCTAAACTCAAACTCTCGTCGACCACACAGGTTGCCGTTGCCGAATTCCTACAAAAAAAAAAAAATACAAAACCTCGAGGCGCTCATACAACATTCGTATGCGCACAGCCACATCGTCATGAATCTTTTCAAATGGCGCACATTTATGCATAACATTAAATTCACCACCAGCTCCAGATACTTTTCATAATGAATGAGTTCACCACCAGCACCACCATCAAAAAGAAAGAAGAGAAAAAATTATATCTCCTGCTATAATCCAAAAACTAAATGCGCACGCGCACACATTAACGCATGACCGATGGGATCTTCTCCCAAAAACCGGCCATTACAGCACACACATACATCCACTGCAAGCCAGTGTACACACTGCAAAACATAACAAAGCAATAATGGTGATTTTAATGGCTTCCGACCGATCACCAGTAAATAAATGGTATACGGAACCAATAAACGTCGTTTGAATACGATATAAGTGCCAAACGGGAAAGTGAATGGGTATTAGTACGTGTGTAGTATTATGGTGGCATGAAAATTTAGAAAGAGATGGCGCTTTACAATAAGTCGGCGGCGTAAAAAAAAGGGAAAATGTATCTATGAAAGTATCTATGACTCTATTTTGAACTATCTATCTACCTACATACATGGTGAGCGTTCGGTTAATGGGCGCTTGTTGCATGCATGTTGCATTGAAATCTCTACTGAAGTGAGACGAAGCTAGAAACCCTTGTTGTGTTGCTTTAGTATTTGTTTCTGTTTTTTTTTTTTTTTTATGTTATAAAGATGTCGTAGGTAGCATAGATTATAAGTAAAATGGTTGATGGCAGCAGCTGATAGCATTCATATTTAATTTTCTATACAATGTCGTGCGGTTTATTTTTCTAATTTGCTAGGAGTAGATAGATTTAGGTGGGAGGGAGGTAGTTGGAGTCCGGTATCTGTTGAAAAAATCTGCTGATGTTGCTGAATTTGATTTAATTAGTGAAGGTCTTATGTTTGCTGTCAGGCTTTATATGAGATTAAATGCGGCTTTGTTTGTTACTGAGATAATTAAGAACAAAGCGGATTAAGATGAATTGTAGGTGGGCAGCGATCATAAATGGGAAATGGGTAGCTACACTAACACCTTAGAATGAGTCATTGTTTGTGGTGAAGTGGAATAGTCTTAAAGGAAGAGGTATCTAAGGCTTTGTACATAGGTAAATGGTATTTTTTTGTTTTGTTTTGGAAGATGTAAATATTAAGGGACCACTAAAAATATGTGTTGACTAAACAACAAGTCTCGTTTTCTACCTCTGTTCCTTCCGTTTCCGGTCCCAAGTAACTTGCCGCGAGGTGAATTTCAGCTCGAGTTTCATTCGGATTCACAGACTAATGCATCGTGTTTCATTGTTTTTCCTATCGATAGTTCTCGTCAAAGTTTTTACGGTGTCAGTAGGAGCTGTATGGTAATTTTCTTGCGAACTTTCACAAATCGATCAATAAATTAGGTATCTACTACTTACAGCAATTGTTTCAAAGTCCTATGTACAAACATAGGTACTTACTTATGTATAAAGGCTGTTGATCCAGTAGTAACTTTGAATCTGAACAAAACACATGAAATTTCATTAAATAGCCATTTGTTTGTGGTCAATCGCAATTAATTTTTAAATACAACTTCAGGCATATGCCCACCACATCTGAATCTGATGAATGTCATTCAAGCGACAAAATTTTCGACCACTTTTTCAAGCATTTGTGGCCGTATGTCCTCAATAACACGAATAATATTGGCTTCCAATAGGTCGATTGTTTTTTGTTTGTCAGCGTAGGCCAGACTTTACTTATTACCAAAGAAATAATCAAGATGTGACAAATCACAAGTTCTTGGAGGCCAATTAACAGGTTCATTACGCGAAATTATGCATTTACCGAATGTTACCGTCAATCAGTTGATTGTTTCGTTTGCTATAGGTATGGTACGTAGCACTATCCTGCTAAAACCACTTCTCTTCCACATTCATACCATTCAAACGGAAAACGAAAAATGCTTTAATCATGGCTCTATAGCGAATAGCGTTGACCATAACACACTAATGACTCCTCCAGCCTACAGACCGCACCAAACTGTGCATTTTTCAAGATGTAATAGCCTTTCGATAGTCTCATGTCGATTATCTTCGCTCCAAATGCAACAATTTTGCTTATTGACATACCAACAATACGGCGAATAGCGGTCTCAGATAGTCGATTATGTCGAGTGTAATATGGTGCAAGTAGGCCCAGGTCCACTCCGGACTGTAACGCCACCTAAAGTAATATGGTGCAAGTGCTCTATAAGTTTGGCGCACAGAATAGTATTGCAAGTTGTCAATGCAGTAATGCAATGTCCTAGACAATAACTCGATTTGATAGTATCTATACCGCACATCGATCTACATGTCCTCCTCCAAGATCACGCAGTTTGCGTACATACATCTATCATCCATCATCTGTCAGGATAAAGAAAAGCTCTAGGATGTAATACCTACATACCTAATACAAGAAGATACTTCATCAGTAAGTATATTTTGGTGATAAATTGAAACTGCCTTTGCACAGTCTATGAATAAATGGCATATTCGTTTAAACATGCATTTAATTGCTGCCAAAAATTATAGCTCATGTAGGATACTTAAGCTTGATTGTGGAATGTCAACGACCCCAAACGTAGTAGATATGTTATGACTTCTATCAGATCTCGATTTTTCAACTAAAAATTGTCTTCCACAAGTTGATGCTACAGATACTAGATACCATCAGATAGGTAGGTAGAACACACGCATCCATGACCACCTTCAATCGTAATTCATTCTCCAATCTCAATGAATCATATTTGTATCTACATATACATCCTCCCAGTAATACAATCAATTTACTTTAAGATCGTGCAAATGATCTCATTGCCTTGCTAATTTTCAATTTAACTCTAATTTCTAATTATGAATAACACGTTCAACGTAATTTACTCCTAATGCCGAACACCGGATTTGCTTTTTAAACTCTCCACGAAATACCAATTCAATCTATATATGTACCTACCAGCAAGCCGGGAGCTAAAATAATTGCAAATATAGCATACCGCCTAGGCGCATTGTAATCGTTCCCCCCCCCAAAAAAAACCCCGCCGCCACCAATACAGTGGGCGTCACACTATGCACATTGTTTACATTTCACTCTAAAACAATTTCGCCAACAAAATACAAACAAAAACCAATAAATTAGCCGCACTTAAACGATTAAATATGCAATCTCTCTGAACGGATATAAGCACACACACACACACATACTAAGTAGTTTCTTTTTTGTTGTTTTTGTTTTTGTTACTTTGTAAGCGCGCGAGCTATTTAGACTCTGGACTAAGAGGAGGCTAGATGTTAGGTTCGTCGGTTAGTGGTGTGTTCCACTGGCGGGCGCTGCTGATATTATATTTCGTATTATTCGCATGCCATGGATGAGAGCCATCATGTAAAGTAAAATGTGTACGCGCACTTAAATTGCTGTTATTAAGTAAATTGATTTTAAGTACGAACTACAAACAGATCCCCGCACTCGCAAATACACACACACTCGGGCACATAGTTATTTTTTGGTTTTTAACCCTTTTTTGTTGACTGAATTGGTGGATACCTACTTTGTACCAGGTTAAGTGGGAGGGTATGCATGTGGTAGGTTGGGTAATTGTTACTAAATGCACTCTGCACTTGAGAAAGGGCGCCTTTCTTAATTTGATTGAGTGTGGGCATGTTGCATGAGGTTTCTTTTTTTTAATTTAAATTAAAACTAAGAAAAGCAACAATTTCAAAGGCAAAGGCATTGCATGTTCATCTCTACATGGGAACACTAAACCGAACACAACCCAACAAGACATGTGAGATCATAAATATCGACTTACACTCTTCGTAGAACCTTGAGCATCTCACAGGGCCGGCGACGACCATCGACGACCGACGACCGACGAAAGATATAGTACCACACGAGCAATTCTGTGAGTTATATTAGCTTTGGCCAAGGCGCCTAGTCTCCACACAGTACATCGCCCAGTTCTAACCCGAAAATTCTATAAAGGTATGAAAGATCGGAATATTAAATACAAGAGTATTATATTTTGGACATGTTCATCTATACAGATAGATAGATAGATGCACCGACTGCAGTTGGAACGAGGTTCACATATGATAAACGAGAACATGCTACAGGGTGAAATCCTAACCGAAAACCTTAACCAAAAACCTTCTCGTACAACCAGCCAACCAAGCCAAGAGGACGATGTGCAGAAGAACAAACGAATTTTGTACTGAACCCGAACTACATTAGTATCTCCACCTCTGCATAGACTAGGTATGGTATATGCATTGCAATCTGTGTATATCTATGGATAGTAGATATATTTCATAATGGCACCAAGTATAATATAACACACAGGCAGAGTCGAGCGCACCCAGCCTAGGCAAACACACCGCACACAGTTACACACCAAAAGAGAATAGTAGAGAGAGAGAGAGAGAGAGAGCGAGAGTGGCGAGAGAAAACGTTAATCTTGCAAATCCAAGTGCTGTATGCGGTATTATGCGAAAATTTATCTGATTTAACACCTAATATACAATAACTTAATATGCAGTGTGTTCCATCGAGGAGTGAGAGATATATGATGCCAGTGGCTGGGCTCTGTACCACACTGGACCGCTGCTGGTTGTCTGTGTGTATGTGCGACTCTGTGTCTATAAATTCTCGCATAAAGGCTTCCACTAAAATCTGCATGAATATATGAGAGCATAGGCTGGCTGAGGCTACTATACTGTACTGTGATGCTGCTGCGACTGCTGTTGTTGTTGTTTGCTGTTTTTGATACAGCCAAGGGAAGAGAGGTGCCAGGCGATAAGGAGTTGCAGTTTGCTGCATCTATAAATATCAACGCTTATCTATATCTCAACATATATGCGGTAGCAAAATTTTATTGTTAAATGATGCACTGCACACTACACAGATACACCTACCACACTCACATACAGTGCGGCGAGGCGTCGGGCATTAGTCTCTCTGTTGGGGGGGTTTTTTTTTTGTTGTTTTTTTTTTGTCATTGCCGGCCGTCGTCGTAGCTAGTCGGTTGGCCTATTGAGAATAAGTACCCCTAGAGTGAGTTGGATTATAATTTGGCGGCGATTCTTGGTTGAAGTTGCAGTCAGCTGGTCAGTTAATAATTTTCGTGTGGCGACCAACAATGAATATTCAGGAAATTATAAAGTTGACTAGAACAATGGACTAGGAAGGAGATTGTTGATTGCTGTGATGAAAACATTCTTAGGAGTTAGAGCTTGTTGTTAGGTTGCAAAGTGAAGGGAATTTGTTTTTTAACCTAAGGTCCTTTTATAGACTTTAGAAAAGGATGTTGTGCAGAAATGAGAATAAATTCGTAGTACCTGTCCTACTACCCATTTTGCCAACGACATCAATGGAAAGGTCAAACGCCAAAAGCTTAAAAAATAAACAATTAAAAGGGTTCCATTAAAAAATCAAGGCGACCCTAATCAACCTCGTCTTTATGAATGAGGGATGATTCTGGACGAAATCGGATAAAAGTGTTCTGCAGGTTTTTACGAGAACAGTTCTAAGACCAGCTTGTTTAATCTGTACAGTGGCAGCAATCTGTCCTTGTAGACCTACACCCTAATAGAATTCAAAACAGGAAATACAAACCACATTTTCTACGACAAATATTTTTAACTATAACTAAATTATAGAAGCCAAGTAAACCATTCATCTACCGAGACCGAGAACTGAGTGTTGCTCTCATATTATTAAAATCTACTTGACAGTATCCAGAAACTTATTGTATAGATAGTACTATTACAGATGTTCCAAAGAACTTCATGGAATAATCTCTAGAAGATACCTACTTAACCGCATAACAAGACTTGTCGCCAACAAACATCGCCTCAATATTCCACTGGCAACGGCGCATTTCTTTCAAATTTGTTACAGACCCAGACCCAGAAAAACTTTCAGATTCACTACCAAGAGAATGAATTTGGAGAAATTTTTATTCTGCAGTAATTCGACTTCCAGATCTGTCTGCTAGCATTTCAAGGCCCTATTTCAGTAGTGAAGTACGTCGAAATATTCAGCATAAATATTAATAACACAGATATCACTCATATGAGTACAGAGAAGAAGGGATCTCTTCCTGTCATAGACCGACCATAGATTTCCAGCTGTTGCGCATATATCTTAGTTTATCCAGAGCTAATTAACTTGATAGTGCTTTCCTAGTAAATATTTTTTCTTGTAGAGAGTTGATAGCTTATTTTCTAATGGGCGAATTATGACGGATGTACAACGCCGACCAGGGGACATGCCCTGAGTGTGTCGATGTGGATCACGTTTACCTTACCCACACATGTTCCTAACCTAATCTACAACGCTGAGTCTACCTCGCAAGTTTATCTGTTTTTTCAATAACTACTTTCATAGGATATCTGTATGTACTTATGCCCTGGGACCCAATCATCATCTTTTTGAAAGGACAAGGTTCTAGAACTATTTGCAAGCTAACAGGCAACTAAACATTAACATTCAAGATGAACTTGCTATTGCAAAGCATGCGTTATACCAAAAGGACTTGCGAGAACAACAGGAGGACTGAAAATGCTTACTTTTCTTCCCACAAAAACTTATAAACGGCGATACCGCAAGGAAGGATCAAGGAAGAGTTCTGAAAGATACTAATATTGGCTAGAAATTCCAAATGCTTTCCAGTTCGGACTAAACGGTAACTTAAAAAAAACGTCTCCCTTCTAGGTGGACATGTTGTAAAACCTATTAAGTTTGTTTCTTACCTGGGAGTAAAACTGTCATGAAAAAGCTTCTCAAAACAAAAATTGCCCTTCGGGTACGGCACTACTAAACAGTAGGCCCGTTCCATTCGTGTAAAGAATGTAACACACACAACGCGAATGATTGTGAGAAGCTAGAACCTGGGTCCCATGGATCTGTTGTGCCAAAAATTCGTCATTTTTTTTGTATCAACATACAAAATATT
The DNA here is from genome assembly GCA_905220385.1 of Xylota sylvarum. Taxonomy (NCBI): domain Eukaryota; kingdom Metazoa; phylum Arthropoda; class Insecta; order Diptera; family Syrphidae; genus Xylota; species Xylota sylvarum. Next base: position 46,626,842 of record LR999958.1, read on the forward strand.
TTGCAAAGTGATGTGGCTAGTAATTTCCTCCACAGAAGTCTTTCGATTCTAGCCTTGTGATGACAGAACTTGACAAAGTTGTTCAGATGTTTGTGGTTGCTTGAAAGGTGAGAGATATTGAGAGGACTAATAGATCACCCGGAATCAAGTCTATTATTAGCTCCACGCTCCAAGTTATTCGACTTCAATTAACTTTAATGTTTCTTTGACTATACATATTCATATTCAATATGCAAATCTTGGTACAATGTTGCATCTTCAAGCCCCAACCGCCTTCTAAAATAAAGCAAACATTGGTCTCACCAGTCTCAGCAAACTTCTACTTTATCCTTTCGTGAGAAAATTTATATCGAATTATTTTAGCCAACTTAACAAAAGACAATCCATAAATTCTCCCAAATTTACTTCTCACACAGGACCGAAAAATTCTTTTTTCACTTTACTCCTGGATAAAGTATCCTTTCACACTTCTTCTCCTACTTCTTCTACTAACTCGTGTATGCTCGCTCTTTGGCACACAAAAAGTCAACAATGAAGCGTGTAATTACTATCCGTATCGCATCCTATGCCCTGACATTCAATACAATCACCCCACTTTCACCCATATCGTCTTGAGCACTACATAAGACCCACCTTCAACAAAAATATATATAAAAAAAAAAATACACACCATATAGTGCAGTGTACAAGATCCAAGGAACCATAGTAGCATAATTACTTTACAAGTTCATTATAAACACTCATAAATCTGTTGGAAAACAAAAACAAAGAGTAAAAAAAAAGTTCCTTGCACCATAAAGAAAGAGTCCCTGGTAAAGGGGTTGGAAGGATGTGTTGGAGGCCAACCGACTTCCTTTGTTAGAACATCCCCTTGGCTTGCACACAGAAGAAGAAAATTGTTATAAACTCCCACACTTTCTAAGTGCGGTGCATGGGAAAACCCTGTGTTTCTTGGTTGTTTTAAGAAAAAGGATTTCAAAGCTTGGATTTCGTGTGCTAAAGGGTGAAAGGGTATAGCCTTTTTTGCAGTAACAACCCCTCTTCTTCATGTATAAGAAATAAATCTTTGATCGCGAAAAAGTCGTTGTTAGTGTATAGGTATCGTATACCATTGCCTTGGCAAGGACAAAGTAATTTAGTTTTGTCTTTGTTTTACAGTCTCCCTGCAGTCGTGGCATTGGACAATGTCGTTTACTTTCACTCTTTTTGACATCCCTACAGGATACCCCAGTATAAATAAGAAACAAAAACCCGCTATCTAATGAGAAATTAACAAAAGTATCATGTCACACATATGACGCTGGTAGTTGTGAAGGATTCGCCTTAATTATGTGTAACAACGTGTGGGTAATGAAATTTCAGTGTTCTGCCACCCCCTCTCCACAAAACAAAAGGGTTACACCATACAGTTTAAGATTGAATTACACAGCCGTTACAAGTGATGCACATACATACTTATGTAAATATGTATAAACTCAGTTGGATATCATCCGAAAAAGGTGAAAGGATACCTCATGCAGAGGGTAATTGGCGACAACTAATTGCATTCAACTACAAGATTATATTTCACGGGTACTCTATGAAAATTGAAAATAAAATCACTTCGTGTCCTTAAATGCGATATAAAAATTATTTTTTATGTTCTTGGGTGGTGTTGGGGGAAGGATTTTTCATTCCGTTTTCTTTGCGCCCCGTAAATTATTATTGCGACGCAGTTAGTTAGATTGTTAGGTGTACGCAAGTGCGATAGGAAGGCGTTTTGTATGGTGTATCTAATGTTACAATTTATTATGCTACTCGCCATTTTTTTACTGCCTTTAACTACGTCGATTCCATCCCCTAAGATGGGAACCCAAAAATACCATACTTTCTCTTCTACACCCTCTTGGTTGAGATGAGGGTTGGAAATTTCACTCAAGGAGAAAGTTTTCGCCTTGGTATGGTTTCTTTTTTTTTGTCCTTCTCTGTGTCTATCTTCTTTGGAAGAGGATTCTTAGTGTTTTTTTTTTTTTTTTTGAAAACACCAAGTGTAGGTAAAACCATGAGAGAAAGACAGAAGAAGATTTAGTAGCAGCAGTAGAGACACTTGGAAATATTTCATCGAAATGTGTCCCTAGTGTAATATTATACCATACCCGAGGTGGTGGTAGGAGGTGTAGAGTAGTGCACACACCTACCAGTCTATAAATTGGTTTCAACGAATATATCTCATTTTGTGTTGAACAAACGAAGGACGAAAAAAAAAAAAAACCTTAAATTAACTTTAGAAAGAAGGACACGAACCAGCGGCTAATATAAATCACAATTTAATGAAGCAGGATTTTTTATTTTTATTTTAAAATTTTCCAAAAGACATTCTGGCTGCTTTGAATATCCTTAAACGTAAACATATTTTCCTCCTCAATTAAAGGAATCAAATAAATTAGAAAAGTTTTTTTTTTCTTTTTTTTTGTCTTAATGTTGCAGTGTCTTTTTGTGTCCTGGGCAAAGGCGATACGCACACAGATGGATGAGAAAGTTGTCGAGGGAATTTCAGTAGATTTACTAACAGGAGTATCTATCTCTTTGGACCGGGAATGGAGCTAGAAATTTATGATGCAGAGTAATTATATCCGATAGGAAAATACACCACACATACAATTATAATAGTTTTCGGAGAATTTTACTATCCATTAAGCATCCAGAACAAGTGATATCCTTAAGGGCGGGAAGATTATAGATTCAGTGGTGTTTGGCGATAGATTATATTGTCTATATTTGCCCAGAGGGGCAAGATAGGATACGATGAGATATGGCAAGAGATGTTTGGCGATTATATTGATGGGATGGGGTTGGGAGGCTTTTGGATTATAAATACTCATTGAGTATTGGTTTGATTTAACTTATTTTTGAAGAAATTTGTAGCAGTTTTAGCAATGATTTTTGGATATTTAGTTTAAGTCAATAGGGTTAGATATTTGAATGGAAATATTTTAGAGCAATAAGGATAGTACTTACCTAGTTAAACTAAAGAAAGATTAGGTAGTAATAGAATCTCGTTTTGGCTATTGGCTATTGGCTACTTTCTGTTGTAATTCTTGAAAAAATTGTAGATACTAGGATGAAATTCTGGTAGTCCATTGCAACTATGCTAGTGATAAGGGTAAGTGCATTGCAAAGTGAAGAAACAATTCACAATGTCGATATAATGCCTTCCTCAACATTCATTTCAATATTTCACGATTTGTATCATAACGGAGTCCGACAGGAGGATAGAGTGCTGATGTAAAGCATACTATCCTCAATAGAAAGCGACTAAATTACATTCATCTATATCTAGATGCAGAAGAGTAGTGCATTACAAATATAAAGGTCATGCAATATCTTTGAGATAAGTATTCACCAAAAAACAAGCAAAAGAAGTGAGTGCTGCTTTCCACATCCTTCATATGCTATAAAGTTTGGGTAAATCAACCAAACCAATCAACGTCATACTCTGCGATTCCTTTCAGAATTTTAGCTCTCGAATGCAATTTTCAGCAGGATAGAGAGCTAAATTGAAAGTACTTTACGCGGAGTGCGTTTGAATTTTAGAGAAGCCTATGCATTTTGTATCTCGCGCTATCCTGGACAAAGATACTGTGGACTACCAGTTCAAGTACAAATCAAATTTCTAATGTAAAGTTCCAAGACTCTTAGACCAAATCTTCGTTACTATGACTCAAACTATTAAATACTAGAAGGTATTGTTGGAATTAAACTTGAGCTGAAAATCATTGCTTTTAATAACTTTTGGTATATAGTGGGTGATGAAGGGTAACAGCAATAGATAACCATAGCCACAATTTAAAAGACTGAGATCCTAGGACTGCTAATATTTTTTTGCGAACACTACCAAGCCTATTTCACTACATTATGCTTCCAATTAATCTAATGCCTCATTTTCGAATACTTCTTAAAGCTTTGGGTTAGGATAGCATCTGAACACACTGAGCAGGGTAATTTTACAATTCAATGATACATACATACATATATGGAGGATCACATCAGTTTGTACCGACTCCAAGCTACTCAGATCTACTTGCTTACAAATGCTTCTTCTTCACAGGAACTATCACTGACAAAAGATCAATACTACATTTGAGTAAATCTTGCAGTTTACGCCTGGGAAAGACGAATCTTTATCCTTTATTCTGAGACAATATCTACTTATATGCTATGATCGCTACTAACAACCTCGAAAACAATCTTAACTTCCTAGTAATAGCTTTTTACCAAATTCCAGATTTCGTCTGCTCTGATAAAAGTTCGCTTTTATAGCTTGTTCAGCTGCTAATATAAGGCGTCGTGTCACAGCTTTTGCCATCACTACTTGAGGAAATAATCATGATGATAATGATTATGATGAATCAATCTGAGGTCCACTTCAACAACGACTTCTTTCTCTAAACAGACATACTTAAAGTCATATAAATAGGTCCATGTCGACAATAAGTCGAAATTACCCAATGTCAGCCTCTTTTATTTCACCAATAAACCTCTGCGAAACCATGTACACCATTAAGATCAATTCCGCCCTAGTGAATAAATTCTGAATTTTATTCTTTTCCTCCACCCAAGAAAAAAAAAAGCCAAAAATAATGTCGAGGAAGGAAATAGGAAATGCCATTGAGACAAAACGCCTCCAAATACAATAAATATACTTGTCCTCATAGGATAGTCACCACACACAGAGCAAAAAGTCAAGAAATCAAGACTAGCTATGCAATAGTTTCTGTTAAATGAAGTATGAAATTGAAAATAGACGCCTGCATATCAAAGAACTCCATGTAAACCAGTAAAGATACACATCTCCCGTTTGCTGCAGATATGTATCGAAATAAATCATTGGATTATGGCCTCTCCCATGAAAAAAAAAAACCAAAAACAAAAATAAGTAAAACAACTTTCGACTCAAATTAAGATGTCCGCCAGTCAATTGGTCAGCCTACTACAGATACGTCATCGACAAGGCTTCCAGTTAAGTACAAACGGATGAAAAACTTATGTTAATCACTTTCCAGATACTTAAACATATAAAAAGTATCTGCAAAGTGATGGAGGACAGCAAAACGGGTTTTCTCCCCCTCCCCCATCATACCATCGTTATTGTATATTCTGTCTAAAATATTTCGAATACGCGTACACACTCTTAATTGGAAAGCAACGCACCGAACGCGCATTAATTACTCTTAGAAGGCGAAGGCAAACCAAAAAGAGTGGTGGAATAATCATAAATTGCAGGAGGCGATTCGACGCGCCTCCTTTTTATCGCAGAAATCAATGCGTTTTTAATTGCTTTTTTTTTGTCTGTTGTTTTCGTCTTTGCTTTCATTATTTATTTATTTTTTTATTTATTTTTTCTTGTTTCTTCACACTTATAACAGAAAAAAAAAAGTTCAGTATCACTGTGTGTAAAAGTGCAACACTCCCCTTTGCACAGAAATGTAATTATAAAGGTATATCTGTATAGCAAAACAATATAACACTCATATAGATAAAAAGGGCCGTTTAAATGGTAGAATGGATGGATGTGTATCTATGCAATGTTTCGTGGGTAAAAATGCATAAATTTTCCCAACTGGTGGTATGTTCGAGGGAGGGAAAACTCTCCGTTGTATTTTTATTTTTTTTTGTATCTTCTTCTACCGCACAAATGAATCTCTCTTTAGAAAAGAAAATCGCTCGATATATAGTTAAATAGCCACTTTATTCCTCTTCAGGCTCGTGTTTGTTGTCTTCTTCGCAGCCCCCTCTGCGATAGGTCTTTCTTCTCTTCTAAATAAAATGGAAATTATAGTTGGGGGGCATAAGGATGCGGTGTAATTTAAAACCAAACAAAAAAAAAAAACCAAAACGAAACTGGGCTTCTCGTTTTGGAAACACCCAATACAAGTCGCAGCTGGATTTATGTCATGGTTTTAATTGGCTTCCCTAAAACCCATCAGCAACCAACCAACCACCCACCCACCCGCTATCGCTGTTGCTACCAGTGTCGCCTTTTGGGCTTTTTTGGGCACACTCTTGAAGTTAGTTTAGGTTTTTTTTTTTTTTCTTTGCTATTTTTGTGGAGGGTTTTTCTTTGAGACTTTCTTTTTTCCTCGTACTTCTTGTGTAATTTAACTAGTATCTCAATGTGGTGTTTATGTTATTTATATTGAAGATACTTATTTTTGGTTTCTTTTTTTTTTTTTTTCTTCGGTCTTCTTACTTTGGTTTGCTTAAGAAGAAGAAAAAGGTATTAGGAGAAAGAGAGTACATAACTTAGGTTTACCCATTGCACATCCCCACCCGTTGTGTCTTGGGCAATAAAATTAAACAATAAGGGGAGTAATTAAAATGAAGTTTAGAAGGAGTTAAGACCGTTAGGTGGTGAATTGTAATTACGGAATTATGGAAAAGGGTTATTCAATTCCATGCAACCCTCGCGGATATTGAATGATAGAAAACATATTTTTTTTTCCAAAAACCCTATTGCGAATCGGTTTTAAACAGGGGAACTGATTTTTGAAAAACAGGAGCGTAAACGGGTGTGAAAAATAGGGCGATGCTCTATTATATAACAACTTATCCTTCGTTGTAAAGGCGCTGAATAGATGTTTAGATACACGATATGGCAGATATTGAGCTAACAAGTACATATTACGTTCGAGTGGCTATCTGTTAAGATTATGTACTACTAAAACAGACATTTGAGTGCCGATTTCACCTTGAACCCTAGCTCGATCTAAGTAAGGCAACTAATATGTTTTTGATCTAGCTTAGTTACGCTTAGTTTATTACTGAGTCAGTTATAAATGTTGAAGTGTATTTCAGCTATAATATGTTCTTTTGGCAGCTCCAGCAAGATAATGGTTAGATCAATTGGAGTAAATCCCTCACTGTGGGACTTCAAACCAGCCGTGGTATATAGCTGTACACGGCGATTGTTAGATCCATTCTTATTAATGGTTCACTAGTATGGTGGAAGGCACTTAATAAGTAATATCAGCTTTCTAATCTTACAAAAATACAGAGGACACGACGCGCAACACTGACAGCCATGCCCAATCTTATTACGCTGGATTTGTACTGCAGCAGTCTGGTGGCCAAAACTGCTGTAAGACTGAGGGCAGTACGATCATGGTCTTCGAACCTTCATGGCCACGCATCAATGGGAGGCCATCAACGTATCGACGGTAACTGATCACATGAAACCGATGCTTATATTTGAAAGGAAATTTGCTATATGAATTCCGGACAAAGCCTACTGTCCACCATAGAATCGACAATAAAAAGGAACTGGCTACACCGGCGGTTCTAAGATGGACATTGGCATAGGGACTGGGGCCTATTGCCAAATTCTGAAAATTGACAGTTCCTTTAGAATAAATGACTATTGTAGTGTCTATCAAGCCGAAATCAACAACCGTAACTCAGGCTGCTGAAATTATACTTGAGAGCAGTATTGTTGGCAAATGGTAATGGACTCTGCGATAATTACATATGTAGATCGAAGCTTGTGAGCACCTGCAAATCACTCCTGAACAATATATCCAGAGTCAATAAGGTGACCCTCTAATGGGTACTAGGGCATATGGATATCTTAGGATACGATGAACTTGTAAGAAAAGGGTCAGCGTTGCATGTATCTCAGGCTCTCCTCTTTGTTGCAATGCGAATATGCTCCTTTAAGAAAGAATTAGAAGACAAAGCCACTGCTAGATACAATTGACGATGGAATCATCTAGACACATGTGCAACGGCCAGGACGAAACTGGCCGGCCCTATACAAGTAGACATATGTTCCTCTGGTGAAACTCAGTCGTCAAAATACACGGGTCTTCTCATGCATAATTACTGGGCACTGTGCCATTGATATTTATGAGGAGCGTCTTGGGGTACTAAACAACTACTATTGCAGACGTTGCAGGGACGAGGAAGAAATTGATTCTGTTCGACATCTGCTATGTGACTGTCCTGCCCAATCTGCCAGAAGAATGAGAACTCTCGGTAGTTTTTTCTTAACTGACTTAGAGGACGTGGATAATGTCGAGCTGATGCTGATGTCTTGCGACTCATATCACAATCGGGCTGGTTCTAGTACAGCGGTTTTCTTTTTAACGTTTCCTGGGTTAAATAATTGGGACGCAATGGACGCAATTCTGTTGGTCGGACTGGAAATGCGTTTAAATAAAGGACTTCAAGCTGAGATTCTAATTGAAGATATTTCGAAAATATTCATACATACATACATATGTATGTACTCGTACATATTCATATGTACGCATATTCTTGTGTGAAATAGAAAGTTCCATCGAGACGACATCAAATATGAGGTATTTACACGAAGTTGTTTGAATGTCTTTCTACCTCTGTTTGAAGGCATCAACTAATTTCTACATTTCGGTGACTAGGTCTTCATCATACAACCTGAGGCCCAAAAGCATGCTTTTAAATACTTTTTTCGAGCTTTACAATCTAAGATCAGAACATCTGCCCGGAATTGTGATCAAACCAGTCCCAAGGTACATACATCAATACGAACCGCATGCATGTATGTAAATGTTTTGAAAAATCTTACATAACCCATTTACGCCCTACATCCTCCTCGATTACAAATGCGTCCCTGAATACAATTCACCCTTCCGCACTAAAAAAAAAAAACCATTTCCCAACCACTACCAAATATGCCGCCAATGGTTATCCTGCCTGTCGATGCCACTTGTCGTTGTGCAATTTCAAATGAAGAAATTAAAAATGAGAAATTTCCTTTTGGACAAAAAGAAAAAAAAATGGAAAATTAATGTCACGCCAACCAATGAACAACATAACCCTGAACAACCTTCACTTAGAATAGAAAAAATCTGTCAACAAGGACACCATATGGCGACTAAATTACAACCAATTCATTCAATAGATACACGAGAAGATGGTCGGTTTGGAATCAGTTTTAAGGACTCTGTCGCACTTTAACGAATTATACCATCGTGTGGTGAAATGTGTTCATATTTTTTTCAAAAAAAAAAAAACCAAAAAAGACTCCAAAAAGGATACAAAGAGAAACAAAAAAAAAATTAAATCATTCATATGTACGAAGAACATCCCTCTCACAACCTCTTGTGATGATGGTGTGCTGTACTCCTGGCCAAGCACTCTTGGGAAAGCAATTTTCCATTTCATCGTATCGTAGGTACATACTACATATATGTATGTGTGGTGAAATATGATATATGCGTGACACCTCCTATTTTCCCTATGTTAATATGCATTAATAAAATAGATTTATTATAACGAACAAATTTTCTTTTCTCCTGTCAGTTCTCATTTTTCCACTTGGCTTCTTTGTCTCCTTGGAATGTAATAAATCTTTTTTTTTTCCGTAGAGGGATGCTGTAGGGATGCTGCTGGATGCATCTATGGAGCGGGGAAAAATATTTTGTATCTCAAGTGTGTCCGCCTGTTAGACAATGTCTTACTAGTTTAAACCAAAAATAAACGTTACACATTCTTTTTAAGTATATATTGGCTATTGCCGCGCCCTCTACCCTCTACTATATCATATATGTATCTAATGCTTCTTCTATCTATTCCAAGGGGATTCCTTCGTTTTTTTTCTTCTCTTCTGAACATCGCTCCTGAAAAGATTTATCTATGCAAAGAGAGTTTTTCTTATGAACTTCAATATTAAACTTAAGATAGCATATGTATGTATATTATTATGTGTATCTATAGAAACGTTTTATTTTTTATTTTTATTCATTTTTTTATTTTTTGAATGGCGGAAGAAAACATATAGTCTTTTGGCTTGGTTTTGCGAGTTATTTTAGAAGTTTATGGAAAAGTTTCAAGGCGTGAAGTTTTCATTTTCCATTTTTGCCTGGAAATATTCTTTCTATTTTTTTTGCGTACTTCCTTCGTCCTTTCTTTGTCTTTTTGAAGGCCATAAAATTGAAAAGTTTCCAAACACTGACTGAGCGGATGAATGCGAGTAATATTTTTTTTTCCTTTGCTGAAAAATGGAAAACTGTGGGGAGAGGTGGTAGACGGGGACCGTTTTTAATTTTACGTTACGACAATTTGAATAAGTGTCCTGGGGAATTTAGGAACTACCATATTCATTGTTAGTGCTGCGAAAAGAAAACTTAAATTTATTCCAAAAACGGAGAGCTTATGAGAGAGATGTGATGGAAAGTGAAATAAATTTTTATTTTAAGAGGGGTTGGTACTTGTAGTGTCTGGAGCTTTAGACTGTTTTAGAAACTTCACAGTGTGTCAGATATTGAAACACGAAAGAGTTTGTTTTGACAAAATACTCAGCAATTCACTGTTTGATAAAAGTTGATAAAAGAAATTTATCTCATATACTAATGGGATCAATGGACACAGTAAATTTGAAGCCTTATCGAATGGGTAAGCCTGTGCTGAATATTATCTAATAGTTGTGTGACAGGCGACTTTTGTTTCAGTATAGACAAAGTGCCCAGTATACATATATCCACTACACGGCGACTCATAACTCAAGTTTTAACTGATTTTCTGCCATCTTCCATATATCCTCATCTCGGGCAGTTTGTCTTCAATCAACTTTACCAATAACCTGGTCCTTGAACAAAAACCCGGTCTTTCTTAGTGTCTTCTTCTATATGGCTAAGTTAATATAGACCTTATTTATATTCTCATTGGACTGCGTATATACATATATATCGCCGTATAGCTTCCTTGCCTGTCATCCTCCACAGGCGAACGAGTTTGACAGGAATAGCAAAACTAGACATGGCTCTGTATAGCTCGTCTTTATAGATGCTGTTATAGGCGGCCTTCAAATCGATGAAAAGATGTATTGATTTCGACTTCGTGATTTTTTTGCAGGATCTGCCAAAGTGTGAAGATTTGATCGATTGTGGACTTTCCTGTTCTGAAACCACACTGATAGGGGTCAATAAGGTTGCTGACGAAGGATTTCAGACGTACACACATTATCGCCGATAGGATCTTGTACGCAATGTTGAGAGGACTGATACCTCTGTTATGGGTGCAATTCTCCTTTCTTATGGTTTGGGCAAACGATGCTGAGATTCCATTCATCAGGCATACACTCATCTAACCAAATTTTAGAAATGAGGTGGTGTATGTTGTCCAATCTTTTTTCTTCTTTCGGAGAGGTCGATTGCTTTCCTATCTCTTGTGCTCGTAGAGCACACAAGCAGCCCTCGTCCTTCTCTGCAGCGCCGATTTGTATACCTCTTGTCTACCAAAGATCTCCTTTCCTATCTTGGCGTTAAAATCGCCTAGCACGGTATTAACATCATACCTAGAACATTGCTCATATGTTTTGTGATGGAGCTCGTAGAAACATTCTTTGGTGGAGCCGTCCGTATCCACTTTGGGGCATGAGCGCATATAAGGCTCATGCTCACGAATTAAGCCTTGATGCGGATTGTCATAAGATACTCCCTCACGTGTCGAAAGTTCAAGACTTTTTGCCTAAGTCTACCGCGTATGACGAATCCTATTTTTGCCCATCCCATCCCATCCCACTTCTTGGATGACGGTAATGTCTGCTTTATAGCAGTCTAGGGCCTCAGCGAGTTGTTCGGCTGCACGCGGCCTGTGAAGGGTCCGTACATTTCACGTACAGATCCGAAGGTCGTTGTCCTTGTTTCGTTTGCTGGGGTCATCAACAATAGGGTCATCTTTATCCAAGGCTCGTTGTTGCTTCGTAACCACTATTTTTTTCCGTGGCAGGGAAGTTACTTCGACGCACAGCCCCCAACCTGGAGACTCAGTTCCTTTTTATACCCCTAGGGCGAGGGGCCGGTTTTTTTGGAGTCAGTAATCCACTTCGCAGATACGAGTGCTGCTGTTAACCCATTAAGGGTTCATCCGCCACCAACTCTTTTCCAACACCCTGGCTCAGTATTGGAGACCCCTATAGACCTTGGATTCAAATATGTCGAAGCAGCTCATATATGAGTAGCACTCATAGTTCGACATGATTGGATGCCACCGTTGATTCCATCTAGTGAGAAAATACTCCTCCCCCCTTTCTCGTCCGCTTCAACCAAGGACCTTCCAAAGGGATTGGTTACCTAACCTCCAGCTCCTTGGGTAAGATTAATTGATTGGCCGTTTATAACTGAGATACTCTACGTTCACAACACACCAAAGATATTCAAAGACACGCCATCAACTACAAATTATGGATGATTCGTTTTGGAGAAAATTATTTATCGAATCTCAGATAGTAATAGCTACCTGGCTATTGTCGATTGAACTAGGACGATTTGTGCTTATAGCATAGACAAAATCTTCGAAAAATAAGAAAACCAAATGCAGGGTAGGTACTGATTTTGATTTAAGGAAGAAATGCTTCTGTTTTTTAGTCTAGAATCTCTTAACCCTTCTACTAAGGTATCGTACAATCCAATTTCATCCTTCACCGTACTTCACTTTCTTGCATCTTTTGCTTTGATGTCGATACATGCAGCCGCTTTGAGAGCAGTATTCCTTTGATGCCTGCGAAAGCATTTGTCGTGACTTCAAAAACGCAATTATAATATTATTTCTTCCCTTTTGTACTGGAAAGGTTCAGCATCTTCAATATCCCATCAATATGCTCTCTACGTTGCAGAAAATTATATCCTTGTATGACTAATCATAAATTGGATTCGAAGCCGTTTTCTAATTTGCCAATTCCTTCATATCATGTATGTACGTGCCCAAAACAACGAATTATATCTCCAAATTTGGCAAATTTGCATTGATTTTCGTCTCGACTACCTTTGAGTTCAAGGAACAGCTCTAAATTACCCACAATCAAATAATCGTTGCTCTTCTTTCCAAATCAATACATTGTTGCAAGTTCCATATTTCCATGGTTCTTTGTGTAGTTTAGTCGGTAATAAAATGGATGTCAAAGGGTCACAATAAATTTTCCTATTTACCAAGTACCTAAGTGCAATTATTAACGCACTTATGTAGAACGTCAACCCCGTACAAAAGCCTGGGCACAGTAATATTTCATCCCCTCCATCACCTTTACAAAGAAGAAAAAGGTCAACAGATCATTTTTCATATTCATTGGCCCCCAAGCAATCATGTATAATATTGAATACCCAAAAGAACCCATAAAAGTCATACCGAACCGGTCATTACTGGCTTTGGCGTTTCCTAAATTATCAAAAACCCCAGCAAGGTGAAAAAAAAAAATCCCATTATGCTACCGTTTAAAAGTGAAACACACCGCCATAGGCTGAAGCTTGAATTATTTAAAAAAAAATGTATTCCCCCCTCAAAAAAAAAGGAAGAAAAGGAGTATAAAAAACTAATTGCATCGCCAGCAATTATGCGCGACGTTCAACGACTTTAAAAGGATATGCAACACAATAAGGAAAAAAAAAAAACTCAAAATATTGCAATCATCCTTTCGATCATCGACGGAAAAAAAAACGAAAGAAAAAAACCATCACAAGGAAATCAAAAGACCGAAAGACGGGTCCACAAGAAGAAGAAGAATTTCCTCTCGAATCTCTTGTTATTCGCCCTGAATAATTTATATTCTGCATAATATGGAGCAAGAACTTCAGACAATCAGGAAAAAAAAAGAAGAATCCTTATACCATCATCGGACTTGAAACAAAACTCCTTCCACGTTCTACTCTGCATGCAATGCCTACCACTTGAACCACGCCATACCACTTCAAATCGCGTTCCACCATCTCTCTCCTCTGTCATGTTTGAAGGGAGGATAGGAACAAAAAAAAAAAAAAAGGAACTCCAAAGTTCCAACAACGTCCTGATGCACATAGATGGTCGTGGTCGTGGTACTGGTACTTGATGCTGTTGTTAGCAATGCTGCTGGAACCCGGTCCCCTGTTGGTTCTGCTGCTGATGCTGTTGATGGTGATGGTCAAGAACCTTTTTGGCTTCACTGATGGCCATCTCTCCTCATGCACCGTGTCGCCGGAGTGTGTACTTCGTTAGGTTGGTTGAACACAAAGTTTCAAAAGAAACCTGTTGGAATTTTCAAAAAAACAACAAAAAAAAAATTAAGAGAGGAAAACATGCTTGCTTGGTGCTGCCCCCTCCTCAAACCCCCATCTCAGCACTTTATATTGAGGACTTACTTACTCCTTACGTACCCCATCGCATGAAACTCGTCCACCCAATTATTTTCGATTTTTCTTTACGTTGTTCAAAAAGGAACACCACATCACACCACATCGCCCGACAACATAGCAAACATTTTCTCCTCCTATCTCGGGGTGGACGTAAGAGGACAAGGGCTTATTGCATGCAACAACGTGGTTGTGTCCTTTTTTTCGGGGTAAAAATACTCTTCTACCCAAAAATCAAAAAGAAAATAAGAAAAAAAAAAAGAAGAAAAAAAATTATTCATGACCAAGGTGCTGATCGGCGACGGGATGCTGCTGCTGGTTCTGCTGTTGAACTGGACATCATGTACTCGATGCGCTAAGTAAATCCATATGAGAAGGTCTTGAGTGCAAGCGCGCGAGGTAATTCCTCTTAACTTGGTACGAAATCGAAGCACCCTTTCGTCCTCTGGATTCCTGAATTGATGTTTTTTTTTATTTTGGTCAAGGCACCACCACCACTCACCTGTTTGGCTGGTTTTGTTGCGCTGGAATTCATGCATCATATTATGGCTGCGGGCTGGTTGCAATAATCGCTTAGCGTTCGAGACGTAGACCAGGCGCGATGGTTGTGGCGCGCGAGCGCGCGTTTATGTCTCGAGCATCGTTTCGTTATTTTTCGCGTGGAAAATGCCGATTTGATTGGCTACCGCAATAATGAATTGCCAGCGCGGCATATGAAAAGTTTTTTTTTTTTTATTTAATGTGTACATGTGGTTCCATGGAGTGGGTTGCCTGCATAGTGTATCTAGATGGAAATAAATTCTTCAAATAAGTAAACAATTGGTTGGGAACGTGTTGTGCGCGTTTTTATGATCTGGCCTGATGTTCGTTTAATAGTTTTCGATAAATTCAAAGAATTAGCAGCTCATTATGGAGGTTGTTATATAGCAATACAGGTTTGAAGAGTGAAGTTCCACAGGGATGGTAATGTGGTACTGCTTTTGTTGTATGAATTTAAAACTAAGTTATTTCTGCTAGGGGTCATGTCGAACGACATCAAGCTAACAGAAACACATATCCTCATGTATGTAGCTGTTTATAAACTGTAGCTAAAGTATAAACTTCAAACTTCTTCATTCTTTGTCGATCATTTCTTAGCTATTGATGAATCTTAGATTCTTACTTAAGTTCTCATTAAAGAGATCATCATTGCTGCAGAAAAAAGTTATGAAAAATGTATTCATTTCTAATCGAAAATAGACTGTCGAGTTTACGAGCCAAGGAAGTATTATTTTGTTCTTTGATAGGATTATTCGCCTAAGACTTTACAGCTCGTAGCGTATTAGATACTTTAGACCTTTTCCGCTTGAAATTTTCGAGGGTTTACTTGATCTGGATTGGGGAGTTAAGCATACGTTATGCGATATTTCTCCCAAATTTGCATTTACATCTGGGGTACGGATACGGAATTTTAAAGTTTCTACGAAACGTCTATCGAGTCTTTAGTTGATTATGCTCTTCGAAAGCAATATTGGTGTTCTGGCAGTTCTGCATCTTCAACGATTACTTGAGTGGTTGAAAAGGTCCCTTACTCTAGAGCATTGGTAGACGTATAGATTCTTTCTCTAGAGAATTGGTAGAGGTATAGATGCATCACATACCCTTCTGGTGTACAGCTAAACTCGTTCTTTTCGTGGATATCAATGCTGTAACCAAAAACAGACATTTCGCGCCTGTGACTTGATCTCTGAATAAATGAATGCCTAAAAATTTGGGAGAAATATGTACTTTTGTACCAACGCTTCGCTATAAATTCTATAAATGCTACTGTGGCAGCCATCAAGCGAAGGATCGCGCTTGTTAATCTGTTTTTGTGAGCTAAACTTCTGTTAAACGAAGGTATCCATCGAAAAGAGCTTAGAAGTTTCTTATAACACTGTCATCTGATCAGAAACTTTTTAAAATGAGATTTTTAGACCGGCTTGCAGAACTTTCAATCCCATCACTAAGGTACAGGACAGTAGAGGACGACCTTAGGTGACGAACTCAATCGTTAGGATACATCAGCCGAGGTTTGGTGTGATACCTGTCTTAAGTGTCAAACTGTGTGGAGAGCACACATAATCGATTGTCAGGTCCTTGTAAAATACTGTAAAAGTAAATTTTTGAAAGGTAGTACCATCGAGTTTTTAGATCAAAAAAAGGAGGCAAAAACCACCGTTTTCCCTTCCCTTATTCAGCTAATAAGAATTATGTATTTTCTTACAAAAAGAAAAAGTTTTTCTTTTTCTTTTTTAGGCTTTGTACTTTTTAATAGGATTTTGGCGAAAAACAGATTCATCTTCTCCCAAAGAAAAAAAAATCCAAGGGGCTGATACTTTAACAGGGAAGAAAACTGTTTACCTTTTTGTTGCTTTTTCTTTCGTTACATTCTTTTCATTTTTCCTTTTTTTTTTTTTTTTTAATGTGCATAACTAACAACCCCGCAGTACAAGGGTATAGAAAATAAATTGACTCTCCTTGAGTCGCGTGTTTTATAGCTCTCAGGTAGTAGGTAGTCCTGCCTCTTGGTTTACTTGCTACCACCCAATCGTACCCTGAACACATACGTGAGAGAGTATTTCGCGCTGCGTAGAATTTGTCACAACAATAATTCGTTGCTGGTAGTAGCAACCCCGTCGTTTTCATTAAAAATGGCTTAAGTGAGGAAAAATCAAAAAAAAAAAAAAAAGTTTTACCAGCCCGAGAGTATTTATGCACAACGGTGAGCTTTGAATTTCGTCCTAGAAGGATATACGAGGATTCAAGTGAACGAACGAGACACGGCAGCACGTTTCAGTCTAAAAAGTCTCAAAAAATCGAAGAGAAACAGTGGGTGGCTGGGAAAGTAACTTTTTTTTTTGTTGTTGCTCTAGGTATGAGTGAAGGGAGTGATCCTACTTCGCAGATGTGCCCAAAGGAATACAACTTTCGGGTTCTTTGTGCACAGGAGGCAATGGCAGAAGTAGAAGCCAACTCGCGCTGTTCAGCACATTTCCATTCCCCGGGGTTGCTTGCTTGGGTGGAGTTACGGAGGAGAGTGTGGTGCTTCTTGTTTTTTTTTTCTTCTCAGTTTGCTGAGTGTCTAAATTTTCATTCTTCTTCTTTATTTTAAAGATATTTGTATGTATGTATGTTCGTACGCACACACAAAATGTTTTATATGTGTGGATGGGGTGGGGGGTGAGCCACTGCCTGGCCCCATGAGCTGCAAAGTGTTGTTTCTCTGAAACACTGTATCAGTAGAAGTATCTTCCTTTCATTTCTTTTTTTAAAGGGATTTTCCCAAACAGGCGGTGTATTGGGGGGGTTACGAGTAAAATCGAAACAACACGAACAGGCAGCAAGTACCAAAAAGAATTCCCAGAGTAGTATAGCCCTGCTCATGTATAGCAAAAGTAGTAGTGATATGGTACAGTTTTAGGGAAAAGTCGTACCCTAATTCGTCTTGGGTAAATTCCACCATACGACATGGGTAATAAATCACCCGGTTACTCCATGTTATATGTCGCCAGTGTGATGTATCGTTCTATTAAAGTATCTATAGGTTAAATACAAATGTATATACCTACTGTGTGTATGTGCATACACATATGTGTTTGATTTTGGGATTTATGTGCTGTTTGTGCTTTAGGGGCTTATGTCAAGGGAATTGTTTTTTTTTTCTTGTTTTTGCACCCGAAGTGTGGTAATTTTGTGTTGTGTAGGTCTCATCGTCTTGTAGCAGTTGTTGTTCGTATAATGTTTGCTGAACAAGTGTACATAACTCACAGGAGGATAGTATACATTTAAATTAACAAAAATTTGACTGACATCAAGGAACACATCCAGTTGGTGAGAAGAAAATGCTTAGAAAGCTTACAAAGGTCATGACTGTAACGCAGCCCATGAGTAAGACAGGAAAATAAGTGGAAATCTCTGTATGAACTTTTAGGCTATATAGCGTCTATTTGGTTAGAACACTTTGACAAACTACATTGCTTACTGAGAAAGAATTCTTTCCGATAAGACTACGTTGTTCGTCATATGGATATTTGACACGAACCTACTTCATGGTAATACATTACTCATTCAGTAGAGGTCCTCAATACTTCATAACTCTTTCATAGAAATTTAGAATTGAAATAGAAATAACAACTGGCGCTTTATTACGAAGGAATTTTTTTTAATGGTAGGGACCAGTTGAATCAATAAGTACACATGCGAGAAATTCTGACTTGGGAAGGAAGTTGCTTTACTAGTATGACTTTTTAGTGGATCGTTGTTTATAATGCATTCACTCTGTTCTGCATTGTTAAGTGCTTGTTTTCCTGAAAAAAAGAGTTGCATACGATTTTTGTTTTGTTTCATATCGTTTCCATGAACCAGTCTGGGATCAAAACCAAGTGCACCTACATAGATCACAGAGGAAATGGTTCCTGATCGCCACCTTTTGGTTATGTTAAAATTGAGTCTCTTAACTACTTTATTGCAGATTTGTTTTCTACACTATATCGTATGTGCTGAATGTGCACTATTTTCTATTTGAGAAACATCCAGGAAGACGTATCATATTTATTAGACCCTATTAACGTTTCAACTATTGTCCATCTTTCGAAAAGTACGCCTTGATTGAGTGGTTAGTTTAAAACACAGGAAATACCAAACTGATTTTTTTTTTTCATGATCCCACCTCTTGCGAATTATTTTCAAGTAAGTGCTTAATTCTCAGAATTAGGACGCAAATTCCTTCGAAGTTTTGATGAAAAGTCAATGTAAGACGTTTGTTTTTTTTCACTAGATAAGGAGTCCATAATTTTGTTCCTATTTTTTTGGTAAGTACATAGATGTGACTGCTTTCTCGCTGTACACGATGCGAATGCGGATACAGTATCTTCGGGCATGTTCATCAAAAAATATAAGACATGATTGTATTGTATGGCTGGATATTTCTTAAAAACATCAAATTCTGAAATGTATCATCTCAAACAGGTGGATTGGCAGAACACCTACGCCAAATGGCTGCCTGTGACTGTCAAATATTACGCTCACTAGATTGTACAAATGCACAATCACAGTAAGGGTATATCAGGGATCCGGCATAGGCAGGCTACATCTGAACCTGTACATATTGATCAGGATGGTGATAGATACTCTTGTAAATATCGGGGGATAATAAACTTGGTATTCAGCAAGTACTTACTTATTTTGTTGTGGTTGTTGTTTAGTAAAGTTGAAGGAATATTGATATATTTGCTTGATCGGTATGTATATACTGATTAAGGAATATTTCAAGAAAGTTACAAAACCACAGAAAATTTCTTTTATGCAATTGTTATACGGTTTGTAAAAAAAGACAAGAGATCAGAAGTGCATTGATAAGAAGATTTCACAAACTTTCATTTCGTCAAAAAATTTATGGAATACAACTTAAGGCCTAAAAAAACGACTAAAGTAGCATCACACACGCCTTACCTTATCAAAACCAAACTACAGGAAGATGAAAACCATGGTCAATCAATATAAACGATTTCACCGGACGGACGGCGAAGGCGAGTGTAGCACATCGTACGTGACTGATTTTATACATTTTTGCTAATTTATCTGATCTCATTTTCTTATGAATTTTCTCTGTCATCTCGTCGTTGTGTCGTTATTCTTCAATACAAGACCATCTTTGGTTTATTCTTTCCTGGTTTTTCTTCGAAACTCTTCACTTTGGAATTTTTATATAAATTGTTTGTTGTCGAGAAGAAAAACACTCGTTCATTTCTGTCTCCTTTGATCGTGTTTATTAAACGGATCCCAGTCCCAATATACTTGTTTTGTTCGGGCCAGTAATTCCAGTGAGTACCACGACACAGTATTATTATCGAAAGCATATTTACACATAAAAATAAAAAATAAAAAAAAATAAAGAATAAAAGATCGCACCACGATCATGATCATGTTTTCTCTGATGATGATGTGGATGCTCAACCACAAGAGCGATCGTTAACGCTGATATATATTTTTTTTCTTTTGCCTTCTATGTATGTATGTGTAAGTATCTATGTATATAATATGGGAAAAAAAATGTGACATTGATTTATTGATCAAGTTAAATGATTTATACGATCAAGTTCAATACTGATTATGGCTAGAGAGATGCTGATGTTGTGTAGTAGTATAGTTGTTATGGCTGAGATGTTGTGTACTGCCAATGATGATGATGGCAATGGCGATGGTGATGCGTCCGAATGGCGTGTTCTTATGAGAAACTAGTTGTGAATTTTTTTTTTTTTATTTTTTTTTTGATTCAACGAGATGGAGAAGGAATATTATTCGTTTGATAATAAATGTTTCATGCACGGTTTTGTGTTTTGTGTTGTGTTGAACGAGCTCGCGGTAAGATGATGAAATGACCGATGGCAGTAAACTGGTTAATAAATTGTTACTTAAGTAGATGATTGTACGGTATGAGGGAAATAACAGATTTTCCTGTGTAAATAGAGAAGAAAATTGTTACAGAAGAACACTTATTTGGGCACTAGGTATGTAATTTGAACTGGCTTCTTTTATGAGAACCTTCTGAGTGTGATTGGGGGTTTGCCTTAAAGGCATTAACATGATTATGCTTACATTGTAAATCCAATATTGATGCTGGGCTGTGGACTATGAAAATTACTAGCCGTACTAAGAATTTAAAAAAAAAAGTTCTTGGAATAAGATGAAGTATGTAGGTATTGGGTCAAATAGTCTATAGATGGTTTCCGAGAAAATATGGTAGGTATTTTGAGAGCAGTTTTAGTCATGAGCTGGACATTCTATTGGTCTAAGCTTGATAAACTTACATAAGTCTCTAAACGTACAAAAATATACTGATCCAGGAGCTAGTACTCACTGACCACTTGAAGTAGTTACAGTTTGCTAGTTGAATGCTCAGTTGGTGCCAACCAACTGACACGGATTTCAGTAAGGAAATCGGCTTAACGACAAACCTTTTTTTTTGGTAACTTACATTTTTCGTAAGCCAACAAGAGTGCCATATTTTGGGTGAAAACAAACCACATATGGTTCCATCGCACTCAGAAAAAAAATAGGGCTAACTACTAGTAGATAGTAGATTTTTGGTGGCTCCATCTGTATAATCTGTATCTTAAGAATAAATTCTACCAATATGATGGCGCTACCTTTAATAAACAAATTCCAACTTTCAATCGTTTTACAGAGTAGAGTCTTTCGATACCTTGCCGATGTTAAATCTTTCGTCAACGTTTTTGAACCAAGAACACGTAAAAGAAAATAATTACCAAATACATCCCTTGTATTGTCTTCTAGCCTAATTGAAAATATCGGAACCTCCATATAAGACCAATCACAGAAGTATAGCCAATCAAATTACGTCCTCGATCGTAATCAATATAATCATCAGCCTACGCACATTAATTACACCACATTCTGACCAGAGATACCACATTACATACTCGGCTTACTGTATGTGCCAAGGTCTCCCAAAAGACTCATCATTTATTTTCTATTCATTATTGCACCATGGTTGATGTGGTCAAACCCATCCAAACACTAAGACTCCATCGATATTGCCGCATATTCCTTTCGAACGTTTACGATTCCTTTCAGCCAGAACGTTGTACATCGTTGTACATGTGTTGTCACTGCCTTTACTTTTCCCAAATGTCCCCAAAGAAAATAAAAGCAATTAAATTCTGATTGCCATCCACCCTAGAATAAACAAAAATTTCTACTCTCGACTACTGCTGCTGTTGTTTTTGTTGCTGAGGTGGTTGCATTCTCGATAGAGTTACGCCCCAAAATAATATTTACCCCCCTATACTTTTTCTTCTGACGATGAATGGATGTTGGCGGTTGATTTTGCTTCTGCAGCCGGTTTCTGGAAGTTGGATGTTACTTTGGCTAGAATGTGCCACCTTCGGGCAGTTTAGCTTTTACATGGAAAAAATAAGTTTCCACCGTTTGTAATTTAATTTGACAGGTTTACTACTTTTCCGTTGTCAGTGGGTGAAAATTAGTTTTCTATTTTCACTCATCGTGTAGATATAAAATCATATTAAGCTTGGAATAAAGGGTAACTCCCTGGGTTGTTAGTGCTTCTCAGCGATGATCTTGTAGTTGTTGGCAGGTGTAATGCAAGGCTTCGATTGGATCTTCTTCTAAAACAAACAAGGAATTATTTAGATTCTTTATCCGTTGTTTACTCAAGCTATATTGTTCAGTCCAGGCTTAACTTTTTTCTCACTATTTACTACTGGTCAGTACTGCACTGAACCTTCCCGGTGGGGTAACATTGCACGAGTTTTGACTTAGCGGAAGAAACATTAACTCATACTAACTATATGTCAATTGCGAATATATAAAGACTGGCATCCATCGGCACAACTTATGGAATGACAACTACATCAATTTTGGCGTTTTGGTCCATCTCCAGCATGCTACTTGTTCTAGTCGGACTCTACAGGCAAACGTACCCTAATTCTCGTCTAAATGGAGAGTTGAAGCTGAAAACATAAAATACATTTTTAGCTAGGATTAGTTGTAATCAAGGATTACTATGTGTTTAGACTTTACAGACCATTCTCTACCCTCTTTTTAGTTGAACGGAGTCTATTCTTTGAACGGTCTATTTGTAGCAGCGCTAGAAGGTGTGGACATACATATGTATATTCTTAAATACGTAACTCATAGTCTTAAGGGTCTGCGACAGGTTGGCAATAAATGACTCGGTACTAAAACTAGTTCTCGCTGACAAAACAATAAGTACCCCGTTTTGCAAACTTCTGCAAGAAGTAGAAATAAAACCCTTACAGTTGCAAATGATAAGGAAAACCTCTGAAGTCTTGGCCTAAATGAGGAATTTATGGCCAAAACAGTTTCAACTGATCTCTAGCACAGGTTAGCTAGCTTGGAAGACTGATTTCTATAATTTTCATTCCAATCTGTTCTATAACGATTATGCTAACCTGGTGGTGTAGGGCCTGTAAAGACAATTATCCATCATGAATTCTCTGTAAAAACTGATCAAAAAAAAGTCGTCAAAAAATTGTCGCAAGAGTTGCATCCAAAATGAACATGAATGGGCTTTTTAGGAACCGTTTAGTATCTGAATCTAAGCCCTTTAACTATCACATTCGTTTACTTTTTGTTTTTGATATATTTGACTGAAACTGTCTTCATGATAAGTATGCAAGAAGCAAATCAGAAATTCGACATAAACATCCGATAGATACAGTCGGAATTTATGGAAGTGTTTATGGTAAATGCTCTTCAAAGAGCCTGCTTTATTATACATATATGTAGAATGTAGCATGTATTTACATACATGTACTAGAAATGATTCAGTTCATGACATATGTACGTGTCACTCTGTATATTATCACTAAAAACCGCAAGCTCATAAGCTTTCCAAGGAATTCCTAATAATCCCATTGAATTTTAGCTATTCATCCTCGTATATCAACCGAGTGAATACATAAATATTTTCCTGATTAATTGTGAAAAAAAAGATTTACATTCCCAATCGTTCCAAATGAATAGGTAAATACATATATACATATGTATGTATATATGTATGTATGTATACCATAAATAAAACTAAAGCGCGTTATTGAGTTATTAATAAATTTTAATGGGATCTACATAATAAATGAATCCTAAATGAAGCCATCTTTAGGTGTTTGGGACGACTTCTTCTTTGTTCTTTTAATTATCTCGTTTCGTTTCCTTTTTTTTTGCCTTTTTTCTTTTATTTTTTCATTCCATTCGTTCATTTTTAATCCAAACGAATTCGTTTGTGTTACGTTGACAGAATTTGATTTATAAGCTTGACATTTGGATAATAAATTTCAACTGGTCTGGTATTTCTTTTTGTTTTTTTGTTTTATTTTTCTTTTTCTCTTCTTTATATACACAAAATTCAGATGCATACACATTTATCATTATTAAAATGTCAAAAAAAAAAAAAAGACGTGATTCTCAATTATAGCCAATAAGTGCAAATAAATTTCACAAATAAAATTGCACTTATGCACCCAATAAAATCGCGAGATAAATCCCGATCAATCAGTTCGATAATGTGTAAGCGTAAAGCATGAATTACAATACTGCCGCAACGAGTTTACAATCTTTGGCTTCAATTTGCGGCACCGATTCTCTGTGGCAATAGCAAACAATGACGAAGAGATTATTATAGGCCATGGTGCACATTCGGTAACGAATTGAACACAGGGTTGAACGTTTGGTGTGTGTTGCCCTTAAGGATAAATGTGCACACATAATGACGGAAAATGTTTTACGCTTTAATAATACCTACGGCTTCTTGAAAAAAAAAAAACGAAAACAAAAACAAATGAACGAACGAAGAGAATAAACCTTACCAAGAGATAAAAAGATACATGATATAGAGTGGGTATCTACCTATACAGGACTGGTTCATTGTTTCAGGATAATTCACTTGCGTGGCAAGTACCACCTACTTATTATTTATTTTCTTAATTTTTCTTTATTTTTAATACTCTACTCACTACACTATAGGGTGTATTAATTGAAAGAGTTGAAGTTGAAGTTGGTGTAGGTTGGATATGCAGATAATTGATCAGTAGCGGCGTCCTTGTATTAGTAACATCGATCAGGTTTATCAAAATAAAAGGCGAAGCAGATTGAATCAAATCTTAGGAATTGATACAAATTGGTATGTTATTATAAAAAGGGGCGAACACTGTACGTAAGGTTTTGTTTTTAGTACAAAGGTCCAGGAAATAGTCATTCTTGAGTTGTATCTAGAATTGACTCTCTGAATTAAGGTGTATTACAAAATATAACAAAGCAATATCAAGTATTGCAAAGTACTCTCTAGTACTTTTCAGAATTGATATCATGACCGATGTAGTTGTTTACGTCGATATCTATGCACATCGGTCTTTAGAGTGATGGTGAAGGATTGTTGTTGTTGTTAATGATGCTTGAGTATTTTTGAGTAATTTGATTAAATTTCATAACACTGACATAATAAAGAATATTAACGCCTACTGAATTGTTAAAAAAAAAACTGCATATGTATGTTTACATCTTATTCATTATTTTCTTTCAATGGATAGATATTTTAACTGATGTACCTTAAGGGTTTCATTCGAAAAATGGAAAGACGACCATTTACAATGTCTTATTTCAATATCAAAAAACGTTTGACCCATTCCATAGCTTAGACAGTGTTTTACATAATTCCGTAACCTTCTTGTGATGGCTGCAGTGAGTCAGGGTTTACAAGCCTACAGTACCATCGATTTAGCATTCAATTCGAATAGTAACTTTGACTTGGTACGTAGAGGAATCGGTTTTCTGTTCATTTTTAGATCAGTATTAAACATTCATATATTTTCATACAATAGCACCACCATTAAAGTTTTTAAAGAATTTCCTACAACAACAGAAAACAAATTTGCCATTTTTTCTCAAAGTTTTCAAAAACAAATTGCAATTTATTTTCGTAAAAACACTACCTTTTACTAAATCTTTTTATTATATTTTTCTCTCCCTTTTGAATAGGTACAAATGGCCTCCGAAGACGTGGTAGACAAACCTATACCCGCTACCAAACCCTCGAGCTAGAGAAAGAGTTCCATACAAATCACTATCTAACACGACGACGAAGAATCGAAATGGCCCATGCACTCTGCCTAACAGAACGACAAATTAAAATTTGGTTCCAAAATCGTCGAATGAAATTGAAAAAAGAAATCCAAGCGATTAAGGAACTCAACGAACAAGAGAAACAAGCCCAAGCACAAAAGGCAGCAGCCGCAGCAGCAGCTGCGGCGCAAGCGCAAATATCGGATCATAACTAGGAAAAAATCTTTATTTTTAATTATAAGCATAATAATTATTATAAACAATAATAATAGAAACTTAATTTAGTGTTCTTTTAATTTTTCTTTTTTGTTTACAGAAAGAAAAAAATACAAAAAAAAATGTTTTACTTTTTTTTAAAATTTTTATTTGTTTATTTTTTGCTTAGTGGTTAATTTTAAATTAATTTTTAATTCATTCTAGTATGCGCTAAAATGGATGACGAATGAGTATAAATTTAAATTAAATTCTGTTGATATGAATTTGAATTGTAAAAAAGTAAAAATCTTTTTTTTTTCTTTTTAAATTACTAAATAAATTAAATTTAACAAAACAAATACAATTAGTTTAGAAAAAATACGAATTTTTTGTTGAATTTAATTTTTTCCTGAAAACTTTAATTTTGAGTTAAAAAACAAA
Organism: Xylota sylvarum; assembly: GCA_905220385.1. NCBI lineage: Eukaryota > Metazoa > Arthropoda > Insecta > Diptera > Syrphidae > Xylota > Xylota sylvarum. Next base: position 46,653,235 of record LR999958.1, read on the forward strand.
AAGTTTCTTTAGAAGATATCTTTGAGGTCTTTTTTTTTGTCGTTGAGAAGTTTGTTAATAATTTTTATTGATCTCTACTATTTAAGAGAAAAAACGTTTTTTTTTTCTTTTTTTATTTCACTGCAATAATTTAGTTGAATGATATATGTATGTAAGTTTCACAGTCGAGAAGGTCCATCTAAGAAAGAGTTTGGCTATAAGCGGATTGGGCAGTGTTGAAAAATTAAAGTTTTATCGGAGAAGATAGGGTAATGTTGATTTATAACTTGATAAGATCAGGCTATACTTAGATGGCAAGCCATTGTTGAAACTACTTCTTAATGAATTGTATCTATTAGCTGAAGTTACTGCTTCTTGTGTATCCGACCAATGATGAATATTTGAGACAATACTCACGTCTCGGGGATGCATGAACACAATCTTATATTACCGGACTCAAAAATTGTGCAGGTTGGCATTGCAATAGGAAAAACAAAGAAAACAAAGACTTAGTCTTGAAGAACATTGGTGTAATTTGTATATTTATCTAAAACTCGAACCTTGAACTTCATGCTCAGTCCGATGCAGCAACAATTAAGGCAGGATATTTTTCAGTTTTCAAAAACAGTTTTCCTTTTGTAGAAGATGATGAGTGCAAAGGGCAAGTGTTTAGCAGTCTTTTATATTTATTACGCGTATATTGAGTTCTATGTCATACACCCATTAGGATTTTAGTCTCACCTTTTGCCACAGGAATGAGATTAGGCTTAAGCTGCGAGATGAAGAATGAAGATACGTATCTGTGTGAACACAAGGCCTGTTAAGTTAAATTTGTCCTCGTTGAAATCGCATTTTCGAGTCGCAAGTGAATTTATGGGCTAATGCTAGCCTTACAAAGATCACAAGCTGGCATGAGTTTGTTAGCCGAACATTGTAGCTTGAAGAACATCTTTGCAGGGTGTATGGCTATCAACCAGTCTTTTTTTTCTATAGCACTTCATAGCCAGTTTCTTTTGAAAATGATTGTCATATCACGTCTTTATATGTACCTGGTTACGTTAAGTGGCGCATATGTCTGCGATAGACAGCTGGTAAAGTATTGGGCTTAAGCGTTATCATCTATGCTACCATAAGACGTTACGATACGAATCTTACTGATGTCTTGAGATTGATTATTTAAGGTGTATCTGTAAAAGCAACTCCTTTGACTGCCTTAAATCGAGAGTGTAACTGCTGGGGTTTTTTAATGTTAAATATATACTGCAGGTCAGTATTAATTTTTGCGATTGTATATTTGGTTTAAAGACGTGATCCTGTTATTTTCCTTATAAATTTGTACCCTTAAAAGCCTCACCGGACAAAATTGTTACAATATCCCCACGTTCGAGCAAATGTTGTCACTAGCTTACGATACGATTAAATTTACATAATTCAAACTAAAGAAGATTATTGAATTTTAGTCCAGTACGTATTGGCATTAAATTATATATATATAATTTAATTCTATAAATTATGTTTGCCTCAAATTTATTAGAAAAAGATTATTTGACTCAATTCGCAATATATGTATGTAAAATCTTACAGGTCGTCCCAAAACTTTGTATGAAGTTAACGATGTACATTACAGTCACATAACTTTAAAATGTGCCTGATAAAGCCCCTCTTTATGTATCACAAACTACCAGAACCACTGCCCTGTTAAACCCCTCCCAAAAGAAAATGTCCTCTTTTCTCATCTGACCTTAGTCTGTAATAAAACTTTTTGTTTCGTTTAGAACAATTTAATTTTAAGTATATTTTCCTGTTTATTTTTTTTTTATAAATTTTGTGCAATAATTTTGTTTGTATATTTTTTTCTTTTCTGTTGCAAAAATAACAATATACTTTTTATTTTGCATACACTCTTTAAAAAGACATTAATTGTTAATGTAAAATACAATTTTCTTAAGAACTGATTTCTTTTGATATTATTTGCAAATTTATTTTTTATTTGTTGTCTGTTATAAGTAAAAAATGAAAAACAAAAAAATACAACAATTTTCTAACAAAAGTTCAATGAAATAACTAAGTAAACGTCCTTACATTTTTAAAAAACAAAACAAACAAAAAAACAATATTTTTAAAAACATAATAATAATATTAATATGCATATATTTAAAAATAATAAAAAGATTAAATCGATCGGTTGTTAAAAAGAATAAAAACACTTATTTGCAATGTACTTACTTTTCCTAAAACTTAAACTGTGAGATGATCCTAAAAAAAAGTAAAATACTTTTTAATTTAATATCTAACGATAATAATACTATTTTCGAAAACAAATACGTACTATGAAAAAGTCTACAAGAACAACTCTAAACTTTAACTTAGAATCCAGTGAAATATTTTTCAAAAAATAAAACACGCAAGTAAATAAATAAATAATAAATAATTAAATTTATTACTTATCTCTCTATTACTATTCCTAGAATTTAATTTTAAACAAATAAAAAAAAATCTACTACCTATTGTGCAAACACAAAAAACTTGAAACCAATATACGTAAAACAAAAGTGAATACTTATTTTCATAAAGTCTGTAAAATAATGGAATACATTACATGTATACTTAAAAATATTATATATTAGTATTGAAAGAAAACAAAAATTAATATAAAAAAAAATGAAAACTTAACAATACTATATTCAGGATGTAAATTATTAAGGTAAACCCCCATTGGACATTTATTTTTTTGTAAAAAAAACCACACACGAACAAAACGAGTAACTACTAAATAAAAAAAAAACAAACACAAGAATTTAAATTATTAATTTATTACTATAAAAATTGAAAGGAAACTCTAAACTAAACAGAATCCTTCAGTATGATGTATACGTAACTAGACTATAAGTTGATATTAATATTAAAACAAAAAAAAAATACAAAATATATACGTAAAATAAAAAAAAGGAAACTTTTTAGCTAAGTTAATTTATAGTTGAAAAGAAAAAAGAAATAAAAATGGATAGAGTAAAAAACAAAAAAAAAACCAACTACGCAACAAATATACGTAATGAAAAAATACAGTGTTTTATAAATACCTATATATGTAATAAGTAAGATAATTTATTTATCTAGAGCAAGCAAGAAAAAAAATTATATATATATATATACGATGAGTATAAGTAATATGTATATTTAAGTTTTCTTTTTTCGTAGAAGAACGTTTACCCAAAAAGAAAAAAAAACAAAACAATTTGATGCCGCTAAACACTTGGATTTTAATTTTAATCAACTGATTGCAATTTCGGTGGCATTGTTAGCAGTGGTCATTGTAGTGATTTTATGTTCTTAAGTTTACCACGACAAGGAAAAAACAAAACTAATTTTAAAGTTAGAGTGAACAACAAAATGCAAAAAGTTATTACTGGTAAAAAAAAGAGAAAAAAAAATAGTTTAATTTTGTTTAGAGTTAAGTTGTAAATGATATTATTATAAAATATAATTTAATTTAAAGAATTATGAGAATAAAAACAAAAATGAGAATTATTAAATTAAAAAAAAAATGCAGACATGTTTTATTTGAACAACTGGTAAGGCGAATTCGAAGTTTTTTGGTGGAGTTTTTGAACATTTTTCAGATTGGAAGGCACTGAAGGCACTCTATTTTATAGTTAATGGTTAGTATGTAGGCACACTACTATTTTTCAATTTAAACATTCTGAGGAGCAGAGAATGTAGGAACCATTTGAAAAATTCCAACAAATTCATAAACCTCAGTACATTTTTGGTTACCGCTGAGTCTGTGGCGGTGTCATTGCATAGGCAACCCACCATAGTGCTAGAATAGAAATAGTCCATGTTTAATGCAAATGATTTTGATGTACTTTCTTTCGCGTGAAAGAAAAAAATATATCCAGAGACTGTGTACTCTAAAAACTGAGTTTTTTCGGAGGAGGACTGGTCTGACTCTACCAGTTCTAAAAGGCTTCACTATTCAGATCTTTGATGAAGTTAAAGTCAAAAGATGGAGTAAAAACTTATTTGATGCCAAGTCGAAGAAGTCCAAGGCAATCTTAGTTTTCTGACAGTGTGGGGTTCTTTGGCAAGATATGGGACTTATCACCAGTCCTTTCGACCTATGTGGCTGTGTTGCATAGTTTGGACCCAGACCATCGGTTCTGTAATGGATGAAGCTTTTGCGTAAAAATTTGTATGCCTTCTGCAGGAAACTTTTAAGAACTACCTGTCTCAACAGCACTGTACTATTAAAGCAATATATAACCTTAGTCCGAGCTTTAGATACTATCCGCACTGGAGTTGACTTTGTGTGACACCTATCCTACGAACCAAACCTCATGGATACGCTGTCTGCAATGGTACTGAAACTCCGACTTCTATGCAAATCTAAAATTTCTTTGCATTAAGAACTATTTTCGGCCAGTGTCTAAGCCTGGATTGGGCTGTAGCCGAAAACGTGTCAAAGATTCGGTGCTAGGGTCTTTGTAATACGCCGACAAGATAAGATTACACTACTCATTAGGTGAGTATGGCTCTGGTTTACAAGCGGAGTATCTGTGTCTGTTGAGAAACAGACTGGGCCCGAAGACCTTATTCAACCCTCTTCAAGCAATTCCAAAATAGTTTGAGAATGGAAGAACTGAGGCTTCAACTCTTGTCTGGGTCCCATGTCATATACTTAGGAACCGCTACGAATGAGTTCTTTAAAGAAACCTTCTACGGGCAAGGCCTCCATGGACGAATGGGTCTCTTATAAACACAATTGTATATGGCACGGCCCTCTCGGATGCAAGCAGACTTAGTGAAGTCCGAAAGTCTGTAAGAAATCAATGGGATTCTTGCTGTCTCTCAGCAAAAAAGACTGTATTCAACATATTAAGGTCCTAATAGGATACTTCGCTTTTTATAAGTATCTTAATGTGGTAGGGTTGAGTGAAACTACTCTCAGCGACGTTTGTGAAGAAGGCGATGACACTTTCGATCTTTTTATTTGTGATTGTGAATTAGATATGTATGTCAAGGAATGTGTACGATATTTAAATAAGAACCATCTCTTAGAAGGTAAGGCATACAGACCCTCATACTTCAACTAGCAGTTAATACTCGTACAACTTCTGAACTTTATATTAAGGCTTACAGTAAATGGTAAAAGAAAGTAGCTTTTGCCAATCAGTAGAAAAACGAGAGACTATTTGTGCTGCCCCAAGAAGGCAGTACTTCTCTCGGCGCAGCTTCTGCTCTTATTCAAAACGAAAGTAAGACTAGAGTATTATTCTTATTCTCACTTTTGAAGAGTTACTTGGATCTTCTCGATACCATCCAGAAACGAGCGATTAGACTGATAGATGAACTAACACTTACATCTGCGTCTGCAGAGGAACCCCCAAGGAGGAGTCTTATCCCCTCTAATATGGCTTCTTGTAGTGGATGAGAACTTGGTAATATTGAAGGAAGACGACTTCAACGTGACGGCTTATGCCGACGACGTGGTCATCCTGGTCTCGGGGAAATTCCCTTCAGTCCTAAGCGAAAGACTTAATCTCGCACTACAACTAGTGGAGAATTGGGTTAGCAGCAAAGGGCTAGGAGTGAACCCTTCACAGACGGAGGTAGTTCTCTTCACTAGGAAGAGATCAATTCCTGCCTTCAGACCTCCAAGTATCAGAGGTACTGAACTAAGTATCTCAGGTTCAGCCCGAGGCCTAGGTGTAATTCTAGATTTCAAACTAAATTGGAAGGATAACACTGCTGAATAACGTAGCTTTCTGTTCTTGCAAAAAGGCATTCCAAGTAACACGTGGGGTTTTAATCCAGCTGTGGTGTACTGGATATACATGGCGGTCGTAAGACCCATTCTTACATATGGTTCACTGGTATGGTGGACGGTACTGGAGAAGCAATACCAGCATTCTAACCACACCAAAATCCAGAGGAGAGCGTGCATCGGAGTCATGGGATCAATGAAGACAACAAAAACAGCGACAATGGAAACCATGCTTAGTTTCATTCCGCTTGATATATACTGTGGCAATCTGGCGGCTAAAACCGCTGTAAGACTGAGGGAAGGCCGAATGTGGTTATCGAGCCTGTACGGCCATGCCTCAATTTTGTCCTGATGGGGAATTACCAGCTGTTTGTCAGAAACTGATCACATGACCCCCACGCTAGCATTTGAATGGAGATTCGCTATAATAATTCCTGACAGAATGTCAAAAATTCTTTGGGCAATAAACGGCTTTAAGCCATTCAAGTCTTCTGGACGAGATGGTATTATACCTGCAGAACTCCAGCGGAATGTGGACCTAATCCATCATGGGTTAACTATAATTTTTAAAAGTTGCCTGGATTTGGTTCACATTCCCAAGCCATGGACGGAAGTCAATGTGGTTTTTATACCCAAGGCGAGTAAAAGTTCGCAAATTAACAATAAACATCGTAGACCCATAAGCTTGGACCCATACCCTTGCGAAGGGTGCAAGGTAGACGGTTCTATTGCTGTCTCTGTGAAACACCTCAATACGCTTAGGGATCTTCTCCAAATGGACTCTTCACAAGGAAGTATAGAATTCTCGAGTTTGTTCCACCCGAACTTAATGACATCCCCCTGCTACTCACAAATACGGCCAAGTACTTAAGCCTAATCCTAGACAGTTAATTAAGTTTTAAACCCAACATCCTGAAGCGAGTTAAGAACGCCACCACTGCTCTGTACTGCTTTAAGAAACCTCTTGGAAGTAAGTGGAAATTTCAGTCTCGAATTACATATTGGCTCTATGTATCAGGCTCTATCTGTTACCAGGCTCGTACTTACATATGACGTGATCGTCTGGTGGACTGCGCTGGATAAAGTAATCCACTACAACCTCTTGCATTAGTGGAGCCCTGAGGGCCACTCCAACTGCGGCTATGGACACACTGTGCCACATGCTTCCGCTCGATATCTATTGCACACAAGTGGCAGCAAATGCGGCTATTTGCATTAAAGCAATTCTTTTGTGGACCAGTCAGCGCATTGGCCACTCGTCTATTCTAAATAAACTAGAATTCATTCCAAAATACACTGACACCCTTTCCCAGCTCCTTTTCGACAAAAATTTCGAAACCTATATGCCCTCCAAGACCTGACTGGGAGGGTGATATAGGGACTCGCAGTGGATCCGTTTGCTTCTATACAGACGGGTCCAAAACGGATACAGGTGTGAGGGAGGTGTTTTCTCCCAAGATCTAAACTGCAAGATCTCCTTCCGCCTTCCCAATCACTGTAGCTGCCCTTAATTGCCGCTTATCTCCTAAAGAGATGGCAGAAAAATTTAAAATTCACCTCATTTTGGTGCCTGGCCATAGGGACATTCCAGAAAATTGCATGGCCAATGAACTCGCCAGGCATGGCACAACTGTGTCGATTCTATCGGAGAAGGAGAATCTCAACATGACTCTCGCTACGTGTTAACTCTTAATTAAGCTACTAAGTGCAGGTAGTCGAACTGCACCACGATCTCTATTACAAAACAGATCTGACCTAAGCTGAATCTCAAGCGCTCCAATAGTCTAATAAGACTAGAAAGATCCTTCATCACTACGACATTGGGAGTCATGCCCTCAGGCTGGGTCTCCTGACAAACGATGTTTGCAGAAGCTGCCTGGATGAGAAAGACACTATTCTTCACCTCCTATGCACCTGCCAAGCTCTCTCAACTCGAAGAAAACTATATCTAGGAGAGTATTTCTTCTTAACATAAGCATTAGCCGCCACTAGCGCTTTACAATAAATTCATTTTGGTTCCACAGATAGATTGAGGACTCTAGATCCTGTGGTATCATAATGGGCCTATTCTGGCCTAAGTAAGCCTGCCAATCGAACCTTACGTATCGCAATAAGCAAAAACAAAAAATATTGTATACACATGTGGATATATCGCATTACCACTACTTTACCCTAACCTCAACACTTAACATCGTTCAATATCTACAGCATCTACAATGCACTTAAAGTCTTCTTCCTCTTGATACATAGCACCACATCAATACAAATGCAATATATTTAACGAAACGCAATAGAACTTCATTATAGGAAATCAGGAACAACTGAAACTTTTCAACGCAGCTCGGAAGATTTACAAAACTACTGTGAGCCGTTGTACTGCATTAGGCGAAAGCTTTCGCCGTCGTCGAAGAGTTATGACCTTATCTCGACGTTTTCACAATTGATTGCGCTCCTCGATTTTCCAATAAGGAAAGGAATCCAGCCAACTCACTGGGCGGTAAGTTTTATTAAGTTCATTGATTTAATAGTTTCTGTAAGAATTTAAATGCAGAAACGTACTTCGTACTCTGTAGTCATTGTTCAACGGGGTTGAAGAATTTTGCTGATGCACAAGTCCCTCTGAGGAGCACAGTGTATAGTTTCGCTCTCCTTGTGTGTATGTTTCTTTTTTTTTTTTTTTTGTTCCTATCCTTGAATGGAAAATTCAATTTCTCTCGTTTATTTTATTGCAATGGAATTCATTAATGCACATTCACATCATACGGGCGGTGTAGCGGCGTCGGCAAGCAACTTAGCCTGTACTTACCTATATATCTGGTTCTCAATGAAATATTCTATGAATTTCAAATAAGGTATCTAAATCTAGTCTGTGGAAGGATTTAAGAAATTTGTTATTACAATTAAGAGAGGATATATCATATATGTATGTATAATTATGAGCATCTTTGAAAGTTGACATCAGTATTATGGTGAAGATTTTAGTTTGGATGAAATTATGAATTTATGTATGTATGTATACGTTTGTTGTACGTGGAAGACCTCGTATTCGTCTTTGTTAGACATGCTGAAGTATGTCATCTTCCACAACATCAAATGGGGTATTGGTAATACAAATCCCAATGCATTCCATTCTGGCTATTAGAGATAATGAGCCGGCATTCGTTACTTAAAATCTAATGAATGCTCAAATAAGCTACTAGCTGATCAATATCATAAGAAATTATGAAAATCACTTACACCAGTGTAGATCCAGACTCAACTTCTACCGTATTACCAGTTGGAGCTTCTACTAAAGATGACGTCGCTAGCTCCGGACTGCCGGAAAAAAGTTTCTAATAACGCATGCATTTGATGACGAAAGACAGACAAGTACTTACTTACTTAGGTGGCGCTACAGTCCGGGGTGGATCTGAGACTGAGACAGACAAGTAGAGAATTTTATATGCCCCGTCCTCGTCCATATAGCTTCTGTGGAATTCATTGGGAAAGAGGATAAATTTGTTACGTGCCTGTCCTGTATAGTAATTTAGCCACCTTCATAGTTGAGGATAGTAGATTAGACTAATTGTTTATTGATGTCGATTAAGACCAAGAAATTAAATAAATAGGTTCGTGTAGCGATGGTTCAGCTAAACTATATAGCCACCATGAGAGTAGAGGTACACTGGGAGTTTATCGAGACACGCCAGAAGATACTAGTTCTTGGACCACATTGTCCATAGTCATTATATTGTGTGAGGCTTTAGTTAGATGGGACTTATATACATATGTACATCAGAGTCATCGAACAGAATTCATAGTTTTCTTCTAGACTGCAGTCGGAGCTCTCTCTGGGCCTCTCTGTGATTGAAGTGAAAGGAACAAATCTCAATTTTGTTGCAGGTGCCAATTCTTCCAATATTCTAGCAGATGGCTCAGATCTGATGTCGCTTAGAGTGTCAAAGGACTTGTGTGGAAACGCCAATGTAATCGGCATAGTTCAATTTTCGGCATCCATCCGTCGCAGGTGTATATGTTGAAAAGAACATGGGCAAGCATTAACCCTTGGGAAAGGCCGTTGTTGAGCTTCCTAGTGTTACTATGCTTGTCATTGAGCAGTCGGTGATTATTTTGCATTTTAGATTGCAGATTTGAATGCATGGTCTTGACGCTGGTTGAGAAGATTTTTCCCCCTACAATGTCCGTTGGAAAATGTTTTCGATGAAATGCATGAACTTCAGAATTTGATCGAATCAGATTCTAAATTTCCTAAAACTGCTTTTTCAATATAATGCCTATATGGCATCCAGGATCATGCGTTCCAGAAATTTCAGACAAAAGGATAGAAAAGCACTTGGACTATCTTTGTGAAGTATCTGCAGGTTTATTTGGCTTGAGAGCTAGAGAGATATATCCTTTTATTTTCGAAGGATGGAGGGACTTTTATAGATTTCGTCCAGGTCAGCTGCAGTTCTAGACAATATCAAACTCAGCTATAGAAAAGGAGGTTGAATACGTGGCATGTGATGTTATGTTTCTTCGTAAGTTTTTGAACTCCTGGTTAATGTGCCTTGTAAACATTTGTCCGGTTCGGTAGACTGTTCTATATCAGATAGCGAGTTTGACATGCCTAACTTTCGAAGTAAGTTTCATGCCTTCTAGCTTGAGTACGCACTCAACTCTGTTAAGCAATTTCTGTGTCGTGTTTTCGTCCAGGCTTCTCGTAAGTCCATTCACTGAGTTAGGGTTATCATTTGAAGTTAATTCATCGTATAATCTGTCGCTGTCTGCATTCCAGCAGGAGATGTATTCCTTGCGGAAGCGTTTTTGTATGCAAAACCATGCTGTTGCTATAAGGAGATCAATTAATCAGTCTAAATTGGATGGTGTTGGGTGTATGAATCCACTGACTTTCCTGAATTATTTTTCTTATTCCGCTTTCTAGAAATTTCTTCTGGCCTTTAAGTCAAACCTACTGTTCGTATTCTGTGGCTGACTTCTGGATGATGCGTTGCCTATTCGGGAAGTCATTCTTGATTTTTGCAAAATGCGTTTAAGGCTTATTTTTTTGATTTGTTAGTAAAGTATGTATACATACGTCTGGGTTGTCGTTTCTGCTCAATCTAGCTATGTAAGTGGAAAGTATCTTTGGCATTGTAAAAAAATTATATGTATAATAGCGCTTCACTTTGTCTAAATTCTATTTTTGTATCAAAAGTATTGGAGGAGATCGTTATCAAACCTGATGGAGCAGTAAACATTGCCCATCGTCATTCAGCATGTGACTGTAGGTACTGTGACTTTGTCTTTCTTTGTGCGTCAGGGAAAAAAACAATAGTTGCAAAGTAACCAATAGCATCGGAAAAGATGATCTTACAAGGACAACGACTTTCGGATCTGCACGTGGAAAGTTCGAACCTTTAACAGGCCGCGTGTATTCGTACAACTCGCAGAGGCCATAAACTATTATAATGCAGATACCACTGCCATCCAGGAAGTGCAATGGGATGGCCGGGCAAAAAGAGGATGAAAAACTGTGACATTCACTACGGTGATTGCTTAGGCAAGAAATGTTGCGTTTCGACACGTGAGCGAGCATCTTATGACAATCCGCATAAAGGCTAAATTCGCCTAATATGCGCTCATGCCCCCACAGAGGACAAGGACGACGCCACCAAAGAATGTTATTACGAGCTCCTCGACCAAACATACAAGCGATGTCCTAAGTATGATGTTCAAATCGTGCTAGGTAATCTTAACGCCAAGGAGAACATCTTTGGCAGCACAACTGGCAAGCATAGTCTACCCTACACTAAGTCTGGGGCGGGGCGTAACATCATTATAGCAAACACGGTTTCCTCATCTCAGTATTCACTAGGAAACATGGTGGTCGCCTGATCATGAAACGGTCAACCAAATAGATCACAATACGATCGACGCAAGGTATGCCTCCAGTATTTTGGATGTCCGAGCAGCTTTCGAGCAGCCACCATCGACTGGGATCACTATCTTGTTGCAGTCAATGTACGAATGCGGATATCCCAAACCGACATTGATTTACATGCGTATCTGAAGGTTTTTGTTCTAAGTTCGTTTGCTGGGTGCAACGAAATCAACAGATGGTTGAAGTGAGAAGTGACTGTATTCAAAAGACACTCACTTATGTACCTACCTATCTTCCTCTCCCGTATAAGATTAAGAAGACAAAGGAAACCATTTTGGGGATGCAATTGCTATCATTGGTCCATTTAAAGTTTCTCCAATCTCTTCTTGAAAACTCTGTCGTGTCCCTTAAGATTTCAGATGTGGAAGCTGACTAACTGAACATCAATAACTTTGAGAACCTGATCTCGAAATTTAATGAAGCTATTGATAGGTTGGTTCTAATTTGGAAAGAAGTTCAACGAGCATACCAGGGCTTATTTACTCGATTGCTCCATACTATGGCCATGAAACAACGAAGCATTTTAAAGTTATTTTTTGTTGGATCGCATCCTTCGAATATGTGAAGTGTTCAGTGAGAGCCTGCGTTCCAAAAACGTTGAATTACCCCATATCAGGGAAGTAAAGGTCAATCTCCAGTCGGGTTACGAGGTAATAAGTTGATAATAAATACATTATCAAAAGGCTATTTAAAAAATATTATTCAATATTTTACAACGATTGTTACTTTATAGAAAAGAGCAAACCTTCCGATTAATTATGGAATATTATTTAATTCAAATTACTGCCTGGGCTGGCTTGACGGTAGGCCATCCTGTCCACCCAATCCTTCAATACATTTTCGATGGTTTCCTATTTCACAAATAGTTTGACCAATATTGTTCTTGAGTGCCTGAATCGTCTCTTGATTGTTTGCATAGCATCGATCTTTAATGACATCCCACAAAAAAGTCTAAGCAATGTCACCAAAACGACCAATTGCAATATTATTGAATTTAGGGTGTGGCATGTTTCCCCATCTTAATGGAACCATAGCTCGCCCATGTCCAAATTCTCAATTTCTGGCCATAAACAATCGGTTGTCATTCCTCGGTAACGCTCTCCATTGACTGTCTTGGAAGAAAAATGGGCCAATAATGCCGCCACTCCAAAAATTTGCAAATCATATCCTCCGTTTTGCGCACATGACAAACTTTCGTCACAAACTTGCGTACACCAGCTGTAGTGGGTGCATTATTTCAACCAAAATTCGCACTGTTTCGCTACATAGCATTTGCTTTGGAAGTAACTTTGCAATATTTCCAAACATTGTCCAAGCGTAAATTGATCCATTTCGTACCACGAAAATATAATAGGTACTGAGTTTCTGTCAATTTTTTTGAGCGCATAAGTGTCAGTGTCAAAATAACGTATAATTCAAAAAGAAACCAACAGATGGCCTAGCCTTTACATTGCCTACCCTTTGAACACCCCGTATTTCCAGATCAACTAAACCGAACATTTTACATAAATTGTATTTTCATTAGTGTTTCGAACGTTTCTGGATTGTTTATGTAAAGGATCTCAGCATCCAACTGACATCTACGTTTCTAGATATTATAGAATTTGGTTTACCAATAAGATCTAATTGATTGGTAAATATAGGTACTTTTAAATCCTTTCTGCATTAATAGTTTGAGCTCTGCTTATCCTTGCTTACAGAAGACACAACAAAGGTGCTTCCGAAACAGAAAATCAAAAATGCACTTTCAGCATTTTTATTATCATAGATTAAGTAGATACTCAACATCAGTGATAGATATCAATGAAATTGAAATTAAGTATCAAACAAACAGTCGTGTGAATACTACCCGTTAAGTATTATTCTAATCTTAAATCGCTAAAGTTTGTTAACATAATCCGCCATTTAAATTCAATTAATTCCTCACTTTAAATTCATAAATAAAAACTAAAATTAAAAATAAATCCTCAGCTATAGCGCTACTTACGCCAAACAAATCATTCACTAATGATTAAATTGAATTTAATTACATATTTAAATCAAAAAAATATAATAAAACCCAGGCAGCGGTCGTCTTTGCTAATATACACTGATTTGCCTGTCAGTACTAACAATATGTATAAGTAGAATTTAATTTAGTGTTACTTAACACGATATTTACAGCACATTAAAATTGCATTAACCACGTACTGTGCTGGAGGCGATACTTCTAAACTTCGTGAACAAAAAAAAAAATAAAAGCAATTTCAAATCATAATCCAACGACGGCACCGGGAGCCACTGCAAGGCATAGCAAATTTCTGTTCGGTGGTTATTCGCTTTGTCCACATTGGTGGTAGGAAGTAGAAGATACATTGCAACATTACGATTCAACACTGGAACAAGGAGAAATGTTTTAGTTCACCACGAGAATGGGATTTCTCCTTCAACATGTGCTGCGCGTTTTCTCCTTCTTTATTGGAATTTATCTAGGATTTGCACCAGTAGTTATGCTGGAGTTGTGACTAGTGTATCATAGATGGCTCTGATGGGTACTGGGTGGTACTAATCCTAGTATTGGTTTGGTGAAGTAGAGGATTATTAAGAGGAAATGCGTGTTCGCCAACCTAGAGGTTTCCAAATTTTTGTAATGATACCTTAAATGAACTGAAAGACATAAGTGTAATGTATAAACGACATGAACGACATAAATATTCGATACTACTACATACATATGTCATTCGATACTACCTACATACATGTATGTCAGCGAAGGTCGGACACAAAACTCTACTTGTTTAACTGACGATTAATTTGCAAAACATTTCAAATTTAATGTTAATTTTAATATGTCGTTGCAGATACATATGTACCTATACATAGATGTACATATACATATTTAACTGTCAAATTAGGTTAGTTCTACTTCTCAGTTTTGTGACACACTTTATTTATTTTTGTTACTACTATTATTTAATAATAGATAAATGTATAACAACTCCCACGAAAGAAATGTAGAAAGTATATGTAGAAATCATTCTCTAGCATTAAAAATAATTTTATACACATCACCCTGTTGGGTGCAGTTTTTTTATTCTCTATACAGTGCCATCTAGCAAGCAATGGATGAAAGAAGTTTTAAGGAGAAAAACAAAAAAGATTTTTAATGGGCGGTGCTAGTCAGCCATTAAAATTTGATGAATGCCCACATATTGGAATGGGTGGGAGTCGGGTGTTGCGCACAACCCCTTACAATCCACATTCCACCATGTGCTTGGAAATTTCGCGTGGTTAAGAAATAAACAAAATGTAAATGGGAAATGTGATGGCGTGTGAGATATACATACATACATGTAGCGTCCACAAATTCGGATAATATTTTGTTAGTCCCTGGCTTTGGAGTAGGTACTTAATTCAAGGCTCTGCATGTGTCCAACAACCAAACATAATGGTTATACACAGCGATAATAGGTCTGCATTGTAGAATAATCCCATTCTAAGGCTCGTGGAGAGAACTCAACGATTTGCAAGTCCCACCCTAACCGACACACTGAGAAATCAAAGCAATAGAATGAACACCAGAATCCTTTCCTTGTTCTGTCATTTTCCAAGCGTCACCGACCTACTGTCTGCCGAACGAGTACTGATAGACTACCGCGTATATCGCAACTAGATACAGTATCAGTTCCTTATCGTTTTCTGAATACCAAAACACCATGACATACCAACTGCAAAACGGACGAATGAGTCCGACAATGCCCCGTTGGTACCTACTCGATTTAAGTGTAGGTTAGGATGAATCTTTTCTATTCAAGCTACCAAGGGATTAATTTAACCGTCTAGACCTTTAATGAAGCTCTTCGCCTCTACAGCTTCTGCAAAAGTTATTCCAAAAGAGGCTCGAACTCTTAGCATGTTGGCCTATCACTGTCAAGAGAAGGTACCGTAGCTAATCTGTTATCGCTTTGGTATAATCAATCCTTGCAACGTTTCTGATCTAGATTACAACAAATCTATTTCGATTTCGAATTTTCCATCTGTGGTTGGTCCTACGAATGGGTTTAGTAGATGTTTACAAGTAGCGCGGGTTAAAGTAGCGTTTGAAGTGAAAGAGCACGATTCCATGGACTTGATTGCAGTGAAGATGTCATTATTCCTGACAGATATCGCATTATATTTCAACCAGGACAAGGCTTTCTTGGCCGGCATAATTTCCGCCTGGAAAACGCTGCAGTGATCTGTGAGGCGGAAAAAGAAGCTCAGCTTTTCAGGGTAGACACCACATCCAAAACAGCAGTAGTATCACCAGCATCGAGTGCCTCGTTAAGTATCTCACCAAGGCCCTGAATACTGAATGTCATAGATAACTGAAGAGGAACTATCTCAATATTTGCCAACATCAATATTAGCCAACTGTACAAATGGCAGGCATGCCCATAGTCTTCGTAATAATTTCTAGAGGATCTGCAGAGACATATAGGAAATAGAAGCCTTCCTTCCGAACGTATCCCTAGTAGGAGTGCCTTACTATAGGTGAATAGATCTTCAGTGATCAGTGATCTGTAGTGACTGTTCAGTGGGTCTGTTTCTGGTCCATATGTAACCCCTATCTGAGGACACTCCAAAATCAGCCAGCCAGAACTTTACGATCAGGGATCACTGACTAGTACCATTTCTGATGGAAGCAGCGACATGAACGATGCCAATGCGAATGCAAATGTATGCTCGATGGGTGACATCGAGTTCAGAAAGAGGTGCTGTTTTATTCGAAAATTACACCATTACCCTCTGGTGAGCATACTTAGGTTGGAGCTTATGGCCTATTTGCCAAACTCTTCAAAGCAGAGGGATATTTGCCACAGAACATACACCAACTCATCAAGAATTCATCGAGTATTGATCTTCACTATACCTGCTGTTCCTTTCGAAAAAGTTTTCGGCATTATAAACTGAGAGTGTCATGTGTGGTGCATAGGGGTAGGTTGCTGGAAAAATTCGAGATCCATAGTGACCTAGGACAAGGTTGCATACTACCACAACTACTCTTTTAAGTGGTGATCCCGGCGTGATTTTATGTTGTTCACTCCATTGATTGGCGTCGCTCCGTCCTAATGTTAAGCTAGTAGAGACTTGGACTGAAAGCTAAACTAGTAGATCCAGTCCAAACTAGTTGGCACTTTTGAAAATTTGAAGACCACAGCTATTGGTCCATGTGACAAGTTTATTGAGGACAGACTAAAAGGTTTCAGCAAATGTTTGCAGATTTATACTTCATATTAAGATAAGTACGTCATCTGTTCTTGCTTACTAGATTCTAAAGTAGATGAGAAAGAATCTACTCCCCTCTGTGGAGTTCCACGATCTGCTTGTCACTTGATACGAGTTGCTTCCGAAGGATGCATTAAACATTTTACTCTAAAGCTTGTTGTTTATGATACAGCGGAACTATGTATGTGTGAACTAGCAAGTGTGAAGTCTATAGTGCGTCTCTTCTATGTTAAGAAAAGTCAATAGGAATCACTCTTCAAATAATTTTTCCATGGGGTGTATAATTACGTGTAGCGTTGCCTCAAGGAAGTTGCCGTTTTTATGGTCATGGTGTGACCTAGATGCTACCCAGAGGGCTATTATTCTCTCAAGAACAGTTCTTGGGGCGAAAGAAATTTTACTTGCCTTAGGTATTATAACCACCTCGGATTAGATATTTGTTATACTTCCGGGTGATAGACATCCTTAAAGAACGCAGGCAAGTTACCGTGAGATGATTTCGTAGGCTCGAAGACTTGACAAATTCGAAGTTGTGTACAATTTCTAGGATTTTTAGCTCCTCGGAGTGGAACCACTTGTCGGACTACACCAAGAAGTTTTTTTCACGATCTTACCTTTCGCGAATGTTTGACAAAGATTCAAACTGGAATGAAAAAGTTCGGCATCAAACAGGGGCCTACTGTTTCCATTAGTGTGAAGAATGTAACACGTACAATACGAATGGTTATGGGAAGCTAAGCCCTGGTTTCCACACGGATCTGTCCAGATCCGCACCAGATATTTGTATTTTTTTATTTTGTCGTATCATCGCACACGAGTAACTTAATAACATTTTGATACAATTCAGCATCGTTGAAGATTAACAGAGAGGTGGGGTGAGCGCGTTTATGCTCATAAAGGCAATTCCTTACTCTGTCTTCAATGGGTCTTTATTTTTCGCAGAAGATACTCCCTTTGTCGTTGGACAAGTCATCTATCGCGAGGACGAGACTATCCTTGTCCTCGAAGAAGGATTTAAAATACGAAACATTCTTTACCTTCTCCAAGGCGTTGAACACGTCATCAAGGGCAATTGCGGATTGGACTCCAGTTTGATTTGGTTGACCAATTTGACTGAAAACTGATATCGTATAATCGTGTAATAAGACAAATACGATTACCCAATTACACCAACAGGTCCATGGGACCCAATGCCTAGCTTCTCACAACCGATCGTGTTGTTCGTGTTATATTCTTCACACGGTAGGAAGGGACCTACTGTGTAATGCCGTTTCCGAAGGGCAATGTTTTATTTTGAGAAGCTTTTTCATGGCAATTATACTCTCGAATGTTTGGCAGACGCTTGTGAGAACCATAGTAGAACGATAGTAGGCCAAATAAAAACAACAGATGGTTCACTAATCGGCAAGGAAGATTGGTTATCTCTAACAAGGGCAGGCAAATAAACTGAGTCATACCCAATTTCGAATTGAACTGAATTGAACTGCAATGTTGGCAGGACATGAGTGTTCCAACTACTTAATCTTCTCAGAAAGAAACGAAGGTGTGAAGCATATTATATTCCATTTCCCACGCAGCGACTATCACTCCGGAGAGTGCATATAAAGAGCTAAAGGTCAGCACAGCTCTACACTCTATGATAAGACGTTCAAACTACTCTGTCGAACTTAGAGTAAGCTCTAGGGCTAGATGGCTAACAACTCCCATAATGCATTATCCCTATTCCTTCTCTTCAAATCCAACGTGTAATGCTTGTTGTTGAATTAAAAAATAATCATTTCCTAGGCCACAACCGTTGCCAACCGGCCACATAATATGCAATCAATTGATGTTAAAATTGTGCTGCATATTCTTGGGCAGATCAGTAGTTCTTATCCGAGATACCCACCATGATCTAGAAATTCCAACCACCGCCACCAAACAATAATTGTCGCTAGTAGTAAATTAGTTATGTTAGATTACAACCAACAACTATTATGCTCCAGTCCATCTAAAACTATGACCACCAACTAGCCTTAGCGATAATTGTTTCGCTCATTTATCACATAATGCAGTCCCGGTTGTTAAACTTTTTAAATTGAAAAGTACACGCACACCAACTGTTCACATTTCGTGTGCCGCCCCATAGCCGAAAAAGAATATGAAAGTCATTCATCATGCGACAGTTGAACATGACATGTTCTTTGGCAAGTGTCGCCCTGCATATCCTGTGTCCCACCAGAGTGCCATTGGATTTGTGTACACATTCTCTGCCAAAAAGGCACCCCGAGTGCCTTTGGCGAATCCAACAGTGATCCCATTCTATACACTCCGGATGTCAAACGGTGCCCCAAACAGAAAAAACTCAACCAACGAACGCGCGAAAAACAAATGTATCTTCGAAAGGACACACATGTGACTGAGTGCACCGGGGGGTTGTGTGTTGGATACCCTGCATCCCTACCAATTGTGATGCGCGCAATCATATTTCAAAGCGGGACAAATTCCCTCTGATAGACTGCGAGAATGTGCACGTTTTTTATTCGATCCTCTTGCTGATTTTTTGTTCTCTGGCTTTTTTGTGTGTGTTTCTGTTGCAATTGCTCGTCTTTTATGTCAAATTAATGGCCGACATGTTTGTAGTGCATGAGGATATCCATTTTCACACAATTGGGGGATAAAAGAAAAAAAAAGAAAGAAACTCCACTCTCTGAACGGAGATGCAAAAGGTTAGGAGGATTACTAAATTTTCCAAACACAATTCAGGACGAAGAAGAAAAAATGCGAGACTGCAAACCAAACAGCCGTTGCTGTGTTGCTCAGGATAGCTGTGCTGCTGTGGTGGAACGGACGAGATGACGGGGCGATGAGTCCTCTCTAGGCAATGTGTAAATTTGAGGTTGTTCATGGAGGCAGCTGGCGCGCTTGGTACTCTGTCCTAGGATGTACTGCGCCGACTGCGTAGGCAAGTGTAAAATTCGTAATTGCATAAATTTGCATGTGGCTGCATAAAATATGGACTGGCGTTGTATTTATGTCGGCGTTGTAAATCATAAACGCATATTTCGCACCAATGCACAGGTTTTCACCATTCACCATTTACAGTTATTAAATTTATTAAGCTTTTACGCGCCACACTGCGCGCCACTTCCCGTTCGACGGAGGACGACAATGATCCGGTAAAGGTTGGTCGGCTGGTGTGGCCTTTGTGAGGCTTTGGCGTGATTATTTACGGGGACGTGGTTTTTATGCATCGAATGATGGAGGAGAGTGTTGGTTTTTTTTTTTTTTTTTATAATTTGCCTTTTACCGAATTGAGCTTAAAACGGAGACGGAAACGTAAAAATTGCGGAAATGCAGTTTATTTCAATAATTTTTCAGGTATTTGACCAGCATCCGGGATGGGATTATGGTAAGGTTTCAACATGTGACTTCATCATAATATGGCACCCTGAGGTCCTTAGTAAACAAGGAACAGTCTTATGTTATGTTACCACAAGAATCACTACCACTAGAATCATTTACTTATAGCAAATACAAGAAAGGGCGGTTTATTTTGTTTTTAAAGGTTGGTAGTCTTCAAACTATGATATTTGAAGGGAACTGTCAAAGTTCACGTAAGCAAAAGATCATCTAGAGTGCTTGAACTTGGGTTCTTTAGCATTAGATAACTGCGATTTTCGTAAAGTAGAATAGTGATGAAGTGAAAGCAAAGAATATCCATGAACTCGTAGGGTATTGTAGGGTTCTAGGAGCTTCCTTGAAGGGAGCTTCCTAGTTAAAGCTCGTCCATGACGACTGAAACTGAAAATCTAGATATCTTTTGAGAGCAATATATGTATGTACTTACATGTACGTATTTGCTTCAATACCTACATATATGTTTTGCTGTTTCTTTGTCTTGGCTCCACATTGTACTTCTGCCATCTATGGGTCCTACTTAGTTGAAGGAAACGTTTTATTTTTGTCTTGTTTATCTAATTTTTCGTTATTTTTATAAACACTGTGTCTTAGCAAATGTTTTTGCTGGCTAATTCTATGACCAATTGTAAGCAAACTCAAACTAGTAATGGGGTAGCTTCATCAAGACTTCTGAAGTTTTGGGAATGCCTCCATTTGGCAATTTCCCAGGCAGTAGCACACCAACTGTTTCGATACCTAATATGCATTTTGATAACGTCAGCTTGTCAATAGAGAAAGAGGTAGATCATCTCATCACATGGAAGAAGTGATGTGCTATAATGTCTTTCGGACCATTCAAAGCCCATATTTCGCTCGATGTCAGCATATGATCCACTAAGTTCTCGGGAGTTGGTCTCCGATTTTTTCCTCTGGTAGTCTGCGCTCTACACTGAAGAGAGGGCACTGAAAAAATCCGTGGTATACATCTTCGGTGGACTCGCCGCAGTTTAAACAATGTGAAGACTGTTTTATACCAAGCCTATTCAGGTACGCTCGGAAGCAGCCATGACCGGTTAGAAACTGGCTTAAGTAGAAATCTACTTCTCCATAGTCTCGGTCCATTCATACTTGCCATGCTCTCATACTTCGTTGTTTCTATTCTAGCTGGATATCTCTGACTGAAGTATGGGGATCCTGAATTTTGGCATCGTAGGTCCTCTGTAGGTCGGTGGCCAGGATATCCGCTAGTAGCAATCCCGCGATGACACATATATGTAGCATCCTCTGATACTGTCCGGTATCAGAGCAAACCTTCAATGCCTACAGCCGGTTGACTGAGTTTATTCTTTTTGCGTACGACTTAACTGTCACAGCCTTGGCCCATATTGGTACGGCATGCATTATGATGGATTGCACCACTCTTGACAGGACTAGTCTCCTTTGTTGTCTAGGTTCTCCAATATTCCTCATTATTCTGGACAGGGCAGCACTCACATTTGCAGCTTTATTGCACGTTCTTTCAAGGTGCTCCTTGCAAGCGAGTCTAGCATCGATCATCACACCTAGGTATCTGATAGCCGGTTTTGATATTATATCATGATCACCTACTTTGATTGTGATTGCTTACTAGTACAACTTCTGTTTTGTGCTCTGCGAGCTCTAGTACAGCTGCTGACATTCATCGCTTTACTTGACGAATACATTCATTAGCAATGTCCTCTATCTCTTCCAGGTTATATGATTTTCGCCTCATTAGGAATTCCAAGTCTTAGAACCGTATCGTACATAATGTTCCATAGAATGGGTCCTAATACCGATCCTTGTGGAACTCCACCTGATATGTGGTACTGCCTTACTCTATCATCGGTATCGTAGAACAAAAACCGATTCTCGAAGTAACTGAGCATAATCTTTATTAATGGCCATGGCACCATCCTTGACCTGAGTGAGTGCACTATGAGACCCCACTTTGAAGAGTTGAACGCATTTTTGACGTCCAGTGTTACTCCATATTTCTTTGCACCTCCTCTCCATCTCCTACCCTGGATAGCTTCCTCCAAGGTTGAAGTCACCCTCCGTATAGCAGCTACTGTAGAACGACCCTTTCTAAAGCCATACTGCTGGTTCGAGAGTCCTCCGACTTCATCAAGTGCTACCTCCAGTCGGTTTTATTAAGAAGAACGATTAAGAAGAATACACGAGGTATATTGACCAGGGCACAATGAACAGCCTGCATTGCCATCACTGGTGCTTTACGCACTACGCCCATGGCTGCACTCTAAGCATTTATATATCTTTTACTACTGGATCTACAAAGTGCGCTTCGTCTTACTAACGCAGGGCTCTTCAAAACTAGTTATATGGGACATATGTAGCCCGATTTTTAAGGAATTGGTAAATTAGACTTTGGATTGGCAAAGTAAAAAATTTTCGATCGAAAACGAAATTTCAATTTATGCGGATAGCTCCAAAACTAGTGAGGGTACGGGGTCAAGGATATATTTGAGAGATATAGACCTACATGTGGCTCTGAGACTTTCGGACCAGGCAGAGGTTCTAACCGTACTTAAACCTGCGAAATTACTTGAGATGGGATCAATATCTAACAAGATTATCTCCGTCTACCTTGATAGTCAGGCTGGACTATAGTCCTACATCACTAAATTTGAACTAGTCAGGAGTTGTCGCACAATCCTCAAGGCATTATGTGTGCAAAACTGAGTCAGATTATGTGGGAACAGAACTTCAACCACATTTTCCAAGAAAGCTACAGACGTGAGTAGACTTGGTAAACTTCTCCTATGGCCTTTGATCAGTCTCATTGAACAACTCGATGAAGCTTTTCTTTTCGTTCGCTCGGATGGTATTCCTAAAACATCATCTCGGAGTTGCAAACCTCTCGTGGAGCTCTTGTGGTTTTACTTAAGCCCTAGTCTGTGCACCATACCTCAGAATAGTTTGCAAATGTAGACTGATTCTGGTCTCAGTCAATGTGGTGATCTTAAAGTTTTGGCTGAAACATAAAATTTGAACATATCTCGTACAACTATATATGTACATATGTTGAGGAATATTCTGATTCCATTCTTCGGACAGATATAGCATACGTTCTTCTGTGGAAAGTTCTCCTTTGCATATATTGGGACAGCTAAAATATAAGTACATTTTCCAAAGTACTAATAAAGCCACGGTTATGTATGGACGCCGTTGTAATATATTTATATTTTACCTTGTAAAACAGCCAACATCATATTTTTTCGTCATTTGTGACTCACTCATATTCGTTTCGCTTTTCATACATTCTCAACTTGTATTCTAAATTTTCATTAATATTTCAAATGTAACCGCGACAATTCTCTGTAGATGTGGCTATTTCGCTTTGCTGTGATCTGCAAGAACCTGAAACAAATATTTCATTTTGAAGTTTTCAAATAAAACATCCGGTACGTTGACAATTCCCAACACCACACACTCACACCGAGTGAGAACCAACACTGGACTCCATTGCATGTAGCCCCTGGACAGAGAGTAGTAATTTCGCATCCTTCTCAGGATCCCCATCGGATTCCTTAAGGTGTTAGAGAAATATGAGAAAATTAAGCACGCAAAAATGTTTCAACATATTTTCTCTTGCGTCCACACCGAGTCCAAACTCAAACCTCTCTTCTTTGGTTATACAAATTCCTTTGAGTTGCCTGTCTTCCATTGCATCCTCCCGCAGGAAGCTGGTTTTATAGAAGAAAAAAAAAAACAAGAAGAAAGACCGCCATACTCACTGCGGAAGTATGCAAATGTACGAATGCCAGCTGAGGCAAGCTGTTTCCATTTTTTTTTCGCTATGCGCGACTCCTTCCCAAAACCCTCCTCATTGCTTTTGTATTCATTTTCTTTCCTCTAGATTTGCATTTTTTCCCACCGTGAACCTCAGGACTACTTTTAATTTAGATATATTCCCGAGGAAAGCAGATCAGACCGCAAAAGAAACTTTTGTACAAAACTTTGCGCATTTATTTCTCAACAATATGCACTGCATATCATTTGGATGCTCCCTCTGTGCTCCTTTTTCAACAAACCAAACAGCGGCGGAGAGAAAAAAAAAGATACTTTCTTCGTTCGGATTTTTTGTTTGTTTTTTTTTTTTTGTTTTTCTGGGCAAACGGAATGAAATGAAATGAATTCCAGTAGCGAGAAACATTGGCATATTAATTAACTCACTGGCAAGGAGCTTCAACCTACCATAAGATTGCATTCATTAAAGTCATTGGAGGGATGTATGTAGATACATAGATACTGGGATTGTGGTGGAGGCATTCTCGAACACAGCAGATACGCAATCCACAAATGTGTTTATCTCAATTGTGTGTTATGGTTCTGGTGGTTCTTTCACCGAAAAAGGATAAAAGTTCTCCATTATGCTATTTCAGCACAAACAAGAGTTCTGCGCTCCACTTCTGGGTGAGAGGATATAAATAAACTTTTCTCGGAAGTTGAATAAGCACCACCACCGAAAAATGGAGGCAAAGCCAACACCACAAAGTTTACATATTTGTCGATTTTTTTTTTTCATTTTCTACAAAAAAAAAAGATGTTGATGGTAGGGTGGTAAGCTATAGTGTTATACAACACCCGCCCGCCCTTCGAAATGAAGTTGCTTTTGTGTGGATTATTGTGGAAAAGTTTCAGTTCTCAAGACTCGAAAAATATTCTAAATAAAGTTTGTGTCGGCATACACCGAGTCGAACAAAATGTAAGGATATGGTTTATTTTCGTTTCGTATCTACTACGGGAGGTTGGGACATTTCTGGCGTCAGCACGACGAATAGATGGAAGAGCACCCCCCGCACAGATATCATCATGTGCGCTCTCAATCTCACTCTAGGTATCCTTCAGATATTTTCCATAAAAACGCCATTTATTCATTCCTGTTGGAAGTTACACATTCCACATTCGGGGATCACAATTCAGGATGTAGCTAGAACCAGAGAGGTAAGGATTGTGTATGTGTGTGTGTGTGTGTGTGTGTATATTGAGTTCCTGTAAAGGATTCGGATGACGGTTGATGGTTTATGCGATTCAGCTCGCTTAAAATGCGATAAAAACAGTTTAAACTCGAAATGGCATCATAATTCCTATTTGATGTGATATTGATGCCTGATTTCGTGGTAGAGATGTCGATTTCATTCGGGATAACTGTGGGAATTTCGTTATTCTTAACTCGTGAAGGCTTACCGAGGGATTGATGTTGGAGGCAATTTATTTTGAAACCATTGACCATGAATAAATCTTACTTTTCTTATAAAATAAATAAGTGTGAGAATTAGAAGCATGTAGGCATGTCTTAATGTATATGTATATGTTTTGCCTCTATTAGAAGAAACCATTGAAATAAGTATATCCTTGTGGATAGTTTAATGAAAGGTACAGCTCGGACTCTACAGTGATTGGCGAATTTGAAAGCAAAACATCGCCGTCAACAGATGCAGGACCCATGTATAACGGTAGTATTTTCTACCTTACCTACGAATTTCCTTGCATGGCAAGAATGCAATAGAACGCCTTAGACTTTAGAGAATGCCAAGAATAGGTTGTTTAAAATTTTCATACAACATGATGTAAGCAAAGTCACATCCAGTTACAAAATCCCATAGGTACACCTTTTTCGTTGATCATCCTTAAGAGACCTTGATATTCTGTCTGGGAATTTGCTTAAGACATTTCCTTTGCTCTTAAAGGATCACGCTCTAGAATGCCTGAAATGATATTAAGATACATTTGTATGATCTACTTTTGAGGGTAAATTATTGCAGACTCAATCACATTCATGGTAATTGTTCGCAAGGACCAATTCTTGTTAGCACTGAATATTTGTATCTTATACTACTTGAGTAGGTACTCGACAACCTTTTACTCACTTAAGGGCCTCTACAGTTCGCTTTGAACCAAGGACTTAACCAACAAACGTCTCCTATTAGTCCTTAGTTGCGTACTTCTGTGCCACCTTAATCGATATAGTCTTTGATTGCATAGTCCCTCTGGGCTAAATGTGTTCATTGAATCTCTCTGATGACAGTCCGATGTACTCTTTCAGTAAAGCCAATATCGTCTGTGTAAGTAAGTATGTAGTTGCAAGTGAATTTTGAAAAATTGTGCCTCTTGTTCTGTGGTTAAAGTATCTTTTTACACACAGAGGTATCGGTTGATGGTTTGAACAAATAGGAGATTCATCAAGCCCAAACCTGTTAAGATATGCTCGGAAGCAGCCATGTCCGGTTAGGAACTGGGTGAGATAAAAATCTACTTCTCCATGGTGCCGATTCATCCATTTTTGAAAGTCCGATATAAGTCCAGCTTCCCTTTGTTGACTGATTCCATCTCTCCTGCCATGTTCTCATGCTTTGCTGCCTTTCTTCCAGCTTAATATCTTTGACTGAAGCAAGGGGTTAATATATATAGCATCATCTGATACCGTCCGAAAAGCGCAGCATACTCTCAGTGCGCATAGTCGGTTGACGGAATTAACTCTTCTTGAGTATGACTTTATTTTCAATGCCTTTGCCTTTCCTTTCCACCTCCTGCCCTGAATAGCTTCTTCCAGAATTGTGGTTACCCTGCGTATAGCATTGATTGTAGAACGGGTTTGTCTAAATCCATACTGTTCGTTTGAAAGTCCCCCAGCTTCATTTATTGCTACCTCCAGTCGGTTGCATATAATTATCTCCAGAATTTTACCCATTGTGTCTAACAGCCATATGGGACGGTATGACGAGGATTCATCTGGTGGTTCTTTCCCTTTAGGCAGCAGCAAAAGGCGTTGTTTATTCCATTGGTCTGGAAAGACCCCTTCAATTAGACACTTATTACACATTTCTAGAAATGGTTCCGTGTTTTTTTTTTTTTTGGCTAGCTTCAGGGCCTTGTTTGGTATGCCATCCAAACCAGGTGCCATCCCTAGTGGTGCCTTTGAGTTTTGCCATGACTGTCTTGTAGGCGGTATCCCAAGAATTTACATTTGCTTGCTCGCAGATTTATTTAAAGTTGTCACTTTTACTTCACCGGATGGCTAATTTCAGTTCCCTATGCCTATCTCTGTATTGCACCTGTAGATTCTGATGTGAGGGCAAACCTCTTGATCGCTGGAACAGCCCTCTTGCTCTATGGCACTTTCTGCGTAGCTCTGCTATCTCTTGGTTCCACCAGTATACTGGTGGCCGGCGATTTGTTGACGTTTTCCGGACCATGGATGCATCACAAGCCCTCATTACTTGTTGAGTAATCTCAGCGGCCATATCATTTGCTGTTCCTGGGCTTATTGTAGATTCTCTAAAGGTGAAGGTAAAAGAGTCTTCGTCCAGTGTGCCTATTTTCCTTCCTTCTTTGGTTGGAGTTCCTGGTTTGGTCTCGTTGATTGTATTTCAAACTGGATGACCAGGTGGTCGCTGTGGGTATATTGTTTGCTGACTCTCCACTTGGCTCCTCTCGCTAGAGAATTAGTTACAAAGGTGATGTCCACTATGGTCAATGTCATTTCTGCTAAAGGTGTGCTCGCTACCCGTGTTAAGCAGTATTACGTCTAGTGACGACAGAGCTTCTAGTAGAGCCTCACCTCTTCTATTGTTTCGGGTGCTACCCCAATCAGTGACCAATGCGTTAAAATCCCCAGCCATAATTATTGGGCTACGACCTTTAGCATCATCCACGAGCCTATCCAACATACCCTGGAATTCCTCAAAAGTGCAAGAGGAAAGTGACAGAGAAAGTGGGTTGCATCCTTATTGACTTCCTACTTACCACATTCACGACATACATTTGTATGTCTTCTTCCGTTAGTCTTAGTTTCTTCATGTGGTTCCGTGATGACTCCTATCAGGAGAGAAAGGGATTTTCTATCCTTTTGCATAGTTCTGTCTGTCTTACTCTTGTCGAAACCATATATGTACTTCTTGTGATGACACTAGTGTCTAGGGACGACCATCGAATGTTTCGAGCTTCAGTGAGCAAGACGTAATGTGCACCGAGGTGTCGACCTGTTCTAATGTAGATTCTTAACCTCTGCTAGCCAACTCGTCGGCCTTCTCATTACCTGGTATATTTTCATGTCCAGGGAAGGTGTTTAATAGTGCAGGAGTCAAACGTACCGATTCGACTATTTTTCGTATAATAGTTGCATGTCATACCCCCATAGATAGTCCCTGCTTGAATAATTGTGAATCATAAAGACTTTGGGATACACTTGAATAAGCAATAAGTTATACTTCTGTATTACTAGACTACAGCAAGGCACAGCATTAAACTAACGCCAAATTAATATCCACTCCACATTGAGTATACAATGAATACATTCTCACATCCTTCAATGAGTAGGGTGAGTTCATGCCCAAAGAGTGTTTTGTATTTATGCCTCAAAATATTTGAAATAAATTTAACAAATAACCATTTGCAACTTGTTGTGCAATGTACCCCTGCTCGTATTCATTCCACAAGTGTATCATTCATACACTTAATTTATTTCGAATTTTAGATATCCCACCTTCACAAGGAACTGAACACTCAACAAGTTGCTTGTCAAAGTGGCATAAATTTCATAAATTCTCCCAGTGCTCCTCTGCAATTCATTTTAATTGGAGTAAATTCCCTTGTCATCTCATTTCACCCCTTTTTGTCGCCAACTCATCCACCACACACTCACACACAATAAGAGTGTGAGACATACTAGATAGAGTGTGTGTAGTAAACTTCCGGCAATTAATTGAAACAATAACAGCAACAAATTTCCATAGGCATAGACGAGGAACCACAGAACCAGGCAGAGCTGCCAGACGCTCACAAAAGAGAACTTATTTCCATTCCTCACACACAGGAATTTCTCAATAAACATACGAAATAGTTTCCGCATTTTGCACCCACGTCCAAAGTGTGGGGCAGCTCTCTGCCCTTATCCTCATCCGCCGGAACCTCATCCATCTTCTTCTATACACAAATGCACACACACACACACACACATAGACCGGAGTAGGGCGTTGAACGAACGAATCCTTTCCCGCAGCCGGATTAAAAGCACACAAACAGAGAGGGAAAGGAAAAAAAAAGGAAAATATTTAAATAAAAAAGGGATTTTTCATTTCGGGCTCGGCATTCACCCGCACCGCACAAAAAGTGTGGCGCTTCTTGCATCCGCTCTCGGGGCGACTCTGTACAAACAAGCGTTCTTGTTATTGCATCCTGCGGAATCCTTGGCACCATAATACTGCCTCCCGACGAAGAAGAAGACGATGACGATGGCAATGGCGATGGCTGTGGAAGAAAAAACTTCCTCCTCCATGGAAATTATAAAAAAAAAAATTCTCCCAACTCTAGCAAAAATGCAAACTTTTTCTATCTCAGTGGAAAGTGCAAATGCAGCGCCCACCACTACCACTTCCACCACTTACTGCCACCTACCTCGAGGACTATTTCGAACCTAGTTTTTCTTTTCTCGGTGCAGTCCTTGTTGTTGCAACTTTGCAACTTTATCCTTCAACTGTGGCGTATGGGAGCTTAGCAAGCCCGAACTTGGAAATCCGCATATCTACCCCCCGAGAGCGGTGGATCGACGAGGATAGTTTCTCAATCTCCGACGAAACTTTCTCCATCCTGTACCGCAGACAGAGAGTCTGGACTAGGGCCATAAATCTATCCAAGTGGTGTGTCGTCGTCGTAGTCGTCGTCGTAGTCCTAGTACAGCGACGAGCGGCGCACACGAGTCCTCTCTCTAGATGAATGTGTTTGTTAAACT
This sequence comes from Xylota sylvarum, assembly GCA_905220385.1. NCBI lineage: Eukaryota > Metazoa > Arthropoda > Insecta > Diptera > Syrphidae > Xylota > Xylota sylvarum. The sequence goes on from LR999958.1 coordinate 46,683,301, forward strand.
AATACAAAACTTTAGATGAATTCTTTTCAGCAACAAGAAAAATTAATAATATTATCTATTTATCTTCGTTGCGGTGCTATATGAGAAAAGTTTCCTTTTTTTTTTTTTTTACTTTTTTGGTGTGTGTGTGTATGTCCTCCGAGTGTGGCAGTTGTTGCTGTAACGAGTCTCTTTGGGATTACTCTGGGCGAGAGTACACAGCAGAAAACAAATTAATCTGCCTTCCCATCTGCGATCTGGGGGGATCGGTACCCGACTACCACAACCCGGCGTCAATGAAAACGGGGTGTTTGCATTGAGTAATTAGTTGCTAATATTAATTTAATGAGTTTCACTTAATTTGCATTTTAATGGGATTTTTCTTTTTCTGCGGAGAATTTTGCAATAAAAAGGATTCGCGGAGTGGCTTTGGTTTTTTTTTTCTTTTCTTATTTTACATTTCGAGTAATTAATGGTACACTTTTGTGTTCGCAGCAGATGGGTTTTAAGAAAAGAATTAATGAGGTAAATGACATAGTTTACAATGAATGGATAAATATGGCAATTTATGCGGAACTATTTGAATTCATCAGGAAAGAAATTAAGGAAGATAAAGGATGAAAGAAGCTTGTAGTGCCCAAAGTGTACAAAGCAATTTTGTGGACTGTAAGTCGAAACGATTAATTGAGGTGAGTGTCTATTTGAATACTTAATTGGAACTAAACTATGTATGTACGAGTATGTATGTAATACGGGCTCAGATCCTTTCTTTTTATTACTAACAATACGAAAGTTGCTGTTTAGGAGAAGGCTTAAGATTGAGACGAGGAAATCACGAAAGGCTAATTATTCTTATTCTGTGGAAATATACATAGATACGAAAAACTCCTCTCGGATTAGAAGAAGCCAAATATTCCTTTGGCTACATTTGGTTTGGTTACATTAAACCAGCAACGAAACCTCGACCATGTCTAGCAACGAAACTTTAAAACTCATCATGGACAACCACTTTCCGGTAAAAATAAAGGAGAGGCTTTGTGTAGAAGACCATAACAAAGTCTGCTTAAAAATTGGCTACAACTCAAAAGTACGTGAGTTCGGTCAAAGTTGCCTCCATAGCGTCAGCCAATAAGACCACACACACATTCGCTAAGGACTACCGTACAATAAGGCAGTCCTCCTTTCTATTAAAAAAAAAATTCTAACAGCTGGGGCCTATTTCATAAAACTACAAGTGTTGTACTTGTAAACTTGTAACTACAAGCACAAATAAAGTATGGAGTTGTAATTTTGTGTTCCATAAACATTTTTCAGCACTTGTAGCACGGCAAATTCAAATTATAAGTGTAGCGATCAAAATGCTACAAGTCTACAAGTCTACAAAAATTATTTGCGAAGAACTACGAGTCTGCGGCTATACTTCACAGTTAAGCGATCTAAGCATTTCCCTTTCTTCTTTTCTCTTTCACTGCTTGAGATCATTTTTATTTTAAACTTCGTGTGGTTAGTCTCAGCACTAAATTCTAACCGCGAATAAGCCCATTTTTTCCAGTACGCGATTTCATTAGTCTTTCTACTTTTGTAAAAAATTCACTTGTAGTTACAAGTCCGTCGCTAATAATTTTTTGCGCAAATACTTTTATGAAACAGAAAAGCTCGCCGCAGTTGTAAATTCACTTGTAGTTGCAGGCCTAGCATACTTGTAGTTATTAGTGAATTGGCTTTCTTTATGAAACAAAAATTTGCACATAATTTACAAGTTACAAGTGAATTCGCAAATAATTATTAGTGTTGTAGTTTAATGAAATAGGCCCCTGAATGGTCCCCACATAAAAACGAATTTAGACAGTAAAGTCTTATTGGATGCAAACTGCAAAGGAAAAAAGGTCCACTATTGTGTGCTTTCTTGACATTGAGAGACCTTTAAACAATTTAAACAAAACAGAGGCTATATATGCTGAACATTTTAGCTCGAAGGTTGGTAACTATATGTATTTCGTAGTCGCCATCACTGGTCATTCTTTGGTAGGTAGACATGCAAGTAGGATGGGTACTCCCTGAAGCAACTTTCTGTGAAGGTCTGGTGATGAAGAAGAGGATTAAATGATGAACCACTTTCTTTGTACTTCTCCCGCTTGACTAATGTAGCTTGACTTGATTTATACAAAATTTTAAGTTTAGTGTCTAGGCTAAAAGTGCAAAATTTTAGAGCACCTTTGGTTGACACCACAATTGATTACCCATTCCTTTTGTCCCTTATGTGTGCAGGTGCCACATCTCTAAATGTTGTGTCACAATGTACCTTAAGCTACATAACATACATAGACTTACTTGCTACGAACTGCATTTGCTCTCCGATAATCTTACATTACAAAGTCAAATAGATAAGGCAAACAATAGTTAGACAGAAAAGTAACTATTTTTTTCATAGCTCACTTGTACAGCAACACCTAGACCTTAAAGCAGCTTTCCTTTCATGCATTATTACTTACTTACTTACTTACCTATTAATTTTCTTAGTTACTTAATTACCTACTTACTTACTTACTTGCTTACCTATTAGCTTACTTACTTACTTACTTACTTAGGTGGCGCTACAGTTCGTGGTGAACCTGGGACGTCAAAACCAAACCTCTCCAGTTGGCCCGGTCCTTAGCTAACTATCTCCAGTTGCTCACTCAAAGTCAGTTGAGGTCCCCTTCTACTGGTGCGCACCATCTTAGGTGAGACTTCCAGTATTCGAAGACTCTACGAGCCGCAGCATTTGTGTCCATTCACTCTACATGTCCCAGCCATCTTAGACGACTGACTAAGTCGATGTCGATATACAGCTCGTATAGTTCATCGTTAAATCTCCTACTTCAGGACCGAAAATTTTACGAAGAATCTTTCTCTCGAGGCGACCGAGGATATCTTCATCAGCTTTAGATACTTTCCAAGCTTCAGCGCCATAAAGCAGGACTGGGACGATCAAGGTGTTATACAGAGTCTCTCTAGCTGTTCGGGATAGAACCTTACTACCCATATGCCTTCTCTTATTCTTCATTTAATTTCTGATGTAATGTTGTTATCAAAGTTTATAAAAGATCTGAAGTAGACAAAGTCTTTTACTCAAAGTTATACCTGTCGATTGTGACGTTCTGTCCAATTCATCGATGTTGTGTGTCCACACGTGTTGACATGTACTTGCAGAAATGCCAAAACTTGACATGGATCTGAATGGCTTGTCTGTCATATGCGGCTTTGATCGATAAAAAGAAAAAGTGGGTATCTATTTGGACTTCTTGGGTTTAATCCAGGGTATGTCGTAGTGTAAAAAATTTTATCAACTGAGAATTTCCTGGTCTGAAACCATACTGATAGAGGCCAATCAGGTTGTTGACAAAGGGTTTCAGACATTCACACATTATGGCAGATAAGATCTTGTACGCGATATTGAGGAGACTGATACCTCTGTAATTGGCACAATTGAGGGGGTCTCCTTTCTAGTGGATCGGGCAAACGATGCTGAGATTCCATTCATCAGGCATACACACGTCTGACCAAATTTTAGAGATGATTTGGTGTACGTTCTCTACCAAGTCATCTGCAGCTGCTTTGAACCACTCTGCCTGTAGGCCATCAGGTCTAGCAGCCTTGTTGGACTTAAATTTGGATATTGCTATCCTTACTACGCTTTGAACAGGTGGACGGTAGATTATTTTATGTATCGGGCGAGAACCTTTCCGAGTACGCCTGGCACTCCTCTACCTTCCCTTGATACTTACAAAGTCGCAAGACTGAACTAATTAATTTAAATCTATGTTCCAAATCACGCTGGCATCCCTGGCTAGAGCATGATTTTTCAGGACCTGAGTTTCTGGTAGTATATATGCTGATCAAAATAGATGCAACAGCGTTACAGCGTCGACACAATTCTGAGGCAAATTCGCAGGTTCTCCCAAAACTGAGGCAAAGGTCCTACTGGAAAACTTCAAATAAAGAAATCTAAAATCGTCATCAGCCTTCAAAATTCCACTTCACACTTGACGATGTTAGAGCAATGTTGATGATGAAACAATGGAAACTACAAATTTGAGCAAACAGAATCATCAAAGGATTTAGAACAAATTCTTAGATATCATGAGGCAATGGCACACAGATGCCTGGGATCATACTAGTTAGAAGAGGGAAACCAACATGTAAGAGGTGTATCAAGTGAGATCACAATACATCTTTCAGGTCGTAGTGAACCCTATTCCCCCGTAAACCATTCATTCGAAGACTGAACTGAACTGAGCTTCTACTTATTTCCATAGAGATTAGTAACTTCAAACACTTCCAATACTATGTAGCGCTAACTACGTACGAGTGCAAGTAAGTGTGATATCATTGCACATTGAGTACAAGTCGTGTTTGTCCTGTAAATGTTTGTATGCGAGTACCAGTTTAATCACTTATAGCAAATGTTTTCAATCTTTCTGACACATATGTCCTTCATTTCGATCTTGGCATTGAAGTGTTCAAGGACGACCTTAAAGTCATATGTTAAGCTCGTAGGAAGTTATTGGTGGACACTGTTCATCAAGCATAGTTGGATCATCACTTAATCAAGGATCCTTCTTGAAAGCGCTTTAGCCTTTCATATATTTCATGTGATCATGTTTTGCTTAGAATTACACTTTTTGGTCGAAATTATAGCAGCAACATTGTACAACCATCAAATTGCAATAAAAATGTGCTAAACATCCTACCAAGCCCACTTTCACTCCCCACTCAATAACAATTAATCATTCGAAAGGAAAAATTACGTAAAAACAACGGCTGTACAACACACACAATTGGTCCTGCTCCCCTATGTGTATGTCCATTTCTAATTTAGCCAGCAGCAGGTTCTATGTTTGTTGGTCCCCGCTTCAATCCCTCCTCAGGCTAATGTCAGTACAGAATCATGTAGAGACTATGTATACGTATACATACCTATTATACGGTAGCCTGTGGGGTGGTGATGCTGCTCAATGGATATGCCTGGTAAAATGTATGGCTTTCTATAAGTATTTTAATACACAGTTGGTTGGATTTATTCCTTTATAATATATCCTGTCCATGGGCGTTCACATATTGTATTTCGCCTCCCCCTCCGGGTCTTGTCGCTCCAACGCAGCATCCTTCCTTTGCTGCTTCTCATCTGATACTCAGTTATCCAGGCAAGCAACACCAAATGCTGCTGACTCAAATTCGATGTATATGAATGTTATTCGAAACGGAAAGTAAATTGGAAATGTATTAAACACCGGAAGGACTTCAGATCGATGAAAATTTACGGCAATTGTGTGTGTCCTGCAAGGATTGTTAGAACAGGACATTGTAGTATGTGGGTAATGTGGTTACACAACGGCAGCAATATTTCCTACACCCCAGTCTCTTTCTCTCTTACAACCACTTTCCGCCAGATATTTCATTTCAAACAAAAGAAAACCATTCCCTACAAAGGATTAATTGTGGAATTTCGTTGAATTATGCTCGTGTAGTTGCATGCTGCGTGGTGCAAGTAAGTTAGAGATTCGCGTGACCTTGTCCAATTGAATTTTCCAAAATTTAATTATTTTCACGCTGAGAGCATACATTTGGTTTCCGGTTAAGTGTACATAAAGGATCCCTTAGAAGCATGTTCACGTTGTGTACCATGGTCGTCCTGTAAGCTACAGCTTATATTTTTCACAGGCTTTACTAGTGTATTTGGAGAAATATTTTTAAGTATAAATTAACCGTGTGTTTTGGGAAACTGAGATTACATTTCCAATTTTGGAAAAGATTCCATGTGTGATGCTTTACAGGGAAAGGAAAACTTCGAACAAAGGAAGGGTAAGTAATTAAAGTGAAAACAGTTGTTCGGTACACTGAAAGAAATGCAACAAAACAACTTTTTTTTACAAAATGATACTGAATGACCGTCGAATCAAGGTTAGAATGATGGTAAAAGAGTATTCGAAATTGATCGTAGTTATTAGAGAATTGGATGCGAGACTAGTTTTGAACATTGGTCCGGTTTTTGACGGTCTAGACAAATTTTAAAATTAAAAAGCAAGTTTCATAATTAAGTATCGATATCCAGCCGTACTTGCCGTCTGATGGGATACAACAACATCTTGCAATAAACTCCATGAAATATTCATTATTACGTTTCGGAGGACCTTGTCAGATGGACCGGGTGAGATGTCATTTCCTTTAATAAAATATTTCAGAAGTAAGCCAGTCCCCCCATTCTATCCATCCATTTTATCCCAGCGGTCGTGTCATTGGTGTTGAGGTGATAGCAGATTTTAGGTAGACAAATTCTTTAAAGGCCTTGCCTCAAAGTTATATCTATCGAGGGTCACGTTCTGCCCGACTTTTCTTTGTCCTCGAGTTAAACATATTTAAGTCGCTTTTGTCTCAACACTCCCAAAGCACTACTAACTTTACGCTGCCGATTATGTCAATATCATAAGTATATGCAAACAGTTGCACATTTTTTTTTTAAGTATTAACTCTGATGTTGGCGCGTAACTTCCACACAAACAGCATGACAGGCTGTCGTCATATCTAAAGTTTTTTTTGTCAAAGGTAAGGTCCTTACCCACTTTGATGAAGCAGCAGCATGATTTTGGCGGATATGCCACAAAACGCATTTTTTCCCAAGACCTGCCAAAATTCCGATGATTCACATTCTTGCCCTAAAACCGTACTGATATAGACCAATCGTGTTTTGAGAAAAGATTTTAAGCGTTTATACAATATAACAGATCTCTAGAAGACTCACACAATGCTGAGGTCCGGTCAGTTACAGCTACAGCAGGTTAATGGATTTCAGTTCGAATATCGATATTTTAACCTCATCCAGTTCGAATGGACGAATGGATCATTGTCCCTGACAACAGGCTTTCTAGATTTCCTTGTCCGTCACTGCAGGCTTTGGTTCTGACTTTCTGTTCCTTTTACGCTTTGGTAAAACTTCCAAATCTAATTTCTAAAATATCATAGCATTTCTCTACTTCCTTGATCACGCACTTCTCATGATCCATCTTTCTATTTCGAGAAGCCGGTGTTTATCCCATCTTTTGTCCACATAGAATTCGCGATTAGCTTGTATGTTATTGCCTTTGCTTGCCTTTTTTGTGGTGTTCGAGAGACAGCCAGCAATTAAGATGACTTTTTGGCAGTGTTGCCACTAATATTGAGTAACTGGTGCTGACGATATTCGCACCAGTACCTTGACTCCAACAGGGTAGTGATTCGAGTCAACATTTGCCCTTTGGAACGTCTGTCTCCCATTATACTAGGAGAGTATATTGAGTCGGAGAGTATATTGAGAGTATATTGGCTTAGCGTGCTTTCTACAGTATACCATATAGTAACAATACTATTAAAAAGATTTTCATAAATCGGGAATATTTTCAACTTGCTCAAATATTTCTTACAGTGTACTCAAACCCGAAGGAAAACCGCTCAGCATTCAACCCTTTTTGCGTGCTCTGCGATCATATTGAACGTCCAGCAGCAATGATTCCTTTATTGCACGCACAATTAGATTTACTTCGGTATTCTTGCGCGCTGGTTTCGGCACAGTACGTAATGGTGTTGCGGCCTGTTCTTCTCTCCTGCTTCCAGGACTGCTGATTCAACTACCAGTAACCCCGGAGGTAAATTATTTCTCAGTTACCACAGGACATAAATACCTTGGATTAAGTTCATTTATTCGCTTGGCATCCCCGAACAAAGCGGAAAATGAATAATTGCCTCACCCTGGCATCGAAGGCTTACTACGTATCCTCTGCGACCTTTTTCGCCTAAGCATCATATGGGGGATATGGAAGTTGTTCATTTCCGGTATTGTATCTCTTGGGAATGGTATACGGGTAGGTAATCCATTTGAAATTTTATTCTCCATCGTGTCGGTCGGTGGCTGGTTTTTAGGATGACCGGGCGGCGCATAGGAGAAGAAAAAGGCGAATTGAATACGACCGCCTATTCACACCTCGACTGGATCACTGAGATGCCAATTAAATAATTGAACCATCAATTAGAGAACTGGTCTATTAAAAACAAATATGGCAGTGTTAGCACATCTAGATATGTATTGTGCATGCTGCAGTCATACAACCAGTACTCTGCAGTTCATTGTATTGCAAATGCATGCAATTCTGAGGAGTTTCTCTGCTTGAGATGCCAAATTTTGCGATAAGATAAGTAAATGCTGCCAACCCAAGTGTCATAAATCTTTCTCTAAGGATGCCAAAGAGCGATGAGGACGACAGCAGCTCAGCAACGCTGATTTATTTTAACAGTTTACAGCATTCTGCAGTGCAGTGTAAGATATATGGCCAGTTCGAAATAAATATCTATTTGCAGTTTTCTTGAACTTTTCTCTCTCTGCTCGAAGGATGGTTGGTTTGTAATATATGTTATGTGTGTGTGTGTTGCGTTTGGGAATAGTACTCCTCGTATATTCTTTTCACTTTTTATTGTACGAATGCCAAATCAAAGCGCTGAGTTTGTTTTTTAGATTTGCGGCAACATTGCCTGTGACAAATTTGTTTGAATTTTTAGATCTTGAAATGTATCTGTGGGGTGGTTTTTTTTTTAATTTTTTTTTTTGTAAGATGCATGATAGGGTTAGATTGTTTGGCATTATGGTAGAAGGCCACAGGCTACACATAATCCGCATGACTTGTTTCAAACGGCAGTGCTACAATGCTTTCCAAGAGACCTGTACGTAATACTAAACTACTTACATATATGATACATATGCAGATGAGACTAAATGCGTTGAAGTGGTGCCTCCGGGAACAAATCTTTATCTACTTTTATGAAACATTTTAGCTGTTACACTATGTCTATATATGTATGTATATAAATAGTTTTGTAAGGAGTACAAACATTCGCTTTAAAGCTTACCTCCTAGTTGTGTAAGGCTTCGAATTCAAAGCTCCTTATAGTAGCATCAACATATCTTCACTATCTCTTGCGAGAAAACTCAAGACCTGTAAGTATTTAGGTTAAACTGGAAAAGAGATGAAGCACTGTATAGGAAGTACATACATCACGATGGATGGTAGGAGATTACGATCAAATTTTCATATTCAGCATAAATTTCGGTAGGAGACCTCCAACAGACTTATAACTTGTTCATCAAGTTTCACGTAAATCTACATGAAATTAAATTTATTTCGTGAAACATTCAGAAGATACTGTTGATGAATTCACATCGTTGTACATCGTAAAATGTTTCGAATGGCGCAGGGTCATAAAGCCAACACTTTTAATCTTCCAGGTGGTCCGCATAGTAACACAATAGATTTATGATTTTTTTTAAGAAAGTAATGGATTTTCTTTTTCTATTTTTCTATTGGTGTGGTAATATAATAATTAATATTTGTAAATGAACTTTTCTTGAAGCCTCAATGAGTCACATGTAAAAATGAACATTGTATTATGAAATATAGTTATAGCATGGGAAAAATAAATCTAAATTTAAAATCTAAGCCCGCTTCACTCCATGATTAATTGGTCCATGTAAACCGAAATGCCTGCACTTTTGTGTCTATGTTTTGGTATCGATTATGAAGCCCTTTTATACGTTTCGTTACCCAAAAGTAAGTAAGTACATATACGGCTTTTTAAAAAAAATAAACGACTCTGGCCTTTGTTGTAATACTCTATAGATACTTACCACTCTTGGGGTTTCGAACGAACAAGCCAAAGGATTTTTGATTCAATACGAGCATATGCATGTGAATGAACTAAAGTCGAAGTGTACCCTAAGGAAACTTACATACTTATGTTCTCCATCCTCATTAAGAGATGAGATAAAAAAATTACCGATGGAGACTATTTGTGACGTTAACTATAACGTCCATTGACGTGACATTTATTACACTCGATATGAATTAGGTACCTAGCTGTGATTCATATTAAAGCCACATTTTATAAGATGAGACTTTCAAATCTAAGGATACACACCAACAAGCGCTGCAAACAAGGACAATAACAGCAAGATTAGAGTATTTAACGAGAAAATCCAAAAAGGAAGAAAATATCTACAAAGATCTATTGGACATTTCTGATCGGAAGATCTGATTTTAAACCGGAAATGTTATCTTTTAAGTTTCTGTGATGGAAACTTGGTCGCATTCCTCGTAAATGTAGAAACTCAAGTATTATTAACGAAGAAGCAGTACCGCAAGGAAATTCGAATGAGATTAGGCTAGAAATCTAACATATACCTAGTTAAAAACAGGGAAACGGGCAGTTTATAGATATTTTATATTTTATCTTGGTCCAACTCATCATACAACTTAGTGTGGATGGCCAAAATCACATTTTAAGGATTAGGATGTGGGTCCCATAATTGAGTGGTTAGTGCGTTGGACTACTAAACGAAAATTCGAAACTCGATTCCCAGGCAATAGCAAGTTTTTTTTCACGCTGCATCCTTTTGAAAAAGGTTTTAAGAAGTGATTTCTTCTTATCAGCACGGTTTTGTTACTGGAAGATTTTATGAGCACCAACCTTGCTGTTTTTTTGCAATTACATGTAATCTATACCGATTTTTCGAAGACAAGTAAATCATGATATACTATTAATGAAACTAATTCTAACATCCTAAAGTGGACATACTCGTAATTAAGGAATCATCCTCAATATGTTCAAATAAATGAAATAATTTCCTCACCAATTCAAGCTACTTTCGGAGTTTCTCAGGGGTAGTCATCTGGGTCTTCTGCTCTTTCTCTTACATATCTTTACTGAACTGAATATTCGTAAATGACATTTCTGAAATATTCTTAAATTCAGAATGTCTTATGTATACTGATGACTTGAATGTTTTTCGCTGCATAAAATCTGAACAAAATTGTGCTCTTCTACAGGAAGGTCTAGAAGGACTATCATCTTGGTGCAGCAACACTTTATTGTTTTTGAATGTTTCAAAATGTTGCAATCTTTCTCCAATTTTATACTTTTACAAGATTAGTAATATGACACTATCTACAATATCTCTCAAGAAAGATCTTGATGTTTTTTTTGATCAAAAACTTAACTTTTTGAATCACATCGATTTCTTAGCTGCAAAAGGTAACTCGATTCTGGGCATCATTTTACGAAATTCAAAGATTTTTCTGATCCGCATACCCTTAAATGTCTATTTTTGCATTTGTGAGATCTACTCTTGGTTACTGTAGTATTGTATGGAATCTATTTTACGAGGTTTACTCTTTTAGAATTGAAAAAAATCAAAAACGTTTGACAAGAGTTGCTGTGCGCAGACTCCGGTGAAACATAGTCGTACCTCCCTATGCACCGAGATGTAAATTACTTGGAATCTTAACTCTTTAGAAATGAAATAGAAAATGTAGAAAATATTTTTCTATTATGTTTATCCAAGACTTAGATAATGATCATATCGATTGCCTCTATCTTTTGTCGCTAGTTGGGTTCTATTCTCCTACGAGAACCATTAGAAATCGTTTTTTATTTCATGTTCCATACCATAGAGTAAATTATGGTTTTAACGAACCTATGTGCTTAAGAGAAGCTAACATTGTTAATTTTATTAATTTCGAACTAAATACAAATTTTTGGCGCGACAGGTCCATGGGACCCAGGGCCTAGTTTCTCACAACCATTAGTGTTGTGCGTGTTATATTCTTTACACGAATGGAAGGTTCCTACTATTTAATGCCGTATCCGAAGGGCAATTTTTTGTTTTGAGAAGCTTTTTTATGACAGTTTTACTTTCGGATGTTTGGCAGACATTCCCGAGAGGTGGGGCCGTGAAATAAATTTTTGGTGTTATCTGGGGACTGAACCTGGAACCCCTTGCTCCGTAGTCCGACGCACGGACTGTTACGTCACCCTAGTATGTCAGTAAATTAGTATCTGTAAAATCTTTCGGCTTACTTGGAGCTGAAAAATACGTCATGATTCACAGTAGTGGACAAAGTATGGTATTCATCCGGTGTATATGGCGCTCGCATGCAAATTTAGTATTGAGTGACTTCTATTCACCACCTTTTCAACCTTTTTATAAGGTATCGCATAAGCTCTTATTGCAGCACTCAGTCTTTGAGAACTCCAGGGCTATAATTATATAAATTTTTTGTTAATTTTCTTTAATTCAAAAACTCCCATCGCAAGCAATCGATTTGACCAAATCCACAACAATAAATGTTTAATCCACCATTCCCTTGTAAATTTTTAATTAGCTCTCTTTTCAATTCCAGATTTTCGCAATAAATATCACTTTACCGCTTTAAATTGCGTAAAAATAACACAATGTCCTTTCAAGGATAGAAAAAAAAAGAAAACACCATTAAAGAAAAAGAAAAAAGAAAATCCTTCAAGGATTACTGCCATTATTTTCGAATTCTGACATTTCTTCGTAAATATGTATGTGTTCCTAATTTATTACCCAAAGCTTTATCTCATTTCGAATCCATCTTCCTGCGAACGAAAAGAAAATAAGAAAAACCGTAGAAGGCGAAGGAAAAAAAAAAACATTGAAAACTCACCCCTATTCCGGAGTATACCACCACCAACCAACAATAACAACACTCCACGGCCATACAAACCGACGCCATTATATATCAACATGCCACTCCGACCAGTGATGGATCACCGAAGTGTTTAGTTAAAAATTTAGGTTAATCTGAAAAAAATAATCAGAAAATGCTCGAGGGAGCAAACCTACACACGTACACAGACTCACGTGCATAGAAACCTCACCTTTATCCAAACTGGGTTCTCTCTGGTTATTTTTCTTCTTTTTTTTTTGTTCCCTTTCACCTTCATCGCGGTACCAGATCCTTTGGCTATAATGGAAAATTGTATTCTTCATCGTCAACGTGGTTGTTGTCGTCGTCGTTTTCTCGCCCTTGTGGCAGGTTACCAACGAAAAAAGAACAACAACAACAACAACAACACCAGCTGTAAGGACTACCCAAAAAAAAAAGGTCTGCTTTTTTGGGGGTGGATGGAAGGAAAACAGAAAAAAAAAGACCAAGGAAAATGATAAGGAAAGAATGGCATCCGCAGGGTACTGATACCGAAGTGAAAGTGTTCGCTATGCGAGGGGAGATTAGGCCAGAAAAAGGAACAACCACCATTCTACAGAGTTTGGGAGAAGATGGTATAATGTGAGTAGGAAGAAGGACGACATTCAAAAAATAAGGGAAAAAATATTGCCAAGGATCAAGGCAACTAAGCATCTTCACAGCAGATACATCCATCTACTGTTTCGTATCACGAAATATGTTAGACATGTGTATGTGTATGCCCACGCTCGCTCGCTCGCATGTGTATATGTGCGATGTACGAAATGAATTCCATAGCGCTAGGACGAAAGATTTATTATCAAATTAAATTTCTGACAGAATTTATTGCTTTATCTCTAGTTCTTTCATCTTTCTCTACTATACTATAGTATAGTACCGCCACCACTGCCACAGGACGAATGCGAAAAACGCCATAGCTCAGCGCAACACAGGCACACACATACTCACACTGTGCACCGACATACATACCAATTGACTAAAAGGATAGAATTCGTACATGATTATTTTGTAGAATCGTAAAAATGCTCCTTTTTTGTGTGCTCTCAATGAAATTCACACATAGCACACAATATAATGTAGGTAGGAGCATATTTCATAGGGAATGAATGAATGTGTGCTATTGGTGGGAGTGGGAGGAGTGTGTCGGGATACCTATTAAGCTCTCTGGTAACTATAATATATTATGGAAAAACCAAAAGCACAAGCAATCACACAACCAGGATATAAATTTTCTCTCAAAGTTTTTTTTTTTTTTTTCCTCTGTTTTCATCCTTTTTCCGTTTGTTATTGTTGGTTGTTATTTGTTTTGGTGGATGGGGGGCGAATAGGCTAAAATGTTCGAACGATGTATCTAGGATTGGTGCCATGTGTACACATTTGGGTTTAGATATAAATTTGGGAAAAATCCTTTGGTTTCAAATACTTTGGAATTTAAAACTTTAACACGGGATCTCAAAGTATTCGACGAATATTAGTATTTGGCATGTTTTTAAGGACACAAAAGTCTAGAAGAACGTAGTGAAACTTCAGGCTTATTATCTTATTCAGTGGTTGGAACTCATTTTATTGTGTTTTAGAAGTACCTACTTTGAGAAGTATCTTTAGAGTCCACATATCCAATAAGAAGACATCGCCATAGTACAGGAGCTCTCATCAAACAGCATTCTACCGAAGGATCAACTGTACAGTAAGTGTCACACCTGTATTTCGATTAAACGGCTAGGTGGGTCTAGTAAAGTACGATAGCAGAGCCTTTTTAAGAATTACAAAAGAACTCCAGCTAAAACGTAAGAAATGGACGATTCCTTGTGTACTTTGGATGAAGACCACCTCCAATGATGGGAGGAAGTTACTTACTATAGTTTTGAACCGAGTATTTGCCAGTGACATGCCACCAAGTGAACTAAATGAATTTAGGTAATAGATGTCCGAATTCCCACCACAGCTACTAGTAAGGATGAGATCACAATCGCAAATCAAAAAGGCTGTAGGACTTGACGGTATATTCGCAAATCAATGCGAGGGGGAACAACAACATTGAGAACATTGTATTGCTAGCCACTCAATCGAAGATCCTGAAGCTTTTGTTAGTTATTTTCTTCGGGAGAGGACGAAAATCTCACTTGGCTCCGAACCAAACTGAGATAAGTGTCGGTAAGTCTGTAACTCAGCGATTAGTAAAAAGTTTGTAGTTGGGAGTCCTGAGTCCATACACCAGGTCATTAATGACCCACGGTTCTTGAATCAGGACAATGTTTGTGAATAGCCGCAAAAGAAGAAAGCCGAAGCTATAGTCGAGTGATGGAGGTTAATCTGAAGTAATCGCAGCATCATCGCCACAATTGACTCCAGACACCTCCACCACAGTTATATTTGCTTCACCAGTATCCGATTCCAAGAATGCGTCAGATACGGATGACCTATCTAGTCCGCTGGATAGATCCAGGTCCGATAGTGCTAGGCTGTCCATGTCCAAAATTATCCTTGAGACAGTGGATCCACAGCCGCTTTTTCTACTGAGGTGGCCAGTGTATTACTAGCCATTTCAGTATCAGCAGAAGTAGAAGATTGCGCTCCCTCCAGGTCTTACTCATATTTTTTGCACACCCGGAGAGTTATGGCTCCAAAGCCATAGCTAATTTGCCCTTCCGTTGCCGGCAAAGGTGCCAGGGATTCGGAGTTAACCACGATGACTGCGCATCTCCTATTCCCTTTAGGCTCCTTCTGCTTGGCAACTTTCCAGTTACTGGTAGGGAGATGAGACAGACAGCGATTATATAAAGGTTCTCAGACCTTTGGTCAGCACATGCGACAAGCTTCACATGGCCCTGATGGCATCCGCAATCAGGACAAGAGGATGGAAGACCTGGATGATCATTCAGGACACAAAGGAAGGAGAGGGCACTTCTGTTTTTATTGAAGAACTGGTCTTTGGGGACGTTCCCATATCGTTCCAGACGTCTGGAGGCGGTACGTCGCTCCCGATATTGCCTCTTAGATTGGCTTACATGCCGTGAGCTCGAAGCAATATGGCATGCAGGCCCAGACTGGTCCGTGCTGGACAGGTGTTGGGAACGTTTCATACGGCTATTGGCGGTGCTAGGACCAGGTTTGGTAGCCAAAGTCCTAGCTGCCAGCACTTCAGGAGTTCCATTACTGGAAGCGGGTACAAAGGCAGTACTTCCAGCCTGTAGTTTAAGAGCACAGGACTCTGAAATTGTTTGTTTTTGTTTTGTTATTTTTTTTAATTAATTGTTTGTACCCACAAGTAGCGGAGAACGGATGTCCATTTGCGCAGGGATCCGCATTACACAGATAAGGCTGATTAATCCGGAGGTCGCCTGGTATCCGGATACTCCGTTCGCAACTGAGCTATTTTTGTAATGGGCCCTCAGCCAGGCTGATCATCGGCACGGGTCGTATGACACCTTGATCCGGCCCATAGGGTGGTGGAAGGAGGAAGGGAAGGAAGTGACTACCATTTGGCTTCGGTCTCCTCTGAGGAGTTTTAGTCCCGAGAGTCTTTGACTGTACTAAGCTCCTACACCGGGGCAAGGTAGATTGTCTAGTAGATGACATAGAGGACGTACTGAATACTCTAGGACTTCGAGGGGTGCCT
Source organism: Xylota sylvarum (assembly GCA_905220385.1). Classification (NCBI taxonomy): domain Eukaryota; kingdom Metazoa; phylum Arthropoda; class Insecta; order Diptera; family Syrphidae; genus Xylota; species Xylota sylvarum. The sequence goes on from LR999958.1 coordinate 46,699,471, forward strand.
GAATAGCAGATAACAATGTCACCAATCGTTTGTTTTAAAGGGCATAGCCATATTTAAACTTTACTTTACGCTTGGCTATAGTGTTACAGAATTGATAAACATTGCGGATCAGACGACCATTAATGTCCGTTGCTGGAAAAACCTTGAAGTTAGTTAATAATAAAACTGAACACGTAATTTCCAAATTCAAAGAGCAAATCCTAGCACCTTGCAGGTGAATGTTAGCAATGCACAGCAGTGTGCGTATTGAACGTGAGCCTTAGTTATGATTAGAATAAAATTTTAATGACCTCCTAACAATAAGACCTTAATTACCAACGAGACACTTGGCCAGACTGACCATTACCCACCCAGAAGACAAAGGAAACCATATCACATAACAATTGCGCAACATCCATCTTGACCCTGAGCGATTGTTATAACTTTTTGTGCAGAAATTTCGGCAATAATCTAAAATACCCATTAACCTCTAACAGTCGTCCCATCATTTTTACGAAACGAAAGTAAAAGGACACTTTTGCATTCCACCTTGATAAATTGCAAGGACCGCCAAAAATTCGTCCTTTCATTTTCGTTTTTAATATTTTTCCAGCGAGCATAACACAAAAAGAACAATAAATCCTGGGAAAAATGCTTTACGACCGAAAAATTAATTTATTGCTTTTGGTCCTTTCGATTATGTGTATCTGTGTATGCCATAGATTCAGGTGTATACAAGTGCCGTTTACCTGTTAGATGGTGCCTATTGGATGTTTTGTAAGTCTGGCACCATTTAGTGACCTAATTTTTCATTTTTGGTATTGATAACCGTAGCAATATGTATGATCAACGTGTGGCGATCCAAGGATATGTGATAGTGTGTTTGCAAAACATTTGAAAACTTCGAATTGAATAGAATACAAATATGTATGTCCATCCCCATTTTTTTTTATTCAATATACTGAATTATTACAAACCCTTGCGTATATTTTTCAATTTGTTTCCAGTGTTGACAACAAATTCTAAAAAAAAGGACATTCGAAAGGACATATTTCTCTCCCTTCGATGTTCGATATAATATTCTATTTGGAATTTTTTTGGAGAGCAACCCCTTATTATGGACACGAAACGCACTCAACCAATGACTTATGCGATTATTGAACTTCCCTCTTACGGATTCAAATGAATCCTGGATACTGGAGAAAGGATTTCAAAAATACATATAAAGTACGTGTCTGCAAATGGGATAACGAAATACCCTGAGTGAAGAATGGAGGAAATTTTGTGATTCTATATCGGTTTTTTTTTTGTATGCTCTGTTCCTTTTGAATAAGTAAAAGAGGTTTAGGATTTCCAAAAAGGATTTCACCTCGAAAATGAAGCAAATTAGAGGATTGAAATGTAATTTATTGCGATGGCAGTTGACTTATGAACGCAATAGCAGATGATGGCTGCTACGTATGTCGTATATTTTATTTTTAGGATATTTTCGATGCTGTGTGTCCTCGAAATGGTGTGGCAATAAGGTAAGGTTTTTCAGATCCTTTATTTTTTTTTTTTATTTTACGCTTCCAATGGAATGAGGGTGATTTTCTGTAAGTTGAGTAAAAAGGGATCACGGGCGAAAATGGCTGTTTTAGGTGAAGGATTTACATTAATTTGGGAAAATAAATTGCAGGACGTTGATGTGCAAAAAGACAAGTGAAAAGTTTGCATGTATAGTTGGTGTTAGGGTCGTTGTTTCTTAAAATTCATGAAATTTAGGTAGATGACATAGGACTAACTATGTTACCCTTGCATGGCTAAATTTTGAATGGATACTAGTTTGTGGTTTTTGTTAAAGGTCGCCGGTCTTAGATATCAATAAAAGGGAAAGGGCAGCAGTAGGTACTGACTATTTTCCAATATGCAATACGAAGACTACAATTTGAACCCATCTGTCTTGGAATATCAAGTTCTAGGCCTGATGGAAACACATAACTCTGTTTTCTTGGGAGGAAACAGCAGGTAAGATATCCATGCATTTAAAACCTCACCAGGATTCTCACAGGGAGATACAAGACCTTGAATCTCGAGGCACATTAGCTGAAGAACATTCCTCTAAATTTCTTAAAGCTATTTTCACACTCATTTGAAGGTCGTACTTAACCTTCTATCTGGCATAAAGGGTACAAAATGTGCGTACATACTATATGTACATATGTATGGCGCAGGGACATAAGTCCCAAACTTTTTTTTTGGGACTTATGTCCCACTCCATCGGGACATAAGTTACAAATCGAATTAGGGACTTATGTCCCACCGCATTGGGACATAAGTCCCATAAAAAAATGTTGGGTCTTATGTCCCACCTAACATATTTGTTTTTAAATAAGCTTAGAGAATTCAAATACCCAGAAGCGCATGGAACAAGTAGATGGCAAAGCTACATTAGGCAAATTTTGCTTTATGTCACTTATGTATATGCAAAAGTGGAATATCTATATCTATTCTGGCTGAAGCTGCATGGAGAAGCATATTACAAGCGCATTAGCAGGATCGTAAAAGTTTTCTGCTATCTGAAACATTATGGTTTCAATTTTAAAATGTTCGATGGTGTACGGCTGGAAAAGCATTATGAAACTGATTAAAAATACATATATCATTTGGACAGTTTCAGTGACCCCCTACCTGTGCATAGCAAAATCTGGTTTAAATGTAAAATATCCTATCCCCAAACTTATAAAATGGGGCCTTTCAGTCAGGATAGCACCTTTCTCTGTTTCCTACAACAGGGTCAAGTCTTTCTGATGCCCCCCTTATACCGTTCTTCAAATCCAGCCTTATACTTACTAGGCTACATACCTAATAGCTGGAAAGTGGTTAGCAAACCAGGTCTAAATCCCACCCAACTCTCCTTGTCACTGGAAAATTGACTTGTCAGGAGAAGCAATTTACAGTGTAGTAATTCTTGACAAAGTGCACCTGATACTAACAAGGCAGCTAGTGCAAAATTCATGCGCCAAAGCCTCTACGCAAAACTTGTGGTATGAAACGCCAGATTATTGATTGATCGTACAATGCAATATGTACAATACATGTACAATATGGTGGTCAAATACTTGGAATAAACTCTATCGCCTAACCTGTTTCGATATCACCAAGGCACCTTGCTTCAGTAAAGAAGGGCGATGAAAGATTTTGAGGATGGCGAACGGGTGTAGGCTCAAGTGGTTAGTGCGTTGGATTACGGAACGGGGCGTTCGAGGTTTGATCCCCAGACAAAACCTAAATGTTCTTTATAACAAATCGCCCTTCAGACACGGCGTTAAACAGTAGACCCCTTCCATACGTGCCAAGAATAAAACATGATATTGAGTCATGACCTTCTCTGTCATTCGTTATCTGCGTCTTTCCTGAATGGGTTGTCAAATCGTCTTTAAAGCTAACATTACCATCTGACGAAGAAAATGGCACTGTGTTGCTAATTATCCAACTATGGTTACCCAACATGCAACTATGGTTGCTAAACATTTCAGCGAGTTGTCCAAGGAAAACATGGTGTTGAACGGTTGAAGAATCAAGAGCCTTGGGAATGAGTTGAAGCGCGTTGCTGAACTCCAAACACAGTATCGCGCATTCATTATGGACGCCCTATGTTGTATGAGGTGTTACAGGAACTAAGGAAGAAAGAAGCTGATGGGGGTCGCCCTAAATAAAACGAGTGAAGAAGGATCAGAATGCTAGGAATGAATTATTAAGAACTGAACTGATAACGTTGTTTACGCCATATACTCAAGAGTGCTGTCAGAACTTGAAGAACTAGGTAGAGAAGTTGTATATTGCTGGAACTATCTGCAAATGTACATATGTATGTATAGTCATCTGGGATCCCAGAATTGTTTTTTTGCCACCAAGTAAGTTACGTGTCATATATGCTCATATGCTTCATATGCTTTAATTTTGAATGTCGATGGTCAACCTAGAAATTCTATTAAAAATCTTTTAGTCACTCCCTGATGACTCATATTCGCTGGAGAAAAAAAAAACAGAGAAAAGCGCTATAATAGTAGACAAGTACACTCGTAACCATATGAATAATGCTAGTTCTTATTATTCAGACCACCATTGACATGCGAGCAAAATATTCAACAGTTCATCTGCATGATGGATTGTATCACAAGTAAGAATCTCTTAGAACTTTGCGTGCGGTTTTCCTTGTTATTCACCATCTTCACTAAGCCAGTGTTTTAAGTGCTTTCCCTCCCCGTAAAAGGTTCAACTCTAGCCTGATCCCGTATGTGTATGATGTATACAATTGCGGCAAAGCTCTTTTATGAACCTCAGAGCATGAACCAAACACCGTTTCAAGTTCTGACAAAGAAACCAAAAAAAAAAAAAAAAGAACCTCCGCCAACATCGAGGGCACATCTAGCATAATAAATTTTGCAACCCAGGAGTGCGAGAGCCAACTCAACCAATGGCATGGCAACTGGCTGAGGGTCGCCATCGCCAAGCAGCGCAGTACACTCCGAGGTTGTTCACTTCTTGGAAGGTAAATTAGTTTTTTGGTTTTTCTTTCGAAAGAGAAATTAATTAAACAAAATACAAATGACACCCACCCCGAGCTAGCGAGCGGAGAACACAAAAATCTCACATTGCTCTGTGCAACTTGACACCTAAGAAAGTGGCAGATTTATGTGCGTAATAAGACACACAGTCTTTGGAGGGATATACGTGCATTCCTTAACCACCAGAGAGTGTGTATGTGTGTGTGGTCGAAGGAAAGAAACTTTGCTGGCACAAGACACCCCCTTCCTGTGTGTTTTTCCTGCGAAACTTTTGGCAAGTTAACTTCGGCGAGAGAAGTGTAATCAGTTCGTGCACTAAATAAAGTGCAACAGGACGACACCGAAGGACGAGAACGAGAGCGTCTTTTCGAACAAGTTTATATGCTGCTTTGAGCGTTGCCCGTAAATAACTTCCGAAGACAGTTTATTATACATGCAAGCGTTTATTAATTTATAGTTTGCGTTGTGTTCCTTTTTGGGGTATTTTAATGTGCAAGTGCATGCTTAACCCTTCTTCTGTGTTGTTGGCTAATGCGTTCCTGGGTGGTGGTAAAATCTTTAAACAAGTTCAGAAATTTTCTTCGAGGAATCTTTGGTACCTACTCGTATGTGTGTGTGGCAACAGCAGCTCACTTGCACATTAACTTTATGGATTCTTAATGATTCGAATGAACTTCCACATGCAGGATTGCAATAACTTTTTTGATGCCACGGAGAGAATAAATTGAAACAAATTTTCTAAACGAATGTCTCTCGAAGGATTTATGACTCTTTTGTGTTTGTGAAATGTATGTGTTGTGTTCCAGGACTTGTAAGTTCAGTTCATTTAGTTCTTTGTTGATAAGTGCGACTATTCTTGTCCTGTTTCTGTGTCGAGCGGGGGAGAATGTGTGTGTGTGCTAGGAATATTAAGTCCGATGATTAGTGTTCAGTCTGTTTGATGGCTAAAGTTTATTTTGATTGCTGCACGCGAGCCATGTAAATGATTCGCATAAATTCTGTCACTCTGTAAGGATTTACGACGTTACTTAGGTGATTTTTGTGCTTTTTTTTAGGAAAACGGTGTGGGGAGTGCAAAGCGGCGCTAATGGGGAAAATGTGTTAAATATTTGATAATAAATGGATGGAATTGTTTCAAAATTAGAATTTATTCATCATGTGGAAGAGAATTATTGCAAGCCTTATAGTACAGTAAAAATACAAGGACATTAAGTCGCTCAAGATATAGCTTTAAGAACAATGTACTCTAAAATGTTCTTAATTGGCAACAAACTTGCTACCAGTTGCGGGCCTGATCAGGATCAGGCATTATTTTCTATGTTTGCTGTTTGAACATCGGGTTCAGGTTTCTGAAGTTCATGTTTATAGCTGCATCACATATTGCGCTCGATCCTACCACAAGGTTTACAATATTCTGACGAGTTGCATTATGCGGTTTGCCTTACTAACAAATTTAATAAAAATGTTGTTCTTCATCAAAAAAGACTCCTAAGTATTTTTGAGTTGTAACTCTATCCAATACAAAATTCTGAATCTGAAGACCCTCTTTGCCGGACCATTATTGTGAATTAGCTCGATGTGGCCGAGCCAGTGTAGTTGACGTGTCTTGGCTTTTTGGACTACTTCCACATCGTGGTACAGCTCATAGAGTTCGCGGTTGTATCTTCTTCTCCATTCGCTCTCCTCGCATACAGGAACGAATATCGGACGAAGAATTTTTCTCTCGAAAGTGTTCAATATCTACTCTGCTTTCCTGCTTATCGTCCAACACTCGGCTCCATACAGTAGAACTGACAGGATCAAAGTTTTGTAGAGCATACATTTCGTCTTCGGAGTTAGGAGTTTTGATCCCATTTGTTTAGTCGAACCGAAGTAGCAGCGGTTTCCTAGGGTATCGAATCTCTACTAAAGTGTCATTCGTGGAGTTGATATTTACTCCGAGGTAGGTAAACTCCTTAACCACTTCGAAGTTACTGTTGCCAACAGTGACATTTTGTCCTAAGCGGTGGACAGATGCTTCTTTGTTTGTTTCCAACATGTACTTGGTTTTGTCCTCATTCGCTTCAAGGCCAACTCGTTTTGCCTCTTCTTCAATTGCCGTAAAAGCCTCTAAAAGGGCGCGCTGGGAGCAATCGATGATGTCGATGTTGTCTGCGTATCCCAGCAGCTGGACAGATTTGTTACAGATCGTGCCTTCCGTATTCACACCTACCCTGCGCACTATGTGTTCCAGCACGAGATAGCACATTTCCTTGCCGAAATCCGGTGCATGTTTGGAATAGTTCGGAGGAACTGTTTCCGCTTGTTTTCCAGCGTTACGCGGCACAGCTCGACCAGTTTAGCCGGGATCCCGAGTTCGGTCATCGCCTTGTGGAGCTCAAGACGATGAATGCTACCATATACGGCTTTAAAGTCGATGAAGAGATAGTGAATTTCGACTTGAAATTCATTGGCCCTTTTTGGGTGGTGGCTGGTAGCCTATGGTGGTCTCTGCTACCCCTTTGATGATGCCGTGATACTGGTTCCATAGACTGTTGGCGTTTGTGGATGGTGAATGCACAGCGGAGAGTCTCTCGCTCAGGCGCTCTCTGTAGGCACTGGCTACTCCAGTCGTGTTAAGGCTTCCAACGTTGAATTTCGTTTTCTGGGCGGCTTGCAGCTTCTTCACGTTCAATAGTCGAGCTCTGAATTTAGCTGCAACAAGAAAATGGTCAGAGTCGACGTTTGCCCCTCTGAAAGTTTGCACATTCAGAATGTTGGATTCGTGCTTCGCATCTATTAGCACGTGGTCGATTTGGTTGGCGGTTCGACCATCTGGAGAGCGCCAGGTTTCTGTGTGGATTCGTAGTCTTCGAAACCTCGTGCTACTTATGAGCGTATTACGGGCTGCTGATGTTTTCCTTACCGATTTTGGCATTGAAGTCACCGAGTATGAGTTTGACATCATACTCCGGACAGGCTCCGTAGGCTCCGGCCAGGAGGTCATAAAACTCCTCCTTGATAGAGTCTTCAGTTTCGTCGGTAGGGGCGGGTGCACATATTGTGCTGATGTTTTGGAATGTTGCCTTGATGCGTATTACAACCAGGCGATCACTGATCCGCTTAAAGTCAATTATCATTGAACGAACCCGATTTCCCACCACCAATCCGCATCCTAACATGTGCATTCTTTTGTGACAGTTGTAATAAATATCGCAATTTTTCCGTTTTTGCATACCTGATCCTATCCATCGTATTTCCTGGATCACGGTAATATCTGCCTTGTACAGCGTAAGGTCAGATTCAAGTTTTTGAATAGCATCAGAAGCGTATAGTGTACGTACGTTCCAGGTGCATACTCTTATATCATAGTCCGTGGACGTTCAGGGTCGTGATATTAAATGAGGGGGTCCATAATCCGAGGCTTGTGTCTCTTTCACAATTAATGTTTATTTTACGTGGTAAGGAAGTTATCCCGACGGCACAACCCCAACTTGGAGGACCAGTTCCATTTTTTTGAAACCATGCTATTTTCTCTTGTTCAACACTCGCGCTTATAAGATCAGCAAGTCGGGTCCGGATGGACACCAACCAGTACCCGATGGCTACCACTAGGAAGTAAAATTAGCACAATTAATGCACAGTAACAGTTACAACACTGGACATCGCCAAGTTGACGCCAGTCAGTGCCTATCCTATTCCTACAGCATCCTGACTTTACTTAATCGGTAAAATCGGTAAAAATCGTTCGGTCGCATACAGGTTCCACTGACTTTAATTTTCAACTCGTCTGCATATAAGTGACATTTAGAGCATGAAATAGTGGAAGGTAAGTAAGTCATTGATGAAAAGAAGAAGGAGAAACCGACCAAGATGCCTACCCTCTGGAACTCCTGAACAATTTGAAATTTGTTTTGGTAGCACAGGTCTAAATTTTACATATTGCTTACGGTTAACCAAATATGTAACTCCGAATCCACCTCAAAATAGTTGATATACAAATAGGTTGGTGAAAGCGAGTTGCAGAAGATTAGCCGATCGCGACATCGTCTGCATATACAAATACCATTCATTCGATGAGATGGGGATTGTATCGAAATGGGTTAATGGAGACAACACACCTCCAAAAAGATATTTATTACTTTATTTTTATGAATACCATTTAGGATGCAGTAAACATAAGTAGTGAAGTAAATAGTTTCTGTTTAGCTTTGATAATTGAATAGATTCTTCTATTTGAGTAAGAGCTATTTCCGATACTATAAACGATAGCTACCAGGGTCTAACTCTGATTCATTCTTTTGATAACTTCACAGTTCTTGTGGAGTTCCAGTATACCCTCAAATATTTTTAGGAGTAAGTAGGTTAGAGTTATTGGACTGCGATACCTCGGAAGTTGTTAACCATTTGTCACTAAGTATTGTTTATACCACACGTTACGTGTTCTCGTAAGCAGAATATTAAGTGTTTTAGTACTAGAATCTCTAAAGTCTTCTTTCATACTCAAGGCCATTGATTCGTAGCTTAGTTAGGGTTAGTTAGCTATTTTACCTTCTATTTTGTTACATAAAATTCATCATGAATAGATTAGACCATGTCAACGAAATGGGATACTTTTTGTAGGATCCCCAAACACTTTGAAATAAAAGATAAGGGACAAAAGGTCCTGTGATTAGTTCGTCATCATTAGAAATTGAAAGGCAACAAATTTGAAATGCACAAGCATAGGTAATACATTGAAAAAATCATCTTCAGTCTATTCTTTCTGTTCAATCCGCATTACACAGTCTATGTCCATTTATTTAAATGCCTATTTCCACAGCGCCAATGCCTCCATCTCGCAGTCTATCAAAGCGGATTCAAATCGATCCACGACCAACCGCGCACAAAACGCAAATTCACTTCACTAATTGAAATTCTTATCTGCGATCACGATAAATACTTGTTCAATCCACTTTCAATTTGACAGGCGATGTGACAGGTGACAACTCATAACTTATGCGGTGTAGACGACAACGACAAAACTCACTAAGCCATCGCTCACATAGCTGACATCTCTAGACACATCATCCGCCCACTATCCCGCTGCCCAAAGTTGAAACGCACGTCACTCAGCTCCCCCCTTTATACCTTTATAACATCAACGCAAAACTTCGAAGCGAACAATAGCAACACTGAAACAATAATTAATATTATTGTCTTTTAATTCGTTGCGAGCAACGTGCGTCGAATTCCTAATTACAAAGTGGCAACAATTTGCAATTCCTTACGACACACAACGCCAGTTCGCTCGCTCCCGTGGAAGAGCACCCGCGAGTGAATTATCTTCGAGTATAATTAGTCAAGGCAACGACAACACGGTGGCACAACGAAGTTGGATGCCTGGTCCTCTTTCGCTATAAATTTCGTATGCAAAAATCGCGGCGTCGTCTTCCCGAAGAGAGGAGACACCCCTTAAATTAGAAACGAAGGATTAAAGTGGGCATTAATATTGGGCAGTGGAGTTTTTTATTTTTTTCTTTTCTTTTCTCAGCACCCCGTAAATTTTTCACCACAACCGCCACCGACCGCAGGAATCATTCATTTTGTCGCCATTACTCTTAGCCAGCTGCCACATTTATTTCGACGCTCGTACAAAACTTTCGTGCGCAGTGGCTTCAAAATGTCCGCGGTGTCCTTTTTATGTATACATATATATATTATATATATTTTGTTAGTCCGGGTGTAGTCTGTTTGCAAAGTTGTTGCAAGAAAAATGTGTAACGGCGACAAAATATGTCTTCAAGTATACGAGGTCATTTGCTGAGAAGTCAGGAGAGGACTTACACATACAGGACACGAATGAGGTGGCCGACTAGCTAGAGAAATCCTAGCACGAATTTTGCAAATTTGAATTCCAATGAAGAGTATGAGGAAAAACAAAAAAAGTGCCGAGTGTCAAAACTCACCCCTCTTTGCGTTACGTCGTCGTTCCCATCTGGGGTAGTACAATGACGACGTGGTGGGTTGCGTTCCTCGCAGGGGCAGATGCTGATATAATGTAATAATAAATATTTCCAGTGCCGCGCCGAAAAAGTCTTAGAAGGAACATCTTACTCGCTTTTTAAAATGTCCAATAAAAATTGCCGACACATTCTGGCCATAACTCTTCGGAATCCCATATAAATCACCCAATGTAATCCCTCATGCTACGGAACCGCGCCACCCTCTACACAGTGTACGTACTACTTCGTGTTACCCCAACAAGCTACCATCGTCGTTGTTGGCGCTCCTAGGGGAGGGTATCTTCGTGCAAGAATTTCAGCGTTTCGTTTTTTTTCTTTTCTGTCTTTTCCTGCGTTAGCTTCCATTTTTTGGTTCTTTTTGTCGGAACTTTGATATGAGTTTTTCGGGGGGGAGTGGGAGGCGACAAACGGAGGGTGTGGGAAATTTACGAGCCCGGACAGAGAATGGAGAATAGGTGTTCTTTTTTTTTTTGCGATTCTAAGGAAAAATTTCCATTCCGGACGCCTTTTCGAGAGGAGAATGGTCTACGAAATGGGGTGAGATGTTATCGAAAATCATTAAATAGCCATACGTCTTCTTTTGGCCAATCCGCTTATGGGTTTCAGTCTCGGTGTATGGGTGTTTGTGAATATTTGGAGGGACATTTGAGGTATTTGCATAAAAATGTAGAATAAATTACTCTTAAGGATACTTTAGATGTGGGTACGGAAAATGGAAGAATAGATGGGATGAAATAAGAAATTGAGTATGAAAGGATCTGAGGGTTTATCTTTTTTGCCTCCTTATGTTGTTCTTCCGTTTACAGAGTGTCACGGAGTATATATGTATTTATAGCGTCTATGCAAGGTTATGTTTGATTTTTAATGATGGCTTTAAGTAGGTAGGTTCAAGCTGTCTTAAGTAAAGAATATATGGATTCATATCAATCTACTTAGTACTTAGTGGATCAATTTTTAAATAAAATCTTCGACAAATTTTCATTTCAACTCATTCAAAAGAATTACCGAAATACTCCCAGCAGATCAGAGACCTCAGTTGCTCTATCTGATCCGGATGAAGTAAGAGCTCTAGATCACGTCGATCGACAAAGATACTAGACGAGATGTCAAACTAAAGGCTAAAAGCGTCTTGACTGTGACTTAAATGGTTATATACCTGTCAAATCGAATTATCCAATTACTCCTGGTGGTGTTCCCCTCTACTTCTCAACTATAGCTGAAGCAAAGATTCTGGTAAGCCCACGAAGCATTTTTTTTTGTCGTGAAGAGAATCGGATGAAGATAGTTATGGATTGTAACGAACCTGACCTGACCTTAGGGGATTGCGTCTGGGACTTGTGTATTTTTTTTTTTTTTCGGGTTAGGAAAAGCTCCACTGAAGCACTCAGACGCAGGTCGATTGTACTACTAGGAAGCAAGACCCGTGTCCCGTAAGAATACCAACAAGTTGTTTTAATGGCGGGACTACATCACGCCCTACTTTGAAAAACGTGGTATCAATACCAAAGTGGTATTTACTACTTTACCTATTAGGTACTACGTTTTTTCTCTTTACAGTCTACACTGGTCAAATTTTCGTTAATCCATGTTCTAACTAGATGTCTAGTTAACCTAGTCTAGTCTAGTTAACCAAGACAAATACCAGTAAGAATATGGTTCTTATGAACCAAGGACCTCCGCTTGGAAAACATTTCTATAGTTCGGGAGGTGGACTGATCTGAATATGCCCAGTGGTTCGGAAAAGATGCCTACACGCCTACATCCATCTTTGATCCATCAGTGAAGACAGCAATGAAGCGTGTGGTTGGTAGGCTGACCGCTTTTTCATTCTTCTCTGCTCGGGAACAAGCTTGGAAGGGTCTCTTGAAATCTAGGTACGGAGTCAAATAATCCGTATTGGGAACATTTCCTAGATATTTATTCAGGATCATAGAATGACCCGAAGGTAATGAATACTCAGGAATTTTCCTTTTGTTACTTAATAGTACCAGCTCGGTTTTCTGTGGATTGACCGCAAGTCCACATTTCTTGGTCCAATTGCCTAGAGTATTCAGCGCACCTTGCAGTTGTTCACTAAGGGTAGGAAGGAATTTGCCTGTAGCCATCAATATGACGTCGTCCGCATAAGAGATGGTCTTGACCCCACTATACCTGAATTCTCTGAGTACTTCACTTAGTACAATGACCTATAGTACTGGGAATATTACTCCGCCTTGAGGGGTACCTCGAAAGGTATAAGCTTCCAACTTCGTACCCTCATGCTCCGTTATGATATGTCTTTCCTCAAGGAATTTCACAATCCAATTGATCAGGGTATTGTGGATGTTGAAGTTTGTGAGTGTTCTACGCACCGCGTCCGTTCTCATTCAATGTCTAAGAATGCAGCTAAAGTGAATTTCTTATCCTTTAATTATTTCTCGATTGAGCTAACCACACATTGAAGAGCTGTCTTAACACTTTTACCTTTGGTGTAGGCGTGTTGGACTGTGTATATGTCCTCGGGGCGTTGCTTACTGCAAATGTGAATGTCAGCTAGTCTCTCAAAAGTTTAAATAAAAAGGAGGTAAGACTGATTGGTCTAAAGACCTTTGCGGTGGAACGACTTGAACGACCAGCCTTGGGTATAAACACCAACTTGACCTCTCGCCAAGTTCGAGGGATATGCCTTCGTATGAGACTACTCGTAAATAGTTTCTTAAGCACCAAATACTCTGTAGCATGATCGGAATAATACGTGAAGGCATCTGCAACTCTTACTCACTACTTTACTGAAGACATCCCAATTAGAAATTCAATAATATTACGATCAGAGAACGATTCAACCCCCAAAACTCTACCGGTAGGTAACCATGTGATGTAGTTAATAGCTTCGTCTACTTGACAATCCTTTGAATCAGCCTAGTAGAGAAATCTTCACCTGGATGGCTTCTTTTCGCTAGACCACAACCATTCGTTGTCCAATCAGGGCCTATTTCATAAAACTACAAGTGTTGTACTTGTAAACTTGTAACTTCAAGCACAAATAAAGTATGGAGTTGTAATCTTGTGTTCCATAAACATTTTTCTGCACTTGTAGCGCGGCAAATTCAAATTATAAGTGTATCGATCAAAATGCTACAAGTCTACAAGTCTGTAACTACAAGTTAAAAATTATTTGCGAAGAACTACGAGTTTGCGGCTATACTTCACAGTTAAGCGATCTCAGTACGTGATTTTATTAGTCTATCTACTCTTGTAAGAAATTCACTTGTAGTTACAAGTCCGTCGCTAATCATTTTTTGCGCAAATACTTTTATGAAACAGAAAAGCTCACCGCAGTTGTAAATTCACTTGTAGTTACACGCCTGACATACTTGTAGTTATTAGTCAATTGGCATTCTTTATGGAACAAAAATTTGCACATAAATTACAAGTTACAAGTGAATTCACAAATAATTATTAGTGTTGTAGTTTTATGAAATAGGCCCCAAAAGGAGGAAATGAAAGAAGGCGGCGATTGCGTGCAGGAAAGGTACAGTTAATGCCCTAGATATTGAGAATAAAAACATTGGATTCGCAAATATACTGCGACTCTACCACCTGTTGCTTACAATACAGATCATGACTACAAGGATAGGGTAGCTCTCCTGAAAGATAAATGCATATGTGGCCTAATGAAGTCTTGTGTTGTCGTCTTTTCACAGCAGCATCGGATTTTTGGCTACAAGAAGGGACATAAAGTGCAAAGAAAATCGTACCTGTACTTTTCTAAACAAAAAGTCGGAAGCTACTCTGTAAATGCCGATCAGTGTGTTGTAGAACATCTTCAGAGGTTCACACAATACGCTGTATGGAATCTTGTATGGGACATTTAGCACTGACTGATATTACAGTCACCAGGCAAACCATATGTATGTCATCTTATTAGCTGACCTTCAAACTGAACCATAATACTGAACTTTGCCAAATTTTTATCCGAACCTCTAAAAGTTCGATGGGATGTTTAGTATAACTTCTACGACAGCGGTTCAATGTAAATGTACATACATATGTTTGCTTGTGAGTCATCGGCAAGCCATTCGTTATGTTGTGACAGTAAACTCAGTTCTCCTCAAACTTGGCCCATAATTCAACTTATAGCCACTTTTCTGACACTTTGTATTCAATAGCTGTCAACTTGAATAAGTCATCGATAGCCTGTTTATTCTCAACTCATAACCCGTCCTGGAGCTTGATATAAAATAAATTTATAATTAAACTCGTATGTATGTATTTTTTTCTAGTTTTCCAAAATCTTTAAAAAAAAAAACCAAAGTAATAAAATCCTGTAAAATTCCTCAACTCTCGCGAATTAATGGAGAGTAAATTCCCTTGTTAAGCGACGTTATTAAGATGATTAATGATTCCCCATAAGTGTAGGCCACACCTCAGGAACACTCTTATTCAATTAGCCCAAAGGAAACAGCACGAAATGTGTTATGTTTACATTTGCCCGCTCACATAAGTGAGCAGTGAGCGTATATGTGTGCGCAGGAATATAATCCTTCATCCACTACTCTGGGTACATACATACATAGAAGGTGTACAGACCACTTGCCACCAAAACACAAAGAAAATTTATTTTCATGCCATTTTCTGTTTGGGACTTTTTTCAAGTGAACGCTTATTAATCAAGTGTGTCCCACCAACAAACACTACCTACCACCACAAGCAGCATCTCATACCACCTGCCGGTTTGGAGGCAGCTAGCGGCCTCCTGACATGACTGACAAATGGTGGTCGGCCTGGTTGGTAACTAGTGGTTGAGGCGAGGCGACTTGCAATGAACTCTCTCAAGTTCGGGGAGGACTCGCTCGCGATCGCTTATTAATGTGTGTATCTTTGGTGTCTCATCTCACCTCGCCGCGTTCCAAATAATTTCCACCCGGTTTTGCGGTGTGGTCGATGGTGGTCGGAGTGAGATTTTCGTTAATTTTATTACCTGTAGAGTGCCAGGTAGATTTATCAAAATGTTCCAAACAAGAACATGATTAATTTCTGACAAATGTCCGAAACAAAAAGATGTGACACACCCCGGAGTTGTCTTGTATATCTGGTTGTTTTGGTCGTGCTGCTGCTGCGATGTGTGGAGCAACATATGGGGAAGCTTGGATAAGATCGGGTCTGGTTTTTTTTTTTTTTGTTTTTTTTTGGTTGGATGTACATATCTTTGCATGGTAAACACTTGCTCCATCCAGAGCTCATCTTTTGGTCAGATTTTAACTTTAGTTTTTTTTTTTTTTTTTTCGTCGATATACATACATATGTATGTAGCTTACCGCAGAAACTAAGTTGTTACGAGTGTACATATAGTTTTCGAGGGCTGGGAGAATGATTTGTTGGGTTTTTATTGTATGATTAGGTACTGTGGACGCTTTCTGTGCCTGTGATCATCGGGAATCATCGGGAATGTGGAAATAAGCGAATCGAAGCTGGATTCATGTTACTTTGTAGTGAAATTTGAAAGTAATAAATCATATAGGGACCGAAATAATTTTGGGACTCACGTTTAGTATAATTAAGTTTGAGGGAACGTATTCATGCTAAACCATAAGCGGACCTGAACTTAAAACAACAATTCTCTCCAACTAGTTTATTTTCTTTTGCTAAAGAACAACCAGCGATTACCAAATTCGTTGTAAACCCTTTCATTCGAGATGCAGTTACTGGTATTCATAAGATCCACGAGTTCTAGTCATATCGGAAGGTAGTTGACCGTTAAACCGGAAGGCTCGTACTTTGTTAACAGCACTAACACTAACTTACATCCAACATTCAAATATTGGCACATCGAATGCGGTTGGCTGACTTAAGCCTATACTACTGATACTACTGGGATAGATGTTTCGAAGAAATACAATATTTGGCTGCACCACCAAATAGTCCCCACCTGGCAGTACCATATCCACGTTCCATTGGCAACATCACAAATTCTGCACTTCAGTATCAATAGATAGACTTCCGTCTGATCAGCCTATCCTCCTTTCTACTGAAGATTCTGGAAAGGCTAAGCAACGTCCACATTAGAACTAAATTAGATAGTAATCTCCTATTCCAATACGCGTATCGCAAGCGAAAATCGGTAGAGACTGCTTTACATTTGTTGGTAGGAATCATCGACAAATTCTTTGAAAACAAGGATTTCACTAAGGTGTCCTTCCTTGAAGGAGCTTTCAAGAATGTCAAAACAGAATGTATATCTGCTGCAATTATTGACCTGAAGGTTAACAACTATCAGGTTTATCCCTGCTAAGCTAGGGTGTTGTCTAACCAGAAGGTCTGTGTACAGGGGCACCCCGCAGGGTGGAGTATAATCACAACTATTGTGAGATATGAGATACTCCTAATCTTGGATAAAGAGGGGTTCAGTGTTATAGCTTATGCGGACGACATTGCCATAGCGATATCAGAGAAATTCCTTCTAACCGTTAGAGATCTAATGGAGTCTGCTCTAAATAAACTAGCAAAGTGGACGGATAGTGTCAGTCTCGGAGTTAATCCGTCGAAGAATGAACTAGTATTGTTCACAAAAAAGTACAAAATACCACATATAACTCCTCCAAACCTCAAGGGTATTGAATTGCAATTTGCAGATCACGCCAGACAGTTCGGGGTTATTCTAGATAAAAAAAAACTCAGTTGGAAACTGAATATACAAGACCGTGCTAGGAAGGCCTTGATTTGCCTTTATTCATGTAGGAAGGCCCTAGGCCCAACTGGGGTCTCCAGTCCTGAGACGTTCACTGGATATACACGGCAATCGTTAGACCCATCCTTGTCACGCAAGCATCCTAAACGGCCATAATACTTGCCCTAGTTATTTGGACTACATTGTCCTCTATCTGGACTTTAACGTCAAATATAGAACCTGGATTCCTAGCAGACGTGCTAGGGAATTGGGAGAAATTTTAAACGAATCTGCGACAGAGGTTTACACAAACGGATCCAAGATAGCGTCTGGTACAGGTGCGGGAATATACTACAGTGTACTGGACATTCGCATCGCCACTGGACTGCCGGACTACTGTAGTGCTTTTCAAGCAGAAGTCTGGACGGTCCGTGAAGCCGCGACCTTAAATTAACTCGATAGAGTGCAGCGCTATTGTTTTCTATATAGTTAGTCAAGTTGCGATGAAAGCCTTGAAATTGCCAATAATTCGATCCAAGTTGGTAAAACAATGCCGCGGATCTCTTAACGAAATCGCTGTCAGGTGCGATGTATCCCTGTGCTGGGTTCCAGGCCATAGGGGTATTCCAGGCAATTGCAGAGCGGACGAGCTAGGTAAAGAGGGTGCTGACGGTACCTCCTAGTCAAGGATAAAATTCCAATTAGATACCGCAGCCATGAGTATGGCAAACAGTAGATGGAACAATATCAGTACATGTCTCACTTCTAAACAAATCTGACCAGAGCTGGATTGTAGAAAACTAGTAGACTTATTGCCAGCAATAGGATAAATATTAGTAAGATAGTTGGCGTTCTCACAGGACACTGTCTGGTAGGCAGACATGCTAGAGGACTTGGTGCCCCCTTCAACGATTTCTGTAGAAACTGTAGAGACGAGGAAATGGAGGAAACCATGACACATCTTCTGTGCGACTGTCCTGTTCTATCGGTTTTGAGAAGGAAAACCTTAAGCTAATACTTCTTCGAAAATCTGAACAATCTAGCCAAACTTGACTTAGGCAAGATTAGAAGTTTCGTCACCGCGTTAAACTGGTTTAACGCACACATTTTCGGCATGGGTCCGCACCGAAAATGGTTGCCCTGAATCCTGTCCCATCTGGGAAGTTTCAATGTAGGTCCCCGGTGCTAGTAATCCAGTTTTTCCATAGTGGTATCACAATGGATCTCCCTTTTGGTCTAAGTGCGTCCCTGCTAAGGTTGGACAACCACCCAACCATCAATAGATACATACATACCTATATTTCGAGAAGGGTTCAGTCTATATAAATTCAAGTACATTCGTGTGGCAAATTTTGCGCAGAGACTTATGCCTGGATACCTATAATATCGCTTTGACTCAAGAACTGGAGCCGAACAACGATCATCTGTGACGTAATTTCAGTGATTGGGACCTAAGCATGCGTGAAACGATCCGGATTTTCATCGTAAAATCATTCTGAGCAATGAATCCCATTTCTAGCTCAACGGCACCGTTAATAGGAAAATTTTTCGAATTTTTAAGTCAGCAACCCGGAGCTATTAACGAAGAGCCATTATGCCCACAAAAATTTACTGTGTGGTGCGGCATTCATCCTTCAACAAGATGACTCCAGCTGTTACACATCTGGCCAAAATAGCCGAGTTATAAACGTCGAAGTTCATTGACCGTGATACTCCAAAAATGGACCTGTCAATCGCCTCGTCAAATCAACCTCGGGACTTTTTTTCTTCAGGACTATGCTATTTTCATGGTGTGTGCCAATGATCAAGATACTTAAGTTCAATGTAGTTCAAGTTAATTTTTGCTGGCGAATCGATGTCAGTTCATTACTAGATGACATGACCCAGACGTTTTTGCCATATCACGCAAATCTTGAAGCCCCATCATTTTCTGCCACCACATGGCATAAAGGTCCTTGCCGACTGATTTGCAATTAAAAGATATCGATTATCATTACCCAGAACATATAGATCACTCGTTCGTTCGGTCGGCATCTACAGGGAATGGTGTGTTGGCACAAGTTCTAGTCGAAACTTGTTGTCTATGTAACAACCCTGTTATACGGTTAATATCTACCTTTTGAGGTAAAATAAAAGAAATACGCATTATCCTGATATTTAGATGTACTTAAATAGGTATGTAATTATTTCCATGTTTCTTCACCCTTAGTTGGGGTAAGAAAAAAATAAAATTTGTTGCTTAATCTTGTTCTTTTCATACCACTTGTTTTTTTTTTCCATACGCATTGCATTTTGCAAGGATATATTGAATGTTCTTGTCTTGTTGTTTCATATTTTTAAAATGTGTTCTTTCTGTCGGTCGTCTCTGCTGTTCATGTTGCTGTTGTTCTTGTTGTTTTTGATGCACTACAACTCATAGTCCGAGTACCATAAAACAGGAATATATATACAAAAAAACAAAAAAAAAAATTCATATAATAAATCAGAGATTTTTCTGAATAACATTTCTGTCGAAGATTTATGACCGCAACTTTTCTTAACGTTGTTTACATCAACTTAAGACCTTTCCCTCCTTTTTTTTATTTCCCCCACATCAAAATTACTTTTTTTTTATCTTTATTTCACTTTTGACAAAACAAAAAAGAACTGTTTCTCGAAAATAAAAAAAAAAAAAAACAGAAACGAAATCAAAAAATCGCTGAAAAATGATATAAGAGAACTCTATACCTTGTGGGATTTTGAAAAGGAAGATCTCATTTTTGATACCCGTTGTGGAATTATAAGATTTTTTTTTGGTTCTTTATCATCTGGCCAAGAACGAGGAGTGTATAGGTATATGTAGTAGAACGAAAGCGAAACCTTCAAATCAGATTATCGCCGAGCGTTGCATATCGTCCGTGGAGTCGTTTATGGAATTTCTTTTCACGTCTTGTGGTCTTAGTTGAGGTCTTTGGGCTGTCACACCTCTGCTTGACCACACCATCAGAGCGAAATGAGTTACGGGATCTCGTTTGGCTGGTGAGTCTAACAAATTATTTTTTTTTTTTTTTAAGATTTGTGTTAGAGGCGACAGAGACACCGACAATGTTGGTGATAACTAATTTTTGGATGTCATCCTGATGAGAAGATAAACATTTAGATTGATATTCGTAGTTGATGCAACATCCTTTGCGGTGGATTGGTTTGGCAAAAGCCAGTGTTGGGTTTCTTAAGGATAAATAATATTAAAAAAAGCGATAGTGTTTATGAAATGTAAAAAAAAAAACATTTGTTTTGGTTAATTTTATATTTTTATATTTTTGTTTCGAAAACTCGGCTTTCTAAAATAAGGGATATTAAGCTTAATGTACAGAGCATTAGTAGTCAATGTGGCAATGGGTGAATGTACATACCTACCGTCTTATGTGGGAGGCAAACTGCTGGTATTGATACCATGTTCTATTCCACTTGTCTGTCACCCCAATACGACGTTAAAAGCCAGTATACCACGAAACAAACCTGGTATTGAAACTCGTAATTTTTTGGTAGTATACCGAGTTCTTATTGACTCCAGCGCCACTTTCTCTCTGTTGGTAATTCTCTGTAGCTTCTTCACAACGAAGAAGTATATCCTCAAGTTTGGAAAATGGATTTAAAGAGGACACCATTTTATCTAAACTGTTTCAATAATATAGAGAAAAAAGAAATTGGGCCTTAAAACTGGAAACATTTCATTGAAATTAATTTGTTCATAGGAAGTTTCAAAAGCAATCGAATCAATGACGTTACATTGAAAAAAAAATTCAAGCATAAACGTCAAAGTATACTACAAAAATTAACGTGTACTACGAAATGCAGTCTGTCAGGGGTTGTGGTATTCACTCTACCATGGTAATCATACCATGCTATCAATACCAGCAGTCTGTCTCCCACATTACTTACAAACAACGCTTTCGCAGACTTTAATGTTTGATAAAACATTTTTATTAAGACTCCTTTCATTACACTTAAACTTCTGGATGTTTGTTAGAGAAATGTATTGAAATTACTACATAAAAATTATGTTCAAAATAATAGAATAACATAGAACCACAATTCTATAAATTGTTTAAAAACTTTGTTTGATTTGGAACAGTCACCACCTTTGTATCACCATAATGCACATCGTATAAAATAGTTTGATATTGAAAGTCATTTGCGTTTAGGGAAACTTCAAGGATGATAAGCTTGGCAAATAAGGACTAACCCTCAGAAATTCAACCTACAGGTACCAACAGAAAACTAATTCATAAGTTTTAAGTCTTAAGTGTCAACCACCTTAATCGACGTCATTTTGAGGCGTTGTACGACAAGTCTACGGATTTCATAAGAAGTGGTCTAAAGATACCTTAAGTAGTTAAAATAGTATTCCTTTGGAATTGCAACCATTAGAATCTTCTAAGTAAATATGACTGTTGTCCACTTTAACTTAGCCTAACCTAATAAATACTTAAGTTGTCGAATGAAAGGGCAACGAATCATGAATGAACTAGAGCCAACCTAAACCTTATGATGACACACCATGGACCCGGGTACTTATTTAATTTTTTTAGTACACCACATTGGCCGTATGGACAACTTATCCTCGCAGCTGGAAAGACATAATAAGTACAGTGCTCTCCGTATTATTATCGACCCTGAGCATTGTCTGTTTCGTCACCAGATTGGAAAAAACCTATGATGATATCATTCTTCATTTTGTCCGGTTAGGAAACATTCAAATGGAGCACTCAGATGCAACTGGTCTATTGTAAAACCAAGAAACAAAATCCAGTATAACCTATTTTACTTCGACTTTGGGAAAAATCCGAGAATACACTTCAGCGATGTATAACAGTATCAGCACTCACCACATCAGTACCGAAGATCTGTCACTTGATCTTCAACGAGCAATGGCAGAACAATAACAACGCGAAGATCCAAAGCAGGTTCAGGTCCTGAGAAGTCATCTTCTGAGCCTTGCTTAGCAATCTCATCGGAGATCTCCTTTCCTGGAACCCAGACAAGAGTTCAAAGAGTTCTTGCGTTCTCGAACTATTTTGGGTTCCAGGGTTGACAAAGGCCTTAAGCTTAGCCTGACTGTCGCTACAAATGCAGATACTCCGACCCCGCCACATATTCTTAACAATATAATCGGCAGCCATTAGCATAGCATAGATCTCCGCTTGAAAAACAGAGACATCCTTGCCTAACGAGTAGTAAAGTTTAGTGTTGTCGGTCTTCACGAAGACACCGGCACCGGACCCTTGACTAGTTTTATAGCCATCCATTAAGATTCGACTACAATCCAGTCCAGACTCAGGCCGATGACAGTTCAGAACGCAAGGAAAGTCGACTCTAAATTTGCACAGCAGCAGAAGTTCTGGTGTCATTGCATCCATTTCCATGGAATCCGGGTCGATAGTGCCATCCAATCCAGGGCGGATGATATCGAAATCCACCCCGTCTAGAAGTAGAGACAGGACGCCATCTTGCGGGCAATCTCTGTTAACACTTGAATTGTCCAAGCTTGGTTACTGAGAGAAAGTTTGGTACAATTAGACAATCTTACGGTCTTTCAGATCGCTCGGCACAGAGTACCGGGGTAGTTGCTCATGCAGCCAGCACTCATATCACCAATGGATCCATTGTGAACCCCTATCGTGGATAACCTGAAACGAAGACAAAAGTTTATCCAAATCGATATTGTTATAAATATTCATTCAGTTTGCCGGTTTATTTAGTTCTGCACAGGCTTCGGAAATGAGATGTGCTCTCTTCTGCATCCGTGTCGCCACAGTCTCGGTAGAGCTAGTCTCATTCTTCTTCGGTGGGCCGCCAGGAGGTTGGACGATAAGCGATAAGTATTGAATACATTGGAGAATGGAGGAGAAGATACAACCGCAAACTCTATGAGCTGTACCAAAATGTGGATGTAGTCCAAAAAGCCGAAACAGTCGACTACATTTGCTCGGCCACATCGAGGGAATGTACAATAATGCTCCAGCAAAGAGGATCTTCGAATGACAGCCCCCAGGTTCTAGACGACAAGGAAGACTGAACCTCCGTTTGAAGGATCCAGCTATCGCGGATGCCAGAGCGCTTGGTCTAGACAACTGGAAGCAGCGTGCCCGGGATCGAAGAGAGTGGAAGGCTGCCGTGTCTCAGGCAGAGACTATTCACGGGTCAGGAGCCTACAAAAACTAATTAAAGCCTACATAGCCTAAACAAATTCTCAATTTGAGTGGGTAGCCTTACTAATGGATAGTAGTTCTTAAAACTCCTACACTACTCCCAAATATATTTTTTTATGTAAATCAAGCTCCATTGAGCTGTATTCGTTTTGTTCAGTGCATATCAGGTATGTGTTTCGTAATAAATTTCAAAAAGTAGACAAAATGTAGTACGATGTCACATGGTTGTGGCTGTTTTACAAGCACTGAGGATGCTATCCAGTCTGCAGGGACACCATAAAACACCTTTACATCCACTAAAACCAGATGACCGAACCAACGCTAAATGCACACACACATATGTATGTACTCGTACTTCCAGATTGCCATAGCAAGGAATACTCACTCATTCAGTCACTCAGTGGCTCACTCGTGTATCAATTAATCAAAATTGCCTCAGTGTGTGCGCAGCAGAGAAAAGAAACACCCAACTGAAAATGTCATTAATTTAAGTGTCCAATTAATTAATATCACATTTAACGGCCGCCAAGCTGAGAAAAGCCATTAAGATAGTTATACGCTGGCTTTTCGTTTCAAAGATTTCCCATTCTCAGTTCCCCATCCCCAATCCCTATAGTAGGCCACGAACAACTCCTCCTTTCACACAGCAAACCATCGTCGTCATCGTTGGTCCTCCTAACCACCAAGCACCAGCAACTCATTCATCTTTCTCGGTTTTAAGTTTTCTTCTTTTAATTTTTCTTCGTTGGGATTTTTCCCCCCATCTACCTACTTGGTTCTGGGAGAAACGCTCTGTTCGGCCGGAGAGGGAATTATTTGTCATGATCAAGTTTCCCTTCGAAAGGACACAATAATTGTTGTTTATTGTGTGTCAGGAAATTGGTAAATACCATCGCCTCTAAAATACCCACCACGTTGATCATTTTCTCCTGCGCTACTCCTCTTCGCGTCCTCTCGGCCAGCTGTGTCGTTCGTCGTCCTTCGGAGAGCACTTATTGATTTATTGCCAAAGTATTTGTGAGATGACAGATATAATTTTTTATTTTCTTCTTTTCCCCGTTTTGTTTCTTTCAAGGATGCGGTGAGTAGGTAATTTTCTCCACCCTGTGAGTCCGGCCCAATGACACACAACAAGAGCCATCTATCGTGTGCGAGCTCGCGAAATTAGCTCCCTTCTCTGCATATCGAGAGGTGAACTTTTTGATTTATATTCAGATCAGGAGTCCAGCTCATAAATCTAACGGCGAATTAAAGTTTTCCCCTCACACACTCACACAGATAGCCGGGGAAAATGAAGGGAAACTTTCATACAAAAAACAGTCGAAGGATCCTAAGAACGATATCCCTTCAACTGAACGGGAATAAAGCGAAAAAATAGAACACGAAAGAAACTTCCAACGAAGGACGAAAAATTAAGGTCGAACCGGTTGCTATCCTCCTTGCTACCCATGACCAAAGTTCAAAATTTACCAAGCGGTGGAGGTGGATGAAGATTGCTGGTCGGTTGTAGGATGGACAGGAAATAAAAAATTAAAAGTGACTTCCTAGAGAGGATGCACACAGCACTTTGGTTTGGGGGGTCATACACATGTGAGACACTAAAGGTAGATCCCGATCCTTTTCCTTTTATTTATTTTTTTTGTGATTGCTGCATGCTGCGGCTAGTCGGTGGTCGAAACAATACCCCCATGAGTGTATGAGTGTTTGTGTGCGGCCATGTGTCAGGCAGGGATCTATGGAGTATTTAGCTGTAAGGCTAAACTTAAAAGGGTTACTGCGAAGTGGTGGTGTAGGGCTTTGGTGTGCAGCGCGATAGTGTGGCAGAGTGAAGAATTATGAAGGAGCTAAGTCGGAGCTCGCTCGATTTTACGGAGGTAAATTGTTATCAAATAATTGCTGGCAAACGAAATTATACAATTAAGAGGGTAACACACTCACGGCAAAGGGTTAATGTGGGAGTGAGGAATGTTCGGATGTGTTATCTTTATGGTCGTGTGGGATACGAGTAAAATATTTGTCTTCTATGTACTCTAGGGTTAATCGTTTAGCGCTTTCATGGTCGGGTTCTTGTTTTCTTTGCCGGGTTCAAGCGGTGGGTGGATACAGTTTTTGATATTTTACAGGAAATTTATTAATACACATTTTTTTGTTGCAAAAGCGATTTCGTATTTAGCGGAAGGGTGTACTTTTAATGAAGTCTTATTCGTCGTGAACACGTGCAATATGTTGGAGACGCCATGATAACGAGAGAATAAAAATATTTAAAGAAAATTAAAGCCCGTAATCATAACAAAACATAATTTATTAACAGATAGATCGGTTTATTGTCGAAAGGATTTGGGAAGGTAATTATAAAAGTACATAAGCTTTTGGTTTGAGATGCGATTTGGCCAGAAAATTCTAAGAATGATAATGATCTATTCACGAAAGTTTTGAAAGTTGTCGCTTTCTCAAGCTCTACTAAACAGCGGCAAAATGGTCACTTCACCTTTGGTACTGCCTGTCGGTCTTTCATGCACATTTTGGAGGAATTGCTTCGAATGGATACAAGATGAAAGTAAAAGTGAGGTATCCTTAAACGTTTTATGACTTGCACTCTGCCATACGAGACTATTTAGCTTATCTTAAAGACTGAAAGACCGAAGACAATATTAAGACAATGAAGATCTAAACTTAATACTTTGTTGCTAACAACCTTTGTTAGCTGTCCGCAGGTCACTACCTGCTGTGGTCACTAGTCCTCGACAATATTCTAGTCGATCTACAGAGATCAGGCTACATCGCCATTGGTTATGCGAATTACTTGTCGATTTTATTTTATTCTACAGCACTACCATTTCTAGTTTCATGCAAGGTGCTATACTACACGTGTTAAAATGGTACAGCAGAGACGGACTATCCATCAATCCTTGCGAAACCGTTCGAATGCCTTTTGAAAAAAGAGGACTACAAATCTTCATTAGGAAGACGGACGCTAGATGCACTATTAAATTGCAGCTGGAATACAAGTACAAACCAGGTGACCATGTGGGACACCCTAAAATTCTTGACTAAATTCCCGAAAAGGACATGTTTTGCACTATCCTCGACATTAGGGGCACACTGTTTCGATAGGGTATTCGGGGTAGAAATATTGAAGAGTGAAAACTGATCTTATGGTGTTATGGCACTGGATCCTAGAGGTCTGGTCTTGTTCATAGACGGATCGAAGATGGACATTGGAGTTTGAGCTGGTGTCTTTGGATCCACCAAAGTCTATGCCATTAACATCTGCGCTAGGACAAACCTTAGTAAAGGTATTAGGTATTATTTTCAGATAGCCAGGCAGCACTGAAAGCGCTGTCGTCCAATTTAATTCACTCTATATCAGTTAAATGCTGCTACGATGCACTATAATCTCTTGTCAGACATAACAGGCTGAAACTCGCTTGAGTGCCTGGTCATCAAGGAATTGGAGGCAACGAATCTGCAGACGAACTAGCTAGGGATGGCTCAGATTCTCAGTTCACAGGACCTGAACCCTACTGTTGTGTCAACTGTACAGCCGCCGCAGAGCAGATTAAAGATTGGTAACACAAACTTCGTCTGGCCAACTGAGACGATATCTCGAGACTGAGACAATCCAAACAATTAATCAGGCCTTATTCCTACAAGGAAATCCTCAATCTAGACAAGGATGGTATTAGGAAGCTTGTAAGTTTTCCCACAGGTTACTGTGGCCTGCGGTAACACCTTAACAAGCTCAATCTGTGCCCAGAAACGGAATGTAGGGTCTGACGAATCAATCTTTTACAACCTTTCACAAAATCCAGCCGTTTCATCTTGTTGATACTACCTACAGATGTAAGGTTTTTTTTTCTTCAGTATTTAAAGGATCGCCTTTGACTTGCGTAACGATTTCATGTTCTGGTCGGGGAGTAATTTTGCTAGGACACCCATTACCAACTTTAATTTAAGAAAATCTACAGAACGAATGGCATTGACCCGAATATATGTTCCATAACAATGTATTGCTACAATTATTTGTCAACCAATCTCAAAAACCTTCTGATGCCTATTAAATTCGGTTTATCCGATAAATATTACACACGATTGTGCTAAATGAAGCTTTGTGTGCTAAGATGAGCCGGAATAACTCTTTATTCTTGAAAATCACAATTCACGACTGCTCTTAGCGATTTTATTTGGATAGACTGTAGAGTATTTCTATTGCTTTATTTGGCATAACTACAACTTCAACCAACCCTACAGGTTAATGCACTTATCCTTTGCCAGAATAATCGTATGTATAGCCAGCCATCCTCTTGAGGTACATATATCTCTAGTGTAGAGTAAGAACAACTCTGGACCAAGAACACTTCCTTGCGGAACTCTTGCAGCAGTTTTGTTAAATTCTGATTATGTGCACGCAAGAGTCTGTCTGCAAGGTAGGATTTCGTGATCTTTGGTGAAAATCTTTCGTGACTGAACTGGAAATTCGTTGTTGTTGGGAGCCTCAGTATTCGGTTAAAGAAATATTGTATCATTGCAAGCTTTTCTAAATATTGCTATAAATCCATTAGTTGTTGAACTTACTATAAGTTCAATTCGATTGGTATCTCACACTGTCCTTTCTCAAACAACTATGTATAATCCAATCTCCTATTTGAAATTATATGTATGTTAAAGTTTTTTAAAGTTTAAAACGGTCTTCACACACGAACATGACAGCTCTACTTCGTATACGTGTGAATGTCTGTCTTAAAAAAAAAACACCTTTGACACCACAATTATGTATGTGCATACATTCTTACAAATGAACTTTACACATATGTATGTATGAAATTAATCATCTTCCGTCAATGTGTCATCAAAAATAAAACACCCAATTAAATTTGCCAGTTTAATTCAGTTTGTTTCCCTTGCATCCTTAACAAGGAAACAATAAGACAATGCAATCACCCCATTCTCAGAGCTAGTTTATTGCTGCGCACGCCATAAAACTTAAGCACCATCAAATTTCAAGTTCAGAAAATCTATAAAATCTCGCACAACCCAGCCGGAGATATTCCGCAACTCAAAATGCGAGTTACCTTCAATTTCACTCTTACCCCTCCGAGCGATAAGAATTACGACTCACTCAATGTCCACTCATAAATCTTTTCTAAATTGTAAACGCCCATAAACAAACTCTCCTAGCGTTTTTTTTTTTCTTGTTTTCTCCCAGAAGACAGCCGCTCACCACTACAAACAGAGCCCAACCACGTGACAATTTGCTCAGACACATCGCATACTTTCTCAGTTTATTTACTTGAATTCTCTCCTCCACAGGGGATGAGATTCGCACTTGAGGCGGAGACTTACTACCCACACGCAAGGCAGTACATCTCGCTCGCACTCACGGGCGGCATCCAACCACCCAGTCGACACATGGCACGCGAGTCATAAAGCATTGGTTGTGGCGGCCATAAACCATCGTGCGAAGAGGTTGGTCTTAATCGGCAGCCATGTGCGCAAGTGGGAAGGATAGCAGCCATAAAGCATTTCAGCTCAGCTAGTGGCCTGTGATTTATATGAGCATTCAGCAGGTAGCTGGCTGGGAGAGGAACAGCCCGTGAATGTATGTGAGAGAGTGTATGAATGACTTTCTGAATGGCGATGCGTGGCAAAGTATTTCCCCGTCTTGGATGTTGGGCAACCCCTGAGAGAGCTGAACTAACAGCAGCACCAGCTGATGTATTGTCGGCCATAAAGCATTTGAAGAGGATGTTTCTGCCATCACACAGATGATAATGATGATGACGACCGAATTCGGTGAAAGTAAATGTGTTTTATCTCTTTTCTTCTTGAGTGTTGTTTTTGTTAGGCCGTTCGGGGTGCGTGAGTGTTGCCGATGGTGATGTGGAATTCGGAGTTTTATGTTTTGACTGCGACGGCGATTAAAAATTGCTTTTGCTTTTGCGACGGAAAAAAGTGTATATTTCAGAAATATGTGTAGGAAATTTTAAGTGAACAATTTATTTGCAAATGTATACAGACATGGAAAATTTAAAAACAAGTGAAGTTTTACCAGCGTTCTCTAGCTAAATACCTACAATTCCTTACATTCAATGTTGTTATCGGTTAATTGCAAATGTTGGTAAGGTGTTGGTACAACAGAACCTATGCCTAGAAGATTTGTCACAGCCTTTGTCACTACCTATGAATCTAGAATAATTAGCACTGTCAATAAATGTATTTAACACTTTGGAATATCCAACCAGAACCAGTCGGGTTTCAAAATTTTGTTCTTTTTTCTCATAAATGTCAATTAAAATCTTATCTCCCATTTATTAAAATGCCTCTAAAACGACGGAGGGCTCTAGATCTGTGATTCGACAAGGCAGCTTTGAAATTTAAGTTTTGTATGGAAATGTATACCTACTCTTAATGGAATCCGTCGGGAATGTGCCTTAGACGAAGAAATACATGGATATTGTGAAGCTCTTGCTCGAATTCTAAGAAAGTAGAAAGTAGGAGCAGTACTGGATCGACTTCCAAATAAACAACGGACGCTTGGAAGAGCTAAGAAAAACAAATCCGCAACATGACTACTTTGTGAAAAAGTATTTTAGTCAGTTTGAAGAAAGGTATCTGGACATTAAAGCTACTTTTAAGGCAAAACTGGATCTTATAAGAAGGAAAACGCAACCATCATCGATGCCATTACCTACAGATTCAGACGTTCAACCATCAAGAAGCACAAATATGGAGAAATTGAGGAAGTCAGCTGACAACATAAAGTGCACAGCAAGATTAAAAAAACTGAACCTCATCAAGGACAACTGTGAAGTCTATACTACAGGATTTATGTCATAAGTACTTAGAAATTATGTATCGATACCGGTCACCATTATTATCTATGGTTTCGCCAGTCAAAAGTCCTCACTCAAGAGGGTGGTAGATGCATAAGTTTTGCAAAATTCTTTCTAGTTTTCTGTCAGCTAAAGTTTGGTTAACAAAACCACTAATATCAAAATATATTCATTGTTGATGTAACTAATTTTTTCAAAAATTACACTAGCCTATAATCGGGAAATGTAAGATATATTCTTATTCAATTCGTAGTTAAAAATTTTGCGCCGCTACTGATGATTTTTTATAGTTCTGTTCGAATCACTACTCGAAAATTGATTTCTCTTGTCTTCTCCACAAGCTGCTATTGTGTTTTGTTAAGAGGTGCGATGTAACCTATTTACAATCGTGTTCAAGGTTCTAGGTAGCTTGTAAATGCTTTCATTACCAGCCAACTTGGGAAAAGGTTTGTACCAATCTCAGTTATCTGCAGCGATATTGCAACACCCTTAAATGTTTACCACTTACGAATTCTAGGAACAGGAACACAAAATAAAATACTACTTGACATTTTCTTACATTAGTAGGTAGGATTACACTGTCGACATGATCACAAGTACAATTCCCCTTTCATAAATACCTTTATTCCCCACAGAATAAGGAGTAGGTATCAAAACAAGGAAAATCGTTTGGTATGATTCAAACTTCAAAGAGTCTGTCAGGTTAAGGGAGTTAAGTTTTCAGTTCTATAAGCCCTACTCTTGTAATAAACAAGCCAGAAATACTTTGCAGTGCCCCAATTTATTTCGACCACAATCTGTTGGTTTCTTTTTATTTATTTTGACACTGACAGCTCTTATGCGCTCAAACCATTGACAAAAAACTTCTGCACCAACTGCAGTTGGTGTACGTAATTTTGTGATGAAATAACCGAACATATTGCTGTGTACGTTCTGTGCGCTCAACGGAGCAAATTGCAGCAGTTGCCAAAAATCTGCGCCTAAACCCAAGAACCTCAACGCACCAAAGTCTCAGCAAGTGAACATCAAGACGTTGGACTTTTTTGTGGAATGTTATTAAATATCGGAACAATTCAGAGACGATTCGTGAAATAGGAGCCAAAACCATCAAAAATGTATTGAAATCGGTTGTCATTTGTATGGTATAATATTCCATAATTAATCAGAACCTTTACTCTTTTCAATAAAGCAACAGTTGTTGAAAATATTAAAGAGTGTTTTTTTTATAGCCTTTTTAAGAAGAAACCGACAGATGGCCGACATTTTAGTCGTCTGTCAAAAATAAAAAAATAAAAATCATCATCTTTCATCGATCTGTCGAGACAAGTCCAATCTGCTTACAATCCACTTTGATGCAAGTTGTACAGTCTGAGATGTGCTTTGTCTCCTCCTGTACTTAAGGTGACCATGCTGATCAATCTATTTGACAAATAAATTTTCGACTTACGTTAAGACTAATAGGATGTAGAAGAATACCGAAGTCAATAGACTGACACAAATACCGTAGAAATATTTCCTATATCTCTTCTTTATATCGATTTTTAATAAACAATGCAGCCAGTTGCATTCCGCCCCTTTAAAAGTTCTTTTGGAAAGCCTGCTGAAATAAAACTTATCTTTCGACTTACTGTCGACTATAGAGATTTCTTCCTCAATCGTAAACACCAATATGGAGTGCTGTACCACGTTCTGTTATGCCCACTCAATATATGCATAAGCATTCAAAACCATGCACATCACCATATCGCATTTTCTTCTGCTAAATACTGGATGTCTATCGTAAAACCCTGCGTGTTACCAAACACTTTTCTTTAAGTGTACATACATATATGTTACATGCCGAATCCGAAATTGTATCGTTCTACAGCTCGTGCCATCCTGTACCCATATGTCATCAAGCCCCATATAAGTATGATTCAATCAGAAAATGTCAGAAGCGTTTTTTTTTATAAAACCTTTAAAGTTAGCCAACACTGTGACCAATAAGATTGACTGTGACAAGGGTATAATCAACCGAAAAGACTCCTTCGTAAAGAAAGTAAGTATGTCTTTTATTTCTGAATTCCACAAACATAATTCTTTACAGAAGGGACGATGGATTGAACCGTATATATGTATAGTGCCGAACATTTATAGAAAAGATTTCTTATTATTCCAGACAAAATTGGCACTCTGTCCTTAACAACAGATTTAGCTCGTTATGGTGGTATTTCGCCTTGATTAATCCTTTGCATTTCTCGAATGGTCTAAGGTATTTGTAATCTTAGTCAAGAACACAGAATCTAGCCAGTTTATCTACTGGTGACTGACGAACAGGCACTTGGCCAAATTTTAACTTATTGTGTCTTATAAGGCATTGAACTCTAAGTTTCCGTTCGACTATCGAAAAAGAGAGTACTTCCAATGTTTATCCTTGGGTATATCTCAATGTTTTTGAACATTTTGTGTTGACGACAAATGAAACTCCAGATTTAATTCTGGCATATTCCGGTGTCATTAAAACAGTCCAAGTATCCTATATAATTCTTTCACATCAGTACTCTCTCACTATAATATTGAGTTAATTATTTTCAGGTCCCTCACACAATTATTTTATTCATACTTGTGTTCTAGCCGTGTTACTTATCAGGATTTGTAAGGATGAAAGCCCCATGATAGGGCTTAGTACTGATGTAGAATAGAATGTAGCAAGTAGCTATGTATGTACATTGCCTAATAGTTATACTAAGGTTATGCTAATTTTTGACAATTGACTAAATCTTTTATACTTTTGATAATCGTCAAATTCTAGATGGCTAAGGTTCACAGAAGTGGTGAGGACACTGATACTTCTCAAAAAAAAAAAAGAATTATATCTACCATTGGTTGACTTTGTTCTCAAGTCAAAGCTGGTATTATGGAATACTTCCTTAATATCTTTCTCATCTTTTTTCACATCTTCCCAGATTGATAAGATGTAATGCCAGTTGAAGATTGCTCTGATGTGTACTAAACATTGCGAGCACTTCTTGTATTACAAAAACAAATACAAATATTCACAAACATTCACGTTGTGCATGTTAAATTCTTCACACGAATGAAAGGGGCATACTGTTTAATGCCGTGTCCATAGTGTTTTTGTTTTGAGATACTTTCATGACAGTTTTACTCTCCGACGTTTGTCAGACGACCATTTCTTGTATTAGGACTAGAAATATAATCGCTTCTACCAAGGGTATCACAGGATTCAAATTGGGGCTAAAAATTCTGCTAGAATCGATTAGGTTTCCTTACTTACTTACTTAGGTTGCGCTACAGTTC
Source organism: Xylota sylvarum (assembly GCA_905220385.1). NCBI lineage: Eukaryota > Metazoa > Arthropoda > Insecta > Diptera > Syrphidae > Xylota > Xylota sylvarum. The sequence goes on from LR999958.1 coordinate 46,732,954, forward strand.
GGGGTGAACCGGAGCCGCCACGACAAACCTCTCCAGTAAGCCCGGTCCTTAGTTTGTTGAGGTTCCCTTCCAGTTGTACGCGCCACCTAAGGCCAGGTCTTCTTTAATTTTCACAAATAAACGAGGCACCTGGAGCGAGATCTTAAGTTAAACATAGGGTTCGTCGTGTATCAATTTCCTATAGAACTTTTGAGAGTTTTTTGTCTACTTAAACCAACAACTTTCCATTTATGTAAAAGTGCCCTCATGACTAAAGACGATTTTCGTCATATCATTTTCTTAAATTATCTCTCGCCTCTCCAATTGATGAACTGTCGATGCATGAAATAGTCTGCTGGCAAAATTGTAAAAAAATGCATTCTTTTGGGAATGCATTCACAGAATTCATAAAACAGAATTCAAGTTTTTGATTAGAACAAGCACGTAAAAAAAAGACTGCGATTTAAAAAAACTTTAATTCACCATTCTTTTGAAGTCAGTGATTAATACATTCAATTTTTAGCAATTGAATTGAAATCATGTTGGAATTCAATTGAATTTAATAGATAGTAGTGAATTCACATATGTATTTCGTTGAAGTCATTAGTGAATTCACTTGAAATCAGTTGAAGTCAATGATTTCAATTCAGTGAATGCTAATAATTGAATGCATTAATCACTGACTTCAAAAGAATAGGGAATTACGTTTTATAAACCCCAAATAAAAAATAAAAAAAAACTTCAAATCATTTCTAAATGAATTCAATAGATTTAACCTCCCAAAAGGTTTAATTTTTTTTACAGCTCTGTCTGCTGGCTTGAAATCCAGCATCAATTGAATTTTGTAAGCATTGCAAAATTTGTTGCAATCATTTTCCAAACGTATATTGTATGTTCCAGGACCCAATATTTGCAGTTTACTGGACGAAATTTTCGTCAAAAAATCGGGCTTACTTTACATAGTCTCTCCGTATAAGGTTTACACTATTCGTAATGCGTTGTTCGTTGCTACTCAATGAACCTGTGGATGTCATTTGGTTGACATCATGTTTTATTAATGTACTTTAAATGTTAATGCAACAATATTGACACACCAGGCACTTATTTAACTTTGAAGATTTATTGGCCCTGTGGGAAAACCTTTATCTGGTGAGTATTCCTCAAAATGCCTGTCAAACATATGTAATATGATATTCTCATTACCCAACTTCTTTACAAATATCACACTGCTGACTAACAATAAGCAGATTTTTATAAACAAAAAAAATTGTTACTCATAATTTCCATAAATATACACGATGCACCACCTTTGTTCGCTCATAAAACAGTGTATCATCCTTCCAATTAAGAGATAATTTCCTCCCAACAAAAAGAAAACATACAATCTGTCAAAACAGATTGCGCCGATTGCAATCCTACAAGATTCGACTAAAATCTCATAAATAACTTAATCATGCATAAGACGAAAAAATTAAAAAAAAAAAAAAAACGAATCGAACATCGCAATCGAAGAAGAAACTATTTTTAATTAAACAGTTTGGTGTACTGCAGGGCAGACAAACATGTTTATAAACATTCGCCGCATACATTCGATGAATGTTTACAATGAACTTTAGCCGAGTAGGTGCCACAATGTTTATCTAACTCTTAGCGCCAGAAGGTGGTCCATCGCAAACGGTGAATAAATTAAACTTTTATTGAAATCCAAATAAACAAGGAAATTCGAAAATTTTATAATTTGTTTATTTATCAACTTACACTCTAATCCGCCTCTTTCCGCTCGCCATCCGTGGCCGTGAGGAGGGCGCATTTGGTGTTGCACACCAAATATGCTGATACTGACACGGTGGGTGTTAGGTTTTGCCAGCTGGCAGGTGCTCTACCATCTCTACCATTTGAAGCGCATATAACGAGAACAATATTGTGAGGAAAATACGCGCAAAAAAAAAAGAGAAGTGGAGAATAATTGGAATTTGATTGCGCCTAGAGTGAGTAAATGGATATTCACATGGGTGGGCTATCCCATAAAATACTTCCCACAGGTGCGTGTGTGATGATCCGTACGGTGTGGTGACGTTGGGTCAGGTTAGGAAATATAGAAAGAAATATTTTATACATATTTTTTCTTTATTTTAATTAGATGGTAAGTAGTACCTACAGTGTAATTTGGTGACCTTGTGAACGAACAGGTTAGTTTTGTTTTTTAAGTAGGTAGACCACTAATGACGATATTCACAGAAAAAAATACCTACCGGCGGCGGTGTGACGAATTATTCACAAAAAGTGGGTTTTTTTCCAAAATTCTGAATTAGAAAGGCATGTCATTGACATTACTCATAATCGTTCGTTAGTTTTTGTTTTCGGGAATACTGATGTAGAATAGGTTTTGGGTTACAACCTAAGTAGTAACTATGCCCTCAAGGAGTCTAGAAGAATATGATACTCGTGCTAGAGTGAACTAAGACTTCCCATACCAGTGAAGAATTTGCAGGTTCAGTCTTCTTGTATAAACAATTCTGTCAGGTGCTTCTTAGGTAGGTAGGTGGGTAGGTAGGTAATGTAGGATTATGAATAGAGAACTGTAATGGTGACAAATCTAAACCTAAACCATTTCTTCAACGCATTTCATATCCCTACCAAATTTTGATATACATACATATGTATGTATCACTAATTTGGTTCGTAGATCCCATTTCCCCTAGGTTATCAAAGAAATATGTCCCAAGGTGTTTTAATCTACTCCGGGCTATGCCAGGAAAATACCCGCAAACACTGACCGATGTCCTGCAGTCTGCTCTCAATAAACTGACAAACTGGACTGAAAGTTGTGGCGTTTCCGTTAATCCAACAAAGACGGAGCTGGTCCTATTCACAAGAAAACATAAACTACCTTACTTTAATCTCCCAAAGTTATGAGGCACCCCCTCATCCTCTCAAACAAGGCCACCTACCTAGGCCTAACATAGAGAAAACATAGTCGTACATGCCAGGAAATCCCTATACATATGCAAAAAAGCAGTAAGCTCCACTTGGGACCTGCAACCAAACATTATGCACTGGCTATACACTACGCTAATAAAACCGATCATCATGTATGGAGTAATTGGTCTGGTCGCACGCCCTGGAGAAGAATTCCAACCTAATTATTTTAGAAAAGATCCAACGAGTTGCAATGTCTTAATATTACTGGGGCACTGAGAACCTCTCCCACTGCAGCGCTTCGACATTGTCAGCAAACAACTGGCTGCCGCTCAGCAAAAAGACTGAGAAGCTCTAAACAATGGAAGGAGGAACACATTGGACATGCTATAATATTACTGATGCATCGTCATCTTTCGCAGGTCACAGACCACCTGCCCATTGAATACAACTTCAACATGGGCTACAGTTTCTCAATACCAGACAGAACTGAATGGACGCAACGGGATGTCCTCTATCACGAATCGCTGTCAATTTTCACGGATGGATCCAAAATCGAGAACGGAGTCGATGCTGTATGTCACCCTCTCCTTTAACCTTCCAAACTATTGCAGCGTTTTTCAAGCCGAAGTCACTGCCATTCGTCAAGCAGCTGACTAGCTGGCGGTTAATGCAGTATCACCATCGGATATTGTTATATACATCGACAGTCAGGCAGCTGTAAAATACCTTGCATCCACCACAACGAGATCTAAAGCAGAAAGCGTATGTCATAACGACGGTACAACCTCACCCTTTTGTGGGTATCAGGTCACTGCGACATAACAGGGAACTGTTAGGATTACGAACTAGCTAGACGAAGCTCCTCTGGTCTTAATAGCATAAACGTCAAAGAAATCAAGGGGCTTACGTCTTATGTTACATACCTTATGAATACCTTGGATGAAGAAGAAGATGATCTAAACGATCTCAACAACGCCTCCGCGGCTAAGATTAGCCCCTTCATACAAAGAAGTGAATGATTTCCAGAGTAAGAGGGTGATCCACCCACCTTACACATCGGCAGCACAATGGACCTCTTCTGGTCTAAGTGCATTTTCCCATCGAGCGTCGGTTTTAACCAACCAACCAACCATGGCTTGGGATTCACATAGTAGGTGTGTAGTATCTTTTGAGATGTATAGAACCCATGATAATCCTGATAGCGTGCTTCCTTAGAAGACAATGACCTAAGAGAATTGCTATCGCTATTCTTAACCGATACTAAATTTTAGTATATCCCCAGATTTTTTCCGATCTAATATTGGCCACAAGGCCCCAGAAACCCTATGCCGTCCTAAGTTGGACCATATTAGAAATTAGATGTAAGAAACCGGTCAGTGCAAATTGCTTATAGTAAAGCCTCGTTTCAATTATCTCCACTACCTCATGTATTGCTGTTTGCACTAATGTACCCTTAAGATAAGAATGCTGAACTATGCATTAGTTGCCTTTGCAACACTTACATCTAATGTGGATATCCAGAAGAATTTCAAGTATCTTGAGAAGGAATTACGAAAAACTTATTGATCTATAATCTTATGCCTGTCGAAATACAGGACACAAAACAATTAGGATCAAACAGAAAGAAAACTAACAAGCGCATTGTAATGAAATATCCTTTCACCATATTTCACTACAAATGCTACTTCCTTTTGCAGGATACTTAACGAATCACCGTCGGCAATTGTCGACACGCAGCCAATACAAAATCCGCCATAACTAAGCTAAACCAAAGTCAACTTACTTCTTCCATTTTTTTTTGTTTTTTCTTTTTAAAGTGCAAAAACAAATTTGCATGTCGACACGCCATATATACCTAGTATCGCGCAGAGCAACAATTACACCCTAAGGCCAACCCGCCATCCAGTAACGAACAAACAAACAAACAAACACACACAGACAATAGTAGTTGGGTTATAATAGCAATAATGGTGATTATAACAATCATTGCCGGGCTAACACCTAATCACAAAAGTTTGTCAATGCACTCATTACCGGCGGAGGATACTCTACACGGCTGCCACTTTCATCGGAAGTATCCGTGTTGCCACGGAGTCATTGAGTGCTGGAGGTTATCGGCGGTGTTCCAGAGTGTGAGGCGTTCCTGCTAAATGGCGAATATCGAGAAAACGACGCATTTAGTCAGGGATATACGAAGCGACGACGACGACAACGACAACGGGCGGCGGCGGTAACAACCACTTGTTGAGCATCCTGCGGCGGCGTTAGTGGTATGGTCACACAATTACGGATGTAATAAAGTAATTTGGTGTAATTGGACTAAGGAGCAACCCCTTTTGTTCAACTTTATTATTACGGTCGGAGTTTTCTTTTTCGTATGGAAGTGGGAACATTTTTGCATACCCATCGTTGTTTAAGTGTATGACAGCGTTCGTTGGTGTAATGAAGATTAGGTGAAAATGCAAAGGGCTTGAAGGAGTTTACTTTTGTTCTATTGTTTTGCTTTCTTAGATTCTATTGTGAAAGGAGTCTGGTGATGATGAAGAGGTACTATATACGTGGATGTACTATAGTAGGTACAAGTGAGAAATGCCAGTGTAATGAGTGTAATAAATGTCCTTGTTGGCACAAGAGATAACTCTTTCAATGATGAGGAAATGCTGGCAGGTGCATAAGGGTTCGTACTACAAACACATAGATATATAGGTGTATTTGACTCGCGTTTGAGCGTGTTATTTTCTTTACACAAATGGAAGGGGCCTACTGTGTAATGCAGTGTCTGAAGGGCAATTTTGGTAAAAAAAAAAGCTTTTCCATGACAGTTATACTCTCGGATGTTTGTCAGAAGCTCACGAGAGGTGGGCCCATGAAAGAAATTTTAAGTGCTGTCTACGGATCGAACCACGAACCCTTCACTGCGTTGTCCAACGCACTAACCATTTGAGTCACGGTTCCCACGTACTAAGTACCTAGTGGAAGACTGTCAATGGAAATTATCGATAATTTGGCAAACGATGATTGCAACAGAGAACAGAAGCACCGTCTATTTGGGTGCGGATTTGTTATAACCGGCAGACTTCGGCAGTCCTTGGCAGTCTTAAACTTTAAACTCGTTAGTGCACGCCTTATAACAATCCGCATCGAGGCTAAAATCGCCGCACACCCCCGCAGAGGAAAGAGAGAGATGCTATCAAAGAGTGTTTCTACGAGCTACTCCTAAGCATGACTATTTCCTATGTATAGGAAAGGAGGACATCTTTGGCAACATCATTGGAAAGCATAGCCTACACAACACCACGTCTGGAAACGGACTTAAGCTAATTGACTTTTTTGGGTCGGGACTTAATGTTAGTATAGCTAGCACATGGTTTCCTTACTTCAACATTCATAAGGAAACTGTTGGCGGTCACCAGATCATCAAACCGTCAACGAAATTGATCATGTTGCGATCGACTTAAGGCACTCCAGTATTCTAGATGTCCGAACATTCCGAACGGCCAACATAGACCCGGACTACTACCTAATTGCAGCTAAGGTACGTCTACAGATATCTCAAATGCAACAACAACGGAAAAAATACTGTGAATACCAGAATCTCTGCCGATCACGTATCCCTCAACCCCTCGAGAACTCCTATGCAGCCAGCATCAAGTATTGAAGACCAGTGGCATGCATCATTGCCAAAAAACCTTCAAAAACGCCGTAACTGATGTGTTGCACAGGAGGATGAGAGCGGCTCGTGAGCTCTATGAACGAGACGAGGTGGAAAAAAATCGGCTTCAACGGAGATAAAGAAAGAGCACGAGAAGCGCGCGATCGAGGAATTAGAGAGGTTCTCCAGGAACAATATTCGGAAGTTTCCCCAAAAGGTGAAAAGAATGTGTCAAGGCAACAAGACACGAATAGAATCCTGTAGAGGTGAACAAGGAAACCGTATAGTTGAGTCACAGTCGGTGCTGAGGATATAGAAAAACCACTTCTGCAGACTGTTAAACGGCGACGGCGCGCGACCCAAATTCCGGCGTCAGGCAGCATGAACAATTCAACCTGGACGAAAGAAAACCAAGACTTCCGTCCACCCGACCAGAATGAAGTGAGGATAGGAATATCTAAACTCAAGTCCAAAAAAGCTACTGGACCTGGATGGACTCCACCAGGGATGACTTGGGGGAGCGCATACACCAACTCATTTCCAAGATTTGCTCGGAGGAAAGTATATCTGATGAATGGAGAGCATGGTTTGCCCGATCCACAAGAAAGGAGACCAACTAAACTGCACCAACAGAAGCGGCAAAGATGGATTTAGTTGTGAATGAGGGCAAAACTAAGTATATGCTGTCAACGAGAAAGGACACCCAAAATCGAATCAATAATTAAGGGCTTTGTCTAACTCGGCTCCACTATAAGCTCTGACAGCAATATCACATCAGAAATCAAACGAAGAGTTACACTTTGCCAATCGCTATTTCTTTGGTCTAAGAACGCAATTGAGTAACAAGGCCTTGTCAAGAAACACTAAAGAGACTCTACATGACTCTACATGACTCTCATCATCCCAGTCCTTCTGTATGGGGCACAGGCATGGACGTTAACGAACACGGATGAAAATATCCATATTCGTTTTGAACGCAAAATTCTTCGGATGATTTTCATTCCCATTTGCGTTGACGGGATTTAGATGAGAAGATTTTACAGCTACGAGCTGTACAGCGACATCGACCTGGTAAGAAAAGTACGCATCAGTCGTCTAAGATGGTTAGGAGGAGTTTTCGATTCCAATTCGGACAGACAACGCAGTAGAGGAAGACCTCAACCAACTTGGAGTGCGCAATTGGTGACAGTTAGCCAAAGATTGCGCTAACCGGAAAGACTTGTTGGTTGAGGCCCATGACCACCCCGGACACTAAGTAAGTATGAATGGAAGGGGCCTACTTTTTAATGCCATGTTTGAGGGCAGTCACATTTCCTTGAATGATGCAAATCATTGCCAAAAACACTTCTGCAGTGGATGCTGTTTTAGATGTTGCTAGCGTTGTTAGCGTGGTAGATGTTGATGATACCTACTCAATGAATGGTCGAGGGGATCTTGTTGTTGATGCTGAGATGATTGTTGCTGCTGTCTCTAATGATGTTGTTGATAATCTTATTGCTGAAAATTGTCTGAATGCTGATGTTACTGTCGCTACTGCCTATGATCCTAATGGTAGACATGTAGAACCATTAAATAAAAATGCAATAGGCGTTCATGTCGCACTTCCGGATGGAACTAATTCCAGGGATAGTGATGCGATGCAGAATATTTCCAATAGAAAATTGAACGAGCGAGCTGATGTCATCTATGGTACTAATGATCATGTTGCTGATCTTCACGTAGTTTCTAAATTGAAGTGGTATCACGTATCGAATTTTTTTAGTTGGTAGGACCCAAAAAGTTTATCTAAACAATTACTGCTCGAGAATAATCTGGTGCAGTTCTGGAGTTCCTCAAGGAAGCCATTTAGGACTTTCTAAAGATACAGTATGACCTAAACAAACTATCCGATTGGTGCATCCATAACTGCTTAAGGCTGAACGTACAAAAATGCATGACTATCTCCCTTTCAAGATCGTATATGAAATACACCTATGACTACTGCCTTGAATTGACGTCTTTAAGAAGAGTGAATTAAGTTAAGAATCTGGGTGTCATTATTGACACGAAGCTAACTTTTGTTCCTCACATTGAGTGCATAATAGCTAAAGCTAACTCACTTGTTGGAATTCAAAAGATTTCTTTGATCCACATTAATATCTCTTTTCATCTCCTTAGTTAGATCGATTCTTGAGTACGCCGTTATTGTCTGGAATCCAATTTATCAGACTCATTCAGACCGCATAGAAAGTGTGCAGAGGCGTTTTACCAAATACATCTTTTGGAAAATGCGTTGGGACTTTGAGTCCTCTTACAGCGCACGGTGTCAGTTACTTGGTATTCTTACCCTTAACGGGAAGGAGATATGCCCATGATGTTATGTTTATAAGAGACATTCTGTGTTACCGGATAAACAGCCCCGTTCTTTTATCCCGGATACCCATTTATGCTCCTGAAAGGCGTCTTAGAAGTCGTAATGTTCTCTTCCTACATTTTGTTCGTTATCATTTTTCCCAACGATATCTACCTATGTACCTATCTACCTATACCTACATATGTATGTCTATGTATGTACCCTTTTCCCTGTTTAGAAGCTATTGATTCTCTAAAGCGAGTATATGACAGGATATTTTCTTTGTCAATGCACTGCTTTTCTCAGAACGAGATTAGACATGTCACAATGTCATTGGAGTGATTCAGTATAATCTCTTCATACTCCGATTACGAATGTATAGCTTTGGGTACGTAATTTCTTCAAGAATTTCCTTTATGTGTTTGGGATTCCATTCCGATTCCATTTCATTCTAAGGACAATTCAAGAAGTGTCCGAACATCTAGTAGATACCATCTTATATGCTTATACTATGTAGTATTCAAATGATTCGATAAATAACGAAATCAATTAACCCAACTTCATCCAATTCCCGTCGGAAAAAGAAAACTACGTCACTGACATTGAACTAGAATACAAAATTTAAGTTATGCTCGAATAATTGTCACACTCTTCGCCTCTCTCAATTGACGACAATTACCGCGGTCAATTACATATCGCAGCCTATTGACCCATCTACCATACATATTCTCGAAGCACACACTCCACTGCCAATTATGCTCACAGACACATCAATGCTGGCGCCAATACTAATGATGCAATATTACACAATAAATAAAAAAATAGAAAAAAAAAATTATCGAAATATTTGTATACGAATACATTCGGGGTACTGTAATGTATACATAGCGCCATTCGCTGCCACTGTTTGCATGAGGCAGCGGCAGCCTCTGAGCCCGGTCGCGCTTCCGCGCTAGCAAATTTATGGGAATTTTATTAAGTGACTGTTTTAACAAATTACAATGAGATAAAAATCAATTTGTCGTGCCATGCATTTTGCCAATATTCAACTCACAGCCACTGTGTGTTGGCGCGCACAACAAATATTCATATTATAATCGCCATGGTTATTCTTCCTACTGCCTGCCATGCCATATGCAACAATGAGGAGCAACAGCAGGGCAGCGAAGCCCCATCCTCGACACCACCTCCGCGCGCTGGCGGATAGTTTATAACTCGTACGAGCACCCTCGCCCTGAACCCCGGGTTTTAACGGGCTTACCTGTGTACGGTTCGGCTGCGCTACGCTATCACGTAAGACCATGGAAATACCAAAACGGGAGGCGAAATTCGAGCCACGAAATACGAAGCAGGAAAAAAATCCGAAATTGGAATCGATTTTGCATAAAATGATTGATGTACTTCGCAGTGATTGAAGAGCGCCACTTTTATTTATTCGCTGCGATGTGGTAAATTATTACTGCGGACCGGTGTGTGTGTGTAGTGTTGCGGGTCAAGACCGGACCGGACGGGGCGGCCGGCAAGCAGACAGATGGCGCAAATCAGAGTTGGTGCTCGATATTTTCATTTCGATTGCTAACTGCCTGGCAGGGCTGGATGGCGTCTATTAACCGAGTCGGAACGGTTAAAGGATTGATCGATAAACAATTGCTTGAGGGGTCGTTTTTCGGTGTTGTGACCAAAAGAACGATCGATGCGGAGAGAACACAACATTATTTATTGACTAAGCGGCTAAATAATGATTTTGACTCTCACATCTGACAATGAGTGTATGCCGCGCATTAAATATGAACCGCGCGGATGGTTGTCGAAATAACCTTCGTCATTTCGATGTACATACGATAGGGTATATGCAAAATTGATATCGATGAGCGGCACTCTCAATGATTTACGTCCAAACAAACGAAGAATGATTTCAGTTTAACAATTGGTTTTGGTTTACCCGGGGTTAGTTGGACAATGAGCTGAGTTATGTACTCTTTGACATTGGGTAATAATTTGCAAAATTTATTCCATCAGCGAACAAGTTCGTTTGTTAATTTAATTGCAAAGCTATATCATTACATTTCGAATGCGTTACGGCACTAGTTCTGTAACTTTGTAGTGTGACGACCTTTAGAAAAGCTGTCAATAAATATAGGATTTAGTAAAAAAATTTCAGAAAGCATATCCTGCAAAACCATGTTCTTACAAACATACTACAGCTCTGGTGCTAGTATCTATCCAAACAGAGACATTCGAAAACATTATTTATTATTAGAAATCCTAATGGAAAATCTACTAATGCAACTGTTGAGGAGATAGATTCTATAATTAGAAAATACCACTACAGCCATACTTTCTAGCCACATTCTTCCGCTTTTAACGGAGTGTGGACCTTGTGTACAAGAAAGTGTGGAAAGTGTTCATTCGTATATTTCGGTGAGTAGATAGTATCTACATATGTATCATAAGTCAAATCCTCTCATTCAAACCTTTTTTTTAGGTTCCTTGGTTCCTTGTTTGGGTCCTGTATTATTGGGCCACTAAGCTTACTGATGAATTAGTTGAACCATGATCTGTTCATTTACACCATAATCTGTTCTACGTACTTGCTTAAATGAAAGAATTAACATTCCACCTAAAACACCTAAACACTTTAACAAGACTCACATTGATATTGTTTGGATATCTAGTGGCTGTTCGAGTCACTAATCTGTTAGACCCCATGGACTCCAGACTTGTTTTTCCATTTAACACTGTCTACAGCACTTTTATAATGGATAAATGAAGAAGAAACCTTTGGTTACTGACCACTGACCAGATCAGAGTATATTGAAATATTTAATAAGCATTCCCAGAATATTTACTTACTTATTCACATAAGTCGCGGAACAGATCAATAGCCCTCGTCACCGCAGAACAAGTCCTGTAAGTCTGCGCAAAAATCAAGGACCAAAAGGTGCAGCAATCAATTGGCGCCACACATCTTCGCAGATACATAACACTTGCCTCAAGTAAGGAGTATTCCCCGACCAGTGGAAAAACAAAGACTGGTCCTCCTACCAAAAGGTAGTAAATTACCACAGGATCCCTCATAGTATAGGCCTCTGTTGGACACCATGGGGAAATACTGTAGCGTATCATAAGTGACAGATAGGAGAGTGCAATCGATGAGGCAGGAGGCCTTGCAGCTCACCAGTATTGTTTATGTAACACACGATCTACGATCGACGCTATCGACGGAGTCGTGAATACCGCGACAAAAGCTATAGAAGGAAGACGATGGAAGGGCGGGAGCAAACAATACTGCGCAATCATCACGCTGGATGTGAAGAATGCCTTCAACACCGCAAACTGGAGAAACATCCTGCGAGCAATTACCGCCAAGAGAGAACCAGAATACTTGCAGAAGATAATGATGGACTATTTTAGAAATAGAATACTGCTCTACGACACCGACGATGGAACGAGGCAGTATAACGTCACAGGCGGCGTTCCTCAAGGCTCCGTATTAGGTCCGCTACCTAATGTATGATACCGTCCTCAGACTTGAAACCCCGAGGTTTTCGAAAATAATTCGCTTCGCCGATGACATAGCCATTGCAGTAATAAAAAAACACCTCGAGGAGTTGGAGCATGACTGCAATTAAGCTGGGATGGTCCAGAACAGCAGAGGAAAATACTGGAGTAGTGCTCATCAGCAGTAGGCGAGTCATGGAGACTATAAGAGTAACCGTGGGTGATCACGTCTTAGCTTCCAAATCAAAGCTGAAGTACCTTGTCATTACCTTAGATGCTAGGCTTACTTATAAGCAGCACCTGCAACATGCAGCTGAAATGGCAGCAAAGGCAATGGCTGCTCTATCAAGGATAATGCCGAATATCGGGGGACCGAAACGAAAGAAAAGATTACTCTTAGAGTGGCCGCATCAATAATGCTCTACGGCTTCCAAATACGGCCTGATGCCATGAAAACAAACAGCCTACAGAATCAACGCGTTGAGAGTATGCAGCGCCTTTCGAACAACTTCTTACGACACGGCATGTGTAGTGACTGGCATGGTACCAATAGACCTTCTTGCTAAAGAAGCGCAACAGAAATACCGTGCCAGCAGGACAACGGCAACAGCAAAGATTCGAAATAATACTGAAGTACCACCAAGGACAAGTCTGGAAGAATGACAGGAGAGATGGTGGCAATCTGACAAACGCAGGTGGACGCAGAGATTGATACCTGGATTAATAGGAAGCATGGGGAGTTGAATTTCTACCTGACCCAGATGCTTACTGGCCATGGATGCTTCAGAGCCTACTTGCATATAACGTGCACGGAAGCAGTGGAGGATGCGGAATATATCATGTTCAACTGCACACGATATTACGTAGAACGGCACCTGCTTGTAAACCAATTGGGCGAGGATTTAACCCCAGATAACTTCACCAGACAGATGATGAGCAGGGAAGAGGCTTGGGACGCAGTTAGCGACACTGTGACTACAATTATGAAAGAGCAATGCGAATGCGATTCAGCCTTATTACCAACTTTCGGCATTTCTGCCAATTCATTAAACCCAAAGCAAAATCAGTTACACTTAAACTTCTTAACAAATCTTCGGCTGATCCTAAGACAATCGTTAACCTCTGCCTTTGCTCATAAAATTATTTATCTGAAGTTTAAGACCCTCAGTTCCAAAGCTTTATTTATTTCGTAGATTAGATCTTATTTAGCAGCCCATCCATCAGAGCTTAAATATCTGCCCAATTAAGGTCACTTACGGAGTTCCTCAAGGCAGCCATCTTGGACCAATGATCTTTTTTTGACAATAGATAAACGTGATCGTATATTAACAGCCTCTGTGTATGCAGATTACATGAACATTTTCAAACAAATTTTATGGTGTTGGCCGATGTCTAACAGGATTTCTTTAGCATATGGTCTAGAATATTCCATCGCTCCTCATCCCGCATACATATGTACATCACCTCTATGACATACGTTTATTTAGGACATTTCCCTAAAAGCCTTAGTGCCACGGCTCAGTAATTAGCGCGTTGGACTGCTTAGTGGGATCTTTAGATTTGATTCCTAGACAACACTAAGGTCTTATAAAAATTCAATAGAGACAGCAGGACCTGTTCAACGTGAAGAATATTACGACCAATTCGAATGTATTTTTATTAAAATGCCGATCGTCGTGCCTTTCCAATTCTTGCAAAATCCGTTGAGCCTCTTTCATCACAGTTAGCGTTCTTCAAAATGCAATTAAATACAGTCAATTGAACTGTTGATATCCGCATCTCGTCAAACTCTAACTAACTCTTCCCCAGGTCTTACAGGACTAGTTACTTTAAAAATAGCGACTAACAAAAGTTAATGCGAAATAACTTTTGCCCATCTACTTAGAGATTGAGGATCAACTTGTTCCAGTTCTCGAATAAAAGACAATTTATGACTGTTGATCCTTGAGCCCAATTTTTTTTATTTATTCATGCAGTAGCAAAATATATTTTACACACTAACAGCATATTGAGGTACCATTTAGGTACCAATATTCCAACGTAAACAAAAACCAAAAATGATAAAAATAGGTCAGCATATTGCTGACCATTGTCCATCCGCCAACGCAGCAATACACCCATAGTTCAATTGTCCTTGCATCATAAATCATAAAAATGTAACAAAAAAAAAAACAAAAAACAAAGTCCTACAACAATCGTCCTTTCATAAATTCGACACACACTTCTATTTGCATATCGCCCTGGAAAGAGCACACACAAAACAACAAAACATGTTTTCTTAAAAAATAATAATAATAAAAGTGTGTATGTAACAATATTGAGTAATAAAAATAAATGTCTATATCAAGCTGTGTGAAGGAATATTTTAAAAAAAATTATTCTTCGGAAACTAATTAGACTGTCGCGCCATCATATATGTATGTATAGTAGCAGCTTCCATGTCAAATGAATTCCCTTTCAACGATTCCGATTCCATTTTATGATCCTATTACCTGCCACACGCACGCACAACATATAACTCAATTAAAAACCGGGAATACCTACACCCGCCCTCCCGCATATTCCCAGTATGTCATTACAATTGATATGAATGAATTTTTTTTTTTTTTTTTTAGGGCAACACATATCGTGCCACATCGTGCCGTCAATCGAATTCAACTCCAGCATCACATATACTTCATAAAGTGGCAACATATAGACCGCAAATGGAATTCTAATTGAAATGAGATGGCGGGAGGAAGTCGACAAGATGGGCGAGAGGAAGTGTAAAGGAGCAGCCCTGCTATGCCGGCGACCCCCGTCATGTTTATGGGAAGTTTTATGTTCGATTTATGTTGTGTAAACGATGCCATAATCGTAAAAATATCAAAACAAATCGTAAAATTCGACAATCAATGTTTTACATCGAACGACGACGAGCGATAAAGCAGACAGACAGTGCACACACTCACGAACGGATCCAACCGAGTGCGATACATGTTGATTTTTGCCCCCGGAACAAGTTGGTTTGGACTGGGATGGGAAAAAACTTTTCGAAGTATGTAATATGTTAAACAATTAATTGGTTATCATAAGAGAATGCGCCGTGATGGGCAATTACTACTGATTATTATTAGGGAAGTGGATTTAAAAGTATTCATGTATGCAAGGCGGGCTTCTTTCGATCTTACCTCAAGGCGCTAGATACTTCTCTTGCGTGACACAATACCAAAATGGATCTTACCAATCCATCTAA
Organism: Xylota sylvarum; assembly: GCA_905220385.1. Classification (NCBI taxonomy): domain Eukaryota; kingdom Metazoa; phylum Arthropoda; class Insecta; order Diptera; family Syrphidae; genus Xylota; species Xylota sylvarum. The sequence continues at coordinate 46,748,575 of LR999958.1, forward strand.
TCAAGCAATAGTTTAGGTTGGGTTATGAAGGGGTGTGTGGCGAAAAAACTCATCACGTCCACTCGAGGATTTAAAGGTCCTTTCGGAATCCCCTTTTAAAGAATTAATAGACCGAGATCTAGAAATCAGTGTGAATAGAAACGTATCACGTTACTGTTCTCGGAATGTCCAGCTCGATCAGACTCCCCGACAACAGCAGTGATTTCCAAGCTGAGGTTCTGGCAGTGACAGCAGCTGCTAAACAGGTTGCAATGAGGGCATTACCACATGCTGATATTACCTTCTTCATTGACAGCTAAGCGGCAATAAAAGCAATTTCTGCCATTGAAATAAAATCGAAGCTTGTAGGTCGCTGTGCTTCAGGTTCTTGGCGCTCAGTACGACGTAAGACTTTGCTGGACATGAAGGTGTGCCGGGAAATGAAAGAGCTGATGAACTGGCAAGACAAGTTCATCACTTGAACTAAACGAAGCAGACACTACAGTAAAAGTCCCACCCTGTAACCTTAGACAAGCGATTGGGAACAAAATACTTGTAGCAGCAAATGAGAGATGGACCACGTTCGACTCCTGTGTCACAACTAGGAAAATATGGCTACTCTACAACAAGCAAAAAACCGAGAGAATCTTACAAATGAATAAAAAATCCTTGTCTTCTCTCGTGACTATAATTACCGGACACAACGTGCTGAAATATCACACAAAGAAGATGAGACTCAGCACGGACGACCTATGCAAAGGCTGTGGTGACGAGGAAGTGCATGAGGATACTCCACACTTCCTCTGTCACTGCCCAGCACTCTGTCAAATCCCACAGACATTTCTTCCAAGACTTAGGAGAACTTTCCGACAAGTTTTTAAAAGAATTGCATAAATTCATAATCGCCTCGGGATGGCTTGAAGATCCATAGGTTTTTTCATAGGATCTATAGTATGTATGGGAGGTATAACCCCCAAGGGGTATCACAATGGATCTACATTGATCTAAGTGCGACGGGTGCAAGTTTCTCTTCTCCCGTCAACCCATTAACCTAACCTAACCTAACCTAAATGGAGAGAGGTAAGGGTGGTTTTCATTTCAACAGGAAAATCTAACCAATCTACCGCTAAACTTTGACTATAGGCAAATTGTCGTTTTTGCAAAAAAAAAAAAAAACATTGAGTGACTCATTGGCCTTCATTGACACTAAATTGATCGTCCATCCATATCCATCCGAGTCAAGCTACGTAAATAGAGTCCGACGACTTATACAGAACCTTCAGAGACGAGGAAGTGACAAGGAAATGACACTTGGTTCCGGGTTCTTCGCAAGCACCACTGAGTTAGGTTAGGTTATGTTAGATTAGGTAAATGGGTGCCTTGTGACAGTGTCACTGCTCACTTAGACCATAGTTCGGGGCAATTGTGCCCAATCATTTAACCCCGGAAACGTATAAAGTCCGCTATTGGAACCACCCAGATAATGATATGAATCTCAGGAGGTCCTTCAGCTCTACGTTACCCAAGTTCTCCAAATCCGAGAAGAAGTAACTGCCAAAAGTCCTCATTCTTCTGACAGATAGGGCAGGACAGTCGCACAGCAGGTGACGAACTGACTCAATTTCTTCTTCGTCCCTGCAACTTCTACAGAAGTCATTATGTAGTACACCGAGTCGCTCCGCGTGGACACCAATGGCACAATGACCAGTAATTATCCCTGAAACGACCCGTGCTTTATAACGACTCAGTTTCACCGGAGAAGTTGATCTCTTCTTGCTGATGCCCGGCCATAGGACCGTGGCTGTTGCGCATGTTTCCAGATAAACCCAGCGACTATTTGCTCGATCGATGGCTTCATCCTCTATTTTCTCCCGTAAGGAACTGATTGGGGTTACTATAAAAGGAAGGGCCCGCGATAAGTGCAGCGCCGACCCTTTCCCAGCAATACGATATCCATATGCCCTGGCACCCAACAGATGGTTATCGCATTAGCTCTAGATATCTTATTTAAGAGCAATTTGTAGATCTTCACAAGCCTTGATCTGATTACAGCGGAGTCCAGAGCCTTAACGGCTGCCTGGCTGCCTATATACACAGTAATCGTTCTGCCAACGATATTGCTCTCACTCATAATCTTAGCAGCCTGTATGATGGCTGTGACTTCGGCCTGAAAGACGCTGCAATCATCGTTTATTCTAAAGGAGTTGTTTATTCCTAGGGCTTCACAATAAACTCTGGCTCCCGTGCCAACGTTCATCTTAGAACCGTCGGTATAGAACGCCAGCTCCTTCTTCTTCATGGTTCTTCGGCACTTCCAGTACATTCTGTCAGGAATTCTTATAGCGAATCTTCTTTCAAATGCTAGCATGGGGGTCATGTGATTAGTTTCTCACAAACAGCTGGTAGTTCCCCATTGGGACAAAATTGAGGCATGGCCGTACAGGTTCGATGACCACATTCGGCCTTCCCCCAGTCTTACAGCGGTTTTAGCCGTCAGACTGCCACAGTATATATCAAGCGGAATGAAACTAAGCATGGTTTCCATTGCCGCTATTGGTGTTGTCTTCATTGGTTCCATGACTCCGATGCATGCTGCCCTCTGGATTTTGGTGAGGTTAGAAAGCTGATATTTCTTCTCCATACCATACCAGTGAACCATATGTAAGAATGGGTCTTACGACCGCCGTGTATATCCAGTACACCACAGTAAACCCCACGTATTACTGAAGCCCTTTTGGCAAGAATAGAAAGCTACACTTGCTTTTTTGACGCGTTCAGCAGTGTTATCCTTCCAATTTAGTTTGGAATCTAGAATTACACCCAGGTATCGGGCTGAACCTGAGATACTTAGTTCAGTACCACTGATACATGGGGGTCTGATGGCAGAAATTGATCTCTTCCTAGTGAAGAGAACCACCTCTGTCTTTGAAGGGTTCAGTCCTAGCCCTTTGTTGCAACCCAATTCTCCACTAGTTGTTGTGCGAGATTGATTCTTTCGCTTAGGACTGAAGGGAATTTCCCCGAGACCAGGATAACCACGTCATCGGTATTGGCCGCCACGTTGAAGCCGTTTTCTTTCAATATTACTAAGATCTCATCCACTACAAGAAGCCATATTAGAGGGGATAAGACTCCTCCTTGTGGGGTTCCTCTGCAGACGCTTCTCCTGATAGTTACATCTCCTTGCGATGAGGATATAACCCTCGATTGAAGCATCTGAGCAATCCAGTTGGAGAGACCGATGCTCAGCCCAGCTCTGTGTAAACTGCCCAGGATCGAATCGGTGCTTACGTTGTTAAACGCCACTTCAATGTCTTGGAACGCCCAAGAGTGAATTCCTTGAAGTGGAGGGATCTTTCAATGCTTGATACGACCCTGTGGAGGGCTGTATCTACCGATCTACCGTAGATGTATGCATCTTGTGATTCGGACAGATAGTTATCACCAATCACGTTTCTTATGTATACATCTATTAAACGTTCCAGTGTTTTTAGTGGTTTGCTTTTCCCGCTTTAGGAATAAATACAACACGCACAACCCGGCATGCTTTGGGAATATATCCTAGCTTAAGGCATCCCGTGAAGATGCGCTTAAGCCATGGAATAGCAATATCCACTGACTGTTGCAACATCACAGGTCGAATGTTATCCATTCCTGGAGTCTTCTATGGAGCAAATAGTAAGTATGTAGGAGTTGGAGCTATGAATTGATGAAAGGTACCTTCTATCCGACGCAAGACAAAAATCAGAGGAACAGAATATGGTATATATACATACATGTATGTCTTCCTGCGTCCTCGATCCAAATTTGTATTGGCAATTGAACAACTGGTATGGGTGGAGTTTAAATTATCTACTATTGGAACTCTAAGAAACTAATGTCGGAAACAATCGATTTGATTGAGAGTGGCAGAATGTATTATCGGTCTTCATCTAAGTTGTAACTATACAACAGATACTACCAGATCTAGATCGCATGATAAAACTAGACCAGCCGTTAGAAGTTCACGTTCGCCGATGTGTATCCGGATATTTCCAGATTCTGTCTCATCGTTAAATTTTCATCACTATTGAGGGACAATTTTCAGAATATGTATGGTAAATATAATACCCTCCCAACCATCTTCTATCTTCAAACGAACAATAATCCATTCTCCAGTAAATTAATATATGTACTTCCTCCATACTCCGCACACAAGACTATACCATAACATCTTTTGACACACATGTCATAGTTTTCCCATCACTGAATTTTAAACAATTCGTACCAGTCCTGACGATGAAGTACTACCAATAATGATTTAGTAAGCGCCTCTGTCCTTTCAAAGTTGGAAGCCCTTCCAATTTATACACCATTGCCTTATAGAGTGAGTATGATGAAAGATTTAAAGTGGTGATGTTGTGAAAGAATCCCTTCAATTCAAAATAGTTTTACTGAACTAAATGCATCCCGTAGGGGTGTAATAATTTTCTATTATTAAAATATCATACGTCTAAGCACTGCTGGTGTATGCATGTACGTGTGCGTGCGTATATAATAAGTCTCTGTATGGATAAATTGTTTTCCAAAGTCATTAAGGCGATTTGGGTTGAGGAGTTCCGAGTTCCGAGTTTTTGGGGACAAATTTGTCAACTAAGTCACGTGCGGTGGCAGCAGAGTAGAATGGTTTCCAATTTAGCATGAATCCGCCCTCGTACTCGTACTGTTGTGGATAAAGGAAGAAGGGATACAAACGAAAGCATTCGGTCCACCGGAATGGGATATCATATGTATGACAATGGTGACTACACAGAGATAGATGTCTTCCATGGCTATCAGTTGACACGTCACCCAATATGGGACGGGATGGTATCTAATCGAGAGGGGAATACCTACTATCCGAAGAAAATAACCTCTATTGGTGATATATTACCGAATCAGGGACTGTTCTTCAATGTCCTGCCTGCCATATGGAAATGATATATTTATGGTTTTATTTTTGGGCACATTCGATCCATTTGTTCTTTGAATGGATGTTGATATAAATACATCTTGAGATGGTTTTCTTTTTATTAAAATGGGTCAGAGTAGGTGTGATGATGGAAATACTTTCAAAGTGAACTTCAAAGAAATACTGGTTTGGAGTTCATACATTTTCAAAGTGATTTGTTACAGTTCGCAGGAAAGGGATAGCTATGAAATAAATGGTATAATCGAGGTACTTTGTAGACGAGCTTAAAATAACCATAAGAAATCTTCTCGATTGGCTTCAATTATATCGTAGTTCACGCTATACCTTTGCTGCAATTTGACAATAAGACCGCCGGTAAGTCGCAAAAACCAATAAGTTAAGATACGCTAGTACTCTGGCATGCTTCTGATTTCTGCTTGTAGAGCAAAGCCATCTCTCGAACAACTAAAGTTACCTTGGCTATCACAGTCCTTCTATATATTGCAGAGGTATGGACTATGTAAAGAGTAGATGAGATTCTTTTAGTTACTTTGTTCCTATCTGCACAGACGGTAAGTGAAAGTGACCATATAATTTTAAGATATCCGAGTTATAGGTATGTATGTATATCGAATTCAACTAGGAACTATCTAGGATCGATCAATGGAACCGAGCCATTCGTCCGAAAATGTCCTCAAATCTTTCTCAAAAGCATTCTCTGAAACTTACTTTATTGGAAAGAATACTCAACTAACTTGCAGTTCATTCTGTTTAAACCTCGAGACCGACTGTAATTTTCCTTTATACATTTAAAGATGTCGACCCAAACTTTATAACCGAGGCGTATTCCTTAGTACACTCGTTTATTTTTTTATTTAAACCCTCCTTGCCCATATGTATGTCACTGGAATCTGAATGATCTGTCATATTAAGGCTGAAGTTATCCTAATAGATATGTATACCATCTCCCTTATGAAGGCTAGTATGTCCTTAGCGGCAGAAATGTTCAATTCTATTGTCGAACGTAATCCTTCATGCTCCTTCTCTGCATCAAGTTCTTACAAAAGATCTTGAACTCCATGTTATAAAAATTCGGTTGACCTAGAATTCTAAGTCGAATGACCACTCTATTGGTTCTAAGGAGATAAGCGTAAAGCCATGATTTTGGGAACCGAACCAGCCTTAGGTAGGAGGTGCACTCTTAACTGGATAACATCGTTATCAAAAAAAAGTTACAAAATTTAAGGGCACAGACAATCCTTACGTGATCATGAGAGAACGATCGGTTTCGACGGGACCCTGTTTGTCGGGCGGTCTTAAATATCCGGCCGGATTACATCCTTACATCCTAACGACGATACCGCACCATGATGGGTATATTTTGTGACTTCGAAAGATCAGTGTGGACCTTGAAGAGATGTGGTTGTTGCCAACGATTTTACGATCGTGTTCTCTAGCAAACAGTCGACATCAATTGACAATGCTTACATGATATGACATGATGATCCATTACGCTGAGTACCTAATAGGTGAGAATATTGAGCTTTACCGAAAAATTTGTTAAATACACCGGTGATTGAGATGAACCCTGTGCTCAAAATGGGGTCTCCAGCCCCGAGTCGTCCACTGGATATACACGGCAATCGTTAGACCCATCCTTATGTACGGAGTACTAGTCTGGTGGACGGCACTGCACAAAAAAGCAACATCGCAATACTTGAGAAAGTTCAAAGGCTATCCTGCGTCTGTATAACGGGCGCTCTTAGAACTACTCCTATAGCTGCATTAGAAACTTTATTTCATCTTCTTCCTGTTGATATCTTTGGGAGGCTGATGGCGGCTAAAGCAGCACTACGGCTTAGGGAATCCTTGAAACTGGCTCGTGGAAATATGGGCCACGCAAGCATCCTAAACGGTCATATTACTACTTCTAGTAAATCCGACTACATAGTCCCCTATCTGGACTTCAACGTCAAATATAGAACCAGGATTCCTAGCAAAAGTGCTGGGGAATCGGGAGAAATTTTAAACGAATCAAGACAGCGTCTGGCACAGGTGCGTGAGTTTACTCTAGTGTTTGGGACATTCGCATCGCCACTCGACTGCCGGATCACTGTAGTGTTTTTCAAGCAGAAATCTCAGCAGTCTGTGAAGCCGCGACCTGGCTTTCCATTAACTCGATAGAGTGCAGCGCTATTGTTTTCTATATACATAGATAGTCAAGCTGCGATAAAAGCATTGGAATTGCCAAAAATTCGATCCAAGTTGGTAAAGCAATGCCGCGGATCTCTAAACGAGATGGCTGTCAGGTGCGACGTATCCCTGTGCTGGGTTCCAGGCCATAGGGGTATTCGCAGTTTGCTAAGGAGGGTGCAGACCGGGACCTCCCTGACAATAGGGATGTACCGTCAGCACCTATAAAATCGATAAAATTTCAATTAGATACCGCAGCCATAAGTATGGCAAACAGTAGGTGGAACAATATCAGCACATGTCAACCTTAGGCGAATACTTCTTCGAAGATCTAAACGATCTAGCCAGACTAGACTTAGGCAAGACTAGGAGCTTTGTCACCGGATCAAACTGGTTTAATGATTAAACAACACATCTTCGGCATGGGTCTATACCGAAAATGGTTGCCCTGCCTTCTGTCCCATCCGGGAAGTCTCAATGAAGGTCTCCGGTGCTGGTAATCCGGTTTTTCCATAGTGGTATCACAATGGACCTCCCTTTTGGTCCCTGCTAAGCGGTGACAACCACCCAACCCAACCCAACCCAATCAACCCTTGAGAGAAAACAACTTACCCACCATCTATTAATGCCATCACTAAATTGTTCTGACAAATGAAGCATGCAAGGTCCAAGAAACCTGTACTTAGCAGACAAATCAAATCTTAAAGCAAGGAAATGAAGGTTAACTCAAAACACAGCTCCTCAAATGCTTAGTCTACCCTAGACGTATATTTCTGATACATCCTGTATCCATATTTTTTTTCTTTACTCAGATTTTACTAGGCAATTCCGATGGAATCTCAATTCTACGGGCTCACTGTTAATTTGAATTCTATCACCGAACTACGTATGGTCCTTTTTGTGCAGCAGTTCTCTTGTGTGCTTTTGTACATGTGCAGTCCATTTGAGTTCAAAGGATATTCTATGCACATCCGATTTATACATTTGTATGTATGGACACTCGAAAAGCTAGAGAGACATTATTGCATTCCGAACATTTCACAGCACACTCTGTGAATACTCCGAGATGTCCAGATATACATATATGTAGTATAAATCGAATGCCCACATCTGTGACATCATCCGCATACGAAATACTGCACACATTCTCTGACTGACTAAACTGACTGGCTGGCCGTCTGACTGGGCTGAAGTTTGCATTTTCAGCATTTGGTGCATCATTTTCCTGATACCGAACCTGCTAGCTAACAGGCCGAACCAAAGGCATATAGTATAAAATCCTCCTCCAGCATATAACGTGGATCCCGAGTCGTCCCGGTCACAATGCCGGGATACCCAGACCAGACCACTCACATACTCACTTTGCATCCTCACCATACCCTCTCTCTAGATAGGTATGTATGTGCACAGCACATGGATGCATACGCAAATGCAGCCATGATTTATGATCTGAAACAATATTGAGCGTACGAAAATTTATGGAGTGCTCTGTAAAAAATATTATTTTGTCAGTTTTTCCCGTGTCTGTCGAAAATGCAAAAAAAAAAAAAGACGAAACTGGAAATAAGGAAAAAAAACCAACCGAAGAGCTCTGCCGTTTTTTGTTTTTTTTCGTTGGTTGTTCCTGCTGCAGTTCTTTTTGGGCGGGCGGAGGGGTGGTGTCCTCGCCTTCCTTTTTTTTTCTGCTTTAAAGTTATCCAACCTACATGATTACGGGTAGAGATATATTGATTGAGGAAAAGATGAATGGATTGGATACAAGTTTAGTTTGTTGTATTTCATAACATGGCTTGGAGGGTTTAACGTTTTTTTTCTTCACTTTTTGCTGACTTTCTCGGATGAACTCAAAAAGAATGTCAAAAAAGCGTTATGTCTTATTTGGAGATTTTTTTTTGTCGATTTAGTCGCCCTTGGAGATTTATGAAAGAATTTTTTCTTATTGATGTTTTTATTTCGTTTGTGGAATTTATTATCGCCGAATGCGATAAGAGAATGAAGTCTTTGCGAGAAGTTTTGGTTTTTTTTTTTTTGGGAATGGAAAGTGCTGACTAATACTGAATGGTATGTTAAACACTCCGTTGGAGTCTTTTCAACTTTACGGGGACTTGACACATCACAGTAAGGGTCTGTTATAGTGCATTTACTAACTTCTTAAATGTACGGCGCACGGTCTACGAACAGGAATTTATCAACATCTGGATCCCATTGCCATGCTATTCTTTAAAGTTCGTGAACTTTTAATATTTGGCGTTTCGCACAATATTTTTAAGTATGATGCTGAAAATGTAGCGAGCGTCTGACAAACATTCGAGAGTAAATTGTCATGAAAAATCTTCTCAAAATAAAAATTACCCTTCGGATACGGCATTAAACAGTAGGCACCTTCCATTCGTATAAAGAATATAACACGCACAACACGAAGGGTTGCGATTTTGAAAAAGTCATCACCTTGTCTGCGATGTGAGATTGTTTCCGACCTCTATCGAACGTTCTTCATCATTATTTTGCACAATCTAACGGGTTTGGCAGGAATGCCAAAACTAGACATGGCTCTATATAGCTCGTCTCTATAAATGGTGTCATATGCGGCCTCGATAAAAAGATGGTAAATATCGATCTGGACTACTTGGACTTCTCCAGGATCTGCTGTAGATTGAATATGTAGTCGTTTGTATACCTACTGGTCCTAAAACTGCACTGATAGGGGTCCATCAGCTGGTTGACAATTCGCTTCGTAGACCGACACTCTTCATCAAACCAGGAGCTTCGTGGGGTGGTCGGGTGAAACCCAGCACATCAGTTGAGGCATTTCTGGTGCAAATAGGTTTTCAATACTTGATGCTGGCTGCGTAGGACTTCTCGGGAGGTTGAGGGATACTGGCAGTTTGTTGCAATTGCAGCCGTTCAATGTTAAGTGTTCTCACTGTATTTTAACGTTGTTGTGGCATTTGAGATATCCATAGACGTATATTGGCTGCAACAAGTTAGTGATCCGAGTCTATGTTGACCACTCGGAATGTTCAGACATCTTAAATACTGGAGGAGTGCCTTACGTTCATCGCAACATGATGAATTTGGTTGACGGTTTAATGATCTGGTGATCGCCATGTTCCCTTATGAATGTTGAGGTAAGGAAACCGTGTATGAACCATAGTAACACTATGTCTAGTAAAGTCAATTAGGCGAAGTTTTTTTTTCAGACTTGGTGTTGTGTAGGCTATGATTTTAAATAGTGCAACCAAAGATGTCCTTTTCTACTTTGGCATTAAAGTTGGAGCTCGTAGAAACACTCTTTGGTAGCATTGTCTACATATTTCCTCAGTGGGGACATGGGCACATATCAGGCTAATGTTGGCGAATTTAGTCTTGATGCGGATTGTTTTAAGGCGTTCAGTGACGTGTCTACAGCTCAAGACTTCATACCGAGGTCTGCCGCTTACAACAAATCCGCACCCATATCACCGTAGTATATGTCACAGATTTTCATCCTTCTTTTGTCCGGCCCATCCCAACGCACTTCCTGGATGACGGTGATATCTGTCTTATAGCAATCTAGGCCCTCCGCTAATTTTCATTGTTAAGCTCCACGTGACCTGTTCATGGTCCGAACATTCGACATACAGATCCGAACGTAGTTGCCCTTTTTTCATTTTGCAGGGTTGTAAACAGTGAACCCGTCCTTTTACGAGGCTTGTAATTGTTACGGAACTAATGTTATTTTTTCATGCTAGGGAAGTTACCCCGAAGTACAACCCCCAACGTGGCGGACCAGTTCCCTTTTATACGCTGCCGCCTGCCGCCTGCCGCCTGTAGTAAGATACATATGTATGTATGTACCTTTCGTGTTGTAAGGTAATTGAAAGTAATGGTTCCAGTTCTACCGATGTCAAGGCTGTTCGTTACTATTTCAGAGAAAGAAGACCATATTTTTATACTTATTGTTGAGAATGACATCTATGCCGACCTTGTACTAAATTGACTAATGCCTCGAAAGAGAGACTACAACGAAATAAGCCATTTGTGTCCTCTTTTCGCAAGAACGGTACTATGCACTGTCTACCCCTAGCCAGATTCTACTTGTGGTCTGTGGCTGTCTTAAGGGTCTGGTTGATGTGGGGTGAAATAATCTTATGGCAAACATTCCGATCAATATTGGGAAATAGATATCACCTGTCTGTCTGTCTGTACTCTTTCTTTTGTAAACTTACAGTTATTTGCATAATTTTATTCTGTTCGTATTCGTTAAACATGTTTGTAACTGAGAAGACTGATTTTTGCTCATAAACAACTTCCAATTCACGAAATTCCATTAATAACTCACCACCAATAAAATGCATTTATGTACGTCCCCAGCTGACTGCAACAGTTCCCATCCAAACAAGAGTGTAACGCAGATCCGGAAGAAAAACACGCAATCCATCTAATAAGATCTTTCCTAACAGATACTGTCGATAGAGTAATTAAAGTGCAATTTTTATGAGACATTTCGGACAGGCTCTGTTATCTAAGATCGAATAAATTAAACCCTGACGGCCCGCGCGTTGTTTACTCGTTGCACGGGGGCCGACAGTAGCGATATATTGCTTCTGCACAAACATGTCCACTGCACTGTTATACTCGATGCACATACACGATGTCCATCCTGCACAGATAGGCGCATCATTCGCTTGGGTCGCGGTATTGAAAAATTTGCACACGTTAATTCTGAATGCACTACACCCCCTCAACATCCAGAAAATTCACGAGCTGTCTGTGCTCAGCATCGATTATTTGAAGTTTTGATGCATCAGAGTGTGGAGGCTTTGGATGGACGAAAATGCTTTTGTATGTTGTTGAGTCCTCATGTGAAAACCAAATAAAAAAAAAAGTTAATTATGTACACATACCACACCGCCATATCGAATTCCAGTGATAGCACGTTGTGCTACTACCAAAATTCGAGGATGAGGACATCCTCCCCTCAGGGTAACTTAGTCCTGTACCCACTGCTGTGACTGGGCTGCTCCAAATAGACTCCTGCGTGCAGTCACAACCCCACGAAGCACACACACAGGAAAGAGGAGACACATGATCAATTCATAAATCTTCCACATCGGGCAACATGTACCAAATTTTATCCGAAAATTTATAAATTTTTGACCATGGCCGGGAATTGGAACGTGCTGTGATGCCACTACCACTAATGGGATAGCCGCCCCCTAAGCAAATAGAGTCTCGGGATGTTGCAGTCGTAAATAATGTGCGCGCTTTTGTTTCGCGTGCGAGGGAGGAACAGGGAAACTTACCGAAGATACATATATATACAGGGACGTGTATGAGGAATAGTTATTTAGTGGGTGTCCTTTAGGTAAATTGACATACAGATTCTAACACCGGCCGTTTAAAGGAGAGAGAGATAAAGCGAAGTTGTTCGAAAGAAGTAAGGTACGGGGACGTTTTAAGGATTTGCCGCTGGTAGTACGATAGTTCTGGATCATCAAACTTGTTACTTTTTTTGGATTAAGCTAAACCCATAAAGTCATACATTTATTTCGGGATAGACTGCTCCATATAGCAAAACTGGCAGGATCAAAGTTTTGTAGAGCATACATTTCGTCTTCCGAGCTAGGAGTTTTGACCCTAAGTCTTCGTCAAATCTCCACTAAGGTGTCATTCGCTGATATTTACTCCGAGGTAGGTAAACTCCTTAACCATTTCGAAGTTACTGTTGCCAACAGTGACTGTTTGTCCTAGGCGGTGGACAGATGCTTCTTTGTTTGTTGACAACATGTACTTGGTTTTATTCTCATTCACTTTAAGGCCAACTCGTTTCGCCTGTCCTTCAATTGCCGTAAAAGCATCTAAAAGGACGCGCTGGGAGCAACCGATGATGTCGATGTTGCCTGCGTATCCCAGCAGCTAGACAGATTTGTTACAGATAGTGCCTTCCGTGTTCACACCTGCCCTGCAAACTATCTGTTCTAGCATAAGATGGAAGAAGTCACATGATAGCGCATCTCCTTGCCGAAATCCGGTGAATGTTTGGAATAGTTCGGAGGATCTATTTCCGCTTGTTTTCCTGCGTCACGCGGCACAGCTGGATCAGTTTAGCAGGGATCCCGAATTCGGCCATCGCCTTGTAGAGCTCAAGATGATGAATGCTACCATATGCGGCTTTAAAATCGGTAAGGAGATAGTGAGTCTCGACTTGAAATGCATTGGTCTTCTGCAGGATCAGCCTTAATGTGAAAATTTGGTCGATCGTCGATCTGCCGGGCCAGAAGCCACACTGGTACGTGCTGATTAGTGTGCTGCAGAAAGGCTTCAGACGTTCAAAACAGTACGTTGGATATAATCTTATATGTGAGCGCTACCGTTGGTTCAGTAAGGGCTCGTCCGCCACCATCTCTTTTCCAAAAACCTGACTTATTTTTGGAAAATCTTTATCTGCCTGAGCTCCGAATATGTCGAATATGTCCTTGTGAAGAGGATCAGTTTGGTTTTCTGAGGATTTAGCCACAGACAGCATTTCTAAGTCCATTTGTAGAGCTTAGAGAAGGCGTTTTGTAGAATATCCCTAAGTGTATTGAGGTGTTTTCCAGGACAGCAATAGTAACGTCCCACTTCCCCTTCCAGTATTAGAAGCAGTTCATTCACCACTAGGTTCCAAAGAAGAGGGGAGATCACACCTCCTTGTGGTGTATCCCTACTGACAAACCTCCGAACTGAGGCCTCGTCCAGCTTTGGGTTGATCAACCTATTAGTAAGCAACTGGTTCACAATGTCCGTCCATTTCTACACAAATTATTCTTTTTATTATTCACCAAATTAACATGTTCAAAACATATGTAACGATGTCAAGTAACAGACTGTTTTCTATTGTACTTACAACTTGGATCGGTACTGATGGATTTCTGAAATATACATACATACATATATAGTGCGAAGCATCCTAAAAGGCCAACTAATTTCCTTTCATAGTTGCAATCCTTTGTTTTCATTTGAAACTTAAAATCACATTAAACATCCCCATCCCAACCCATTCAGTTCGTCGAAACAACGCCACTTGAAAATTGGCTTCATGCAATATGCAATAGATCACAACGGCTGATGCCGACTGTGATTTTCTTAGAGCCTCTCTCTGCCCTGTGGTGTACTACAATTCCACATGCGGATTTCGGTGTGCTGCAGCACTGCATAATGTTTGATTTATGCAATAAAACTGTTTGACTCTGAGCCAATAGCGCTTGTACTTAGATTCATCTTCACACTTTGATACAGCATTAACCCTGGCCGGGTGGCCGGCACCCATATCGTAATGTCAGTCTACCATTATGCAGTAAACTACTCGACTCTGGCAAACCCATATCAACTACACTCCGAGTCGAGTCGAGTCCCCCTAATGATGATGATGATGCTACTGATGGTGGTGATGAGCATTGCAGCAAATTTCTACCAACATAGCTTTTTCCAGCAACAAAAAAAAAGTCAAAAATATATATAAAGTTACATCAGCAAAAAAAAAAAAAAAAGAAAATGAAAGAAAACTCACAACAGTCGCAGTCGTAACCATCACTAAACAAATTCACTGGATACTACCACACCACACTTCAGAGTTGGCAGCCCAGCTAATCCAAAAGAGGAAAATTTAATTTTAAATTTCGCTTTTCCCAAATGGAAGGAGACTCTTCAACCGCCAAGCCACCAAGCCGCCAAAGCAGCAACGCATGGCTATCAAATACACTATTATTTACTTGTTGTTATATTCCCGTTGTCTGGGCATTTTAATTAAATTTATTTGCATTCCGATTTGGTGGAATTAGCTTACAGTCAGTGTCTTCCTCTCGGATTGGGGTTGGTTGCTTGGGGTGAATAGTTTGCGAAGAGTTAGAATAGAATTTAATAAAAAAAAATTTGGCAAACTATCAGATTTGGTACAATGTTGTACTAATTTATGTGCCGTTTTAGTGTTAAAAGGAAATTATTGTAACATTATTGTCACTTTAATAAACAAGATAATGAAAATTGAACAAAAGTCATTCAAGAAGAAAAGAATGGTTAAGGTCGATTGCAGTGCAGTGCTTGCAAGGACTTGGCTGCGATTCTTTGATAGATGTACATAATAAAATTTACCATTAAAGCGTGGAATGGTAAACAATTGCGTAATGTATTGAAGTTATTACAATTTATCGCTGAAATATGTTTCCACTTGGCTAATGCTTTAGCATGCATGGGGAATACTAGTGCCAATAGAACTACGCAGAACTATGCGCCTTAAGGTTGTGTATACTAGCACTGTTCCATTAGACTTGCAGACCACGGTAGTGTGTTTCATTAACATTGCAGTATTAGCAATCCCAGAAGCGAAACATCTTCTGAAACGATATGCTGCGAAGAACACACAACCCTCACATCAAATCATGACATTACACTCTGGTGGGTTCTAGGACACATCAGTATCCAAGGGAACGAACTGCCAGATGAATTAGCAAGAAGGGGTTCCGAACAGGTCCTGAAAAAGTTCGCTACCTTTGTTTAATCTCCCCTTTTACTTGTTAAATCCAACATATGTATGTAGAATAACAATTCCTGAGACTATCCAATGAGAGATGAAGCGAATTCTGATCGTATTCCCAAAAAACTCTGGACAAAACACGACGATACTAAAGGCGACCTGCCTCACCCTTAATCATCCTAAAAGTCTATAACAATCTCCGGTTGGTTTAGGGAGACCGCTTGGTTAACAATAAGCCCTAAACGAACTTTGTTCCATTGGTAATCTGAGTGCTAGCTGCATATGCTGCATATGCCCTACCTAAGTGAAATCTATGGTCACCAAATGTAGCCACAATCTGTCCAATTTTTACGAAATTTTCAAGAACCGAGCCGAATCGTGGCTAATGTGAGTTGGATCAAAACCGAATAAAATCTAAACAGATACAGCCAAACTACAACAGGGTCAAAACACAGGAGCTTAAGAACAGGACTTGGATATACGCCCGCATGAATTGCATTCATCTACACTGATGGATTTAAGACAGACGAAGATTCATGAGCTTGACTGTATTTAGTGTCACTTGGTGTAATCATAGCTAGACTGCCAGACTATTGAAATGTATTCCAAGTGAAGGTTAGGAAGCTGGTTCAAAAATCAAAATGGTTCCTAAAGTATCGGCGTGACCGGTTTGTGTGTGGTTTAAGTGTATCTTACCATAAGCGGTGGATATCGTCCAATCTAAAACCTAAAATGGAAACTGGACCTTGGCGGTCACAGGCGGTCTCCAATCAGACTGAACTATCTAGTGCCATCCCTATATGAGCTGCTTTCATATATTCGAATCCATGCATATAGGGATCTCTAACACTGACCCAGGGTGTTGGAAAAAAGGATGACTGTGGATGACCTTCGGATCTGAACATGGAATGTTCGCACCTTTAACAGACCGCGTGCTGTCGAAGAATTAGCAGAGGTACTAGACTGCTATAAAGCAGACATCACCGCCATCCAGGAAGTGCAATGGGATGGGCCGGACAAAAAAAGGATGAAAACTGTGACATCTATTACGGTGATTGCTATAGAGAGCAGAATCAGCGCTTATTCGGATGTGGATTTGTCATAAGCGGCAGAATTAGGCAAGCAGTCTTAAGCTTTCGACACGAGAGCGAGCGTCTTATGACACTCCGCATCATGGCTGAATTCGCCAACATAATCTTTATAATATACGTTCATGCCTTTACAGAAGACAAGGTTGATGCTACAAAGAATGTTTCTACGAGCTCCTTGACAAAACTTACGAGCAATGTCCTAAATATCACGTTAAGATCTTATTGGGTGATTTTAACGACATGTTAGGAAAGGCGGACATCTTTGGTAGGACGATTGGCAAACACAGCCTTAACGGGAAGAACATCGGCACCTCGAAAGAAGAAAACAAAGCACGAGAAGCACGTGATCAAAGATATTGAGAGATTATACTCTAGGAATTATGTACCGAAAATTCACCAACAGGTGTCAGGCCAACAAGACCTGTATAAAAGTCTGTAGAGATAAAGAAGGAAACCTCGTAGTAGAATCACAGTCGGTACTGAGAATATTAAAAAATTCCTTCTACAGACTGTATAACGACGACAAAGACTAACATCGCGCTCTCAGGCAGAATGAACCATTCCACCTGATCAAAACGAAGTTAGAATATCTAAGCTTAAATCCAACAAGGCTGCTGGACCTGATAGTCTACAGGCCGAGTTGTTTAAAGCAGCTGTAAGTGACTTGGTAAAGAGCATACACCAACTCATCTCTAAAATTTGGTCAGACGAGTGCATACGTTTCCCGATCCACAATAAAAGAGACCCCCTCAATTGCGCCAATTACAGAGGGATCAGTCTCTGTATGAACACCTGAAACGCTTCATCAACACCCTGATCGGCGGCCTCTATCAGTGTGGTTTCAGGCCAGGAAAATCCACAGTCAATCAAACTTTCACACTTCAACAGATCCTGTGTAAGACCCAGGAAGTCCAAATCGATAACCACCATCTTTTTATCGATTTCAAGTCCGCATATGACAGCGTTTATAGAGGCGAGCTATACAGAGCCATGTCTAGTTTTGGAATCCCTGCCAAACTCAATCGCCGATGCAGGATGACGATGGAGAACGCTGGCTGCTCCATCAAGGTCGGTAACGATCTCACCGAGACCCTTGATGTCAAAATAAGGATTTAGACAATTTGACGCGCTGTCATATAATTTTTTGGGCTTTGTAGGAAGAGGTTCAACGACGAACTATACGAGCTGTACAGCGACATCGACCTAGTCAAAAAAATTGCATATCAGTCGTTTTAGAAGGCTTGGACATGTAGAGCGGATAGACACAAATGATTCGAGTCTTCGAATCTAACCCGGAGTGACAACGCGTGCTCAAGTAGAAAGGCGTGCGCAACTGGAGGCAATTAACTAAGCACTGGGCTAACTGGAGAGGCTTGTTAGTCACCCCGACCTGTAGTACCACCTAAGTGAGTAAGTATGTTTACCTCAGCAATGGTGATGTACAACCACTTTCCAAAGGTCTATATACCTGTAAGAATCAAATAAAATTCGGACGGACGGATCGTCTGTGCTATTTTCGTTAATGCTATGCTTGACCTTCCTCAATAATAAGTTCACATAAAAATGGAAGGACGATTAAACCTACTCAGGGCAACTATAGATAACTATGTTAGTCTGCTTCAAATCACCCTGCAAATCATCGAGTCTACCCAACCATTTGATGATATTCTTCCCAAATATTGCTTCAAGCAATACATCATGAATTATAGTGAATAAAATCATAATGTAGACAAAATTATTTGTCATCAGTCAAGCTCTTCAACTTCTCTGCCCATCAAGCCAGTTCTAAGAAACCAGGCTCAGCAGCAGAACTTAAAGCCGTCCTTAAATTGGCCTAAAACTGCCTAAAAACATGTGTCCTGCTACAGTTTGTCAATGGAATTCTCTCTAATATATTTGAAATTTATGATAAGCTCCAAGAAGTCCTTGTTTTCATAATTGAATTCGGCATTTATAAATGCTGCACCATGTTTTCCACAACTCCCACACTCAGTCGGCCAACCTCAACCACAAACCAACAAAATCCAACAAAAAGAAAAAAAAAACTCCAACACAATAATTTAATCCCAAAAAAAAAAAAGAAGTAAATTCAAAAATTTGTTGAACATGTTTGTTTTGGGGGATAGGGGAGGCCATGGTGTTCTTCAATTTCCCGACAACATGATTTCTACATGAAAACTTCATTCAAAATTTTCCAAAAGTAGATCTCCCTTACTTAGGGGACTCGAAACGGCACACAGATGATTGAAAGTACAAACACCCGCACGCGTTCACACATGTTTCCAAAAATTAAGGATTGCCGAACGGCATACATGGATTCTGTGTATAATTGAAAACATTGAATAACATAAGCTTCTGCTTTGGTGGAGCCACTCCCCATGCAACGGGGGCTTTTAAACACACCGCACATACACAGATTGTTAATTAGCAAGTGGAGCCCTTCGCTTTCGTTGTCTCATAATGCGATAATTAATCCTGAAAGGATCGGATTCTTCTCTCTCTTCATCTCTGTTATTCTTTATTATGAGATGAGCACAGTTCTTTCTTCGTTTGTGGGGTTCCCTGGCGCTTATGTTGGCTGTGAGCTAATTAAAAGCACTGAAATCGGAGGCATCCTTACGCTATAAAAGAAGTTTCTCTTTGTCTTTGGCTTTGACTGGATACATAATATACTTCGCATCTAATTAATAACTGGAGTGAGTGTATGATACTTAATGCTGGAACATGTTTTATGATGCTATCTCCTCCGCACCAAGGACATTCTTTAGAATATCTGTTAGAGTTTTTAAAGGATATATACGGCGAAAAGGCAAAGTGAAAAGAAGGAAGCTCTTTAGAAAATATCATTGATTCATGTTCCTTTCGGATGCTCCTCTTCGTGGGCATCTCAATCACAAATAGAGTTCTTTCGAGCAAAAAGGAAGTTGTTTTTCAAACTCTTAAAAGGATACGAGGAAATTCTTTGGCAAAAACTTGATTATTTATGATTTTTGTTTTGTTTTTGCCGATTATATGAGTCTCA
This sequence comes from Xylota sylvarum, assembly GCA_905220385.1. Lineage (NCBI taxonomy): Eukaryota > Metazoa > Arthropoda > Insecta > Diptera > Syrphidae > Xylota > Xylota sylvarum. The sequence continues at coordinate 46,768,284 of LR999958.1, forward strand.
TCCAAGGAACAGTGGCGTAGATTAAATGGGGATATGGAAAAAAATACATGAAAATTTAATTGGAAATGTGTGTACAAGTACACTTATAACGCCGATCTTATCTGGCTTGTTTACTTTAGTTTGCAAGCTATGGAGAAAATGATTTACACAAAAAGGATGCGTTTAACGATTAATGAGGCAAAACAAAGTAGATGCTGTCAATAAAAAAAGACATACCACATAGACGTCTTGGACAGAATGTCACTCTCGGCAGATATAACTTTGGGGTAAGTTAAGAACTCTGTTCACCTAGGATCCGCTTCAGACAATAACACCAGGGCTGAGACCAAACGAAGATTGACCCTTGCCAATCGCTACTTCCTTAGGCTAAGAAGGCAATTGTGTAGGTAAGCCCTCTTTCGAGCAACTAAAATATCCTTTTACAAGACCCTGATCATCCCAGTCCTGCTCTACGGCGCAGAGGTATGGACTATGTCAAGAATAGATGAGACCGCTCTCTGTTGTTATGAGAGAAAAATACTTCGGGTGATTTTTGGTCCTGTCTGCATAGACGAAATGTGAAGAAGAAGATACAATCATGAGCTGTACCAGCTATATAGTGACATTGACATACTCAAAATAGTTCGAATACAACGACTAGAATGTTTTGGTAGAATGCATGCTCCGGCTCGGAGAGTCTTCGAATGGTGTGCAAAACTGGAAGCAGCTGGCTGAAGATCTAACTAGCTGCTATGCTGCATATGCTGCATATGCTCTACCTAAGTGAAATCTATGGTCACCAAATGTAGCCACAATCTGTCCAATTTTTACGAAATTTTCAAGAACCGAGCCGAATCGTGGCTAATGTGAGTTGGATCAAAACCGAATAAAATCTAAACAGATACAGCCAAACTACAACAGGGTCAAAACACAGGAGCTTAAGAACAGGACTTGGATATACGCCCGCATGAATTGCATTCATCTACACTGATGGATTTAAGACAGACGAAGATTCATGAGCTTGACTGGCTGAAGATCTAACTAGCTTGAAAGGCTTGTTGGATGAGGCCCAGGTCCATCCCGGACTGCAGCGCCACCTAAGTAAGTAAGTAAACCTATTTACTTAAAATTTTATAGATTATGAGGGCATAAGGTGAACACGGTGAACACAATGAATAATTGAATTAGGCCGTCAGCTTAATTTGGCTTTGATATCTGAGAGCGTAATTATGTAATTATAAAGAAAATATTCCCATCGCATCGCAGTCATCATCTCTGTTAATAACAATCATCTCGTCTCATTTAAGTTTTTTCATCATTAGGTCATATCAGGTAAGGCATCTCAAGAAAGAAACTCATCTCAGATAGGTTATCAACTTATTCATCTCAGGTAAGACATCTTTGGAAGGTCATCTCAAGTAAATCCTCTCGGGTAAGTCATCCCAAGTAAATAATATTAGGTAAGTCATCTCCGGTAAGTATTTCTCTCATCTTCGGCAAGGTTGCTTAGTTTTGAACATCGTCGGTTATTGAAGATGAGTGGTGGATTGAATCAAGAACGTCAGCTTCTTTGTTTGTATTGTCTTCATCTTTCTCTGAACTATCGCCGTATGGAATCCATATGGTCTTCTTGGGGCCCTCCGTCTGGCCAACCTTTTCCGCAGTATAGCGATCGTGTAGACCAACGTTTGTTATCCTATAAGGACCAAAGAATTTTTTATAAGTTTTAATAAGATCACCGAATTGTGTCCTACGTATGTATGGCTTCGAGCTCCCCAAAGTCGTACATCCGGGCAGGTTTCGTTGAATAGCTTCGATTTCATCCTTGGCCATTTCGCGAATAATGTCGTGCTCTTCATTGAAGATTTCAAGAAGTTTAACAACCCCAATTTCTGCGATCCTTAGGTCTTCATTGTTTCGCATTTTGATCCCAAACATTAGTTCGAAGAGGCATTTTCTGGTGACGCTAGAATTTAAGAACTGTTGGATTTTATTAGTAAATTTGTACCAGTTTTGTGGTTCCCCCAGTGATAATTTGGTTAAAATAGGTATAATGGTCCTATTAATTCATTCCATCCGTTGCCGCGTGGAACCCCTGTTGTTATTGTAACGTGGCTAATACCTTCTTGCTTGCAGTACTCATCGAAGTTATTAGAGGTAAGGGCGGCGTCCTTGTCTGTAATAACTCGATGAGGGCTTCCAAAAACAGGACTTTGTAAACTAAGTTTCTGTAGGACTTCAGCTGTAGATAAAGTTTTGGTCGGATATATCCAGACAAATTTGCTGAAACCATCTTCAACAATGAAAACGTACTTATAGCTCTTACTAGTAGCAGAAAGGCGTGATCTAAGTGGTAAGTATGCAGGGGGCGATCCTCTTTTTATTCTATTCCGCAATCGATCTGGTTGATCCTTGACTTCATATAAAATACCATTTTCCACTACGAAATATTTTGTAAGAACGTTGTTCTAAAATTTTCAAAATTAAATTTATCCTTTCGTCCCTTCTTTGCTCTTTTATCAATCTATTAACGACCTCACTTTGCACGATGGGTTTCGATTTTTGATCCTACTAGATGCTCCTGTTGATAGTTATAATCATATAGCAAGAAAGCGCATCCTGCAATTCTTGGAGCCAAAACCCACTTTTCCATTGTCATTTTAAACGCTGCGCAGTCGGTTCTGATTTTGAAACTCTTAGCAGATACACCCTGAAATTCTTTAAGGCCGCTACAATCGCTAAAACTTCTAGTTTCTTGGGTTGGCCTAGTTTTTCGGTTTAAGTAAGATAAGGGATGAAACATGTTGTCATCGTTTGATTCTTGCAAAAGAATTGCACCGAAGTCGATTTTAGATGCATCCGTATGCAACTCTGTTTTGGGCTCGTAAATCATGAGTGCAGGTTGTTGGGACAAAGCTGGCTTTTCTGCGAGTAAACGCTTCATTTTGCTGGTCCTCAAAGGCAAATATACTATCTTTCCTCAACAGATCACTTAAGTGTTTTGCTAGAACTCCATAGTTTTGCACAAACTTCCTGAAGTATCCCGACAAGCAGTTCATTAAAGCAATTTGAACTGCAAATGTATAACCTCAATTGCCTTAAGTTTTCTAAGCTGTATTCGAAAAAAAAAATCCGTCCCCTAAATAAGAAACTTTAACACCTCCACTGTATTTATCCTTGGATTCACACAATTCCATCACCATGCCAAAAACATATCACCCCATTCTGCACACAAAACCACACCACCACTTCATATGAAACATGAAAAACTTCTGCGCCAATCTTCTACGTCTTTTATTCGGCATTCATTTGGATGCCGCCCATTGCCGCCCATTCCACTCTATTTCAACAATTTATCTTATCCTTTTAGATTGATTTTTATTATTTGGGACATACTTAAAAGGCAATACTAATAAAATATTCTGTGTGCTCTCAAGTGAACTCAAGAAAAACGCCAGACGAGAAAAATTATTCCATCTCTTCCAGCTCCCACTGCTCCATTCTGCTTTTGTGTAAATTTTTCCCTAAAAGCGTTAGTATTTGACTAAAGCTAAGACTGGCGACGACGACAACGACAATGACAACGACAGCGACGACGACGACGACGATGTCGACGAAAGTGTAGTTGTGAAGCAGCACAAGCATGGGAATGGAATCTTGTAAGGGATGTATTAGGTTCATTTAGTGTGTTGTCCCTTTATTATAGATGCCCTAACTATGTACAAAGAGAATGAAAATGGGAAAAGACTGAGGAGAAAATTTGCAATTTGGATATTTTCCAATACCTACTTGTTTTTTTTTTTTTTTCCTCCAAAAGTTATATTGATTCTCGTGGACGTGTGTGGTTGGTTGGAGTTTGTTTTGGAACAAGATTCTTTTTTTTTTTGTTCATCCTGTCTAGAAAACTTTTTATTTTTTGATGATAAATAGATAAAAACAAAAAATTATACCAAAAAGTTTTTCTATGAGTTTTTTTATTTGAAGAGAACTTGTTTTTAAGTTTTTTTTTTAGTAGGCAGGCAATGCCACATCTGCTGATTTCGAAGGTTTGTAACCATTCATTCTCTCTCTCTGTCTCTCTCTTAACGCAGAAGCTAATATCTAATATTTGAGGAAGTATAGACATTTTTTTCAAAAGAGTTCAAAATCTCAAGAGATGAACAAATGCTTCCTTGATTGATGACAAGATGTGATGATGATGAACTTGGTCGTCGTCATTCACTTTAAGATCAAGTTACCACGGATTGGGGTCACAATCCAAACCAAAATCCCGAAAAGCCAAAATCTCGAAAAATTGAGTTGGGTACGAAATATGACAATATAACAATGTAACAAAGTATCTACTCCTTTTCGGCGCAGGGTCATAAGTCCACAACTCGATTTGTACATAAGTAGTGGAATATGTATGGGGGGTGATGCTGCCCCCTGCAACCATCCTGTTTGGAGTCACTGTTGGATATAGAGTAGGTGCGAAGTTGGATATATGCAAGGTTTCTTTAAATCCATACGCTGACTCCTGCAACCGTCCTGTTTGGAGTCACTGTTGGATATGGAGTAGGTGCGAGGTTGGGTATATGCAGAGTTTCTTTAAATCCAGACAAAAATTTTCATTTTCGAGATTTTGGATTTTCTGGATTCTGTCCGACTCCCAGTTACCACGATAGAACTTCAATTCGGTTTCTACATACATATACATTCATATGTCGGTACGTTGGAAGCGTCCGACCAACTGCCTCCAGTTGCGCACTCGAAGTCAGTTGAGTGCTCCTTCTACTTTAGAACGCGCTGTCACTACGGGTTAGATTTGAAGACTCTACGGGCCAAAGCATTTGTGCCCATCCGCTCAACATGTCCAAGCCATCTACAACGACTAATGCACAATTTTTTGACTAGGTTGATGTCGCTGTACAGTTCGTATGGTTCGTCGTTGAATCACCCCTTCCAAAGGCCGTCAATGCAAACGGGACAGAAACGCGACTTTACGAAGAATCTTTCTCTGGGAGCCATCGATGAGTTATTCATCCGCTTTAGTTAGAATCCAAGCTTCAGCGCCATGAAGCAGGACTGGGTTGATCAAGGTCTCATACATAGTCTCCTTCGTTCTTCGGGATTGGGCTCTACTACCCAAATGCTTTCTCAGCCCAAAAAATCAGCGATTGGCAAGAGTTATTTTTCGCTTAATTTCTGCTGAGATGTTGTTGTCAGAGATTATAACAGAGCCTAGGTAGACAAAGTCCCTTACTAACTCAAAGTTATAGCTGTCCATTGTGACGTTCTGTCTAATTCGTCGATTTTGTTGACAGGATATACCTGGTTTTTTCCTCGTTTACCGCTAAACCCATTTTGGCAGCTTTCGTTGCAATACTAGTGGTGACAGTCCTCTGTGTTAGCCAATTATGTCAATATCATCGGCATAATGTAGTAGTTGCGCAGACTTTTGAAAGATTGTGCCTTCGGTGTTGTCTTTTGAGTTTCGCACAATCCTTTCAGGTATAATGTTCAAGCAGTCACATTACAGCGCGTAACTTTCTCTAAATCCCTCTTTGACATCAAAGGTCTCGTTGAGGTCGTTGATTATGATGAAACCATGTGCTTGCTGTAGTGACGTCTCGCCCCGCAGTGAAGTCAATAAGCCTAAGTCCATTTTCGGATGAGGTGTCGTTAAGGCTTGCCAATCGTCCTACTAAAGATGTCTTCCTTTCCTATTTTTTCGTTAAGATCACCCAGTACGATTTTAACGTCACATTTAGGACATTGATCCTCAGTTTTTTCAAGGAACTCATAGAAACATTCTTTGGTGGCGTCGTCCTTGTCTGTGGGGCATGAGCGCATATAAGGCTTTGGTTTCAAGACGATATGCAACTCTATGTCTATTTCGGTTATTCATGGCGGAACTTCTAAAACGTCCATTAATCGCAATGTGGTCAATTTGATTCGAAATTCTCTGCCGATCGGTAGACGAACTTAATTGTAGATCTTAAGCTCAGATTGTGGGAAACTGATTAAACTTCCAACAACATCACTATGGACACTGTAGCCATAAGTTCCGATGATATGTTGGACGTTCGTCCTTACCTTCGCATTGAGGACTCCCATCAAAATGTACATAGATATCTCAAATAGACTGTAGAAGTTCTCTTTGCTTTCCCCAGGCGCTAGGTTTATGCAAACGTAACACTGAATGATGTCACTCTTGTCCTAGATAAACTGCCCTTGCAACTTTACCCAACAAGCTTAAGGACTTAAATACCTGGAACCACCACGAAGAGGTGAGGCAATCATGATCAATTTGATCACGTTCATAGTTTCCCGACCTGTCATGTTTCTATTTCAAATTCCTGTTAATAAACGAACGACATCAGCTCCCAAAATGACATTCATGTCCATTCTAACCATACAAATTGCGCCACTCAACCAATTAACACTTAATTCCACATTTACCCCGTCTCAACTGCAAATTGACTTCATCATGTCTAACATCGGCAGCATTGTTCTTCATAATATTATTCACAGTAAACATTCAATTTTATTACCTATAAAACCCCCCACCCCAACCACTCGACAAGACATTAGCACACTTAATCCAGCAGACTGCCGGACGACCTTAGCCCATAAACCGGGGCACATAACACTGTGATTTCATTTAACAACCCATAAAACATTTGAGTATCATAGCTCAATCATGAGGCCTCGCCTCACGCTACACCGCTCCGCTCAGACTCACTCTGTTGTGATGTTCTGTTCTAAAAATCCACTTCAACCAGGCGCAGCTCACATGTTGATGATGATGCCATGGACCAGAAGAAATTCCCGAACTATACAACAAGTGCTTAAAAACATGAATCTTTAGTGTTCTCGATGAAGCGGCAGCGGTTTACGGCCTTTATTTGGACCCTTGTGCTTGCTTGAGGAGTAGCACCAGTAGATGGAACCGGAAAAAAAAAAACAAAAAAAAATTGGGTAACACACAAAGTGGAACGGTTAAGGAATCGTAAAAATTCGAAACCATCCCCCTGCACACATAAATGGCACTCAAATTTTATGCGACCATTATTCGCGTCGTAAAATCCGATCAACAGTTGGCTTGGCTGGCTCTGGCTTTGGCTTTGGCCTGGTGCTGCTTTTGCCTCGCGCCATGGCGTTGCTTGGTCCTTCTGCTTTTTTTTATTTTTATGACAAATCAGGATTTTCGAGTAATTACTGGAAATTGTTTGTTTTTTTGTTCTGTCTGTTCGGGAGATTACTTTTGGTAGGTGAAAGTGAATAAAGCCGCCCGGAAAGGGATGAGCATTAATGGCGAGAGGCGAGAGCATTTCATGGTTTGTAAATTTTCATGTTTAGAGGGATACTTTGATGATGATGACAAAGGAGTGGATAATTTTTGTTTATTGAGCAATGAGTGGTTGAATGAATTAGTGCGAGAGGTGTTGAATTGGCAATTTGTGTGTTAAGAGCACGCATGAGAGTGATACAACATCCGATACAAAAACAGGAAGTTTTCTCAGCGCATTTGGGCACTTACCCACACTTAACCGCTAAACCACAAACCTAAGGCTTTGAATGACCACTGTGACCTTATTTGGGCCAGTGTGATTCTACTACATCATCCATACTGCCAGAGTTGGTGGTGAATCCGTCTATGTTTTAGTTAGCCTAATAGCAGAAGCCAGCTTTACCAGCTTTGGGTAAAAACTACCTAAGGCAGAGGAAGTCATAAAAACCATTAGACCTGGAATTTAGACTGGGCTTGGCGCAAGACATTCTATGACCCTTAATATCTGACTTCGATTTTTTCGGAGAAGTATTGGTGGAACACCATTTTTGGATTGTCAGATTCCATTTAGGATTTAGGAGAGGGTTTAAGTATACAAATACAAACTTCGAGCTTCGAATCCCTCGCTCCGTAGTCCAACGCACTAAGTATATGTACATATATGTGTATTCTAAAAACTAATGACTTCTTTTCCAAACTTTTCTCCTTTTCAATCTAAGCGGTGGACGTGGATTGCCCTAACTATGTATATAGTGAAATGTCCAGCTCGAAGGACCGTAAGTGAATCTGATTCTGCAGACCTGGAAATGCCCACGACTTTGCCGAAGTAAGCGATTTGTTAAATGAAGACGTAAACACTGTCTCCTAAGGTAAATTGTGAAGTATGCGTAATGGCAAGTATTTTATGGCCTGCGACAGAAAAAGTGGGGCATCCCCACAAATATCAATTATGAAATCTTTATAGTTGTTGTGAAGATCAACAATTCTAGGGAAAACAGCATACTTGCCCAGAAACTAGTTCGACTATCCTCCTGCAAAGCAAATGCCCGTAATACGAATTCCCTAGATGGAATCAAAGGTTGTCATTCCTATATGACAATGCTTCGAAATATTTGAGTGCCAGGTCCTTTTTTGTATGCCTCTTTCCTTGCCGGCATTCTTGGTCAAACCAGGAGTTTCTTGGTGGTAGTCGGGTGAAACCCAGCTCATCAGTTGGGTTGATGATCTGATGGCTTGTTGGCAGCGTTGCCACTGGTCTTCGGCACTTGATGCTGGCGACATATGAGTCGTTAATAAATATCGGTATACGCGTTCGCCAAAAAGTTCTGGTGATCTCTTGCGATCGCAGCTTTTCGACATTAAATCCACTCACATAATTTTTTCTTTGTTGTTTCGTTTGGGATATCCGCATTCGTACGTTGGCTGCAACAAGGAAGTGATTCAAGTTTATGTTAACTGCTCCTAAGGTTCGGACGTCTAGAATACTGGAGGCATGCGTCGATGGCAATGTGGTCAATTTGGATGAACGTTTCATCGTTTCATCACGGCTTTGTCCCTTTGTGAATATTGAGATGAGGAAACCGTGTACTTACTATAGTGGGGTTACATCCCGCCGCGAAGTCGATAAGCTAAAGTTTGTTACCAGACGTGGTATCGTGTAGGCTATGTTTGCCAACTGTGGTAGCAAAGATATCCTATCTTGTCGTTCAAATCATCCAGCACGACATTCTTTGGTGGCGTCGTCCTTGTCGTATGTGGGGGCATGAGCACGAATTTAGCCTCCTCGATGTTGTTTGGCAGTGGGGTCGTCCTTATCCTTATCCATCTAACCATTATTTTTTTCCATGGTAGGCAAGCTACAGCGACGCTGTAGGGGCCATTCCCTTTTTATACCGGATATTTCATCTGTCACCAACCCTTTCCCAACACCCTGGCTCAGTATTGGAGGCGGTGCAAAGAAGGACGAGGGTTTTTTGTGAGCTCTACGAGCAGAAGAGACGGGAAGAACATCGGCTTCCCCGAACTTTAGGGCTTACAGCAGCAGTCGAAGTACTACTGAGACACCCCTAAAAACTTTAAAAACCAAAACTAAAGCTTCCAGGAAGGACTGATAACACGTTGACGACCTTTGGTCTGAAAATTAACTCGGCAAAGACAAAAATGATCAGCCTAGGACCGAACTCATCAACTCATATATGCATTGCTGGACAAACGGTTGAGAGAGTAGAGAGTTTCCAACACCTTGGGAGTATTGTCTCAACTGCTGGAGGAACCGAACTGGATATAGCCAGCCGAATAGGGAAAGCAAAATATGCGTTTGGGATGCTATCCACAATTTGGCGTAGTAATGCAATTAGCTTAAACACCAAGCTACGACTGTTCCGTTCCAACGTTGAATTCGTTGCCTACGCAACATCTTAAGGATTTTCTGGCCACACCGATATGTCATATGTTTTGTACTGATTTCAGAATAGATAGGTAATGAAATTCTGAGGAGCAGAAGTTTCAAATGTTGTACAGGTTCCGAACTTCGAACTAAAGATTTGCCAGTAATAGGACAGGTCCAACAATAGATAAGGTCCTTAAAGGTGGACTATTCCTATCGAAGTTAAAACACTTTCCATATACATACATTAATTGCGAGTAACTCTTATGAGTAAACAAAACTCTCTTATGTAAGTTAAAACTATTGTCACTGACACTTAGTTCCCGTATGTTTGTATTTATAATAAAAGCAGCTCCAACTTATATATAATCCAGGACCAGACACTCATCTCTCAATAGGTATTCGTACTTCAGTTCAGCATTTTGTTTTTCTTTTGTCTGACTAGCATTTTACATTATCAAATAACACTAAACAGTCGGACCAAATAAAATGAGAGATCCACACCATATCCGTGGCATCGACATCAGCATGGAGGAGCAGGCATCAGTGACGGCAAGCAGCGGCGGCGGTGGCGGCAGTGTCGGTGTCGGCATTACAGTCCGCGGCGACCAAAAGGAATCCCACAAAACCGCTTTGGACCACATAATAAATCTCGAGTAAATCTCAAAATTTATTTATAAGCACACGTATGCAGAGATGGATGCGATTGCAGATATCATAAGTGTATTCGCTCATGTGTACTACTATTATTATCCATAAACACATACACACACATATATTCAAGTGGAAAAACTCCTCTTGTATCTATTTTTCCTTTTTTCCTCAGATTGTACTTTTTTTTTGCATTTGTCTAGCGAAACATTTATTGTGCAGAAATGCCGACATATGTCTTAGCGGCGCGTCGTTTGAAAATAGTTCGTCTTTCGCAATAATTTATCATTTTTCTTCGTATTTCATGTTTTTTTTTTCTCATTTTCTGCTGAATTGTGCAGATATCGTTGGAGTAGAAGGACAGGACTGGCGGGGAGGGAGTTGGGTGTTAACCCATGTGGGCAGATGGGGATTTCTTATTCCTTAAAACTATACCTACACACAGAGAAAAATCGTCATCTCATATGAAAGTCCATCGACTTGGAAGGAGTCGTCCGAGGGGGACGCAGGAGGATAGATTTTTATTCTTTTCCAAGTGATATACTCGGAAATTTATGTGTCCACTGTTAAATATATTTTTTTTTTTTTATTATAAATATTAATTTTTGTTTTTGTTTTTCTTTGCGGGGTTTTTGTTTTTTTGCGAACGTGTAGGTACCTTTGGAAGGATTAGGCGATAGTTTTGGCAACGCACTGGCTTTATGACTTATTTATATTTTTTTTAAGATGTCTGCCATTGAATTATCGTGCTCCAATGCGACATTGCTCTGCGTATGGTATGTTAAGCAGATGTGTTCATTTCGATTCGCGTATCGCGCGGGTAGAGACATACATACATATTTCCATTTGAATAGAGATGCATGAAATGAAATGGTGCAATGAAATCATCATCAACAACATCCAGAGTAGAGCGGGTAGCAGTGGCAGCCATATTGGAAACATATGCGGATTTGATTTCAATTTTTAATTTAAAATGTATTATATGCGCGTTTAATCATTTTTCCACTACATAAATTACATTGTTGTCGAGATGTTGTTATGACGATTGATATATGTTGGAAGAGTGTGTATTCAGATGTCGTTCGATGTCCCAGAGTAGAACACACCCTCCCTTCCAAAAGAGATCAAAACATGCAAGGGAGTGGTAGATGTTAAATTTATCTTTCAGTATTCAAATCACATTAGGGTAGCAACAAATTAGTGAGCCTTCAACCAAAAGTATGAGTTAAAAGGAATGGAAGGGAAGAATGTATCTGCGATAGTATAGATGGTTATTTGGCTCCTAGCCTTGCCATAAATTTGACGAAAGGAATAGGTAAGATACCAACGCTCCCATCTGCAAAGTACTCAAATCCAACTCTAATGGTCAACACAAAAGTAGAAGGCTCCCCAACCTAATCAGATAGTGTTTTTGGAGGTTCAATCTGATTAGAGGGATTTTCCGATTGAGGCCCAAGTTCAACTTGAATTGTAGGCTGAAAACACACCAGATCAGACAAAACGTTTTATCTTGACTTGTCAGACAACGATACATTGATTCTTATGACCCAACACACACCAAAGCAGACGAACCAAACGACATGCCTTTGACTCGATGTGTTTCATGACTATCACTATATAGTTGGGGTGGTGGGCTTGGAAATAACTTGAGGAAACGCTACGAGCTCATAGAGATATTTCGTGCTATCCCCTTAAAGATACTACTAGCCAAAATCAAGTTCATAAATTAAGTTTAGGATTGTTTGGGCTGAGAAGGAGGTGGCATCGAAGGGTGAAGTAGCCTTTATGAAAGTGTTTGAATAGGCGGAACATTAACGTAAAATACACTCGGCAATTTCAGTGTCCTCAAGGCGTAATCGGCACTTGTCTGAGTAGCTAATACCAATTTTGATAATAATTGAGATGGTATTTGAGAGAGTAATGACTAGTTGAAAACTCCGTCAGGATCTTAGAGTCATATTTGATCATTACTAGAATCTCTTTCTTTTTTTTTTTTTGTTTGTGAATTCCAATGATTTAGCACTATTCTTAGCTGACTACTAGGTAGACTACTGAAGGGATCAGGGCCATGAAATGAAGATCCTGTCAAGAAGACAGTTCCAAACAAAGTTAGACTGATAGTCAAAGAACACGAACGCTTTAGAGCTGCCTGGCTATCTGATAAAATGTTTGGGCATAATCTTCTGTGGATGTCTCTGGCAAAGAGTCACCTGTGCTTGGAAGATAGAAATAGAGTGTCCCAATGAGGCAGAAAATTTGTAGTTATGGCCAAAAATTTCGACCCCTACCACATTCCGAAGATTACTGCCAGGATCACCATTACTGAGATGTCAGCGGATTTGATCTGGATGCTAAGATCAATAAATTATTTAAGACCGTCTATGACTGCTTAAATTTTAAATAGTCCGTAAATCTCTATAATGATGACAGTATTGATATGAATTCTACAAAGTTTTACGGAAGAAATAGTAATGCTGAGCATTGAAACTCTTATGCGATAGTTGACGAAAAATCACCTCTGAAAACACTCCAATATCCAACTACTTCACAAATACATAATGTTCACTGGACTACCTCTAGTAAGGAACCCATTGATCTCTTACTGGATGCTCACTTTCTTGATACCACCGTATAGTAACCCTCTAAATATAGTTACTACAGCTCATCTGTGACATACGCATCTTTAAACTTTTCAAGTCTTCAGGTCTTCGCGGTACCGGGATCATACCTATTGAGATTCAGCAATCTGAATATGGTCTAATTCGATTTGTTCGATTGCCATCCAGAAGACGAAAGAGGTTTTTGTGTTATGACGCCAAACACCTTCCAAGGAAAGTCGAAGCCGAAGTCTATATAAACAGGCTTGAAATGACAGCAACGAAACCTAAACATGAGGCGAAAAATAGTGTAATGTTCTAAAGGCAATATAAAGAATCGAAGGTCCATCTCAGATTCAAAATATCACTGACTCCTAAGAGAAAGCCAATCTGCTAATTAATAATAAAAAATAAAATTTCACCTTACCAGATACTTCTCTACCACCACCATTACTGAATCTGCTCCAATTTACCTTAGGACAAATATTTTTCCGAATCCGCTGAATAGCTCGAGTCCTAAAAGACTGAAAGCAAATCTTCAGGTCCAGATAGAATCCGTCACCTTGTTTTGAAGAGGTTTTCTTCTACCCTGGCTAAATCTATACGTAAGTTGTTCCACTAGTCCACCAAGTACTCTAAAGGAACCTTTCCAGATAGGAGGAAGGCCAATAAAGCCTCCCCTTCAAACTACCGACGCATACTCGCACGAAGAGAACCCGGGATGAAGAATCTATCCCCCTCCTAGTTTCGAAGAGGTCAGCTTAGCTATCAAAAAGCTGAAGAACAACAAGGCCCTTGGCACTGATGGTCTACCAGCAGAGCTTTCCAAACATGGTGGTAATGCTTTGGTAGGGTTTATGCACAAATCATCAACCAAGTATGGGTAGATGAAGCCATGCCCGATGACTGGACTATCATTCATGTATACCCCATCTTCCAGAAAGGCGATCCTATGTCTTGTAAGAAGTACCGAGGCATATCCCTGCTTAATGTCGCATATAAGATCCTATCCAACGTACTGTGTGAACGTCTGAAGCCTTTCTGCAGCACACTAATCGGCACGTACCAGTGTGGCTTCCGGCCCGGCAGATCGACGATCGACCAAATTTTCAAACTAAGGCAGATCCTGGAAAAGACCAGCGAATTTCAAGTCGAGACTCACCATTAAAGTCACATATGATAGCATTTATCGTCTTGAGCTCTACAAGGCGATGGCCGAATTCGGGATTCCGGCTAAACTGATCCAGCTGTGCCGCGTGACGCTGGAAAACACGCGGTGCAACTTGGAGTTCCTCCGAATTATTCCAAACATGCACCGAATTTCGGCAAGAAGATGTGTATCATGTCATGTCTTCAATCTCGTGCTGGAACAGATAGTGCACAGGGCAGGTGTGAACATGGAAGGCACCATCTTTAACAAATCCGTGCAACAGCTGGGATACGCTGACAACATCGACATCATCGGTCGCTCCCAGCGCGCCTTTTTAGAGGTTTTCACGGCAATTGAAGAACAGGCGAAACGAGTTGGCCTTGAACAGGCCAATGGACAAAATGAGGACAAAACGAAGTACATGTTGTCAACAAACAAAGAATCATCTGTCCACCGCCTAGTACAAAAAGTCACTGTTGGCAACAGTAACTTCGAAGTGGTTAAGGAGTAAATATCAATTCCACGAATGACACCTTAGTAGAGATTCGACGAAGGCTTACCCTAGGAAACCGCTGCTACTTCGGTTTGGCAAGACAAATGTATTCAAAACTCCTAACTCGGAAGACGAAATGTATGCTTTACAAAACTTTGATCCTGCCAGTTCTGCTGTATGGAGCCGAGTGTTGGACGATTAGCAGGAAAGCAAAGCAGACATTGAACACTTTCGAGAGAAAAGTTCTTCGTGGGATATTCGGTCCTGTATGGGAGGAGGGCGAATGCAGGAGAAGATGCAACCGCGAACTCTATGAACTGTACCAAAATGTGGAAGTAGTCCAAAAGGCCAAAACACGTTGACTACACTGGCTTGGCCACATCGGGTAAATGAACAATAATGCTCCAGCAAAGAGGATCTTCGAATCACAGCCCCCAGGTTCGAGTCGACAAAGGAAGACCGAACCTCCGTTTTAAGGATCAAGCTATCGCGGATTCCAGAGCGCTTGGTCTAGATAACTGAAAGCAGCACACACACAGAGTACTAAAAATAGAAAAGGAAATACGCTCAGTAGCTATATAATATTTTACAACTTAAACTCAACAGATGATATGTAATTTCTGTCCGCCCTGAATGGATTATACAACCTAATCCTTTTCAAACAAAGAATAATTCAATTAAGACTTCATTCAGCTTCCCCAAAATATACATACATACTACATACATATGTATGTATCTATAATAGTTGAAAGTGCTAAAATGATTGCAATCCTCTCTGTGTAGTATAAAGGTATACCACTCAATAACACTACCACACAATTTCTTTGGCAGACGTTTCCGATGGCAGCAGTATCCGTATGCGCATCGTGCACTGCAATTCACCAATTTCATAATGGGACAATAATCATATTGTTTGTAAATTTTAACATACGAGTGTGTCTTCCTCTCTGCCTTTGCTTTATAGTTTTATTTTATTTTATTTTATTTTTTTTTTTTCTTTATACTAGTCGGCCTCTATAGATTTTATTACAATGTGAAAAGTTTCCTCCTTGGTTTGGAGAATGTCTATGCTGTTTATAGTCTTGTTCCTGTCCTACTACAGTTCCGCATAAATATTTATAAACACCACACCACACTCTTCTTCCTGAGAGGACCCTAGAGCACGAGTTCGTATCTATGTATATGTGTGTGCTTAACGTAATCGTTAATATATACAATAGTTGTTTCCGATATGCTCAGTCGATTGTAGGATACATACGTTCTTACAAATAACACATGAGAAGAAAAATAACACAAATCTACATTCATGTCTATTTCTATATCCTTGGAGTGAGATTCAATAGCAGGATGCTGCTACTGTTGCAGTAAAAACACCACACACAAACACAGGCCAGGGCAGGCATTCGAAGATGAACAGCATCCAAACATTATTTTGTCAATCGAATTCCAATTCATTTTTCATTCACAGTTCACTGAGCATCTCTAAAATTTATGTAATAAAATAATACTTCGTATGTTATTATGTAGTCCTAGAAAGGATGTGTGTGTGTCTTTCGAAGGAAGGGAGATAGTATTCATATAAAAAAAAAAAAACGTAAAACTTTTCTCATTCGCCATTCGGGGATTCTTCGTTCGATTTTGCTCATTTTTTCTGTTGGAGACGATGAATGTCCCTGCTCATGTGAAGCAACACAAACAGCAGCAATAACATTCGATTGGTGTGTCATAATGTCATCCTTTATAGGATCCTTAATATTAATCTAAGTTATGAGTCTGTGGGAATGTACATCATATATTCTTTTGTTGTCTCGTTCGCTGTACGGAAAGAAATTTGTATTCACTACGATATGGAAGACCAAATTTTGATTAAGTTCATATGGGAATTTTATTTTGATTGCAGAACAACTATGCCAGAAATTCGTATGTTTATGGTTGTATATATATATTTTGTTACACATATTTCCTCACAGAACTTGGAGCTAAGTACTAGCTTCATCCTTCTTAAAAGTATTGGAGTCACTATGACTATTTCAGTTAAGATGCAGGTCAGTATAGTGTCAAAATGCTTTTTGTTTTTACTTTGTTTAATTCCGACCATAATGTACGATAGACCACAGTCCTCCCTAGATAACTAGGATGTGTTCACCTTTTTCTCTTTTATGCCAGTTACAATATAGTAGATGCGTACGCTTCACTGATGTGCATTGCAGATGCCATTCTTGTCAAAGCATCCGCCTTTTCGTTACATTCTATAGTGCTATCTATATATATCCAGGAACCCAAGAGAGTTGGACCGTCTGATGTCTAATGGTGATCAGTACGTCACCACATTTCCTAACCTCCTTTGATTTGATTGTATTTTGTTTAATCGATGTAGGCTGCTTGACTGTCAGAGGAAGGCGACTGTCTTCTATATATTCTGAAATCTGGTCACCACGAGGAAGACACTCATTAAGGTGCAAAGACTGGCATGCCTCTGTATCACAGGGACCATGAGAACTTGTTCAACTGCGACCATGGAGGTACTATTGGAATTGACTCATTTGCACCTTGTGGTTGAGGAATGTGCAAGTAAAACGATCCTAAGGATGGCTAAGGAAGCAATAGGAAGAGACAAGTGCATTACATCGAATCAATTCGATCCACTGCTAAAAAAACGACCACTCCTAGCCTTTCCTAGGGAGGATATCATTAGAAGGTTTAACTTCCAAAAGAATTTTGTTACCAAGCTCAGTAACAAAAAAAGTTGGAGCAATGTATCCAATACCTACAAACTGAGCAATCATACAACAAAGTGGTACACAGATGGATCAAGAACTGATGAAGGAACTGGAGCAGGGGTATTCGGGCCCAGAACCAAATACTCTGAATCCATGGGCAAAAGCACCAGTATTTTTCAGGCTGAAATCTATGCCATAGATAGATGTGTCCTAATCAATCTTGATAGAAACCATGTCAACAGTGATATAATGACAGATAGCCAGGCTGCTATCATGGCACTTGACTCCTATATCATTAAGTCCAAACTTTGTAGTAGAAACAAAGTGACCCTCTGTTGGATACCTGGCCATATGGGAATAGAGGGTAATGAAATGACCGACTCCCTAGCAAGAAAAGGAGCATCAGAATCATTCATAGGTCCTGAACCATTCTGCGGAATAGGGGATCATATTTGATATATTTCTTCGAAAACGAGAGGAACTCTTATGGAGGGCATGTACCTCCGCAGGTCGCAGTGCAACATACCCCATTCTCAAATAATAATACGTATTTTGCAGCTTTTTCTATTGGCAGGATTTCAGCTTAAAACTACTGGTAATCTAAAAGAGTCTCCTTCCCTCACCAATCTCCATTTTAGAGTCAGCGGTATGGACCGTGATCTCTAGATCTTTATTTATATTGTTTGATTCCCGTGTGGGCGTCGTGGCTCAAGTGGTTAGTGTATTGGACTACTGAGCAGCAAGGGGTTCGACACCAGCTAAACAATTCTTACACGGCCCCACCTCTCGCGAGCGTCTGACAAACATCTGAGAGTATAATTGTCATGAAAAAGCTTCTCAAATTCCCATTCGGAAACGGCATTAAAAAGTAGGTCCCGTCTAATAGTGTGTATCACGCACAACACGAACATGGAACATGGACATATCGCGCCAAATATTAGTATTTGTAGTTGACTTCCACTCTGCCCGGTTTGGGAAAAGGATAGGGATATCAATTATGGAATCATGGTAGTGGACTTCATTGTCCGATGTGGCTGTTCAGTTTTTGGAAATAGATTGTCTACCCATTACCTTGATTGTCTTTAATATCCCTGCATGTCCGTAGGCAGCCTGTTGCCACAGGATATTATGTCAGTTACCAGAAACGACGAAACGTCTACAAGACTCTTTGCTTTATTTTGAAGGATAGGACTAATTTAACTTAACTACCAGATACGTTATTCCAAATAAATGATATCCTTTATTGTTTTCGATTAATTTTTTTTTAGATTATAACTCACTGCATAAGTAGTGAAAATTTAGTCCTGTTGCTCGAAAATTTTCCGCAAAAACCGAAAGCAACAATTGCATTGCCATACACTCCTGCCATACATACATACATACGTACTTACATTCCACATTTAGCATGCAAATAGATTGACTTCATGCATCGCGCAATCTACTCAACAAGAAATGATTTATATTGCGCTGAATTTGTGATTCTTGTTTTTGTTGCAATTGCTGTTGTTGTTGTTGTTGTTGTTCTTCCTATTAGTGGTCGTAGCAATGATAGTGGTGGTGGTGGTGGTGGTGGTTGTGTTGCATGTTTAGCAATTCCTTATTATTTTCCGCATGCGAGTAGAGGATAAACGAGTACATCTGTACAAAGCTGTCGACGGGCGGGCGGCAACTATGTTTCTTGATATAAGGTGTAAATCTGAATCTAAACGGCAATATACCTCGCATGTATGGAAACATCTTAAACGCTGCAAATACATACATATATGTATGTATCTGAAAGGAAAAAAACAAAATCTCACATAGACACACTGCTCTGCAGCATGCACGCTAATTCAGTTGTAATGGCCGATGGTAATAATGCGTGTTGAAAAGGTGTTGAAAATGCCGAATAATAAATAATAACCAAGTTAATGCCACGCCGTGTATTTCTTGTGCAGTTGTTGGTATACAATATGTGCGTGTGATTAAATCCATGAGAAAGAAAATGATTTGGGTGCAAGCTGTCGAATGGCTTTAGGCGGCTGCGTACAAACGGATGCCAATGAAAGGACAGTTAGTTTGCTTGGGGTTGGAAAGAGTGGATTGTGGGGAAGGATTTTTAGCCACCTGGATCACACAGTCTATATAAGTATGCATAAAATGTTTCTTTAGCAGTTTAAACTGCATTTTGTAGCTACAAATCTATGCCTTGCGTGTAAAGGCTAATTCAGGTAGTAAAGTATAAATGTCGGAACTTAAGGCAAAGTTTTCCTTTCGAAATTCTAGCAAAGTCCTCACTAAATCTACTGTCCATATAACAGCTATACAAGAACCGTGGGTGCGGAACAAACGCATCTTTGGTTTGGGAGGTGTTCGGGGTATTACGGTACTCTGTGACGAGCGATCTGAAAGACCGAGAGCTGGTCTGGGGCAGCAGCCAATGCAATGTACGAGGAAACCATCTCCTAGATTTCTTACTATCCTCTGACATGGTCATTAACAATGTTGGTTCTCAACCAACCTTTCTTACGGCAAGAAGACGCTAACCGATACTTCAAGTCGATTACAAACTGGAGAGTTCTGCCTGTCGGACTATAGGTACATCGCCTTCCAAATCAAATGCGGAGCTATTACTTTGCAGGATAGGAGGAATCCGCGAAAAACTAACTGGATACACTTTAGAGAAGAGCTAAACAAGTCTGTTAAAACTCTTCCTAAGCTCAGAACAAGGCGGAAGGTCGAGGATGCTGCTCAAAACCTGACTAGTATCATCACCAAATGTTTTGAACTGACGTGCCCGGTTATGAAAACCTGGTGTAGATCGGCAGTTCCCTGGTGGAACCCAGAACTGCAGAGACTAAGAAAGGTAACCAGAAAACTTCTGAATCGGTTACTTAAGACAAATTTAGATGGAGACTGGGACCTTTTCCGATCCCAACAAAACGAATATAAGAAGTTAATTCGCTTTTCGAAAAGTGCTTCCTATAAAACTTTTTGTGAAAAGGTCGAGACTCTAGGTGTAACCTGTAGGTTGGTTAAAGTTCTCAAAAGAGGCAAACCAATCAAACCGGAGTCACTTAGAAAATCTGACGGTACCTACACTGAGACGAAAGCGGGGACTTTTAGTCTTCTGCTGGAGACTCACTTTCCAGGTAACCAGATAACGATTGGGTCACAGCTTAGCCCGCCGGTGCAGGTTGAGCTCGGTCTAAGTCGCAAAACTCGGCGTTGCTGGTATACTGCATCGGCCATGGTGACAAATGGAGCTGTCAAATATGCTGTAGAATCTTTTGATAGGTTCAAAGGTAGAGATGACTACTCCTTCGCTAAGAGTTTCAGACCTATAAGTCTATCTTCCTTTTTGCTGAAAAGCTTGGAGAGACTAGTCGAGATTCACGTGCGCAAGTCTGCACTGAGGATGCACCCTCTATCGGAGGTGCAACATGCATACCAGCGTGAAAAATCCTGCGAGACTGCGCTTCAAAATCTAGTTGCTAGAATTAAATGCGCGGTCGATAGGAAAGAATACGCAATGGGCATTTTTATCGACATAGAGGGCGCCTGTCGACAATGCGACTTTTGACTGCATGCGTGACACTGCTAGACAACACGGGGTAGATGAGACATTGGTATTGTGGATTAGTGCAATGCTGATGAATAGAACTTTGGTTGTAGTTATAAACAGAGGCTGCCCTCAAGGTGGCGTTCTGTCTCCACTGCTTTGGTGCATGGTAGTTGACTCTCTGTTGCAAACTCTCAATAGTTCAAACATCTACGCTCAGGCATATGCGGATGATGTTGCCATACTTACTGTCGGGTCATGCCTACATGCCTTCTTGGTCGATGAATGTCGGAATGGGCCTTCGGTCAATCCTTTGAAAACTGAGGTTGTTCTCTTTACGAGAAGGAGGATTGTGACCGGTCTGACTCAGCCAGTGCTAAAAGGCGTCACCATCCAGATCTCCGATGAAGCGAAATATCTGGGAGTGATCCTGGATAAGAAAATTATTTGGGCAAAGCATGTCAAGTCGAAGACATCCAAGGCGCTCTCAGTTTTCTGCCAGTGTAAGGGTGCTTTTGGCAAGACATGGGGCTTGTCACCGAAAAAGGTCCTCTGGATCTATACGGCTATGTTAAGACCTTTTTTAGCTTATGCGTCGGTTGTTTGGTGCAGAGGTTTTCGCGTAAGTATGTGACTAGTCCAGGGGCCGGTGCTGGTGTCTTCGTGGAGACCGACAATACTAGACTTCACTATTCGTTAGGCAAGCATACCTCTGTTTTCCAAGCAGAGATCTATGCTATCCTACTGGCTGCCGACTATATTGTTAAGAATAGGTGGCGGGGTCGGAGTATCTGCGTCTGTAGTGACAATCAGGCTGCGCTTAAGGCCTTGCTCAACCCTGTAACCCGTTCTAAAATAGTTCGAAAATGCAAGAATTCTTTGAATTTGGTCGCAAGGCTGAATTCATTGACTCTTTTCTGGGTCCCAGGTCACACTGGGATTGCGGGAAATGAGATCTCCGATGAGATTGCTAAGCTAGGCTCAGAGGATGATTTCTTAGGACCTGAACCTGCGTTGGGTCTTCCAGCGTCCTCGGTCAGGGCCATTGACGATTGGGCCATTGACGATTGGGTCTCCTACGAGCACAATTGTGTGTGGCATGGCTCTCCAGGATGCAGGCAGACTAAACGTTTGCTCCCCAACGTCTGTAAGAAATCAGCGGCATTCTTGCTGTCTCTCAGCAGAAAATACTGCAGACAACTTATTGGCGTTCTTACGGGACACTTTCCTTTTGCTAAACATCTTAGTGTGCTAGGCTTAAGACACACCTCTGTCTGCGACGCTTGTGGAGAAGGCGACGATACTTCGGACTAGAAAGTCCTTTGAATTATTCGGTGTACTAGTCAAGTCAAGTATGAGGACGGTAGCTTAATTAAATTAATACCAGGCTCTATCATTTCCATAGCAGCAGATACTTTGCCGAAGTTTGGGATGCCGTTAATTTCTTATTGCTTTTCATTTAGTCAGGTACTTCCAGGACCTTTGCAGTTTTGTTTTTCCCCCGATGCCATTATTGGCGAAAGTTTGATCTATGATGGAGCTCGATCTGTTGTTATTGAATATAAATTTTGGATGTCGCCGATATTGTATGCTGGAGGATAATACCCGAATTCACCCTAATCCTTTAGGAATGCTAAACTCAATAGTACGCTTCTGTACATTAGAGGTCATCGATAAATATTTGCTCTGGACTTGAGAAGTTTTTCAGTGATTTGAGTTTCTTGTAATAGTGATATATGAAAGTTGTTGATTATAAATTAGATAAATTAGATTTCTACTAAACTGAACGAGTAGCTCGAATTTCTGCTCATGTTCGGACTGAAACATATGTATTTCTAACGAGCAACTGGGTATACTCATGGGGATGGTAGAATTATCCCCTACATGATTCTATCTCAGATGATCTCGAAAAATGTCACCTATAAGACATGTTTCAAATAAAACTTTACCACCAAACCTCATCGACCACACACCACCACATCACAATCTCTTCAGTTTTTATTTAATCACAAAATCATATGTTACAAGAAAAAGAAAAAAAATTAAACACAATCTCCCAGTTTTCCTATTTAATAATAAATCAAAAATAAAATTGTGTAAAAAAAACAAAAAAAAAAACGATTGCATGTCGAATGTTCCTGAGAACATGAATAAATTACTTCACTCCAAAAGACCTTTGCAAACGACCTCGACCACAAGAGGCAACCGCGTCCATCCATACGCGCGTCATCTAATTACACTTTCAGATAAGTTCTTAATTTTCATCTTTTACCCGGTAGCCATTAATA
Source organism: Xylota sylvarum (assembly GCA_905220385.1). Lineage (NCBI taxonomy): Eukaryota > Metazoa > Arthropoda > Insecta > Diptera > Syrphidae > Xylota > Xylota sylvarum. The sequence continues at coordinate 46,791,362 of LR999958.1, forward strand.
TTGAGGCATTTAACTTTTGACAACTATAATGGGCACCGCGCACTGAATTAGTGATAAGTGGATGCTTGTACTTCATCTAGAGGCAGCAGGCAACAGCCAGTGGAGTTCACTGCTGCCGCACCGGCCGCCATTCTGAAGTGTTACTAAATATGTGTTCAATGATTTTCAATCATGTTCAGCCATAACTCATCCATGAGATAGATTATCGACGACTATGAGCAGCATCCTGTGTGAGGCTTAGCAATTTGTAGTTCGCTTGTTGTATTCGTTTGTCTTGTAAGAGGATATATAACTGATTGTCTGATTATCGGGAATTTATAATTATTAACAGATAACAAGAAAAGCAAACGTCTATGGGCAACATATGGCGTATAGGCTTCAGCTAAGAACAACTGCAAATCCAAAATGAAACTGAATGGAAGCTATGATATAAATCTTTTCACTACGGGACGGCGGCGTCGGTGGTGGCATGAAAGGGCGAAAAAGTTCTCATCTAAGATAAAATTTTACTTTTGCATTGATATTCAGAAAATCCCCAGCATATCCTTCTTCTTCTTTCGCCTACCGAGGCTAAAGTGGTATTTACTTTTGAGACTGAAATCCGCATGAACGAAAGACAGTGCGCAGCACAAGTATAGCAGTGTTACAGCGACAGAATAGGAAATCTAACTAAGTTCAGCGAAGGGGATTTAACTCTAATGCCGAATAAATAATGACCCGTGAATGTAAAGCCCTGATTTAGATGGAAATTCGATTTCGTTTGCCTTTACCATTCGTTTGGAGAGAGCGGATGAGAGTGTCCCAAATTATGTTTCGTAGTATAGGGATGATTTCGTAGGTCGAGCTAATAAAGTTTCACAGGGTATAAGTATTTTTCACTAGAAACTATTGTAGTTTTTAGGGTGAACTTTAAAATGATGTGGGTTCCTAAATTCGGACTATTTTTTGTGTGTAGGAGAAAATTTAGATTCGAATACAATAGAAAAAAGATTTTGCGGTGTCAACTTGTGCCACTTGATGATTTTGCGTTTAAGTGCAATACAAATTTAATATAGAGATCAAATAATTTATTTTTCATATGTCTAATCTAGTTAGATTACTATGTATTATCTTCGAAGAACTATAAGCTGAAAACTTTTCCTCCCTTCAAATTGTTTGCCTTCAGTATTGCTTTCGACTAGAATGCGAGCTAGGAATGAATTGCAGATGAATTATCATCATAACTAATCGGGAATCCAGTGCTGGTGTTCACATATAAATCTGTCTACCAAGAAGATCTACACATATTATCCTAATAGCTATGAACTACAAAGCTCGTACGTAACAAGTCACTAAAGAGATATATGTATAATGCAGTCAGACTGTACTATATATTTTTAGAGAGATTTCGAATCCAACCACAGTATTGGAATTTTCGTCTCTCTTCCACGATCCATCTTAGCAAGAGATTCTCTCTGATTTTCTGCACAGTTCCTCTCTAGCTTTGATTCCGCGTATCAACGTATCTGGGTATCTAGCCGGTTGCTCCCCAGTACCTCCCTTCTTCTGCTAGCTAGCGCAGGACATTGACACAATATATGTGTTGTCGTTCCAACTTCCTCCAGGCATAGTTCACAGGTGCCATCCGCCAGAAGACCCATCTTCTTTGGGTGATACCCAAAATTTCCATGACCTGTAGATAACGCTACCACCCATTTTCGCCCTTAGCTTAGAACTTCTCTGTGAGTGGTACCAATCGGCATTTTAATAGCCATTTGCGCCTGCCTGCAATCTTTCACGGTTGACCACCTTCTCTGGTGTTCCATCGCGGCCCAGTGGTCCACCATCCATCTGCCGATTGCAGCGAATGGTTCCCAACTACAGAACTCCAAGGTTGACCCTTGCTTTGCTAGAGAATCCGCTTTTTCGTTGCCCTCATTCCCTACGTGAGCTCTCACCCAGAGCAGCGTCATCTCATTTCCAGATGAGCACTCAATGAGTTTACCAACACATTCCAATGCCACTGATGTATTGATATCTGTTTGCTCCATGTGACTAATCACTGATTGATTGTCCAGTGCTATGGTAACGTTCCTACCCTCAACCTACCCCTCTTTCAGGTGATCCAAAGCATGCAGCAGAGCAATCATCTCGGATTGATAGACTGAGGTATATTTCCCCAGACTAGCTTGACAGGCTAATTCCAGTTCTTCTGAGTAGATACCCGCCCCCGCTCTGCCAGCCATCATGGACCCATTCGTAAAGATGATTATATCACCAATCTTCTTTTCCGGAAGTGTTCCATCTTTTGTTTTGTGATACCTTTCGGTAACATGCATTCTCTTTATTCCATTCATGGGCATATTCAACCCCCTTATCTCGTTTTTCGCGATATCCAGGATTTCCCTATGACCATAGATAGTACCGCGCCAGTGCCAGTGACATCCCGGTGGAGAAGAAGTGCCGTCGAAGCCGCCGCTTTCTTAATAAATAAGTCCAGCGTGTCGTTCGTATTGCACTGGCGATCCCTAAACATGCTAGACGCTGGACTCTATCTAACTGCTTCTTTATAGTTTTCTGGGTGGGTTTTCGCCACCATACAACTGACGCATAAGTACATATGTCATAATCGATCTAACTATCATTGTGTACATCCAGTATGCTGACCCCGGCTGGATTCCCCACCTTAGTCCACATACCCGTTAGCACTGATGAAGCACCCTTCTCACCCTTCTCTTTCACATGGAAGTTTCAAGTTAGTCCAGCATCTAGGTATACACCCAGATACTTACCCTTCCTTCACCTGTAGCTCCGATCCGAAAAGTGTCAAGGGCTGAAATTCCAGATCTCTCCTCTTCCTTGTGAATATGATCAGATCTGTCTTTCCGCATTAATGGAGAGCCCTTGTTTCTGACACCACCGCTCCACCACTCTGAGAGCATGTCTCATGGTATCTGCTGATGTTCATGAATTTACCTCTATCATCGGCATATCCCACAGTGTGGATGCCAGTCTCTTCAAGTTTTCTCAGGAGAGAATCCACAATTATATTGCACAGAGTAGGTGCGGGCAGCATCTGTTAACCCTTCCTCTAAGTCTTGAAGTTCCTGTCTGAATATTTATCGCCCTATTTCTCAGCATATTGTCCACCCAACTCACCACCAATGGGTTAACTCTGCGTTCTTCTAAGGCTGCTCTCAGACTTTCGAAGCATGGCTTATCGAAGGCACCTTCAATGTCCATTGTTATGGTCATTGCGATGGCTCCGGTATTCATCTCCTCTTCCGCAACGCGTACCACCTGGTGTAGCGCTGTTTTCTTAGACCTGCCAGCTCTGTATGCATGTTGTCTACTATTCAAATTACACTCTTTCAGCGCCATGCTCGCCATAAGGTCTACCACAATTCTTTCCATTGTTTTCAACACAAATGATGTTAGGCTCACCGGTCTGAAGGACTTCGCTTCGGTGTATTCCTTTTTACCCGGTTTTGGGAGAAACACCACATTAGTTTCTCTGCATGTTACCATTATGTAGCCTATCGCTAGGTATGTAACGTAGCCTTGGTACAATGAGATCAGCACCGCATTGAAATAAAGCTGGGAGTATACCATCCGGTCCTGCGTTCTGGTAAGGGGAAATCGTTTTTATCGCCCCACTGACCGCTTCTGGCTTTACTATCCGTTCCGCTTCTGTCCTATCCAACCTGTTTGCTCCATGTTTCCTCATAGCCCAGGGCTGCACTGACTAAAGGCTACCAGGAAAATGTATTTCCAAGAGGACCGCATTTGTACGATCCAGTGTCTCAACAATCTGCCCCGTTCTATCCCGAATGAGTCCGACTTTGGACAATTTTCCGAAGTCTATTGACCTCAGCTGTGCTTCTCATATTGAAGCGAAATTCGCTCCACGACTCCCTTTTACGTCGTCGCAGCGCTACTTTTTTCCAACTACCGGTCAATCACTCTCAACTCTCCGGCATACTTTTTTCAAAAAGATGCAAGGATCTTGTAGCAACCAACTTTAGTAAGGTTTTTTTTTAAATCGCACGCGTAATCATTTCATTGCGTGAATCAAATCCTATTTAGAAAAACGGTAAGACGGGGTTTTTAAGATCTACTCTATCCGACCCCGTTAAAGCCACATCTAGAGTCCCTCAAGGTAACCATCTTGGTCTTCTGATTTTCATTTTTTCTATTAAGGACCTTGAATGTGTCACCAAAAAGTCTTATTTATTATCTAAGCTGATGACATCAGGCAAATCTCAGACCCCGCTGACTCGCATCCACTTCAAGGTGATTTAAACAATCCGGTGCGTATATCACCAGGCCCTAGAGATTATCTCATCTGTGATGAGCCTGTCATCAGCGTCGTTATTAGTAAAGCCAACTCCGCACTCGATTTTGTGAGAAGCGATGGTTTGAGGCATCCTCGACCGCTTAAGTCACAAAATCTCTCATTTTCACATTTGTTAAGCCTTGCATATGGTAGTTAAAACTGGTCCTCTATCAGAATATACCTAGTTTCTGAAGGCAGTTCAACTCAGATTTTTCTCTACGCGGTCTTCCTTGGTTTAACATATGTATGTATGTATGTACATACATATGTGGGTGGTAGTAAGTGTATAACTTACTAATAGTGTTTAAGATTATTACAGTCAGTCACTTAAAAAAAGACATGAAGCTCCCGACATCCTCTTTGTATATTGGCAGGATATGTCCATTACCCTGTTCTCTCCAAACAAAGGTTCCAAAATCTATTCAGAAAACCACGTCGTTTCAAGGTTCTAAACTGTGTCATTACTAACCATTCGACTGATCGCCAATTACCTCTATAGTCCGGAAGGAAGCAATGTTTATTGCATAGCTAGTCTGGCAAATGGTAGCCTCTATTCTAAATCCTTCCAAAAACTAAGACTTAAGCATCTTAACGAAAACCAGAATTTGTTCTATAATCTGCTCCAGACAAAATTGAAATAAAGGACATTCAAGTTATTTTACGATCTGCCACACAATTCCATTGTGAGGTATCAACGATAACGTATACATAACATGTATTTCCTTTTTTTTGCGCCGATAAGGACACATTTTATTTTACTTCTCTATATCGCATTTAGAAGAGAAAAACAAAACAGTCTGAATCAAATGAAAGAAAACACAACAAAGGCAAAAAAAAAGAGAGAACAAGAAAAAATGCAATAAATTTTCCAAGGATATCATTATGGAAGGACTTCGATCCACCCACCCATTACGGGCACGCTTGTAAACATCAGTATCAGTATATGGAGACTAGTAGCATAAGCAGCATACAAAATAAAAAAAAAAAAAAAACAAGTCGTGGGGGCGCACAAGGAAGACTACATCGACTATGCGAAGTATAGAAATAAGAAAAGAAATCATTTACAGAAATAAACAACCGCCAACCCTCTGCTCCACCACTCCAAAGTAATTTATGTCCTCATTCATCATTTTTATCGTGAAAATACATTTGCCTCATTCTATTCTCCTCACACACTTTCTTCTTTTTTTTTTTTTTCTTTCTTGAATTCCTTTTTTTTTCGTACTACCCTTAAATTAGAGGGCTTTTTCAGATCCCACAACCCCCTATGACCAGAAAAAGAAAAATCCTAAATAAAGAAAAAAAAGAAGAAGACGGATATAATGAATCTGGCAATGAGTAAGAAGCGAACGGGCCTTATTCTATGACATAAACTTGGACTTAGTATATCTGTAGTACGCACCCCCGCTTAAAGCAAAACACTTATGTGCATGTATGCATGATAGTAGCGCGCATTTTTGTTCGACCCTTGTAAAAATCGTATGGAAGGACAAAAGAAATATCATCGACTGGTTGTCTTCATGCCACCCCATCTCATCCAGAATCGCGTTGAAAATGTAAGATTGACGAGTCATAAAATTAGTTTTTGCCTTTTGAAATTACAGCACAAGTTTGTGAGGGGTGGGTGGTTGACTGTGTGTGTGTTTGGGATATGGGGGTGCGGTTAGAGCAATTGATTAAATTAGATTCTTCACGGATGCGCTCATTCCTGTGGCAATCGCCTTCTGCGGTTGCTCATTTCTGTGGGGAATCCTTATGAATTAAGAATGGCAGCGAACAGGAGGTAGTTTGTTTAAATAGGTTTATTTGTTGGTTTTCAATTAAAAGGAAATAAAAATTATTTTTAATTACGCTTCGAATGAAGGACATCTTTTATTGTTCATGTTGAGAGAAGTGGATGAAATGTTATGCCTACAGTGAGAGGGTGTCAAAATTATACAATTGTTAATTAGAAATTATTGTGCGTGATTTATGAGATTGGGAATTGCTAAAGTCAGTCTGTTGGAAACTATTTATAGGCAAGCAGGAGTAAGAGTGTAAGACGACATCGCAGGGTCCTATCAAAAGTTAAAGGAAATTATGATTTCAAACCTCAAGTCGAAGGATTGGATCTCTAAGCATTGATTGACGGAAAAAGGAAGCAGAAGATACAAAACCTATTTTTGTGTTGTTGTGTCGATCGGAGAAGGGAGTTGAAAAAAATACGTATCTTAAAATATTGCCACTGGAGATGGAGACTCAAGATGGAATCAACGATGCCCCACACTCAGTTCAAGTTAGATCAATTACTTAGTGGAAAGGGGCTCCGATTTTTGCAGAGTACAAGCCATTTAGTTCGGCATGGTAGACCGAAGGTTATAAAGTAGGTTCACATAGACGTAACACCATATCATGCAAAATAGATACGATTCGAAGGTTAAGCAGTCTCGATTACTAACGATCCTACATATTTGATGACCAGACCTGGAACTTTCAATCTCAACAAACGGATAGTTTGTCCTTCAATGTAAATAGAGACACCTGCGGCCCAAAAGATACTTATTAGAATGTGGATTCATCGTGTGATCTGCATCAGTGCTAGATTCTGCATTATAGCTTTCATATGCGTTGTAGTTCGTATCGATTAAGTAGGGTAGTGCATTAAAGAGGAATTAGATGACTTCCTGCACTGAGCATCTCAAAGGTTAGCTGTTCAAATCGTAAAGAACGATTTTAGTCGTCGATGGATTAGTCGAAACAAACAATTTTCATCACTCAGTAGATCATGATTTTTCTTATATGCATTGACTTTCTTAATGTACACGAAGCATCAAAACACCATCCAGATCCACCACATCCTACTTAATACATAACAAGGTATGCCTCCAGCGTTCTGAATGTTTGAAGTTTTTAGGGGGTGAGTATAAATTTGAACCACTTCCACTACCAACACTGTGATAAGTTTATACAGAGTCTGACTGAAAACGTAAATCTGAATCAACATGCGCCTTAGATATCTATAAATAGGATCGCAGAAGGAATTCCTTCAACGGTTATGTCCACACACAGACTGGCGGATGCCTTTGTGTGTTTTCATGAGTAAAGTTTGGTTGATTGAAGATCAAGGAATGCCCAAGACTTTTATGAGGAGAATTTCTAATCTAAATGTCATCTATATAAGCAGTCAGTCTGCATCCAGTTCTTTCCATGTCAAGAAGTAGCTCATTGACTACTAGATTGTAGAGAATATAGGACAAAACACACGTGTAAAGCTATTCTGGCTCTGTGTTAATAATCTTGTCTGCAAGCAGTCTATTGACATAGTTCGACATCAAGCTTAAGAGATCCCTAAATTTTTTTTGGTGGACATTTTCCCATATGGCTAACACTGCGACCTAAAAAGATCTTTGTATCAATTAGGATCTGATTAAACCAAGAGTCGTGCCACCTATCTAATGAGGGATAGTATGTCCTTAGCAGCAGAATTTCTTATTTATTCTTATTCTTATTGTCTTATCGCCGAGATATGTCCACAGTGGGCCAGGCGAAGTTTGTGTTCCCAATCGTTAATCAGAGTTGTGGAACTCATATTCTGAGCCAGCCCTAGCTACTTCATCTGCAGATTCGTTGCCTGCAAATGACCAGGTATCCAACCGAGTTCCACCCTATTATGTCTGCCGATTCCTTCAATCAAAAGAACATAACCCAAGTAAGAATTAAAAATCAGCGAGGCATACCATATGCTGCAACCCATACATACCTTTTATCTCCTCTACACTGCCTCTTAATAAAGCAATAAATTTATCTTATGAACTTGATCCTTTTCCTTTCTCCACGGAGGCGACTGTAAGCAACAAAGGATAATAAAGCATTTCATTCTTGCAGCTAATTTCCCAACTTCTTATCCATTAATTATTTCCCTCTAAATCGAATTAAATTCGCATTTTTTCAATCCATGTGCGAGGGTTCGTGTTCCCTGTTCCTTGAGGAGGCAGAAGGCGATCAAAACCATTTTCAAGTGGGCAAAGTAATTACATTTAGGGCATTTGCATTTTCCTTAGATAGTCCCTTTTGCTCTGTCGAGGGTTTTCTTTCGATTTCTCCCCTTTATTCTTCATTAGGTGCTTAATATGCCTATCTATCTACATCTGTGTGTAAGTATATGTGTGAATTTTCCTTCTTTGCAAATTTCTTTTCGTTTTATAAATGCCTTGCTTTGGTTTTTCCTGTTTTTTTTCGCATGGGACACCGCCATTCATCTATCTCTGCACTGGTTGCCCAATGCTGGTCGAGCGCAAACGAACATCGAAATCGTAAGGGTTGGTTTTACCCTGGGATTCTTCTCTTTGCTTTTCTTTCATTATTTCCTGATGCCCCCTTCATTTTGTTCCCAAAACCAACGTACCGCGCTTTGCCATTACTCTCCTCTGGCAATAGTGGTAGCGCGTTGGTATTTGCCATTGCTGCTGCTGTTGCCGCCGCTTCTGCTTCAACTGAATGCTGGATGGTATACTATGGCTGCCAGGATTACACTCTCTCTCGACCGCCATCATACCACTTGAAATTTATTTCGCACACCACCAATTCAGGGTCGGTGGCCATAAATCACGGCTGCAGCACACAGAACATCCCGGGCATAAAGTGTAGCAAGTTTTTCGCGCGAGCTGCTGTTTTGTGACTAACTGTGTGTCTACCCTTGGAAGATAGATGGAAATACACTGAACGTGTACACACACACATACACACGTAGTAGTGAACTTGTATTGTTCCAGTGTGGTAAGAGTATAGTAGATATATCACCCAGAGTCAAACTGCTGCCACACTGGTACCACGGATGCTGTTGTTCCTGCTGCCACTATTGCTGCCATTGTTAGTGCTACATACATAGTATCATAGTTTGTGGGGGGTTTGAGAATGTGGGTATTTGAATCGGCCCCATCTTCATCATGCTTCGGAAAATCCACCCTTATCAAAGCGCAATTGTGGACTATGCACTTTCGAAATAGACAAATGTTCCTCTGTTACTAGGAGAAAAAGAAACTACATTTTAATACTGCACACACGGTCACAGGATGCGGTAGAGAGTAGGTACGTGCAAGAAATTCTTCAAATTGAACTTTGACACACGGAAAACGTGATGGTTGTATATAACTTCGCTTAGATACATAGATACTATTTTGAGCTATTTTAAATATCAAGGATGGAAGGAGAAGCTAAGCATTGTTGGTTCACAGAAAAGCAGGATACATATATCAATTTGTTGCTGTATCGTGTCTCCTTAATGATCCATCTTTGTTGGAGAAACTAGTTTCGGCAAACGTGTCAACGATAGGAATTTCACAATATGGCACCTTTCCTACATCTTAGACTGGTCGCGACTATCACGTTCATAATCTCGAAGGTACGTCTACATACGTAGACGATATTGACATAATTAGGAGTTCCCAGCGAACCATTGTGGAAGTGTCCATCCCAATTGAATCAAAAGAAAGGGATGTTGGTCTCAAGCTCAACGAGGATAAAACTAAATATTTGCTTTCGGCAATCAGGTCCTATATAGTAAACTGTCCTATATAGTAAACTATCACAGAATTCCTTATCGTATAGGCCTCTATGCATATTGGACACCTATGTATGGGGAAAATACTTCAGCACATTATAAGTGACAGATTGGAGAGTGCGATCGATGAGGCGCGATGCCTTGCAGCTCACCAGTGTGGTTTCCGTAAGACGTAAGACACTATCTACGATCGACGCCATCGACGAAGTCGTGAATACCGCGAAAAGCAAACAGTACTGCGCAATCATCACGCTGGATGTGAAGAAAGCCTTCAACACCGCAAACTGAAGAAACATCCTGCAAGCACTTACCGCCAAGAGAGTACCAGAATACCTGCAGAAGATAATGACGGACTATTTTAGAAATAGAACCGACGATGGAACGAGGCAGTCTAACGTCACAGGCGGCGTTCCTCAAGGCTCCGTATTGAATGATGACGTCCTCAGACTTGGAACCCAGAGGACTTCGAAAATAATTGGCTTCGCCGATGACGTTGTAGTAAACGAACACCTTGAGGAGTTAGAACATGACTGCAATGCAGCTATTCGGATGGTTCAGAACTGGCCTACAACTTGCAGAAGAAAAGACTGAAGTAGTGCTCATCAGCAGTAGGCGAATCATGGAGACTATTAGACTAACCGTGGGCGATCACGTCGTAGCTTCAAAACCAGAGCTGAAGTACCTTGGGATTACCTTAAATGCAAGGCTAACTTATAAGCAGCACCATGCAACATGCAGCAAAGGCAATGGCTGCCCTATCAAGGATAATGCCGAATATTGGGGGACCGAAACATAAGAAGTGATAACTAACTATTTGTGGACTAAATTGGAAGAGAATGACTTGAAGGATATGTGCTTTTAACTAGATGGCGCAACATATGTATTATACGAATTTTGGTGGCCGCGTTATCCCCAAATATGGACCACTCTGTATCTAAACTTTTGCAGTCAATAGCACGTAAGTACATACATAAGTAGAAATACTGAAGTTTTATTACAAAAATTCTAGACTCATTGTCTGTGTTATATGTGGTAAAACGGCAATTGTTGATTCACATCCTAAGATCAATCACGTTCAAGAGGACATCTTTGTTTCACTAAAGGCGATGTGTTGCAATTATGATATATGTACATATATATTTTTTGTAAGAAAATTTATTCCTTCTACAAACTCCTGAAACAAAACTTCTCCAGATGTACCAATGACCGCCAAGCGGCAGTTACAAATTAGCCCACTAAATCCTTGCCATACATCCTTCTTCAAAACAAACCGAAAAACAAATCGATTCTACATCCCAAATCATTTACGAGTATGCCAAGGAAAGATAGTAAAACGCCTCCCATAATCCACCCCATTTTCAGGCAAATACTTTTTCATACAAATTAGTAGAAGGAACCATCAACCCCTGCCAAAAAAATACATAAAACTATGCTCGTACGCGTACATACATATGTATACAAGTATAGATATACAACTAAGGTATAACTTTCGTTATAATGAATGTTTTCCAACAAATCACCCCTTTTCGTCGACTTTCAACTTTGAAAAACACCACCCCCCCAAACCACCTAACCCATACGTACATACATATATTCGTAAGCGCCGCACCCTTCTGCCAGCAGCCATGACGAACGACACGACAGCGATAACGCAAACGAACAAATACGTAATTGCGTTAAAATATGCACCGCTAGCGCTGGCCTGGAAGGATGACTTGATGGCTTGAATGCCTGTTGGCCCGTGTAATATGAACTCCCTGGGCCTATCGCACATACACACATGCCTCCACCACAACCGCCAAACCATCCCGAGCGCGCACTCAACCACGCGATGAGTTGCGAGTGTGAAAACCACAGAAAGATTTATTCACGAAATAATTCACTCCGCATATTTTTCGTTTTCACATTATACAATAATAATAATTATTATTATTAAAATATGATTTCGGGTTGTCGTTTTTTTTCGTTCGTCCTTTCCCATTGTGCATTTCATTAAAACGGAACAAAACGAACCGGAGCGGTCGGCCGAGTGAATTTACATGTGAATAGGATGCTCGAATGGTTGGATTCGCGCGAGCTATTGTTTTTTTTTTTGGGAAACTTACTGCGAGATGTGCTGCAGTGGTTCATTTCAAAGAATCCTTGAATCCCACTCTCTATGGGGTGGGCACACACACTCACAAACACATATATGTACATACGCTGCCTGTAAAGAAAGGGATTCAATTAAACAACTGGCACTGCATCGTGTCATGCTTAATCTGCTGCCGCGCACTCTTTCTCTGACTCGGCAGGCCATTGTTCCAGTTTGTTGAATCACATTCCATTGGGTGCACCGGTGGCCGGTTGTCCGGACTTTTGGACCATAGTTCCGCAGCAGCAGCAGCAGCAGCAGCACAGATCTATTATGATGATTCGCGTGTGATCCTTTTGTTCGATGGCTTTCGTTGCGGTACGTGTGGTTTGCTCGAAATGCATTTGGACTGCGTTGAATCCTTAAATTTCAATTACACGTAAAATGAGCAATGCTTCGGTCTATTTCATTTGCAAGAGAGAATGTGTGTTTGTAAGCGTTTTGGACGTTTTTTTTTTCCCATTTGACATACCATTGTGACCACAACAAACCGGAAATCGGCCATTTGTGTGTATTTTGGGCATAAAAACATACAACGATGTGGTTAGTAGTAGTTTGTGGGTTCGTGCTTAACCCAGCAATAGTTGTGCATCATTACAGGATACCAACAAGAGCAACAGATATTACTGGCAGTATTTTTTAGGTAAATACAGTTACGAGTAGTTATATATTTATTTTTTAAAGTTAATCTACGAACCAAATAATTCACAAGTTAAACGACTTGAAGGTATACATTCGTCACTCTATCAGACGTATAAAACTATAATCCTCCAAGTTAAAGGTTGGTTATTGCTCGAAAGCTTGAGAATTACATCCATCTCTGGAAGGTCTCCCTGGCTATATTCCTTATTGTTTAAAGACAGAGTCTGCGTATATCTGTGACGCTTTTACTCATCTTTTTAAAATTGTAATAAATGTTCTCTGCTAAGGAAGTCCGTGAGGAGTTTAGGGTAACCTTTCTTTAAGGAAATAAGTTCTTGGCTTACTCTTGTATCGCCGAATTTGATGAGTGTCTGGCATTGAAGTTACAAATCTGGGATTTCGTTGGATTCGACACCATGATGTCAGGATACCCAAGAAAGAAAAACTTTGTTGAAAGTAGCAAAGTGGTTCTGAGGTCAGTTAAGTCCATCATCGATCAAATTTTCACATTACGTCACATCTTTGCAAAACACAGGATACGTTTAGGATAGAAAGCCAACGGCGGCAAATACAATTTTAAGGACTATGATCCATTCAAACAATGGCACAAGCGCTGAGGTTAAAATAACGCTTTGGCAATTCCTGCTTCATTAGGCTAAGAAGGCATTATCAAATTCCGATGGAGCTGGTTTGTTGATTCAGGGCCAGGTTCGTTGCAGACTAGAAAGGTAATCTAGTTCGATTAGTATGTTCACGATAGGGTTATACGCTAAAGGATTAGCCCTTTTCTCATACGACCCTCTCTGATACAGGTCCGCTTTGGAGAGTAACCATGGCCTTAGCACGTTACTGCAGGGCTCTGACGTGGCGGACCACCATTTCCTGCGATACTCTTGGGATATGTCTATCAAATATAAAAACAAATACAAAAAATAATACGAAGTGAGCTAGACAGATTGCAGGGTGACACAGTAAAGTAAAGCCGCGACGAGCAAAGGCTCTGTGCGGGTGACTTCGCTAGTCGGCCGGGAAAGAGCCGAGGGAGTAGCTTTCGACAGGTGCAACCTAGCACTAGCCAAAAAGCCGCTAGAACCTCTAAGGTTCCTGTGCCGACTCAAATGCCTAGAAGCCAAGGCATCCCTAGATTGGGAAGAGGGAGCCAAGCTCTAGCCTCTCAACCTTTGCCCAAGGCTGTAGAGGAAAACACGGCGATGGCAACGAGCCAAGCTCGTATACCTGGTTCGACACAATCCTCAGCAGTTGCGGCTAAAAAGAAAGTTTACTGCTGCCCACCGATGCCACCTCCGGGCCAGCCCGGAGTCAAGGATGAACCCCTTCGGAAGGGGCTCAGCGGTGCTAGCAGTAGATGGTGCCTTCGCTACCTCGAAAAGGGCTTTGTACCTGAGGAAGCAAGGAAGAAAGCAGAAGTACATAGGCTCAGCCTGGTTCTAGACTAATATCTGCGGCGAAAAGGAGAAGCAGCTCTATTTCATCTCCTGTACCTAATGTACAGAAGAAGTCAAGGGTGGTCGAGAAGTCGGAGTAGTCGCGGGCAAAGCCTGTTCAGCATGCTACTGTCTCAAATGGCAGAAGCTATGCAGCAGCTGCAAAAGCAGCTGCCGCTAGCGGAAGCCGTGTTATGACAGCTATAGCGGAGCAGGTGGCAGTTCTTCCCTGTGATTATCCCAGGGAGATGCTTTGTACCGATGACCTCAAAGATTTACAGAACGCTTTGGTGAATAAAATGGCCTTAGGGTATACATTTCAAGTTTGAAATGTTGCTGGTAGACTGCGAGACTCCAAAGACTGTGGAATGGCTGAAGATGGTAGCACCTAGGCTTAGCAATTGGAAGGTTGTGGGCCTTACTGCAAAATGTGGGAAGGAGATATCACATGCCTATTCCATTACAATTTACTTCCCACGTAGCGCTGACCAGGAGCACCAAACCACACTGGCACTCCTTGAAGAGCAAAACGAGACGGCTTGAATGTCAAATTGTGGTAGATTCTGCAAGTTCGAAAAGAAGGCACCGGGCAAGTACTGTGCCTTGGAATCGATCAGAAGTCCTATAAATCTATAAGGGCTCAAAACAATTCCCTTAGCTACAGGTTCGCCAAGGTCGTGGTGTCTGGACTCAAAAAGTCAAAGGAGAGTCTCTCAAATCTAACTTTAAAGAGACTAGAAGTCACAGCGAGGCAATCAGATCCACAATACAACCGAATAAGATTCGACGCATGTATCAGCATGAGCAAGAATAACCTTCGTATTCTAACGGGCTTCCTTACGGGGCATTGTAAATTCAAGGAGCACTTAAGGAAACTAGGTATATCTGAAGAAGTTCTCTGCAGATTCTGTAATGAGTCCAGTGAAATCCCAGAACTAAAGACTGAATACTTGGGCAAGTATCAATTATCAGATGAGGAAATACCGTCACTAGATCCAGCTCTCATCCTTACATTCTTAAAGGAAACTGGATTAGAGAGAGCGTTCTAGGACAGATTTCTTCCGCCGCCAAGGCGTAGTAAGAGTGCATTATCCTCAAAATGATTCCGAAAGGAATCCAAATGCGAGCGAAACTCTAATGAGGGCATGTACCTCCCCAAGGTGTTAGCTGGGGACACAATAGATCAACAGGTCGCAGTGCAACGTACCCCATCTTCAAATAATAAGTAATACTAACTAACCTCGCCTCACGTTTTACGACAGCACTGCTCTTGGCTCCGATCCTTCCTGTTAATTTGCTTGGGAGAGCCGCGAGGATCCACCTTGTCAACACGTTTTTCAAACACAGAATTAATCTAATATTGTGGAAGACTTATTTTCTCCAGGTTACTACTAGATTCTGTGACCAACCCTAATCATCATTTGAGTGTTCCTCGAATTCTGATTAGATTAGTAGAGCTTTCTGAAATTTTAAGTAACATTTTGCTGTCATCGTTGACTTATTGTAGTGACTTAGTCTTGGGATGTGATGCCAACGCCCACCATACTTTGTGGGGTAGCACTGACATCAATGCTAGAGGCGAAGTTTTGTTTAATTTTATCCTAGAATCCAATCTTCTTATTTGTAATAGAGGCAATGACCCCACCTTTATAACGTCTGTAAGAAAGGAAGTCTTAGATATAACTTTCGTGTCTGAACAGAGCTCTGTTGAAGTTGTTGAATGGAGAGTCTCCAACAAAGCGTCACTATCTGATCATTGTTGGATACTCTTCAAACTACAACTATCTACTCGTGGGAAGGGGACTTTTAGAAATCCGCGTGGGCTAACTGGTCAAAATTCATTAGAGAACTGAGGAAATCAGTGAATCATTCCACTGAGAACCTCAACTCTATAGAAGCAGTTGACAATGCAGTCGATGCACTGACCGGTTCCCTTACGCAATCCTTTGAAAAATTCTGCTCGGTCAGTAGACATAGCGGTAAAAAACGTCCACCATGGTGGAATGATAAAATAGCGGAACTCATTCGCCTTTCAAGAGTAGGATGGAACCTCGCTAAAGAGGGGGTCGTCGAGTGGTCCACCTATAAAGAAAGTGTAAAGCTCCTCAAGAAAGAGAGGAACGTTTAATAGATGTATACATACGAAGTGTGATTGGCGATAACTATCTATCCGAATCACAACATGCATACATCCGCGGTAGGTCGGTAGATACGGCTCTCCACAGGGTCGTATCAAACATAGATCCCTCCACTTCAAAGAATTCACTCTTGGGGCGTTCCTAGACATTGAAGGGGCGTTTAACAATGTAAGCACCGATGTGATCCTGGGCAGTTTACACAGGGCTGGGCTGAGCATCGCTCTCCAATTGGATCGCTCAGATGCTTCATACGAGAGTTATATCCTCATCGCAAGGAGATGTAATAATCAGGAGAAGCGTCTGCAGAGGAACTCCCCAAGGAGGAGTCTTATCACCTCTAATATGGCTCCTTGTAGTGGACGAGATCTTGGTAATACTAAAGGAAAACGGCTTCAACGTGACGGCCTATGCCGACGACGTGGTTATCCTGGTCTCGGGGAAATTCCCTTCAGTCCTAAGCGAAAGACTCAATCTCGCACTACAACTAGTGGAGAATTGGGTTAGCACCAAAGGGCTAGGAGTGAACCCTTCAAAGACGGAGGTAGTTCTCTTCACTAGGAGGAGATCAATTCCTGCCTTCAGACCTCCAAGCATCAGTGGTACTGAGCTAAGTATATCAGGTTCAGCCCGATACCCGGGTGTAATTTTAGATTCCAAATTAAATTGGAAGGATAACACTGCTGAACGTGTCAGGAAAGCAAGCGTAGCTTTCTACTCTTGCAAAAAGGCATTCAGTAATACGTGGGGTTTTAGACCAGCTGTGGTGTACTGGATATACACGGCGGTTGTAAGACCAATTCTTACCAGCTTTCTATCCTCACCAAAATCCAGAGGGCAGCGTGTATTGGAGTCATGGGATCAATGAAGACAACACCAAAGCGGCAATGGAAACCCTGCTCAGTTTCATTCCGCTCGACATATACTGTGGCAGTCTGGCGGCTAAAACCGCTGTAAGACTGAGAGAAGGCCAAATGTGGTCATCGAGCCTGTACGGCCATGCCTCAATTTTGTCCCGATGGGGATCCACCAACTGTTTGTCAAAAACTGATCACATGACCCCCACGCTAGTTTTTGAAAGGAGATTCGCTATAAGAATTCCTGACAGAATGTACTGGAAGCGCCGAAGAACCATGAAGAAGAAGGAGTTGGCGTTCTATACCGACGGTTCTAAGATGAACGTTGGCACGGGAGCCGGAGTTTATTGTGAGGCCCTAGGGATAAACAACTCCTTTAGAATAAATGATGATGTCTTTCAGGCAGAAGTCACAGCCATCATACAGGCTGCTAAGATTATAAGCGAGAGCAATATCGTTGACAGAACGATTACTGTGTATGTAGACAGCCAGGCAGCCGTTAAGGCTCTGGACTCCGCTATAATCAGATCAAGGCTTGTGAAGATCTGCAAATCAGTCTTGAATGAGATATCTAGAGCTAATGCGGTGACCATCTGTTGGGTGCCAGGGCATATGGATATCGTAGGAAATGAAAGGGCTGACGAACTTGCTAGGAAAGGGTCGGCGCTGCACCTATCGCGGGCTCTCCCTTTTGCAGTAACCCCAATCAGTTCCTTACAGAAGAAAATAGACGATGAAGCCATCGATCGAGCAAATAGTCGCTGGGTTCATCTGGAAACATGAGCAACAGCCAGGGCCCTATGGCCGGGTATCAGCAAGAAGAGATCAACTTCTCTGGTGAAACTGAGCCGTTATAAAACACGGGTCGTTTCAGGGATAATTGCTGGTCATTGTGCCATTGGTGTCCACGCGGAGCGACTCGGTGTACTACATAATGACTTCTGTAGAAGTTGCAGGGACGAAGAAGAAATTGAATCAGTTCGTCACCTGCTGTGCGACTGTCCTGCCCTATCCGTCGGAAGAATGAGGACTCTTGGTAGTTACTTCTTCTCGGATTTGGAGGACTTGGGTAACGTAGAGCTGACGGACCTCCTGAGATTCATATCATTATCTGGGTGGTTCCAATAGCGGACTTAATAGGTTTCCGGGGTTAAATGATTGGGCACAATGGACCCTTTTTGAGGTCTAAGTGAGCAGTGACACTGTCACAAGGCACCCATCTACCTACCTACCTACCTACATATTTCTTCTGTCTAGAGCAGTCGATTTTTCAGGACCAATTCATTCGCTTTTGGCCAATACCAATTTGCTGTATTTCTGAAGACATTTCAAAGCCAAGTAAGTGTCTGATCCTCTTTCAAGCGATACAGTGGATGTAAATTTTATGAAGAGCACACGTGCTGTAGCTCATGTGAAGACTCTGATTAAGGTCCCCTTTCTATGGCAAATCTGTTCAGCTCACCAACTACACAAAGCCAAATCCCGATTCTAGTTAAACCACACGGATATAGGAAAAAGGTCATCTACATCTACAACCCATCCGCTCCCACTATCAGCACCATCCAATACTTTCCAGCAACGCTTTTGCCATCCATCTTGTCGTGTTTCCAATGAGAAAGGTTACAGCTTCTAGTTGCTTTATTACACTTTGTGTTTTATTGTTGTTCGATGCTCGTAGCATTACAGTTTTGTCGTCTGCCGTCTTCTTTAAAATTAGTTTCACTCTCCCTGAAACATACAGACAAACATCAGAGCAGCAGCAACAGAAGTGGCAGCATGTTGCCTAGAACTCAAATCAACTGCGATCTGCCCGAACCTTCTCCACCCACAGTGGTTCTGCCATCGGCAATCTAATGGTGGAAAAAGGGATTTCTCTGGCAAATACAAAAGGAATGTCCCAAATAACAGACAAAGAGGGAAAAATATAAAAAAAAAAAACACCCGTGTACAAGAAAGAAATTAAAGGATACCCACATCAACCTCTTCAGCACACCCGGCCCCAACCGCCCCATCGCCGAAGAACCGAACAAGTCTCGGCCGGTTGTGTGCGCGCTTCTGATGCGAATTTGAGCTTAGTGAGTCTCTAAGGATGGTCGCAGATGGCGTCCGGGATCCCTTATTTGTAATTCGTCTTTCGCACCCTCGAAAATGTCAGTGTTGTAACGGTATACGTTGTGCTTAGGAAACGGTGGCAGATATATATCATTCGCCGCCACACACACCGCTATCTGTTTGCCAACCATCTAAATATCTTACCGGGACCGGGATGCTTTATATTCTGCCCGTCTTTGCGGGCCCGCATTCTTCTTCTTCTTCTTCATGTTCTATTTTTTTTTTGTTTTTTTTTTTTTGTCCTTTTCGAGGACTTTGAGTTGGCGTTTGAATTTCTTTTTTTTCTTGTACTACCACCATCTTCCTTGGGTAGCGGCGGTTTGGGGTGCTCCTTCAGCTATACATACATACATATGTATGTAGTTACGTGTTTGCCTTTATCCGTTGTTTTTGTCCTTTTTTCCTGCAAGAAAATAAAACATCTTATGTAATCTTGGGAAATATATCACACTTAGAAGACTATGGGAGATGTATGGGAGGAAAATGCTTTATTCGTTTTTCGGAAATTTATATGTATCGCATACAACCATACGCTGGAATGTACAATGTACACCCTATGTGTATGTATATATTTCTTTGTGTGATGGAGAAGACAACTTTAATGTATTGCTTCTTTGAGAGTGGAAGCCTTAAGGGGTGGAGAATAATAATATGGGAAAAGCGAAAAAGAAAACAACCAGAGTCCCACCAAAAAAAAAAGAACGACGGCAGTTAAAGGCCAAGACAAAACAAATGGAAAAGCTATAAGAAAATTGGAATTGCAGAAATTCCTTCCGAGCCTGCTCTTGTCCTTTGGAAAAAAAAACGAAAGAAGAAAAGAAAAATGAGGACACCATCGTCGCATCCTCTCCATCACCGCCAACGTCCTGCCATTGAGATTTTTCAAGTCGAAGAAGAATGTGCGTGTGCGAAACTAAATCCTTGGATATTACAAAATAAATAATTTATTTGGAGCATCATCTGTTGGAAGGTTCGCAAGTAATTTAAATGTTCAGAGTTAATATCTCACAGTAATTTTTGTCCTGGATCTCTCTCTTCGTTTGACGGTCTTAGGTGGTTCGTTAGGTTTGAGGAGTTTTAATTGATTTTATCATTAAAAAAAAAATAGGAAAACTTTTGAACGTTTTGTTTTGTTAGCATCAGAGGCTTTAAAGGGGTTTGTTTGAATACCAGAACTCTTATGTGTCTTTTCAAAGACAGGTTAAGAGATTTTCATATTTATGGGAATGGGAAGCTGTCCCAAGCTTAGAATCCCCTGAAAAAAAAACTTTTGAAAACTTGATTGATTTCTCCAATTCGAGTGCTTATTTCCTTACTCAGGTGGTGCCGCAATTCAAGGTAAATCCGAGCCTCAATTAACAAGTCAATCCAGTAAGGCTGTCCCTCTAAGTCGGTTGAAATCACCTTCTGTTGTGCGTCGTTTCTTAAGCAAGGTCTTTCTCTACTGCGTTGTCCTTCTGGATAAAAGACTCTGCGGCCTAAAGCGTTATCTGTCCTAACCATTCTTAATGACTAATGAGCAGTTGATGTCGCTGTACAACGTATTTAGTTCACCATTAAATCATCTCCTCCAAAAATCCATCAACGCAAGAGTAAGTATTATTTCTCTCGAAAAGTCCAACAATATCGTCACCCGCTTTCCATATTGTCGTTGGTTTTGAACCATGAAGTAGGACTGAGGCGATTAAGATCGTGTACACGAAACTCCTTGTTGTTGCCACTCAATAGCCTTTCCAACCCCGTGAGTAACTATGTATAACGAATTCTATAAGATGCAATGTGTGCCTATCATTAAATGTGCTTTAAGAGACCCTATTGCATTCGCAAAAAGTGATTTCATGTCGGAGGTGTGGAAATCATGGAAATTTGTATCACCATGTTACGGTCAATGGAGTTCACCATAGTGCCATCTTGGATGACTAATTTTAACCAGAATTAGATGGACTTGACATCATTGATATGTATGTGGTTCCAACAAGATGATGCCACATTTCACACAGCTGGTCAAATAATTGATCTATTGAAAGGAAGTTCAGTAATCGTGTAATCCCCAGAAATGGTCCGATCGAATGACCACCTCGCTCATGGGACTTAACGTCGTTGGCTTTCTTTTTATGGGACAACGTTAAGTTGTTGGTTTATGCCAACAAACTAACAACGTTAGAAAAGCTCGAACTCAAAATTGCCAACGTTCCGGCCGTTAAGTGCAAAATATCGGTGAAAAATTGTGAGAGCAGCCTATAGGCTGCCTTGCTGGTTACATGGATGTTGTATATAACGTATGGCGGGTATACCAATGGTACATTTACCTGGATATAGTAGATACATATATTCCTTGTTTCAGGAAATGGAACAATGTGTTCCAAACTGTGCTCGAAGTTGTGAAATTACCTTTATATATATTTTAAGAGAGATTCCAAACCAGACCACTGTGTTGGGTCCCTCTGGATTTCTCTACAGTTCCTCTCTGGCTATTATTCCTCGTTTCAATGCCAGCATCTGTTTAACAGAAATCTGGTTCATCCTCTGGGTTTCTACCCAGTGGCTCCCCAGGATCTCCCATATTCTGCTAGCTAACGCCGGACATTGACACAATATTTTCGCCTGCCTGCAACCTTCCACGGTTGACCACCTCCTCTGGTGTTCCACCGCGACCCAGTTGCTAATCAGGTGTTCTACCATCCCTCTGCCAATTGCAGCGAATGGTTTCGGAACAGAGAGCTCCGAGGTTGACCCTTGCTTTGCCAGAGAGTCTGAGCACTCATTGAGTTTTCGAACACATTCCAATGCCAGTGATGTATTAATATCTGTTTGCTTCATGAGACTAATCACTGATTGATTGTCCAGTGCTATGGTAACGTTTCTACCCTCAATCACCTGAAAGAGGGTAATTCAGGTGATCCAACGCATGCAACAGTCGTTCTGAGAAGATACCTGCCCCCGCTCTGCCATCCATCATGGACCTATTCGTAAAGATGATTGTATCACCAATCTTCTTTTCTGGAAGTGTTCCATCTCCGGTAAGAGTTTTGTGATACATTTTGGTAACACGCATTCTGTTTATTCCATCCATCGGTATATTAAACTCGCTAATCTCGTTTTCTCCGAGATCCAGCATTTTCCTATGACTATAGATAGTACCGCACCAGTGCCAGTTGGCATCCCGGGGCAGAAGAAGTGCCGTCGAAGCCGCCGCTTTCTTAATAAATAAGTCCAGCGTGTCGTTCGTATTGCGCCGGCCAGCCTTAAACGTGCTAGACGCTGGACACTATTTTACTGCTTCTTTACAGTTTTCAGTTTTTGCCACCAAACAACTGACCTCGGTGAGATTCCCCACCTTAGTCCACATACGCGTTTGCACTGATGAAGCACCCTTTTCGCCTTTCTAATCCCTTCTTCCACATGGAAGTTCCAAGTTATTCCAGCATCTAGGTATACACCTAGATTCTTACCCTTCCTTCATCTTTAGCTCCGATCCCAAAGGTGTCAAGGGCTGAAATTGCGGATCTCTCCTCTTCCTTGTGAATTTGATCAGATCTGTCTTTCCGCATTAATGGAGAGCCCTTGTTTCTGACACCACCGCTCCACCACTCTGAGAGCATTTCTCAAGATATCTCCTGTGATGTTCATGAATTTACCTCTGTCATCGGCATATCCCACAGTGTGGATGCCAGTCTCTTCAAGTTTTCTCAGGCGAGAATCCACAATTATACTGCACAGAGTAGGTGGCAAAACTCCTCCTTGCGGGCAACATCTGTTAACCTTTCCTCTAAGTCTTGAAGTTCCCGCCTGAATATTTATCGCCCTATTTCTCAGCATATTGTCCACCCAACTCACCACCAATGGGTTAACCCCTCGTTTTTCTAAGGCTGCTCTCAGACTTTTGAATCATAGCTTATCGAAGGCACCTTCAATGTCTATTGTTATAGTCATTGCGATGGCTCCGGTATTCATATCCTCATCCGCAACGCGTACCATCGGGTGTAGCGCTGTTTCCTTAGACCCGCCAGCTCTGTATGCATGTTGTCTACTACTCAAAATACACGCTTTCAGCGCCGTGCTCGCCATAATTCTTTCCACTGTTTTCAACAGAAATGATATTAGGCTGACCGGTCTGAAGGACTTCGCGTCGGTGTAGTCCTTTTTACACGATTTTGGGAAAAGGACTGACCGCTTCTGGAGTTACTATCCGTTCCGCTTCTACCCTATCCAACCTGCTTGCTCCACGTTTCCTCAGAGCCCAGGACCGATATGACTTCAGTGGAAAGGGAAGTGTATTTTCATGAGGACCTCATTTGTATGATCCAGTGTCTCAACATTCTATCGCGACTGAATCCGACTTTGGAAACTGGATCCCTCGAGACAATTATCTGAAGTCTATTGACCTCAGCTGTGCTTCTCATATTCGAGCGAAATTCCCTCCAGGTCTCCCTTTTACGTCGTCGCAGCTTTGCGTTTAGCTCTTTCTTCTTTGCCTTATACTCACCCCATGATTCAGGATCATCCCCTGATTAAAGGCTCTTCTCACCTCCTTCTTTAGATTTTCAAGTTCCCTACACCACCAAGGCGTGGGATCCTTTCATCTACCAAAGTAGGTGTATACGCCTCTTGGTATGCATTTTCAACAGTGGATTGTAAATTGCTTCAGCTGCGACTCTACATCCCAAGTGGTTTTCGGTATTTCCCATTCAGTATTTTACTATGTCCGTGTTCCTGGGAATCCTGACATATTTTCGATCTTTCTTTCTTTTAGATCCGTGTCGAACATCAAATGAGTTGGGTCTGTTATCCGACATCATTGTCCGATCCATTACATATAAACATAACCCCCTTCTGTTAATAAACAAAAACGAGTAAACTTACGGTTAGTAAAATTATTTTAACGTTCCCCGAAAGTTGTAAGACGAACTAGCATTCTTTTATATAAAAAGAAAGCTCTCCAGTATCTATTACTGACATTTTATTTAAAAATAGAAAAAATATTTTTTTTAATACTTTCATATCATATTCCGAACCCAGTTATCACACACTTCCGTCACGCTACCTAATCTAATAAAGGTATAAATTACCACCCACTCCAGTCATCAGGCCCCCATTGGCATTCTATAAAAATGATAAATTTGTTGGTGGCCACCACCAAACTGTGTGTGTGTATGAAGTGTGGATGGATGCGTATATTCCTTCGCACACGCATTACGTGTAAGAAAAAAAAATAATAATGAAAAAAAATTGCGGGAAAATAACCTGAAAAAGAAAGCAAAGCACCAGAAAAGCAGAAAAGAAAACTCGAGACCCTTTGCTTGGCTCGAATGAAAGAAGCAGGATCTATAAAAATTGCGGGAGAGAAAAATGGTGAAATTCTTTGTCCTCTTATCTATATGATTTGTGATTTTCGGGGTACAGCCCTCATCAGTTCCGTTCGTTCCAATCGCTTGGTGTGTAGACATTGGTAATTCTTCACCCCATTCTCAACATGACTAAATTTTTTTTTTTTCTTTTCCTTGTCGTATACCAACCAAGACACCCAACCCACCCACTTGTATGGCCAGTGAAAATAAGGACTTTCTTTGAATCGAACTTTTCGCACATAAATATCTATCTATCTGCCACCCCCTTGAAGCATGTACACACAATTTATATGCTATGCGAGAGGACCCAGCAATTCTCCTCAACTCATCTGAGGCGATTTTCATCCAATAAGTCTTTGGACCGTTCCACTATGCGTCTTTTCTTTTGTATAATCAAATATCCCACGGAAGGAAGACATATATATGTACATATCTATATCTAGATGTGTGTGGTGCAGATTCGAGCAATGTTCTGCTATATTGGATGAAAGATACAATTTCATTGATATCGCCTAAAAGTCTAATATAAGAAGATTTATCGTTTGACATTGGGCAAAATGTCTATATAAATACATGTATGTATATAAGTCTGTATATACCTACATGTATATATACATGTAAGCCGCTATTATGTGGAAGTGGATTATTTTTATGAAAAAGGTAACATAAATCGCTGAAGGAAAAATTGTGTATTTTTATCGGTCGGTGGTAACAAATATACTTACCTGAGTGGCCTGTACTGAAATAAAAGAATTAAAGGTGTGATAATCTGAGACTAGTATCTATATTTAAGTATATATTAGAAATTTACTAGTAGACAAGAGCACTATAGAATTAAAGAGATGTCCTAATATACATTACTTATCCAGGAATTAGTTCCTTCAAATGAGGTAAAGCTGCAAATGAATAATCTACGTAACTAAAAATATTTCGAAACACGAAAACTTCTTAATGGCTGGCTAGTATGACTTTCATAGCACTAGTTCCGAAGATAATGGCAAATGTGAAACCAATCTTTAAACCATCCTGCCCAAGATTTTCGTTAATGCGTTAAAAATAAATTGTCTGACATTCGATTCAAGTTGTACTCAACAGTTTCGAATCTACAATTAAGCAAATAAATGACCCTAAGGTTCTAGTTGTCTCCTGTATTCGTTCTTCTTATTTATTTACACCTATATCTGTAGGGCAAGTATTTATTTCGTAAAAAAGTGTTTTGGGACTAAGACACTTCCTCTTGATCCAGGCGTCACCGAGCAAATTATCTAGATTGAATCAACGGTAGCGTCCACAGTTCGATACCTAGTCTAGTGTCATACCTAAATATATGACTTGCTCCAACGTATTACTGAGCCAGGGTATTGGGAAAGATTTTGTAGTGGATGAACCCTTCATAGGCCAACGGCAGCGCTCATATCCCCGAAGAGGGTTACTGAGTCCGGAAAATCCGGCTCCTCGTTCTAGGTATATCAAAGGGAACTGGTCATCCAGGTTATGGATTGTGCGTAGGGATAACTTCTCAACAACTAAATGCTTGGATAAGGATGCCTTCACTGTTGACCATCCTAGCAACCGAAACACGAAACACGGACAACAACCTTCAGATCTACACGTGGAATGTTCTAACTCTTAACAGAGCGCATGCAGCCGAAGAATCAGCAGAAGCCCTAGACTGTTATAAAGCAGATATCGCCGCCATCCAGGAAGTGTGATGGGAAGGGCCAATGCTATAGAGAGCAGAAACAGCGCTTATTCGGATGTAGATTTGTCATAAACGGCAGACTTAGGCAAGAAGTTTTAAACCTTCGACATGTGAGCAAGTGTCTTATGACAATCCTCATCAAGGCTAAATTCGCGAACATTAGCCTAATATGCGCAATTGCCCCCACAGAGGACAAGGATTACGTCACCAAAGAATATTTCTACGCTGCACATACTAGATGTAGTAGGACAGATACAATATTTGGACGGAACAGTCGCGGCTTGGTTTTGGTGCTGTACACATATGTACATATGTACATAACTGCTTTAGATTCTTGAAAACGCTACGAACGTAGCTTTGGCTTTGCTAACTCTGTTGCCTACATCGAGTTTGGTGCCCTTTTTCGTCTTGCTCTATTGCACCTTCCTATTGCGAATCCTCTAGTGTGAAACCCCAAGAGAGCGGACTGTGTTAGGTTTAAACTAATTGTCAGACAATATCTAGAGGATAGGCCATTTTTCATTGTAGATCCCGCAGATATAGACAAGTCACTTGATAATATAGGCAAAATAATGAACAGGGCTTACGAAAAAGGTCGTCCGGTCAGGAAGACGGCAAAAAGATCTCAACCTCCTTGGTGGAATAAAGAGATAAACTCCAAGAGAAAGCAGGTCAGACATGTTTGTAACATGGCTAAAGTGATAGGATATAAAATCACATGGGAGTAAAATAAAGAGTGCAAGAAAGAACTCAAATGTTTGATTAGGCAATCTAAAAGACAATCTTGGAAGCTATTCTGTGAATCGATCGCAGACACTACTGAAGTTTCTAGACTCCGCAAGATGATGGCAAAAGACGCCGCAGTTTCCAGTGTACTAACTGCCTTTTCAGATATTGAAGTGACTTTCAATAACTTAAGAGGGGAGGTAATTAAACGTACTTTGGAAAGGATAAATGTCGAGCATAGCATTACCATTTGGCTTTGCAAGATGGTCGTCACGAGAAATATCAATTCTACTCTCGGACTCAGTTCAATAAAGAAATCGGTTACTAGAGGCATCCTCCAGGAAGGGGTGATCTCTCGCCTCCTCTGGGTTCTTGTCATAGACGATATCAATGCAGCGCAGGGTTTAACGTTACTGCTTACGCGGATGATGTGGTGATCTTAGTTCAGGGTAAATTCTTATATACATTGAGTGATATGATGTAATCATCCCTTAACAGGCTCGGAAGATGGGCTGAAAAGTACAGACTCCATGTTCAACCGGAAAAAACAGAACTAGTACTGTTTAGCAGGAAATACAAAATCCCACCCTTCAAATTGCTTAGGCTTTCTAGAATGAATCTTTCGCTCTCGGATCGCGCAAGAAATCTCGCTACGGTACTAGATAGAAAGCTAAATTGGAAACTTAACGTTCAGGAGAGAGTCCGGGAAAAAAGAATGTTCTTTTCATTCATGCCTGAAACCGGTAATAATGCAAGTAACATATGGGTCTCTTGTTTGGTGGAAGGCTACGATTAAGTAGAATACACGGGACCAGGATACAAAGAAAAGCCTGTATTGCCATCACTGGTGCTAGGCATTTATGTGTCTTTTACCACTGGATCTACAAATAAAATTATAAGGTGGTAACAAGGCTATACCTATAGCGGACATAGTTCTATTCTTAAGGGTTCATTCCCCAACATCCCTGACGAAACGGATGAAAGTCTTGGTACACTCGACTTCGATACACCCTACGAAGTAATGTACCCTAGTAAGGAGGATTGGCAAAGGAAAAAGGTTTCGATCGAAAACGAAATCTCAATTTATACGGATGGTTCCAAAACTAGCGAGGGTACGGGGTCGAGAGATATAGACCTACATGTGGCTCTGAAACTTCCGGACATATGTAAGTAGTGTGTTGCTAGCAGAGGTCCTGACCGTACTCAAAGTTGCAGAACTACATGAGATGGGATCAATATCGAACAAGAACATTGAAATCTGCATTGATAGTCAGGCTGCGCTGAAGGCCCTAGACTCCTGCATCATTAAATCTGAGCTAGTCAGGAGTTGCCGCACAATGCTTAGGGCATTATTTTCAGAGGACACTGTGATATAGAGTGTCGAAAATGCCGATGTACTGTTCAAAAAAGGAGCAGCGCTCCTGGTAAATGATACACTTGCAGCCATTAGACCACCAATTGCCGTGGATAAGAGAATTATTCTCGATAAAATCATCAACATGGCCAACCTAAGATGGTAAAATTTAGAAAGGCACAGGGTCTCTAAGGCCTTGTAGCATAAGTTAAATCGGAAAAAATCTGAAGAATTACTAAAACTAAGCAGATCAAAGTTAAGAACAGTGATATGGTCACTCTCTGGCCATTGGCTTCTGAGGAAGTACGCTATAAGATTAGGTTTAACAAACACGGACACATGCAGGTATAGTAATGTCAAGCCATTGCTCGAATTAGAGTAAAGTACCTCGGAAGATACTTTTTTTTCAATCTGGATGAGGCTGGTTCACTCACCAAAATTGAGGACATACATAATTAGGTTCTGTAGGGAAATTAAATGTATGGGCGCATTGGTTATCTTACTGTGAAGGTTCCCTAAGGTTCGCTATGAGCCCACTATGGTTCCTAGTGATTTATGATTACTTCATAACCCTATACAACCTATAACCTATAACCTACTGCGCCTTCCTTTCGGTATGAATTCGAAGATTCTACGTTTGTAGAGTTGTATTTAAACTCTGTTGGATAGAAAATGTTCTTACTAACTACCTCAAAGTTATGTCCATCAAGGGTGACAATCTGTCGGTGTGATATGTCCTTTTTTGTTAACAGAATGTGTCTTTGTTCATGGAGCTCTTACAGAAATCACTGCCAGAAGAAGTTTAAATTTCCAACTAAGTTTCCTTTCTAAAAAGACATGAAATATTGGTACCACACAATTCTGAATGGTTTTTTCTTTCTTGCTAGAGGGGACTAAATCAGTTTTCAGACGTTTATCCCAAGGCCACATTTGTTGATCCATTTGTCATGCATTTATTTTTAAAAAGTGTAGTAACACCAAGCTGCACGAACTCCACAATTAATGCTTTTCAACAAAATGGAAACTAGGCCCTTCTAACCCACAGAAATTCCATCAATCTAATAATATTTTCGGTTCCACAATCACTCTCATGTTAAACAAAACAAATTTAAAAAAAAGACTTATATGCATTCAAATTAATCAAACCCTCAATTGAACATTTGTAAACATCAATAACCACCCCATTTACCGCACTACCGTACTACCGGGCTAGGGTGCAGCCCATAATCCACAAAATTTCTAAAAGTCGAAAATAAATTAGGATTTAAACCGCATGGCACACGCACTCATGTAATAAATATCGGCTAGCCATTGTCCCACATGAAATATAACCACCAAATATTTTTCCATTTACCCATATAGCTTGGCTATCTGTCAAGATTTCAATGGATCATCCGCAACGCCAAATAAAAAGGATTTCCTCCCTCAAAAGCAAATAAAATGAGAAAATATCTGCCTGGCAAACTCATATGAGCACAATCATGTAAATGTGTTAACCATATTCGCGCAGCGCCCAACAAACCTATTTTCTATCTGTTATCTTATCAATTTGCGTAGATACAATTCCAACAGCGTGCTTAAATTGCCTGCATCCGACACAGCAACGACCACGACCACGACGACGACAACGATGACTCCTTTTGTGTTCAAGTCCAAGCGGTTTGCTGCTCCTTTTGTTTTTGTTTGCCATATTCTTCGTCTTCGGTCCGGGAGAATCGATTAAGCCATCACGTAATTCCCGTAACCGTAACCAGAGCGGACGTACGTCCTTACATGTAAATTTATTGACTTAACGAGCACTTTGCGCACTTACAACGATCCACAAGGAGCGATGCATATCCAGCAACCTGGCCACAGCAAGCGTACATACGGGCGAAGGAACAAAAACCAAAAAAAATCAACAACCAAGAAGCAAATGCCACGACTCCGATTGCGTTCGATTTGGTGCCCCAATGTAGGTGAATCTGTGAGATTTCGTATGCGAATATGGTACCGACGACATGGTCTTAAGCGACCGACTTTTATGTACCTTCGATTGAAAAGGGGCGAGAAAGGCTAATGTCGAAAAATTGATATCACAGATGGAGTGTACCAGCCTCTTGGAAAGGAGCACACACAATACGTGTGTTTTGGCCGACTACACGCGTATGTGCGACCACAAAAGCACCTTGCAGTGGTTTGCTATGTCCTGAGGACAAACTCTTTGCTTTTATGGGATTGTTGCATTTCGAAACCGATGCGAAGGAAGATGCCACGAAAAGTGGTAAGGAAATAAGAGAGCCGTATTCGTATTTGAATTTCGTAGTCATTTGAATAAGTTGGGGTCCCACGAAGGAGTAGTGGCAACTACAGTAGCGGGTGTTAAATTCAAACGGAAAGGTCTGAACTGGTTACACAGTTCGACGAAATTAAATTAAAAGTGATGTAAGGGACTGTTAATCGAACTTAAAGTAGGCCAATGGTCTGTCCATTTATCTAGGAAATCGCTCCTTATATAATTCTATTGTACTTTAGGTAAATCCTTGATAAAGTGCTAACTAGAAATTGAACAAACTACCACTTTTACCGCAAAGCTAAATTGTAAAATCATTTAGAATGTTACACTCCCAGCTACCTAAACAGAGCAAACAAGCTCCCATTCGACAACCTCAGATGCGGCTTCATCGTTGACTTGACGTTCGCGAGTAGATCCTTAGCAAAAAAAAAAAACAAAATGGCATGTCCCAGGTCTGTATAGGAACAGCAACTACCAGACCATCATTTTCGAGATAAAAGACCAAACGGTTTAGACCCTGAAATGCTCGGGTATATGCTAAGTAACATTGAAATAACAAGAGGCACAGCAGAAGAATAAACAAAGGACGGTTCATTTTCTCTGACCCGCACGTGTAATGCAGTCAGACCGCGCAAAGGGAAATGGAACAATGACATCACCAAGCTCCGAGCCGACTGCCATAGAACGCGGAAACGCCTAGAGGCAGAAACTTGGAAAATTACGAAAAACTAGGAAGGAAAAACAACTTTATAAACTGATTAAAAGAGCAAAAGTGAATTTTTCCAGGCGCTCAAGGTGGAACTACAACACAACCTATGGGGAAGCGCATACAAAATGGTCATGAACAAAATGGCAGCTGCACAAATGTGCTCAAGCATCATGAACTCAATTGTCGGCAGTCTATTCCCGAGGAGAGATGGATTCACACTACCACGAGAAGCAGCAGATGAAACGGAAAGTACAAGATAATGGGAGGAGTTCCTCAATGGTCGGTCCTGGGACCAATTCTTTTGAACATAATGTACGATGGCATACTAAGAGTCCGAGGGGATTGGATATGCTGATGATATAGCTCCTGTAGTTATGGCCAAAACACTAGAGGAAGTGATGCAAAACTGCAATCAACCAATCGCAAACGTGAAACTATGGCTACAGTCATCAGGATTGGAACTAGCGCACCACAAAACCGAACACGTTCTCATAAGCAGCTGTAAAAAAATGGAACGCGTAACTGTATAGGTTGGTGAACGTACATTAAGTAACTGGGAGTGCTGCTGGAGCACAGACTCAGCTTTAGAAACCAACTTACAGGTTGGTTCTCACAGGCAGGCAAGAACTCCTCCTGGACAGCAGCTTTATAGGAGGAGGATTAATGCCAAATATAGGAGGACCAAGGAAGCCAATAAGAAACCTTTTTACAACTGTGAGCAAGTCATTACTCTTGTACGCGGCATTAGCGATGTACCGTGATTCGTACATTAAAATGATGAACTCAGCGTACAGAATTGCATCTTTGCGCCTTTGGAATCATATTAGCGAATACGATAAGTGTGACCGAATGCCTATCGATCTAGAAACAAAAAAGTCTTTGAAATCATGCGGAAACGAGCACGAGAAAAAAAGAACACCCATGGAAGCCAGTCAATTTCTCTGGTATTGTCTCAATCTCGTCAACGCTTTACATGTTGGGGTTTGTTAAGGACCCCTCAGATGGTATTTGTACCGCGCAAAAAAAATTTAATATACTAACAGTCGTGGTATATGGGCATTGGTACAAATACGTACCATTTAGGATGTGGTGCGGTACAATGATGTACCATTCGTCTTTTTTAACATACAATACCTAATATACTTTCTTACAAAACTCAAAAATAAACTGTATTCGGATAGTAAAAATAAGGTCCTCCAACATTTTCTGGTACCTATGTACATATATGTACCGTGAGCACCGAAAGGGATTCTAGGTCATCTTGGCTTAGAGGAATATCAATAAGCAGACTGTCTAGTGAGAAAAAGGGTCTGATACTGACTCGTTGAGTCCTGTGTTTAGGTAGCAGTGCCCACTATAAAGGAACATGTCCAAAATTAAGTGTGATAAAAAATCCAGAATGATATAGGATCATTGATAAGGTCTATACTCCAGCGGGAGAACAGGCAGCATTTAGTAAGTATGTAAGCTATGCTATGTCCCAAATACTGTTCTGTCCATTGTCTAAGGTCTCTCAATTTAGGTGCAAGTTTATGTCAAACTGGCTAAAAAAATGTCGATTTTATATGAGAAGTTTATTTTTCAAAGCAGCCCACCAGATGACTATGCCATGTCTTAGTATTATCTTCGGGCACAGACTTCTTCTTTGGCTCCCAGTACTAAAAATTCTAGATAGATGATATTAGTCAATTTTCCGATGTAAATGGAGCTTTCAAAATGACGGTCTTCCATTCCAAAAACGATCTTAACCTGAAATCATTCTAGCTGAGAGGCTTAAGGGATTACATTCTAGGGATTACAATATTAGCAATCTGCAGCTATTCTTTGGTTGGTGAGTTTTTATGATCTTCTAAATATTTGTTGAAGGTCTGAATTTCAGATCATTATGAGTCTTTAACCCTGGGACTCCAGAGGTTCTTAAGTCCGCCCACAGGTTGAACCTTAAGGCCAAGGGAGGTGATTGAAAAAATCATCGTAAATTTCCTTATGGAACGCAATAATTTAATGACACTGTAGAGAGATAATCGGTTGTTGTTTAAATTGGCAAATCAACTCGAGATCTCTCGAACATCTTATTCATGCATTCCATATATTTTTGACCACATTTTACTAAAAAATTAATATTTTTTATTAACCAGATACTTCTCACAACTATCCTCTATTTAATCAACTTAATAAAGTCATTATAACTTAAAGCCGCATATAGAGTTCTGTTCTCAGAAAATAAAAAAGGGAACCCCCCACTGTATTTCAATATAAATACTCTCCCGTCACAACGCAGCATCAGGTATCACCATAACCGTACTCACATAACACAGAAACCTTACGTCCAGACCGTGCACACTCCATTTGCCAACAGATTGAGCTCCAAATCGAACGAACAGATACCCCCAGGAGGAATTCCCCCAAAAAAGGCAATGCCACTGATGAGCTAAACGTCCTAAACATGGGTATTCCAGAAGAATACAAATAGCCAGGCAAAAGCTTCAATGAGGCAACAATGAAAAAAAAAAAGTCGGAACGAAAAAAATACCAACAGACGTATGGAACCATCGACATCGGAGATACCACACTGAGACCTATCTGACCAGGGCAGAATACAGTGTGCCTGGAATGACCATGGAACGTCAATGAGCACGTTATTTTAATTTGGTCTAACTAGCGCTAAAAGGCGTGATTGGAATGCCTGCGTCCTTTCTTTTTTTTTTTTTTTTTTCGCGCGCGCTCCTCATCACTACAGCTGCATCTCTGCAAAAGTAACAAACCCATGGAATGGTAATGTGGTGATTTTCTGCTGCGTGCGTGCATCTAGGAAGACTACATATCAATGATTTGAAACAGATGTCAGTGTTGCAGCAAAAAACAAAACGAATCTAACAAGTCTAGCAGGCACTACGCAAACAAAAAAAACACAAACAAATTGACAAAATAGAACGACAGACGCAATGGATGCGAAATGAAGTGAATTGGCCTCGAAGGAAAATAGGGAAATTGTGCAGCAATGTTGAGAGGCAAGTCTTCCTTCTTGGCAAGGTGATGTTGCCGTGGTAATTGCTGCCGCTTGGCCAGCCACGCACTCAGTGGGTAGGTAATTCCCTGCTTAGTGTGCTTGCTGCGTACGCGCGTGTACGCGGATGTACATAATTTTAATAGGTACTTTGCCCACTAGGGGCTTGAGTTACTAAACTCATCACATGGCATGATGATGTTTCATTTCCATTTAGGAGGTAAGGCACTCTCCGGTGCCAGTGACGGAGAGGCAACACATTTTACACACAGAATTTAAATTTGCTAATTTTGAAACCGAATGGATTTCGAGGGGCCGTTGGAATGTGTTGTGCGCTGCTTTGTCCGCTTTCGAAAGTAAATTAAATTAGTTTTGGAAAATTGTCAAAACTCTGTAATTCAGTAGGATCGCTTATGAATTCATAAAAAGGGGCACTCCCTTTCTTGAGCACTTTACACCTTTCAGTCATTCCCTAACATGTTAGACTTGAAACTGTATCTTAATGTTAAACAACAATCCAGAACAATTAGTTGGTTCATACATTAGGTTAAGCCCCTTTCCCGATTTTATTTACGACCGCGGTGATGTATTCTGAAGCTTCTTTCACTCCATGTAAGTTAGGATGAGAATAAAAAAAAAAATTGTTTGCTGTCCTTCAATTTACCTTACTAGATCGTCGACTGTTTCATTTCTAAAAATTCATAGACTTCTTTACTCCTACGTGTCCTGGTACACAGTAAGAACGTTGTATAACGTAAGGACTTCCACTACTAAACGATGTAGAATAAATTTGCAATGATGTAATAGGATCATCCAGGATTGTCTTACCTAAGTCGACCCTACCTTGCTGACGCTAAAACTATGGCAATTCATACACCCAGTAGAAAAATGATAGATACATTATCCAAGGATTAAACCTCCATGATGAGGTTACAAATTTCATCAGGTGCCTATGGTAGATGGCTTTTGGCGGGTGATTGCACTACTAATGTGCAGCCTCACTCGGATCTCAGCGGATTGATTATGTTCCCCGGTGTGGGACACGTGAAATAAAAAAATGACTCTGTATTCTTCCCAAAACTTGTCATCCATGTCAGAAGCGGCCCTCCTGAACCATCCGGTTTTTAAAATTAATTTTAGGGTGGTTTTATATGACTTGTTAGCTAGTTCGTTGATGTCGTTGAAAGATACCTTTCCCAGGTTTTGAGTATCTTGTTTTTTGGGACTTCGGCATTCGTAGAGGAAATGTGTTGTATCTTCCTCTACCTCTGGGTCGCCAAAGCCTTTGAATTCTCATTTTTCTGAGATGGGCCGCCATTAAATTGTGGCCATGGGAATACATATGAGGAGTCTCAGCTATGGTCTATTCAGCGATAGAAGTTCTCTAGTCCTTCTTCTGTCGTATTGGGCCCAAAGTTTTCTAGAGACGTGGCATGAGCAGTGTGTTATCCATCTTATATTGGCCATGTTGAGAAAGTCCGAGGTGATTTTGGATATAAGAAGACTGATGAGCGTTATCTCTCAGGTACTATGGTGATAAACTAGATAAACCGATCTTCTTGGATTACGACTCTAGGACACACCATAAGATCAGAGAGGGCATAGGACCAACCAAAAATTCCCATTAAATCCTAATAGAAATAAATTAGATATAATGATTAAGGGCAGTTTGAGCACACCATCTTTAACTTTTGTTTCTTTCAAAGGAACACTCTATGTCTGACTATATACAAATAAGTTTTGACCTTGAAATCCAAGGGAACAATTTCTTCCAACAGATTCCACAAACGAAGGCTGTACTTAGAAGCTCTCAAGACCGAATTTATTCGACCCTGTGCTCTATTTAAATGCTTAAAGATACAGCCATAATGCTGAGGTCTCAAGTCAGTTCCGGATAGATTTAGATTAGATTTAGATTTAGTCCAGTTGTCTTACTGAAAATAGATTTGGTAACTTTGACGTGTTCTGGTGGACCAATGAGCTTGAATCTATAAAAAAAAAAGTTTGAAAGCTTTTTAATAAAAATGAACTTAATTATGTCCTGTATCCCCTTGTGGGTCATATAGGGGTCCGTAACGTCTAAGCGACATCGTGTGTGGTTTCTATCAATGGGCCGTAGCTTTATTCTCTACTATTTTGCGCCATGTTCATCTAGGACCGCCGCTTATCCTGTCATTCTGAATTAGCGCGTTGCATTGCATCGCGTCCACTGCCATTTCCGTCGTTGTGTAGTTGTGTCTATTAGTTCATGGCCCATGATTCAGAGTTCATCGAATTCCTCTGGTTTTCTATACAAAGCACCATTTAGCACATCGCTACTCACAAATAAAAACAATATTGATGAGAGGAGAACGCTTTGAACCGAACCGAACCCCACTTAGTTTATCTGGAATACCTCTCCTAGACAAAGCCCCCCAAATAAAATCCCGATTGACACTAATAGCAGATGAAGTGGTGAGTGATATTCAATGCACTGCTCGATGATGATTCGAAGGGTCAGAACGGAGACCTCCTTGTTCAGCATCTAGTGTATCTTCGAGGTGTTCTTTGATTCGCTCAATGATAATTCTATCTGGATACCCCTCCAATTTTCGCACTGCAATAGGTTGCCTTTTTAGAGAGCTTGATGATCGTTCCCTTTTTCCAGTTATCCAGAAAGCTCTCGGCCTTCCAGGTTCTCCCAATAAGTGGGTGCAGTAGATCGGCCGGCGCAGTTGGCACTGCTCGAAATAACTCCCTGGGTATGCCATCAAGTTGTTTTTCAGTGCTTTGATCGCGGTAATGATCTCATCTTCACTGGTGG
The DNA here is from genome assembly GCA_905220385.1 of Xylota sylvarum. Lineage (NCBI taxonomy): Eukaryota > Metazoa > Arthropoda > Insecta > Diptera > Syrphidae > Xylota > Xylota sylvarum. The sequence goes on from LR999958.1 coordinate 46,828,465, forward strand.
GATGTGGTGCAAATTCGGCTATTTCTTGCTTCGAACACCTCAGTTTGACTTGGGTGCAACGATTTAAAACCGTGCTCACCATCTCTTTAGTTAATCCTCAGTCCTGCTGTCGCACCTACTTACTGCTTCTTCTGCTTCAGTATACAACGCATTGATGTAATTGCGCTTTTCATGCCACACTTCTCTCATCTTCATGCGGTACAGAGACTCCAGATTAGTCTTCCCAGTTGCAGGAGTTGCTGCAATTCGAACTCTAAATTGTTTTCGTTCGTTGATGTTTCTCCAGGTAACCTCGGAAACCCACTCCCTATGAAAAGTGACTGCGATTGACCGACAGTTCTTTCTGCACCTGATGTGAGAACCGTTTTCACAGCATACCAATGGTCTTGTATGGTGGCGAGTAGTGACATACTGATTGTTTTCACACCATGTGACACATATTCCTTTAGTTCTTGGCGCACTGAGGGATCAATAAGATCGGTGTTGAACCTGGGCATCCTTGTGTCCGTAATTTGACAGTCGGTATCATAGCATGGCGATCACGTACCAACCCTACATATGTCTACTCCACATCTGTTTCTTCCTCAGACGAGCCATCCATTGAGGTGTAACGCTCTTAAAATCCTATCCTATCCTATAATTCAAATTCCATCTGCCATAATCTCCTCCTCAGTGCCAATTAATGGTTTCATAAGAGAGGTTTCATCAGTTTAGCGTCTTACAAAACGTCGACCCAAAAGGTACCTCACATATGTACAAATCTTAGTACTCCTGAGAAGCTGTCGCAAACCGATTGTCCGACTAAAATAAAATAAAGCACCTTGCCTTTGCCATGAAGACTGTCTCCTATACACCACATTCAATTGATTACTCCCTAAAAGATCTTCCAATTTACTTCCATCCATTTTTATATTGCACTTGTTGAACTCAACCATTAAAGCATTTTTCCAAACCCTAATACTGGTTACATCAGAATAGACCAATTAACCTTGAACAACAAAAAGTCAATGACCTCTCTTCATTGTCAATTACTTTCGATTAGTAATGCACTAATTACTACAACAACTCTGGCGTAAAGAAAAGTGACTTTCACTTCCCTACCCACATACATACATAGTCATTCCCAGGAAGTCAAACACCTATAAAACTAAATGACACTTAGGGCAAATAACCCACCAAGCCATTCTCAAAACCATTGCAACCTGCAAGGATCGCATTATATTTTCTATCCCACAAAAAAAAAATCTAAAAATCCCAACCACCTTACTACACGCCGGTATGGCTCGAATTCGTTGCGCGCTGCGGCAAAAATCATCAGAAAAGCAGAAAAAAAAAACATTTATGGTCCATAAAAGTCCTTCGTAGCCTTTGTTTATGTTTTGTTAACCTTGAGCAAATAAAAAGCGGAATCCCAGACCCACACGCAAGGCCATTCACGTTCCATAACGAACAAGAAAACCAAATCCACTGGTCTCGGTGATGGTTTTTTTTTTCATTTCATTTTTACGATTATTGCATAAAAATCCATAAGAGAATGAACCTGTTGATATCCTTTCGTTTGCTTCCTTGCACTATGTGGATCTGGGAGTTTGTATTTGTGCCACGGATTATGTCTTTATTACCTTACCAGAACAGAGAGGTAGCTTAACCTTCCATTTCACAGATGGGAATATAATCAAATCCAAAATGGGAAATAGTGTGTAAATCTGTCACACAGACTGCAGGGGGAACAAATCAAAAAGAGAACAAACCAACAGAAAGGACGAAAATATTACAATAAATTTTAATAAATAGGAAGTTTTCAGTGTTTTCAAAAACAAAAAAAGAACAGTCAAGGTGTAGGGGCAAGTAAAAAACGCAAACCTCTGCTCGCAGGACAATAAATGAAAGTCACTGAGTGTGCAACAAATTTGAGGGAAATCCTTGCAGGACAAATGTGACTGCACACATTCAGGAGTGTGCATAGAAGACGGAAAAAAAAACAAAGTGACAAATTCCGAACTGAAAATATGATTTATGAGTTCTACAGTCCGTGAGAGAGAAAAAAAAAACTACGTACCTGTTAGGAACATGGCTGGTTGGAATAAGAAACATCACGTCCTTAGCCGAACAGAAGCGAAAACGTTTTTGTATTGAGAATAATAAAAAAAAAACTATATTTTCATGCCGGGTGATAAATTTGAGCAAAACCAAATGGTAATTCTGTTATTCCTTCAAGTTTTTCAATTTGTTTTGGTTTTCTCGTTACCTTGAGGGGACACCGATAAATATGATAAAAGAGTGGTAGGTGTCATAGTCGATGTTGGTAATGTTTTCGTTTTGAATATACACCAATGCAGGTGACAACTCTTTAAACTTTTCATTCATCAGGATATCTTTATTTGCCCCCTCTCCTATTGAAGGAACGAATATTTGAATCAAGAAAATTCAAACGAAGCCTCTTGACTCCAAAGGACTTCAGACCTGTTAACCTTGCATTTTTCTTTGAGAAGGCATTAAAAGAATTGCACATTCACGACAAACTACATACATAAACGCTAGAAACATGCAGTCTTACAGTCAATGCTTATATGAACCAAATCGGGAAGGCAAGTCCTTTAAACGAATTGGTAGGTAAGGGCTATGGAACAGTAAGCTCTGATTCTGCTCTTAGATTTTGGTATAGAAACACTGGCCAGTTGAACATGAAAGTGAAGTGCCCTGATAGCCTGTTTGCCTAAATGTCGTTTTTCTAGAGATCATTCTAACTAGTGTTTCGGAAAATTAGAAACAGTAGACGTATTCTTCTAACTAACTTTGAGGTAGTTAAGGACATTGCCTATCTCCGCTATAAACTTTGACAACAACATCACATCAAAAATCAAACGAAGAGTTAAGGTCCATTCACAGCTAAGCGAACTACGAACAAAGCGTTTTTACTCAATTTATCAATTTATCTATCGATTGATATAAAAAAAGTTGAATTTCAATCAGTTTTCAGAAGAAATTAACAATTCGTTGATTTTTCCGCGAATAGGCGAATGCTTTTTGCGAACTGTCAAAGTTTATTCACATTCCACACGATGTAAGACGCAATCCACATTACCGCGACCAAAGCACTGAGTTTAACCTCACAATTCTTTTGCTTTGTTCTTGGTGGTTGGTTAGTGCTCGTAAATGAAAAATTAAATTCGCAGATTGCTGCGACCAGATAAAAAGTGGCTGTGAATGAAATGTCAAAATTTGCGAATATTCGCCTATTCGTATTCGCAGGTCGCTGAGCTGTGAATGGCCCTCTAGGCTTGCCAATCGCTGTTTCTTTGGTCTAAGAAGGCAATTGAGTAGCAAGGCATTGTCAAGAAACACTAAGAAGACTCTATAACTGACCTTTACCATACCAGTCCAGCTTGACACAGAAGCATGAACGTTAACAAAGGCGGTTGAATATATCCTTTTTCTTTGTGAATGCAAAATTCTTGATGATGGATGATTTTCGGTCCCGTTTGCATTGACGGAATTCTGAGGAGGAGATTTAAGAGTGAACTCTACGAGCTGTACAGTAGAGCGAAAACGATCTTGACCGAAGAGGCTTCGAATTCAATTCGGAGGGACAACGCAGTAGAGGAAGACATCGCCTTAGATGGCGCGCACAATTGGAAGAGGTGTCCAACCAACCAACCAACTTGGAGTAAGTAAAGAAATAACACGTATTCTTCCCAGAAAAACTTGTCTACTCTGGTTTCTTCCCATTAAAGTCCACAAGGCGCGCTTGACCCCAGCGATGTTCATTATGTAGTGTGGAATTTGGATTGATGAGCTTTCACGGGCATGGTCTTCGAACTAACTATCGTTTTAATTGTTCATTCAACAAGGTGACTATTAAAAAGAAAAAAAAAATAGGTGAAGGAATAGAACCCTGGGGAATGCCAGCATTGATAGCAAATATATACATATTTATATCGGAACCAGATCAACCAGAACTTGAATTCAACTGTCCTACAGGAAGCCTTCCATTTTTTCGGAGCCGAGTTTGTTGAGGAACCCCACCAGAGCCATATGCCAAACTCCTTTGAGTTATAAAGTTCATATATCAAGATCGCTCTTACTTACTTCATTCACGCAATAAGACGGCATGGACAAGAGACTAATAAGATCGTTGTTAGTGTATAAGATAGAGATAGTGGGACAAAAGAAATGGCTGATAGTCTGTCAGGCGCACTCTAGATTTATTAGAATGCGGAAAATTGCACGACGAACCAACTTCACTTTTGGCAGTAGAGATATACTTCCGGAACAGTCAGTGGTGTCATTTGCGTCGCATCTGGTCTTGAACTACCTGGAAATATTGCGAAGGTCGGTTTGTCTTTTGGTGCTGTAGCTAGAGATCCATCCTCTTCATTAATGATGGAAGGTAAGAAAGACAGGAGTGAGTGTTAATTGGTAAAGTTGCTTCTGTCTCATATCACAAAACTAAGTCTTCTATGTTTAGTTGGGTTGAAACATCATTACCTTATTTGCTTGGAGCTGATCTCTTCATAGAGTTAAGGATATTTGGCTGCATTGTACCAAAAACTTACCTCCGGAGGTTACAGTTTTGATGTTGATGTTGTAACTTTCGGATAGCCAAGCAGATACCAAATCCTTGGAATCGATCTCTATAAGCAAAGCCTCTAGTAGCTCTGGACTGCCGATCGTCTCTGGGATCGTCTTTGTTAGATGCCGAGTAATAGAGATATTCCATGGAACTGTAAGGCCGATGATCTTGCCAGAATAAGAACAACTTTACCCATTACAAAGGCACCTTAGGTATTTCAATCGATATTTGCAAACTAAAGTTCAAGCTGGATGCTATCGACAGTACAAATCTTAGATACACAAGTAGACCAATATGTTTCTTAGAATTTAATTTCCCTTAATAGGTTACATATCGGCACTACAATAGGTGTCATCACTGGGCACTGTCTAATAGGCAGCCACAAGACTAAGCCTTTTTGCGAACGACTTTTGTAGAAACTGGATGGATGAAGAAGTGGATGAAACCATTCCTCACTTTTTTATATCTGCCCAGCTCTCCCCGGAGAAGGAGGATTCTCTTGGGAGCCTCAATTAGTGAACCAGATTAGTTTGTGTAGCTAAAGGAGGTGAACATCTTTCAAATCCGAGCCCATATTCAGTAACGTTGTAGGATATCAGTATTCATCTCTCTTCTATCGATAACTCACTCGAAAGGAGGAACTGCTTCAATATTGTTTCTGACGTGCCGTAGTTGAAAAGATAGTTCAGCTCTTATCTGGTGTTTCATTATCTAATCATGCTTAAACTGGTCTAGATACAATTTGGCTCAGGTAGAAATCGTCCATTTTTTTATAGGTTCCACCTCTGCTGCCTTTTTGTTACATTTTGCCCATCGTTCTGAAGCACTTTATAGAATGGCCTATTGAGGAGTAGTTCTACTCAACTTAGGAATGATTGACGTTCCGATCAACAGTGACTACGCAAGAGACTATAGGTGGGGAGGTATGTAAGTAGAAGGTATGCACATGCACATGCAGAATCCATGAATGGATCCTTTGTGAACCTCTGTCGTGGACAATCTAAAACGAAGACAAAAGCAGGTTTGTAGCTTTAGGATAGCTTAACGGCATCCCTGAACAGAAAGGTTAATGGTGGATACATCGCCCGATGTATTCTGGAATACAAAGGAGTGTAACAAAAAGGAGGGACTATAATAGGTCTTGGAAATTTATGGTAACAGAGGCGTTGTTCACCCAAAAGCGTTTTAATATAACAAGCCCTAAATTGCAAGGTTCTGATTCGACGTCTTCCTAGTTTCTCATGAGATGCTTTTGAAAACAATTGTGCTATGGGATGTTTGTGGCGGAGTCTCTATGGTGCGTTGTTTATAACCTCAAAGTTTCCAGTCCCCTTATTTTGACATGACTCTGTACAACACGTCTTCATACACTTCGTTGCCTACAATGCGATGTACCAAGATATGGCTATTGTTTTGTAACATGTGCATGTCGTCACTCATCATAGAACCATGGATTTGGTGAAATCTTCAGGACTTTCACAACAGTTATAGGAATTTCTATCGATTACATAGCACGTCATAAGTATATTCAATTTATAGGCAGTTTAACTCCGATGTTCAATAACATTGTAGAACAGTCGCTGAGATTCTGTGATCTTTGTAGAGCTTTAATTTTTCAGCTCTGGCAATAATTCAAACCGTTGCCATTTATAACTTCGGCATTAAATGATAATTTAATGAATACTAAGCAAAGGGCCTGGCCTTGAACCATCCTTACTGACTGACTTCCTTTTCCACTGCAAATTCGTGATGTGTCCAAAGTTAAAAAAAAAAAAGTTGAACTTCACTTTCTTAAAATATGAGCAAACCTATGCATTAACTTAAACTCCTAATAGACTCAAGTGGTGTTCCCCCAACCCTCATTGCTTCACTTCCATTTATTCCCAACAAAATTTGACAGATGAGACAAAATTTCATTAAGTAAATTCGTTCCGTATCTAACCATGTCTACACCGATGACACTGATGATGATGTGCCATAGCTTATCATCGTTCCCTTTCCGCATCTTCTCGTTCGTTAAACATCACTGCAACTTTTTTTTTTTCTTCCTCCTTTTTCATTTCAAGGGCGAGTAATAAGATGAGGGAATAAATTCATGAACCCCAGAGATCTTACGTGCGCCTTCGAAATGAACCCTCCTTCGTTTGACAAGAACAACAAAAAAAAAAAAAATAAAGTTCCTTATTCCAATTTACCTCCGACACCACGGTCGTAGCAGTCCTCCTTGTAGCCATCGTCGTCGTCGTCGTCATCGTCGTCGTCACAGTTTTGGATGCGGCATTTTCATCTTCGTAAATTCTATCGAATTAAGTGTGGATAGCAAAAAGGAGTCATATAAACGATTACGTTGGTTGATCCCCAGGGATTCCACCCGTGTGCAAAGTGTATAGTTTCCATCCAAGCAAACGGGGCAGAATGAGATGCTAAAGAATCCACTTGCCTGGTAAAGTTCTTCCCTATGTTGTCTGGCCTAAGATACTCTGTCCTTTGAGTCGTTCCGAAGAAGTTCTGAGTTGTGTTCGACCGAAGAAAGTATATTTTCCTTTTTGTATGGAACACCAGGATCTACCCTAAGAGTTTCATTGATATGAAACCGTAATAGAATACGAGAGCTTGCTTCATAGATATTTCTTCGTTGGTTCACTTGAACTGTGCCGCCTGCCTCGCTCTCTCAACGTCCGGGATAAAGTTCTGTTGTTTATTTTATCATTATCTGAGGCAATTTTTCTAAGTGGAACCAATCTGCTTTTGCCACTTGGTGGATTATTTTTCCGTACGCTTGCTTGGATCTCTTTTTTATTTTATGATAGTTATTTCATTCAATAAATCGGGATGTGATTTTCTTCGTCCGCCCCAAATGTTTCCGAATGAATAAGATATTTTGATTTTTCCGATCATCCTTTCTGTCTGCGGGGGGAAGTGTAGTAAATTATTTAAGGAGTTTATTGAATTTGTGGGATATCGGTCTGTATGGTTTAGTGAAACGGATATTTTTGTAGTTTAATGTTTGGCGAAGAGAATAGATTCTGCTAGAGAATTTAAATGTGATACGAGTATATCGAATTAAGAAACATTTATTTAAATAGAAGTTATGGACAACTTATACAGGGTGGCCCAGTAATCGTCTTCAATTACATTTTAGCGATTAGAGGTTGATGAACTGATTGAACAACAGAAATAAGTGTTTTTTTTTGCTGATATTGGCTAATGAAACTAAGTACTGAAACTACCGATGAAAAAAATGACATCTACTTTGAAACAGAAAGCAATGACACTAATTAGCTGAGAATTGGATAAATAGTTAAGAAACTACACAATACCTATCCGTCATTCTTCTTCTTCCACTTAGGTGGAGCCTTCAATAACAAGCCCCTCCAGTTAGCCCGGTCCTTGGCTAGCTGCCATGGTTGAGCACTCCAAGTCGGTTGAGGTCTTCTTCTTCTTGGGTTAGATTCGAAGACTCTACGGGCCATAGCATTTGTGTCCCTCCACTCTAAATAGCCTAGCCATCTCAAACGATTAATGCACTGTTTTTTAACTAGATCGATGTCACTGTATAGCTCGTATACTGTCAACGCAAACGGGACCGAATATTTTACGAAGAATCTTCGACATACGCTAGTAATTGCACAGACTTTTGAAAGATTGTGCCTAAGGACTTGTGAGTTTCGCACAATCCTGTATAGTATGATGTTGACAAAATCATATGCCAGCGCCTTACCTTGACTAAAACTTTTTTGACATCAAAGGTCTCGATGAGATCGTCACCAACCTTAATGGAGCAGCGAATGTTCTCCATCGTCATTCTGCACATGTGATAGAGTTTGGCAGGTATGCCAAAACTAGACATGGCTTTGTATAGGTCATCTCTATAAATGCTGTCATATGCGGATGGTGGGTACCGATTTAGACTTCTTGAGTTTTATCCAGGATCTGTTGAAGTGTGAAAATTTGATCAACTGTGAACTGTCCTGGTCTAAAACCTCACTGATAGGGGCCGTTCAGGGTGTTGACGAAGGGTTTCAGGCGTTCACACAGTATGGCAGATAAGATCTTGTACGCGATGTTAAGGAGACTAATATCTTTGAATTTGGTGCAATGCACTGGATCTCCTTTCTTGTAGATCGAGCAAAAAATCCATCATTCTGCCCTGGAATTATTTCGTTAGTGACTTCCGCTGATCTACTGAGTAATACAAAACTCGTTCACTCAATATCTAAAAGCTGCATTTTAACTTGCAGGTCACTGTACTAACGACGCGTAGGTGACTACTGGTTTGGTGATGGCATTATACGACCGCTATCTTAGATTTTTGTCCTCAATTTTCAACGTAAGGACTTTGCCATAGTCACCTTGTTGGTAACATTTTAGTTGCAAGTTCTAGGAAAGCATTTTATTTTATCCTCCCCTGATATTTGTCTGCGCACGTCAGTTCTGAGTTGTATTCTGCAAGAGTGACCCGGTATTCGTCCCAACTCTTCGTGCGTTTAGCAGCGTTTGAAGAGTTTTCTAACTTTCTTCCTAAGTTTGGCAACTGGTCATTCCACCAGGGAACCTTTCGTTTACACAGACTGGTTTTATGTACACAGCTGTCATGATAGGAAGTAAGCAACACATCATTCAATTGGTATGCTGCTTCATCTAGGTCCCCTGTGAACTCGATAGATGTAACAAGCATATCTAATTTGGAGAGGACAAGTCCCCGATACAGATTTCAGTTCGTGGACTTGGGATTATATCTAGAAGAAACATGTGACAGTTTGCCGGGAATGTCGAACCTGATGTGTTGATAGTTAGAAATCGAGGCCTCGTCAGATGCATGCTAATTTTCAACAAAATTTGACTTAAATGGACTGGTGAGTGAGGTCAAGTACCTCTAGGTTGGTTTAGATCCTTTATTCAAAATATCTACATGACGACACACAAGATATTCTAACAAACACTCACCCCTTCTATTGATGCCACTACCTCATGACACGCATTGGCATCGCAACCTATGATATAATGAAGATTGCTGTCTTGGCAATGTTTGATCAGCTCCTGGATCTTTGTGGGCGGGATGTTATCGTCGACGCCGGGGAGCTATGCCGAGGCACACACGATGTTTTCTGTTCCCCTTTCGGTCGGAACATCTACAAGTAGGGCCACCAGGTCTCTTGACATGAATTCTGGAATCGGAGGAAAGTTAATATTTTTACTGATTAAGCAGGCCGCCCTTGGGACTGGCTCCCCACATTTAAAAATTAACTTGATGCCTTGTTCCGTAGACCTTCGATTTGTCCGCAGATAACCCAAGGTTCTTGGATAAGACCGAGGGTTATATCATCATCGGCAAACCCCTTGCTAAGGGTAGCGGACGCGCCCTTGTGGGATGGAAGGACCGGCGAAATTACCGGACGTATTAGGCTTGAAAAGAGTACTGCTGCACATACTGAAAGATCCCTCTTCCACCAGCTCAGTCCACTTTTGACTCTGATCCTCTCGAAGTTTGAGTGCATCCACCCAGCAGCAGCACTGACTGAGCAGACAAAAACTAGCCATCCTGATCTGAAATGTGAGCCGAAAAATTGCGACCACACGCCCCTATTGCTCATCTCAAGCGAGATATCTATAACTGCCTCTTGAAAATTGCCATTTGCTTAGTTGAGAGAGGTTGAGTTGACAAGCCGGTCGGAACAACACCTAACCTGACAGCAGTAGCCACTTGGCTAAAAGTGGTGCAGGTGCAGATCCCTCCATACGCTTAACTTTGCGTGGAACGGAATGGGTGGAGCTTTTGCCTGTGTGTAAAGCATGTTTAAATCGGCTTCGTTCCATCAAATTTAGTTTTATGAATCCACCTTCTTGTGTTGGATCTGTAGCCCATCTAGGATTTTCCTAATGGAAGAAAATCCGGATTTCTTCGAAATGACGCTACAGGCATCCACAAGTGTGGAAACATCAGAGTCGGAAGTGGCTGATTCCACATCATCGACTATGACACCATCGGAAGATTCAGATGGGGCCCTTATGCAACGCCTATTGAAATCTCAGAGTTCGGCTGCTCAGAACCAGGCCGAGAAATTATGGACAGTGCGGCATTGGTCGACAAGAGCTCTACAGCATCTTGGGGTACCACAGGTTGCTTTACAGCAGGACCCGAGGTTGATGCGATTTGAGATGCATTAGTCTCATTAGTTTTTTTATTTATATTAGAAATTTTGGACCCACGAGTCTCCGGAAAAGGAGATCGCCAGGTATTCGGAGTCCGCAAAATACCGACTAAGCACCCTCCACTTTGGATTAGGGACTTGGTAATTAGGAGAAAACCCTTCACGTTGCCCATTTTAGCCATCTCTCATGATGTTTCTGCAACCGGCCATTCGGGACGACTTGAGAGTCACACAGTCAGTAGGAAGTTTCCCTTTGGATTAGGGATTTGGTAATTAGGAGAAAACCCCTCACGTTGCCCATTTTAGCCATCTCTCATGATGTTTCTGCAACCGGCCATTCGGGACGACTTGAGAGTCACACAGTCAGTAGGAAGTTTCCCGATTGGAGGGTACACAAATAAATACATAAAAACACAAATATTTGTACGCAAGTCGAAGTTACTGCAATAAAAGAAGCTGCCGACATGATTATCTGGTAAGATAATCAGTATCTATGTTAACAGTCAAGCAGTCATTAAAGCGTTACAGTCAGCATCGATAAAGTCCAAAATCGTCCAAATATGCATAAAAAGACTGGACGATATCTCATTAGCCAAGAGGAATGATTCCTCTGTTGCGAACTGGGTCACATGGATATTCCAATTAACAAAAAGCGGATGCACTATGCAGAGCAGATTCACATCGACACACCTCGTAGGTCCTTCCTGAGGCTAGTACACCACTTAGGACTTTGAACAGGGAAATAGACATCGAATCCAACGAGGAGGCCAACAGGCTACCACGAAATGATAGGCAATCATGCAGTACGGCTAAAACTACCTCATAACAACTTCTGTAGAAACTGCAAGCATAAAGAGGAAATAGTAGCCCATATTGATATACAGGGCCAAGTCCATTTCATGTATTACATAGCCAAAGCATTACCTCTTCTAAAACACCCACGAGTCTGTTCGTTCATATCTGTCACAACAAAATACAATGGGTGACCTAAAACTGCATTCCCGCCTACCCACCATATACCATTTAAGAACTCACACCCAAATAAGTTAATTAAGAATAAACTCCCTCCATCTTCACCCAAATTAGTGGTACATCAGTGTACAAGCCTCGCTGACTTGTCACCTCACATGTCCAGTATTCCATTCCACGATACCAGGCTCTAAATGAGGACAAATTGTTAACAGCGTTCGATATTTGCAGACGGTAAAAACCACTAGTGTGTGGGCAGTAGCCGCCGCAACCTCATCGTCACCGTCACCATCACCATCACAGTCAACAGCATTCCCTTCTCTGGAGGTGCAACATGAGGCTGCAATCGGAAATCGGAAGACAGTGACACTCATAACATCATCTCGCCCACCTTCTTCACAGCAAACCCAGTGCTCAGGAAAGGAATTCCAAAATGTTCGATACCCGATTTCTTGATTAAGTTAAAAAAAAAAAAGAAAAAAGTAAAACGAATACCTATCACCTGCAGGTGCATGGAACAGCGGTGCAAAGCGTTAAACTGACGAAATTTGCCGCCACTGGCCTCGCTGTGCTTATGTTTGATTCGCGTATCTGCCTGCTTATCGCAAAAGTGCTAATTGATGGTTTCTGGAACGGCGACGGAGGGACAGAATGCCCTTAAGGAACCTCTGCAACCTGTGAGACCCTTGCAATTAATGAATGGACGAACTTTTTCCTTTTTTTTTTCTGTTCGTATCCTAGTTCTTTTTTTTTTGTATCCTTCTTCGAATTCCAATCGATGGTCGACTTTATTTATATACTCTCGTACTCGTCATGTTGGGTGTATATATTTCGGGTGTATCTGGGGCCCCATTCAATGTAAATTGTGACTTGTTTGTCACGGATTTTCCACATTATGATCTTGTACACATTGTTCCACGCGCCGCACTCGGTTTGGTATATCCGAGGGGCGTACCTGTATGGGTGAGTGTACCCCTGGGACGGGGACGAACGGAGCACGGACCGCGGAGCGCATTGCCAGTGATCGATGAAGTAAGTATAAAATTTACGACGTGAAACTGTTGCTGTTTTTATTCGATGGGTTTTTGTGTATCTTTTCAGTGTTCTCTGGAGACATAGGGGTGCACGGTCCTACACAGTGTTCTTGGATCGCGAGGGGGAATACATGAAAAAGTTTAAAAACAAAAAAAAAACAAAAAAAAAGTCGCGCGTTCCATTGGAACAAGGGCACTTTTCGAAGGAGACCGAAAGGAAATATATGACTTAATTTAATGTCTTGTGTGTTTGGTACAGCACTTAGGTTGACTTTTATTTTTTTTTTGTATTTCGGTCTTTTCGTGGTCTGGTGCTTGCTTGTCTTGTGTCGCCTTGTTCAGTTCTCTTTACACACAATGGCTGAGCGCGCGTGCATGAATAAAAACAATCAGTCAATTTGATCAGCGGAGTCAATAAATATATTTTTGTCGATCGATGAAGTCCTCACAATAAAATAAAAAAATAAATAAAAAAAAAGAACAAAACTGTTTTGTGGAATTGTGTCCATCCAGTGGTTGATGTTTATGCGAATTATGGCGTAAAGTTACAACGATGTTTTTTTTTCGGGACACAAAAATGATGAATGTCATACGGGTAACTTTGATGAAGCGAAAAATTAATGACTGAAAAGAAACAGTTGTCCTTTTGAATGAGTAGATTGACATACGTATTTTAATGTCATACCAACTAGCTCCATGTACCTATGTATGTACATAAGTTCCTTCTTAGGGATGGCTATTGTGTTGAATTCATCGTTTTGGAGCCATCCGTAAATATTCGACTACAACCCAGTCCAGGCTCAGACTCTGGCTGAAGCCAGTCCTGAAAGCAAGGAAAGTGGACTCTAAATTTGTACAGCAGCCGAAATTCCGGTGTCATCGCATCAGACGGCATATCCACTGAACCAGGGTCGTAGGATAAGTATCGCACAAGGTCAACGAACGCCAAAGACCCCCTACCAAACAACCGACATAAAAGCTAGAAAAGATCTTATTGTAGCCGTAGAAACCCAGAGAACTTTTTTCGGTGATAACCCCTATGTTTTGTCATTACACTGCCAGAATAATGGGACATCTTCGACTTGACATGCTTTGCCCAAAGAAGTTTTTTTTATCTGGGATCACTGCACAGACATTTTGCATCATCGGAGATCTGGATAGTGACGCCTTTCGGCACTAGCTGAGTCAGACCGGTCACAATCTTCCTTCTCGTAGAGACAATAACCTCAGTTTACAAAGGATTGACCGTGTAGGCCAATTTCCAGTACACTATTCATCGACTATGTCGAAGGCTATCTGCGCATTAGCACAGACAATCTGTAGGCATGAGCCAACAGAAATTATGCCAACATCATCCGTATAGTCCTGAGCATAGATGTTTGAACATTTGAGAATATGCAACAGAGAGTCAACCACCTTACGAGCGTTCTCTGTTAATAGCTGGTATAATATGGCGGCCACAGTCCGCATCTACAATCAAAGTTCTATTCATCAGCATTGCCCTGATCAACAATACTAATGTCTCATCTACCAAATGTTGTCTAGCAGAGTCTCACATGCAAACAAAAGCTTTATGGAGTATTGTTTTCTAGCAACTAGATTTTGAAGCTCAGTTTCACAGGATTTCCCACGCTGGTATGCATGTTGCATATCAGATAGAGGGTGTATCCTCAGTGCAAACCTACGCATATCTCGACTAGTCTCTCCAAGCTTTTTAATAAGAAGAAAGACAGAATTAGAGGTCTGAAATTCTTAGTGAGGATGTATTCAACTCCACCATTTTTTTGGGATGAAGCCACTCGAACCGTACGCCAAGGTTTAGGAATACATGCTAGTACCATACACACAATGAAGATTCTCTTCAGAGTTGGCAGCAACTGGGTTATGGTGATAGAGAAATTGTGGAGTTTCTTTATCCACATCTTCGTCGCTACAACTTTTTCCATAGGTCGTCCGTGATAAGTTTCATCTTGTAAGATATATCAGCATATTTTATATAGGATATACCTATATCCGGTAATAACACCCACAAGTGAGGACAAGGATTTATGGTTCATTTGAAAAAATTGCATAAAGAGTGGATCCCACTCCATCTCCCATTGATAGGTACTGGTATTTTGTTCCCAATCGCTTTTGTAAGGTTAAGGTAGTGTCTACCACATTTAGTTCGAGTGACGATCATTTTCTTATCAGCTCATCCACTCTTTTACTTCCAGGAGAGTCTTATACGCCAAGAACCCGTAGATCTTCGTAACAGTGACGTGTAGATGTGTATTTGTTTACTGCTAAGTAATATTCATGTCATTCTTCTCTAATCTGAAAATGGCCTTGTAAAATCTAGACGGGAAGTTTTGTAGTCATTAATTAAAGACGGAAACCCCGTCGGACTGGGTTTCGATTGATTGCCCCAATAGTGCCAATGCAACCCAGTCTCTCCATATAGAAGTCAGTAGTGAATGACACTGGCTACCAGTTCTTACTTCAGTCTATCTGCCTAATACATTCGAACCCTGTCAAGAGTCATCTGTCATTCAATTGAAAATTAATTAGTGCTAGACTCTATGCCATAATTATCTTTATTTTCCAGACATTCTCCAGCTGAACTCAGAAATGATAAGATAAAAACTTTTCCTTGAGATCAAATGCTTTAAAATGGTTTTGTATTAAAGATTTGTCATGACCTATGATGATGACAAATGCCATACTTTGGATACATTCAAACATCTAACGGTATGTTGATGACTATTGACTTACCGGTAAAGATCTAATTCTAATTGCAAAAACGAGTAAGTTTTCTAACTGAATTCAGAAATCTTCATACTGGAACTATGTTCTCACCTTACTAGGTAGGTCCTCTGCTACTAAATTATCCAAAATCCTGTTTTTTGTGCCGAGAAAGTATACCTAATCCTCTCTCGAGTAAGGCAACTTTATAAGACTATGATAGTTCTATGAGATGTTAGAAGATATCTGTTGATTATGCTCATAAGTTTGTGGAGACTGAAGCTTTCTTCGTTTTCCAACGAAAGTATTTTAGGCGGAGGTGGTGGTGAAGATGGTATCCCCTAGCGGTTTGTCTGGTAAGGTGTTCAAATATTGTTCCTCTAGTATTAGTCCATTGTTGTCTTCGAAACATTTGAAATAGCAGTATCTGTAGAAGATGTAGCTCTAATAATGGTCCACATAGGAAAGCCAATTTTTGGCACCGAGCTTCATTCACAACTTACTATATAAACCCTACGAGTCGATTCAATAGGATTATTTTTAAAGACTAGATATATTAGGGACTCAGCCTTGGATTTTCCGTTTGTACTAAGGTAGATCTACTACGTACCTACAGCTTTACTTGTAAGACATAGGACGTTTACAAAAATCAAGGTTATCTCAACTTCCACGACTTCTTTTGGATCATTCCCATTTCGTTTTCTAATTTGGACATCTTTTCAGAAAATATGGAATCGTTTACTCATCGTTCATGCCTCGCATGTAGAAAGCATATAAGATTGTGATATGACGTTTGAATTGAATACGCTTATTCGTTAGTATGATTGATAATCATTTTAAGGTCAGTAATCTCAGCCTTGCCTTCTGGTGATTAGTTTATTCAACACGTTTGTGAAGCGGTTCACCAATACCAGGTCATCTCCAAAGTCCATAGCTAACTTGAGTCTTAGGCCCCCAGTCGTCTTTCTTATTACCGAATCCAAAATCAGCAGGAACAGGGAAGTGGATGCACCGTTGGCATCTCTAGGGTTAAGAATTCTGCCAGTAGGTACTTAGTTCTGCACTAACTCGTATCCTTCCTATCTGTCCATCGTGATGTTAACTATTACAGATGGGACTGGATATTCGTAAAGAGAACGATGTCGGAAACAGTTTCAAAATCGATTTCAAGTACATGCATACAGAGTAAGTAAGTATGTAGTCTAAAACTCATGACTTTGTTTTATATTGATTCACTTCGATGTAACTACGGTGTTCATGAAATCCTTCAAAATACATAATATTAGACAATATTTCATTTTGTAGGCTATTTCCAATAATATATCCTAAATACCATCGATTTTTTCACCCAAAAGGCTTCACTACATTTTATGACGTGTGACAAAGTCCATTGCCGACCTGTTTACCGCCGCAACGACAATTTCATGAAATATTAATGATCCCCAACTACTGCGCACCCTTTTGCGTTGGAAAACCTCAGGAAAAAAAAAAAGTTATTATAACTCAATCAGCAGTCGGTTTTCCAAACCCCCCTCAAAGCATGGCATACGTTTTCGATTATGATGCGCTCCATTCTAACCAGTGCCGTGCACCCCCAACCCCATTGCTCTGGCATATCCAATTTTCCTAAAAAAAAAAAAAAACTTTCCTACAACAAATTACAAGCGGCTACAAACAAGCACAAAGCAATAAAACATCCCCCAATGCATCATCCCCCATCCAACCCCGTTCCACTTAACAAAAGGTGTATAGGTAAAACAGAATGTAATTTTCTTTTTTCATTCCTTATTCTTCTATTTTTCGGCAACACAACGCCAACAACAACTACCCAACAGAAAACAAATAAATAAAAATAAAAACACCCATAACAATATCAACTAAGCGCGCGGCAAAGAAAAATAATAACAAAGGAACTGTGTGTACGTGAGTAATTCCGCCATCAAATTTGAACGCATTATAATAATACATCATTCGCACACAATTCGTTCATGTCGTACACACATAAATTTCTCCGACAGTCACTCAAGCACACGGCACAGGCAGGGCTACAGAACCAAAAGAGCAGCAGTGTTTCCTTCTCGACGGACGATTTGAGGTAAAACAGCAAAAATTCAAGGAACACACAGAAAGAGCAGCACAAACCAATCACACAGATACACCAAGTCCCACACACAAATGCATTGCCAGCAACACTCACTCACTTTCTCTCTCTCCGTTGTGTCGGGTCGGCCATGTGTGCAGAAGAAAAAACTCAGCCGCCCCACTGAAGGATTTATGTGTGAAACATCATGGCTCACATAAAGCATAATTCGTCACACTTTACGCACTTCACTCGTTCCTTTGCGACGGAGTGCTGGCATCCTGCTTGCACTAACACTCGTTGCCATCTATAGCTATTTCGGTCACACAACACATCCATCTTTTTAAAGGTCTCTCCTTCAGAGAATGCTTTATGGGTTCGCTCCTCCCTTTTTATTGCTGCCGCAACACACAGCGGCAACGCGCGCCGCAACCATGTTGCCATTGAAAACGAAATAACAAACAGCTCACAGGTAGCACGGAAATAAGTTATTTTCCCCGAGAAGGGATCCCATCCCGGGCACTGGTGTGAGTGGATTTGTGTGAAGAAGAAGTGGGAATGAAAATGTATGGCGGGATATCCAGTTCATAATGGATTCCCGTCGGCAAAATGGATTTCATGAATGAATTCGATGGCTAGCTATTTTTTTTTTATTTTTGTATCTAGATACAACAATTATTATTTAATATTTTCTATTAATTAATAAAACTAGTTACAAGCCGATGGTAATGTACAAACTCTTTCACACCACATGGCCACCATGACCACGTGATCCACTTTGAATTTTCTTTTATCCTTTTTGTGCCACAAACAAAAAAAAGTTTTGCACTTAATTTACTTCAACCACCATATACTGTGCCCAATTACTGTACGAGTGTAAGAAGTGATTCCTTGTGTGTAGTGTCCCTTGGATTTCTCTAACTCAGTAGCTTCAATTTATATACTACGCCAGTTCGGAGTATCTAAACGTCTTTGGCCGATGAAAGGGGATACCTTTGGGGCGAGGAAAACAACAACACTTTGACTCATTTTAGTTTGTTACACTTGTGAGCGTGGTAAGCAATGTGTGAGAAATAGTTACATCGGAAAGGGATGTTTTGCGTGGAAAGGATTGCTGACTAAATAGTGGGTTAACAACAGTGTTGCTAATAAAGGAAAATATTTGGGGTTTACAAAAGTATTGAGTAGCCTTAGCCTCGTACATTTTTGTTTCGAGTGAACTAAGCAGATTAAAAGTAAGTATACAGTTGTTAACTAGGTCGTCTTTCAACAAGAGACCGAAGATATGAATTGATATGGAATTGTCTTAGAAATTCGATAAATTTCCAGTAAAGACTAAACAAATGCGATACATCTATGATTATATGCGAATCTGGAGTGCTTTAGTAGGAGTTCTACAGGGTCTTGCCATTCATTGTAATGATTAATGATATTTTTTGACTAGAGACTCCACAAAAGCCAATATCACAGGGAATGACAACAATATCCCAGCAGTCCTTTTCGAAGAACGTCGAAGTAGGTAATGGATTGATGTTTTAGTCTTCTGATCGTCATTCTAATCCAAGGCTGGCCTGATTACGATCAGAAAAGAAATCTATAGAAACAGGTGTATTAAGGTATTAAAAACAATTAAATTCTCTTATTATACTTGGAACGTGCCTACTACTACTTGAAACATTTAGTGAGATATTGGTTAACAAATGTGTTTTCTCCTAAAGATATCCATCCTAAATTTTGCAACCTGTTTTCTCCATCAGGGTCTTGCATTTATTTGCATTCATTTTGAAAAAAAAAACAAAATTGAATTTTCCTACTGATAGTGAATAGTGCCATGTATCCGAGGTTAATTATAGACAGAAAAAAAAACAATGACTACATACATATGTAATAAAGATATTACAAGTCCGGTTACTGCTCCTTGAATCTAAGCAGCTTTCTTTAAAAAAAAAAATGCTGGTAATGTTAATAACGACAACTTACCTATGTTAAAGATAACAATGAGAATTACAATCCAAAGGTGGACATGTTTTCACATCTTTTTTTATTTTTTTGCTCCTTTCTGAAAATATTGGATTGAAAAACCAACATGCAGAATTAAGGTAACTCCTATTGGCAGATATGTTACGAAAAAAAAAACGATATCGACCAGAGCTTGCAATTTACAGTCACAAAGATCATTGGTGCTTATAATATAATGATATACAAGATTTTCCATCACAGGGAGAATGCTGGATCTTGACCGGGTTGAAGAGTCGGTGACAATACCAATCGATACAAATATTTGACAGTTCCATGAGACCCACGGCCTAGCTTCTCACAACCATTCGTGTTGTGCGTGTTATATTACTTACACGACTGTTTAATGCCGTATCCGAAAGGCAATTTTTTATTTGAGAAGCTTTTTCATGACAGTTATACTCTCGGATGTTTGTCAGACGCTCGCGAGAGGTGGGGCCGTGAACCTCGAACGCCTCGCTCCACGACACACACAATAGGCAACAACTGATGACGAAAAAAAAAAGAGTTTTAAACTGAAATCCCTCAATGTAATAATAAACACAAGATAAAAAATAAAACAGGGTGATGTTCGTAAAAATAAAGGCGCTTTAGACGCTTAATAATAAAATCGGACAAAGAGAATCCTATCCTATGTAGGTACGTATCCTAGAACTGTTCTGAATCTAATTTAGTAGAAATAATACAATGGGCCATTCGTCTTTTAAATCTTTCTATTTCATTACACAATTTATAAGGCTATATCGATAGAGCTAAAAAATACTTCATTTCAACTTACTGATGTCATATTCATGCTATCGGATAATTGGATACAATTTCAACCAAGTCCAGTGAAATGATATTGAATATGGTACACTGATGGTACTAAATGAACGTAAGTGGACTCCACTAATCAACATTAAATTCATGTTTGAAAACCTTAGCCACAAGCAGATTGAAAATATAATATCCTTAAAAAATAAACAGGACACAATTCATATGAACGTATGTATGTAGAAATGCTACCAATGCCATTTTCCTCTATAGGTACTTTCATAAAAGAAGTCTGAGAATCCTGATCCTGCAGAAGTCTAAGAATTCTGATAAAATCTCCTGAAATGACACACTTAGCATCTCAAGATCCCTAAGTGTAGACAGTGAATGCCTTGGAATACGCTTTTCTGTTAAACCTAGGAAAGTAGATTCTTAATAACCAAATCAGTTTCTAGTATATCTAAAGAAAGTTCAAAATGTACACGAATAGAACTTCAGTTTTCAATAGTTGTTCAATTGAAGATAGTACACAATTTGTGTAGATTTTCACAAATCACTTATACACTAAGAAAAAGTACCACATAAAATCCACTCTTGGCAACACTATACAAAGTGGAAATTCCCCCAAACCTATCATATGTTTTCTTCTTTTATACACACACCTCCCCCAGAAACGACGACGACTACAACAACAACAAAATCCAAGAGCAAATAAATATAACAAAATTTACGAGAGTGAGCGCATAGGACTCAAGAACTCACCGATACACAATAGCTCAAAGCGTCGGAGCACAAAGCTGGGCGAATGAGCAACAAATCGCACAATTGAATACACTGGCCACTCATTCAATAGAGTATCTGAGTTTCCCACCCTACAACCGAAAGTTTTTCCAAAAACTTTTCCACCTCACCCGCCCCCCATCCGACAAAACACAATCAAAACCAACACATTGCCGTCGAGAGAGAGTCGCCGTCGCTAGTTCGTTTTTCCGTCTTGGTTTTTCATCACTACCACCGAATTCGGAGTGTAGAGTAACGTAGTTCTTCTTCTTCCACATTCGCAATGTTTATGGCTCATTTTGTTAGCCCAGCAGCTAGGCAGCAGCAGTAGAAGTAAAAACTCGAACTCGAGCTCTTTGTATGTCGTATATTCATTCCTCCTGCCGATAGTCCATGGCACACGCACGCACACAAATCCCATCTTACTCACTCATACTTATTCAATTGGCGCAGAATTTTTCCTTGCATCCTATCCGAACCAAAGGCAGAGAACACCAATATCACCATGTGAAAGATACTTTATTACGTGTACGGCGCGCGGCACTGGCCCTCTGCGCTCTGATGTGTGTCTCTCCTATATTTTATATTCAGCCACCGCCAGAATGTATCTAGATACTTATTTATGTATTATATGCCATCACACCATGGCAATTCCTCAGATATATGTACATTGGCGTAATTTTTTTTTTCTTTTTTTCTGTTCCTTTCTTTCTTCTACTGCTCTGGTGGTGCTGCTGCTGCTGCTGCTGTATTGTTGTTGTTGTTGTTGTTGCTGTAGTTGGACTCTATAGTACGGTGGTGCTGGCTGCTGCTGTATGTCGCTTTTTTGGTCTTTTTATATTTCTGGATTAAGGAGTTCTCGGATTTTCACATGTATATGGCACGAATTGAATGCTTTATGGGTTTAGTTTGATAGAAGTCGTAAAGAAATCAACATCTTTTTTGGGGAGCTGTAGTAGTAATAAAAATAATCATAATCATAATAATAATAGTTGTAGGACACATTAAGCGAAGCTATCAAAAGGATTGTTTGTTATTTAGTGAGAGAACGAGAACAGCATACCACCAAAACAAACCGAACAACATAGTATACGACGGCTGCTGGTTAATAGTGTGGACTTTTGTTGTTTGTTATGTTATTGCACCAATGTGGCGTGGGAATTTGTTTTTGTTGGTTTTTGCGTAATGATAGTCTAATTTGTGTGACACAGTAGCCATCGGTCAATCTAATTGGAAACTGGATGGATTCTTGTCTCTAGTACTTAACTTCGCGGCATAGAGTACCTACTCAACAAAACTTACTTAAACTTTAGTGCAATATAATCAGAGTGTATCTTTTAAGGATAATTTCTGTGCCAATTTGAATCTAACCCCATGTAAATGTTTATCGTGTCCTGTGCCTGAGAATACCAGTCCATAGATACACTTTAGAACACCCAGATACGTCGTGTCAGTCAGTTAGTGCGCGCCAATTCAAAAATGCAATAAAGTTATACCCGTGCTCGTACATATAAATGCCAAAAAAAAGGAAGTAACGTCTCTCTCTCTCTCTCTCTGTGCTGAATGTATCGAGACTGTAATCGTGCTGCAATCGGTTTTTCGGTGTTTTACGTGATAATTTAATGGATATCCTAATCTATGATTTGCATCCAAAGTAGATCATGTGCTAATTGAAAAGCAGTTACAAGTGTTGTTTCAGTGTGATTTCATATTTGCAATATTTTTATTCTAAAAGTTTTTGTTTTGTTCTTCTTTGAATTCAGTGTTTCTAGTCCTAGAGGAAATAGAAATTATATATATAGTATAATTCAGATTTGTGCGATTTAGCGTATGTACAACATGGCAATCGTCGGTAATCGGTCGTGGAATTCATTCGTTACAAATCCAATTGTTGCGACAACTCAAGAAGAATAGAGATCCTTACTCGGGAGCAACTTTGGAGAAAACGTTTCGTCGTCTCTTTATGCAGTGTTCTTTTGCAGCTAACGCGCAACTGCAGCAGAAAGGATTGTCATCATCGCAAGAGGATACTGTAAGTAGTAGTTCATAACTTTTTATTGAATGAACCGAATGTGAATATAGGAGAATAGGCAAAGAGTTTAGAGAGTGTTTTTGTTATGCAGTTTAAGGCACTGGCAGGGAAAAAGAGAATTGCTTCACTGTGAAATATGATTTGTACTAGTTCTTTAGGAATGTCATCTAGAATGGAGAAAGTTTGCCAAAACAATCATTCCAACTAGATGGCAAATTAAAGGAATAGAGACTTAGACTTTACCTCAGCTAAGAGGAACGTTTTCCTTATAGCCTACACTCTAATTATTAAATATCGAGCTACTGAAGTGGAAAAGGTAGACTTTGTTTTGTAAACTTAACTTGTAACATACGTACATTTTTTCCTACGAATCAGTTCTAGTTTAGGCTATGCGTCACTTTAAGTCGAAATTCCCCCTAGTTCAGCAAAATTTTGGGAAACCCAAAATAAGATCCCTATCTAAGTAATCTAAGTAATGACAGACTAAGTATTTGCATACCTATTTATATTACAAAATGAACCTCCAAGACACATTAGGTCTAAGAAATGACTATTCAGGATAGTTAGTTATTGAAATATCATTGCCGATGTGTATCCACACTTGTTCAACAGCTGGCAAAAGCAGCTCAAGCTCTAAGTATTACTTGAGAAGACCTAAAAGAAGTAGCATTACTTAAAAGTTACTAGTTAAAGTAGAAAGTATCAAAAAAGCATTTTGCAACCTATCTTATTACGATCACATCAAATCAACTCTGTATCTCTTAGTCGATGCCGCCGGTAACTCATATGTGGAAAAGTTATTAACCTTAACGGGCTATAATACCAGTATATCTACCCTAGTACTAAGGCGAGTAGGAGTCAGTAAAATTTATAATTTATATATAATTTGAATTCAAAGTTCTGTCAACCTGCTTAACTAGATGCTCATATACTTCAATTAAGAAAGTGGTATACAAATACTTTAATGGACGATGATATAAAATATTTGATCATCTAAGAGCCAAATTAAGTCATACTTTCTGACTCTAGTATCGACTCTAAACCCAAAATAAATTGTACAGTAGGAAATAGTCTATTCGGTCCATATGCCTCAGCTCATATTCAGCAAAGTTTTGACCAGAAATGCACTGAATAAACAATAAATTTATTTACATATAAGGTTAGTCAATGTATACATATATTTTATACACATTTTCCAATGTATTTCTTATTTTGATTCATTAGCACGGGTTTAGAGTTACATGTTTTGTTGAAAATAACACAAACTAATAGAGGTACAAAGTTGTCTCAGATGTAGAAAGTAGGTGAATTATTTTATGTAGTACTGTCTGTCTGATAACTGATCTAAGGTTTTTCAAACACAAGCTATCTACAAGACTTCTATCAAACAAAATCAACCAAAACTACCTCTTTTACTTTATTACTTCATATTAGACTAAGGGATTTTAATGTCTGAAGTAGAAAGAAAAAACTTGGAAACCATGCAGGCTTTGATTGCAAGTTTAATTAAACCCAGCAGACGCATACTTAAAACAAAATTCATTTCCAAGCGTAATGACATAGGGATAGTTAAAACTGAACTTTACGCAACATAGGGTATCTAAAAATGCATGGCTGCAGATTAGTCGCAAGAAATGAAGGAAATCCTTCATTAATTCGAAGAGAATAAAGTTCAGTGTTCAAAATCAAGTCCCCCTGGACCAGTCATAGTTTATTCCCAGTTTTTATCCGATTATTCTTAACCCTCAAACGTTCTTTAATTAGGTCGATAACTGTGAAATAGCAACAATTCTTCAACCATAACTCACAAGTCATATTATTTTCATCAATTTCAATACCAAAACACTGAGAATGAAAATTCGTATAAAATGTCAACAAACTCTTCACACTTTTAGTTTTAGAAGACATAAAGGCTATGAAAATAATTCTGTTCAATATTTTTCAACGATTGTTGCTTTATTGAATAAACCTTCCGATTGATTGTGGAATATTATTTCATTCAAACGACTGCCTCGGTTAGGCCCCTATTTGACGAATAGCTTGACCAATGTTGTTCCTGTTCTTTGTTGGCACCCCACAAAAAAAAGTCCAACGGCATCAAATCGCAGCTCCGTGACGACCAATTAACATCACCAAAACGACTGATTACACGATTATTGAACTTAGTGTGCAATAAATCGATTGTTGGATGGCTTGTTCGTCATGCAGCCTCATATTGCTGGAACGATAACTCGCCCAAGTCTCAATCCTCAATTTCTGGCCATAAAAAATTGGTTATCATCACCTCATTATCGTATCAGCGCGTATTGACTGTAATGTTTTTTCCATTGGGCCACTCCAAAACCACACAACAGCTGCAATATTCTCCGTTGAGCGCACAGGACGAACACAGGAATATATTCGGTTATCAATCGACAAGCCAGTCTCACAAACTTGCGTACACCAGTTGCAGTTTTGATGCATTATTTCGATTGAAATTTGTTTTGGTATACACTTTGGAAGTAACTTTGGAATATTTCTCAACGTTGTTTAAGCGTATATCGATCCATTTCGTACCGTCAAAATATTACTGAGTTTCTGTCAATTTTTTGTCAGTGTCAAAATAACATATGATTCAAAAGAAACCGACAGATGGCCCACCATTTATCTGGAAATGAAAATAACCATCTCTATAGCATATCCCACTTAACATAAACTATAATGAATCGTTTACAAAGCTAGAAAGATGCTACTCATCAAAACCCCAAATAAAGCCAAATTTGTTGTTACTTACTTGTAAGGACCCAATAAGCATTAAAAACAATTTCTAACTAAAACAACTTGCAATTAGATAGTCTGGGCCAGCACTCATGTAATAATGTATTTCAAAACCACTAAAATAAAATTCAGCTGCTTATCTCATTTCGTTCAACTGATGACATGCACTTGAATGGTGGCATTGAACGAAACTATGGTTAAACGTTAGTTGATATTTAAAAAGAAGGAATGAGCAAATCTACGACTTTTCTCAGAAAAAAATCGCGAGACAAACATCCGAGAGTATAAGTGGCAAGAGAAAGTCACTACTTCTGCCACTCAAATACGGCCAAATGTCAGTCTACTCTTATTCGCACAAAGGACCTATTCTGCTCTAAGTGTGTCTGTATCGTGGTACAGACAGCCACCGTAACCTAAACCTATAAGTGCGAAAAATGGGACATGCAATGCAAGAATACTTGCTTAAAGCTAGGCCTTGAGTTTTATTTATGTATATAGAATACGACTGTTGCGCAAAAAAAAAAAATTCAAATGTTAAATAAATGTATCTCAGTTTTGACCTATTAAGTTGGAAATGGAAACATTCTAAAGCTGATTAACTTTCATTTTCCTAACGTGAAAACACTTGAAATAGACCTTTAGTATACTATTTTGTATTGATTAAGTGTATGACTTTTTAATTGTTTAAAGCATGACTGACTCTGATTGAACCTGATGAATCTACAAAGTAGACATCTGAGACTGTTGATTCTACCTTCCGTCGGTTTACATCTTTAAATATTTATATAACTTATTAGTTTTTAAGTACGTAACAAGGAAAAAAATATAAGCAATATATGTACTATCTATACAGATTCAAACAATAGATTAGGTCTTCATGCATATCTACATACGAATATATTCAAAGTCATATATTTAAGTAAAATCACTCAGTTGATAGTGTTGTAATTTTCAAGAAATAACTTCTCTTAAAAAACGCAATTACATATGTATCTACGTTTTTGGAAGGAAATTCCAAGTACTGGTAGTTGTAGTAGTTGTAAAACTTTTTAACTTTAAATCCACATAGAAGTGCAGTCGAATCCTTCTAACTCGAATTTTCATAACCAACCCCACATCGAATTTGGTAATCGATTTCCCAATAACATTAGGTTAAACAAATTCATTAGAAATGTTGCTAGCGTCTTATTGAGATCAGCTGTTATGTGAGTTCTTCATCTTATCTACATTGTGTAAAAGCGGGCAAGATATTCTGATGTATTGCGTTTTAAAATAATTTCCGTCGCAATGAAACCAATTTATGCAACTATCGACCTTGTGTGCTTAAATACATATGTACATACCTGTATATATGTATACGTATGTAAATATAACCTCACTATTTCACACTATCATTTGCCTCAAATGGCTTATACCTATGTACCTATTTTAAATTTTATTTTATCATGCATATGTCCTCTAAATTAGGTTAACACCAGCCATTCATTTTTTTAACCCCCCATTAAATATACATTTAAAAAATGCACATCTCTAACCTACAACAAAATCTCTTTAAATTGTGCAAAAAAATCGCTAAATTTAAATTAAATTCTAAGAAAAACCATATGAGTTACTATGTTGAATATTTTTTTTTTTACAATTTACTTAATCGTTTAAAAATATTATTTTTAATTAAATGAAGCATGTTACCACTTAGATTAATTTGTATGTTAATTGATTACAAATTTATTCCTATTGATTTATGTGTGCTTTTAATAGACAAGTTCTGCTTCATTGAGGTAACGATATCATTAATATTTTTCTTGCTACTATAACAATACTAATTATCATGACCTTACTTCTACTTGAAGACTTGTAATTTTCAAAGAACCTTGATTTTGTGTTTAAAAAGTGACCCGTCTAACAAGTTCTTTTGAAGTTTCAGATTTAGACTTAAGACATACATACATATAAACAGAAGTAATCTGGATATTATTTCTAATTCAATTCAGTTGAAATACCTATTTAAACAACTTATATAAAAAAAGAGTTTAAATGAATCTATTCAGTCGAACAAAAATGCGTATAATGTACATAGATCGATGGTTAAAAGGCTGTAGCTGTAGCTCAATCCGATGTTACTAAAAATAAAAATGCACTTCAGTTAGTAGTCGAAAAATGCCCAACAAATAAGATATCTAAATCTACATCGATGCATGTGAGAACCTTATCTGGATTCAGATATAAAAACTCGCCGATAACTGCAGTGTTTTTCGAGCCAAAGCCTTCGTCATTGAGAAGACTACCCAATTTTTGTACAAAAGAAATTGAGTTCATCCAAAATCGTAGCCCGGCAGCGATTACTATAAAGTCTGACTGAACAAAACTAGTTTCCAATTGCCGACAAACCTTAAATATGTAGAATATGTTATATTTATGAAATGAATCACTACCAAGCTTGACTAAATACTCGTAGAAAAGAATGAAACATCAAGCGAGAGGACCTGAAAAGCAGGAAACATTCGTATATCATCCTTATTGGCGTTCTAAAAAAATAGGTTACTAAATATCACTTCCTCCTATACCAGCATAAGTAAGCACATATGCACGTTGTGATTATGCCCCATATGGAAGATAAAAATGACCTTTCTGCCTATAAAAGCCTAATAGGCGCAACTAGGGGTTTATCCGCTACTAAAGAAGAAGACAGCATACGAAAGAAATAGACGCTACCATACAAATATTTGCTTTGAGCATTTCTGAATTTTCAAACCCGTATTCATATATGAGGAACTAGGGAATCATGTACTATATAGTTCCCTTCTCGATTAGGATATCTGTATTATGAACCAACTACCGTCCGTGCAAGCATTGTAAAGTGAAGTTTTCTCCAAATCGACCTGCACCCTACATAAAGTTTGTTATTAAGACTTCTCGGTCAAATATTGTTTCTTGTTTCTCGAAAAATTTTGAGTAAAAGATACTAATGCAACTACATATATGTGTACAAGCAGCTCTGTAAAGTTATTTTTAAAACGTTACCATATTTTCCCAGCTACTTAAAAACTTAACCTCAACTCTCATTCCATTTTGGCTTTTATTAGGTACAGTTTCATAAGGATACAAAGCTTTTAGAGTTGCAGTTGCAAAATCAAACCATTTGTAGATACTATAGTCTTTTAATACGGTCTGTCGGTGAGACTGCAGGCTAGACAAAGTGCTGTAACGAATTTTGATAGGCTATTTAAACCTTCGTATGATATGAAGTTACCGATGGATTTTGTTTATTTAGTTATTAGCATGTAAGATATACATATATACTGTCTAATACGGAACTAGACATACCCGATGGGTGTAGATACACGAGGTGGGAAGGCGAGCAGATAATATTTCGGGTGCACATTTAACTTTGAAATGGAATAAACAGCATTCCTTTGCTAAATAAACCTTTTCTGGACATATGAGTGATAGGTAAGCTAATTCTAGCAGAAGACTAGTGTAACATTGGCCAAGTCCAAATTTAGAAAACATGCTTAGGAGAGGTTATCTCAAGAAACTGAAGGACAGCGCACTATGAATACTCTAAGCGAACTAAAATGTGTAGAAATCGTCAAAAACCCTTTTCGGGGTGACCGTTCATATGTTCAAAGATTACATGACAAAAGGCTTGATCAACAGAAAAGAACTCACGGGGAATCCAAAAAGTGCCACTCACAAATACTAAGCATCAGACTAAAGCCTGAAGCGCGAGAAGAAACTGGTAGAAGGTAGCTTCAACCTGGGAGGTAATTTGAAGTATGTGGTCATGTACATATGTAAGTATTACTCTAAAGCCTTCTTTTGTCCACCCAAACCTTCAAATTCTGTACAGTACAGTGTATTCTATACAGTCTCTCTTTTTTTTATTTCAAATTTTTAATTTCTCCATATTCCTTAGAATTTTTGGCAAATGAAAGGATCTTGTTTCGAGTTCTCGAGTGCATGAAAATGCCAAGAGATACATTTGACATTTCTCAAACAACGAAGGCAAATGATACAAACCAAAAAAAAAACGTAGTTTTCCTTGACCCCAGTGAATTTTTCAGAACCTATTCAGAAATCTTCTGGTAACTTAAATTAACGTAAAGTGTATAAATTTGATATAACATACGATAAAAAGATACATGTTGCTTTAGTGCTCATAGTCTAGTCTAGATTGTGTAGACGTTGTGTACCAAATTACTGCTGTTCCATATTTCATGACTCTAACAATTTAATTTCTTTTCTTCCAAAAACTGCCAACCATACATAACATCAAATAAATTTTCATTATTCCTTCTCGGAACAGCCGATCAAAAATTCGTTCTACTTTATCAAATTCAATTGCTTAATTACTTGACCAAAATTTCTCCCATATCATTGGAGTAGACCCAATGTCATGGCGTTAGATCGAAATAAATTATTTCTAATTAAGTTAATTTAGAAAAAAAAAAAATTATTATACGAAGGGGAAAAACAGACAACCCAGTGGATATGATAAATTTTAAGTTAGTTCCACAAATCCATACATATCACCAAACTGCGTCAAGTGGATTCATAGTCCAATAATGTGTTTCGACAAAATTTATGTTTACCTAAAAAGTATCTTTTTAAATTTCTTATTATTTATCATCTGAATTTCACTTAATATTCATTGGCTTACCGTTATGTAGATGAATTAAGTCAAAACACTTAGTAAATGGAAATGTCTTTTAATGCATAAAACTGGTTTCGTTTTTAACACTCAACCAACCAATAGAGATATTGTTTTGTATCGTCTGCAAAGAGATTTAAATAAATTTTATTTAATGTCTCAAAAGAGACTTTCAATAAATCAATCAAGCAAAACAATAGCTCAGCCGATTAAAATACATTTACTGCAAAAACCAAAAAAGAAAAAACACCCCAACCTGTCTATGTAGATAGGTAGGTATTGTGTGTGATTTTTTTTAATTAAAATGTTTTGGGTGGATTAGCGAATTAACGAAACGCAAAAATCGAAATCCACTTCAAATTATATACACAACCTCCCCAACAAAAAATATTAGTGCTTCCAAATAAATCCGTAGGTGGTTCAAAAGCGTTCTGATTTATTATCGCCTATTTCCTGCTCCTGCTGGCACAATTTTCGCCTCATGTCCAAAATCTCTTTTCTGTCCCAGAGACAATTGAAATTGGGAAACTGTGACTAACAAAAATATCTATGTGTATGTAGGTCTGTGTTCTATTCCTGTGCGACACGACCCCCTTTGCTCGTCAAACCCTCTCCGGGAAAATGAAAAACAGACAAAAAAAAAAAAAAAAGCACAACACGGAACGGAAGGAAAAACTTTACTACGATATTCGCAGAGCTATAAAATTATTGATTAAATTTTATTCAAAAACAAAAAAAAAAGAAAGAAACGAAATTGTGAAAAACTTTCGACCCATTTTTTTCGCAGCAGTCAAGCCGAGCAATTGAATAGATTCGCAGATATCCTTGGAACAAAAAAAAGAATTCATTGAATTTCAATAGGACTCACAATCCCGATTGAGTGCGTAGATATCAAAGGGAATTTTGCTAAGTTGACTATGAATTCATTTATTGAGGTTTGATTATAATCTCATGGACTCGATAATGACATTGATTTGTGTTTTGCAGAGAATGGGCTGACAATTTGTTTTTTTCTCTTAAGTTGTGAATTTCATTTGAAAAAGTTGAATTTTAAATGAATCTGGAACTTTGGAAGTAGCTAAGAAAATGATATGGCATAAGTTTCATTAAGTGAACTAGTGAAGGCGTACTTCTTAGTACCTACTAAGCTCCTTCCACTTATTATGGGGTTAAGCAGTCTCAAATAATGTTCCTGGTTTAACTTTGGTGCTCACATCTACTTCTGTTTAAATAAAGTCTAGGCTGTTCTATTGAGTATTAGCGCACGAAAAATCCAGAAGTCGGTTTCGTACTTATCTTATCAGACTTTTTCTTTTTGCCTTTAATTTGTAGATAGTATGGCTTTCTGTCGTATGTATGTATGTCTTTTGTTTAATAACTAAATGTCTATTCAATTTCATATGAATCGTTCGATTAGATAAGGGAGGTTAAAACAAAGAGGAGCTATGAGATTCCCATATACAGAGATAGATCTAAAACCATTGAAAGAGGCTGGAATAAGGTACATATATGTACATATGAGCGAATTCGCTGATTACAAAACCATTTTAACTAGCAGATACGTTTGGTATATATACATATTTCAGAGTTTCTGGTCCTGTCAAAATTTGAATGGGTAACGACTAGGGATATTCATAGTCAAGCCACTTTCAAGACGCTAGAATCAAACATCAAACAAAACCTAAAACAGACCTAAAATTCACAAGAAAGTAGATAGGTATTCTAGGGTAATGAGTTTTTTATAAGGCTCTAGGCACCATTCTTGGCACATCGCGATCCCTGGAGGACCATTACGATAACAAACCTAAACCTAAATCATCTCTTCCATACATTTGATGTCCCTACAAAATGTTACTACCTCAAATTTTGGTTCTAGGTTTTTAAGTCTACTGCGAGGTATGCTTTAGCATTCACAAAGTAGATGTGTGATGTTCTCCGAAACGTGAAGGTCACTGCAGTATCTTCATATACATATGTATCCGTATTTGGCATCACTCGTCAGAAGGCAATGACCAGAGAAAATCTCTAACATTATTTTATTCTTAGCCGTGACCTGCTTAGTTTTATTATTTTGTCAGATTTTTTTCGATCTAATATAGGCCACAAGGCCTTAGACACCCTATGCGCTCCTAGGTTCGACCATTTTAGGTCAACTATATCCTATCGAGAATAATCTTTTTAGCCAAGCATATTGGTGGTTTTACTCCTCTAACAGTTTCGCTTTGTGGAAGCTCTGATCCTTTCTTGGCCAGTAAGTCGGCCCTTTCGTTTCCCTCTATATAGCAGTGTCAAGGTACCCAGCATAATCTGACACAGTTCTGCTTACATAATGCCCTGAGCATTGTGCGGCAATTCCTGACTAATTCAGATTTTATGATGCTGGATTCTAACGCCTTAAGCGCAGCCTGACGAGCAATGTAGGTAGCAATATTCTTGTCAGATATTGATCTCATCTTTAGTAATTCCTCAGTTTTGGGTACAGCTAGAACGTCTGCTTGGTGCTAGAACACTGCAGTGCATGTGATTCCCCAAGAATTGAGCTATCTCCCTCATTGTTGGACTTGAAGAGCCCTACGTTAGAGAGCCGAAGCGCACACACCTGTAGTTTTATTTGTAGGTCAAGTGGTAAAAGATACAGAAACATCTCGAGTGCAGACGTGAGGGTAGTGCGCCAACCACTGGTAATGGCAATGCAGGTTCTTCTTTGTATCTTGGCAAATTTATTCCGTGAAGTCTTTTTTATCGTGGCCTACCACCATACGTAAGGATGGTTCTAACTCTCATACTATATAGCCACTGCATCATTACTGGTTTGAGGTCCCATTTCTTCCCCACTGCTCTCTAGCAAACGAAGAGAGTGTTAAAAGCTTTTCGGACTCTTTCCTCTATGTTAAGTTTCCAGTCTGGTTTCCTAACTAGTACAATGCCAAGATATCTTGTGTAAGAAAAGTAAATTTAATCTCAATTCTCCGCCTGGTTATGGTATAGAATAGTACATAATTGCGGATGAGTCAAAAGGGAATAGCTAGTAAAGATTAGCGATTAAGTGTTAATAAAAAACCTTCAAGTTGGTGGAAGACCACTGATCTACTATTAAACCTCAAACGGACTATGTATAACTAACCTAAAAATTAGTAAAAAAAAAAAAACAAAGTTAGAATGACAATAGGAATTCTGTCAGGACATTGACTATTGTAAAAGGAAAGTAAATGAAAAAAAAAAATTATGCCACCTGCAATGTGTTGGGGAGAGTTACCCATTTTGTGTCGGACTAATAAGCGAGAGATTCGACATTAGATTCCCATTTTCCACGGTTCCATTTCTCGCAAGCGTCGAATAAACATCCAAAACCGATCTTCGGAAGTTGCATTAAACGGTAGAACCCTTCCATTCGGGTGACAGATATAAGATCCACAACACGAATGATTTTTTTATTTTTTTTTTATTTTTTTCTCTCTTGTCTTACCTCCATACTTCTTGGCCCAGGTTTAATAAAGAAAAACCGAGTCTTCTGTCAGACTAAGTATGTATGTATGTAGATAGGATACAAGAGTGGACTACTTTCTCTCCTATGAAGAGATGAAGACACGAGATATTATGACACCAAGTTATCCTGCGAAGTGGGGCAAAATGGAAACTGTATTTCAGACTAAAGTAGCTACTTAATAGGGTAAATGACGGGAGATGAGTTGTAGAAGTACTTACTGAATCACCTCTCACACAGTGTCCATACATAAGGAAAGAGAGTCATACTGAGATTCTAGTATATGGAAGCACCAAGTGTTCTATGAAGGACCTGATAAAAGAAGCAAGAAAACCGATCGTAAGGAAAGAATTATACTTAGATTTACGTTCGAGCTAGTAGTAGTAAAAAATTACCACATAACTACCATGGGCGTAAGTGTGGATCTTTCCTGTTATTTTTATTTTGAAACCGAGTATACGACGGAACACGTATCTAGCCAAATCTCTATCCAGATTTTCAATTGTTTAGCGGCAAGTATATGCTGTTCCATGCGTGAATATTTGAGAAACTTCCTTTTATACGTCCATATCAATTCCATTCGTACTTCGAAAACCTTGGTATTTGCCTTTGAATGCTTATTCACGTGCCTGAATGCTTATTCACATGATTTTAACCTCAGTATGACCATAGAACCTCTCAAGCTCAATTTTGCCGAAAAAAATCAGTATCATTGTTTTTGTGCAATGAACAAAGTAATATATAACTCATTAGACAGCATAAATCTAGCATCAATTGATCTGTAGTTAAATTGTTTATCGCTATATTGTAGCGAAAGACGAGTCCTTGATACTACATAACACCACATGAAAAGACCCATCAAATCACAGTTACAAGTCTCATCTGCAACTCCACCAAGGACACTTACCTTTTTATTTTTTTTATGACATTTGTGTCCTTGAAACTGAAATCGAAAGCAAGTGAATATCCCTACAGTAATTAGGGCCTAACGATAATGGGTTCGCAGACAAAAACTACTTAATGACAACCGATAACCACCTGTAGGTGTAAATTTCCATAAAATGCGCCAACAAGGTTGCATCAGCAATAAGCAGTTATGCAACTTCATTGTCCTTGGAACTACCCATCTAAAAACTGTATACCTGTTCGCGATGTATCAATACGTAACTAACGAAACGAATCCTTAAGTAAACCTTGAATTTTTTCTATGTGTGCACCGCAACAGGTATTCTCGTCTTCTACAATAAAAAAAAATCTCATTTCAGTTGTGTCCTCGAAAAAACCAAACCCGGAGTATCTACATACATATGTACATATGCAATTCCTAACCCACCACTGAGTTTTTAATAGGTATAAAATCGTTCTGACTTTTTGACTTTGTCAACTCAAAACGTCGTTCATTTGTGGGCAACAACTTGACCCAAACAATTACGAACAGCGTTTCGTGTTAAGTGTATCTTGCACACAAAAAAATTAAATTCAGAAAAAGAAACACAACCAACAAGCAAAGGTCAAGATTTTAACTTTGTTTGCCCGGTTTTAGTGTTTGTATCTTTTGCGCGAAAATGGTTTTTTTTTATTGCTTTTTATTGCCACCTTGGTACCGCGGCGGGTATGGGGCAACGTAGACGAAAGGTAAAATGTCAAAAGGAAACAACGAAAAATGTCAAACAATGCAAAACCCAGAAACAGAATTTTTGCGACATTTAAAAAAAAAAAGATTGTTCTTTGCTGTTTCTTATACTCACTCGTAGTTCTTGTGTATCTGTGATGCCGAAAAATTTTCTACGAAATCACATTTTTTTGTATCTTTTTGTGATTTTCTTCACTTTTTTTTTTTGTTTTGTCTTAAAGTTGACTTTGTTAGCCGCTTGATCTTGTTCCTTTGTCCGTTGAACTATTTCGAACATGACGGGCATTTGAAAAAAGAAAGAAAAAGATACTCGCACAGAGAGACACATCTTTTGTTTTAACATGTTTGTTTTGCAAACATGTTTTATTTTTCCTTTGCGACTTTCCTTAGTTTTTTTGACCGCATTATGAAATATGAGTATCATATGCAAATTTACAGGACATTTAGTTAAGGTAGCATTACAAAACGTTTTGTTTTGTTTTTGCATATGAACTGCAGACTTTTGACGTTACAAGGATCAAACCGTGAAATTGGAACATGTGTGATGAGGAAATTAGTTTTTTTGCTTACACAGAAAAAAAAATTGGATCAAAGGAATTGTTTGGGTAAAAGAAAAGATTTATTACATAAATGCACGCGTGGGAATTGATGCACACTTATGGGTGCTTCCATTTGATTGTTTGTTTGGAACTGTGTACGCATTCAACGTTCGGGGTGGTATAGACAAATAGTAAGAGGAATAGTTCCCTTTCTTCTGTCTCGTGTTTAGTTGTTTTCAAAATTGCTGGTACAAGACATACGAATAAAATTACGAAGCTCCTTCTGCAGATCGTTTAGAATAAGCCGACCAATTGTGTGTAGTGCTTTGACGCATTTGCTAACTCACGAGTTTGATGCTGATGAACTTCCTCTTTAAAATCTGATAAGGAAAACGAGCTCGAACAAGGGTCTTATTATTATGAAAGATACCACTCTTTGATCGTAGACTTGAAGACGATCATTTAACCAGAAATACTTCAATTTCAAAATAACTGCCTAATGGGTACCACTAGCCTAACAATAGTTGCATAAGTAGACATTATCTATTCCCTGGGTCTCATAGTCTTAGACCTAAAGACAAGGTTTAGTTGTTGATTGATAGAGTTGGTTAATCGTATGCTTTGAAAAAGGAAGGAGCGTATCTGTATTTACATACTTTCTTTGTAGATAATCGCACTCTTTGTGAGTTAAACTAGAAAACCTCGCTGAACATCGATCAAGTTTGGAGAAACTTCTTAGTTGAAGATCACTCTACCGAACCCAACATAAGAGTCTATCTGAACTTCATTTTAAACTATTATATGAACGTATTGTGACTATTTTTTAAAGTAACCTCTAGAAGTAACCCTAAGAAGGTCCTCAAAATTTAAATTAGAAATTACACTTACATGCAAGTCTTAATTCAAAGGCTCCAAAAATTTAAAGTAGCCAATTCAGGGAAAAAGATTCTCTCAAAGTCTCGAATTTTTATACGGCCTCCTATCCTTGATAATGAAATATCTTGCAAAGAACGACGACTTCATGTTAAACACTATGGGTACCATGCGGTCATGTCCGACTCTGAATGTATTTCACTATTAAGGGATCTGCCAATGACTCTGACTGACTACAGTATAAACTAAGAGAGAATGGGAAAGTGATCAGGGGAAAAGGCAACCAGGAGAAACTATTGGATACTCTAGACATAACTCACCTCTATAGGTCATCAGTTCAGGATAAGTGCATATTTTCGGAGTGTCAGGTCACAGCAACATAGATTCATCATCCCCTGTCAGATTTCTTGCAAAAAAGAATCTACGTTCCATTTCACGTTGTCGTGGGATGAATTTTTTCAAAGGGTAACAACAAGTAGACAGAATCTATGACCAAACTGCAATTAGGCGCGAAACTTGACGAGCCCAAGAATTATCGTAAACACTTTCTAGATAACTTAAATACAATTTCAGAGAAGGAAGATAGAGGAGTGCAGTTCTAGAATCCGACTGCTGGATCTAACTTATTATAACCATTCCTGCTGTGTATGTCGTAAACGTCTCGTGAATGGAGGGAACCTGCAGATTAATGCCGTGTCTGAGGGTTTATGTTTGAGAAGCTTTTTCATAACATTTATATGTTAATCAGTCTTGGTGTTGTCTGGGAAATGAACCTCGAATACCCACTCAGTAGTCTGACATACTAACCACTGAACTACTACGTCCACTGGTTCATTCTCTGAAAATTTAATTTCTTCTCAGAACACTTTAATACTACATAGTATTCTTCATGTTCCTAGATATCTTCGATCATGACTGTGCAGCTTGAATAATGTCAGATCCAAACATATTTATAAACATTATAACGATACGCACGAACACAGCCACGACTTTGAAGATCAATCTGAAAGTCCATTTGGCTTTGGGTAAATGAGTTCATTAACCTTGCCAATTAGTTGTAGCAACACTCTTTTGGTAACATTTTGAACATTCTCTTCATTTTCATTTATTCTTATATAGTTTGTCCCATCTTGGATCCTTTTTTTGCGCCTTAACACATATGTACATACATATGTAATGGTTCATAGTAGGTCGTTGAAATGACGCTACTCATTCTCAATGCATTCTCATTCTATCTATGTACTACGAAATGTCTACGTATATTTCTGACCGGTATTTAAGCCCATTTACTCATATGTCATCCAAAGGTAGTCGCTTCTGATGATTTTTACTTTAATTTTTGCAGACCTACCAATCTCGTCAACAAAACCTCAGAAGTTTGTACATAGTATACTATGTTCAACAGCCCCTGTCCCAAAACTGAACCTTGCGGAACTCCAAATAGGACTTTGTTTTCATCATCGATATACTAGGCGAAGACTCTGTTTGCTCGATTCTATATTAATAAATCTACCCTCGGAGACTTAAGCTTTTGAACGTTTAACTGTATTGCAGTAGATACTTTTGGTCTCCACTCTAATATTGTAGGTACATGGTTTTATTTTAACATTTCTGTGATTGTGTTCATTGTTAACAGTTGTTTGCAGCTCCTGTATGTTCAATCTATCGACAATCCCAATCGGCTATAGAAACGTTTTGAAGTCCATCCAGAAATTTCCAACATGCAGTCTAAATGGCAAAGCATTTCCTAGGTTTTTATTTACTTAACTAATCCTTATAGAGTAATTGCACATTATTTCAGTACATCTATGTAAATTTACATGCTTGCCTGCAGATTGAAAACCAGAAACTCGTTCGATTCCAATTTGTTCATAGACTGTGGTCAGTTCTCCAGTAGCAATTAGTAGAATAGACATCTTTCTTCGACTGCTTGTTTCCAATTTGAACTTCTCTTCATGTGAGAATAGGCCTATTTATTAAGCCTTTTATTCAACTCATCACTATCTGGTATACAGGATGCTGTATATACCGTAAAATTATTTGCTATTCACATCGCCTGTAGTATCTATATCGTCAATTTATGCATCCCGGTCGTTAAGATGAAGAAGCATAGAAACCCCCTAAGTTCAAGACCTATAAAACCAAAAAGTTTATATTCATTTCACTCCTTTCATGTACCTATCTAGTGGCAATAGGTAATAGAAGTCAACTTTTATTGACATTCTAGCGCCTTTCTTGAAGAGAAATCCAAATGTCCACCACTCGAATGACTAATGCCAACCATTATTTCTTCCATTATTTCAGATTTAATTTTACTTTCTAATGACCACTTAACCCCAATTAATCTCAACTTAATTTCATGAAAAAAATAAAAAAAAAAATAGATCCTTTAACCGAATAAAAACCATTTGTAAAGGCAACAATAAAAAAAAATCAGTGTTAAATTAATAATCCAACACAATGTGACCAATGGAAACGCATTTACATCCGACACCCAATTTATATCTGCCAAATTATTTCGATTAAAAAACCAAAATCATTAGTCTTTCGCCCGAAAAAAAAAGACGCCTGGAATGGAATCGGTTATACCGTTTCTCTGTCTCTCTCCAGCACTTTAGTATCTACCATCATCAGACATCGTCATCATCAGCCATTATCCCTTAACGCATACAGGCATAATCACCATAGTAACATCACATTAATCATTTCAACCAAAGATACCATGGCACTTGGGATGTGAGTCCAGCATTTTGTTTTTTTTTTATGTTTTTAATCGCGGCAAGGATTTCCCTTTAACAGTGTTCTACCTCGAACCGAACCGGTGAATACTTTAAAAACGATTAAACTGTCACGGATGCTATTGCTTTGCTTTGCTCCTTGGAGGATTCAAATCGTAATCCACCGAAGGAGAAACCAAAAAAAAAAAAAAAACAACAACAAGGAATAGAAGAGGGTGGCTTGGTTGCTGTTGTTGCTGACTTTTCAACCACCGTCGGCCGAACCGAATTCAGATACAAAATCCGTAAAATTTAAGAAACAGAATGGCGGATTGTCGATGTGTTTGCTGTTGCTGCAATTGTTTTCAGTTTTTTTTTTGTAGGGATTTCTAACTCTGCCCAACCGTTTTCTGTTCTATTTCATTGTGTGCGCCACAGAGAAGAAATAGTAACATCTGTGACAAAACGTTGCTTCTGCCGTCGTCGCTTCTGGTGCACACAATGGCTGCCGACCAAGGAAAATATCGAAGAGGGGACAAGGACGATGGCGACGACGACAACGATGAGATATACACTATAAGTATTAGATAGTAGCATGGCCGAAATAGATTACCAGGCTGTCTTGTGGGTAGTGGGAGGGACCAGATACGTTTTGATAAATTACAGATATTTTGCACTCTTCCTTTCGCTTTGACTGATTTTGTCACCACAATTAATGCGATGCAAATATAAATTTTTCGTGTTGTGACTGGGCTTAGACAAGGTTATTCTGCTTTTGTATTTTGATAAAGTATTTGGATAACTTGAGCAGTTGGTTGTACTGAAGCCATATCGATCGAATGCATTTTCAAGGAGTAAAGTATAGTCACTTCCTCTCATTGATCTCAATTTATGAAAGAATTTTGCAAAGCCTTGCTGTACTCTCGGATGTTTGTCAGACGCATGCGAGTGATCGGATCGTGAAAGGAATTTTAGATGTTGTTTGGGGATTGAACCTCGAACCCATCGATCTGTAGTTCAACGCAGTAACCACTTGATCCACGGCGACGATTGTTGCGTACTTTTCTGACCAGGTCGATGTCGCTGTACAGCTCGTAGAATTCGCTGTTAAATCTCCTCCTCCATATCCCGTCAAAGCAAATGGGATCGAAAATCATCCGAAAATTCTTGCGTTCAAAACGATTAAGGATATCTTCATCTACCTTCGTTAACGTCCATGCCTCTGCGGCATACAGTAGGTCTGGGATGATGAGGGCTTTAAACATATAGAGTCTCCCTAGTGTTTCTTGACAAGGCCTTGTTACTCAATTGCCTTCTTAAACCGAAGAAACAGCGATTGGTTGGTCTAAGTTGTATGTTGGTTTCCAAATAAATTTTTGGAGCCATTTTTAATTTTCAGGGGCCATAATTCATGTAGCCGATGAAGTCTACTATGTTTGCGACAATGTCTCGTTTCAGAATATTCCTTCTTCGGGGCATGGTTTGTGGAACTGAGCAGAAATATTTGATCTGATTGTCCTGATGTTTTGGATGACATCATTAGCAAGTGCGTCTGGATCTTTGTTTTTTTTTTTTTGCAAACTTGCAGGACAGTTTTGTGCTGTGTCTGAGGGAATTGGTGACGTTTTCATCGTATCTCCTTTGGTTGGTTTCCTAAAACGGTTGAACAAATTTTTTTTTTTTTTTTTCAATCACAACAGGTACTGTTTTTCTTGTGTTCTGCCATATTCCGCACAACTAGACCGTAGCACAGGCATAGTCACATCGTCTGGACTTCTTACATACATATGTATGTAAGTTAGAACGACGAGGTCGCATGGTGTTTAGATGTTGACAAGTGTCATCTACCAAACTGACATTCTCTCATAGGTGCACAAGTAGTGTGTCTGCTTACGACTAGTCCACCTATCTTAACATAACCTACCTACTACAGAAGATGCATATCTAAATGCCTTACCTTGATACACGCGTGGCCCTTATCTCCACCCCATGCCCAACATACAAAGCAGGAAATTCCAAAACGAAAATTTCAAGTACCTACCAAAATTGAAATTCCTTCACCTATTACAACTCATTACCTATGTCAATAGACAACTTGGCAAGGAAGTCACTCACTCCTAAACAACCTCCTCGCAGTCTCGTAAATTCCAAACCTAATCATATGCTACCCACATGCCCCACATCATCTTCATTGTATTCCAAATCGTTTTATTGTCATAAATAAACGCATAAAACCCAGCGACGGACCGCGCTCGTAAAATTACTTTTACGACATCTTTCGCATATATCGGTTTGGGGGCAGCAGACACCGTGCCCAGGTCCTACATATAACTCTGACGAATATCTGCGCGGTGGTGTGGTTTGATTCAGAAGTTAACGACTTTATCACACCTCGTTGCGGTAGGTAAGGTAATAAAATTATTATATATGTATTATCATGATGATGATCGCCATCATCGTATGCTACTGCGCCGGCCGCCTTACCACCAATTTATGTGCCACTCGGTGGTGTATCTCTATGTGTATGGTATTGTTGTCGTTGTTGCCGCAATCGCAATCGTAATCGTCATCATCATCGGCATTGTTCACGTTGTCACGGGTGTCCCATAAAACTTTTCAATCGTCTGTCAATCCGTTCGTCAATCGTCGTTGTCGTCGTCGTCGTCTTCTCGTTGTTTAACAGCCCCTCAACTATACGAATAAAACTCACACACCGAGAGAGAGAGAGAAACTGGCCAGTTGTTTTGTACACCCTGTTAGTTTGCAAAAGGAGGATTCCTCAGGCTTATGGTCGCCAACCGTCGTGGGTTTGGGTGGTTTCAAGTGTTGTGTTGGAATGGTTAAAATTTTACTTTACAATGTGCGATCGATGTTGACAATGCATCCGCAATTACAGTGACTTAAACATTTCAATCACGATTTACGGTATTTCATTAATATTTTCGTCTGGGATTTTGATTTTTTTTTGTTTTTTTTTTTCTGAATTTCATTTCATTCATTCTTTTCTTTTATTATTCATCAGAGGTACCACTGAAATCAAAAAACAAACAAAATTTGCATGCGGTATTAGAATATGTTTTATGTACGAAATTTCGTTTGCATTGGGATGTGCATTTTAAAAAAATTTTATATTTCGGGGAGTAACACTTCAAGTGAAGACAAAACGAACAGCGAACGGGAGCAGAAGACCATTTCAGACACCATGACGGTTGATTATTATGCGATTCAGGATTGATTTGTTAAAAAAAATGTCGAACGTGATCGAATTTCGTGTTCCGTCTATGGTGTGTTGTGTATTTAAAGGAAAGGCTTGTATCTATATACAGAAAATACGGGACAAGTTATGCTATGTACCTATGTACATATGATAGAAGTTGTTACATAGTGTTCAAACCACAATCAGTCACATTTCCTTGCAAGTTTAGCCACGCAATGCCGATTTTTATCGCAATAATGTCGAACAGTAGGCAACTGTTGAGATTACGAGTAGATGATGGTCGAAACTGTTAAATCGCATAGTCATAGACTGTAATAGTGATTGGAATTTGTAGTACCTACCCGTGATTGGAGTAACAATGGTGAATATAGATTTCTTATTCAATTGTTTGTCATTAACAACATTTATGGCCAAATCATTCTATCTCCCGAAAATCCCACCAAACAGTAGCTTCTCGAAGATGCATCTATATGATCCTTCTTGCCCCCAAAACGGGGGTCAAAATTGTCATTGTCACCACATAGGTATACATTATGTATCTAAAGAGTCCAAATGTTCAAAAGTCATGACTTGAAATGGTTTATTGCGTTCAATTGTAGTAACAATTGGAATTTGTTACGAGACTGCAAGAAGAGTCTTGAAATGTTGAACTCATCTTCCTAGACTCTCTGCAACACGGACATCTTGATCCATATGCGACGCAGTATTCGAAGTATTCAATCAATCTTAGAATTATGGCTAGTAGTGATACCCATGCATCCTGAAAATGCATTCTCTGTTCTTAGAAACCGAAGGATCTTTTGACTTCGTGTCTTCCTCGTTCCTAAAGCTTCTTCAGAAATCTTTTGAGGATTGGAAAACCTTGACGCTAGAGTATCTTATAACAAATATATCTAGTGAAATGGCACTTGATTCAATTTTCATAATTCCGCAAATAATGGTTTGAATTTACTCTCGCAGAATAGAATATCCCTATGCCCCAGTACTCTTAGAAATCTCTTCCAGAACGCCCTAAATTATGCAAGAAAAGAGTCCTAAACGTTCAAAAAAACCCTTAGTATTCAAAATGAGAATAAATTGGGTTTAGTTCAGAAATTTAGATAAAAAACTCACTTAGGTAGAACTCTTAGCTAACAAAACAAGAAAAAAAACTTACCAAAGCCAGGAATTACTTATGTATGCAGTAACAGAAGTCCTAATGTCAGGGGCAAACATCTTAGAATGATACTATGGCTCTACATAGCAATAGCAAGACCATTTGTTACTTATGCAGCACAAAATAAAAGAAAGTTTTAATACACTACACAGGCTTGGAAAACTTAAAAGTCTAGCTTGATCAACGGCCGTACTGAAAACGACATCCAATGTGGATCTAGAAGCTATCCTTCAATTGC
Organism: Xylota sylvarum; assembly: GCA_905220385.1. NCBI lineage: Eukaryota > Metazoa > Arthropoda > Insecta > Diptera > Syrphidae > Xylota > Xylota sylvarum. Next base: position 46,872,843 of record LR999958.1, read on the forward strand.
CACCACTTTATCCTCCAATATGAAATAGGCTATGGTTGTCTCCTTCATAGTCTTCACTCCAAACTTCAATAGTTTGGACTGGAATTGTATTTTACCCTAATACTAAAACCTTTATTGACACAAGCATTGTAAAATATAATCACGTATTTCAGGGCAAACTGTGCCATCAAGGCTTATGAAATAACATTCAAACTAGTATGTACAGCACTGTCACTACTAACATCTCTAGGGAGCACATACAGAGTTTACCTCATTTAATTTGAGACTTACTAGTAGCTACATGCATACTAGAACTACCTTATATACAAGTACGAAACAACTCATCGAACTAAGTGAGAATCAGGTCGATATCGTCATCGAGAATCAAGCCGCTACGAAAGCAATTTTATACTTTGGTGCGTTCCTAGTATTCCTAACAAGCTCAGGATCATTCAGAGCGGCCGCATAGTCAATTCAAAGCCCCTAATAACTTTGTCTTCTTTTTCGATTTAGGTTTCTCTAGTGTCGTGGGATACACAATGGATCCATTGGAGATCCGAGTGTTAGTTTCGTATACCTAATCCTACTTAGTAATCCGATTTGAATAGAAAAAAGATTCCTTAATGGACACTGTCGAGTTTAAAAGCTTCCAATGTCTATAGAAAGATGAAGCGTAAGTAGAATACATTTTGTGAAGCAGAGGGGATATCTGTCATACTAGAGTCAGAGAAAAACTGTATGAACTCAGTATATAGGGATCTCAGTCTTGTCTGGAGGGGATAGTAGCATGGAATTTATTCTTTAAGGAATTCGGTCGATGTTTCATCTGAAATGAATTATAGATACATACATAGTTACTAATTTATCTATTAGTTTTCCACTGTCCTTGAATACTTTGGACCACACCTTACCTTACCTGTCGATATCCAAGAATTTGACGATCGCTAGACCACATGATAAAGGTACTTTTGATGGTAGTCCTTGTTGTAGCCCACTTTGGTAGCGAGAAGTTCGGTGGAAGACGAAAATATTGAGATAAAGTGGTGATCTAATGCAGTGACTAAAAGTACTAGTCTTACTCATGGCAAATTTCTCGCAAAATGTTAATCATTCAATCAAACAAGTCGGTTGCCTTACAACCACATAACTCAAGATTTGTTTGACAAGATGAACTAAAGAAAACCTCTGCCCGTTTTAAAAGTGATAATTTATCAACAAGACATGTCAAAATATATTTTATTGGAACATTTTTAATCTGAGCTGAGTTCCTTTCTAATGAAAAACAAACAAATTCACACCACGCCTACATACCAGCATTTTAAAATTTATCACTTGTATTAAATATTTAAAAAATTTAGCTACGAGGTCATAACATCAGTTGAAACGTGTAATCCATGAACATACTAAGAATATTATTTGTCTCTTTATTTAAATAACAAAACTCTATTGTACCAACCTACGTTGGTAAAAGTTTTTCATATTCATACTGAATAAAAAAAAATTATAAATAAATAAACAAGAGTCGCCAAGATTTATTACCGATCGAGATTTCTTCCATTCTTCTTCTTAAATTCTTTTTCTATATAATTTTCTTTTTTTTTTATTATTTTTTCTCTGCTGTCCCCAGAGGGAGATCCCCACAACAGTCAGCCTCGGTTAAGAAAAGATGAAAGATGAAAAAAATTATAAAAAAAAAATATAAATAATAAAACTTAACTCAAGCAGATGCGAGAAAAAGATGAATGTATCTTAAAGATATGTACATATGCACAACTTTATCTATATGCATCACCTTTGACGGATTACTTGCGGATGAAACATGTTTTAATGGCGTTGATTATAAATTTTGTTCAGTGCGGTTATATATATTTTTTTCTTTCTTGGTTGCAGTTCTTAAAAAAAAAAAAAACAAGGATTAAAACATTACACAAGTTACAGCACTGAATCTGTATGAGTGTGTGTTCGATGTCCGGAAAGAGGAAACATGAAATGTCCTCATGTTAAAAGCTGTAGTTTGTGTCGCTGTGATACCTTCTCACCCCACACAGCTTATTCACCACACCTTGGGGCCAGTCAGTAGTTGTACCCGCTGCACCACTTGATTAACCTGCTGATCGGACTCAATGTCCGAGATGGATACATGGCCATAAGGAGAGATACTTGGCAAGATTCTCTTTAAAAATTGTCTCCTTCTCATATTTGTGCGATGCAAGTAAGTGCGATGCACGACGAACGAACGGTGTGATTACAAGAGGATTTGACTCAAAAAAAAAAAAAACATTTTTGAAGATGAGACCAAAAGCAAAAAAAAAAAAAAATGCAACAAACAGCGATAAATCAGGTGACAGAAATTAATTGAGTTATTTTCTTGCACCACATCTTTGACTTGGGGATTAATTTGTATACTGCATGCTTATGGAGACAGTTGTGTGGGTATTGTGGGGATGGGCATTTGCTTGCTTTCTTTTTGTTGTATTTTATCAAAAAAATAGAATGTTATACTGGTATACTGAAAGACCCTAATAGTTTCGCTTATTTGAATTTTACTTTGGGGAACCAATGATGAAGTATCTTTTTCTTGTTGAACTGCTTGGCTAGTTCTTCCGTCTTAGTGAATCCAAATGTCGTACTCTTCAACAGATGTACATGAATTCTAGGTTGGTTAGAACTAAATATGCAAGAAAATTTCGCCCAAAATTTGAGTATAACGCTATTGTGTGGTCTGGTGCACCTATAACCCCATTGCACCTGCTGACAGAGTTCAAAACCCTGCCCCGAAAATTATTGGAGTTTACCCCCGAGACTATTTTCGGACTTAAGTAATGTATAACATAACTTAGGGGCAAAACATTTATGTTTATCCAGACACGTCTAAAGTCTGGTTTACGAAAGCCAAAGAAGTTACAACTATCAATAAGCTACAACTGCTATCACAAGCGCAATGCTTACTTCCAGCTCTTGAGGCTTTTATCTGATTCACCCTCTTGCATCGGCAAAACAGTAGCTCAGACTCAGACTTCTCCGAGGTAGAATTCTGTAATTCCCTTGGGAGCAAATACATCCAGTTGACGTCTCCTTCTTCTAAGCACCTTTCATAGAATAACAATACAATATTGTCGACCTTCTACTTATTTATTTATTCGCATACCGTCATTCGATAAAGTTCCTGACATACCTTTTAATAGCATAGTGTGGCTTTATCAGAATAATATTTCATGCAATCACATGTGGTATATCAACTTGAGGGGCGTTGAGATTGCGTGTGATAAAAATACAAAAATAAGTCAAAAAAAAAAAAAAACTTGTGCTTAACACAGAAAAAAATAATACCTTCTAAAACAAAGTCGAAAATTTAAATTATTAAAGGCTTGCCATAGAAAATTCAAGTAAAAAAAAAATAAACGAATGACTTACTAGGACACTTAGATACAAACAAACTACAGAAAGGTATAACTACTACATTCACGAAAGAACCCCGAATTCCTTTTGCCAACAGAAGCACAACTCTACCATATTCCGTTCGTGCGGCTTTAATTCAGAATTCCACACCAGAAAACAACACACCCAGTGACCCTAATTTTATCCTTGGAAACTTTTTACTGTTTTTGTTTTGCCCTTCCGTTCGGTTTGAACTTCCGCATTTTGGATTTTGTAGATACTCCAGCTAAAGCTGCTCCTTTATTTTGTATTACCCTTCTTCTACTTCCCCACCTTAATTCTTCAACTAAATAACAAACATAACAGAATGAACAAAAACAAAAGAATGGAACCAAGTGAAAAAAAATTACAGTAAATTAATTTCGGACTCCTGAAAGTACTCGGGTGTCCCTTTTTTTTTTTTGTCCAAGGAATTCATGAAATGTCCTATAAAAAGGAAGGGAGAAAAATTAATCATTTTCGTCTTCTTTTCTCAGAATGAACCTCGAAGAATAATGTTTATTGTTTGCGTCTTCTACTTGTCGAAGGGATGAAGGATAACTTGTGAAACTGATAAAAACCCTGGAACTAAACGAACCAAATGGGTAAGGATACACCGTGGTATATTTTTTGGCTCGATAAACACGTTTTTTGTTTACCACAATGAGTGTTACGAAACTGTGTATGGAACCCCAAACACTACATTTAGCTATACAATATACATCTCCACATGGATATCCTTCATATATAGCAGTAGCTACTCATGTTCGTATGTTACCAAGGATATTTACGCTACATCGTTTGGTCCCAATTTCTTTTTCTTTTTTTTTTCCTCTTTTTTGTCGGAAAGCAGTTGCATATGTGTAAGCCCTGGCAATGATAAGAATCACCCTCTCTTATTCTTCTTCTGACAGAGTTGTGTCAGCTTGTATTAGCCTGCAGCAGCAGAAGGATCCGTCCTTGCTTTGTTATAGTAGGTATGTGGTTTGTACTAAACTGTTTACCATATAATCAACTGCGTTGTGGGGTACTGTGTGTTATCGAATTAAACTCGGGTAATTTAAATTTCCAGGACACAGTCGCTTGCTTTCATTATAATACGTAGAGTCATAGATAAAATATAAGATATGCCTATCTGTGGGTTCAGTCTCAAAGGGATACAACTGAGAGAGAGAGAAAGAGAAAAGGAGTGTGGTGGCAAAGAAGTTGATTAGGTTAAGGGGCGATAGTTGAAGTTGATTAGGTCTTATCTTATAGTTCGTTGATATGTGTGTGTAGGGGAGAATAGCATGTTTAGTTGTAATTCTTAAAGGGGAAGTATTGATGAAAGTGAACATGATTTAAAGACGTTGTGTTCGCACATAGATGTGTAAGTTCGTGCAACCAAATTATCATAATATTTCCCGAACAAAAATCCTGAATGTTTACTTTGTCTGTAACTATCTATGTATTTAGGATTTTTATTTCTCTCACAAGACAGCTGACCAGCATCAGAGTCGCTGTAATTGAAAAATTTCTTTAAGTTCTCGAAACATATGATGTGTGGTTTTGCTTTCAGTAATCTGAAAGATCTGATGAAGGGAAAGTATTAATAAATGGTATCGTAAATTCCAAACCGGCATTGGTATGAGTAATAGATACTTCAAAAATTCACTACTCCATTATGAGCATAAACCGGTATCAAGAAGTATCCAGATTCTCGGACATTTTAGTAGAGCGTATCCAAATGCGCAGAACTTTAAAATATGAAGCATAATGGTCGCCATTATCAGAGAAGAAGTTAAGTAGGTTCTCATAGGTTTTGTTTCTTTTAGAAAACTGCCTTAGAAGAGGTTGGATCTTGTAACTTAATATTTAGTAGAACATTAAAAATGAGGGTTATTATGTTCAGGTGAAATACGTCTCCATAAAGTGCGCATGTCTTTCATAAGCACGCCCAATTTTTTTTTTACTTTTTAGCCATTCTATTTCTCCTTCCAAGGGATATCTAATCAAAGGATTTTGAAAGGGATATAGCAAGTTAACAACCTACGTACATACATATGTACATACATCGGTACTATAACTAAACCTATGGTAAATTAGTGCTGTCTGGGACTCGAATTCGGTGGAATGTACCATGGGGCGGCACCCAGCTATACCTGCATACATATAATTAAGGCATGGAAACCTTGAGAGCATACATATGTCTGGCTGTAGGTGGTGACAATCTACCTTTAAAACTACACTCATAGTAGTCATACACGTAGCTTAGATACGTATACGTATATTTTACTTTTCTTATAAAAAGTCAATTGCGAAGATGGTTTTTATGTATCTAAACCTATACCAAACGTTGCATTAGCACTGATTACAAAGGCACTGGAATGTGGCTAACTGCCTCACCTTACTGTTTAAAATGCAAAAGGAGACGATCAGGCGCTCAGTGCCAAAACGGCACAAACTCGCAATGTGGTTCATGTATAGCTACATTAATAGATTTGTCTTTTGTATAAGAATACTGGTAAGAGAACGATCCATATGACAATGAAATGGAGTTGCTCTAAAATTTTAAGGAGGAAGAAAGGTAAAATACTTGGGCAAGTACCAATTATCTTCTTAGGTGGCGCTACAGTTCGGGGTTAAACTGGGCTTCCAATAGGTACCAATTATCAGATGAGGAAGTACCGTCACTGAAGCCAACTCTCATTTTTTAGGTTCTTAAAGGAAACTGGATTAGAAAGAGTGCTCTAGGACAGATTTTTTCCACCAAGGAGTAGTAAGAGTACATGTCTATCAAAATGATTCCGAAAGGAATTCTAATACGAAGTGAACTCTATTTAGGGCATCCACCACTTTAAGGGGTTAGTTGAAGGCACTATAGACAAAACGTCGTCATATAATAATAATAATTGGGTAAACTAATACTAGGTATGCCCCTTTAAGCTACCTTTGCATGCCAGTCTGCTGGCTACATAGATAATCGAAAGTTCTAGTGGCCCAGTCTACCTTGTAGTAGCCGCCTGTCGATCCTTTTACTTATCCAATTTTGTAGGTACTTAAGTTTAGGTAAACTGAATGGTTATTTCAATAGCCGTCAATAGATATTAGGCAAAAATATTCTCTAATTCATTAGTTGGCTAAGCTTATGGACTTGCTGGTACTTTCTCACGTACCTCAGTAACAAAGAATGTGAATCTTGTCTCTAAGAGCTCTATTGCAATCAAAAATGCAGACGTACGCAATGTTTAGCTTAGATAAAGGTATCATATGTATACTTTGAGGTAAAGTTGGGTAGATAATCATCCTCCTAAAAGTGATTAATTCTGACTATAGCTCATAACACAATCCATTCTATACAGTCTACCAATATGTCCTGTAGTCCAAACTACAAGGGTATTCTGTTTTGTTTTTTCTTTATCCACATCTATCTGCTTTCCTGTGATCCAGAAGTATAACTGATTTGGATATGCCCCATGAGTCAATGTCCATCTTACACCCTTAGTTAGTTGGTTACTCCAATGTTCAAGTACAGCATTGGACAGTCGATAATTGTGTAGATATTTTTCGTCCCATTTGATCGTATTCAGCACACAGTTAACTAATTCAATTAATCCACCCCAAATTGTGTGTCCTAATCCAATTCAGTCTAGTTCGGTATTAATGTGTTTTTCTGCAAGTAGGTACGTTCATAGCCTTGTTTTGTCTAGCTCTCCAAGAACTTTGCTGGGATTTGTTTCTCCAAAATCTTTCTTAAACAGTCTTCTGTACGGTCTGTCATGGACAAAAATCATGGTCTTTCGAGTGCTGATTACGCCGGTACTTAATAGGTACACTTTTCTATTCTATTCTAATCTTACTATTCGAAAGAAATAGTATCCAATGTAATGGTTTGTTCTTCATAACTTATATTAACTCTGGTGATTCTTTCGAATGCTGATCAAAAAGAAAAAAAAAAGGAAAGGCTTTATACATAAGCGACAATCCGATCTGACCGAAGATACTATTTATTTCAAATTGTCTTCATCCTCCCTCGATGGTAACATATGTATATGTATGATTTGCTAGGAAGTGCTACTGACCATAACCCCGTAGTTCTAAGTGCCTTCAGTTGCACCCACAAAGGGATGAAAATGAATCCAGTAATTTCAATACAGGCTGTTTTTGAACTTTGGTGGCACTTCTTTTGAAGAATCTTCGCAATAAATTTAACTAAATGATTGTTGGAGATTTTCACTAAATTTTTGTTTTCTTGCAGAGATCGGCTTTGTGGGACTTCTACCACTCTCTTGAGATGATAGTTAGGGTGACAATATGGTATTGGTAACCAATTACGGTGCCTTGTACTTCACAGCCTTTCAGCGATTGCGAACTGAACCGAGGTCTTGACATCATTCAATGGAAATGTTATCTAAGATAGCAATCTTAGGCTGGACATTCACAGATAGAATATGAAATCGATTTATCTCCCTCAAGACAGCACTCACATAGCCCCGAGATTACTTAACCAATGGTTTTGATATGCTCTTCAAAGGGACTAAAACTAATGAGCCTTTTTTGTAGTCCAACCAGATACTTCGACCTGGCCTCTTTAGGTGAGGTAAGCGCATATTAATGTACGAGTATGCAGTCCTGGAGACGTAGCAGCTCAGCCATTTTCATATTTCTGACACGATGCTCAATTACTTTTTGAACTTTCTAGACCAATAACGGTTGCTACAGTTGTCTTCTCTGACATGAGCATTAGGTCTTACCCTGAAAACCATTGTGTCCACGAACCCATGCCAGCAGTATGGGATTAGGGAATATCACCTCTATTTAGGAGAGAAGTTCTTTGCTATGTATGTACATACATATATATATATACTCGTATCATCTGTCGTGGGATTTTATAAATTTATTGACTTAGTAAAAAACTTTCAGAGGCAGACTTTTGATTTTCTCATCTTGAAAGTTAATACAGTTCTGTAATAGTCTGAAATGGACATTATACAGACTTCTATTTAAAACTTTGAATTGCGCTTTGTGGATATTGCATCTAATGCACTATCTAGCATAGATGAAGTAAGTTTGTATCCCTAAGTTCTTAGTTAGATTGCCTGGCTTAAACTTGGGAGTTACTTGGAGTTCAAGGGCAATAGCCTAGACTATACTTTCATAATTTGCATGTGCAATTAAGGCAGGACCAGAAGGTCTTCCACCGAAGGATGGATACAAAGCATCCGGTCGAAGAAGATATACTACGTACCCTTAAAAAACTATCTATGACTACATTTTTTAGTCAATGGCATACGTTTTGCTGTAATTATGTATCACAAAAAAAAAAACCTTTAAAGCATTCACTTACTTTAAAATGTTCATTAAAATTGACACTGCAACTAAGCCGTTACAAATAGATAACCCACCATAATTCAACTCATTAATTCAGCTCTCCAGTATTATTAAATTTTAATGAACTTCAGCAATTCACAATTCTGTATCTAAAACAGAGGGAAAAAAATGTATATTTCAACCGAAAACAAAAATACAAAAAAAAAAAGAAGTACCGACAATCTACTCAAAAGCAATAAACACTGCCATTTGTACAATTTCCAAAAATAACGCAATTTACAAACTCATTTGGAATTTATCGAAATGCATGTGCGTGGCGTGGCGGCGCGTACTGGTATCCCAGTACCATACCAGCACACAACAACCCCTCACAGCCATTCGTATCCGACCGGCCGTCCAGTTATTCATATGCTGGCCGAGAGAGAGATATACATTTTAAAATTACCCACTTACTGCAACAATACACTCAAAGGCCATAATTTTCCAATTAAGCGAAAATGAGCGATTTATTTGCCATGAAATCAGTGAGAATCACCGATAAAAATCTCTTCAACTCTCTGCGTGTGTGTATGCGGTCTCTGGGCGCCCTCAAACCATATAGCCTAGCCTGTGCCACATCGTCCCCCACATATATCTACCGAATATGAATTCGGTGTCCGTGTTGCATGCGCTGCGCCCTTCGTGTAGTAGTAGGTGGATGGTGTTGCCGTTGAATTATTTATGTTGGCGATCATTGGGCTCACAAATAATACCCACGGGGCCCAGTTGAGTTGTTGTGGTTCGATAGAGACCCGACTCTCGTATACACAACACCTGGGAGCTTTTCATGAATTTTCCATCATATTTTTCCAAACAAATAAAGGAAAATGAAAAGAAAAGTCCAACGTAGGGGAATGAGGAAATTGGAACTGTAGAGAACGCAATGAGTTTACTTCTCCGACAGACAGACAGACAGACAGACAAACAGACTGCCCGGCGAAGCATAAATTTATGCAAAAATCCATTGAGTTGTGTGTGAATATTTATTTATGTGTTTTTTTTTTTCGGAACAGCCGTCCGGCGGAGGGTACTCTCAGACAAAGTGGAGGTCCTGTGTGCAACTACCGTCGTCGTCGCCTACGGGCGTATATAACACCAACCCTTGCGCTTTTTAATACAGTTTCCCACATAAATTCACACTCTACATGTAGAGTAGAATTGTAGGTGTTCAGGCAGCAGTGTTTCATTGTTTCAATGTGGTAGCTTTAGTGGGTGCAACAACATACATATATGTAGGTACAGATGTGTCTTCGTCTATAGGGACTTGCGATACGGGGGTGGTAGGGTTCTGTAGTAAAAATTTGCATGCGGAATTGGTCGGCATGCAACTTGAATATTCGATCAATGTTGCTTTCTTTTTGTAGACTTTTTAGTTTCTTTGAAATGTTTTTGTTTTTTTTTTTTTGTTATTGTTGTTGCCGCCATGTGTGCTATACAAACACACGTAGTTCTCCGCTGCTGCACATGGTGGAGGTTGAGTTCAGTTGTGCAGAGTGCGCGCATATCGTGCCATTATGCTACTTAAAGGTGACTAAACGAGAATTTCCTTTTTAAATTAATAATGCGGTGGCGGCAACGGCGCGCTGCGGTACTGATAGTGTTGAGTGGCAATTTGGTGGATATAGTGTGGGTTTTGTTGGATATTTTACATATTCTTAATTTTCAGTTTTCCTTGGCTTGGCATTTGAACATTTACATACACCGTTTCGTAGGAATATGTTGGTTTTCAAATTCGTTGTGGGGCTTTAGAGTTTGGGTTCAAATCAATCTCTTTTAGGGTAGGAGACAGGAGTAATGCGGATATTTTTTTTGTGGTCATAGGGCACACAATCCTTGATCATCTGCTCAATTAACTCAATGTTTAGTGATAAAGCAGGGTAACGAACCGCATTTTCTTTGCAACGCAGACTGAAGACAGAAACCTTTATAAGTACTGCCAAGCATTATAAAATCACCTCTTATTACCGTGAGAACATGTAATGAATAAACTACTGATTAGGAATATCCCAGAGGAGATTTTTTAACTCAATTTTTCGTAGGTCCTCCAATTCCGTTAAGAAATGACAGCCGAGAGTCCTCATTTTTCTGTTGGAGAGGGCAGAACATTTACACAACAGATTGCAAACAGATTCTAAGATTCTTCCTCGTTTCTGCAGATTCTATACTACTCGCTCAGCATGGGTACCTAGATACCCATGGTAAAGTGGTCGGTAATTATGTTGGCGAAAATCCAAGAATTCCTGCGACTAAGTTTAATAAGAGAAAGTTCTTTACTTCTTTACAAAGAGTATTCAGCAACTGTTTGATTTTCCCGACGGCCACGTTGTCGATAGAGGTTTTATGTAGCTGAAGTGAACTTTCACAAAGAGGTTCTGTGAAATATATAATGCCGACTATTTCCTTGCAAGTTTACCTGCTCTTTTGTTGCCTAAGATATCTATGTACATATATGCCCTGGTACCTTGCAAGAGGACACCACATTTCTTTTGCGATCACAGATTCTCACTTGCCTGGATTTGATTCCAGAAAGTTCAGCGCCTTAACTAAGGGAGGCTAGGTTAGATATGTGGGATGGCGAGTGGAAAAATTCAAAACGCCACACTCATTGTGATACCTATTGAGGAGAGATGTCCCTTGCCCCTTGGTTAACTCTAGTTGTACAAATATGGTTCCTATGAACTAGCAAACCATTTAGCTGATTTGATGTAAATTCAAGATGTCTTCGACTATGACCCCGGTTTGAAATATATTGCAGTCGTTATACATTCCAAGAGTGTGGGCGATCCCTAAATTTCGCAGTAAACTCCAGCTCCCATACCAACATCCATTTTGGAACTATCAGTGTAGGAAACAAAGAAACTACGTGTTATATCTTGAGGTTTACAGACTGTTATCATACACCAATGTATCTTTTGTGTTCAGCCTTTATTGACATCAAGTATGTATGTAATATTGTTGTCTGTTTTGATGATTCTCGTGGAAATATTGGCCACGCAAGCATCCTAAACGACCATAATACTATTCCTAGTAACTCAGACTACATAGTCCCCTATGTGCACTTCAACGTCAAATATAGAACCAGGATTCCTAGCAAAAGTGCTTGGAATCGGGAGAAATTTTAAACGAATCTGCGACAGAAATCTACACAGACGGATGCAAGACAGCGTCTGGCACAGGTGCGGGAGTTTACTCCAGTGTTTTGGACATTCGCATTGCCACTCGACTGCCGGATCACTGCAGTGTTTTTCAAGCAGAAGTCTAAGCAGTCCATGAAGCCGCGACCTGGCTTTCCATTAACTCGATAGAGTGCAGCGCTATTGTTTTCTATATAGATAGTCAAACTGCGATAAAAGTCTTGGAATCGCCAATAATTCGATCCAAGTTAGCTTAGGAAGGTGCAGACCGGGATCTCCCTGACAATAGGGATGTACCGTCAGCACCTATAAAATCGATAAAAATTCCAATTAGATACCGCAGCCATAAGTATGACAAACAGTAGGTGGAACAATATCAGCACATGTCTCACTCCTAGGCAAATCTGGCCAGAGCTGGATTGTAGGAAAATTAGTAGACTTATTTTCAGCAATAGGATCAATTTAAGAAAGACAGTTGGCGTCCTCACAGGACACTGTCTGGTAGGCAGACATGCCAGAAGACTAGGTGCCCCCTTCAACGATTTCTGTAGGAACTGTAGAGACGAGGAAGAGGAGGAAACAATGACACATCTTCTGTGCACCTGTCCTGCTCTATCGGTCTTGAGAAGGAAAACCTTAGGGGAATACTCCTTCGAAGATCTAAACGATCTAGTCAGACTAGACTTAGGCAAGATTAGGACCTTTGTCACCAAGTCAAACTGGTTTAATGATTAAAAAACATATCTTCGGCATGGGTCTGTACCGAAAATGGTTGACCTGCATGCATTGGAAAGTGACTCGGTTCTATAATGGCAATGTTGTTAAAATTTTATTTATTAGCGCTGTTTTTAAACATGGAAGAATTTACAAATTGTTTCTTAAAGGAAAGCAATTGCCGCCAGAAATCTCTGGCGCCGAAGAGCTACTTTCATCTATTTTGCAAAACAGATTCCAAGTCTTACTGCTTGATTGGGAAAATTCAGTAAACTTGAGCGTTGTTATCTAGTTCACTGTTTTTACCAAGTGGTCCTAAGAATCTATCAGCATTTTTGAGTCACTACACCCTTTGGAACCCCTGTCAAAAAGTTGACTTTATTGGAAACATACAAGGAGGTACATATGTTCTTAAGTATTATTTCTGATATTCACATGAAATTTTCCAAGATAAGTATATTTTCATGTGAAATTTGGTAAGTATTCGCATTTGGATTCTTGTTATCGGTATAAGTTGGTATAAGTGAGCATTGTTCGAAAACCCTGATCTACTTAGTGTTGAAGATCCTAATCGAATATGTCGACTAATCCTATCAGAATATCAACCACCTATCGTTCATAAGCTTGTAGGTTTAAGCAAGTTCCATTGTTTCTCTTCCATCTATCTACTATCAATTAGTCACTGATATTGGAAAGGTATTTTAGTTCTGTGTCTTTAAACACTGGTCTTGGTCATCATTTGAACCGAAAGTAATTTACTTATGTTTATGTTTACTAACACATCATTGCTCACCAATATTTTCTCAAACCGCATTAGTTGACATCGTTTATTAATCAGAATGTATTTTGAGGACATTTGCAACTGCATTCAAAAACCACTATAAGGTTAAATGTATAAGCAGACAAGCAGACTATAATGCAAGAAATGTCGTGGTCAGTTAGCTACTACTTATTCAACTTGTCTCGGTTAATTTTCCGCAAGAATAGATTTAACAAAGCCGACCTTGCATCCAAACATGCAGAACTTAAACTATTGTCTTAATCGGTGTTACGGGCGGCGAAGTGAATAATTCTCGATATGAATCATTAATATTAAATTATTACCAGCTACACCTTTAGCTGCAGGAAGAAAAAAAAAATATATTTTGGCTTATTTATGATGATCACAACGAATGGATTATATTATTTATAGTTAATGTCGAAAAAATTGCAATTCCATCAAAACGTCTATAATTAATTCTCACATGCCAAATAGTTAATTAAACCGAAATATCTCGTAGAACATGAATTTCCATCCAATTATCTGCTATGGAAAATGCATCTCGTCGCATCTATTTTCAAGTAAATCATTAAAGATACTTTCCCCCTCTTGTCGTGTCGGTCGTCGTTTAGATGAAAATAGCAACAAACTGAGAAAACGAAAAAGTGCCTAGCTAATCGTCCCCCAAAGGATTGTGAGAGTTCATAATTCATTCGGAAAATTTAATTCAATTAAAAATAGTAAATCTACATTCAAGATTTGCTGCACATTCTGTGCTGTGTGTTGTCCCAACTGTGCAGATACATGTATCTTACCAGTGCATACGAGTATTTATATGAACTTTTATTTAAATTCTTCTCCTTCTAGTTTCTTAATTCGAGAGCTTCCTGTTCTCGAGACTAGTAGGTAGGATGGTATAGAAAAAAAAATAAAACTGTGTATAGACCCCGCCCTCGGTGTGTGATGATGGTGTTTGCCGGGGCTATGTGTGTGCTGTGATGTCAAAAAATTATTTTAATTAAAAACTTTGGGGCCATATCATCATGGCCGCCGCGCCACTGCCGCCACGATGTTATTTATGTTCACGACGATATACAAGTGTATTTGGCTTGATTTATTACCATGTAGTTGGTGATATATGCGTGTGAGTTTTTTTTTCGTATTTTTATTCTCTTTTTTGATTTCTTTATTTTGTTGAATTTGTTTTTTTTTTTTTCGTGGGTCTTTTAATTTTACTTTGAATGCTTCTACCTCAATACAAAAGATTTAATTAGTTTTGAATATATTTTCGAATTTGGTTGGTAACTTTCCTTGAATCTGTTAAGGTGAAGTTCGAAGTTCAAGCTGATATCGCTTTATTAAAGTATCTTTGTTTAACGGTGGCTATAAGTGCATGAATATGCATAAATGTGTATCTGTGCCTGTACTACTTGTAGTTATACACGAAATCCGTTTTGCAGTTGCTGGCAAGGCGAAATAAGTTATCGATTTAACTATTAATCATTGTCTTAAGGGCACATTCTGGCATATCACAGTCACTGCACATTCAGCAACGACCGACAACGACAACGACGACGACTACAACTACGACTACGACTATGATGACGACGAGCAGGAAGAGTAACACGCAGGGGAATAGGTGATTGAACTTGGTAAATGCAGTTTGTAGCTATGGTTATATTTATACAGACGTGTGCACTGTATAAATCAGTATCTGGATAGACTGAACTACTAGGGTTGTAAAAATAGAAAAAGTGAAAATTTCTAAAAATACAATTTCAAAGGGATGTCGAGCGAAGGTAGAACGATGTCTGTATGCTGGGATCCAATTTCAATTCTATTTAAAAATATACCTACATATCCCTTAATTCGAAACATCCATCGATGCAAATGACATTTAGAGTGTATGACACATTGTAAATGCATATGTATGTTGCACTTATAGTCAAAAATGCAGATATAATAACTTTTTAATAATTTTTGTTTGATTGGAGTTAATTTATCTTAGTTGATTCACTTTAAGATCCCATTTTCAAATTGTATTTGCGTCTTAAAACAACAGCAAGGTATCGGGAGACTTTGAAGTCAGAGACAGAGTCTTCAAAAATGTGCTACTGAACCCATGGGTACACAAACACAAGGAGGACTTTCTTTAATCCAAAACCATATCCTTCTCTGTCACGGCAGCTTTCATTGTGTTCTAGTAATTCATACTTAAGGTTTCACTGCTCTTTCATAGATTTTGACATAAGAGTTTGGTCGTAATTTCGTTGGTTTCTAAAATACTCCAGTCGACAGGGTTTTGACATAGTAGGGTTGTAGTCCAGAAAAGTTGATTTAACGAAATTTGGTCGCAGTATAAAGCATTGGTACAATAGGAAGTTATTGATTAATTTCATTCATTTAAATATCAATGTTAAGGATATACTTATCTCTTTACGAGACTAAGTGCTCCGCATGGGTAAGGTCTCGCTCATGGGCTGGGTTGGGCATGCGGATACCTAGAGTGCATTTCAAGTGCACGATCAATTTAAAGATGTTGTGAATACAACATCCCCAGACATAACACCTAAAATTACTCTCACGGTCCCACCTCTCACGAGCGTCTGACAAACATCCGAGAGTAAAACTGTCATGAAAAAATTCTCAAAACTAAAATTGCTCTTTAGACACGGCATTAAACAGTAAGCCCCTCATTATACTTTATCATGGGTAATGTATGACATTTTCAATTTTTGATTGATATAAGACACCAGAGTGTTGTATAGATTCTGTTAAGCGGCCTACTACTGACGTAGGTGGCGCTACAGTGCGGAGTGAACCTGGGCCTCAACCAAAAAGCCTCTCTATGGACCAGAGCGCTGGTGTCCATGCGCTCTACATATCCTAGCCATCTTAAACGACTAATGCGGAGTTTTTCACTAAATGTCGCTGTACAGCTCATATAGTTCATTGAATTTCCTCCTTCAAAGCCCGTCAACGCAAGCTTGACCGAAAATTTTACGAAGAATCTTTCTCTCGAGCCGACCAAGGAGTCCAAGCTTCAGCGCCATAAAGCTGAACTGTAATGATAAACGTTTGCCGTCCAAAGAAACAACTATTGGCAAGAGTTATTCTTCGTTTTATTTCGGTCCCTTACCGACCTTGATGGAGCAGCGAGGGTTCCCCATCGTCATCCTGCACAGGCCAAAGAATGTGGCAAGGATGCCAAAACTAGACATGGCTCTGTATAGCTCTTATCTATAAATGCTGTCATATGCGGCCTTAAAATCGCTGAAAAGATGGTGGGTATTGATTTTGAATTCTTGATTCTTCTCCAGTATCTGCCGAAGAGTGAAGATTTGATCGATTGTGGACTTTCCTGGTCTGAAACCATTCTGATAAGGTTGTTGACAAAGGGTTTCAGACGTTCACACAGGATGGCAGATAACAACTTGTACACGATGTTGAGGATACCTCTGTAAACGGCGTAATTAAGGGGTTCTCCGTGAAGATTGTGAACAGTTTTTTTGCCTGGCCTATCCAATCGCACTTCCTTGATGGCGGTGATATTTACGGCCTCTTCTAATTGTTCGGCTGCGCGCGGCCAGTTATGGGTCCGAACAATCCACGTGCAAGTCTGAAGGTCGTTGAAGGCAAACTTCTTGAAGATACATACATCTGACTTCTTTTCTCACACGATTAGTGACCTCTAATCCATTTACATTTTAAAGATACATAAGTCTGAGCAGACAGATCTGATCACTTTTCTATCAAAACCTAACGTTAGCTAATGACACATACATACATATGTATGCATTTACATAAGTTCGGCTTGTCTTTTTGTAAGAATGTTTCAGGACAGTAATTTCCTTCACACTCAACATAATCATTTTAGTAGAACATATTATTCGATGTAAAAAGATTTTCCCATAAAAAAAAGGACTTAATCAGTTCTGGAACAAATAAAACATTAACATCTCACTTGGCATTTGATACATTCTTTCCCTCAAGTTGCTATAAATATTTCTTCCCAAAATCCTGAAACTGGAAAGAAAGAAAAAAAAACAATCTAATTTGACATTCATGAAAGCCCATTGCCATGCCCAAACACAATTTCGCCAATCAAGCATTCCAATCATCATCCATCTAATTCGCTGGACATATTCTCAATCTGTCCTCGACTTTCCCTATGAGTGACCATTCATGCTGTCGTCCTATGTCTCTGGGTGATTCTACGACACTAAAGTACACACACACACACAACCATACATGGAGGGAAAAACTAATTTCCCTAATTAAAAAGTCATGCTGAAGGAAGAAGATCAACGTGATTGTACAAAACCGGTTGGGCTCCCTTTTTTTTTTGTGCTTTTTTTTTATTCTCATTTTACACAGATATAGTGAGAGCGAACTCTGGGGGTCGCCGAACAAGGGTTAGAAAAGGTGTTCCTCACATCACCCTCTATGGTGGTGACGCGCCTACTGTATTAGCATACATATAAATTCACAATTAATATCGTACTCAAACGAACTTTGCTACTGTGCTGCTGCTACTACATGCAGCATGCTTGCTTGCTTGCTTGCTTGCTGGCTGGCTGACTGGGGGGGAAGTAAAAGGATTTTGTTCTTGTTTCCCGTTGCCGATGCCAAGGTCATTCAAAATTCACCCCTTGGTAGATGACACCCCATTTATTATATCCGAGCGCAGTAGCAACATACACGTTCTAGTTATACCTACTGTCCTTCTCGTTGTCTACGAAGATGCCTACACTCGTATGCATGTACATACATACATACACATACCGCTGGAGTAACATATGCGGCTTCCTCAAATCATGGCGGAAGGAGTTGAATCTAATTTGAGCTTCCATTCTAGGGATGGGGTTGAATGGTTTATGTATTGGAGTGTGTATGCATTTGGGTGTAGAGAAACGAGTGTCCTTTCTCCCATTCATATGGAAAATTGCCTACCGTACTCTGAGATTCATTGTTTGCTCGTAAGTAGGTAAATTCACTCGACACTTCGTTGTGATTCTAATTCGGGAACACGATGTTAGGAGGAGGGAATATCATTTGTGTTTTGTATACTACCTCTATGCACAAGAGGGTGGCAGTTGTGAAGGGGCACTGGTCTCTTATTTTTATTTTTTTTTTTTTTGTGGAAAAAAGGGAAGAATCACATGTGTGCACTGGTAGACATGTTGGATTATTTTTTATTTCATATCTGCCTGTCTCTGTGTGTGTGTGTAAATTTAACACCGTCTCCAGAAATGATTAATTACCCGACCGGAGAGCCATATTCCTTTTGCTTTCAACTAAGGGTTGTTTATTCTCTCTCTCTCTATCTCTCCCTATGCCTCTATGCATAGTGAGTGGGTTGGTGCATTTATAATGGCTGTTGCTGTACAGTAACAACTGTGTGTGTGTGTGGATAGTTTATAAATTAAATAAGTGTCATGTCCGTCGGCATACGTAATCATATCGCAGAGAAATTTGTTATAATTCTGAGAATGAAAAATGAACTTCACCCTTGAAGTCTACATTTCAATGACTAGGTTCAAATGAGTGAGTGTTTGTTAGAAAAGGGTGACTATAACTCGAGTTCTAGACGGACACCCTTAAGTGGAGGAGGAAATAAATTTGACAAATTTTATGCACTCAATCATTATACTTTTTTTTGTTATACTCGTATACCTTTGTAAAATGCGAGTAGTTGTGGTAGAAGTCAATTCAAAAGTGTTTTCAAAACTACTTTTGATGAATATATAACATCGTAACGTACAATCAACATATGTATGTATGTACATATCTCCTGAATTTTTCAGATATGAAGAAATCACTTTTTACTCATAACACTTTGGACTGTACTTTCCAAATGATCGGCAAAAAATTAAGCTTATTAAATAGTTGTTTTAGAAAATTTCTTGTATTTTTGGAGTTCCACAAGGAATTCAAATCACCTCTCTACTTGTTATTATTTTTATTGACGAGACTGTTTATTACGTAAAATTTTGCGAATGCTTGGTGTTTTGTACAATAATTGTCGGAGAATCAAATTGTACTCCGGGACAGCTATTCAGTTTGCTGATTATCAGCGCAATTAGTTTAAGATTAATGCTGAGCTGAGGCTATAACTGGTCAGTTATTTGTTTAGAATAGCGAAGAAACGGGGCTGGATGGACTATTGTCAATCCATTGAGTCTCTGAAGGAATCCGCTCGGCTCAGTAAAATTCTGTCCAAAGGACACAGCAATCCGTCCTTCCTGAAAAAGTCGGACGGAAACTGGACTGACTCTACTGCGGAATCATTGGAACTTCTTATGAAAGCACACTTCATAAGAAACATTATTACGGAGGATAAAATCTCCTGGTTTATAAAGAGCTTCTCCCCCTATAAGTCACCCAGATTTGATAGCATTATGCCTATTATGCTACAGAAACTGCAAGACATAGCAATTCCCTGGCTACTACCGATTTATAGGAGCAGCTTATTTTTAAACTATATCCCTCAGTCTTGGAGACGTGTCAAAGTTGTTTTTATAGGTCTATTAGCCTATCTTCCTTTGTACTGAAAACTCTAGAACGAATCCTAGACCTTAACATCCGTGAAACGGTGAAGAGCCCTCCTTTATCGAAATCCCAACATGCCTACCTCAAAGGCCGATCTACTGAGACGGCTCTTTATGAGGTGGTGCGTACGGTGGAAAAGGCTCTCCACTACAAAATATACACTCTCTCTACCTTTCTGGACATACAAGGAGTCTTTAACAACATTCGTACTGAAGCTATTCAAGAGGCTCTCACCGAGTTAGGTTAGGAAGGTTTTATTAAACAATGGATTGTATGAATGCTAAAAACCAGAATAATTCAGGGAACCTTAGGTAACAGCATTACAACTAAGACAGTCAGCAGAGGCGCCCCACAGGGAGGTGTCATTTCCCCTTTGCTATGGCTCATGGCAATAAATAAAATCTTAGTACTGCTTGATAGGGAGCGGGTTAAGGTGGTGGCCTACGCAGATGACGTGGTTATACTAGCGTCAGGAAAGTTTCTCTCCACGATAAGTCAACTCATGGAGAATGCTGTGGATAAGGTACACTCATGGGCCACTAGCAGTGGCCTCGGTGGTAATCCGGAAAAGACCGAAATGATGCTCTTTACCACCAGAACTAAAGTACAAGTGTTCAACCCCCCCGCAAACTAAATGGTCAGCCACTATCCTTATGTTCCAGTGCAAAATACCTTCACACGATACTAGACCCGAAACTTAGTTGGAAGGTCAATGTAGAACAGCGGGTAAAGAAAGCAAGTGTAGCCTTCTATGCCTGTAATAAAACTAAGCGACATGCAGCGCTGTCCGGCTCAGGGAACCTGAGTGCTGACCTGCCAAGTCGTATGGACCCTATAGAATTTTGGAAACGATTCCAAGAGAATTGGTTTCGTATCCAACTGACTATAGAATACCAACCTTAAATTTTAGTAGATCTTTCTCAGTGATGTAAACTACCTTCCAGAGAAGAATGGGAGAATGGAAGCTTTATCAGCGACTATGATATAGGGATATATATGGACTGTTCGAAGATGGACTGCGGAGTGGGTGCAGGTATCTTCTCTAACCAACTAAATATATCGAAGTCCTTTCCAGTGTTAGTGTTTTCCAAGCGGAGCTTTTTACGATTCGCGAAGCCTGTCGGCTGCTGAGCGATCTCCCCACACCCACTCACAATATCGCTCAGATAGCCAGGCTGCTATCAAAGCCATTGATGCTGCAAACCATATCCTCAAAACTGGTAGAGCAATGCCGGTTCGAAATAAATCTTTTAAGTATCCACTCAACAATTACACTCATCTGGGTCCCTGGGCACAGCAACTATGAGGGTAATGAGCGCACTTACGAGCTGGCCAGACGAGGGTCAGCCCTTAACGGCTCTTTAGTAGAAAGAGTGCCGTTAAGGGCAAAATACATGATCACTTTCTGCAGCTTGCCAGCCAAGGGTGGAACTGCCTGACTAGTTGTGTAATGTCAAGAAAGACATGGCCTGATTACAACAAACCTAAGTCAAACTATCTACTTAAAAAATCGAGACCAGATATTGCCAGAATCATAGCCATCATTACAGGCCACTGGCCAGTAGGGGCCATGCGGCCAAGCTTGGTATCCCTTACAACACCTTTTGTAGAAGCTGCAAAGACACTGACGAGAAAGAATCTCTGCACCACTTCCTTTGTAGCTGTCCGGCTCTAGCGAGGAAAAAAGGATAAAAAAGGATTGCAGAACTAATCCGCTCTTGAACTCCATTGGTTAAATTTTGCGCACTACTCTAGACTTTTTTCGCACGGGTTTCGCTTGTGGTTACAAAACGGAGCACTCTAGCGGTAATTGGGTTCTCCCAAGAACCACCACTCTACCTACCTAATATCGACTTGACGATCAGAGCAAACGTATAAAGTTTCATCCTCTACTTTTATACTTAAAACAAGGTGTTATCCAGTACCTATCCCAGACGAAAAATAAACTTCGCCGTTATAGAAAGTGTCACCTGGCTTAAAACCAATCACTGTTTCTTTTCAAGCGGCACTCGAAAAATGACTGGGCATCTGATTCAAATGCACTATCTCGAAGGCCCTGTAAGCTACTAATAAGCCTAAGACCCCTGAATTCACTGATCTTAGCCCGACACCCAAGCAATCCATTTAATTAATATATGAGTCTTTCTAGCTTCCCTTTCAACAAAGAGATAGAGAAGAGGGAAGTAGAACAAGATTTCCTAAGAAGCAATGGGTATTCCTCTCAGCACACTTATAAAGACGCAAACATATATGATGGTTAAGCCTACAAAGTTGATTTTCAAAAACTTATTCTAGAGTTGGAAATCAATCACCCTACCTGGAAGTGGGATTCAAAGTATCTACGCAAAATCATTGCACAAGTTTATTCGTATCTACATAGACTCATAGTCATCGAATTTTAGACCGAACGTGGTAGACTGATTCGTCTTCTTATTTTAGCACAATAATCATTTCCAGTGCCTGTACTGACATTCTTTTAAAATGAAGTAAGACATTTTCAAACGAAATTCATTCATCAATAATTTTCAGCCGTATCTCACAAACTTTCTTATTTGCATAAGTCTGTATAAATTTGTATAAGGTTACATCATTTTCCACACCCTCATACCTAAGTATACCAATATTGCGACATTCCTCAGAAATGCAATTGCAGCAAATTATTAAGGATACGAGTATCCACGTAACAAAAAAAAAATTCATAATCACTCAAACGTGCTGATTACCGGACGACATGACTCCGTTCAAACTCAAGTTCCTTATTGAAAATCCATTGCATTACTCAACTGAAAGACGAAAACAAATCCTACACACATACATATACTTACATATGTAGATACGCGTTGGGAAAGTGCGGATTTTTTTTTTTTTTAATATTCACACTCTCCACACCTAAGCGCCATGAATGAGATTAAAAATTCAAGTCTCGCACACCTTCCTTTACCAAGCCAACTTTAAATGAATTGACTTGCACACCGGAGCGTCAAGAAAGAAAAAAAAACGCTCTACGACCGAAGTCGCGTCTGTTTCTACAGATCCGTTTTTGGACTGCCTCAAAGTGTGACCAGAAAAGAAACTCAAAATCGACAGTGTGGTCAAAATATTGTTTGCCATATATCTAGGGGTATGTACCATAAATAATATTTCATGCGATAAGTTAACATTAATATGACATGATGTCATTTTGTCAGATTCTAGGACCGCGTTGGGAATCTTAAGGAGTTCCTGTGTTTTTTTTTTTGATTCCGTGACAGTGGGTGGTGGTGATGGTTTAAGGTGATTCAGGAGAAGGCGCACTGGAAATGATTATTAGGGGATATGGTTAATTTATGATAATGGTCAATTGTAGCGCATACAGGCGTGAATTTGAAGAGTGTGATATGTGCCTTTTTTACTGACATAACACCTTTGCTTTGCAGGTGAGTAATGGAGGTAAGCAATTGATAGAGGATGTGAATGCAATGCTAGTTGGTTTTATATTTTCTTTGAATTGCAATGTGATGGTTTCATGGAAAAATATTTCAAACCACGACTAGGGTCACGTATGAAATGTTGAAAAGGTAAGCGCTGGAGTACAACGCAATCGACGTCTAAACAGTGAAGTGAGCACGTCACTCACAAGTGGGATGGGATATTACAACACCCCTGAGCTGGGGTCTATTCCATAAAACTACAAGTGTTGTTCTTGTAATCATGTAACTACAAGCACAAATAAAGTATGGAGTTGTAATTTTGTGTTCCATAAACATTTTTCAGGACTTGTAGCGCGGCAAATTCAAATTATAAGTGTAGCGATCAAAATGCAAGTCTACAAGTCTGTAACTACAAGCTAAGAATTATTTGCGAAGAACTACGAGTCTGCGGCTATACTTCACACTTAAGCGATCACAGTACGTGATTTTATTAGTCTCTCTACTCTTGTAAGAAATTCACTTGTAGTTACAAGTCCGTCGCTAATAATTTTTTGGGCAAATACTTTTATGAAACAGAAAAGTTCGCCGCAGTTGAAAATTCACTTGTAGTTACAGGCCTGGCATACTTGTAGTTATTAGTGAATTTGCATTCTTTATGAAAAAAAAAATTTGCACATAATTTACAAGTTACAAGTGAATTCACAAATAATTATTAGTGTAACAATTAACGTTAGAATACATTCCCAAAACTTATATATTCCGATTTTGAAGAAGCACTAGAATGCTTTTCTAGTGCAGAATCCATAAGTACAGACAATTCTTGAAACAAAACATGGATTTAATATCCAAGGAGAGCTAAATGGTAATCGAATATAATTCTCAACAACTCCACAATAGAGCTTTTCTATACTTCCGTATCAATGTATCATATTCCAAGCAGAAATTATGGGAAACCGAGAAGTAGCAGCCTGGCTTTCAATAAACGGTCTTACGGTAACAATTTACATAGATTGTCAGGCTAACATAAATGCCTTGGAGTAGTCAACGATAAGATCTAAGTTGGTTAAGTAATGTCGCTCTTAACAAGAGCGCGATAAGCATATTTCCATACATTAGTTGAGGAACTCATGCGAACACGTATAAGTTCACTTCGATTGGTATCTGAATCAAAATACAAATAAACTGTCTACACTTCCTGGCCAGCTAGACTTCCTAAAATTACCTAACCTATGGTGCAAACTGTGTTTAATGATCCGGATTCAAAAACGGAGATAGTTTTATTTATGAGAAAGAGCACAAACTGATTTCATCACCATTTTTTCCCCCAAAAATCATATACAGAATCATATGTACATAGATGCACCAGTAAACCGTCTATTTTCTATTGATGGTTCTAACTTGTTGCAGATTATACATTCTAAGCTATTACTTACTTATTTGTTACTTAGGTGGCGCTACTTTCCGGATTGGAATGGGCAACAAGCATCTCCAGCCCGCTCGATCTTCAGCCAGCTGCCTTCAGTTTCGCACAAGTTGTTTGAGGTCCCTTTCACTTGAGCGCGCTACCTCAGTCGAGGTCTTATTACGTCATTCCTTTGAGGTGGACCCGAAAACTCTCTGGGCCGGAGCATTGTTATGCATCCGCTCTACATAACCCAACCATCTTAGTTGTTATATTCGAACTTTTCGGACTAAATCGATCTCGTTATATAGCTCGTACAGCTCATGATTGTACATTTTTCTTCACTCTCCGTTTATGCAGACGGGACCAAAAATCACTCGATTTTTGTTTTTTCCATAACAACCGGAGAGCAGGACTGGTTTGATCAGGGTTTTATATAAAGGACTAAACAATATTCTTAACCACCTCAAAGTTATATCTATCGAGAGTGACACTCGACAGCATCAACTTTGTTTTGCCCTCATTCAACGTTAAACCCATCTTAGCCGCTTCCGTCTCAATGCTCACAAAAGCACTACTGACATCACGCTTCTGTCTTTCGATTATGTCAATATCATCAGCATATGTGAGCAGTTGCACGGACTTTTGTGCCTCTGACATTGGCCTGTGAGTTCTGCAAAATTCTTGAAAGAATGTTGACAAAATCGCATGACAGCGCGCTGGCTTGTCTGAATCCTTTTTTTGACATCAAAGGTCTCGATGCGGTCTTTCCGACCTTGGTGGAGCACCGTGCATTCCCCATCGTCATACTGCACAACCGGACAAGTTTGGCAGGGATGTCAAAACTAGTGACATCGACATGTCATAGGCGGTAAAATGGTGAGTATCGATTTAAAATTCCTGGGTTTTTTTCCAAAATCTGACGATTTTTAGTCGATAGTGAACTTCCCTGGCCTAAAACCACACTGTTATGGACCAATCAGATTGCTGACAAAAGGTTTTAAGCATTCACTTCGTCCAACCAGGGGATTTCGTTGTGGTAATCGGGAGAAACCCGCCACATCAAATGCAGCACCCCTGATGGCTTTTTAGCAATGTAGCCACTGGTCTTCAGATGTGGGAATCGCGTGCTAGCTGCGACAACTTTTTGCCCTACTGCAAAGTCGATTAGCCTGAATCCATTATCGGAGGTGGCGTCGTGCAGGCTATGCTTTCCGACAGTACTACCAAAGATGCAATATATTCGCATCATTACGTTTTGGCCACCAGTTTTACTAGATGGGAAAACAGTTGTAATTGGGGTAGTATCATTTTTTTAGAAAGCATGCCACAAGCTTATTAATGAAGCTAAGTACATTTTTCACAAACAACTCTTAAAAGCGACTTGTACTCCGACTTTGTCTTTACAAATTTCACTTACTGGTTGACCTTCAAGACTCTCTCTCTCTCTCTCTCTCCGTCTATCTATACCACTTCACTTATAAATTCACACTTGCATTGGTTTTCAAATAAAAAAAAAAATCCGTTAACAAACCTAATCGTTTAACAAACATAAAAAAATAAAATCCGACATAACCATATCTTCAACGTTAAGATATCAATCACATGGCTATGATATCTCTAACATAAAAAAAAAACATTTGAATAATGCAATAAACAACACCCACCAAATTAAAAACAAATAAAACTTACGATTAGATCACGTTTCAAACGTGCCACTATTCTGCCACTCGTTTCTGGCAGTAAAAGCGCCTCGAGACTTTCAAAACAATTTTGTTTGCCACAACAATACTGTACAACGTCAAACGAAGACTTTTGTCGGAGGTTATGTCATCGTCGGTTTTGCATTTCAGTATTCACGTGACGGTATTTTCCTTAATTTGTTTTTTTCCATAAAATGGTTTTCATTTCATGAAAGTTGGCAGCGCCTGTGCTGAATAAATCTAAACAAACAAACAAAATCCAATAAATCCAACTCAACTGGCAGATATTTTGTTGCTCGACATCTTTGACCAAAAAAATGTATACGTAGGTAGGTGGGTACACCTTCATCGTTAGCTCACGTGTGTATCTAGATACTTTTGTTTATTTTCAACAAAACTATCTGTTATTCACGCTTACAATCTCATCAGAAATCAATCTACGCCAATTGAGAAAAAGAAAAAAAAAACAACCGAAGACGTTCTGTAGTTCATGACTTGCAACGCTAATGAGCAGCTTTGGATATTCTTGTGCGCCTCGCATTGAATTTGGAAAACAACTCCTCTATTAAAATGTATGGGCTCTCTACACTGACCTTCCAAAACAAAATATTCAAATATACGCATACATTCGTGTGTCCGAAAATTCCGCTTAGTACGGCCCTACATATATGGTGTACACGCGAAAATCTAATATGCCACCGCAGGCTTCACCAGCTAAGCGTTTGTCATTGAAAGTGTTCCTATACCCAGTTACTGATAAGAATCCAATAGCTGTTTGCTTTTCTACGCCGCGGTATGGATCAAACACCCGTGTATACCTTAGGGGGAGCTTAGACCAGGTAGTAGAGGGGACTGAAATCGGTATTCAGGAGCGTATATCCTAATGCTTGATGAAATGCGCTGTGAACTGGGAAAGCGGATGTCTCGGTGCGGGGTTGGAAGGAGTATAAAATAAAAATTTGCTGCGTATTTCGATTTTTATTACGTTTTGCATGGTGAGCAGCGAGTACATGTGCCGGGGAAAAGATACTTTCGATAGATACCTAAGCCAGGCGGGGTGGCACCATCATCAGACGATAGCAATGAAAACCGTGGGGAACTCCGGCATGCATATACATATGCTAATCAAAATTCATAACTTGATGATCGTGGCTTTAGCAGGTAGGAAGGTATTGTGCTTAACAAGTTGATTAAATAACTACGTACCGTTAGTTGGCGGCATATCACAAGATGCAATCTACTATCATGCCGACTGCAGTGATTTATTATGTCAATGTGTCAGGTTGACAAGCAAAGGGTGGGGTAGGCGGTCATTTCAGAGGTATGCTTTCGGTTTCGTTTTTCAATTTGTATATATCTATGTAGTATGCGTGGAATTTTGGATGAAAGATAGTGGATACTATTTGAGGCGGACGGCCAGTTAGAGTGTGATGTTAATCCATAACTCATGCGGTCCGCAAGGAAAGGTTTTCGTGGCTGCGTTAGACATGTGCTAGCCTAGCAATTATTGGAAGTGATTTACCTATGCACTTGGTCTACACAGTTTTCGGTTATTAAACGGATGGTTATTGGTTTAAGATGCATCTTCATACACTGCACTATGTCTAGTTATGAATTAAAATACCCATCCACACTACAATTGGAATAAATGAACAGGTACTGGAATTAAAATACTTGAAATTAAAATGAATACAAAAACTAGAACTGTTGTCTCTGATCTGTTTGGTCACCACCCATAGAGCAATGTACCAGCTTCTTAATCTCGAACCAAGCTTTCGTTTCCATGTTTCCTCTTAATATTTTTGTATTCAAGGTCTGTAAATATTTATCCTAGTCATTCGTAATTGTCTGTCACTTACACCTCTTTTAGCATAAATCGGACCAGTTTTTGTCGACTTGTCAAAATAGGGCTAAAGGTCTTAAATTGTTATGCCGGGCTATTTTCACTAACCTTATTGCTTTTGTTTGTCAGTTTTTATTCGATTTGGATCCAGGGTGGGAACAGACTGCGTCTAGTAAGTATACGCTACGACGTCTGTGAAGATCTAGAAGCACGACGATGATAGCCAAAACGTTTAACCGAAAATCCAACAAGTCTGCCTTGTTGATCGACTTATTGGACAAGTAGCTTAAGATGTAAGGAGCTTGATGAATGGAATTTGTAGGTCACTTGCTTGATATGAATACAAGAAAGGATAACTACACTTTAACTAGCTTTGAGTGCGTAACTGCGTCTGGTTACCATGAACTGTAGCATTATCTAAGTACCTAAGTGAGTAAGACTAAAGTCTACAAGTCGTCGTATTTGACTTCCAAACTTCGGGTGCCTAGTAGTTCTCTTTAGCAACTGGCAGATGGCTCCAAGCCCGGAACAGAGGCTCTTCGAAAAAGTGAAGGAAACGTAATCACCGAGGCACAGGGAATTGTAAATGTGTTAAAGCAGCACTTCCAGCAGCTACTTACTGGGCATCAGGTAGAGAGAGTGATAGGGCAAGAAGAGTACCCGCATCCAGTCAATGAAGAATCCATCCCCCCTCCTAGTTTTGAAGAGGTCGGCTCAGCTATCAAAAAGCTGAAAAAAGGCCGCCGGCTCTGATGGTCTACCAGCAGAGATTTTCAAACATGGTGGTGATGCTTTGATAGGGTGCATATATCAAGTCATCCACCAAGTATTGGTGGATGAAATCAAGCCCGATGACTGGACTATCAGCTCTATATGCCCCATCTTCAAGAAAGGCGATCCTATGTCTTGTAAGAACTACCGAGGAATATCCCTGCTTAATGTCGCATATAAGATCCTATCCAACGTACTGTGTGAACGTCTGAAGCCTTTCTGCAGCACACTAATCGTCACGTACCAGTGTGGCTTCTGGCATGACAGATAGACGATCGACCAAATTTTCACACTAAGGCAGATCCTGGAAAAGAACAACGAATTTCAAGTCGAGACTCACCATCTCTTCATCGACTTTAAAGCCGCATATGATAGAATTCATCGTCTTGAGCTCTACAAGTCGATGGCCGAATTCGGGTGCCGTGTGACGCTGGAAAACACGGGGTGCAACGTGCAATTCGGAGACAGTTCCTCCGAATTATTCCAAACATGCATCGGATTTCGGTAAGGAGTGTGACGTCTTCAATCTAGTGCTGGAACAGATAGTGCGCTGGGCAGGTGGTAACACGGAAGGCACTATCTTTACCAAATCTGTCCAATTGCTGGGATACGCAGACGACATCGACATCATCGGTCGCTCCCAGCACGCCGTGTTAGAGGCTTTCACGGCAATTGAAGAATTCCAATTGAAGTGAATGAGAACAAAACCAAGTACATGTTGTCAACAAGCAAAGAAGCATCTGTTGACTACCGCCTAGGACAAAACGTCAACAGTAACTTCGAAGTGGTTATGGAGTTTACCTACCGCGGAGTAAATATCAACTCCACGAATGACACCTTAGCGGAGATTCGACGAAGAAGTACCCTAGGAAACCGCTTCTACTTCGGTTTGGTGAAACAAGTGGGGTTAATACTCCTAACTCGGAAGACGAAATGCATGCTCTACAAAACTTTGATCCTGCCAGTTCTGCTGTATGGAGCCGAGTGCTGGACGATAAGCAGGAAAGCAGAGCAAATACTGAACACTTTCGAAAGAAAAATTCTTCGTGGGATATTCGGTCCCGTATGCGAGGAGGGCGAATGGAGGAGAAGATATAACCGCGAACTCTATGAGCTGTACCAAGATGTGGATGTAGTCAAAAAAGCCAAAACACGTCGACTACACTGGCTCGGCCACATCGATCGAATGGATTATTGCTCCAGCAAAGAGGATCTTCGAATCACAGCCCCCAGGTTCGAGACGACAAGGAAGACCGAACCTTAGTTTTAAGGACCAAGCTATCGCGGATGCCAAAGCTCTTGGTCTAGACAACTGGAAGCAGCGTGCCCCCAGCGTGGGATCGAAGATAGTGGAAGGATGCCGTTTCTCAGGCAGAGACTTTTCACGGTTTGGGAGCCCGTTAAGTA
Source organism: Xylota sylvarum (assembly GCA_905220385.1). NCBI lineage: Eukaryota > Metazoa > Arthropoda > Insecta > Diptera > Syrphidae > Xylota > Xylota sylvarum. Next base: position 46,903,284 of record LR999958.1, read on the forward strand.
AGTAAAGTTCACAAAAAACATTAAAGGTTAACATTTTCAACTACCTAAGGCTTGTTAGGCTTGCTCTTCAATAGTGTTGCACCAATGAAAGGATTCAGTAACATTTTTCCAAGCAAATATTTAACTTTGGATTACCTGCAGCTATTTGATATTTTTTTGTTGACTTAGGCTTCATAACTCATTTGAACATTAAACATTTCTTTTCATTCGAAAATGTTTTCTTACTACTTTTAGTGAAAGTTTTCTAGCTCCAAGTCCTTAATTTTTCGGTTCGCCTTCAAAAAATTGTGCTAACTCTCTTCCCACTACTCACCTCTGCGATATCCTTTCGAACATCCTTCCCCATAAATACACAAACGCCTCTCAACAGAAATCATACGAAACACGATAAAGCTTTCTAATAAGGACATGGTTTGTGCATTTACTAGAATGTCCTTCGTCCGCAATATAACCAACCATTTCCCACAGATGGCGTGTGCGCATTCAAAATCCTAGAAAACTTTCCTACTTATCCTAGACTCAGGACAAGACAAATTTTAAAATCAAATTCACCTTACCCTCATCTCTCAGATATGACTGTGTGCGTGTGGTGGCACCCGACTGCCTACCCACAACGACAGTTTAATTTGATATCTCACTCAATGCTTTTAATTAATTCAGTGTGCTGTCAATTAATCTTTTTAACGACTTCAACTGTCACTCACATTCGCTTTGCAAAACATTAAAATCCAATTAATTTCTTCAATTGAAAAAAAAAAACATCATCATCCTACGTTGGTGGTCTATGCCACCTCACCTCAACGAGTAGTAGCGGAGAAAAAAAAATGTATTTCAATTTTTACGGCTTCCGAGAGAGCTTTTTATAGAAGCATCCCTCATGTAACCATAAAATCGACTCCTTAATTCGAATACGAAATTCCTTCAAAGTGAAAATGTGAACTTCATTCAAATTCGAAATTAACACGCCAAACAACGACCACCCACCTGTCGAACCCCCGCCCGAATTATACATTCAACCGCGCAATTGAATTCGATTCAATTTTAGTCGCAAAATCTTTTAAACTATATTCACTTAGCATTACAAATTGGTTGAAAGCAATAACAAAAGAATTTGCATTCGGACACTTGTAGACTTGAAAATTTGTTTCGAAAACAATAGTGGAGGTTCGAGACGAACACAGAGCACCAGTACAGGTGAATGTTCTGGTATAGGGAGATCGAGTTGTAAACCGATTGGATTGGCGAAAAACAATTGAAAGCCCCCACCCACCTACCGAAAACGAAATCACAACAAGTGCGCCTCAAATAAGGATGTTCACCGAAATTAATTTCAAGGTGCAACCGTTTTCGGTACTCGAATCGCAAGTCACACAAATCGCAAAGCGCGATCCGCACAGATAACCTCATTTGTTGTTCAAGTGCTGTATGGCTGGGACTGTTCGCTGTACCGTGCCGCTTCACAATTTGATTAGGTTTCTTGTGGGCGAGCAGCGGTGAATAATTCAAATGCGATAAAGCGAATTTGAATAGTATCACGATCACGGAGTGATGGGGCGCGATGTGGTAGGTAAGATAATTTGGCACCGTAACGATTCTACTCACGAAGTGTTTGTATAATATTCGCACATAATTTATATGAAATTGTTTGTTATTTTGGCGTTTTTGTTTGTGTCTTTTTTTTGTTGACAATCGGACACAGGCACCTGGGTTTTCAAGCATTGGTATTTCGAAAACCTACATATAGCCGGCGACGGCCGACGATGAGGAGCTCTTCTATTTTTGGGAAAGCTTAGTTGGGGTCTTTTTGGCATAAATTGAGTGCGCATTTGAATTTCATGTACCGATGGACAAAAGAGGTTTCTAATAGATGTCTCAATTTTGTTTTTCTAATTGAATTGACAAAACAGTTTTTTTTTGTTTGGGATAATATTCGAATAGAAATTAGGTTATAAGTATGCGCGGTATGTTGCGGTATGATACAGATTGTTTATTCACGTGAGTGTCTCCTGATGTTGTTGTTGAAGGTAAACACATCCTTTTTCGAGGCCATTCCAAAGTCGTCGTTGTCGTTTTGTCGTTTCCGGTTCCGGAGATCATTTTGTCAGTTGCTTGTAGAAGGTTATGTTGATAAGTTGATATTTGGATAAGTATTTTATGTGGAAACATCGTTTGCATAGCACGCGTTCTGTTGGACAGAAATGGCTGGCACGAGAGTGGTATTGCTATCGTCTGCTGTTAATTAGTTATAAAGCCATAATTCTTTGAGAGAATTCGGCAGAAGTCATTAAAATGGTTTTGTAGTAAGTATTGGTTTTATAGTAGTAGTGAAGTTCATTGGTTTTGTAGTTTCCTTTAAAGAAGCATACTACTAATAAATGTGACTAAACATGATATCCACGGTGGCAGATAACTGAATGACCTATAGAATGTAGGTTAGCTGCGAATAACAAATAAGCAGTCCCCGACCAAGAGCGGCAAAAACGGAGAAAACACATAAACCCAGTGAAATTTTTGTGACAGGGCGAGTAGATGCCGCCCGTAACTAAGTGTCCTGTCCCCAAGACAAGGCGTTATGCGACTCGTACCGAGGCCTGAATGGTGCTGGCGACAATCGCTAACGGAGCCCTCCAGATACCTGGCGCTCTCTGGTTGTAGCCTTACCACATTACAGGGGTCTGTGATGTGGTGGACATCCTTTCCCCCATACTCGTGGGATCCAAATTATGAATCAAACAAAAATAAATATAAACAAAACATAAAAAAGTACAAAATTTAGGAGTCGAAAGTACAGAGGAAGATCCATTCAGGAGAAGTTCTGTACTAATGCGATCACCGCCGTTAAAAATAGCGGAGGGTGCGATGGAAGAAGAATGTAATGACGTGGAACAGACATCATCACAAATGCAGCCGGACTTCCACCTCACAGAAATACCAACGGCTAGTTTGACGTCTAAAATCAATACGGTAGTAAGGCGAAGAGAAACTAGCGAGGTAAGAGAAAAGCGTGAAGCCATGCAATCCCTGAGAAAGAACTTCGCAAACTGGGGACATATCTTGTACTCACTTAGAGAAATGATGGTGCCAGGGTTCTTCATTAAAATAATATTAAGTTATTTTGAGAAACGGTACCTGTTCTACGATACCGACGATAGGGTAAGACAGTGCCACATATCTAGTGGAGTACCACAAGGGTCGGTACTAGGTCCTATCCTGTGGAACCATATGTATGATATGGTTCTGAGGCTTGAAATCCCCAACGAGTCAAAAATCATAAGCTTTGCCGATGACATTGCAATCGTAGTGGCAGCGAAGCACCTGGAAGAAATAGAAGATATTGGGAACGAATGTATCCGAAAAGTGAGACGGTGGATGGCAGCAGTCGGGTTGGAGCTCGCCGAACATAAAACGGAAGCAGTACTAGTAAGCAGCCGTAAGATAAGAGAAACAATCACCATCCGGGTAGTCGATCAAAATATAACGTCAAAACCGGTGATCAGATACCTAGGTGTGATGATTGACGAAGCGAGCCTAGGCTTACAAGGAACACCTTGAAATAACGTGCGACAAAGCCGCTCGGATGTGTGCTGCCTTATCCAGAATAATGACAAATATTGGAGGACCCAGACAGCAAAGGAGACTAGTTTTGTCAAGACTGGCGCAGTCAATAATAATGTATGTACATATGTGGCACCAATATGGGTAAAGTCAAGTCAAAAAAGCCTTTAGAGACAGGAAGGTCCTTAAAACAGATTTCTTCATGTTTTATCGGAATCAGTTTTAGATAGGACAGCATTATGTGAGCCAAAGTTATAGAAGACTTAGAAATACATTCGACTATGACTTCCCGTACTTGACAGTATCCTTGGTTTCAAGGATAATGATCAAATTTACAATTTATTACCCTACATCTTACCCTATAAAGTTGAAATTTCATATGCAGGATTTTTGACAGATAGTGCAATTTTGGTGAAAATGGTTTAAAAATGATGCAATGGTCAAATCACTGGCATCATGTCTGAAACCATATACAATCTAGACACACGTTAACCAAGTATTTTTTACTTGTACATTCAGTCAGTTGGTGTCGATAGTATCTAGTAGGTAATATAATATTTTTTACAACACTTTTGACTTGATGGTAACTTCTTTTATTGATATTTGGTCAGCGCCTCTGCATTCTTTAGATCATTGTGATTCATGACCATCTTGACCATCTAAATTATGAGAAGCATGCAATTACAATAGCTTGTCCTTTCTAATCTATGCGATCTTTAAACAATCCAGAGCTGTAATAGTGTTGCAGATTCTATCAGCTTTTCGGAAAACTACTCTTAGTCCTGAAACTACTGTAAATATATTATGTGTATCCAGATAGACTCCGTTAAGAACTGTTCCAGAGTATTTGCAGCCCTTTCCCGTCTTTGTTTAAAACAGTCAGAATCACTTTCAAAGTCTGATTCTGCTATTTGGGCTAGTTTGGATCCACTACGTGATCTGCAGGACAGTAACGCATGGGCTTTGATTTTAACTCTTATGTATATCTTTTAGTTAAGTAGCTATTATATTTACTATAGTTAGCCATCAAGCATGAGCGTACCTACTTACGTACCAACAGCATTCATAGATCGAAAAAACGAAGACATTTTACACTTAGGTAGGTATTTCGAAAAAATGTTTGTAAACTATTTCAAATGAAGATATCAACTAACCGTAGATACTTCACTAGACTTGAGCAATATATTTCTTAAAAAGATACTTAACCATAAGATTCAAGTAGTAACTACTTTCCCACACTTTTCTGGTCGAAAATTTCTCCACCAAATCCCAATGAAGCAGGATAACTTGTTCATCGAATTTTTTTCTACTTCGTGCAGTTACTCTCTTATTAACCTTCCCTATTACTTCGTGCAGTTAAAGGCACTCTGATTACCCTTCCCTTTTCACTAAAAGTCTTGATTTTGTGAATTCATCCAAACAACTGAAACAAAAAAATAATTCACGACCGCAATAACCTTTCCCGCAGTGTGAAACCTTGGGCCAAAGTTGATGGCCTTTCGACACTCAATTTTATCTCCTCTAAAGCTTCCTAACTTACTCTCCCTCCATGGGTATATATTTTCTTTCTCCACATTACCATCATTATTACCTTCAACCAAATCCATAAAAGAAACCCACAAAAGGTGCCAATGCATGCGACACTATAGATACCCCAAAAACAAGCCAATAAAACCATATAAAGGTTCTGAGTGAAAAATTCAGCCAACAAAAGGATTCCCATACACAAACCGAGAAACCCATCCAAATCCAAAGAAAAACCAGAGAGACAGACGACCTAGCTAACGAGTGTGGGGAGGGAGCAAATTTTTGTGCCGCGCGATTGTTTTCAACATGGTGTCGAACCAAGTGCATACATGTGTCACTCCACAACGGCACCCTTTCATATAAAAATAATAATAATAATATTGCATTATTACTACTTCTTTTGGAGGAGTTCGACGAAACCACACAACAATCTGTTTAACGAGGGAGGTTTAGCAGCAGTCGCTACCTTTTGCGCAGAGGGCCAAGGCACAAGGATGCTGTATCTACGGCACCACAGTGTAATGCATTTGGGACCACTTATTGTCGTACCAGTGTTGTCTTTATTTTTTTTTTTCTTTGCTTACCGCGCGCTCACTGACTTTTCTTCTCGTTCCATGTGCAAACAGGGTATTCAGACGACGACACCTGAGTTTAACTGGCAGCCCATGCAGACATTAAAGGTGGGAAAATGTCAAATAAAAAGTTTAAACGCTTTTTATCGAAGGCGGCTTAAAGGAAAACAAAATAAATAAAAGACAAACTCAAGGAATACGTGCGCGTTCAGGAGAGATTATACCATTGAGCTTCGCGTGTAAATCTTCGCCGGCGACAGAGTTAATTGAGGGAAAAATCTCCTTCGGTCGAGCAAAGTAAGAGATGCAGCCATTGATTGTGAATTTTTCTCTGTATTACTGCTAGGGTGAGATCATTAGTTTCGAAAACGAATTTGACACGACCAATCCAAAATAGAGCATTTCAATACGTTTCGTTCGCAAATATCCATAGAAATTGTTGCCTCCTTATACTGTAAAACTGTCTCATCTCTAACGTGCATGTTGCGCAACATTTGTATCGCAGCATTACCATACGGACTATTTTTAGGTTTACTCTGCCATAAATCTTCAACCAAACCACAGATTGTGTATCTTTCTTTTTGGGTGCGAATGAAATGTAGAGAATTCTTTTCTGGTTCTTTTATTTTTTGGCGAAATAGGAAAATTTATCATTTCACACCGCCGAGCGACGGTCACAGCATCCATTAGATACTTTCACTAGACAATCATAGATGGCGATGCGTGTTTATGGGAATTATAGGATAATTTTATGGTTTTGTTATCGGGTAATTTATCTCCTTTTTGGTGCACGCTGTATAGTGTGTAAGATACACATCTTTATGGCCGTGATGACACCATACACCAACGAGACACAATTGATGTGCACTATACGACGGCCGGCGATGTGTATCTTTATTGGCCTGTTGAGTGTGGATGATGCTAAATTTTCTGTTCTGTTTAAAATGCGACGATGATTCATTGTGAAGATGTTTTATTTTTCATTGTCAATTACTAGTTAAGTTAATGAATTATATTTTTATTTGTTTCTTTTCAGATAAAATTAATGGGATTACTATAAACAATTTTTGGAATAAACATAGTTAAATTTACGGCATAAAAAAAAAATTCTGGAAAAGGTGAGTCAATTAAATTGTACGAGTATCTATTTAGAGATTAAATGTATCTAGAGCACAGGTAGCAACTGAACCTTTATGGTACAATAAAATCGAACCAAATTGTATTGCATAAGACATCTGGAGCATGTATGCAAAGCAAAGGTACAGAGTAGATGGAATCAATATAGGATCTGTGTGCATAAAATGCACCTTTTTCGTTGACACCTCATGGGGATTTTTAGAAAGTTCCCTGTTATTGTCTTGTGGATTATAATACACTTCTCCTTTTGTTAGAGGAGTCACACGAAAAGAAGTGTTTTCCTTTTTGACTTCGTCTTGCTGAAGGGAAATGGTGTAGATTACCACTTGTATGTATGTATATAGTGTGACACAAATTCTGGGATTTACTTGATAAGATATAAATAATTTTAATGAGCTACATATACATATTTACAAACCAAAAAATTAAACTTTGTCTGGTTAATAATTAGCTGAGTTACCAGTTCACCCATTTATCCATTTTTGTACATCCGCTATAACTCCATGGATACTACTAAAATACTACCTCTGAACACCATCATACCTTACACAGTATAGACCCTAATACCGATCCTTGTAGAACTCCCCAATTGTGGCACTGTACTCCATCAGCGGTACCGAAGAGTAGAAGCCTTTTCTAGAATTAAGAACCATGGCATCATCCACCTTCTGATCACAATAGCTTCTTTTAAGGTTGGAATTGCCCTCATTATAGCTCATAACGTATAGTACTGTATATATACGAACGAAAATTTCTGAATTCATATTGTTATCTTGACAGTGTTCATCTTTAAGTATAAGAATAGGGCATGATGGCTCTTTTTAGTGCTACCATGACTATTCTAATTTATTTAAGTCTGCTTGCTCGGAAGCGGCACGAAGTCAACTTTAAAGCTTGAGCCGTTTCTCCTAAATGTGTGCGACGAATTCACTAGAGATTCCAAACCTAGATATGAGACTGTTTAGCTTGCCTCTAAAAACTGTTATCCTATACAGTCTTAAAATCTGTAAAAAGATACTTTCTTAATGGGCTCCTGACCCGTGAGGAGTCTCTGTCACGACACGGCAGCCTTCCACTCTATTCGATCGCGGGCACGCTGCTCCTGTTATCTAGACAAAGCGCTCTGGCATCCGATATAGCTTTATCCTTAAAACGGAGGTTCGATCTTTTTTGTCGTCTCGAACCTTGGGGCTGTGATTTGAAGATCCATTTTGTTGGAGCATTGATGTACATTCGCTTGATGTGGCCGAGCCAGTGTAGTCGACGTGTTTTGGCTTTTTGGACTACATATGTATGTACATCTTAGTACGGTTCATAGAGTTCGCGGTTGTATCTTCTCCTCCTTACGCCCTCCTCGCATATGGGTCCGATTATTCGACGAAGAATTTTTCTCTCGCTTATCGTCCAAAACTCGACTCCATACAGAAGAACTGGCAGATTAAAAGTTTTGTAGACCATGCAATTCGTTTTGAACCCATTTGTTCTTTTTACGCAGGATCTTTGTCTTCTCGCTTCCTCCCTTTTGGGGCTCGGTAATCTTTTCTCGTTGCCCTTCTTATGAGCTGCAGCGCTTGTATGTGTGCATTTTCTGTCACCTTTTTCCGGCGTATGCATTTATCATCATAGCAAGGGCTCTTTTTGGGTGGTGGCTGGTAGCCTATGGTCTCAGCTACTTCTATGATAATGCCGTGATACTGATTCCACAGATTGTTGGCGTTTGTGGATGGTGTATGCACTGCTGAAAGTCTTTCGCTAAGGCGGTCTCTGCAGGCTCTGGCTACTCTAATCGCGGTAAGTCTTCCAACGTTGAATTTCTTTTTCTCTGCGTTTCGCAGCTTTTTCTCGAGCACTGAACTTGACTGCAACATAACTTGACATGGTTATCTACTCTGATCGTAATGGTTTCCATTTCCTTTCTTTATGTGTGCTTCGTGGTATAATATTAGCTAGCACAGCTATTATAATGTCCTTCGTAACGTGCCGTCTCAGAGCACCATCAGACAGCTTCCAAAACTGAACCCCATGGAACCCCATTTTGGACTCTGTATTCCGGATCACATATAATGTCTCTATTTTTAAGGAAGTTCGTATTGAAATCAAGCATTCTTTGAGCATTTTTAATGCCACTTTTTGTAGTTTCCCCTATTTGGATTTCTCTGTCGTAGGGTTGTAGTCTCAATATGGATTTGAGACGATTATTAGCTGAGGAAATTTAATTTTCTTATCCTACACTGTCCAAAACAACCAAGCCTTCCTTTTATATCTCGAAAACATGTATTGCCTTTCAAAGACGGGGTGGCACCTTCAGCATTAGCTCAGGCATTAAATATGTTGTGATCCTTGCCGAAACCCTTGTTGATTATTGCTTGTTTGCTTGTTCAGACTAAAATACACTCCAAAATATTCAACAGTTGACTATGTCTTGATGGTCGTGCAGATATAAATGGACGTTCTTGAAGAAATTAAACCGTTCCGCTTAATTTCTCACTGGAGAGAACCCAAGCCCAGGGATAAAGTAAAAGTTATTAGACCTACGGTGTAAAAAAGAATGCAAGAAGTCCTGCAATTTACATCAATCGTAATTCCATACTTACATGTATTTTAAACTTATGTTTTTATGGCAAGGGTTGCCGAAAGTATGCAGAGCATTTAAAAACGACGGGAGGTATTTAGAACAAGTTTTTGCTTATTCAAGGTGCATCCTATAAAATAAAAATATTCCAACCCCACCGAAGAGTATTACGAAATTATCCACTCACATTTCAAATAAAATTTGCATATCTCCCAAATTAGTTGAAAATTTATTTCTCATTTTCAATTTAACATTCATTTTCTTTTGCATTGGCAAGGTTCTTGTCTGATTCTTCCCTGACCATGTGCATGTGCACGCACGCACAAGGGCTTCAATGGACTTGAAGGTTTTCGTTAACTTCGAAGAAGTAGATACACGCTTAGTCATTCCCAAATGCAGATAGATACATCAGAATACGTAATGTGTTGCATATCTTAAACAAAAAATTATTCCGATCCGTTGAAAATTTCGCATGATGATCCTGGATACCGTGTTGTTATGTTTTTATTTTTATTCATTTCAACATTTCTGATGGGCAGAGAACCAGAAAGGATGTGCGTGACGACCAAACTGAACAAACGCGCGCGCGCACACACAATTTCCCGAATGGTCAATGCATCCGCGTATCCCAAACCGCGAACCGCACACCATCACCTTTCATGGCTCGGGGATGGCCACAACGAAACGCTCTCATCCTTTAGTCCGATTACAAGTTGCGCATGTTGAGCGCTCAACTTGTCGCCGTGTAAAACGGATGCGAGCGCGCAGCGAGCAGATACGTAACATGCGTTATATTGTAATACTTTTGGTATTAATCCGAGGGAAAATTGGAGAACGAGTTAAAGCCGGCAAACAACAGCGAACGTTGGCCGACAAAATACAACACACAAGTTGAAGTTAAAAATGTTCAAGTTAGTTGCTTCAGCGGCGATGGCGGCGGCGGCAGCACGAAAGACACTCGACCCAACAATAACACCGAAAGAGAATACCACGTGAAGCCAAATCTGGACGTTCGACGCTCGACGTTTACCTTTAATCCTGGTGTACTTATACATATATACAAGAAAGAGTGTATTCATTTAAGGACTGATTAAGTGGTATACATGCCGCACATGCACTTACTATTTGAATAATGTTGTTGCGCATGTTGCCATCTGTGTACGGCCAAAGGAAACACACAAAGAATGGCAAATAATTGAAAGGTGTACACTTTGTTTTGCGGTACGGTGATACCTTGTTTTTATTTTTCTTCTTTTTTTTCTCTCCTGAGAGTAAAACAAATCTGAGATGCTTCTTAAAAGTCCCAGGGAATGCATTTTGTGTAGGGAATTCATTGGAATGCATCTTATGTCCAAAAGTGTGCACAAATTGAATGATCATCGCGTTTAACTGCGATACTTTGTGTCACCTCTGGGACAGGGCGAAATTGATGAATGAGCAATGCAGGAATAATGTACACACAGATTGCGCATGCGCCCATTCGAAAGGGTACTTTCAATAAATGAATTCATAATCGGAAGAGGAATTGCTTACAAGTGAATGGGTACATTCGTGCAAAGCTGAATTTAAATGCAAGAGGAGGTGAATGTATGTAGATTGTTATGCTGTGCATTAGCATATTTGACTCTACGCGTCCATTGGGGTTAGAAGTACATAGTAGCTGGGGGAGTAAAATTTGACCTCAGTCCATAACATAGTCGGTTTATTCGATTTCTATGATTAGAAGTCCCACAAGGCTAGGTTTTCATTAAATATTCACTTTCAATGATCAAATTTTGTCAAATAGCATTCTCTTTATCAAAACTTACCACAAAGTCAATTATGTTATGATCTCATCTGATACACGAATGGATAAAGCGATTTAATTCGACTAAACAAAATGATTTTGATAGAGTTTTGGCCGTGGGTGACGTTCGTCTATTGAATGGAAGGTTGTGCTTTCAAATCCCAGCCAAACCCATACAATATTCGCAGTAATAAAGCTGAAAGTCACGCCCACTCCAATCCCATCAAGAGTAGCCTCGTCCGTACTTGAAAACAATACTGTGAATTATAACGAATACCTACTAAAATTCACAATAACTTCCTGCTTAGTGTCGACACCATTCACAAAGCAAATACAGAAACCTAGTGTCACCTGAATTCGTACCTGTCGAACATGGAATTCTTCACTAAGTTCCATTTTTGGATTTCATTATAATCCTCAAACATTCAAAACCAATGTCGTTCCTTAAGGATGTCTTTACACTATAAGGCATAAGCACTTGAACACGAGTTTCATGGTTTCCTATGACAACTATCTCAAAAAAGTATCTACACATGGTTATAGGCAATACTAGCAGATAACTCTCAGATAGGAAACTTGTTACTACTTTTGACTAAGAGTTTCCGCAAGTGATAACGTTTGACCTAGGCAGAAGCCCAATTATTATAGATACCACGTATGACAAGTTGGCTACTTTTACTTAAAAACCTATCCTTACCACAAGTGAACTCGTTTGAAAATATTTGTTGTAACTCTTGCAAATGTATCCATAGATTCATTTGTCTATCATACCTCGATCTTAGCTGTGTGTTCTTTAAATTTTTATCCTCACTTGCCGGCTTAGTCAACAAACTTTTGTTAACTGAGAGAAATAACCGAGGTATAAACCCATTGTCCTAGCTGACGTCTTAGCAATTGGTTTCGTAACAAAAAGTCTCGGGAATTTTTTGTTTGATCAAAGATGTCAACTTATGCTAGCATCTCTCTTTACCAGTCTTTAAAAAAACCATCACTAGCGCAGCTATTCTTATTGTAGGCACTATACTTGACTAGTTTAGTTAGGTTTAATCAAGAAAGGAAATACGCTAAACTCTGGACTCAATCGTAAATACTCGTAGATAGTCGTAGTTTCACTTTTAGATACTTTAAGTTCATTACATTTGTTTTTTCTGTTAATAGTCTGAACTTCAATTCGAAGAAGTTTACATTTTTCAACAGAACCAGAGCCATAATACATATTGTGGGGAAGCTGAAACAACACAACTAACATTATGGCCTCCTGAAGCTCAATCCAAATATAAAAATCATATTACTGAACATATATGCACATACATCGGTTTCTACTATTACATATCCAGCTCGAGAAACAAAAAAACTTCCAAGTTGTACGTTGAATCCTGAAAATAATTTATAGAAAAAATATTATTTTAAACTCATCCCTAAAGTAATTTCTATTAGTCTGTCCTCGCATCCATGGAGTATCTAATGTTTTAGAAAACATTAGTCAACATTTAGTCTGTAATTTGTGACACTCACCGAAAACTGGTCCATAGATAGTCCTTGCAGTCAATATTCTCCTATAAGATATTCAAGAATCAAGCAGATACTTAGCTTTGGGAATTACACCAGTCTTTTATCATTCTGGTGAAACAATATGACTGCGAATGTAATCACCACACATCTTTTTAGATGATGTGACTTAATGAACTCATTGGATGGATATCTGGATAGAATCCTGGAACTCCTGGACATCCTCTTCTATATAAAACAATACTTCAGTCGACCGGGTACAGACTCTCTCGTCTTGCTCCAATTGTCCTTCACCTCTGAGATTGAGTGTATCGGTATGATACAAATGTTTTAAAGTCACGGTACACCATATTGATGATTCGATTTTCTATTTTAACTCTGTTTTCGTTAGTTGCACTCATTTGTCATATTTATTCTAATCTCGATACAGCATACCTCCTTCGACACTACAACAAATTTCACATTACAAACAGTATCCAACCATACCAGTGCAATCGATAACTCACCAAAAAACTACTCACTTTATTTTAATTTATATCCTCCGGTTGGTCGCGCTGCTACCGCCAGTGCAAAATAACTTATTTTCTGCATTTGAGTAATTTTTCTCTGCGTTTTTAGACTTAAATTATTGCTACCGCGATACAAAATCATGTTGTTTTCCTTTTGACACCAAATCCTTATCATAACACGCAACTCGAAAAGGAAGTTAATAACCGGTCACTGGCCATGCCGTCGCGAAAGGGAAACACACAACCACCAATGCCCAATGAAACTCAAAAGGAAATCAACAAAAATTCAAAAAAAAAAAAAAACAAAAAAAAATATCTACAGCTCTCCTGCTTCCAGCTGGAGGGATATTCCAACTTGATACACTTTGGAATTCAGCATGAAACGTGAAATTCTGGAATTCAGCTCGAACAGCTGTTATTTAAATCAACCCCCAAAGGGGTGGAGGGTATTACGAAGTAGGAATATGAAAACACAAACCGAAGGAGATGGTCGGATACGATTTATCTCTTTCTCTGTCCGTGGAAGGACTGCTGAGTGCTCTTATTCACACATATTCAATCATTGCCTGTCTGGAATGGCAAGGAGGGATGATATAGAATAACACACTGGCCGCCGCCGGTTTATTGTTGTGTTGGTGTTTTGTATTTTTCGGCAGAGCACACACAACAAAACAAAACAGAGAGAAAAAACAAAAAGAGTATGGTCGACACGAAACGTGCACAAGGATGTGTGTGCGACGGCCGCGCCGAATGTATTTATGGGTACATCAATGCGAATCGACGGATGTATGCTTTATGGAGGTCGGGAAGCAGCCATTATTCATTTTTGTGTGTTCCGCTGAAGGAGAGACGGCAGGCAGTACAATGAATTTTGAGAAGGAATAATATGTGGGCTCTTTGGTTTTTTTTTTGCGTTTTGTTTTGGATGTTTGTTTTTTTTTTCTTACTTATTTCATTCGGTCCTTGATTGCGGTGAAGTTAATCCGAAGAGGAAGGTGAAAAAGACAGAGAAACGTTTAATTGTTGAGCGATTTATTAATTTTGGATTGTTTGCGCTCGTAATCTTTGTTGTCTAGTTCTTTAGAACATTTGAATTGTATCTGAAGGTAATTTGTTAGCGATGGTGTCATCATAAGATGCGGTACGAGGAGTGATAGTAGGTTAGATTTGACGCCGAACATCTTTTGGGTGCTTCAGTTGTAAGTTACTATTACGAGAATTCTCACTGATATGTTGGTATGTTTGTTAGAAAAACTCGTTTGAATCAGTTGTTGCACGTCTATCAAAATCTAGGTACTTACCTGCATATAATCCAATATTTAAAACTTAGTATTAAACAGAATATGATTATTGTAAAATACCCGTCTCTGGTCCATCTTTACTACATCAACATGTAAGATATGTTGAATTTCTTTTGACAGGCTGGGATAATTAGATCTCTAAAATATGTACATGTGTAGGTACATGTGGAGCACTGAAAAAGTGAAAACTATGATGAACCTTGACTTCCTCGGTTTCCAGCAGATTTAGGATGAACAGTTGACGGATATTGTTGGCCTCAGAGTTAATCCACCCAAGACTGTATTAGTCCTGTTCACAAGAAGGTACAAAATGTATGACATATGACATAAGTTATACGTAACTCCTCCAAAACTCAGGGGTATTGAACTACTATTTGAGGATTTCCCCCCATTTCTTCTGGATAGAAAAAATCTGCTGAAAAGTAAATATTCAAAATCGTGTAAGGAAGGCCTCGATTGCCCCTTAGTCGTGTAGCAATTCTCTGAACCCCGGTTTCAGTCCCAGATTGTTCACTGGATATATACGACAAACATCAGACACATCCTCATGTACGGAATGTATTCTCACAGCTGCACTTGATATCTTTCGGATGCTTAAGGAATCCTCGAAACCATCCTAAATGACCAAAACATTATTCCTAGTATTTCGGACTATATTGATTAATATTTGGACTTTAACGTCAAGTATAAAACCAGGATTCTTAGCATAAGTGCTTGGGAATTTGAGGAACTTTTAAATGATATATATAGACGGATCCAAGACAGGGTTAGGTACAGCGTTTCCATCACCACACGATTGCTGGACAACTGTAGTATATTTTCGGCAGAAATCACAACAGTCCGAGAATCAGCGACACAGCTTTCAATTAATTCAGTAGTCAGTAGATTGTAGAGCTATTGTTCTTTATGTACACAGTCAAGCAGCTATAAAAGTCAATTATACAACCCAAGATAGTTAAACGATGCTGCAGATCTCTTAAAGTGTATGCCATCAGATACGAAGTAATTCTGTGCTGGGTTCCAGGCCACAGGAAAATTCCAGGCCACAGGTAAATTCCAGGCAATTACAAAGCGTACAAGCTAGCTAAAGAGAGTGAAGACGGTCAGTACCTCTACCTATTAAATCAAAGTTCCAATTGGATACCGCAGGCATCAGAATAGCCATGTCTCTCTTCTAAACAAACCTGGCTAAAACTCGATTTTCAGGAAACCAGAAGACTTAGGTAGAAAAAATCTAAGAAATATAGTCACTTGTCTCTGGGTTAAATTATTTTAATGTCTAACCACATGGATTCACATCGAAACTGGTTTCCCTCTCTCTTATCCCATATGGGAATTCTAAATTTAGGTCCCGGTGTTGGTAATCTAGTTATTTCTTTTGTAGTATTACAATGGACTTTCTTTTGTCCCTGTCTGAACGGGCATAGCCCTAACCCAAGCTCAAGCTTACTTTAGCTTTCAGTAGAAGAGCTATGATCAGCGGTACCACTTGACCGATACTTATCCATCCTGTTATAGTAGAAGGTGCTAGGTAACTTAGCAGCAGCTGATTACCAGACATTGGCATAAGGAAGTGTAATATCTACCAGAACTCCTGTTATAACTCCTCTTATAGAATCAGAGGGTGTTTTCGGCCTGAGTACTCCTATATGATTGTTAAAGAATATAAAGTCAGGGTAAAAGCAATCTAGATATCAGCAAAAACAATCAGGGAAAAAATCCAAATATCTAATTATTGCAATAAGATGAGGAAGATTAAGGCCATCTAGTCGCCAAAATTCAAAACAAGGCTTCTGCAAGCATTATCTGAGCGTGATATTAGATTGCTCGTTAATTATGTATGTTTTACTTAGAGTTAGCCTCCTAAAAGTCACATAAGGTTTGAAAAATAATTTCGAGTGTCTATACTGGCTCTCAATGAACAGCATTTTCAGTTGATGAATGTTCTACCTTTGGGTACTACGGACACCATTGAAGTTAAGGCAAAACAATATGCATCTGACCATGTCTTTTGAACATAGCAATGTAGGGCTATGTTGAATATTTTTTGAATCACGTAGCTCGTGTGATGATTTATTCTAAACGCTGAGGTTAGGCACAATAATATCGAAACTAGTCTTGAAGACAGTAAAAATCATTTCAGTAGGTCCAACAAAAAAAAAAAAGATGACCCTGAAAATTTCTGTTGAGCAACGTCAACGTGCGGCCTAGGCACTATTCCACAACTTTAGCAGGGAACAGACCCAAGACATACTCAAAGGTATCTTCATTAACACTCCTGGACAGAAGTAGTATTTTTCCTTGCACTATCACATAAGTAGCTTCCAATTATTGAAACAGTACCTTCACAGACCCAGACTATGTCTAGAGAATGATAAGACAACTCTTCAGAGAATGTCTCGTTGTATAAGCTGAAAGGCAAACTCTATGCAGCGAACTTGTTTTACCCATTCCCCTGCTGTTCTACGTTCTGAATAGGGATAGGGACTTATGAGAAAGTATCATGTCATAGTGGATAAACATCTTCGTCTTAAATGTTCTTAACTTTAAAATTTTTACAACTGGCCAACATGTCATTTTGAATATCACACGAATATCACATCGTTATTAACACTACCACTTGTCAGACGTAGTTACCCAATTGTTTAAAGCCATTACAATTGATTTTCTTAAATTTTATAACAATTGTTCAGAAAAGAAGACTGTCAGACCTTCATGAAGCAAGTACTGCCAAATTAATTCCAAATATTTCACAAAATAGGAGCAAACTAACCGCCTCCGTTCGGTTGTGTATACTTGGGCGTATGTACATGCAAAATTCTCGATTTATCATTGTATATCATTTGTTGTTTTCTTTTTCTTAAATTTCATTGGATGTCATTCTAAGCTAAACGCCAACTAACGAAATTTTTCCTTCTACCCAACGAACCGCATCATTACAATACTCTACTAATACCAAAGTCCAATATAATAACGATGGGGATGATTTTCCAATTTATTCCCATCTACGTTTCACCCTCCCCCCCACTATCCCGCCCATCAGCCTGCCTAAGAAGGGATCCATCTAATATTTACAGATATAAAGATAAATCACAAAGAAACGAAGAAAACGAAAAAGAACCACGAAACAACAACATGAGGAGAATGCAGTAGACATTTGACATATTTCCAAATAAATAAATCACTCAAAATGTGACACAATTTTCTTTGTCTTTCATAATTAAAATTTTGGAACCAAAAAAAAGAAAACAAAAAAAAGTAAGAAGCAAAAGAAAACAAAAATAAGAAACAACGCCAATGAGAAAATCACACAGAGGCGCTTCTTAAGGCATTAGCCAAGAGCACGGTCCAAGGAATTGGAATGGGAAAGCATGTGGGCGCGTATTGTCGCCTTGGAAGCGCCATGGCTTTCTATCCATCCGTCCGAGTCTGATCTCGTCCTCCATCCACCCATTCGCTTTTATTTGTAATTTTGTATAGATTTTTGAAAATATAATATCTACGACAATAGATTGGAAATGTTTTTGTTTTTTTTTCTTCTCTATCACAACGATGGTGGTTGTTCAGTTCAGAATGGAGGGTGAATGATATCAGGGGGTGGGTTTTTTGGTATCGAAAACATTGTTTGAAATGTAGTCAATTGGAAAAACAACGCTTCTACTGCTTTCTACTGATATCCTTGAAGTTCACAGCCGATAGAATGAAAACAATTCAAGTGGTTGTATGCCTGTACACAGATATGTATAGTATGCATGGAAAGTAACACGAAGGATATCAAAATCCAAAACAAAACAAAAGAGAACAACCAAAAAGTTGAAGAAGGTTAAACTTAAGACGAAAAACACCATAGAAACACACACAAACACTCGTATATGTAGGTACCTATAGTATCTTACTATTGTGACGAGCTAAAGAGATGGGTAAAGAAGCAGGGGATAGAAAGAGGATTGGAGCTTACATTTTGACTGAAGGAAGGTTTCTTTCACTTTCTTGGGGCTGTCATTTCCGTTTGTGTTAAAAAAGAACGAACCTTCAAGAAGACAACGTAGAACAAGACAACCAGAACCGAAAGACTCTGAAATCCAATCTACTCGAAGGATGTTCAACTATATAGCTTATATGTATGTATGTATGTTTGTAGGTACATATGTATGTATGTGTGTGTGTTAAGCGCTCTATTAGGTGTATGAAGGTATACACTGTACAGAAGATAGAGCTTCTTAAATCCATTCTGCTCATTTGCCAGAGCATAGAAGTAGAAGAAAAAGGATATTCTATTTGAGGAAAAGTACAAGTACCCATGTCGCTAGCAGTCACAGTAGAAGTGAATGGGTGGTGGTCGTGCCAAAAAAAGAAGAAGAAAAAAAGAAAACTTAAGACAAAATCAAGTAAAGTACGTAAAAATGTGTATTTGGGCCATTTGAAGCGTAACACGAAACTTTTACGCTTTCACTCTTTCGTTGTTGTAGGTTTTCCTTTTTCATACTTTTACTCTGCTTCACAAGTCTGACATTTTTATCTGGTAAGCGAATATTCTTGCGATGGGCTGAGGGATAGTGCGTTTAAGAAGTTTGTTAAGGAATTTAAGTAGGGTTCTAGCAATTTTGATTTTAAAAAATAATGAGTCATCAGTTCATACAATGCTGCTCTATAAAAAGGCAAGGACTAACAATTTCGATGTTCCACTATAGGCTTTCGTAGAATACATGCAAAATGTGAGTTAAAGTACATTTGATCTGAGTTGAGTAAATTGTAGAGTATATAGGGTATGAGTATGTTGAATCATTTTTTTTCCATTCCCGGGCACACTCCCGAAAATCTCTTCTACTTACGGATCTCAAAAATATTTACATAATAATTTAGTATTGTCTTAGTCTGATTTTTCACCAATTTCTCAATTTTTTAAATTCTTCTCTACAGAGAGAGGACCTTTCGTTTCCTCGAAAGAAAGTAGGTGAAAGAATAGATCCTTGAGGTACACCAGCATTAGTAAAAAATACATGAGGACACAAACCGTCGATAGAAACCGTCGATAGAAACCTGATCTATACTTTGATAAACCGAAGAAATTTTCTGATTGCCCATAAGATGTTAGTTTTGAGGCAAGTGTTTTTTTTTACTTATTAGGAATCGACTAGATGAGGACAGTTTTCCAGCAAGATGGAAAGTTAAGACAAAAGACAGAGTTAGACATCTTTCAGCTCCAAATAGAAAGTTAGAAGGTGCACGATTATTAGAAGAAAGTAAAAACGATCTAAAGAGTTTTCAAAGTCTTTTCCAAGACCCTAGAACTACTCTTTAGGACACACTTTCCAGGGTGCAAAATCTTAACACCTAAGACAGAACTGGGAAACAGCTAAGTATATGCAGTGGCCTCTAAAGATGTGCAGAAAGATGTGGATTAAACGTTAAGTATTCTTCTTTAATAAAAGAACAATACCCCCAATCGGGCCTGTAACACTTTATGGTACACTACTCTAAATCTCAGATAAGGCGAGATACTTAGGCTATATCATCGATAGCCTTCTGTACATGCAGCAAACTCTTTGGAAAGAAATGAGGTCCAAAGCTTGCCACCATCTACTGGATGTACGAAGCCATTGTCAGATCAATTCTATCCTATGGATGCCTATTCTGGTGGGCTGGTCCGTACCTCAGAGAACTGACCACGATCCAAAGATTAACACATACATAGCGACTACCAGCGCCATTTTAACCACGCCAACTCCCCAAACTGTAGCGCCACCTAAGTAATAACTGCAATCCTTGGAACTATACTAGAACTGATTCTATTAGACTTAAAGCAAAAAGCCGCAAAGAGTAATCTACATACAATGAGTTCTTCAATAGGGACATAACAATTTTGTATTTTAATGCAAACGCACCCTTAAACTTTTTTTATGAGCTGTCAAGGTTTATATTTTTATTCTTGGTATTCGTACTCCAAATTTCGGTCGTAATAATCGTCCCGCTAGGTAGGCTATGCTATAGTGGATAAGTTTGAGTCAACATATTCACTATTGAATGTTCCTGGGCCAGTGAGACAACGCACCGGTTAAAGTACCAAAAATATTACAGCCGTAAGTGTTTCAGCTCAAAATGAGCCAAATCAGTCGATTCCACATCATTCAGAGGAATCGCGAATCTCTCAGTCCAGACTGTGGCAAATTTTGTATAAAGATCTTGATCTACACCCTTACAAGATCAAATGAACTCAAGAACTGAAGCCTCCTGATGATTTGAAGCATGTAAACTTCTGAGATTGGGCTTTGCAAAAGTTTGAAGAAAATCCTAACTTTAATCGAAAAATCATATGCAGCGATGTATTCTTAATAGCTTTGTCAACATATGCTTCAAGAGACTCCATTGCATCCATAAAAAGTGACCGTGTGGACTGTATTGGACTGTATTTATTCTTCGATGAAAATGATCGCCATCTTTCGGTCAATGGAGTTCTCTACCGTGCCATGTAGGACGACTAATTTTGGACAGAATTGGATGGACTTGACATCAGTGGTATGTGGTTCCAACAAGATGGTGCCACATGCCATACAGCTGGTGAAACTATTGATCTATTGAAGTTGAAGTTCGGTAATCGTGTCATCTCGAGAAATGATTCGGCCGAATATCAACCTTAACGCCATTGGACTGCCTTTTAAGGGGCAACGTTAAGTCATTAGTTTATACCAACAAGCCAACAATGTTAGAGGAGCTCAGGAACAATATCGAACACGAAATTGCCAACGTTCTGGCCGATATGTGTGGAAGAGTGGTGAAAAATTGGCTTCAAAGAATCGATCGCTGCAAATTTGCTTGCGGTGGTCATATGAACGAGATCGAAACCCATACTTAGATTTAACATATGTACTATACCTGGGATAAATTTCAGCCCGGTATCTCCACTATTCTGTGTTTTATTTAAATACAAAACTATTATGTCCTTATTGAAAAACTCTTTATTTGAAACAATCAAACTTTTTCCGACATGGACCAACGCACTAGTGCGAGGTGAGCACACTTAGGTAGCGAGGCAAATTATATAACATACCATTCCCTGACTTCAGAAGTCATTTAAGTCAGCGAAGTCATTAATCTTTTGGAGTCATGCAAGGCTTTAAATACTGAGATCAATTAATAATTTTATTTACTGATCTAAAAATATTCCAATTAAATATGATTTTGCGTCTATTTCTTAAAAGTAAAATTAATGTTGATGAAACAAATTGTATTACAAGTGGATTGAATTCAATGGCTATAAAGAATTTGTTGCCTTCAATGCAGTCTTTGACTTCAATGCAGTCTTTGACTTCAATGATGGTAGGGAAAAGCAAACAATTGATTACAATCAGTGCAAAGATTTCAGTCTTTTATTCTTAAACTTTATAAGTTCCAAATTGATGTTGGATTGGATACTTCAAGTTGAAGTTCACAACTAAAGTTGATATTTTGTGATTTTATGTATTCAAATGTATCAAACTTAGCTCCAAGACATGTCTTAATATCAAACTTGGTGTTGTGAATGTATCTCAGTGGTTTCCTTAATTCGAAAGCAACCCGAAATAAAGGAGGTCAGAAGTAGATGTTTAAAAAATAATTATTTCAAACATAAATCATATTAATTTGGACAACCATAACACTCCAACTTCATCAGCAACTGTGTGGTACAGCTTTATCATGTTTCTTTCAATTTTGAAGTGATATAGTAAAACGTGCATTATAATTGAATTTTATTTCATAATCAACATGAATTTGAATTCGTTCCGCGCAACTTAGAAAAATAAGGAATGGAGAGGAGTTTTTTTTATGTACATACATAGATACTAAAAAATCAACCCTTATAGAAACGCATTGGATAGAATTTCCCGAGACTAGTTTTAAAACCACTACATACAGATAAACTTGTTAGTTTCATTTATATTCCCCCCCCCCCATTAAGAAAACAAAATATATCCAGTATCTGTTGGTATGTATATCAGTTCTAAAACTTTTTAATGTAACGAATTTATCTAATCTAACAAATTGACATCGATCCAATTTCATAATGAAATTTTCCATTGAAAAAAAAATATCAAAAAAAAAAAAAAGGAAAAACTGTTGAGAAAAACTCAAAGGACTTTCAAAGGCACAGAGAAACTAAAAACATTGAAACACAACAACATCACAGGAAACTTTTTTCCACTCCAGTAACTTAAGTGCCAATGGTTGGGTTTTGGTGGCAAGAGATGAATGGGGGAGACAAGGCAGATTCTTTCTTAGTTTGGATAGATGAAGAAGGCCGAACGAGCGATTTTCGCCTTGTCTTTGGTATTGTCTTGGATTTCCTTTTTGGTTTTTTTTTTTTGGTTTTTTCTTTTGTTATGCTAAAGGAAGACCGCGTGCCCAGCACGAAAGAGCAGCGTTGATAGTTCTTTCGATGTGACGGCAACGGGATAGTATTTTTGTTTTTTGTTTCATGATTTTGTTGTTTTTTTTATATGGTCCTATGTTATAGGGTATGGTAATCAGAATTCATATTTAATAACTTAGAGAATAATTGTTTGTAAGTTCGAAGATGCTCCATAGAAAAGGATCTAATCATCTAGTTGATATGATGCAGTTCAATTCTTCTACATCACGGAAGATGTGTCGCCGCAGAAATTTAAATGTAAGGTAGATAAGACCTGGACAATGACAGAGAAAGTGGGTTTTATCCTCATCACCTCATGCACGACAAGGGTCTTTTTCCGTTAGTCTTAGTTTTTTCATGGAACCGCAGAGTGTTATGTTATATCCTTTTGCATAATTCTGTCAGTCACACTCTTATCGAGACTAGGCCAAATACTTCTTGTGATAACTCAACTGTCTAGGGATGACCATCTGATTAGGGCCTTCCTACGTGCCCTAATTCCTGCTTCGAACTTCAGTGAGCAAGGCGGGATACGCACTAAAGTGTGGACTTGTTTTGATGTAGATTCTGTACATCTGTCCAATTCGCAAATGTCATCTGCTATCAAGCTTTTGTGCGTCCAATACGTCCAATGCTATTGGATGCTTCTGGTGTGTCTAGAATTGATAATGTCATTTTGGATCTTATGAGGAATCACTTTACGCAATCGGCGAATGTTACAGAGAATGAACTAGTCTTAGGGCTTTTTTATCCTAACCATGAAAATTTTAGAAATTCATTAATAAAATGGGCATATACCACCTGAGGCATTTTTGTATCTGGATGCAAATGGTTATTTATTAGGCTCGTCGAACATTTCTTTTATACATCTAAGAAGGTAACAGACAACTTTAGACAGTAGTCGTCTAGATTTCACTGTCTGCTTCTGATTAAAAACTGATAGGTACGAGTAGATACGTAAACTAACATCTTTAAGATACAATAGTATTTGCCGTTTCTTGTCGTTTGAGTGATTATAATATTTGCCAAACTTTTCAACAAATATTCATATTGCATTGCATACTACCTACGTTGTAGCTGTTTGTCGTAACGCATCATTATTCGAAATAGTACAAAATTCTTGGTCATATTCCAGGGCTTTGTGAAGTAAGTGCATATAACAGCAGCAGTCTTCACCGTAGTGATCGCAGTACCCAATCAATTACAAATATTGTTTAAGAAAAGTCTTGAATCTATCATGAAACCTAATGGATTTTTAAATTTCATTTTAAATTCTTATAATTTTCGACAGCCTAAAAGAACAACCTCTGTCTGCCAGTCTATTCAACCATCCAACCTATTCTATCCAACACCAGCTTTATATTAGTACCGTCTATGGCAATTCTTTCAATGGACTCTTAGATCATTGTCCTCTTGCTTTTTCTACCAGTTCACTCATGTTGTTAGGTCTAATACCAATTCTTTTGCTATTCAGTGAATTTCTATCTTCGAATATTCTTTTTCTCTGTTGTTCATCTATTATCTCTACCGCGTTTTGCACATGTGGCAAATTGAAATTAATCGTTTGGTCTGGTAGGGATATACTAGCATGAATCTGGTCTATTTCAGGATAAATATATAACATGTGTAGTCGTTTGTAGGACTACGATCGATATGAGGTAGTCACATACTGCAGTCAAAATTTTGTATACAAGCAATTCATTCTTTCTTAGTAAGCAATTCATCATGTTAAATATCATGGCACTGACGTTAATATCCTACTATGACTACTCCACTATTACCCACTTCATCACCTTCCTTGAATCCACTGCTTCGATCCGTACTGATTGTCTGATAATCACTTTCTCTAGAGGACTGCAAATAACTCATTTTAGGTTAGCTCCTAGGAGCCTTTGGATGTCGACGTGCATTATGAATTAAACAAATTATCAAAATACCAACATCGGCGTTTTTACATGTTTACAGATTCTGTGCTTGAGGAATTCCCTTGACATACATATGGTTGGATCACTCTTCACGTATCTTTCATCATATTTGTTAATTTAATATGTGTAACAACAGAAACTCATTTATAAAACGTTTGATAGTCTTTCTTTATGTTTTTTTTTTGCGTTCTCCTATGCATGGAGTTTATCCAAAATACGTTAAGTGGTGCATCGATTTGACCACCCGCTGAAAACTTGTGCTTTATTCAAAAGTTTTCGGTTTTTTTTTTCTGTTTTTTTGTTTTTTATTTTGTCGTTTTGTTTTTAGATTTCTTTTAATAAACTTCTCGTAAAGTTTATTTTATATGAAATCTTTATGAAAATGCACAACACCTTTGACTGCACAATATCTGTGTGTTATACTTAAATGAATTTGTAAGAAGTATCTATGAATACAATATCTTTATACACTCATAGATTCATATTGAATGAATTAGGTTATCTATGAACTTATTATGTATATATATAGATACACTCAGATACATACATACATGCAAATGCGTGTGGATTTCTACAAAGAAATTCCATAGTCTGACACTTTTCTCAAGTTTTTGACTTTGATTTATATCCCAGCGGATATATACAAACATACATATACACATGAAGCTGAAAGCTGAAGTCGTTTCAGTACTACACTCTCGATGGCAAAAGTCACAGAGAAATGCGAAAGCAGAAGGCGACAATGACAATGTTGACGATGAAGTAGTTGAATATAGGAGGGGTGGAGAATATGGAAATGTTTATGTGGACGATTGTGCTGTTATTTTTATTTTTTTTTTGTGGCAAATAGATAGATTTGAAGGTCAAATATCTAATGTCAAATCAGAAGTGTCAAACAAGTGACAAATTTCTGAAGAAAACTCAGTATAAATAAATAAGGAAAGAATAAAAATATAATCTAAATTGAAACGACGACTCGCGGAGGTTTTAGGTATGAGTATCTAATGGAGTCGTATGTATGTAATTAGAACTGGAAATGGGGACTAGATACTTGTTATATTTAACAGTTTGGTAAGTTTGAGCTGACTTAGCACTAGATACAAATATCGTGGGGAATCTATCATTTTTAAACAAATTCAAGGAACATTGTATCGTATTCAATAATTTCGTGTCCTAGCTGAAGAAACAAAGAGATTGACTTGGACCCTGTTAAATGTATTCAAATGCAGTTGAAGGATAGCCAGGCCTTGGTATTTTCAATGAGATGAGAACAAATTAAATTCGATCAAGGTATTTGTAGTACCTATAGATTTTCACAAAGAAAGGAAACGACCGACGTCTGGCAGTATATTCAAAGATAGATATGGATTTCAGAATGATAAGTATCTGACAAGTACATTATAGTTGAATGCATTTCACAATGTCAAACAACTTTATTGTAAAAGTCACCTTAAAGGGAAACTACAATGCAACTGGTAACATAATGCAAAGATTTTTCTCAACTAAATTCTATCATGTCCAAAAGTGAAACGGAAGTGTTCAAGTCACATGCCTAGACATAACCACCAACAGCATGTGAAAAGGTGCAATTCAACATCTCACTGCTGTTCTTGGTGCCCTGCACTGGAATTATTTGCATTAACACCATGACACCACTAGGGCACCATGATTGTGGTCTTATTGTTCTCATCCTTATTTCACTTCCCTTTTCTCCTTCTCTTTCGACTTCTTCTTGTTTCGTACGTCATTTTGTACTTTTCTTTGACCAAACACGAGGCCAACAATTAAATTCCGCGACGCAGTGATATGGCAATTATCGTGTTGGACTCTTTAATTTATTTACTCTATCTCTTGGCTGTGTTTTCCTCTGGCTACTACCTCCTACCACTCTGTTCCATATTAATGCCAAGACGTACGCCATTCCGGTAGGAAGAACAACAGGTGAATACGAGCTGTCACAATGGCAGTGCAACGAGACGTGAATGATTTCTTATCAAACACAGAAAAAAAAACAAGACTAGCATTACATACATGAGTGTATTTTGTTATTCATTTCATTTGATGATGTATCTGGCAAATACATACGAATTTTGTTATGAAAAAAAGAAACAAGTAGAGAGAGGGAAAAAAAATCTAATTTAATTAAAATGAAAATCCATGGAATTCAACGCGGGATACCTTTCGACTTGTCAAACGCAGCCAAGCAGATAGCCTTTTGATGCGCGATGTGTATCAAATCTGCGCCCTTGCACTTTTTTTGTTGTTGTTGTTGCTTTTGTTTCGGCCCCTTGAATTGTGTTTTGTGCGGATACATGTTCTTTTCTCCTTTATCGATGGAAATTAACATAATCGGCGAAGTAGAAAAACTACACTGATATTAATTTATTTTTTATTGTTTGTCTTAGTTGTTAGCCGGTCTTAAGAGGAATGCAAAGAAGGAGTTGGCAACTGAAGAGGTATTCTTTGAGACTTTGCCGCAAAAGATACGTGGAAGAGTTATTGGGTATGATTTAAGCGTAGCGGTATGAAAAGTATTCTAGTTATTTGTGTTAAGAGGTTAACACTTGCAGTAAGGTGCGATTTTGTTTTTTTCATCATGCAAGAAGAAATCAATAAAATATGTAGCTTGTACGAATGTACCAGGATTCACTGACCAAAGGCCGACTCGCACTAGAGGGGTGAGCTCCATCAGATCTTGTTAACAATTCAATTCAATTCAGTCGATTTCTCACTAAGGCATTCGCTTAATGCATATAACCAGATAATTTTGGTCTGAATACTGGGGGACAAAGATTTCGATGCCAATAAACGAGCAGTATCTGACGAGAAGGAGTCGCCCACTCACTATTCTCGAACCATACTCTAGAATATCATTCACTCCAAAACAATATTATAGCTTCGGTAAGTACTATCTTGTATCTAATTGTCTGGAATAGTTGAAAAACTATCAACATTGAGCTTAACTAATTTGGCTCTAAGTTGTATCTTAAAGGCGTTGTCTGACTGGACATTCTGCACTTATGTACCTACATGCGACCTAAACCAAAAGGGGTTAACTAAAGCTGGTAATTGTTAATGTGCCGTACCTGTTACGCGGCAGGAGCTTATTTCAATTAGCCTGAAGCGCTTAGCAATCTTACCATTTTAGTGCTAGTGCTTTTAGTTTATACGTTATTTTAATTTTTTTTTCATTTCCAATTAGCTTACTTACATAGGTGAACCCCGACCTCAACCAACAAGCCTTTCCAGTTAACCCGGTCTAACTGCCTCCAGTTGCGCACTCCAAGTCGGTTGAGGTGCCACCTAAGGCGAGGTCTGCCTTTATTGCATTGTGCCTCCGAGTTTAATTCGACGACTCTGCTGGCCGGAGCATTTGCGTCCATTCACTCTACGTGTCATCTGCCATCTGAGACGACAAATGAGCAATTTTTTGACTAGCTCGATACCGCTCGTATAGTTCGTCGTTCAATCACTTCCTCCAAAGCTCGTCAACGCAAACAGGAAGGAAAATTTTACGTACAACGCAAGCCCAATAAAGCAGGAGTGGAATGATCAAGGTCTTATATAGAGTTCCCTTAGTTGTTCGGGATAGGGCCTTACTACTCAATTGCCTTCACAACCTAAAGAAACAGCGATTGGCAAGAGTTATTCTTCGTTTCATTTCTTCTGAGGTGTTGTTTTCAGAATTGATAGCAGAGTCAAGTAAGACAAAGTCACTTATTACCTCAAAGTTATAGCTGTCGATTGTGACGTTCTGTCCAATTCGTCGATGACAACATCGACAGAAGTGTCCCTTCTTGTTGACAGCATATACTAGGTTTTGTCCTCGTTTACCGCTAAACCAATTTAGGCAGCTTCCGTTTCAATACCACCAAAAGCATCGGTGACAGCTCGCTGAGTTCTCCCTATTATGTCGACGTACGCTAGTAGTTGCACAGACTTTTGAAAGATTGTGCCTCCGGTGTTGGCTTGTGAGTTTCGCACAATCCTTTCAAGTATGACGTTAAAGAAGTCACATACATGACAGCGCGTCACCTTGTCTAAATTCTTTTTTGACATCAAAGGTCTCTGTGAGATCGTTACCAACTTTGATGGAGCAGCAAGCGTTCTCTATCGTCATCCTGCACAAGCGAAGGAGTTTGGCAGGGATTCTAAAACTAGGACTCTGCATAACT
Source organism: Xylota sylvarum (assembly GCA_905220385.1). Taxonomy (NCBI): domain Eukaryota; kingdom Metazoa; phylum Arthropoda; class Insecta; order Diptera; family Syrphidae; genus Xylota; species Xylota sylvarum. The sequence goes on from LR999958.1 coordinate 46,932,238, forward strand.
TTTCTCTGTAAATGCTATCACATTAACATAAGATCGATAAAAAGATGGTGGGTATCGATTTGGACTTCTTGAGTTTTCTTCAGGACGTATCGAAGTATGACGATTTGATCGATTACCAATTGTTCTATCAAGATATCCACTTTTTGCTTTTCTTGGCGTTAAAATCGTCTAATACGATTTCGACGTCGTACATAGGACATTGCTCATACGTCTTGTCGAGGTGATCATAGGAACATTCTTTGGTGGCGTCGTCCTTGTCCTCGGTGGGGGCATGAGCGCATATTTAACTTATGTTGACGAATTTGGCCTTGATGCGGATTCTAATAAGACGTTGACTGACGTGTCCAAATCTCAAGACTTGCCTAATTCTGAAGTACATATATGACAAATCCTCATCCGAATAAGCGTTACTTCTGTTCTCTTTAGCAATCACTGTAGTAAATTTCGCAGTTTTTCATCCTCCTTTTATCTGGCCCATCCCATTGTACTTCCTGGATGGCGGTGATATCTGCATTATCTGCATTCAGCTGCACGCGGACTGTTAAAGGTCCGAAAATTCCACGTGCAGATCCGAAGTCTCGACAGTACCTCATACCGATTGGAGTTGTCTTTACAAATGAACGATAAACTGATTCAAAAACTGAAGTATATGCGTACATACATACATATGTACATACATACATATGGTCGTTAAGTCTTTACACAAGATTTAGTCTTGGCAGGATTATACGTAAAGATATGTAGTTTGAGCATACCCAAAACTTTTTTTTTCGATACTTCACCTATGACCTGAAACAATGTCGGTATTGTTGTGCTTCGTTTTCAGTGGCCTTGTTAAGCTTTTATTAAATATTTGGAAAACATTACTGAGATCAGTAGAGACCGCTATAGTCTCAATATCATGCTGCTATTCTTCAGTTTCTCTCGAAAGACTTACATACATACATACATATAAATACATGATAGAATGTCATGCCTGTAGCTTACATTACAAATGATAAAGATATTTTGACAGAGATTGGAATACTGCATAAATGAATGAACGCATTTTCATTAAAATGAGATTTAGTAAAACATGAACAAACTCCAAAAACTATGACGAAACTTCATGCAGCACTGAAAACTCTACTATGCCACCCAAACTCATCCACCCCAACTAACCTATAGATACTTACTATATACAATAGACGGAAAATTCTTCAGACACATAAACCCGAAAATATCCTTTAAAATTAAATTCTAAAAAGAATATCGCCCAGGCAGCAACAAAGCTCCGCTCGCCCTTCGCAACCATAAGGAGGGACCAGTAAAGGACAGCCGTGTCTATGCAAATTTAATCACGCTGTCAGTGCGACATACCCTTTACCCTCTCAAAAGAGAAAGTTTCACCTGTCACGTGAGAATTTTAATTTAATTATTCCCCAGACTGAAACTTCAAAGATTTCCCATATAAAACCGTAGCTCTTTTCTGTATATACATATACTTACTCGTACTTGATAACAAAAGAACAAAATCCCTTGACTCCTTGATAGCGCGTCTTGTACTTGAAAAAAAAAATCAATTGATATAAAGAAGAAGCTTACGCTTTCTTAGATTTTTCAATATGGTAATCCAAAACCACACCATTAGAACTCAATTACAAAATAATTGCAAAATAATACACCAACACCGAGCGCACAGAGTAACAAGATACACATATAGCTAAGTAGCTAGCGCGATTTCCCTCAAGTGAATTCTCAAATTCACATAAAGTAAAGGAACATACTCAAGAAAGAAAGAGGAAAAAAAAAAAAAAAAAAAGAAACAGAAAACCTATTCTGAAGGAAGTAAAGAAAGGACCATAAATTATATTTTATATAATTTTCATTGCCACATTATCACGGAAAATCTACAGTGATTCACTCTTCTTCTTCATCTTTATTTTACTTTTCTTCTTTCTTTTTTTTGTATGCTTTTCACTTCATTCGTATTCGTACATACATATCAGAGCTCTCACAAATTCTCACCATTTCAAGATTTTTTTTTTTTTTTTGCTTTTTCATTTCGTCTCCATTTCGCTAAAAACAAAGCTTCTTCTTATAGCCGTATCATGTACTATATTCGCATAGAGAGGAAGAATATCCTATAACATCATCTATGCACAAGGAATGTGTGTATCCTCTCTAACGAATATCCACAGGTATTCCATAAATTTACAAAGACAACAAAATTATCATTATTATTATTGCCACAGTTAGTTTGCATGTGGTGTACGCTCTTGCTAAACCGTCCCTTCATGAAAATAAAAAAAGGAAATACAAATTTTATCTGAGGGAAATTAGGATGCGCATGCCGGCGAGATACAGCCGCACTACAGGAGGAGAAAATGAGAATCATATCGGTGAGAGAGCGAGAGATTTCGTTTATGAATGAAAGCAAAGCAACAAATAAATTTTGCAAAATCTACCATTGGATGTGAGTTTTCACTTTCTCTAAGGACTTACGATGGGAATAATGCGTACTAATGGGAAATTTGAGGGTGATTTAAGGACATGATAATACTCTCAACGATATTCCATGGGTTCAATAGGGTTAAAGTGCAATAATTTCGGATTTTCAACGAAATAGTAGATACTTTTGTATTTGTGAATTGATTTGGGAACTAGTTCATTATTCGTTCATAATTTGGTCTAGTCTAGTAGTAAAAATGTGATTCAAAGGATAGATACAAATGGTTGAAAATTGTGAAGCCTCGTTATATAGTTTTTACGAAGAAATATTGACCTAAAAGCAGAATAGATACTTTTTGAAAGTCTTGCAGTTTTAAATTTTTTTTTTGTGTTTTTGAGTATTACGATCAATTTTTCATAAAATTATTTTCATACATAACTAAATATGTAGTTTCGAGATCTGTTAATTTATGACTAGTATCTATGCAGCGGTAAGAAAAGCCACTCTCGTATCTATAGGTATCTACTTATGAGAGAAACAAATGAAATGAAACCAAAAGAAGGGTCTTTGTCTAGTCTGCTCATGGATCGTATCATCAAGTTCAAGTACAGATACACAAACAAAGATTAAGTGAGATTATTCATTACAGTTTCTGAAGCTTCGAAGTTCTTATCAAAGACAAAGAAACTTGATGTCAAGGAGTACAAGGTGCCATCACGACCAACCTTAGATTCGCCCAATTCTTATATTTCACTCATGACTTCCAAGTCTTTAGGAAAGTCCTAATTTTTATTTATTTTTTTTATTTCCTATTTGAAGTGGCGACATATCTTTCTGTCAGATTGGATAAGTGGATTCCAAAATATAAATTTTTGGAGCGACTGGTCCATGGGACACAGTGTCTAGCTTCTCACAAACATTCGTGTTTAATGGAGTACCTAAAGGGCAATTTTTGCTTGGAAAAGCTTTTTTATGACAGTTTTACTCTCGAATGTTTATTAGACGCTTGTGAGAGGTGGGCCGTGAAAGAAATTTTAGGTTCAGTTTGGAGATTGAACCTGGAACACTTCGCTCCGTAGCATAACGCACTAACCACTTGAGCCACGGCGGCGCTCACAAACGGATTCCTCTAAACCCGATCCACTATTACTTGTTCCGTCATATAGCGAAGTCTATTTGACTTTGAATGGCTTTTGCATAGAGATGTTTGTTCGATTCCAAATACTGCAATCTTTAGAAAAATATTGACTTTATATAAGAGGAAACAGTAGTTTCATTATATTATTCCAAACATTATTTTCATGGTACCCGATCTTCGCTCCCCACATACAACTTCCGTATCACATACAAGACCGTTAGGAATTCAAGTCTTTTGAAATTTGATAGTTGTCCGATCGAGATGCATAAGACCTTCAACATCGTTTGGAATGCCTCTACCATGCAAGGCTAATTACTTTCGAGTGGATAGTGAACCAAAGATCTGTACTCGATGTTCTACTCTATAAAGTTCCACAAAATGCTAATAAGTTCGAAGCAAGAAGTCCTCTAGTTATCCAGAACTGAATCTAAGTATCATTCTGTCTGTCTCATGTTTCTACCTTACTTTGATAACTTATGGATCAAGCCTTGTTTTTGAAAAACTCAGTGCAGATACGCCAAAAATATGTAGTTCTGAATATCTATAGCTACACACTGTTTTGACATATATAAAACTAGCACAAAAAATATGTCTCCAGATATTTGAAAACAAAGAAATATTGATAAGTGCGAAGTTTCCATTATAATTAAGAGAACTTCTCACTTGGCATTTGATAAGACTTTTACAAATTCCTTATTTTATAATTCATGGAATAGCTTTGGCAAACATGTGCCTGTCTATAGATACATAATTAAAAACAAGGTCCTAATCCACAAATTAACTTCACAACTTCTTAGTTCTTGTAAAAGTTTTCCTCAAATTTGAGTCTTGATGTTAAAAACCTCTGCAGATACTTTTCAATATGTGGCACACATTTGAGTTTTTTAAGTACAAATACAAAAATATAGTCCATTGTATTTAGAACAAGTTTTTTTAGAACTGCCAATAATTTTGCAACTTTTTTTGGAGTCTGATTAAGAGATGTTTATATTACAAAGTGCTAATCGAAAAGTTAAAAATTTATTTCATGTAGTGGGGACCGACTGAAAAACATACGTAGTAGGTCCTAGTATCAAAACTTGCGATGAGAAGGGAAAAAAGCTATATTAGCACTTACTTACTTACTTAGGTGGCGCTACAGTTCGGGGTGAACCTGGGACTCCACTAACAAGCATCTCCAGTTGCGCACCCCAAGTTTGTTTATGTCCCCTTCAACTTGTACGCGCCACGTAAGGCGAGGTCTTCCTCTACTGCATTGTCCCTCCGGGTTGGATTCAAAGACTTTACGGGCCGGAGCATTTGTGTCCTTCCGCTCTCCATGTCCTAGCCATCTTAAACGAATGATGCGCAATTTTTTGACTAGGTCAATGTCGCTGTACTATATTAGCACACTTGACCTAAGTTTGTTTCACTGTCTACATATTGTATGGGATGAGCATCATTGCGTTCCTAATAACTTAAACCGTGTATTAGATCTAGGACCTCTTCCTTTCCTAGAATTTCGGCTAAATCACAACTTTTCGGCTACTTTTGAAGAATGAATTCGTTATTTTATTATTCTTTTCTATCGACATCGATTATTAAAATTAATGCGCGTGATAACACGAATAAGCATATACCTAACTAATAAGAAAAACTTATTATCGAATATCACAGAAACTTTTACGGATTGCTCTAAACGATCGTGCATAATGTAGAGGTTTTACAGATGAGACGTAATCAAATAAAGTAAAACTCATGATCTTAGAATGAATAGTGAAGGAATGGTGTAACCCAATAAAAGTTAAGCCATTTAATGGTTGGGAGATTCATTTATTTAAAAAAATACACATTAATTGTATACATATATTATTAAGCCATTCAAATACAATGCAACTGAAATGATTATAAATGAAAACAATTTCCTCTCAACCACCATAGATACACAGAGATTCTGTAAGATCATCAATTTTTAGATGAACAAACGCGCTTATACTCTCGCTCTCCATTTAATGCACAAAATATTTTATATTCTCCCATCGATTTATTTATCGTTTTAGTGTGTGAAAACTGGAAAAATAATGATGAAAAACTCCCTCGGTTGTGTGTCGTTTATCTCTTTTACGAGATACTTCTCAGATACTCTTCCATTCGTAAATCAGCAGAAGCATCCCCTTTTTTTCTGCCTAGCCGCTTCTCATACTTTATCCACATTTACGCTTTCACTGTGTGTCTGCTTTTCGGTTTTATTTCGCTCATAGTCTCCCCATTTTCCCCAATTTTTCCCACCACACATCTCGCAGAAGAAGAATTTCCCAAAATCTCCAGTTGATTATTTTGGTCTCTTCGGTGGGTCGTCGTCTCGCCTCTGCATATCGTTTTTTTTTCCTTCCTACAGCTCACTGTTTTCTTTTTGAATTTTCACTAAAACAAAACACAAACATAAATAAAGAGAAACAAAAAAATGTTCAAATAAACTAAAAATGTTATTTATTTATTTTTAATATTAGCTCTCAGTGTGTTATAAGTGTATTTAGTGGAAAAATATATGAGCACCATCTCAATAATATTTGTGATACATTTAAGTCGAAAAAAAAAAAAATATTGTTCGCGTGAAAATTTCATTCCAGCGTGTGATGCGAAATTCCCGACGGGGTTTCTGTTCCTAGCTAGCATGTGATGAGATATTTAGAAAATGTTCAAAATCTCCTTCATTAAGTGGAAAGAAGCACAAATAATAAAAAAATTCTTTGACACAATAGCGTTTTGAAGAACACTATTCAAACAAACAGATACGACGGTTATTATTGTTAGGAGTTGCAAAATGCAAATGATGCATTCGAAGTGTCGTCGTAGAAAAACATGATCCCATTAACGCGTAATAAATTATTTACAATAATTTTGAAAAAACGAAAAATTCGCATCAGAACTAAAAGGAAAAAAGAAAAATAACCAACAAAGAGGAAGAGGAAACGAAAAGATACCGCCGCGTAGAAGTAGTTTTTTTTCGAGTGTGTGTGGCTGTGTTAACGGGACGAGTACCTATATAAGTTTATTTTTTATTTTCTTAACACCAAAAAAAAAAAAGGAGTATTTTTGTAAATGGTTTTTGGATTTCAATTGTTTTAAGTGCGCGAAATTTTGTTTGAAAGTAAAAAAAAAAACGTTGCTTGAGAGAAGTTAATATTTTTGTACGACCTTTGATTACACCAACTGACTGGAAGAGATTTTGTTCTTATTTAAGGTGAGTCCTTGATATCTCATTGTCCTGTCATGCATCTGCTTTTTGTTTTTCTATGATTAACATTAAATTTTTTAATGTACAAAGGTCTGTAGATACATCGAATTGTAAATGAACCTCTTAGTCGTATCTAAAGATACTATCTGTAAAAAGATACATGTTATTTTCATTTCTATTGGTTTAAACACGCCTCATGTGTCAGAACATATGCAGTGTGATTGATACCTTTATACAGAGAGTCATAAGTTTGATTGTATCAATTAAGTCACGAACAGTTTCGTGTGTTATGTCAATAAATGCTGTTTGTTCTGGATGGTTGTGGTGTGATATAATTCTATCACAAAACCATAACTAGAAGCGTGTCAATAGTGAGGCGCTTTAAACTGAATAATAAATCATGCAAGTTTTTTTTTTTCTTAAAGCTGTTACAGGGGGGAACAGGGTTCTTGGTTATTGGTTGTAGGAGTAAGTTGTCGTAATTCAAGTGAAATGGGCGGTTAGACTTGTTGTGCTGTTTGTAACTGGAAATGATACTGATCCTTTTTGAAAGTAGTTTTACTGATTTGTGATAGTATTTAACTGTTCTGGGGTTTCTAGGTAAAAATAGAAGTTTTTTATACACGAATGGTAACCAGTAGTCACTGGGATTTCATGTATGTAAATTCTCTGAACATAGCGATACGAAGAATGATAATATATGTATGTATGTGTCCTATATTGTTTCCATGTAGAAGCTACAAAACCATTGTCAGCCATAAAATCTCTCTTGAAAAACACCAAGGTAAGGTAAAGCTGAGGTAAAACGGTATTTATCATTTGGGAATGCTTAAGGAAGTAAGGTAGTCTGATTGAAATATAAATAATATGAATATAATATAAATAATATGAAGCCTTTCTATGAAAACACCAAACTCAGAGCTAAGACCTTGGCTGCATTTATTTCCTGCAAAACAAAAACTCACTCAGTGGGGCTATTCAAAGGAAGGGATAACCACAGAGGGAGGATAACATCGCTGGTGGGTTGTACCAAAGTAGACCCTACATCTAAATCAATGCTTCTACGCTGGCATTTTGCTTTCAGTCGTTAGTGTATAAGATCGATTTTTCTTTGTTGGTTACTCATCGAATTCCAGTCACTTCTGTTGGGAATCCATGTTAAATGTCGGCATCGGGATTAGGTAATTAATCGGTTTCTGCCTAAAGAGTAAAATGGATTTCCTAATGACTATGGCTCCCACAAAACTCGGTTTAATCCATCGTACTGAAATTTTCTGATCTTTCATAGCGAGCTAAGTAAGTAGTTCATGAATGTAGAGCCATATCAGCACGAAGGATCTAGATCATCTTAAAGCACGTTCACGTCCTGAGATCTTATTAGTATCTGAGTGTGATCTAACATTCTCTTCGAAGAATTTCATTTCCCGTGATCACAGTGAATCTATAGGATCCAAAAAATAGTGAAAAAGTTCTACTTTGAGAACAAATTCGAGGAATTCTTCCGTTTTTGCGTAGCTACAGGCATATGTACATACATATATGCATATACGTATACTCCAACCACTCTACTTTTTCCTTTTTTAGAGCCAATCGTGAAAATTCGATTTTAAATATGCGTAGCAGCGGAATGAGATCAGAGTCGTAGGATAAGTGTCGTGCAAGATAATCAGAACTCCACTGCGGATAATAGCAATAGTCACCGCGTGTAAGACAATAGCGTATTTTGATAGTTCAACTCATGATCATGAGCCATCTTTACCAAATTTTGATGGCACTCTATTCGTTCGCAAGGATATAGGAACATATGTATGTAGTTATGGCGCTGCTAATCCGACTGTGCAGAATATTTTGAGAGCTAGTTTATTCCCTGTTGTACCCTTTTGCAGAACGCTTTTTGCACCATTCGAATGGAAACCATCGAATGATGCCAAAACATATTTGAAAGCACTGTCTGTTACCACGGTCGATGTAATACTAAGGCTCAGTCGATGTTTTGGAATAAATCGTAGCTAGTGTAAGAGGGCTGATTACATTTTACACTTTCGTCTCAGTGAAGGTATCATCAGATTGTCTGAGGTTTGGTTCTCATGGATCTTATGATTTGTCTACATCTTGGTAAGGGTTGAAAGATGACATATGTATGTACTTCTTAACTATTTCCCATCAGACTATCTAGTTAGAATAGATATAACAAACGAAGTGTACTATATTTCTTCAGAATTTTTATTCAGATACCCACATTGCATGCTGCTCCGTATTTTTGTTGATAAAACACAACTTCTTGACAGCTATGTATGTATTCATTCATTCATTTATTTGTCATAACGGTACTTAGACATAAACCTTACATCCAAAGCTTACATATGTACTTATGTATATGACTCCTAATGTGTAACAATTTGTTTGATGAAAAACCATCAACCTACCCATACAAACTGCAAGTGTATGAAGAACAAAATTAACTAACAAAACACCGCACCCTTTGTCCCGACAGATACCTACTACAATCTCTAACCTCAAGCACTCATTCTCGCACGTCAATGACACCTGCATACAAAGTGCATCCTCCCAATTAAGATATCGAACAGTTCACATATTTATTGCTCGTTCGTTTCAAGTGCAATCAAGTTTACTGACACGATACACTCTCTCTCACTCTATCCAAGCAGCTAGGCGCACAAAACTCTTAAACTAAATTTTAGATAACTTCAACCATATCACGTTTTATTACACGTTAACGTTCAAATAACGTTCTCAAAATTGCTTTAAAAAAAATAAAAATAAAAATAAGTAAATTGCATCGAGAAAACGGCTGATGTCTTGTGCGGACTTTTATCTTAAAAACGACTTGTTTGGCCAATTTAACTGACACCAACTGTGCAGCGCGCCAATATGCAAAAAGATACGAAAAATTGACGGCAATATTCCGATATGTAATTTACACGTTCCCGCATATACATCCATCCATATGTACATACTCTGGCTCTTTCTGACTACATACATATGCATACTTACAAGTATGTATCTATAGATACTCTCTCAAACTTATTATATCTGCAGCCTACTTGAGCAGGCGTACGTAGTATGTTTATAATGTCAGGGCTATTAAATAACATAGTGCAGTTAAGGAATGGGGATTTTAAATTACATTGAACCATAGCGGTGGCGTAATACCATATTTCCGAGGGCGAATTCCAAAGGGGATAGACTCTGAGCGCACACCTTGATGCTGGTATACTTTTGAAAAATTATATGCCACCTATATATGGCGACGAACTGACCTAACTGTCAAAGATTTTCTCTTCATTTGAAGTTCTCTTAACATGTAACCGAGTATGTTGAACTACATTCATGTATCTAGATACTAGTAGTTGGAATAATAAAAGTAATAATAGCAATGCCGTCGATGACGATGACGATGACAACGCGAGACGTAGTGAACAGCAGCGCGGTATACTGTCCGTCAGAGGAAAAACTTGTTCTAAATTCATTTGCGATGATGCTGAAGCCCACACAGGCCAACATGTTCATGTTGTATCTAAGTGTTCTCCGGAGTATTTTAGTTTTCAATTTTTGTTCTTTCATAAATGTTAGATATCCGTTCATAAAGTTGTATGAGTTTAGAAAGAACATGAAGGGAATAGAACACGACAGTTAATAGATTGAATAGTGTAATCTTTTAGGAGAAGATAGTTTTTTTGGATTAGAAAGGTACTTTAAAATTAAAATGTGCTTCCATACAATAACTTACATTCAAATATATAGACAACAATACTATCCAAGTTAGTTGGTTGGTAAGCTGCTACATATCCTTTTATTTGGTTTTAGATTACAGCGACATTCCGGGCAATTGCGCAGCTGAGAAGCTAGCTAAAGAGGGTGCTTGTGCTGGTTGATAACGTGAAAACCTTCTCACCTTATGGAATCAATAAGGTCTCACTTTAATACCACAGTTGAAAGTCAAACAGCAACATACATATATTATCCAAACAGTTCTGTCCAAACTTGGATTTGAAGAAAACGATAAGCTTCACTTTCGTTAACAAGAAAAACTTAAGGAACTTAATTGGCGCCCGGTCGGCGCCCATATGGGTGTTCCTTTCAACTATTTCAGTAGGAACGAGAGACATGGAGGATGAAGGGATTGGGATTGAGAAGAGAAAACATCAGTGATGTACGCAGACTCTAAGTGCGTTTCCATTTGAATGGAAGTGGAATTGTAGAATCGCTGGCGATATCTATTACAAAAGGGATTTCAGAAAATATTCCCCTAAGTCGAGGTCCTATAATCGATATCTATTTTAACAAAAAATTCGTGCTGAATAGTACAGATTGAATTTTTGCTGAACCAGGAAGTGTTTTGGAAAACCACATATAGTAGGTACTCAAAAGCGGGAGAACAACTGATAAATTCCTAAGCTATACCATGATACGCATATTGAGTCGCGATAATATTAAGAGCTCTACATCTTGAAGAGTTGACCTAACCTTTATATATACATATGTACATATGTATGTATTTCCTCCTTCGGATGTTACCCCCCTTATTTCATTCGTATTTCTACCTATGACATAAGAGATTAATGTCTACTGAAGATGATAGGACTTGACAGTAAATTTTCACATATAAGCTATTTTAGAGTTCTACCCAATAACTCAATAGTTGTAATGAGATGGCAAAATCCAAGATGTATCTATGACTATTTAAGAAGGTGCAGAGGATACAAACGTTGTAATTGTAAAAAGGTTACATCCAACCTGGAACTCAGTTGCCTTTAAGATAGTTCCTTTCAAGAGTTTTCATCAAAATTCCTAGCCTGCCAACTATTCTAACTTTTATACAGATACCTATCTCAACAAAGGGTTGGATAGGTATTTTTCTACTGCTATCAAGTTAATTGGTACCTAGTATGTGCTTAAAATGAGCTGCTTTATATTTGAACTTATCAGCTGGGTGGTAATTGTTCGCCAGTTCCGTCGCGTAGTATCATTTTGAGTACAGAACTGTCACAGCATATAATGAATGTAATGATCACTTCACATGAGGATATTGATTAACGTAGATCGAAAGGTGAGCAAGTAAATAAGTACTTGCATTGTCCCTGCCTTGCTTACAATACGACTACGTTGCTTGAGTCTCAACGTCACGAGGGATTATATCCTATGCTATCTCTATCCTTGACCGAAATTCTCAATTTCATAAGGTATACAAACACTCGTTGCCGACATGGCGTTCTAGAACAATTATTGACCTAATAATACATATTAAGCCTTGATTGTCTAAGAATTTCAAAACTCTAATTCAATGTCTTCTACACCCACATCGTATAAGCTTGCTTTTCCATAAATTACCTCCACAATAATCTCCATGCCTAAAGAGAGAAAAAAAAACTACAAATATACCGTACTAAGCTCAGCGTTTACTCCTTTAAGATTTGTTTGATTTGGTAAATGCTAATGCTTAAGCCACGAAAAACCACTCCAGCAATAAAGCAATAAACAATCAATATGAGAACAACGTGCGAACTACTATTATTGAGCTCTCAAAAGAATGAGTCTATACTGTATAAAACGATTACAAGTGATTAGCATCGCAATTCATAACAATTCCGCCAGCTGGATACCTTCCACTGCCTCTGGCCATACCACCAACTATCTGTACACACACATCGATCGACCTCCTCCTCCTACTATAATCAACTGGGCAATTTTCTACCTCTTAACTTAAGAAATAAAAATTTACAAATTGCCCCCCGAAACAACGAAAAATACAAAACCCCCACACTGTAATCATCCTTGAAACATCTTTTCGGGGCTCTGTTGAATGCCTTCTGCGTGTATCCAGGATATGCTCTCTGAGATGCCCTCCTTTTCTTGGTTTGTGCTCTGAAATGTGTTCTGCACACATATGCCAATACCCGGTAAAATACCGATTAACTTGATGGAACAAAACAAAAAAGCAAAAAAATTAAATAAAATAAATAGCGTAGCGCGCGCATTCCGATCTGGCAATTCTCCTCATGGTGTGCAAACCTAAAAGAGTGCTGCAGTTATCTTAACCATATCATCTTGGTTATATAAAAGGTTATGTTGTGTGTTATATGCGTATACAATATGACCAATATGCCTACTGGCAGACACTTGCCTTGCAATCACGATTCACAACTTAATCCGCAACAGTTCGTTCTTCTTTCGATTCCCCCATTCACAGAGAGCAGAGAGCAAGCCAAGCGCATACACCACTTTGGCCAAAATAAAACAGAAAAAAAAAATAAAAAAATTGGAAAAATTAAATCACGACACATAAAAGTGCTTGGCCTGGTTTGTAGGCTACAAGCTATGGCTACGGATGATTGTACAGTACAGCATGTATAGCATGGTCGACCAACCTCTCTTCTCTGACCAATCTGTATACTATTGGTAATACAGCACGCGAACGATATTTTTTTTTTATTTATTTTTTTTTTTAAGGAAATCCACAACAACAATCAAGAAAATAAATAAAACGTAAATTTAATGCTTGGCTTGGTCTTGGACTCTGTTGAGGTTTTTCCTCTAAGAGAGGTGCCCTGTAGATACTCTTTTATTAGGAAACAACAAACGCAACGAGTATCTTTTGAATGGAGTTGGTGCGCGCCCACAAAAGGCAGATCATCCGCATCATCATCATAATAATCAACATCAATGAGTACCTCATCATCATTATGAGGTCATGCTGTTGCAGTATATATGTATATATATATAGATGGGATGTATTCGTATATTCCGCGGTGAACATCTGTGCGCGCACATCCGATGTTCGAATGGAATCAGAGAAAAATAAGAAAACAATGGTTTTTATGTACGAAAATGAACTCATAAAGATGGGAATCTTTTTTCACAGATATTCGTTCTTTCCTTTGGCTATTTAGTATAAGGGACATGGTAATAAAGTAGTCTAACTGAGTGGTTATTTCGTAGAATTGGACTTGTATTTTGCATTCAAAGTGGGTATGGTTTAGATAGGCATCTGAATGAGAGTTAGAATAGTAAGCAGTCGTAATTGTGATGAAAACTATTGGCGAAGATGTATCTAATAGGCAACTAAATTCTAGGTTATATCTTGGCTTTATAAAATTAAGTGGAATGTGGTCTCCGTAACTTGGTAAACGACTGAAAATACATCTTGAATGCTTTGACTTTGTAGATTGCTCCAAGAAAGTGTAACAGTAGATATTTTTGTTTTACGTCATAGATAGAACTGTGACGAAGGACAAACCACCATATCTGTTCTACCTTACTAAACAAACTCGCAATATGACACTGAACCCTAATGATGTAAATCTCTGTTCTGAGGTGTGTAATTCTTATTTAATGGATTTAGAATAAAGTTAGTTCATCTTGTATTTTACATAAAGCTATCTATTGAATTTAGGTCTTTCTAGGAAAATTCCTAGCCAAACTTCTGAGAGGAATACACATAACTGAAACAGAAGTTGGTTACCTCAAGACATTGTTTGCTAGACAGTCTCTCATACTTATGCCTGAAATATTTGCAGGCTCTTTTAAAAGCAACCACAAGATCACCGTACACTACTTTTATGCGTCGACAACGTATGGAATTCTATCTTGCAACATATTCGTACTAAAATAGTATTAGTTTTTAATCCCAGAGTTAGAGGGGTATGTATATTTTGATCTCTGGAGTATGTCTGTAGTCCTTAAAGGTGGCACTGTGACAGACACTCCTAAATAGAGATTTCTTCTAATTTAGATATCTGAGGAATTATGGCTCCAACTTCCTTCAGTAAATACCAAACCTTCTGCCACTGAAACAATGAAGTGTCATTGGGCCGTCAGTTTTGATGTTTTATTTATGATGACATCTAACACTGTTTACCATTTATATAATGGATATATTTAACATATCGTAGCGTAGCCAAGTAATTACTTTTGAGACTGTATTGTCCTTCGGATTTCGTGCAAGTTTTTGACGACCAACGTTCAACAAATCGCATTACAATGTTTCGACTTGCTGTATGTAACATGTTAGATCTAAAAATGTATCTTTCTTCTCTCAAATGAAACAATTTAGCAAAATTCCTCGTTAATCCCTATAATTGCAGTCAGAGGATATGAAAACCAAAAAATCTGCGAAAGAAATGCTCCTAAGATGGACCAGTCAAATTAATCACAGAAGTGTTTAAGCGGTTAAGCCAGCAGATAAAATTTATGTAACAGTGAGTAGGTACTTTGCTGCTTTAAGATATTTATAACGATGCTGGGACGTAATTTATCGGGCATCGATTCATGCCATTGTATTTAACAAATAAGTTAGCGTGTGTTCCTTACGTCGTCAGGTCCTGTTGATTTGAAACACTCGACAGGAATTATGATAGCTTTTTGGATAAATCTCGTCGTAGTCCACTGACAGCAGGAAACTGGTGGGCATCATTGTTTTCAAGCTCATCTTGGCAGATGACTTTATAAAAGCATTCCAACAATATTACTACAATGAATTCCCTCCAGAAAATATGGAAAGGCAATTAGAAGTGTTAACAGGACCAATCATTTGGATTTCTTTCTTCAAGAAACACAGAGTGTCGAACTTCTGTTGAGCAAAAGTGAAAACTTTGAATTCTAATGAATCACTGAATCAATTGGACCTTCTCCTTGGATTTTGTAGAAACACCACCACACTTTCTTATTAAATGAGTCGTATAAATTTAGAGATGAAGAAACAACCACATAACTTCATTAGATCCGTAAAGATGCCCCTGTTCATCAGGGCAATAGGAGTCAAAACGGAACTCTAGCTCGAGTATTTCTTCGGTTAAAGTCCCAGTTGAAGAGGAAGTATAGATTTAATAATGTCGTTGTACACTTCCACCACCTTCCATCCCAAATCGAAATTATTGTGAAAAAAAAAACAAAAAATTCCCACAAAAGTATTTCCCAATGGCTCTTACGTCACGACACCCACGTAAAACTGCCAACCTTAGAAATGTCCATGCAAATAGACAACCCCCCGAAAAAAAAACTCTACAAACAACAAAATATAGTTCGCTCCATTGACATAGAAATGAAACCGTCAATTGAGACCTTTCACGCCGCCAATCAAGCGCAGTTCACATCCACTACTCGACAACAGCAAGTTTTTCGTGCGCACGAGGCACACTACTCGTATCTCTGGGTGCTGCTGCTCCACTATTACACCCAATAGGCACGATTCCTAGCATGCCAGTTGCACACCATAGTCGCGCACTACAAATCTAAAATTCCCCGATAGACCTTCGCAGATAGACCGATTGACTTACTCGCACGTTTCACTTAACATCTTCATCGTCGTCATTGCCATCGTAGTCTCGTTCTCGTACTCGTAGTCGTCATCATGCCCGACAACTTAACATGGTTGCATGGTGTACACCGTGCACACTGAAGTGCAGCATTGCACATAGTACACCGCAAACCCATAAACGATGAAATTTTCTTGTAAAATAAATCGTGAATATACGAATGACTAAAGGAAGCCAAAGGAAGCAAAAAAAAAAAAGAACTCCTATCCCAATCCAAATCCATATCCGAATCTGTGCACACTCTCTCCCATGAGCCTTCAATTTCCAGTCCATCCAAGATGTCATTCCTCGCACTGCATCATGATGGTATGTTATCAATTTTGTGCCCCCAAAGGAAACCACATCAAACGGAGCAGGAAGGAACAGACACCACAAAAAAAAAAAAAAAAAGGAACACCATTCCCAGACTTTTGTTTTACGAGATGAAGATTCACACAGCCGAGCCGAGGGAGGAGTAGGAGTCGGGAGTTGACCAAGTGACGTTTAAAAAACTCCAAAAGAAGGAGTCTGCTGTTACTGTTTTCTTAGCCACACATTGTGATGGCGGAGGAGATGTGCTTCGTTTTTTTTTTTGTTTTTACACCAACAATTGACAGCCACTTGGTCGGGGAGGACAGAACCAAGACTCTCTTTGCGAGTACATATGTGTGTATGTGGAGTGGACTGAGCTCTGGAACACGTAAAACGATTAGGAAAATCGATGAAGCATGAGGATGTGTGCTTTTAACAGAAATGAAGTGCGGACAAGATTAAATCTTTTGAATGAATTGAGGTAAAGACCCATGGAGGACTATGTGAAGGAATCTATAATCACGTACGTGCATAGCATCACAGCAGTAGGAGAGGGTGTGCGGTTTTATAGGGAGAGAAGGAGAAAATTTTACTTTGATTGCGCTATTGAGGTTGAAGCGTTTCGTTGAATCTGCGTCTGCAGACACAATCCAACCGCAGACGCATTCAACCAGGCGGAGTAGACAGATATAGATAGGGATGTTCGTACAGGCCAGTCAATGCGTGCAAAATACATTTAAAATGTCGTAAATACACATGCGGATGTTCGACGCGCACGAGGATTGCGCGCGATGACAGCTGGAGATTTGATTTCGCATGAAAACGTCTCATGTTTTGGAAATAGCCAGAGTTTCGGGAGAACTGTCGATAGGAAAGTGTATTGGCCATGGTATATGGAGCATGAGTTGCGTATTTGATTGGTAATGACTTGGAATTGATATGATCGCTGTGGGATGTGTTGGCATATTTTGAACTTGATAGGGATGGACGGTGCTTGTTGGTGTGGATGACATTGTTGTGGATATACCATTTGATGTCACAGTAAAAAATTGTAAAGGACTTTCAAAAAAAATTTAGGGCGACAGATTCATGGGACCCAGAGCCCAGACCACTCGTGTAGTGTGTGTTATATTCATTACACGAATGGTAAGGGCCTACAGTTTAATGCCGGATCCGAAGGGCAATGTTTTATATGAGAAGCTTTTTCATGACAGTTTTACTCTCGGATATTTGTCAGACGATCGCCTAAGGTGGAGCCGTGAAAAAAATTTTAGGTGATGTCTGGAGATTGAACCTTCGTAGTCCAACGCACTAACCACTTGAGCACGGCGCCCAAGAAAGAGCAACAATTTTGAAAATATTCTGCACCTCATAGGAACACCTCTTTGAAAATTAGTCATGGAAAGGAATGGTAGAAGCGTTCGTCACAGAAACCATTAGCATGTACATACTTAAGAGAGAAGACTCGATTGTAGATGAATCTTTGTTTTGTCAGTCCATAATCAATCTAAGAATGTAGCCATTTGTCAAGGTATAAGGAATCAAGATCGCTGGGAATGAGTTGAATAGATTTACAGAGGTCCTTTGTGATACCACGGATCTTTTCACTTTGGTTACCCAGGGACCAGAGCTTCTAATGAAGCGAATGATGCTAATGACATCTAGGGACGTCAGTTCGCTGAGGCCATTGAAGAAAAGAGCCCATATGGTGCAGACTTCTTGAGAAAAGGAGTGGTGCATAGGAGGTAAAGGCTTCATCATCGTCTTCGTTCCTACAACTAGTGCAGGAATCATTTGAAAAGAGGACCTGACTTTTAGAATGTTGACATTTCACACTGTGTCCCGTAAGGACACCGATTGCGAAGTTGATCTATGACTATTTTATTATAACCAACCCGGTACTACGGTTTTCATCCAACTAATGCCAGATCAGATAAATTAGTTTGGCCAACTAAGCAAAATCCTTAGAGTCATACCCTTTCTGGAGAGCTCATTTGCAATTTCCCGCAATGTCTCTCCGGTCTGACACCCAATAAAGGTGAAACTTGAACAACTTCGTCATCTCCAAGCGAGACAATTGGTAGTGTAAAGCGGCCTTTGATGTGAAAGAGCACAATTCCAGAGCCTTGATTACCTTTGACAGATGTTCAATGCTGCAGAAGGACTAGTTCTTAGTACACCGCTGATACACACACAAGCAGGTTTTTGCACTTTGACTAATTGAGTGAGGTGTGTGGGTTTATAAAGAACTGGATCACGTCAGGTAGTGGTATGTATATGCGTGACAATAGACAATACTTCTCTTTGTATTTTCTTGTAGAAGGGAACTCCTAGACTATATTTGGAGGCCAATATGGTAAGCAGAAGGAGAGCATTTTGAAGGATTTCCCTTAGGGTGTTTGGATGTTTGGCTGAGGTTCGAGGTTCCCATAGCAATGCCATCATCATAGGCAATCACTCTGCATCCTGTTCTTTCAAGCTCTACTAGAAGTCCATTCACTACCCAATTCCAGAGAATAGAGAACAAGACATCCCGATCGTGATTGCTTCTTATTTGACTTTGCTAAAAGCTCCATCGACCTCAAGTAGGACCTGCAAGGATACGTTATAAGGCTACATCGAATAATTTGCCTTTGCAATACTCATGTTTGGAGTTGGGACGTGGAGTTTATAGTATTTGAAGAAGAAAGGAAGATTGACTGATAGGTAGGAGATCTTTAGGTAGAACATGCGAGATTTTACCTGCCATATGTATGAAAACGACCTCAGTCTTCGGTTTGGCTATGTTTTTTTTTTTTTTTTTATTTGAGAAACTTATTTCATGGCTGTTATACTCTTAGATATTTGTCAGATGCCTCCGAGGTATCGACTGAACTTTTGGTTCTGTCTGGGAATTGAACCCCATAGTCCAACGCACTAACCCCTGAGTCACAGCGCTCGGCCAGGTAAAATCCAGTTAATTGAGTGCACTTTTGAAAATATGCACTTTTAGAAGATTCAGACTCGTCCCAACTACTATAACTATAAACAAAACTAATTCATTACATCATATCCTATTGTGTTGACAACAGTTCCACTGCATAAATAAATTCTAATAAATATCAAGGAACGCATAAAAACCATTTACCGCTAATCGATACTTTTCACAGTCACACCTCAACATAAATCATTTTGACTCGAACGCACTTCATTGGAATTGAAATCTATAAAATGAAATGAAATCGATTATATACGTACATACATAACGACTAGGTACAATACCACGCCATCGACAGTTATAAATTCTGCCTCATCAACAAATTCATGCCCTCATTTTGTGGTTGATTCGCTGAACACTGCCACCACACCGTGTGGTGTCGCTCGCGTCACATACAATCCTCCAAAGTAAGTGAAAACCATGCTATGATATAAATACAACTACACGGTGAAAAGAATAACATAACGACAGAACTGAGTTCCGCAGAAAAAAAAAAAGGACTACGAAGCACGAACAAATCAACTACAGATACATCATCATAGCACCAGCATCCTTTAACGTTGATATCCTTTTTTTTATTCGGCACTCTTCTCCTCGACATTCACTCGCTCTCTCTCTCTCTTTTTGTCTGTCTCATTCGAATCGAACATTGATTTATGGCGAATTTTACAATAACGTTAAATAATGTCGGCTTGCGAAAAAAAAACCCCGAATGAATTCAATTCGAGATGCATTTCCAACGCCGCGCGAATTCAGGATATACGACACGATGCGCGTGTCATCCCTACTACAACAGAGTGCTGACTTTCGTCCTGAATGCACACATGCACTTACTTTTAATTGATGGCGATATTTTTTAATCAGCCAACGGAACCGTATTCAATCAGCAGAGAACATGATAAGGGTGCATTCATAGATATCCTTCGCACATACATACATACAGTGTTCGTTCGTTTTTGCTTTATTCCTGTGGGTAGCCATTGTGCTGTCCTTTATCAGACATCTATTCCTTTGTTGTTAACGATGAATTTTTGTTTTCCCATTGGCCAAATGTGTAAGGACTAGTAGTTGTAAAAATGAAACGCTCATTTAGGCGAGTGGCTTGTACAAAGCACCACCGGATATGTGGCCCAGTGCAGAGCGCCCTTATCGTTAGGGGTGCAAAAATGTTCCCAGTTCCTTTTTGTGTTTTTTTTTTTTTTTTGCTCTTGTAAGTCGGATATACCCGTGCGGTGAAGGAGAGAAATATTGCAAAAAAAAAAAAAAAACGGGAGAAAGTAATCGGCATGCGTTTTTATCGAAAAGTAATAATTTATGGTGGCCAACGAGTTTTGCAACAGTCACATGTCATACATTTATAGCATGTGGCCAACCGAAGGCATACACACCACAGTGGTTCCTGACACCAAGGGAAGTCACAGTGGAATGATTCCTGTGTAGTAGGTAGGTATAGGTTTAAAACATGCTGTTTCGGTCGATTGGTGATGTCGGCCAACAATGATACAAACACGGAAATCAAGCGAAACGAACTCTGTCAACTGCTATAAGTTTGGTCCAAGGAAGTTTACATCCTGGAAAGGACTTCTTGTGATAAAAATGTTAGTGGCCAGGGTGTGGTAACATTATTTGGTGATTATAATTGCGTAATTGCTTTCAGCAATTAGTAGTTTTTGCAATCCCGGTCTTTATAGTTATTTAGAATCGATAAATATGTACCCCTTACTAGGTTTATTAAGTCAACTTTTTCTACGATTAATGAATTGCATTCCATAAAAGATTTAGGCCTCAGAACGAATCCCGAAGTAGTCCATATCGTCAGCTCATGTACCCTGGAGAAGTTTAATTTTTTTTTTTGATAGGGAAACAACCGATCGCCTTACTAAAAATAATACAGACTTACAAGCAAGGTCCTCATAGATAAATGCGCCATTCCATCGTCAAAAAGAATAGTATTCTTGGTCATAGATACTTTCTGGATTTTTTAGACTCTTAGCTTATCCACTGGTATCTGATGTTAAATGTTTGCTTAACACCCCGGGCTTTAAAGTAGTGATGTACGTGTATATTCTTCTGCTCTATTTATGTAACCCTTTATTATCCACAAAATGATCGTATGTCTATCTAAGGACATATTTTCCATTGCTGTTCTTTCAACAGAACAAAATTCTTTCCAAGTTTTCCAAAATAATTATCGTAAGCCTTCCTTCATTCAAATACGTCTCCTTTGGGATGAACTCTAAAGAATGTGATAATCTTTCACTATACCGTTCATTAAGGTTCAAATCGTAATACTAATTAGCACTCTCCCTTGACATCCGCTGCAGTCTCATATCAAAATTTTGTCATAAACATCTGGAGTCGACGACGCCATCTAACCATGATGGACACTTCTCAACACCGTTCTTCTAGCACAATACAGACGGCTGTATCACCCTATATCTCTCTCGCAAAGCGAAGGAAATACCACAGCTAACAACTTTCCAAAAATGAAGAAAAAAAAAACACAAATTCAATATTTAAATTGGAAAATCCATGCAGTTGTGCTCGTTCACACTCTTAGAAGAACCAAACAAAACAGGATATTGTACGATGTTGTATATTTCCCCCTTATTCTGCCGGCCAAGCAGTGTATAATACACATCCTGATATTGTTGGTGTTCTATGCTGTTGGCAAAGTAATCTCAGACATCTCTCAGAACTGTGCTCATGGTGTAGATACTATACTACCAAGCCGGCAAGGAGGTGTAGGATAGAGGAGAAAATATGCCTATCTAATGGCACGGCATAGAGTCGAGCAAACACAAGCACTTCATGGCATGTACGTCATTTTAGTCAGAAAAATCCTTGAACACAATTTCTCTTCGTTGGTTGATGTACAATATTTTTTTTTGAGATTTTTTCCAGTAGAAAAGTATGAAATCTGCCGGCAGGACGAAGGCAGGCAAAAAAAAAAATATATAACAAAATACCATCTACAAATGTATATGTGTAGAGTAAAAACACGAAAGAAGGAATCGAGTTGACAGGCGTGGCTTGATTTCTATTTCAGGGGTTGATGACTTTGATTTATGAACCCTGCGCCGAACATGGCATTTTCACTTTTCATTAGCGTGCGTTGCATTTTCCTAACATTTGACACAAACACATTCTCACATGCGCAAGGCAATGTGGAAACTCAAACTCAGAGATGCCATTTGGTAAATTGCTCAATTGAACAAGTTGGGTTTTGTAGAAAGGATATCACTTTTTTCCTTTCGGAGTCATATTACACCTCACTTCAATTAGTGATCTGTATTAACAGAAGAATACCACAAACAAAAGAGAAAAAAAAACCTAAATCCTAGCCAGTCCTTTGTGATTAATTAGCTACACCCATAATATAATCAACATACATAGGTTGCGTTCGTATCTAGATATGTATCTTGCAGTTGACTTAATTATCAAGTTAACCATTTGACAGGGGTAGCACTAACCACAAAAAAAAAGGAAACTCTCTAGAGATAAAGTCCTCAGCTCAAGTTTTTTAACTGACTGACAGACTGAATGTGTCCGGGTAAGTTTTCATTTTAATGACTTGGACTGTTAGACTGGTCAAGCAATGGAAAGCGAGTTAAAAATAGAACGAGGACGGAAGATTTTTCTCTTATCTAATTAACTTAAGTAAACTTGTGTATGGGGTTTAACATATTCGGTCTACAGTATTAGATTACTTGGATACACTTAGTTTAAAATGCAATGGAGCAGAAGAATTATATAAAGATACCTACATTTTTTTAAAATTGATGATGAATATTAAAATGGCGTATTAAAAAAGATACTGAACCGTGAAATGAATGAATAAACGAAATTCTATAAAAGATATCGTATACATGACTTCTAGAATCTTTCACATTTATCCGATGACGGATATACCAATTCTTAAAAACGTAATCGCGTATTCAACTCAAGGTGTATCTACAGTATTTAATGGGATTATTTTTACGATATTATGTACAATACGCCCTATATAAGTATGGAATTTGTGATTTCTTTCTTCAAATTTGTTTGGTAGTGTAGATAACAGACAAATAAGCAGACTTTTAAGGATTCTTGGTACACAATATTGACAAAAAGTTAGGTACATATATGTATATAGCAAGATCAATTGTTGGACCAATACTAGACCCACACTGTTTCATTCTACTGAATTGAATAATGGGACCATCATGTTGACCAATTTCTGACAAGACTTGACTTGACGCTACGGGAGCGACAAGTAGTATTGTGTTCAACTTGCGAATCGTAATTCAACAAAAGAAAGTAGTCAACTATTCTCCTTCAAAGTATAGAACGTTCGGAAAATTCTTTTTCCTTCAAAACATCTGGGTGTCATTAAAGAACCGAAGAATATCATAACATATAACATAACAACAGTATTCAATTGTTTTGAATCTTTGTACAAATCTCAATCACTATCAATCTATTCAATGAAATTTGGACAACGTGGATGATATCCCACTTGCCAGTCAAGCACTCAGGCGCCCAGAAGTAACTTAACTTAACTCAAGTTGGGAAGGAATCCGACTGGTCTCGCCAGACCAAGACTCATACTCATAATTTGATTATCAAACCATCAACCAATCACTAATCAAAAACTGCGGAAACGCTGCCTACTCACTTACTTAGGTGGCGCTACAGTCCAGGTGAACCTTGGCCTCAACCAACAAGCCTCTCCTGTTAGCGCTTTGTTGAAAACTCCAAGTTGTTTGAGGTCTTCTTCTTGTTGACGCCACCTAAGGAGAAGTGTTAGATTCGAAGACTCTTCGTATTTTACTGACGAGGTCGATGTCGAAGTACAATTCATAAAAAATGCAAACGGGACCGAAAATCATCCGAAGAATTTCCAATACTTGCAAACGCACCAGTGACAGTTCGCTATGTTCTGCCGTTGATGTTTGGTCTGGTGTTGGTTTGCGAGTTTCGCACAATGTTCTCAAGTACAATGTTGAAAAAGTCAGATGACAGCACATCACCTTGTCTGAATTATTTTTTGACATCAAAGGTATCGGTGAAATTGTGGAGCAGCGAGCGTTCTCCATCGTCATTCTGCACGAGTTTGGCAGGGATGCCAAAACTAGACATGGCTCTGTATAGCTCGTCTCTATAAATGCTGTTATATATATTTCGTAAAACTACAGCACTAATAATTATTTGTGAATTCACTTGTAACTTGTAAATTATGTGCAAATTTGTTTCAGAAAGAATGCCAATTCACTAATAACTACAAGTATGCCAGGCCTGTAACTACAAGTGAATTTACAACTGCGGCGAGCTTTTATGTTTCATAAAAGTATTTGCGCAAGAAATTATTAGCGGCGGACTTGTAACTACAAATGAATTTCTTACAAGAGTAAAGAGACTATTAAAATCACGTACTGTGATCGCTTAACTGTGAAGTGAAGCGGCAGACTCGTAGTTCTTCGCAAATAATTTTTAACTTGTAGTTACAGAATTGTAGACTTGTAGCATTTTGATCGCTACACTTATAATTTGAATTTGTCGCCCTACAAGTGCTGAACAATGTTTATGCAACACAATATTACAACTCCATACTTTATTTGTGCTTATAGTTACAAGTTTACAAGTACAAGACTAGTAGTTTTATGAAATAGGCCCCTGGACATCTTGGGATTTCTCCAGGATCTGTCAAAGTGTAAATATTTGGTTGATTGTGGAATTAGCGGGCATAAAACTTCACTGGAGCCAATTAGATCGTTGACAAATGGTTTCAGGAGCTCATACAGTACGCTCGACATGATCTTGTATGCAATGTTAAGGAGACTGATGACTCTATAGCTGGCGCATTTTAGAGGGTCTCCCTCCTTGTGGATCGGGCAAACCATCTTGAAGTTCAATTCATCAGTCAAACTTTTCTCCGACCAAATCTTGGAAATGAGTTGGTGTATGCTCTCCACTAAGTCATCCGTAGCTGCCTCAAATAGCTCGGTTGTTGGGCTGTCCGATCCAGTAGCCTTGTTTGACTGGAGTTTAGATATTGCTATCCTCACTTCATTCTGGTCGAGTGGTTGGTTTTGGTTGGTTTTTATCGTCCAGTTCGTTCTGTCTGACAATAGAATTTGGGTCGTCGTCGCCGTTTAACAGACTTCTCGCTGGCACTCTTCATCAAACCATAGGTTTCGTGCGAGTGAAACGATGACACTAGTCTTCTCCACTTGATGCTGGCTGTATAGGACTTCTCGAGAGGTTGAGGGATATGTGGTTTGTTGTGATTGCAGCCGTTCAACGTTAAATCTCCTCACAGTATTTTTTCGTTGTTGTGGCATCTGAGATATTCGTAGACGTACATTCGCTGCAACTAAGTTGTGGTCCGAGTCTATGTTGGCTGCTCGTAATGTTCGGACATCTAGAATACTGAAGGCAATCGCAACATGTTGACAGTTTAATGATCTAGTGACCACCATGTTCCCTTATGAATGCTGAGGTGAAGAAACAGTTTGCTAGGTATAGTAAAATTCGCCGAGCAGAAAGTCAATTAGTCTAAGTCCGTTTCCATACGTGGTGACGTGTAGGCTATGCTTTCCAATGGTGCTACCGAAGAATACGTATTGGGGTCTACTCAATTCCTTTCTAAGCCTGCAATATTGAAAATATTCTTTTTCTGCTGAAGAAGTCAGTCTTTTAGACTAGAAATTAATCGTAGTGTATTGCTAGAGTAAATAATGAACTCATGTGAGGCAACAGTGGTTGCAGATAGCTACGTAACCAAAAATAGCTTATTGTTGGTAATTTTTTTTTTCGTTCCCACACTGAGCGAATAAACAGATTCCGGAATTTATTCACTACATTTTATTTTTCCTTACCAAAAATTTTGTCTGTCTAATATTAACGCAATTTTCTTTTTCTATTTTCAGGTAATTTCAAGCATATCCTCCTAAGAATACAATCCATTCACTGCCTTTCGGTAAGACAATTCAATTTTTTCGCAGCATCAATCTCAATGTCTCGAATAGACTCCTTTAAATTGCATAATGTTTACCAACACTGAATTTTCTTTCTACCAACGGGGTATTTCTCATCCTTTTATATCCTTTTAAGGTGCATGTCTTAACAAAACACAACTGACAATATTTAAATCTGTTGTTTTCCACCACACCTACCTGTTTTCATATTACAATTGGCAATACAGAACACAAACCCCATGAACAAAAAAATAAAAATAAATTTAGAAAGTTGTCCTTGGATTTTGTCCTGGTGCAGATATATTTCGCAACAATACCTTCTCAATTTGTTACACTTTCGCTGGCACAAATTTGTGTTACCTTATGCTTGAGCCCTGCATGCGAAATGTGATTGTTCGGATAATATTATGCAATCATAGTTGAACCCAGTGTTACATACGCCAACACCAAAAGTGATATATCAAGGCCACTGAAAGTGCAAGGAATTATTTTGCACACACTCACACACTATATGGTATGTTTGACCCAAGGACATACAAGCATTTAAAATATTGTTACGAAAAATGCTGGGCGAAAATTTTTGCCTACCAACTGTGCGAACTTGTTGCGCGCTAAGGTCATTTTGGCGGACTTTGACTTATTGTCGCTCTCTGTGCGGTTGGTCATTTTCGTGATGTTTACGCAATAATTACACTTTAGGTTGTAAAACAATAAATATAGTAATTGAGTGTACGTTTTTCGAGTGTCATGTAGATGACAACAGAGATAAGTGACAATTAAGTGACCTTTTAGATTGTTTTAATGGCTCGGTAATGTTGTTAAATTGTAAGAACGTTGTTTCTTTAAATGCATATTTCACATTTATGGGGGGTTTTGTTGTTCAAGGTTATAGTTTTATTAGTCATCGGGTTGTCTATTCTGGTGATGGAGTTCCTAGTCATGGATCTATTGTTCTGAACGAGTTTTATTTAAACAACATTCAGTGAAGGTGTGAGGTAGGTAGGTACTTTGTTTAATAGTGGGTCTTATAGGAATAACAACACTATACTTAGGCATACATGTTTGGGGTATATGGCTCAGCTCTAACCAACTTTTAAGTAATTGCTTACTACGTTTACTAGCGCTGGTATTTGCAGATACCTATATCTACTCATTTTACTTCCAAATTAACTGGGTTCTACTGTATGGCTTGCTGATTCATGCTTTAATGCTTTCGAGTTGTGACAACCATTCTAATGGAAATTTATGTTGTCTTTTCGAATTGGATTAATTGGAAAATTAGATTTCGCTGAGGTTTGTCTTCAAACCTACAACTGATTTGTTAGTAAAATATTTTCGCTTGTGCCAATATCTGCAACGAAAAAAGGTACATTAAAACGATCGTAAAATGAGTCGTTTGTGTCCGTAAAGCGTCCTCTTCATGTAAATAATTGAACACGCTAAACAAAAGTGGCATTGAGTTTGTCACTATATCTATATAGATCTTGCCTGTTGATTCTTTTTGAATTCAAATACTCAGAAGTTTCTGGTAAATATGTATGTATATAATATCCACACTAGTATAGAGTTGATAAATGATGTTTCAAGAATCCCTCCCCTAATCAGATTATTCTGTCCTCCATCACCAGTGGCTAATAATAAGACTGTACTTCAATTTATTCATAAGACACTGACTGTTCTAAGTAACTCTAGAAGGTCCTTCAACTCCCATCTAATGCATCTATTTCTTTACATATATGTATGTAATATATGTATGTACGTATACCTACTGGTGTAAAGCCTCTAAAGCTTCTAGGGTAAGAAAAATTATCTCTTCAAATCCAATAACACCCAGCTACTATAAGAAAACTGATGGGTCATGGGCGACTTCCAGCGATGACTCGCTAAATTTACTGCTTGACACTCATTTCCCGGGTAGTTCCCAAGTGGTAAGCAACATGGTTTTAATAATCCATCTGCACCAACCATCCCCTCAAACCTGTGGTTGGGTGGGACGTCTACTAGAAGATCTGTCAGTAGAGGCACTCCGCAAGAAGGTGTTCTATCTCCTTTTCTTTGGGATTTGGTGGTTAATGCACAGCGATCGCTAATGCAGATGAAGTTGCTTTAGCTGTCTCATGAAGGCTAGCCAGTTGGGCGGTTTTGTGTGGTTTAGATGTAAGCCCCCACAAAACTGAACTACTTAGTACCCTTCTTTAGAAAATATAAAATTCCATTAGTCGACCTTCCCTCTTTAACTTTCTCCGACAAAGCAAAATATTTCGGTTTTATCCTGGATAAGAACCAAACCTGCAGACCTAACATTCAAGATAGAGTCAAGAAACCCACAGTAGCACTTTTTTCTTCCAAAAAAGCTATTGGAAATAGATGGGGTCTACAACCTCGAACAACTCACTGACTCTACATCTCGGTCATTAGAACTATACTCACATACGGTGTGATTGTTTGGTGGACAGCCTTAGAAAAAGCTATAAACCGCGACTATCTAAGTAAGCACCAGTTTAAGTAGTGCTCTACGCACAACTCCCTCTGCGGTACTGGACATTATGTTTCATCTGATACCCCCGGATATATTTATCAAGCAAATGGCAGCAAGTGCAGCCGTTTGCCTTGCAACCACCCTACAGTATTCAAGAAAAGAATTTCGCCAAGCCTCCATTTGCAATAATTTCAAAATCTTTCCCGGAAATACGGACTACACCACCCACATCTAAATTTTGATAAGAACTTTGTTGTCACCATCCTTTCCAGATTACTTTGGAATGAAGAAGCTCTTTTAGAGATGAGTCGATTCACTTTTACACTGACAGGTGAAGCACCGAAAAAACGAATCCGACAGTTTTAATCCTAAGCTCTCCTTCAGTCTTCCAATTATTGTCTTCCAGGTGGAAATTATGGCGATTAAAGAAGTCTTATCTTGGCTTAAGGAAAACGTGATATGTAACTGCTCGGGATATCCGCATCTTTTCGGACAGCCAAGCAGCTATCAAATCCTTGGAATCGATCTCTATAAATTCTCTAGTAGCTCTAGACTGTCGATCGTCTCTCACGGAGATGGCTAAGCAGTTCAGTATTCACATTTCTTGGGTGCCGGGACAAACTGTAAGGACGATGAACTCGCCAGAATAGGCACAAATGTACCCATTTTGCCTGACAAAGACACCTTAGGTATACCAATCGCTACTTCCAAACTAAAATTCAAGCGAGATGCTATCGAGAGTACAAATCTTAGGTGGACAAGTAGAGCAACATGCCTATCGACAAAACGAATTTCGCCAAAGCTGGATTTAAAACTCAATGCATTTTGGTAAGAAGATCTGTAGTAGTCAACAGTCTCCGTCAGTATCTATTATGCAAAACACTCGCCTTTGTATGCTGCCGAGTAGATATAATGAATATTTTGGAGTCGAACTTTAATGTAAGGACAATATCAACTCAAATCCAAGCCCATTTATACTTTCTATAAGAAAAGAGCTGCGCAATTTTAAAGCATCTCGAAGCAAGTAACTTAATTAATTCAATGAATGGGTGGATCTCTGAGGTACTCAAGAATTTGTTGTGAAGCTCACTCTCCACCACAACTAAGTATGTATAACGGATGGATGTATAGTTCATAAGAGTTAAACACTAGCTCCTCTTTGTCTTATCGCCATCGCCATAAAAAAATCAGTAGGTACCTTAACGATGTTGTATTGAATTGTGCAGAGGTACAAACAATCTTGAAAATTTCTTCATTATACTAAAAGTATATTTTAATATTATAAATTCACCCATACTTCAATTCATAAGTAAACCACTCAGCAGATTATCTGTTATAGTTATCGAATCTACTTTGAGGTTTGTGAAGTATCAAACTTAATTGCAATCAAAATTTTCCCCTGACGTTTGCATAAATTTAACACACCCTCCTCTTCTCATGCATACGAAAACTACTTAAATTAAGACTATACACACGACTGTGTATCATAACAATACAACATATTCATATCTCCCAACCCTCATCCGAGTGCTTCGCATGTATACATACGTATGTATATGGACAGCTTAACATCCGCCGCTTTTCATATGCAGATATAATTTACGATGTGACATGCCAATTCCAATTATTTAATCAATAATATTAATTTTCATATCATATTTTGTCATAACCAATAAAAGCACAGCACGCATACATGAGCACGCATACAGCAAGTTCTGTCCCCTGTTTGCCCATCTCGTCCGGTAGTCCTGTTTCCACAACTCCTGTCACTACGAGTATTGTGCATACCGATGCATTGTTCCAATTAAGGACAACTTTGTTTGCCAGGACTTGATGCAGAGCATTGTGTGAGGCGAAGGTTTGAGTGTGCCAACAATATTCCACACCCACGATCATATTACAGTGCATCCCGACAAACCCCCGCATTGCAGAATTTGGCTCAGTGCAAAATGTAGCCAATTTGTGCACACTCTGCATTGTTCGCAGCTTAAGGCCAGTCGGCTTACAGGCATTACAAATATTACATGTTAATTTTAATTACACTGCCACACCATCGACACTGGTGCAAGAGATTAAACCAGCTTCTGTGTGCGAACCCGTTGAAGGGACTTGGGACAAATTAATTGATCAGGTGTTAGTGTTCTGGCGCACTAACCACTTAAACGTGATGGATTGCAGTTCAACTGATGATAAAAATAGCCAAGAAAGTGATTCATTTCTTTGCAATAAACTTGCACACTCGCACACTGGACGATGCGACGCGACGAGTAAAAAATGTTAATTTTAAGGACACATCCATCTTTGTGTTGTGTGTAAAATTACAAAATAGAAAATCAGTTCAGTTTGACTCATATTGAAATGGGATTCAATTTGTGTTCCGTAAGGATAAGGGGACGCACTGCATAGTATAGACACAGTTCAAAGTATCTCAAATATTTGACTTTACCGAATGGAGTGATTTATTACAATGTTTTCCTCCACCCCAACGGAGGAAATAAGAAAAAAAAAACACCAAAACAGAATAACTCTCTATAAGTATCTTTTCCCTTATCCTTGTTGTATTTCGCGTCAGTTTGCTGTTTTTTTTGTTTTGGCGCTTCTCCGGGTGACTGCCACTACGCAATTCTAAGAATGTTTCATTATGTGTTACATCGAAGAGAGAGAGTATGAGAGACATATAAAAAAAGGGAAATTTAATCAAATCGACAATTTTAACAAATTTTTCGGTTGTTGCCATCCTTTTGTTTGGTATGCCTTCTTTGCATTTGTTTTGTATCCTTCAGTGGGAGTCAAAAAAAAAACAGATGAGTGCTCGATGGGAAGAGACAAAAGTTTCAGAATGAGATAATACAAAGGAGTCGAAACAGTATTGCAATAAGAGGCTTTGTGCAAAGACTAGTAAGATCTAAAGGTTAAACAATTTTTTTGACGAAAGTTACTGTGAATTTGAACATACCTTACGAGCAGCTGCTAACATGTCAATGCTACAAGAATTTGGCATATACCCAGATGAAGATGATAAGCCGTGTTGTAAGGACATCCAGTGCACGGTGGTTAGTACATCCATCTACTGAGAATAGATTCACCGTTCATGTCTCAAACCCTATTGTTTCATGGGTCCACCTCTCGCGAACGTCTGACAAACATCCAAGACCGATTATAGTCTAGTCACAATAAAGTTTTCAACAGAAATTGGACTCGAAAAATGACATTAATCTTTCATACATGCGAGGAATATGTATGTATTGGGTGCGCCATCTTTTGGTTACTTTTTGAATCACATGTTATTTTGACACTGACAGCTCTTATGCGGCCAAAAAATTTACAGAAACTAAGTATTACATTTTCGCGTTACGAAATGGATGGATTTAACGTTTTGAAAATTTGCAAAGTTACTTCCAAAGTGGATACTGTGTTGTCGAAACAGTGCATATATTGAAAAGAAATTTCGGTCGAAATAATGCACCAACTGCAGCTAGTGTACGCAAGTTTGAGATGAAAGATCCTGAGACTGATTTGTTGATTGATAACCGAACATATTTTAGTGTTCATCCTGTGCGCTCAATGGAGAATATTGCAGCTTTTGCAGGTCTTTGGAGTGGCGGCATTATTAGCCTATTTTTTTCCAAGACGATAATGGAAGACACATTACAGTCAATGGAGAACGCTACCACGGCATGATAACCGATTTTTTATGACCAGAAATTGAGGATTTGGACTTGGGCGAGCTATGGTTCCAACAAGATAGGGCTACATGGCACACAATCCGTTCAACAATCAATATATTGCACACGTAGTTATCTGATGTTGCCAACTACAGACAGTATCGCAGTAATCTTTTGAATGTGTCGGATTCATATGAATAGCGCTCAACGAGAGGCCCGAAAGTCATAAATCAGTGACCTGTCAGATATCAGTTCTCTGAAAATGTACCTTAGACATCTAAGCAGCAATGAAACTCCCGCTCAAATAACTCTTCATAATGTTCTAAGCAGCAATATTGACTCTTTCACTTTCAATATGAATCAGTAATGCTTTCACATGGAAATTGAAAATTCAATTACACCAAACTGGACACCAATCTGTCCGCTGGCTCCCATATAATTACCAAATACAAACGATTAATCCCCCTCCCCATACCATACCAAACAACATCCACCTAACAACCCCTCAATGGATTTAGTCCGCTTCACTTGACAATTCACTTGAAAATCAAATCAAATTCCTCTGTGCACCGACGACGGCCATTATCTTTGATCGCTCTCGCTAAATTTTATAAAATTGAAATAGAAAATCATCCCCCGCGCCGGTAAATATTCATTTACTCTCAGACCATATCGACCAACCATCAGCTTCACTCCACCAAAGCGTTTGCCATTTCCACCCCGGTAATAGAATTCAATTGCAACTTTCAGCATCCCTCGTCGTCATCGTCGTTGTCGTTGTCGTCGTCGTTGAAATCGGCCATCGTGTCTGCCTGAAAGTACCCATACCCAATTTTTGAAAATGGGTTTCAATTACTCCCGCATCCGTAGTTACTGGCTGCACAGTATGATAGCGACTTTGGCAAACGCGACAGCATCACCATCATCATCGGAGCGTGTACCCTTCAATTCCGAACGCTTGTTGTTGGCATGGTGGTAGTACCTAATACCAAACACAATAGCTACCATACACTTTGCGTACATATACATACATATGTACATATATATGTATACTTAAGTTGCATGCACCAGAGATATTCGTAGTGGTAACGCGAATTTTTCGTTTGTTAATTTTTGTTTTCGCCGCGTGTATGTGAACATGTCCCTGTAACTCTGGGTTGGGGGTATACCTTTTGGCGCAAACCCGCAGGACATATAAATGAATAAATGTGCAAACAGGATACACCATGGGAGATCGGAACAAAACAACACCGCGCGTCGGCCACCATACATTTACCATAGGCAGTCGAGAGTCAAGGCAAGCAACCCACCCACGGTATTTTACCTTTTAACACAGCAGGACATATCAACATATCAATCGTATGGCGATTGTTACCGAGGAAAATGGTTTGTTTTTTTTTCTGCTGTTTTCTTTTGTTGTTGATAAAAAGAAGAAGAAAAAAATCGTCTACCCTTTTGTTGGCTTCGTTTTTTGTTTTTAGTCATTCTATAGGGTACGGTGTATTTAGTTGGTGAATTTTGGTTAGAAAACTATACAAAATCGTAAGCAATTAAAAAAAAAAATATGCTCTCCCTTTTCTTAGAATCTGATTCCAACTTATCTAACAAGGATATTCGCCTTCGACATAAGTAAAACCACATAGGACTGCAAAATTTTGTCATCAAATTGGAAGTAATCAGGGACTCCTGCTTAATACTAAACGTATAACAGATTCGTTTCAAATCATACTGGGTACCATTACAGTGTTGATGAACATAAATGGCTAGAAAAGAGTTAAATTGGCAGACAGTTACGGTATAGGACACATCATCCTTCGCGCAAAGATAAAAAAAAACAATGGAACCCAAAATGCGTCAACATAGCATGTATCATTTGGCTGTTGTTAAAAATGAACATAATCCTTAAACCACTCAGATCATAATGGGGAACAGCAATAAGAATCCTTTCTAAGAGCCTTCCGAGTCACGAAATTAGGACCTACAGACAAGGATGTATGCAGATACTGCAAAGATCTCTGCGTGTCATCGATGAAGTAAGACAAGTTCTATGTAATTACTAGGGTGCAAGGGGTTAGGATGAGAGTGCTTCAGGTGGGGGAGCTAATGGGATAAGTTTGTTAAAATTGATTCGAAAACTGATTCAACCCAAAGTCCTTCTATGGTATTAACTGAGTGACAACCATAGCTATGAGAGCATTTTAGACCATTAACTGCACCCATTCTCTTATGTAAATGTTTAAGGATCTATGCAAGCCGAAAGATTAATCATGTCGAGTTCCATCTACGAATAAAGAATTTTGTTTTTGTAAGGACGTATTAAGAAACATGTGGGCAGAGTAACAAGTCTATTTGGTGGAAGCCGATATTTCGGAGCAGATACTGTGCAAATATATAGCTGAAATGGGATCGACTGGCGAATTTTTTATAAATATCTACAAGTTTAAGCTCGGAGGACATTGGAAATGCGTCTACCAAGCATTTTACTAGGCCACTAGTATCTTAAGATACTAAAGATACCCACATACTTCAGGTGACAGTATAAGTTGGAAAGCAAAACGGACACAGCGAAGGCTATTACCTTACTTATTTCTAAGAAAGGCTATTGATTTGCTAACTGTGATTTTCTTTTGCACAAAAATATACCATGGCCAGACTAACAAAATTATTCCGATGTTGCCATCACCCCAAAAATTACCACCAGTCTTCGAATTTGATACCCTTTTTCAAACCTCTATAGGACTATCGCTGGAAAAATAAAATAAAAATGTAATCACTATCTGAGCACTCTCCAAGGAGTTGTTATAGTTCCTACCTGAAAGAGGAACAAAA
This sequence comes from Xylota sylvarum, assembly GCA_905220385.1. Taxonomy (NCBI): domain Eukaryota; kingdom Metazoa; phylum Arthropoda; class Insecta; order Diptera; family Syrphidae; genus Xylota; species Xylota sylvarum. Next base: position 46,967,559 of record LR999958.1, read on the forward strand.
AAAAAAACATTTTCTCACTCTATACCCTCCGGCACTTCCGGCACATTGAATACCCGTCAAAGGAATATCATGTGAAAGTAGCCAGATGCTTGCTTATCCTTCAAGCTTTCCGCCATCATCACCGTCCACACTCTCTCTCATGTAAATTTCTCTATCGACAAAGTTATTTTGTGCAATTAGGGCGACCACATTAATACATAGGAATGTCTACATCCATATACCTATGCACATAAAGCAATGGGTACAGTAACACGCGATAAACACATAGCCCCCATTACAATTTCGTATTCGTCTTAATAACAGCGATAAATCAACTAAAATTACACCTTTCATTCAAAGCAGTAATAATAGGTTGATGTGGTTTTTGTTTTTTCTTTCCCCGTCGACATTTTTCCTGATTCTTTGTCTCTAGGAAGGATTTCATAGCGCAGCTTTGTACATATAGATACGTACATGGATATGACCCAATAAAATAATATCTAACACCTTGTATCTAAGGAGAGCAGTTTTTGTTTTTTTGTCCTCATTCCATGGGAAAATGGCGCTTCGCTGCCTGTGGTCTCAATGGATGATCCTATCTGTGGCTCACTAGCTGTCGTGGTCATCGCACATCACATCCAACCATAATCTCTGTCGCTATTCAACTCTCTGGTAGAAGTTTCAATGAGAGACGACGTCGACTACGACTACGACTACGTCGACGACGATGGCGATGGCGATGGCAATGGCGACTCATCCGATTATAGGGGGCATATCAAATGGAGTAACCGTGATATTATTCGACAGCACGTTCGAAGGCATCCTCTGGTTCTTTGGTTTCTCTGTAGTCGGCATGTTAATGCGCTGTTGTTAGGACTAATAGCTAAATTGACCAGACCGGCAAGCCACCACCACCGCCATCACATACAGCCGCCTTTAGGCGATAACCAATTTGATTGATTCTCCATACTGACATTGATGAATTGCATCTCGCGAATTGTAGGACCGAGATGTATCTCGAATGTCCGGTTGGATTAAATTGATCATTTAATTAGTATAAATGCATAAGATTATCCTTGCAAGAGATCCACTTAAGATTCATACTCAATTTCCTTCGAAAGAGAGTTTCTAATTTCAAAACGGATATTAACAGTTGTAATCTTCTATCTTCCCACTAACACTCACATCCTTGTGTTGAATTTTCCTTCAATGCAAGCGATGGTGTGGGATGGGTTAGGTGAAATTTTGAAATTCTTTGAGTGAATTGCGTGCTATAATGATTTTGTTTTTTAATTTTTCAAAATCACTTAAAGGCGGTAGTATCACACTGTCAGGAGATGGTTATTTATCATGTTAGATGCAAAACACGTTTTTATCCCTAACACGCTCGGGGTGTCCTTTTGCGATGACTACCGTCTGCTGTGTCTAGCCGAGGTGATTTTCCAACCCTTCTTCTGTGGGGAATCATAATAATTCATATCGTTTTAAAATATTTACCACCATCCCGATGAATATTATCCCTTTCGACAGTTTTTTTTTCTATTTTCTGTATTCAGGTCTTAATGTAAATTAATTTTTTTTTTCGACTTTGTAACGCAACAGTGATGTCTAGCGAATTAAAAATATAGAAACTTGTTTGATATCCTTTAATAGTAAGAAAGGTTTAAATGAATAGCTATTCTTCATCAAAGATTGTATATAAATAGATACATGTATCTATTTGTGAGCATTACGACTTGTGTATCAAGTGGTGGGATAAAACTTGATATATAGCTGTGAAAAGTGTTGTAAGCTTACGTTGAGTGCTGACAACTCAGCTTGCTTGTAGAAATTAAGGGATTACGCTAGATGTGCCTTGTAAAAGCTCCTGCCGTTGGTGGCCAAAAGCTGACATACAAGTTTATTGGCAGGCATTTGATTAGACTGTGAAATAAATCTTAAAGTTTCCTATCAACAAAAGTCTTTGAACCAGCAACATTGACTTGAATCATTTCCTGGCAACGCGAAAGTAAATAGAGGGAAGCCTGCTACACAACCTGGTCCATCAAAACCCGATCTTAGTAAGCGGATTGACATTTATCCGGCAAATAAAAACAAACCACACCTGATTTGTTTATACCGTCTCTCCCTAATAAAACAGATTCTTTCTAACTTGAGTACTTATATCTAAGACTTCCGTGCATTCGTTATTGGTTTGTTTATTAGATTGCTTGATCACTCCTTGAAAATAATAGTTGCCTCCTGTTTTTTCAGCCTCTTTTATTGTATAATTGAATTACCTAGAGGGTATCTAGGTCCAGGGTTTTTTTTTTCATTATCGGACTAGCTATTGACTAGCATGCCCCTATTGGACGAAAACTACTGCTAACAACTAAGGAAACATTTTGAGGCAATACAGAAGACGCAATAAATTTAATTCTCAATCTAGTGACACTAGCAGAGAAATCACCTATGCTTCAAAAATTGGCCGACAGCAACATGCCAACCGCAACGAATCAGAAGTCGTCTATATGCACTTAGCGAACTAGAGATATGCTTTAGGCATCTGTAACTGAAGGTTCAGTTTAAATGTAAACAGTCCCCATACGAACAAGGTCAATGGCATTGTGTCTGGGTACTCTAGTGGCCAAGATCTGAACTATATTTATCAGATCAGAACTCTGTTAAAAAGGTTTTAATACGTGCATAAATCCTTTCTCTGTCAAACAAATTTCTACGGCACTACGTATTCAACTTATAGAACGTTTAGGAGACTCACATCACCCAAACTTCAGTCTAATGGCAGACATTTATAAGATTTTGTTCACACGATTTCATAGATACAGAATTTGAGAGAAATTTCACTTTGATTACGCAAGGGGGACAATTTTCTAACAACTGAGCTAACTACCGATTTAAAGGTTTGTTACAGATGCTGTAGAATTATCTAAGTAGGGAAGAAATGCTACGCCCATTAATTCGTTGTGTTCTTGCCGAAAGTTTTTTGTCATTTTGTAGACAATACTAGACCCATATTATTTACTTTTCATTCCGTAGTCAAGTAGTTTTGCCGACTAATAGAAGATAATCTCCCATATCTTCTCCACTCTCGACTCCCGTGGGGCTTTGGCAAAACAGCGATGTCTATCGATTGTATAATGTCGTGGATACGTGTGTCATTAGAATTGTTTGGTCTTCCCCAAGAACAATCGTAATATAAGCCCTGTACCTAAGGTGAAATTCATATTTAATAACAATTCAGCTGTTAAGATATTGAAACCAGCTATGTTTTTATTCGACCAAAGAGTTTGGGGCTTCTGTTCCTCACCTTGCTTTAGTTTTTAGGAGTCGAGTTTTTAGTTTTCGTACCAACCGTACCAAAAGATTTGAAAGGTAGACTTATGATTCGATCATGATAAATTGCCTTAAGCAGACCTAACCCATAGTCATCTCTCCAAGAGTGCCGCCAAACAATCACGGGTCAAATTATAATACGACAAAGTATACAAACATCTTAAAAAAAGATACAAAATAGAAAATTTTTATAAAGTGCTTAAAGTGACATAAAGTAGGTGCTAAATAGCCAGTTGGTTTTCCAATCCCGAATATCTTTGATTTGAAAAAATAACTGAGTCCTCATCGTAACTTCACCAATCGTAAATAGTCCACTCTTTGAAATACACACTAACTAAATAAAAAACGATATCGTTGACAGATATCTAAACTAGAGAGAATGTTCACATCTAAATTATGTCACTTTCACATTAATTTTGTCTCTCCTCAAAGTGACTGTTTACTCTTTAATCTCACTTTAGATTTAGATACATCTTGTTGTCGTACATAAGACAAAAAAATAAAATAAAATGCGCGCTGCCTCTGGCACCACAAAATGCGCGACATAAAACAGTCAAAATAAATAAACAACATTTTGTGTTGTTGCGTTTTGTGGTTAATTAATTTGTCACATTACAGTTTTGACTTTGATCCTGAGTAGGTTGTTGGAGTGACATGAGAAATGTTCTAGACTCTGTACGAGTATTTTTGGCCTTTTGACAAATGTCAAGGATGGCGTTATATTATACTCGTATGCACAGACAAGTTCTTAGAAAAGGATTTTCAAAACAACTTGTATCTAACTAACCAAACACGTATAGACTACATGTATACATACACCTTCCGCCGGTGTTTCTAGGAAATTATTATTCTGTGCTAAGTGCATAGCTAGCTATCGAACGGTCTCATGGATTGATTTATGGCTTGAAATTGAGGAGAATCAGGAAATTATTTTTTCCCCTTAATTTTTTTTTATTTTTGTATCTTACTTCAGCTGTTCTATGCATATGGCGCTTTGTCGGCAACTTTAGTTGTTCCTTCTTTTACGACTGACCATAGGCACGAATGCATACGAATGAGCGTGTAATCAAACTCATAGAACCTTGAAGGCAAGTCCAGTGGGGGATGTGAAAGAACACACACTGGAATGGGTTTTTTTTTTGTTTTAAATTTTTAAAATAAAATCATAATTCGGGTGTGTTGTAGTATCTAATTAGATTCTGTTGTCATATTTATGTATTTGAGAAAAAAAATAGAGTTAATTTATTCCTAATGTTGAATTGAATGAATTAAACAATGGTTGCATTTAAAGATTTCAAATTGAGATAAAATTGTAAAAGAAAAAAAAAAAAAAACAGAAAAGAAGATGAACACATTTGCTTGCCAAAATGAAATCATCAAATGGTTGCGACTGTGTACCCGAGTAGAAAGTCTGAATTTGTCTATCTACTAATGGAAATCTCTCTGGAACAGGAAACACTCTGTTAAGTATCCATTAAGAATGGAGATCTCGCATTGTCTTTCCGTTTGGATGGAACATTGGCAATGTGTTCATAGCATGCGGTAAGTATTAGTGAAATTAGTTTACATAGTTCGTGTGTGTACGATTTTTTGGGGTCAAATATAATTCAATCTCAAGTACATATGTACATATGTATGTATGTATGTATATGTCAAACATTCAAGTTAATAGGTACTCGTACATTGGTAAGTTTGGCACTGGCGATAATGTATTACAATTATCAGAAGACTACATACATATGTACTGAAATATTGTGTTTACTAGTTACTTACTAGTAAAGAAATTCGAGACTATGGAACACGAGTCCAACAGTTGTCCAAAAGTGCAATCTTCTTGAATTACTCGCGACTCGAAGAACATCGTCTTGGCTGGGGCATTCGCTTGATGTGGCCGAGCTAATGTAGTCTTCTTACATAAGCTACTTAATTTGAACTGCATCCACATCTTGCTACATTTCGTAGAGTTCGCTGCTATATTTTCTTCTCCATTCGTCCGCCTCCCAAACAGAATCAAATATTTAATGAAGAATTTTTTTTCGAAAGTCCCAAATATCTGCTCTGTTTTCTTGGTACCGTAAAGCAAAACTGGTGCTATTAGAGTTCAGTAAAGCAGATATTTCGTTTACCGAGCAAGGAGCTTTGACCCCATTTGTTTTGCCAAACCAAAGAAGCAAGACTTTTAATGGAAAAGTGTCGTTGAATCTCCACTAGGGCGTCATTCGTGATGTTAATTTTGACTCCGAAGTAGATGGACTCCTTAACTTATAAACAAAGGCATTTTGTCCTAGGTAGGTGGTGAACCGATGGTACTTTCTTTGTTGATAGCATCTACAAATGTTGCCTTGTCCTCATATTAACTTCAAGATCAACTCGTTTCACCGATTGCTGCAAGAACCTCCAGAACAGCACGCCAATGATGCCAATAGCTTTAAAGTTGAGGAAAAGCTGGTGAGTCTCGACTTGAAATGACTTTGGAACGGCACCCTGGGAGCATCCAATGATGTCCATAGCTTTAAAGTCAATGAAAAGGTGGTGAGTTTTAACCTGAAATTCATTTTCCAGGATTTGTCGTAGCGGAAAGATTTGGAGGTCAAACTGGCATGTACCGAGAACTGTGTTGCAGAAATGCTTTAGACGTTTACACAGTACTTTAGATAAGTTCCAGTGACTAGGTTCCGTATAGTATTTCTAAAAGCCTCCGCTCCGGCCTTGTAGCCAGCTGTCAGTGGCTTGGGCTTCCTATACTACGGAGAGTCTCACTCAGCTGCTCTCAGCCGAAAAATTGATAGTCATTGTTTAAATCTATCACTCAAGGCAAATCTGCATCTGTCGCTTCTGTTGCTTGTTGCTGTAGTTTTCAAGCTGGATTTTGCCGTGACAATATCATTACAATTGTTAGTTAATAGATCTATGCAGACCATACACGATTCAATCATCAACTCAGTCAAGTGAAATCAACCCGTGTGTGGCTTTGTCAATTAATCAAGTTTGATGGTTGGCGAGTTGGTTGATGAAAAATCACAAGATTTTGAATTTTGGAAGTTGACTACCAAGTCTTTGAACTCAGTTGAATCGCGTGTGGACAAGTCGTTTGACTCTCTTTTCAGTTTAAGAGAATTAGCAGTTGATATTTTGCTGCATTTCATGAGTTTTGGGTGATTTGACTGCAAAGTCTTTCAATTCAAATGAATTGTGGAAATAGAATTCAATTGATGTAGTGTGTGGCCAAATATCAATTCAGTTGACAACTCAGTTCACAATCGAATTGAATTGTGTATGGGCTGTTTAATATTCAATCTGCAGCTGTTGTCCTTTGTTTTTGCAGTCAATGTCGTCAGCAGCAAGTTCACTTTAAAGAAGCGAGGGATGCCATAGGTGCATTAAAGCCTCAACTGACACTCTTCTTGAAAACCACACACTGTTTTGAATATGTTTAAGCACCCCTCGCGTATTTGAACTACGTCATATGTGAGGCGAGTCATTTTTATAACTCCTCACGTCACTGTAGTTCAAGGTTAGTTCCTACTGCGCACTTGAAAGTTTGGTCTGCATATAAAACGATTTAGACGAGTAGCTACGAAGTTTAAGAACTTATCCACCACTGATGGAATATACTAAAAGTATAAGCTAGTTGAAGTCAATTCGTAAGAGCTCTATCTCTACTGCAGTGCCATATGTATACTTTAAACTCCTGGCGACCAATTACAGGAGTTTTATTCAATTGGTTTATATTGAGGATTGTTGACATTATGTAACAACATCCTACATCCTATGTGGGAAATGAGATCTCTGATCTATTTTTTAAGCAAGGCTTAGGGCAGGACCTCTTAGGAACCGAACTTATGTTTGTTTAGTATACCACCCACATTATTCGGAGCTACCATAAATATATTAGATATTGTCTGGACATATTAGTACCTACCCTGGTTTTTGTAGCTAACGTTGTAATTGTATGAAACAAAAGCTCCTACTTGTTTTTATTAAAACGGCAAAGAAATTTCATTAAAAGGAGTTCTCTTCCTGGTAGTATAACGCAATTTTATTGACCCTCAATACTTCCTATACAACAAACACGTACAAGTCAAATAACCTTGAAAGTGTAACAGTCTTCCTTATTCCATCATCATCGACCCACTTCAAGCTACTTACTTGTAATCGTGCTGTCATTACTTTATTTCCAACAACCATATCGCCTCGTCTACAATCATAAATTAGTTGCAACTTAAATCTCGAAGAGTCTTATTGTTTTATGACATCATAAAATGCGGCATTACAACCGAAAGGATATGTTGATGTGTTAACCACAAAGAAACACGAGCATCAATTGGATAACTGCCTTTTTATGGGATTTTTATGTCTTTTAAAGCGTGGCAGATGACAACGATATCGCCAGAGACGTCTCAACAGTGTTCAGTGGTAAAGCGTAACTTCTTTAAAGCTCTCACTAAAATGCAACGAACCAAGCCATCATGAACGACGAAACCAAACGAAACGAAGCAAAAACCCAACAAACCATGTGAGTGAGCCCAGAGGAAACCCATGAAAATTATTCAACCGAATAGAACTTTATTTGTTTTGAATTTATTATTCCGACGGAAAGGTGGAAATGCGAGCGTGCTTGTGTGTCTGTCTGCGCGCGTATAATACCGTCATCGAGGTGCAACCAGGGGTGGCAGCTAGTAGTAGAAAAAAAAAATTGTAAAACAAATGCTCACACTGGAAAGTCATTTTTATTATTACTACGACGAGAGTATCATTGTTTTATTCTTTTGTGAATGCTGTCGTCGGCGTCGTCGACGTCGTCGTCGTTGGTAGGTAGCCTGTGGCTTTAAAGACTTAGCCCCCTCTGTTGAGGAAACGGCCCGTAGATCCGTTCATTTTTCCTGTCCCCCTACCCAGCGTGTTGTTGCCACCTTCTGGTTTTCTCCTATAGTAATTCCTTTTTTGTGTTGGAATAATTCTACTCCCTCACCTTTCAGTGAACGCGTAGTTTTTTTTTTATTCCTTACTACTACGGTACATTGTCACGACGCGCCAAGTAGAAGCGCGCGCGAATGCAACCATTCAGTGAGCAGCATTTCACGGAGATTTCCTTCAAGGGGGTGAACTTTATTTCATATTCGTCTTGCATCCCCCCGAAGAATTTGCAACGGAGATGATGATGTTGACTTATAGTATTTGCAAAGTGGAGTTTTAGGCATTATTACGCATCGTTAGCGCTTGTCATACAAAGACGCTTTCACAAGCCGATGGGTGGTGGTGAATTGTGCTGTGCAGTGTGCGACTGGTTATCAGGGACGGATTTTCAGTGATAAAGTGCCTTAACTTTAAAACCTTGTCAACCGTTGTATTTAATTATGTTCACATGCCACCAAAGAAATGGACGAAACAGTAACAAGCTTTGGATATGGGTGAATGTACTGTTGATGACCCTAGCGAACGGAATAAATCCAACGAGTTTTACATCTGGAATGTAGGGTCCCTAATAAGTCACCAAATAGTAACCCTAGACTGTTACAAAGCAAATGTCATTATTATCTAAGAAACACGGTGGGATAAAACGGACAATACTTACTTCGGTGATAACAACCGAGAAAGTTAGGTAAATTTGGCGACAGAAACCGACTCAAACCTTACACATGTCTCATTATGATCCATATCAAGGGAAAATTTAAACTGAATATGTTCCATGTGCATGCACGTCCCATATATTAGGGTAGACGCTGATATCGAGAAAATCGCCTATTAACTCCTCGTTAGAGAGTGCAAGAAATATCCTAAGTAAGACATAAAGATCATCTGTCACATCAACGTAAAAAGAAAACTACATATACACATCTTCCCGGTTTAAAATGTGTAGAATAACTCTTCTTAGGCTATGTGAAATTCAAAGATCCTCCTAATTGGAAAATTATTGTTTATTCGTTCGTGTTGTCGAGTTAAGATAGTCGACTTGACTTAAGTTTTAAGGCAACAAATCCTAAAGCAGCTACGATTTTTATTCAGTTTCAGTTTCAATGTCCTCTCTTTCCCAAGCGTCTGACAAACATCCGAGAGTATATCCATCATGAGAAAGCTTCTAAAACAATAAGCGCCCTTCGGACACAATCTTAAATAGCAGGTCCTTTCCATTCTCGTATCGAATATAATACGTTTTAGAGTTTTATAAGTTTTCAAGGGTCAGATGAGCCCTGAGGTGTTTTATGAAGTTCAAGTAATTTGTTACTTTTCCTCGATTTGGAAGTCTTTGCTTTTGTCCGTCTTAAGCAATGTTAAAATGACCCTATTTCTGATAGTAAAGTGCAAATGGCTCGCAACTGCCTTCTCAGCCCAAAAGAATTAGCGATTGGAAAGAGTTAGTCTTAGTGTTAGTGTTTTATTTCTCCTGATTTGTTGTTTTCAGAATTCATAGCAGAGCCAAGGTAGACAAAGTCCCTTACTACCTCAAAGTTATAGCCGTCTATTTTGACGTTCTGTCCAACTCAGCGATGTACCTTCTTGTTGACAGCATATACTTGGTCTTGCCCTCGTTTACCGCTAAACCTATTTTGGTATCTTCAGTTTCATTACTAGCGAAAGGTGCTCGCCGAGTTCTACCCATTATGTCAATATCGTTGGAATACGGTAGTAGTTGCACAGACATTTAAAGGATTGAGCCACCGGTGTTGTCTTGTGAGTTTCGCACTCACTCACAATTCTTTCAAGTAGTATGATGTTAAAAAAGTTACATGACAGCACGTCACCTTGTCTAAATCCTTTTTTGACATCAAAGGACTCGGTGAGATCGTTACCGACCTTGATGGAGCAGCCAGAACTCTCCATCGTCAATCTGCACTTTTTGGGTTTTTTCCAGGATCTGCCGACGTGTGAACTTTCCTGGTTTGATGGGGCAAATCAGGTTGATGACGAAGGATTTCCGAAGTTCACACTCTATAGCAGATATGATCTTATACGCGATGTTTAGGAGACTGATACCTCTGTAATTGGCTCAATTGAAGGCTTCGCCTTTCTTGTGGATCGGGCAAACGGTGCTGAGATTCCATTCAACAGGCATGCACTCATCTAAGCAAATCTTATAAATGAGTTGGAGTATGCTCTCTACCAAGTCATTTCCAGCTGCTTTGAACAGCTTGGCTGGTACGACGTCAGATTCAACAGCCTTGTTGGATTTAAGCTTGGATATTGCTATCCTCACTTCGTTTTGATAAGGAGAACGGAAGTTTTGGTTATCATCGTCTAGATTGAATATTTAATTCTGCCTGACAGCCGGATATTGGTCCTTGTCACCGTTATACAGTATGCAGAAGAAGTTTTTCTATATTCTCAGCCCCTACTGTACTATTTGACACTTGACTTTACTACTTGACATGCTTGGAATATTATTGTGTAAATAGGCAAGTGTACTACTTCTTTTTAGTTACTTAGTGACACCGCGAGACAATAAAACGATTCCCTATGAATTGCATTAATTCGCTGTCCTTATCTGACAAGGTCTTCAAAGTCAAAATACAGCAGACTGTTGCATTTTATCACAGAAACTCTTTATCGCCTAGTTGACTCTGGCTCATCTAAAATCCGCTCCTGGTACCCAAATTCATATTTCAATTTCATCCTAGCTCTTTTGAAACGCAACCCGAACGTATCCCATTTCTTGCCACCATTGCTTTTGCAAAGCTCGGTAGAATTTCATAAAGCGTCTAGAAAGTGTGATATAAAAGTCACCCACTGTGCGATTGTTGAGAGGAAATTTTCTATTTCGCAGGATATGGCAGTTCTGAAAGAGGGGAAATCGAATGTCGCCACATCGAAACCATCCCACCCACCCGATAGGTAGTGAGACTAAATTTTCACTTTAACTTCATATTTTCTGCCGCTGCTGCTTTAGGTCTTTGTTCTCTTCCTTTATGTATTCATTTTATGAGTCCTTTGTAATCCTTCTCTATTTTTTTTCTATTTTTTTTGAATATATGAATAAAGAGAAGAACATCCCTTATTCTTTTGTTCATCGTCACTTCATTGGGTCTATTGTGTGTGCGTTGATTCATTCAAATCAATAAAACCATACAACCGCCTATCATAGTCCTTGATGATATCATCATCAGATTGTATATTTAATAAGTATAACCCGCCGCAACAAAACACTTGATTTAATCCACCACACAAAACTTAATAAAATGTACACATAAACTAACCCAACTAATACCATAAATCTATTTGAATATAAGTAGGTGCTTTCACGACTCCATAAATCAATTAACTTCTGGCCCAGACCGATGGGTGTATGGGGTGTTTGGTAGCGCTTCCCGCAAGGATTATTATTATACCTACTATCGCGCGCAAATTTGTTGTTTATTGTGAGTGTTTCCTGTTCTCCATTATTATTTTTTTTTTTCTTTTATATCTGTCATATACAAAAGAATGCGAAATGTGAAATGCAAATAATAATTAAAATTAAAAAAAAAAAAAAAAAAAACACAATATACAGGGAGGAACAACGTGTGTGTTGGTATAAAGGGACCATGGCACGCTAATCCCTCAGCGATTGATGTGGTTGACGATGGCATGGTTAACATGGTCATAAAGCATATTTGCCTAGTTGCTATTGTTTTGTGTGTGCGCAAACACATGTTGTCACATATTAATTAGATCGCATAACTTATAAAAATAAACTACAACTGCCGTTGGAGCAGCAATCCCACATTCATGGAATAGTCACGAACGTATGGGTACAAGGTTATGATTCTATCTAGGGTATAAGTGGATACACCTTTGGTACAAACGGTGGTCGACCCGACATTTGTTACTGTGGAAGAGAGCCCTATTAGGGAATAAGGACATGTTCTACTAAATTTTTATAACCATCAATTTATTTAAATACATCTGGGGGTTTTAAATTTAAGTACATTGTGCATTCTTGCATTTGGTTAGTTCCAGGAGCAATTAAGATACGTTATTACGCAAGAGGATAGCCTTAGTCATTGCTGAATAGTCTAACACATAACATAGTACATAGATAGATAGATATACTTAGTTTTTCCTTTTCACTCGACTGACTTAAGGAGATGAATGTAGCCGATTCAAAACTAAAATGTTATAAATATAAAAAAAACTTTACCCAGGTACTTGGTCGAAGCGTTGAAAGAGATTTTTTGTGTCAACCCATTTTGGTTCTAGAGCAAATTACTTATACTGAGGATGTCACGTTATTTAAAATTTCTGAAAGTGGATTGCAGAATAATGATTTAAACCGACTTTTTAGTACCCGTCCTCTTTACGATCATTTTCAAGATCATGTCCTGTGGAAGCCTAAATCTACGAATGCGCCTTTCAATAACGTCACTCTTTATATGTCGTTGTTAATATTTACCAGAAAGTAGTCGAAAACTGATTGAGGTCATCAAATTTCTGAATGGAATAAGTACATATCCAAGACCAACCTAATAGTGAATACTAAGCACTGAATATTCTACGATACAGTGGTGCGTCGAATCTTAAGCGACTAAAAACGTTCTACATTGAGTTCACGCCGTGACTGCTTTTCACATTGATTTATGAGTTTCACTCTACTATAGTATTTGCGAGTATTTCCGCAGCATTAATACTTTGCTGTTTCCTTTTCATCTTCAGAACCTAGTCAAAGTATGAGCAACATTCTTTGGAGTGATGTCATCTATATATTTTCATTTTTAGCATTCGTCTTTCTGCAAGCTATCTAGTGCACATGGTGAACTTACATACTGTCAAGCTGGGCTCTGTAATTTGCTCAATCTATGTACGCAGCTTTTGAAGCACCCATCCCAGATAAGTAGCTCTTCAGCGATTTCTCAAATCAACCTCACAGTCCACGAACTTCTTTAGCTTCGTAGGGTTCCTCTTCAGTATACCGCTGCAATCACTGAGCTTGTGCTGCCTTTGAGCATCATCGATGTAATGATCGTTGATCACAGTCGTAATGTTATCTTCGTATCCTACTAGAAATGTTTTCATTCCATACGTCAGGTACTAAGACATTGCGCTTTCCTAAAGAGTTTCCATGGTATCATAGAATGCCTCTCTGTTTGTGAAATAACTCTTCACTATTTGCAGCAGTTATTTTGGTATCCTCCTGCTGGTAGATTTATAAACATTCCGCAATTCTAGAATTGCCAACACGGGCATTTGATTCGGATAGACCCATCTTATTGAGATAGTATCTATGAGGTCATATTGTTACTGCAGTGGGTAGTGCCTTCAGGCTACACTAAACCTGTTTGGCTGCTTTCAGAAAATGTAAAGTTAGGCAGATAATACCTATGTACATATGTTTACTTGTATGCTGAAAGGCACCACCTACCAGATTATGGAATCAGTTTTTATTGGATATTTAGATAAATTGTCCAAGACAGCAAACTAAAAACAACTGAAACCATCTGCCAAACTTGTCAGAGTATCTTTCACACGTTTGAGTTACATAAGGTACTGAGTAAGTGGGCATAGACAAAAGGTAGAATAGGGAAATGCTTTAACAACAAAAAATACAAACACTATCTCTAAACAACACTTCATCAATAAAATTGTGGTATGGTTCTAAATATACCCGTTTCTCTACCCTAATATCCAATTCACTTATCGCCTTGTTTCCAAGTCTAAGCGATTTTTTCACATTGCATCCAAAAAAAAAAAAATCCATGTCAATAGGTGGCCAATGTTTCAATTAGTTCCTACTGCACTTACCCACAGAAACCCACAGAAACCTAAAAAAAAAAAAACGCCAACCGACTTTACAAACCGATAGAAAAAAAACCCGACACACCCAAGGAAAAAGATCAATGCCGCCACTTGCTGACAGGACACATAACAGGCATTTATATTTATAACCTGCAAAAATAACGTAAAAATGATATCTAAAACTCACCGCACTGCCAATCAAAATACGAAAACTATCTCAGAATGCCGCTTTCATCTGGATCATAGTCCTCCTCCTGCTTGATGTACTTCTACTCTCACTCACCAAGTTATCGGGTGCAGCCAGCAAAAAAAAAAAAAACAAAAAAACGAAATAAAATCAATCTTACCGCCATGTATCTGTAGCCCAAAAAAGGGAGATGCTATTTTCTTTGACGACTGCCCTGCTGCTTTAGGTTGTGACGTGAAATCCTCTGTATGGAAAAAAAAGATACACAAAAATTGAGACATGTTCTACTCGGCACCGTGACAGGACTTGTGTAATAATAACTTGATGACGATGCTACCTGCTGTCTCACTGTGGATGCTGTAATTCTACGAAATATCATCCTCAGTTAGTAGTTGGAAATTGTTTAAATATAGATATTTCATATTCCAAATCAAATCACAAAAGTAGATGATAAAAAGATACATTATCTCGAGTTGAAATGAGACAAGTGAATCGGACACATGAGGGATCATGTCCCCATCACGGTAGTATGATGTACGGATGATGATGACGGCAAGGTTGATGGTTTATGAATAATGCGCATGTGGAATCCTTTGGCATCCGTCCATCTAAAGTTCTGATACATTCATTCATATATGTGTGTATGTCGTATAAATTTATCAGTTGATTGATGTTGTTCTGAATATTGCGTAGTTGATTGTTAATTGCATTTTTATGAGCCGATTACGAGGGTGGACAAAGGAAAAACTTGAATCTGCTTCAAACACTCAACCTCGCATGTTCTATCAGGAAGAGGCAATTTCCTCACTTCCTGGTTTTCATTTGTGAACAAAACTATCAGCAAAATCCACTTGCTCTTGGACAATGTCAACCACTGTCACCCTCTCTAGCCTTGTTTTGGTCTAAAGGTTGAGGTTTCACATAGAAAAATGGGCGAAATCGAAATCTGATGGTGTTGGATAGGGCATTATAACTTTGCACAAAAGTCTTAGATCTTTAGTTGTTCCGCCTGCCGTCATTCGGTTTGTGTGGTGATGGTGCACTTGGTTGAATCAATGGTGTGTCCACCCCATTGTAGTAGCGCGCCCAACACCCGATCTGTTTTATTATCAAAATGATTTTTCCGCACATATACACACACCGGTACCGGGAAAACGTTCTCTTCCTTCGGCCTACCACTCTCCACTCCTTTAGCACATTAGTCGACATAGTCGTCGTAGTCGTCGTAGTCGTAGTCATCGTCATCCTTGTCGGCATAGTCGCCTACCATTGTCGACGTCCTCGACATCGTCGTCGTCGTCGTCGTCGTCCGAGTGAAATAATCGAATTACTTTCATCAGAATAAGTTCTAATTGAAAAATATTGTAACTATGTTCATGGGGGCGAAACGAGCGGGTTTTCTTTTGCCACTGTAGCATTAGTATGCTACTGATATCACAATGCGCATACAGAGGGAGTCCTTGTATGTATTCGCTGTTGGGAGAAGAACCAAACCGCCTGCAGACCCCATAGAGACTGTATATGACTATGAATATGGTCTGCTGGTCTGTGGCGGACATTTTTCCCTGTGAAACTATGATTTGGACTTTTAATTTCGAAAATGATTTCTTGCCCTTTTGTCGATGAAACCTTGGGACGATGCTGGAGGTGTTATTTTTTCTTTTTTTTTTTTTGTTATTTAAGATGGGAGGAAGGACCTTTTCTAGGAAATTGCTATGATTGGATAAATTTTAGCTTATTTGTAATTTTTGTTGTAAGTGTTGGGTATGGTATTATGATTATGAACACACATAGTGTTGCGACAGAAATTTTAAAGCGGATCCTGTTTAGCTTAAAGGTAATTCCTACAGATTCCTTGAGAGCGCCCCCACTTTTAGTGTTTACTTTGATTTGTTAGAAGGGGCCTCGCAGATACGACGACAATTCAATAAATACTGGACAGATTCACTAATATGAAATGTGATCAGGGGTACACTTAAGGATACGAGGAACACCATTGGGGAACCGCACCTGTCTTCCACCAGAACATAATTTGATAATCGTACTAGTATCGTTACACATGAATCTTTCAGACTTGGGTTGACAGAAACGATAATCCATGCCAACTTTAAGAAGGAAGGGGAAAAATCTCCTCTGGATACGATAGAAACTATTGGGATTATCAACGATACCGGACTGTCAGACAGACAGGTCTTTGCGAAAGTCTTGAATTTGTCAGACGAATTAAGCACTTGAATTGGATCCTTTTTTAGAATTCGAAGTGGATTGGATTTGAAGAAAGACACCCTTCTGTTTTAACATTCAAAGATCTGGAAAGCCCATGAATAAGGGTCATATTTTAATGCACATAAATACAAGGCTTGTACATATATGAGCTGGCTGTTCTTTAGCAGCTTGTATAAAGTGATAGCATGCACTTGCTTCCTCTATTGAACGTAAGGCTACAACCATTCCTTGAATAGGATCGGTTCCTTCTTTTTTCAAAACTATCAAAGTCTCTATGAGAAAATAGCACTGTGATGAGGGATTTATGCAGAAAATGCACTTTCGAATGGAGTGACACAGGGTTGCATTTCGAGTCCATTACTTTTTGTATGCTGGTATGTATTGGTAACTTAAATTATTACGATTATTTTTGGTACGGAATATTAAACAAAAAATCATAGTAAGGGGCCATGCTATGTTTTCTTTATCTTGCTTCACTTAAATAGTCCGCATCAGGGGAAGCTGTAGTTGTTGTCATTACTGGGGATCATAGATTCATACTTTACTCTATATTTCGACAAAAAAACCAAAACTTATTCTAAGAAGATACGTTTTTATATGATTATTGTAGTTGCGAATGTTGAATTCAAAAATCTGGTAGCAAGGTCAATTCTTACGTAAGATATTTATAATAGTACCACGTAGTATGTCGCTGCATCACTGGCACTCAGTTTCAGAGAAGTTGAAGAAAATCAGGCTCGGTGGTCTGCGTGATCTCCGTAACGCCGGTAGTTCTAAAATAAATGCTTTTATTAGAAGAAGTAAATGGTTCCATGAGAAGGCCCGTATCTATAGGTATTTGGTGGCATCACATTGGATCTCTTTCTGATCTAAGTTCATTCACATCGAGGGCCATTCCAAATCAAGTAACCAATCTTTGTTAAGAATTTATATTTCCAAACCAATTTGAAGAGACGTTTTGGTCTTTTTTTATGAAGACGAACCCCTACAACTTCTAACATTTTGCTGACGTTTTAGATTGTTTTTAGTTTTTAAAAGGCCTGTCATACACTCGAAGTCTACAGCTCGAATCTAATAAGCCTTCTGGTGTCCACAATTGTCTAGTCATTGCTTAAATTATTTAGCCGGTATGTAGGAATTAAATGAAATCTTTTGGTTGCAGCTTTGTTTTGCATTAAGTGACCAAGCCGATATAGTCAAGATCTGTCTTTGCCTGTGAACAGATATTTTTTTGCTTATCAAAGACCGTCGCCTTTATTTTTTTGAAGGAAATGTATATGAGTACGTATCTTTGTTGAAGCACAGTGCATGAGTAGAAGAAATGGGTTGAAGGTGCACTGCGATTTTTGAAGTATTAAGAGGCATAAGTGGCTCATTTTTCGCAAGATCCTTAGGACTTTGTAAACTTTGAGCTCTTATAGGATTTGAAATCAAAAATATTGCTTTTTACTCGAATAAGTTTCTAAGTCAAATATGTCCTGAGATCATAAGCAGATCGCACGATATGAACTACGATACGTCTTATTCCTAAATATAAATGCATTTTTTACGTTAAATGACTAAATTGTCCATAAAGCTGGTCATAACACTTTCTTTTTGACTTGAAAGATCTACAGTATATGTAAAGATACACTGATAGATACACTATCCAAAGACAGAAAGTTGCTGATCGATTTCGTTTTTAAATATGTGGCGCATATCGTCCACTACGCAAACAAATACATACTTATGTATGTATGCCGAATAGGAGTGGTGTCATGCAAGCGGATAGGGCACTCGCTGTACATGGTGTTGCCTAGCCTTAGTTAATAAATTCGAGCCTTTCTGAAAAGTCGAAAGCTCTACAGTTCTCCTGACGGTTTTCGCATGAACTCTCCTTAGTTGGTCGTGACAAAACTTTGCTCTTGATTTTTCTTCTTCCTTCAAAGACGTTTTGCTCAGACTCGTTTGCGCTTTGGGCCACTATGGCTGTGAGGTGTAGTGTTGCAAAAAACATCATTACAACCTTGTATGTATCTATGTAATAATATAAACTTGTAATGATTTTTATTTCTCCTCTTAATAAAAATGCAAATAATATACAAAACTATTTAAAATCGTATGACTAAACATTTATGTTTTCTTTCTTCCTCATTTAGGTAAAAGATTTGTTGATGTCCGTAAGTAGTCTTTAAGTAATTTCTCAAAAAAAAAATAAAATAAAAATATATATATAATTAAAACACCAGTGTTGATAATAAATATTTCAATGCAAATGAATCTACAAAACAACCGTTTGATAAATCCCTCTATTCATAAAATGATTCATATTCTCATTGTATTCGTTTGTATATCCCAAAAATGAAAATGCTAATTTGTTTCTTTTTTTTTTTTAAAAAAAGTTTAAAAGTTATATTCGTTTATCTTTATATCTCGAACAGTGTAGACTAAAAACAAATGAATTGTTTTTTATTCATTAAAATTTCTTGACAGTCAAATTAAGTGTTTCCTGCAACAGAAGAAACTTTTTTTTTTTCTGAAGTGTATCTAAAGTATTTATGTTCATGTTTATACTAATTAGATAAATTAGATTACGTATAGAAAAATTCACTTTGAAATATTAATAGGGAAAGGTAATTGAAAAGCAAGTCAGAGACGGCCTGAGAAGGGAACCCTTAACCAATGAATGAATTTCAAAAGCAATTAAGACCGCCAGCTCGATGCTAGTGAGGTGAGCTCGCTTCTGAAACATACATATACATAAATTAAACCGCGCTCTATTTCACAACGGATTCGATGCTCTATGTCTGTGCCAACTATTATTCAGTGGTCCGCTTGAGTTAATTCCCCCTTGGAGGGTCTTAGATACTTATTTTCTGTTCAAGATGAGAGTTTTTTTTTTTTTTTTTGAGTACGCATGCGGTCACAGATTACCTGTGTTAGATACAATTGCTTAACAAAAGATACTTTTCTACTGTTGGACTTTCGAGCCAAATGAATATGTTGTTTTGTAATTTTTCTTTTTCGTTTGTTTTATGGTCACACATCAAGTAGTTCTGGCTTTGTCGTTTCACGCTGTCAGCCATTCAGTCAGCATACGCGTAAGACAAATGAAAACCAACAAAAAAAATGCTTCTAAGCCATGGGTAGGGTAGGGATGATGATTAATGATCAATCAAGATTTTCCCGTTTTGAGCGATTTTGATTTGCTGCTGTCTGCCTGACTGCCTGTCCGATGTGTGCTGTGCGGAAGGAAAAGAATTCTCAAATTCCCAAGCCTAGCGAGATTTCTAACCTATGAGAGTGCGAGGAGTTACTCTAGTGCCGGACAAGTCATCAGTCATTGTCAGATGTCATTTTCAGAGTCGCACACACCTTCTATATAATTTTTTTTTTTTTTTTGCTGTTGTCTCAAAATTTTTCAATTTTTTACCAGACACATTTTGAAAAGTGAATTGAAAGCGGGAACGAGACCAAAAAAGAATTAAATCCCAGTGGACCAGGTACTGGACTACTGGTGGACTATCTCGCTGGTGCGTGGCGTAGAGAGGAGACATTCAATTCCGCTTCGATTGCATGTGCGGCTGGTTGTCAGGAAACATTTCAATTTTCACTTCTTGCTCGACGTCCTCCGAGTTGCGGCTGCTGCTGGTGATGCTGTCTTAAATATCAAACGCACATGAGCAAACCATCCACACAAAATCCATAGAGGACCAAAAATGTGTTTTCTCCTGATGATGAAGGATTTTTTTTTTTGCCTTTTTGTTGTG
Source organism: Xylota sylvarum (assembly GCA_905220385.1). Lineage (NCBI taxonomy): Eukaryota > Metazoa > Arthropoda > Insecta > Diptera > Syrphidae > Xylota > Xylota sylvarum. The sequence continues at coordinate 46,987,740 of LR999958.1, forward strand.
TTTTTTTTTTTTTTTTTTTTGAATTTCCTTTTTTTGTGTTGTTTTTGCCTTTCGGCATTTGACAACGGTGGTCGTCTCTTAGTTTTGCCTTCGGTTTCATTTCACCCTTCACACACAATAGCTGAAGTGAAATTCGGGGCATTTTGGCGTTCCTTGTGTGCAAGGGTGTGTGTTTTAGTGTATGTGTGTGTGTGTTTGTTCGCATGGTTCTGCCATGACAACCAAACGAACAGTCGTCAGCCATCCCGTCAGTCAGACCAGAGCCAGAGCCAGCCATTTTGATTTATATTCTCGGTCATATGGATATGGGTGTTTGATTCTTTTGTTTCCTTTCACTGAAATAGAGAGAGAACCATTAATGTATGGGAGGATCTAAATTTAGGATGGGGTGTGTAGTATGGGAAGGGGTTCTCTTCCTACAACGATGATGATGATGATGGCCTGTTTTGTGTTCTTATCGAACTCTCTATTCAACAATAACAACAACAAAAACAACAACAGCTACTGATGTATGATACGCACATGCACATACAATTTCTATTGAAATTTTAGTGAAGAGTGTGAATGCGAAAGGAAATGATGTTCTGTCAGTCATGGTAGTCATAGAGAGAAGATAGGTATAGGATTTGGATTATTCTTTTTTCTTTACTCTGGTAGGTATTTGGAGGTCGATGGATGACATTGTAGGTGGAACCCATCTTAGGGTTGATGGTGGTCTATGTTATTGCCTACAAATACCCACAGGATAATTGTAGTGTTTTTGATATATTAATTTTGACGTCCCTTATATACTTTAAGGCTTAAACTAATAGGTCTACAATTTGCGGCATACGAACTGATGAGCGATAGGTATAGAAATTGCATGCATTAGCGTCAATATCAAGGATTAACTAGAAAAGTTCGTTGTGTGTATCTACGACAAACTATATTTGCAGCCCACTCGACTGTAGGTACGTGCCTTAAGATGAAATCATCTTGAACAATTTTGTTTTTACTCCACGAAGATTAGAGCTTCGTGGAGTAACGAAATCCGCTGCTAAATAGAAGCCTTTATATGATATCTAGTTACTGATGGACTTCGTTCTTTGAGGTATTAACGAGTGGGTCATACATATACTACTTACTACGTAAAGCGGATGTGGAATGTATTGCGCAAGTGACGGGAGATACGCGGATAGCTAGAGTAAAATTTTGAATAGGAACATAATCAAATTCGATTAGGCACTGTGATTACAAGAGTTGTCCAAATTAGATGCAATCAAGTTCATTCTATTGCTAAATAAACTTTTTTTTGAGACATTACATATCTACATATGTTACCTATGTATACATATTTAATGAAAAGTGTGTGGATATAATTTAAATACCAAATTAGCGTAACATCGCGCTATATTGCCCGATTCGCGAAAGTCTAAATTATACCATACCATACCATTACCATACATGTATGTAATTAAAGGAAATTTACTGGAGCTTATTGTCTAAAGTTATCTAGCTACAAAGGCCTCGATAAACTACCCCTTTTCTGCTCATAATCTTCTGTACTATAATGCTAAGGTAGCACCCCAAAATGCTAGCAGGTGACTTTGATTTTGATTCTGCTCTTGAATTGCTGAAGATCGTAACTTTCTGGAGATGCATACATATGTACATGTGATGTTATTTGTTAATACTAGTAGTCCAGTCGCGCTGTATCTTGATATTCTAAGGATAGACATATGTATGTATCTCTTGAATGCAAGTAGATTACATAAAATAAAGAATACGTGATAGAACAGACCCCTGTGAAATGGCAGCTTTAATATCAAACGCATCCATTTCGATTCATCACAAGAGTATGACAAGGATAACCGAAAAAGCCATCGTGTCTCTCATTGTTGGCGGTCCTATTCATGTCCAATATCTTGATAATTCCGAATAATATAATTAAGTCAGCTGCATTGAATTAAGTAGTACATTGTTCTTAGAAGCTCGCCTATACTCCCCATCTTTTCGAGTTTTTTGGGCATAGCAAAGTTCTGGTTTTTGGCGATTAAGAGTGTTTTTTTTAAGATGTTCCCACGTATTTAGACTAAGTATAACAAAAAGCGGCACAAGTTTAGCACGTTTAAATTAGTATTCGTTACTGATTCGATCATTTAAAACTGACTACAAATTAAATTTCCTTTACCTAGGTATTCCTAGTGGTAGGTTAATTGATGGCTCTGCAACTCACCTTAATTCAACCGGGTAGTGAGTTGTACCCACGTGTGCAAATAAATAAATTCACCGGCAGAAAAACAAAAATAAAAAAAACATGTTTATACTGATCCGATATTCAGAAAACGTATCTATACACAAGTACCTAGCTTGATAATGTATAGATAAATAATTACAATACAACATATCTTCAATAGCACCACGTGTCCATTAAAAAACAATCAATTGGTCATGCACTGACATTTTTATCTAAAAGAGTTAAACAAAAAAAAAAAAAAACTCATCATTAGTATTCATCTACAAACTTCTGTTTGTACAGCCCTTTTGTGATTTAAGCTATTAGCTTTCAAAATATCAGATTTATAATGTTACGCTTATTTGCATATTTTTTGTTTTAATTTTGTATCCCAAAGAAGAGTAGGTATCCATTTAAATGAGATTTTTTTTCTTTATACTATACATATACTCAACTAGTTTGTTAATACGTAACGGATTAAGAGATTTACTTTTAAAATAATCATTAATAAGATACATAATAGAAAAGCGTGTGAAAATTAAAGAATTTAAGTCCGACGTAAGATGACTGATGATGAGCTTAAAAAATATTATTAAAAATATGTGGCCTTAAAATGAGGTATTGAATGTTGATTTTCAGAATTTAAAGAAATTTGTACACTAAGTCAGAGTTTGTACCTAAGTTAGGATAAAAAGCTCCACGTGCAGGTACTTTTTCCTTTTTGTCTCGTATTAACAAAACAATAAATCTATGTCTAAGTCTACTAAGCCTAGCACGGACTTTTATGGTTTTATCGTTAAACTTACTTTTATCAAATGATTTCGAAGTGACTCAAAGACAAGGCTGTCTTCATGTTTATTTGTTTTCTACTGATGGTTATTCAAATTGGCGCCCAATTCGGTGCCCATCACAGTTCAATGAAGATTATATTTTCTTCTTAGCTGTTTGTACAATATAAAATAATCTGGATTATATTGCTCACTGTCAAGAAATAAATCTCAAAACATACACATGGTATGATCACAGCTTGACTGCTTCTATCACCACTATCTGCAGGTATTTCAACCTTAAATCCAAAAATATTCGTGTTGAAAGTTGGTGTCAACTGTTTGTCAGACTTTGGGTCTTGAACAAGCAATACGGAAACATATCATATTTATCTACATAAACGGTATCAGCAAACGTAGGTATCTCATTATGTATATTTATAGTTTATTCGTAGGTACTTACTAAGTAAGTAAAGGTTTCCTATTCTCTTATGATAATATTTATATGTACAATACATACATACATATGTACTTCAAGTGTTAAACTTAAAACTTTAATTAATATTCACATTAGACAAACTCTGTCATGGTGTCGTTTATTCACACCTATTAGTCTGTTTTTTTCAGCAATTTTCTTTCAAATCATAGAGCAAACAGAAAACGAAAAAAAACCAACATTTGTCCCCTATGGCAACCCTTCGGTTTACTGTATCTGTATATCTAAATAAAGTAATAATATATTCATGAAACTACTCGTAACAAAACCCTTCTCGATTCAATTTTTCCATTTTTTTTTTTTTGTTTTTATATTCTCTGCTATCAAATGCATTCCCGTCCACCTTCAACCCTCAAAAAATGCGCGCCATCGAAAGCCCAAACGCTACCAGTATCGCATCCTATCCCATGTACTTAGCCGTATATCATAACTCTCCTCGTACACGTGCTAATGGAACGACATTGAGAAAGAACAAACAACACAAAAACTCTGCATAACGCAAACTCTGTATAAAGTATCTGTTCAACAATACTCCCGAGCAATCCACAAGAATATAGCGGCAGCAGCTGCTTGATTGTATAGAATAATTTTGTTTACCAACTAAAATCTCACAGATACATTTTCCATGCAACATTTCCAGTTGTTTATTCACCGATACATAGGCATTTGTCCCAACTAGACCCAACCAGACAGCTTTTGGAAATTTTTGTTATGTGTTGCCAGCCTCTTGGCAACATTCCGGGTAGATTTATTGGAATGTATCTGTCAGATAAATTCTGTTAGCCGGACTCTGTTAGTTGTTTTTGAATGAACGTGCAAAATAGACGTGTGGCACTACCACTCTCTCAAAACATTTCACACCGAGTTACGAGAGTTGCGAGTGTACAAAGTCTGTTAAGCTGGTGTGGTGTGTATTTTCGTATTTCGCCAGCCACTATTAGAGTCCGAGCTAGAGATACATTACTATTGTGTGTGCCCGTGTATTTCGTATCAACAAAAACCTAGTTTAGTGTTTGCATGACATTCGGTTAAATAAGACATAGAGAGACTAGCAAATTCGCCCGCCCGCCTTTTTTACGTTTCTAGATATTTTACGGAGTTTTTTTTTGTATTTTCTTTCGAGTGTATTTGAAGTTCGCGCGAGTTACAGTAGTGTCTTCATGCAACAAAAGTATCTTTTGAAATAATATAATGAGTTTTTCATGTAACGACAGTGTCACTACACGGGTATGATTTACGGGATGTAGATACTTATTTCTATGGTGATAATTTAGCGCGATAGGAGAACAGGTTGTTTCATCGCGCCCCAGTCGTTTAATCATGTGGGACAATCTAACAAGACAATTAATTACCATAAGCCATTCAGTGTGCCTGTAGAAATTATATTGAGTTCTAGTTGTTAGAGAGTTCTTTTCTTCTTCTTCTCCTGTTTTTTTGTTTTTGTTTAACAATGGAACAACAATTCGACAAAATTTGCACATTTATTATCAAATTAATTAAAAATTAATTTTCTTCTGTCTCCGACAAACCGTACGTATACGTATCTACGAGTATGCATATATTCGGTGGTGCGGTTCGTGTTCGGTGAACTCAGATTCCCAGTGAAAATGTCATTTGATTACAGAACTCTTGTTCGGATTGTGATAAGAAGTGATTAAAAGAAGAGGAGCAACAAAAATACACAAAAAAAATATAAAAACATAGAATTCGGCAACAGCAAACAAAATCTCATTCAAGTGTGTAAAAATTGATAAAAACGAAATTTTTTAATTCAATCCAAAACATAGTATCAAGTGTGATCATATTTATTACTGTATCGATGCAAATTTTAATCAACAACGAGCGGCTGTTTATGGGTAGAAAAAGGAAAACACATCGTCGTCGCAATTATTTACGTTTTCGTGTAAACTTTTCATTTATGATAATTATTTTGCTATATCGTTCGTTGTTAAGTGATTTAAATTCTTCGAAAATATTAAGCTTTTGCTATTTACATAGGCTTTTTGTTACTACACATGTAAATCAAGTGTAGCAAAAAATATAAAAAAAAAAAATAAAAATAATTAATTCCATCATATTTTGAAAGTGTATATAAAAAAAAATTAAAAATTTTGTGTGATTTTTTTAATTTTGTATAAAAAAAAAAAAAAATAAATTAAAGTAAGAAAAATCTTCAATGTGATATAAATTATTAATAATAGTTATAAGTGCATTCATCGCTAAGGATTCGTTTAGATAGTCTCGCAGTAAATAATTTTATTGTAAATTTTTTAAAGGTATGTACAAAATATTTTTTATTTTGCTGAAATATAAATTTTATCTAGTAGGAAAAATTGCTTGTTGGAATATATGTTGATATTGAAACTTAATAGGCTTTTGAGAGTAACTTGAGAGTTTGTCGGGCAATGATTGTGGATATTTATTGAGAATAATATAAATAAACTCTGCTGGGAAAAACCCCATTGGGTTGTCTTTTGTAATGCACTCTTAATATGAAACTATCAGCATATTAAGATTAGGCAGTTGAAAAGTTGCAGTTAAGTATGGAGATGGAATTTTTGTCCATATTCCACAACCAGTGGTCATTGTACATAACTTTTATTATATTTCAATTTGTACAGATTTGCCATAAAATAAAATTATAAGGAACTGAATCTGAATCTAAGTCTGAATCTTGGCGCAATCATTTTGAATGGATTTCAAATATTTCGTCTAGAATATCAGTGCTCCATCCAATTTGGAAAAAAGCCATAAGTACAACTATTTTTATAATTTTCCGTTTATATACAAATCAATTCAAAGCTAAACTTTTTCGCCTTTATACAAGACTGGTGTCGATTTCATCAATCATCTTCAAGAAGCCTCTGAAAACAAACCAGACTTTTTGAAATTTTTCAAAATGTGTGATCGAATAGATTAACGTCAGAGTTTACGGATACTTAATCGTTGACAGGATATAGGATGTGTGAGATGTTACTTGGGTTTACTTCGTTTCCACTTAGTTCTATTGGAAAACCTTGCCCAGTTATACTTTCCGATGTTAGTCAGACGATCGCGGCCGATGGAGCCATGAAAGAAATTTTAGGTGTTGTCTTCTAGGTGCAAATATTCTCTACAGACATGGCTAAAATCTATAAACTTTACATTGATCTGAAACTTAAATACAACTAACATGTTTGGAGGAATGCTCTTATCTCTTGTTTTAGTTCATTAGGTATTGTTCTTGTAGACTGTTTTTCGGCAGAGAATGAATTTCAGAAAATCTTTTTTTAGCCACGCAGCAAGTATATATGTGGATTAACTTGTCTCTGCAATATTTCCAGTAAATTAGAAGTTGCAAATATGTAAGGTAAACGTGCGTCGCCTCGTGACTACTACTCCACCTATATATCATTTAATTCAACGTGGAAGAGCATTTTTAAAAATGAATTAATTTCTGTGCATAACTTTAGCTAGTACAAAAAAAAAAATACTACCCATATTTTAGGTTATATGTGTCCAGTGATTAACGATTGCAGCTTATCAAGGCTAGCTAGCTAAATCTTGGGTGAAAATAATTCAGGGATTCGTTACAAGTTTCACTTACTATCTCAATTCATGACCTCAACCTAGATTCGTGACCTTGCCTCTTGACCAAGACGACACGATCGATAATTTCATACGTGATTGATAAATTTTCCACCAAAGCAGGAAGTTTAGAAGCCAACTTTCATAAAATCTTGTTTTACAATGGATGTGTACATGTATACGGCAATACTAAATTTTCAAGAATAGAAATCTTTCTATTTTTTAAAAGGTTTTGAAAATGACTATAGAAATAAGACATTAATCCTTTTTAGCTCTAAATACTCGAAATACCTGATTCGAATATATGTATGGAGCTATATTTAGTAATAGGTACCTACAGTTAAATATCTGTGATATCAAGGACGTCTTTTTCAGAATTTTTCAGAAGCAGTGGAACGTATATATTCTCTTCTTGTGCTTAAATTTTAATGAAGATATAACATAAAAAGGCTCATGTCACAAGTTACAATGTTTCACAATATATGAGAACTACATGATAGATGTTTGCAAGAACTCGCCATAAAATACGAGAAAATGCTATATTTTTTGAGACCTCTATTAGCTTAGTCTTGGTTTCGTATTAAATTACGCAGTATAAATCTAACTAGACCTTAAAGTTATTAGTACATTAGTACTACCTTGAATTCATATTTATCACAAATACCAGAAATTATGTTTTATGTAAGAGAGTCCAATTCCAAATTTCAAATTCCATTTGTATGTATTTCTCACATTTAATTCTTCAACTACCATCGACGAGTACCCTGCTTCGCTGAATAACCTAATTTGACCATTTCTTCAGACGTATTTTCAAAAATGTTTCTGAAAAAATTAAATGAAAAGCCCACTTAACTTATATGCATTAGACTATGACAGATATTAGCAAGTATATCTACATTGGATACTAATCCACTTACTAATCTTTTTTCCTTTTTGTTTGATAAATTGGACTTGTAGTCTGTTGAATAAATACCGTGTTTGGAAAGGTCATCAGTTGCCAAATTTATATTACTAAAAATTACCAAAAAATCGCATTTAACCCTTAATAAAAAATATTAAACAAATAGTCTGTACTTCATTGCTTTCGAATCAAAATTAAAAATAACACTCATGCTTCGGGTGAGTTGTCACTTAAATTGAAGCACCCGGTATGACTTCATAGAAGTAATTGCATACAAAACGTGAATTAATTGTGTGTGTCTTTTTTTATATAAAAAATATATATTGCTGCATCAATATACGCTACGCTTTAATAAAACAAACAAATGAGCCTTATAAAGAAAACAAAAGAAATCAACGAAGCTTGTTTTGGCATTGAATGTTTTTGTTTTTTTTTTTTTTTTTACTGAGCGGGCATACCTATCTATCTCATTATAAAATCAAAAATCATAATCAAAATTTATCACCTTGCCGAAATATCAATTTGCAAAACAAAGCATTCCAAAACGATTGCGAATGGATGTGTCGTATTTATCGTAAAGTCTTAAGTTACTGTCTACGATCAATTTTGAAATAATTCACGTTCTGTCTGAATTGGCTATTAGTTTCAACATAATAATATAGACTGTACTGGGTAATAGCATTGATGACAGTTATTCTTTGATGAATATGAATGATGAAGCTAACTTCCTGAAAACAGGTATTTTATGTATGTTGGGATGTATTTATTTAGACGTTGAACTTTCGAATCGTTATTGAAATTTTGGATTAAAATGACTTGTAGAATTCACTTAGATAATATAACTATTTGAAGGGGAGATTCTTAGAACTTTTTTTTTATAAATGAAGTCGACTTGGTTAAAGTTGTCTAAAATTTTAATTTGTCGTCGAATAGATGGATTTTTTTTACATAGATACATATGACATTACAAAAGTCACTTTAAAATTATGAAAGAATATAAAAATTGCAAAAGTACAAGTACATATTTTTTAAGTAGGTACTACTTGAATAAAAAATGAAATATTTCTAATTTTCACTCAAAACAGTGGCATTTATTCTTGAATGTGAAAACATAAACACACATCTAAGAATAAACATTAATTCAAATTTTTAAAGCTTACGATTAATTATATGGAGATACAAGGTCACTTCTATATGTTGTAGGACCTAAATCTAGGATTGGATTGTTAGCATAGCATCGATTGTTAATGGCACCCCACAAAAAAAAGTCCAACGGCGTCAAATCGCAGCTCCGTGCCGGCTAAACAACATCACCAAAACGATTGATTACACGATTATCAATCTTAGTGTGCGATAAATCGATGTTTGGCTTGTGTGACACGTAGCTCCATATTGCTGTAAACATAGCTCGCTCAAGTTCAGATTCTCAATTTTTGGCCATGGGAAATCGGTTAACATGCCTCGATAGTGCTTTCCATTGACCGTAACGTTTCTTCCATTATCTTCTAGGGAAGGAAAATAGGCCAATAATGCCGCCACTCCGAAAACCTCCTAAAAGCTGCAATATTCTCCGTTGAGCGCACAGAACGAACACTGAAATGTGTTCGGTTATAAATTAGCAAATCAGTCTTTCATCACAAACTTGCGTATATCAGCTGCAGTTGGTGCATTACTTCGACCGAAATTTCTTGACAAAATACACCCTCTTTCGGCAACACAGTATCCACTTTGGAAGTAATTTTGCAAATTTTCCCAACGTTGTTCAAGCATATATCCATCCATTTCATACCGCAAAAATATAGTACTGAATTTCTGTCAATTTTTTGATCGCATAAAAGTTGTCAGTGTCAAAATAACATATGATTCAAAAAGAAACCAATAGATGGCCCATTCATATAAGAGTATTTATACCATACTGTGGTAAATGGCTTCCTTACTAAGTCACTAGTCAATTACTTACATGGTATAAGGCAGTGCACATGTAAAGCTCACGACTAAACCAAGACTAGTTGTTCTCTCATCTTCGCTTCATGTCAAGAGCAGCAATGGCCGTTTCGCATGAACGGTTTGTTAATTGATCCAAGGCAATAGTATCTTTATGGAATAACAAACGTTCAATGCATTTATAAGATTTAAAAGAAGAATAGCTTTGAAAGAGTATAATCGCCCAAACCGTCCACTAAATAAATGTTTTAGGAATATATCATTGCAAGGCTGAAGCTTAATACTAAAGGGATACAGTAAGTCTTGAAAATTGTTGCACTGACTTATGAACGTCGGTGGGAACCATGGCTCATGTGGTTAGTGCGAAGCCAAGCGTTCGAGGTTAGATCCCCAGATAATACTTACATTTTTTTTCATAACCCCACCTTTCTCGAGAGTCTGACAAACTGTCATGATAAGCTCCTCAAATAACAAATTTCACTTTGGACACAGCGTTAAACAGTAGGCCTCTTCCATTCGTGTAAAGCATATAACACGCACAGCACAAATGGCTTGTGAGAAGCTCAATATCGTAGTACTTCCCTGCCTTATGCTTTGTCTTACTGGCGAATTTCAGTACATAACATTTTACAAGAATAACCATTCATTTATGATAAATCTTTGCTCTTAAAGAGTTATTTCCAAATCCTTTTTATTGGTTTATATACATATCTGGATGGTATTGTCTCAGTTTAAACTCAAGCCTACTTTTGGATGTACTCTGAAGTGAAGAGATTTTCTAAGCCATACGAATTTGGAAATGCGGAATGCTCTACCAAGTTTTATTTTCCCTTCCACTTTGATCTTCTATTCCAAATTTCTGTATCGCTTGCGCATCCTTGAATTATGAAAGAAAAGTCGTCACCCTTTCGGAGAATTGGACCAATCCATTAACACTGCATGAACGCGATTATATGTTAATGACCTGTAAGAGAGACCTGTTTCTGAGATAACGATTAACAAGTAGCTTTGGCTGGCCTATTAGAATTACAGCAGCTATAAAGACTTAACATTTTAATGGCGAAGATGGAGCTATGAGTTAGTTTTCCCGATATACAATTCTCTCAGTCTATTGTCCAGCAATGCACATTCAGGATATTAAGAAGATGTTCTGATTGCATATATGTACATATTAGTTTGGTATGAATTGATCATTAAGTCTAGCATATTTGGCTCCTTACTATATTCTTTTCATTGTAAGAGTTTCTTAGAAAGCACTGTATACTCTAGATAGTCTGTAAGGAATTCTCAGCAGAAGCTTCTGAGTAGAAGCATATCGCTGCACAAGAATCTTTTTTTTTTGTTATCACTTGTCTGGAATATGAGATTGGGATGTAGGGACATCTTGGAATAAATTGTTTAGCCTGATGTTGATGCGAAGCTTAAAAGTGAAAACTCATCCCTGTATTTTGTATCACTTTTCTACTTGTAGTATTCTCTATCTAAGACCTCTTTTAACTGTTCTATGCCAAATCCATTTTTTTTCTTAGAAGTCTTGTTTCCTTTACCCACTTAAAAAAAACAAAAATACAGCCGAGATTGTTGGTCGATACTAAGAGATTGCGTCCCTAATCCCTATCTGTTACTAAATTTTGGCCACATGAGTAAATAGGTCTTAAACATTAGCTTCTGTCGACTCGTAGTATTCGTATTGTGATACCTGAAGTCCTTTCTTTGAAAAATTCATTTGATTCTGCCTAAATAATTATATTCTGAATAACCATCCATCCCTTTACGAAATTTTTTCTCACACAATATAATAAATTTGATTAATCGTTTTTAGTATGACAAATGTATGCAAACTCCCCGTCGAAACTAATGCCAAAAAAAATTTAAAATCCTAATTAGATTAGAATCTTTTTGCATAAAAAGGCTGATGACTTTTATGAATCCTATTTATAGACAAATCAAATATGTCACTATTTTTAATCATGTGATTCTACAAAGAATTATTCACTTCAGTTCTTTTTGTTTTCGTCTTTTGTCTCAACACAAAATTTGCCACGCATAATAGCCTTCTTAAACAAAAATAAAAATTATTAAATAAACACCGTTTGATTGACTCGATCATTAATTTAAGTCCTACGTTCTTTTATGACACCTTAAAGTGAAATATACTCTATCATTAATTAAATCCATAAATTATAATAAAAAACTAAAATATTAATATGTATCTACCTCTAAAATCATGCTCATTGGTTTTTCTGTGTGTTCTCCCACCGAATTTCAATCTAGAACATTTTATTTATAAAATTCTTAGAATTTCATTCTTTTAATTTTTCTTTTTGAAAGCAATTTATTAATAGTTTTCCCACCATCAAAACCGACCAACTTAATAGCCTCAATCAATTGAAATGCAAACCTAGGCCCATAAATAAAATTAAAGTCTATAAAAATTAGCGCAGATACTAACAATTAAATATGCATAATTGTCCTATATAAATCTTCTAAACTACACACAAACACATGTGGTTAGTGGCGCTTAGCGCAAAAAAAAAAATAAAAATACTGATTGGCGTAAAATTTATTACACCAAGAGGTTTCACTTTATTAATTGTTCTTCCCCGTTTAAGCATGATCAACGCGCAACTACTTACTACCATACACATATCCAAAGTCAAATGCATTAATTCTCAGTCAATTGTTAATAAATCTTATGTGAAATCAACCGCATCGTGTTGAACATAGGATTCGTATAGAAAAATCTGTGGCTAATCACTTTTAGATACAAATAGATACAAGAGCAAAAAATGAATCTCACGATTGGCGAGTAGGTACAAATTGATATCTTGTTATCCTGCAATGGTATTTGATATTTATCCATTCGAAGGATTTTTTTTTCTTTATTTCCGGGTTCCTATGCATTTTTCCCTTTGTATAATTTTTATCCGAAAAATTCAAAGGAACCCCTTTTAGAGAGCATGCAACAGTTAAGGAAAAAAAAACCAAGAAACCCAACACAGGGGGAGTTCCTCAAAGACAAAAAAAGAAAACCAACAATTTTGCAATAAGAAATTCCTTTTTATTTTCGGGAAAGATTTACGGCCGCGATACCAAGAAACCATGAGGAAGGTAAAAGCACACCTTTTTGTGTGGTATAGGTACGGCAACGGCCGACCAACGATTGGACTATAAGGAAACACTGACAATTTAGACAAAACTTCCACCACCTTTTTTTCAAGGTTCTCCATATCGATTTTAGTCTTTTTTTTTTGTGCGACTGGACTTGGTATTTTGTTTCTTAGAAAATATGTTCACCTAAGACTTGTAGTATATCGATTTTCTTGTGCTAAACCACAAATCGATTGCCAGAGGCAGGAACACAAATAAAACGGAGATCTTATATAGAAATTCTATATATGTGGATAATCCTTAGGGGTTAGTCCTTCATTGGTACTCATCTGCACGTCTAAAACAAAAACAAAAAATAAAACCAAACGAAAGTATCTGTAACAAAAAGGAAAATATTAAGAGGGTGTCATCAAATATGATTGCAAAGTGATTTATGTGTTTCTGATGCATTTCTCTTTTTTTTCCTCCACCCATAACATACTAAATGTATCCATGTTGAGAAAAATCCGATCTAACTTAGTTATTCCAATTTTTTCTCAATTCAGTTGTCATAGATATATCATCCGAATTAGAGATATTATATCTTAATGTTGGCAAATATCATTTAACACTTCAATTTAGATGTTAACTGCTATTAAGAGAAAATTATATTTAATTAAAAACTTGTCACCTGAATTTAGTTGTTATTTTCTTTTACATCTATAGATGTTTATCTTTTTCTATTTTTTTTAGAATAGAGATACATGCTCAGCTGTCGGTTGTATCTAATTGGCATTTCATTTGTTTTTTTTTTATTGTATCTAAGCTGAGCTTGTAAATTGGATATTTTATGACCTCATATATTCAATTAGCCTAGCACTAGTAATGACAGTTTGAAGTGAGTTGTGTAGTTAGTTATGCATTATGATTATAATCTCAACGCTATTGTTTAAGTGAGTGTTGATCATGGGCTGGTTGGTAATGAGTGTGTACATTTACAGAGTGTAGAACGATTTTTTTGTTTGTTTTTACCAGCATTTTTATCAGAATGTTGATAAAAAGTGGTAATTATAATTTAAGTGGGGGTTTCTTCCGTAAGGTAATGAGATAATGAAAAAAGTCATATTCAATGGCTAGGTTCATTTCCGAAATAATTTCACTAATAGTCATCGTTCTACGAAGCATATTTTGCCGCATAATGTTCTGTAGATTGCTCATGATTACTGAGTCAGACGAAAGTCTCTTGAATCAACAATGTGGACTCCATCTAAAGCTCGATCTACTGCCCGTACAATTGTAAGGCATCCAGTTAGAAAAATGAATGCAAGCAATACTTCGAATACTTCGATGTCGCAAACACGTTAAGAAATAGAAAAATATTTCATACTTATTTTTGCTAGAGAGTGCTACTCAACGAAATTTACATAATTACAAAAATTCTAGCGTTCCGCAGAGGATGGCTTCTATGCAATAGTATGTGAACATGTATGACGGTGTACTCGAACTCGAATGTTCGACAGAATGTTACGCAAAATACATTGCCGTCGTGGAATTGACTGCAAATGAGACTATCGCATCTGTTAAACAATGGCTAGAATCAAAGAATCTAACGTTGGCAAAACACAGCACGGGAATAGTCGTAAAATCAAAGAAATCAACGAAAACAAGTTTAAAAATGACACAGTAGATTCAATAAAGACACATCAAACACCTCAGCTTTATGATTCCGGTCAAAGAATCATGGATAAGCAAAAATCGTGGCGAGTTATCAACTGATATGACTGACAGACCTGACTGACCATGGCGATTGCAGTTGATACCTCTATCGCACTGGGGATGATGGTGCACCATGACATCTGCCAGCCCCTGATAGCTCTATGTTGAGTTCCCTCGAATACCAAAGTCGGCTTCGAAATTGGTTTATATGGGTTGGCCCTCATGTAATTTAATTTAGAAACTAATTTAAAGCTTATTGGCCCTAAAAATTGCACTCTTATGTAAAAATAATCATACGAAAATGCCACACTCTGCTTAGTTTAACTAAAGAAGAGGACGTTGTATACAATATAATTAAGAATGTATTTAAAGTTATTGTAAGTATTTCTCCTTTACGTGAGTGCCTGGTATAACCATGGCAGTATACACTACGTCTTATTATACCAATCAACCATCAATATAATGGGAGAGATTCCAAACTCAACAAGTTACTCCAAGCATTCGAGCATTTCATTCACAAGAAACTAGACACAAGGAACCTGAGAAATTTTAATTGGTAACAATTTTAATAAACAAAAATGTCCTCCCCTCGTTTTTCCTAATTAATTTCAAACTCATTCTCTTCTAAACAAAAGCAAAAATAAAAAAAACTGAACAAAAAAAAAAAAATAACACTTTTGTTAACTAAGCGGAAAAATCGCTTATCGCACCCATTCATTTCATAGTAGAGACAACTTATTAGTAATGTAATTTTGTATATGTGGTCATTAATGTTACACATCCGGATGCACATGGGTGCAGTAAAAGTCTAGGGAATCAAGTATGTGTAAATAATAATTTTTTTTTTATTACTTTGTTCCCCATTGTGATGGTTAACTTAAAGATGATAATTAATATTATTGTTAACATAACAGGTAGTTTTGAAATTGCATTGAAACATGCTATGGACTATCTATACGGAAGAGACTTTGCAAAGTTGTAGATAATCATAAACTTCCTAAATCAACATATGTAAAAGCTGTCTTGATATGTCATTAAGAAAAATATTTCGTCTAAGATAGAAGATAGAAAGAGTATCTTATGTACTTAGATAAGTGTGTGGAGCGTCAAGCTACTTTAAAAGAGCTTTATTATTATGCAACTGCATCTGCAAGTTAATTAAGGCCTCTACTTACTTATGCATGTTATACAAAATGAGGTCTATCTCTATAGTTACATATGTATATCGATCATGTAGATTAAAAGTCTGATGGAATCTACATGCTTTCCACTTTGTCGTTCGACATCAGGTTTTTTTTATATTAAGAGGATACCTTTTTACTGCAGATATCTTTTGGCAAAAATTTATATCTACTGCTTAAGAAAAATATTACGAGCGCGATTTTACCTCACCAGCTTTCAAGTTATGTATTACAAATCTCTCTTTAAAATCAATACACACTCATAGATCAAATGGCGCTAAAATACCCAAATGAAATTACACCACCACCCTTCTTGCCCCTGTAAAAATGTTAAACGCAAAGTGAATTCTTGATCCGTTTTAAAGAACCTACGATATGCACAAGTGTCAGTCAAACTGTCTCCTATGTAAAGAAACAGAAAAAAAAACATGAAACTCACTGCAAAAGTAAAACCTGCACACATTTATGCAAAACACCAGAGATTGCCTTACTTCACATCACTTCGCTTCACTCTCAATCTCCGATATTCGGTATGGAAATTTATTCATAGAACTACTAGAGGAGACGACGACGACGACGACGAACAATCACTTGCTGTTAGTGTATAGTGCCCTTGTTGTTGTGCCACAGTGTTTTGCACTTTTGTTCCATCCGTTGTTTTCCAAGTGCATTACACTGTTCTACCAGCCACTCACAACACACTACATAGTTGTACCTGCACCTATCAAGGATGAATCTAATAAAATTTAAAATAGAAAATAAAAAAAAATTACATCCGCGTGTATGTTAAAAATGAAATGAAGATACAGGTTGATGGGCAAATTTTTAAGTGTTGATTTTTGAAATTGAAGCTGAGCGATACTATGTGTATCTTTCAATATCGTCAGATAAATAAGACGAACGCCATTATGATATGATGTTGGCTCATGTTATGGAGTTAACTTTGAGTAACACCAAGTAACTGCATTGCAAATGCAATCTACAATAAAAAATTAACTGAATGAAATCTATGAATTCAAAGAGAAGGTCCACTCAGCATTGAATATCAATGCTTTAGATATGTATCTTCAAACATTAATTTCAACTCTATGACTTCGATGTAACGTTTTAAACTTAGAGCAATAAGATTAGAGTCTGAAGAGACCAAAGAACTGAATTAATTAAGTGCTGCTCGGGTGTATTCAACAAATTTTGAAATATAGATAGGAACAATATTAAAAATGTTTAAGCTTTTATTTTGTTTCATAAACTCGTTCGAAAGGGAAAACATTTTTTTTTAAAATCAAAGATCGTTTCTTATTCTCAAATTTCACTGTACAAAGTTCTTTTTTATTTCATGTTGGTATTTAAGTCTCGAGTTTTGATGCAAGGAGCTAAAATTTTGTTAAAAAGCTTGTGGTATTCATTTTTAGTATTTTTTCTGAGAACATAAAAAATCACTTTATCAAATAAATGAGTATTAACAATTTCTACCTAACCTGCTCATTTGGGGCCAATGTTCTTTACACTAAAGATACGTCATAGGTATACTGTGTTTACTGAAAATTTTCAGTACTTGTCACATAATGTGCAAAAACATTCTATTTCTGAACTAAAGTTTGCATCTTATATTTTGGGAAAAGCACGCAAATTTGTCATAAAGAGAGGTATGTACGTCAAAATATACACTTCAAGGCAAATTCATAGAACGAGTATTAAGATAAGCTTTGAATAAAGCGCTGTAAAGCTAACTATTTGAACATGAATGATAATTCGATTGAATCCACATACATATATAATATTTCTTTTTCTATGTTAGTATTTCATATAAACTTAAGTGCGTCTATTTCAAAACCTTTCAATAGACTTGAATTGAACTAGAGTACCTACTAGATACTACTTCATGGCGTTTCTCGTCCCAGAGAAATAGCAATTATGCATTCGACCAGATATGAGCACTCCAAAACGACAAATCTATGCCACCGATGTTATCATATGCTTAATAGCACGTAACTCTGAATTCATGTAACGCACTGGCAAGTAAATTAAATCTTTGATTTTGAATTTTTCATCATTACTGTGTTATAGATATCTATAGGCCTTTAAGCGCCAATATATCGTGCCACAATGTTATTTCAGAGAACCTTAACGTGTAAAAGAACCTTGAAGACGGCATCAAATTGCAACTGATCAAGTTTGCGATTTGTGTACGATCTAAACGCTACGGATTGGCAGGTCATAATGCAGTCATTACTTTGACCTATGAGTATGGTAAAGTATGAATTGCATTGGTTTGGTGTCGATTTTACGGTGTTATTTCTGAAGCAAGTCGTTGTTTGTGTTTCTACTGATGTAAAAAAAATTTAAAAACGACTATGAAAGGGTGGCATTGTTGCACCAGCATAGGCTTAGTGCAGTATTTGGTTAATTTTAATGTGGGCGCTGTGACCAAGTGTCCGGAAAGAAATAGAAAAATTCTCCTTTGTTAGCACCAGTTCAGTTTCCGGACGTATCAGATAGAATGCAAGTTAGATGGCTAGAAACATTTACTTGAAATGTATGCCTGAAGGCTTATTTGGCTCGAAATTTGATTGTGAACTTAGCAAAGCTAATTAAGAGATTTCTACAGTCGTATCAGCATACATCTTCAAACATTCGTTGGGTTCGAATTTCAATGATGCTTGATAAAGTAGGTATCTTTTGAGGTAGCACTAGTAAAGTAATGTTATATAGAAGCAAGTTTATTTCATTTTGACCACATTTTTCGCCTTCAAATAGGCTTCATTCGATTTGCCCATATAAAATGAGGTGTGATGGAGCAGTGAAAGGGTTAATTCCCCACATGAATGTGAAGAACTTCGACTGTTAATCCCTTCCATAGAGACGATTACTTAAATCTCCAACAACCCCAATGTTTGGTTGCTGAATTTTTCTCTCCAAAAATACACCTTCCTTTTGAGCTGAAAACCAATCAAGAACTTTATATCCTGCATGCAAACAATCCCGAAAAACTCCATGTGCAAATACGAAAATGTTAACGAAATTCAAATAAAAAGTATCTGCTGGCGCATTACTCCTCATCTTCCTTCTGTGTTGCTTTTTTGTTTATCATCATCACCACAGAGGGTTCCACATGAATATGCCGAGGTAAAGTATAACGAAAGGGGAAACACCCCCTCCACCCCATATGTTCATGATCCCCTCATGCACTGAACCAGAAAACGAAAAAAAAAGTAAAATTCTTTAAAAATACAAATAAATACAAAAAAAAAGTAAACTGAAATCCATCGAAAACAGTTCATACCCCATGCATTGTAATATCAGTATCTGAGAGTAATCACCACACATCTGCCTGCTGCCGCCGTTGTTGTCGCCGCCTGCTGGCTAATTCCCTGCAGTTTGTTAACAATAGAATAAACTACGAAATAAAAATCCCCCGCACAACACTACCACCAGCTATCGCCACCATTTATGCACATTTCACTTGAGTATTAGCAACAAAACCTAACACTATAGTTGTGGCGTTGAAAAAAAATTTGTAAAAAAAATAAAATCATCAACAACAAATGCACGTTCATTTGTGTACAGTGTATTCAATCTCCACCACCCGCACACAGAACAGGAGGGTGGCCTCTGCTCCACTATTCGCATGACGTTTTGTTTTTGCTTTTGTTTTGCTTTGCTCTCTCCTTAGTTTGTGTGTGCCCGCGGTACACAGAGGGTGCGAAATCTTTTAAAAGACCACCATAAATCTGTCAGACTGTGTTTGGAGCCTTTCTCATGGTTCTAATTTCCTTATGTTTAGCTTGATATGCATGTGCTGGGTAAGGAAGGCTATTATGCCACTAACTATATCAAACACCCCCCTAAATGTCCCACGAAATAGCTAAGTTGACTTGTTTGTTCTAAAGGGAGACTTGTTTTCATCGGTGCAACGAGACGATGGGAAGTGTATGTCTCAAGTATTTTAACAATTTTTGTCTGTCGTTCTTTTGAGATATTTTTCTATTTCCTTTCTAACAACGACGAACGATTGGATTCTTCGATATTGATCCCTGAAACGCAGTGATGTCACATGAGGGTACAAAAAAAATCTGACACACATGTTAGAGCAATTTACATATGCCGGTGCCATCATTATAATCAGTCAGAGGTTCGCTGTATAAGTTGTGTTAATTAACAATCGTACTTTGATTTATTAGATGCAATCAGGAAAAAAAGGTATGTATACATACTTGCCCACTATAACCACAAACTGGCTACAAACAGAGTATGGCTTGGTATCCAACATGCATCATTACATGGCGACATAAAGGGTACATATATTGCGGTATCTAGTATAGCCTATAGCCGTTTAACTATTTCACAGAACGCGTCATCAAATTTCCGTACATTGATACCGGTCCTTGTGTAGTAATCAAGCACAAAGGTGAATTCATTTTACGTTACATTGAAATTGCATGATGGCACGCGATATTGTTTTCCATTTGCTTTCAGCCGACAATTTTTTCAGTTTTCCTATTTCTTGTTGAAAATAAACACTATAGGCGTGAATTACAGTAAAGTTTTGTATCTGCATGTTCAATTGAACCTCTTAGATACACATTTACTTCTAATTTAGAAGTTACAAGGGAAAAGTAATAAGCGAGTGTGAACAAGCTGCAGTTGGAGATAAATGTCGGTAATTGCACAGATTTGATTGGATGGATATATTTGAGTAACGTATATAACTCAAGTCAATCCATTTTATACGTACAAGAACGTTGGTATTATTACGTTGGTATTATAATACGTTGGTATTATTATGTATGACTTTAAGAGTCTACTTTCTATCTATTAGAATATGTTTCAGACTCAGGTAATTTCTTCTCCAGACATAAAATCAGAATTCTTTGTTGACCACTTTTCCACTCTATTTCATTATATCATGTTATCTTAGCTAGAGATTCTCTCTGAAATCGTACCATTACTTGGAGGTTATTCCATGAATCTTCTTTTCTCCCATCTTGTTATCTGCTAGCTAATGCTGCTACGTCTCGTCAAGATTGCTTAACTTTTTGACATTGCTACAAAAAGTTTGAGTGTTCCTTGCTTTATTCTCAAATTTTTCTCTTGGTAGACTTCCTACTTTTTGTTCATATTCAGTCTTGTCTAGATTTTGAGAGTTCCTTAGTCACCTATTTTTCGATCAAGCCACCCATACTTTTCTGAATTTTAGTCATAAAAGAAAAGATTGATAAATGCTTTCATGCGCAGGGTTGGACCTTAAAAGATACATATCTTTTACTTGACCAAAGAAAACAAAAAATTAATTTTTGCGCAATCGCAGAAAAACTTCAAAAATATCAAATATGTCAACCTCTATAGTTAACCTACAGATGAACTCTACATATTTGTCTGACTAATTTCTGTTGATTTCCACCATTATTCCGTCTATTTCTATCAATTTTAGTGGGCGTGATACTGTATGAACACCATGATTGACATCTGCCTGAAACCATGTTGAATTTCTTTTATCTTTTGTATCTTTTTTTTGAATTCATCATATTCTTTCACTATCTTGACGAGTAATACGTCTGGTGTAGCGTAGAGTTCATATGGATACCATTTTGGTTATACAAGTAAATCAATCAAATTTGTTTGCTGTATCTTTTTACTCTAAATGGGTTGGATGTATTGAAAGATACTTCATGAATTTTGGATATTTAAAGTATCTTCTTGATTATTTTGCATTTTGTTTGATTTATCTCATATGTACATATATCTACATATCTCTCAATTTATATTAAAATACAAGAAATTTATTTTTATTTGTTCGTAGATACCGCGTTTCGACGAAATTTACTTTAAAGAAACTCACTAGGCAGCAAAACTTATGTCATAGTGCGAGAATCCATGAACTCTTTGAATTCTGTTCAAATCTCCAATATCCTTAAGTTCGTAGTAGTTAGTATCGAGCACAAAGCACAATAAATATCATAGGAGCTGCAGGTGTGCGATAGAATTTGTTCAACATCTATTATGCTATTATTTTAGCCAGAATTAGAGTGGAAAATGGCAGCTGTTGTTTTAACGAGTTGGAAGACATATCCATATCCATAGGTTTTCTTTGTCAGGATAATAGTGTAATCTAATGGAGGCTAAATAGGTCAAACTCTACATAGTAGTGACAGACTTTACTAGATACTTTATATCGAATCTCGCATACCCCTTGGCATAGTTTGTACTTACCACGAAGCTGGGTGAAGGTGATAAACTTCGTATCTATCTCATGTTTGCGAAATGAACAGACAGGTTTATCGGACAGCTAGACCCCTAGTCACCACTAATCTGTGACTGATCGTTTGTGCTGTCGTCTCGAAACCACTCCTCTAACTACGAGAATAATTAAATAGTACAAAAGCCATACCCAGACTTAAAGACTTAAAATCAAAACTCGGAGACCACTTGACATATTGTAAAGTGTTGGCCCCACAAGTTGTTGAACATGGTACTCATTAGTCTTCTCATTCATCATTTGGTGCATATTCAAAACGAGATCAATGACAACTTGAAGGTTTTGACCCTGAAACAATTATTCCAAACTGTTCGTTGAAGCAATATGTACTTACCTCTCGTAGTTATCGTAGTTAATCAAGTCATTTAGATACTTCTCCTTTAAATGATTTAAATTTCCAACAAACAAAAAATAAAACGTGTAAGAGACATTTCCCCCTGATTACACTGTGTATGACTAAACAACAATTTGCAATTACCAATGTTTTTTTTTTTTGTTCATACTTTTTAACGTGTTCGCCCGATATGCATCTCAAGTTTGTCAATCAAGCCTGTGGCTACCCGTATTTATGTATATGTATCTTTCTCTGTGTGTCTTGTTTATCTCAACTTAATCATCATGCAGTCTCTTAATTAATTAAATGAGATAAACGAGTACAACAGTAGCAAAACAACAATCAGCAGCCACATTGAACAAGCGTTGAGTTCAAAGGAAATTCTACCGACAAAACAAAAGTCGTAAACCTACCTAAAACCCAAAAAAAATAAAAAATGAAGCAAAGCAACGAAGGCAACAAATCTCGTGTACTTTTGTTTTGTAAAAGTGTCTGAAGCGACAAAATGAAATCATTTTTATTGCTACATTGCTAAATGAATGCAAAAAAAAATAAAAGTTACTCAGAATCCTTTAAGCCAAGATCGTAGTCTTGCCATTTTTTTTGTGTACTTTTATCTGTTGTTCCTTCCTTTTTTGTTTGGAAAAACTTTTGTTAATTAAGCCATAACTTCCAGTCTCCCTACTCTGTTCGCCGCCTCTAGAGTCCATTTCAAGTCAAGTCTTTGTGGATTGCGCAATTTTAATGGCATCAGAATTACATGCATGTACATCCTAATCCTTATTTGTTCAACAATTCATGTTAACTTGTTTTTTGGTTAATTCTTTTTTTTTTTGGTTAAAGTTGGAACAAAAAACCACCTCACGTGTGTCATCATTAAAGTTCACTACATGTTTGGCGAGCACCATTTTTATACCTTTTAACAAGTAAATTTACATGTGGTTTGTTCGGTTGGATTGCAGAGTGAGCCGCGCACCAGAACAGAAGTTGACCGTATTTTTGTATCTGAAATTGTCTGGAATCTCCATATAGAGGAGAGACAGAGAGAGGCCAAAGGAAACGTGATCGGTTTGAACCTCTTTTTCTTTTTCATGAATAAAAATGAATTATAACATGGACATTGGGCCCTTTTTTTTCTATACTGAACACATGTGGGTAATGATGTCGCGCGAGCGCGCACGCTGGAGTTGCCTTAATTCCTCTTGGACTGCCTTTATTCCATTGTGTTATGCTTTGAATAGGGTTTTGTAGTTTCACATAATCGCTGCGGACAATTCATCGATCATTTGAAGAATTCAACGCAAAAAACAGAGGCGAAGATACAAGGAATATAGAATCAAAATCAAAAAAAAAAGAAAAAGAAATGTATGGGTCTACAAATGGATACCTGCGGAACTCATGTTATTGCAAAAAATATCAAATTATAAAAATAATTTGAATAGATACTTTTTAATAGCTTTTCTCATGGGAAGCCAAGGTTTTGTAGAATATTTCAGGTCTTGTCAACTTTTGACTCCATATCTACTCTGCACAAGTTGTGATTACAGCAACGGGAATGGTTGGATTAGATGGCCTTTAGATAGTTTATTTGATATCCTCTGTTGCACATCGTTATTTTTACATGCTTAATCTAAGATCTTAGATTACGTACTTATCAGACTTGAGTATTTTGAGAGTGAGGGTCACTTTTCGAATACGACGCATATGCCTTAACTCAGAACAGTGGCTTTAGTAGGTAGATATGACTTGGGTCACTGCTTTAGCCCTCTTTTACAGACTGCTTTAGCAGATCAGTTAGAACCACCCAGATAAGACTATGAATCTCCTTAAACCCTGTGAGGAAATAACTGCTAACAGTTCTCATTTATCAG
This sequence comes from Xylota sylvarum, assembly GCA_905220385.1. Taxonomy (NCBI): domain Eukaryota; kingdom Metazoa; phylum Arthropoda; class Insecta; order Diptera; family Syrphidae; genus Xylota; species Xylota sylvarum. The sequence continues at coordinate 47,012,078 of LR999958.1, forward strand.
TCGTCAATGGCAGTACAAGCACGCACCATGGTTGCAGAAGTCAAAAGATTCCGAGACGCTCCGCATTAATACCAATAGTGTATTACTCAGTATTGGTATCAGATACTTCAGCTAAACCTTACAAGAGATTTGAATATCCTTAAGTCACAGACCGGTCATAAGGTTCTATTTAATTCACATGTACTGTATGTAGGTATATATCCCAGATACATCTAGCATTTTTTTTTTGTCCTTAATAGTATCTTCATCGTCCTTTTGCAAGTGTCGGTCAACGATTATTGTTGCTAGAATTGGTTCCACAAAATAAAACGTTACCTAAACCAACAGAAAATAAAACAAAGTTTGAAAAGTTCTGGAGGTATCTGAGTTATGTAGAATCCTGCTATGTGTATATTTTATTAAATCTTGAAGCACACAAAGCAAATTCAAAACCGGTCACACCAGACCGAAAATACTTGCCGATGCTTTGTTACTGTCCAAACTGTCAAGGCATCTAGACAAAATGAATTTATAACAATTTTCTCGTTTTGTTATTTGAATGTTTAACAACAAAATAAGCACCGCTCTGATGACCTCAAAAACCAACCCCCCTTTTGCGCCCCTTAATTCACTTCTAATGATCATAACAAACTCATCATATTATTCCATATATCCCAGGAAGATTGTACAAAAACAAAAAACAAAAACAAAAACCAAACCGAAAGTCCAATGCGCAATGTGATGATGCGCGCAGCGATTCTCATGCGAAACAAATTTTTCAATTAAGCCATTAATTCAGAGCCAGAGAGCAATTCATTCCTCATGTCGCATTATTTTATTGCACACAACAACTCACATAAAACATGTATATGAGGCATTATCCCACCGCATAATGTCAAATGAGGAGGACTCCCGGTTGGCCGGTCTTAGTTTATTTGTGGGTAGGTGAGGTAATCTACCTGACTGCTGGTTGCTGTGGATTTGGTTTGGAGCGCGTGAGCTCCTCTTCTACCAAACGATTTATTTATTTATTTTAATTTTTTTTTTTTTTGTGACTTTGTTTTTTGTTTATTGGATTGTCCATGAGAAAAGAAACGAAAGGAGAATAAGCTCCAGCATCCAACATCTCATCGTTGTCTGTCTGAGCGACGAGTCTCCGGTGCAATCTTGGGGGCTCCAGAAAGACGTCAGCACCTCATTCAAAAGATGGACATTCTCCAGGCGGCCAGTTGATGTTGATGATGATCGTGATCATGTTGGGTGGACGATTGGATCCGATCGTAAATGTTGTGTCTTTGCATTCAGTTTTTTTTTTTTTTTTTGTTTTTCATCATTTGTGCTTTTAATTTGATTTTATTCTTCTTCTTCTTTTGAGGAATGCTTCAGGGACTTCGCATCGGTTAATGTATACGGCAAATCGATTATTTACATAATTTTTTTAATACCTGCCACGATCCTCCTTCTGCTGAATGGCACACACGCATCTTTTATGAATTATGGGAATTCCGGTTTCGAGTTGCGCGTGTGAGTTTGTGTGCACCGTCAGTTTAAATACATATTTTTCATCTGCTTCCTTGAGTTGTAAATGAACTTACGTATCTATCACTCCCCTTTTTAAATTCCACTCAACGGTGGTAACAACCGGCCGGCAATAACATATGGCCGATAGGAATAAGATAGAGGAAATGTACTTTCAACAACACAGAAGGTATCTGTCGTGTCTTATTCGTTTAATGAAATGAGCGTGGCAATGAATAAAAATAAAAATAAAAATGAAAACGGTATAATAAAACGTTTGGGTTGATAAATGAGGTATCGGCGAATGTGTTCCGCAGGTATCTACTGTTGGACCTGTAGTTTTTGGCACAAGAATATTTTTATTTGAAACTTTTAGAAATATTATTATTATAGGATAAGATGGAACTACCGAATAGTTGGAATGCGACTGAGTTTGTTGGTGAAGCAGGCGTAATATACCGAAACGAGGAATAAAGAATCTACGTTTATGATTTTGAAGTCTTTCAATCAGTAATCAGTTATTGGAGAGAAATTTTGTCTTACACTATCCAATGTTTTAGATGAAACCATGTTGATGTTCTTTATGCATACATACATACATATGTATATGAAACTAATTTCTTTTTTTTTTGTTCTTTCAGGTATGTATGTCGACTACTTTATCAAATCTTGTATGTAAGTAGGTAACGTTTTTGTCCGCTCGTGAAATTTCAATATTTAGTTTATGCATGAAGAAATACTGATTGGAACATTGATGTATTATCTCCCAGGCATATTACTTCTAATTAGCTGAAATGAGTGTCATATGACAGGCTTATAAGATAAGCCAACTAATAAATGTTTAGTAGTACCTTCTAGATACTTGATAGAACTGTTATATTGTGTCAACTTACTCACACATCTGTTGAGTTGCCGATGAAATCTTACAGGTTTGAAGATAACAGATTAATATTTATTTAACGACAATTAAGCGAATAGTTTAACGTTAGAGTTAAAGTGTGCCACTTAACCTTCGTTCTGTAACTGAAGGTACAAGTTTTCGGTGCGCTACAGCAGTGCTTGGGGTACTATGATATAGTCCATAAATTTCCACTATTTTTTCCTACCAATGCTGCAATAAAAACATCACTAATCATGATTAGGAATAATAATGGTAATAATATGTATACAGCAAGCCGCACGTCCCTATGGATAGTAAACTCTCTAAACGCTTTATCCGTTGTGTAAGACACTTTGGATCGTCTTAAGTGATTTCAATAGCAAAAATCACAATTTTAGGAACTCCTTACAGTATACTACGGCTACAGCTGAACGAACATGAATTTCTATTCACTTTCCGCGTTCTATTAGATTACCTTTTTTGGAATATTGCATTGATCAGTTTTATAGTCCGAAAAGAATGAACTTAGTATGAACCAGTGTAGAGTATAATTTAAAGACACTCACTGTATGATGGATTTTGAGATTCAGATTGAGTATGATTTTGAAGTTGGATCTTCTTTTTAATCTAATAAGGACATATGTATATAGTAGTTTGCTCATGTAGCAGCATTATGTACGCATCTTTTACATGTACCTTCCACATGTTGATATTTCAAAATTTTGATTTGATCTATTATTTCCGGTTTACTTATTGGGTGTTGATTATTTTCAAGCAATTTTGTGGATATCCAAGGTTCATTAGTTCAGCATAAAGAATGAACAATTTCGAAAGCTTGACCCTATCTCATCTGATTTTTATATTGATGCATTTCCAATAGGAACGATTCTACCAAACCTAAGGCACTGACTTGCCAGTCGTTTTAAGAACTGTATACCTTAAATATTCATAGCCTTTTAGATGATCCACCTTTGAAATCAAAATTGATCAGAATTCGCTTGATGGTAGGTTAAGTACCTAAGCAAGTTGCGTAGATACTTACTGTATCCGACCTCAGACACCAGTTAAATTTTTGAAAAGTTGTACTCTCGAGTAGAGCAGAGTACTCACGCCTCAAACCACAACTCAATGCCTTAGTATTAGTCTTTTGGTGTCTATGCACCTAGTGAATCGGATGTCGGACAAATATGCAACTTACATAGAACCTGTTTTTAGATATGTGTTTGTACGAAAGGTCAGTCTAGTTCTTTCTAGTTCTAGTCTTCTTTCATTTCTAGTTCTAGTCTTCTTTCATTTCTAGTTCTAGTAGTCCCATTGTGAATTAGTGGAATTAAATCTCATTTAGATATGTAAATGCTTGTATGGTTCTATCCTGAAATTGGAAGGCCTTCCTCAAAGTAAATTTGTAGCAGCATAATAAGGAATACGATAAAACGGACTCTATTTAAGCCTTTCTATACACAAACAAATAGAAGATACAAAGCAAAAATAAGCTATTGTTTGAATATCATGTCATTCAGTAGACAAAATTCTATGCAATACATCAATTTCCCGTCACTTTCACCACAAAAACAACGAACCATATTCTCATGTAACTCAACTCTGAGAATTGAACATGTGCCACCGTCAGTCTCAGTTAACATTCAATTTCTAGGGAATCAAAATGTAGAACAAAAAAGACGTGTAAAAGAACCAAACTACCAAGCATCAACAATTCTACTAAGTGCTATACTACCAACGAACTTATACAGAAAAACATAAAACAACAAAAAAGAACGTAAGGAAGTTTTACTTATAGATATATACTCTTGCCGTAAGTATCTAACATAGTACCTATCTGCTTCCTTTTTTTCTTGTTCCTTAGAACACTGTTTTCGTATCATTTCATGTGGGTTGTAACTCCTGGTGTTACATTTCTCATATCATTCAACTGCGGGCAATCAATATTAGGTATCCACACTCACACTCGATGTAATGCAATTCCATACATACATCTACACATACGCAGGATATTTACAGCGAGCGCACACCAAACTCGAAGCGTATCAGTTACAGACGAACAAGATTTCTGATATTTCTCAAGGGAGTACAACAAAAATTCAAAATCCTCAATTCATACGATTTTGTATGTGTGGGTTTGTGTAGTACGAGTACAGACACATATAAAGAGAAAATAGAAGAATTCTAACAGGGGAGGTTTGGAAAGTTACACACGAAATAAAAATTCCAAGCAAACGAACAAACAACAAAAAAAAAAACTTACCATGGAAACTATTGTGTTAGGGGTGAATGTAATCATCCCCCTTAGTGAAACTATATATGTATACACACTACTGTGTGATAATAATGAAATGAAAATAGCAAAGTATGGTACCTAGTTTCACCCTTAAGCAAATCCAATATGGATTCCCATTCCAATCAATAAATCCAGTCATTCAGGGGGATGTTAGTCGCAAAAATCACCTCTATTCTGACCCTCTCTAATCGCACTGAATGGACACTAATATCCCGAAACTCATTAAATTTTACTCTTCGCCCTCTTGGAGGACTTGCCGCACACCACGACTGAAAATAAATTCAATTCATTTTGCCACCCCTGGAGGCAAAGAAGAAATCAAATTTAATTCAATTTCTGAATGCGATTTAATTATGTCCTACTTGCCGCGCGCATAAGGAAACTCGGCGAGTCCTCTTTAAAATCACATTATCACCTCAGTTCTTTCGTTCTTTACGTTCGCGCCTCTGCAAATGCAGCCGCTCACACCAGACAGCTAATAAAAACGTATTTAAGTGCTTGGCATACCTAATTATCACAATTATCGCACATTTACAAATTGATATAAAATTGATTAAGCACGGCAGTGGTGCGCGGACTGAGTGTGTGCGATATAAGGAAAAAAACCTGTTAATTAGTAATCGAATTGCAGCAATCTTTGGTGAGAGGTGCACCTCTTTCTGTTACCAAAACAATGCACCACCAGCACCATCAACATCGGCAGCAGCATCATCATTCGTTTAATGGAAAAGGAAGAGACTCACATTAAATGAATTCACTTTAATGTTAATTATGTGTATAAAACATCAGCGATCAATTGAAGGAGGAAGGCAGACGGAGCACCAGAAAACAAAAAAAAAAAACTTCGCATTCTGTGTGCATCTCTCAGTGGACAGGTATGGAGGAGATATACAATGATTTTGTGCTCTTGTCGGAGATACATTTTGCAATGCCAACTATGGTACCAAAGCAGTGCAAGTTCAAGCGTTTTGCTGGTCGCCGTTGCTGTTGCTGTCCCCTTGATGAGGCTCTCTGTGCTGTAAAAATACAGCGCGCGCACATAAAATGCAAAAAAGGAATTTCAAGTGACTTCTCGCTGGCAGCAGCGGCGACTACGCGTAAATTTAATTTTCACATCGTTTATTATCGTCATCAGATTTCATCATTAAATTGTAGTCACAACACACACATAGATACATACATACCTACCCCTTCCTACGTGTGTAGGCACGGAGATGCATTTAAGCTGTCGACCTGTAGATGTTGTTATTTTTTTTTGGTAAGAGGAAACAAAAAAAAAAGTGGCATAAAATCAGTGAAGATAGGCATATTTAATGCGGCCGATGACTTCTGGCATGTTAGGGGAAAAATGGCAACTGTTTTTAGGGAACGAAAGGTACCTACTCTACATGGAGGATTGAACCGAATAATCAAGAAGAACGGAATCCCTAAACGGTGAGACTAATTATTCATGGTAAACATTTCGACATATGCACTATTTTTCAAATATTACTGAAATTCGATCACATACTACACATCGGCCATATTCAGGCTCATAGTCATTTTGCCATTATACCAATCAGTGTAAGTTTGGAATGCAGAATCTTAGAGGATAGTACATATTCCAACCCAAATTCTGAAAGAAAGAAAATTCGTACCACCTACTTATTGCATTTAAAACCCTTCATCTTTCTTAGGGCAAATAAGACAAGGCTTCAACAACATCTGTGCAATAGTACGAACCCACTGATTTTCATCCTTTCTGCCGCATGTTCGTTTAAGCCGACTCACTCTACTACTACCTTGTTGAAGTGATTTTCGCGCAAATATGCAGCATAATCATAATAATGTCCGTACTGATCAGTTGATCTTTAAAAACTAACCTATCGCTCTATAGTAACACATGGTATTCAGGATTAATGTTTTTCCGGAGTCATCTTGGCAATATGAACGACGCCGTATCGATATCTCTTATTTTCAGAAATTTTGTTTATAACAGATATTGTTCTGGATTCCTTTCTCTTGCTTTCTATTAGTTAATCTCCAAAGCACATCAGTAATTACGCTTAAAACAAATGTGGTGATAGCACACAGTCTTCAGTAGAGGTCTTGATATAATGTTCTAAATGTACATTGGAATTATTCAGACCCGCCTTGCACAGAGCAGTCAATAAGGTAATGTTGTACCATCTCTTTTGTGTAGTTGGTATCTTTTAGGTTGTGTGACCCTTATATTTTTTTTACTTTTCAATGAATTATTTACTTATCTTGGGTAGTAAGAGCTGCCTCACTGTTGAGCGGGCTGGTCCTATTTTAGAGTTGCAACCTAAAACAATGTTCAACACAAATAAGTGGACGATCTGTTCGCTAATTCATTTCGCTTAAAGTCTTTAAGCTCTTATAGCCAGACCTTATCTGTTGACGCAAGATCTTCCAACGAAGCTTCTATCTGAATTGAGTATCCTTAACTGATTGTCTAAGAATACGTAGAGTGCGGTTACTTTGACTACTTCCCACAGTCATTTCTCTGCTTGCGTTGAAGCTCGTTACAAACTTGGTCAATAGATCCCAGCTAGAGTGAAATTTGAAACCATCTGTAAGCCATCTTTTAAAATTTAGGTTCGCTACCGTTTTCATTTTATTTTGTTGCAAAGCTCGTAGTCGGTACAAAGCAGACGCAGCGGATACTCGCACTCGACGTATTCCTCAATGACTAATGAATCTAAGTTCTCTAAAAGTTAATAAAGAACTTCCTGACTTTAAATTCCCAATTAGTTTCCAGACTTCTAAGGCCAATTATCGAAATAAACTTCGAACCAGTTTAACCTTGATTAATATTTTTATTCAACAATGCGATATGTATCAATATTTGGACAAAAAACATAGCAACCATTCAAGCGACACAAATTCCGACTAGATCCGTCAATTATTTCCCTGCCTTCTCAGTTATTTTAATTAAAAAAACAATCTTTGCTTTTCGTTCCTTACGACTATTGTATACATTTCAACATCAACATCCACTGCAACATTGAGTAGAATTAATAAAGTTGTCAAAGTATCAATTTAATTGATTTCTCACAGTCACCAGAACCGACTCTAAAAGCACAATAATTGACTTCTAGTCATAATGTATCATATCGCTAGCAAATGCGTAAGCAATCTCTGTTAAATGTCAATGAAACCAATTATTTTCTAAGCATTTTTCCAGGTTCTACTTTGAACTAGGCACACTACACATGTGCACAATAAAAATCAATTTAAACCATAGAACATGTCATACTTTCTAAAAGAATGAGAACTCCTCTCGGCCAGCCCACAATCGAAACGAAACAGTGTTCACAGCTTGTTTTTGTTGAAATTGAAATAAACCAGAATGGCAAAATCATGTTTCATATTTATAACATTTTAATTAGACCACCAAGTCAGACTAGATACGACCACTATGATGAGTAGATACACTCCACACCCAACTTTCCATTTGAAACCTCAACACATTTTGGTTGTAGTTTTTTTTTTGTCTGTTTAAATAAATATATTATTTGGACCAACCGACCTAATTACCTGTGAAGTATGTGTTTTCACTTAGTTAGTAGATACATTAGACACATACACAGTACGACATCCAAAAATTGCATTTACTCATTAGGCCAATGTCACATTAGCCTTGTTAAGTGTCTCTTTTCAGTCCATATATGTATGTATGGTGAGGTAAAAGTGTATCTTGTTCTTTTCGTTTCATTTGGTTACACTCAATGGCATTTGCAGAGGGTTCTCCTAATGGATTTTCGTTTTTGCCCACCCGCCCAACCCCTTTGTCTCCACCGTCTTATGTGCTTGTTTCCATGCCCTCCCTAACCGACCGACCGACCCCAGGGGAGAGCGCACTGACGAAAAATCATATTTTCGTTGCGGTAGCTAATTTCTATACTCTCTGACGAGAAATTTTAATTAACACCGAAAAGCATATGGAGGAGGAGGAGAAAAAAAAAACAACACACACAGATTCTGTTTTTAGTGTGTGGAGAGTATGTGTTTGACATGCCACACATGTGATAATGAAAAGCCTGAAAATGTCCGTTTCGGAGGAAAAATTAGCTGAATTTTTGCTTCTAACATGAGCACAAAAAAAAACTGAGTATAACTAAAATGGAAACAAACAACGGCTAATGTGCGAATAGTTCGTATGTTTAATGTCACCCTAAAGAGCCACAAAAACCAGAACAGGGCTGTTGCCACCAAAGAGCTTTTGCAACATATGTAAGTACTTTTGGGTATGATTTTTGTATTATCCTGTTTTTTTTTATCCTTCTTTGTTTGGTAGCGTACATGCCACATTATAGCCCTGTGCCTTGCCACATAACGCGAAAGCATTATGTACAATGGTTATGGTTATGTTTATTTGGTTTAGTCTCTGGTGGGTTTTAGTTATAACAATTAGGCCGTGTATCTGTAATTAGCAGCTGAGAGTGATTTTTGTCGTTATTTGTTATGTTTGGTTTGTACAAATTATTGTTTAATTCATTTAGATACTTTTTTTTTGTTTTTGGGAATTGTGAAGCAGAAAAGGTTTAATGTCCCATAAGAGTGTATCTACTTACAAAGTATAATTTTGGTAGCAACAGAAGGTTGTCTGGATTATTGGTCTTTTGATTCAATCTAAAGGCTTTGCATATGGGCTTGTGGAAAATAGGAGGATTTGGACAAGAATGGGCATTCATTCTTACATATACATACGTTGGAACCCATAAAAAGTAAAGTACGTGGAACATCTTCTTGTGTTGAAATTATGTATATGTTTGAAGGGCACGACTTGTTCCATTCTCATTAATTCGAAAATTTCTTCGGTGGATTTATTTGTTCAATTCCCTACAGTCTGTCCAGTTCGATTAAGAGAATTGTGGATAAATTTTGCTAGATAGTAAACATAATGAATATCGACATTTTAGAGCCTATATTGCCAAACAATTTGAAAGATACACTAACAAGCTTTGTGGATTTTATGCTTAGCAGCTTCATGACGATTATCTTTCACAAATGTTCTGACTTAGCCGTTATTCTGGCGTCATATTTCTGTCTTACTTAGTTCTTATTGCATGCAAATGGTATGATTTGCGTGAAAAAAGAAAAGAGTTTTTTTGTAAAGGGTCTTTCAATGGGGACACAACAATTTGGTATTTTAATACGGACGCACTCTTCAAAATGTATCAACGATAAAGTTCAAGAATGAGCAACGTTTGAAAATTATTAAAAATTACTACCGAAATCTTTAAGAACACTTACTACAATTTTCGGTCGTAATAATCGTTCCACCAGACAAGCTGTGCATAGGTACTGTAGTGGATAAATTCGTGTCAACATACCTACATATTTACTATTGAATGTTCCTACAACGTACCGGTCGAAGTACTGAAAATGTCGCAGTCGTAAGTTCTTCAGTTCAAAATGAACCAAATCAGTCGATTCCGCGCCGTTCACAGGAATTGGGAATCTTTCAGTCCACATTGTGGGGAATTTTGCATAAGATCTTGGCCTACACCCTCACAAGATCAAATTAACTCAAGAACTGAAGCCTCTTGATCATTTAAAGTGCTTCAGTTCTTGAGTTCTCCGATCGGGCACTGCAAAAGTTTAAAGAAAATCCTGAATTTCATCAAAAATTCATCTTCATCGATGAAGCTCATTTTTGGCTTAATAGCTTTGTCAATAAGCAAAAATACCTACATGTACTTCAAGAGACTCCAGTGACTGAGTGGTGTGGATTTCATGTTCGTCATCGATGAAAATGGAGGTCGCTATCGTGTCACGTTGGTAGATTATTGATGGATGGATGGACTTGACATCAGTTTTATGTGGTTCCAACAAGATGGTGCCATATGCCATACAGCTGGTCAAACAATTGATCTATTGAAGGGGAAGTTTGTTAATCGTGTAATCTCGAGAAATGCTCCGGTCGAATAGCAACCTCGCTCATGTGATTTAACGCCATTGGATTTCTTTTTATGGGGTTACGTTAAGTCGTTGGCTTATGGCAACAAGACAAGAATGTTAGAGGAGCTCAGTAACAATATCTAACGTGATATTGCCAACGTTCCGGCCGATATGTATGGAAGAGCGTGGAAAATTGGCTCCAAAGAATCGATAACTGCAAACGTACTCATGGTAGTTATATTAACGAAATCGAATTCAAAATTGTTATGTCCTTATTGAAAAATCCTTTATGAAGAATAATAGTAAGGTCACTGTTTTAAGTTTGTGGCACTTATGGCGTAAATACATCTCCGTAAATTAAGTTTCCAAATCGTTAGTTCTAAGATACTTTAATTTTGTTTACGATATTATGTATCTAGTTTTAAAAGTCTTGTTTATCTTCTGATGATATAAAGGTATGCGATGCCAATAAAAAGCTTTGTTTGGTTCGAAATAGAAGTGTTTAGAATATTCGATATAATAGCTACGGATTGATGAATTATCCACAAAGGTAGCCTTCCAAAGTTTACGACGAAATAATTTGCTCAAGACACAGTGTTTGAATTATAGTCCTTTTTTACTTCCAATAAGCTGAAAAGTGGCATTATAGGTACTTTGTTTGGCAGCGATGTTACCTTTTTAAAAGAGTAATTAAACGGGTTGAACGATTTAACAAATTTGTATGCTATTCTATGACAGATACGATTTATTCGGTATTGAGAAATACAAAAGCATAATATTTTAAGCGAGAGTCAAAGTGTGTTGATTTATCGTCGATTCCTTTAACAAATCTGAACCTGAGGAACTTTCTCACAAAAACGTAAGCCGAACAACCATTTACACAGTCTTCAGTTTATTGATTCGGTGCTGATGGAGAAACTCGAAACTGATCTCAATTTGGTTAAAAATCATCAAATCCGCATGAACGAAGTATAGTTTTGCGTAGGTGCATTCGAAAACATGATAAACAATAGTAAATTCAGGAAATTTGCTTATAGTCTTCACTAAGTCCATAGTATACATCTATGTATGTACATTCCTCCTGATCTAGCACTTATAAACTTTTCCTAAAGCCTCATCGATTCTGTAATCGTCATCCTACTATCAAAATCTCTTCAATTCCAAAGTTGTTTGAAGAAATTTTTTACTAAAAGTTTTCGATGTCCTCTAAAATTTTGGCAATTCAATTTTATGCATAGATGGATTTAGTTTTCATTGACTTTTCTAAATCTTAAAACTAGTCTTATTCATGAATATATTCTTTTATTCATGAATATTCATACATATACATTTATTCTTGAATAATGATTGAAATAAATTATATTTATCATATGCAGTCCAATTAATAAAAGTCAATGGGTATTTTTAAAAGTCAATGGTTATTTTTTTAGGTCGAACCTCTATCAACCGATCATTACTAATGATCTAGAATATTTTGGATTGCGATTGTCTTCAAAAATACTTTAATTTGTCTTTGTCGCCAATATTTTGAAACATAAAAATTACCTTTAAATATCTGCCAATATTTACATATAATATAGTTTATATTTAAATGTTAATTTACTCAATGGAGTTACTTCCCGTCTTACAATGACAATGTGGAATACTTATTTTAAAAATCCCATTAGATATTGATGTACTATTCTAAACGAGCACGAAGTAAAAATGGATACTTTTTCCAAACTGAGAGCTAGGCATTTTGTTGCCCGAAATTCATCTATGTAATCCAAAATATTAGAACTTCCATGTCATCCGGGCAGTGTATGATGGCAAACTCGTACAAGTTTTTCTACATAGTTAAATCCAGATGCTGTTAACATTTTTCCATTGATACTACACGTGCAGTAATATTTTAATCTTATTAGCACACGCCCACTATATTTTTCTGAAATGAAAGCAATTAAACATTTGTATTCTTTTTTTTTTTTTTTTATAAATCAAACATACCTTGAACATAAATCGAAATAAATCCCACACACAAAAATCGAAACAAAATTCTTCCACTGTCAAATAGTTTTCATTTAAAATTGCCAAATATCTGAAAAGTAACATTACAACATAAATTTTATTTATTTTCGTTTTTTTTTTTCATTTTATTTTTATTCAATCTGTGAGTTGTTTTTTGTTTGTTTCTTTTTTTTTAATTTAAAATCCAATTAATGGCCACACTAATAAAGTTGATGATATTCATAAATCAAATAAATTTCAACTCAGTAGTCTGTTGTAGTAGTAGCACCAGCCAGCAATCATTGAATAGATACAATGTTGGATGTCATCTATTCGCGCGTATAAATTAGCTAACCTAACATGTACAGAGAGATAGCGTACTGAAAATAATGAAGAAAATCTCATAAGCGATGAGTATGGTCTATGAAAAATATTTATACAAAAAAAAAATTGAAAGATCAAATAAGTGTGTGTAATGATGACATTACAAATGTACATTTCGAATGAAGCGGCGGCAAATTGTATGTACTCGTATGAGTTTTTTTTTTCTGCCTCTTATATCTTAGATTTTGATTAATTACATTTTAAATAATTTGTTCGTCAAGTGAATATATTTGCATGCGTTTTTTTTTATTATTTTTTTTCTTCATCGATGCCTAATGGGTGGATGCTTGACTAACTTTATCTGAAGTGTTATTAGTGAAATTAATTATTATACTTGAATAGTTTATTATGTGAGGGAGAGAATTTTAATTGCAGTCAAGGTAAAAGAATTTAAAATTGTTGTTAAGCTTATCGCTATGTGAGATTTTAAATTGTTTTTATATTTCATATTTTATTAAACAATGTATGGAGTTTCATGACGAAAGTCATTGAATATCTATACCTATTTCAAACTTTGAAATTTGTATACATGGAATAAGTTGTGAACATCTCAGCTGTGTCGATTTCATCAAACTATGACTTGCTAATCTAGACGAATCGAGAAATGCCACAAATAGATAAGAATACGGAAGCACAGTATTTGGTGGTTAGATACTTTGAGTAAAGAGACACATATGCCTCGAAAAATTGGTAAATAAAAATAACTCCGAATAATATTTTGAGTTCACATAATCTACATAAGCTTTAGTTCGCTTTTTATGTGGAAATTTTGAAGATTGATGATTGGGTGGATGGAACTATCCAACCGACTAGGTTACATTAAGATTTTATCTGCTGAGGATACTATCATTTTTACAAATAGCTTATCTGCTATCAAATTTCTGGATTCAACTTCTTTCACAGAATGTATCAGTCTATATTTTCACTTAGTTCTTCATAAAATTGCGGGAACAAATATTTTCCAAGAAAAGAAAACCTGAAATGCATAATAAGACTTGCGTATGTCAGTTTCTTTAGACTAAGCAGACAATTGTATAGCAATGTTCTCTCTCCATCAACTAAAGTGAGTGAAGATTGCTTTTAGAGAAACGATAAATACTTTAAGTGAGACTCGGTCTCATCTGCATAGACTGTGAATGCAGCTATTGGATTTAACAGAAAAGTACATAGTAATGCAACGACTAATATGGCTGGGTCATGAGGAGCGGATTTGTACCAAGAGGTTTTCGAATCCACATAACAGGCACCATCTTAATTGGGGCATTATATTGAAACTCCAGGGTTTAATTTGGTGTGCGATATTGGAGACGCGGTCCACGGCGACTGTAGCGTCACCTTAAACTACCACTTTCTGTAAACAAAAATAACTACGAATTAAATAGCTCCATCGGCTTATCAGTGTCTTAATGGCTTCTTATAAGTTTCTTTCCTCATTTGAGTTTCTCTTTTACTCGTCTCCTATCATTGACTGACCATATCTATGTATATATGTATGTATATAAAAATGAATCCCTATTTCCCTTGGTCACGGCATCACGCGTGAACGGTTGACAGGCCGCCATCGACTACATTGACCAGCTTCTTTGAAATGTGCCAGAATGATAACTTTGCCAGAACAAATGCCAAGATATTATACCTGGAATTAATCGTCAAAGAAATTTCAACGATAGAAACAAGGACAGTTCCAGGTTACCCAAGTATTTACAAGTATTTTCAACCAATGCACTATTACGTCTTTACACAGTTCATCCCAGCCAAGATTATACCAATTCGAATTCAATATTCATAGTTAAGACAGGACAACGTCTGTCGGGTCAGCTAGTATATCATAAATCTCGTTGAATTCAAATCAGAATCTGATAAGACCTACTTCTGCGTATCTAGCTTTTTAGCTTTTTTCTTTAGTTTAAGCTTATAATCCTTGGTTTTTCCTTTTAAATGGTTTATGGCCAAAGAGGTACCGCAATTTTGCGTACTTTGACAGCAGTAAAAGCCGAACATATACCCACAATGGTCTGCAAAGCATTTTGTTATTGTCATATTTTTGTGTTATTGATCTCTATAGGGAATGACGTCGATGTAACTTTTTGGCTCTTGAGCTGCCTCTTGTCTTATCAAAAGGAATCCTAGCTACATTCTTTTGCAGACTTACACCAAAATTTAGTCAACGATCCAATATCAACATCCCATAGTTGCGTGGGCTTTCAAATATGTGGACATTTTCGTGTCGTTTGTGTAAACAGCAAAGCCAATATGAATAGAGTTGTGGTTATAGATATTGCATATCTAAGAGTCAATTATACTACCGAAGACGCATCTCATTTTGGCAGCGGATCTGAAAATAGTAATGGTTTAATTACTCAGCCTTGTTGAACTTGAAAATTCTGCATCTCTCTAACAGTCTAACAGATTGCGTGATTTTTTTGAAGTTTTCTTTATACTACAAAACACAATAATGTATGTCCTTTCTTCTCTGTAGTTGTTCAAGTAGTATTCCACTCAAGACATCCTATTTTTGACATCCATCCGCCGTCCTTTTATGTTTTTATTGATGTACATACATATATATCCACTATCTACATATATTCTCCCACGAAAATTGAAGCAAACCCTATTCTATGAACAACAAAACGCTCATCTTGCCATCGACAATAAAAGGGTGAGCGAAGAAAGCATCAAATCAACAAACCAAAATAAAATTAAAAAAAAAATATAATTTAACGATGCACAGACATGAACTCTTTCCTTTTGCTGAACTTGACTGATCTACAAAGTAAATAAAAATTCATAATAAAAATTATAAAACCGACTGCAAGATTTGCGGAGGAGACACATTGCTGTGACTGTGTGTGGATACAAATGACAACGTAACATTGCACCTCCCGCTTTTCTCGTTCTCATTTTAATTCCATATGTTTTTATTTTTATATTCTTTCAACTGCGACACTCTTGACACATATAAAAACTCACGAGATTTTTCGTTTGAAGATGCGTACATCTGACAGACAGCCAGGACAGACATACACTCGCACTATGTATGTCTACTGGATGTATCTGTTGCATTTCATGTTGTTCTGTGTGTATCTTTTTTGTTTTTTTTTTCATTTTGGATTTTGAGTTGAGTCAATTCCAAAATTAAATCCCCGATGAAAATGCATTTAAGCGAATAAAAGATGAGATGAGACTACCAGACGCTTTAACGTGATCAAAAAACCAAACGCTCTGCCTGCCTGGTGGAGGCAAGGTGGAGGACAAATGACAGAACCACTAGCGTTTGTGTGTGGTTCTCACATGGCACATGGGCCACTCCACTTCGTATGCAATTTTTCCAGTTTTACTTATTTTTCATTAATTTTTTATTTTTTTCTTTTTTTTTTGTTGCGTTTTCTCCTCCTCTTCGTCCCCTCACGGTTGATGTAGACAGCAAACTGTAGAGCGATAGATCCGATACAGTGTATCTGTAATTTTATTCGTGGGCAATCAATTGAGTGTGTGCTGTCCATAGGTAGCAAACGATTATCTATGATAAAAATTCGATGAAAAATGATGAATAAAATGTTAGTCTCCACTTTAGCGGCGAAGAAAATAAAAAAAAGTATGTATCTACCCAACAGCATTCCTAGACGAGATATTTTCGAGGAATTTTGTCGGCTTTTTCAGAATTTTGATGTCGTTGCTTGGCTCTTTGCTGTTGAAGTGGGTTTTTCACGTTTTCTGTTGTTTTCGATGTGACATGAATTTTATAGATGTGTACATAGACGTACAAACATATGTGTATATGCACATTCATGATGTGTTGTCTGAAATGGCCAAAGGAGCGAAATTTTTGTGATGCATTGCTTGAATAATTGAACACTAAATAGCGAAGAGAATTTGTGACGATGGTGCTCTGCCGATGGCCAACTATTAAAAAAAAAAATCTGTCATGCATCAATATTTGGAAATGTCCTTGATGAAATTCAATGTGTGACCTCGCATTCAAAAAAAAAAAAAACACAAAAAACAGAAACATGGAATCTGAAATATTCCCACCAACTGTTACGTAAAAAAACAAAAAATATTTCCTTCTCGATAGCATGACGTAAAATTATGAAGAATATGAAACTAAACACAGCATAGTCCTTTGGTTTTGTTTTTTTTTTCTTAGAGTTCTTAACCTGCTGTCAGGACTTACAGAAATATACTCACAGCAGGATAATAAAAGAGAAAGTTTTCCCAATCCAATTGAGAAAAACAAAAACAAACTGAAACGAAACAACAAACAAGGATATCCAACGCCTTGTCCTCAAAACTGAATACACAATGCATATCCGTTGAAAGAATTTCATAAAAACAAAAAACTTATGACGCAATAGAGTATCTTTTGCATTTCTCTCTCTATCGGTTGGTCATCAAAATTAGGTCAGGTAAAGTGTGTCGATTTGAGTTGTTGTTTGTGGGTCCGTTGAACGTGCCCCGATTTGAATTTTGTTGCATGACACAATGTTATGTTCAAAGATATCAAAACCACCTACCTGCAAAAACGTAGTCCGTCCACCGGACACACACACGTATTATACCTGTTTGGTTGGCATTAGTTGGTTTTAATTTTCATAATAACCTTCAATATGGACTTGTAGTTGACACAAATATTGTAATAGAAAGAGAGTGTACTTTAGTTGTTTTTGTTTTGTTTTTTTATTGCCTGTGGTGAGTGTCGTCGTCGTCGTCGTGTTAAGCCGGATAAATGTAATAGCTTGTTACGTTTCTGTTAAAGTACACATTTTATGACCCCAGAACTGGGCGTTAATTAGGGGTATAATTTGAACTGTACGCTGACATGTTAACATAAATCATCACTGCTGGAAAGTGATTTACATGTGATTATAAACATTTAGGCAGATAATAAAGGAGTCTATTAGCAGACATCCATTAGAGGAAGTATAGCGATAAGGGAAAGTGGTAGCAACAAATGAAATTGGAGGCGGTTGGATTGTGTAACAAAGTAGCAAGTTCCCTAATCCGATGAAAAGTGGTAGGACAGTTCTTAGTGAGTATAGGACAGCGAAATATGCGAAAGAAAGTATAAGATTCATCACTTACTCCAATACCTATGTACATTCCTAGATACATTGCATAAGCTGAGAGCAGTTCTACAACCTACATTAACAAGGTGGGAGAATAATTTCTTATAACATTTTCTTTGGATGATTGAATAGCAAATTAGAAAGTACATAACATTCACTGACACACCATTCACACATTGTTTTCTTAACATTTGTCAAATTTGCTTGCATTGAACATAGAATATTAAGTAGCTTATTCATATACAAAACTTATTTGGTTTAACCGAAAATTTAAATAAGTTTATAAACGTGTGAACAAACGAATGTAGAATAAATAATTATGTGCCACTTAAGGGCGGGTGAACAATTAAAATGTGCAGATGGGTGCGCATGCCAGTCTAAAAAGAATTAGATCTATCTGGCGGAAGTTTTCTCATTTGGTATCTGTTACTACAAAAAGCCACCAAGAAGAATGAAAATGATCTATATCTACTTCTAAAGGAATAATGAAAACGCTTTTTCTTATGAAAGCCCTCCTATATTAGATAAACGAGCACTAGATACATACTATTTGTAGTTACATACCAATCATAGGAATTATTTAACTAAGAAAATGTTTCTTAAATAGTTTTCAACTTATGGTCGATTTGAATAGGAATCTGTATCTCTTGCTTGCACAGCATTACCGATTTAGTAAAGAAAGTTTATTTGGAACTGACTATGGTGAGTTTTGAATTACCCTATGGATTTTATATTCATCGATATATCGGACTAAGTTATTTATTCCATTTTTAGGGCTAGGACCAGATATCAGAACGCAAACACACTTAAATCAGAAGAGGCCCATGATGACTCCATTTATCTATACTACTTCCAAGCTAAATGTGCTTTCCACAAAGCTGAGAATGCTTCTGCGTTTAAAATTGCCTTTTTACTGAGGTTGTCGAAGTGGGGAGTTCCTAGATGGAATAATATTCTTTGGTATCGATAGGTACAATCGTTTCCCTCTCCTCTTAGTCCGGTCTCAGTAGAAGTCGTTTCAGGAGAGATAGTGTCTACTGAAACATCTTCGAATGCTCTTATAAAAGCAAACCTAATGTTATGCCACTTTGATGAATATAATTCGCGTTGGAATAAGAAACTTATCAAATGGGACTATTCAAGAACTTAAAATCTGATAACAAGGACAGTCGACATAAATTAAAAAATTTTCTTTACGCAATCTCCAGTTATTGGTTGACACCAAAATGAAATGAAAAAAAGTTTTACTTCCCAAACTAAGGGCACAACTAATAAGACTTCTTTTTGCAATGGAAATTCTTTAAAGTAAGACCAACTTAAGTTACCAAAAGTAGTTAGAATTACCAATATGCCCACTAGCCATACAATTATGATAACTCACAATGCAGGATTCCAACATCATAATTGTATTTACAGTGACTTTCCTGATCAGTCAGAAGTAAATTCCATTTGCCCACATTCTTCACGGTAAACATTTCGCAAAAGATTATTTCACGTTCGTCATGGCAATAACATAACAGAGCCCAGCCTCGCGGCCGGTACTGTATCATTATGGTCAAATCCAGTTATTGGCACTTTGATTGCAATGCAGAAATTAATGACTCAATTGCGAGTGGTGTGTATCTGCAAATGCAATCCCATAACCCAACGGTGATCTCGCACACGTCTCATAATTAGGATCACTTTTCTGCAACAAAATCAACTCAGCACGTCAACCGCGCACTCGCACACACAACTATCAGAAATGACCATACAAATGTAGACACCGTGTGTCCTTAATAAGGTGCACAGCACCAACGTTAATTGCATTATTGGCCCATAAGAGAGTACCAAGCTACTCCATCAGCCAGCAATGGTTTCGCGTTTAATGCTGGGTTAGCCTGTCCACCTCCTTGTATGCCATGTGCTTTGCAACATTTTCACACGCAATCATCATCATCCTCCGCCAAAGAAAAAAAAAAATACAGAAGCTACACTCAGATACAACAAAAAGTTTGGCCGCTCAATTGTTCCTGTTATATTGTGTTGTAATGATGGTATTTCACATGGAATGACGTATTACTCTGGGGATGGAGAGTGAGTTGACTTCATCGTCTTCATCCTTCAGCCAGTAAAGCGCGCTGCAAAAACATGATCTCCAACACCTTGTTGGACGACAACCCAGAGGTATACAGACAGACAGTAGATATCGTCTTGGATTGACAGATGAGAGGATATATACATTTATAATGCACTTATAGTGCAAATGTATCTCAAAGGTTTCACTGCTAGAAGTGCATGACGTGTAAAAAGTCATACGCGCGTACAATAATGCTTAATGCTTGCTGCATGTGAAGTCGGGTCTATATGCCTTGTTTAGGTCTTGGTATAGCCATTTTTGGAACGCAAATAAACAAAAGTATCTTTTGTTGATTTTATTTTTTGGGAAATACTGCAACTATGATGACTGCTTTTTTTTTTTTTGCTGCGCGTGCAAATGTGTCAATTAGATTTATTATCAGGCGATGGTCTTTAGGAGATTGCTTGTCCAGGTTTTTGTTTTTTTTTTTTTTTTATTTGTGTTCGTCACTACGATTCCCTGATGGATTGGCAACTGCGTGAGATGAAGTAATCTTGGTGTTGTAGTGAGTGCGTTTATAGAAGGACGAAGATACAAAAGGGTATCGTGCAATAAAATGCAACAGGTGCAACAGGTGACGATGGACATCGCGTCGTCGTTGTCGTATTTCTAGAGCTATATAGTAGGGGTTTAGTTCCTAGAAATGTAGTTTTTGTTCCGATGATGTTATCATGTGTATTGTTTAATAAAATGCAATTAAGAAAATTATTCTTTTTTTATTGACCTCTTTCTAATGAATTTATTTTCTTTTTTTCTCGGTTTTATTACAGGTATGTGAGTATGCCCTGCAGGCGATGCTTATTTAGATAAGTGAGTAGATTATATGGGAATGGTTGGTTTTTGGTCGCGCTTGGTGTAAATTTATTATCATAAGTCTTTATTTGTAAGGTTTTTTTTAGATTGTTGGACACATACTGTCTGCAGCCTATGACAAAGCATAGGATACTAAATTTAATTGGATGATAGCTATCGATTCTAACTTGAGTACCATCGAGCAATACTTCATCGACCTCCCACGCTAGACGTTCTTGTGCGAGTCAATTAAGTATCCTACGTATAGTATTCTACATCATGTAGCTATGTATGTATGTATAGGTATATATGTTTTTGAAAAGAAATTCATTGCATTTTGTATACTTCTATAAACTCCTAGTTCTGTCTAAAAATAATGTTTTTTTTTCAAAAAGAATTTATCTAGTTCGTTCTTCCCAGCAATCAATCTTGTACAAAGTATCTCACCATAGTTTTTTAATATAGCCATAGGTCTTCCGAGAAAGCTTTTACACTTTGCTTGAAAGGCTTGGATTGATGAACGCTAATAACCAAAATCTTTACAGAATAGATATTACCTTATTCAATCCCAAATGCGAAGTATTTAGTTGTATATATCCGGCTTTTTGCAGATCGAATAAAGCAAGACTTCAATAGTAGAACTGCAGACAGAAGGACTAAAAAATTTATTACAGGAATTCGACCTGATCAAACTGAAGAGTGAAGGACTGAAGAGTTTATTACAGGTATTCGCCCTGATCAAACATTAGTTCTTGAGAATCATTTGCCTGCTACACAGCAATCATTCTTAGTGGTAAACTGAAACTAAACCATTTTTGTAAAAAAAAGAGCAAGTTCCAGATGAGGCCATTGAGGCCTCGCAGTCAACAATCACTCAAATGACCCTAAAACATGAACTTAACAATCTTATTTGTTTCACGTGCTATGTTGTTAGAGCTTCGTTTTCCTTGAACCACGCATTTTCCAGACTCTGTTCTGCCATTTCGGTGTCCAAAAAATCGGCACAGGAACCATCGACAAATGCTAATTTGCGTGAACTGTCATCTTGTTCAGATGCTAGGTGCTAGATCGTGATATACATATTTGTATTTTGCCATCCTGTTGATATTCATTTTTATTACTTTCCACTTATGAACATAGCTGTCTAGTAAGATTCCCTAAATCTGCTATCGTCACAGTCGTTCGAATGGAAAGCGTAATAGATACATAGATATTTCCGTAACATGTACTATGTATTTTGACACTGTTCTTTAAAAATCACATTCACAACCTGTTATGAAATATAAAAAGTAACAGGTACTGGGACTTGATATATTTAACAGCCAGTAATTGGGAACGATTTCTTGTTGGCATTTACTTAGTAAATAAGGAGATATACATACATATGTACATATGTATCTGTGTACACTTGGATATAGAAAATACTTTGGTTGGGTATATTTTTGATTCTATTTTATTTGTAGGAAAATGTAAAAGTAACGGCATATTTTTCTGGATATTTTATGTGGTCTATATAATGTGGTTGATATTTTTGGTTAAGCACTGATAGTGATGGCGTTGTGTCAGACTAATTGTGCGTTTCTGCTGGCGCGGTGGATACAAAGTCTATTAGACGCTGAAGGAATAGAACGGGACGAATGACAGGACTAACTATTATTATTAGGGTATAATAATCTATAATTTAGAGCGGCTTTGACTAAACGACAGTAATACTAGAAAAATTAAATATTGAGAAGAGTTGATAAAGGCTCTGCCTATGAAGTGCACTAAATTGGACCAGAATGCTAATGAATTTGTGTACTTACCCTAACCACTTAGTAGAAACCATCGTTGCAATGTTAATGTCATCAACAACAATTAATCTTAACGAGAAGCAGCGAGCTTTCCAATAGTCTATCCTTCTAGGTTCCAGGAAACAATAAGATTTGTGATTGAGAAAGATTCACAAGTATAGATAGCTCTTATCGTTCCTGCAGTCCTAAGCAAGAGTGACGTTCTTGCTTCAGTTTTGAGTTGTAGTTCTGGTCTTCAGTGAATGATAAAGCCGTGCGTTAGCCTCCTAGTTATTTTGATTCACACCTTCATTTGGCCATCCAAAGTAAAGAGGTGCCAGGCAACATTCAAATCATTTCTTTATTTTCTACAAGAATAGAGGAATTGTCAACGAAGAAGTCTTCTTTCAACCGCAGATCTAGTAAAGTGTATTGTGACTGAGCTGTTCTGGGACTGGCTTGGAAGGTCATATTAGCATGGGTCGTGACATTTCAATCCGGTCCCAAAGTATGAAAACGAAATGGGGGAAACCAAATTGAAGGTCGTCTGCGTGATAAACATTTTACAATATTGTAAACATTGTTCTCTCATCCTACTCTAGTTAAATGCCATGACCTTATTCGCAGATGGATGTTGTGACTGTTGTTATAGATTCAATGATTAAACAAACTACCACCTACATAAAATTAATGTTCTTACTCCGATGACTTCATTGGTTTTTACTGTTACTCAGAAAATTGACACGATAGTTATAAAATATAAAAATTAATTGCGTGTTAGACATAAAATTCCCAGCCAAATATTTTACCTCCCCGCCTCTTTCGAACACAGTCGGTGTTCACAATTCAACAAATGAAATTCCCTCATTTAAAACCATCAAAGCCGATAGGTACACTCGTAGTAAAAACAATTGTTATTATCTACTCATATGTTACTGATGGATCTGCATCCATACAAGACTATTGCACGATCCGAGTCTCTAATACTTTTCATTTTTTTTGGACACAATGGTTTTATTTTTCTATTTTTAAAGAGAACTCCCATATACAATATCCAATCCAACAGAAGCCAGTGTTTATTTATGAAAATTAAATCATTAACTTTTCAAATAGTCCCACTTAATATGGCCTGCTTGATTGTGTACATCTTTCGTATAAATTTGAATAAATTTATCTAAAATACATCTCGTATTGTTATTTAAGATTTAAAACTTTTTTTTTAAATAAACCGGATACATTGTGCTTTAACATTTAAAGTTGTTTTGCCTATAAAACTATAAACATGTGTTTTTTTGAAACTCTTTCATATGACTCAACACAAACTCTGGGTAATATAACAAATCATCACCTCATATAAGAGAAAAAAAATATTACCAATCTCATATGTTAATTATATGCTCATTTAGAGACTATAATCCATTCTAAATATTATTTATTATTTAAGTTAGATGACCTATTCATTCGATCCCGTTTTGCGGTATAATCCAATATAAAAGAGAATTTTCTCAGAAAATCACTTCGTGGTTGGTCGTCATTAGAATAGGAGCAGACGACTATCACACGGTAGAAGAAATTTAATTTTGTAAATAAATTAATCGAATGCAAATTTTTAATTTTCTTAATAGAACTGATTGAGTATGTCAACATTGGATTAGATGATTTATGAATGCAAATTCAAAATAATCAATAACCAGATGAACTTGAGAGTTTTAATGAATCGCCTATCATCGTGTATGTTTTATGTAAAGGATGGGCCATCTGTTGGTTTCTTTTTGAATCGTATGTTATTTTGACACTGACAGCTTTTTTGCGCTTAAAAAAATTGACGGAAACTCAGTATTAGGGAGTTTTTATTAGGGAGTAGATGAAATAGAGAGAGTAGATGAAATAGTTTATATTAGACAGATTGACTCTTAGGGTTTCACAGTAAATACCAGCTCCTGTTCCGGAATCGATTTAGCAAACCGGTTTCTGTTAGCAATTCTAATAGTGAATCTTTTGTCAAAACCTACATATATACATATACTGCCTTTGCCATAAGATATTAGCATACGCGTATGCATACAAAGGAGTTTAATGTACGCATTAGGGTAAGACAAGGCTATATAATTTCACCTTTCGTATTTTTGGTGGCAATAAAAGATGTTCTCTAGCTAAGCCGTGAGAAACACCTAGACTACTCTGAAGATGTGTGTTTAATAGAATTAAGGACTTGCAATCTTATCAGCTTAAGAACAAAACTACGACTGTTTTACTCTAATGTATTGACAATACTCTTTTCTGGATGTAGTTCGTGGAAAGTGACTACCCCTGTCACTTATAAGCTGAAAAATATTTGTAATAGATAGGTATGTACGCACCATCATAAGAATAATCTGGCCGAACCGTATCCCGAACGAACAGCTGTTAATGAAAACGGGACAGAAACCTATTGACTTCACAATAAGATGAACAAAGTGGCAATGGATAGGTCGCACTTTACAACGTGAAGATAATTCGATTGCAATCTATGACATTGAATGGAATTCATTAACCCAACCTGGAAGAGAGGTGGACCACCATAAGCAAACTTGTCCCAGGACAGTTGAGGATGAAACAAAGTCTTTGGGAAACAGTTATAGAGACCTAAGACATGTCGCAGCAATACAGTATGGTGCAAATGGCTTGTTAATGTTTTATGTATATCCCACGAGGGGTTTCAGGAACTGAACAACATGCATATGGTTCCTCAAATTTGCTTCTCTGCTGTTGCAGTGGAAATCCAGTGGAATGAGAATGAGAAGTTAAGAGATGGCATTTCTTCTCAAATACTTTCCATCAGATTTTCGAGTGATATGTTTTAATGCAACAAGCAACAAGCACAACCAGCGGCTGTACAAGCTTTCTTAATACAATTATCGATTTCTTATTTCGTCTAAAATGACGTCCAATCGTTGGGGATCTGATATCAAGGTTGGACATTTTCTTTGTCAAGGGAAAAAGAGAGAGAGGGAAAAAGAGAGGCCTTTTTTGAAGGTTTATGTAAGTCTTTCTGTTAGAACTCGTTAGTAGAATTCGTCGCATTGAAGTCATTTCCCTCTAGAAGTTCCAAAAGCTCATCCATCGCAAGAAGTGCCTTCTGCTATTTACATATGTACATCTACAAGCATTGATAAGTACTCGACTTAAGTAATAGCTAAATCCAATTACAAAGTTCGATCTGAAATTGGGTTCATGAAGAGTTTTTAAAAGTGCTGTTGAAGGCTCTTTGTTCTGGAAAGTCTCATACAAGATCTCATCCAAAGAATTGGCAACAATATCTCACTAATCATCAAATAGGTATCAATGTGACTTAAAGCTGGACAGATGGATAATAGATATTTGGTAATTCGCAATCGTGACCCGTCGAGACTCAAGTGCTTAGTGCGTTGGACTACGGAGCGAGGGTTCGAGGTTGAAGCACCAGGCGGCCCCATCGGCATTAAACAGTAGGTAACTTCTATTTTTGGAAAAAAATATAACACGCACAACATGAATGGTTCTGAGAAGTTAGGCCCTGGGACCCTTAGACCCGCCGCGCCAAATATATTTTTTTTTCCTGATCTGCCAACTATCTATTGCCTTAGCTCTACAACGCGATGGATAGATTCGGGATTCTAACAAAACTTATATGACTGTCATATTGTATGACTGGAAAACATGCGAAAAATTCAAACAATTTACCGGCTTTCGGCTAGAAGATGCGATATTTCTTCAACCTCGTGTTGGTGCAAACAGTAGGTACCTAAGGTAGCTGTCAACAAGTTCATCCAGCGGCTGAGTTAGAATGGTGACATCATATGACGATTGTCAAATTGATTGATAGTGTACAATTGTAGACGCTTTTACCCTAACAGCCTTGAAGACTTTACGAAGCCTGAGCCTAAGATATCGTTGCTG
This sequence comes from Xylota sylvarum, assembly GCA_905220385.1. Lineage (NCBI taxonomy): Eukaryota > Metazoa > Arthropoda > Insecta > Diptera > Syrphidae > Xylota > Xylota sylvarum. The sequence goes on from LR999958.1 coordinate 47,038,695, forward strand.
CTTAGGTTTGACGAAGCAAATGGTTGCAAATTGTCTGGTTTTCAAAACAATCGCAATTAGGAATTGACTATTTTAAAAGTAACTTCAACACTATATTTTGTTTTTAATTTTAAGATATTTAGACTAGTAGCTTGGGACTATGTCAATGCATTTGATGACACTAATCATAGGAGTTTGTGCTGTTTTTTAAATCCTAATCTCTTAAACTGCTACAGGAGTGTCTTAGACATATGAGCAGATTATTTTGGCGTATCACCACTAGTAAATAAAGTTTTCATTCTACTACAGTGAGCTTCGTTGAATAAGTTTCTGGTCAAAAACTCCAATATCGGTTGAATGATTCGCGTTAGAAGTCAAATAAATCCCCTTACTTGCAACTTTGAGCTCTTTAAGTTCTACGAAATAAAAAACAACATCATTTTACAGTGCGGGCTTGAATAATATAGCAAATGTGAACCAATTTTTAATAGCATAACCAGACACTGATATGAATAAGGATGCTCTGGAATTATTCAGATACATCATCAACATGTGGCTTTCATGAAAATTAGTGTCCAAATTTTGTCAATATTAATGACGCACAGGCCGTCATCTTCCCGGTCCAGATGTGAAGACAATTCAATAGTCGCGGTACAATATGGACACCAAAACTACGAACAAGCTATACGGTGGAGAATGTGAATGCTTCCCCTTTTGGGAGACTTGACATACGGGAGGCCTTTACATCCCAAAATCAGTGATTTTTGCATGTGAACCGAGTACAAAAAGGGTGATTCAGCAGTTTTTCTTTGAACCCCGTAATATGCGATGATATCACTGTCACTGGCTAAGTTTATAGAACCATTTTGGAGCAGTTTTTGCACGAATCTGAACCAGAAAGGAGGTTGTTTCATGTGGTTATTTAAAGAATTACATTCCAAGGAATTTAAGGCGGCTGCGGCCCGAAAATGGTTGACATTCAGTGGACATCAGTTTCTAGATTCTAAGACTTTATACTTAGTACTACAGGAATTCCATAGAGTCTATCATTTTTGCATATCTACATATGTACATACATGATCAAATATCGCTCAATGAACTCCCGATGTTAAGCAAACCGACGAATTCAAGACTTCCACCTGCCGTCGGCAAAACATGGAATTCCCTTCCATACAGAAAACAAATACTTTTTCTCAATCACTTAACGTATCCGCAGCCACTTTTTCATCCATCATTGTGTGTCGCTCAAATTCCCATTATACTTACACTGCATCCCCATTCAACACAAAATGTATCTCAGAATGCACGTGCCACAAACACTATAACTCGGGCATAAATTTATTAACCGAATATCAGCAATGACAGTTTTATTATCGCAACCACCACACCGACGACAACACAGAATAAATAAAAAAAAAAACGACGACAACGATGACAACAACCCCATCGAGAAACCTGACCACCACAAGTCCTTGATGTAGTAGGTCCCATGGCCTAAGCGCTCTACTTAAACCACTGATACCAGGAGTCATCGAAGTCCATCCGCTATCCGCATTCTCCCAATCGCCTTAGAATTGACTGTCAATTCATTCAGAGATTCTCAATTCCTCCGTCAGTGTGTGCTGCTGTCTGTGTTGTATCTAAAGCTCACTGCTGTGCAGTTGGTGTAGAATCATCTCAAATTGAAGGAGAAATCGAACTCAGGCTTCGATTAATCCGCATACGGAAACTCTGTGCAAGGAAACACAACAGAAAAAAAAACCGCAAAACAGAAAAGAACGGAATGAAAACCGCTCACTAATCTTTTAAAGTGGAACTCCAATTGCACATCCAGCGTGTGAGTGTCTGTGGGAACCAAATATGCGGCAGGCAACAGAACCGTTGGCACCTCTGACTGTTCTGCACCGTGGGCGCTAAGGCAATCCGCCTTATCAACATGTCATCCCGCGAACGAATTCCTGTCGTTCAATTGAAGAGGGGGCGCGCAAGTGTGACGCATGGGATCTCTCCTTTGCCATGTGAATCATTCCTGGAGGTGCTGCACTCAAAAGCTAAAAAAAAAACGGAAATGAAAAAATTTTTTTTTTTTGTATCTGAGTGGAGCTCCTCAAGTGTACGCACCGCGCACACAGCACAAATTCTATGGCGAAGAGACGAAGACCAAACCCACCGCTTCGTATCGTAGATACAAGATACAAAACACCAAACGTGCAACAACAACAACAATAACGGAGCAAACAAGGCGAGAGCACTTTCGGGTGATGGTGATTGAAGTGGAATGAACGATTTCTCTCTCAACCATCAGCCATTTTGATTTACGACCTTCATGTTTGCCTGGCTGCTGAATATAATACCCTCCTTCGTAGCAGTGAGTGGTGCTGTGCGTATTGTTTGTATGCAGTGTGTGTATGTTGTGTGTCGTAGCGATATAGTGTGCACCAACACAAACACGGACACCATGCAATGCGAATCGTTTGCTTCGCCTTCTTTGATGGAGAACTCAACGAAGCGAGTCTGTTGAGTCGACCGGCTGGTTGGTCCGTACCACACGGTCGATGCAAACTAAGCAAACTACTTTGGGTGGGGGTGGCTGCGATAATAGTGGTGGCTGGTGTGGCATGAGCGGTAGTAGGGTTTCCTCATCTTGTTGTTGTTTGCTGTTTCTCGTGTGAAACCAAACGACCTTTGCAGCTGTAGGTAGGTTTGTTTCTCTAATTCAATTACACTTGGGATTCCAAGAGAGAGACAAACCACAAGTGTTGCCGTAATAGTTTGGAAGTAATGGTAGTGTGTGGTTGTAGCTGTATTTAAATCGAGGTAAATGGCTATTTCAAAAATTTATTGCACCGTTTCTTTAGTAAATCCAAAACGATCCTACAACTGAAAATTTCTCAAGACAGTTTAACTTTCGGATGTTTGTCAGTGTTTCGTTACAGATCAAACCATTAAAAATTCTTGCTTTTATCTGGGAAGTAAACCTTTAATCCACGTTCAGTAGCGCCGCCTACACGTCAGCATCAACTTTGGTCAAGTATTATAGGTACAGGTATGTATATACTTAAATGCCTTGTAATTTGCACGGAAGCTATAACGAATAAACTGTAGAAGGAGGAATCCCAAATAAGATAAGAAACTCATGTGGTCTTTCTTCTCAAGTTTGTTGCAATCTTCTAACTTTATGAAGAAGTCACTGTCAGTAGTTCTCATTTTTCTGTCATCGGATTGCCGGTTTAAGGATGATATAATATACAAATACCGGATAGGAGATATGAATCTCAGGATGTTTTTGAGCTTAATTTTATGACTGGCAAAAGTTCTCACTCTTCTGTTGGCAAGGGCAGGACATTCACAGATTCCACTTCTTTCTCGTTTCTGCAGCTTTTGCATTAGTCGTTGTTAGGTATCCCCAGACTCTCATCATGAATAACATGTCAAAGTGCCCTGTAATTATGCCAGGAGACGAATACTGTTCTTTTGTTGCATGAGATATCCATATGCCCCGGTACCCAGCATAGGATCACCGTATTGGCTCTATACATACATACATACATATATCCTATCAAGATAGCCCATGCCTAAATTTAATTACTGCATATTCTAATTACAGGAATATTTCTTTGCTTAGAACAAATGACGATTTCTATCTGTGACAGGTTACCTGCCATATAACGGCTGCCAACCCAATAATTGCTACCGACATACTATTACAGTGTTTACCTGATACATACCAGAATAACCGCATCATCAGCCCAGACCGTCACGTTAAAGCCATTTCCCTCGGACACTTCCAAAATCTCATTCACTACAATGAATACTACAATGTCAACTATTTTTCTGTAGCTATTGACCCTTAACATATATGTACATGTTAAGGTCTCTCATGAAGTACAGAGATTGGCTTGTTTTTGAACCACTTGTGCCATGAGAACCACACCTATTGAAGGACTAGAGGCTATCCTCAATCTACTTCCGCTGGATAAGCCTAAGAATAAGTCAGTCAAATAGTTGGAGACAAAATACAACGGGTCATTCTATGATTCTGGATAAATATCTAGAAAATGTTCCTACCACGAATTGCTTGACTCCGTACCTAGTTTTCAAAAGACTCTTTTTAAGCTTGTTCCTAAGCAGGGAAGAATAGAAAAGCGGTCAGCTTACCAATCCACGTACTATCTCTGTTCTCACGGATGGATGAAAGATGGATGTATGCGTAAGCTCAGGTATCTTTTCCGAACCACTGCGTATATCCAAATAGCAGTGTTTTCCAATCGGATATTTTAGCAGTGACAATAGTCGCACATGAAACTGCGTCGAAGAGAAGAGGAAGATATTACATTTTTCATCGATAGTAAGGCTCCAATAAAAACAATATATCGAAATAAAATCCAAGCTTGTTGTCGCTCTGGTGGTACCCTGGACATGAAAATATACCATGTAATAAAAAAGCCGGTGAAATGGCTAGATGAGGTTCAGAATCTACATCATAACAGTTCCACACCATGGTGCGCATCCCGCCTTGCTCACTGAAGCTCGGATCGTTAGCTAGTTCATAGGAACTGTGTTTGCAAATTGTAGAGCGTTAACCAATGGGCAAGGGACATCTCTCCCTAGCACAATGGTTCTGTATTGACCTGAGCATGAACCAGCAAGCCTCTTCAGTGATTTCGAATTCTACGTAGTTACAAATACTGCATCCTGTTTTGTGATCAGCTTTTTCAGAGTGACCCCTATGGAAGAGATTACTATATTCTCCGGATCGGGACGTTAAAATCACGAAATCCTTTACGTATACCCATTTTACAATTTTGAAGAGAACATTTCATTTTCCATATGTCTAAGAACTATAAACCATATTTGTGCTTAAAATTTTCTTATGTATGTTTATAATATTATAATGACCATTTCATGGTTTGACATGCATAATTCAGACAGCGAGCTCAATGTTCTTGAATAAAAAGCAAAGTTTGAGTCTGTAACTATCACATCAGTTTTAATTAAATAATTTTGTTAAATTGAAATCCTGCTGCCATTAGTGATGTGGATTTCTTTCCAAGTTTTTCGGATTTGAAATTATTTAATAGGCAACAACTTGATACTAAATTTTTAACAACGGTCACACTGTTATAAATCAACTCCGTACGAACTTTAGTTTTCCTTTTCCATTTCCTTTCTGCCATCTATTGACGGATAGCTGAATATCTAATTACGCCTCACAACCTAATGTACTGTCAACACCATATTGACTGGTGTATTTGATTAGTGGCGTGAGTGCTAATTTCTGCCTCTAGGTGGAGCGTTTCCACCTGACACATCCAAAGAGTATGCAATTGTTTTCTTTGTTTAGGGAGTTTGAATATTTTTCTTTTCATAATATTAGGCGGTGAAGTTGAAAATTCTTTCTCTTGTACATATGTAAAGCCATGAGCATTTTGTTTAGGAAATATTCCAGTTAAACCATCTTATTAGCAGCAACTGCCAAATAAGTCAAACTCACTATGTGTGTCTGTGGGTAGTTAACTATTTCCATATTGAATCCATTCAATTGAATTCCAATGAATTCCGGCAGAAAAAACACAGGAATTTCCAACACTACACGCTTGAATAATCCACAGACATCGTAAATCATCGAATTCCCAAGAAATTCGCAGATATATGAATGTATGTATGCATGCATGTACTAGTGTGCCTCGTCCCGTTTATTTGTACATATATTATTATCATCTCTCATGCTTGAATGATTTTACCATACCCACATGCAGATAATCGCATGCAACTACTATGTGTGCTGACTGATGAAGTAATAATCAGAAAGCGTCGAGAACAAAACCAAAAACAATAAAAACAGGACGAACAATCTTTTGTTATTCAATTATTATCCAACAAAACTAACAAATGTAGCCCACCACCATCGGCTGCGACCACCACCTCTCGGTCTACATCGGATCGGAAGTGGAAGTTATGCGCGCCTATTCGACTGACTCGTTGTGTACATTGATTCACAACAAAAGGATATCATTTCCGTATCCTTATCATCATCGCATGCGAATGTTGAATGGCAAACGGACCAACTCACTCGCATGTGTGTAATAAATTATTCCGATTGTGCTTTGGTTGGTATGGTGGCGATGCGATGGTGACTTGCTTATTGTGGGCGGGCTATATGACAGTAGGTATGGGTATATGATTGGAAAACGTGGGGTTTCTATCTTCTCTATCAGCAAGAAGCCATTTTCCTGGATTTTGATTGAATCACAGTAACTCCGGGTATTGATATGTCAATCTTATAAGGTGGGATATTGTTGGGGTAAATATTTGTTCAAGGAGAATGCAATTTTGCATTGGAAATTCCAATCGAAAGGAGCAATTTCAATTCACATTTAAGAATTCCAGTAATGCGGTTGGTATTGTGCAATTCCATTTCCTGAACCACATTCATACATACAGTACATACCTAGGACGTCTCCGTGTGCATGTCCACCTTTGGAGAGTGTGAAATTTAATTTTTGAGGAATTTCGGCAATTTCCTGCAAAGCAGCATCATCTGCAGTTATGTGGAGAATTTCATAAGATTTAGCAGAGATTTTCTGTAATATTGAGGAGACTGGTATACGGTTGCATGGACGAACGGTAGGTTGAAGTGGGAATGCAAGGAAAGGAAATTGGCATCATCGTTTGTGTATGGCGAACGTGTGGAAAGGTTTTAAATTGAAAATACTGAAGTTGGTGTTTTTGAATGCCATTAGTTGTTTCGTTGCGTGTTTATTTTTCCGGAGGGAAAATGTGTTTTTGAGTCGGTAAGGCTCTGTGGTCTTCGGAAATATTGTGTCTAGTCATTTAAGGATGTTTTTTAACATACATTTTTGTAACCATAGCAGCAAGCATGCATAGATCCTTTAACTTAAGACCGATTTGTCTTTGCAGTAAGGGATATTCATCGGGCATTAAAGGGAATTTGTACGAGGCAAGATATTTAAAAGTCTTATCTGTTATTTTCTTAAAGGGTATATGTGCACTCACTCTGACGACGCGTTTGCAGTCGCCATGACTGGACACGATGCAGTAGTAATGAGTTTCGATTATTGAACAGAAGGTTGTTTGTACTAGCCGCACTCATATACATTGAGTTTTTTTGGTTATAACATTTAATGACTCCCCTACATGCTAGGGATAAGAATGCAAAAATGCGGAACAAATTCTACTAATTTAGTGCGGACACCACACATTATATACATTATACCGTATAAAGTATATGAAGAAAGCAAGAAACACCTGAGATTTAAATCAATACAGCAAAAGGTTGCATATTTTTAGGCGTATGTTAATAAAGGAAAAGAGAAAACTATGCACATATTGATTGACAATCCGTTAGCGTCTTTCAAAGTCTCCTTATAAGACAGGTTCTAGCAGCAATACTTACATACATATGTATGAGTTTAATGACTTGAGAAGGAACACTTGACTAGACATATTGTACTCGTAGTAATGTAGTGTGCCTTAAGATTCAACGTTAAACTCTTAGGCAAGTTATATAGATCTGTGTTTTGAATATCTAAATGAAGTGGAATTTTCGAATTTCCTTGGGTACACGCAATTCTCTAAGAAGGGAATATTTTCTTTTCAGTGGATTTAACTTACAAGCCATTCAACATTCAACTTGTTGATATATTGTCTGCTTAGCTAAATTATCAATATGTACTTCCAAGTGAAAAATACATCTTTAGGGCACTGACAGTTTGCAGAACTACTCCAACAAGTGTATGTCAGTTTTTGTGAGGCTTTGATTAAGTAAATTCTGTTTGAATCTACCTTAGATTTCTGTCAAACTTCGAATAAAAGTTCTGTCTTAGATAGACACCATTGAATAGGATGTACAAGCAGGTCAAACCTGAACGATATTTCCTGGAATATGCTTGCAGGTTCAGATCAGATTTGATATCACTACTTGATACTTTTTAGAATGATGTTATAGTTTGGTGATGTCATGGCTAGTAAGTCGCATATATCAAGATAGTGGAACCAGTGACTATTGACGACGACACTTGTTGAAATGTTTCTGGCATGAGCAAGAGCATGGAATGGTCTTAAAAAGCTTGTACATACATAAATCTGTTAGGTTTACGAAAACGGCTCTGGCCTTTCATTGGAAATAATTTGTGAATTACTTTGTTGCAGTTAGGATACAAAAAAGAGTTTCTACACATTTTTGGACCACTATGCTGCAAGATATCGGGATGGACTGCATTTTTGGCAACTGCAGTTCCAGATTTTATGTACCTTCTCGTCTGCCTATTAGATATAAACTCAGGACGGGTTTTCTAATGAATTTTTAACATGTTGTAAGCTTGCTAGTAATGCTGATGATCACACTTTAAGTAGCTACTATGTCCGCAGAGATAATACTTAATTGAGCGACAGGGTTTGTTAAGGATATTTGTTTTTTTTTATTATATACATATATGATAAGCCAAATTTTGTTTGCCTTTGTTCCCAATTGGTAAACCACTGGATGTACATACATAGATCCCCCTTATCCGGTATGAAAGCGAATGGTTAGTTAGTCTAGATGGTTGGAAAAATATACTTGTCCATTTTCTTTCTTGGTTTCTGTTGCTATACAATGTAGGTATTCCGTTTGTAGGTTTGCCGTTTGAAAGAGCTCGGTAAGGACTTCATGATTGCTTACACCTTTATTTTTCTTATGGAACTGAATGCGACTAAAATTTATGTGATGCTGGCTGGTATATATTCGGGAGTTCACTTCGTAGCGCTATTGCATTCAGCATCCAGGCTTGAGAGATTATCAAGACTTTTATAACCAAAGGACACGGCATGAGTCGTAGAGGTTTGACTTGAATCTAAAAGTATGCAGCCTTGATGCAATTGTTGTAGCAAATTGTGAGAAATGAGATGAGAACATAGAATATATTTTCTAGTGTAGTGGTTTAAAATATACATGCATACATAGGTATTATGGGATTTTATTACTCCATCGGTGGTTTCTGAACTAGTCAGCTAGTATTTGTAGCAAATTTTTGCATTCGATAAGAATTCTAGTACGAGCGTGTTTTGATTGCTTTTGGTGGAGATGTAATGTCGTTTAATTTTAACTGCCGATTGGTTACCATTCATATGTATGTACATACGTGCAATCTGTTCCGGCTGAAGGATTTGCTACTCCGTCACACAGTACATTTCCTCAGAGGATACACTATGTATGTAAGTCGAATCTTAAAAAAAGCTAACAGAGAGATAGTCTTTTGATCGTAAATACTGTCTAGGAGTCCAAAAACTTTGCACTAGGACTTACGGATTTCAAAAATATTCTCATAAAACATATGCTTGAAAACCCAAAACCTCTCATTAGTAAAGTCAATAGACGATGGAGTCTCAATAAAAGAGAGGTCTTCGAATCCTGTATCTGATCTAGAATCCAGTAAAACAATTAAAACGTTGGTTTACTTAAACAAGGATATCATCATCCACTATCTGGACTACTTGTGAGGTACAACCATTTTATTTGCTGTCTAAGGTTGTGTACCTATAACACTACATCACAGGAAAAAAAAAACATTCGTTGATTGCATATAACAAGCTCGTAGATAAGTGAAAAGTTAAGGAGATACTTAACTCCTCGCAGATACCCATTCAAGATATTGAATTCACACTAAATGTGGGTGATGTATACAACCATGTATCTATAACGTATAGAGTTCAGAATGAAGAACATATTTCCGTATCGAAATACATCCACTGAATATTCATTGCTCATTCACTTTTTTTTTTAAAAAAAGGGTGCCTCCTTTAGATCAAAAACAAAATATCCACAACTGATTCAAGTGGACCATTGCATAAAGTGATTTTTCATTCGAAATCATATACGACACAAAAAAAAAAACAAAAAACTAGAAAGAAATCTGTCAACCAACCACTGTCACCGAGCGTTGGATTTTCGTTCGTTCTTGCAAAATGTGTGTATTTATCTCTTCTTTCTCAGATTTTGATGTGAATCATTAAAATTTTGTCATTTGTTTGATTTTAAAAAGTATGGAAGCGATGGGGTGGGGTATGTCAAATCATTGCAAAACATGTGATCGTTTTGAAAAAAAAAAAAAACTAAAAATTTACTCAGAAGACACATGGATCTGCAGATGATTTTTGACTAAAATTTATGGAAGACTACAGTTAGTAGCATAGTGCGAACAGACAGATAAAGTTTAAATTTATTTTGTAAACAAATGCTAATACATTGTTTTATTTTACTAATTTGTTTTTAATTTTATTCCTTTTTTTCAGATTTTCAATACGATTTTGGATAGCAACATAAAACATTCTAAGACTTCGCGCCGCTAGTGTATTTGTATTTATTATCTCAACTAAAATAAAAAAAAAGGACTCCACCGAGACAACACGAGTTTTTAAAGGACACCGATCTACAGAACGGGCAACGGAAGAAATTATAAAAGAAAAAAACAACAAATAACGGATCACTGTGAAAATCATTTTATACCTCATTACTCTATAAAAAAATTGTATAAAGCAGAATTAAATAGAAAGTACTTAAGTGTTCAAATTTAAGTAAGTATTTGCTAGATACATTCTTAAACGATTCAAAAACCTAAATATACAATTTTTTTCTCTTTTTCAGTTTATTTAGTATAAATCGCATTTTATCTGTGTGTGTATGTGTTTGTGCGGGTGTATATAAAATAAAACTTAGCTTCAAGCAGCAGCATCAACGCAACACATAAACCCCAAACAAGTCAACAAATCCTCTCCAAAACAAAATATAATAAAAAAAAAAAAAAAACAAAAAACAAATCTTCTTCAAAATGACGATGAGTACAAATAATTGCGAAAGTATGACATCATACTTTACCAACTCTTACATGGGAGCCGATATGCATGGGCATTATCCCGGCAACGGGGTTACCGATCTCGATGGCCAACAAATGCATCATTATAGTCAAAATCCCAACCATCAGGGTAATTTGCCATATCCAAGGTTTCCACCTTACGATCGAATGGCATACTATAATGGTGGCGGACAAGGTATGGAACATCAGGGTTATTCACGACCGGATAGTCCATCGAGTCAGGTCAGTGGTGGTTTGACACAACCGCAAACGAATGGTGGACAAATTGTACCACAAAATCAACCGCATACACAATCACAACCTCCCCAGCATCCACAACAGCAGCAACCTGTCGTTTATGCGAGTTGTAAATTACAAGCGGCTGTTGGCGGCGGTTTAGGGATGGGACCCGAGGGCGGATCACCGCCATTAGAAATGGCCGGACATCATATGAATTCCCAAATGACAATACCTCATCATATGGGTCATCCGCAAGCGCAGGTGAGTAGTCATTTTACGCCTATTTTTGTTTTTCAAATCAGATATACATAAATAGATACATTTTTAGTGAAGGTTTTGGTGTTGTCAGATGCTGTATACATATATATATTCTGCTATTTGGTACACATAGTTGTTAAAGCACCTGAAAATATAAAACAAAAAATTATTTTCAGGCTTACCTAGCCAATTATCTATTCTTCTTGTTTTAGAATTTGTTGGTTTTCCTAGATCGTTTTTTCATCTTGCCAAAACTTGTTGAACCTTGAAAGACTTGTCAATCTGCAGGAGACATCTAGAAAACATTTCTGCATTAAGAATCTAATGCCAGTGATAGAATTTGTTAATGTTAATAATCCTCAAGAACTTCTCTTACACAAAAAATAGTACCCACATCGAAAATTATTAAATTAACTCTCGCAAATGTTCGAAACACTGACAGTATTCAATAGTAAAGTTAGCCAATTAAATATAACCAATACCGGATTTGTTCGTATCTTTTAATAATATCTGAGGAGTTTGTACTATGTTTGTTTCCTTAGAACCAACAAAATGTTCATTCCCGATAAAATGTATTTAAAATTTACATTATTTTTTTTTCATTTAAGAACTTGCTAGTTATTTCAGATATTCGTATCGGATTTAAACTTAGATGGAACTCATACTATCACTGTCTAACGAGTATATTCCATAAGTATTCTCATTTTAGTCGATGAATGCTTTAGCTTTTAAAAGTATCACCTGTATTGTCAGTCGGTTGCGTTCTCATATGTTTTGACTTAGCAATACTTCTTCTTTTACCTTTCTAATCCTTTCTATCAATATGTTGAATCTCTGTAGATGTAGAGTGGATCTTAAGAGTTTTCGTCAACTGTTCTACAAACTTTCTGCGCCAGGTTTATTTGCAAGCCATCAGTTCTTTTTCCATCTCAGGCTAGTACTTTCCTTTCTTTAAGAATATAAAAACCCTGATTTGAACAAAATATTCGTACCTTAAAAAATGGGAATGTTATTTCATATGTTAAAGTTTAAATTTGCGCGAAGAATATCTAGTTGACCCTTTGGTTCTTCAACCAGCTCTTTTCCACTACCAAATCCTTGATATTGGTATAACCACTTAAGACTTTATTATTTTTGAGTTGCTTCAAGTTTTTCGTTAAAACTTGGGCATGGTTGACACCGTTTATATTGTTATAAAGTATAACCATACTTACCCGATATTAATATTATATGATTACCCAATGATGAACGATCCTTGCTTTCTGGAATAGTTACCTTGTATATATATGTAGATAGGTACAATGTACACAGAACTTGACCTCCTTTTGTTGGATTTGTCATTTGAACTTGTAAATCTTCTCTGATCCATTTTATGTTCGCTGATAATATCTTCTATATTTCATATTAAGAATTAGGTATCCTTCCCAGCAGAAAATATAAATTTTGCTAATTTGACTCAAAGTTCATAGAAATATCCTTAGATAGTATCCCCTAGTTGGTAGCAGAGTTGTAAACGTATTAAATCTTTTGGGAGATTAATTCTATTGAATTCATCAAAAATGAGTTGAAGTATTTTTTCTAAAAAAGATTGGGATTATAAATCGTAGTTCATTATTCTTTTGAAGTTAGTGATTAATGCATTCAATTTTTTGCATTCACTGAATTGAAATCATTTTGGAAGTCAATTGAATTCACTTGATGTAAGTTGAAGTCAGTAGTTAATTCACATATTTTGTTGAAGTCAGTAGTGAATTCACTTGGATTCAGTTGAAGTTAGTGAATTCAATTGAAATTATTTGAATTAATTTATATGTACAAGTGTATCTGTTTCAAAACCTTGAAAAATTTTTCACAAAAAATAAAGTTTTCGTAGTTAGATCATTACACGATGTTTAGTATTGAGTTTCGTCGGATTGGTTGAACAGAAGAGTGTAATTCTGTTTTGTTAAGACATCAGAATATCAAACGAGTAATATTCACATTTCAAATACCACGGTATCTTTACTACCTCATAATTTGCATCTCGTCCACAAATGCTTTATAATCAGACATCAACATGATCCACCGCTTGGAATCAAATGAATTAAAATCATTGCAGATGAATTCACTGACTTCAACTGATTTCAATTGAATTCTCTACTGACTTCAACTTATATCAAGTGAATTCAATTGATTTCAATTCAGTGATTACTAAAACTTGAATGCATTAACACTGATTTCAAAAGAATGGTGAGTTATAGTTTCTTAAACCGCAGTCTTTTTCAGAAGAATGCATTCTTTTCAAGCTCTGGCGGGTAGGATAGTATTCAGCCTTGTTGTTAACCTCTTTCTTAACTCTTCATTCGAACAGGCATTACATAATGAATTGGAAACTCAATATTGGGAATCATCTTATGGCGGTTAGACATTCACGAGAAGTAGGACCATGGGATTTTAACTAACTTAATGCCCATGCTGAGTTATTAATGCCATTTTTTGTTTATACTTGCGGAAGAGCTTTTTTCTGGTGTCTTTAATTTTTTGACCTGAAGACTTATCGAGCTTATTTTGTCTTATGTTAGTGTGCGGATGATAATCTTTGTACGCATAGTTTATAAATATAATCTGTTCCCACCTTGCTGTATGTAAGCTTCACTTTGACTAGACATATATATTTATTCTTACCAATAAAAATTCCAAATCTCCTAATAAAAAAATAATTCCACTCGATAAAATCAACAAAAAATTCCTGCATTTATCTTATTTTATAGTTGGGTTACAATGAGGTCGGCGTTCCTGAAGGTGTTCCTGAGGTAAGACTGCATAACTGTTTAACATGTTGTTTTTTTATTTGTTTTGTATATTCTATACTTTCTCGGTCTCTGTGATCTAATTGTATTATGGGGAATTATCATTCTGTCTTTCGTTTATGTGTTTATAATTTTCTGATCAAAAATGTTGTAATAAATCTTTTTTTATATATATATATGTAGTACATTTATTTTTGTTATAACTAAAATACAAATTTAAATTTAATAATTTGTATAAAACTTAATAGGTTCATCAAAATCATCATAACATGGGTATGTACCAGCAAACAACCGGAGTACCACCAGTCGGTGCACCACCACAACAAATGATGCATCAGCAACCGCCACAAATGCATCAAGGCGGTCAGGGACAACAACCACCAACGCAAAATCCAAATACACAATCGTCAATGCCTTCGCCTTTGTATCCATGGATGAGAAGTCAGTTTGGTAAGTCATTTTAAACCAAAGGCTTTCGGATTGTTGCCTAATTTATTTTTAATTTTATTTTTTTTTTTTGTAGTTAAAAGTAGAGTTTCAGTAAAGGGGGCATTATTTTGTGGGCTTTAATATTGACGAAAAAAAAAATGGTTTTGGCATTGGGTACATTTAGTGGAGACGTAATTCTAGTTAGAAAAAAAAATTCTGTTTTATAATTTTGTTTCCTATTTTGCTGTGTGAATCTTATTTGACATTTGATTGCTGTGTTATGGTTTTTATAATTTAGCAAGGGAATGCAAAAATGTGCTAGGATTTTTTTATCGGTCATTTTATTAGACGTTAATGAAAGTCAAATTTAATACTAGTTTATTTTGGTTATAAGTTTTAAACTCTACGAATGAATAGGTTGCAAAAGATGAAAATGAACTTGTGAACTATCGAGCTCTTACGAGAGATACTATTACTTGTCGTTATACAAATTATATGAACTATAGAACTATCCTATGAGATACAAATAAGAAGATATTTACAAATTGATAATTATATTTCGTTGTACGTGCATACTTACATGCTTTTGCTGTTCACATTGAAAAAAAAAAGCCTCCCTGCCTTCTAGTTAAATTTAACGTTACGAGCGAGACATGGACATAATACTAATTAGACGATGATACAAAAAATAGGATAGCTTCTATAACTAAGTTCTATTTATTTAAAAAAAATTAAATAAAACCTAATGCTTGTAGAAATATAGACAATGATTTATTTAGAATTGAGATCAACTCATCCATTAGTCAATCTCTTTTTATGATGAAAGTGGACAGATTTTCTTTTAATTGTATCCTATAATAAATTTATGTCCTTTTGAAATGTATATACAAAGATCCATAAATTGTGCTGTCCACCAAACAAAGTTTAGGTTTATGTATATCTATATCTTTATCTTTTCTGGTTTATTAGAGGCCAGACTCTGTATCTGCTTTAAGGTATCGGATAGCTGAATGCATTTCTAAACCCCTGAATATTATATTCTCAGTAAGACATGGTCTGGGACCCAAGTACGTGTCTTCTAGAATCAAGGCCATGATCAGTTTCGTTTTGATTGTTTCTTTTGACCGTTTTCTAGGGATATGTATGTTAAAATCAATTATGTTGTATACCATTATTATTACCTATGAAGGCAGGTGGCAGCTAATTTAGCCCTTGTTGTAGAAATACCGAATTAATTTTTTATCGAGGACATGTATAAAATACCTGACTGCTTACGAGGATAGGCTTACAACAATTAAAGTTTCCCTTCTTGGGAAAGATACGTCCAAAATATGTTGCTTTCATGCTTGTAATTATCCTTGATGACTGGATAATATTCCAAATTCACCCTTTAATACCCTTTGACAAAAAAATAAATTTATTTATCTTATACAAATAGTTACTGTCTTTGACTTCTAAGAATATACAAAGTCAGAATGTCGTAAGAGAGCCTTCAGCTTTCTCCTTCTATATTCAACGAAATACGTATCTATTGTTTTGATGCGATGCCGAACTTTTTATAATGATGTGGAACCCCTTTTGTGGAACTTCATGTTTTTCTTCAATAGGTACATATGTCTCGTACATATGCATAGGTATATGAATAATAAGCAACGTAAAGGACAATATGAAAACGATTTCATTGATCGCCCATAGAGTTTTAGAAAGAAGATACCTTGACTATACTGTATGTATAGTGCTTAGAAAAGGTGTAAGGATAACCCTTTCACTAAGCGTGTCAAGTTTTTCAGTTATAATACCTACAATTAAGCAAACACCTGTCTTTTTCTATAAATATGATTACACTTTGTATCATGTTAGAAGTCCTGACTGTTTCCTTTTATGACTAAGCAACTCCAGGACAACTGTTTTTCAATGCAATCTCAATTGAAAATTCAATATTTCATCGGATCTCAATGAAGTAAGAAAACAATTTCAAATTCCAAAAAACAAAATATCCTCAATCCTTTTCGTTTAAAAATCCTTTCATACCCGTCGTCATTGCCAAAAGCAACAAAAACAACAGCACCAACTCTGATGATGATGATAATACTTGTGGTAACAGTAGTTACACAGCTCTAGGTTTTCCTGGTGGTGGGTCATAAATTTTAGCGACGTTCAACAAATTTCCCAGCAACAAGTGGCTCATTTTGCGGATATCTTGATAAAATATCCTCGCCACTTGAAATACTCTGAAAAGAGGCAAAACAAAAAAATCAAAAAAAAAAAAAACAAATAAAAGAGTTAGGACCAAAAAAAAGGTACGTAGATATAACTGCTGTAGCTACCACTCTCGCCTGTTGTTTTCAATTTAATCTTCAATATTTATTTATATATTCTCTAACCTTCTTGCCACCCACTGTATACATAGAATAGAATCCCATTATTCTATACTTACACCAGAGGAGAGTTGCCTTGCTCATGCCATGAATAAAATCAATACGAGTTCAAATTGAAAGGGATTCTAAAAGTTCAAAGCATCATCACCTTGGTAGTTTTTCATCTTCTCCAGTGCAATATAATCCCCTCTACCATATACTCAGTTGGTATTTTTGCAAAAGGATGTGCTCAGGAGCAGAAAAACCCCACCTCACATGCACTCGTCAACTTTTATATTTCACTTTAACTTTGTGCTGTTTTATCCCTTGTTTTCGAGGAGCAGAAGCAGCAGAGAATCCCTACGTTGCATAGTAGCTCAAAATCCCACGCTCTGCGTTTCTTTAACATTATAAGGGGTGGTGGTGGTGGTATTCTCTTTGTTGAATACATCGTCCTTGCTTTATATCCCCCCAGGATACTTCATTGCATTTTTATTTCGTGAAATAAAAGCTTAAGTAAGGACTTACTTTTAGGAAAACTTGTAGTACATTTAAGCCCAACCGTTGATCCCCGTATTTTCTTTCTTTCACATTCAGAGTTCTTCAACTTCAAGATCCTTTCATAGATATACGCAAGTAGAGGAGTATATGTATGTGTATGGTTTGTAGGTAGCTTGCTCTAGTGGTGCTTGGATAGAATCATCGGTGATGGTGGAGGAGTAAGTGAGTGTTTTTGAAAAATCTTTTCTCAACTTTAAGGCATCCAACGAAGAATAAGAAGACGAAGAAGAAAATTTTGGGGTGTGGAATCTATTCATTTATAAGGTGGAGTGAGAAAATTTCGCTTTAGATACTTTCTTGATACGCCAATCCAATTCGGAGCACTATCAAAGAGCGCGGGTTATATGCTGTTGTATAAGGTTGTAGTTTCTCTACATCAGATTATTGTATAAGAGGAAGAACAACACTAATACGTCATTTACACAAATCCAGAAGAATGCGATTGTTTTCTTTGAACGATAGATGGAGGATGGAGAGGATGGAGAGTGATTTAAGAATCAATTGAGGGTATGCAATAAACTTGCTATTCCTGTAGGTACTTGCAGGTGTGCATAATTTTAACTCACTAAATATTATATGCAAACAAAAGTGTGAACAACATGTCCTTACAATATCAGTACGACTGTTGACAGGATATTTCATCTCACTTGGGCATTGGGTGGTCCTATCAATTTCTTGAAATATTTAACGATACCTAGCGATACGTCCATACCTGTGTGTAAGTCCTAATCTTATATTTGATAAATCAGAAGAGAGTGTCAGAAAAGGATTGTGTTTGCTTTTCTTAAATCTAAACTACTAACTTCAAGAATCACCCTAGGTCTCTTCTAATCTATCACGTTTGTAGGACTATTTTCGTTATTTTATCTAGACTTTTTGTTTGATGTTCACCATGGGAATCGCCGTCATTTCCTGTGATTTCATCGGCAGATTTATTCCTTAGATACTGCATAAGTATAGTGCAACAGTCCTTGGCTATTTCAGATCTACTGCCTGATAGTGACTTTCCAAACAAGTACTTTACCCATCAAGTAAATTGCCGGTCTCACTAGAGTGAATGCATTATTACTAACTCGATACTCTAACTCGAACTATTTTCTCCTGTCTTTTTCATGGGGACCTTATAAAAGCTAGAAGTTATGTATGTTATCACCGCCTAGATCCCTTTAAAGCAAACGCGATGTTACTTGCGAGGATTTACTTAACTCCGGGGGACGATTATGTGGATAGTACCACGAAGGGAATGCCCGGTTTTTCTCTTACAAAAAGTACAATTGGAATCAATTTTGATTACTGGCGAGGATTGTCAATAGCCGCAGACGAATTTCGATTAAATATACTATGAAGAGAATAAGTAATAAATAATATATCTAACCAATATTAAAAACTACAACAACTACAACACAAAGGAAAGATGAATCTCAAGATAACTTTCCAATCTGTATATCCCAAAGTAATTTGGATGTCTCCAAAATCTGTGATGTCAATTTTAAAAGACATTCCCTGTGCCGTTTGCAAAGCATCTGTTGGTATCTGAAATCCCTTCACCGAATGAGTAATAACACATTTCGAAAATAAAGTATCAACAACGTCAGACAGAAACCCTTCTAACTTCAAATTCATGTAACAACTTAATTGAAACGTGGAGGCTGGCATGAAATACACAATCGTGAAAAAATTCCACAGACATCTTTTGTACTTCAAAATGCGACTAACATACAATCGAATAAAAGTAAAAAATTATATTAAGATAAAAACCCAACAACACAAGAAATGTATAAACTATAGAAGCCGACGAATAAAAAAGAAAAAAAAAAACGGTCACCGTCACGATATCACTCCCTCACCTCAGAGTACCAAACCCACTGGACGATATCACATGAAGTTGTTCTCTGGTTCTCTCCTCCCAACAACAATCTGAAAGCGAAAACACTGGGATTTCTGTCCCGATCCATTTGCACACAATCATAGTGTTTGTCCCAAAAAAATAAAAGGCTAAGGATAAGAACCAGCGTCCCGAACACCAGCTACAGCCAGCCAGCACAGGCGGCAATGAAGGTTATGGTTCGAGAGTGTAAATGAAAACCTCTTTTGATATCAGAATTTCTGC
Source organism: Xylota sylvarum (assembly GCA_905220385.1). NCBI lineage: Eukaryota > Metazoa > Arthropoda > Insecta > Diptera > Syrphidae > Xylota > Xylota sylvarum. Next base: position 47,058,271 of record LR999958.1, read on the forward strand.
GTGTATCTAAAAATCGTTTCTTTCCTTTTTTTCCACTTCATCCTCAACCGCTCTATTCACGGAGGCATTTAAAACCCACTGTTTGGAAGGTAAGAGTATGTGGATAAGGCACTACCATTCAGAGAGGCTTTAAGCGGGTACCGGCGGGATGGAAAAAAAACCGTGTACCAGAGATTAATAAATTGATGGCATCCATTGCATATAACATGTAACTAATGGCAGTAATCAATTTTGCTTTACATCTCAATCTGCTTTTGGCTCTGCTGTTCACCCTACTCCCGCTGCACCATACTGAAATAAAACCAAAACAATTCACAACAGCCACTAAGAAGACACAAAAAAAAAAGAAGAAAAACCATGAAAATGAAAAAGAAAACAGAAAAGATGGAAAATGGAAAAAGGAATCACACATACAACAGTTGAGGAGGAAGAAGAAAAATAAAAATGATATAAAGAAACGCAACAAAACGAGGAAACGATGTTATTACAAAAAAAAAAGCACAAGGCCCCTCTACTCTAAGGAGGTATCAAACACCCCTCGTTCGATATCAGTTTTATTATTTCTACCACTTCATTATACTCAATAGTTTAGGGTAAATGATTTGTATTTTAAAGCTTACAACGAATAGTATGCTTGTGAAGGAAATTGTTACTGAACTTCACTACACCTTGACGATAAGGTATTGGAGACATTTCGTTCCCAGAAAGAACAAGAGACCTACTGAATCAAGCAATACTACGTATTTTGAGACGGAGGTTTAAGCCTCAGTAGGTGGATTTAATCAAGAGAATATGTACTACTTTTATGATGAAGGGAAATTGAGCCTTTAAGTTGGACATCGAAACAAATCAGCAGTAGCACAATAATATTCGTTTAAGCCAAGTTTGTCTAAAAAATCCGGCCTTATAAATATCTTCTTCAACCATTTTTGCAAAATACTATTGATGTATTAGATTGTCAAAATCCAAAGAAGGTCTGCATTACGTGTATAGATTGTCTCTGCGTAAACTAATTTGGATTTAAAGTCGAGCTTAAAAAATTTTCTTAACAAAGCCCTATCGAGGGAGTTTCTTTGTTACGATCAAACTCCATAATATCTGCATTTTAAAAGAAAATTTTGAATAAAAGCCGAGCTTAAAAATATTTTAACCAGGCTACTACTATTGATTGATTGTTGCAATTAAATTCTGAAACAAGCACTCAAAAATCTCGCAGATTTATGGTGTTTATACTTGTCAAAAGAATTAAAGTCGAGCTTAATAGTATTTTTATAGAACCGTTGTGGAAGACTACTGACTATGTATGTACATACAAATAATTAAAGCCCAATGTACACTTCTGATTTCCCACACAGAGTATCTCTGATTACACTTACCTTGGTTTAAAGCCAGGTTTAAGAATGCCTTATTTAAGCCCGGGGAATATTGTAAAACGTTTATCAGACAGATCTGGAATCGAGCTTGAAATATTGTAATGAATCATTGTTGTAGACGCTTTTTTTTGTTTTGCTCTCCTAAGAAACCTATTAAGTAGTCACGCAGAATGTATCTGTACTTTCGATGACAATAGCAGTTTTCTGAACCTTTCTTGGAGCTGTTACTGGCTAACTCCTTCGCCTTCGAATTCGTTTGACAACTCTCTGTTAATGTTTATGGAACAGCTTTGAAATGTGGAATCCCATATGAATTTGTTTTAAAGCCCGGCACCATAACTTGTAATAAACTTCAAAAACCTAGATTAAGTCACCTTAGGTAAGGTTGATTAAGTATAGTTTAAACTAAGTATAGGCTATCAAAAGTCCTTCCACTTTCTATAGCATAGTGCAGCATAGATTTGAACTACTCCTTTGAGGCCATTGTTGCTAAATCCGGTATTCTTGCAGTAGGGTATGAAAGATAAGTCCAACACCCCATAGTTCTCCTATATGTCTTTACTTTTGGTATTATTATTTTTTCCTTCACGGTGTTGGTTTTTATTTCTTTTGGATAAAAAAATACGAGCCCCCCCCCTTCACGTATATTATATCAACTAAAGTCCTGCAAGATGGTAATAAATGTTAAGTTGTATAAACTATCACGTCTTTAGGCACACGAGCTCAACGGACATCGGTCATCCTGCTGCCTTGTGCATGGTTCGCATTTTTTATATATATTTTTTTTTTTGCACAGCGCAAGGTGTGGGTATTAAGAAATAAATTCAAAGCAGGGATTTTTCGGTGCACGAAAACAACATTAAGTGGTTCATTGTTAGTTGCTTCCTGTTGCAACACAGTGCAACAGTTCACAGAATGAGAGAATTCAATTTAACCATTTTGTTATGAGAATTTGTCTTAATTTCCTTACCAGGATGCCACCAAGATGAGATCTTACGTAATTCAGTTGAAATTGTGGAAAACCCATTCAAGGAAACACTTATAACAAAAAATACATGCTTTGCGTGTACAGGAAGTTAGAAACGAAAACAAGGATTCAAATTTCAAGAGACATATGAATGTACGAGTACACGTACGAGTACCAACAGCACGAACTGTGTATCCATACATAGAGAGATAGAGATAGAGAGTTACAACACCAAAGGTGGTAGTCGAAGTGGATATTATTTTGAGTTCTGGTCAACAATTAGAATTGTTTGTTATTTGTCACGGTCATAAAGTCCTTGCACAAAATTGGCGACAGTTGCAAGGGATAATGTACTCTGAATTTGTTCCGAGAATACAGTTGCGATTCGAAACAATTGAGTAACAACAGGGAATGGCATTGTGTACGTGTATCCTTTTTTGTTTGAAAAGTGAAAGGTTTTTGCAATGCAAAAATCTAAGAAAGAGAAAGGTTTTCTGATTGAATAGGGATAGGTACGTATGTACGTAATAGGGGTTAAGAAAGGAATATCGATCGGGTAATTGTCACGGTCATAAATCTTGGTCAATCAATGTCCAAACACAGCAGGATGGATAGGATTGTACGTGGTGATTTTTGCTATGTTGTGATTTTCTTAAAGTAAAGTGAAGGTAGAAGACGGTTGCATTTTGTTTTTTTCTTTGAAAATGAAAGTAAGTATCTGAAGATTTTACTCTACGATACATGAGAGAATAATAATGAAAAAACTACCCTGACTCCTGGCGATAGGGAAAATCCTAATATGCAGCAGTGCTGGTTCACCGAAAGGCTGTGTGTATTTTCACTATTTCAGTAAGTTGTGCGAGTATGTATCGATTCATTTTTAATAACGTCCTAGTTTTTAGTTATCGGAGTATTATCTGAATATTAACAGTTCAATACTGGCGCGAAATTTAAAATGACACCTCTTATTCGATGTTGTTCTTTTCATCTTCATTATGATGTATCCCTCGCATTTCAAAGTCTGTTTTTTTACGTTAGCTTGTAATATTGAATTTTTAATAGGCACGGTCCACTTAAGAACAAAAGAAGTAATATGTTGTACTTGCACATAGAGACGAGATATCTGAACTTGACAGTAGCCTTTCCAACTGTCAAGTCCTTCCAAGAGATGCTGTTTTAAGGCGCTGAAGCCAGCAATGAGACTAACTAAAATTCTCAAGGGAATCAGTCCAACCTTAGGTCCATCTATTAGCACTATCACAACTTATTGCATGGGACATAGGCTGTTTGTAAACCGACAAACACCAGTCTTTAGAAGATAGTGGACCAATAAAGGCAGCTGCTAAATATTTTCTTGCAAGAACGTCTGCTCTTTCTTTAGCCTATAGATCTGAGTGCTGAAAAACCCAGGTCAGCTTCACAGAGTTACATCTATTTAGCCGATTTTAGCGGTAATAAATAAATATAACAGAATGAGTCTTGATAGTAGCTTGACTGTTGAAGTAGCATTTAAAGCCCCGTTTTCCTTAAAAGGATGAGTGGTGGAATGACAATTGTAAGCATCTCTGGCTGTAATACAGATTAACCAAATTACGCATTATCCGTGCCAAAAGGCAACGATAGTCTTATTTATCCGAGTTAAGATTTGCATTGTCCGAACCAATACTTAGGTTTTTCTTAAATTTTTTTATTGGGTATAAAAATGCAGTCCGTCGATTTTGAGAGAAGTCTTGGAGTAAAAAAATTCTTAAGGAGTCTTCAATGTCATATAAATCTGTTGTAAATTGTATTTTTTTTTTAAATGGTATCATGCAAACGACTATCCGTATTGTCCAATATTTGAATGTCCGGTCGCAGTCATTTCGGATAATCCTGACATAAAATCGGTCGCAAACATACAAACTCTTAAACGAATTAATTGATTGACCACCATTTCCTCTCCTCGCCATGTTAAATAGACCTAGTAATGGCAGTCTTTATAATAACAAAAAGAAAAACCTCTAATGAAAATATGAAAACCTCCTTCTGCAGGTTCAAGGATTATTCAAATCTCCTGCTGTTTGTTTGATTTCATCTTTTTGTTTTTGCCTGCCTGTCTGCGACAAAAGAATAAAAAGCAAACACTGAAAAAAAAAGTATATATAAACTCATCACAGCTTGTAGCTGTCCTTTCTTTCATAAATGTGTTTCGGGGGTGTCAGTAGTTGTCGACTTGGTGGGTGGCTGGGTGAGTGGTTGGTTGGTTTGCTTTGGTTTGGTGGTGGAGTAGTAGAATGTAAATGACTGACTTTCTGCATGCATAAGAAAATTCTCAACCAAAAATTGTTTTCACATAACACTCGCATATGAAAGTTTGAGTGCTCGAGGTCAAAAGCTAGAGGATGAATAAAAACAAAAAAAATATGTATTTTTTCCCTCTGTTTGTGTACATTTTTCTTTTTTTGGGAACTTTTTGTCATTTCCGTTTGTATTTCTGTACTCCACTTTCTCTATCCTCTCCTGTTCTATGCGATGTGTTTTGTTTTCATTTGCCATACAGATATCCCTAAAGAGTAAAAGGATATTTGTTGGTTGGTTTTTCGTTCCTTTTTTTTATACTTTTCTGTACTTTTTGATTCTCTCACTTTACTGTTTTTTTTTTTAGTAATTTTCTTTATTCCTTTTTTGGTTCATTTTGATGCTTTGTATTTTTCTATTATGTTGTTGTGTGAATGAATTCCATACTCGTTGTGTCGTTTTGCTATAAAAAAAATAGAAAAATAGAAAAAAAAATTCATACCATATTCCCATAACAATATCTACATATACATTTTTACATTATTTTTCATGTCCATGTCCACTCTCAAATTCGGCACTGGGGGCGATTGTTCAGGCGGTGGCGCATGTGGAGGTAGGATTTCCTTAAACCATTTCCATTAAAAAAAAATCGTAGATACATACATATATTTGCAGCGTGTTATTACAAAAACAAAAAAAAAAACAATTTTCTTTTTGTTTCTTTTAAGTAAAATTCTTATAAAAGCTTTAAATTTAAGAAGAGAGTCCTTTATGGGCTTGTAGGAGTGAGGAATTAACGCACATCAAGTGCAATTCCTCAAAGCGGAGTTCTTTTCGTTTTTGTTGTGTTCTTTCTATTTTTTTTTTTTTTTTTTTTTATGTTAGCCAATCTTTCATGACAACAGCTGAATTTTGATTCGGACACAAGCGAGCAGCATCGCATATGTAAAGAGGCGGATAAGGATGAGGATGAGGATGAGGGTTGTGGCTGCTGCCCTCTGGCTATGTTCGTCTGTTCTAGTTTTTTTTTTGTTTTTTGCTTTTCGTTCTACCCATAGAAATATTCGTTTAGAAATTACATTTGGGATGGATTTGTACGTAGGATACCACCATACATACCTACACATGAACAACACCCAGTGTTAAATCCCCGAAAACTAAAACCATTGGGAAAAGTATGGGACCCATGTCAAAATATTTGACAGCTGACTAAAACATGCCATGCGATACTCTTCTCCGACGAGTTTTCTCCTCTCTTTCACTCGGTTGGCGTTTGTTTTCTTTTTTTTTTGGAAACCAGATCCTGAGTAGAAAAAAAGAAACCCTCAGGAAGAACAGAACAAAAAAAAAGAATTGGAAGGCCGGCCACTTCTCCCGTACCCGACAATATAGAGAAACCAGCATCAGGCGGACATATTTCTCATTTTGAAATTTCCGTTTTTGATGAGCGTATTGCTGGGTGCCTCTGTCCCCCCAACGATAATTTTTTTTTTTTGTTTAACTTGTCTTCATTGTTGTTATCCTGGATCTAGATAGAGAAACAGAGAGAGAGAGGGTTCCTTAAAAATTTTATTTAAAAATAGAATTTAATTTGGTTGAGTGAGGGTTTTCTGTTTCAAATTCTATTGTCTTGAAAGTTATGTATTTCAATGGTTTTTTTTGTGTTGTTAATTGGATGCTGATTAAGACCTCGTTTGCATTTTATTTGAATAATTGAGATGCCATCTTATATCGATGGAAAGTGAGATGTAGTTTAGAAATGATCTTATCGGTATACTTTTGAGTGGTTGTACATATGTATGTATTTTTAAAGTGGACTTTATTATAAGTAAACTTTTAACTCGGCTTGTAATATTCATCGGGTTTAAAGAAGCAGTGCAATAAATTTTTTGCAGAATCTTTAATAGTAGTACCTATTAAGATCATTGTTTGGTTATACCGAATGTCATAAGATCGCTTATTATTTTTTGTGGAAACTATTGATACACACTGTAGTATTTACTTTCAGCTTAATTATGGCATTTATATACGATCAGTGAAAATATAACCTGTGCCTAGCTAACGTTGATCGAGAGCCAGACTGAGAGTCAATATCATCATATTTCTCGGTTCTGTGGTCCGAATATCCGTTGAGCTGATTATATTCTGCATGAAGTGATACTTTCTATTTCTAGCTGCAGTATGATAGGCATAATGATAAGAAGCTATACCGTATTTCATTCAGATCCATTCAGATAGGTTCATCTTGTTTAGATGCTTTCCTGCTAAGCAGTAGCAGCTTTATGACCTTATATTGGTTGGAGTCGACGAACACTGTCGCTCGATTTGGACATTAAAATTAGATTCAAATTTCAGTATCCCCTTTTCATCTTGTTATGTATATGTACTTAAGTAGCTTCTATCCCAGCTTTTTCTCCTCGAGGCACAGCCAGCTTCAAACCCTTTGTTGCAATTTACGATGCCTTTTGTAGATATACTTGGCGTTACATTTTCATTGATCGGGTGTCGACATTAATTTGGAATCTTATTGTATGCAGCACTATATCTCTATAGTTTTCTCTAGTCTCTAGTTTTCCATCCAGTTAATGTGTATCACATTCGTAATAGTGAAGTATTAGGCATCCTTAGCTTTTCCTAAGCAGGTTGGCCAATTATGGGTCTCGTACAACCCGAATAGGTGTAAACATATCTTGAACCACCTACTTTTGGATTGGTGTTTTTTCTGTTGATTTGATATATGGTATATCTCCTAGTTTTCCTTGGCCAATAATGTAATGCATTTATTGCTTAAACCACTTCTATACTTTTGTTATAAGTTGTATCCTCTTCTTGTATTATTGTATTATTTAATACCACCTCTGAAGAATTTTGGCAAGAGTTCTCTTCACATTCACTTTTGTCCCGGTAGGTGCAAAAGCTCCGCGTTTGTTTACACGGTAATACAGGTAGTCATTATTAGATAGATATAAAAGTCAACTTGAATTCAGAGTCTAAAAACGAAGGGTGCCTCTGAATACTGTTATACTGTAATATTTAAATAAATCGTACTTATTCTCTTTTTAATGGTATGTGGTTTATAGCGATGTTTAAAAGGAACGCACCTATAACTGAACCATGATGCACCCCCATTTTGTGGGTTTAGTTACTACCTTCTGCTTAGTTTAGCTTTGTGAGCCATTTATCGTTAAAACAGTTTTTTTTTCTTTTGCCACACTCACAGTTTTCTTCTGTTTATGGCATTTAGTCGTCATTAGAGTTTTGTCCATATTTCCTATAAGACTGGTTTTTCTGCCAAAAGTATTCACTATTTTCAGTAGAACTTTAAGATTATTAGGTCGATGATTGAGTAAAATATAGAGGATACGAATATGTGGAGGGACTTTAAATATCTTGAGCTTCTCATCGAAGAGTCTAACCTAAGGCTCAAACAATGCTCTGGCTATCATTGTATAGTGTATTTTAGATCACAAGATCCAACTTCTTATTAGAATGTTGCTCAGTTCTTATCAAAAAATACTTACACTTAACATCTAGGCCACGACTCATGGAAGTATTGTATGTTTACACTATTCTCGTCCTTGATTTTATTAAACTGTATTGCGTTGAATTTACCATTAAATGTAACGAATATTTCTTTTTAATTGAAGGAAGTAATTTGAAAAGAAGCAATTCTATATTAGTTGCCTGTTTCATTTCCATCTTACCACCCCTTGTCGTGTGTCGAACAAGCTCTTTCGTTAAATTGGACAAAATTACAAGTTACAAGAACAATACTATATCATATGGAAATGTTCATATTAATTGCGTTTATTACACAACCCAACTACGCTCGAAGTCACTTAGAAACGGGGAGCACTTAGGGGTCAATCGAAATTAACAAAAAAAAAAAAAAAAAAACTTGTACATACAGCTACAGTCTTATATAGAATGGCAGGAAAGTAAAAAAAAACGAAAACCCACCCAAATACGAGTATTGTAATTAAATAGTGATTAGGCCACCATTTTTCTTACAATTTGTATCATATACTCATACACACTTTTTTCTTTCATTTTTTTTTTTTGGTTTTTGTTTTGTTTTATAATTTCATTCACTTGAGGGGGAAATCATTAAAATAATCACATTTGGTGGGAATGCCCACTTTCAATGAGGTCAGCGTGTAATTAAATTGCGTGCGTGCGTTTTTCTTCTCCTTTTTTTTTCCTTAAGCCATGAATTAAATATATCTAATGGTTAAAACTTGGAATTATTTTTTCTAAAAAATTTTATTCAAGTTTTCGCGCAACAATCATCCTCAGTGGGGGTCAGTGTCTCACCCCGTCCAAGTGCGCGAATGCTTTTTAATTTATTGACATTTCACGTGTTAACATTCACAAATCCAAATTGATCTTTGATTCGTTTTTAATTGCAGCATTTTTATGTGTGTTATCCCATTCGAAATAGTAAAGTATCTACATGATGTATCTACAAGATACTATAAACGATTATACCATTATCCCCACCAGTAGAGGTATACCTATTCATGTAAAGCAAACAGCAGACCCATTCACTTGTAGGTACCACCCAGCACCCAGATTGGGCAGGATTTTTTTTTTTTTTACTCAATGCTGTGTATATTACACTAGCTTGACCTGTTTTGTTTATATGTATGACAGTTGAGATATTGTAAATTATATTAATTAAAATTTTCAAGCTTTTTCGATATGCATTCATTAAAAATTAATTTAAATGCATATAATCACATGTTTGTATATTTATTTATTTTTTTTTGTATCGAATTGAAGGACGAAAGGCTTTACTTCGCTTTTCACTGATGATTAAATGAAATTACATATAAAAAGAACCAAAGATGATACAAAGAAGGAACAATCGCAAGCCTTTTTGCGATGAAAATGATTTTTTAATTGCGGAAATTAAGCGTGTGCGGCGCGAGCACATACCTAATGTGATTATATATGTATGTGTGTGGCGGGATTTCTTTTAATGCTTATTCATCATCGAATGGCTCAACATAAATAATAGTAGTAAATGTTTTGATAATTTATATCAGTTCTACGGGAAAGATTAAGGTTCCCTTTTATTTTATTTTTACTGCTTTCTGCTTGTGAGTCGATTGCCTTGAGGCGATGATGCGCACGACCGACGACGGATGAATCTGAATAAAAAAGTATCTGCAAATGAAAAAGTGTAGATTTGTTTCAAGTCAGATTAGAAGTCATTAGGAACTGTTTAATATATTGATGATTCATAATGCAAAAATATGAAGGAATTTGCATTTATTTATTTTAATTTGTTAGCGAAGCGATTTGTTAAATTTTTTTAGTTTGTATGACACTAATGGATTCTTCAATGGGTACGCAGTATGTTGAAGACACCTATCAAGACCTCGAAATTGATGTCTAAACTAGGCTAAATATGTAACTATTCGTATTTAATTCATTCAACATACTCCACTGTAACCTTAGCTATAGATACTCGAAATCTCTATAATATTTCAACCCCGGAATTTCCTCGAAAGAGATATGGTAGTTAGCTAAGGACTGGATTAACTAAAATGGCTTATTAGTTAAGGGTCAGGCTTTTTCTCTCTTTGCCATCAAATGTAGAAATGTTAGAACGACTTTCCTACAACTATTATATGCTATTCTATTATTTATAACTAACTTCTTCAAGTTGTATGTATCTGATGTTACCATTGCTAATAATCCCAGATTTTACATTGTAAGTTAGTGGCCTTTTGGCTTGTCTATACCGGTGCAATCGTAAGCAAATACTCATTCAAGCACCTTCATTAATCTATTTAGTGCAGCCGTTTGATTTGGAACCAAAAATTTCAGAGTCTGAATCCAGTTTTGCAAGTTCGTCAATCTTTTTTATTTCAATTAATCTGGAATCAATCTGAACTCATCCCAAAGCAGATGCAGTATAACTATATGTTTCCTCAATACGCTTCATCTCTGCCCGATTGTCTAGTACTAAAAGGACATTTTTTGCGAATACCTAATACCTTTCAGTTGATCCAAAGCATACAGCAAAAAAAATATCCTGACTTAATGTAATTAGATTCTTTTGCCCAGACATAGATTAAGCTTTTCAAAGAAAAAACCTTTAAGTATATCAACTCTGCCAAACATCCATCTCTCTTTGGAACATATCCTCTGCGAGTTGTTTACCAGCAAAGTATTGGGTTCGACTAATAACTCTGCCAACTATCTAAAGTTCATAAAATTCTAAAGTGGGTACTACCTACATAGAGAATTTTTGCTTTAAAACTATTAAGATCAAAGTATCTGTAAAGTGTATGGTAAAAGTCCTTAAACCAAGTCACAAACCTCACAGTCAAGTTAAAGGTGCAGAGGAGGACGTGATACATCTAGTGTGATAAGATCAACATTTTCTATTTCTATTAGTTGTCGTAAGATCTGTATGTGTAAAGGTGTTTAGCCTAGATTGCCATTGAATGAGTAAGAAAAAGGATTGAAAATAGATGTTAAAAGGTGCACTTAGGGTACTCGTTACTTTGTCACATTCATAGGATAGTATAGGCCTTGAAAGACAGAAGGATCTTTACATTGCGTATAAACATCAGAACTATATCACATCCATACCAAGATTCGACCATAACTCCTTGCTGGCTCAAAATTGTTCCTTGTGGGGTAATGGTAGAAGGTGTAACAAAGACTTCCAGTCGCTTAAACTAGACTAACTTTTCTTTGCAATTCGTAACCTGGTGCAATTTCAGTTGATATGGTATCAATTTAGGATTATACTGCAAGTAACTAGTGAATGATGGAAAAGGATTTCATTTGTAAGCAATTCGAGACAATGATATCTACATACATATTTACTGTCATGAGAGGACACAAGTTACTACCTTACGTAGAAGATATTTACATATCTGTATCAAGCAATCATAAAACCATGTTGAGATACTTTTGTGCACAATGCACATAGCCCTATCTCAGCCCTTCAAGTCGGTTTATAGGCATCGATTGAGCGTATCTATAAACAAAACTCCGCACCTAAGCTCTTCAAAACAGTTGAGCATAAGTCTTATGACTTATGAAGTACGTATTTAAAATATAATTTCTATCTGTGAGTCACATACAACAACATAATTATAATCCACTCCAATCACTCATAGTTGAGACTTCAAAATATCTTTAGCTGCACAATAATATTAAGTTCCATAAAAAAAAAATGACAACCACTCCAAAACAATCCTGTTTACCTGTACCCATTAAAAATGGTTTCCATTTTATAATTTGAACATGAAATTTATCATTTTCCTTACTAATCCAATAGGAAAGGCACAACGAACTGATGACGGTGTGTATACCACGTTCTGTGTGCGTAGAGATACAGGACTTTGGAAAAGATGGTGTACACAGTAATTAATCGAATATTTAAGCGCATATGATGTGTAGGTTTTTTTTCTATTTTGCTGTCTTCTTGTAGATACATATTCCAACACCGATCCTCTACCTATGTCAGTATTCCTGGCTACCTACTTGTTTTACCTTAACTACTACTTCACCCTGATCTATTTAACCTCGGAATTAATATCAAACCACACATTTAAATTGGGGCCATATTTGACGAAGATTAAATATGGCGGCAGTCTGACGATACGGACAGAGAGTATCTACCAGCTAACCCTCATCATCTCTTCCGCGGCAGACATGCATACTTAAATATCATTGCGCAATGAAATTGCTGTTATTAAAAAGAGATTTTCCTCGAATGTGTATAAATCTGAGGTTGGTTTCCGCTCAATTGCATATTTTCAATATGGGTATGTATAGTTGGTTTACCTTTACCGTGAAAAGATACTTTTAACTTCCGATTTTTTTCTCTATGGCAACTTTAACCCTTCTTGCGTGAATCTTATTTTTTTTCTCTTTCTTCGCTGTCACTTATCGGATATGGTTGCATGAGTTTCTTAAATGCAAAGGTAGATAGACCAAAATCTTTAAAAGACAATTGTTTTTTGTAAAAGATACTTTTTTCGGGAAATGACAATTTCTTTTGCTTCACACATAAATTAGATATTCAAATGTCCTATTTACTCATGGGTTTCGATGATAATTACGCGGTATGCTTACTCGGTTTTGTAGATTTGTTTGTTGAGTGTTGTGGCCTTTGTTTGTTTTGGTACAACGTTCCCTATGGTGTATAGCTACGATGTCATTAACAAATTTTCCTTTTTCGGCAGGGAAACGTAAAATAATTACAATAATTGTGTCGTGTCTATCTGCCAATCAAAAATGTTTGAGTTTGTGGAACGACATTATTACTTTTTTTTTTTTGTGGCAAGTAAGTATATTTATCATTGCCGAAAAATCAGTCAGATTGGTAATTGTAATTATTTGTGACACACGATGTAGGTATGTGTATGCGAGTAATTTCATAATTAGTCGAAATATTTTACCCAGTTTTGGTTAGCGAATGACTTACGTAAATAGCATTACAATGGCAGTTGGATGTGGCCTAATAATTTCCGATTGGTAGGCTGATTTTTATCAAATACATATGTTTGACAGTTAAGATAAAAGAGTTTATGCTCCCTAGGAATCGTGAAAAGTCTAAGTGGATATTAGTACGATATCCTTCTCTTAACCAGAATACATTCCTAGACTACAGAATTTCACTAAGAACAAATAAAATCGTCTAACCATTTCTTTCTTTGGTGAAGGTTGTCAATTTAGTATTCTGTCTTAAAGTAGATGTATTTGCGTCTAAGATACATATGTTGCTTTCGCAGAATCTTAAAGGACGAACATATGTATGTACTTACCTCTTCAAAATAATTGGTAGTGTACCATAGCCACATGATGTATGATTATGCCTTAAAACTCCCAGCGATCAAGGGTAAAATAAATATAATGATCTGTACTATATCCATTTAAAAGTTCAGCCACTAAGGACCATCCTATCATCTCGACAAATATCGCAAATAGCACAATCAGATGCTTGAACCATTAGTACGCCAGTAGAATTTCCAAATATTTTGTTTATGAGAAAGTTGTAAAGAATGCTTCAGATTTTCTGCAAACCTTCTTTATCAGGAAAACCAAACGTAGTTTTATGTCCTTCTTCAAGTCAAGAGTTTTCAGCGAATATCTTATTTAGGAGTCAAACGCTTTAATATTGTCACCGAATTTATATAGTTTTTTTCATTATCGGGCTTTTTCTGAAGTGTTCAATTTCTAGATTCAGGCTGGCGTTCAGTCTAACATAAGTTCTCCCTTGAAGGTCAATAAGATGAATCCTTATCTATCCTAATATTCCTTCTTGGATAAGATTCTGCTTAAAAACAGTCCAGAGCGTAAGGTCAATTAACATTGCACAGTGGAGCTTTATGGCACATGCGGTAGGGCGGTCTTTGAATAGAGGTATCATTTATCACTTCTACACAAGTTGCGTAGAGCAAATTGAATAGTGTTTCACCATTAGGGTTGCATCGTATGGTTTAGGGCGCTAAAACACTATGAAATAAATATATGAACCAATGAAGACGTGACTCTTTTCAGTCCAAAGATCATACCATCTAGCTAGTCAAGCTTAGTAAATCGAAAAGTGAAGAGGTTTATCGAATTTTATTAAAAACGCGATTATTGCTTCAAGTTAATGAACTTAAACTAAGTAGTCAAACCCTTTCCGAGTGTAACATGTCGCGAATATATGTATATCCCACATTGAGCTACTTGCTTCAGAAAACTTTCGATCAACTAATATACAACATAACTTCAGTGTTATAAAGATTAAGGCTAGGAGCCAACAATTATTTTTATCTTCTTGACATTTGATTGATAGTAAAACCGATACCAAGATCCAATCTCTGACCATTGGCTCATTAAATACGACCTACTGTTCGCTCTTCATTACCGTGTCATGTCTATGTCTGCCTTCAACTGCACCAACATCTCTCTAACTGAATTTTTGTTGTTATAGAATAAGTAAACATTAGAGTACATTCCCAAGAATTATAATTTCAAACGTCTTCAGTATACAGCTATGTTTTTAAGAATGGTGTAACTTCAAACCCTTAAAGAAACTACATATTTCATAATTTTAGATTATTTTGGTGTAAAGCTGCGATCAAAATCGATGCATTATTAGCTATTAAGTCCCAATCTCAAAAATTTGAATTCGAATGTTAGATGCTGATTGTATTGAGAATTGTACAATTGCCAAGACTTTACTCGAGATGAGATTGACTTATTATTAGGAGCAGGCAACTTCGGGAAGTAACATTTTAGTGGCAGAAGCTCAGGATTAATGCCATTGGTATCTACATATGAACATTACTTTAATAACTTCATTGATATCCTTAGCATGTATTTAGTGGTTGCTTAAAAACTACGTTTAGGTACACCTACAACTAAATTTAAAAGTTGATCTCAAAGCAGTAAGATAAAAATATTATATCCGGTATTATGATTTCTTTGTCATGAAATCGATTTTTCATTAATTACGCTACTTGCATTCCTATCCCAACAATTCAATTAACAACCCATATAACAACATTAACACAAAGTATCTACAACTATCTGCATAGTTTATTTTACATCTTAATATGACATTCAACAGTTATTAATTACATTCGGCATTTCAAATATATCATATTTATTGCGAAAATCCTTAGGAGATATTTTCATTGGGCCTTCTCAATTTCATAGGTTGTGTTTTAGCACTCTGAATTATAAGACAAAAATAAAAAACAAAATCAGCAAATAAACTATCTGCTTACCAGTGCGCCGAGATACAAGAGAAATGACTATTTTTTTGTTTTCTGCCAGCAGCGATCGGTGAGTGTGTGTGTTTGCAAAAGGCTGTGTAGTATCTCTACCAACTTAAAGAGAAAAGATCAAAAGGCGACCTTACCGAATATATTAGTTCTTGTCAAAATCACAACATGTGTTTTAATCCGTGCTGGTACAATTATAAGTGAATGTTACAAGTGTATCTTTTCTCAGTCGATTCTGTTGGTTTTGTTTTTTCTCTTTTTTTTTTTGTCTTTCTTAGTTTTGCACAAAAGAAACCGCGAGTTTTCTTCTCGGGGTGTTTTCTTGAAATTGTATCTGTCTACCTTGTATAATTATTGCGATATGAAAGAAAAAGATACTGACTCAGTGCATAGGCAGACACCTCATTAATCTTGTTTAGAATAAGGTCGTTATAGCTATACAGGATGAGTTGGATTAAAAAGTGACATGTAGAATCTTAGTAAAAAAAAAAAACAAAATAGTCTTGCCTTTTCATCAAAGCGTGATTAATTTGAGATGAACCTTTAAGGTAGCATCATTAGAATGAGTACAAGTATTATTTTATTTAAGCTTAGTATTTCTTTAATGAAATATAATTTGAATTAATTTTATTTTACTTTTATTTTTAGAACGAAAACGTGGCAGACAAACCTACACCCGATACCAAACCCTCGAATTGGAAAAAGAATTCCATTTCAATCGATATCTTACACGAAGAAGAAGAATCGAAATCGCCCATGCCTTATGCTTAACTGAAAGACAAATAAAAATCTGGTTCCAAAATCGTCGAATGAAATGGAAAAAGGAAAACAAAACAAAAGGTGAACCTGGTTCTGGTGACAATGCGGATGATATTACACCACCACAAAGTCCACAATAAAGCAAATGTTATCATTATATATTTACTTAAAACAAATATATATATATATATACATATTTATATTTAAATTCATTTTTTAATGTGTTTCTAAAAAAAAACAAAACAAAAATCAAGAACAAAACCGTTGTTTTATCCGCATATATTACACAAAATTCCTTTATGTACTTCATTAGAAAATACAAAAACGAAAACAACTAATTCAACTCTTCACAAAGTTTCCTACAAATTTATTTTTTTGGATTTATTTTACACATAAACAAAAAGTTTCTTTGTTCTTTTTTCTTTCTTTTTCAAATTTTGTTTGAACAATATAACACTATAAAACAAAAAAACTGTCAAAAATAACATAAATTAAAAAAACAAAAACGTATATAAATAAAACAACACTCAACAACAAAACCAACTCATGTGACCTCAAATTAAATAAGTTAATAATAATAATTATAAATATTTAAATGTAATTGTAATAAAAAAATGATAATTAAATAAAAGTATATATATATTATATATTACAAATTAAATTGTATACATAAGTGTAAAAGTAAAACAAGCAAAAAAAATTTAGTTAAAATATAAATTAGATCCATTAAGACATAAAACTACTAATAAATATATATATATATATACATACATCTATTTAAAAATAAAAAAAAATGTGTAAAAAGGTTGATTTAAAAAAAAAATTGTGTGATTTAATTTTTATTTTTTTTTTTGTAATTTTATGTACAGACAATGCAAAAACCAAAATCTTTTTCTGAATATAATTTTTTTTGTCTCAAACAACTAAAATTTTGTTTTGGTAATAATCTGTTTAATTCACTAATTTTTCTAAAGAATTTTCGTTTCTAACCGGAGATACATACATTGACCAATGACGTTTATGGGGAGATGGAGAAAAATATGTTTTCAAGAATAATATCCCTTAATTCCCTAAGATGGTGTAAAGAATTCAAAATGTCTGAGGCGTCTAGAAAGAGACTCGAAAGAGAAAAATTTGAAAATGAAACATAATTTCAACTCTTACTTAGAAACAGCCATCCAACTTAAAGTTAAGGACCGAGTCTGATATTTTCTACTACAAAGTACCTTAAATAAAGGACCGAGTAGAATAGATAGAGGAAAAGAACAATAGATGTAGTTGTATAGAAATCAAACGAGTAAATCTCATAATATTGATGCGGCGAGTTCTTGAAAATGTATCTTATTACATTAGCAGTACTGTAATTATGCTGCATAATGGTTACTCCAACCATCAAAACCATTCATTCTTTTCTTCTGCTCAAAGATTCAATTTGGCTGCAAGCAAGGTCTGATTTTAGTAAAGTCAAGAGAATGTGTCATTCCTTTAAATGATAGTTAAGAAGGTGGAAGAATCGGTAAGCCAAGCTTAAAAAATGTTGTGCATTGTACCTCAATTTAATGGACCATCTATAATATCGATGAAAAAACGTTTATACTCGCAAACTATTTAGTACAGATACTATTTTAAGGGTGTTTCTACATACAAATTGCCTATTCTAGTTTATTCAAAGTCAAGTCTCCTCTTTAGATGACGAAAGTAAGAAACTAAGTCTTTATCAAAAATTACCACATTCAGATTGAAAATAAGTCCAGTGCATTATATGTTCTAAACAAAGTATATATTTGTATCAGAGATTTTTGTTGCTTTGGTCCCACTTTAAAGTGGATAAATTAAACCGCGCATTTTCCAAACAGTTGTCTTAGCTTAATTTTATCTCAAAAACTTCTGTTTTGTTCGAGTGAAGGGTTGAAAATACAGGATTAGAGAAATAGTTTTTCTATATCTTGCTTATGCTGACAATTCTTTTATGCTCGTTGATCTGTATTACTAATTTTCAATTCGATGAAAAGTCGTTGTTTCTTTATCAGTAGACACAATTCTTAATACAACATCAATCTGTATTAAAGGCACTAGAAGCAAACAAGAGATCATTCGGGTTGTCACTAGACTTAAATTTTTGGAAGACATAACTTGAAGATGTACGTCGTGTTGTAGTTCCTAATACACGACGAATGGTAACATATTGATAAATGTCTTCCTAGTATTATAATCTACAACATTCAGCTAAATCGATACCATAGCTACATGATGCCCTACAACTCCCAGTGCTCAAGGGTAAAATATAATGATCTTTATATTTCAATCCCTTTCAAAGTTCAGCCAGTAAGGACCATCCTCTCATCTCGACAAATATCGCGAATAGCACAATCAGATGCTTGAACCATTAGAACGCCAGTTTTTTTCATTCTCTGGCTTTTTCTGAAGTGTTCAAATGATTGTGCAGTAGGAATTTAGTGAATTGAGCACTATACATGTTCTGTTGTAATGACAGTCATCCAGAGATCAAAATCTCAATAACAAAGTAACTATTCGCATTTAGATGCAGGCAGTACAAGAGCTAGGAGCTGGTTACTCATATTGTATAGATCATATCTCATAAACAAAAGTGAGCTTTAATATGTAATACAATTGCTTGTATATAAGAGCTGGTTTTTAAGGCCAAAGACAAACAGAAATGAGCTAAAATACAAATTAACCACCTTAACCTATCAATTTAATATGGTGTTCCAATTTGGTAAGGATTTTGGGATTTGGCTACTTGGAAACTTAAATAGCTCTGGTGATTATTGTGATTGTCTCTTCTTCACTTACTTTGATGCAATTTAAAATGAGAACGGTAAGATATAAAAACGAAATAGTAGCACCTTTAAGAGTTCGAATAATCTAGGAATCTGAATCTCCATCTCCAAACAATTTAGAACAAAATAATTTTTTATCAGCAACATACCCCCTCGAAAAACTAAATCACATCTCTCCACCCTTGATCAATACAGAACCCATCTACATTTCTTAAATATAAAACGTTACAAGCACATAATATGAATTTAAGAAAGGCCAGTGATGATTTTGTTATAATTATTATTATTTTCTTTTTAATAAATCAGTGCAATTTGTAAAACAAAATTAAGAAAAACTAAATACACAAAATGATGTAAAATAATTAAAGTCTTAAGCTAAACACAAAACAAAACAAAAAAAAAACATAAAAGAAATATCTTTCGATATTTAACTTTTACTTTTTAATTGAAAAAAAAAATTTAGATAATTGTACATTTCTGTTCTTATTTATTTGGTGGAAGATTTAAAACACACAAAATAAAAAAAAATCCCAAGATCCTAGCTATTTATAATGAGAAAAAAAATTTTCTTAAATTTTTGTTTTACTTTTTTCGAAAAATTAATAAAGTAACGAAAAGAAAAACATTTGTTTTTGTTTGCGCAAGGATAACATGTATACAGAGAAAACAAAAATTAATAAATTTTAATAATTGGCTAACTTAATAATAATAAGAAAAAAATACTTAAATATATACCAAAAAATATTTATAAATTAAAGAAAAACAAAAAAAAAAAAACAGGAGTTATTTTTTAAAACTTACACAAAAATTTAGGCTAAAAACAATTTGTATTTTTTCTCTTTCTTTAAAAAACCCAAAAAAAAAAAAAAAATAAACAAGTATGTTATTTTTCATTTTGGCATAGAAAAACAGAAAACGCAATAGATGAATAACTCAAATGTAACAATAATAATAAAAACAAAACCTTTATAGCGAAAACCTAGTGTAAACCAATCAAAGTCTGTGTGTTTTTGTACATAGACATGAACCACAATAAACAATATACCAAAGCCATACAATAATTAAAAGAGAAAGAAAGCATAAATTTAAGTAAAAAAAAAAACTTGTAATATAAATACTTATAGTAAACAAATTAGACAAAACTACGACTAAAACCACAGCAAAATAAATGCAAAAGTCGTTCGCCCGTAGAATCAAAAAAAATCTTTTCCTAAGCAAATTTCTTTTGGCAAATTCTAGCAAAGCGGGCATATTTTGCATTCTGTAAATTTTGTATAGACCAGCAATTGATAAATAAAATCCTAAAGAAAAACTATGTAATAAAAAATTCACCCTCACAAGAAAACTAAAAAAAAAGAAGAAAATATTGTAAGATATTTAGATTTGATATAAAAAAAAAACATGAAACTTAACGATAAAGAAAAAAAAAAAGAAAAAAATGTGGAAAACATACAGTTAAAATGTGATTAAATTTGTTGAATTATTATTTATGATATATATATCATAATATTAGTAAATAACAAATCGAACCTAATATACGTAAATAAAAAACATTTGAAAAAGAAATATTATTTAAGTGGTAAAGAAGAATTTTTGCAACCAAAAATCTATGAAAAAATAAGAAAAGTTAAACAAAAAAAAAACATTATAAATTTGTCCTCATTATTTTCGATGATTTGGTAAAGTTAGAAAATGAAAAGTAAACAAAAAAAATAATAATATTTTGAAAATTGAATAGTTTTACTTATACTGTATACAGCAAAGAAAACAAAAAAAAAAAACAAAAAACTTATTATGAACAAGAAAATCCAAATACGTAAGCATAGGCCTCATTCTGTAAGAAAATACTATTATATATATACAATATTATATATATTATATATGAACAAAAATGAAAAGGAAACATTTTGTTGTAAATAAACCCTACTTTTTAGAGTAAAAAAAAATAACAGAGTTTTTAAAAATGTTTTATTTCTTAAGCGTTTTGAATTTCTCAAAAGCCCTGTGGCTTGGGGCCGGAAGAGAATACATCCACAGCTGATTCCTGGCTTGTCGTAAGAGGCGACTAAAATGGTGCATCATCGATCGGTTAGTTGATTGACTATTCTTTGTTTTGCTGATAGATGGGTTGACCTTAATATCACATAGATGTTGTGACTTCTGAAATCCACACTGTCTACACATAAGACATAAACTAAAACATGGTTGGGAGGTTTTTTTCACCAACCTTTACGGATTGGATACTTTTGGTTTGACACTGACTGGTAACCGGATGCATACATAAGTACCAAATCTACGAGTGTTTTGTGCAAAATAGTTTTTTGGTTTCCTTAAGCACTGCTTCTTAATTTTTGTTTTTGCCTAAGTTGATAGTGTTCAATTGTCCAATTTTTTGCGATTTCAGTAAGAACAGTATTCAACACGATGGTAGCAAAATGTATCGAAGCTGAACTGACTTAAAACTTGTAAAAATGTTCCTGTGTCGTACTGATTAAACAAATAATCTTACATGACATACCAAACATGGACATTCTGTGGTGTAGTCCAAGTTTTCCGAAGCATTCATGCACAGTCTTCATATAGAAACCCTATATTGAACATCGATTCGAATATTTAAAGAAGTGGGCGTCACAGTATAGGAGTAATGCCTATTGCTGAAAACCGCCACAGTAACATATGAAGTGTTTCGCACTCTCCAAGCATCGCCCAGCCATCTTCAAATGATGGATTGCGCAAGCTTAATAAGATAATGTGTGTGATTGTCTTTGAATAGTGGTCTTTGGTATTTGGTAAGCATCCATTCAATTTGTCTCTTCGCAGAGAGTGGTGGCAACCCTAGCTGAGTACGTATATACATAGGTCGCCGCATACTTGGTTCAAATACTATGCTTTTAGCATTAACCAGAAAGATAACCAGATTGGAAGTCTCCTTTCCTGCGATCCTATTGTTTTTATTTTTATTTATTTACTTATTTAAAGAGGTTATGAATTGCTCAGCAAATTTATTTGTCAATAAAGGTAAGGATCGAGACGCAGCCCGGATATCGCCACAAATATTAACCTTCCCCTGTTATAATATAGAACAAGTCCTCGCTTTATATTTGGCTAGCAAATTGTGTATGAAATCGCTTTCGACGAAAAAATGTTGACCAAGTTTGGAATCGTACGTTAACTGAGAACAAGTAAAGTCCAATCTGAATTTTCGCAGCAATTTTCCAAATCATTGTAGCGTGTTTTAGGCAGAAATTTTGGCGATCAAATAAGTCTCATCTTGGCTTATGGAAAATGTGATATCTGCTAGGGTTATCCGCATGTTTTCGGACACCCAAGTAGCTATCAAATCCTTGGAATTGATCTCTATAAATAAAGTAGCTCTAGACTGCTAATCATCTCACAAGGATATGGCTGAACAGTGAGTGCAATATTCTTCTTTGTTGGGTGCCGGAGCATAGTGGTATTCTATTCTTATTTTGGCCGATGAACTTGCCAAAATAAGAACAACTTTACCCATTTTGCCTGACAAAGGCACCTTAGATATACCAATCGCTATTTTGCAAACTAAAATTCAAACTGGATGCTATCGAGAGTACAAATCTTAGATGGACAAGTGGACCAACATGTCTAGCGACAAAACAAATTTGACCAAAGCTGGATTTAAAACTTCACTTAGGAGCCTTCTTCTATAATGATTTAAGCGATCTGAGAAACATAGATATCTAGAGCCTCTTAAGATTCATGTATCTAAAGGCGATCGAATATACTTACCTTTAAGTTACTTGTAATTTGAATTTCAAAGAGATTTGGATATCCTTCGATTCCCATCTAATATTTCTAATAATAGTGTTAATATAAATCGAGGTTCCACCTCAGTAGTCCCACGCAATAACAACTGATCGTGATCTATGGTGCACACATATCTATGTACATGTAGATGTTAAAATGTTTCATTTGGACAAGGAAGAAGTAAGCCTTGTCCGTCGGTTTCTGGATTTAACTTCGTCTAAAGACGAAAAGATGGCAGTAAGCTATCTCCTGATTGCAGGTAACCAATTGATGGCTGAAAGCATTCCGTAGATTGAGTGTTTGAGTTATTATACTTCAAAAGCAAGAGAAGGAGGAAGAATTAAAGTGTGTCCTTGGAACTCAACTTGTTTGTGGTAACATATTTATGTATTTTATTCATATATGCTTCGGATAACGCTCTATCTGTATTGATTATTTTTCATAATAATCGCTTAAGTTGGCAAGGAATTCCTTGCGTTCAGTTAGAACAAAATATGATAGCGTCGAGAGGGTGTATAGAGCTTAAGTCTGATAAAACGCAATGATTCTTGTATAAGATTCGGCTTAATTTCTTTCAAAGTTATTACCTACATATGTATATTGAAAGCTGATGTTAGATACTTTCAACCTTATTTAGTCCAGAGCTACGTATGTAAATAGTTCCAATGGAACAAAATCTTACTTTTTTCTACATTTATCTTTACCTTTGGTGTAAACTCTACATTTCTCTTTCCACTTACGCACCACCTGAGATGTAAGATTATATGCATATATTAGGGTAGCAATGAAACCAAGTACATATGTATATCAAACTGCGTGCTATGAACCAATATCCAATGAAATACTGACTAAATCCTTTACCACCTATGGAAGTGCATTTTTGTTCAAACTATGTATTTCAATAATGGTCCATGTATCGATTGCATTTTCTTAAGTGTTAAAGCCGTTGGGACTGTTTTATCATTGGACATTATTTAATGACATTGATGATACTATTATTATTTTGGTTGGGAACTTTGTAGGGGAATTACGGAATTGTTAGTTCTGTGTTTCATCCGCTTTTTTCTTTTTTTCATATCTAATAATCTCAGATACTAGTCATTCTATATAACAACATGTTGATGCGGTAAACCTTTACTAGTTCTTGAAATATTTTGAAGGATCTAGTCCAAAGTCTGAGTAGAATTTTTGTACTCCTCTACTTCAATCGTTCTGAAATCGCCAATTGGTTGCAATGGTCCATTAATATTTGAATACCTAATACAAATTTTTCGCTATTTCTCCGATTTTATAATATTTTTTTTTTTTTTTTACAAATTTTATTTTGAACGATACCTTCTAGGCCTTACCATAAACACTTTGAAAATAGCACACAAAGCTAAAATAAAATTTGAACTTTCTCAAAACAATTTTCCTCTTACATGTGCCAACAAATAAGTATGTAGACACACTTTTGTCGCGACAACCGTCTGGAATCTCCATTAAATGTAGCGAATAATTATGACTTCAACTTAACTCTACCGCACAGGCATTTTATGCTAAAAGATTCAATTCTATCCGAGTGAAGAAAAACTTCAAAATACTTGAGTGAATAAAATTAATTAATTCCACTAATATAAAAACAAAATAGAAAAGAAGTAGAAACTCAAGAGAAAGGCGCTTCCATGCAATCAATTTGATACAGACCACACTAACAAATGAATTTAGTTGGCTTTAATTCAACCATAGAACAAACAACAAATCGACAATTGTTCCGGGCGGAATGTAATTAATCATAAATTCTTAGGATTCCCTGTGTGCGAACCTGTTTTCGCCATCAAGCCAGCCAGCAGCGTAGACACACAATGATACACATCGACCTACCTTTTGTATCCTTTTGTGTTTGCGACGGAAAGGATAGACAGACACATATACACAGAGGATATATCCTTCACGGTGAAATTTATAGCCATCTATCAAAATCATTATGAAAGTGTCATCTATTGTTTCATCATTGTACAAAGCCAGAGAGGAAACGGTAGAGTTTCGCGAGGGTGTCCTTAACCGCTTCCCTTCGTGGATTATGAAATATTCGCAATGCCAATAGCAAGGAATTTTGAGTCATTCTATACAATTGTATATACACCTTGGTGGATGGTAAAATTGTTTTGTTTTAATTTCACCCTATCGGTGAGGAAAGGTAATGCGTTGGCGGGACAGGACCTCTGAAAGATGGGGGTTGACGAGGGAAATTGTTTTTCTGGGCGGATTTCAATAAGTTTTCTCTTGTCTGATCAAAGAGGAATTCCACTTGAAGCGGGGGAATGATTTGATGAGATTGATAATGGAAAACATTTAAAACAATTATATGTGCGACAATCAGCAGCCGGTTGGCTTTGTGTATTGTATAATTGATGTTGGAATTATGCGGCGAAATAGAAATTTTTATTGAGTAGGTGGGATAAAAGGATATAAATAGCTCTTCAGGTGAGTGGAATTTTTGATTTAAAGCTATAATTTGTCTATTTTTGATCCGTAGGTGTCGAATAATTTATTTACATTAAGTGTACCTACCAATTAGTTTTAAAAATCCTGTCCTATTCTTCTTGAGGTCTGTAATATAAAAAGCATTTGTTGAGCTAGTGAAAATAACAACACAAAGGAAATCCTAACAATTGTTATTGCTGACAATATTGAAATTTGGAAGATTTCTGTGGAATTCAAGCTTTCTTTGCTCTTTGCTTTATGTTTAGCGATACTTACGAGCACGTATGACAGATACCTGACGTTGCATCATAAAGAAATTTGTTTGTTATTTAACCTGGAAATCGCTGGAAAGCGTTTCAGTTCAGTTTTGGTTGAATTAACACCAAGTAAACAGAAAGATGGCTGTTCGCGATTTCACTAGTCATAAAAGGATTGTATTTAATAGCTTCAGTCATAACTGAAATTTCTCACTAAGATGTTTCTCTGTCAACGCACCAGTTTGATTCGGTATCGTTTCTGAGCTTCTTTAACTTTGTTGACTTGTTGGCATAAACCAGCGACTTAAGGTTGGTTAAAGAAATCCAGCACCGAACGCATGAACGAGGTGGCCATTCGACCGGACCATTTCTCGAGATTACATCATTACCGAACTTCTCCTTCAATAGATCAATTGTTTTAACAACTGTGTGGCATGTGGCACCATCTTGTTGGAACCACATATCACTTTCAACGATAGCGAACTCCATTGACCATAACTTGGTGGTCATTTACCAAAATATAAGGTCCAATCACACCTGCGGCATGAAATCTATACCACACGGTCACCTTTTGTGGATGCAGTGCAGTCTCTTGAAGGACATGTGATTTGGTTGCTGTCCAATACATATATGATATTTTGCTTATGACAAAGCCATTAAGTCAACAATGAGCTGCATCGCTGAAGATGATTTTTCAATGAAATTCAGGATTTTTCTTAAAATTTTGCGGAGCCCAATTTTATAAGTTTCGGCGCTTCAAATGATCAGTCTTCAGGTCTTGAGTTAAAAGAAAGATATTTTGTGTATTTGTTTTTGATGATCGAATTCATTTATTTATTTTTTTTAATTGCAATTGGATTGGATAAATTTTGAGATACACTACACATAATTCCAAAACAGAAGGGAAAAAATGAAGGCAGCGATTTTGTAAAAAAAATAAAATTAAATAAATTTATCAAATTATAAACTAGTGACCACATTTTTTGAACCGGTATGCAAATAAAATTGATTTATAAACAGCATTGTCAAAAAAAGCCGAAAATGATATGATAAATAAAATGTTTAATTCAATGAGATGAATGCCTTCATATTTGCATTTTTCAATCGATTATTTTAAAATAAACAAATTATTAGATTACAATATTTGTCGATTATTTATTTTTGGAGTTCTTTTTTTAATGGCAGTTACACTACCAGTTTAAATTTACAACTAATAACTACCTACATTAGCAATGGTAGATACTTACTTTTTTATGAATGGTGTATTTTGTATTTAATTATTAATTTTTTAACACACAAATAATACTTATTTTGTTTTGTTTTATTCATTTAGTATGTTCCTCTTTGACGTCTTGACTCTACTACTAGACCCTTGCTTCTTAGCTCTTTTATAAAACTTATAGCTGGGACTTGGTGACTGATCGTACGGGGCTGATTTTTCTGTATATATTTTTCTTGGTTGTTGCTTACAAGTCTTGCATACTTATGTCATCGAGGACAATGTTAAAAAGCAGTAGGCTACCTACCTTATAATTGCCCAGTGCCTGGTATTCTTCTCTTCAACTTTATTCCCATAGATTCTCTCGTAGCTCTTTAACTGCGACTTCTATGTCGTAAGTTCAATATAGTTCCTTTTGTCTGTTTACATCCTGGAATTCCATGCATCTTTCACCTTCTCTCTCCATCATGAAGTTCTCTTATCCACGCACAAAATGCATTGTTTCTAGAATCGAGAACCTTAGCACATTGCTTGTTTTCTTTGTTTCCAAACATATTTGATTTTTAAATGATACTAAATTTTTAAATCAAAAACGGAAAAAGCAAGAATCAAAGCTACGGAAAAGCAAGAACTATGTTGATTTTAGTATCTGTAATAATTTTCAAATTTAGCGCAGCTTCAATGTGACTTGACAGTTTGTCACTTTGAAAATACTACTCAATAGCTCTTTCACCATCGAGTAAAATGTTCTTAGTATCACAGTATATGCAGAAAGATCTCTTATTAGAAATATTAATTGTTTATTGAACTCAATTGTAAAAGTTTTGTTTATGTCTCTAAGTTTCTGGCTTTTAATAGAGCAATCAAAATTAACGAAACGACCATTAGTCACAGGGCTGACATAACGCATAACTTGATCGCTTCTCTTTTTACTTTAAGCTACATTTTGGATACATAAAGCAGATTTGTAATAAGTTTATTGGTGTAAGCACTTGTTCATCTAAGTTATATTTTTAAACATAGGATCTAGGCATACAAGAAATTTTTTAATCACTATCACTGACAAGGACCCTAAAAGTGAAAGTCATTTACTCGTACATACATGTATAGAGATAAAATTAAAAAATTCAATCGTAAACTATACGAATTTATATGATTTTTTGAAACATTAATTTAAAGAACTTGTAATGTACAGATACATGTATGTATGAATGCACATAGTTGTCGAATTCCCCAAAAAAAAAAAGGCAGCAATGCAGAAGTCTAGGATTTCTAGAAATGGCTTACGAATAGCGCATGGTATATGGAAAATAATCCCAAGTGGAAAGATAGATACCTTTATAGAAAATATTCTTAAAAACAATTAATTGGGCAAACTTCTGGTATAAGAAGCATTAGAACACTGAAGCGGTGTGCAGCGAAAATTTATACAATATTATCCTTGGAGAAAATTTCGATATCAGGAGTTTGTAAATGAGCAAGAAATGGGCTGAATTGAATCGGAAACTATCTTAAAAATGTTATCAAACCTCTCTTTCTATCATTCCAAAGCGGTAGTCGACATTTTAGTTATATTCATCACAAAAAGTAACTTTATTGCGATAATTGGCAATGGTGCCTTTATTTCAGCTCTCACTTTGTGACTATATAACTGGAAGATCGTTATACATATATATGTATATCAATGCAATGGTTAAAAATGCATATGCATTTTTTGCTTACATTTGCATTGAATTTGATGCACTACAGTCCCATCTTGCTATTGTCTGGTTTGTTTCTCTTTCCATTGTTCAAGTATAATAATCTTTTAGCTGACAAGCATTCGAAAATATATGTAAAGTCATTTTTGTATAAGGAGGATACTGAACGACAAAGTGATCCGTAGTATTCTCGTTTTTGAGACAACACCCACATTCCTGTATCCTGTATTAAGTCAGACCATAGTTCACAGTCATACCCATTCAAAGTGATTCCCTTAACTAAAATGCTTAGTGGTTTTTCAAGAATCCAAACTAATGTTATCCCAAGCTAAATCTTTTGAATTTTTCCTTGTATACCATTTATATTTTCTTTCGACCATTTCTACAGAATTTGAACAATATAGCTTCTATATTTTATGAAATATCCGTAGTACTCTTTGTCAAAAGTAACTCTGCCTTTCCAGTAATTGCTCTCATTGTGTTTTTCTGATAACACGAATTTTTGAAAGACGCTAAGCTTTGAGCTCTACAAGGTCCTGTTATTTCAAGGTATTTTTGTTTAGTCGCAAAAGTGTTTAAGCCATTGCTACAATCTTTGACTTAGACTTGATGTTGGTAGGTACTCCTGAAACGTCCCACCTTAGCACGGCACAAATCAATTGAGTCAGTTTAACCAGATCTTCTTATTCACACTTTTCCATTTAACTTCATTTCTTGAGTATCCTCCGCCGGTTTATCATGTTTGTCCACGCTTGTCATTAGTTCACCTTTCTGTTTGAGTTCTCATTTATCAACTAACATACTGATTTGAATGTTTGTCGTTTGTCATTAGGTACAAGATCATCTAGATTATTTTCAATTTTCATTTAAAATCTAGGAGACAACAGTCAGTAGTAGTTTATGTAGCTACAATTTGAATACAAGCGAATAAACAAATATCAAACCAAACCATAAATCCTTCCCAAATTCCAATTACGTATCATTTGGAACGTCAATTGTATCGTCATCATCATCATCACTAAGTAAATATTTGCACATTACAACAAGCACAAGATAAATGATTATGATCGATTGGCCATAAACAAATTGTGGGCTCCTGCACGATCCCTTACCAATAAATTATTTCAATTGTACCGCTTGGTAATGATCCTCAAAGTGTTGCAGCAGCAGATGAAGACATCTCAGCATCGACACAAACATCATCATAAAGTGCATTTGCAATTCACAGGAGGTATATGCGTGTACATTGCATCCACCCATAACCACCTGCAGTTGCAGGACTCAGCAAAGTAGCAGTTGAACTCTAATCAACAGGCGCGAGTACCTGCAGCCAGCGCGGTTAATCGCCGTAATTTCTATTTCGAACTCAAAACAGGTAGATTTTCCGAATTGAAAATTCCAATACCCGAAAGGAAATCCAAAGCGAAAATAAAAAACAACGAAAAACCTACAAAAGAAATGAACAACAACAACGAAAAACAATTTTCCGATCTATTTACTCGCCGGAGGAAGAAAATGGAAGTAATGTCGACCTCCCTTAACCACCAAGAGCGGTTTAACACCATCATAACACACACACTGCCACTGAACGAGCACCCACACTTTCGCACGATTAAGGTGCAAACACGCAGGTCATGTCGAACTCGAAGGTACACAAAGTAAATACCTCCGCCATGCATTCGACCGGTGGCGGTGGTATGCCATGCCATCAATGTGTGCGTGGTTAAGTTCGAAAAAGAGTGAACAGCTTCGTGTCGTTGAAGCGACAACTAGATGTCGGCGCACATATAGTGGCACTCTCCGCCGAACAGAGGATAGTATTTCGGGTGCCATTACGAAATGGGCATTAGCTACAGTTGGCCACACCCTCGATTTTCGAAATACTTGAATGATTTCAATATGGCTGTGCGGCTGGTATTCTGCAGGAAGTGGCGGTGTATGCGTTGGCATACAGCCGTTGCGCTGTGTATGCCATGTGCGTCCAATAATGGTGGAGGGCTGAAGGGCCAGCATTGCCGCTGGAATGTCTTTAGCGGGAATTTTGAACAGGATTCGAAATTGAATTTTAAGACATTTTCGTTTATTTCCGGAATAGTTTTTGCTATTTTTTTTTTGTGTTTTATTGCAGTTTTGAGAAATTCCGCGGTCGAGGATTTGTGCTAGAACAGGAAATGACTTTTGAATAAAGAATGAGAATATTATGACGGTGGAGATTCTCGAATACCGTTGGCTGTCATAATGGACATAGTTATTTTAAACCTAATAAAAGTTTTATTCTCATTATTATGGCCGGGGGCTAGTTATGGGAATGGATAGCTAAATGTTGAAGTGAGATATTGTTTTGTAGTAGAGAATGGAAAATTTGACTTCCGACGGATATCGGTCAAGCTGTTGTCGAATGTGTATACGTTTAGCCGTTGGGGAAAATCATTTCAAATGCTTGTCTTTAGTTTAAGTTATTACTAAGCGAATGTTGGAACTATGTACATCCATATATGCATATGAATGTGTGTATGTAGTTATTTAAATCTTAAATCTAGTTGGACAGTCTTAAGTACAATATACATTGGTACATTCACACAGCTTTATTTTCAAAAGTCTAAACTTGTTGTGAAGATTTCAAAAATATTTTAAAGTAGGTCTTTACTACAGGTAAGTTTTGGACATCAAATTTCTGTTTACTAAATATTTAATTAATAAAGATACATTATAAAGGAGTAATTTGCTTGTTGTTTTAATATGGATATATCACTTATAAAGTATCTGACTCAAATAAAAGAAAAAAGTACTAGAGTAGGCATGCTCATACATACAATAGTTTAGTAAAAACTTAACTGCTGACATTGATGGAGAGATTGATATAAAGAGATTGAAATAAAACTAGTCTCACTAGGCAGCAAATCCTAAAATCGTATTTTTCAGATTCCAAGTACAATTTCGGTCTACGGACACCTACTATTGGCGACGGAATAACTTACTTATAGAATTAATACCGATTAGTTATAAAAATGTTGCATCTTCATATATGTATGTATACGCATGTAGGTATTTAAAAATCTCATTTTAACAAAACATTAACATTCCATCAGATTTTGGAAAATCAGCAAAGAAAAGCCAGTAATTTCAAAACTTTATTCTTCTAAAAAAATTTGGTCAAATTTATTTGATGACATTCAATTGCAATGGTTGACCACTTACAATTCATACATATGTACATACATCATAAGTTAAAGGGCTCATTCATACTATGCAAGAGAAAATAAAAATAAAAAATCAACCGCCCATATTCAAAAATATTGAAAATAAGAGTGTGCTGAATGCGTTGGAGAACTGAGTTGCATGTTCGGGGTTTGAAAAATCGTTTACAAGTTCTTTTTTGATCCGATAAATCATGGGTATTACAAAATGAGAGATCAGAATTTTTTTACGTCTTGCCTGCTGTGAAACGCCGCCGGTGACTTTGTACTCTTTAGGGCTCTTGACGATATTATATGAATCATTGTCACCATTCCAAAATTGCGATTATGAAGACGCTACACTTGAAAAACTAACAGGACTTGTAAAACTAGAATAAGAGCTGTATATACATATAGCTGACTATTATACATATGTGCATTACAGATAGCAGCTTCATACCCTTATACCATTAAAAGAATGTATGGAATATAAACTTATAAGTAGTAACTAATAAACTGGACTAATAAATCCGGAGCCTAAATTAACTAAGTAGTCACAATTTCCATGAGATACATACTTTGGTATCTACATTATTTACATGCCTGTTGTACATTTTAGAATAAGTCAAGTTAGTCGTATTGAACACATTTGTGATGTCGAGAATCATGACTAAGCAGTATTTATACATATTTCCGTGTAAATATAGCCTCTCTTGCTGCTTTATCTGTCATCGTAATAACATCTATTGTTGAACGTGCCTATCAAAGAGCTGAATTGCTGAATCCAGCCTAATACTAGATAGTATGTAAAGCGGACGATAATATATGTGTTTGTCTAGTCGTTGATTTTCTTCTTTTCTCCTTCTTTCTCCTTTAGAAGGAGCTTTCTGCTTAATACCGTTTACGAAGACTTTTTTTTCCGTGTCATTCATACCCTCGGATGTTTGTCAGTTGTTTGAGAGGTGGGACCGCGGAAAAAGTTTTAGTAACAATAACCACTTCGTTTAATCAATAAATTGGGGTTTTACTTTAATGCAGGAAAAGTCCTCCATAATCTATTACAATAAATTCAAGATAAAGGGAAATCGAAAGTGGCTTAAGCCCTAAGCTGCGGAGTCTCAGCGCTAGCGAACGTCTACCGAGTTCAACTTTGGTATTTATGCAATCATCAATTGGGATGCAAAAAACATACTCGTAGTTGAGTTCAATTCGCCTAAGTTGTCTCATGTTTTTGAAGAGGTTTGATAGAACATTCAAACTAAAAATAAATGGAGCTGATATTAAGGAATCGAATGGCATGTTAATGCTTTGCATGGAAGTTACCCCAGACCTTCGTTGGAATCTTTAGATTTCTAATGCTTCGAATGAGAACTGAAACAGAACTGTCTCCTGTCCTTGAAAAGGGGTACTAGCGAAGCAAAACTAAACATAAATGAAGCTGGTATTGAGGAAGCTAATCTAAACCTTCGCAGGTATCATCAGATTTCTGATGCTTCGAAGAGTGGCGCTTGGTGACAGAAGTGTAAACGTTTTTTTACTCCTGAAGACTTTATTTACTACTACTACTTTTATTTTTTTAGCTTCAGTATAGCTTTAAGTTTCAGTATCAGGCATGTACATACATATGTAGATTGATCGATGACAGTAAATTTGCAACCCAATCTCCTCATTAGAGCATCGTAGGTGGATGCTTATCGATTCTGTATCCCGCTGTTCGTCAGTGAAATACAGAGTTCATTTTTAGCCATACGTACAAGAAGCACCGGTAATGGCCGAAGCTAGCAGGATCGAAATGGAAAGACACTCTTTTAGATAGAGAGGTGTTTGAAGGACTGACCACCACTCAACGCCTTAGATCTGGACCAGCTCAAGACCTAACGCTGCAGCAGATAAGGTGACCTCCGCGTGCGATGTGTCCATGCCATGAAAACCCAGTACACGTGGTACGCCCTGTTACTGGTGGAAAGTCAAATCTCTCAGAGTCAAACTGCCTGCAAGCAAGGCGTAGGGTTTAACGCTAAAAAATCAGGCAGGAATTCAATTAGAAGCTAGCGACATTTAAAAAGGACAGGAAGGCCTTACAATTTGCTATTAGAGACAGCAAACAAAGATCCTTCCAGCAACAAGCAAGCCGACATAAACCAGTTGTGGGAACTACCTACAAGGTTGCAATGATGAAGTTCAAAAGACACAGAGCACCACAACATATGTACATACATATCCCACTATGCTCGAGAAGATCAGCACAACACTGTTTCCACAACGATCAGACCCTACTCTCCACATGGACAGTGCAGCGTTCAACGATGATATCACTGGAAGCTACAGCATCTGGTGCTACTCCCCAAGCATCCCCAAGCAAAATAAACCCCCCGGAGCACCTTCATCATATCACCCCATTTGTCTACTGAGCACAATAGGAAATGCACGTAGGAGACCAAGTGTTTAAATCTAAATGGAAGAGTCCATCGATATCCTGGTCGATGAGGTGAAATTGGTATATATCAGGAAATTCATGAACCAATAGCATGGAGGAAATATTAAAGCAAAAGAAATGGTTATCTCAATGGCAAAATGGCAAAACCGATGGGATGACGCCACAACAGAAAGATGGACACACATACTCATGCCAAACATAGAGGTGACCTATAATATCACCCATTTCCTAACCAGTCATTGTGGATACAGAAAGTATCTGCACAAATTCGGGCACGACAGTTCGCCATATTGTCCATGCTGCGAGATATAGAAAGAAGACTCAAAACACGTTACGTTCCACAGTCCAAGCTTTACTCTAGGAGGTACAAACTTTGGACAGCTAATTTGAGGTATGATTGATATGTGACCAGCGTCCAGGTCGAACTCAGGAAAATCGAGACTAAGTAGATTAGTTCGTAGGCGCATTCCTAGCATCGAGTATTCAGGGTTGCCAATCGTGCATGCTATTACATAGCTCGGCTACTAGTATCTTTAAAAGATTACCACAGCTATAGGTGCAAGAAAAATTATACGTTTATACATTTCTGGAATGAATTGCCCTCCTCAATATTTCCAACAAATTTTGATTATCAAAGATTTAATATCAATGCATATCGTTACCTAATTTTTTTGATTTCTTTTTCCCAACTTCTAACTTACTTATACCCTTTCCTTTAACTCCAGCACTGGGCTTATAACTTTAAAGGAATTTAGTCCTAAGTGATGCTGGTCCGTAGTTCTTTTCCTAACAACGCGGCATCACCAAATCTGACGAAGGATGTTGCGTTCAAAGAGTTCCAAATCTTCATCCACTGGCAGTATGTAGATAACATATGTATATGACATGGTCAATGAAGTACAGAGCATTAGTTTTGCCGTCTGAGCTAGCAATTTTGAACCTCAGAGTTCTGTTAAATTAGATCAGCATCGGCTTTTAGGTACAGATTTCGTTAAATGTCGTAAGTTGAAGTTGTTTAATGGGAATACATTATTTGGCTTTGCCGTCATGTACTTAGAGATAAACATGTTTGGTGTAATCTTGCCATGGATTTCTGTACGACGGTCTTCGATGATGTCTAAATTGTTTGCGTAGATAGTTTTGATACCGTATTTAATATCAGGTTCTCTTTTTGTTGATGTCTCATTAGTACAGCATCGTGCTGCAAATACTCGCAACGGTTAAATTCCTTTTAAAATGAACTTGGCGACATTTTCGTTAAGTTTGAAAAGGTTCATAACTCATGGACCACGCCTCCATAATATATACCTTACTATATAGTCGCTTTGTTAGTTGTATCTTCTATTTAAGTAGTCGATTCAGTAGTTCCTAATTGATTATTTTGCACAATGTCAATCATGGATGGACAGGCAAACCCAAGCTGCATCAGCGAAATTTTATTTCTTTGGGTACCATCTGTTGGTTTCTTTTTGAACCATATGTACATATGTCATTTTGACACTGACAGTAAGAACACTCAAAAAATTGACAGAAACTCAGTATTATATTTTCGCGGTACGAAATGGATCGATTTATGATTGAAGAACATTGGAAAATATTACAAAGTTACTTCCAAAGCGGATGCTGTGTTGTCGAAACAATCCGAGTTTTGAAAAGAAATTTCGGTCGAAATAATACAGCCACTGCAGTTGGTGTACGTAAGTTTGTGATGATAGTTCGTCAGACGTGTTCGTCCTGTGCTCGCAATGGAGAATATTGCAGCCTTTTGATGTGGTTTTTGGAGTGACGGCATTATTGGCCTATTTTTTCTCCCAAAACGATAATGGAAGAAACGTTATTTGAGAGTGCTACCGAGGTATGATAACCGATTTTTTATGGACAGAAATTGAGGATTTAGACGGCAAGCTGTGGTTCCAGCAATAATTTTGTTTTGGTCATGATTTTTAGTTGGCACGGAGCTGCGATTTGATGCCGTTGGACTTTTTTTTTGCGGGGAGCCATTAAAAATCGATGTTAGACGGACAATTTAGAGACGATTCAGGCACACAAGACCAATTTTGGTCAAGCCATTCATGAAATACAGGCCGAAACCATCGAAAATATATTGAAAACATTGAGTTGACAGAAAAGATGACAACAGGGGGTCCTTTCTCCACTGCTTTGGCTCCTTACGTCAACAAAATCCTAAGAATCTTCACAGAGAAGAGAATCAAAATCGTAGCATATGCAGATGACTTAGTAATACTGATTAAAGGCAAATTCTTGCCAACAATCAGTCAACTAATGGAATCTGCTCTCAAAGTGCTCTCTACGTGGGCAAAACAGAACGGTTTGGGGGTCAAACCTCGGAAAACTGAACTTGTTTTGTTCACTAGGAGAAGAAAGATACCCGACTTTACATTACCAAAGCTAGATGGGACCACTATAATTCTCTCATCTGAGGAAAAATGGAGACCCAGGTTCACCCCGAACTATAGCGCCACCTAAGTAAGTAAGAGGCGAAATATCTTGGCGTCATTCTAGATTCCAAGTTATCCTGGAAAAGAAATGTTGAAGAAAGGACAAAGAAAGGAATAAATGCTCTATATGCTTGTAAGTGGGTCTTTGGGAGAAGGTGGGGATTGCAACCGAGCATCATTTACTGGATGTACAAAGCAATTATCAGGTCCATCATCTCATATGGGTCCTTAGTCTGGTGGACAGCTACGAGTACAAAGAGCTATATGGAAGAACTCTACAAAGTGCAAAGGCTTGCAGCAGGCTTGGATATAATTCTTCATATTCTTCCCCTAGACTTGTTCATTAAAGGCTCTGCCACGAAAGGAGCTGTCAGACTGAAAGAATCCAACCTGTGGGAAGAGAGCACATATGGGCATGCGGTAATATTAGACCCAACAAAGACAATGGGCAGGAAATATAACTCCGAATGCTTCACAGGCGCATCGGATTATATAGTCCCCTACAACGACTTCAATTTTGATATCCCAATCATATTCCCAAGCCGAGCAGAGTGGTAGTCCAATAATATAGACAACGATCTAGGGATCACACTCTACACAGATGGTGTCTCACATCTTATTCGTTGTCCATTTTCATACAGACATTGGGTTTATTTCACTTCGACACTTAATCCTTTTGATGATCCTTCAAAATCCATGACTGATCACTTGATGAGCCCGATATCGTTCATTAATCCTAGACGTACGGACACTAGAATGTACCTTTTCACAACCATTCGTGTTATATTCTTCAAACGAATGGAAGGGTCCTACTATTTGATGCTGTGTCCGAAGTGTGATTTTTGTTTGAGAAGCTTCATGACGTTTATACTCTCGACACTCGCGAGATGTGGGATCGTGAAAGAACTTACAATTCTGTAAATTATTCGGATAATTTGTTTCAGTTTTTTTCCTTGTTTTGGGGTGCTACACGTTTGATTGATTTGTTTCTATAAGGCAAAGTTCGAAAAAATTGCCAGTATTCCGGCAAATGTTTAGCGTTAAATTTTCTCAGAATAATATAAAAATATTCTCATATGTAAGGTAGCTATAATTAGGGGAGTTCTGATCTAGTATATGTAAATATGCATATTCATACGTATAACCCATCGGGTAGGTGAAAATTTTCTTTTCACCACTACCCGTGAGTAGTAATTTGTTTTTCGGAGAATTTACACCTTGTTTAGTTTTTGAGTCCACATCGCCATGCACGATCGCCATTTTGAGGAAATTACTTGTAAATCACGGCATGGAATTAATAGAAGCAATTTTTAGCAATTTTTGCCATATGGCGAATAAGTAGGTTAGTCTAGTCACACGTCTTAAACTTATATTTTTCCTTCGTAACACCTGATAGTTAAAATAGAAAAATCGACCCCATCTTTAGCAAAGGTGCTGGGATGTACTTATATGCACATATAAGTTGCCATATTTATGCAATTGCAAGGATTAGTGTTGTTGGTGAAATGACTAATAGTTTCGATATAAAGACTTTAACGTTAGAGTTCGGTGACTGTAATCACAGTAATAGCAGCTAACGTGATACGAAGCTCCTGTAGATAACTACAACATTCTTGGGGAATTATAGTGTCCCATACCGTATAGCCTTTTAAAACCACCCATATTGGATCGTATCTGAGTGGTTCAATTATATTTCCCAAAAGATCCTAAATCCTAGATTGATACCTATCATCTAAGTTTTATGGCCCTTTCGAATAACTTAGGTAAATTTGTAGAAGACACATAAAGAGGTATACATATCATACATTATAATGCAATGAAAATGTTCTTGGACGGTTTAAAAACAAAAATGACAGAAAAATAAGAGGAATACGAGGAAGTAGAGGAAGTCTTCACATAACCCTCTCAAGTCAGATAAGTCGTTTGTATGACACTGCAGTTCTTTTACTCTTTGATCATACTCATCAATTTACGGATAAAATGTAAGGGTAGGGCATCGACTGAGGTTATACCGACTTATAGATTGACCCTGTGAAGTCGAGATAATATTTCTTGATAAATGGAAAAAAGGATGAATTTAAAAACGAAATCGTATACAGTGCGAAAACTGAAGAGGTACATGCTTGTTGGCCTCAATTGTTATTTTAAAGAACAGCTATGCGACATAGTCGACAAATGAGCAGGTTTCAGACCTGGATTGTATCGACCACATCCAACAACTTGCGGATCATCATCCAGCAATACTAAACCCCAACAGAAAAATGTTTTTGACCTGCCTTTTGCAGGATTCTGTATTACGAAGCGATCTGGGATAAGACAAAGCAGTATTATTTCACAAGTTATTGGTTATTAGCACGCTGAACGAATGAATTAGATAAACTCCTACATCTGAACTATGCTGACAACATATGTTTCCTCCCCTCAGGATTATGAACCTCCAACAAATAACAGGAAGTGTTGAGAAGGAGGCAGAAGTTAAGTATTCATTGGTCAACGACCAGTAGAAAGAAAATAGAGTCTCCAGTATTTTGAGACTATCTATATCTACTGAAAGCCGAAGCACAGTCAATGCTTGCAATGTTATACAAAATATGGATAGGCAATGCAATTAGTTATACATCAAGTTACTGCTGTTCTATTCCAACGTTGAATTATTGCTGCTATATGTACATACATATGTATGTATCTACTAACGTTATTTAATAAGTGCTTATGAAACACCTTAAGGGTTTCCTTGCCTTCGTGAATGCCTGATTCATATAGACTGCAACTAGCTGAACATAAAATGATATGAAGCAACATCGCAGGGTGACTAAGCGGAGTAGGCAGACATTTTGAAAACGGTTGGTTTCTAACGAACTGGTTTTGGACAAAAAAATGCGGAAAAATATACCCAGTTCTTAAAACTCTTGTGGAGTTATGCCATTAGCACTAAACTTAAGCCTTGTCTTGTCTGTAAACGTTGGAAGCCTTAGCACGACTGGAGTAGCCAGAAGACCTGAGCGAGATACTCTCCGTTGTTCATTCACCTTGTCTAAAAACGTCAACAGTCTGTAGAACCAGTATCGTGACATCATCAAAGAATTATCCGAGATTACCATAGGCTACCAGCCATCACCCTGGCGTGATAGGGTAAACAGAGAAGAGAGAACCAGCATCCTATCAGTTTTGCAGAGGACTATCAGCTCTGTATGTCCCATTTTTAAGAAATGTGATCATATGTCTTGTAAGAACTAACGAGGCATATCCTTGCTTAATGTCGCATATAAGTAAGATCCTATCCAACGTGCTGTGTGTCCGTCTGAAGCCTTTCTGCAGAAACGTAATCGGCACGTACGAGTTCGGCTTCCGGCTCGGCAAATCGACGATCGACCAAATTTTCACACTAAGGCAGATCGTGGAAAAGTCCAACGAAATTCAAGTCGACACTCACCACCTCTTCATCGACTTCAAACCCGAATATGATAGCATTCATCGTTTTGAGCTCTACAAGGCGATGGTCGAATTCGCGATCCCGGCTAAACTGATCCAGCTGTGCCGCGTTTGAAAATTGTTACTCTGAACTATTCCAAACATGTACCGAATTAGGCAATTCTATCATGTGACTTTTTTAATCTCTTTCTGGAATAGATAGTGCGCAGGACGGAAGTCACTATCTTAAACAAATCTGTCTAGCTGCTGAGATACGCAGATGACATCGACATCATCGGTCCCTCCCAGCGTACCATTTTATAGCCTTTTACGGCAATTGAAGAACAGGCGAAACGAATTGGCCTTGAAGTGAATAAGGACAAAACTAAGTATGTACATATTGTCAACAAACAAAGAAGCATCCGTCCACCGGCTAGGACAAAACGTCACTCAACAAGACTCAACAGTAACTTCGAAGTAGTTAAGGAGTTTACCTACCTCGGAGTAAATATCAACTCCATGAATGACACTCTAGTAGACATTCGACGAAGATTTACCCTAGGAAACCGCTGCTATTTTGGTTTTGCTAAATAAATGAGTTCAAAACTCTTAACTCGGAAGACAAAAACAAAACATTGATCCTGCCAGTTCTGCTATATGGAGCCGAATGCTG
Organism: Xylota sylvarum; assembly: GCA_905220385.1. Classification (NCBI taxonomy): domain Eukaryota; kingdom Metazoa; phylum Arthropoda; class Insecta; order Diptera; family Syrphidae; genus Xylota; species Xylota sylvarum. The sequence goes on from LR999958.1 coordinate 47,098,777, forward strand.
GACGATAAGGAGGAAAGCAGAGTAAATATCGAACACTTTCGAGAGCAAATCGAAATATGCGAGGAGGGCGAATGGAGGAGAATATACAACCGCGAATTCTATAATCTGTACCAAGATGTGAATGTAGTCCAAAACGCTAAAACACGTCGACTACACTACATCGAGCAAATGGACAATAATGGTCCAGCAAAGAGGAACTTCGTATTACAGCTCCCAGGTTCGAGATGACAAAAAAGACCGAACCTCCATATTAAGGATCAAGCTACCGTGGGTGTCAGAGCGATTGGTCTGATGTTGCAGCGGAAATTGCCGTCTATTTTTTCCTTCACCGTCTTAAGATGAAATGAAAACAGGGTTATGGGCCTATTTTGCTTTCTAAAAGCCCTTGAATAAAGTCATATACTCTTTTTTTTGTTTTGTATGAAGATGCAAATATTTAAGCTTTCTATTGCAAACATCAAGCTTTACTTTACTTATTCCAGTATGTAAAGATCGAACCCGCATCCAAATTGAGTACAAACTTTGCAGAACGGCGGCGGCGCCACCACAATACCATAGCAACACGCCTTCCTGTTTCATAGCATAGCATGTATGTAGGCCATATTCCGTGCTTTATGACTTGCTCTACTTGATTGACATTCATTAAGTAACTTCAGGAAATGCTACCCAAATTTGTCAACAATCCCCACCATTGTGGTCCACCACTACTATGTACTACAAAATCAAGAAAAATGTTCTCAACATTACCCTAATTAAGATCGAACATGACCTTGAAATCGTCTTCAATTACCACATCTCACCAGAAAATGAACTTCATCGCTCACCGCAGCACATATGTATGTATGTATGTATAGATAGATATACACTCATTTAGAGGAGAAACAAAAGTCCTAAATTACTTTCAATTGCGTTCATTATAACACCACATAGCACGCTCTAGCCAAAAACTACTACACCGGGAACCGACAGACATGACACGACGAGGTCGTCATCTTCTTCTGCTGCTGTTGCTGCTTCTGCTTCATCGTCGTCACCATTATCATCATCATCGCAATGTTTCAATTTCAAAACTAAGCTAAGTAAATCAGTCGAAATTTGATGTCATTTATTAGATACTCTTGCACACACACAAACAGAGAGAAGTGTTTTTGGAGAATAGATCAGACCGAAAGTAAATTGTCACAGGTCAGGACTATAAATGAGCACATAGATATTTATGTATGTAGATACTCTTGAGCAGGAAGTGCTTCGAATTATTAGACCTCAACAACCTGTGCAAGGACTTGGATTTGTAAGGTGTTGTGTGCCATTCTTCGAATGATGGGAGTTTGTAATTTTTCCAAAAAAAAAAAAACAAAACCTTTTACTTTCATTTTCTCCTCCTACTGGAGGTGGTTTTACAGTATTTTTTTGGTTCCTTTTCGTTTGTTGTTGTTTTATTTATTTGCAGCAATAAATATTCCAAACAAATCGACACCAATTCGCCTAAATGAGTATCATATTAAATTTAATGATGCAGCAGTATTTCAGTTTTCAGTCAGAAAATTCAGTAGTGGTAGTGGTATAGTAGCCACACCGCACCAGTAGTAGTAGACGAAATGGCAGACATGATGGATTTTTGTGTTCTCGCTGGTAGGTGTTTTTTTTTTTTTTTTGGTCTTGGTTCCGTTCCGTTTGTTAGTCGGTTGTTGTAAGGTGCCTAAAACACTTAGCAATAACATTCAGTGTTTGCTGCGAGGGTGAGGGATGAAATGAGTGAAGAAAGCGCCCATCAAGCGATCACCGCAATTTTATTAATGCGCTCTTGTTGTTGAATGGGAATGGTAGCCGTAGTGGTGACGATGGAACTTTGAAAAGGATTGCTGTTGTGTACCAACCTCCATGCCCGTTAACTAGCACTTCATTTTATGTGTGTGCTTTGCAGTGTGTGTTTGCGTTGTTTTTTTTTTTTAGCGAGTGATGCATATGTAATTAACTGCGATTGAATTAATTACCCTCAGCGCAAAAATAAGGGTGGGGAGGAAAGAGGGCGTATTCGTAGGCTACCTACTAACAAGGGTTGTTGGGGACGAGAGAGAGAGACTTATAAAATGCAATTTCATCGAGCTTTAAATGGCAATAATTACAATTATTATATGCATGCAGGGTAATTAATGCACAATTAGTTCGACTAGATTTTTAATAATTTTTTAAGTGCAGCGAAATTAATTTAATTGCCAAATACTCACTTTGGCTTACAAAATCGAAACAACAAACTACAAACGGCAATCATTAGAATGATTACCATCGAACAATAATTTATTGATGGACGGGTAATTTTACAGTGTTTTGTGGTTGAAACAAATTAATGCGCCGTGAAATATCTGATGATGGCAACGATTTTGGTATTTTTTTTTTTTTGCTTTTACATAACTGTGTCGGTGATGTACTGATTGCGTACATGCGATATATTTGTGTTAGAAAGTTTTGTAAGCATTAAAAATATACTTTCACATTCGTTAGTTCTTTTCCAGAATTGTTAGTTATGTTGACTACGTAAAAGAAAATGTGTATGTAAGATCCTATCTAGAGCCCATACTATCCTTAGAGCTACTGGGCCACCAAAGGTGGCACATACAATTATATTCGAAAGCAGCCCTGACCGAGCACAGAAACAATATAGATTCATTTCCTGAGAAATCATTCTATGTGCCTTGTCGAGCAATTTCATCATAGATCTCATTCAGAGAGAACCCACTTTGACCTGGAAATGGAACAAAAGTCAAAGTATTCAGCCTTGTGGCAAAATTTAGTACATTCTTGCATTCTCCAACTATCTTGGAACTGGTTAAAGGATTGAGCAAGGCTGCCAGCCTTTCGTTACAGGCGCAGATATTCCTACTCCTCCATTTACTTTTACACTAAGTTGTTATAATATTATTGCTCTGCGCTTTGAAAATAGAGGCATACTTGCCTAACGATTAGTTAAGTCTAGAGTTGTCAGTCTCCTCGAAGTCATCAGCACTGGACCTTTGACTAGACTTGAAGTTATCGGTGAAGATTTGACTGCAGTCCAGTCCACAAAGCAAGGAGAGACGACTCTAAATTTGTACAGAAGCCGAATAATCGTTATCATTGTATCAGACAGCATATCCAGAGGCGAAGAATACGTGTAGTACAAGGGCATAAAAAAAACTCCAGTGCAGATAATGCCAACAGCTAAAATATTGACGACAGCCCATGATATTACTGACATACTTACTTACTTCGGTGGCGCTACAGTCCGAGGTGGACCTGGTCCTCAACCAACAAGTCACTTGTTCATTAGCCAATTGTCTCGTCAATTTAGTTGATATGCTATTCCATTTGGATGTGAATAGCATAAGGAAAGGTCTTCTTCTATTGAGCCGACTATATGGGGTGGGTTCGAAGACTGTCCGGGTTGGAGCATTGTCGCCCCTCCGAACTACATGATCCAACCGTCTTAGTTGTTCTATTTGAAACCTTCTGACTAGGCTGATGTTGCTGTCCCCACTCACTGTCTATGCAGAAAAGACTAAAAATGACCCAAAGTATCTTTCTCTCATAATAACCGAAGGCGGCATCTGCGTCGTAGTGAAAGATTAGGATGATTAGGTTCACACTGATCAAATTTTTTATCAAATCTGCTTGAGCGGCTTGACAAACTATCCAATCCAAGTAAATATGGATTCACATTCTTCAAATCTAGGATAATCATACCGATTTGATGAAATATTTCATGAGTGTGAACCCCGCTATTGGAATCGTCGTTGGAATCGCGGTGTTGTCTTTGTTTGAATTTACATATATCAGATCCTAGATATAAAAGTCCGTAACTACCTTAAAGTTATATCTGCCGAGGGAGACGTTCTGTCCAATTATATCAATTTACATGTTACACGTTTTAGAAATAGTGTCTCTGATGTTAGCTCCCTTATCATAGACAAAAATTGCCTTTCGGACATGGCAACAAATAGTATCCTTCCATTCGTTTGAAGGATATAACACGAATAGTTGTGGGAAGCGAGGCCAGGGTTCCCTATGTACCTGTCCCGCCAAACATTTGTATTTGTAATTTTAGTAGAAGCTTATTTTAAACGAAAGCTTATTCGAACAGACAATCGATTCATACGATTAGTAAAGAGCACTTTTTGCCGACAAATTCTATGAGGCCCTGCAAGCACCATTATGTTACCAAAAGAGTGATGCTTACTATCTAGCACTAGTCCTTAATATATGGCTTTCTTGGAGAGTTAGATACTGACGCTTTTTGGTGCTAACTGAATTAAACTAGTTGATGCTTTGACAGCAAAGTTTATAATTAGGTACTGTAGACTAGAAAGATGGCACTTTCCATCGAGAGTGTTGAACTTGATTAAACAGGGCGTGAATCCCATACTTCAATTCAATGATTTTTTATTTATTATAATTGGAGAAGTTTTTTATTGCTTGTTATATTCTGTTGAAGGACTTCATCCGATATGGCTGAGTGGCGTTCGATTGAAAAATTTGATTGCAGTGTTTTCAGGGAATTGACTATATGGGGCCAAATGTGGAGATTCTTAACTTAATGTTGTCCAAGTGGATTCGTCCAAGCGATAAGAACCAACAACAAAATTGGGGTAAATCATAATAGTGATGGAATTTGAAGCTCTAGCTAAGGAAGTTTCATGATTAAAATATTAAGTACGAACCCAAGAACATTAATAAACCAACTCATCATAAGAAAAATTATTTATTGAAGAGAAGTTAGACAAGATGTATTAACGAGACTAAAACTTATCAGGCAGAGAAATCAGTTGTGATGAACAATTCTTAAGGAACACAAAATATCTATCGTATCTTTTCTAGGAAAAATAGTTAATCAAAGGTTCCTAGCGCTAAATTCGCAATAGCAATAAGAAAGGCTAGTAAGTTGCATTAATAATTTCTAATTTAATTTCCAACGAATGCCTTTAAAATCCCACCACGCAGGGTTACGCGTGTACAATTTGAACTTTGATACTACACCATCTCCCATCACGTCTCATTTGGCACTTCATAATACTTAATGTGCTCTGAAGTACCCAGTCGAATAGAAAGCATAAAGCTGCTCTTGTCCCCATATGATCCCGGTTGTATAAAAGTTTTGCAACTTTGTCCCAGTGGCACTCATAGTCCTAGTTGAACAGCACCAGTACTAGTAGCACTCTAAACATTGTACGTGTATGTATCTCGGATAGGTTTCATCCTTTGGAACAAGCGATGACAGCACACCATAAGAGAATTACATGTCGGGTTACATATTGTGCAGTTTCCTTTTCGTCGGTTTTATTTAATATTTGCCAGCAACGAGAGTAGCCCCAGCTATCCCCGTACAACAACACAACACAACATCAGCACACCAGAAGCACTCAGCGGTAGAGCAGGAAATTAAAACTCATAAATCATGGTTGCTGCGTTCATATGATGTTAGTCAAGAAGTATGGATTTTTGTTGTCCTTTCTTTTTTGCATAGCAGCCGTAGGTATGTATGCTGAGCATGGCATGGGAATATTGTGCACATATTGATTGCACAGCTAAAAAGGATGCATGGTTGCGCGTTCACAGGAAATCAGATTTTGATTCCTTTTCCAGAATGACTACGTTGCTTAACACAACAGGGAATAATAGCGGCAAATATTTTCCAGAGAAAATTCCATTCAACACCCACTCCACACCATCGAACTCAGTCACTCAAATCAATCCACCCTCACCGAAAATGAGAAAAAAAAAAAGAACCACCACCCTCCACCAACCCATTGCCACTTATCAAGTGCCTCACTGAAAAATACAGACCCCAGTAAGAGGGAGCAAGGACTGTATCATGGCGATATCTATCTGGCAAACTTAAGTATATATAGAATCCAATGGAACACGCTTCTGACGTTGATGGATTGGGAGAACGGTAAGCGAAAAACTGAAAATGTCACCCGGATTAATGTACGGATATAAAGTATACACTTACACCACCAAACCTCTCACCCACCCTCCCACACAACAAAAACGAAAAAAAAAATCGAATGTATCTGAAGGACAACCGAACAAAAAATTGCTATATCGTCCTCGTCTAAACAATAGTGTTTCCTTTTTTTAAAAAAATTGATTTCGAATCGAATTTTGAACAAATATTTGCAGTACGAACCCTTTTCCAGGATCTGTGACCATGTCGTCAGATATTCGGTTTATAAAGAAGAAAAATTGCACGCAACACAGCACACACATGAAACGCATTCCACCCGAACCCCCTACCAGCCAGAGTTGAACACCTCACTGTGTTTGCGCGCTGGGCTGGGCGGGCGGGCGATAGGGGTTGGGAAAAGTGAATTAATAAGCTGAGTCCATTACCAGGCATCGATTGATGGGCGCCCAACAATGGCGGGGGAAATTAACCAATTTATCTTTGTTCTGTTTCTCAAAAGAAAAGCAGAACACAAAAACGAAAATCACCAAAACAACAGCGCGCCGAGAAGCACACACCGAACAAGTAGAAAGAATGAATAGCAGCAGCACTATACTCCAAATCTGGGAATGAACAAAAGAATTTGACAGAGGAGGAATGAAAGGCACATACAAAAAAAAAAGCGACAACGAAATATACTAAAAAGGACCTCGAATCAAGGAGATGAAGAGTCCTATTCTGGAAAATAGAAAGAAATGAGAGGAATATGTTTTTTTTTTTTTTTTTTTTCATTTCTATTTCTCTTCTCCTGCGACACATTTCTGCTTTTGAAGGATTTTTTCTTTTTTCTTTTTGGTTTTGTTGCTTTCATGGACATTTTTGTTTGGTTCGGGTTCGCCTCCAATCCATTTGGATGGTGATGGCTGGTTGTAGGTGGAGCGGGAACACTGTTGGAACATTTTCGAAAATTGAGACATTAATATGAGAAGTACTCCGGTGGCATTGTGTGGGAATATGGATGATGTAGCCATTAAGGATTAACGCGATTTCTTTTGTGTTGCAGTCAAAACAGGTGGAAATTAAGCGCTATTGAGGGAAATGAAACCTACTTTTTGGTTTTTTTTTAGTGTTGGGTTTATTTTAGTCCAGTAGATGGTTCTGATAGGAATTATTTTCACACGGAGGAGTGGTGTAGTTTCTTGGATAGCTAAATCGGGTTGATAGTTTGTAGAAAAATCACCCCTTTTTTTGAAATCATGCATATTAGGTGATGCTACTGTTTGGGGTGAACTTGGGCCTGAACCAACAAGGCTCACCTCTTCAGTTAGTATTGTATTGCCTTGCATGCGTTCTAGGTTTTGTCACTTCTATGAAGTGATTCCTGTATAAATCGAAGGTTGGATTAATGACAATCGTTGCGTACAGATAACACAGTATCGTACCAGCTGAACTTTCTTTTAAGGATGTACAGAAGGGGCACTCACAAATGATCTGCGTGTGGAAAGTATCCTCTTCAATAAACAACCTGAAATAGGAAGACGGATTGGTTTGGACAAAATTTAACTTAGAAAAAAATCAATTTAAATCAGGAGTCGTTTGCGTTTATGTCTTCTATAAGAAACAAACACATTAGGTACCTCGGCAACATACAAGATGAACATTACGGAAGCCATATGGCATACGTTTCAAAATATACTTCTTCCAAAAACATCAGGGACCAGGAAGCTATTGGCCAGAGTGATGAGCTCGACAATACTCTACACCTATCCAGGATGGAAGGATGCGCTATTTGTAAAATGGAAATAAGAAGAGATGAACAGTGTCTACCGATTAACCGCTCATGGAGTGGTATGTGTCTTTAGATAGAACCATCTCAGATAAAGCAGGGACATCATCGGTGTGATTCCTATATCCTACCTAATACAGTAGGGTAAGTTCTGGAAAGAATTATTTGCGACAGACAACGGGCTTTCCGACCGACAATACGGCATTAGGAAAAAAACGAAGCGCCACCCATGCGATACAAGCAGTTACCGATATTGCACTTGAAGCCATATCTGGTACCAGATGGAAAGGAGGAAAAAAGCAGTACTGCGCCGTGGTTACTCTAGACGTCAGGAATGCCTTCAACTCGACCAATTGGATTTTAATTATGAGAGCGCTGAGGAATATGCAAGTGCCAAGCTACGTGCTTCAAGTTATTTTGAAGACAGAACCATCTTCTTGATAGAACTAGGAAAGACTTAAAATTATAGGAGGAGTCCTATGGAACATTATGTATGATGCAGTACTACTTATGCGGAGATCAAGAGGAGAGGACATAATCGGATACGCCGATGATATTGTGGTGGTGGTAGTGGCTAAAAGCCTAGAGGAAGTGACACAAAACTCCAAAAATACCATCAAAGACGTTCAGATATGGCGTTCATCAGGTCTGAAATTAGCGGATCAAAAACTGGAGGCTGACCTCTGACTATATAGGTAGGAGAACACAGTATTGATTCGAAGTCCTTCATAAAGTACCTAGGGGTTCATCATGGGCTCAGCTTTAGAGAGCACTTAACCCACATAAGCAGGAAAGCCAAAGCAAAACCAAGTGGTTGCCGCAATTCCAAAAAGCCAAAAGCCAAAAAGCCCAGGCAGTCAATAAGAAACCTGCTTGCGACAGTGAAGAAGATAAGCCTCATGTACACAGCCCCTATATAAATTTTATCGTACCCAATTCCTAACGAGACATGGAAGTTTCCGTGAATACCTTCACAAATACAACGTCGCATATGATCCATTTTGCCACCAGAACGTCGAGCACATACTGCTAGACTGCTAAACCAGAAATGCTTTAGAACGAGAGATAGGCAATGCGATAACCCCAAGGAGATTGATATTGTTCGTGCTAGCAACGAGGGAAGCTCAGAGTATTCCATATACCGGGATCCATATAGGGGGATGTTTTAGCCAAGTTATAGCATGGGCTATGGAGTATCCATAAAGGATTTCAGTCGAACACGAAAGGGCTACAAGCAGGTGCAACAGCAGACCCGTTTATCGAATCACCAAAAATCTGAGAGGTGGTCTAGTCAACACACAGTGAAAGGCTTAGATACATCTTTGTACGGATGAGGACTAGCTCACTTAGGAGGCCGAAATGTTAAAACCCTTACAGAATGGCTCATGGATATATAGGTACAATCATCCAACAAAAAGGGAGTGGCTGTAGATTAGTCATACGCTCAAAATGGTGACAGTTCCATAACTAAGTACAATGGCATCCGTTAACCCAGGATGACAGAGGGCCTGGTGGTCAAAAAGAACATGGTGCAGAACAGTCGGATAGGGGGTATAGCAGAGGCAAAACGTCTTACCTGCATCAGCAACAGACGTTTTAGTGTACGGACTATGTCTTTTTACAGAATAAATCTGAAGCACTTGGAACCATTTGTCGCTGAAATGATTAAAAATCATTTATCTGTGCAGCTGCACCACTGGTAGGCCTGTGGACGCCCGATAACTTCGAATGGAAAACTACCATCCGCTTACCGATTTCAAGCCCATCTTATGCAGGAAAGTTGCAAAAAATTCTTATTCGACGACAATGCATACACGCCATCATGTTCTAAGTTCTGCAATGCATTTTAACCCTTTCCAAATCAACCTCAGTCTTAAAGACTCTTCTTGCTTAGGACGATCCACTCTTCTAAACATATTGCAGTAGAATTTTCTTTATGCCGTAAGTTGTGACCGATCTATTGTCATTTGAGTTTCTGAGATCATGCGCCAACATTTGTCAACGAAGGACTACAGCCTACATATTCAAGTGGAGGAATAGAGTGGCTACTTACTTTTAGTATTAAATATAATGGTATTCCAGAATTTTTATACAACAGTGCTTCACCTTACTTATTCCGCTGCCTCGATTCAATTGGGTTCCAATATCAGTAGAGAAACAGCCTCTTAAGTACAGCAAGTTACCAACTTGCTAGGCCTGTTGTGCAACAATGATACATAAGTTGATGGTGTGGTTTGAAAAACTTAACGCTTTAGAGTAAGTTATGAGATATTAGACACAGGGCTATTATTTTACACTTGAATAAAGGCGGACTCAAAATGCTTCAGTTTAGCACTAATTTATGAGCGCAAAAGTTTAAAAAGTTTGTAAGTTTGAAAAAGGTAATCAAGAGCTATCATGCTAAATACGTGGCAAACTCCATTGAGGTTGATCAAATGCAAATGATGAAGTCAATTCTTTCTGTTCACACTGTATTATATCCTGGAACACAACTGCCTTCAATGATCAGACTCTTTGATATGGAGTACGTACTTACTTTTTACTACTTAACGAGCTCCCGATCCGTGTAGAGTCTTTATCTGTCATCCTTGTCGCTCTCAAGCAAATCCTTGTCAGTTCATTAGACCAAGTATAAAAATCAGCTGCGGTTACCAATTGAATTGACAATTGGGATTCTTCACTCAGCTGAATCATCTAATTCTTGGTACAGGTCATAAAATATTCGCTTGTATCCTCCATTCCTCTGAGCTTCCTGGTAGAGTTGTAGAAGTCGCACGACAATGCATCTCTTTGCCAAATTCGGAGCATATTTGGGAAATTTCCAAAGATTTGATTCCAAATTGGTAGGTACTTACCAAAGCCACTCGTTATAATAGGATTAATTTCGCCGTGATTCTAAATTCGACCTTTGCTTGGTAAGGTTCCGCTGTCTTACACAGTGTTTTGAACTCGACTGAATGAGAGTGAGTTTCACTAGAGAATATGACTACCTTTTCACAAGTCGTTTAGCGTGATAACTTCATTCTTTATGTCGATTAGTATGGCGTTAAACAAATAAACACGGTCGTAAAGTATACCTACTCAAGGACATACTCTAGTTTTTACAAAATATAGGATCGCATATGTTTCAGTACCAAATTATTACCTCGTGAATTGAAAACCCCCTTTTTTTAAATAAAATCGCTGAAAACATAAGCTGATTCCCTTCAATGGTAGTCACGAAAATTTAAGTTACACATGTATTTGCATGCTAGTTTGGATACGTCATAGTGGGGATCCAATTAAAAATATATTTAAATTTTTAATTTATTTATTATCATGCTTAAGCGATATTGGTCATTAAACAGAAACAAAATCCGTTCACAAAAAAAAAAAACCTCATCTCAATGTCACACGGAAACACGGAAACACGGAACCCAAACCAGCTTCGAAGACATTCTCCCTTTCATAGGATTGCCCGATTTCAGCAGCGAATCTATTAACAGAACAAAACAAGACAAACATTGCTTTCATGCAAAAATCGCTTCTCCAGATACTCATTAAGAACAAAAGATCAAAAAAAGATGAAAAGATCAAATTGGAATCTCTATAGATACACCGTTTCCATATCTCTAGTTGCATAACTCCAGCTGCGGAACAGAACATTAGAAGTGTGCCATTTTACCTTTTAATGGAAGCATTTCAAATTGCATCACAATGGCATTAACTAGTAACTGTAGTTGGTTTGAGGTATGTATAAAATTTGGTACCTGTACCTATACTTTCAGTTTCTTTTCAAAAAAAATACTTGGAACTGCATGATTCAGAAAGTGAGAGTCATTTGTGATGTTTGTTTGTTTCAAAGTTTTTTTTTCGCTTAATTACACAAAATTCATCTGTCAATCGTAAACCGATTATTAAGCACAAAAGTTTCGTCTTCTCCTTCGAAGAATTGATTCTTTTTCTTTGTTTTGGGTCCGAGAACCGGTTCATCTTCGGCTCCATCCACAATTCCATTCGAATTATGTAAATGAAACCTGTCCGAGCTAATGACCAAACCCATTTGTCATTTTCTATCCAATAATTTAGTAATTATACATATAGACAGAGGATGGATGGTATGGCCGGTGGGAGGGGTGAACATGATAAAACAAAATGGTGTTTGGGTCAATAGTGAATGGTTTGTTGAATTTTCCAAATTCAATCCTTTACTTTCTGCAGATACATATATTTAGAATGTTGCATGCACAAATTAGTTGTAATGTTTAACACATCTTCATCAGCATAATATTGCGTGTAGTACGCAGAAATAAAGTTATTAAAATATCTCACTTAGTGCTGTTATACGTGGCGTAACAAGTGGTTCGAAGAAGAAAAAGAAGATGAAGAATAAGAAGCAACAACCGCACTACTGCTTATTAAATTGGGTGCAAGGTGCAAGGAAGCCATTATACATAATTGCAAAGTTACTTGCGGTAATAATAATGCCGCCACTTAGACTAAACAAGATGCCCATCATTGAAAAGGAAACGCACAGCCATGAAAGTGAGCAGAGATATTTTAATAAGCGTTTGTGTGCGGAACGCAACATCCTTTCATCACCTGAAACAAGCCATCAGCACAACACACCACTTACTCGATGATGGTGATGCTGATTTTAGCTTTAAATTGGTCACCTCATCATAATAGAGTAATTTTAAGTTATTCATGGATGGGAATGTAAAATTTTTACCTGACGCATGATGTGTAATTTAAGATAATTTTCTGTATTTAAGATAAAATGTGAAAATATTACATCACGCGTTTAACTGATACCTTTGATTTTTTTTTCTTCGGACAACAATATCTTTTGTAATGGACAAAGGCTGTCTTCCAGAGACATATAATTATGAAGAAACCCTGGACAATACATTGAGATAAGTAGATACGTATGTACGTACTGTTCGAAATACTCGTTAAGTAATGGTTAACTCAGTGCTTATTTCCATAAGCAGGAGTACAAGCTCGATAATGCGAATATCACTACACTAGAACCAGACCTGTTTTACGTACATATATGCTTCGATAACAAAACGTTTTCAAAAGCTGTAATTACTTACAGAAGCATGGAATAAACTTTCTAAAATTCAAACCAGTTGGATGGTAAAAAAATTTTCCCTAAGCCTGTACCTGACTTTTGGTGGGGCCTCCTGAAGCATAACTGGCAAAATGCTGCCAGGGCCTGGAGCTTTGAAAGGTGCGAATGACTCGCAGAATTGTTTCTGGATTTTCTTTTAGATTGTTTTAAGTATTTAAACTCTCTCTTACTTTCTATGCATTCATTCCTCGCAATCTCTCCTTATAATTTTGCCCTATTGTAAATGTGCCTTACTTGTTTCCTCTTAAAGTTTAGCTTGCTATTCCATCATGGAGGTTGTGGTCTCTTGGACTCCCTTCTGACTGGGCGTGCCTTCTCATTTGCCATGTTCATAACCTTAGAAAGGTTGTCTACTGCCTTTGTCTATATCTTGGCGATTGCCTTTGCGGTTTGCCTTATCTCGAAGATGTTGAATTACTATTTTTTTGTATCTGAACCGATAAGGATGCCTTACATCTGTATCTACTAACCTCCATTTCTCTACTGTTAAATAGTCATTGCAAGAAGCTATCTAGCACCTCCTGTCTGTTTCTTACCAACAAAGTTGGATTGGTGTCACTATTGCATATGGTGAGCTTAGTGGACAAAATAAAATCAAAAAGACATTCACCTCTTGCATTATTTAGTGTCACTGCTCCCCCATTGCGAGTGGTGCGAGTTTGCATTCCATCCCACGATATAAATCCACTTGTACCTGGCCCTCCGTCCTTTTATCTTGTCAGATGGGATTTCTGACATATCATATGAGAGATAGGCGGTTTTTCCAACTGTTTCGCAGGATACTGCTACCAAGTCTCCATCACTGATATTATTCAAAAGAAAAGCACTTATGTTGTTTCGTCATGACTGATTACACTGCTGATCAAGCATGTTCTCGAAGGCTTATACAAAAATATATTTCTAGAGAGATTGCGAACCAGACCACAGTGTTGGGTCTCTTTTCGTCCCTCCATCTTAGCACGAGAGTCTCTTTGGATTTCTCCACAGTTCCGGGCTTTGATTGCTCGTGAATCAAATCAGAAATCTAATTCATCCTCTGGATTCCTACCCAGTGGCTCCACAGTTCCTCTCGGTCTTTGATACCTCGTGTCGACGTAAGCACCTGTTTAACAAATCTGGTTCATCCTCTGGGTTTCTACCCAGTGGAGCCCCAGGACCTCCCTTCTTCTGCCAGCTAGTGCCGAATATTGAAGCAATATACGTACTGCTGTCCCAACTTCCTTTAGACATAGTTTACAGGTGTCATCCTCTGAAAGACCCATCTTCTCTAGGTAACACCCGAAATTTCCATGACCTGTAGATAACGTTACGACCCATTCCAGTATTATTCGCCCTAAACTTAGAACTTCTCTGTGAGTGGTGCCAATCGGCATTTTAAAAGCCATTTTCGTCTGCCTGCAACTTCGCACGGCTGACCACCTTCTCTGGTGTTTCGCGGTGGTCCAGTTGCTAATTAGGCGCTCTACCATCCCCCTGCCAATTACAGCAAATGGTTCTGGACCAGAGAGCTCCGAGTTTGACCCTTGCTTTGCTAGAGAGCCTGCCTTCTTGTTCCATTCAGTCCCTCTAACCCAGAGCATCGTCATCTCATTTCGAGATGAGCATTCGACATTCCAATACCAGTGATCTATATATATTTCCTTGCTCCATGCGTATAATCACTGATTGATTGTCCAGTGCTATAGTAATATTTTTACCCGCAATCTGACCCTTTTTCAGGTGATCCAACGTATGCAACAGAGCAATCATCACGGCTTGATAGACTAATATGACAGGCTAGTTCTAGTTCTTCTGAGAAGATACCTGGCCCCGCTCTACCATTTATCATTCGTAAAGATTATATCACCAATCTTCTTTTCCGGAAGTATTCCATCCTCAACAAGAGTTTTGTGATAGCCTTCGATAACACGCATTCTCTCACTATCCTTTGGCACATTCAACCCCCTAATCTCGTTTTTCACGAGATTTAGGATTTTTCTATGACCACAGTACTTAATAAATAAGTTCAGCGGTAGGATCGCTTCCATTACACATGTTGGTGTCTTTCGTATTGCACCGGCGATCCCTAAACATGCCAGATGTTGGACCCTTTCTAACTGCTTCTTTACAGTTTTCTGGGTGGTTTCATGCCACTATACAACTGACGCATGTGTGATAATCGGTTTAACTATTATCGTATACATCCAGTATGCTAACCTCGGGGAGATTCCCCACCTTAGTCCACATACCCGTTTGCACAGATGAAGCACCCTTTTCGCCTTTCTGATCTTCTCTTCCACATACAAGTTCCGGGTTGGTCCAGTATATAGGTATGCACCCAGATACTTAACCTCCCTGGTCACATGTAGCTCTGATCCAAGTCAAGGTCTAAAATTCCAGATCTCTCCTCTTCCTTGTGAAGATGATTACATCTGTCTTTTCTGCATTAAGGGAGAGCCCTTGTTCCTGACACCCCCGCTCCACTAATCGGAGAGCATTTCTCATGGTATCTGCTGTGATATTCATGAATTTACCTCTTACCATTACTGCTATTTCATCGGCATATCCCACAGTATGAGTGCCAGTCTCTTGAAGTCTTCTCAGGACAGAGTCCACAATTATGTTCCACAGAGTAGGTGTTACAACAGACATCGTAGGCTTACTGTGTTTACAAGTTTATCTGCATCACTTTCATCATCCTTAAGCTCTTCCTCCTCCACGCCCTGGGCAGTGATCTGTCGATCGGTGATTTTCTGCAAATGCGTCCTACTATCACTAATATTATGAAGACTACATGGGGTTATTCATATATGTATCTCTTTAATGATCTGTGTCATCTCGACAACGCCTACACGACTAAAGAATAACCATATAACCAGGAGCAAATGGTTCCAGAAATAAGCCGTTCTTTTCATCCGTATTTTACTTGATTAAGAACATTTCCACCATGTGGATTGATGCACTGGAAAATTAATACTACACTCGAAAAAATTAATCAGGTTTATCGACAAATCGTAGATGGAATCTGAAGTTTGGACCTAACTCCAAAACCACAATTCAGTCTAAAGTCCATGCTACTAATATCTGTGTTAGGTCCTTGAACTTCACCTAAATGTATCAAACCTAATTTGAACAAGGAAATCCTTTACCTATACAGGGAAGGTATAAGAAAACTGACCAACTAAACCGAGGTTTTCCCTGTTTGGGAAAAGATATCAGCACAGTCTTATTATGATTGATCAAAAGTTTTTTACCGTCGCACCAATCTAACTTATAACCTGCCGCGTTTGATGACTTCCTAAACTTAAAACGCCGGAGATTGTCAGACTACAATGCATCCCTGCGCAAGTGTCATCAAAAGTAACTATTACTTGTAATAATTGTAATAGAAAACATTGTGACAATTTCGTTTACAGTACAAAAAATGAAGACTGCTGATCTTAAGAAAAAAAAAAAAAACCAAACCTTACCCAACAGATTGCAATGGCGTACTATCAACGCAATTTCCCCCGTCAAAAGTTGTAATTTAAGCAACAATGTTGATTGAGTTAGCTGAGAAAATATGTTCGCAAAGCGCACAGATAATTGCTTTTAAATTGGTATACATTTTGTTTAGTAGTTTCTCCAGTAATACACAACGTCCATCGTGATGTGAATTACTATGCGCGTACTTATTATCAAATGATCACGGACTTGCGTAAAATTAAAACCACATTTTCTTTGACTATATACACTTGCGTTGCGATGTCCACATGCGCACCCATACCCTGACAGATGGGGAGTTATTAAAATTGAATTTAAAAGATGAAAACCATGAAAATTTCTCCCTGACTATACATGGTAGATACAAGATACAACACCGTAATGATTGCACGCAGAGAGTTATAAAATAATTTTCAGATTTTTGTAAAAATTTTCTAATGATGATGAGTTACTGATGGTACTGGCCTGCGGATTCTCCAGATTCCGTTTGGGCAAAATCCTGATGAGTAAATTGCGTGAGCTGTGTGATTTGAAATGAGAAGTCAAAAAGGCCGATAGTTTCACTGTGTCGTTGTTTCGAAATCTATTGTATACGCAATGTTTGCAAAACCATCAGGAAGCATATGGACAGTGTGGCTGACGGTAACGGATGTAGTTTTATTGACGGACGTTTTGGAAATCACTTCAAAGGGATGGAGATTTTTGCAATGCATTGTAAATTGTATTGTGTGATGTCCTTGAGTAAGAGGTGTATGCAAACAAAATTTTGCAACCGTTTTGTGTAAGAATTGGTTCAACAATCCTTTGTTAGACAATCCTTGCACTGTTGGATGCGTTTCGAATGGAAGGCAAGGTTGTAAATTACCCGAATGACTATAGGGGTTAAGTGACATTTTGTGACTGTTGGGACAACTCGATTTTCATAAGTTGTAAATAGAGTAGGTCCATAGATACATGAAGTAGGTATTAGGCGACATTTGACATGCATTAAGGATTTTGGTTATGTGTGGACTTAGTTGCGATTTTGAGTCGACGCGAAGGTGAAGTTTTGTTTGGTTTTGATCAAGAATGTATCTTTATAGTGATTTAAGTCCTTGTTTGTCTCTAAATTGTGTGTCCTACTGCAATATAGGATTGGTGTCTTAAATAGTTATGTGCAAAAGTGAGTGTCTCCAGAGCATCTTTGCATAAACTCCGCCGAGGTATTGATAAATTGCACATTACTTTGCATGTTGTTCAAGATCACGATATTTTCTATCGTTAGATCAGTTTTTTCGGGATCGGATTTCACTTCGATAAATGGTGTCATATGCAGCTTTGAATTTTATAAATCGTAGTGAGTTTCGACTTAGAATTTGTTGGCTTTTCCAGGAACTAGTTAGCGCTTAGTATATATTTGTTTTATCGAATCTACAGCCACATTGGAATGTTGGCAAAGTGTGTTGGAGGATGCAATATTTCGCAACGGTATAGTTCTATAGTTTCTACAGGACATACATAACTCCGACGGCAATCCATCTTTCAAATTGGGAGAGGAACTCCTTCATCTACTGAATCCGGCTTGCTCCTGGTCCGTATTTTATCTTTCTATTTGAATTTTATTTAGGATCAACATATCTGCTCTCCCTGTTTCCAAGACCTTACCCTCCGGGTATGAAGTCATGAGCTAGCTGCTTCATTTTTTTATCAAGCTTTCGAATATTGTTTTTATTACCTGATTCTTACGAGTCCTTGAGCTGCGAGGTTGCTGTAATTTTTTTACAATTGTAAACACCACGATTTCTTACTGGTTCCGAAGAAGAATGCAGTAGTAAGGATATATGTACATACCTAATCTCCAGTGCAAATTTCTACCCAATTCTCCTTAAACTTTGTCCATATCATGTCCAAAATGGAGTAAATATGTATTTGGGATAGCGGTCGAGACGAGGTATTTGCAAATTCTATTTAGTCGCTTTGTCCAGGCCAAGGTGGTGGAGATCAAGTTATAAGACTATGTGGCTTTTGTAGGGTTATCCAACCTGATTTGCCACATGACGTATCTATTCCAGGTGTCGGACACATATTCAATTTCTTCCTCGTCCCTGCAACTTCTGCAATAATCGTCCCGCAGGAATACCAATGACATAGTGCCCAGTAATTATGTCAGATAGGAACCTTGAATTTTGACGACGGATCATCACCAGAGAAACAGATGTCTTCTTGTCTTGATGTCTCCATCGTCGATTGGCTCGATCAGTGGCTTTATCATCAAATTTTCTTTAAGGAGGATATTGGGATAGCAACTAAGGGGAGCCTTTGTGCCAATGTCTATCTTAGAACCGTCGGTGTAAGAGGCCAGTTCTTTTTTATTGTCGGTTCTATGGTGCATCCAGTAGGCTCTGTCCGGAATTCCTATAGCAAATGTCTTTTGAAATACAAACATTGGGTTCATGTGATTAGCTACCGTCGATCCGTTGGTGCCCTCATATTGAGAAAGTATCGCTGCGTGGCCTTCGTGGGGTTCGATGAGCATGGTCGTACTATCTTCTGTCTTACAGCAGTTTTAGCCGCCAGACTGCTGCCAGTACAAATCCAGTGGAATGAGACTGAGTAAGGTCTCCATTGCTGTTGTTAGTGTTGTTCTCAGTGATCCCATGATACCAATGCAAGCTGCCCTGTGTATTTTTTAAAGGCGAGAAAGCTGATATTGCTTCTCAAGTATCGTCCATCAAACTACTGAACCCTAAGTAAGAATGTGTCTTAAAATTGCTTCCCATCCCATCACGTAATACTTAAGAATCCACGGTTCCTGGACTAGGGCCAAGTTCTCCATGAGGAGCAGCCTTAAGTTGTCAGAGGTGACCGTGCTATGGTGGTGGTGGTTGATTTGCACTACCTGTACTGCTTATCGCAATCTCACTTTCCGTAGCATCAGTCGCCTCATCACTGTTTGCCAGTTGAGACCGCTTTATGAGCTTCAGAACGACCTCTCCCGCTTCGTAAAACAGTCTCAACTGCTTGTCCTCCAGAAGTAAGGCCTGGGGTTGATTCATTAGAATGATGAACCCTATGGTCCCATTTTTTGGTTCTTCTTCCCCGACTACTTTCCAGCTCTACATAGCAATAGAAGGGCTCTGGGCCCTAAGGAAATTTGGCATCTAGTTCTTGTTTACACCCCAGTCAGGAACACAGAGCCCTCTCTTTGGTGTGGTTCGGATTTCCGCTGGGGGTATTGCTCGCAGTACCTCCCTTTCCTCTGTATTGCGCCTCAGCGGTAACGGCTGTACGGGTCGCTTTTTTGGTTCTATTTAAGTACAGGCCTCGTCAATGCTTCCTTTATCATCATCTATCATCTAGATAGACAGAGCCAGGAAGTTTTTTCCTTCTTGGAGAGAGAGGAGGGGTCCTTTACATCCAAGATCTTCTTCATGTGTGTCGCTCTTCGGAACAACCGCCGTCGCACCATACCTGGACAGACCTTACTTTTCCTATCCATCTTCCAGGAACTCTCGGATGCATCTGCCAGCACAAGCTCTTCCATCTCCATTTTTTTTGTTTTTGTTTTTGTTGTTTTTCATGTGATTCCCACGAGTAAAGCTGGGTCACTATGCCGGGGTAAGGCATTTATACCACAAACCTCACCAGGGCATCTGTGGAAGCTCGTTAGTTCTTTCATCCTTCGACACGGTGTTAAAGAAAAAATTTCTTACTCCACTTAGTTCTTGGACCTCAGTAAGCAGGTGACAGATCCATAGCTAACCACGCGATGCAAATGGAACCCGCTTGCTCAAGATGGCAGAATACGCGGCGGTCCCAGAAGTACATAGCGCAGAACAGTCGAGAAGGAAGCACGGCAATTGGGAAAGAGTTGGGGAGAGCTGAGGAACATTGCCAGAAACCGCACTCGATGGCGCGTAGGTTTTGTAGAGGCCCTAGCACCCACAAGGGGATACAGGACATAAGTATCTAACTAAGCAACTTTTGAACGGCCACTTTCGCTTGAATATATGTACATACGTGTAGAAATAAGTATAACCAGCTATGAAGCATTACTTTTCAGCCTAGCGTTCCTCGACTAATAAAAATTAGAATAACAGATGCCAAATGTTAGATATATGTACTATAGAACGCATTATAAATTGTATAACCCTAATGGAACCCCCTTTACATACATATTTAAAGAAGATGTTCTACTTTCAACTACTAAGTAAAGCAATTTATTTCCTTCAGATCGATCAAAGATACCTACCTATACCGTCATCGGGTAAGCAGTATTAGTCTCGACTAATTTGTTCACCTGCACTTTTCAGTTTGTTATCAAGCGGCATTTAGATACATTTCTAAAGATACCAGTAACATGTACATATTTTGAATAACAAAGGTGAATTGTATTATTAGTCGAAAAAAAGAAAATATTTCGTAGCCCACTTTTAATTGGAACCCTCTGTATCTTTCGCATCCAATTTGGACAGAAAAAAAAATTCCTTAAATGGAAATTTAAATGTTTTTTGTGGTCCGTTGATTTCTTTTTTAATAGTCAACTCCGTATTGGGATTCCTACCGAATTCCATCCCCTTTTCAGTTTACCTACTTACCAATGGGTGCACTGAAAATGAACTAAGAATAAAACCCAAACAATAATATACTCGTATGTGTGTATATTCAATTCCATTTTTGTCTGTTTTGAAAAAAAGGAGATCCATTTTCATCCCTCAAGTAATTCAAAGGAAATAGTTCCTTCCATCTTTTTTTTTTTTTCTTGTATGCCTTTGCCTATCCTTCTTCATCATCTAAGGGTGATGGGATGTCTTCCCAAAAAAAAAAAAAAGGCAAGTGTTTGTATAAGTGGAATTGTGTGTGCGTGTACGTCACATTCCAATCTATATCAATCTTATGTTCGCAATGACGGATGACATTTGTCAATGTCAGACATTTTTGTCGAAGCAATGCGTAAGTAGGTATGCATATTGACACATCCCCTTTATTTGTGCTGAGAGGAGTTTTCTCATATTAGGTTTTCCGAAGAGAATTTGAAATTCTGAAATCAACTTAGAGTACAGCAGGCGCTAGGAAACGTGGCATAGAACTAAGTAGCTAGTGTGTACTCAGAAATATTTGCATTTTTCGGAAGTTGGGGTGAGAATCACCCTAACTGTTTGAGAGTAGCTGCAATTGGTTGTGATTCTTCAAAAATGGATTTGAGAGACTCGTTGAAGTATGACTGATGGTTGCTATTGAGGGTGCTGTTCGACTTTCTATGGAGAACAAATGAGTGATGACAATTGTATCTTTTGCATGGGGGAGTGATTTTAATTACAAAAGTATCTGCTGGTTACGCCAATATGACCAACTCTGATATTCCTACCTACATGTATGTACCTATCAATTCAAAAGTCATTAAATAACAAAACTTGTATACAAAGATGTGTATGTATGTAAGTACCACCTTCAACTGAACTTTCCTTTCCGGATATTCATCGAAAAACTTTCGACATTTCACTGCAGCAAAATTTAATTGCACAATTTGCTCAGATCCGTGCAATAATAGCTCTCTATCCACCAATTACACAACCACCCTGCCTCAAAGGTATCTGCTACCAATATATGTATATAGATAGGTACAGGAGATGGAGAGAGAGAGATGTAGAACAAAGTGTAGGATTCACCGACGTGGCTGAGTGAACTTACCCTAAAGGTGTGATGCCAAAATAATGATTATTCTTTGGTGATTAATGCTTTTATCACCGCACCGAGTTCATCATTGCCAGGAGCTTAATCAGAATGCCATTGCCGACTGATGGCAACACATTAGTTTATATCGCCCTCGTCATCGTTTCGAGTCGTTGTTGTCGTTGGCGTCGTCGTCGTAGTCGATGTAGTCGACGAAATCGTAGTTCCCATAGTGCCATACGTCTCGCACATCGACATTATGGGGAGCAGCGCCCTGTTGCCATTGGATTTAGCCCGAAGATTCTGGTCGGGTATATCGACCCGTTAAGTTGAAGCCATAAAATAATTAACACGATATTATTATTCGGGGAATTTCAAACCAAAGTTTGATGATTTAAAATGAATTACATGATAACACTGAGCTGGTGGTGTTGGCGCGCATTGACTATGGGAGTGTAGGAATTGTTGATTAATGATTTTATGTGTTGGGGACTTACTAACTAGTTTATATTCTTCTTCCAGCATTTACAATTTTTCATGTTTTGTATTTTTGGAACAGTTTTTCATAAAGGCATAAATAAAAGGAAGAAAATTCAACAGAAATTCCAGTTGATTTGGTTTTGTTTATAAAGGTATCCTTATACCATCTTCCTCGGACGATAATGCACCATAGTGCAAACAAATCCACTTCTTAAATGGAGACATGCATCAAAGCAAAGGAAATTCTCTGTCTTTTTCAAAAAGAACAGGTCTACTGTACCACTGCTTTAAATGGTTAACCAGATAATCAAATCCAAGAATGCAATGCATGACAGAATAACTTGTGAAATATAGTAAAATCAGCGCTAATCAAACTAAAGCCAAACTAGGTCTTGGGTGTTCCTATAATCCGCACTCTCCTACTTCGAAAAATTGTGTAAATTGCTTCTTATTGAAAATTCTGCACTGAAATTCAATACTCTACTATTGATTCATAGAAAATTTTTACTATCATGGAGGGCGGTCCGATGCTTTAAGTATAATGTTATATCCTAACATACAATATTGTATCTTTCAACAAATAATATATGTATGTAGACTAACAACTTTCACTGTTGTGAGCATACGGTGTCAGGTACCTCTTCTTTATTGCTTGGTATGATATTGGCAGGATTGACTGTTGTCAACAAACAAATATCATATGCATTTCTAGAAATACCCCACCTTCGAAGTGTCAGAGCTTGAAGGTTGGAACTTATATCAATTCGATACTGCCACGTAGATTCGAACAATGGCGTCAATCTCCAAGCTAAGGCAGATCCTGGAAAAGACCAACGAATTTCAAGTCGAGATTCACCATCTCTTTATCGACTTCAAAGTCGCATATGATAGCAGTCATCGTCTTGAGCTCTACAAGGCGATTGCCGAATTCGGCATGCCACCTAAACTAATCCAGTTGTGCCACATGACGCTGGAAAACACCTCCGAACTCAGTTCCTCCGAACTATTCCAAACATGTCACTTCTTCAATTTCGTGCTGGATACTGGGCAGGGCAGGCGTTAACACAGAAGGCAATATCTTTAACAAATCTGATCAGCTGCTGGGATACGCATACGATATTAAAATCATCGGTCGCTCCCAGCCCGCTGTGTTATAGCCTTTTACGGCAATTGAAGAACAGGCGAAACGAGTTGGCCTTGAAGTGAATGAGGACAAAACCAAGTACATGTTGTCAACAAATAAAGAAGCATCTGTCCACCGCATAGGACAAAACGTCACGGTTGTCAATAGTATCTTCGAAGTGGTTAAGGAGTAAATATCAACACCACTTACTTAGGAAACCGCGGCTACTTTGGTTTGGCGAAACAAATGGGTTCAAAACTCCTAACTCGGAAGACGAAATGCATGCTCTACATCCACCAAGATGTGGATGTAGTTCAAAACGCCAAAACTCGGCCTCATCGAGCAAATGGACAATAATGCTCCTGCAAAGAGGATCTTAAAATCGCAGGAAATCTTCTAGGAAATGAAAAACCTAGCTAGGAAGGACTAGGAAGAAAAAATCTTGAGTATAAAGATATCGTGGATGCAAGATATCTTAATTGGAAAAAACAAATAACGTTGGATCGGCGAAGATGGAAGATTACTAGCAGCGTCTCTTCACCAGTTGGGTGCAAGTTAAGTAAGAACGCAAATAGTAGTACTTTAGTGAGTTATTCCTATGACCTGACAATCTTTTAAAGTAATAACAAATCTTCCCATTTCTGCTACATGTGACTTCACATTAACTATAAATTTCAAAGAAACCCATCGATTCATTTAGTTTCAAGTGTACCTCAATTCTGAAATTTCTTTGTCAAATGAATAGTTTCCCAGTGATTGCTAAAACATGACACACAAATGTCATATTTTATCTTTTTCAATCGTGAGGATAGATACACATTTCGAAACTGACAGAAGTCGCATCAAAATACCAATACGCAAGCATAGTGTGCTCATATGATTAAGTGAAAACCTTCCAAGACCCCAATCAAATGTCAAATTATATCTTAATAAGCAAATGGTAATTTCTCAGTGCTAAATGCAGAATCCACCCACTTTACAATGCCATGCGACAAGATGTACGCATTAATCTCCCAAATGTTCACAATGTACACACGCAATTAACATAGTGTAACGTTAATTAGGTTGTCGTACGCAGATACACTTAATAAATTTAATTTTCTCTGCAATAAATCTGGAAGCTATTCGTCTGATGTAAAATATGTTTCGAGTGCTCACTCCGTATAGGTGCACATCGGTGGCAATTAATTACACCGGCGGAGCGGAGAGCCTCCTCCGATTCGACAGTCCTCTTCAAATACAAAAACATAACACATTCGAGTATCGCACACGTAAAAATCAATTAATTACATTTTATTATCCAGAAGCAATTAATCAATTGCCTTAATTTTGTGGTAATCGATGCCTGTCAAAACAAATCTCCACCATCATTTTCATCATCCTCAAGTAATATGATTCCACAAACCAGAAGGAGCGGACGGACACTGTATACACAAATGCAACACTGCGCGTACAGTAAAATGAAAATAACCGGAGTCCTCGAGAAGGAGCCCTACTCCGGCTGTGGTATATCTTGCAGAAGCTGGCTGCGCTGAATTGTTATGGTGTCAGAGACAGGGAGGTGATTGAGTGAAATTAATGGATTTCTCAGCACCTCATGGTGGCCTAAAAAAAAAAACCGAAACACACTCTCGAATCGGTGTAAACAAATCTCGCACGAAGCGCGAAGATCATGAAGTGGATACCCGCGCTGGATAACCCATTTTGGTTTTGTAAGGGAGCCTCCGCTGTAAGTGCAATCGAACTATCTGCTTGCATCTGTATCGGCTGGTACCAGAGTCCATGTGGAAGGATTAGCAGCCCGAAGTTCAATTTCTCAATTCCAAATTGAACCACTTAAAATGTTGATTAATGAATTTAAACAAATGCTGAGTGAGTGCGTGCTCTGCCAGAGGACAGCTTCGATATTCGGAAGTTTGAAATTTCGAAGGCACAAAAAAAAGAAGTGGAACTCATTTTGAAAAATGATCTGCTGAGGAGCGTTCTCTCCCAAATGGTCGAGGTAATTATATCGAAGCGACAATGGCCAAGATTAATGCTATTTGTTCTCGAGTCAGCGAGGTGGGCATTTAGTGTTCCACATAGCGAAACCAATTGGCTATCGATCGATCGATCAATAATCGATCGTAACAGGTGAGATCAGTGGGTTGTGGTGTTAGTCGGAGGCGGATAGGAGGGATTGGAAAATTGATGTGGATTTTTGGGAAATTCACCATAATTTATTTTAAATGATCGTTTAGTGAGAGTTCGTCCATCAGTTGGTGTTGGGAAATGGATCGATCTTAAAGAGGAGACGATCGGTCTGTTTGGGTTTTTGGGGAATCATCTGGTTTGTATTTAGAAATTGGGTTGGTTAGCTATTTGGCTTGTGATTGTCATTAGAGAGGGTGTATCTACGACTCTGACTCTGACTCACAGGAGCCAAACTATAACCCATCTGTCACTCCATGGTTAGATGTCACTGCTAACTTAAAAAATATTTACGCGAATATATATGACCAACGTCAGGTTCCAATCCAAAAATTTACAAACCACCAAAAGAACCATTTTTGTCTAAATATCAATACCAATTATCTTATAGAAGTAATTGGTGACACAGGTCCTGCTATATAGGTTTCGAACAACCTTTTAACAGTAGTCGTCTTTAAAACACCCGAGTAAGAAAACTGGAAACGTGGCATTGCTTGAATCAGTAAGTGTGGCATGGTATCTTATTCATCAAAATAGTGACGAACTACTTCAAAAAAAGGGTATTATATACAATCGGAAGGTGTCCCACAAATGGGTTTGAACTTGCGACTTAAGTCTGCACTTAATGTCAGCCTCCATTAATGTTTCCCTACTTTACGCCTGAATATCCACTGTTGGATACTTACTGCGTAGTTGGCTTGCCTTCAGTTTCGAATCACTCTAGTCCTCGACAATTTGCCTGCTCGTTTTCTGGTAGGCCTCCATAACCAGGTCCCAATTGAATCTTACCTCTTTCTGTGTTCAAAGAACTTTGAACTTTTCTCGATATCATGAATAACCTTAGATTTTCATGAAAAATTCTTCAGCTATTGAGAAAGTGGCTAGAGATTGTGGACTTCACGTCAACATGGACAAAATAGATCTGGTACTGTTCAGCAGAAAATACAATATACCACTTTTAAACTGAATGGGATGGAGTTGTCTCTTTCGGATCGTGTAAGATACCTTGGCATTGTACTGGATAGGCAACTCGACTGGATACTTAACATACAGGAAAGAGTTCGCAATGCCTATAACGCTCTCTTCATTTACTAGAGAACGGTGGGGAAGAAGTGGGACGTAAAAACAGGAATAATACACTGGCTACATATTATCATAGTCAGGACAAGAACAACCTGCATTATCAATATCGGTGCTCTGCGAACTACGCCATGGACGAGATATTTCTGTATCTTTTAGCACTTGACCTAAAAATAAAACTATAGGCGGACAATAGAGCGCGTTGCTTCACTAACGTAGGGCTCAGGTCCAAAAATGAGGGACATAGCTCCATTCTTAGGGAATCTCTTTCCGACATTCCTGATGAATCGGATGATATTCTCGGTACCGATGGGGTGATTGGCATAGGGAAGTCTTCTCTCAATAAAGAGTGATTGCAGTATAGACAGATGGTTCCAAATCCAGTGATGGTACAGGTTCAGGTACATATATACTCCAGAGATATACACTATCAAGTGGTTCTGAGACTTCCGGACATATACAGTGTATTCCAAGCAGAGGTTCTATCTGTGCTCAAAGCTGCGGAAATACTTGAGATGGCTGCGCTTAAGGCGTTAGAATCAAACATCATAAAATCTGAATTAGTCAGGAATTGCCGCACAATGCTCAGGGCAATTATGTACGCAGAACCACGTCATATTATGCTGGGTAACTAAACACTGGGATATAGAGTGAAACGAGTCATATTTCTAAAGCAAGAAATAAGACTCGCTGAAATTGGTGCCTCTATCAGAGCAACCAGACAGGCAAAATTTCGTTACGTCACTCACACACGACTAATGTCAGTAATCCCAAATTAGACCAAGAATGCTTTAATGGATTTGCTTTACTAATGCAATCGTACTCATTCCCAAAGAGTTTGATTACTCCTCAACTGTTTTGCGCCACGTTTGCCAACTGCGTCCCGCAGTTCTGCCTATCTGGATTAGTGGATCCCATTGGATTGGATATTTCGCACTGAAGTTGTCTTCGCGTTGTAGGGTGTATCCAATCCACTGCCACTGTCCCTTTCGTATAATAATGTCAATAGGTTCTTGGTCATCCGACATCTTACCAATGTGTAAGACATAATACTTACTACATTCGTTTTCTCATATGCCTCTCCTACGATAGGCCGAGCAGATATCATCTCGATTAAAGCTGCCGAAAGCCTTCTCAAAGTTTATAAACAGTAGATGTACCAGAGACCTGTATTCAACACCTTGCTTTACTATGATTCGTAAGGTGTTTATGTTGTAGATTCACAAGGATCCAGCGCGAAAACATGCCTGTTCGATGTCGAGAGTGGAATCTAAATGCCCCTCAATCAGTTCTAATAATAATTTAAGCTGTTATCTTAGCTACGACTGGGTGAACCGATATACATACATATGTACCACCCCAGTTTTCACAGTTGATCAGCTTTTCCCATTTTCTGAAGCTTGATGATAACCCCTTTTTTCCATCCATCCTGCGCAAATTGCTCATTTTCCCACATTTTGCGTATGACCGATTGTAGAAGAGGCAGCAATTAGAAATTTGGTGCCTCTTGTACTAATTCGGTAGGGCTTCCATCAATACTTTTGTTTTTCTTGAAAGACTTGTTTCCTCTTGTTTTCAGTTTCATTAGTATGTTAGGATACGAACTCGGGAATTTGTTGCTTCGGAAGGCTCATTGGAGTTCGAGGCCATATCAGGCCTAGGAATTGTAGCGAACTCTTCTATCCATACAGTGAGCTCATCCTCATCCGAAATCAGAAAGTTACCTTCTGGATGTTGTTCTGAGTACCGATGGATGCGGATGTTGGAATATTCACCATTAAATCTTAAAGCGCTTTAATTCTCCTTGACGAAATAGCGAATTTTTACTACACACATATATAGAGCCAGCTATACACCCCAAGGCACTGACGCAATGTTTATGTTTCGCTCCTGTTCATTTCAAAAGCTAGACAACACGTCTTATGGCATCTTTGAAAGAGACGAAGTTTCTAATGAAATTCACGGCCAAAAGTTAAATGTATTTTTACCGATAAGACTGCAACTTATCTGCTAGGACAAAATGTAAGCTGATCAAGAACTGCATTTCAACTCCGTCATAGTCTATTATTATCGACATCCTAAGCAAGGATCACCTGTATGTATATAATTGGCGGTTATTAGGAAAATAACTATGCAAATGCAAAATTGTTTAGCCAAAGTCTGGACTTGATGTCAGATCCGATGGGTTAGTAAAAGGTCTAACAAACTGATCATACTAGCTTTCACACGAAGTTACAAAGTTTCGCTATATTTTAATAGTACATACATACTTCGAAAAACATCTGAAAAATAGTTAAGAAAACCTTCGCCAAAGTAACACTTCATGGGTTCAAGAACAAGTTTCCATTACAATTTAGACCACTGTATGCTCCTGTCCTTAAGCAACTTGGGAAGCTTTCTAAGTATTAATAGATAACTGTCTTCCAAGGCTTCACCCCGTATCTGTATCTGTAAATCAAGCACAATAACACTTAGACAAAAAGGAATTTAATAAGCTTCCATCGTTTCATAAAGGATTTGACTTTCTACCTGATTGTCGTTGACTAAAATTTCATCTCCATAAAATGAACAAAATTAAAATCAAAGGATATTCGTACTAAAGATACTTTTTCAACTCATTTCACAATCACATTCGTTGAATAGTATGTATTGTCCGATCGCGTGATTAATTGTTACAAAGTGTCAGCACTCACCTAGACTCTTCAATTGCAATGACACTAAATATATTTTTTTTTTTTCAAATTGCACTAATTAATGTCTGCTCGATAATAAACACTCACCCTGCACATATACATACCTTAGCACCAAGCAGTTTTGACAAAACGACGTCCTCGTAGTATACTGAAATTATTTTTCTTGCAGATGTCACCACACTAAAGGCATAGCAGGTCGCTGGTACGCAGTCGAAAGGGATAATTTCCTTCGTGTCCTTGAATCAGATGCAAATTAATTCTTTGCAAAAATATTTGCAAATATTATTAAGTGTTTCTGTCGTGGTGAATGTCAACTGCTTAATCTTTTGACCGAATGCTACATTCATTCTCTTTGCTCAGTGATATTGGTAGTGAGAACCCTTTTTCTGCGAACTCTTTTGCCTTTCGTTGTGGACAGTCTCGGCGTTGTGTTCCAATTTGGGTTTTTAATGATTTTGATTTGGCTGGTTGTCTCAAGGACATAACATGCATACAGGTGATTTTCGTTTTCTATAGATTTTCAAGGATAAAGGGTGACAATTTTAATTTCGATAGACCTGTTCAGTATGTGGATTCTCTATGTTAATAAAGGCTGGTGGACCGGTTTGCTGAGGTACGTAATGGGTGCTTTGAAAGAACTCTTTTTGTTTATATGTATATTTTGACCTTGCCTTGGCTGAAATAGAAATGTTGTAAAGGATATTAGTTGCAAGTACATACGTACATATGTTTCAGACTCAAGGATATATTTGAACCATTGTACAGTATACTACAAAATAATCACAATAAGCCGATGTCATCACAATATTCGTCCACAATGAGTGTTATGATTCAGGGGGTTCCACTGTATTGAACTCCACCCGTTTCTGTACCAATATGATTGAAATTGATCTCAAACTATCTAGAGCCCTATTTTTTCTATCTCTGCGGTCTTAGGGCACTGAATTCAGTTAACTTCTGACATAAAGTCCCAGGGGTGACAATAGCTGGTGTAAGTTCTGATTCACGATTCATAGAGTGATAGTGGTGCCAAGTACAAAGAACTTCAAGAAGTTTATACTATAAGTAGAAATCTCGTGCTTTATCTAATTTAGCATAAGGGTTTAAATCATCTAGCTGGTTCTTCTGTAGCCTAAGAGGTTACTTGGCTCCTCTATGTGTGTTTAACTATAAACCATTAGAGTAACCATGATAGTTTAACTATAGATACTGCTAGTTAAGAGGCTAAATCCCTTTGTGTTGCTGGAAAAGAGTTTGGCGGAATTATTGACTCTGTAAAGAGTTTGACCCTATCTGGTGCGACCTACATAGGTATAGTTGTGTTCTAGTAAAAGGATAACAGAAAGTTTATTTGGGAGCATTTTCGTACAAAAACTTAATGTGAAGTTGATTCACAACAATTAGGTCGCGAGGAATCCTGTACTCTTAAACCGTCTTCACTAAAGTTTTTCTTGCCAGTGTCGAAAAGGTACCTGTTTGTCTTTACAGTCTATAGCTTCCGTCTATTATTTTTAGTACATCAATGTTTTTTTTGCTGTTTTTTCTAGCCACTTGATTAAAAAACTCTATGCGCCATGAGCACCCTATAGACCAGTAGCGCGGTAAAGCTAGTCATAAACAAAATGATTTATTTGATTGAAGCCTCAGTAACCTTTTCAAATGGGTCAAGAACTAATATTTCTTTCACGGGCCCACCTCACGCAAGCGTCTGACAAACATTCGAGAGTATAATTGTCATGAAAAAGCTTCTCAAATAAAAAATAGCCCTTTGTGAGAAGCTAGACACGACATTAATCAGAAGTGCCTTTCCATTCGTTGTGAGAAGCTAGCCCCTGGGTCCAATCGACTTGTTGTGCCAAATGTTTATATTTTAAACATACAAGAAGGCCTGAACTATAACTTAATAACTTACTATCCGAGCTACGAAATGTTAGTCTTAAGAGACTCATATTAAGGGAGTCAATATTCTGGCTGTTTGTTTTCTTCGCTAATGACTAACGTTAATTTTAACGGTTAAGGTAGCTAAGCTATTAAGCTATTTACGGCAGGTGACAGTTTCTATGCCAAGAATTTGAAAAAAATAAATCTAGACAGCAGGCTCAGCTTTAGTAGTGTATATCGACAAAATAAGAATGAAAGATCCTTTACCAACTAAGTTGAATGTTGGAAAAACTTACAAAAAAATTCTACTAAACCAATTTTTCAAAAGTAGGCAGCTCATCCCTCAAACCTATGATAGATGCAATTCCGTCAAAATATTCACCTGACAGAAGTGTTTAATTGTCAACAAAACAAAACAGAGTAGGTAGTTGGTCCTATCATCCCCCTCCTTTACCTTTTTTTTAATACCAACAACTAATCAATGTCGCAATTTAAATTAAAAAACAACCTATACCCGTAAATAATAACCTGGCCGTTGTTCCTTAGGGAAAACGTAGAGCTTTTGAAAAAAAAAAATCAGACCACGAGTGCCACAAAAAATGATTTTCCTTCAAAAAAAAAAAAGATAGAATCCAGCGCACACACCCCGTGTAGTAAAATGATTATTTTTCCGTCGTCCCTTGTATAAAAAAAAAAAAATACAAAATCGCACCCGTGGCTTCAAGAAAAAAATAAATAAGTTAAAACCAACGCACAAGGCGAGCATTATAACCAAAAACCGGCAGAAGGAAAGAAAAACTTCAGCAACAAAATGTATCTCTCTCTCCCTGTGCCTGATCCTGAATTCGTCAAAATCTTTTGTTCCTCCACGCTCCTGATGTTGTGCGTACCAAATACAAACAGGATACAACCAACATCAGTGAAAAAAAAAAAAAAACTCAAATCCCCTCTTCCCTAAAATCCAGTACGCCACCACCATCACCACCCGGTACGTTAAAACACACAGGACACGACCAAACCAAGACGACGAGCAGAGCAACGACGAAATTCGTTTTTCGTTTCTTCTTCGTGTCCATCGAGTGATTTTGATGGATTGCTGTCATTAATCTATGACGTACGCAACTACCATAGGAAATGCCGAGGATATTACATTTATTCAGTGAGACGGGGTTGGGATCCCAGGCGCATACACAAACACACACAATTGGATAGATATCCTGCCACACCGAATACGAAACGAATCGCCACAGGATGCGAAATGGATTTTTTTTTTCAAAAAAGAAAAATACGTTTTTTTTTTATGCCGTTCTTTCCCTGCAAATACACATAAGAGGGATACTTTGTTGTTGTTGTTGGGCTTTGTTTGTTCATCTAGATCCGCAGCCACTTTATATGTATGTAGGTATATATATTTTTTTTTGCAAAATGCGACAAGGTTTCATCCAGAGATAGAGATTTTTTGTGGCCAACACACGGAATTTGAAAAGCTTTTCTATAATTTTCATCATTAAGGATGGTATCCTTGAGATCCCATAGACATAACCGAACTACAAAACTTCAATTTCATGCGTTCAAGTTACACAAACGGTATCACCAAGAAGACACATTATATCCTTCGAGTATATATACATAGATGTGTACATATGTATGTATCTATTTGACGACAGGACACTTTTGTGTACGCCATGAAAATCCTTAAGCAGCCGAGACGCATTTAGAATATTAAATGAACCGATAAATGGCATTTTCGCAATAGTTTTAGTACGGGTTTAGCTTTTACAAGATTTTCCAACCAGGACATGGCATAGGACGCTTGGATGGGAGGTGGATTGGGGTCGGATACACGCAGCTTTGGTGTGTGAACTGTAAGCTTACTAATTTTAATATTAATTTTTTTTTGTTCTTCTTTGTAAAATTTCCCATTAGTGCACATGTATGTAGGTATATGTAGGTATTCCAAAACCACAACAAATGTAACGAAGGAATGATTTGGAAAACAAAAAAAAAAACCTTGAGGAGAAAAATCCCTTCATTTGTCTTTCCCGTAGGAGAGAACCGTACACCATGATCGAGCTTAATATCCATTCCGGCCGATACGATTGGAATGAGGAGGACTCTGGTATCGGTGTTTCATTATTCATTGGAGTGTCGATTCGAAGTTGATAATCTTCTGGGAATTGTCATTCGGGACGTAGACAACCCTCGATTAATCATATGTATTGTTTTCGATTATAATATTGACCAGGGGGATAGAATTTGGGGATTTCTTTTTTCCTGTCGTTTTTTTCTAACGTGTGGATGCTGGAAATAGGATAGTTATAAGAAAAGTAAAATGAGATATGGAAATCGGAGAAGTTTTCTCCTTTTTTTTTGTAGAACAAGTGTGGATATTTATTTTAATTAAATTTAATTCTGTTATGTATTTTTAGTATCTAGTGTACTAGTCTATTCTAGGGGATAGCATTATCATTAAATTATGAATTTTCGTCTAAAGTAGGATGGGTTTGCGGAGAGTATTTTTTTCAAATTTTTTGATGCCATATGTACATAATTACATACATAATGCAAGTGCCGCGGATCTAAAGTATACTCAAAAATAAGACGTTAAGTGGTCCGTTGGGTTAATGACAGAATAGGTCCTCTACTGTTAGAAATGGATAATCTAACCTATAATCAGGAATCCGTGCGATCCTTTTGTTGAAATTGCTATTTTGAAATGTTTTTCAAAATGTTATTATTTACAAGGTGGACATGAAATGCTTATGGAAACTCAGGCTTTAAGTGAAACTCAGGATCTTAAAATCTCGATTAATGATTTAATTTCATTATCATTGAAAGTCTTTTTTTGACAGCAAATGAGGGAGGGTTAGAAATTCTCAAACGCAACTATTTGCATTCCCTTGAACTTTTGTCTTATTTTAAAATAAGGACTATTGGAAGCGCCCTACATATGTATATACTAGGAGTGACTTGCTCTATAGCTTACTGTATCGCTCTCATGCCCTATTTTTGTTGGATAGCTGCCTTCAATCCAGTATTTCAAGTTGATACCCCTTCAACATCTTCATCAAAGTTCAAGTCGTACTGTATAGCAAAGTTCTTCTGGGTTGGATTCCTAGGACGTTTTCTGCTAAGCATCTTGTACAGACGTTCGCCAATGCCTTAAATGCACTGATTTATCTGTATTTAACTACGTTTGATACCTAAATATGTATGTATATCATCGACAGAATCGGTACCATCTGAAACGAGATAGTTTTTGGTGTTGTTCACAATGGAGTTTGAATGATATTGCGGAACACATCGATGTTGACTCCTTGTGCCAAGTACTAAACTTTGAAGGCTTTTAGCCCCAAAATATACGAATTAAAAAGGAACCACTTCATCGAATGCCCTAAAATTCTATTATACTCGCAAATTCACACTACATATGTACACTAAATCAACATCTCGGATTCCGAATCTGGTCTGATAGCTGGCCAGCATAGCGATGAGTATCATGGAATTCAAAGCGGATGAACTAGCCAGGGTAGGGTCACAACTAAGCTCCTCACAAGCCCTTCCTGATGGAAAGATTCGATGGTCAATGGTATCGATTATATGTACATGCGCTGTAGTCAAATCAATATGGCTAGTCCATGACAAAAAGAGATCTGCAGAACTCATGAAACTCAGACTCAGGGATATTCGGACAGCTGTTGGAGTCGTAACAGGACATTGTATGATAGACGATCACACAGCAAGACTAGGACTACCCCATTACAACCTCTGTAGGAACTGTAGGGAGAAAGAGGAAATATAATCCATTCGCCACTTGCTATGCGATTGTCTAGCACTAGCTACCAAAAGGAAAGATGAGTTGCTTTCTTGTGGAACTGGATGATTCAAGAAAGATTATTTACTTATTCACTAACAGGCTCCTGCTTTATATAGAGCCAGCTACAATACACAGATAAATGTAATCTTCATCCCCAAATCAACCAATAAGCCTAGTGAGCTTAATCTTATAGACCTATAAGTCTAACATAACCTGTTCTCAAAACAATGGAGAGACTCGTTGGCGCTCATATTAGAGGTCGGCTAGATTTGTCTACCCCTCTGCACTCAAATTAATTTGCATACAGAAATGGTAATGCAACAGAAGATACTCTTAACTATCATGTGAAGAAAATAGAAGGAACTTTACGTTCCAAGGAAATAGCTCTGTGTGCCTTCCTTGACATTAAGGGCGCATTCGATAACACTGGCTTCGACTCAATAGCAAGATCAATTAGTAGCAGAGGCATCAAGGACTCGACCAACCAACGGATATGGGTCTGGGACCGCAGTTAAGGTTTGTCCCCAGGGAGAAGTCCTTTTTCCCCTTCTGTGGTCACTAGTCATCTAAAATCTTCTAAACGATCTTCAGAGATTAGGCTACATCACCATTGGTTATGCAGATCACTTGAAGATTTTTATCAGTGGTACGCACAGCACGACCATTTCTAGTGCCATGCAATGTGCTTTACAATACGTATTAGAATGGTACTGCAGATAAGGACTATCCATCAATGCTTGTAAAACCGTTCTAGTGCCTTTTACAAAGAGAAGACTGATCAATCTAGGACCTATCAGGATCAAAGGCACCATTTTAGTTTATTCCAGTGTGGTTAAATATCTCGGCGTCATCCTTGATAAACGGTTTAGTTGGAATTCTATTATCAAGTCCGCCATTGAGCGCGCCACTAGGGCCATGTGGGCCAGTAGACGCCTATACGGCCTAAGTCTAAAAATGATACATTGGATGTATACAACGGCAACGAAGCAGGGATATGCCTCGATAGTTCTTACAAGATATAGGATAGTCTTTCTTGAAGATGGGGCATAAACAGCTGATAGTCTAGTCATCAGGCATGACCCTATACATCCACCCATACTTGGTTGATGATTTGGTGCGTGCATCCTACCAAAGCATCACCACCATGTTTGGAAAGCTCCGCTGAGCCGGTGGCCTTTCTGCTCTTCAGCTTTTTGGTAGCTGAGCTGACCTATTCCCTGTGGATCGGTGACTAGATTTCCTTCGCTGTTCCGAGGAGCCTGCATTCTGGACTTGAAGCCACCTGACAGTTGCTTGGCTTTCCTGAAAAACATTCTCTATATCAATATCGGGATGTTATGCCTATAGCGGGACTCTTCGGTATCCTTAAGCTGGGAGATTGTGTGAGCCCTTTTCTCTCCCTGTATTTGTTTTGCGCTGCAACGCTTGCATGTGTGCATTTTCAAGTGCTCAAGTGCTCTTTTGGGTGGTGGTTGGTACACTATGGTGGTCTCTGCTACCCCTTTGATGATGTCGCGATACTAGTTCCACAGATTGTTGACGTTTGTGGATGGTGAACGCACAGCGTAGAGACTATCGCTTAAGCTCTCTCTGTAGGCTCTGGCTACTCTAGGCGTGCTAAGACTTCCAACGATGAATTTCTTTATCTGGGCGGTTTGCAGCTTCTTCTCGTTGGATAGTCGAGCTCTAAATTTCGCTTCAACAAGAAAGTGGTCAGAGAAACATTAAGCTGAACTGAGATTTATACACAGACCTGAGTGGGTAAGTACAGCTGTCGATGACTAAAATTTAGATTCTCAGGGGGCACCCATATACCTAACCTAAGCATCATGGAATTCATGCAAGAAATCATCAACAACATACATATGTATGTACGTGCATCCTTTTCACTACTCCTTCCTAGATTGGATAGTGTGGCGAAATGTGTTGGATGTGTTTCACATTGACTGTCTCTCTTGGATCTTCCAAAACAGAGATATACACAATACAATCGAGATATGTACCACAGAATGCATCAGACTATCGCGAAGTAGGAATAACATCATACATCATCAAAGAATCAAAAATTACGGAAATAAACGTGTATCCTGCTGAAGACATCATATGCACATACAAAGGTTTATGGACCATGCTTTATGTAACTGTAGAAAGCTCATCACTCGACTTTAGGCTTTATGAATCCATCCTGAGATCTCGAAGAAGCCTGAATTTATTTCACTAACTGACTACTTAGTCTGTATTGACCACAAGATTATTAATATGCGTCTGAAGACTTTATTCTTTGCCTGCTTTGGTATGAAATTCATATTGGCTTGTCTCTTCATCAGTGTAATGAATTAGCGCTTAAAGACATCGTTTGAAAATCTTCATATTCTTGGCCTTTTCCGGACCATGTGCTGAAAATATGTGCCCCATCATAGCTCATTCAACTAAAAAGAGTGTCTGTCATGTTCTTAGCTAGTGGCAACTATTTGCCTATTATTAAAAGTATCCACCAGTGACTTATGTATATATCGGATCCTCGTCATGAC
The DNA here is from genome assembly GCA_905220385.1 of Xylota sylvarum. Lineage (NCBI taxonomy): Eukaryota > Metazoa > Arthropoda > Insecta > Diptera > Syrphidae > Xylota > Xylota sylvarum. The sequence goes on from LR999958.1 coordinate 47,136,508, forward strand.
AACTGAAGGTAAAAGTTATTCACCACCTGATTTCACAATGATTTCAAGTCATGATTCCGATCAGTGGATTAATGCATAACAGTCCAACCAAATCCCTATCGGCTGTAGAACAAAAGTCACGCTCTTCATATTTATCTTAAAATCGTTTTCCAGATATTTCCCATCGAACAACAATGGTGACATTTATGTCCAAGCACAATAAAAAAATATATATACATATATATATATATTTAATTAAGAAAAAATGAAGACCGTTGTCCTTCGGATGTATGCATTTTAAAATATGTTGAAAATCGTATCTTTATCTATAGGGAATAGCACGACGACAAAGAAAGAGGTAACCCACAGATCGTATTAATTTCCAGCCAAAACGACACAAAAATAAAGTTGCCGGGAATCGAGATTGACTGAGTTGACTAAGAGAAGGGTAACGGCGGCGCGCCGTGGCGGTGGGGCACCGCGCGCGATCCAAAAGAACAAAACGAACAACAAATTCTACACACAAAAATTATTATTAATGTCTCTGTCTAAGAAACCTCGTGTTTGGATTTAAATTCATGTTCAGAGTCACTCGCCGGGCACAAGAGAGATGCATGCATTCCCATATAGACGCACAAAAAACCATTTTTGGGATTTTGGACAAGACCGATTTTTTCTCCTGTACGATTCCCTGACACGGCCGATTAATCAATTTTCGATATTACAAGAATTTCTTCGTCTTTGCCTCTACGTTGTCTTCTTGTTTAACGCTGGTTCCTACAAGCGCTCACATCGTAATCTTGTTGTCGAAGACAATGTTCAAGGGGAATGTATGTATCTAGAGATGGGATGTTAATTAAGGACCGAGTGCGAGAATGCAAGAGAGCCTCTATATCTAAAGTGATTTTCAATAAATGTCATGTGTAGCGAAGAGTATTTAGTCAGCGTTGCATCTTGTATGATTAAGCTGATGTAGGCGGCAATGGCGGCGGTGGTGATGCTGGTGGTGATGTACTCTATACACTTATGAGTTGCACTTTGGCTCTTCCGGATGTTAGGGATTTTGGTTTGGCACTCGCAGTCACACGTTTAACAACTTAAAATAAATCCAGGTCATTAAGTGCGTGAGAGGGAGTGCATCGACTATTTGGTCCTAAAATAGGTTTAAGTGTGGCAGTGTTATTAATTAGCCATGGCGCATGTACGTGCGTCAGTTAGATACATGTGGGAAGTTGTCATATTGAAGGAAGTTCACATTGTGTGTGTGTCATGGAGTTAAAAATATAAAATCCCTGCAAGTGGTTATTCATTTTTCATTCAATGCATTCATCGAATACGCATTTACAGGCAATTAGGGCGAAACCCAAATGTAAACACCATAAACGGGGATAATGGAAAAACAAACGTAATAAAATTTAAATAAAGGAAAATTGCTATCCTGAATAAAAGCCTGACCTGCAATTTAAGCAAGGCAGTATATCATTAGGTTGAATGCAGACGTCAATTCATGGAATAAGGGATCGAAGACGAGGAACGGAGGTATCTAGTTTCATATTTTCGCAAATTTTTTGGCCATAACTTAGCATTTATTAATGTTTCTTATACCGTCACTAGGAAGGCAGAAAAATATGTAACGGGAAGTAGACTTGAATTCTTTGGTTAAGTGTTAGGACTTCCATTTAGAACTTTAATTATAAATTAGTAAAAAGAGACGTTGAGACCGACAAAGTGTGGATATTATTATTTTACACATGGAATCTCGGAAGAATTTCGTATGATGTTTTCGCTGGATATCGTGCATGATAGCTCTAATATTATCTTTGAATCGTTTTTGGATCATTGGTGTAGACCATACCCTTAAAGTGTTCTCACAAAGGGGAATCTAACGGCGTTAAATCGTACGTCTTCTAAACTCGAAACAAACAATCTAGGAAATTTCTATTGCAATACGGTTTGTTACTAGTAGCCCCTTTAAGGTAGTCAGTAGCGCAATGCATTGACTGTGACGTTGGCTTCGGCTTCATTTACGAAGAAATAAGGCCCGATGATGCCACGAACCAAAATGCCAAATTGTCACTCTTTGTATGTGTGTTCTGCAGTAGCCAGAGCCCACGGAGAGCACCTTAGCGAGAGACACTCCGCTGTACATTCACCATCCACAAACGCCAACAATCTGTGAAACCAATATCGCGACTTCATCAAAGAGGTAGCAGAGACCACCATTGGCTACCAGCCATCACCCAAAGAGAGCACTTTGTAGGAAGATGAATGCGTACGCCTGAAAAAGGTAACAGAAAATGCACACATGCAAGCGTTGCAGCGCAAAACAAGGATAGCGAGAGAAATGTACCAAGCGAGAAAAAGGGAGGAGCAGAAGGTCCTGCGTAAAAATAAGGGCACACGTAGTTTTCCAGTTCAATGATATCGAAAAGTCCCGCGATAGGAATAACACCCGGATGTTTTTTTTTAGGAAAGCCAAGCTTCAAGCCCGCAACACTGGCTCTTCGGAACAGAGAAGGAAGCCTAGTCACCGATGCACAGGGAATACTGGACGTGTTTCCAGCAGCTACTTAATGGGCTTCAGGCAGAGAGAGTGGTAGGGCAAGAAGAGAACCCACATCCAGTCAATGAAAAAGCCATCATTTCCCAGTTTTGAAGAGTTTGGCTCAGCTATCAAAAAGCTGAAGAAATACAAGGCCGCCGGTTTTGATGGTCTTCCAGTAGAGCTTCTGAAAAATAGTGGTGATGCTTTGGTAGGGTGCATGCACCAAATCATTAACCAAGTATGGGTGGATGAAGCCATGCCTGATGACTGAATTATCAACTCTGTATGTCCCATCTTCAAGAAAAGCGATCTTATGTCTTGTAAAACTATCGAGGTATATCCCTGCTTAATGTCACATATAAGATCCTATCCAACGTACTGTATGAAGGTGTGAAGCCTTTCTTTAGCACACTAATGGGCATGTACGATCGAACAAATTTTCACACCAAGGCAGATACTGGAAAAGATCAACGAATTTAAGGTCGAATCAAATCCGCATATGTTAGCATTCATGGTCTTGAGCTCTACAAGACGATGGCCGAATTCGAGATCCCTACTAAACTAATCCAGCTGTGCCACGAAAACAATTCCTCTGAACTATACCAAACATGTACCGGATTTCGACAAGGAGATGCGCTATAATGTGACTTCGTGCTGGAACAGATAGTGCGCAAGGCAGGTGTTAACATGGAAGGCACTATCTTTAATAAATCTCTCCAGCTGCTGGGATACGTAGACGACATCGACATCATTGGTCGCTCCCAGCGCTCCGTTTTAGAGGCTTTTACGGCAATTGAAGAACAGGCGAAACAAGTTGGCCTTGAAGTAATTGAAAACAAAACCAAGAACATGTTGTCAACAAATAAGACAAAACTACGTATTGTTAATACTTCTGGCTTGAAGTCACTGGGCGAATCCGATATGAGTCAGTCCTCCCTCGAACAACAGTCCTCCCTGTACAAATGGACTATGTCGAGGTTGGAAAAGGCTCTTGGTTCTTATGAGAGAAAAATCCTTTGAGTAATTTTTGATTCCGTATACATAGACGGTGAATGAAGATGAAAGTACAACCATGAGCTTAACGAGGTATAGTTCAACGATAACAACTAAAATGACTGGATCATATAGAGTAGATGGATAACAACACTTCAGCCTCGAGTGTCTTCGAATCCACCACAGAGAGATGGTACTGTAGAGGACGATCTTTCCTTAGGTGGTCCTCTCAACTGGAAAGGGATCACAACCAACTTGGTGTGCGAAACTTTGCCTAAGCAAACAATGTTCAGTTCAGAAGTACTGCGACTGTCAGCTCTTATGATATCCGTCAAACAATCTACATATGTATAATATGTGGATGTGGAGCTGACAGCTTTATCGTAGACTTGTACCTGTTGCTTGATTCAATCTATATATGCATATGATATTGAGTCTTGAATCTTGAATCATATGTTATTTTGACACTGACAGATCTTATGCTCTCAAAAAATTGACAGAAGCTCAGTGTTATATTTTTGGATCGATTTACGTTAGAGCAACGTTGGAAAATATTCTAAAGTTACTTCCAAAGTGGATACTATGTTGCCGAAACAGTGCGCATTTTGAAAAAGTAATTTCGGTCGAAATAATGCATCAACTGCAATTGGTGTGCACCAGATTGTCATGAGAGTGGTTTGCTGATTGACAACCGAACATATTTCCGTGTTCATCCTGTGCGCTCAATGGAGAATATTGCAGCTGTTGGGTGTGGTTTTTGGAGCGGCGGCTTTATTGGTCCACTTTTCTTTCAAGAGGACAATGGAAGAAACATTACAATCAATGGAGAGCTCTATAACCGATTTTTTATGGCCAAAAATTGAGGATTTGAACTTGGGCGACTTATGGTTCCAATAAGATGGGTCTACATGCCACAATCGATTTATTTTACACTAAGTTCAAAAATCATGTACTCAGTCGTTTTGGTTATGTTGCTTAGCCGACACGAAACTGCGTTTTGACGATATTGGACTTTTTCTGTGGGGTGACAATTAAAATCGATGCTATGCGAACAATCCAGAGACGATTCAGGCCCTCAAAAACAATATTGGTCAAGTTATTCGTGAAATAGGGGCCGAAACCATCAAAAAATTTGAGATTTCAGGACTCTCCCGAGCACTTTCCTCCTAAACTTTAGTTCTGAGTCGTATGAGATTGGTGGCGTTGGAGATCTTGGATAACTAAGTGGTATTAAGAATTTGAAGACATGTATTGTACGAGTATTTGTCAAGAGTCTTGCCCCTATATTTCCAATTGCGTTTGTTTGATGACAATGCTTATGAACTCCACTGAATTCATTGTGATCTACCTCGAGGACAAATAGGTTTGATTTGCGTCCAGGATGCTTCATAGGGCTTTTCTTTTTTGTAAGCGGAAGGGGAACATTCCAACCCACTCACCGAGTTCCAAGTTAGACGGTAGTATCAGATTTGTACTGATTAAACTTAACCTTTGCTAGCTCAGACCCTCATTCCCCGGGACCGTTGCCACTTGGCGGTGCGGATTTACCATTTTACGGACGTCATTATTCTCTATTTTTCCATCTGCTGATCTCGATTTCTATTCGGGTCAGTAATGTGCAAACTGCTTCCCAATTATCCACCGATTTCGAAATATTTTCTAGTATTATATTTAGAGCATCTAGTACGACATTCGAATTCACCATCTTTCCTCAAGGAACCTTGAGCAGTTAAAAGCAACGTGTTCTGGGTATTCATCGCATTCATTACAGCGATGGAGGTAGCGACTATAACCGCCATGGCCTGACAATTGTTAGAGACTTAGTTGTTTCTTTTTTCCTGTAATATTAATTGAGGTTAGGGTCGCAAATCATAGTTGAAATACCATTCCGACAACTCCAGTCCCGATTAGTTACCAACAGTGGTAGGTACTAAAAATTTCAGCTCAGGCTGAAAGGATGTACTTGGGAAAGCAATTAATTTGTAAGTAATCTACATATGTAAAAGCCCTAGACCTTAAGGAAGATGGTCGACTGCTAAAAAGACATCACTGTACGTTAGGGCAGATACAATTTGTCGTGGTATAAAATGAGCAGATAAACTTATTAAAACTTATTAATCAGCTGATCGATTACATCGCTTCTAATACGTATTGTACAAATAATTCTTATGGACCTATCCTATGATTGGCTATCTTTATTTCTTTTTTCTCTTTCAGACCACACCAAGAAAACATTGGAAACCAATTTCAAAATGTTTGTCGCTTGTGAAGTCTAACAATATCTATTAATCAAGCGGTCATCAACTTGGCCAACAAGAACAAGAACATCATCATCATCATCATCAGCAACATCAGCAGCAGCGTCAGCGTCAACATCATTAGAGGTTGTTCCCGATTTCTTGTACACATCAACTCGAAGCCATCACCATAACCATCAGCCAGTCGTCGACGACGACGATGACGACGACTATACGACCGACAACGGCTCATGGACATAGCGCCGTGCAACGCCCTAATGAGGGAGTAATTTGATGAATATCTCAATATGACGGACATCTTAATACAAGAGAGAGAATAAAATGGAAAACGATATCAGAAAATTTCGAATTACCGAAATTAATTTTGCTGTTCGCTGTTGCTGGTGTTAAAGTATCTCTATTCTTGTTTTTTTTTTTATGTGATTTGTCGCTTTTGGATATCAAAATAAACAGAGAAACAAAGTCCGTCCATTGTTGACGGTGTGCGTTTGTTTTTGTTTTTTTTTTTATTATTTATTTATTTTGTAGCTCACCTCGTGTTCGAGGCAGTTGTCAAATTGTCTGAACAAATGTTTGACAATTTGCCTGCGCGTAGGCTGACCACACCACCAGTGTGCCCTATGGAACAATGAAACACAAAACAAACGGCGCTGGAGGAGAAAAAAAAATCTGATTAATTGCTCCATTGGACACATTCAGAGATGATGCCCCAAAGAGATGCAAACCGTTCCCTCGGTGATGGATTGGCAAAGTCGAAATAGACATTTGTATCTAGAATCGAATCCGAAATGAAAATGAGATTGAGTATCATGCCCAGAGCGACAAGCGACAGATCCCGAGATCACCCGAGTACAAAATAATTTTTTTATTTCGTTTGTGTGTTGTGTTGTTTGTGGTATCGTGTAACCCATCGGTATGTGGTGGCTATTTGAAGAAGGGCGACTGCAGCACACCAGTGTTCCACTGTCCGAATGCGCTTAGATAAAAGATTTTATCTTCGGCAGCAGGTTGCTGAGCAACAAGCAAACCAGTTTCTGAGTCTCTCGAATCGAACTCGAAATCTCTTTGATTCAGGATATATAATGGCGGCTGCTTGTATTCGAAAATGTGTATAGTCATAGTCGCTACTCTATTCCCTTATTCCCACAGAGAACATTTCTATTTGACGTCGATCTACCTGCACACACGAATATACTTAGCTGCTTGTGTACGTTTAGGATCTATGAAAGGTGAATGCCGCTGGGAAAATCCCAAACTATCAAAGAATGGGGGGAGGACGACCATTATTACTTTCTAATCTTCGACCACATGCCCGACTTTGATTCAGTCCTCTCTTCTTTTTTTTTCCTTTTTGTTGTTGCTGTTACTGGTCATTGCGATAATGGTGGTAGATTGAGAATTTCGTGTGTAGAGGGGAAGGTAGTGCTTAGGGGTGGTTATAGCATTTTATTTTTATTTTTTTTTATATCTGACACGTTTGACACAGGTTGTCGGACTCAGAGAGAAGTGGCCATAATAATTTTTGCTTTGAAAAGGGAAAGTAGTCAGAGGGGTTTCTACAGCTTGGTGGTAGTGAGTGTAAGGTCTACATGTCATTTGGTGTAATTACAATGCAATTCGATATAAAGGTCAGCAAAGTCGAGAAAACTAATATGCAACGTTAAGGGTAGTTGGTTTACAAATTACACTCTTCTATAATTGGAAAAAAATAAAACGGTAGTGTAGTTCTAAAACATGTGTTGACTTAAATAAGAAAAATTGTGTTTTCAGTTCGAAATCTACTAATTACTTTGGATATTATTCTTCCGGAAATTACATACAAGGTAGCAAAAGTATTGATAATGGAAAATGATTAATTCTGGATAGTTAGTTTTTTGTTTTATATTCGGGACCAAATGTGATTCAGAATCCAAAGGTTGGTGCATTTGCTCTACACTAGGTGTCAGAGTTTGAGCCTATTTTAGCCATTCCAAGACTTTAGATGCTTAGTAACTTTTATTATTCATCTTTTTGTTCTAACCGCAACTCACTTTGGTTGCAGCTTTCCTTGCTATTCATCGATTGTTTCGTTTTCTTGATCCAATCAAGAACCTCCGCTAACGCTCCCCAGTCGAATACTAAAGGATAAGCTCCACCCAGTGGATACTTTTTGTTCCACATACTACAACAGCAGGAAGGAACGAGCTGGGACCTATTTCATAAAACTACAACACTAATATTTATATAAATTCAATTGTAACTTGTAAATTATGTGCAAATTTTTGTTTCATAAAGAATGCCAATTCACTAATAACTACAAGTATGCCAGGCCTGTAACTACAAGTGAATTTACAACTGCTGCGAACTTTTCTGTTTCATAAAAGTATTTGCGCAAAAAATTATTAGCGTCGGACTTGTAACTACAAGTGAATTTCTTACAAGAGTAGGGAGACTAATAAAATCACGTACTGTGATCGCTTAACTGTGAAGTATAGCCGCAGACTCGTAGTTCTTCGCAAATAATTATTTTTATACTTGTGGACTTGTAGCATTTTGATCGCTACACTTATAATTTGAATTTGCCGCGCTACAAGTGCTGAAAAATGTGCTGACCAGTCTTCTCTTTGTAAAAAGCATTAGTATTGTTTTGCATGAACTGATGGATAGTACTTCTCTACTGCGCCATTCTAACACAAAACACCTTGCATGACACTAACAATGTTCGTGCTGTGTATAAAAATCGCCAAGACATCCGTATAACCAAAGGCGATGAAGCCTGATCTCTGTAGATCGACTGGTAGATTCTCGATGAATTAGTGACCATAGAAGGGGAGAAAGGATTCCTCCCTGCGCACAGCCTTTAACTGCGCACACTGACACTCAGTGCAGAGGGGTAGATAAATCTAGTCGAGTCGAATCAGTCTCTCCATGGTTTTCAGAACAAATGATGTTAGACTTATAGGTCTATAAGATTTAGGCAGATCACTAGGCCTAATGACTGTTTTGGGGATGATGATTACATTTGCCTATTTTAAGGTAGTTGGGATCTAGTCCCAGTTGTAGCTGGCTCTAAATAAAGCAATCATACACGGCAATGTTTGGAAGGAGCCTATAGCCCATTTAACCTTATCTGGATTGAAAATTTTACCTAATAAACTATTTACTCTACTAGCAATGCAGATCCTATGGTCAGATGTGTTCATGTATGAGTGGAGTACACGAGTAGACGAACCTGGGAAATGAACCTGAAGTAAGGTTCTAAGAGCATCCAAATGGTCCGATATGTAGATGCCATTGGTCGTTTTTAGTAAAGCTACACAATTTATATGATCTTTAACAAGTGCCTTATGGATTCGTGTCACTATTAGCATATCAGCCATGTTTTTGCAGCATTTACTCCATGCAACAAGTCCCAATTCTAAATTGTATTCTGTAAGACCAAACCTATACCTATTCGTCCCAACTCTTCATGCGTTTAGCAGAGTTGAACAGTTTTCTAGCCTTCTTTCTAAGTTTGGGAAGCTGGTAATTCCACCAGGGAACCTTACGTTTACCCAGACTGGTTTTATGACACATGCCAATTTTCAACAAGGTTGGAGATAAGTAGACTGTCGAGTGTGAGGCCAAGTACCTCTTTTTGGGAATCGTATTTATGAGAGTCTTTATTTCAAATATCTACACGACTACTAATAAGATATTCTAAAAGGCCCTCATCACTTCTATTTAGAGCTTTCATTTATCCACAGATAACCCAAGGTTATAACTTGGTGCAGGTTCACCTGTGGCACCCTGACGGTGCTCATTAATAAACTTTGTAGGATCTGCATATATTGTCGGAGTAATTGATCTTTTTAGACCTTTTCCACTACGGCAAGCAGTCGGGATAAGACTTAACCGAATCCTCATTTTTCCGATAAGCGTGCCCAGTGGCGCTGTTTTTCGGATGGGATGAACCAGCCATATTACCGGAGGTAAGAGGCTTAAACTTTGTACCGCCTTTACAGTAGTGATAGTTATAATTTCTTCAGTTCTGTTGCTAGAACTGCTTGAACGAGCAAGCCCAGTGGCGCTGCTGATCGAAGGAGCTGGTGGTGAGACCTGTTTACTAGTAATAGTTCCGGAGCCGCTGTGATCAACATGCCCTGTGGCGCTAGCCCGTTTACCGCGGATTGTTCCGGGACTACAGTTGGGTTGTAAATCGAAAAGGCAGCTCGTTAATCCTGTAAAGCGGATATATTTCTGATATCAGGTGGAGGTCCGACTTCCTCTTTATCCGAAGTACCGCGATCAGACGCTAAAAGCTTGTTGGTGCTCCTAAGAATCAGCTTAACCTGGCCAAAGCGGTAGCTAGTTTTATCTATCGCTAACACGAGGTGGAGGAGCGCACCTTCCTTCTTCCTCTGTATGAGTTTTCATGAATTAGCCTGCAAGTTGGCATTTTGTACAGAAATTTTGCCACAAATTTTCTCTGAGGAGAGCCCTAGACTTTGTGGAAAGAACCCACGAATGATGTGTGGCTTAGGGAAAGATCCTTCACCCATCACCGACACTCTCAGTTCACTCAATGTTCGAGGACCTCCACCCAGTAGCAGCACGGTCTAAGCACACAAAAACTAGCTCTCCCGATTTGAGATGCGAACCGGTAGAATGCGACCACACGCTGCTATTGCTCATCTCAATCGAGATGTCTATAACTTACTTAGGTGGTGATACATTTCAGGGTGAACTTGGGTCTAGATGTCTATAACCGCCTCTTAAAAAAGTGTCATTTAGAACAACACCTAACTTAACAGCACTAGCCACTTACCTAAGGTCAGCTACTCAACAGCAGACCGAAAAGTTGTGACCAGTATGTAGTAAGCCGTTGAGAAGTCTACAACACCTCGGGATACAATGGACTGCTCAACAGCAGAATCCGAGGATGATGCGATTTGAGATGCATCAGTCTTGTTGCTGTTTGTTGTTATTTTTGGAAATGTTGGATCCCCGAATTACTGGGAAAGGAGAACACCCATGACATACTCTGGTATACCATAGAAGGCTGGATTGAAACCGAAGGTCGGCAGTTATTTGGAGTCCGCATAATAGCGACTAACCACCCTCTTAGCCATGCATCCATCGGCGTACGCTGTTCCACTGCTGTTTAAAGATATATTTATCCTGAGGACATGAAACTTCATATTCTGTGAACCACAGATACTACCAATAGGTTGGAGGCCGTAACTTCGGGTCTGTACACCCACTGTCACATATTCTTTTTATAAAATTTGTTCAAAAAATCACTTGTATCATAAATTTATGATTCTTGGATTATTCAGGATCTTCTCGTCAAGATAAAGTGTGCTGATGTTTACAGATTCCTTCCTTTATGCACAACTTCTCACTTTATTTTGTGACAATGTCTTAAAAATAATTAAAATGATTTGGCATTCTGATTGGCTAATAGAGAAGCAAACTTTCTTAACGATTTAGTATGACAAACTTTTTTTGTTCTTTGGTATGCATTTTGTTTTGGTCAACATATTTATTTTCTAAACAACAAATGAAACGGTATAACATTTTCGCATATAAATGAGATTTTTAAATTTAAAATGCAATTTCAAATTTCAGATATCAAATTGCATCTTCAACACTTTCACTGCGCTACAAACTAGAATCTAACGAATTTAATTAAAAATTTCCTCATTTTAGATACAATCTTCGATCCACATGTGACTGTGTGTATATATTTCCAGTCTAGCGATACAGTTCACAGTTCGCACTTGATATGTTGTGCACGAATATCGCAAGGAAACAAATTCAATTTCTGAGACAACACCGTAGAGTACCGATGTTTCAATCTGATTAATGGCCGGTAATTATTCAAAATCACCCTGTACTCTGGCATCGGCAGTGTGCACGCGGTTCGGACACAATGATTGCTTGGCGCGTCAGAACCGGGGTTCCCAATGTTTATATGTACATATGTATTAAAACCGCCCGACGCGTCGTCGTTGTAGTGTGCTGTGCTTAGTTCAATGATTGTTCGTTCTCGAACGTCTCTTGGGCAATAGAAGTGTCACTGTGTCAGGGATAATATCATCAGGATGTTATTTTCATCACACAGCACAAGATGGCAGACATGACTTGCAGTGGGAAAAATTTGATACATGGATGCCATTCAAATGTCAGTTTGAAAGTGTGTACTCGTACACCGATAAGGATCTGAAGGATAGCGTGCACTGCAACCGCGATGTCTGGAGATATGGTTATGGAATTTTATTTAATAGAAATATTTTCTCGAAAGTGCTCTGTAATTGAAATTGGTGCTTACAGGGTGAATCGTTTGATTGGATGAGTGTTTAGTTAATTGTTTATGGCTTCACAAAAACAACAGTTAACAGGATGAAATTGGCAATTCGACCTATACATTACGTTTATCCATTTTGTGGTATGCCGGAATAAGTTCCTTGTTACAGGAACATAAGGCCATAAAATTAAAAAATAAATCCGTACAAGGAACCACTACGGGCGACTTTTTGTGAAACATTTTCTGAAGTTGTAGACATTTCTTGACTAGATCCCTGAATTCATGCCTTGGTAAATCTAGAATTTATTATTGTTTTTGTTAGAACAGATTTAGCTTTGGAGAGCCTTGTCATCATTTATTGTCTTCAGACAACGACTTAAATATTCAAATTCTTATTAAAAACCACTAATTTGCGTGACTTGGAAAGTTTCGTGAACCCAACATCTGACTGAGACTGAGAAATTATTAATGTCGAGTTTGACCATGCTGTGTTAGTTGTTGGGTGTAGAAAACTCAACGACTTAGACGTGCTGGTCTAAGGTCTACTGGGTTTACTATATAAATACAACATATGTCTATAGTAATAGGTTAGAGTTGCGGATTGTACCTCTTAAAGGCTCCGGTCTCAAAGAATGAGAGTGTCGGTCTGTGCAACCATACAGTCTCATTAACATTTTGGATTCGAAGAATCGCATCTGTACATTCCTGGCCTGTTCTATCATAAAGCTGTACGTTGAGATTCGATTTGGCCAGAGTACTCGTAATATGTATCTTACTATCTTTTTCATGGCAGTTATCCTCTCGGATGTTTGTCATTTGCTCGCATGAGGTGGGACCTAGAAAATTATAAAAACGTTGGTATGGTGTTCCGACGCAGTAACCCACAATATATATTTTATAAAGCGGTTGACATAAGTTTGCAGTTTACTTGCAAGATCGATGGTCAAGTTAGAGAGCTACGAGGGAATCCGGCGTTAAAGCGATTTTCGAAAATGATTTCACGAGAGTGTAGAAATTATTGTTTCAAGGCCTGTCAGTTACATAACCCTATACAGTGTTATGTATAGGGTTCAGAAAAGTTACCTGAACCTAGGCCTACATCCATCTTTGATCGGACTGTGAAGACAGAGATGCTACGTGTATTGGTAAGCTGACCGCTTCTCTGCTTGGGAACGAGCTTGTGAAGGGTCTCTTGAAATCTAGGTACAGAGTCAGGTAATCCGTGGTGGGAACATTTCCTACATATTTATTCAGGATCATAGAATGACCCGCTGTATTTTGTCTTCAACTATTTGTCTGAGTTATTCTTAAGAGCCCTGTAGTAGGTGTGGTTCTCTTGGCACTAGTGGTACCAATACAAGCCAATCTCTGTATCTTCGTTAGAGCTGCTAAGTTGTTGGTTTTGCTGGCGGACTGCCACCATACAAGACAGCCATAAGTCAAAATAGGTTTTACTTTAGCCGTGTACATTCATAAAATAATTTATAGAACGGAATAGTGGTTTCTTGATTCTTTCATTAATGTTAGGCTTACAGTTCAGTTTCTTGTCAAGTACAAGGCCTAGATATCTGGTGCTGTCCGAGGTACTAAAAACAGTGCCCCTATGTAATATAAACTCAGGAATATACCTTTTGTTAATAAATAATACCAGCACGATCTTCTAAGCAACGCGGGATGTTAATACACTGCTGCCTTAGGTACCATTTTAACAAATAAGATCTTTGCCAGAAACTGAATGTAGGTTTTTGTCTGAAAGATGATGAATCTTCAACAATATAGATATAAAATTTTGATACCAAAGTGGGAAACAGCAATGGGATTGCCTATGGTTCAAAGATCGAAGCGCCAATGACGAACATTTTCTGGCTAACTCTGTTCCAATCGATCTTCTTGCGAAGGAATAATAAGGGAAGTACCACCCCTGCAGAACAACCGCAACATCAAGAATGACATCAAGTTAGTTAGCGAATAAGATCCCAGAATCGTATCTAACATTGACGATTACGTCACTTTTGCTTGACTCAAATGCACAGAAACTAAGGATGCCTTAGGGCTTATCTTCATAGGTTTGGGGACAACTCTAACGCTCACTATCTAATCTGTATGGAAACCATTAAAGATGTGAATGAAATGTGGACTCCATGTTTCATTTCCCATCGGACGAAGAAGAAATACATATGTATGCAAGTACCTCTGCAGAAGGAAAGCTCTGAGTCTATACGACAAGGTACCTATTTTCTAACTCGACTAAAATTTGTATAGTTACTTATTCAGTGCTGTGCGGGAAAAGGAGGCAAACTCCGATGTCCCAAACAACAATTTTAGCGACAAATACAAATTGCAACACTCAGAATATCTAAATTCCTAGCAGCCATACTTAAAAGTATACACCGCCATTACATTATCATATTGGCTGCCATTAAAGTCGTCACAAGGCAGCGCCACTTGTTCGCATCATCTGTTCGCGCAGAGTCACCCCTACAAAAAAAAATTTCGCTTATCTGCTGTCATCTCATTTCAACGCACCAAATGGAATGGATGGATGGATGGATGGATGGATGGATGGTAGGAATTGCCTTTCGTCTAATTTCAATGACAGTGGGGTAAACGTAACATGCATCCGTGACGTTGCTGCGATTCCATCAAAACCAACCCAACACCATTAGTAGCAGACGTATTGGAAATTCCCATAGCTCCTAAGCGCAATGAAGATGAACTACGAACGGGAGGAAAAAAAAAAAGCAGAATAACTTGTTCCCTTTGTAAGGCTACCACCCCTCTATAGCAGAACGAAGGCATCATGGGCTTTTGTATGATTTTCTTAGCCCCGCTGTGAATTCGTACGTTTTAATCATGGATGTTACACTCGAACTATATGTGTGCCGTATTGCCCGAACGTCAGACTGGCTGCTGGGAAGCAGCAGTGTACAGCAGCAGCTCTAGGAAAAACAAAATCGACAGCAACACAACAAAAGCAGCAGCAGCAGCAGCAGTACCAAAGTGTGTATGGTGGTGGTAGGTATCCTTTTGGGAACGAATGACAAATGACGAGGAATTCGTCAATGTCAAAATCAGACTGTAACAGTGAACAGCTAGTTCCATGTACACGATTTCCTTCGGGGTGATGTATATAAATAAGAAGTGATGTGTACATTTGGCTGTACATACATTAGTATCTAAGTATGTATGTATCTGTGTTGGCATGTTTAGGTAACATATACGCAGCATAACATACATATATGAACTGAACTGAACTGAAACTGTCTTGGAAGAGTTTTTGCTTTTTGGAGACTTAAGCAACAGATTCCACACATGGCACAACCAATGCGAACATCTGCAAAGTGAAATGAGATTATGTCATTGTTTCATCTTAATCCTCTGTGTAATGGCAATGATATCAGTTAGATGAGAGGTAATTGAATTGCACAGGTGAGGAAAGGAAATAATCGGTTATCCTTGGAGAATTTGTGTCGCTTGTCGAAAGTAGAGAGTTTAGCGTGGATTGAAAGATGATATCTATGGAAGAATTGTTGCAAGTATTGTACTGTAGAATCCCAAAGATGATGCATAGACATCTATTCATGAAAGACTGCAGCTTACGAATGCGAGTTGAGGCCATCTTAAACATATTGCTTCCATATAGCAATACTGACTTAACATTTCAACGCAACAATCGCAGATTGTGTTTGGCTATGTAAACATGGCTCCTCCAGATATTTGAAAGTATTCTGAACGAAGGTTTGTTTTTGGCGACTCTTGTATTTTACATCGAGTTCAGTAACACCTATTGCCAAGTTAAGTAAAGAAATTTGTCAACTTTCTCGACCTCCTGTCTAGTTAAGTTCAGGAATTTAGACTGACTGTCTTAGCCGTATTTATCTTCAAACTCACTTTATTTGCCAAATGTCATCAGCGTAGTTTAGGTTTTAAGAGGTTATAATCCATTGTATGCTGCTATTTTTCGTCGTCAGGGATGAACGGATATCATTGGTGAAAATCTGCATCATTGCCGCACCTTGCTTTGGACTTCCAAGTTACTAGTCACCTCACCGTTGTGCCAGACTAAGCTAGCTTATAGCTATGAGTTTCCGAGGAACACCTGTCAGATAAACTCTCTGTTTATACTATTGAATGTATTCTCTTTCTCAAAGATACTGCTTGAGGCATAGCGTTTGCTGTCTATCTGACTGTCGATGTGGAAGGGAAAAAATCATAGATTACATTTTCTGAGCTATATCTGCATTCTGCCGGGTATGTTGCAGAAGACTTCAGCGAAGGTTATAAGCGGGATCAGGGAAATTTTCATAAATTGTCTAAGATTAGGTTACAAACCTATGGTATGGAGGGAAGTGTAGGTGGTATTTATACCCAAAGCAGGTAAACCAAACAAGGCAAACCAAGGCTTCTTGATATTCATATAAGAAGCTGTGTTGCAACGATTATTTATGCAAAGCTCAGCACGCATACTTAAAGGGCAAATCGGTAGAAACAGCTCTATATGAAGTAGTAGGAAAAATAGAAACCAGCCTTCAGCATAAGGAGCCTTTTTAGATATTGAAGGGGATTTCAATTAGGCAATTAAAAGTGCTCTGGAAAGGATAAACGTCTAGCATAGCATTACCAATTGGCTTTGCAAAATGCTCGTCACGAGAAATCAATTCCACTCTCGTACGCAGTTCAAAAAGGAAATTGGTAACTAGAGGCACCCCCAAGGAGGGGTTATCTGTCCTCTCCTCTGGGTGCTTATCATAGACGATATACTTAAGGATCTATGCAACGCAGGGTTTAATGTCTTAGTTCAGGGTAAATTCTTAAATACATTGACTGATATGACGGAATCAGCCCTTAACAGGCTTGGAAGATGGACTGAAGAGTGCGGACTCTATGTCCATCCGGAAAAACAAAACTAGTACTGTTTAGCAGGAAATATAAAATTCCACCCTTCAAACTACCTAGGCTTACTGGAGTGGACTTTTTCCTCTCGGTATTGTACTAGATAGAAAGCTAAATTGGAAACTTAACGTTCAGTAAAGAGTCCGGAAAAAAAGAATGCTCTCTTAATCTGCAAAAGGACAGCGGGTAAAAGTGTGGCCTAAAGCCAACAACGATTCACTGGCTTTACATTATGGTAGTCAGACCCATTCTAAAATATGGGGCTCTTGTTTGGTGGAAGGATACGATCAAAAAGAATACTAGGGATATGTGGACCAAGTTACAACGAACAGCCTGCATTGCCATTACTGGCGCTTTAAGCACCAAGCCCACGACTGCACTCGAGGCTTTTATGTATCTTCTACCATTGGATTTACAGATAAAATTACAGGAAAGTAACATTGCGATTCGTTTCTTCAAATCTAGCTATATTGGACATAGCTCTATTATTTAGGGATCATTCGCCAACATCCCTGACGAAACGGATGAAGGTCTTGGTACACTGGACTTCCATACACCCTACGAAGTAAAGTACCCTAATAAGGAGGATTGGCAAAGGACAGAAGTTTCGATCGAAAACGAAATCTTAATTTATACGGATGGTTCCTATATGTGGCTCTGAAACTTCCGGACACATGCAGTGCGTTCCAGGTAGAAGTTCTGGCTGTGCTGTAAAGCTGCGGAAATACTTGAGATGGGACGATATTGCCATCTACATTGAAAGAGTTAGACTGTGCTAAAAGTGCTAGAGTCCTACATCATTAAATTTGAACGAGTCAGGAGTTGCCGCACAATGCTTAAGGCATTATGTTCGCAGAACCGAGTCAGATTATGTTGGGTGCCTGAACACTGTGATATAGAGGGTAACAAAAATGCCGATGTACTGGGCAAAAAAGGAGCAAAGCTCCCGGTAAGTGATATACTTGAAGGCATCAGATCACCAATGGCCGTGGCTAAGAGAATTATTCTCTAAAAAATCATCATTATGGCCGACCTAAGGTGGTCAAACTTAGAAGGACATACAGACCCTTAGGGCTTTATGGCCTAAGTTAAATCGGAAAAAAACTGGAGAATTGATAAAACTAAGCTAAGAACAGCGATAGGGATACTATCTGCCCATTGCCTTCTGAGGAAGCACGCCATAAGATTAGGTTTAACAAACACGGACACATCAAGTGTATGTGAATGTCAAGCCATTGCTAGGAGTAGAGTAAAGTACCTCGGAAGATACTTTTTCAACAATCTGGATGAAGTTGGTTCACTGATCAAAATTGAGGACATAATTAGGTTCTATAGGAAAATTAAATGTATGGGCGAATTGGTTTCCTACCCTGAAGGTTTCCTAGGGATCGCGATGGGCCCACTATAGTACCTAGTGCTTTATGATGAACTCATAACCCTATACAACCTATAACCTTTAACCTAGAGCGGGTAGACATCAGCACCTTAGCCCATAGAATCTTCAAATAAACCAGGCTTTATAATCCATACTATCCATATTTCGAGTGAATAATGCAAGTACAAGTGTGTTTAGTAATTTTTGTCTACCCCTTGTCTGCTTAGGATGATCTTGAGCTCCACGAGCTTGGGCAGTGGATGGATGTTAAATTTCTTTTAAACCAACTGTTCAGCATTTTTTAGTTGAGTGTTGAAGTTTGCAGGACTGAGTACCTTTGATATGCCTGTATTTATCATTACCGATTAGCATTAGTCGATGAACAGCAGGTGAAGCGAAAACTTATACTCGACTTCATGTCCTTTGATAATTCGCAAAGGTTTTACAAAGTCAATGTGTGAGTACTGTGTCAAAGTAAAACGCGACAATTATCTTCCTTAAAATCTTTTACCAAATTTGCAGAAAAAGTACTGCAAACCGACGACTTCAAAATTGTATTTCGTTTAATATTCTACTTATTTCCAAAAAGTTATTACACGTATTTTACAGATTAGTGCACACCCTGTAATTTCAATATTATTAACATGGACTAAAAATATTATAAAAGTAGGTACATACATACCTAGGTACTTAACAAAAATTAAGTGCGAAATAACAACCATCATACCAGTAGCTGTGGCTTAAGAATCCATCTTGCATAAGATAACGAGATCATAATGTATTACTTTCGATGATCTTGTTTCAACGTTCATATCCTGCCCAGAAGGTATACTTTAATAAATTTTCAACTTGATGAAGTCATTACGAAATTTTCGTAAATCACCAGTAATGATAAAGGGGTGAGAACAAGTAAATTGCATGCGTGTTGTAGGTACTTGCCAAAGAGATGGATTATAACCAATAATGGTTCAGTAAGTTGATATTTTTTTTATCTTAGATCAGCTCGGATCTGGAAATAATCATTTGAAAGGATAATGAAAGAAAACAGAATGAAGTCCATCCGTAATCTTTAAAGTCAGGCAAATTATGTGTCGAGAGTAAGTACTCATGTAAGTATAATGACACCTAAGACCGCTCTTACATTATGTAATTTAGATTAAATGAGAGAGGCATCGAAAATAAATGTGAGCATGTTTTTGGTTGATGTGAAAATGCAAAAAGTGTAATTGCTGATGAAAGTCATTGAATTTTTTCAATCAACTATAATGAGTCCTTGTAATTATGAGGCTATGAGTACCGCCAAAACTTTTCCTTAGTACACACTGCAGATACATTTTCACTATTTTCTAGAGTAGAACCGTAGTAGAACATAAGTGACTCTATGTTAGAGTATATTTACAAAAAATCTAGAATCCCATAACTTAGTGCATATATTTACGAAGCAGGGTACTGACTCAAGAAAATCCATCCTCATGTCCTAGGGGTTCCTAGTAGGGCATGGTGCGTAGGGGTAACTTCCCGACCATGAAAAAAACTTTTAGTTCCGAAAACAAAACAAGCTTCGGATATGGATGATTTCACTGTTGATGAAACTAAAATGTTTGAACCCTTAATAGACCACGTGCAGCCGAAGAATTAGCAGAGGCCTCAGACTGCTATAAAGCCACTATCACCGTTATAAATGCCGGCAAGCAGATCCAGCTAAAGAAGGACGATAGCGGCTCACGAGCTCTACGAGCAAAAGAGACGAGAAAAAGATCGGCTTCTTCGAACTTCTGTTCACCCTATCAGTGTGGCGTTAGTCACGGTAAGACCTCAGCCGACCAAATTTTCACACTACGGTAGAACCTGGAGAAAACCCAATAAGGCCAGGTCGATACTTACCATAAAGGCCCATGTGTAGTTTTGGCATCCCTTCCAAACTGCTGTATGGAGCAGAGGCGTGGACGTCAACGAAAGCGGTTGACGGTAGTTTTAAACACAATGCTCTTCGGATGATTTGCAGTCCCGTTTGTGTTGACTGGATTTAGAGGAGGAGATTTAACAGCGATAGATACGCATCAGTCTTCTAAGATGCCTAGGACATGCAGAGCGAATGGACTTTAACGCTCCGGCCGAAGAGTTTTCGAATCCAACCTGGAGGGATAACGCAGTAGAGAAAGACTTTGCTTTAGGTGGCACAAGTAGAAGGCGACATCAACCGACTTGCAGTGAGCAACTGGAGGCAGATACCTAAGCACCGGGCTAACTGGAGAGGCTTGTCATTGGAGGCCCAGGTTCACCCCGAACTGTAGCGCCACCTAAGTAAGTAAGTAAGTAGCATATTGTATTTTTAAATGTGGCCATTCTTCATTCATTTGAAGAATAAATCATTCCGGGGTGCAAAATACTTTAAATAACATCATCAGCTTAGCTCTCAGCTTCTTATTACCATTTCCATCATCAAACAAATGGCGATAATTATTTGCATAGTGTTGTTAGTCGCTATTCTATTTCTTACTCACTCATGCTCCATAACATTGTAATATTGAATTAATTGAGCTGTAGGTCGAAACACCGATTTATAATTAACTCAACGAAATAAAAACCCAACAGCAAGTGTTCGCACCGAGAACCGATTCAGAATCAACAAAAAAAAGTGTAAGTTAAACCAATCCAAATACTAATACTGGCCAAGTCAAAAAAATGTATGAAAAAAAAACTATCTCCGCTCCCATCGGATGGACACAGTCAGTGGAGCAGTATGAACCCATCACTAGCGCCAATAATTGCAAGAAAACCAATTCCCAGCAGCAAAAACAAACAACATTACACAAATATCTACCAAGAGAGAAAAACAAATCAAAACGTAACCAACTCCAGGCAGCACACCCCTTAGGATAGGAGCTGTATGCTAGTGCTACCCTATCTTCCATTGGAGTCGCTTAAGTCCCCACTTGGCTAATGGCCGACTATTTATAAAGCACACTGAACGCCGACGCGCCGACTTTGATGATTCCATTTTAATGAAAATTTATTAATTTCGCTTAAACGTATCGGTCGGATGGCCGAATAGTTAGCGACCGCGGCCGCCTGCTGAAATGGCGAACTATCCAGCCGAGATCTGCAAACATGCATGCAGAGTGCGCTACGAAAACAGCGACATGCCACAGTCCACAGATAGTGTTGGAATGGCGGGCGAGACTTACTTTTTTTTTGTTTTTGTTTCTTCTGAGGTTGATGTCTTCACGAGATTCCCTTTGGGGAGATACGATTCGCAAGAATCGCGATCTGTCTGCTAGAAACTTGGATTTCGGTTGGGATTTCGAGAAATAGATACAAAAAATAAAATGTCGACGACCATGTTCAGTGGTTCACATGTGCATATCGTTACGTTTTCTTTATTTTTTTTTGTTTTTTTTCTCGAACTTGCAACGCTTGATGTAGAAGGCAGAAGATTTGTTTTTGAAAAAAAAAAGAAAACAGTCAAATATGTCTGAAAAATGAGGGCGTTACGAAAACAGAACGTAGTGACATATTTGACATTCTTGAGATGAGAAACCACACTCGCATCTGTAGACATGGAAAATGTGCCTCATTTTGGCAGACCAATGTAATTCTTGATATTTCGGGAATTCCCATGGATTTTGCAGTTTTGCTAATGGGGTAGTTACATGCATTAATCAACAGTTGGACTAATTGTCTTCTTTATTTATTTCATGTATCCCACACCGAGGAACACAATGGATTCGTTGAGATCCGGTGAGTATTGAGCTAGAAAACGAAAAGATAGGATAGAAGTAGCTGTGCTTAGGCAACCGACTCTTAAGTTAGGAGGCTCTTCAAGAATCCAGCGAAGGTAAGTGAAAAAGTACCAAAAGTAGGTTGTAACATAGAGTGCACTTTCTATGACAAGTTTGACCAGCTGTTGGAATACGTAGACGACATTGACATCCTGGGATTTAGTTGGATATAGTTGGTATGTAGAACGTCAGGTTTAGATTAGGATAGATTTCTGTATAAGGATACAGACAGACTTAGACCAGAAGAGGTCCATTATTGTACCATGGAACATTGACTTTCATTTGTGATTTCCTTGGGACTAGTTAAGTCAAACAAAACTTTTTATGAAGCGAAGGATGCGCATGACGTCTAAGGATTCCAGTTCGCTCAGATTATAGAAGAGAAGGACCACTTGATAAACCAATCTTCTTTGAAACATGGCCGGAAAGTAGATGGATAATGATTTCCTCCTTTTCAACAGCTCCTTCAAAAGTCATTTGAAAAGAGACCTAACCTTTAACCAGGTTAGAATATCAGAAAGTGTCTGGTGAGGATACCGAATAAGTGACTGATATGTCCGATGTTGCATTTATGACCCAGCTTAGCCTAGATTCGTTTCGAGATATGACATGTCGAACCAATGTCCCATCCATGGTTGCTATTGAATAGCCATCAGTGCAGATTTAATAGATGCTTATACTTACATATCAAGGTTAATACCTTTCTCGCGAAGTTATTCTGCAGTTACCTGGAATGTACATATGTGCGGCCTGACACTCAGTATAGGTGAATATTTAACTGCTCCGTCATCTCTATAAGAGGTAAATGGTAGTTTAAAGCAACCTTTTATGCGAAGGAGCACAATTCAAGGAGTTGATTGCCACTTGACTGTCAGTAAAGATGCTAATATCCCTTACAGATATTGCATTATATTTCAACCAGGACTTCCTTGATAATCATAATTTCCTTCTGAATAATCTGGGAGGCGAACAAAGATGTTCAGATTGTGGTTATCACAGAAGCCACTCCACTCCGTTTTCGGTCTTGAAGTCGTCTGTGTAGAAGTGAACTAAACTAATACACAGGTACGATTGCTAGTCCGGAAATTACAATCAAAGTTTAATATATGCACTCCGAGGAGGGTTTTACCGCGACCGTGTTACCTCCGGGAATGGACGAGTCAATTGACCGCTTAGGGCATTTTATTTGAATCGTCTAAGCTTTTTTTTTTTTCTTTGG
Organism: Xylota sylvarum; assembly: GCA_905220385.1. Taxonomy (NCBI): domain Eukaryota; kingdom Metazoa; phylum Arthropoda; class Insecta; order Diptera; family Syrphidae; genus Xylota; species Xylota sylvarum. The sequence goes on from LR999958.1 coordinate 47,159,820, forward strand.
GGTTATGTCAAGTCCATGGTCTATGTCAACAAGCCAGAGACTTTAGATGACTTCAGGACCAACATCTGCTCCATGCTTCAGCGCCATAAAGGAGATCTGGAATGATCAAAGTCTTCTAGAGAGTCTCCCTAGTTGTTCCGGATACGGCCTTACTACTCAATTGCCCTATCACCCCAAAGAAACAGCGATTGGCATTTCATTTTATTTCTGCTGAGGTGTTGTTTTCAGAATTGATAGCAGAGTCAAGGTAGATAAAGTCCCTTACTACCCCAAAGTTAGGTAGTTACCTTTTGTCCAATTGGTCGATGTCATGTGTGCCTTCTTGTTGACAGCATATACTTACTTAGTTTTACCCTCGCGAACGCTCTGATGACAGCCCCCTATGTTCTGTCAATAATGTCAATATCATAAGCATACGCTATAGTTGCACAGACTTTTGAAAGATTGTGCCTCTGGTCTTGCCTTATGACTTTCGCACAATTATTTTGAGTATGATGTTCAAAAAGTCACATTAGAGCGCGTCACTGTGTCTAAATCCTTTTTTGACTTCAAAGGTGTCGATGAGGCCGTTACCGACCTTGTTGGAGCAGCGAGAATTCTTCATCGTCATTTTGCACAATCTGACGAGTTTGGCAGTGATGCCAAAACTAGACATGCTTCTTTCTGTATAACACGTCTCTGTAGAAGCTGTCATATGCGCCCTTAAAATCGATCAGAAGATGGTGGGTATCGATTTGGACTTCTTGAGTTTTCTCCAGGATTAGCCGATGTGTGAAGATTTGATCGATTCTGGACTTTCCTGGTCTAGAACCCCACTAATAGGGGACAATCAGGTTGTTGCCGAAGAGTTTCAGATGTTCACACAATTTTGCAGATAGGATCTTGTATGCGATGTTAAGGAGACTGATACCTCTGTAATTTGCTCAACTGAAGGAGTCTCCTTTCTTGTGGATCGGGCAAACGTGTCTTATTGGCTTGACACGTTACCTGTTGGTAGAACTTCCGTACATTATTCCTAGAGTGTAGTCTCTCAATATCTGCGATCGCGCGCTTCTCGTATTCTTTTTCTACTTTTGGAGAAGCCGATGTTCTTCTCATCTCTTCTGATCGTAGAGCTTATAAGCAGCTCTCGTCCTTCTTTGCAGCGCCGCCCTGAATACCTATTGTTTAAGTGCTTGTGCTTGCCGTCATTCTTCGTCAAACCAAATGTTTCATGGAGGTGCTAGGATGAGACCCAGCATATCCGTTTCGGCACTTCTGATGGCATGTTGGCATTTGATGCTGGCGGCATAGTAGTAGATGTGATTAATTTGGTTCACCGTTCCATGATCAGGACACCGCCATGTCTCCTTGTGGATTTTGAGATGATGAAACCGTGTGCTTGCTATAGTGGCGTTTCCATTAAAGGTTTATCCGCCACCAACTCTTTTCCAATATCCTGGCTCAATATTGTTTTATTTATAAAAAAAACCTTTACAAGCTGATCTTTATTTTTTTTTTGGTAATTGGATGAGTTGTACCACCTTTTTAAAAGCCGGCCACTAAACGATCCGAACGCTGATATCCTCGGACCTCGACCATTGGAAGATGACAAGTAAGTAAACCGAAGGTCTATGGTTTGTCAGCTTAACCACCCGATTGCTGCATGTTAGCAATTGTGCACCGATATAGTATCTGTAAGCGTACACACTCTATAGTCGGACCCCCACTGACATTAATCCGTCGTCCAAGCACTACACTTATGGCTTTACGAAGTGCAGAGCAAGACTTTCAGTTCCAATTCAATTCAGTTTTAGCTAGTGCACAAACCCGTGAGATGTCGCACGTTACACAGTTGACTCTAGAGGATGTGAAATTTTGTCACCAACCCATTTAGCATCTCCTAACTCTTACAAGACTTGAAAACATCAATTTTTAGTTTATTCAAATCTTCAGTTCTTAGAGCTTTAATTGGTTAGAGTTTAAAGATTCAAGAGAGTGCAATGTCCCTTACAATTCGTCGACTATGCAACTTGGATAGTATAATCATTAAATTCCTATCTATCATCTAATGGTTCCTGTCATTGTATGAGAAGGACTAAACATAGTACATTAACTAACTAGTGGTTAGTTTTAAGGCACATACTCTATTAAAAATATTGTATTCTGATCAGGAAGTCTTTTGTTCTACGCCATTTTCTAATATACACGCGATACCGTAAGATACTGATCTACAGTGTCCACATAATTATAAATAGCACATGTGCAGGGATAATTTAACAAATTATAAAAAAAAAATAAACTAACAAATTCTTATTGGCTCGCGGTAAGTATTTAAATTTTGAAATATGCTGCGTGAGTTGCCTTCGACCATTTAGTTCAGCAAGAACGCCCCCAAGACACGCAACGGTGCATTAATTAAAATTATTTTGCATGACGGATAATTGCATAAAATCATGTAAATTTAATTATATTTGTCTCTTATGTACGTTTGACATTGCAGGCACATAATTCACTTGAATTTATGAAGTAAAATTATTATTATCATCACCAGCCAGACACTGTGACAAAGCAGAGGGAGGCAATATTGGGGCAATATGAGGAAGCAGGGACCGTCAGGGACAACAAAATTGTTCAACTTGGCGGCCATCATTTTTAAGCGGAAAGCACTGAAGGGGTCATTCAATGGTGTCCATATATGGATATTCGAGAGACTACATTTTGCAGAAGCTGTCCGGCCTACTATTAGTTAAGCATGATGCTATTCTCTATCGGTTCTCCCATGCTACTTATTGGCCTAATCTTAAGACCCACGGCGCTACACTACAAAATGGCTTTGGCTACATGTTCCAAGTTCCTGTCACCAAAAGGAAGAACACTCTTGGGAGCTACTTTCTTGCGGAACTAAACGATGTAAGAAGCATTGAGCTGAACAAACTCCTAAGATTCATACACGCATCTGGGTAAATTAGTTCAGCCATCGATGACTGAAATGTAAGTTCCACAATTGGGCACAATGGACTCATTGCTAATGACCCATTGACAAATCTATTCTCAACAAGGCCACCCACTTACCTAACTTAATCTTGTTTTGGTTGTGGTGTATGAGCTTAAGGCCCAAGTGCTAGCTCAGTATACAGCCCGTCGGACTTTTAATACGTAGTGTGCACTGTAAGGTGTTACCTCTAAACAAGGATCAAGACCAAACAGTAGGTAACATATACCTCTTTTCTGTAAATCGATAGCCCTTTCATTTCGTTCATGAGATCGTATGCAAGTTCTTCGAGAATATTGGGACGGTCGCAGATAAGCTAAAAGACTATTTGGAGGAGTATTAGTGCTGCCAGAATATCTGAAAAATATAAATGGATGCGGGATACACACATTGATAACTGAAAGCATAGTATATTGCAGCTACATGGCATCGCTTTCGAATTTTCAACCATCTGTGCACCAGATTCCAGACCTTTATTCCTCCATTTGACCTTGGTGGAGACGAAATACATCGTTGTATACTCAGAAGACCATATAAATAACCGACTGTAAGGTTACTATCTTACGTTTTAATCCATAAGTTTTGCTACAAGCTGTTAGGTTGCCATGAACATACATATGTAGACCTAGTCGCCTTGTTAGTGACCTTGTTCATTCTACGTCCAGTCTAAGAGCTTATACTGCAGTATATTGCGGCCTTAAATCTCCTTCAGTCTGCACGCTGCTATCAATTCGTCAGACCTAGCATCCTGATATCCGTGATTACTTACTTACTTAGGTGGCGCTACAGTTCGGGGTGAACCTGGAACTCAACTAACAAGCCTCTCCAGTTAGCTCGGTCCGTAGCTAACTGCCTACAGTTTCGCACTCGTAAGATTGTTTAGGTTCCCTTCTACTTGTGCGCGCCACCTAAGGCGAGGTCGTCTTCTACTGCGTTGTCCCTCCGGGTTGGATTCGAAGACTCTACGGGCCGGAGCACTTGTGTCCATCCGCTCTACATGTCCTAGACATCTGAAACGACTGATATGCCATTTTTTGACTAGGTCAATTTCGCTGTACAGCTCGTATAGTTCGTCGTTAAATCTCCTTCTCCAAAGCCCGTCAACGCAAAATGGGACCGAAAATTTTACGAAGAATCTTTCTCTCGAAACGACCAAGGATATCTTCATCCGCTTTTGATAGAGTCCAAGCTTCAGCGCCATAAAGGAGGACTGGGATGATGGAGGTCTTATATAGACTCTATATAGTTGTCTTATATAGACTCTTTAGTTGTTCGGGATAGGGCCTTACTACTCAATGGCTTCCGGCACTTCTGATGGCATGTTGGCAGTATGCCATTGATCCTCGGCATTTGATGCTGGCGGCATAGGAGTCGTAGCAAGATTTCGGGATACGCGTTCGACAAAGGTTTGGGCAATCTCTTGCAATTGCATATACGACGTTATATTTTCTCACAGTATTTCTTCTTTGTTGTGACGTTAGGGATATCCGCATTCGTACCGTGGCTGCAACAAGATAATGATCTTAGTCGATGTTCCGATCCAGAATATTGGAGGCATGCCTTACGTCGATCGCAATATGATCAATTTGGTTGACCGTTCCATGTCCCTTGTGGATATTGAGATGAGGAAACCGTGTGTTTGCTATAGTGACGTTTCGCCCCGCAGCGAGGTCAATAAGCCTGAGTCCGTTTCCAGATGTGGTGTCGTGGAGGCTGTGCTTACCAATCGTCCTACCAAAGATGTCCTCCTTTCATATCTTGGCGTTAAAATCCCCCAGAACGATTTTAACGACATATTTAGGACATTGCTCGTAAGTTTTGTCGAGGATGTCGTAGAAACATTCTTTGGTGGCGTCGTCCTTGTCTTCTGTGGGGGCATGAGCCCGTGCAAGGCTTATGTTGGCGAATTAAGCCTTGATGTGGATTGTCATAAGTCGTTCGCTCACGTGTCGAAAGCTTTAGACTTCTTGCCTAAGTCTGCCACTTATGACGAATCCACATCCGAATAAGCACTGTTTCTGCTCTCTATTGCAATCACCGTAATAGATGTCACAGTTTTTCATCCTCTTTTTGCCCGACCCATCCCATCGCACTTCTTGGATGGCAGTCATGTCTGCCTTATAGCAGACTAAGACCTCTGCTAACTCTTCGGCTGCACGCGGTCTATTAAGTGTTCAAACATTCCACGTGCAGATCCGAAGGTCGTTGTCCTTATTTCGATTGCTGGGGTAGTCAACAGTGAGTCCAAACATATCCGAGGGCTGTGTTAGTTTCGGAACTAAGTCTTTTTTTCCGTGATTGGGAAGTTACCCCTACGCATAACCCCCAACCTGGAGGACCAGTTCCCTTGTATACCCCTAGGACGAGGGGCCGGATTTTCCGGAGTCAGTAACCCACTTCGGGGATATAAGTGCTGCCGTTGGCCCATTAAGGGTTTATCCGCTACCAACTCTTTTTCAACACCCTGGCTCAGTGTTGGAGATACCTATAGACCTGTGATCCGAATAAGTCAAAGCAGCTCATATAAGGATTATACTAGGTAATTCGGCCTGACTGAAACTGTGGGCGTCACCGTTGGATTCCATCTGGAGAATTCGTCCTCTGCCGTCCAGATCAAGAGGAATTGCCTTATTGAGAAAATACTCCTCCTCCCTTTCTCGTTTGCTACCACCAACGATTTTTCAAAGGGGTTGGTTACCCAATCTCCAGTTAAGGTACTAGTAGCCACCAACGTGGAAGTGTAGAGTAGGAGTTGGCAGTGAGAGGCTAGGGTGAGAATGCTTGTGTTTCCATATATTAGGTTCTAAAATCCCTGAATACACTGAAGGCCAACCTCTCTCTAGCAGAAAGTATCTTCCAGCTCTTGACTATTCAACACAACTGGATACATTTTTCATGAAACGAAGCAAACACATATGTATCTCCTCCCATTCTTACCATCTCACACTAATTACTCTGTCAGATTTGATCGTCGTTAAGATATTTGAGTTCCATTCACTCGCTCCGATGCCGTTCATTCTGTCCCATCGGAACAGAATAATTCCCTTTCCATACAAATGGCGTTCGCAACCGAGGAACAAACTTCGAACCAAAACTCTGGTAACTAACAATTATCCGCACGCAATATTTCAATGAAGGCGACATACATTTGGCCACCACCACCATGCAATGGGAAGACTTCCGAGGGAAACGCCACTTTCGAGGCCCAACCCAACACGGTGACATTGTCAACTTGTCGTGAGTGAATTGGTCTAAGTAACACGGCGCCAGTTACAACCACCAAGTCAGTCGAATACAAAAAAAAAAAATGATGCCGCCTTAGCCCTTTCTAATGGTATGGATTATCGCTAACAGTTGCACCGAGACGGTAGTCCATCTTCCGGGGTATCCCGTGAGTTTCGTAGTCATTGATGATTCCTGATGCGCTGGCATGATCTATTGCTACAGCCGGTCCGACTGACCGCCAAGCGCCACTAATGAGCATTCAGATCTAAAGGAGAGAATCGAAAATATGGCTAAGTACCTTTGAGGTTCGGAGATGTTCAGTGTTGACCTACAGGTGGGTCAGCAGTGACAGGGGAATAGGATTTGAAAACTTTGTAGGCTGATGCAACAGAACTACAGAGTAGAATGGGTATCAAGTAGGTCTCTCTAAGATTTTCCTTCCCCCATCTCTACGTATGATGGACTTTTGGTTGGGCTTCCACCTTGTGCCTGGCGAAACCACATCACGATTAATGGCGAGGAGGAAATTTGTAATCAAGAGGCAGCAATCATACTTTTTTGTGCTGTTAAGGCTGCTCGTGTGTACGCTCCTTGGAAAGCGCTGCTGCTGCTTGCTGCCATTGCTTGGGGTTTGGGGTTTTTGCGCCGCGCGTTTGTAAGCATTTCTCCTTCTCCTCTGTTTTTTTTTTGTTTTTTTTGGTTCGTTCTTTCGTTCGTTTGTTTCGGGATCATAATGCTGTGGGGAGCCTTAATGGCGTTTTAATAGTTTGATTGATGCCAGCACGCACCTTCTTGATACCTTTTGTTGATTATTATTATTATTTTCCCCCCAAGTTGTTGTTTCTCTTTCTCTCTCTCTATCTCTTTCTGCGGAGGATTTGTTTTTTTTTTTTATGATTTTTCTGTTTCATTGTTTCTTGTTTGGGGTTTTTGCTCGGACAACAGCAGCAATTTTGGTTTGGTTTTTTGTTACGAGGTGGGGGCGAACGGATGGATTGGGCGAATCAACAACAGCAACTAGAATATCAGAAAATACGAATTTTAAGCTCATTACGGGGGGAAATTGTGGGCTCAGATGGTGGGGTGGCATGTAGTGCACGAGAATAGTTCATTATGTGAGAATTAGCCTCATACTCCAATCAAACGAAAATGGTTGTTTGTTTGTTTGTCTCTTTTTTCTTTGAAAAGACTAATGAAGAAAGGAAATTACTTACCGCTAATAACCGTGTGCGGAGAAATGTTACAATTGTTAGTAGATTAGGTTCCTTGGGAGTTTCTGCGATGGAGGCCATGGAACTTAGAAGTAAAGGGAGTGACTCAGAGTAGCCAATACATAGTAGGTATGATATTCTTTTCTTCTCTTAATAACTGGATTTAGATGGGAGCATAAGGCCATTCTTGTTAACGTACCAACGATGACATGCTTAGACTTTGTCTACATCGCCATAGTTGTCAGGATCATCAGACTACATTTACTAATTGATTCTTCTGTGCAACTTCCAAAACAGGACTTAAGCCATAAAGGTTGGTATGGTCGTTACTCAAGCGTGTACTCGATGATTATCATAGACTACATTTTTCTCCCGCAGATCTCCCACTTAGCTCACAATAGAAATAGTAGGAGCCTGTAATGTATTGATGTATTGATGTATTCTCCACCAGTATAATTGCAAAAGGGTAAAAATTATTATAAACTAAAGGGAACTCAACGAGAGACTTAAAATCGATCGCAGAAGCTTCATGGAAATAACAAAATTTACCAATTAGTAATGATTAAACTGAAAGGCACCCATTAACTCCATCGTTTGTCTGACACATTTTTGAAAAGCAGACGAAGGATGAAAATACATAAGAAGATGTGCTATGAATCTGAGCAAAGATCGGGAACCAAAAACGACTGATACCGACTACATCATCACACTGGAACACAAAAATGTATTCACTCACTTTCAAGTTAGTGCTGGACTACCTTCACAGAAAATTAAGGGGCTCTTACCAAAAAAGAAACTTTGGTGGAAATAGGACTTCAAAAAAGGCGTTCCCCAAGGTACCGTGCTAGGTTCGCTACTGTTATCCTCCTGTATGATGATATTCTTAGATTTAAACCCTAAGGTATGTAAAGGAAATTGGTTATATTCGTAAATGCAACTCTTACAATCAAAATAAAGCAGCAATGGCAACTTCTTCACTGGCAAGGATCATGCCCAATATTAGCTTGCCAGGAGGAACCACTTAAGAATAGTTTTGGTATCAATAATGCTTTACGGGTCCCACATATGAACCTATGCCATGCGAATGAAATCTTAAGGAAGTAAGTTAGAGGCAGGTTACAAAGTTCAAGCAGTGATATTTATGGCATGGTGTCACTAGACCGTGCTGTAAAACAAGTACAAGCGATACCCAGTTACCTTCAAGGCTAATAAGTTTGCCATATAGCACAGTGATTACTATTATAAAGCACATGAACATATGGATAATATACGTAGGGCCAGGCTTCATAAGTTTGGTGACGATAATAACCTCCTAATGAAGACTAAATCCCATACAGCATTTCGAGGCAGATGGTGAGCACAGAGGGTGGTAGGGACTCAGTTAGCGATCATAATAAATGAAATGAGTAGGTACACTGAACCCATAGCCTAAGGAAGTTAATTTTCTGACGTAATCAGAATGTTGTTCTGGTTATTGCTTGAAGACACTCCAAGCTCCACTCTTATTGCTTAGCTGAAAGCCATTTGTTTGATGCCGATGCCGATTATATTGTGGCCTAGAATAATGTTCTAATTTAGATAGATTGATAGACTGAAAGTGATTCTTTATCCAATATGTACCACCTTAATGAAAAGATTTTGATTTCTTCTTTTGATGAAGCCATTGATTATGCCAGTATTGATTGCATTTAGATCTTTAAGGTTTTTGAAGAAGTGATCTTTTAGAGTAGCCTTTCTTAACTGGAGAACTGAACTCGTTATTTCTAAAGCTTCTGCACAAGTTATTGCTTACAATATCCAGTTTTGGATCATGCTGGCTAACAGTGTGGGTTGTAAATGATAACCTGATAAATAGCACTATCTTCAGCTAAGAAAAACTTGCCTTGGTTCGACGTCTCTCGAAGAACTGAAACACTAGCCAAGTAAAAACTGTCACATCCACCTCATGTCATGGACCTAGTGAATAGTTTCTAGCCCATACTGGCTCATTGGAAATTGTTTAGGATGTGGTATAATATCCTTTTTTTGATGATCGCATTTTATTTATTGTTCGGATGCAGCTTATCGAAGAACGTCTTGGAGAGTCTTTTAAGGCGATTACCCCGTTGTTGATGATAACACAGTATGCTGGTGGAGTACGAATCTCGCCAACCGTAATTGCATACAATCGTCAGTATTCCGCTTGAGATAATCTTTTGTACAGAGGACCATCCTTTCCTGGATGTAAAGGTGCAGTTAAGATGTGAGAGATGAGGATAGATTGCTGAACACTTCTGACGTAAAGGCTGCGCCAATATCGGATACAATGCTATCTGGTAGTTCATGCTTTGCCAAAATTTTATCGAAGACTGTTAACTGCACACTGTGTACTTGTAGCTTCACCTTCAATCACTTGGAATAGAGTCTACAATACTACTACAATGAAGTATGTCTTGCCTTGTAAACGACCCGCGAAGTCAATATAAAGACGTAGCCACTGTTTGCGGACTCTCAGGACGTGATTGCAGTCAATCACAATCAAAACCGATAAAATCGGCAACTTTTCGTTGTAATTGATCAAAATAGTTTATTCTAGAAGCAGATTCTTGAGTCATTTAAAAGCCATCGCATGTTTCCCACTGCAATTCCGCTTTCTGGTTAAGCAACCTTTGAGGCGATCGTTTTGTTTTTAAGGAATCCGTGGTAGAAATTAATGAGTCCCAAAAAAGACTTCAATTTTTTTTTTGTCTGTTGGTTCGGGAGCTTCGTTGATGGCACAGACTTTATCAGTATTCGAGAAACAATGAAGGTTTCGAGTTGTGCCATAATTTGAAACAAGCTTATAGAAGTTCTCCAATCATTGACAGAGTTCGAGGCTGTTCACAAAACTGCCTAAGGTAGTCCTAATAAAATTCCAACCTTAATGCAATGGTTGTCAAACCGCGCTCATAAAGCTAGTTCATAGCCTTATCCACTTTTTGTAGGTTATCTTGTTTTCCCCTCCGGTGGATATACATTGATGTTACCATAAGACTACTCTTAACCAAATCTGAGAAGGGATGAAAGATGCCAGCTCTTTTTACCTTCTTTGATTTGTTGGACAGTTCTTCAAAAAATATGAGGCTTTTGGATGCTGATCCAGTTGCTCTAGTGAATATACCACTTGCTTGGACAATTAGTCATTGAAAGACTGCCATTCCAATTCATTCAAACACCTTTTCTCGACTCTCAAGGATATGAAAAGGCGAACCTAACAAGTAACCCCTTTTTGTCCTGTCGGCATTAGAATGTGGCTTGTTCAATAGTGCTAAGCATACTCCTTACTCTGAACTACTCTGTACGAGAACATACATACTTAATATAGTTTCAGTATCGTTAAAACATCCATAAGGAGTTATCAGCAAATTGTTTCATAGCCACTCGATGCTTTACCTCAGTTCTTTCTACACGTTGCAACTAAGTCCTGTAATCCAAATATCATTAAAGGATGTATGTATGTATGTATATAGTTGTCATGAACCCGCTCGATTAATACAAAAAAAAACACGTTAGGTATATTTCATCTGATATCTAATCACTGTTATGAATATCGAAGCCCTCAGGTGCTATTTACTCAGTTACGCCAAAATAAATCTCGTCAAATGCAGGCCAATATTCCCTAACGAAAAAAAAAAAAAACAAAAATATGCACTATCCTTCCGTGCATCATCTTCATCTTTAAGTGTAAACACCAATGGAAACTACCAATTATCTGTTAATTTTTGGTTCGGTAAAGTACCTACATAATGCATAAAGCTAAAACATAAAAAAACACAACCTTTGCGACGTGGCTAAAAGGAATCCAAAGTGCGTATTATAAATAAGTTATTATACAGAAGGCGCTTTAGGAGGCTTTCCAAAACCTGTCATTAGTCCAACCATGTTCATACCTGGGAATCAGACGATACTTCAATATCCTACCAATGAAAATGAAGTGTTTACGAAAATTATGGTCAACACTGTATCCAAGAATGCCATAAGGATTCAACAAACACCATCAGTGGGATCAATGGTCAGTTAAGTACTATGGTGTCATGTAATGAAGGTAAAGTTCATTATGTTTTATAAATGGTTAAACATAGTCAAAGTAATCAATAATATTGTCAGTGCATATACAGAGATAGTAAGTAGTTAATAAGTACTAACCAAGGTAGTTGTACGCATGCACCAGACCACTAGTCCTTGCATGAAGCTTTATAATTCCTAAAGGGATACCGCTACTAACCTATTGTTTAGAATTCTGTTGCTTGTTGTTTAGTAGTTCCCGTTTAGTATTTAGACCGCCATTTATGTTGATTCACCTTTTCCTAATAAAGGCAGACATAAGGTAGTAAGGAAAACTTTCGAAAACGTTCCAAAGGTTATTCAGAAACCATGGATTCTACGACACAAGAAAATACTCAATTTCTTCACTTAAAAATTCATACGCCAACCTGGCTTTATCCAGAAGGATATACTTTCTACTTCTTTATTTGTTAGCAATACGTAGCCAAACTTCTAAATGTCTCCAAAAGTAACCATACTAACCTATTGTATTGCACTAGTGCTCAATGAAGCCCTTCTGAAAATAGACAAAACTGGATCCAGTTATCGCCTATGCAAATGATGTCACTATACTAGTAGCGATCCTGACTTTAATCGCCCAAAGCAAAGAAGGACCCCCATTACCCCCCTAAAACTTGACCGCAGGTTTCTTTGGAGAGAAAACATAGTCGAACGTGCCAGAAAATCCCTGGCTGCTTTATAAATCTATAAAAAGGCAGAAAAATCCACACCTCGGTAATAAAACCGATACTCATGTACGGAATACTGGTTTGGTGGCCCGCCCTGAAGTGGAATTCCAACCTAGGAAAAATAAAAAAAAAACTCAACGAATCGCTTGTCTCAGTATTACTGGTGCAGTAAGGACTTCTTCTAATACAACGCTACAAACCATGCTCCATTTACTTCCAATTGACATCGTCAACAAACAACTAGCTGCCTGCTCAACATCCACCACCACCTTCCCACTGAACACAACTTCAAAATGGCCTACAAATTCTTAATACCAAATAGAACTGAATGACCACACCGGGATGTCCTGTACTAAGAATGGCTGTCAGTTTTTACGGATGGGCCCAAAACCGAGGACGGAATCGGTGCTGGAGTCTTCTCAGAAAACCTAGATATCCATCTCTCCTTTAACCTTTCAAGTTGTTCAAGCCGAAGTCACTACCATTCGTCAAGCAGCTGACTGCAATATACATATGTACATCGACAGTCAGGCAGCAATCAAATCGCTTGCATCCAGCACAACGAAGTAGTTGGACAGTATGACCCCACTCTTTGCCGGGTACCAGATCACTAGAAGAGGCTCCTCTGGTTTAAATAGTATAAATGTCATCGACATCGAGACGCTAACGTGGTGAGTGAGCCCAAACATCGACGGCATCATCTCGACCAATACAACACCACTAGACTGCTCTGGTCGACTCTAAATAAGACCAGGTCTATCGGATTTCTAAAATGTAAGAAAGGAACCCTCTCTAAGATAGTAAATACCCTCACCGGGCACTGTGTTAAATATAGGAAGACATGCTCAAAGATTGGGTATTCCCTACAATTACTTCTGTAGAAGCTGGAGGGACAAAGATCGCCAACATCACGAAGGCTACATTAGATGAATACATATTGCTAAGATTAGCTCCTTCATATACAAAGGAGTAAGAGGGTGATCCGCCGACCTTACACATCGGTAGCACAATGGACCTTCTCTGGTCTAAATGCATCCTCATCGAGGGCCGGTTTCAAACAAACAACCAACCAACCTATTGTACACCCTAATGGCGGCCAGTTTACCATCATCATATTTTCATTAGCCTGTGTTGGATATGTTCATTTGTTGGGTATACGACGAGAAGGAGGCCTACATATGTACACCTGTCAGAGATTAGAAAATCTTAGATCAGACCTAAAGATATCTTTCAACACTGCTAATAATTCATTCATATGTAGGTACTTTCGTTCGACTATATTTTTAATTGCAGATCAAGTGTCCTAAAGAAAATGATTCCCCTAACTTCTTAGAAGCTCCGTAGAAGGGCAACTTGGCGTAGATTTCTGTCCCAGATCGAATGTTTGTGATGGCGACAGCTTTGGAGCTCCCGTGTTGTTCGATGTCTAAGGCCTATAATAACTCAGAATGTTGGAAAATAATTCACAGCCTTCATCTATGCACGGCCTTCATCCATGCACGGCTCTCCTGAAATGAAAGATCTTTTAATTGAATTTCTATGGAATAATCGCTAGAAATATGCAACTAAGCACGAACGTATATTTTGAATCTTACTCAAAGCTAAACTTTCTGCTATACTATAGTTACTGACTCGTGCATGGTTACATAGTTTAGTTAATTCTTTTGAGTCCAACCAGCACCTAGTATCTTATAAACATTGTAGCTGCCTTCCATCCCATTCGTGCAACCAGACATGCTGCTACAATCTGTGATACACCAACAGAACTCAACGAACACCATAACCGCACTGTTTTATCGACATATTCCGTTTATACCATGGTTGGTGCCTACACTAAATCAAAGTGCGTGTGCAAATTGTAGTGCAGTTTTCCTTCAACCACTTTTTTAATTCGTGCATACATATCCATACATCAGTGTTTATTGCAACAAAGGAGGGTGAATAATTGCTTTCAGGAATAATTCATTGGGATGTGTTATAATGACTGATGATAGAATGCCTTCCAATAAACAAATTGAATCCTTTGAGGACAAGCATCCGTTCAATTTGATTTGATGTTGGTTGGTCTCATTGAAAAGTTCTCGTAAGAGAATCATTGCGAAACTTCAGTAGTTCACATTTTCACATAGAGATGTCAGGGCACTGTATCCGGCGGAAGCTTGCGAAAATATTTCTTTAAGGATATCGTCTGGTAGGAAACGTTTGAATAAATTAAGCTGATGCATGGGATATGATTTTGTTTGGGTAAAGGTACATATTCACTTTATAAACAGTAAATATTGATTTGTAACTGCTTTGTATGTTCATGTGACGACGATTTTGGACATTCTACTGTGAAGGGGTTAATGGTTATTAAATACCTTGTAACTCTCACCATAACAAATTTTGTTAGATGCCATGTCGTAGATTTTCAATAGTTGGTCGAGAATTGGCGACTGATTTTCAAAACGGTTCACAGAGTTTAAAAAATGATACAGCAAGGATGATAAACATTGCCAATAGCAGTCAGCCCAAAGTTAGTGTTATAAAATTGTTAATAGTCTGCCTGCAATTTTGTGTGCATCGGAGAACTGGGCGGGAGTTCGATTGACGGAACGAACACACATTACTCGATTTAACACTTCTACTTAGAGCTATTTTATTTCTTTGCTTTCTCTGCGGCTACTAAAAGACTATGTATGTACATATGTTGCCGTTTTGTATTACCAACGTTGGATCCTGTTAGTTGAGTATGTAGGTAGGGGAGTGGAATGGATCCACTACACCGCACTCAGGTCAATACAGACCCATTGCGAGACCCATAGGTAGGAGATGTCCCTTGTCCATTGGTTAACCCTAGTTCTACAAATATGGTTTCTATGAACCTGCAAACCATCCAGTTGATTTGATGTAGTTCAAGATGTCATTGACTGGTCTGTTGGATAATTCTTCTAGATCACGGAAGAAGTGTCGCCCGAGAAATTTAAATCTAAGGTGGATAAGACCTGGACAGTGACAGCGAAAGTGGGTTGTATCCTCATTAAATTCTTCTGTGGCATATGTCTTCTTCTGTTATCTTAGTTTTTTCATGTCATACCGCAGAGTGTTATGATCCGTGATAACTCCTATCAGAGTAGAAAGGGATTTCCTAACCTTTTGCACAATTCTGTCGGTCTTACTCTTATCAAAGTAGGGTCATATATTTACTTCTTGTGATGACACAAGTGTCTAGGGAAAACCATCTAATGTTAGCCTCCATCCGGGCCCTAATTCCTGCTTCGAGCTTCAGTGAGCAAGGCGGGATGCGCACCGAGGTGTCGACCTGTTCTGATGTAGATTCTGAACCTCTTTGTGCCAGCTCGTCGGCCTTATCATTACCCGGTATATTTCCATGTCCAGGAACCCATCAGAGTCCCTGTGTTGACAAGCCTCCAGTCCTGCAGTAGATGTGGTTCTCATGGCACTTGTGGTGCCAATACAAGCCAATCTTTGTATCGTCGTAAGAGCCGCTAAGTTGGTAGCCATAAGTCAGAATAGGTCTTACTATAGCCGTATACATCCATAGTATAATTTTTTTATAAACATTCTGTTGCATTTACTTATAGAACGCAATAGTGACTTTCTTGATGCTTTCATTAATATTAGGTCTTCAGTTCAGTTTCTTGTCAAGTATGAGGCCTAGATATCTGGCGCTGTCCGAGATTGTTAGGGGGTGTGCCCCCTATGGAAGGTAATGTAAACTCAGGAATTTTCCTTTTGTTAATAAATAGTACCAGCTCGGTTTTCTGTGGATTGACCGCTAGTCCACATTTCTTGGTTCAAGTGTCTAGAGTTCTCAGCGCACCTTCCAATTGTTTACTAAGGGTAGGGAGGAATTAGCCCGTAGCCATCAATATGACATTTAGTTTAGCATCTAGCACCCCAAAGCAAGGCATTGATTGTTCTTTGAAGCTTACTTCTAAAAAGGCGGCATTCAAATCGATAAAAAAGTGGATGATATCCAATTGGAACTTGTCACATTTCTCCAATACCTGACGAAGACTACATACGTATACGTTTTGAATCTATAAATCGGTTTTGTTTGAAAATCGCTCGGAATGGATGGATTGTTCCCTTATTGATGATTGTTCTGCAGCTAAATTTTGCTGAAGAGACGCTCGGACCCACCAACAATCCACAGCTTCGTATAGACGTACTTCTGTATTTCATGCAGATTTCTATGACATCGGTAGGTAGTGCACCGCTATTGACCCGTATTATCAAGGTTTATTCAGTGGCTACCTCTAATACCGTTAAGGAGGCTATCGTTAAGCTGAACTGGCAAGACTGTACCTTTAGGTACTTAGTCTTCTCCGATGTACTTCACTTTGGTTTAGTGTATGTACTGAAATTTATTCAAATCCACACATTGAACTGTCCACACCCATTCATTCAGTCAGAGCATACAGTCATCATTGATAATTAAAGGCCTAAGCATTTACTATTAGACATAGTTGTAAGATATTCCATACATCTATTGGAAAATAAATTGAGATTCAATCTTCTGAATTGCGAAACTCACAGTCGAATATCCCTCTAATAAGCGTGACTACCACCCACTAGAAAGCAAATCCATTGCCATATGACAAATGACAAACAAACAGAAATTATTTAATAATTTCATCACCTACTCGCTTGAATCTTAATCTAAAATGCCGAAAATTTATCAATATTAATATAATTTCACATTCGCATGATTCTTTTGATTAACGATTGATTCCACAAACGAGCCATGTAATTTTAATTGCCGCACCGTACTTCCTGTTGTCTCTGCGGCTTGCTTCTTTCCAAAGATACATATGTGGATCTCACGGAACCGCACTCCACCGTGCACCCCTTTGTATCTACGACTGTGAATCTTATTATTTCGACTTTTGACTGCAAATTTCCATTGAAGTCTTCTGCGTGGCACGGCAAACGAGAGTGACTAACAGGCCAACTCTTTGTCCAACGATACTCGTTTAACAAATTAGCTTGAAATGTGGCGACTCTTACGGGCCATTTAAATTTTATGGCCCATGCAAAATATAAATAAATTGATTCTGATAGAATTTATATTCATTTTCCTTACTTTGTTTGCAAAAGATACATATGGAATATTCATACACACTACACTACACTATGCACTGCAGATCCTCAAAGGAAACATTCCGCTTAGGATGCTGCCCCCTTTATGCGAACGAATGTGCACATGTGCGAAAATGTACGGAACTACGCTGATCTCTCTGTGTGTTTTCATTCACAGAGCATTGCGCAAAGCAAAGCAAAGTAAAGCAAAGCAAATGCCGAACAAAGGCGGAGAGGATCTAAGATGAATATGAGTCTTGCACTTGAACGGCACATAAACACCAAATTGAGACACCTACTCGGAGGAGTATGATTTGAAGCGTACAACTGTTTGCTAATTATTTTTTATTAATTTTCTTTTAATGAAACAAATTGTGTCTGTAATGACGGTGACATTTTCTAATTAAAAATATCTGCAACTAAACTACCAGTGGCTGTGAATTTGTTGCATATCGGTGCACCTTTAACAGTTGGTGTCGTGCAAGAGTGTGAAAAATGCAGTTTTTCGCCAGAATTATGTTGCGGTATTTTTAAGACTTGTCATGTAAATAGATAAGTGCATTCATTTTTAATTAGCCTGTTTTAGTTTCCATGATTTAGTTCTCTGTTTTGAAAACTAATATCGACTTAGAGCGTTCTATGGTATTTTGTTGCAATCTATGATACTTTGCATTCCCAGATCTAAAGTAGAGCCTAGGTACATATGTCACTAACATAAGTAGAGGTCTGCTGCTTAGATGTCGTCTTAATCTACAGATGCAACGATTGAAACATTAATTAATGTGGAACGAGATACATTTATTATCGAAGTTGAAGTTTCAGCTATGTTTTGGCTTCTAGTGCTGGTGCACAGTTTGGAACTCAACGCTCGTCAATTAGTTTTCCATATCAGTTTAACCAACTTTAAAAATTTTTATTTTCAAAGATACACTGGCACCTATATGTATGAAGGTCTAAATTGTGTTCTGAAACAAAGTTCTCATTATCGTCTCTAGAAGAGGATAGGTATCAGGAATTAATTATCCGTGTGAGAACCTACATTGACTACTTAATTACTTACTTATTTACTTAGGTAGTGCTACAGTTCTCGGTGAACCTGGACCTCAACCAGCAAGCCTTTCCAGTTAGCCCGGTCCTTAGCTAATTGCCTCCAGTTGCGCATTCCAAGTCAGTTGAGGTCCCAATCTACATACTTACGTGCGCTACCTTAGGCGAATTCTTCCTCTACCATATTATCCCCCCGGGTTGGATTCGAAGACCCAGTGGGCCGGAGCTCTAGTGTACGTTCACTCTACATATCCTAGACGATTAATGTATAGTTTTTTGACTAAGTCAATGTTGTTGTACAGCTCGTAACTTCGTTGTTGAATTTCCTCCTCCAAACGCGTCGTCATCGCAAACGGTAGAACCTTATATAGAATTTCCTAAGTTGATCGGAATAGGGCCTCGCTACTCAATTGGATTAGTTTTTTTTGTATTATTTACGCGGAGCTGTTAACATCAAAATAGACAAAGTCCTTTACTACCTCAAAGTTATTGGTGTCTATTGTGATGTCCCGTCCAATTCGTTTCGAGATTTCATTGATTTCATTGATTTTGGGATACGAGTTCGGCGAAGATTCTGGCGTTCTCTTGCAATTGCAGCTTTTCGACGTTCAATCTTCTTACAGTATTTATCCTTTGCTGTGGCGTTTGGCATATCCGCAATCGTATCTTGGCTGCAACAAGGTAGTGATCCGAGTCGATGCCGCCATGTCTCCTTGTGGAAATTGAGATCAGGAAACCATGTGCTTGCTATAGTGACTTTTAGTCCAGCCGCAAGGTCAATAAGCCTAAGTCCGTTGACAGACGTAGTTTTGTGTAGGGTGTGCATTAAAACGGTCCTACCAAAAGGTGCTTCTTTCCTATCTTTCCGTTAAAATTGCTTTGCTTATTACGTTTGTACAAGCTCGTAGAAACCTTCTTTGCTGGCGTCGTCCTTGTCCTCTGTAGAGCATGTGTGCACTTTAAGCTCGATGTTCGTTTACATGGTGAAAGCTCAAGACTTCTTCCCTAAGTCCCATTACCCGGCCCATCCCAACGGACACCCTGGATAGCAGTGATACCTGCATTATAGCAGTCTAGGGCCTCTGCTAGTTGTTTGACTGCACACAATCTGTTAAGCATCCGAATATTCCACGTACAATGCAGGTTCGAAAGTCATTGTCCTTATTTCGTTTACCGGGGTTGTCAACAGTAGATCATCCTTATTCGAGGCTATTGGTTGCTTCGTAACTATTGTTTTTTTTTTTTGTTGTAGGAAAGTTATGTAGCACAAACCCTAACTTGGCCCTTCAGCCAATTCCCTTTTATATACCTAGGACAAGCGTCGGTCTTTCCGAAATCAGTAACTCGCTTTGGGGATATGTGCAGCGATTAGGGGTACACTCGTCACCATATCTTTTCCAACACACTGGTTCAGTGTGGGAGGTAAAAATTTAGGAACTACTAGGTCCTTCAGCTCAGTGTAGATGCTTCAACTCCGTGAAGTAGTGTTGTGTCTTTTTTTTGGAGAAAGCAGGACGGTCGCACAACAGATGATGGGTAGATTCAATTTCTTCCTCATCTTCGCAGTGTCTGCAGTAGTCGTTGTAAAGTGTCCCGAAGTGTCCGGTCTGAGGACCCATGGCACAGTATCCAGTAAACTCACTGCGTCACAACTAAGCCTTACCAGTAGTCTGTGGTAATAAATCGGCCATAGCTCCTAGCCATAGCACATCTATTCAAGAGGCTCCAGCGACCATTAACTTTTCCGATGACCTCGTTTTCAATAACTACATTTTTTTTTTGTGAAGCTGAGAAGAATTTTCACAAAATTTAAAAAACATTTAATGGCAACCTTTTCCCTGTAAGTTCATCTGCTCTTTTGTTACCTGGGATATGCGTAAGGATAGTATTCCAGATATGCGAATCCTTATATAATAGCATAAGTTTAATTACTGCAGAGTCTAGCGCCTTAATGACAATTTGATTGTCAACGAATACAAACATGCTCTCGAGTATCGGTTTTGCAGCTTGTGGGATGTTATATATTCTAAAAGAGTGGCCGATCACTAAGGCTTCATAGGAAACCACAACTCTCATTTTATAGATTTTTAGGATCATACACTTAGTTTCAGGCCACCTGTTTATCATCTCCCATCGACCATAGTCATACCTTATGACTGACCTTAAGATGCTGGAGATCTGAATACAGCCGAACTATTGAAGCGAAATTAGACTAACCATGGCCTCCATAGCCGCTGTAGGTACCGGGTAGAGACACAAGGCAGTAAAGAAGGACCTCAACCAGTGAGTAACACCTAAAGAACAGGTTTGCAAGCTCACTCCGAGGCTTACAGAGTCTGAGCAAATGTGACGCAGAATGGGTAGATCCAAAGAATTCAGTTGAAGAAAACTGAAGGGCTTGTGCTCTACTTAAGTAAGTAAGTATCTTATGTGACTCTGGTGTTTTTCATAGTCGGTCGGGTTCATCGATTGCCGTCATCAATGAGTTTATCAAATTTTGCAAAGTAGACTATTTTGAAATTCCCTTGCTCCTTAAAGTATTTTACTATAATTGTTAGGGTATGGCTATGGTTTAAAAGCATTTGTATCGGAGACAGTTTCTTAAAATTTAGTGTAAGCCTCTGCATACTGAGCTAACCTCTTGGCTTTAGCTTCTTTGTATCTTTTCATGTTCTTGTATAATGTTTTGTCCGTCCTTTCATACCTAATACCTCGTTTTATGTAAAATTATTTACAAAACCTGCTGGTTCAACATTCTTAAGTCATAAACCATTCCAAACACTTATTTCAGCATGTCCTCAGTCGTTGTAAATGGTCATTTCGTTTGGTCATCCAAAGATTGCGTAAAAGTATTGTTTGCATTTATTGCTGGTCATATTTTTGCATATTTACATTTCCAAAGCAAATATTTGGTACTGAAGAAATATTCAATACTAAATTGCTGAAAGAACAACATATTATCCTTCTCTTTAAAATTTCCAAAATAGTAGATAAAATCCAGCGCTTCTCTTTCTCTCAAAAGGATGTGTCTACCTGGAGTAGGTTCGTAAAATTATAAATATTATAGCCCGTAATAAACTAATAAATGCATAGAAATGCTGATCCTTTCGAGAGAAACGAACTATTCCTAGTTGAAGCAAATCGTTGAATTTCACGGTGCATAAGTGACATGACTGTCGTACAATGGAACAAACACGATAGTTCATATTGTCGCGCAATGTCCTTCCAATTGTCAAGTCGGATTCCAATAATTTGCCACTCTGTCTCTCTCTCTGTTCCTCTCTAGAACCGATCCAGAGAAGAGAGACGAAACGTGTGGCTCCGTTTATGGCATTCGCGCGACGACTAATTTTCATCTGAGAGACGAGATTCGAAAACGAACTCAAGGACACGAATGCTGCTCCTGATGTCACACTGTGAAGATAACTTGCGAACATTTACGAAATAATGAAAAGACATTCGGAATTCCTGAAGGCACTCAATTATTATCGAATGAAAATGTACACACGACTGCCGGTGAAGAGAATCCTTGTTTTAAGGGGAAATGAGAATTTCTGTTGCACGCGCAAATCCGGAACGCAATTCGAGGACACAGATCACATTAACAGTGTTGACCTTCGATGGAGTTCCAAGGACAGAATTCTCGTCTCCTATCCTCATATCGATACGCGTAGCATTCTCATGTTTTTGCCCAAGAGCACTCATATTAGCGATGAAAGGTGAATGTTGTTATGGTTGTATTATTTCATCATTTGTTTGCCTAAACAGCAAACAGCAGGGCGCTCCTTCGGGGGTGGCGTACGTACAAGTACGATACGGACCCTAGTGTTGGACTTTGACAGAGTTAGTTTATTCTGCCTCTCATCGGTGTCGGCATTTGTACTATGTACTTAAAAAGAAACAAGAATTCACAGTTTTTTAGTTCGACTAGCTGGAGTATAGCTGAAGCTCTGGACATGGGGTGGTGTTTCTAAGATCTGCCGCCCACTTGCTTTCGCTTGGGTATTTCTATGGTTGCGCGAGAAATGTCCCCCACTGGGCTGCGATCAATTTATGGTTTGTATCGGTGTTTTTTAAACAAATTGTGCATCTTAATCATTGTTTTTGAAGTTCTTTTACGCCTGTAGATTCGTATGGTGAGTGGTGGTGATTTTTAATCACCACAGTTGGGGAGCGTTCCGATGGAAAGGTGCGTACGATAAAAGCACCTGTCTTGGTGTTTTCAAAGGAAAACGTTTGTTATTAAAAATAGTATGTTGTTTATTTTGCAATTTGTATATGCATGTGACGCAGTTTAGTTAATGAAATTAAACAATTGTTATTGACTGGCATTGATTTAATGGCAATGAAATCTAGTATAAGATTGTTATTGCAAATTACAATTAAAAATTTTCGTTTGAAAATTCAATTTATATTTCCTCACATAACAATAATTAGATATTAGCGAGTTGTGAATTAAATTATGTTCAGTACGTTTAGGCATCGTGCTATTAGGTAGCAGCAAGTTCGAGAACAAGTAGAAAGTGATGTCAATCAGTGAGTCTTCACATATGTATGTTGTTCCAATCAAGATCACCGTGATAAGTTCTTCTCAGCACAAACGAATAGAAGGATCAGACATTGAAAACTAAAATTGTTGACATACTGGTAGGACATAAAACCATCGCTATAATAAGAACCACTAGAGTCCGTCCACAAGGAGGAGTTGCCTCACCACTATTTTGGAGCCTATAGTAGCAGACGGTCTTCTGCGAGAACTGCCGATAAAAAATGCGTTCAACTCGGCCAGTTGAAACGCATTTCTGACAGCGCTGAGAAATATTCGAGTCCCAAACTACCAGCTGCAAATAATCACAAATTATGTTCAAGACAGAATCCTCTTCTATAACATGGTCGAAGAGCCAAAAAGATATAAAATTACTGAAAGGGTTCCACAAGGAACAGTTCTAGGCCCAATATGTATGAACGAGAATGCGGAGACCAAGAGAAGTGGACATAACATAATATACAAACGACGACGACATCGCGGTGGTGATAGTAACTAAAACCCTAGAGGAGGTGACGCGAAACTGCAACAACACCATCAAAGATGTGAAGATATAGCTTGGCTCAAGAGATCTGGAAAGCGGACCACAAAACTTAAGCTGTCCTCATCACATAAATCCACAAAGGAAATCACCCCTCCAGCGCTTCACAAAGAAAAATAAAAAAAACTGACGGATTTCGGCATAAACTGTCAAGGATATTTCAGAGAGGAATTGAGAGAGGTTTGTATGGGCCAATGACAAGATAGATATTCGTATTCTTTAGAAGTGTTCTTTAGGATTTTCCAAGCAGGGTTTCTCAATCAGAAATGAAATCTCGACAGTAAATCCAGGCTGGCTTGTAATGTAATGTAATCCGCCAACTGTGTGAAATTAATACCAAGGATGAGCAACCTCCTACAGTCAGGTTGAAGTAGTAGGTTCAGCCCGGAACAAGATTGGCTAATGTCACAATCGTATTCATTCATATATGTATGTATTGCTCCGCTTTCACAAAGACTAAAACCTACATCTCTGTAAAATCCAGTCATTCCAGGTACTTAAGCGACGACCACTTGCGATGTCAATGCTGTGTTAATTGGAAAACCGTCTTTAGCGATAAAACAGGCTTTTGGCTAAATGTCTTTGAAAATAAAAAAAAAATTAACAAAAGAACTCAATTCAGGAGCGATCTTAAAAAAATAAGGTAATGGTGGCTTACCGTGAATAGTGCAAAATACTGCATGCCGATCAGCGATTATTTGTTTCCAAATATGCGTGACATCGAGCTGGAAGATGCATGGTTTCAAACAAACACTGTCCACTGCAATCGAGGGAGGAGGTAACTCAGCCCAAAATTTTCTTCAAAACACTCTTTAGTTAGCTTAACTAGGACTTGGGATGTATAGTCGCAGCTGAAGTACTTACAATCAGCTGTTGAAAATGCTTACCAAGAGGCGTGTACACAAACTTTGGTAGATGAAAAGGACCCCACGCCTTGGTGGTGTAGGGAACTTGAAAATCTAAAGAAGGAGGTGAGAAAAGCCTTCAATCATGCCATGAGAAGGGATGATCCCGAATCATGGGATGAGTACAAGGCAAAGAAGAAGAAGAGCTAAAAGCAACTCTTCGACGCCGTAAAAGGGAGTCGTGGACGGGATTTTGCTCGAATATGAGAAGCACAGCTGAGGTCAATAGACTTCAGAAAATTGTCTCGAGGGATCCAGTTTCCAAAGTCGGACTCATTCGTGATAGAACGGGGGAGATGGTTGAGACACTGGATCGTACAAACGTCACATACCTAGCAATAGGCTACATACCGGTAACATGGAGGGAAACAAATGTGGTGTTTCTTCCAAAACCGGGAAAAAAAGACTACACCGAAATCTTTCAGACCGGTAAGTCTGACATCATTTCTGTTGAAAACATTTGAAAGAATTGTAGTGGACCATATGGAAAGCAAGGAGCTGAAAGCGTGTCCTTTGAATAGTATGCAGACAACATGCATACAGAGCTGGTTGGTCTATGGGAACAGCCCTCCACCAGGTGGTACGCGTTGCGGAAGATGAGATACATACCGGAAGACCGGAAGCATTGCATAATAATGGACGTGCCTTCGATAAAATATGTTTCGAAAGTCTGAGAATAGAAGACCGCAGGGTTAACCCGTTGGTGATGGATGGACAATATGCTGAAAAATAAGTCAATAAATATCCTGTCTGAACTTCAAAACTTATAGGAAAGGTTAGCAGAGGTTGCTTCTGTGGAAAATAACTGTGGACTCTCTTCTGAGAAGACTTGAAGAAACTGGCATCCACATTGTGGGATATACCGATGACATAGCAACAATGGCAAGAAGCAAATTCATGAACGTCACAGCAGATACCATGTGAAATACTCTCCGAGTGTTAGAAGGGCGGTGTCAAGAACCTGGGCTCTCCATTAATGCGGAAAAGACAGATCTGATCATCTTCATAAGGAGGGGGAGAGATCTGGAATTTCAGCCCTTGACACTTTTCGGATCGGAGCTGCAGGTGACCAGGAAGGTTAAGTATCTGGGTGTATACCTAGATGCTGGACTGACTTGGAACTTCCATGTGGAAGAAAAGATTAGAAAGGCGAAAAGGGTGCTTCATCTGTGCAAACGGGTATGTGGACTAAGGTGGGAATCTCGCCGAGGTCAGCATACTGGATGTACACGAAGATAGTTAGACCGATTATCACATATGCGTCAGTTGTTTGGTGGCAGAAAGCCACCCAGAAAACTGTAAAGAAGCAATTAGATAGGGTCCAACGTCTGGCATGTTTAAGGATCGCGGGTGCAATACGAACGACACCAACATGCGCAATGGAAGTGGTCCTAGGTATTCTGCCGCTCGACTTATTTATTAAGAAAGCGGCGACCTCGACGGCACTTCGTTTGCACCGGGATGCCAACTAGCACTTGCGCGGTGCTATCTATGGTCATAGGAATATCCTGGATAACGTGAAAAACGAGATTAGGAAGTTGAATATGCCGATGGAATAAAGAGAATGCGTGTTACCGAAAGGCATCACAAAACTCTTGTTGAGGATGGAACACTTCCGGAAAGAAGATTGGTCATAAAATCATCTTTACGGATGGGTCCATGATGGATGGCAGAGCGGGGGCAGGTATCTTCTCAGAAGAACTAGAACTAGCCTGTCATATTAGTCTGGGAAAATAAAACCTCAGTCTATCAAGCCGAGATGATTGCTCTGTTGCATGCGTTGGATCACCTGAAAGAGGGTCAGGTCGAGGGTAGGAACGTTACCATAGCACTGGACAATCAATCAGTAATTAGACGCATTGACCAGACAGATATCAATACATCACTGGCATTGGTGCTCATAAGCTCAATGAGTGCTCATCTCGAAATGAGATGACGCTGCTCTGGGTGAGTGGGCACGTAGGGACTGAGGGGAACGGCTATTAAAATGCCGGTTGGCACCACTCACAGAGAGGTTCAATGAAATGGGTGGTTGCGTTATCTACATGTCATGGGGATTTCGGGTATCACCTTAAGAAGATGGGTCTTCTGAAGGACGACACCTGTGAACTATGCTTGGTGGAAGTCGGGACGGCAGCACATATATTGTGTCAATGTCCGGCGTTAGCTAGCAGAAGAAGGGAGGTCCTGGGAGCCACTGGGTAGAAACTCAGAGGATGAACTAGATTTCTGCTAAACAGATGCTAGCGTTGACACGAGGAATCAAAGCCAGAGAGGAACTGTGGAGAAATCCAGAGGGACTCTCCGGCTAAGATCGATCTCGGAAGAGAGACGAAAAGGGACCCAATACAGTGGTCTAGTGCGTAATCTCTCGAACAAAATATGTATATACATATATAGCCTAACCAGGTAGTTTGCTCCTGTTAAGAAAGTTTTGACATCTAGTTATGGTTCTAATCATAATAAGAGATCTGAAATGAAACTTATCATTGGCATTCTGTTGATTTATTTTACGCTTTACCCTCAATCAAAGTTTTGAATACGAATTGTGATAAGCATTCAACTAAATCTACCTCTGTTTACAGATAAATAGTGATTTATCTGTAAACAGACTGATTTCCTCAAAACAGTAACATCACAGTTTTTGACTGATCAATTCCCTGGTAGGTACTGCTTAAGTCTCTGCTAGTACCACAAGTACTCCACGACTATTTGAATCAGGAAACATATGTATCTACTGGTGTTCAGATACCATATTCCGAGTGTTTAACAAATCAGTTTCTTAATATTATGTAAGTCAATATAAGCGGTCTCATTGAGAGTTTGAGAACACAATGTTTACTCCCATAAATCTTTGCATTCAATACGTAATTCGAAACTACGAAAAATGCCGAAATATTTTAAATGTTTTTCGCAAAAAGCCAGTAAGTCCAAAATCAATAGCAACCTTCAAGGGCGTATTAAATAGGTTTATTCCACATTCACCACCCATTTCCGTATTCATATCATTCGCACCCTATATTTCCGTTCCACTTGGGTTTCCTCCTTCTGCCTCAAATTCAATTTCCATGTCGGTTTTGAAAAATGATACCAAAAATGATTTCAATACACGACTGCATATAATTAATGACTTTCCATCGTCGTCGTACCGATGACGGGAACTGAAATCCTTCCCCTTCTTCTTGACACGTTAGACTGAAGGGAGACTTTTTTTTTTTGTTTTTTGTTATTATAGGTATCTTTTGAAAATTCCAACACCAAAAAACAAACACACACATTCCTTGTAACAAAATTAATTTACAACAAATAACCGCAACAATAAATGCCCAATTATCTGAAGCAAGGATGAAACTATAATTACATGCGGAAGCCACGAGAAATCCTTGAATTCACAACCTACCACAAAGTGTCGAAAGACAAATATAAATCCATCACGCGAAAGGTAAATAAAAATTTCACCAAACACTAAACTATTTATAAATTACTAATTTATAGCGTGCGTGTGCAATCCTTGCCACATAGATTCTCAGGGACGAATATGTTTGCAAACGCACTCATCCAAGATATAAACAAACGGCCTTGTGCCCACCTCCGGACTTGTTTGTATAGCAAATAATCTCAACTACTAATTCTGACATTTTCATTGACAATACCAAAGTCTCATTGGTAGCAACAGGAGTCGAATGTCTCTTAAGAATTGATGCGTACGCGTGGAAGATCTAGCCTCCAGAGGTAGGCAAAGTAAGGGTCCCGTCGTTGCACTTTATGTTTTTATGACATAGCAATAATTTTTCTTCCTGGGTAGCAATTAAGCAATAAACAAGGACTGTTGTGTATTGTCCTGCTCACATCCTTAGCGATAATTTTTATACATATATACCTTCACAGTTCAAGGACATTTGCGCGTGCGTACGCGATATTTTCGCTGCCTGGTATAAGGAGTGATATTCAGAAAAACTTCCTGGGAAAAATGTCGCTAGTTTTTGTATAGGACAAAGTGAAAGAGCATACGCGTAAAGTAGGCTCGTAGTCATTAGACTAATAAACTATCCTCTGAGAATATTTTTTTTCCTCTCAGCATTTTACAAGGATATACGCGGAAATGTTTTCGAAAGAAAGAACATTTTTATTGAGGGTAAAGCGCAAAATTTCTCATCTGAGTGCTAAAAACGTTGCTCTCGGGGGAAATTTCATTTCAGTTTTTTATTATGCTTAAATCATAAAAACTTTTGTAGTAGGGACGAGACAACTAGGATAGGATAACTGGTCCGTAGTTGAGGAAGTAATCAGAGTTGTCGTAGTTTAAAGAAAAAACTGTTGCTGAGGCAATGTTATGTGAAGCAGATTTGACTCCAGTTCGTAGTCTGCCTTTCATCCATATTTTGAATAAACCTTCGTGTAAGTAGATATTTAGTGGTGAACGCAGTTCTTAAAGTACTGGGTAGTACCCCCCCAACTCATTAATATTTGCATCACTGTTCGATAACTCATCTCGTTAGTATCACGAGTCCTTAGGGTTACTAAGGAAAAAAGCGGAGGCGCAATCATTACATTTGCAGTGGATGGGGTTTCTAAGGATTACATGCTAAGTCAAGGTTGTTAACTTCTCGCACATCCGGATTAGAATAAAAGGATCATCGAGACCAGTCCAGAGTAACCTAAAGCCAACACTGAGGACAGAGCGCTAGCTCATCCAAAGCTAGGTGCTCACCAAATACTGCTCGACGCGATGAAGGGAAACACAATTGGAAGTGTGAAGGCCAAAAAGAACCACCAGATAGGTGAAATAATCACGGCTTAGGGAGAGCACTAAAAGTCGAAGGAGTCAAAAGAATTGTCCTCAACGTCTAAGACCTCAGAAGCCAGCCAGACCACTGGAAAAGCTAAAAATATTGGCAGTCCTGTCAAACATATGCCTACAATAGTTTTTACTATGAGATTAACGTGCATCCTACATTAAAATCATCTACAGCATGAAAAGGCCACCTCTACGGTATTAATTCATGGATTTAATAAGGGTCACCTAGCCTGGATGTAGCCTTTATCCAGGAACCGTAGCAGAAGGGGCTTCTTAGGTGAGTAACCCAACGATTCCGTAAATGAAGGAAGACCTAGAGCTTGTATTATGTTAACTCAGAATATTAAAGCTATTCCAATCCCAGAATACACCAACAAAGACATGACAGCGGCTATAGATGAGCTGCCCCCTGAAGGCGGTCATATGTAGTCGAAATATACTCAACTTACCTGGCTGGCGGCTCCTCTAACCTAGACTTTCTGCAAGGACGTATGAACTACTGTGGCAAAAGGAGACTCTAGTAGATTATTTGATGCGATGCGAACACCCACCATATCAACCGGGTCAGCTCAAATATCAACAAAAGATGTGAATCACTTTTAGAATTCATTTATAAAAATAATCTTTTAATTCTAAACTACGGAAATGGCTCTACCTTTATAAACAGAATTATGGAAGACCTCACCCTAAGTACCCCATTTATAAAAAACTTTATTAGGAACTAGCATGTTTCAACTAAAACATCAATATCTGCTCATCGTCAAATTTGTTTTTACATCCTGACATCCATTAGGCTATTTCTGATCTTACACACAGCCAAGATTCACAGATTGGGACACATATAGCCTAGAGCTCATGGAACCCACGGCCAATAGCTATAAGAGCAAGAGACATTCACAGTCTAAAACTTGGCTTTGAAAGTCTTATCTGCCTATCATCAGGCTTGCCCAGATACACTCAAATCGGATTAATGGAAAAACCTAATTGGACCTATGTGCAAAACGGTCTACAGACGCTACAAATTCCACCACAACATCTATCTCTCCTGATAATCCAATAGACCAACCAGGGAGGACTGGAAGAGGTCAAGAGAAATCCATCTATTCATTGGACCTATTCAAAGCCCCTGGTGAAGGTGGAATCTTCCCAACATTCCTCCAATAAGTTATCGCACAAATAACCCTGCTTTTAATAAATTTTTTTAGAACAAGATATACTTGGGGTTACATACAAAAAAGTTGGAAAGAGGTAGCGGTTAAATTCATACCAACTGATCTACCGAAATCATACCGATCTATAAGCCTCACCTCTTTTTTTCCAAAAACAATGAAAAAAATACTTGACAGACATATCAGGGACGGTCCACGGGTTGGGGTCACAATCCCGAAAACCGAAATCCCGAAAATCCAAAATTCTAAAAATCCTATATCCCGAAAAATTGGGTTGGATACGAAATATAACAAATAAAAATAAAGTCCACAATTCGATTGTGCATAAAAAGTGGAATATGTATGGGGGCATACTGCCCCCTGCAACCCCCCTGCTTGGAGTCACTGTTGGATTTGGAGTAGGTGTGAGGTTGGGTATATGCAAAATTTCTTTAAATCCATACAAAAATTTTCGTATTCGGGATTTTAGATTTTCGGGATTCTGTCAGACTCCCACGGTCCACTTTATACGAATCCACTTCACAAAAACCAATATGCCTATCAACCAGGTATGCCCCATAACCTGGTACCTATGTAAATAAAGGAAATCCATCAGTAACTCCTTATTGCACGAAGGCTGTAGGCTCATACCGAATTTTGTTACATATTTTTGAGCCTACGCCGCCGCACTGCCAGACTATGTGTAGAGGACAAAGATGGTGTTAAAACTTTGTCTGCTCTTTTCCAAAAATCGAACATTCACAAGATAAAAAAATATTAACTAACTGTGAGTAAAAATTACTTAAGTAAGTTATTTCACTCGTTCGTCGATCCCCTTCACCCTGAAAATTTTGCCAAAAATGCCATAAATCTCATGCCAATGCACTCCCTTTGCAGTGCACAATCGCACACTTTGTGAGTACACATCCGTACACATCCCTTTCCTGATTTCGAAATCAGTCCTATATGCGACAAACACTTGGCCCCCTTTCCAACACAAGGCACATGCATCCCTATTCTCTGCCCTCTTCCTGTATTGTTAAGCAGTACCACGAACACCGTGCACAGTTACGAGTACATGTGGACCATGTATTGAGCTGTTAGATTCCAGAAATAGAGAAATTAATAAATTACCTTGACATTGATGGTACAACCCACCCGTCGCCGTTCTTAATTCATGATCTTCACACAAACTGAATCCATTATCTGGCCTGGTACGTGCCATGGCATGCATTCGTATGTCCATCAGTTCATTTGCTGCCACAGATGCATACAAGAAGGGATCAATTACTGCATCGGCAAGGCCGGTTAATGATGATTCTATCAATCGCTCGAGATTACGATTGTTTTTTCCGTTGATGGTTTTTCAGGCCACTTAATGACATCAGTAAGCAATCAAAGGCGGCAAACTGGTGGTGGGTTTATTAATTAAGTCGATTTGCAGTCGGCAAAGGACAAGTGCAAGGAAGAAGGAATAAGACCTGACGTCTAGCTCGATCGTTTAAGCTATCACATAGAATATATGATTCAGAAGGAAAACCTTCACCCACAATTCTCGATCGAGACGCAATCGAAGAAGTTCTTCCTGCATCGGTAGCCCATATCCAGGCCGAATAATTAATTGTTGTCCCTTTTTGCAGACGACGACGACCGCTACAGAGGGGATGTCATTCACTGTTTACTGTGCGCGGACACTGTCCAGAAAAGAGAAACACCGTCTGCATTGCAGCTTGAATTCCAATCCGCATACGGCAACAATCCAACATTTCACGCTGTCACGTTTATCTCATGTTGAACGTGATTTGAAGACCTCCTGCAATCTTCATAATTAATGACCATCGGTGCTCGCCGGACCTGGTTGGCATTGCTGCAATCACATTCATGCAACGCATTTCCGACTGACTGGAGGGACCGTTGTATGCAGTTGCACTATCCTGCTGGTCTATTCGGCGCAGTGTACTCACACAATCTGCACAGTTTATCTAAGCTATTCTCCCCCTGTGAGCAGTCGCAGATACTTGAGTCCTAGAATGGCGCACCGGTTGTGTTTTTGTTTTGTTGTTTTGTAGGACGACGATGAAAAAAAAAATGCAAAAATGTTGCAAATTCTTTGTGGGCGCGCTTAACTTAACAAACCGCTTCAGGATAACCGATAAGAATGCCAAACCAATGTTGGATGTTCGCCAGCAACCTGACATTACATAAAAATTATATAAAAAGTCTCCACTGGTATTGAAGTGAGGTGTGGGCACAAGAGACACGTTCGATACGTAACCGATCGGTGATATCTTTCAATATAAGTGTTTTGCTTAATGGAGTTCTGTTCAAAATTTGATATCCTCGACGTTGGATAATCAATTACCGAAGACAATGCGACGCTTGTTGTCTGTAATGATGTCATATATGCAAAGATGTTGGTATGACCCATTACTGGCTACGCTTGTAAACACAATTGTCATCGAATGTTGACAATTATATGACGTGATGGAACAGTATAGTACCTATAATGTTTTTTTAAATTGCTTAACATTTGGATGACAAATTATTATCATTGTAGCGATACTTGTTTCCGATAGAAAGTGCACTGGATATGGATAGATAGAGAGATATTGGAGAGAAATATATACTATCTGTCTATCTAAAGGTCATCCAACAAGAGCTGTCATTTCGCGCCATTGTTGAACTGTCAACTTTTAAATATCATTGCGATGACTTTATTCAACTTGGATAGATACACACTGATACACCGAGATGAAATATCGAAAATTCACTCCAAAAACGGTGAAAATATCGCCGAAACGTTTTGTAAAATTCGTTCTTCTTCTGGCCATCATCAAGCGTTTTCTCGCACAGCTACTGAATTTAATCAATAAATTTGAGTATAGCGGATGGTTTTTTTTACCCCTACTGCTGACACGGTGAGCTAAAAATATCTACCTATACAGCACAGATCAGGTCTAAGCCAACCCTAGTTAGTT
Organism: Xylota sylvarum; assembly: GCA_905220385.1. Classification (NCBI taxonomy): domain Eukaryota; kingdom Metazoa; phylum Arthropoda; class Insecta; order Diptera; family Syrphidae; genus Xylota; species Xylota sylvarum. The sequence goes on from LR999958.1 coordinate 47,193,029, forward strand.
CATCTGCAGATTCGTTGCCTGCAATTCCTTGATGACCAGAGACCCAAACGAGTTTTACCCTGTTATGTCTGGCAAGTGATTGTAGTGCAAATGTAGCAGCATTTAACTGGTATAGAGTCCATTTAATTGGACGCCAGCACCTTAAGTGTTGCCTGGCTATCTGAAAAGATATACATATATCCTAGCGCCCTTAATATCTATACTAAGGTTTGTCCTAACACAGATCTCAATGACTTGGAGTTCAGCCTGGAATACCGTGGGTTCCTATAAGTATCGAGACTGTGGTGTTGAGCCCAAAGACGCCAGCTCCAACTCCAGTTTCCATCTTCGATCCGTCTGTGAACCCGATCAGAGCTCTAGGATCCAGTGCCGGAAGATCATTAGACCAGTTGAATTGATCCAATATTTCTATCTCAAATAACCTACCGCAACAGAATTCTCACATTTCTGAATTTAGACAGCCATTGAGATACAACACGTCAACTACTTTAAGTAATTTGGTTAACTTCGAAAACCTTAAACTCCCATTCAACCGCCAAGAACTTGATCGCTTAGTTGCGGATCTAACCTCAGCCCTCAATAAATGGATAGCTTCATCCTGTCCTTTAATTCAACCCCCATGCAAAAGAAGCCACATTGATGGTCTGCAGATTTAGGTCCTCTAAGCAATAAATGTAAGAAAATGCCAAAAGTACAAGAGACGTGCTAGACTGGACTTGTACAAGGCATCCTTAAATATTTACAAAAAAGAATCAAAATACTTGGGTCTTATCCTGAATTGGAAGCTTAAGGAAACCTAACATACAAGAGAGAGTCTATAAAGCCACAGTAGCACTTTTCTCTTTCAAAAAAGCTATTGAAAATAGATGGGGCCTACAGCATGGAATAACTCACTAGCGCTACATCTCGGTCATTAGACCGATACTCATGCTGTTTGGTGGACAGTCTTAAAAAAAAACCGCGAGTATCTAAGTAAGGACCAGTATAAACAGTGCTCTACGCACAACTCCTTCTGCGGTTCTGGACGTTATGTGTCATACACTTCATTCAAAGCCATTTTACTATTTTACCCATTTTACTGAAATTTCTTCGAATTTCGGAGAAAGCCGAGTGCACTATCAGCACTCACTACATCAGCACTGTGGTGTCCCTTAAGCTGAGTACACTAAGATGCTTGGCAAAAGGAAAGTGTCCCTTAAGAACGCCAATAAGTTGTCTACAGTATTTTCTGCTGAGAGACTGCAAGAATGCCACTGATTTGTTACAGACGCTTGGGAGCCGTGCCACAAAGAATTGTGCCCAAACCCAATCGTCAATGGAGGCCCTGACCAAGGACGTGGTAAGACCCAACGGAGGTTAAGATCCTAAGAAGTCATCCTCTGAGCCTTGCTTAGCAATCTCATCGGAGATCTCATTTCCCGTAATTCCAGTGTGACCTGGGACCCAGACAGGAGTCAAAGAGTTCTTGCATTCTCGAAATATTTTGGAACGGGTTACAGGATTGAGCAAGGCCTTAAGCGCAGTCTGACTGTCGCCACAGACGGAGATGCTCCGACCCCGCCACCTATTTTTAGCAGTATAGTCGTCTGTAGGATGTAGGATAGCATCTTCGCTTGAAAAACAAAGGCATGCTTGCCTAGCGAGTATTAAAGTCTAGTGTTGTCGGTCTACACAAAGACACCAGCACCGAACCTTTGACTAGTTTTGGAACCATCCGTGAAGATTCGACTACAGCCCAGTCCAGGCTCGGAATCTGACCGAAGTCAGTCCTGAAGTCAAGGAAAGTCGACCCTAATATTTGCAGAGCAGCCGAAGTTCTGGTGTCATTGCATCAGACGGCACATACAGGTTATCGAAACTCCAGTTTGGATGATCCCAAAAGCCACTCCGTCGAAGGCGGTAGATTCCTCTGGTACTACAGCCCATTACTAAAGTGGTCAATTTGGAGTATTTGGCCACACTTCCAATCTGAATAGTTGCAAAATCTTTCCCGCAAACACGGACTACACCACCCCACGTTTACATTTTGATAAGAACTTAGTCCTTCAATCATCCCTTACAGATCACTCTGGAATAAAGAAGTACTTTTAGAAGATGAGTCGATTCACTTCTAGATTGACGACTCAAAAACGGCTCAAAGACGGATTTGGTGGAGGTGTTTTCTCCGACAATCTTTATCTTAAGCTCCCCTTCCATCTTCCAAATCCTTGTAGCCAATTCCAGGCGGATATTATGGCGATTAAAGGAAAACGTTATATCTGCTAGGGATATCCGCAACTAGGGATTGAGGCAACTTCAAAGTCACTCCATAATCATCACTCCAATAATGTTTAAAATACTTTATATATCATGATAAGAATTGCAAGCAGAAGAATTTATGACAAGCTTTTTGGCCATACTGTTATTAAGGACAAGTCGTTTGAGATGGCTAGGACATGTAGAGCGAATGGACACTAGTGCTCTGGTCCTTAGAATCTTCGAATCAAACCCGGATGGACAACGCAGTAAGGAAGACTTCCACTTAGGTGGTGCGCACAAGTAGAAGGGGACCTCAGCCGACTTGGAGTGCGCAACTGGAGGCAGTTAGCTAAGGACCGGGCTAACTGGAGAGGCTTGCTGGTTTAGGCCCAGGTTCAACTCGAACTGTAGCGCGACCTAAGTAAGTAAGTAAGTTATAAAGGACAATGTCTTGGGTTAACCTGTTTAGGAAAAAACAATCTACAGCTGATATGCATTATCTCTGCACTCACTATCATCGCCCAAAGCTTTCGTAACCGAGGGCAGAAAAAAAGGACATTGCATTTATCTACATAGCACAACACAATAGATATATCAGCTTCAATTTTAATCTGAATAACTTCGACGAATGTAGGCCCTGACTGTCGGAACCTACTCATATGTGTATTGTCTTGTCTTCTCTCGACTGTCTGGCATTCTGTTGTCAAAGAAAAACCTTATTCACTGTCTAGTTCTACTACTTTCATCTTCAAATTCGCACTCAAATACACAAGCTAACAAAAAAAAATTGATTTCATCTTCAACAGTCAATTACCACTCATGCACGTAGACTAAATTCTATTTATGCCTCATTGCAGTGTTTGTTGATCCAACTTGTCTAAGGACATAATACAGCATAACGCAATTACGAGTCCCATTAGTTACAGAGCAAAGAAAATTCTTAAGGACAATCTGACAACCTGCACACAAAGAAAAAAGAATAAACGGTCGTGTGGCAGTGAGGATGTCCTTCGGCAACTCGATGTAAAGAAAGAATATAACATGAGCCCATTGTCACCTTCATTCACATCGATCTTAGAACATTTTTGTATGATTTGCTCAGTTAGATACTTTTTTTTTATTGCCACATCAACAGGACAGTGGCATCAAGGTCAAAGTAAAAAAGACACACAACACTGACTTCTACTGAGTAAATTTCTATTGGACCGGCAGGCAAAGTCAAGAAGTCAGATAGTCAAATAGAAGGGGAATTGAACGCGAGGACAGAATTTTAAATTTCGTCCTTGTCCTTGAATTAGTGCAATTATGCCATTCGAAGATTTGTTTGTTTACGGTAACGAAGTGCAATTGGATGATGGTGATTGAGTTGATAGCTACTGTTACGCTTTGGACATTGTGTGCGGGCGAATTTTCACAGGAGGATGAATTTAAATTGTAGGACATCTGGTAGCATTTTGTTTAATTGCTTAATTCGACCAAAGTTATTTTGAAGTGACATTCAATTCAGTTCAGTTCAGATATATATTTATATTTATTCATCTCGCCTTAATGAACTTAAGTAGTAAATCAGCTAGGTCGGTTCTACCTCTTGCAAAGTTTATTTAGCATATGAGAGTGGAATTGACTTGAAGGGATACTTAGTTAAACAGGTGGCGCTACACTTCGGGGTGAACCTGTGCTTCAACCAACAAACCTTATCAAGTCATTCCGATCATTAGCTAACTAACTTTCTAACTAACTGGGCTCTGACCAAGATTAATAGGACGAATATAAAGTCACATCGTTACGGATAACTCTAAAAATAGTCAAGGATACGGTCCTGCCTGTCGCATAAGGCTTCACAATATGATAAGCTGCCCTAGTCGAAATTATAATCACTTATACCTAGGTGAGAGAAACTAAGTATCTGTGTCTATATACCCAGCTTGGATGTGTTAGAGGCTTTGTATAATCATTTCACACAAAATGGACGGCCTCTAGTTAAAAGATACAGTCCTCCACAGAGTCGTATCAAGCATAGAACGATCCCTCCACTTCAAAGAATTCACTCTTGGGCCGTTCCTAGACACTGAAGGGGCGTTCAACAACGTAAGCACCGATGCGATCATGGGCAGCTTACACAGAACTCGGCTGAGCATTGGTCCCTCCAATTGGACTGCTCAGATGCTTCAATCGAGAGTTATATCTTCATCACAAGGAGATGTAACTATCAGGAGAAGCGTCTGCAGAGGAACCCCCCAAGGAGGACTCCTATCCCCTCTAATATGGCTCCTTGTAGTGGATGAGATCTTGGTAATATTAAAGGAAAATGGCTTCAACGTGACAGCCTGTGCCGACGACGTGGTTATCCTGGTCTCGGGGAAATTCCCTTCAGTCCTAAGCGAAAGACTCAATCTCGCACTACAACTAGTAGAGAATTGGGTTAGCAGCAAAGGGCTAGGAGTGAACCCTTCAAAGACGGAGGTAGTTCTCATCACTAGGAAGAGATCAATTCCTGCCTTCAGACTCCCAAGTATCAGTGGTACTGAACTGAAAGTATCTCAGGTTCAGCCCGGTACCTGGGTGTAATTCTAGATTCCAAACTAAATTGGAAGGATAACACTGCTGAACGCGTCAGGAAAGCAAGCGTAGCTTTCTGCTCTTGCAAAAAGGCATTCAGTAACACGTGGGGTTTTAGGCCAGCTGTGGTGTACTCGATATACACATGGTTCACTGGTATGGTGGACGGTATTGGAGAAGCAATACCAGCTTTCTAACCTCACCAAAATCCAGAGGGCAGCGTGCATTGGAGTCATGGGATCAATGAAGACAACACCAACAGCGGCAATGGAAACCATGCTTAGTTTCATTCCGCTTGATATATATTGTGGCAGTCTGGCGGCTAAAATCGCTGTAAGACTGAGGGAAGGCCGAATGTAGTTATCGAGCCTGTACGGCCACGCTTCAATTTTGTCCCGATGGGGAACTACCAGCTGTTTGTCAGAAACTGATCACATGACCCCCACGCTAGCATTTGAAAGGAGATTCGCTATAAGAATTCCTGACAGAATGTACTGGAAGTGCCGAGCGACCATAAAGAAGAAGAAGCTGGCGTTCTATATCGACGGTTCTAAGATGGACGTTGGCACGGGAGCCGGAGTTTATTGTGAAGCCCTACGAATAAACAACTGCTTTAGAATAAACGAAGATTGTAGCGTCTTTCAGGCTGCTAAGATTGTAAGTGAGAGCAATATCGTTGTCAGAACGATTACTGTGTATGTAGACAGCCAGGCAGCCGTTAAGGCTCTGAACTCCGCTATAATCAGATCAAGGCTTGTGAAGATCTGCAAATCGCTCTTGAATGAGATATCTAGAGTTAATGCGGTGACCATCTGTTGGGTGCCAGGGCATATGGATATCGTAGAAAACGAAAGAGCTGACGAACTTGCTAGGAAAGGGTCGGCGCTGCACTTATCGCGGGCCCTCCCTTTTGTAGTAACCCCAATCAGTTCCTTATGGAAGAAAATAGAGAATGAAGCCATCGGTCGATCAAATAGTCGCTGGGTTCATCTGGAAACATGCGCAACAGCCAGGGCCCTATGGCCGGGCATCAGCAAGAAGAGATCAACTTCTCTGGTGAAACTGAGTCGTTATAAAGCACGGGTCGTTTCAGGGATAATTACTGGTCATTGAGCCTTTGGCGTCCACGCGGAGCGACTCGGTGTACTACATAATGACTTCTGTAGAAGTTGCAACTGCTGTGCGACTATTCTGCCCTATCCGTCAGAAGAATGAGGACTCTTGGCAGTTACTTCTTCTCGGATTTGGAGGACTTGGGTAACGTAGAGCTGACGGACCTCCTGAGATTCATATCATTATCTGGGTGGTTCCAATAGCGGACTTTATAGGTTTCCAGGGTTATATGATTTTGCACAATGGACCCGAACTGTGGTCTAAGTGAGCAGTGACACTGTCACAAGGCGCCCATTTACCTAACCTAAGCTAAAGAGTTTCTAACTTGGGTATTAAGTCTGCCAGAGTTTTCTGTGAAAGCTTCTATTAAAGGTTTGATTTCCTGTTAACTAGGTGAGCAGTATTACTCTTGAGGATGCAGAGAGACTAAGCGAATATACACTGAAGTTCATGAGAAATCTTTGGCATATTCGTTGTTTCTCAATAGATTTGTGTACAAGAAACTCATTAGCTTAGTACCTACACTTACTCCTTACATTATTAAGCCACACCATCATCTGCGATGGTTGAGAGTGATATAACGAAAGATTACTACTCCTGGTCACTAAAGTCCTGGCTCGCTGTTTTGTTGCAAAACGGATGCATTTGCTATTAGCAGGAAAAGAGGAATATAAAAATGATTCATTTTGACGACCATTCCAGAATATAATTTCTTTCAATCCTGGTTCAGTTGAAGCCAATCGGAGTCTATCAACGCATTAAAGACCAGAGAAATATTTTACACCAAACATAGAATACCATTTCTAATTCGTAGCCCATCAAAAAATCTTCTCTTCCCCTCCGTCATGTGTCAGAACAGAAAGAAAATAATAAATTTGCTAATATTTCAATTTACCTCCCCGTAAAAAGGGTGAATCCAGGAAAAAGGCAAAAATCTGTGAAAATTCAACCCATAGTTTGTTTTGCGGTCCTTCATCCACCACTGCATATCGAACTCACGTGTTCATTTATTGGTTTATTTGCCAAAGCCGTTTGCCATTACCAAAGAAGGACTAAACCCGATACCCTCTCAATCGTATTCGCACCCATATGCTCTAGATTGATGATAAATCGAGGGTGGGTACTCCTAGTCCATTCGCGTCGACTACATAGCACAACCAGTGCAAACAGAATAACCAGGATTTACTTTTTGACTTTTTCTTTGATACGTTTCTTTCTTCTTTTTTTTTTGAAAATTTCCATAGCAGCAGATGTGATAATCTCACTCAGTCACTACATCGCTCTATTTACAGAGTACTTATGTAGTATCTCTGATAAAAAAAAATCCGATTAGGTTAGCCATTCGTATGTGGTTTGCAGACCATCGAATATCCTTCATGTAAACACTAAACAGATTGACCTAAAATGCTACTGGATCATATAAATCGCGACTATGGATCATAAAAAAAAAAATTCCTAGCTTTCTGATGAACTAGCTCATAAATGTAAGGAGTGACTAGAGAGGGCTGGAAAAAACACAAGGAAATAGTTTTTTTTTAAACATAGGTACCCGTAAGGAAATTCAAACTCATTTCATCCTTGCTAGTCTTCTCCAGCCTCGTTTTGTATCGCGTGTTCTTTACAAATTTTATGAATTTATGATTAGGTGCTATTAGTGTGTCTCTAAGGTCTTTATGAAAATCTCTGCCTTTCCTCCAGGATCATAATGCGAGAGGTCTTAATTACCCAAAACAGCAGCATCAGCAGGAGCCCGAAGGAGAAATAGAAACATTTCGGATAAAGATTTTTTCTTCAGGTACTACTTTAAAGCTGAGGGGCTTATGGATAAAAATCTCTTCTCCGGATAAGGTGAACATCACAGGACATCCTTACCCCTCAGTAATAACTTCCATATTCTCTTCCCTGTGAAATAAATAAACATTCACATTCTGACCTGCATTTCCCCTGTTTTTGTTCTACCCTCGTAAGCAAAAATAAAGGACTCTACTAGGGGAAACAGGGTAAACGGCGAAACTATATATTGTCAGGATGGAAATTTATTGTTTTTCTGCAACAACAACACAATAGGAAAGGTCGTGTGCCAAAAAATATCATATCGGCCCGGGGAAGACTACATTAGGAAGGATCACTGCCGTTTGAGAATCATTCGGCTTCGCAGTTTTGTTGTGATAACATCGTCGTCCTTCGCGTGGAGAATTATTATTGAACTAAAATGACAACAGCAACGAATTTTTACTCAGAATATTCACAAGAGAGTTCATATAGCATGTACCAACAACAGCTACACCTACAACAACAACAGGCACAACAGTCAGGGCCTCAGTTCTATGACGGATACCAGGGAACAACGGACTTGTACCAAGCAAACTTACACAATTGGAATCCAGCAGCTTATGGCAATCAATACTGCCGCCAGGAACAGGGTGGTTATCTTGATTACTCTAACTACACCAACACATCCGCCGACTACAACCAGTACGGACCAGCACCGTCAATATCTGCAGTTGGGTCTGCCGAGCTAGCTGACGAGATTTCCAGTAGTGCTTCCACAAAGGAGGAGTCATTAAAACGAAAGCAGCCCGATGATGAGAGCGAAGAAACTGAACCCCCGAGTGCATTAAGGGCTCTACTCAGTAATCCAGCCAAGAAAGTCAAACACACCCCAGAAACGTTCTACCCCCAATTCAAGGGCCAAAAGCAGCGGAAGCTTTCGAAAAAGGATAAGAAAACAACTACTGCAGTTTCGGTTCTACCCGAATTCGACTCTACATCCATCTTGTCACCGAATCGCAGTGAAATCGACTACCATGATGTATACTCGCCAAAACTGCTAAATCACTCAAGCAAGGATGGACGATTCCCAACATCACCGCCATTGGCACACGCCACTACCACACTAATAGCAACAACATCGAACAGTGATAGAGTTTCAAATGTCGGCTCACCAACGGCGACGCTTGTTGAGGGTATTAGTACTCCACCCCTGTCGCCGGGAGATGCGAACGGTACAACAACAACTTCAGTAGTTTCATCGCCGACAAGTTATTGTAATGAAATCAATCATCAAAATTTGACAGCTGTCAGCGGAGGCAGTGAATTTGATTGGTCGCACAACGATGATGGTTTATCAGGTAAGCAGAGTTCTTTTGCCTCTCATTCTTCTCCACTTTGTGTGGGTGATTTTATAGCATTTTATTTATCTCTTTCTTTCTCTCTCCCACTCTCAGATTGTAAGGATTCAAAAAGGACACGTCAGACTTATACAAGATTCCAAACCCTTGAGCTGGAGAAGGAGTTCCACTTCAATCGATACATCACACGGCGACGACGGATCGACATTGCCAACTCACTAAGCCTAACAGAGAGGCAAATCAAAATTTGGTTCCAAAATCGTCGCATGAAATCGAAAAAGGATCGTTCTTCAGCCGCCAGCCCTGATGCAGTTAGCCAACTTGCATTCCATACACACATCCCTCAAGAACAACAGCCACAAAGCGCCATGTACCCAACAGCGTTGGGTATGCCAGCCGCTACTACCCAAACCTACATGAATCCACCAGTAAATTACCATTCAACTTACCCAACACCAACAGTTACTCCGTCATCAGCCACAACAACAACCTCCTACCATCATCAATACAATACATCGTCCGGATACGAGTCCATAGCGCACACCATGCTTCCACCCACAAATCAGTCGGTGGCGTCGGCGGCACAGTCTCATCTAAGCCATCATCAACAACAACACCACCACCATCACCAACACCACCTACAACAACAACAGGAATCACAATCTCCACAACAACAATTCTACCATCACCACCAGCAGCAAGAGCACCATCATTATGCCCATCATCAGTATGCGCAGCAGCAGTTAGCCCAAATGCCAGCAGGATCCGGAATGTATCAGTTGGCATGATAGAAGAGGAAACTCCGAAAAAAGGATCTCGAAACTTTGTACAGGATACAAACGAAAGTGAAATATTTTTTTTTTGTTTTTGAAAATGTGTGTTTTTGCCTCTTACCCGGCAGGACATGCAAGAGTGCACACACACACAGAAAGAGAGTGGTGTTTGGCAAAAAAAATAACCGCACTAGGATAGTGGAATCCCCTTTTCCATGGTTGCTTTGTGAAGGATAACCAATAAATTATTGTTTGTGACACGCACAGCGAGCTCCGGCTTGAACGGAGCATCGAGAGGGTGCGGGATGTTCACATTAGATTTGGCTAGCCGTCACGTTATATGGTGTATGGTGAAGGATGCCCGGTGTTTTAGTGATAATCGGTGTGCATCAACTAGGCGCGTATGGTGATATTATGTTGTTGTTGGTGAATTTCGATTATTTCATGTTTATTTTGAACAATCTATGTAAAAAGAATTTAAGACTGATATTGATACTGAGACATATTCATATTTATTAATAAGTAAGTACACAGAATTATTTAAGATATAAAAAAAACTTGACGAGAGAATAAATCAAAATATATAAAATGAAAACGTTGATCGTTTCTATTAAGATTAAACAATCTGGTTTGTGGATCTGTATACGTCGTTGATACTGTATTCTAGAAGGATTCCATTAAGAATTTATTTTTGTAAATGCGATCAGAGTAACTTGAGAAGACAATCTCCTATCGATATCCCAACATTTGTATCGCAAGGGAAAACCGGTAGAGAGTGCTTTACATTCGTTGGTAGGAATCATCGAGACATCCTTTGAAAACAAGGATTTCACTATGGTGTCCTTCCTTGATATTGAAGGAGCTTTCAACAATGTCAAAACAGAAGCTATATCTGCTGCACTTTTTGACCTGAAAGTTGGCAACTATCTTTGCTTATAAGCAGGCTTATCCATGCTGGGCTAGGGTGCTGTCTAACCAGAAGGTCGGTGTACAGGGGTACCCCCAAGGGTGGAGTATTATCACCACTATTGGGGATCATGGTAGTGACTGAGATACTCCTAATCTTGGATAAAGAGTTCGGTGTTATAGGACGACATTGCCATAGCGATATCAGGGAAGTTCGTTCTTACAGTTAGAGACCTAATGGAATCTGCTCTAAATCGGAGTTAATCCGTCGAAGACTGAACTAGTATTGTTCACAAGAAAGTATAAAATACCACATATAACGCCAGATATTTGGGGTTTATTCTAGATAAAAAAAAAACTCAGTTAGAAACTGAATATACAAGACCGTGCTGGGAAGGCCCTAGGCCCAAACTGGGGTCTCCAGCCCCGATTCGTTCACTCGATATACACGGCAATCGTGAGACCCATTCTTAGTTTGTGGACGGCACTATTGCAATACTCGAGAAAGTTCAAAGGTTATCCTGCGTCTGCACAACGGGCGCCCTTAGAACTACTCCTACAGCTGCACTGGAAACTGTGTTCCATCTTCTTCCTGTTGATATCTTTGGAAGGCTGATGGCGGCTAAAGCAGCACTACGACTTAGGGAATCCTTGCAACTGGCTCGTGGAAATATGGGCCACGCAAGCATCCTAAACGGTCATAATACTATTCCTAGTAATTCCGACTACATTGTCCCCTATCTGGATTTTAACGTCAAATATAGAACCAGGATTCCTAGCAGAAGTGCTTGGGAATTGGGAGCAATTTTAAACGAATCTGCGACAGAGATTTATACAGACGGATCCAAGACAGCGTCTGGCACAGGTGCGAGAGTATTCTCCAATGTTTTGGACATTCGCATCGCCACTTGACTGCCGGACCTCTGTAGTGTTTTTCAAGCAGAAGTGCGTGAAGCCGCGAGCTGGCTTTCGATTAACTCGATAGAGCTCAGCGCTATTGTTTTCTATTTAGATAGTCAAGCTGCGATAAAAGCCTAGGAATCGAAAATAATTCAAGCCAAGTTGATAAAGCAATGCCACGGATCTCTCAACGGGATCGCTGGCAGGTGCAACGTATCTCTGTATAGGGATATTCCAGCATTTGCAGAACGGACGAGTGAGCTAAGGAGGGTGCAGACCGGGACCTCCCTGACAATAAGGAGGAACCGTCAGCACCTATAAAATCGATAAAATTCCAATTAGATACCGCAGCCATGAGTATGGCAAACAGTAGGTGGAACAATGTCAGTACATGTCTCACTTCAAAACAAACCTGGCCAGAGCTGGATTGTAGGAAAACCAAAAGACTTATCTCCAGTAATAGGATAAATCTTAGAAATATAGTTGGCGCTCTCACAGGACACTGTCTGGTAGGCAGACATGCTAGAAGATTTGGTGCCGCCTTCAACAATTTCTGTATAAACTGTAGAGGCATCTTTTGTGCACCTGTCCTGCTCTAGCGGTCTTGAGAAGGACAACCTTAGGCGAATACTTCTTCGAAGATCTGAACAATCTAACCAGACTAGACTTAGGTAAGATTAGGAATTTTGTCACCGGGTCAAACTGGTTTAATGACTAAACCGTGAAGCATATATCTTCGGCATGGGTCTATACCGAAAATGGTTGTCCTGCCTTCTGTCGCATCTGGGAAGTTTCAATGTAGGTCTCCAGTGCTAGTAGTCCGGTTTTTCTATAGTGGTATCACAATGGACCTCCCTTTTGGTCTAAGTGCGTCCCTGCTAAGTGGGGCAACCACCCAACCCAACCCAATTAAAGGAGACAGGAAGGAGATCAGAGTTACTTGAGAAGACAGAAAGGAAAGACAGAAAGTCTAGGTTGGTACCTAGGTTTGTAGGTTAAATTATATGAGAGTGAAAAAACAAACCCCACTTGCATTTGTATGTATATTCAACACCTTTAGGGGTTTTAGAGTCCCCTTTCCGCAGGTTACTGGTTTGAACTTCTTTCACCTCCTCTATATACTATGCGTCTTGTAGTACATTTTTACAATTAACCAAATAGTCACCTAATACCTATTCCTCAATTTTAAGGTAATGTGCAAACCTTGCATGACTATGTAGAAAGTTGATAATGTAATATGAAGCGACCAACCCCTAGGCGACAATAAGACAGCCTTTCTTGTGGCTAGTCTGGTGGCTGATTACGTTGTGGTTACACACGTTTTAGGACCTTAATCCCTGTTTCGAGCTTGAGAGTGCCAGGTGGAATGTTCACCAAGAAGCTGACTAGTTCTGATCTATATGTCACACCTTTTCCAGCCAATTCATTGGTTTGCTCATTTCCTGGTTTGCCTTCAAGTCCAGAGATCCAGCAGAGCGTAACATTGTGCTGTGTTCCAAGAACCTTTAACTCTTCTGGACAGCACTTCACATGCTTGGATTTTATTTCAATAGCAGAAATCGCTTTGATTGTTACTTGGGGTGATTCCTTCTTGTGGAATTGCCTTCAACGGAGTCTTACGAGCGGTTATATTCACTGCTAGGGCTTTCGTTTGGAAAACACTACTGTGGTTCGGGAAGCGAACTAATTTGGATAACACCACCGTTTCGAAGAAGATATGTCAACCTACCCCTGGGTCCATCTTTGATCCATCCGTGAACACAGAGATGGACTGGGGGTTAGTTAACCGGCCACTTTTCCATGCCTCCCTGCTTGGGTAAGTCGTTGAAAAAAGTCTTGTTAAATCCAGGTAGGCGACATACAAACAATCTGTAAGAGGTACATTGCCTAAGTATTTCTTCAGAATTATAGACTGGTCCTTGAAAATATTTTGTCTCCAGCTATCTGATTGACTTATTCTTAAAGCACTAATGGGTGCTGAAGCTTGTGATGCAAAGATTTCTGCCATTTGACAGTCTCTGTACCTTCGTGATAGCAATTAAGTTGATGGTTTTGCTGGAAGCCTGTCACATTACCAGGCTGCCATAAGTCTAGTGGTATATCCGTGTAAATCCATAATAAAATTGTGGTCTCTAAAGTTTTGCCAAATATGTATGGACGCATGTACATATATAAGCCTATAGTGGCTTTTTCGGATTATCGACAGAAAGTCCTTTCAAAAGCCCATCGTTAGAATATTTCTGTTCAAACTGGTGCCAGTTTTGAAAGCGACCATACCTGGTTCATCTCATTCCTTGATGTCCTGCTCTCTCCCTTTTCATTAAATAAATCTAAAGTAGTAACTCTATTTGCGCAGTTGGACATGGCGGTTATTTGAATCTGTACTCAACTAATAATCCACCCTGTAACTTCGTGTAGAAAATTTCATCGGCAGCTGCATTTTTCCGCCTCAACACTTTGCCTCAGATGTCACTGATACGGATACCCCCTATGAGAACTACAATGAAGGGAAAAACTTCCCTTAAACACAAACTTCGTATGTGTATTGGCAATACGTAGTTCTATCGATTTGATACTATCGAACCACCGTCCATTATTATAATTCGTCTTCGATTGGTCATTTTTCATTTTGTGTTTGTAGCACATGTTTATTCCTAATGCAAGGACACAATACAAGGGTTGATATTTAATTCCATTACCTTACTTGTCAAGTCTCACTTTCTGTACCAAGTCACCTAGCATTATCATTGTCATCAAAGCATACCTCAGGCATGTGCACCTTCTCCAGACATCACTTGAGGAACTAGAACGGATTAGCAATTATATACGTAGCCATCCCAAGGAACTGGTTTTAATTGCCCTGTTGCATTTGAGCAGGCAAGAAGGACATGTGTGCATATTCTTGTCTGTTTTGGAAGAAGGCGGACAGTGTACAACACAAAATATATTCCAATGTAATAAATGCTGGTAGGACCCCTTATAACCGGCTCAGTTTGTTTACTGTAAATATCAGGATAATGCCATCTAATCCTTTTCCAGTTAAAAGGATTAAACGCCCAAGGGTTAATTTAGCGATTGCTCATTTCTTGGATGTTTTGCAAGAAGTTGTAAATATAGTTTGCAAAATGTTCAAAGAAAATTGCAAGGATCTGCGAAGTGCATTCATGAAAAGAAAACGAGTATCTACCCGTTTAGTTTTATGGTGTCACGGCACACCCTTTTTCTTTTTGGTAATTCATCCTTAAGATGTGAATTAGTTTGCAAATTTTTGGCGAAAGGTAGATCTTATTTTCTTTTTAAAATACTTTTGCTTTATGCAAGGGATACAGACATATTTTCGCGAAAAAGATCGGTTTGTTTTGAAAGGCGGGTTTTATTTTGGGTCTTTAAAAGGATTACGGTAAAGGATTACGACTCTTTTGCTAGGTGAAGGGGTGTTGTGTTTGTAATTTTTTGTTCCTTTTCATACAAATTTTGCATTTGTTTTGTTTTTGAATTTTATTAAGGGATGGGAATTGTTGCGAATACCCCTTTTTGCCCTTGACTTCAAGGCAATTAGTAGTGGATTTATGTGTAGGGTTTCTTCCAACGAGTTACGTTTTTTCTGAACCGCGATGGATGACGCATTCCTTTGCAATTCGTTTATAACTTCTTCGTAAGGTTATGTTGAAGTTACGTGGATTCGCACATAAGGCATTAGGATATAATAATTTTTTAGGAATTTTTTACTACAGAAGTTAACCTCTTTTTATCCTTGACTCCGAAAGACAAAGTGATGTTTAATACGTGGTGGATTTGGGTTTAGTTTTTGTTATAAGAATTTTCGAGTTGAAGGTTAAATGTTTTTTCTACGAAATATTTACTCAAATGAGTCCACGACAATAGTCATAATGGACTGTGCCATAATGGGCTCGGAATAATTCAGTGAGTCCAGTGAATCAAAACGGAACTTATCTTACATGACTTACATACATCGCACGAGTGGGTATTTACAAAAATTCGTGAAGGCTATATCACAGCGGTACTCCGTGATAAAAATGACTTAACTTTGCAGATCCTACTTTAGGTTAAATTATTCTCTAGGAGTATTCATTCCAATCCACTCTAAACGATAACCAATATCAAGACCTTCTTACCATTTAGGCAAAGAGATCAACCATATACAATTAGCATTGGCTATGGTAGATGGGTAGATGGATATTTATTTGTTTTCATAGGAAAAAAAGCATTTGTTTACAAAATTTCTAAGTAGTTATTGATACGATAGAGAGATACGATAATTTAGATAATATCTTAGTACTGAAGAACAATAGAAGTTACAATTCACTTCACCAATTTAACTCTGCCTCGAGCAAAGTCTATTACAAAAGGCAATATGAATGAGCCATTGCTACCAACCAATCGATAGACAATGTCGCTCAGCCTTTAAAGGACAATAAGATCTATGTACATAGGCCCGACAAGCTGCGGAACGATTGTACGAAAACGAAATCCACCAGAAATGTAACAAAGGAGCCGTCACACGCATCCTTTCTTGAGTGACTGAGGTACCATAACATATACTATACTGAGGTCCAGATAGTCGAGGACTAACTCTAGTGTTGGAGTGAACAGTTTTTTCATAAAAACCGTGCTAAAGGATGAAAGGTTGGGGGCTTCAAATAAATCAACCACTAACGAGCTTCCCCAAATGCTCTAATGAGGTCCCACAACCGGGCCTCACTCGTGGGAACCAAATGGAAGACACCAACCACAGAAAAAAAAAACAAGAAAATCAAAGTTCTGATGCTGACATGCTACCCGTGAGAGCACCAGAACTTATGAAACAGCAGTCGCTATGTGCCGCTGGCCCTGTTGAGGAGATCTCTAGGTATGGTGCAACGGCGCGGTGGTTGTTCCGTAGAGCGATGCACATCAAGAAGATTTTGGACACAAAGGATCCCTCTTCTCTCTCCGAGAAGAAAAATAACTTCCTGACTTGCGTTATCGAAACGATAGCAAAGGATGCTCCTACTGAAAAAACTACCCATTAGGCGTTGCCGCACACCACAGCGGAAAGGGAAGGGAAAGGTGTCCGACAAAGTACAGAACAAGGCTGTGAGCGCGCAGCCAGAAACAAAGCTGAACGTCTTCGGAAGATAGCCAAAACTAAGAGGGAGGATATTGAGCCGAAGGGCCTTAGATCTTCATATCTTCACTTTACGACTCCTCATGGAGGAGCAGCTGGACTTGGCTATAATCCAGGAATCGTGGATTCTTAACATAACGTAGTATGTACAGTAGCGTCTGCATACCTAGCCTACGATGATGGAAGCTTTGAGGTCGTTCATATAAGCGTCATATAAGATGTGATGCTAATGCCCATCATACATTATGGGGTAGCACCGACATCAATGCTAGAGCTAAAGTTTTGTTTAATTATATCTTAGAATACAATCTTTTTTTTACTTACATCTTTTAAAGATGAAACTGAGCCCGTACTCAGTAACAGTGTGGGAATTCCATACACTAAACCCACCTCCCCTTTTTACCCTGGTCCTCGCGGCGCTACAGTCAAGTATTTCATCTCGAGGGGGAACTTCGGCCTTATGTACTCGGCTCATTCAAGTTGGCAGAATGATGCGCTGCATTTCACTGTTGCTCCTGTCTTCGCTACTCTTTCATATTGTAGTCACAGTGTAACTGCTAACTGCGTCCCAAGCCTCTTCTCATCTGTCTGGTGAAGTTGTCTGGGGTTAAATCCTCGCCCAATTGGTTTAGCAGCAGGTGCCATTGTACGCAATATCGTGCGCAGTGGAACATGATATGTTCCGCATCCTCCACTGCTTCTGTGCACGTTGGACAATAGGGGTTGTCGTCGTGTCCAAATCTATGCAGACTATGTAGGCTGTGAAGCATTCATGGCCAGTAAGCATCTGGATCAGGCAGAAATTCAGCTCCCCATGCTCCCTATCTCTCCTGCAACACCACCACTTGTCCTTGGTGGTACTTTAGTATTACTTTGAATCGTTGCTGTTGCCGTTGTCCTACTGGCACGGTATTTCTGTTGCCCTTTTTTTTAGCAAGAAGGTCTATTGGTACCATGCCAGCCACTACACATGCCGCGTCGTAGGAAGTTGTTCGGAAGGCGCTACATACTCTCAACGCGTTGGTTCTGTAGGCTGCCTCAGTTTTCTTTCTGTATGATTTTGTTTTCATGACACCAGCCCATATTTGGGAGCAAAGAGCATTATTGATGCGGCAACTCTCGCTAAGAGTAATCTCTTCTTATGTTTCGGTTCCCCGATATTTGGCATTATCCTTGATAGAGCAGCCGTTGCCATGCTGCTTTTTCAGCTGCATGTTGCAGGTGATACTTGCAAGGTAGTCTTGCATCTAAGGTAATGGCAAGGTACTTCAGCTCTGGTTTGGAAACTACGACGTAATCACGTGCTGCTGGTGAGCACTACTTCAGTCGTCTCTTCTGCAAGCTGTAGGCCCATGCGTACTAGCCAGTCCTGGACCATCCCGATAGCTTCATTGCAGTCATGCTCCAACTCTTCAAGAAGTTTGTTCACTACAACGATTGCTGTGTCATCGGCGAAGCCAATTGTTTTTGAAGACCTCGGGGTTCCAAGTCTGAGGACGTCATCATACATTAGATTCCACAGTAGCGGACCTTGAAAAGCAAAATTGGAGGCTGGTGGCTAGCTCTCGAAACTTGTTGTTTGAGGTTGCCCCAGAATGTATGTATACAACGCCAATTTCGTAATCTCTCCATTAAAGTCAAAGTTTTACATTCATACACATCTATCTCACCTACTGTCATCTCTTGAGTCATTTATCATTCCAAGTCTACTTACAGTTGGTCAACCCTTCTGCTCAATCCATAGACATCGTTATGTTATTGACCTTTCACGCTTTCTTTTCGCCGGCACTGATGACACTCAAATTAGGGGTTTCCTCGAATCGATATAACAAAAAAAAAAAAAGAAAACAAACACTTAACCCCTTTCAGCCACACCGACAATAGATTTCACCAGACATGTCCACAAGACTCTCATCCTCTCCGCCTGGAGTTTCCATCACTTCTATCGATCACTTTAAATGAAATAAAGAACAATTCCAATCCGCTCCCACCACGCACGCACAATGCAGTGTGAAGGAATTTTCTAATTTATTTTCCAAATTGGTTCAAGGTTTTCCAAACGCAACGCACCCCCCTCCATAATTACAGAGAGCAGAAAACTCTTAGGACATTCAAGCATATCCTAGAGTTTAAGTGACTTTTTGGAACTCTATCGTATATTTGCGTGCGCTGTATACTGGCTTTTGTGAATGTTATCGCGCCAAGGTCGCTCCTGAGCATATTGTATCAAAGTGGGCCTTCTGCGAGGGTTCTTGCTTTCTTTTGGATCATTTGTCATTCTGTCTGTTTCGTCCTTGTTTCGGGTGTTTGTTGCTTAAAATTGTGTTGAACAAAAGCCATCACGCACATTTGAAGAGCACAGCCGTACGCAGCACAAAAAATGATACACAGATGGAATGAAGCATTTTTGAAAATTTAAATGGAAAAGTTTTCTTTTAACTGTAAAAGGCCATCCGTGGTTGAGCTCATTTCAAAAATCACTAAGCTAAGTGTTGGAATCAAGGATTTCCCCATTAGCGGCGAAAGTCGTTACAAAAGTTAGCATTTTTTGTGTGTGTTTCCCGCAAGAAGGCGGCAGCAGGCAAAGCAACTGTTGGCAATTCAATTTGGAACATGCAAACAAGGCGCACGGCGCCTCCCGTCAATTGAAAATGACGATGAATGGAATCCTTTTTGATTTCTGTGCTCTGCAACAGTGCAAAAAAGTAATTAAAACTCAAATAATGATGGTGTTTTGTCTTTCGTGTGCTTGGGGGTTGTGCGGGCTGGAGGGGTAGCAGAAATTTTTAATTACAAACGTTTTGGACGAAATGGTAAACAATTTGAAGTTTTCGCCGAGCGCATTTGCATGAATTGTGCAGGATGTGGTGTAATTAAGAATTTTTATCATTTATGAAAATTTCCCCAGCGAAATGGTGATGGCTGTGCATTTAATTAGTTCTGGGATCGCGAATTGAAATCTCAACTGAAATGGTGGACGGACTAAGTTTATGTATTGAAAATTTTTCAATTAAACAATGGTGTTGGTAGTTACTCGTTATTTTTTTGGAAAAAGTTGAGAAAAAAACTAAGAAGTGGAAAGGGAAACATTAGTTTCCCTTGATTGTGAAAATTTACATGCGACATTATGAAGCAGGGGAATAGTGTAATGGATTGGTAGAGCTGCATAGAAGTGTCCACATACTACACTTCGGACAAGCATGGCGAGGATAAGGTCCATACCAGTACTGGGTACTGAATACTGAATTGTACCAATTTAAGTTAAATGGCACTACCTTGGAGTGTCTTCACTCGAAATAACAATCGAAAACTTAACCACCTCCTGTTTAATTATAACTCTAAGATTTTGGCATGCAAAAACGTTCCCTAAGTAACGCGGAGTTGGTATCGACTAATACACAGGAGGCCGCTACCACTTCGATCCCTGCTTCTGCACCCCTTCTACCACCTCAACCATTAAAATGTTCACAGTACAATTATGCCCAGATCCATCTAGATAATTTACTTGTTCAATAGATTGATCGTCATCAATGCTAGACCAAGTCACCAAAAATTTCCTCCAAACAGCTCTAAATTCAATTTAAGGATCCAGAAAGGAAAAGTTAGAACAAAAAAAAACTGATAAAAAGCTCCATGCTAAAACGTCCTTCAAAATAGTCAGGTGCATATTTATAAAAACCAATTTTCCAACATCAATCCTTCCTATAGAGTCCTTTCATTGACTCTCCTGGCATACTTGATGAAGAAGCTGAGCTCTCAAATCACCACCCCAATTAAATCTAACAGCAAAGTTAAAAGTAAAGACTCTAATCGCGATGGACTAATCTAGGACAAATCGGTATGCGAGGATGGACGAATTAGCAAGAAAGGGGTTTGAACAGGATCTGACAGTGGTCGTTAACTTTGTTCTGCCTCCCAGTAGTTTTCCCAGGTATTGAAAAGGCGAAGTTCGGTACTACTCTCCAAAGGGGATAAGGCACCGGTAGAAGTATCATCATACCGCCCGTTGTGCATGCTAGACACGTCAGGAAAAGTTCTGGGTCGAATTATCTGCAACAGACTGGAAGCAGGGATGGAAACTGCAGGCGGGCTATTAGAACACCAATATGGTTTCCGGAAGGCAACAGTAGATGCAATCCGCTTAGTAGTTAAAACAGCAAAAAAGCAATAGAAGCAAGAGGTGGAAAGGGGTACCAAGAAATACTGCTTAGTGACAACCCTGGATATTATAAATGTATTGAACACTCCAAACTGGAACCATATACTAAAGGCACTCAGAGACTTACGAGTTCCAGTGCATCTCATTAGAATTGTGACGAGCTACTTCAGGCGCAGATTCTTATACTATGACACAGACAATGGACCCAGAGCATATAAGATCACCGGACTCAGCGCTAGGTCCTTTACTCTGGAATATCATGTATGACAGGGTTTAACGTCTACCAATACTCGAGGTATTTATCGGTATCATCGAAAACATTGCAATCGTCATGACTGGCAAACTATTAGAAGAGGTGAAACTGTTAAGCAACTCCACAGTAAGGACCGTATGGAACTGGTTGAGTTCGGTTGGCCTCATGGTTGCGGAACACAAAATGGAAGCCGTTGTTATATGTTGCGTATAACAACCGCTTCCATTTTGTGTTGGAAGGAAAAGAAAAGAAGGAAACGATAAACATCGCTGTGCATGGCCACAATAACATTGAAGCCCCACATAAAATACCTCGGGGTCGTACTAGCTACGAGGCTATCCATCAAAGAACACTTCAAGTGTATAAATTACAAAGCCAGCGCTACTCTCTCACGAATCATGCCCAATGCAGGAGGTCGTAAACACAGCCGAAGATCACTTTTGGCCAGAGTAATTGTGTCCACAGTCCTCTACACCGCACCAATCTGGGCGAACACCATGACGACTAGAGCAAATAGAACTTGTATTGCCTCAGTGTATAGAATATGCACATTGAGAGTGTGCTACGCATACCGCACCACCTCCAGCGATGTAGCCTGTGTGATAGCAAAAGCCCTACCAATAGACATCTTGGCAGAAAGGCATCGGTGACATTATGAGCTAAGGCACCCAGAAGAGGAAAAGCAGTTGTTTAAGCCGGGGAAATACTAAAGATGAATAGCATAGGAGAGTGACAAGAACGCTGGAACGCTTCCGAAAAAGTTAGGTGGACGCATGTGCTTATACCACAAATTCAGTCATGGATAAAGAAAAATCATGGTGAACTAGGGTTTCATCTAATACAGTTCCTGAGAGGTCATGGATGTTTTCATCTCATCTAAAAACCTACATAAATTCAAACATGATGACAGCGCTTACTGCCCAAAATGTGGTGACTGCATTGAAAACGCCGAACATGAATTTTTCCAATCGGCAATGTTTCAAGACTAGATTGAAACATTGAGGGAAAAACTAGGCGTGGCACTTGGTGAAATGATTAAAAGCCAAAAAGCTTAGCATGTTTGAGTGCAAAGCTCACTCATTTATTGAAAACGAATACTTAAGTAGACAAATTTGATATTTTTGACCAAACCCTTACAACTTTACAACGGATGCTGAAAAAATCCAATAATTTCGACATCATTCGAACAAACGAATAGTAAATGGACTTACTAAAGACGGTTTATATTGACATCTACCCAAGGAGCTATCTGTTCCAGCACAGGATTGAAGGCATCACATGATTTGTAATCATTCATCATTAAAATCGAATCGGAACTACACACAAGAACACAATGTAAACGATACAATTATATTAGTTTTGTCCAAACTCTGCAGGGGTCAAGGCGAAGAGTTCATAAAGTTGATAATCACAGCCGGTGGATTATTGATTTTGTATTTTTTTGATCGACCCTGCAACCTTGTCGGTTTGCCATTCTTGTAAGACTTCCAAATATTTTTTATGTCGCTGGACTTCTTGATTTTTTCAATTACTGTTTGTACCCTGTTCTTCTTAAGTAAGATTCTGTTCTCCATTCTTTTCGAATTGGCAATGTCTGATGATCCTGTCAAAGACGGTTAAAAAAATATCAACAAAAATCAATCGAACTTACTAACGCCAGTATTAAGGTTGGATGCTCCCAAGCTCCGTCCACTATTCGAGATCCCCTTTATGTAGATAATAATTTATATGTACATACATATGTACATACATTTTGGCTAATATTAAATAATAATAATATTTATTTCCAGCGCACTATGGTCAATAAAAAGTGTTTATCCCAAAAATTTGTATCTCTTACCATCCGACAAATTACGTTAAACTCTTATAAGATCTAACCCGATACATAATTCTCTACATGTATGTAAATAATAATCTAAAAGTGAATACCCTTTCGTTATAAACAAAAGTTTCCGCCCAACTAATTTATTCAACAGACAATAGAAAACCGAAAAAAAAGAAAAAATAATATTAAAAACAAATTTACGAGGTCACATTTTTATAGGTGTAGGTACACATTAAGCGGTCGTATCCGTTGCGACCGATTACCCCCCGAAGATGGAAATAGCCCATAAATTACACAAGATCATCGAAGTATTTTATAAATTAGTCATAGGGACACACAATAAAGCATTTCTCGACCACATAAATCCAAAATTATCATATTAATGTGACTCCACAGTGAGCACGATGAGTAGAAGAGGTCGCCTAGTGCTGCTGATCTGGGAAACGGTGCGGTGTCTCTTGGGAACACTGCCGCCTAACACACTACTAAGCAAGTAGTGTTCCTATTAGGGTCAAAATTAATTGGTTTTTAAAGTATAATAAATTTTCACCGAAAAGTGATTCTTATCGGGCATGGTTGGTTATTTTTGGTTTGGATTGCGGAGGAGCGGGAAATGCGAATTTTGAAATGACTGTGTGTTAAGATAAACATTGTGGTTTGGGAGACATGGGTCTCAAAGGGAACCGATCGTGATATCGCTAGTTAATGGTGTTATAATACGTGATCATGATTTGGTAAATACATAGTTGCAAAAATGATTAGCTAATTTGGAAAGTCTTCGTTCGAATTGCGGATTAATTCAACTTTAGCTTTAAACTGACTGTCTAAATGCTTGCTAAATCCGATTGACTACAGCAGCCAACAGACTATTTTGCAGACGGCTCAGATACAATCATCAGCGCCGTTCAACAGGTGATAGAAGAACTATCGCATTAGAGATGATATATGTATGTAAGTGAGCTTCTGACCTAGAATCATGATATGAGGAGACTGAGTCCCAGTATGCTCAGTGGCGGAATCATATAAACGACCTTTATAAAAAAAACTAAAGGATCAGAGAATACATGCAACGTATCTCAGAAGCCACCACAACGCAAAGATACTGTGAGGAGGAACGAAACGGCTGCAATCGCAACAAACCTGCACAGAATAGATATACCGCAAGATTTGCTGACGACAATAGAAAAGTCATTAAGGCGCATTATACCACGTGCTCTGTAGGCGTAAAAACCATCGAATAAGGCAGTAAGTATATAACCTTTGCAATAACTTATTGGTGAGGAGCAGTGAACTACTTTATTACCGCAGGTTCATTGCCTTTGAACACCGAAATATAACACGCCCATGGTCCTCTCACCTAATTTTTTTAAAGTTCCAGTCAGGCCGAACTATTAGTGTTATCCCTATATAAGCTGCTTCGATATATTGTAATCCCAGATCTATTGGGATCTCCTTGATGGGATGAATCCTTAATGGGCCAACGGCAGCGCTCTTATCCCCGAAGTGGCTTACTGACTCCGAAAGGTACAGCCCTCGTACTAAGGATATAAAAGGGAACTGGTCCTCCAGGTTGGGGGTTGAGCGTCGGGTTAACTTCCTTACCACGGAAAAACACTCTAGTTCCGAAACAACTACAAGCCTCGTAAAAGGTCGGATTCATAGTTGACGACCCTGTAAACGAAAAACCGATAACTGACATTTCTGACGTTTGGATCTGCACGTGGAAAGTTCGGACCATGAACAGGCCACGGGTAGCCAAACAAACTAGCGGAGGCCCTAGACTGCTATGAGGCAGATATTACCGCCATACAGGAAGTGTGATGAAAAACTGTGACATAGATATACTGTGGTGATTGCTACAAAGAACAGACGCATCGTCTATTTGGGTACGGATTTGAGCTTTAGACACGTCAGTGAATTTTATGATAACGTCCTCACACTTGGAACCCCGAGGTCTTCGAAAATAATTGGCTTCGCCGATAACATAGCAATCGTTATAGTGAACAAACACCTTGAGGAGTTGAAGCATGACTGCAATGAAGCTATCCGGATGGTCCAGGACTATATAGAACGCATGGAACTACAACTTGCAGAAGAAAAGACTGAAGTAGTGCTCATCAGCAGCAGGCGAGTCATGGAGACTATAAGAGGAACCATGGCGATCACGTCGTAGTTTCCAAACTAGAGCTGAAGTACCTTGGCATTACCTTAGATGCAAGGCTAACTTATAAGCAGCCTCTGCAACACGCAGCAGAAAGAAAATTGAGGCAGCCTACAGAACCAACGCGTTGAGGGTATGCAGCGCCTTTCGAACAACTTCCTACGACGCGGCATGTGTAGTGGCTGGCATGGTACCGACAGACTTTCTTGTTAAAAAAAACGCAACAGAAATACTGTGCCAGCAGGACAACGGCAACAGCAATGATTCGAAGTAATACTGAAGTACCACCAAGGACAAGTCTGAAAGAATGACAGGAGAGATGGTCTCACTCTGACAAAGGCAGGTGGATGCAGAGTTTCTTACCCAATATGAGCCGAGTACATAAGACTGAAGTCCCCCCTCGCGATGAAATGCTTGACGGCATTGCCGCGAGGACCAGGCTAGAAGGGGAGGTGGGTTTAGTGGGTGGAAATCCCACACTGTTACAGTTTCGTCTTTAAAAGATTCCCACCTTCCCACGTAAAAAAAAAAAAACTTATCCTAAAAGGATTTTATCCAAGCTACAGTATGCATTTATATTCATACAAGGCCTGTAGGTAGTATTATGCTGGTGAACGATATTGGACATACTGCGCCGCTCATGAAGCTTACTTTAGAATCACTCCCACAGTTGCACTACAAACTAAGTATACTTCACTTGCTTTCCTTTGACATCTTTAGAAAGTTAAAGCCAGAAACGGCATGATTAAGGCTTAGAGTATCCTCGCAGATGGCTCGTGCTCCAAGCTAATGGCTTGTAAGCTTGTAATACTATTCCTAGTAATGTGAACTATTGTGATGTGATTCAAATTTTTCCATTCCTGGAGAGTAAGGGTTAATAACATCAGGACCTCAAGTTCACTGAATTCACTGGATAAAGGAATCTCATTAACATCTTCCCACAATAATTTCTGCATCTTAAAAAAAAAATACATATTCGGTTACATCCTTAAAGAGAAGGAGCACTTAAAGTTGTACCTGCTTAAGGAAAAAACAAAAACTTTACAAATTTCTCCTCTTTTGGCTGAAAGAATGTTAATTTCCAATTCGATCGGCTTTCGACCATTCAGTCAGTACATGACTGCATGCATGTATCCGCCACAAGATTTATAACTTATTTTAGCCTCAAGCTGTCATGTGAGTACACGCTCTTGTATTCCTTTTTTTTTTTTCTCCACCGATTTTAACCCTTGTCATGTTGATGCGTGATGCGTTCTCCTGCAAAATGTCGATAAGTATTCGGCGCCGTACCTTCTACTTCTTCATACCTTGAAGATGTATCTGAGTGATAGGACTTACATGCGGTGTATGTGTACGCAACAGAGAACATGGCGGTAGATGGTAGAGAGGTGGAAGTAGAATTTTTTTTTTTTTTTTTTTGAAAATATTATATTCTCTTGGGGCTTGTTCAGATTTTTATCAAAATTATGCGTTAATGTGTCTGAGCGGGTTCTGAAATTGTTTTTAATTATTCATTGAATAACAACGTATGCGAAACGGTAGCCAAAACATTATAAACACATTTTTTGTGAAGGTTTTTATTTTCCTTCTTTAATTTGTTTGGTATATAAGTTTAAAAGCATTTAAAAATAGGGTGACCAAAGGTTCGTCATTAATGGAAGTATCTACAAATACAAATACAAATTTTTGGCGCAACAGGTCCATGGGACCCAGGGCCTAGCTTCTCACAACCATTCGTGTTGTGCGTGTTATATTCTTCACATGAATGGAAGGGGCCTACTGTTTAATGCCGGATCCGAACGGCAATTTTGAGAAACTTTTTCATGACAGTTTTACTCTCGGATGTTTGTCAGACACTCGCGAGAGGTGGGGCCGTGAAAGAAATTTTAGGTGTTGTCTGGGGATTGAACCTGGAACCCCTTGCTCCGTAGTCCAACGCACTAACCACTTGAGCCACGGCGCCCACAATGGAAGTATCTACAGGCGTAAAATTATATTGAAGCTTTTAATAAATGTAGTTGTAAGTACACAATTAGGGAAATACCAATGAACTTAATATTTATGAGTAAGTAACATGGCTTGATTAAGTACAAAGTTGTGTTACGCATAAAGCCTAGGGCCGGACACGCCTAAAGTTTCAGAGAAAGTAAAGGACTTTCTCTGCTGCAGCTCCTTCCGCCTGCAAGACACTGGACAAATCTGAGTGTGATTTAGATACCAGTAGCGTTTCAGAAAAAAACTCCAACACCTACCCCAGTTCATTATTGAACTCTCTTTTATCACTGCACCTTTCTTTCATCCACACTGGATGGGAAATCTGCCGTTGAGTCCCTCATAAAGTTATGTTTCAGTGTGGTGTTGACGATCAGAGTCATTGCCAGATCCCATGATAGCATATCCAACATTTTACTTTGACCTTACAGTCTAGTATACCAACACCCTGCTTCTCTTAATCAAAGGTGCAGTACAACATTCAGAGCTTCGACCGGATATGATCGTCCTTAGTTCCTATACCCACTGATCTTTCCACTTTGTTTAGTTGTTTAATTTTGTAGTATTTCCTCAACGCAGATAACCTAACAAATAACCCATAGGAATGGATAGGATGTACTACTGCGGTATGCAACCAGAAGAACATATTCGCTCGAAGTCTCCACTTCTTACCGAATTTTTACTGGAGGCGTATTAGGCTACCCATTATTTCTTAACAACTTAGCCCATGTGCTAACCTAATCCAAATTCCATGATCAGTGAGATCACTGATCACTGGAGAAAATACTAATACTAATACTAAAAATGACCACAACATACACGACTACCTCAACTCCATCTCTGTCGAGTCTTGATAATAATTTGTTGATTATCATGCGCCATAGAAGATGAGATATGACCGCTCCCTGAGGCCTTTTTTTGTTGATGGACTTAGTTGAAATGCTATTACAAAGAGTTGATTAGATGATTCTTAGCTTAACACCTCCTTGGATAAGAGATTCCTGTACTGATTCAATATGGACGTTATTGAAGGCTAAGAAGGTGCCTGGGATATAATTTTTTAGTGAATGGGAAGTCGAACGACTTCCTGGGAACACCTTTTCTATAGATCGTCCTTTAGTTACACTATTGCTATTAAATATAGAGGATCTTTCCAATTCAATGTTCAACGTTCCAATGCCTTGAGTAAGAATGAAAATAAGCCGATGGGTCTGAAGACTGTAACGGATTCATGTCCACACCTGTTAGCTTTCGGTATAAAAACCATAAGAATACATCTCTAACTCGGAGAAAACCAATACAAGTCACCGAACCACCCGATCCAACCTTTTCTGTAGGATACGAGTAGAATTCCGTAAAGTTCGGGCCATTTATACGGAGAGAAGCTGACAATAGCCCAATATCATTCCATGAGGAAGGTTGCGGACTCTAGAAGCCGTGTGAACTAGCGCAAACGTAACCTGGAGAGTGAGGTGTCATTAGAAAATCCAAAGAATCTCCATAAGAATCTGTCAAAATTCCATCTAGTTCCACCCAGTTGGACGATCAGTGATCACAGATTGCCAGGATTCTGAGAAATGCGTGGTTTCATAAATTCTACAAGGGTTAGGAGTCCGCTAAGTTAGTGCGTTACTTACTTATGTACTTAAGTGGCGCTACAGTCCGTGGTGCAACTGGGCGTCAACCAACAAGCCTCTCCAGCCAGCTACTTCCAGTTTCGCACACCAAGTTGGTTCAGGCCCCTTTACACTTGAATGCACCACTTTACGCGAGGTCTTTTTCTACTGCATCGTTCCTCTAGGGTGGATTTAAAGACTCTCCGGACACGCTCGAAATGTGCGGATATCTCGAACCCTGGAGTAGTGCCTTACGCCGATCGCAAAATCATCAATTTGGTTGTCGGTTTGATGATCTGATGGCTGCCATTTTCCCTTTTGAACCTTGAGGTGAGGAAACCGTGTGCTAGCTACAGTAATATATCATCCCGTAGCAAAGCCGTTTAGCCTAACTCCGTTTCCAGACATGGTGTCGAGTAGCCTATGCTTTCCAATGGTGCTACCAAAGAGGTCTTCCGTTCCTATTTTGGTGTTTAAATCACCAAGAAAGATTTTAACGTCATACTTAGGATATTGCTCATATGTCTTGTCGAAGTGCTCGTAGAAACACTCTTGGTAGCATCATATCTTTCCTCTGTGGGGTGGATATCAGGCCGCATATCAGGCTAATATTGGTGAATTTAGCCTTGATGCGGATTGTTATAAAGCGTTCACTGACGTGTCTAAAGTTCAAAACTTCATGCCGAATTCTGCCGCTTACATTAAATCCACACCCAAATATGTGCCTATATGCTTCTTTTTCATCCTTGGTCTGTTTATGGTCAGAACATTCCATGTAGAGATCCGAACGTCGTAGTCCTTTTTTGTTTTGCAGGGTCATCAACAGTGAATCCGTCCTTTTCCGAGGCTTATAGTTATTTCAAAACTAGAGTGTTTTTCCTTGGTAGGGAAGTTACCCCGATGCACAACCCCCAACCTAGAAGACCAGCTCCCATTTATACCACTAAGCCGACAGACTGAAACTTCCGGAATCTGTAACATACTTCGGGGATATGACCGCTGCCGTTGGCACATTAAGGATTCATCCGCCACCATTATTTTTCCAACACCCTGGCCTAGTGTTCAAGTGGAGATCCTTCTAGACCTGGGACTCAAAAATGTCGAAGTAGCTCATATAGGGAAAACACTAATAGTTCGGTCTGACTGAACCGGTAGACGCCACCTTTTTTTCTATCTAGGAAACTCGTTCCCTGCCGCCTGGAGCAAGAGGAAGTGCTTAAGTGCGATTAAATTAGTTAACTAATTTAGTTGAGATTATTGACTACTCGCATGTCACTTCAGGAACTTAGCCATATCTATCTAGTGTACCTATGTGCTTTAGTTTAATAGAAATCCTTTATTGATAACAGAATGCAGGAAGGAAGGACTGGGGGAGACCCAGTATGTTAAACTTTTACATATCTGCATACTTACCAAATACTCTCCATTTTTAAGGAGTAATCTTCTGTCCCCTTTTCTTCAGCTCCAGCACTTGTTCGCTGAGCACACCTGGGTCAGTCTACCTAATCCGTGGACATGAACCTCACGAAGCTATTGAAAGTGATGTAATCCACGAGTATCTACATGTTTAGGTATTGACTTTCTGCGAGCAGGAGTGGACTGGTTAGCATTGCCTTGAGGGCTTTCTAGTAGTAGTATACATCAAAGCACCCATTCTTGCTATAATAAATAATTAAGTTCACTATACATATCTCCACTTGTCTATATTTCTATTCACCATCGCAATCTATCTTCACTTTGTCCT
Source organism: Xylota sylvarum (assembly GCA_905220385.1). Taxonomy (NCBI): domain Eukaryota; kingdom Metazoa; phylum Arthropoda; class Insecta; order Diptera; family Syrphidae; genus Xylota; species Xylota sylvarum. Next base: position 47,223,527 of record LR999958.1, read on the forward strand.
TTCTATTCCAATTTTATTACCAGAAACTCCTAGTGAACTCCTTGACTTCTAAATTTGACTCACAGAAAGTCATTTCCTTAATTGTTATTAAACAATCAAAAAATTTAACTCACTTCAAACGGAAGATCTAAGAGACCTCTATATCTCAAAGTCAGATACAAATTTTTGTACGCAAAAACTTAAGGGGTGTACATGAAAAATATCTAATCAGAATTCCAACTAGAGTACGAGTATATTGGCGAACTTTAGAAGTGCAATTCTAATTGCAATCACTAGCGTAAGGGTTGTTGCGTACTGTTCTCGACAGGGGTTGGAAATGAACGAAATTCACGACGGTAAGGTAGTGCACACACTTGAGAATTGCATTGTTGAAAGTTGACTTAAGGATGTGCAACTTGATGCCGAAACATGCACGCCTGTGCAACACTGTTGTTTGTCAGATAACCTTAATCCAAATGCGTTAATATGGTGGATGGAATCCACGAAGGAATTTTAGTGAAACTTAAAAGGTAAAAGGCCAATAAATGAGGGAGGGAACTTATCCTACTTTATCTGGCCTTCGATCCAAACAGTAGAATCAGCGCCGCTGCAACATGGTCCTTAGACAAAATACTCAGCCATTTATGTTTGCTATATACTCGATGTGGCCATGCGGAAGTGGAAAATAGTCAAAGAAATATCTTTCTTTCAAATGCACCCTGTTTATGTTTCGCTTTTCTGCCTTATACCGTATATTAGAAATGGCAGGAACGATTCATTTTAAACATACTCTATCCACTTCGTCAGAATTTTCAATCCCTGTTGTTTGAACAAATTCAAATAGGTAGTAGTGATTGCTGTGTCTTCGTCGGATTTCCACCTTCGAAGTTAAAGCTGGTGATATGTACATACATTTCCTTATCAAAACTCGGAGAGCCCTTAAATTAATTGAAACTATACGTAAGAACTGCAAATGTTTCATTTCGTTTTGAAGAGCCAAAAAATTATGTAGTACGCGGCTTTGAAGTTAACTTTGCCTTGACGTTTAAATAAAATGCTCAATAGAATCCCTATTTTTCAAAGAGTTTCGAAAGCAGACTCAGACGATGGTGCCTTGTCGGTTTTGGACTTTTATATAGCGTTTTTGACTTCCTTTATTTTGGTAAGCTATTGTTCCTAAATGGGGGGCCTTAACACTTTCACAGCTCCTTTTTTGTAATAACAAGATTCCCTGCACTGGTCCTCAAATTTAAACCGAGTTGGGAGTTGGCTCAAGGACTATAGTCATTTAGATATCTATCGTGGTGTCATTCACCCTATGCGACTAATCAAATGACGTTTACCTGTTGATTTTCTATTGAAGCTACAGAGTTTGATTTTGACATCATAATCTTTCTTCTTTGAATTTGTAGAATTTATTTCTAATAACGCTCAAAGTTAGATGAGCGTTTAGCAACTTAAAAGTGTTCAGATTTAATCGCACAAGATTTTTTACGACGCATTTTAATATGTTCAGTTCTTTTGTGGTAGCCTTCATAGCTTCTATTCCTTTGCTCGATGGGTTATAGGTAATAATAATATCCAAGCAACTAAATAGTCAGGCAGAGGAATGTCCGAACGTATTCCATGTAAGCCCATTGCCTCTACCTTGAGATTAAAAAGAAAATTCACAACTTCACAGAGACAATTTTTGTTCTGAAAGGGTACCGAAATCAATTTATTTTGGAGTTCACTATCAAACACACAAATGGATATATGTGCATACGTACATAGTTGGTATCATGTTACTCTACTTTCTATGTCATAACCAAGGTCAACTCACAGATGCGGGTCTAACCCATTAAAGCAAACCGATACCCTTCAATACCACGCTAACAATACCTCAACACCTCAAGGACATACTCCTTCTATAACACTTGTCAATCAACAAATGCAAATTTTTCGCAAACACGAACAACACAATGACAAATCCAAAACCATACTCAACATCGAATCTTTGGCAATTTCAACACAAAACACTAAAATCAGGTACACAGTCAGGTGCTGTTATTCCATAGCATTGCAAATTTGAAAATCTCATTGTCCATTATCACATCCTTTCCCGCATTATGGCGAAAACAATTCGCCAAAACTGACCATGCCACTCATTAACCGACATCATTTAGATAATGACTTCCAAAGCAACATTATCACCACAATTTCCGACAAGGTCATCGCTATAGTGAAAGGATACAGAATTAGGCCATGAAGTCACATAGAGAATGCTGGCAAAAATTTAGTGCAAATCGACGAAAATCCTTTCATCAATTGTTTCACTTGTCTGGGAATTGCCTAAGAGTGTCCTTTTAACCCACATTTTACCACCCGCAAATCTTGGAAACGCATGATTTGCAAATCAATTACTGGTATCATTGACGTCGTAGTGTACTACATATGTATGTATGTGCGAGTATATAGAGCTCCGTAAGGATATTCTAAGAAAAGTGAAAAACTATGTATACATGGATAAAAATCCTGTTGGGTAAAAAATAAATAAATATACGAATGTCTTAGGGAAACGAGGAGAACAGCAGATGTCAAGGTACGAATCAATCAAATTGACATGAGAGACCTCTAACAAAACAACAGCGCGACGGCTGACAACAACGCCATATCGGTTGTTTGCCTTGACTACCTAGAGAGCATAAAAGCGGACATTTTTTTTTTTTTTGATATTTTCTGTTCACCCATAATTCGTACGTGAGAAAGAAATTTTCACAGACTTTAAAAAAATCGGAGAGAAAGAAAATTTCCAATTCATAGCGCACATATGGCGAAAGGTGGAGCTTTAGATACTTAGATACATAACAGGCAGCATCCCACCACCCACAATTTTATAATTTACGACCAGAAACAGAAATCTAGTGGTCGGTGTGACTTGCGTGGTAAACACCATCTCCAAGTGGAAGCAAGAGGAATATAATGTCATAGAAACGTGCAGATGTGTAGAGATTTCCTTGTGTGTCGCGGGGGATAAGGAGCTTTTGTTTTCTCCCCCAACTGGTAGGTACTGGTAATTTAAAGCTTTAAAAATTTAAATAAATTTTAACTTTAAACGCAAGTTATGATTACATGTGCATGAACTTTAATATGTTCAACGATCTAAAGTATCTATGTGGTACCACTTGTATGGATGTGGTAGGTACATCGTTGAAGAGAAAAAAAAACGCAGCTAGGAAGAATATTAAAACACTCAACCTCAGCTGTTGTTTGTTCCTAAACAAATGCGAATAATGGGATATTATAGATAAACTTGAAAGCAAGATTATCTAGAATTAGAAATTGCTTTTCAACGAGATGATGAAATATGGAATTTTGATGCGATTAGCTTTTGTTTTTTACATTTTGGTTTAAAAAAGAAAATCTTGCGTAAATTGAATGTGAAATAGATTTGCGCTGCGAGCTATCTATCAAATGTTGGCGCGTATCTACTTATGGAGATATTTTTTTTTTCGTCATTGATGGAGTGGAGGGTTTTGAACCTCTTCATACATGAAAAATATACATAGAACTTACCTATTAGATATATCAGCAAAAATAGACTCTAAGGATCAAAGTTGAATTGGAAAAAAAAAACAAGTTATCGAATTGAACAAGCTAGAGTTACACAAAGCCGGAATGAAGATGACCTAAAAACGATACATGTTATCATATATAGCCCCAAAAATTGATGAAAGGTTGAAGTCGGTAGGTACTGAGCAGGGACTCAAATTTCAAGTCCCAAGAAAAACACCAAAATTATATTCCTAAAACATACATAACAAAACTATTGCTGTCACGCAATCGGTTCCATTTCTGACAAAGAAGAAATTTAATGCAATTGCCACTGGTTTTGGGAAGCCATTGGGAATGGAAGCGTCTCTCCAGAAAAGAAAGCAGTAGGCTTTTAAATTGGAATTGGTTTACATATTAGTTCAAAGAGCGCCGGTACAAATTTCACTTTAGAACTTCTGTATCTAAAGCCATTAATGGTATCTCTAGAGTTCTTTAAGTTTACCACCTTTGTCCTTTGATATTCAACTTGTTTATGAATGAAATTTATTGTATGAAAATCTTATTTACCATGACTTTGATATTTAAGATCTTCAATATAGCATCATAGTTCATTCGCTCGACGTGACCAAACCAAATCTTAATACAGCTCATAGAATTTGTCTACACCATTTCATCAGTGCCGTGACATAAGGCCATGTGACATAAGGCCATATTTCAAAGTAAGGCCTTATGACGCTTTCATAAAGTGACATGAAGCCATATTTCGGGGTATGGCTAATGCCTTATACTTGGCATTATCTAGCATTTATTTAATCTGACACACGCTATGATAAAAGACCAGCTAGAATTTGTCCCTGACGGTTTTACTTGCGCTATTGGATTTTGAAGCTCAGATTTATGAAGTTATCTATGTATATCACCGTTCTACCATAGTCTTTCGATAGTCTGCGGCTACAACTCAATTCAATTCAACACAAAACTTTGACATAATTTCATGTTATGTTTTTAGTTCATGTTATGTTTAAGTTCTATTATATCCTAGATGAAATGCAATCCTAAGACAATGCCTGGTAAGTAACAAAGGAAGTTTTTGGTATCCGTGAGGACTTCGGAGTTTAAGTGGTCACGAAGTTTTGGAATCATAAGATGAGGATTCCACTTCCAACTTCCACTTTTCGAAGGGGAAAGGTGAGCCTTTTATTTTAAAAAAATAGACTTTGTTTTTTTAAAAAAAATAGGTATACGTAAAATGTGTCTTTAACAATATAGGGTCATAGACTTGTACATGGAAAGAGTTACCTAAGCAAATTTTTGAACAACCCTTCTGAAACTAAGGCGTATATTCTGCACTTCATATGCCCGCTTTCGTCATTTGCAGCTTGTTGCATATTTGCTTGCAGCTTGCGTATAAACAAACGAAGGTCTGTCTACGGAGCGGCAAAGTCGCAAGATCGTAATCATGCAGCAAGCAATCGTCATGCAGCATGAGCTGCAGCTGGTCATTACTTAAAGGTATTGCAAGACACATGTACTTTTTTTTAATGGCGGCTTCTAATGTAAAAATGTTAAGATTTGAAGAAATGACCTATATTAGTCAGTAGCTTGTATGAAGCTTGTATGACGTTTCGTGAACAGTGCTTTTGATGCAAATATACTTACATACAACCTGCACCTGACGCCGTCGTGGACAGTAGACCTAAATAAAGAGTTTTTCAATAAGGACATAATAATTCTATATTTAAATAAAATACAGAATAATTGAGATATTCGGCTGAAATTTAATCTATTTCGGTTTTGATTTTGTTCCTGAGCTCCTCTAAAGTTGTTAGTTTATTGGCATAAACCAACGACTTAACATAACCCCATAAACATAAACCAATGTCATTAAATCGCATGTGACCATTCGAACGGACCATTTCTCGAGATTTCACGATTACCAAAGTTCCCCTTCAATAGATCAATTATTTGACCAGCTGTGTGGCATGTGGTACCATCTTGCACTGATGTCAAGTCCGTCCAATTCTGCCCAAAAATAGTATTCCAACATGGCAGGATAGCGAACTACATGACTGTAAGATGACGATCATTTTCATCGACGAAAATACGGTCCAATTACACCTCCGACATGAAATCCATACCACACGGTCACTTTTGGTGGATGCAATAGAGTCACTTGAAGTACATGGATTTGTTGACGTCCAATAATGCATATTTTGCTTATTGACAATGAGCTTCATCACTGAAGATGATTTTTGGATGAAATTCAGGACTTTCTTCAAACTTTTGCAGACCCCAATCGGAGAAGTTTCGGCGCTTCAAATGATCAAGAGGATGCAGTTCTTGAGTTAATTTGATTTTGGGTAAGGGTGTAGACGAAGATATTTTCACAAAATTCGCAACAATGTGTACTGAGAAATTCCCAAATCCTATAAACGGCGTGGAATCAATTGATTTAGTTAATTTTAAACTGAAACACTGGCACAGATACATTCAATAGTGAATAGGTTAACTTGAGTTTATCCGACGATTATTACGACTGAAAATTGGGCTAAGCGGTCTTACAGTTGCGGCCACCGATTCAGAATTTGATGAGGTAATTATCGATCTTGATGAAGAAGAGTCTTGGCTCTGAACAGCTTTTCCCTGACAATTATTGGCTGGATTCAGGGGTTCTCTTTTCTTGTGGGTAGAAGGAATGGTGCTGAGATTCCTTTCATCGGTCGCCCGCCCACATCATATAAATGAGTTGACTACTATAGCTGGCTTCAATAACCATAAGATGCAGCAGCCCATTTGAATTTCAGCTTCGACATTGCAATCCTCACTTCATTTCGTTAAAGTAAACAGAAATTTTAGCTTAACTCTGCACATTGTCTCAGTACCAAATGTTGGTGGTACTACAAGTTTTCCTTCTTCATCACCAAAGGATTCTGTACTGACCTGACTTCGAGCACCTTTTTTGTGTTCGTTCTTATTCTTCTTCTTTTGTAGAAGCTCACTTTCTTGTGTTTGCTGATATAAATATTCTTTCCCTCATCGCACGATACTACCTTGAAAAGTATTTATGTAGATATTAGAATTACTAAATTATTCAGTCTACTCAGGCAAGAGCTTTAAATTACCAGTTTTTACTTTCGGACCAGGCTGGTAATATTTCGATCGAGAATCTCTCTCAAGGCCTTATTTCTTAGCGATACCTCATTTTTCAGGAGGTGGGCTATAGTCCCTAGAATTTCACCTTTAACAAGTGAAGATGCCGCTTCGTACGAACAAAAGTGATACTTAGCTCACCCACCAATACCGATCTCATTGCACGTCGTCTGCTTCTAACTAACCTTTTTAAAACCTGCATATGTTTCAATGGGTTTGGAGTCGTTGTCATACTGAATACCTTACTATATTCATATTCCTTCTCCTTCACATTCCATGGATACAATGGAGGATAGTGTGAACAACCTTGCTTCTTCCTGTTCTGAAAAACTAAGGCTTCATTGTATCTGTCACCAGGACAGTTCTTAGAAAAATCTATCGGAGTCATATCTGTATAAGTCCTAAAGCGAAAACTGAAAAAGTAATGGTTTCAATGATTCAGTGATCCAGTTCTGACTAGTATGTATCTGAAAGCTATTCCTTCCATATTCTCGTATGTACTCGTATCTTTTCTTTCGTGGTCAATAGTCTATATGTATATGTTTGTAATTAAATTCAAAACATTTATTCTATACTTTTTATTTAATTAATAATCATATGTTTAAAGAATCTATATAAACAACATGTTTCAGTGGCACAAATCTCATAACTCAAAGGCAATTATTTCTATGTTTTAAGAATGGATTCGCATCAATTATCATAAACTCAGTGGATTTAGTATTTTGAATATTTTTTTTGGTTTGGGTCTTCCTTTACCTCTATGATTTATACAAACACAAATGCTAACTCCAACTCATCAATCGTTTAACGTCTAACTATCGAGACCATCGCATAGCTGATAGCAGCAGCTACCTATTGCAACTAATCGCCTTGCCAAAACTAGCAGAAAAACAAAACAAACAAAAAAAAAAAACAAAAAACATTTTCAGTTAATTAACACTCATGTAAATACGGATATGCGTTAAATAAATCTTATAGTTTCAAATCGACGGAAGGAGTTGAAGAAGACGATGACGACGACAGACGGTGGAAAAGGAATCACATGAGATAAGAATAAATAAATTATATCTGAATATAAAAAAAAAATGCTTATCTAATTTATTTAATACATATCTGAACAGAGGGGGAATAGAAGGGGAGACTGGAACTCAAACTCAATCCGAAAACGCCGCCGTCGTCGTCGACTCAATGTCGATTGCCGCCGAATTTGTAAAAAGAAAAATAAAACCCGGCAAATAGTATGGTCAGCAGGGTAAACAAATGAAAAAAAAAAAAAAAACACGAAAGAAACCCAAAATACCAACAAAAAGTGAATAAAAACAAAACTGGTAGTCAAGTTAAGTAAATTAATTTAAATTGTCTTTTAATGTAAATGAATTTTTCATCCATTCAGATCGGTGTGTCGTTCTTTTTTTTTTCCACTATATACATACGTCTAGATACTTTTTTTCTGTCTTTCCCCATTTCGTTTGTTAAACATTTAACACTATACTGGAAGAAGATTTTTCTCGTCTCTTTTTTTTTTCATTTGTATTGGAGGGTGAGGTCGGGGGACTTTTCAGTCACCAGCTTCCATGCAATCCTTCGCATATAAATTAGTACAACCAAAGGAAGCAAAAGCAACACAACCGAATCGCTTAAGTAACCAAAACTAAACAAAAAAGAAGAAGAGTAGATACTACCTAACAGTTTCAACGATTTTTTTTTGTTTTTTTTTTTTTAACTAAAAACGAATCTCAGATCAGATGGAAACACCATGTATCCCGGCAAGTTGGGGTCCGTTCCTCTCGTGGGGTTTTTTGTAGTCGACCGCGCAGAGGCGCATCCATCTTTGTTAGATTGGAGCAGAGTCGTCGACGACGTGGACTTTGCCGCCACAGTTTCGTCGTCGTCGTCTTCGTCGTTTGTCGACATTTTGCGGTTTTTGCATCATGTTAGCTGCGAATCGATGCGAAAAATGGTCGACGTTACATTTGGTGCCTCAGTGTAGTACAGTGAGCTGGGGGTTGGTAGGGAGTCTTATATGCGGAAATTTATAATATCATCAGAGGCTCTGATTTAAATCTGGTTGGCTTCTTTTTTTTTTTTTTTATTTATTTCCTTCTCCATCTATACTATAGTATGTATTTGTTTAATTGAAAAGAGACGTTGTTGTTCTCTGGGGGCTTCCTTTCAGCTTGTTCTGCAGGCCTCAGATAAATCTCCCCGCCGTTTGAAGTCGGTTTGTTTTTTTTTTTTTAATTTGTTTTTAATTCTTTCACTGTATCTCCTTTAAGCTACTCACTCCGTATGGTGGTGCTGGCGAAATCTGAGTCAAAGCCGTGGCATTTATCTGCTGCAACTGTGTGCAAAAGTGATGTAGAAAATTAACACTGGCGCAGGCACACAAAAAATCGTAAAATAAAAGTAAACTACGAGAACGATTGTGAAAAATTGCTTGCAACATACTGTGGCTACTATGACAGTATTTAATTTATAAATGGCTTGATGCGTTTTTTTTTTTTTTGTTTTCATACATACTATGCGCCGCTCTTGGCTAAGTGGTGAATATAAATTTCGCGAATTTTTTTTGCTTTTTTGAGCTGCCAGTTGTGTCGATGGGGTGTATACATTTTTTTTCAGTCGCATGTTTCTTGATTGAGTCATTTATTTTTCATCTATGGGCTTTGAATGACAAGAAGTTGAAGATATATATATACAAGTTTCTGATAGTATCAGAAGTTAATTGAATTTAATTCCAATATGGTAATGGAGTTTATGCAAATTCAAGACATATGATAACCCTAGACTGAACTGCAGTGAGGCAGATGACCTTTGGATAAAGATTCCTCCTAGACATTGATAAAAGTTTCATGTTCTCAAGAATATTAGTGAAAGTAAAATGCAAATTCGCATCAAGGCTAGATGCGTAATATGAGCATAATAGGAGAAAGTTAAAGTCACCAAACACTGATTGATGACCTTGTTGACATGATATTCTAGTAGTCGTCCTCTTAGCTGTAATATAAAGAATGCAGTCTATGAAAACCTTGAAAGGCTTTCTAAAGTTCAATTTAACCCAATATCTGTAGGCACCACAGTACCTATAACAATAAGGATACTGAACGACACCTTAAGCCGTATTATTTTCTAAGGTTGCGTTCATTAATTTTTGCCGTATCTGTATTATGTATGCACATATAAAAAAAACCCATGGAACATCAGTAGATGCTGGGTATTTCAAAGGCTTTGTTGACGTAAAATGGTAAAGAATATGGGGACTATTTTTGAACTCTGCAGTGCATTCTGAACTCAAATATTTATCCTGTTAAAGGTACTAATAGCTTAAAGTTATTTAGGACCATCGCTGAGTTTGTCTAAGAGATAAACACCTAGTTGGAGCAGTCTTCTTTGGGACATGACTAAGCAGATACACAAGAGGTGCAAGACATAATAATGATAAACTATTGATAGTATGGATAATCTTTGGCGTTTTTATTACCTTCTGTTCTCGTCATTTAACATGTGCTTTATCTAGTCAAATGTAGTGTTATTTATTCCAGTATTCTGCATGCAGTGATCGCTGTGGCTCAAGTGATTAGTGCGTTGGACTGCGGAACGAGAAGTTCGAGGTTCAATCAAACAAAACCTTGAATTTATTTCACGGCTCTACCTATCGCTAGCGTCTGACAAACATCCGAGAGTAAAACTGTCATGGACCTGTTGCGCTAAATATTTGTATTTTATTTTGTAATCTGCATGCATCTGGACATGTTCGGTGTTGTCGGAAGCACCTTTGATCTGAAAGAACCAATCAACCGCCATCTCGTTGCCTCTCAGGGTCTTGCCAATTCTTGTAATGAGTTCCTGAAAAGCATGGGTGGTTGGTTTTTGGTGCACTTGGTGCACTTGGAGGAATATCTCTCTTAAACGATGTCAAGACTTGGTAGCTAGTAGGCCAAAACGCTTTGCAGCTATTACTGCAAATATGGGTTACCCAACAAAGTACTAGTTTTTACTCATCGAAAACAGAATCCAAAGTATAAAATTTTCTATTATTATTTTTTTAATTGTTTTTGTTTTTTTATATCCTGTTTCTAATTATAATTCCACCTTACTTACTTTTTTTGTGGCTATTTTTGGCATAAGTCTTTATTCTTTATTTTTAAATGTAAGTAGAAGTATATTACTGTTGCTCTTCGGTAATAATGTTTCTATAAATTATTTTTTTAAATTAGGATAAACAATTTTTCGTAAAGAAAGTGTGTGTTTTTAATTAGTTTTCCACCACTGTATACATTTATACATGTCTTTCAAGTATTTCTATTTAAAAAAAAAATAAGTAAGCTTTATAAGTCGATATGAATTTTGCAAAAAAATGGTTAGCCTGCTACCTACTTGGGGTATAAATTAGTTGGTCAGTAGGTCTTAGATGTGATATCTTTTTAGGATAAGTACTAGAAAGTTTCTATCTCCATCGGGGGCTTTCATTTTATGTGAAATGAGCTGCTGTACCCTTTAACTTTGCCTTTAGAATCTATTCTTCTATTTCTACTAATCTTCTACCAATTGTCAGATTGCAAACTGTCAGCGTCAATTTTATTCGGTTGCTTCAACACCCGTTACTAAATTTTAGAAATTTGGTTTCAAAATTATGGTTTTGTGCGCCAAACTTTTAGAGCACTTGTACCATATTACACGCGACATAATCGACCGTCAGAGATCGATATTCGCCTTATTGCTGACCGTTTTTGCACAACATTTTCTTTGCAAGTTACAGTGGCACCAAGACACATAAGAAGAGAATATTGCATCCGTTCAGGAGAGTGTTGAAGAAGATCCAAATTTATCTATTCGACGTCGATCGCAACACCTTGGTCTTTGTTCGTCTACTTTATGGAAAATTTTACGCAAAGATCTTAGTTTGAAGGCTTACTAGATCCATTTCATGGCAGAATTGAAGGCAAATGACCATCGAAATTGTGGTGAATTGGCCCAAAATCAACTGACATTGAATTTGCCGTTTTATGGAAAAGTTATGTTCAGCGATGACGCTCATTTTTGGCCCAATGAGTATGTCAATAAGCAAAATCGAAATTATCGAAACGCCTGTTGTCTTGCAAAGTCATCGGACCATATTTTTTTCAAATATAAGGATAATCAGCTCAGTTAGAGTGAACGGTATTCGCTATAAAGCCATGATTAATGATTTTTTCGTTCCCCGATTAAATGGCATGGATGTGGAAGAGAAGTGGTTCCAGCAGGATAACGCTACGTGCCATACAACAAACGAAACAATCAACTTATGGAAGGAAACATTCGATAAACGCATAATTTCACGTAACTAACCTGTAAATTGACGTCCAATATCTTGTGATTTGACGCCTTTTGATTATTTTCTTTGGGGATACGTAAAGTCCCTAGCCTACGCTGACAAGCTAATAACAATCGACGCATTGGAATCCAACATAATTCTTGTTATTGAGGACCTACCGCCACATATGATTGAAAAAGTGTTCGAAAACTTAGTCTCTCGGATGACATTCATTATATTCAGTCGTGGTGAACATATGCCCGAAGTTGTATTTAAAAATTAATTAGAGAATGTATTCTCTTGAAATGGCTGTGAAATGTAATGAAATTTCTTGTCGCAACCCAGTTCAAGGTGGCTGTCTGTGTCTCTGATGTTCTTATAATACCTGACTGAAAATTTCTAGGCTATATGTATAAATACAAATCTGTGGAGCTACGATAATATCGAAACGGATTTGTGTCTTGATGTTTCTGTTGAAATATGGCAGTTTCAATTTTTTTATAAATACCTCCTTAGGATGACGTCGAGGATTTCTTCCCTAATTCTTTTTATTAAATTTTATCATTTCAGAATTTTTGTTACAAATGAATTCTAGAAGAGGGTCTAGTATTTTGTACCCTAAACTGTATGGTGACCATTCGCATCACAATCAATTTAGGTAGTCTGAGTTTTCTTTCACCACAGGACCTAAGTGTGTGGAAAGGCAGTAAATTTCAGCCAATGAACATCAGCTACCAGTTTAATTAAGCATTGGATTGAATCTGCAGGACTACTTTTAGTTAGTTAGTTTAATGAGATTGCTAACAATTTTGAACTCATAGTCTATACAGTTTGGCTTAAGGCCGTCTATCAGAATGACATAAAATACATTTTTTTGTTTCGGTAACGTTACTACCTTTAGTATTTGTTTATGTGTTGTTAAGGGTAAACAAATTGTAGTACACAGTATGTTCTCAGAATCTGCTTTCAGTTCGACAATATTTCGATAGTTACTGGAACTAAAATTCGTCTAATTGTTAAAACATCTCATGCAACAACTTAATCTGTCAAGTAAATATCATACATTGTTGCGGTTATTGAAAACTCGCGTGAGAGTCCAAAGCTTTCATTATTTATAAGAACTGTGCCCCTTAAAGATTTTAACACGTTGATTTATATGCTAGACTTTATTCTCCATCGATAGAAAATTTAGTTGATGGAGAACCATAACCCGAAGGTTCACTTCATATGTAGGTACTGTCGCCATTGGAAACTGACCTCGACTTCGGAAATCACTCGGCTTTGTAAAGAGAATCTCACCAAGACGAACTCAAAATAAATAAAAATAAGAAAAATACCTCCCGTATTTATTTTTTTTTATTATGTTATTACTTTGTAAAGTGTAATAGTAAGTCAACGTGGCTCTGTTGATAGGTACCTTCCCTTGTTTAGAGTAAAAATAGTTGATTTTCACGAATGTGGCGTTCGAATTCTAACTTGATTTATTGAATCGTCTCAGGGTGGTTCAAATAGGCCTTACAAACAAATCTAGAAGTAGAAATCCAAGATACTGGATGGAGGTGTTTCGTTGTTCTGAAACACTGGACGATATCCTAGTACGCCCGTACTGCTGCTTACTTTTTTTTACATTTTATGAATAAACTCTTATTTCCATAACATTTTCCTAGGAAGGCTCAGCTTCAATGAATGGTTCAGTAGTTGAATGGTTTAAAGATTTTAGATACTCGTTCTATAAAAAACAAAATTTTATTGGCGAGATATGGTCAGATTGATATATTGCCACGGACCCATTAAGGCCTTAACCCGAATGCCGAGTTCCATAAATATTAAAATTATCGAAAGTATATTGAAAGGAGTGAGTTTTTGTCGTAAGTTGAGTTTTTTTTTTTTACTTTGTTCTAGCTTTTAGTGTCTCAAGATTAGTAATGGTAAACATTTAGAGGAATTGATGCTTTTATTAAATGGATTGATCTATTAGGTTAGTAACTATGACCATATAGTGATATTTTACCTAAATACCTGCCTACTAAACAAATTTGTGAATACTAATGTTTTGAATGATTTTAGAAGCATTGATTCCGCTAACGCCCTTTCCCTCGAAGCAAAGATTTAATAAACTCTCTTAATCACTTAAAACTTTTTAATGCATTGGGCTTTGTCACAAAACAAACAAACAAAAAAAAACTCATGACAACCGTAGATAATCTTTTATTCATTCCCATTATTTAACAATCAATTTTTGCAAGATCATAATTTCATCATTATTCTCGTAAATTTGTCAGACTATACCTATTCATATCTCGAAAATATCAATCACAATTAAATCAAAAAATTAATTCTCGCAATCAAAATCAAATGGACTTTTAATTGCAAACGTTTTTCATTTTCGCACCAGTCACCTTCTCGCGAACAACAAAAGCCATCTAAATTCACATGTATCTAAGTATCTACATACATATATTTGTTTCTATGTTCTATTTGTGAAAAATTAACTTCCAACTAAACGCATTGTCTTCGTAATGAATCAAAAACCTGTGCCTTAAAATACCAAACACAATCATACCATTGTCATTTTAATCATCGCAAATTTATAACATCATTTTGACAAAAACCTATACACAAATTATTCAAATGAAATTAAGAAAAAGATATACATACATACATACATAGTCTAGACTCAAACAAATTACTAATGCAATCTCTTCATCGCACACTCTTGTAAGTTTTTTTGTTTTTTTTTAACCTACTACCGTGAAATTTATTATTTTTAAAACACACATCATAAATTTTATTCTAGAAAAGAACAATCAATCTACGCTTTTCATGCAAGTAATTAAATGGAAATTAAACATTAAATTGCGACATCACCGATCTTTTTCGATACTCATGTGTATACAAATGTGTCTGTCTGTCTGTTTGTGGTTATAAGGAAGCATCTTGATTATGATTTGAAACTATACATATGCAAAATGGACATTTCAACAGGATAATCAAAATTTTCCCTTCCTATATGGACATAGTGTGTGCGTGTGTAATGTGGTCAGGACTATAACAATCGTCAGGCGAACAAACTAAAGCAATAATGTTCAATAACAATCTGTTCAACTACACACCTTCAATTCGACAGAGAGTACCTACTACCTGTTTGGATAAAAACACACATTTTCAAAGCTTGTATCTCATTCATGCTACTGGGTGTATCTATGGCTCTGTCGACTTTCGTTGCAGAGGCGTGGTCTGCATGCGCTAGAAGTGGATGGCATCAGCAATGTATCTCACTCGTTCGAATGATTTACAACCCTCAACTCTTCCGTTTTGGTTGGTTTTTATTCCCTCTTCTCTTTCTTATATACCAGTCTAATTCGAATTCGAAGTTTGACTTGGTGAGATAGTGTGTGTGTGGCCGGAATAAAGTATGGTAGATACTTTATTCCATTCGACAGTGTCACATTGCATTGATATCCACTTCACTGCAGGCGGCAGCAGTTAGTGGGTAGTAACGAAACCTTGTATCTCAACTATTGAATTGCGTACGGAGTAATCATTGAATTCGGGAAATAAAAGTTCCCCGGCCCATTCATACATCTATATACGTGTAGATACTTCGAAAAAGTATGTATATGAAATAAAAAAAAAAAAAAACAGTGTATCTCTGTATCTTTGTGTGGTGGCGCGCAAATACAATCAAAAAATTACAAAAAAAAAAAAGAAGAAACCAACAAACATCGAATTGGAATTTCGAAAAAATAAAAAGAAAACCCACATTTCGCGTGTACATAGGTGTACAAGAGAAAGAAAAAAAAACTGAAAAAGTTTTCGTGTGTCAGGCAAGTACTGCTTTTGCTGCTGAGTGCTGCGTTTGACTATTGTCGTCTCTTCATAGTTCGTCTTGGTCGTGGTCGTCGTCGTCCAAGTCGCCGTGTCGTTGTTTGCCGTCGTCGTCGTCGTATGTTGTTGTTGTCGTAATCGTCATCCCCAACAACCCAACCAAACACCAACCATTGGATCGTATATGTGTGTAAAACGAGAGGGAATAATAAACGTATAATAACGAATGAAAAATACAACAGAAAAAAAAAAAAAAATAAAAGTATCTTGTAGATACAATTGTATTTTTATATCGCGCCATATATACTTGCCGCCGTGTATCATTTTATTGATGCTCAGATATTTTTGATTTGAATTATGCCCAACTAGTCAAACTGAAACGTTGGCGCTTCGAGCACGTATTCGCGGAAAAACCATTTGTTTTAATTTTTTTTTTTGATTTGTCATATCTACTATCTACTCTTATGATGATGAATTATCCACATTATTGCGGTTTGGATATTTTATGCGTTTAAAAAAAAAACAAAATACACACATCCACGTGAATGTCAAATAAACAATTTATTTTTGCCGTGCAAATAGAAAATATAGTGAAGTGCACCTGTCGGCGTCGGGGAAAGGATTCGACGACACTCTCTTATTGGACTGACACTCAAAGGACTTTTCTTCTCTATTTTTTTTTTTTTATTTTTTGAAGTGATCATAAATTTTTATTTTCGATATGAATGTGTAGCCCGGAACGAACAATAAGCATCAGACAACGCGTTAATCGGAAAGATCATGTCCCTTCGTCGGGATGGCTAAATGTTCGCTTGGACGAATGTGTTTTTGTTATATCCTAGTTTGTAATTTATATTTTGACCTATGATCGGGGATATCATACAGTGTGTGCGTGTTATCGTTGATAGTCGGGTAAGGTTTTCTCTTCTCTAGTTTAGAAGAAAGATTTATGTGATGATCCTGTACAGTGTTTCGTTGGATGTTTGATTTATAGTTACTACCTAATCCTGTTTGGAGTTTCCTTCTGAATAAAGAGAAGTCATTTTGTTGTTTTTTTTTTGTTTTGGTATTTTATTTCGGTTTGTCTATATACATATTTATGGAAGGAACAAGTGTTTAGTTGTGAAGAATGTAGAAAATGTCATTCAGTGAGATCATTGATCGTAAAATTATTTTGAATAAATAACTTAAACAGAAGTAAGAAAGAAAATAAAACATTTAAAGTGAATTATAGTGTACGGATGAACAGCGGCAAATTTGTGGATTTTGATACAAACATTAACCCGTGAAATTAGCTGAAAAGGACTTAAAATTAGGTAAGTAAATGATGAACGGGAGTACCTACCATGTTTTAGTCGTTTCTGTGTGGTGATCAGACAAAGTTGAGGGACAACTATTGAAGTATCCCTTTTCTATCTAGCTGACAAGATACCCGGGTGTGGGTACATCCGTAAATATACTAATATTTCTGCAGGTCAGAAGCTTCGGCCATGACTTTTGAAATTTAGTTGTCAATATGATACCAATCGGAAACCCATTCCTTTTAAATGATCTCAGTTGTTCAGAAAATTTAAATTGAACTTCATCTATATTGATCTAACTAATGTACCTACCTACTTAATAACATATTTCACGGCGGGTTTCATTAAAATGAAAAAGGATTGATTTAGGTAAATAGAAAGTGCATACTTACACTCGATGGACAAGAACCCTGACGATAGTCTCTTAAAAGCACAACTCGAACTTTTCCTACTTATAGGTACATCTACATGTACATATATGTCTTTCAAACATTAGTGAGATCCTATTAACCTCTCACAGTCATCGACGAATGTGATTTCTATCCTCAAAGTAGTGTACTCTAAGATGATCACTCTATCGCCGGCTTACTGTATCAATTGCCATATTCAAGCCCATGCAAGCAAAGCGTTAAACGAAACACGTTGTGTGAAAAACATTATTTTACTGTTTACTAATCTTTAACGGAAAATTGATGGAATTAAAAAAAAAAATACAAAATTTGATCAACAACTTCTATAGCTATATAAAAATAGATACATTCGTCCATATAAGAGATCCACTTTTGTTTGACATTTTGATCAGAATTGCAGCTTTGTTTTTTTTTTATTAACCGAATAACATTAAAGTATTCTCCTCTGTTGTTGAGAAACTTAACGTAGAACTATAAGAAGAAATTTAAATGTGTTACATCGGTCGTCTGATCTTATTGGTCAGACGTCATATCTCGGCTGCGTAAACTTCGAGGTTTGTTTTTCTTTCTGCTTGGCACTTAATGCCGTCTTCTTGATAGTAGTGTTCATAGATACTACTTGAGAGCCTTCTTTTTTGTAGGTTAACTTTCTGCTTCGAACATCATCAAAGATAATGGAGCTATTAACCCCGCGAACTAAAAATTCTAGATACAACAATCTGCCGTCGTATAATAGCTTTGCTTTTCTACTTAACTTTCAAAAACCACTTCAATATGGGCAAGACTACTTCCTTACAAACGTCGGCATGACTTTTAAACTCCATCGGCAATGTGTCGGTTCTATAAATGGTTAGTTGGCTAAGTTCTTTAGTCAACTGGATAGTGTACAAATGGATACTTAATGTATTTGCAACTCATGGCTGATCCCCAGTAAAGCTAATAGTATTCAATTTTATAAGAAATTCGATAAATCTTGGCTTCAGTCCTCCAAACAGTTAAAAGTACATATTTGGAAATATCCAATGAAACACTTCTAGTATCTCAACTTTAGAAGCTATGTCGATTTACAGCCGGAATCCTATTGCATAGATGTATGAACGAATACTTCCCTTTCTATCCGAAGTGTAAAAAACGCATGATATGCCAGTTATATTTCATGATATTCGAACCTTGAACGTATGCACTGTTCGATACACTAACAACTGCAAGCTAATATTGGCCGAAACTGAAACTGCGATGTCTAAAATTTTAACACAAAAGTATTTCTTAAAATGTAGTCTATTCCAAATTCCTATTCCGAGTGAAAACTTAAAACCTGGGGGTTAAATGTTTTTTCTTCTTGATTTGAAGAACAAAAAGAATCAGGTCACTTCTTCTTCTACTTACATACATACATAGGTATATTCCGACCACTTGTTCTGCCTAAACATTACAAATAAGCTGACTATGATTGTATGAGCAAATACCTTATTCTTCTGACTGACATTAAATCCTTAAACCAATTAAAAAGCCTTTGAAAACCCTTGCATATTCTAAACATTAAGAGTCTATAGTCCCAAGTATGCAGCAATATACTTGAACTTGTTCGGCGGTACTTCGGCACAAGTATTTCTTAAACTCCGTCGGACTGTCAGCACTCCTATGCAGGTGTTTTAGCGTCGGAGCTCAAAAAGATTCTCCAAAATTTTCACTTTGAAGATCGTGCTCATTGGTTCGACGGTAAATTCATTGAAAGGACAAGTTTATGAAAACAATGTTTGGCCTGCCTATTCTAAAACCTTTCAGTTGGTTTTGAAAGTTTGCTTAAATTTATTTCATTACATATTCTAGATACTGCTTCATTCAAGATCCCTATGCGTATGAAACCCCTCGGGTTTTGTATCTTACATCCTTAAATTTAAGTATTTTTTTTCTAACAAAGTAAAGTATGTGCTATTAATCAGCCTTGTGGTTGCTTAAAATATACATCTTTACACAGCATATCTATCAATATAAGCTCTTCTTTTTCGCCATCAATCTCTAGTATATTTATGTCCTGAATTCTCAGAAAATCACTTGTTCACTATTTCAAATCTACAACTACATCTTTTGCATTTCAGACTAACAAAAAACGTTCGACTTCTTTATTTATTCTGGTTCTCAGAATATAAATCTTTCTTAATACGAAGCACATGTCCATCACAAGCCATAGCGTCGGATTTATAAAATTTAGTACGAACTACTGGGAGTTCTTTGTATTCTTTCTTTGCAATTTATTAATGAAAACTATTCTTCAGTAAAAAGGTGGCTTTAAGTTCCAAGTTCAGTAGTATCGTGTTTAAAAATATGTATGAATGTACTCCGCCTAAAGGCAGCCAAAAATGACCTCTTTTAGTGTTAGTTTATCAACTAAGACTAGTACATCTTAATTTTAAACTACTGCTGAGAATCAAAGAGTCTTAATTCTTCCGGGACAGCCTACAAGATTCCATGGCTTACTATGGAGTAATTTCTTGTGGTCTTCATATTACCTCAGAAACAATACATTCGTAGGATGCAATTGATAGCTCAGAATGGCAGTCATTTTATTTTTAGAAGTTTCTTTAGGATAGCCGTACTCTGAGAGGTTTGTCCAACGTTTGTAAGACGTGAGACTGTGAAAAAGAAAAATTTATTGTTATTTTTTTTTACTACCAAACCCACTAGTGATATTATTTAGTGTAGATCAAGTTGAAGTAACTTACTATAAGCTTCTGACTATTTTGAATCTGTTGGTAAGATGGTGGATACGTTTTGGGCCTCTACTGGCGCTCGAACGTTTAATATGTCTATCAGGCAACTTTTCTTCAACAGAAAATTTTTAGTTCCTTGTAAAAGTTTCAGATATTAAGGATACGATGTTGTTTTAAGCTTCATACTCGCTTCATTATTGAACCTGCCACGTAACACTTTTTTGCAGGTCTTTTAGTTCAATTCCAAAGAGATCACTCTAGTAGATGAGGGCCTTTAGAGATTCAACCGCATATCGTATTTTTCATAGGCATAGATATGGGGCATTTAGTACTTCCCGTATGCACACTTTTGAATCTACATACACTCAGTTTACAGAGAACACGTACCTTTCAATTGCTTAAAATGATTCTAAAGCCTTACTTACTTCTTTAGGTGACGCTACGGTTCGGGGTGAACCTGGGCCTCAACTAATAAGCCTCTCCAGTTAGCTCGGTCCGTACCTAACTGCCTCCAGTTGGGCACTGCAAGCTTGTTCAGATCCCCTTCAACTTGTGTGCGCAACCTAGGGCGAGGTCTTCCTCTACTGCTCTTCCTCCTAAGACTCTTCGGGCCGGAGCATTTCAAACGACTGATGCGCAGTTTTTAGGTCTAGGTCGATGTCGCTGTACAGCTCATATAGTTCGTCGTTGAATCTTCCCCTTTCGATAAAGTCGATGTAGACAAAGTCCCTTACTACCTGAGTGTTACAGCTGTCGATTGTGACATTCTGTCCAATTCGTCGATGTTGGGTGTCCTTTCTTGTTGAGAGCATATACTTGTTTTTATCTTCATCTACCCCGCTTAACCCATTTTGGTAGCTTCCGTTTCAATAATAGCGAATGCACCTGTGACAGCCGACTGAGTTGTCAATATCGTCGGGATATGCTATTAGTTGCACGGACTTTTAAAAGATTGTGCCTCCAGTGTTGACTTGTGAGTTTCTCAAATATAAAGTTGAAAAAATCACTTGATATCGCGTCTGCTTGTCTAAATCCTTGTTTGATATCAAAGGTGTCGGTGAGGTCGTTACCGACCTTAATGGAGCAGCGATAATTCTCCATCGTCATTCTGCATAGGCGAACGAGTTTAGCATGGATGCCAAAACATGGCTTTATGGCTCGTCTCAAACCGTCTGAAACCACACTGAATGGGGGCAATCAGGTTGTTGACGAAGGGTTTCAGACGTTCACGGAATATGGCAGATAGGATCTTGTACGCGATGTTGAGGAGGCTGTACTTGGCGCAATTGAGTGGGTCTCCTTTTTTGTGATTCGGGCAAAAGATGCTGAGATTCGATTCATCAGGCATACCCACATCTGACCAAATCTTAGAAACTAGATAGTGTATGCTTCTACCAGATCATTTCCAGCAGCTTTGAATACCTCATCTGGTTAGCGGTTAGGCCCAGCAGCCTTCTTGGTCATAAGCGTGGATACTGCTATCCTCACATCGTTTTGGTCAGGTGGACGAAAGTTTTGGGTATCGTTGTCTCTGTTCATTTCCCCAGAGCATGAGTCTTTTTCTTATGTTAATAAATGAAAATCTTCGAAAGGTACTATTGAACAATGTGTGGTATTTTTACCTACACTAGTTTTCCAGTTCCATACAAATATAAGGAACTCAAAGAGAAGCTAGATAGTCTAGTACGGTTGTTCTTTCTAAGGCACCGATTTATGAGTGTTATCCTGTCAACGACTAAATTAGGTGTCCTTTAGCTTTTGTGTATTCCACTAAAGAGATTTTCAGGAAATGTGGGCAGACAACATTTGTCTGTTATTTATGAACTTCAGTTTCGTATTATATTCCAAACTTAGCATCTGTCTAGTAATCTTTTGTCAAAAATACGTATCCTACAATCTTCTGTTCTCCTTGGGCATTAAATTTTGTTGGACCACATGATATGTACATGGTATTCTAAAATGTTGGACCCAACACTGAACCTTATGGGACTCAAATATGTATTCTGTGCTTGAAATAGTTTGTCAAAATTTAAATTAAATATGTACACTTATTGAGTGCTTTGTATGTATGATATGATTTGAACGGGCATATTAGTGTGTTTCCCCACAAAATTTTTTCTCGCAGATTCACAATTCGAGTTAAAAAGATTCAACGAGTCTTACTAATTCCAACAATTAGTTCCTCCCCAACCTCAAAAACCAACAAACAAATGGGTGTCTCTCCATTTATTTGTATGTCTGCCGCTCTCGGTCTGTGCTCTATTAATGCAAAACGAATCAATTTAATATTCAAATTCCATCTATATAGCAAAAAAACCAAACAATACCACCATAGGAATTACCATAAATTATTTGAAATTGTTTTGAAGAGCGACATACAGATCAATTGGTGTTAATTAAATCCCCGAAGAAAAAGTCACTGAAGACAAGGCAACTATGCCATAAATTATCTTCTGTCATTCGATGAGTTTGTTTTCATTTTTTAGTTTTTGTGGCAAAGGCTTATAATTTACCCCGTTCTGTTCTTCTTCGATTGAGTTTTAGACTACAGTAGACGTTTGAATATTTGATCGTGCAGATCATGCATAAAAATACTTTTCTTACTCAGGGGGTTAACCTAAATCAAATGCAAAATTTTTGTTTCTAAATAAATTCACATAAATCAATTAAGGACAGACAGTGCCTCAGTTCAAATAAGGGTTACACATCTTGATTCGTCCTTAAGATGGGCAAAATGAATTCAACCCCTGTATGGTGCCCTACTGATCATGGGAAAATACATACAATGAGGTTTACCTTTCTGGGTGATTTGGAACTCATCTCTTATGGACTCGTGGCAATGTCATAAATTTCAAAAAACACAGACCACAAAAACAAACAAACAAACGAGAGAGAAAAAGAGAAAAAAATTCTTTGCTTTCGCCCAAAACGCCCGGCCGGCGGCGGCGTGAAAGATGGGCCCATTAAATGCTCATAAAAATTTGTAAGCACCTCATAAAAATAGTCATAAATAATTTTTTAGTTTGTTGAGGTTGGATGTATATATGTAAGTGTTCTCATACTCATTCAGATTCAGTAGTTGTCCTTGGTGTTCATTTTTGTCCTTAATGTTGTATTTAGTGGGTTTTTTTTCTGTTGTTGTGTTAATTGTCTTGTGGTCACCCGTGCTGAGGACATACTCATAATATCTTCAAAAAGATACCTACACGACGAAAAAATAAAAACACATCATAAATCTGAGATGATTTATTGTCCTTTCTCTCTATCCTGTGTGATCTCTCCTGTGTGAAATGTGTGTGTTTGGATTCTTGTTATGTGTTGTTATAGCAATATTTATGGTTTCAACACACAATTGTTCACTCGGCCATCGACAGGGGAGTAAATATATGAAATTATTTTCGAATTTCGAATAATGTCCTTTTAATTCATTCATTCGTTGTTTGGTGTGTTGTAGGCGGTTGCGTGTGTCTTATCGTCGCGAGGAATTTATTTCCGTTCTAGTTAAGGATTTTCGCTTCGTTTAAAGGTCATAAATCCAAGACAATCATGGAGGAGGTAGGAGAAAAAAAAAAAAAAAAACTTCTCTAAATCAACATACGTCATACACGCGTTGTCCAACTGGGTAAGTCAAAAAGTATTTAATATTTTGTGCCTGCCTATAGGAACAAAAGAAATGGCGTGTAGACTGACCCGCCACTTCTACGGTTGTGAGTGCTGCCGCCGCCGCCGCGTTCACTCGAACGTGAAAATTTCCCATTTCTCTTTTGTCATTGGAATGTGTCACTACCTAGAGCTGACCAACATATGGTAGGTAACAGTGGACTTGCCTTACATGGTCGGGTATACATATATATAGGGTACCACAATTAGCCACCACTTGATATTGATCCTTTTTTGCGTAAGAAGAATAGCGACACGCAGCGTTGAGGGTGGAGTGGCACATACTGGTCTAAGAGATGTTGCATAATAGTTACAACCCCTGCGGTGATAATTGTAACACAAGGGTCCAAAAAAACAATACGCACTTTGTATTGCTTCTTGCTGTGTGTGGGATCTACTAGTTAGAGTTAAGCGATTGCCATAGATGCGAATGGTACCTATCTTTGAAAAACACAGTCCTGTAGATCACGGAATGTATCTCTAATTATTAAGAACCTGTATTGCTATTGCTGATTGAAGAATTTGCTAAAGTAGATTATGAATTCGTTCCCACTCTGACGCCTTGTGGGAATTTGCGTCTGTACTATGTCTATACTCTATCTCGTATGGTCGAATGTGGTGTTCAAATTATTACATAGCTACAGTTTGTTTTCGAAACTTGCATATTATGTGGCACTTCCTTATAGCAACCAGTATTAAGTCAACATTCTGGACACTTAATGCCTACTGACTTGTTCATGTCCAATACTTTGTTCAAGATTCGCAATATATTTTCAGTTTAGTTTCATGAGGCAATCATGTCTTAGTTAACAGATTACTTTTAACTTTTAACTAAACTTCCACTGCGAGGATCGTCGATCGTGGCTAAGCTTTCACTTTTCATAATACTAACTTTCTTTAAAATGCTAACTTAAGCATGCCCCAACTCTATAGCAACGTCACAGGCTCGCTTCATTAAAAAACGAGTCATTAGGGGAATTCTTCAATGAGTTTTTCTTGAGCTAACCTACATTCTCACATAGCGAAAGGTCAACATATGTAACTCAATTGATAAAATCAGAAATTATGCGTTCTCAAAACATATTGTTTGGAATATTCTATTGGTTGTAACCGTTCTTAGACTTTGGTACTAGGACTACTCTCCTAAATCCAACGAGTTGTTATAAACGGAAAGATCTGAGAAATTAAAGGTTCTTTGGCTGGAGTTCCACAAGGGTGCGTATAAAGTCCTATTCCTTTTTGCTGAGTATATCAACAACTTCCCAGAGAGTGTTAAAACGCATTATTACATTTATATTCCAATTTATTTATCGAAACCAAATGATCTTATCCAATGTATCTGTTACAGAAAAAGTGAAAAAAATTACAAAAAATTTTGCCGGCCATAGAGCGAATAGGAACTTTTACAGAGGCTAGGTCTTCAAAGTTCATCTACTATTTCGTTACCCTTCCGATGATATTGCCTTCGAAGATAATTTTGGAACTTGTAGTATAGCTCCGAGGTTTGTGACTCAGTGGTTATTGCGTTTAACTCGTAGGGACAAAACCAATTTTTTTCCCAGTCACACCTCTCGCGAACGTCTGACAAACATCCGAGAGCAAAACTGTCATATAAAAAGCTTTACTAGGCTTGACTAGCTTTACTTTATTTGTATGAAGAATGTAACACGCACAACACGAATGGTTGTGTGAAGATAAGCCATTTCTGACAGCCTGTCCACTGGATTCTAATGAAACTTGAAAGATTATGTTTAGTCTTTAGTGCCTTTTTACGATACTGTATGTCAGAATGGGCGAATACGATGATGTCCTTCCAATTTAATTGGAAATGTACATATGGTTAGTTCAACTCCACCAATCCTTGGAGGTCTGAATATAGGAATTGATCTTTTTTTTTTTAGTGAAAATGACAATATATGTCTTTGATTACTGTCTGACTATAGCTTTCGACTCAATTGTTTGCTAGTAGTAGGGCATAAGTAGATGAGTCTTCCGCAGAGAATTGTTAGATGTTTACCTAAAACCAGGATTACAATATTGTCAGCTATTTCACTTTAAGCTTCCAAAAATTCATTCATTCACAACAAGGAGCTATAGGAGTGATGAAAGATGCCCCCTGTCAATTATATCGTTGCGTCTCAAAAAAAAGTTAAGTATAACAACAGTTCTACAATATTTTGTTGAAGTTTGGAGTATGGAGTATCAAATGCTTCCCCAATTAGGCGAAGACTGTACCTGATACTTAGACACATATCAATTTAGGTCTTTGGTAAGCTGAAAATCTAGCAATTCATAATGAGTCGATCAATTTAGCGTCAGTAACTGGAGAACTTAAACTTTGACTTATAACTACAAAAAACCACCATAATAATAGCAATAATAATTGCTCTCCTTTCCATTGAGGCAATCTTTTGCAAAATGTATTCTTAAATACTTTCAAACAGTTTCACGAACAACAAAAATTGAAACCTCATGAATTTATTACGTACATACCTTGTAGATTGAATGTCAAAGTTTAAAGAGTTCATTAAACTTGATGCGTTTTGCTTTAATTACAAAATCCTTCGAAGGAATCCTGTAAACTATTATTTCATAAATAAATACCTTAAAAGAATACATTTTCAATTTTCCCGCAGTAATTGCATTTTGCTGTAAGCCCATAGTTAAATACATATTGAATGCTCTTCGGGGCATCCACATACGGACCTTTGACGCACATCTTCTTTGTCCAAGAGCCACAGACTGTACACAGGACTGTAATTTTCCTTTGCAAAAACTTTGCTGGCATTTTGCAGTGGTTTTTCTGCAATGCTTACACTTTTTTTTTCTTTGGTTTTTATTGTAATCATAGTAATCTTGAGGATAAGGCAAATGGAAAATGTTGGAGGCAAACTTAGCCTGTACTTGGAAAAAGTATCTACGGTGCTTATTATCACGATTAAACTTTAAAACATAATTTTGTCGTTCTCTTCATATTTACAAAATAATTGATTCATTACGAGTTATGGTTGAATTATTATTTAATTGAAGATGGACTGAAGATTATAAACCAGAAATACAAGCCACAAATATAAATATGTATATTTATAGATAAATTGGTTCTAAGCAAGTATAGTACCTACTAAACTAAGAAACAAATACAAACAAAAGAATACTCTGGTCTATTGTTGCAAAAAGCACATTCGATATTCACGGGAAAATCCTAATACTTAGATGTTAGTTGATAGCTCTTTGGACCAACTAACAAAGAAGACGGGTTCCTAGCGATAACACAATGACATTATCGAATTTCGTATTTTTTCTTGGAACTCAAACAACGTTTAGATACAATGTGTGAAGTACACTTGGTATGGAAATAAAATGCTATCGCAATACAATGGAGACCAGATACAATAGTTTAATAAGCACTGTCGAGATAATGACCTTCAAACAAAGTTGCTTCATGAATACTTATTATAGTTAGTCAACCGATCTCTTGGTATCTATTTGAGAAAAAAAGATAATGACTAGATGACATTGCTAGGCAAATCATGTTCTCCTTCCAAAGTTTACTTACATACGTAACTTTATCCCTCGAACATATATTAGACTCGTTTTAATAGGACATTAAACAGAAGATGCAAAAATATTGAAAACCTTTCAGCGATAGAATTGAAAGCTCTACCGAGTCTGGCACTGCCCTGAATATCGTTATCAACCCGAAATACTTTTTGTTTGAAACAGTCAGACGCACTGTTTAAATATAATGAACTACATAGTGCAGGAAGTACTTTAGTCAAACAATTTCCCTAACGTACATTTAATATCAAAGACTAGTTTAATGCTCTGGCAGATGGAATGGATAGCTAAATGAAATGTTTGTCTGTTAAATTAGGTACTAAACCATGTTCACCATGTTAATGGAGAGGTTCCTCAAAATGTTTATCTCTTATAAAACGCGTAAGGGTTGGAAAGTATATTCCTAGTAGATCTAGGTATAATACATATGTACGTACTTCCAGAATCTTTAAGCAAAAGTAACAAGGACTTGTAGGCACCTACGAATGTTGCTTAAGCTCTATGGCGGAGAAATCACAAGGTTCTGTACTAAAGCGATTGTTGTGGAATTCCAATTTCTGGCGGCAATCACGGCGATAAAGGAAGCCTTGTCTTTCACAGACCTGTCTTTCACAGACCGTCATCAGAGCAGGTCAAGATTCACCTATACTACGTGTCAGACCATGTAACATTCCGGATAACTGAAAGTCTGACGAGCTCGCCTTAAAGGGTACAACTTTAAGACTCACTCCGGAGTAAGTCCTGAACGTAAGGAAAGTCAATTTTAAAATTTGTTCAAGAAGTTTTATGATATCAGATGCCAAAGTTACCCCTTGGTAAAGGGTACCAAAGTTGTAGGATTTTTTTTTTGTAGACCCTTGCCCATGGCTGACACTGCGACCTAAAAAGATCTACTGTAGTAATTAGGGCATGATTGAACCACGAGTCGTACCACCTCGCTCATGAAGGATATTACGTCCTTAGCAACTGAATTTCTCAACTCCGGTGACGAACATATTTTTTTTGGAAAATACGCCTCCTTAACCAATGTAATGCTGGACATTCACAGAGAACGAGCAGAATCTACATGCCATTTCTAGGCACACATTGAGCTTGTTAAGGTGATACTGCAGGCCAGTGACCTGTAAGAAAGCTCACCAGTTTTCTAATACTGTCCTTGTCTAGATTAAGGGTGTTCTTGTAGGAATAAGGCCTGATTAATCGCTTGGATTGTCTGAAATTTGTGGTCCCAATCGTCAATTAGCCCAATTGACACCACAGTAGGGTTCAGGTACTATGCATGCATATTTTGAATCAGCCCTAACTAGTTAATCTGCAGATTCGTTGTGCTAATTCCTTGATGACCAGAGATCCAACCAAGATTCACTGGCTATCTGAAAAGATATATATTCTAACGCCCTTAATACCTTTAAAAAGGTTTATCCTGGCGCAGATATCAATGGTATGGAGTTCAGCCTTGAAAACCTTGGAACACATTCCCATAGGTATCGAGTCTTTGTTGTTGGGCCAAATGACGCCAGCTCCAACTCCAGCTTCCATCTTTTATCTGTTTGTGAAACACACCAGACCTCTAGGATCGAGGGCTAGAACACCATTATCCTCCCTTCAAGAACTTTCGGTCACCAAACGATGACCGCGTACGGGCCTCACTATCATTGTATACATCCAATGTATCATATTTGGATTTAGACCCCAAGTTCTGCCATACACGGCCCACGTCCAGCTAACTTCACTGAAATAAACTAAAGTGGTGCCTTTGATGGTGATACGTCTTAGATTTACCAGTCTTCTTTTGGTAAAAGGCACTAGAACGGTTTTGCAAGGATTGATGAATAGTCCTTCTCTGTTGCGCTATTCTAACACGTGTATTAAAGCACCTTGCATGACACTAGAAATAATCGTGCTGTGTTTACCACTAATAAAAATCGCCAAGGTATCCGTATAACCAATGGCGATGTAGCCTGATCTTTGTAGAACGACTAGAAGATTGTCGATGACTAGTGAGCATAGAAGGGGAGAAAGGACTCCTCCCTGGGAACAAACCTTAACTGCGGTCACAGACACTGACACTCCTCCAGAGTAGAAAGTAATAACTCGACTTTCCAGTATGACCCTTATCCGTTGGTTGGTCGAATCCTTGACACCTCTGATACTAATCGCTCTTCCTATTGAGTTGTAGCCAGTGTTATCGAATGCGCCCTCAATGTCAATGAATGCATACAGAGCTATTTCCTTGGATGAAAAAGTTCCTTGTATCTTCTTCACAAGATAGTGAAGCCAGTTCACCCAAGACGGTAGATCGTTGTAATAATGTTACCAGTGTTACCAATGTTAATGTTACATAAAAAAAAGGAAATTCAGCAGTGTACCTAGAGCAGAGTTCGGCATACGTATATGCAAAAGTTCGAATGGATCCGTCACCATTTTTCACGCATTATAAACCTAGTTCTACCTACTTATTCAATTCGAATGATGTTAATTGCTTTGGAAATTTTCCTTAATTGTAATCCATTTACAAAAATCATACCCCGCGAAATTCTAGAGGCTTACCCCAATTGTGAAGGAGAAATAGAGAAATTGACTGGAATATGCTTACTCGCATGCAAACACATTTCAACGCGTTGTTTTATTAAAATTTATATTTTTGTCGTTTCAACCCTTTTCCTTGAGGGGTTAATTTTTGATAAATGCCATTTTTACCTTGTCATACTATATACGAACTCGATTCAAACATACAAGTGTGGAGTAAAGAAAATTGTATGTATCTTATATATTTTCTGTTGGTTCGGTTTCTATGGGAAAGCGAACGTTTTTTTTTTGTTGTTCTTGTGTCTCGAAACTAATTCATCAACATAACAAATGTCATGATATCCAAGTTTAGTTTGGAATCACGAAATACACGCGAGCTCTTGTCGGAAGAGAAAAAAAAAATACTTGAAACGAAATGGAATACACAATGGCGTAGTAA
The DNA here is from genome assembly GCA_905220385.1 of Xylota sylvarum. Lineage (NCBI taxonomy): Eukaryota > Metazoa > Arthropoda > Insecta > Diptera > Syrphidae > Xylota > Xylota sylvarum. Next base: position 47,253,919 of record LR999958.1, read on the forward strand.
ATAAAAAGGAAAATATTTTTTATGCTTGTGCGATGAAAAAATAGAACAATTGTACAATAGGTGCCGACATACGACATTGAATGGACTTTTTTTTAAAGTTTTTTTTTTTTCAATTTGAGAAACATTTTGGACATTAGTTGTCAGTCGTCATTTTAACAATTTTCTCCTACACTGTGGATTGTTCTCATAATTCATACAAAAATATGGTTGGATGTAAACTGCACTGGTTTTGGAGCGATTTATTTTGAATGAAAAATACATTTCTTAAACTTTCTGCAGTTAAATTCTCGATCTTAACTTGTAGATCGGTTAGTACAGCCAGGGGCTTAAGTAGGTATTTCTCACACAAGTGAGACGTAAGCATTAGAAAGTCAATCACATTGTCAGCAAAACATACTCTTATATCCGCCTTGTGTACTAAAAAACATCAAATGATGTCACGTATAGTGTTCCATATGTATGTATATAGGTAGTAGTGGAATCAGCATCTAACCTTGTGGTACACCATCGGTGATGTTGTAATATTTAGATCCCTATGTCGTTGAGCGTACCTTTACGAAAGTCATACTGCAGTTCCTACAATCCTTCTGTGCTTTCAAATGCTGCTTGCGGCTTACTACAGATTATGTCTTCTAAAACAAGACTGCTTCTAGTATACAGAGCTATAGGGTGAAGCCTTGTTTAGTCGTTTCTTTTTTTTAAGAAGAACTACAGTCTAGGGAAGTGGGCACCGTGGCTCAAGTGGTTAGTGCATTGGACTACGGAGCGAGGGGTTCCAGGTTCAATCCCCAAACCACACAGAAAATTTATTTCACGGCCCCACCTCTCGCGAGCGTCTGACAAACATCCGAGAGTAAAACTGTCATGAAAAAACTCCTTAAAACAAGAAACTGCCGTTCGGATCCGGCATTAAACAGTAGGCCCTTTCCATTCGTGTGAAGAATATAACACGTACAGCACGAGTGGTTGTGAGAAGCTAGGCCCTGGGTCCCATGGACCTGTCGAGCTAAAAATTTGTATTTGTACAGTCTAGGGAAACTACTTATGCGAGAAATATATTTGGATGACGTTATTCTACATACATATGTACATACCTGGTGGGGCGTAGATACATGTTTAAATTACCCTTCTTGCATAATGTTACGAATCATATCCTTTTGCTTTTATGGACTATTGCTCTCAGTTATATCCGTACGTACTGCTTTCTAACGTTGTGGCACAGTTAAGTTTCTATCGTCTTGGACTGATTTTCAATGCTTTCGGCATATTTTACTCTTTAACTTAGACTGCAGTTGAGACCATATGTGGCGACGAAATGGGGTTAGCCTCTTTGGATCCTACACTAAAGTCCCGGTACCTGCATATGTATGTGCTTCATGCTGAAATACATGCCATTGAGGTACATACTTATGTACCTTCTCAGATAGTCAGGCAATGCACAAACCCCTATCATCTACCTTAGTGGACCTAGATGACTTGCAATCTATCAGCAGAGAACCACACCCAATGAATCTGAACTTAATCAACTCAAGGATTTTTATATGGATACGATTATTATTTGAAAATGGGGTATGTTGCACTGCGGCCTGTTGGTCTATTGTGCCCCCAGATAACACCTTGCGGAGGTATATGCCCTCATTAGAGTTCCCCTCGCTTTTGGATTCCTTTCGGAATCATTTTGAGGGTAATGCACTCTTACTACGCCTTGGCGGAAGAAATATGTCTTAGAGTACTCTCTCTAATCTAGTTTCCTTTAAGAATCTAAGGATGAGAGCGAGATCTAGTGACGGTATTTCTTCATCTGATAATTGGTACTTACCCAAGTATTTCAGTTTTTTGTGGGTCAGTGCCCCACAAGATCCCAGCAAATGTTCTGGGATTTCACTGGACTCATTGCAGAATCTGCAGAGTCCTTCTTCAGATATACCTAGTTTCCTTAGGTGCTCCTTGAGTTTATAATGCCCCGTTAGGAAGCCCGTTCGGTTGTATTGCCCAAGAAGTTTAGTGGCTTGCCTCATTCCATGAGCGTTATTCTAGGTTCTTGCCCTGTTTTCTCTATCTAATTTCCTGAATTCATCTTTGAGATATGATCCCTTATTCCGCAGAATGGTTCAGGACCCATGAAGAATTCTGATGCTCCTTTTCTTGCTAGGGAGTCGGCCATTTCATTACCTTCTATTCCCACATGGCCAGGTATCCAACAGAGGGTCACTTTGTTTCTACTACCTAGTTTTTGCAGTCATTCCCACACAAGTTTGGACTTAATGATATAGGAGTCAAGTGCCATGATAGCAGATTGGCTATCTGACATTATAGTTATATCACAGTTGATATGATTTGGATACATCTTTCAATGGCATAGATTTCAGCCTGAAAGATACTGGTGCTTTTGCCCACGGATTCAGAGTATTTGGTTCTGGGCAAGAATACTCCTGCTCCAGTTCCTTCATCAGTTCTTCATCCATCTGTGTACCACTTTGTTGTATGATTACTCAGTTTGTAGATAGTGGATACATTGCTCCAACTTTTTTTGTTACTGAGCTTGGCAACAAAGTTCTTTTGGAAGTTAAACCTTCTAATGATATCATCCCTAGGAAAGGCTAGGAGTGGTAGTTTTTTGAGCAGTGAATCGAATTCTTCGATGTAATGCACTTCATTAGCCATTCTTAGGATCGTTTTACTTGCACATTCCCCAACCACAAGGTGCAAAGGAGTCAATTCTAATAGTACCTCCACGGCCGCAGTTGGACAAGTCCTCATGGCCCCTGTGATACAGAGGCATGCCAGTCTTTGCACCTTGATGAGTGTCTTCCTCGTGGTGACCAGATTGGTTCTTTTTGCCATGCAATCGCTCCATATGTGATCATTGGTTTCGCAATAGCAATATACATCCACCTAAGGATGGTCGGGCTACATCCCCAAGATTTACCCGCTAGGCTTCCATCAGAGCCCGCGTGGCTTTCCTGGTTATCTCTTCTATATGTTTTTTCCAGATGAGTTTACTGTCTAGGTTTAGTTCCAGATATTTAACTTCTTTGACTGGTGTCAGTATTGTATCCGACAGCCTTATTGGCCTCAGTCTTTCAAGGTTTATTTTCCTCGTGAAAGATACTATTGTAGTTTTTGCCGGATTAAGCCGTCAAACACTATTCTCGAGTTATATCAAGCCCCCTTTGTATAATATCCCATAGGGTTTCCTCAAATTTGCCTCTGGCAATAATAACTATGTCATCAGCATATGCCTGACAGTTGACGACATAGTTTGTTAAATTCTCAAGTAGCTCATCCACAACAAGGCTCCACATTAAGGGAGATAGAACTCCACCTTGTGGGCAGCCTTTTGCTGTACCGACTTTGATGGTACCTTCTGATGTATGAGTCTCTGCTGATCTTATGCTCAGAAGTTCATACATCCACTTAGATACTGTGTTGTTTACCCCCTTTATTTCTAGAGCTCGCACAATTGCTTCTTGAGATGTGTTATCGAATGCTCCTTCAATGTCCACTATCGAGGTAGATAATCCCAATATTACTTGGTGGCTGAGGGGTCTATAAACCTGTCAGCACTGCACCTGAATATGCGAAACCTGTTGAAATAATTTCGAGATATAGATACAGAAGTAAGACATATAGGCTGATGTCGTTTATTTTCATTTAAAAATGTTAACTCCTTGGTTTGGTTTCCATTCTGAGAGCTGTTCCTTAGTATTTGGTTAATCTGACTTTGTTTAGAAGGATTCTTTGTACAGACTTCACACCAATATGTATAGGATTTAGCACATCAAAAGATTCCACAACCAGCCTGCAGGAACTCAACTTTCAGCGTTACTGATTCTGCTGTTTTTTCCATTCGCTACGTCGGATTATAGATTTCCTTTAAGATAGGCAAAGATAGGCAAATGAAACAACTCCTTAAGGTGGAAACCAAATCATAGCAAGTTAACACTAGTACCTACACAGAAAGCACTGGAGGGCACCATTTCACCTCCCAAGAACTTGACGGATTACAGTCAAATTCCATCGGTTTTTTTTTTCTTGCACTGATTAGGTACCATAAAAAATTGCAGAACCATAATCTGATAAAATTCCGTTCATATCTTTACCCTAAATATATAAATTTAGCAAAGCATTTACCTCGAATCCTTCGAGTGGGGACTATAATTTCCACTCATTGCAACCACGACACCGAGTCAAAGAAATTCGGCCTAAAGAATTTAAATCGCACTATCGGGGTTTAATTTTCTACCTTTAATCGAAAATCCATAGTTGCTTGCACGCATTCCCTAATGCACCGCACAACCGATTGCACCAAGGAAAAGTATCTACATACATATATACACCAAAAGATATCATCCAGCGGAAGAAAAATAAAAAAAAAACCAGCCCCAACCACTACGACGACCAGCACCGTTCATGAAACCCATAATTTCGAACCAATGGGCAATTTAGCCCTTTAGCATGTTAAACGAAAACAAAAACAAAAACAAAAAAAGAAAGCCCCCAAAAAGAAAAACTCGAATGCCTATGGAAGAATATTTAAAAGTAAAACAGGAAATCCACCGAAAGAGATAAGGAGTCCTGCTGAACACTGCAAGTGGGTACTTGTGTGTATATATGTACCATCACAAGGATCAGACATTAACCTCAAAGTGAGTACCCCTGCGTGCACCCTCCCCTTATGCTTGAGCATTTTAAATTACATTTCTCGTAAAGGTTACCCACTCGTCCTTGTTGCTCTGTTTCGTTGGCTCCTTCAATTGTTTAAGTAAAAGAACCCGAAAGCGCACACGAAACCGGCCGGCATCCAAGAAACGAGAACGCGAAATCGTTATTAAGCTTGCAATACGGTGACGGGCTAGCATTGTGGAATGTTGTAAGCTATTTATCTCGATACGGGTTAGAGAGACACAAAAGCGAATGCGGTTCCCGGGGTGAAGGGCCGCAGTAGAGTCAGCCAACGCAGTTATGTGCATTTATCGATTAATTTAGCCAGAATGGCCGCAGAAATCAATATAAGAAGAGGAGGCTTCTTTGCTGCTCACACACTTGCACAGGGTTGGAGGAGCAAATGGCCGCAGCGGTGGTGCTCGTTGTGGTGGTGGTGGCAGCAGAGGATACTCTGTAGTGTTGGCTAAATTGTTTTTGGTGTTGTCTTGCATTTGTTCTCGAATTTTGTTTTTTTTTGGTTTGTTTTAGGTGTCAGCGGTCCTTGACCGAGGGAGGAGTTTTGAGATTCATTATATAACGGGTCATTTAGATTCGAGATTTGCTTTGAGCCCGAAACGATTTACAATCAGATTTTATGTTTTTCTCTTGCAGGACAGCAGACTGGATGCATTGAGTGGATATACAACTTACTGTCAACCGGAAACAAGTGAAAACCTCATCAAAATGGATCCCGATTGTTTTGCCATGTCCTCGTACCAGTTCGTGAACTCGCTAGCCTCGTGTTACCCGCAACAAATCAATCCGCAACAAAGTCACCAGCCAAATCCTGTCGCAACCGCAGCGAACAGTCAAGCGGGTACCGGCGGAAGTGGGCCAGGCAGTGGTGGTGGTGGCGGTGGTATTCCCAATCCTACGGGCGGTGGTGCAACACAAACCCCCAGCGCAAATGACTACTTCCCAGCGACAGCAGCCTACACACCGAACCTCTATCCGAATACACCACAGGCGCACTATGCAAATCAGGCGTACAGCTTAGGTGGCAGTTCAGGGGCGCAGCCAAATCCCGCCGATATGGTTGACTATACGCAATTACAACCACAGCGTTTACTCCTTCAGCAACAGCAGCAGCAACAGCAACAACATACGCAACAGCAACAGCAGCAACAACAGCAGGCCAGCTGTAAGTATGCGAATGATCCGACAACACCGACCGGCAATAATAACCAATCGATAGCGAGTCCACAGGATCTATCGACACGCGATATCTCACCGAAGCTATCGCCCAGTTCGGTGGTGGAGAGTGTTGCCAGGTCGCTGAATGTGAAGAATGTCGTTGCTGGCGGTGTGGGTGGTACAGGTGGTGGCGTTGGAACTGGTGGCAGCAGCGGTGTTACATCGTCCAATGTTAATAATAATCACAGTAGCAATAGTCATACGACAAATGTTCCAATGCATAGTCCAAATGGTGGTGGCGATTCGGATTCGGAGAGTGATAGTGGCAACGAGGCTGGAAGTAGTCAAAATAGTGGCAACGGAAAGAAGAATCCACCACAGATATATCCATGGATGAAACGTGTACACTTAGGACAAAGTAAGTAGATTGTTTAATACGTAATTTAAGTCCATGAAGGATAACAATTATATTCTTTAATTTTTCAATGAAAGATTGATGGTAGTGTAGCGTGTCTTTCCGTCATCTTTTTCTTTTCTAAATAATATGTACTTATTTATCGAAAGTTGTTACTATTGCAATACTTTACGAAGTCCTTGGAAAACGCAATCACTTATATTGCTCAAGTGTGGCAAAATAGCCTCTCAGACAGAAAAAAAAAAACTAGATACCTATCCACAACACATTTATCTTCTTATCTACTCGTATACGAGTATATGCCCAATCTGAAGAAATTTCTAATTATAATTTACAACACTTGTTTATTCCATGCATATCGGTCGTGAATTTGTCCATCAATGATCCTGTCACGTTCCTCATAAGCTGCTGTTTCATCGGCACTTCACAAGACAAATCGATTTTCAATCCGAAAATAGACTCCACTGCTCCAGTAGCAGCAGTTGAGATACAACTATCTAGTGTACAACCGTGCTGATGCTGAATGTTGTCTGAATGCTTTTTCGAACGCAGGGATTTCTCTTCACAAAACCCCCATTGATGTTTACATGTTTTGACAGGGTGCTTGAAAAGTGCGTTCCTGATATTCTATCGAATCTCATTTAAGCAGTCAGATGATTACTGAATTTCGTCGATGCGATGCAAAACAACTGCGCGCGGAGTAGTGGGATGTTTGGTGCGCATCGAAGTGAATGTGAAAAATTTGAAAAATTAACTCTTGAATGGAAGTATTTCTTAAATTGTTGGTTTTTTTTTTCTTAACACGAACAAGAATGGTTTTTTTTTTTTTTTTCAAAAATTGCTTGAAGATACTCATATAGTGGGATGTGTGTGAGATACTCATAGAGATGATCTTGAAATTTCGATTTTAATTTAGGAAGAAACATTTGTTTCGTTTAAATGATATGATTATTCTGAATCAGATTAACAATGACAGGGTGTGGGTTGTTGTTTTTTTTTAAATTGTAAATGAAATGTTATACAAAACAGCAGATACCATAACTTTTTTATACAGTATGAAATAGTATAGAATTATTGAGTTATTTCTTAGAAAAAAATCATAAATTATATCAATTTCAGCTGTTCTGACATATTGTTGCAAGAAAACATGACATGATCAAGGCATGTCAGATAGACCTACGCAGTAGTATTTTGAAATGTATGAACTCGTATCAAGATTCGATTGAAAAAAATATATTCACATATGTAGGGAGGCAGGTTTAAATTGTATAGAAAATTCATCACCAAGGATGAGAATTTCTTTTTCAGTTTGAGCATGAAGCCTTCCAAAAACTTTGCACAATCATTCGTTTCTTTAGGTATAGCTTGAGTACTTGTACAAGACTGCTACACAGGAAGAAATACTAGCACGCTAGTACTAACTAATAACTTTCAGAATCAATGGAGATTCTTAAAACACCAAGGTGCAATAATAACGTTTTTGAAACGTTATTATTGCACCTGTTTACGACTTCGAAAAAGGGTGTTTTTAAGTAGAATATCGATTCGATATTTTTCAGCTGTATCTACTGCTGTAATATTGAATAGGAACAATGTCGGCTTTAACCTTCGAAGTGGAATAATATTTGTCTTATGTTGACGTATACAAATGAACTCCAAGTCTGCTTCCGTCCAATCGAGTGAGCATAGAGGTCAAGCTGTTCAATTTACAAACGTTTTGACAATTTTCGCCTTCCATATTACCTGCAGTGTTACCAGTATGTGGAGTAGTCGAATCTTGTTGGAACTATTAATATCTATGGTCGCTTCTCTATCGCTGAACGGTTTCAGCATAGCTCGCCAGTAATCGCTGCGACATGGCAATCATCGTTTTTGAACAAATATTGAACCTTTAAATTGTTCTAGCATGGAGATTAAAACATTTTGTTCAGTTAACTTTATTCCTAGGAAATGCATCATCCTCGCACTATTTTGAAAAGCGTCATTTTTCTGAAACTACATCACTGGTCGGATCTCTGGTCGGCTCTTTACCACTGGACGGAAAAAATTTTACAGCATGGCATGATATCGATCGCCAGTGAATGCTGCTGCATTGCCATTTTCGATTTTTAAGAGAATAAACAGCACCAACGGTTTGTATATTTAGTAACCTAAATTCTAGAAAGCCCCTGCGGACAAATTCGTTAAGACATTTTTGATGCCCTGATCCATAAAGCAGGCTCCTTTGATTTTATTTTGCATGACAATTTCGCTTATTGGTACTTACATAAGTATAAAGTAGCATATATCAGACTTCACTTCTAGCCGTATATTTCGTACCGAATTCCCACCCACAGACGATATTTCCTCTGTAATAATCGCACAAGTTTGAAGAAAGGGTCATCACTCATAACGATTTGATTTCAAAGTTCTGAGTCATTTTCAGTTGCTTCAAACGTTCTGCCACTAACTTTCGTTAACCGGATCTTATACTGCCGTAGGTGCGGATCTTTATGCCAAATAGACTACATCATACCTATACTGCTGACAATCCCCTGTAAACATGTGAGCCTCGGACCACCATTAATTTTATAGATCTTAGACAAATCTGTAGGTGTGAAAAACTATTTACATTTTTTGAGAGATCCACATTTGGTAACATTAGTAATCTTACCTTTCAGCCAAGGCATTTATGTATTTCCAGCCGTGATACAGTCAACGTCCACTCCATTCATTTGAAGTTGAAGCTTTATTAAAATCCCATTCAAGAGAAGAAGACTTAGTTTTGGATTACAAATGGGTTGAATGGATGTCTTGGCTGAGATATGCAAGTCGAAGCAAAGAGTATAACTTAAACTCCAAGTCACTACTATTTCACTCCTACATGGGGCATCCCTAAACTGTCTCAACTCGTTTAGGAACTCGAAGCAAGGAGTACAACTTAAACTCCAAGTAACTACTGTTTTCACTCCTACATGTTGCATCTCTAAACTGTCTTAATTCGTTTAGGCAGTCGTGTCTACGAAATGTCGAAATATTTTTAAAGTATTCTTCCGCAATCATATTTGCTGTACCAGAGGATGAGCAGCAGATGCATAGCTACTATGTGGTGTGTTCGACAGGGAAACGTTAGGCGCAGAACCGTTAATGACCAGTGCTGCCAGTGTTGTGTCATTAAAATTTCCACGCAGATTTACAAAAATTCTCTTTTTCCCTCGCTTACCTAAAAAAAGGAAAACCAATTGGGAACTGATTGACAGTGAAGGACTATCGATCAATCATAGTAAAATAATATTAGTACCTTTCACCAAAAGAAGAAGACTTATCTTTGGTATGGTCACTCTTAAGGAGTCTCTAACAAAGTGAATTATGTAGACAAGATCTATCCTCGGTTTTAAATATAGTATGCATCTATTGATCAATAAATGAATGATCAGAGACAGACCTCGATTACCAAACTCTAAAAACAGGAAAGGCTGATGTGTCTTATCCTCTTAGGATTCAAGCGTATCTGCCGGACTCCAGTCATAGAGTAAACTTAGGGCTTACTTAGGACTAAAGGAGCAAGCAGCAGTGCATATCATTCTAGCAGACATTTAGAAGATGTCTCAAGCAATATGAAGAAATTCTCTCCGATTAGTGCAGACATAATCCCAAGAGCTAACACTAGCTGAGTGACAAACCATTACACAAAAATCACCTTATACACCTAAAGGGTTTCCTGAAAATGTTCGTACTGCGTACCTCTTTTCATATCTACTCCATTATATGGATTTATTTTTACTTCCTGTCGCTTTCTACCAGGTTAAACATTTAATTGTTAACACAATCTTAACTAATAATACATATATTTTTTTTAAAAAAGGTGAAACTATGATCTGACGAACTTGATTTGTTTTTTTTTTTTTTGTTATAATTATACTGCTCACGTTGTTGTGATCTGAGATTGCCGTTAAGATATTGATTGCAAATTAAAAGAATATTATTAATATGTAAATATTTCCTGGATCAGCATGTTGATTAATTAATTAACACTTTAAATCGGTTTTATTAAATAATGCTAGTTGTTATGAGTAGTAGCTTACCAATTAATTTTTTTTTTTATTGCTTACGTTTTATATACTGACTTACCTGTACTTAAGACTTAAGTTTTGCATCGAACTTCAGAGTGTAACACCTTACTTAACAATCTGATTGCAATCAGACTGAATGAAATCTAGCACAGTCTAAAGTGCCAATTAACCTTATGGATCTTAGTCAGGATAGCGTTTGCCTTTTAAGAGCCTAGAAGGCCTTTTGTTCTGCATGTACATATGTTTGCTTTTAAGCACCGGTATGAGTTTATATGCTTTTCGTTACCCTCATCCAAGCCTCAAATGAATTAAAGTTCAAATAGAAGCTTGTAGACTAAAGTGGACGTACTCATTTCAATTCCTAGTAAGCCCATTTTAAAAATTTAGGATTTCACTGACTTGGTTCCTAACAAATCTTTGTTATTTGCAAACTCAACGAAGACCTGTTTTGTACTCCCTGGTACTTCTCTGAACTCTAAGCATTGGGTGGTATTTTCATGTTTTGATTCATTAAGGTATTTATACATTGTCAGCAATAGACCTTTGATTTATAAGACGATGGTGGATGCTTTGGTAGTTGCAATGTTTCGAGATTCACCTTCGTAGGACACGCAATCAAAAACATTCATATGACTGTGAGTAAACGTACTAAAAAACAATAGAACAATTGAAAGTGGAGCTCGAGTCCTGCCAGCTCATTTAATGCCTAGATGTTGAATGATGCCGTTGATTTGAACGGCATGATCAAAAGAGAAGATCTTATGGCGAATTCAAAAGATGCCTCTAACTAATAATGGAAGAAATAAGTTAAAAATTTCAAACCTTGTAGCTTAGCTAGAAGCAGGGTACATTGTATATGTATTTGCATTGCAATATTTGACTTCACTCATGAGGGTTAGAAGCTCCCCAATACCATTGGTTAGAAGACGATGTTTTGATCAAAATGGTCTCAGTTTTAGACTAAGTCCGACCAAAGTAAGACATTATTTCTACCATCATGTATAAACATATTGAGAATAGAACATGCCGTCATCAAAGTAGCGCAATATTTTTTGGTATCTCCCCCTTCACCAAAAAGATATAGTTTTGTGCACACCATAGTATGTACCCATAGTATGCGCCTTCTGGAAGACATATTGATTTCCTAGTGATTTCCTAGACCTCCTTTCTCATCAATATTACAGAAGTCTGTTGCATATTCATACCATCTAAGAATTGACTTCTATTGTCCTTTTCTGTACCTTAAGGCGATAAGCCGTTCCCAGTACTTGACTGGGAACAAACAATACAGAAATTTGGGCAATTTCAATTTCGAATATACTTATGTTCATACATGTGTACATAGCAACCAAGTCAAAAATCGTGCGATCGCCTCGGGCATAATTGCTTTAATCGTACTATTAACAGCAGCTCCCTCAGGGTACCCTTACGTATTACATGATGTTAAAGAATCTTTATTTTTTTTTTTAAATATTCATCGCTGAAATTCTAACTGATGTTTTACATTAGCGTGCAACGATGAATTGTTTCGGATTCAAATTAGTTCTGCACGAAAAGATGATCTTTCGCTTCGGTGAATACCTTGCAAAGGGAATACCGAAAATTATCTCAAGGTTGGCTTGCAAACTAATTAGCTTATACTATCATCAAAGGAATGCATTAATCACACCTAACATGACCCCTTTACAAATCTTATCATAATTCAAATTCACAAAAGCAAAAGCAGCAGTAAGTATCTAAGAACTTTCGATAAAAGAAAAATACCCTGCCCTCACATCACATCAGTCTAAAGACTCTCTGATTAATTCGATTTGGCCACTTGCCATCAAGTGCTGAAAGCATTCGGCGAATAAATTACAGCGTAGATGAATACACAAAAAAAAAAAAAACTATCCACCAAACCAACTCCCACAAGTTATTTATAAAATTTGTCATAATTAGGATTTTACCTGTCCGAATAATTGATTACATAAGTAAGTTTTGCTTAAGACTATCGCTGCGCTGTGGCAGAAATATCCTTCGCTGCAACGTCCCACCCCGGACCGGACTTAATGTGTTTACGATTATCGCAAAATAACTTTGCCGATCTTGTCAGGTAATTGCAAATCACCCGGAGGCGGTTTTTTGATCGAAACGATCACGCTAATTAGGTGGGTTTGGTCTTGGTTTTATGTATCCACTTCTTTTCGTTTCCTTCTTTTCACGAAAAAAAAATAACACTCGACAGTGGTCGATAAATTAAACGCTCGCAGGCAATTTAATTAATTGCACTTCAATTGGTGATAGTTCGATGTACCTACACTTGTTTTAATCTTTTCTGGTTGTTGTTGCTGCTGTTGTTCCAGAGCATAACAAGTTCTAGGTCACACAAGAGTTCCTTGCACTCGGCTTTTGATTTATTAGACAGCCATTTGTAACGGCCATTAACGCGTGATGTAATCAAATTTACAGGCAGGCAGGTCAATTTCCCAAATCATTTACACCAGCCAGAGAGCCAGACAGCTACATCGGCCGGCCGTCATCATGCGCGCCATAAAAACTCCTTTTACACTCACATCACGATCGTGATCGTCAGCACTTCATCTCACGGTACTCCCAGTATCTATATACAGTATCTACTATATTAATGTGAATTTACTTCACCCAACCAATCAATCGGAAGATCATTCAATTTTCAAGCGAATAATTGAGGTTGCCAAGTTTTTGCACACACAGACATACAGTTAGCTAAGAGAGGTGGTAATGCTAGTGTGATCAGCAGGCTCCTAAGCAGAGGCAGTAATCCATTAAAGATTATCCATCTTTGTGTATCTATTTGTCTAGGGAATCGGATTCACACTACCGCGATTCGGTTCGAGACTCTGTGTCTATTCATCTGTCTGGTTGAACTTCTAGTTTGACATGATGCCCTCCATTGTACGAGTATAAATGAGCGCGCGCGGAACCCAAGTAAGGTAAAATTTTATAACATTACGAATGAATCGCCGTCCGTCGTTGTGATTAGTGTGCTGCGTGTGTGTACTTCTTTTTTTTTTTTGGTAAATTAATCATTGCACCGCTCATTGTAATGCGTTGCAACATTAAAATTTAATTAAAAGGCGAAGAAGTGGTACTTTCATTTTTGTTGCTTCTATGCATCGATGGAATTTAATTATTACAGATGCGGTAGACATCTCAGGATTGTACGAAATTTATCGTTCAGTCTGTGTGGGTTTTTTGTTTTTTTTTTTTGACGATGGAGGTGGATACTTTTGAATTTATTTATATTAAATTTTACAAGGCAATAGTTGTGGCGTTTATTTTTTTTTTTTTTTTGAGATTGTAAAAGGAAATAACTGAACTTGTGTCATTGAAGGCGAGGTTAATTACGAATTAGGTACTGTGAGGTGTTTATCTTATCTTAAATAGTATAAAATCAAAAACTCTTAGGCTACAAAAGTCATTGAAATCACAGTTTCTCCAAGATTTAATAATTCATTCTGTCTGACAGCGTGATGTTGGTTTTCGTCGCCGTTATACAGTCTGCGAAAGAAATTTTTCTATATTCTCAGCAACGACTGTGATTCTATTACGAGGTTTACTTCTTCATCACTACAGGCTTCTGTACGGGTCTTTTTGGCCTGACACGCTCTTTTTAGCCATTGGTAAAACTCCTCCACATTATTCCTGTTGTATAAACTTTCAATATTTTTCTTCTTTCGGAGAAGCTGATGTTCTCTCTGTCTCTCCTGCTCGTAGAGCTCACGAGTAGCCCTCGTCCTTCTTTGCAGCGTTGCTTTGTATGACTCTTGTTTAGTTGCATGTGCTTACCGACATTCTTCGTCAAACCATGGGTTTCTTGGTGCTGTTCGGGTGAAACCCAGCACATCAGTTGCGGCACTTCTGATGGTAGTGTTGCCACTAGTCTTCAGGACTTGATTCTGACGGCATAGAAGACGTAGAAAGCTGCAATCGCAAGAGCCCGCCAAAACCTTTGACGAACTTGTATCCCGAAATCAGGGAGATCGTCTCATAGTATTTCCTTTTTTTGTGGCGTATCCCAAATATTCGCGTTCGAACCTTGGCTGTAACAAGGTAATGATCCGAGTCGATGTTAGCTACTCGGAAGGTTCGGATATGCAGAATGCTGGAGGCATGCGTCGAGGGTTGGAGTCACGATCCCGAAAATCCAAAATCCCGAAAAATTCGATTGGGTACGAAATATAACAATATAACAATGTAACAAAGCATCTAATCCTTTTCGACGCAGGATCATAAGTCCACAGGTTCTGAGTCCACAATTTGATTTGTGCAAAAACAGTGGAATATGTATAGAGGGCCATGCTGCCCCCTGCAACCCCCTGCTTGGAGTCATTGTTGGATTTGGAGTAAGTGCGAAATTTCTTAAAATCCATACACAAATTTTCATATTCGGGATTTTGTATTTTTGGAATTTTGTATTTTCGGGATTTTCGCTTTTCGGGATCTTGTTTTTCTGGATTATGTCCGACTCCCTTGCGTCGATCTAATGTGATCAATTTGGTTGACCGATTCATAATCAGGAGACCGCCATGTCCATTTGTGAATATTGAGATAAGGAAAGCATTTCCGCACGTACCGCTCCGCTGCAAAGTCAATAAGGCTAAGTTCGTCGTGGCAGGCGTGTTGTCGTGAACGCTATGCTTGCCAGCTCCCTTACCAAAAATGTCCTCCTTTCTTATCTTTTCAATTTTGACGTCATATTTCGGACATTGCTCGTAAGTTTTGTCGAGGAGCTCGTAGAAATATTCCTTGGTGACGTCATCCTTGTCTATAAGACATATGTTGACGAATTTAGTCTTGATGCGGATTGTCATACGACGCCTATGAGTCTATGTTATGAGAAGTTGTCATCCTAGCCCGTTTCGTTTGTTTCGTACGTTTCATAAAATTCGTCTAGGATAAGCGCTACAGGATAATCTCATTTAGATAAGTTCAGAATGTAGCTACACGACGATCTAACTAAATAGATTGCGCTCATCGAACTAGGTAACTTGTCGGTGAGATAATTTAGATACTCTTCTCGTGTGAATTGATGTTTCTCCTTCTATCAGAAGGTCTGCTGCAGAATCTGTATTATCTTCAATTTAAGTCTGCCAGAATGTCACAATGCAATTCGATTTTGTTACGAATTACATTTCGGGTTCAGTTTGGAAATATCATTCCAAAGCTTGGCCTGGGGCCTATTTCATAAAACTACAAGTGTTGTACTTATAAACTTGTAACTACAAGCACAAATAAAGTATGGAGTTGTAATTTTGTGTTTCATAAACATTTTCAGCACTTGTAGCACGGCAAATTCAAATTATAAGTGTAGCGATCAAAATGCTACAAGCCTACAAGTCTGTTGCTACAAGTTAAAAATTATTTGCGAAGAACTACGAGTCTGCGACTATACTTTACAGTTAAGCGATCACAGTACGTGATTTTATTAGTCTCTCTACCCTTGTAAGAAATTCACTTGTAATAATAATCGCTAATAATTTTTTGGGCAAATATTTTTATGAAACAGAAAAGCTCGCCGCAGTTGTAAATTCACTTGTAGTTACAGGCCTGGAATACTTGTAGTTATTAGTGAATTGGTATTCTTTATGAAACAAAAATTAGCACATACATAAATTACAAGTTACAAGTGAATTCACAAATAATTATTAGTGTTGTAGTTTTATGAAATAAGCCCCTGATCCCAAAGTTTTCTAAAGATTCGTCTCTCTTCAGTACCACGTACATTCTTGGTAACCAATTTATTATCTTCATCAAATCGGTTAAGGGTTGGATCTGATCTCATGTGAATTTAGGGTTTGGGTTTATGGTCCGGATATCTGAAAATACTGCGAAACTTTGTGTGAGAAATTTAATGGTTGATTTTTATACATTTTTGAATCACAGAAATATTTTAAGTAGGTGTCTAGTATCTAATTTCTGGGGATTTTTATTTCTTATGATCCTTTCGTGCACCTTCTGTTGATCAGCTTCGTGTCAAATCATCTCAAAGTAGCGTTTTTTGAGCTTTTCGTCTTTGAGCTCGTCAAGACTCGGGTAGATTACGATAAAGCTTCCCTTTTTTATGTGCGATATCCCGGTGGTAGTGTCCCTTCGTACAGTCTCCCTAGGATGTATGTAGATTAGCAATTATATAGGGCAGTGAATTTTACGATTATGTTATATTTTCAGAACTCCTGTCACATTCCATTCCATACTATTCAATAGATGGATCCTATAAAATGTATGTGTGTATCCTATAAAACCTTAAAATTATTGTCAAAAAATCTAGCGTTTTTAGAGGAAACTTAGGCAAAAAAATCATCACCCATACCATGTATACTACCGACTGTCTTACAAGAAACTTGTTTGTCTATCTAACCGGACAGACCTCATTAAAAGATCACTAAAACCAACACCATCACTTTGAGTCACATGTCTTAAACAATCCCATCAACAGGTAACTATGTACAATGCTGCATAATCAACGTCCACTCTTGTAGACTAAACGAAACTTCTTCATTAATCCATCATCAAAGTGCGGTTTGCACTGTAATAAAGTCAAAATGAAAAGCTCTGCCTAAATCCCTCTGCCATTGCATCTTTTAACACAAAAACTATCAGTTTATACGAATTACACATCTCTCTCACGGCATGCATTTCAAAATATGCATCTTTCAACTGGCCCGCTGAATAAACATCACCGTTTCAAATAAAACTTAGCGCCATGCATCTTTAAGTTTTGAGAATTTTCTTTCGTCTTTTTTCTGTTCAGTTTTTTTATTTTTTGTTTTTTTTTTTTTTTTTGCATTGCCTTCTAATTTACCACGCATTTTGTAGTTCAACAGTCAGAGATACCACAAGAGAGAACGAGAGAGAGAGGGGAGGAAATATCTGAAAATCTCATTTTCTAAATATTTTCAGAACAAACAACGAAAATAGATTCACCAAAGTTAATCTGGGAATTAAGTCAACAAGACTACGTGATTACCTACCGCCACTTTGTGTGTTATGAATATACATATACACACAGCGAGTATCTATAGTATAAACAGACAAGCTCGTCTCTCGGGACGATAGCTAGCTAAACCTAACAGACTTTCAAACAAACAAATATTTATGCTGGCGTGCGAAAAATTTTCGATTTTATTCTTTTTTTTTTTTCCTTCTGTCCGTTGACTCTCCCTCAAGTGAATAATTTAAAAATAAATTTTTTTTTTGTGAAGAGATACATAGATATACATATGTATTTTTTAAAATGTATCTAATAATGTGACTAACAAGATGACCGAAAGCACCCGCTGCCGGCTGTTGTACAGATATCGCTATTGCCCAGCTGACAGTTGGTATGTAGCTACCACGGCAATCAGCTTGTCAAAAGTTTCAAAGGAACCATTGTGAGTTAGGGGTGCAAGCAAAAATTTTTTTTTTCTTTCGATTTTCTTGGCCAGACACCAAGAGTGGTCAAAGTGAAATGAAAAGGAAACGGGCATGGTATCCTCTCATGTTGCAATATAGAGACATAAATCACGAGGTAAAAACTGAAAAGAAACAAATTTGTCCGATACAAAAGTAATGCGTGTATTGGATGGCCCACACGACTGGGAAGGCAAGTGTACATCGCCTAAAGTTGTGTACATAGTTATTCCGCCCGAGACGCCCTATAAATAAAACATTCAGTGTTAGCATTATGCATAAGTTAAATTGAATTCATGCCTTAAGTCCATTGTCTGTGTTTCGGTGTGGATATACATATGTGTGTGTGTGGTGGAATAGTCTCGGATAGAGAATTGAGACGAGGGTGCACTTTTGGATTGGAATGATTTACGCACCTGTAGGATTCTGCACGGAATAAACGATTATGGACTTGAGATGATGATGTTGAATAAAAGAGGTATTCACTCTCTGTTCGAGTTCGAGTAGAAAGGGGCTAGGAGATGAATTAATTTAGTGTGAATTCGTTACACAGTTTGTTACCTTTCGTTTAAGAGCAACCATTTGATGTGATTTTAGCACTAATTAGTTGAATTAAATGGCGGTAGAGCTGAGACTCCCTGGAGCTTTTTGAAATTATAAGCATTAAGCAAACAGACAATTGTTACGCTGATGAACTCAACAACATTTTGATAAAACACTCGCAGCTTGTAAACCTGTAGATAAGCATAACCAATCGTACGGGTAGGACTAGACCAAATATGGTTCCGAACTTGGAATTCTTCTCTATTAAGGCTTTACAAAATAACCGAACATTGACATCAGTAGCGTACTTCGCTTGATAAGAAGCTTCAGCTGGTTAAATTACTTTTAGATAGATCGATATCACAATAGATACTTTCGGATCACTATTAGACCTATTGGTCTACGTTTGCCTGTAGCCAGGTACACAAACGATCGGTTCGGTGCACTGTAACCCAAGCAAACCAACTGCTTGGCCTCATTCTGTATACTATTACATTTCATAAAAAGTAATCCTTTAATGTGAATTAATCAATTAGATGTGTATGCAGTAATTTTCTCAGTAACGGGACTAAATCACCTCGGCATAACTTACTAACTTATTTACAAGTACTTATGTATACATATGTCTGTTCGAGTCCTGGCGATGTGCTGCAACTTCAGCTGCCAAGATTCCTTTCATACGAGAACGTGGCCACCTGTATTCAGGCTTATTGTGTTAGTGTGTTCCATAACTTGTCGGACAGTATACAAAATTATCATCTTTACGTATAGTGTGACCATTACATTGGCAATTTCCCGTTCTATCATAAAGCTGTACGTTGAGATTCCATTTGACCAGAATACTCGTAATATGTACCTTACAATCTTTTTCATGCCAGTTATCCTGGGGAAGTGGGACCTAAAACATTATAAAAACGTTGGTATTGTCTCAGAATCGAACCTCGAAACTCACCACAATATGTATTTTATACAGCGGTTGACATAAGTTTCATGTTTACTTGCAAGATCGACGGTCAAGTTAGAGCGGAATAATTGCCGCTTGGTGTTTAAACTGATTGTACATTTTAGACAACATAGCAAATACAGCGTTAGCTTACGATATACAACTGCTAACGTCTAATTCGGTAACACTGTCAATCGGATGCGATACTTTCAAGATATCAAAAGTTATCTACTCTTCCGAACTGTTGTCCTGTAATACTAATATGGGAGTTGTTGACGAGTTCGACGGAAGACTAAGAATTTAATTTTGGCAGAGTTAATCCTGATTCCTAACAAGTGTGTCTCTACCACCAAACCAGTGGTCATTTGGTGAAGGTCTTTGACATATGTACATAAGTTGTAAAGCTTCACTGAATTCCTCCGCTTCTTGTCGACAGAGTGCTCTATAAAAAATCACTAATCATCACCAAAAAACAGTAGTAGTGATAGTGCACAACCTTCCCGAACACCAACACGGATCCCAAATTCTTCCGCAGAAGCACGTGGTTCTTCGAAAATTCATAAGTATCTTTTATTATAACCACTAATTCGTTCGGGATGCTTCTTATGTCGAAGATATGCACGTATTACTGCGAGTGCGCTATGCATATAAGACTAAGAAACTTTAAGCCCTGCGTTTCAAATGAGACCACAGCCTCCCGCTAAATGTACATACACAGTCTACATTAGATCCTTTTTATTATATCGATACAATGTCTGGTGGCCTGCAGCAACTAAGGTAAGGTATCTCGTGAAACTGACCAACTTAGAAAGATTTACATGCATAGGCATAATATACGACCGCCTTTAGAACCACGCCAACAGCAGCCTTCGAAACTATACGTGCACTGATTCCATTAGGCTTGCAACCTACGTTTGAAAGAATCCAACTTTTAGGTGACATGGCCCACCGCGTATTGCAAGAAGGATACATATACATATGTACGTAGATACCGATACAGACTATCCAATGCCAACCCCTGACTTCAGCCTAAATTATAATAAAATCTGCCCATCAAGGATTCGCCAAATAGTAGGGTCATAAACCCGAAATCCCGCGATGAAGACCTCCACATCACGGCAGTGTGTTCGAAATGGAAGTCTTGACAATCGCACAAGCGGCAGAAGATTTATCCACGAAAGTATAATGACATTCTAGTAGATGGTTTACATCAATAGCCAAGCCACTATAAAAGAGTCTAAGAGTTGTTAAATATAAACGTGTGAAACAATGCCGCCGAGCATCATGACACTCACAGCAAATCCCGACATTACACTCTGGTGGTCTTCCAGGACATATCAGTATGCAAGTGAACGAACTGCCCAGCAAATTAGCGAGAAAGCGTCTCCCGTCTTACCGTCTCTAGCACTTGTAAAATGTAGCACTAACACTAGACTTTTTGAGACTAGCCGATGAGAAATGGAGCACAGTCTCATCTTGTCATGTCTCCAGAAAACTCTGGACAACGCACGACAAAACTAAAATCACGCAAATCCTTGCCTGAACACACTTACCACTGTTATGGTTTATTACCAACCACAATCTCAATTTATGCATTACCTCTGAAGAGACTGTGTTGAAACAGACGCAGAAGCACAGCTCACTTCCTATGTGAATGGCCTACCCTATGCAGAACCGAAAAAGTAAAGCGGCCCTGAACGATCTGTCAGGAAAGCCATCATTAAGCATATTGGATTTTATAACAATCTCGGGATGGTTCAGAGAGGTCTCAAAACTGAAGGAAAAGCAGAACTCGAATGCTAGCATTTAGACCTGCGCTTTATATGAGGCTGCTTTAATCAATTGACAGTTTATTCCACGAATTTAAGAAATTACATCTTATATTTATGAACTTGTATCTTTACACCTCTCTTACATCAATGAAAGTCTACTGCCATTATCAAAGCTTAACTATTCATTATAAAGAAGAAACCAGTCTTTGAGGAATCTTCTTTGAAATCAAAATCCTTAAAACCTCTATAAATATGTATTTATACCCAAGATCTTAAAAAAAAAATGCAAAACGACCTTGCCAGAACACAAAGCAAAGCTGTTTGTTCTGCATGGTCGCCTTAAATGATTTGATCACTAGACATGATATTCTAATATAAACACGACCAAGGAAGGAATCCCGACATGACTATCAGAAATAATCAACCAGACAAACAAGCTTGACTGGATATCAACAGATTATACATCTAATGCTGTACTATGTTACAATTTGAATAACGCTGTGCATAGCTCAGGGCACATAGTACAATATAATTCTGATCGATTGCTCTAATCATAATTACCTAAAAGAGCCAACATCAATGCAAATTGCAACAAAATCAACTGCAACTGACCATCAACTTGCAAAAACAAAAATATTAAAAAAAAAAAAAAAACTTGTTACTCGTCTTCTTGGAAACTAATTACGCAGAATGAAGCGATATCTGCGAAACCAGATTGTTAGTCACATTGGAGGCGGCTTCTTAAAGCAAGAAAACTGGTCTTGCGTTCAACTTTAAAATGAATGGTTGCCACGATGACAGGCACAGTAGGGGCAAGTCCTTTGTTATCACTCGCATTCTTTATTCTGGCCAATCCCTTGTGCATACTGCATAGTAGTTGGATGCTTGACTTTCATTCAAGGCAACATGCAAATTTTAAACAAAATTACTAACTAAACTCGTAAATGGTGTCGAAGTAGTGGGGAGGTCCTTCTGTGTACAGGTGTACAACCCAATCATGCATGCAACGCATCGAAAACCAGCCTGAGATGTGCATGTTAGTACCTAGTGAATTACTGGCGTCTTACACGCTTGAAGGTTATTGAAAATTACTCTATTAGGACCATGGTCCATAACTGACAGAGCTCACTTGAGCGATAAGCGACTACATACATATTTTGTAATTACGCAGAACATAATTTCATTGGTCATGTTTACTCAATCGTGTCAGCAGCAGCAGCAGCAGTATGCAAAGTAGCCAAGGTGGTTAATCAAATTGGTAATGCCGCCGCCGCGCCGCTGCGCTGCTGTACTGCGCTCTGACCATGACTGTGGGGTTTTATTTCTGGTTGCACAGAGAAATAGGGTGGAATTTGCGTGCAACTTTTATTGCAAGGAAGTTGATTACATGTAATCACGTCCAACATTTAAATTGTTATTAAGAAAATTTAAACTTAATAGAGGCTGGGTGAGAGGCGAAGATGAGGCAGATACATAGAAAGGGTAATTGCGATAGTACTTTGAGTATCTTTGAGTATCTTGGAGTATTCTTTTAATTAGAATTTTGTTTTGTTGCAAATTGGCATATTGAGGTGTTGGTTGGATAATGAGTTTCATTAAAATATTATCATATTTTATTAAAAGATACTCAAATGAACAACTAATTTAAATTGACACGTATATTCAACAGGATGTAAAAATAATCCTACTCCATGTAACTACTATGGTAAGCAGTTCCGGAAATTAACGGCCTTGCACTATATTTAAGTATGCTACTTGCACTTTGACAAAGGGAAATCCTTGCGAATTATATTTAAGAACATTTATCCTACAGTCAGAACTGTTCTGATGACCAACATCACAAACTATGCTGTTAGAAGCCTCTTGATGCTTGTATGATATTGGCTTCGATCGCTCAAGCTTCTTGCGAAAATTCCACATGGTGTTGTACTTAGTTTTTATTTTTATTTGCATTTGCTATACTTAGTAGTCTGCAGCATGATAACTTCAACTCATATTAATTCTTGTATCAGTAAGCCACATAAGATATGTATTGTAGACCTTGTCACCTTTCGGTTTAAAGCACAAAATCCCTACCGTCAGCTCTGTCAGAGTTTCTTTACTCTTGATCAACATCACTGAAATGCTAAGCTTACTACTGTCTTATAATAATATATATACCGCCAATGTCGTCTAGAGGACTTGCTCTAAGATCAAGCTACCTAAAAATTTTACAATCTATATCGATAATCTAGCCATTATTGAAGCTCCCGCTCAGTAGTCTGATGAACTAACCACTGAGCCACGGGACCCACTTGGGTAATTTATCAGCAATCTCATTGCCTGAGATACTGGTTGTAGACTGACCTGCAAGTTTAGATTCAAAATTAAAGGATTTAAGAGCCTTTTCTGATAGATATAAGTAATACGAAGTTAGGGTTGAGGATTCCACCATCTGCTCTGTTAAACATTTTTGATCTGCCCGTAGACTAGTTAAGCTGGTCTTCTTTTTCTTGACGCTACAGCTCGGGGTGAACCTGGGCCTCAACCAACAAGCCTCTTCAGTTAGCCCGGTCCTTAGCTAACTGCCTAAAGTTGCGCACTCCAAGCAGATTGAGGTCTTCTTATACTTGCGTGCTCCAACTAAGGTTTAGTTCCGAAACCAAAACAAGCCTTGGATATGGATGGACTCACTATTAAGCTGGTCTTAACCATAAGGATCTTCCCACCATACTATTGAGGTATAAGTAGATATGAATAAGTTAAGGCTTAAGTCCCCATTTTTTCACGCAGAGTCGAGAACAACTCTAGATGAGATTTGCTGACCTTTTTTCTGATTCTAACTTGATGGTGAGGTTTTGTTCTGGGTGAGGTTTTGGTTTTTGGAAAAAGCTGATTTGGACACAATCTAGGTTGGAATCGGGAGATTTATATTTCTTCTCCTAGTGAATCTCGGAAAAATATTCGAGTAAAGAGTTAGTGTGTAGATAGTTTTGATGAAAACAGTTGGTGGACGAATGCAAAATATTGCAACTCTAAATCTTGATATTAAGGGATGCTACATATACTGTGTTACCATCAGGCATTGATGTCTGCAGAAACTAGAGGACTAGCCACCTCATACATCTGAAAATAGGATAGCAGACCTTATCCAACTGAAATCATAATCACGCTTAAGTTCCACACTAGAATAAAAAAATATACGCATTTCCCTTTTGTATCTATTGTGACTCTATACATGGTATGCTTAAAAGTGATGAGAAACCAGCTTTGCCGGCGGCATTTACATTGTTCATCATTTACTTCTGAGGCCCGAGTGTTGAAAGTTCTTTGCCCTCGTTACGTTGAGACAAACATATGTACATCAAGTTCAAAACCCCCAAATAAACTCTTGCCAGCTACTGTGCTGTGTACGGATTGGTTTCGCATTCTGATAAATGTCTTTCCAATGAATTATTATTACACTCCAATCGAATCCATATTACACAGCAAATAATGACTGATAAGTTTATGATGAGCAACGTCCTCAAAAGCCGATTGACCACACACTTCCACTGTACGCCTGTTTCGAACATTTATCTCAGTTGGCTGCGGCCCCAGTTGCATATTCAGATTCACAGTCCAAAAGGACGCACATCAATTTCACTGCATTTACATGGATTCATCGATGAAAAATCGATTGGCATCGTAAATTGATTCGATTGATTGATTGTTTCGAATTGGCGTGCCATCACCGACAACGCTACTGCCGCTGCGTTCGTTTGTTTATGGACTTCAGCTTCAGTCCAATCGACTGCTAAACAAAACACCTTGCAACTGCTGGGCTACGTGTGCGTCTGCCGTTGCAGATTCCTTAACCACCGGGAATCCATTCATTTCTCTGTGAGGTGGAGTGCCACGGAATGGAGTTGATATTTAAGGAAACGTGAAGTTATTCCGTCATTAAACAGGTTGTCTGAGTGCTCTCAATGTTGTTAGGAACGAAACGGTCCTTGGCAGAAGACCTATAATTATGGTGGTCATTCCATCAATTACCGACGCGATATCTTACTTTCTATTCATTTGGTTTGTTTTTTTTTTTTTTATTGTTTATTTGTTTGAATTGCTCACCGTTGTGTGTTTTTCAAAATTAAAAAATCATTAATTATTTTCTTCGGGACGATTCATTAAATTTTGTAGAGCGCACCGTTGACAACTACACCCCTTTTGGCAACCAGATAACCAGAAGTTCTCGTCGATGGTGTAATAATCGTAATTACTTGACTTCTGTTCTCTAGCTACCCTTAGTGCGCGCCGGCCGGGTTCGATTCGTTTCGTGTTTGTATTTTTGGGGGGTTGTTCAGGTTGTTCACCATTTATTTCCTATGTATTAGTCTTCTGCTTCGGCGAAAAGCAATTCCTTGGGGAGATGTACGCGAGGTATTTATTTACTGAAACCTGGTGAGAGGGTGTGAATGTTACCGGAACGCTGTTGTAAAATAGGCAGAGACAAATAATCTTTGTGTTAATTATTTGATTTGTTTTTATTTAATTGGAGTTTTGGGAACAACCATTCTGTACGCAGGGATTTCATCTAGCCAATGACATGATAATGAAATTTATCATGAATATTTCAAGAGGATTGATTTTTTTTTAGGAGGATAGGTTTTTGTAAAAGAACCGAAGGGTGGCCGTACAATACACTTTTCAAACAAAACGCAAGGTATTTTGATTTAGGGGCAAAGAAAAAGTACTATTGAAAGACCATAGCACTAGAGGACTCTGTTTACCTCCTTCTTCCATTACATCTTTTTATCAAAAGATAAAGGCTATACTTATATACCATGAAAACAGTGCTTGGATCGTAGATCAATGCCAGTAAGGGTAAATATAATTGGTTCACAAAAAATAATGACTGAGCGTCTACGGATTGCTAGCTATGGATTTTGGCACATACAAGTGCATGGCGACATTCTGAAAGGGAGTAGAGGGAACTATCTATTGAGACTTAACAAACATGACTTAAGAATGTAAAAAGAATAAAAAAATTGATGTGAGAATAGTTAACTTCTTCGGGGAGAAAGAAAAGATATCGTACAGGCTTACAACTCTTGGTTCAGTACACCATTAATGGTAAGTAATGGACCTATTTCGATGCTTGCTGTCTATCGATGATCTCCCGTAAAATGCAATACGATTCAAGGGTACTTTAGCTAAAGTTGTAAATATAGACGGGAACCAAGAATATTACGCCTTCCTACGAGGTGCTCGATAAAGTATCCATTCCAGCGCCTCCTTGATAAACTAGATTATGTATCTGATATTTCGTAGTTTGTACTTTTGTGAACTTTACTTTCCATAAGGAGGTTATCTAGCGTCTTCTCAATAACGTAGCAGAATCTACAGTCCTCATTCTCTTTTATGTCCACTTACTTGAAATCATTTTAAAGTCTCCAGTGGCCAGTTTATATGCCTGTTAGAAAGTGAAGTCAATTTTTGCTGTTTTATTGCATAGGAAGTAGTTTGGACTATCTGATCTGGGGAATACTATCGAAGAGCTTATATGTAAATCAGGTGCCTCATGCTACGTTTTCCAGTGGAGGGTATCTTTATTATTTTGACATAGTGGACTCACATATTAGAATGTACCCGATTTTGTGCAAAAAATATGCTAATACATGTTACTCTAATGCCATATTCTCTAATTATTCATCATGTTCCTTCAAATGGCAAGTAGACTAGATGCTAGATAAGATTTACTTCTTTTGGATAATTTCTGTGAAATGCATTAAAGATACATACATACGTATGTCATTCATCGGCCCTGCGTTAGCACACTTCTAACGCTAGTTACATATTTTTTTTACGACGTTGATGTTGCCATACAAACTGTATATGTGGTGATTAAGTCTACTGCCTGTAAGTACATATGTACATAGCTCATCCGTACATACATACATAATGTATGTTGTCATACGAATAATCAATCCAAATCAGTTGGTCTGTATATATTAGATGTTTACAAATTTTTTGCATCTACGATCTTGTTGACAAATATTAGTAGACCAATACTGTTGCGTCCACTTTGGTACCCTCCGTTTGATACTTGAAAGCTGTGGTTATGGTTGTTCGTTTGATATTTCTACAGTCAAGAGATTTCGGTCTTTTGAACAGCCCTCATATGTTGACTCCTACGGTTATACGTCGCTTACTTAGGTTTATAAGGAATGTATATGTATGTATATGTGGGTTTGCTAAGGCTTACCTCACAGAAATAAGAACGACTCTGAGCCAATGACTAGGGATGATGCAACGATATTGACCATTGAGCAGAGACCCAAAGTTAAATGAACAAATTTTACTTTGCAAGTTCTTAAAGTTCTCTAACTGTCCGCAGGCTTAGTTTCAATTTCAATGTTGCTGAGTTCAATGCCATGAGAATGGCTTTGCGATCCGAGAAAATAAAGACCCAACCGCTAGCTTAACGACAAATAACTTACCACAGACCCATCTCTAGGGTGGTGATGCAAGAACTTACAGCAATAAGAAAATTGAGCAGACAGAGACAACCTTCATGGAGATGCAAATTTTTTGATCCTACAAGGGCAGAGTTTGTTTAAAGCTAGTATTTTTTCATCTTTTTATACTCATACATACATACATATGTATATTGGAGGTAAGGCCAGATTAACTTTGAGAAAGATGGTGGAGGTCAAGCGCGTACAGACCTCATGTAAGTTAGACGTGTAAAGTCTTCTCATTTTATTTGATCCATAGTCATTCTTATTGCTTAAATTTTGTCATTGTTTTCCGATCTGCCCTTCGCTTTAAACCAGAGGCAAAGGCTTCGACAGATGCTTGCATGTGACCCTCAATTCGTTTTCTGCTAGAATTGCGTGTAGCTTCCTATCAGATCACCAACGATGACCTTTAATTCAATCTTCGCATTGATATCTCCATGCTTGATCTTAATGAATTATTTCAGGCACTGCTGGTGAGTTTTGTAGAGAAATTTGGAAGCTCTCATGTCACACCTCTTTTTACAAATGAGGTTTGTCGCAAGCTTAAAAATGTTCACCAAAGTCTGTCCCTGACATCAAATGCGCACCAAATTAACTTCGGGTCTTATTGATTTTATTACCTCAAAGTTGCTGATATTTTCGTGCCTCTGTGAGCTCCAGCCACTACTGACACCAACAATAGGACAGATAGGATCAATGTTGTTAGGTGATTTGAAGAAATACAATTAAATAGCTTTTATGACAAGAATTTTTCAAACAAATTCCTATCATACGAACCTCCTTAAGTATGTACATATGTATGTACATACCTGTTAGATTTTATACGGAGGTCGCTACGTCTTTGACACTAATTTGTCCTAATTGCGTACACTTTCCCATTTAAGATCAAAATCTATCCGACAGCATGAATTCAAAGGACACTTTCTTTTTTTTTTCTTTTTTGTAAACCACACAAAAGCAAACAATTTTCTCAGCAGGATACAATTGTTTCGAATAGCCTTCACATCCTTTTTGCACACAGTACGTACATATACCCTCTGCCAATTGGAAATAAAGAAATAAATTCTACTTTAAGTCAAAATATCTCCTCACAGATATTTATCAACTGTCTTCATCGTCGACAGTTCATAGAAAACGTAAAGGATACACGAAAAATAAAAAAAAATAAAACACTCCACCACTTCATGCAATTTCAAAAATGGACTCTTGCGCGGCGCAATCCTAGGCAACACATACTACTCCCCAACATCAGTGTTCATTACACAAATCGAATTTCTATGCACAACGTTGGTACACTATACCCGTACTCGTTGCAAATCCCCCAACCGACTCAAATCGGACACAATTCGAAATGGGATTGTGAATTATTAATGAACCAACAACAACAACTACTATACAGTGAGCACATATGTACATACGTATGTACGTGCCAGCCATCCAGATCAGCCTGGCCTACACCCAAAGCACATTGAAACGAAATTAACGCTGGAGAGGATAGAAACTGGCTAAGACGACGAGTGCCTCCACCCCTTCGGGTCTCTCTGGCACTCGTTAATTTGTAAATGTTGCACATGGGGAGACATGGTGGTGGTGAAGGTGGTGGTTACACCACGGATTGTCCCATGTGAGCTGAGCGCGCGCGCGCACTCCAAGGCAGATAAATTCTCCGCCATCGAAAAGCAAATTACTTTCGAGGCCGCGAACAATGCCGGCCAACAATTGCAATTTGTTCGCACACTCCCGGTCTCGATATGTTATAATAATATTTTCCATACAATGTACTCAAGTAGTGGAATGGTTGCTGGTTGCTGGTTGCTGGTTGCTGAGCCTCATCATATCACAATCACAATATCCTTAAGCACAAATGAGAGTTTCAGAGTTTTACGTACATACGAAAATGGAAGGAACTAAGAACGTGCACAAGACAACGAAGAAGAAGAAGAAGGTACACCTCCAAGATATGGGAATAATAGGCATACACGGCGAGCAGACATCGTGATCTTCTTGAGAGGATTCTTCGGAACACTTCGTCCTACCCGCTGCTGCCCGACGATGTCGTGGTGTAACTCATTTGGGAGCTTATGGGCGATAACTTTGATTCACTTCGCGGTTCATTAAAGGCGGGAAGCCTTGTGTGTGCGAATTAAATGCTCTTGCTCTGCTTCTAGTTGTTGTTATTGGTATTGTGGATGATGCACTCCATAAAAAGGTAGATGAGGATGGATGGGGCATAGAGCAACACACTGAAGAACCTTTTAATTTCGTTGAAAGGATTTGCCTTTTTTTTTATTCGTTTATTTACTTTGAAACAAGTTGTTTGGCTCGTTGTTGTTGTTTTCGTGTTTTTTTTTTTTTTTTTGTGGGATGTTTGTGGGTATGAGTTTCATATAGGAGCCATATTGAATTTTACAGTTTTTTTTGTTTTTTTTTTTGGTATGTCGTGGTTTCTGAAACCGGAAACCCACACGCAACCGCATTCAGTTAATGGGATATTAAATGAAATCAGCTTCTTCAAGGAGATGTTTGGATTTTTTTTCCTGATTTCAAGTGAGCTAAGGAGAAACTTGTATTTTAATTTAGTCGATGTGCAATGTATCTTATTTTGCAGTTTGAGTAGATCTTGATGTGACTCATGGTTTTATAGAAAATTCTGTTTGCATAAGCAAACTCATGTGGAAATAAGGAAGATAAGGAGAATTGTAACCAATGTATGCAAATTTTGATGCAATATGCTAAAAACGAATATTTTTTCACTAGAATATACAAATAGGCAACCGTATCATCCAGCTGAAGTATTTACCATCAGCTGCAATCTCACTCAGTTAGTGGAAGAACTCACAATGGTTTGATTCAGTCCAAACTACTTCACAAATACCGTATATTTCTACCTCATCAAAAAGTCACCATAAATGTGTCAAACCTTGACTTGCAAAAACTCAGATCATGCCTTTCTATAGTCGTATCTGATACCAATTCTAGAACAGCAGGTTCGTTTTCTACAGATTTGGAAGTTCTATAACTTCGTTTGTATCTAGGTATATTTCGAAAGTATCAAAAGTCCTAGTTCAACTCAGCAAAGATGATCTGATGAGACTTCTGAATACGTATCGAATCATACCTAGCCAATGGCAAAAGTGACAAGAAATAGCTTCAACCAGTCCACTTTACCATCCTAAATAAAGACGATGAATCAAGAAGAAAGACGGACCTTTTTGAAAAACTACTTTTATACTCGTGCCAATGGGACTATCCTGGAATTAACCGAAGTAGTCCAACTATTATCCGTATATATACATGTACATGTTTCAAGTCTGATACTGGTAGTTTTCTATCGTTGGCATGAAATTAATACTTGACACTAAACTACCGTCTAATAGCCTTGTCCACTCTGGCTAAAGTTATCAACATTACCATTTTCCATATTAAAATGGTATGAAAATCAAGGAAATCAAGAGCGGCTCTCCTGGACATCGAAAAGCTTTAATGAACTTGTTTTATTACAGAACTTAGCTTTGGTTTCTATCCACAGGAGATATAGATAGAAGCAATAAAAATCTCTAGAGTACCATCTGCAAAAAACAAAAAAAAAAACTATATCTTGACTGTCATAGGCCTTAGCACATTATAATAAATCGAAGACAGTGCAGCACTTGTTGCTAGTGAAAAATTATCCCATCGATAAGGTCTTTGTTAAGCAGTTAATATAAAAGTGAATTGACTCATCTTCTAAAATTGCTTCTTCATTCCAGAGTGATCTGGAAGGGATAGTGACGACGAAGTTCGTATCAAAACTTAGACGTGGGGTGGTGTAGTCCGTGTTTTCGGGAGAGATTTTGAAATTATTCAGAATGGAGGAATGGCCAAATTATTTTCTTACCCACTGTAGTGTAGCTTCGAGGCGAACGACTGCCAATTGCTTGTTAAATACATGGATCCAGAGTTATCAGGTGCGTAGAGCACCGCTTATGCACAGACAATCTGTACCCTGGAGCTTACTTAGATATCCGCGGCTTATAGCTTTTTCTAAGGCTGTCCACCGAACTATCACCCCGTATGTGAGTATCGCTCAAATGACTGAGATGTAGAGCCGGTGAGTTATACGAGGTTGTAGACCCCATCTATTTCCAATAGCTTTGACTCTCACCATGAATGTTAGGTGTCCAACGTAGCTTCCCATCCAGGATAAAAAATAAATAAATATTAGGCGCAATAGGTCCAGGGTTTAGCTTCTCACAACCATTCGTGTTGTGGGTTTAATATTCTTTACTAAAATGGAAGAGGCCTACTGTTTAACGCCATGTCCAAAGAGCGATTTGTTATTTGAGAACCTTTTTTATGATAGTTTTTCTGGGAATCGAAGCTGGGGATCGAACCTCGAACCCCTCGCTCCGTTGTCCAACGCTAATAACTACACTTGAGCAAAGGATCCAGGATTAGCTGATACCATTGAGAGAGGAAGGGTCGACTAAAGGAATTTTATATATTCTGGAGAAGAGTAGTAGTTCCGTTTTGTGGCGTGTAGACTCAAACCACATCTAACCGTCCAACTGGCTAGCTTGTTTAAAGCGTTTTGTAGAAGATCTCTTAGAATATTTGAGTGCTTTCCTGAGACAGCTAGAGGCACATCATCTGCATAAGCGATCGCTGTACATCCCTCGCCTTCCAGGAATGTCAATAGTTCATAAACCACCAAATTCCAAAGAAGAGGAGATAGAACACTTCCTTGCTGAGTGCCTTTACTGACAGATTTCTTAGTAGATGTCCCAGCCAGCTTTGAATTAATAATCTGACCATTTAGCAGAAGATTAATCAATTCGCAAAGTCAGCTGTCGACATTTAGATCTAATAGTACATCCGCTAACGCTGATGTATTGACATTGTTAAAGGCGACTTCTATATCCAGGAAGGCAACCATCATGTACTCCTTATGAAACAGGCAAAATATTCGATATTACGCACTAGTGAGTGTAATGCCGTCTCCACTGACTTGCCTTTGCATTTGGGCCGCTGACAGTAGTTTCTTATCAATACTGTTGCCTAAGGGACATTAAATCGCTAGCTTCGAGAAAAAAATCATTGCTCCACAGCAGGTCTTTGACCTGAAATTCAAGATGGCAGAAATTACCGTCATCAAACGGGATTCAATGAGAAGACAATATGGTGTCTAGTTGGTCAATTCGAACAAATTGGAAGCAGACACTAGACAAGCCATATCTGCGAAGATAGAGATGTTAGAGGACGGCTTGGAGAACTCAAAGCAAAAGTATGGCTCACAAGACGTGTGGTTTTAAAATATCGCAACATCATACACAGTTCATGACACTTACTTACTTAGGTGCCGCTACAGTTCGGGGTGAACCCGGGACTCAACTAACAAGCCTCTCCAGTTAGCTCATAAATAAAATCATAAAATATCTACAGTTCATGACAAAGTAGATATTTTATGATACGTTTAAGTAATGTGGCAATCCCCAGACTAGACCGGTAGAAGAAGAAGAAATTGACTACGTAATGTGCGATTTACAAAAAGAAGGTTAAAATGTCATAAAAAACACCCAATTCTGCATGGATATGATGTATAAAACAAATTCCAAGGACCCAATAGTAAGTCACTAGTATAAAAGATTGAGAAATTTATTAACACCTTATGTGTATGCCTTCTAATATGGCAAAAAATAGTAAAGAGGACTCAAAACCAGCCCGTCACGTGGTCGACCTTAACCGATCGTTATCACATAGACATGCGGTTGGAGCTTAAGTTAATCCAGTGTCATGTAGCTTATTTTTGTTACAAACTACATATTTACGATCTTAAAAATTTACAAAAAAAAAATTCATTCAAAAAAAGATGGCAAAATACTGATTTTAAGCCCTTTGTGTTTTTAAGCCTTATACAATAGTCTAAACCTCATAATGGTTGGGGTTTAAATAAAAATTCACTTCAGGCCTTGTGTCTTGTGTCAATTTAACATTTATTCGCATAAATTTAGTTATAACAAAATAATAATAAATTAAATACAAGATTAAGAATTTGTTGAATGAATTTACTACTCGACTGACGACTTCTTGGCAGTACAAAGGTTTAAATTCTTTTTAAACAAATATTTGTATATTTATTGGTTGAATAAATCACACGCAAAAAAATCTTAAGATATCAAAATAAGCTCCTTTTATACTCGACAACTTTCCCTTATTGGTTTGCTTGTGACTTCTTCATTTAAATTTGTCTGTTCTTTAAAAAAAAAACATTTTTTCTTTAACATTTTGTTAAACAAACAAATGTGTTTGCTTACGACATGCCGGGGATAAAAAAGCAAAAAAAAAGTATCAACGGGAGGGCATGGCCTGAATGACATGTAATTAATTAGATGTAATTAAGCGGGATTAAATTCAAACGAACAGAAGATGCGGTTATTTCGAGGAATTACCCTCTGCTTCACTTTGAAATACAAAGAAAGAAAAAATTAAGCAAAAAAAAACAAAAAAACAAAGAAAACGTCGTTTCAGATACATAGATAGATGTGCTTGCCGCAATAAGAACTTATATTTTCCTTTCAATAATCACGAAGAGGCAAAAAAAAAACGAATGATTCTAAAATTCTCAATGAAATGAAAAACAGAAAAAAAAAATGGAATTTTTCCATTTCAAATTCATACCCACTACCGTTATTCATTCATGTATAAAAATTTGATTAATCGATTATTGACATTTGAAAAATATGCAACGAATTTAACTTAATCAAAATGCTATCGCGATGTAAATTAAGAGAAATATTAAACTCTATTAAACATCACCAGCCAAGAGAATAACCGTTGATATTTTCGAATTAAAGCCACAATTAACTAAAAAGTCAAAAGCATAGACCAGGGAGGGAGCCGATGAAAAAAACAAAAATGAAGAGGCGGTCGCTAGCTGGACCGGGAAACACACAGGGTGCCGAGCGATGAACTGCGCCGGACGCGTGCACTGATCTATACAAATGGCAAGTGATCGGGCAAAAAAAAAAAGAAAAACCAAAACTAGAGAAGCGACCCCCCAACGCTCCTCTCCGTGTCCTCCACACCAACTGAGACGAGACGAGACGAGAGTACACTCAGTACAGAGCATCGGTCGTCGGCAGAGAAGAAAATCGCATGAAAGACGAAAATCTAGTGCAAGAAAATGCATCCACCATGCAGTTGTTACTCAATTACAATTTCATTAACTTTGAACACGATTTTCTAAATGGTTGCCACAAATCATAGCGATTGCTTGCTGTTTCGCTGCACCAGGACACACCACCACTGCTGCTCTCAAGGTGGAAGTTGAACTTAATCTGCTGCAAGAGCGGGAGGGGGTAGTTGCCGCTGCCGCGCTGATACCATTTTATTTGGAAAATGATTAATGGACGGCGGTAAATGAAAATTTAGTTATTCTTAAGGAAATATCTATTAAATGTGTTTTAATATAAAATCGGTTATAGGTGGTGCTGATAGGGCATGGGTTAGTATTTGATTAACTACAGTGTCGAGATTTGACACAAAGTTGGACTTGAAAGTTATACGGGATGGTTGTCTGTTTAATGGCAAATGTAATAGAGTTTAATAGGGAGGACGATTAGATCAAAATGTAACTTGGTTTCTGAATAAAAAGGGGTAGTGGTGCGAAGACAGGATTTCGGGTTCTGAAAAATCCACAACGTACTCTAAGTCTCAGCGTCAGCAACACATTACTTAGTTCAAGAACTTAAACCTTATTTTATGCCACAAAGGCAACACACCAACATTGCATAACCGGGTTAGGGAAGAAGTGATCGATTTGACTCTAGTGACAGATACCAAAACCAATATTATTGAGGAATGGAGAGTCTCCAATGTCTGCTCTTTTTCGGATCACAACCGAATTCTCTTCACCCTTAACTTGATTAAAGACAGACCCAAACCCTTCAGAAATCCCCAAAAAGTCAACTGGGAAAAATTTTCAAACCTAGTCGCAACGAAGCTAGCCCTGCCATCAGCCACAGCTACTTCAAGCACGACTAGGAAACTTTTCAATAGGGCCAAAACGAGTAAGAATAGTATAGCTGGAACTTATACAGATCGAGTTTTAACGAATATACATAAATACGGTATTAGAGCAGCTAAACTAAGATCATAGCAAAAATTCTGTGAATCCATAGAGGACGAAAACGAGGCCGCGAGGTTCCGGAAGATACTATCCAAAGACCCCTGTGTCCCCGGATATATCCAGAGGATTGACGGTACATGGGCAGAATCCAGCCAGGAATCTTTGGAACTGCTAATGGATACTCACTTTCCCGGCTGTATAGAAATTGAAACTGCCACCCCTTGCAGGTGTTCCTCTAGAATATGGAGAAGAGGAAGTGATATCCAACATTATAAATGAAGACAAAGTGGCATAGGCTATAAATTCGTTCAAACCCTTCAAATATGCAGGACCTGACGAAATTATACCAGCTATGCTGCAACAGTCTCTGAGCAAGGTGGTACCCCACCTCGTTTAAATGTTTTCAAGCTGTATGCGCACGGGATACGTACCTAGTAAATGGAGAGAGGAAAGGGTAGTTTTCATTCCTAAAGCAGGAAAATCTAACCACTCTACCGCTAAAGACTATAGCCAATTAGTCTCTCATCGGTTTTGCAAAAAAAAACCCTAGAGCGACTCATTGACCTTCATATCAGAGGATTGATCAACTCCCAAAACCTATGTGAAGCACAGCACGCCTACCTTAGCGTGGTCAGGGAAATTGAGCATTCTCTAAAAGCGAAATAATACACTATGGCAGCGTTCCTTGACATTGAGGGCGCTTTCAATAATGTAAAAACGAACTCAACTCAATAGGGCCTTTGGGAGAAGGTGGGGATTGCAACCGCGCATCATTCAATGGATGTACAAAGCAATTATCAGGCCCATCATCTCATATGGGTCCTTAGTCTGGTGGACAGCAACGAGTACAAAGAGTTATATGAAAGAAGCATGTAGTGTATTCCAAGCTGAAATCCTGGCAATAGAAAAAGCTGCTAGATGCATAGAAGACAGTCAACTACCCCCGTCGGATATAACCAATCTTCGTTGACAGTCAAGCAGCTCTTGACTGTATCGATTCAATCTAATACAATTAAATCAAAGGCAGTTAGGAACTGTCGTGATGCACTGATCACGATTAGACACCATTCGGTCAAACTCTGCTGGGTTCCCGGACATAGCAATATTGAAGATGTGTTTTTATCCGTCACACAACCCTTCTTTAACCTAACCTAGTTCAAGAACTTCAACAGCCAGTAGACTATGTCCAGTAACGCTGCTAAAGCACGTAGACAATCATGCACCTTTCCGTCATCTTCTTCCAGCCCTGATTACATTTCCGCACTTGACGGACAACATTAAGACTCACTCTCTCTACTGAACGTATACTCCGAAAGATCAGCAACTAAGACTGCGCTGAGATAAAGGTGTGCTGGTCTCTGGATATCTAGACTTTATGGTCATGCCTTTATTCTGAACCGGTGGGTTATCCCGATGCTCCGGACGAGAACAGATTACATCCTACAATTTTCTCAATCGGATTTCGCAATAAATATACTAGAATTCCTAGCAGCATGGAGTGGGATGAGGGCAGAGTCTGTGTCATGGACGGATTCAAATGAGATACAAAGCGCCCCTTCAGCCTAAAGGATGACTGCTCATTCTAGCCAAAGTTACTGCAATCAAACAAGCTGTTGAAATGATTTTTTAAGGAAAACATTTCAGCGAAAATAATCAGCATCTATGTTGACAGCCATTAAGACGTTGCAATCAACATCGATAAGATCCAGCCAGAAAGGATATGAATCACTCACAGGCTCTAGTTGACAAAGAGTCTCTCAGAAAAGTTAACAAATGCTGGTGTCGATAAGACACATGCGATATAGCCAGATCGTTGTGGCCAGTCTACTGAAGTTATGCCATAGGTATTACTGTTAGTATCCTGACCGAGCAATGTGCGATGTGGCACTATTTATAGGTGAAATTTGCTGTATGAAACAAATTTTTAAATCCTTAGCCTATACGGCAAATGTCAAAAATTTAAAAATACATTTATCTGTGCATTGTAGACCATCTTCTCCAGTATAAAATCCCTCTCATCATGTAAAGTGTACATCCTGACCTACACTAATTTTTATGCAACTTGATCATCGCACATCCCTCACAGGCAGTTACATCGCTCATTCGGAAAAATTTGCATCGTGAATCCACTTCGATATGCTAATAGCATGTCTGTATTATGCCTCATCTGACTGCGAGTCTGCAATGCTCTAGGGCGACTCAACCTGTCCATCATGGAATCTCTCACCGCGATCGCCAGACTTCTTCGACATTCCACCAACGTTAGCCAGTTTCTCTTGCTTGTCATCAATGAAACGTACGAAAACAAAATATGTACATTTCAGGACAATTTGAATTGCGAATTTCATGTCACTGTCATACAGCACACGGCACGTCTACCTATAGCTATCTATACTATCTTCTCAAAACAAAAAAATAAATAAAATCCCAGCTCATCCATTGTCCGTTACAGAATAAGATATTCAAATTTGGCCTACACATGTGTAAGTTTATAAATCCTTGTACCTCATGCCAGCCGGGACAAGGCACATTTTGCATATTACTCCTCCAATATGGAACAAAAGGCAACAAGTTTGACATTCAAAAATTTTTGTCTCGTGAGAGATACGAAAGTATCTGATCGCATCATCATCATCATCGTTGTTCAGATCCCATCAAGAAGAAAAAAAATACCAACAACAACCATAACACAAAAGCGACAAACAAAAATGAGGACAAAGTTGTAAAATGCTTTAAATGGACATTGACGCTGTCAAACACACAGTTCAAACACAAGTGACATAAAACGTCAGGTGGTTTTGTTCGGGATCTTGCTCGTCGTCAGTCGTCGGTCGTTCCCAGAACGAGAGAGAGAAATAAAAAATAAAAAAACAAAACAAAAAAAAATCTAGATGTCAAAGAAAAAGAATGTTCCGTACTCCTCGTACGTTCTGACATAGAAAGATACTTTGCATAGTTTTCAGACTGTTCACGACCCGGCCTCCGCCCGCTCGGGCCGACTCTTGTGTCACATGGTGGTGTGCACATAATCATCACTTGATCTTTCGATGATTTTGACAGAGTGCCGGGTTCCCTCCGCCACTCTTCTCGAATTGAAATCCATTGGATGCTTGGCTAGAGATAGTGACAAAATTTCCGAGCGTGTAAGTTGTCTATTCCGTATGCTGACGGGCTACATTGCACGATCGTCGAATTCTTCTCTGGCCTATTGAACGAGCGGCGACGAAGAATTGTCATATTGTGCGCACCAAAGGGGCCCATTTGCGCGCCGCAAGAGATCCCTTCTTGCCCCTTGAGTTTCGATAGAAATGAGGAGAATTATTAATTCTTATGGCATCGGTGAAAGCCGAGATGAATTGGGAACATGACGCTTGGCGGCGCGGCGTTATTGCAGCCTTCTTTGTGCATTCTCTTGTGGTGCGGTCCGATAAGTAACATAATGGTGATGCGCCTTGGACAGTGTTAAATTAGTATTTTTTCGCCAGCAAACCAACTTTAAAAGGCCGAACAGGAAATCGATTGCTTCATCTTGGTCTATCTATGATACAAAGTAGCAAGGTCAAGTGAAGCAGGGAGATGCTCACAGACCAAAAGGGGTTGCTTGTATGTAGGGGGATGTTCTGCTCATTTTTGGCAGCTTAATGGAAAAGAAGAAATATTAGTTTGGGTATCCTTCGAGATGGACATGGTTCTTTGAAAATTGTTTTTCACTCAGTTTGACAGTTATACAACCATCCGTTCCTTCGCTGGATGCACATGGGAGAGAAATTCTTGACAAAATATTAAATCCAACCGACACAGACGAAAATTACATCACACTTTCTCCTCTATTTTTGTGTTGGACTGACAACCATAACCTGTCCAAGAGTAGCACTTGTATGAAGTTGGGTATTTTCATTCCCATTAGATGGTCGCGCTAGTCTGTCAGTTGTTTGCATTGGATGAATGATGAATTTACCAGTGGACTGTGATGAGCTATCGTCCTTCTAATGCAACCCCCATGTGGTGGCGGATAGTTTACTTCATGTCATTTATATTCTTCTTCGATTTGTTAAGAACTATGTGTGACACTTATACTCACAGTTATTTGAGGTAAGAAAGGGGTTGTTTCTTGAGTTCTACGCAAACGTCTGGCAGTTGTCTGGGAGTAGTGTATTTTGAGGATAAAAGAGAAATTCATTTGAAGCCCACCGAATGATGAATTTTCTTTTCTAGTTCTGGTCTAGGGAAACATAATTTTAATCGTTTCGGTATAATCAACATGTGGACCTATGAGTTTGTCATACTGATGTTCGAAGTATTCTTCGTGTGGATACTCAAGCGATCTTAAGACTTTAAGATCACAAATACACGTATTTGATATGTCGAAGGTGTTTGTCTCTTTAAACATCGAGTGGGGTCGAAATATCTTCTCATTTTCAATCATCACCGCTACTGGAGCAGTTGTCCACTCAATTGCGCCAGCTAAATATGGAATCATGTGAACCCAACGCACATCATCAAACCACAATTATAAGAACAAACCGCCTACTAAAGTGAGTTATCAATGTTCGGAAGAGTGCATAATTTCGAGGACAGCTGTACATTTAAATTTATTAACTGCATTGCAAACTACATACTAACTCATGTTAACCTTTTGGCATATGAAGAACCTCCTCGTCGAATTTGCGCAGTTTTATTCCAATATTTTTCATGCCGATCTTTCTGGTATATCCGATATTTTCGAAAGGCTGATTCCTATCCCTTGGAAAGGAATCGAACCTGGGGGTAGAGATTTGAAGGTTTCGTCTTCAGTATCTTCTGCTATATTCATCCGCTTTGCGTTTAGAACTGAGTAGAACAGTTTCTGGACGGACTTGTCGGAGATACTGCTTACCGTGTTGAAACTTTCAATTAGTTCTATTTGTTCGAACATGAGACTGAAGAATTTAGATAACAACGTATTTATTTAGAAAAATTCAAAGAAATTCCGAATTCTCAGAAACGCCAATGAATATGTTAAACAGAATTGGTCCAAGAACCGTGCCTTGAGCTGTAATGCAGTCGCCATCGCTACGTCCCAAACTACGCCTTCTTCTTCGTGTTCAGTTCAGTTTCCTCTTCCTCAAGCTAGAGATAGAGCTTATTATTTTAGCTCTGGATGTAAATATATTTTTCACAGCTCTTTAGGTGTTGTCTTGTTACAGCTCCTTCGGAATGATAATTTGGACACCGTGTTAAATTGCCATGGCAAATAGTCCAAGTCCTTCGACAGGCACCGATAGACAACCATACGACTCCATGAATGAATCACTTCATCGTGTATTACGCCCAACGAGAGTACCATGTTCTCTAAAGCAGAACTTAAGCTGGTCAGGATTGCGAACGTCGATAGTGATACCTCTTGAACAATTAATCCCTAGATGAAAGTCCATGAACATTGTCCAATCATTGCCTACATTAGCACTGAAATTTCACATTAAGATGACTTCTTTAGTGTTAGGTAATGGATAGTGGATAAGGAGGCTGAATCTGTAGAAGGTATAGTAGAATATCCGAAATATTGATTGCTTCTTATTCTGATAAAAATTCCTCCAATTTTCTTATCGAAAACTGATTGGAGATACTCTGAATCGAAAGGCAGAGAAATCACACTTCTTGACTTCCGGTCGTTTCTCCATTAATGCTGTTTAGGTCTTTCGCTTTTTTTTTGTTACAAATGGTCTGCTAAAGTTCTAAAAACGTCAACTGCAGATCCAAACACCAACATGGAAAGTTGAAATCCTTACTTATATACTGCTTTGTTCATTACTTCACAAAAGATCGTTAGCGCTGGCATATTATAATTTCTAAACTAAAATTGATCTTTCTGAGGTGGAATTTCTTTAGAGACATCTAAACCTATCGCCCTAATGTCATAACAGCAGTACGATAAATAAACAAAAAATCATTTCTCATTGCAAAATGGTCGTCTTCGAAGGCACCCACTTATAAGACGCGATACTTAAGACCAATTCTTTGAAAACTTACATTCACCTTGTTTCCTTGTTCGTAGTATTCAATCAAGCAAACAGAAAAAAAACACTCTCTCCACTTAATAGATACACGATACCTCTCTGACCTACTCACCCACTAAATATCGTATCCCTTATGGTGGGTTAGTAAACTTTTATGGATATCCCTCCATCCAAGTAAACCCATTTAAACTGAAATATTGATTTTCAATCCTGAAGAATATCCATCAACTCAAATTCCAGTCACCCGAAAACTTAACTTACAAAAAAAGGACACAAATGGGCCAAAAGTTAAGAATCAACTTTTCTTTTCTAGCGACACAACAAACCCTACCCACTCCGACTTCTCATAACATAAAAAAAAAACAAAACGATCCTTAACTTCGATAGCATTTGCTGCTGACTGTGATGTTCACTTAACAAACCCTGGTTAAATGTTACGCCCAGTATACAATAGAATTACCATGGAGGGCGACCCCAAGTGCACAACCTCTGCAAGTATTTTTGACGTGTCGAAAAGTAATTTAGTTGAGCAATCTTCGTTGTAACCCCGTCCTAAGAGGGAGAACAGTCAAGGAGTATGATGAAAATGCCAAGAAATGGTTCATTTTTCATAAATAAAAGGAAAAAAAAAGAAACATTTTCTAGAGCACCCAACAGACAATAGCAGCACCGAGCTGCCATTCAACAATGATGAGAAAATTGACAAATGTTTTCCGCGGATGGCTGGCACCATAAACCGCCCCACTACGAGAGAACCATCTCTCTGTCGTTCGGCCCTAAACGACGACTTTATGGGTCACAAAACAATCGAAGACCGGATTTCACAACCCCCCTCGAAAAGAAAGCCATTTAAATTCATATTTCCCCGACCAGATACTTTGCATCGCCACTAAACCGTACAAAGGAGCACATGTGTGATTTTGCCAACAGAGCACCAGCACCAGCAGAAGCAGCATCAGAATCCCATTGTACACGTTTGTCCGCAAAGCAGGAATCTTTCGCAGAAATATTAATGATCCGCGGTGATAGTCTTTAATAAAACATGATTCTTCCATATGAAGCGAAGTGGGTACCTACCCAGAGCGTGCGTGTGGTAATGCTGCTGCGGATGTCTCGGTGTAAATGAGCCAAGTCACCGATTTTATTTTTAATTAAACAAACAATAGTTGTTCTGTACTGACGACAAAGAGCTTTCGCTGTGATGTCAGTCTTGCATTTTTGTTTAGTGAGGGGAATT
This sequence comes from Xylota sylvarum, assembly GCA_905220385.1. Classification (NCBI taxonomy): domain Eukaryota; kingdom Metazoa; phylum Arthropoda; class Insecta; order Diptera; family Syrphidae; genus Xylota; species Xylota sylvarum. Next base: position 47,296,720 of record LR999958.1, read on the forward strand.
CACATTTAGAATCTGCAAACAGAACAAAAAGAACAAAAAGAAAAAAACCGAATACCAACCAGAGGCCAGTCAGACAGTCAGAGAGTGAATTGATGCGAACGTGATCATGATAAAGATGACATATGAAGCGTCTGACAAATGATCAGTACATCCGATTGTGACAAGTTACCTGTTGTTATGAAAAATGCTTCTACAGTCAATTTGTCAGATATTTAAATAAAGTAATTTACAATCGTCAATGTGCACGAAACGACGACATGACACTTTCGCAATGAGCCAGGCGTGCTGGCTGGGTGGGCTATCACTATGAGTATCTATGTGTGTGCACATGCGCACATCTGGATTTGTCTTCTCGACTTTGAGAAAAAAAAATAAAAAACAAGGTCAAGGATTTTGATTTGTATTTCTCCTCTTGATGATGGTTTTTCTTTTTTATATTACATATCATTAGTATTCAGTTAGCCTACTGTATGCCCTTATCCCGATCTAAGTGAGATGTTTAGTAATTAAATAAATTGTTGACTTGGCTACTTGTTAAGAGAGAAGTTGTATATATACTTGGCATTCTTGAGATGTGAATCGTCTTGATACATCTGATATACTGCACCTCTTCTAGGAAAATTGTTGGATAGATCATAATGTGGACTGCATCACGTTGGCGAAAGATACAAATGATTAGATATGAATAAAAGAGGACTGTTTATAACTGGGAAAACCTCTGAGACAACTTTACAGTCTCATGTAAACACAAAAGTTTCAATTTATTCGGGACGGATTGTAAAATACCCTACCCTTCATCGTTTAGCTCATACATATTTAATAAATTATACGTTGTATTTTGCAATAATACGACTTGATTTTATCATGAAAGTGGTTATTGAAACATAATTTTATAGGAAAGTGGGCTACTATGTCTAGCCAAAACTAAAGAATTCCACTTAGATTTTCCAAACAAACTTTTGCAATTAACTTCCTTATATTCCAAAGGAATTTTTCTAAAAGAAAAATGTATGTTGATTTGAGTTCTTCATTCACATTCTAGATAAATAGCATGCATGCATATGTATGTACCTCAATTTAAGTCCCGATAGCTGGAGGAGAGTATTTTAATAAGATACATATGTACATACATATATCTAAAACTAATTCGGATGAAACTATGCCCGATGAATGGAATCTCAGCATAATATGTCCAATCCCAACTACTCCACAAGAGCCTCCTCAATAACCTGTTATATGCCTGTTATATAACAGTAAGTTTTAGGGCGATACATTTTATTTTGTATACAGCAATACAAACCTAGGCAAAAAGTACAAATTTGTTTGTTAAGATAGCTAGGTTAAGATATATCTAGGTACATGTGTGTATACCGAATAAACAGCAGAGTCGGATGATAGAGAATCTTTGAGTCCATCTCAGAGGACCAACGCGATAGATACAGCCCTAAGCTGCACCATCTTAAGATGACAACAAGCAACCCAGACCTAACTTTTTTCAAAGTAACACGTATAGTTTTTTTTCGTAGACTACCGGGGAACAATTCTTTAAGAATTGAAGTCTCAATTAGTAATCCTCAGCGAATAATATCCTGTTTGGAATTTTATTTGTAAATCATGAAGTAAAATATGCCAAATTATATCCAGCATAGCCTTTAGAGTCGCTATGAAACTGCCTGTATTGGTAACAAAAAAAAGAAAAAAAACAAATTTTTGCCGCAACAGGCCCATGTGACCCACGGCCTAGTTTCTCACAACCATTCGTGTTGTTGTACATGAATGGAAGTGATCAACTGTTTAATGCCGTATCTGAAAGACAATTTTTGTTTTAAGAAGCTTTTTCATGACAGTTTTACTCTCGGATGTTTGTCAGCCGCTCGCGAAAGGTGGGGCCGTGAAAAACATTTGAGGTAGTTTAACTTGAGCTACTTCACCCACATAATACATGTGGTAATGGTTGCCGTTTTGCACTGCTGGTGATTTTAGAAAGCGCTTCCCTTGTTACTTTTATACCACCAAAGAGCCAAAATGCTTAGAGGTTTCTGTGGCTTTGAGGTCCTATTCTTTGCCTGCCACTCTCAAGAGTATGGATTTACCATTATAAGCTTTCCTTAATATCTGTTTCATGTTAGGCTTCCAATTTAGCATTCTATCTAGTATTCTGTAATGTGAAGTAGACAGCTCGCAGTTTTAAGGATGGTTTCTTGTTTATTCGGATAAGGAGAACCAGATTCGATTTTTGTATTAATTGCCGTGAATTAAATTTTTTTTAATAGCTTTTAGCTTCTATTATCGCACTTGAAGTTTGAGTGAAGAAGTGTGCCCCAAACTAAGATCACAGTATCCTCTTGCATAATTACTTAGCCTTGTCCAGCTTCCATATCTTCAAGTCCTGGTCTAATAGTCCTTTTCTTTATGTTATTGGAGGTTTCTTCTCCTATCATGTTACTGTTCGACTTTGGAACCAGTTGGTACTCTTTATCCCCAATACACATATGCAGAAGTTCTGTATGCAGCGCAGCGCGCATCTCTGCACGTGAAACACATCTGCAGATATTTTTTGTTACCCGTCACATCGGCTGCAGTCAATTATGTAGTGCTGGCTTCTTACCTATATTGAATTGTATTAACTGCTCTTCAATTTTTCCAAAACATAAATACCTACTCGTATAAATAAACAACTCAACTTCAAAAGCCGGTGATACAATGTATGTACCTCAAACTGTATCTTTTGCAGCGAATTCAGAAATAGATATGTGTTGCAAGGCTGTGTTGCATGCAGCGTTCACATGTAAGTTCTTTCATTGCAGCGCGTGTGTTCTAGTTTTGTTGTGTCCAGAATTCTGCTCATGTGTTTTCAGCATTATGAAGTGTAGAATATCCGATATCTGGTATCCGGTTAGCTCTGCGTGCTTTCGAAGACCTTGGATACTAAGGTGCATATGAGTCGTTCTTGCAAAATGAAGCAGTAGCATAGCAGATGTTGGATTGACTCGACATCTTCTTCATCTCAGCACATTCCACTCTCCATCAAAGAAGTCTTATCTTGTTTTAAGGAAACCTGATATCTGCTAGGTATATCCGCATCTTTTTCGACAGTCAAGGAGCTATCAAATCCTTGGAATCGATGTCTATAAATTCTCTAGTAGCTCAGAAAGTCTCTTAGGAAGATGGCTGAGCAGTTCAATATCCAACTTTGTTGGGTGCCGGGCATAGTGGTATTTCAGGGAACTGTAAGGTCGATGAACACGACAGAAAAGAAACACCTTTACCCATTTTACCTGACTAAGGCACCTCAGGTACACCAATCGCTACTTGCAAACTAAAATTCCAACTGGATGCTATCGAGAGTACAAATCTTAGGTGTACACCTGGACCAACATGTCTAGCGTAACGACAAACAAATTTTGCTAAAGCTGGATTTAAAACGCTCTAAAAATTTGATTTCTCTCAACGGATTGGATATCGGTACTACAATAGAAGTCGTCACTGGCCACTGTCTAATAGACAATAATGCCACAAGGCTAGGGATTTTTGCGATCGACTATTCTACACCTTCTTTTTTTCTGCCCATCTCTCTCCCACAGAAGGAAGGTTTACTTAGGAGCCTTCTTTTATAATGATTTAGACAATCTGATAAATATATGTACATAGATATCAAGAGCCTCTTACGCTTTTTCAGAAGTTAAAAATAGTTTAATGAGTAGGTAGGGAGAAACTTTCTCCTATGATCCATGTGGTATTACAATGGACCTATTGCTGGTCTAAATGTTTTGGCCTTTCTGAGCTGGCAGCCACTTCAACCAAACCAAAACAAAACCCTCCATTTGTGGACCATAGCTCCAATGGCGTATTGTCCTGTAATTAATTCACTTAAGATGCAGATAGAGGGTCGATCTAGTGCTAGATGACTCTTTCTTTTTGCTTTTAATCTCAGCCATAACGCACAGTCCTCCCTAGATAACAAGTTGGCTTCTCTATTATGCCTCCTCTATGTCGGGAGATCCAGCAGAACTTGACCGAATGGTATCTGTTTGACTTTTTTCACGGAAAAAGATGACTATCGTCTATGCATATTGCAGATTTTTCTATTGCCAGCATTTCAACTTGGAATACACCTTGAATACAGTCTAATAAAAGATTCCTGTTCCTGTTTCAGTGCCTCCAAGTAAAAACTTGTTCCCGTAACTATGTATCTCCATTTTTAAACCACCGAAGTAGATCGTGATCCCTAGATCTATGTCTATCCTATTTAATTCCCAATCTATGTTGAAATCATTATAGGGGACTACATATATAGTTCAATGTGCTTGTGGAGCTTTCATAGTTGTATTATCCACCCATGCTTGATTTTTCAACACTCCTTGATTACTTTCATCTTATATCGTATCATCGCTTTTCTTAATATTCTTGAACCTAGTCCCCAATAGTATGATTGCTTAGAAAAAAGGTGTAAACTAGGTCTTTTTTCTTTTCTCTGCATAAAACGAGACTTCTTCCATCCCTCTGAAGATCAGGTCTATCCTGATAGTTAGCTCTCAAAGTTGCAACTGGTCTTCTGCATACAATCAGCATTCGATGAAGGAAAGACTAAGGAGATCTCAATCGGCAAATGTTATGGGAGTCTCTCCCAATAGACCCTATAAGAGGGCTGGCCAGCACTTGGTAGAGACTCAGGAGAGATATTCTTTCGAGTCGACATTTGTTGCATGGATTACTCGTAATTTTTTTCAGTATTTACCTACGTGCATACATTTATACACAGCTATTGTCTCAAATGTTATTTGCTCAAATCTTAATATCTGACTTAGAATAGGAGCTGTTTCAACTCTAAGAGACACTCTACATCAGAACGTATATCCAAACAGCATTTGAAAAAATATCTGCTGTGTTCAGCATACTGTAATCGACTGGTTTACAAAAGAACTAATAAAGCATTCCCTTACAAATCCCTCAAATCCCTGACTAACCACACAAATTATATTCCACCCACATAGTCGCCCAATAAAAACAATTTGTAAATCCTATTAAAATTTATTTATTTTTCCACACAACAAGGAAAACAAAAACCATTTAAATATTATTTTCCCAAATAAAAGGATTAAAAGCTCATTCAGTCGCACACCGCAGAATCTATGAAAAGGTCACACTTTCAAAACTAACAAAATGTTTACAAAATTCCAAATGAAACACCAGGCCATAGATCTTCATTTTGGTTGACACAGTCGTGATCTTTAAGTCATTAGGCTACGTGCACATCGCGCGAATGCGTATCTGTGGCATTTATTTGTTTTCTTGTGTGTTCTCCTTAAACAAATATCAAATATTTGTTTATATTCCACCGCTCGACTGGTTCATTGTGTGGCAACATCATTCAATTTGCATTCGAAAGTCCATAAATAAATCGCTCTCTTGCTCAGCGTTCGGGTGCTAAAGGTCTGGACTCTGATGGTACTTAGTGGCTCTGAAGGAGCAATATCCCCGGAGATTAATCAAATTGCTCACAAGTGATAAATGATGGTGCGACTACTAAATGGGAGGAAATGTGGTAGGTATCACATTCACATGGATAAAACAGGTGTTTGTGTGAAGAGGATGGGATTGTTTTTATTTTTAGTTCATTTAAATGGGATAGGCACCAAGTTAATAGGAAAAGATAAACTATTTCAACTTAAAGAAAAAAATGTATGTATGTTTGTATGTATATTTATGTAAGTTTTTCCTGAACCAGTTTCTGAAGAAAATACCATCAATCAATTCATAAAGGACTTTCGTGACAGTTGTATACACTTAATCGGAATAAAAAGAAGGGCAATCGCAATACTAGGGGAAACCCCGTCGACCCCTCGGTCTAGGTATGAAGAATTTCAATTTGTCGAAAACAATAAATGGGCCACAGACGGTTTTGAACAATGGTTATGGGGTAACGAAAAAAAAACAACAAGAAAATTTTAAATTTGAAGAAAATGGAAAATTCGATTTGACTACACAGTTGAATGCCTTTTCTTGACATATGGAAATAGCAGTGCAATACACATCGGTGTATGGTGAATTAAATTCTTCGCTTCGTGAGCAGAAACAAATAATTTTCGCAAGTCAATTGAATATTTTAAATTGTTTAGGATGGTAAACAATAAATGGTAAAGTGGCAAAAGCAACATTCTTCTGACCCAGTAAAGTAGTAGTTTAGTAGTATCTTGCTACTAAAAACGTATCTTTTCCTAATTCTCCCAGTACATCTAATCAAACCTATGGTAAGAACTTAATACCAAAAAAAGATCCAAAACACAAACACTGCAGTGAAAATGTGCGTTAATGACCAGCAACATCATTCACAGCAATTGAACATCTTGGCTGGCACTATGTAAAGGATTTTAACGAGCGACCTTCATTCACGACTTCAGCCGTTGAATCATTTACAGAGTCATGATTTCTTATTGAAAATCATCTTCAACATCGTTTTATCCCGTTGGCTATGTATGTGAATACAAAATAGGTCTCGAAATTGTGGCTCGAAGGACCTTATGGTGATACATGAAATGAACTCAAATTGACTGTTTAGTGTGGATCATTGGATCAATCTTTTGTTAAAATGCCGATAGGAGAATTTGAATGACCTTAATTGAATAAAATGGGTGGAACAACATCGCATACAAGTTGTTAAATAATCGCTTTATTACACTTAAGGTTCGATGATCGCTTCATTTCCTGTAGTCAATTCAAAATCTATCGATGGAACTCCTCTATGGGACTACTTTCTTGTTTATGGTTTGAAATTCTAAGGAAATATTTCGTTCCTGTTTAGAAATATCTATTCAATGATATATGTACATGCACATACGTACCTGGTAATCACAACAAATAACTGACTCAGTGCTACACAACTTTTGCTAAAATAGTCCTACAGTAATAGTCATAGAAATTCCTTCTCTGTTGTACAATTTTTGAAGGCTGAGTAAATTCCGTTTTATTACCCTGGCCATGATCATGTTTAACGCAATCTAACTGATGAACGATGATGACTCCTCCGTGAAACCTACCACGATAAGAAGTGCTACACTACACAATATTATATAGGGGTCTAAAGACGGTTACCCAAAAACCTGGACTAATACTTCTGATAAACCTCATTATGATTTTACGTTCGATGTTCCAAGCTCATGCTGGACTGATTCAAGTCCTACGTTGGCAACTGCTATTTTCCAATTTCGAACCATCCGTATACCAGGTTTAAAATATTACAAGACTTTTACGCCTCCGATCGTAATCGTCATATATAACAACCTCGAACTTTCTGGACAACTCAATGCTCCCGACTTGAACCTAAGTGGACTGAGCATAGCCTACTTCTGTATTGCAAGACGTAGCGGTGTGGCACTTAACATTCATTGTTCCAGTGATACTCATAGAGGCTAGACTGTAGAGTCTTCAACTGTTTCTGCGTTTTGAGTTTTCAGTAAGTTCCAGGTAAGCGCTTTGTCGAGTATTATTCCATGGTACCTTCCATTTATGGACATGTGTAGTCCACATCGATTTCAGGACGATAGGATTTAGGACTACAACATTTGTTATGTACTTTGAATGCACTCTACTTTCTATAAAGTCTTCTGTGATATCCAAAACATCGACCGCACTTAAATGAAATGGATCCTGGAGGTGGTTAAAGCGGGAAAATTGCAAAATCCCAGTGTATCCAAGTACAGACAGGACTTTTTGTTTCTACCACTTGGTGAAATCTATTGATCGATTGTTGCCTCGTCTTAATAGGGATAAGGATGATGAATGTGTCATTGTAAGCGATGGTATCTTTCTGCCTCTGTGTGACTTTATGGAATCAGCCCTTAATAAAGTCGTTGCAAGACTTACCGTCAATCTATCTAAGTCAGATGATAAACAGATGCCGCTGTTCACAACAAGAAGAAAACTATCACAAGTTAAGTGACTCGTAGACCCCAACTTTCCGTACGCTGTTGCTCATCGGTTTACAAACTGTGTACTTACTTACTTACATTTACTTATGTCCTTTATCCCCTTGTGGGTCCTAGGGCCTCTACAACGCCTACGCGCCCTCGTGGGTGGTTTCTGGCAATGTGCCTCAGCTCTCCCAACTCTTTCCCAATTGCCGTGCTTCCTTCTTGACTGTTCTGCGCCATGTACTTCTGGAACCGCCGCGTATTCTACCATTAGTTAGCTATGGACCTGTCACCTTTTCGGAGAGTGTGACCAATCCACTGCCACTTTCGTCGTTGTATGGTTGTGTCTATAGGTTCATGACCCGTTATCTGATAAAGCTATTCGTTAGAGATATGGTGTGACCAGAAAATCCTTAAGATGTTGCGTAGGCACCTATTAACGAACGTTTGCAGCTTCCTCGTGATAGTAGCGGTCACTCTCCAGATACCACATCCATAAAGCAGCGCGGATTCAACGTAGCTTGGTGTTTAAACTAATTGCATTACTACGCCAAATTGTGGATAGCATCCCAAACGCAGATTTTGCTTTCCCTATTCGGCTGGCTATCGAACTGGATCGGTTCTACCATCAGTTCAGACAATACTCCCAAGGTATTGGAAACTCTCTACTCTCTCAACCGTGAGATGTGAGATGAGTTCCATCCTAGGCTGATCATTTTTGTTTTTGCCGAGTTAATTTTCAGCCCAACGATGTGAGCTTCCCTCTCCACATTTGCTGTCATTTAGTGAAGGTCCATTATTCTGTGAGACAGTATGCATACGTCGTCGGCGTAGTCGAGGTGTTTGAGTTCGGATGTAAGAGTCCATCGAATTCCTCCATTTCCCGTCGATAAAGCCGCACTAAGCACATCGCTTATCACCAATAGAAACAATATTGGTGAAAGAATGCAGCCTTGCCGAACCCCACTTTGGATTTCGAATTCCTCAGACAGCCTTCCTCTGTGCAAAACGTGAAATGTGGATCCATCGTATGTAGCCTTGATAATAGCTATTAATTTATCAGGAATGCCTCTCCTGCGCAAGGATAGCCAAATACAGTTTCGATTGACACTATCAAACGCCTTTTCGAGGTCGATGATCAGCAGGTGTAGGGACCATCTATGCCTTTCACTAGATGTTCACTAGAGCTACGAAAACAAAACTGTCAGCTCTTTGAGGATAGGCTGCACCTACTTCTCTTATCTTTATGTGATAAAGCTGCTGAAGCTGGAGAAGCTGCAAACAAAGTTTTGAGCTATTTTCGTTCGTCGATCCACACCTTATGACTTCTCTACTACCGATCGACTATTCATTCAGCACCAGATGTAACAACAGCACACTGAGAAAATACTAAGTGCATAGTTAGAGGGTAGGTGTGTACCTAATTTCGTAGGTATTATTCCCATATCTAATCTATGTACTCCATATCTGTTTCGGTTGGGTACCTTAGGAAAATTCTTCCTCCGGGAGGTTAGTGTCGTCATTCAGAGAACTCTGTCCAGTGCAGAATATCTGGCATATAGCAGGTTGTGCGTGGGTGTCGTCTTCGGATAATCCAATAAACACAAGTAAAATCACATGCTATCAAATAGTTACTCAAACTCACACTATTAGGATGTATATTGCTCTTTTTATTGACAGAATACGTAATGACGTAAGATCCAATGAACATGGTACGATCATGCACGCATATCGTGCTGATAGACATGTGCATACACTGCTTGCGTGATCTTCTTATCTAATTGAACATTTTCTACTTATAACACTTCCACCGCTCTATAATTAAGTAAACTTATTTGTTTTCTCTTTTCATTTCAGGTACTGTAAATGCCAACGGTGAAACAAAACGCCAACGGACCTCATACACCCGCTATCAAACGCTAGAATTAGAAAAGGAATTTCACTTCAATCGTTACCTGACACGTCGGAGACGCATCGAAATCGCCCACGCCCTCTGTCTGACCGAGAGACAAATAAAAATTTGGTTCCAAAACCGTCGTATGAAATGGAAAAAGGAACACAAAATGGCGTCCATGAATATCGTACCTTATCACATGGGACCCTATGGACATCCATATCATCAATTTGATATCCATCCGTCACAGTTTGCGCATTTGAGCGCATAGGACGCGTGGCACTTTTCGGGTACTGGTTAGAGGCTCAATCAGTTGTATCAAGAACCATATCAGGGATACCAGAACAATCAGGATGGCAGCGGAGGTGGCGGTGGCAGTGGTCCTGTCACCGGTACCAATTCGCTGTTTAGTAATTCTGAGTGTTCCAAGTATCCCCAAGAGTTCTGATCTCAAATTATGTGAAACTGTGAAACTTCTTCGTAGAACAACAACAACTAAATGCATTAAGCTAAAAAATTACGTACTACAAAAGCATTGGGTCTACCGTATGGCCTAATGGTTTTGTAAGTATGTAGTATGCAGATACCCCACCATCGTATGTACTTAATGCAAACGTAGAACACGCTAAATTAACAACATTTTTACAACTGATTCGTGCTAACACGAAACAAACAAAACATATGCTGTGATGATGTCATCATGTGTTTGAAAGATCGTGTTGGTTTATGATACTGGTCACACTATCTGCGATTTGTCTTAACTTGGGTTTGTCAATGATTTTCCTTCGTTTGGCTTCGTTTTTATTTTATTTTGTTGTCTAAATTTGTCCACAAAATATTGCTTTGTATGTTAATGTTATGCAAAAAGTTTTTTTTTCTATATTTTGTTACTTTTGTTTGCTCTTTCGATTATAGAATTAGTTTTTTCTTGAAAAAAGGAAATCGCAATAGTTTAGGGTAAATCAAAGACAAATCTTTAGCATTTCGCAGGTGTAATTTATAAAATGTAAATAGATAAAAGAATAATTAATTGAGCTATTCAAACCGTCCAGTATAATAAACCGAAATCTCTAAGCAGTATTCGAAAAGCCATTAGGTTTAAGTTTAGGATAATTTTTCGAATTTAAGTAGGTTTATGTATTTACTCTGGTGGTGCACACGTGGTTTTTGTTTTTGCTAACCCAATAAGGGAATTTTTCTCTCTTACAGTTTGAAGAAAAGATGTGTGAGTAAATGTTTGAAAAGCTTTGGTTAATGTTGAAGTGTGTGCTGGAACCGAGTGGAGAAAGTCCGTGATAAAGAAATTCAGAGTTACATTATCGACAAAGTTTTGATTTTTCATTCGTAAGAGGGAAATTATCTGTGAAGTTCACATTGTACTGTATCTACACGTTTGTAAATTGATGGTTGTATGGGCGACGTACTACAATATAGTTTTCTTTCAATTTTGACTGAAACTAACGAATGGTTGCTTTAGGATAAAGAATTTGCCTACAGTTCCATCAACTTATAAAAGCATTTGCATTTGCTGTCTGCTTAAAGTTGATAGTTCGTCTAAATACAAAACTGAGAATAAGAGGCAAAGTGGGTTTGTGATAGGTTGTGATTAGTTAGAAAGAGTTTGTAACAGTTCAACGTAGTGAATTCTACCGATTTGGATGAGATCGTATCCCATTTAAACTTGAACTTAAGGCGAGATTTGTCTCTACTGCGCCATCCATGCGGGATTGATTCGAAGACTCTCCGGACTGGAGTGTTTATGTTCAGCCTAGCACAAAAGTACTACCTGATCATGATGTTGAAGATAGTACAAAACATGATCCTTCTTGGAATTGAGTCAAGTATGTCCAGCTTACTGGTTAGAACACATCTGACAATCGTCTTCCAAATGAAGATTTTTTTGCCACTTATACATAGTAGTTTTTCAAGCTTCGTTGCCGTTGTCCATTCAAAAACTTTTGGTCACAAGATTATGGCCGTGTACGTAATAAGGGGCTTAACCACCATAATATACAACCAGTGTATCATTTTATGAATAGTAACAGTGAACTTGATATATGAATTCCAGTTAAACCTTTTTTTAAAGTTCGTCTTCACATATATATATACATATACATAGGTGCACTCGTTTTGTGTGGCCGATTCAATGTTTGACCGCAGCTAAATTTTCTCTAAGTGTCTCCCTCTGGAAGGAATGAAATATCTGCTTGCTCACCTATTGTCCAGAGATCGACGCTTTGTAGTAAAAGTAGAAGTAGAAGATTCTGACTGAGGAATGAAGGGTTTTGAAACCAATTGCTATGTGTATTCTTCATGGAGTCTCCACGACATTGTCATTTAAAAAGTTATTGCATAGTCCGAGGTAGAAAGTTTCTTTGCTTGTTCCCTATTTATAACATGCAATTCAATTCAGTTAAATTCTCGTACACCTGGAGACCCGTATTAATATCTTTACTTAGTAGATTTAAGCCCGCTTTGTCTCATTTAATCTTTGCAAGTCTCTGTTATTTCAATATAGTTTGCAGCAGCTGGATGGACTTGTGTTAGATAGTGCTTTTCATGTTAATAATTGTATCTCTTTGCGCTCAAATCCGATGTACTGGATCAGTTTGTATGAGAGCTCCAACTCTGCCATTGTCTCTGAATAGCGTTTAGATACATACGTAGAATATCTTCAAAAGACTCTCTGTACTCTCTAGGGCGAATTGCAAAGAGTTGGTTCCGTGGTGCTGCTGACTTCCTTCAAAACAAGGGTAGACGCACTTAGAGCAGAAGTTGGTGCGTTCGCGATATCATATTGATCTTGAGATCCATACATTTTTTAACAAGATGAAAAGTGAATGAATAAAATGCGACTCTATCAGTCACGTTACCACGCTGAACACTGATCTACTGTTTTGGATATTCAAATAATATTGCCACCGCTTATAACTTCGTTGCAGGTGAGATACCATTGAATACCGAATGCCACTCAATCAAAGCAAATTAATATTCCAAAAGCCGCAGGTATTAAGTTCAAAATATTGAACCAATTTCTCCCTCATACTACCGTCGAAATATAAAGAGGTACTTTTCATTAAAAAAAATAATAAGGAATCCAATGTCATCAAACAGTCCCACAGATGAACTTCCCGTACCATTGCACTCTGTTGCATAAATTTCTTTCCATGCAATAATTGTTGGCCAAAAATATTACATAGATAGCTCTGAAACATTTCACACCCAACAGCTTCTTTCAAAATCCTCCACCGACAAATTGTAACACACAAATTTGAAAACCAATTTTAGAAAATATACGCATCCAAGTTCAGATTTTATTTTCAATCTAAAGCACAATTCAGCTTGTATTTACTTATAAAAAATAAAACAAATTCAAAAATAATTTAAATTATATTTTCTTTGTGCGGTGCAGCTTACTTAATAAACATATAAATTGAATACTTTTATAAATATGTAATACTAAAGTGAACAAATGTAAATAAAACAAATATAAATAATTAATTTTTTTTTCTCAGTTTTATCTAATTTCGTGCAACGTTTTATACTCATTAATTTACTTATTGAACAAATTGTTTGCATTTTTATTTATCTATTTCAATATAGATCACACTAAGCACACAGAAAAGTTAGTTAACAAATTCGGATTACACAGGGCTTTTGTTATAATTATTATTACAAATAAGAATTAAATTTACCACTTAAAAAGAAAAGAAAATTAATTTTCTTATAAACGTTTTTTGTAATACATAAAAGATTTAATTAGTGTTTAATTGTTTTAGTTTTCTTTTTTTGTTTTTATTTTAATTTTATCATATTATGCATATGGTTAACTTTAATTTCGTTTAACGAATTTTCCTAAAGGCAAATGAAAAAACAATACTTTAAAAAATAAACAAATAAATGTTTAAATGAAAACAAAATGTAAATTTAAAATAAAAAAAATAAGTACACATAAGTAAATTAAATAAATCTAAAATAATACTATTCGTAAATTAGTTTTAAGTAATTACTACATCCACTCTATGAATATGAAAAAAAAAAACAAAAAAAAAAAGAGTATTTATATAAATAAATAAAAATAATGAAAAAAAAAAAAAAAAAAAAATATTTATAAGGTTAGTGCATTCTTTACCATACATAGTTAAATACATATAAAATATAAAATAAGTTTAGTGAAAGAAAAATTTAGCAAAAATGTAATAAAAGAAAGAAAAAAAATATCACGTATCATCCATCAAATACACTCTCACACTCTTCTAATGACGGCAATTCAAATAAATAAAAAAAGTTAAATATACTACAACAAATACTTTGTAAACACACAAAGATTTTTGTTTTAATTGATAAACATTTTGTAAAATTTTAAATTGTAATCGAGTTTTGTTATATTGTTTATATATTTTTTTTTCTTTTTGTTTCTTGTAGACGAACGTGCACAGTTTAAAAAAGATGTGTGTTTGAAATATAAATAAATAAATAAAGAAAACAATAAAAAAAAAATTAAAAAATAAATTGCATTCCATGTAAAAATTAAAGAAAACAAAAAAGAAATATTTATAATGCTACTTTAAATAGTATTATAAAATATAATCGATGAAAGATAAGGAGAAGAATATTATAAATTATTATTATGTATGAATGGTAGGTTCAAGATACGTTATTAACATAAACAAATAAAAAAAAAACAACAAACAACATATTTTGATGAAATGTAAAGTTTTGGTTTTATTTTAAATCGCATCAACGGGTTGGACGTGCAAACAAGGATCATTATCCTTGTTCGTCGTACTATCACAGTGGGTAGTGTTGAGAAAACTGTCATTTGGATGTGCCACGTACATGTGCCCGGGTAGCTCAGTCGGTAGAGCGTTGGACTTTTAATCCAACGGTCCAGGGTTCAAGTCCCTGCTCGGGCGAGCAGTTTTTTTTTCTTTTATATGCTCGCATTGATAAAAATACATACATACTTGTACATACACATGGTTCGAAAACTCTACATAGATGATATGAACTGAAGTAATTTTAAGTGCCTTTTAGGAATACATACTACTACCTAACTAGCTACCTCACTTGGGGTTGAAGTCGGTATTATATAAATTAAATTAAAGAAATTGCTATTTCTATTGATTAAGAGACGCCTGAAGACGTGATTCAGAAACTACTGCATAATGTTTAAGACGAACTTCAATCCACTATTGTTTGGTAAAGGGAAATCAAATTGGCTGAGCAAACAAGGTCGAACGTGAAAGAACACCGCGGATAACTAGATATCTATAAACAACCAGGAATGCTAAATGGCAAGAAAATAAGAAAAATTCTCCAACCAAGTTGGTAGGCAAAAGTTATAGATATATGTACATATGTACTTAGCTTCTTTCTAAGAACCTATGCCAGAAAACTAGGACCGAAGAACGGACACAATGGCATTGTGTGTATGTGTCGCTTTTTTTAGGTAAAATAAAGCTGTAGAGTGATGAACACATTTTTGAAGTAATACGGTGTACGTGTGTGAGATATTTTATCTCAAAATATGGTAAGATGAACGATCCTCAAGAAAAAAGAACCACCAACGGTAATGTAATAAGTCTGAACTTAAGGCCAGGAAAGTCCAGCATCGACCAAATTTAATTTTCTTCACACTACGGGAGATCTTAGAAAATCGATGCCCAATTCCGAACTATATCTACAGAGCCCCACTTTAAACTCGTCCGGTTATGCAGGATGTCGTTGGTGAACACACACTGTTCTATCAAAGTCGGACAAGCGTCACTGACCTTATTATATTAAAAATGGATGTGGACAAGGCTACGCGCTGTCATCAACGTATATAACTCTTCAACATTCTTAACATCGTTCTTGAAAGGCGCCAACATCAAAAGGACGATTTTTAAAAAAATCCGTGCAACTGTTTTCGTAAGCTGACGCTATTGACATATCCGAAAAACACAGCGAGATCTAAGTAGTACTTTTGTGAGTATTTAGGCGGGAATGCCTAAGATGGGTTTAACGGTTACCGAGTGCAAACTTTGTCTACTAAGGTTCCGATGTCAATTCGGACAATGACTACATCACTGAAATCAAATGAAGAATAACCAATCGCTGTGTCTTTGAACTATGAATGCCATACAAGACCATGATAATTTCAGTCCTGGCATGGGGTATTTTAAGAGGCTATGAAGCCGCTCTCGTTTGCTTTGACTGACAAATACTTTCAGTGATTTTTGGTTCCGTCTTCATAGACGGTTAGTAGAGAAGAAAATACAATCATAAGCTGCACAATAACAATACAAATACTTGTACTACGCTCCAGCCCAGAAAGTCATTGAAAAACGTTACAGAAGTCAGGCTAGACGTTGCAGAAGAAGCTAGTTTGAAGAGTCAGGCTAGGTTGATTTTATTCCGCATGAAGTCAGTTATGCATACTGCTGTGCTGATAAGGATGGCAGAGTAAGATTGTCTGTCTAACTAAATCAAAATTTTATTACTTTTATTTGCAAAAGTGAACGATTCAAGAGTTTTTCCATTCCAGAGCTGCAGTTGAGCATGTGGGCATCTCCTTAATATCTATCCAGGCGTTTCGTTTCACATTTGTAGATCGCAGTTTAATTTGTCTGATTTGTTCCTACCATACCAATAAGAAATAAGACACTTTTGGAATGATGATGGTGTAATGGCTCCAGTTAAACATTTTTCACTTCATTCAAGTCTTTATTCAAAATCTTCATTTTTTGCAGAAGAATTTGATCAAGAGTTAGCTCAGGATATACATACATACAGCTTTCCTCGAAAGAACTTTTGAATACCCTCTCCATGAGTTAAGGTACGCTCATCTTCATCTGCATCGTCTTGAAACCCTTTGACAGACGAATGCATCATCGTCTTGAAATCTGTTAGCAGTTGACTGAATAAGTGATTCCTGCTTTATCCACTTCTCTATGTCGGAATATACAAGTATGCAAATCAGTGAATCCATCTGGCACTCAAATCAGCTTCTTGCATTCAACCAGGAGATTTAAACTCAATGAGTTTGAGTTCAAAGTTTTACTACGAGTTCAGTGCGAGAATTTTACAGACACACTGCAGAAGTTATCACCTTCCAGATTCATTTGGACACTTGCTTTAATAGGTTATCGGTTGTAAATCAGTACTTTATATGCATTTAAGGTGCTGGCAAGGCTCGGATTGTTTCCTAACAGATGTCCTTCGGAAAGGAGTTATCGCATTTACTAAAGTGAAGAATTGTGGTATTTCCAAAAAGATATAGAACCAAACTGTGTAGATATGTAGTTTCTGCAAAATCTTAGAGGTTAGCACAGCTCGTTTCATTGTAGACTGGATATCCTCTTCAACACATTATTAACATAACTTTATCGCTACATCACAGAATGGTAAGAACCATAATCTAACCAAATTATTTTAAATACTTATTTACATAAATAGTAACATCACATTTTGCTTTTTATTTTATAAACAAAGATCACAAATAGATAAATAAGAAATTATTGATTAGGATTTCGTTTTGACAAAACTTAACAACTTAGGAAAGCCACCTTGTTGATGCTACCCTAAGAATTTTATTCACTTTTATCGAAAAATATTCCTGAAACTCTTTGTACAATTAACAAAATGGTATACTTTTCGAGTTTTGGGTATCACAGTACCACTGACTCTGAAATAGTATCAAAACGAAACTATAGTATTCCTTTCGATAGTGCTGTTCGGCATTAGGCAGGCATCGCACATAACCTGAATGATTTTTTCAGAAAACAGAGTTAGGCGAATGCTTACGTTCTGTATTATCAAGGAGGGATTTAAGAATACTGATTCCTTGTAAATTTTGTTATTGACAATGGCGGCACACAAATCCTAATTAATTAAAGTTCTTCAATTAAGGGTAGAAAGGTAGTTCGATTTGAAGGTAATTTTCAAATCGTTCCATCGATAAATGAGATGCCAACAGAGTTTTTAAAAACATTGACAGTTTACTCTACTATCTAAAACAGCTCATACATTCTTGTAATAGATCAAACAAAAATTAACATCCCTGAAATCAATCATTATTCGAATTCGATTATGGTGGTTCGGATATATACTAACTCGTTGTCTTATTGAAGTATAACAGAAATATCGAATGTGTGTAATTTACATTTTTAATTTATGAAGTTACACGTCCAATGTGAACATTTTCGGCTTTTCTAATTAACATATTATAAATTAATTTATTTTGAGATAAAGAAAGATATTAGTCACTGGCTTTTTGTTATTTATGATTTGTGTTATACATAAGTAGTATTCAGTTGTGAAAAGAACAAAACTCATTTCTGGAAGGTAATATTCTAACTGCCCGGGTAGCTCAGTCGGTAGAGCGTTGGACTTTTAATCCAACGGTCCAGGGTTCAAGTCCCTGCTCGGGCGACACATTTTTTATATTTTTTTTTGATAAAAATAAGTTTAAAATCTGAAATTCAAAACTATTTCTCAAGTAAAAATAACTTAAACAGCGCTCATGCATATAGATGTTGGTTGTTCAATTTATTCTAGAATTTCGGAAGAATGAAAGTATGTATGCATATAAATGTAGGTACTCCTTGTGTAACAAGAGGAATTTTGATAGAGTGATGTTCATACAGTTGACAGGGAAAGGCGGGGATCTATAGCGGTGCTGGGAGCATTTTTCTGAGAAATCCCATCAAACGATGTATTCGAACTCATCTGACTAGGTAGTTGTCGCTATATAGCTCGTACAGCTCATGATTGTATCTTCTTCAACATTCTCCGTCTATGTAGACGGGACCAAAAAGCATCCGAAGAATTTTTCTCTCTTAACGACCGAGAGCGGCCCCATCCATTTTTGACGTAGTCTATGCCTCTACGCCGTAAAGCAAAACTAGGATGATCGAGGTCTTATATAGGGTTCCTTTATTTGTTAGAGAGAAGGCTTTGCTACACAATTGTGTTCTTAGCCCAAAGAAGCAGCGATTAGCAAGAGTTAATCTTTGTTAGAACTCAGTGCTGGCGTCATTGTCTGTATTTATAGCGGATCCTAGGTAGACAAAGTCCTTAATTAACTCAAAGTTATATCTGTCGAGGGTGACATTCTGTACGAGGCGTCGGGGTTGTGTTTCCTTTTTTGTGGACAGCTTTGTTTTGCCCTCATTAAACGTTAAACTCATCTTAGCTGCTTCCGTCTCAATGCTCACAAAAAAGCATTAATGACATCACGTTTTATTCTTCCGATTATGTCAATATCATCGGCATATGAGAATAGTTGCACGGACTTTTGAAAGATTTGATCTTTAAAGAACTTTAAATCGCATGACAGCGCGTCGTATTGTCTGAATACTTTTTTTTACATCAAATGTCTCGGTGAGGTTTTTTCCGACCTTGATGGAGCAGCGTGCATTCTCCATCATCATCCTGCGCAACCGGACGAGTTTGGCAGGGATAGCTCTTCTCTATAGATGCTGTCATTGGCGGCCTTAAAATAGATAAAAAGGTGGTGAGTAACGATTTGAAATTCATGAGTTTTTTCCAAGATCTGCCGTAGTGTGAAAATTTGGTCAATGGTGGACTTTCCTGGCCTAAAACCACATAGATATGACCCTATTAGATTGCTGACAAAAGGTTTGAAGCGTTCAACCAGAAGAGCAGAAAAGATCTTGTAGGCGACGTTGAGGAGACTTTTTCCTCTATAGTTGGTGCAGTTTAGAGGGTCTCCTTTCTTGAGGATTCATTCATAGGGTATGCTTTTGTCCGAAAATATTTTGCAAAAAACATGCTCCTTACCAAGTCATTTTCCGCTGCTTTAAATAGCTCGGCAGTCAGGCCATCATCTCCAGCAGCTTTATTTGATTCTAGGCTAGATAACACTATCTTAACTTCATCCAGGTCGGATGGACGGTAATGTTGGTTATCATCGTCCAGATTGAATGGTTCATTCTGCCTAACATAGGAATTTTGGTCATCGTCGCGAGCAGCTCTAGCCCTCCTTTGCACCGCCGCTTTGTATAGCACCTGTTTTTTTTTGTTTGCATTTGCTTTCCAGCATTCTTCGTCGAACCAAGGGTTTCATCGTGATGGTCGAGGTGGGGTTTTGGTAGTGTAGCCACTGGTCTGCAGTACTTAGTACTGTCGGCATAGGACTTAAGCTCTAGCGATCTCTTGTGATTGCATTCTTCCGATATCAAACTTAATCACAGTATTTCCTTGTCTTTGCGATTTTCGGCATCCATATCTACATTGGGTACAAGATGGTCAGAGTCGAGCTCCTAAGAATGTACGAACATACATCACACTGGAAGAGTGCCTTCTTCGATCACAATATGATCAATCTGATTGACGGTTGACAGGAAATCTCCTGGTTCCTTTGTGAATATTGAAATGTGGGAATCGCGTGCTAGCTACGACAATATTTTGGCCCACTGCCAAGTCGACTAGACTAAATTTGTTATCGGCAGTACTACCAAAGATGCCATCCAATACTAGCTTTGCATTAAAATCGCCTAGAACAATTTTAACATCATAGCTAGGGCATTGCTTGTACGTCTTGTCTAAAAGATCGTAGAAGCTGTCTTTAATATCGTCACCTTTCTCCTCGGTGGGGGCATGAGCACATATCTAGCTAATGTTAGCGAATTTAACCTTAATGCGAATTCTTACGAGACTATCGTTAACATGCCTGGAACTCAAGAGTTCTTGCTTAAGTCTGTCTCCAATAAAAAACCCTCATTCAAATAGGCGTTGCTTCTGTTGTCGATAGCTTATTTTGCCCGGCCCGTTCCATCACACTTCTTGGATGGTGGTAATGTCTGCTTTAGAGCAGTCCAGGGCCTCCGCTAATTATTCGGCTGCACTTGGTCTGTTAAGGGACCTAACGTTTCTTATTACGTTTATTGGAGTCGTCAATAGGTGAATCGTCCTTATCCGAGGCGGTTTGAGTTTTTGTAACTAATAGTTTTTCCTGTGGTAGGGAAGTTACTTCCACGCACAACCTCCAACCTGGGGAACCTGTTTCCTTTTATACCCTAGGACGAGGGGCCGAATCTTCCCGAGTCAGTAACACACTTCAGGGATATGAGCGCCGACGTTGGCCCATTAAGGGTTCATCCGCCACCAACTTTTTTCCAACACACTGACTTAGTATTGGAAATCTATAGACTTGGGATTCAATGTGTTTGGTCCACATTATTTTTCTGTAGGGTATAAGACTATTCAGTGAGTTCAATCATGGTCTCATTGTGATTTCTGTTCCATTCTGATCGATGATGATGCTCCGAAATGATGTCACGAATACGAAACTTCTAGCAAACTGCGGATCCTTGTAATGTACACACATATGTTGATAAGATGTCTGCTAGTTCTTATTAAAGAAAGGAAAGGAAAGGACATATCTGCGTACCACGTAAAGACTATTAAAATCGATATTTTGTAGTAAAGGGTTATTCCATTGGGACGCCCTATTTTTCCAATAGGGTTTCTTGGCTATGTGTGAAGTTAGCTTCAATTTGTTTTTATGTTTAATTTCATCTGTACTGTCTATTTCAACATAGAGAAGTAATTATTTCATATCGAGTTATTGAAATCGAAGTTTGATGAGGGTGCTATCTCAGGAAATGGAAATGGAGTTAGTCAATTAGTCGACTCGTTTGTTTGATTTTAACGCATCTGAACTTTTTTTTTGGAGTTACATATGTCAAGTCAATGGTCTATCCGAATAAGTCAGAAACTTTAAACGACCTCAGGACTAACTTTAAATCGGTACTAAATCAATGGCCCGTATTTTACGAAAAAGTCATGAAAAATTGAGTTCTCATTCTCGTTTCTTCTACAGATATCCTTCCTTGCTATCGAGCGACAAATCTTTTAGCGTCAGATGTATAAGCTGTAAGCTGTTCATTGTTATCACATCTTTCGAAAGATGGTCCCTTAATTCTTTGTGAACTAAAGGATCCTTAAGTCTGCCAATGCTGTACCTGTACGTTCTGATGTCGTCATGACATGGAATCTTCAAACTGCAGCAGTGCGAATAAGTGGTAGCTGTCATAAGATGATTATATCTCAGCAGGACTGTTTCTAAAACGCCTACGAATTCAAATAGTTAATTTGGTTGATTTAAAGGGACATTACGTAACCTTGTTTTGTTCTCCATAGAGAGAACTCGGCGAGCCACAGACGCCCGATGGTTGGTGAAATACTTAGAAGCTCAGAGGCCCGGGATACAATCGTGGAGTGCATAACAAGAGTGATGAGAGATTTACGCATACAAGAGAGATTGAGGACAGAACTAAACAAGGTTAACGAAAAAGAAACCCTAAAAATACTTAAGTCCTCTGAAGAAATGCTTAAACAGCGGTACTATAGGAATAGAGGAGTAGATTGAGAGGTGGGTTAAACTGTTAGTGGGTACAGATACGAGTATATCTTTGGTAGAGAAATCGTTGAATATATTCAACGACATAAGGAACAACGCTTTTTGGTTGTCCTGAAGCAATATACTTACTACAGGCGAATTTTCATACGAATACTTACGTTTCCATGTCTTTCTTGTTTACCAAAAGAAAGGAACAAATCCGACTTATAAAGTCAACTTTTATCAATTACAATCCCATTCAGCTACCGAAAGATTTGTTCGTTTTTTTTTTTTTTTTTTTAATTTCACCACAACCGAACATTGTCATGAAGGTAATGATGAGACCATTCGGTGGGGTTTCACACGTCAGCCTAATTGAAAAATCATGAAAGTAGCACCTTTGCTACAACTCAGCTAAATGCGTGACGCAAACTTATAAATTTTAAGTTTGTCTGACAAGTTGACATGAGTATCCATAACAAAAAAAAAACAATATATCGACTTCACTCTCCGATTATATCATTTCTCAAAAGTAATAACTAAAGTCGTATAGGTATAACATTTCATCAAATGAAACCAAAATCGTGATGCATCTCTTTTAACCTTGCTTGGCCACTACATGCCACATCTCTAGTGAAGCTGAATACCAAAATATGTATCTCAGCGATGTAGGTAAATATTCGACCAACCCAGTTGCATGTGCCGCTTCAATAGCACAGAGAAATCTGTGCTAATTATTTAAGTAAATTGTACCACCATTATAACCTTAAAAAAAAAACACACACACACAACAACAACATTTTCTCTGAGTAGCAACCGGTCGACTCTACGAAGATTGTATTTTTATAACATTAATACGTTTAGCACATACCCGCTGGAATCGGGAGGCTGAATTAGGTAGACATGACGTAAGAAGTCACACAGAGCCAGGGAAGAATTTCTAGTACCATACCAGGTAGCCGCCCGCCAAGAAATAGGAAGAGCCACCGTCATAAAATCTGTGAAATATGACATTTTTTTGTTCGCTTTGTCCAGAAAGACCTTCTGCAGAATTTAACCTTTATTGTCAAAGATAAAAACGAAGGAAGGTCGCTAAAAAATGGTATTCCCTATTGTGCAAAGTTAGAAGTTATAAATGCTTTATGAATGCTTACATACATACCTACACATATTCTGTGAGAACACACTGCTATGTGTTAGAGGGTACAAGAGCCCATCAGGATATATAAACTTACTGTGACATGTGCCAAAATGAATATTTTATCTCGGAAAACAACTCTCGGTAAATCTGTTTCTTAATTAAGTGGCAATTGGTGGAACACATTCGTCCAATTGCCTTCGGTCATGCAATGAGAAGAAGATGTATACAGCTACTTCCGGAGGCAAAAATAAAAGTCACTGATCCCGTGGGAGTATTTATACAGAAGTATCCTTTTCAATGGTAGCGCACGCTACGTAGGTAGTGTTTACATTGCGTGGAATTGATAGATAATCATCTTCGGCAATGTTTGCTTTTTTTTTCTTTTTTTTTTTTTTTGAGAAAACTTTTTGTATGTTGCTAATCAAAGTATCTACACAGCAGCCTCATGTATGTACATACATATGTATAATTGTCGATTTTGTAGAATGGTAGGTTTATTATATTACTTGAGACCCCGATTAACCTCGAACTGTAGCCCCAACCAAGTGGTATAACTAGTTACCACTTACAGTCATTCATCACAGCCATGAAAAAGTAACGTCTAGTCGATGTCAAAAATAATGCGAATATATGGTATGTATGTATGTCCGTTTGAATGTTGACATCAATCTTATGAATCCTTATGATATCAATATATCATTAGTAAACGTAATTCTGAACAGAGTTCGTATTTCTTTATGAAAGATACACTGTCCGTGTTAATCTGCGATTGACAGGCATTCGTAAAAAAAAGAGCTCGGAGATAGGGATAGTTCCGAGCTGGCATACCAATTATTAAAAACTTATCGGAAAGAGAAAACTGAGATTAGTTGCATCTAGCTGTACAGAACAATAACTGGATAGGCTCACAACTAACTTCCAACATAGAGTCAAAAGTCCAACAGAAAGTGCATTAGAAGTAAGAAATTGAAATTAAATAAGAACTTCCAAGGTTTAAAAAATTTACATAGATACATAAAAGTCGTACATTTTTTTTAACCATGAAGAGACTCATTGACGTCCATACATATTAGAGGTGGATTTGTCTATCTCTCTACACTCAAGTCAGTTTGCTTAAAGGAAAGGTAAATCCACAGAAGGTGCTCTTCACTATCTTGTGAAGAAGATAGAAGGAACTTTTCGGTACCAAATAAAATGCTCTGTGTGCATTCCTTGATATTGACGGCGCTTTCGATAACACTGGCTACGACTCAATAGCAAGAGCAATTAGTTTATGGATAAGGGACATGCTTAAAAGTCGAATTGTTACTTCGTGTAAACACGAAAGCATAGGAAATCTAAAGAACTTGGTTCGTCTTGGTTTGAAATAAGAATAATAGATTATATTCAGTACAATGTTCTTTTCCTTGCACGTACATGTGTAAACAGCTCTCTTCCCTGTTTTTTAAAGTACCACTATTGATGACCGCAGTTAAGGGCTGTCCCCAAGGAGGAGTCCTGTCACCCCTTCTGTGGTCACTAGTCGTTGACATCTTTTAGTTGATCTGGACAGATCAGGCTACATCGCCATTGGTTATGCGGATGACTTGGCGGATGGTCAGTGAATGCTGTTTCGATAGATTATTTGAGGTAGAAACATTGGATCTTAGAAACTGGTCGAATGGTGTTCCGGCACTGGATTCTAGAGGTCTGTTCTGGTTCACAGACAGATCGAAAATGGAAACTGGAGTTGGAGCTGGCGTCCTTGAACCCAACACCAAAGTCTCGATACCTATGGGAATGTGTCCCACGGTTTTCTTAGCTGAACTCCATGACATTGAGATCTGTGCTAGGATAAACCTTAGTAAAGGTATTAATGGAGCTTGGATATATATCTTTTTAGATAGCCAGGCAGCATTTAACGCGCTGTCGTCCAATTTACTGGACTCTTTATCAGATAAATGCTGCTACGATGCACTACAATCTCTTGCCGAACATAACAGGATGAAGCTCGGTTGGGTCCCTGGTCATCATGGAATTGCAGGCTGGCTCAGAATCTGCGTTAATACGACCTGAACCCTACTGTGGTGTCAACAGGGCTGCCGCCACAGCACTGTTTAACGATTGGGAACACAAACTTCGTCTAGCTCGCTGGAAAAATGTCTCGGGGCTGAGACAATCCAAGCGATTAATCAGGCCTTATTCCTACAAGGAAATCCTTAATCTAGACAAGGATTATATTAGAAAGCTGATGAGCTTTCTCATCCTGTGGCTTGCGATATCACCTTAACAAGTTCAATCTGCGCCCAGAACCGGAATGGACACTGGTTTCGCTCGGAAGATGACAAATCTTCTGATAACTTTCTCGGTGAATGTTGAACATTACATTGGTTAAGGACTCGTATTTTCCACAAAGAAATATGTTCATCAGCGGAGCTGAGTAACTCTGCTGCTAAGGATGTACTATCCTTTATAAGGGAGGTGGTACGACTCTTGGTTTAAACATACCTTAATTGAAACAAAAGATCTTTTTAGGTCGCAGTGTCAGCCATGTAGGAAAGGGTCTACAAAAAAAGTCGTACATTGTAAGATTCTTTATAAGTTTATTCAGCCAGGAATGGGCTTTATCATTGAGAATGATTTTCAAAGAAAATAGTCGCGACTATGAAGAACAATTTGGATAACTATGATGGTTAAATGGAAAGTGTAGACAAGATGAAAAGTCAGACAAACCATACATAGTTAAATTCACAACAGTTGAAGTGAATTTGACTTCGAAAAAGGCTAATAACGCGATGCAATTGAATCTGTTAACCGAAGATAGCAAAAGAGCTAGTCGACAGAGCATAGAATAGTTGCGAAAGAGTCAGGTCCACTGAGTAAGAGTTGGAAGCTAAAATTGAACACAATGACCAAAGAGAAAACAGTACATTTCTCGCCTTTGAGCAGTCTTGGAGAGATCTAATTTCAAACTGCATTTTTTGCTGACAATATGTACATGTGTATCTACCTAAAATATACGCCAATGGTGACGCATCACGGTGTTGCTCTGCACGACTGCGTTCATTATTCTGCTATTCTATCTGGTCCCTGACGGAGTTAGCGACTTTCCAAAGCTATTATCATAGTCCATATTTAGTCTTACGTCGAACTACTGGTTGGAAATTCGAGGTTCAATTCATAGACAATACCAACATTTTGCTGTTTTTCATGATATGAGAGTATATCTGTCCAGTGTGCCATTCTGTTTCAAATGTCGATGGTTTATGTTATATTAGTAGGGACGTCCAAGTTGGGAACTCCAATGTTGGCATGCATAGTTTGCTATATTTTGCCTAAATCCTTCTGACATTGAGGGTCTGGTGACATTTTTACTAATCTTAATAGAGCAGCGATCATTCTACATGTCGGACGAGTTTGGCAGTTGCCCCAAAATAAGACAGTCAATTTTTTTTTGGAACGGGTTAACCATAGTTTTGTATATTGTATTCGAACTATTTAAATCATCTCATCATCATAAGTTTTAGAAGTCTTTGTTACATTTAAGCTTTGATTACACTATCTTTATATTGTATATATAGATAGAAATGTCAGCTTTCTTTTCCAACCGACAGCCTATGGTGATTTTCCTTCACGCTCAACGCAAATTAAGAACCGTATTTAAAACAATGCTCGAAAGTTTTATCGAAGATCTCGTAAAAACAGAATTTTCTGTAGTCTTCTATTCGCTTTTCAAATAAGTCAATGTATGTATTCCTCCTTGTTTTGTCAATCGCATTTTTTGGTGGTGATATCTGCTTTGTAGTAGTCCAGAACTTCCATTAGTTATTCGCCCAAAAGCGGCTTTGTCTAAACAAATCTCGTACTGATACGAAAGTTGTGTGCTTATTTCAAGGCTTATGCTTTATAACAATTAAATTTTTCCAATGTAGGATAGATCCTCCTCGAAAATAAGTCAAATAAGACGATAGCCTCTCAAGGCCTATTTGCTTTTTTTTATCTTTTTCTACAACCTCAATACAGTCTTGAAAGTTATAATGGGCTTCAAGGTCTTAACTACGTTCTTCAACCTGACTATAACTGTGGCACGAATGAACGATATTTTACCAACCGCAACGATGGATGAACAAATGTCTTAATCTCAGTTAAGATACCCTATTTCGTAGGTGTTAAGGAAGAAAGAGCATGGTAAAGTAGATCTTATTTCGTGCGGAGTATCAATACTAGAGAAGATACATTTCAGCTAAATTTCGGGGATCTCGGGCAGCATTTTCGTGATGAATAGGTATCCGGTTATATAAACGCGGAATTACATTCCTGAATGGTGCTCTTGAGTATTGTATTACGCATTCAATATTTTTTTAAACACGTTTAATTTAATACGACCATCAAATCCGAATCGAACAATAGTCAAAATAATTTTCAATTATCAAACAATTAATAACGTGCTAGACTGTGTTATTATCACTATCATCTGATACCAGTCTTTCACTTCAATGCCAATCACGATAAACCAGTATAAATGAATATTTCCAAAATTAGATACGAACACAAACCGCTCCGAATCGGTCCAAATGGAGGCTGGTCATATACAAAACAAATAAGATGCCCCAAATGCTCCAATTCCAATCATAAACCAAAAAGTGTTAGTCACCCTATAAAAAATCAAAATTACAGTACCATCAAAAATTTGTAACGCTCACATCTAGAACGTAAATAAGTTCAAACGAATTAGCACGAGATAATTTTAATATCATAAACAAATTTTATATTTGTTGCTATGTGTGACGATAGCGACCACGACACCAATATATTTCACATATTAGAGATAATTACGAAAATTAATTGACACCGTGTGGTGTTCGGTGTTCTCGTATAGAAAAAAATAAGTCATTTGAAGTAGGATTTTTAATTTAATTTCCCTCAGGTGATAATTGAATAAATAAATCGAGTTCCTCATTCCAAATCATACAAATCACATGCAATCGAGGGTTATTGTGGTGTTTCTTTTTTTTTAATTTACTCAACTAGTATGAAGCAATTCGGTGTTCTTTTTAAATAAATTTCTGGAATGACACCGATTTTTAGTACCAAGTTCTAAATATTGTTTTGGTATATGTACATAATTGGACATTTATATGAAACTAAGCAAGAACGAAACTAGGAATTCAGGATATCACATCAAGTGCCCAAAAGCCAAAAGATGTAATTGAATACGAGTGGACAATAGTGGTATACACCGCATCACAGTACCCATAGTAGGGTGTTCTTCCCACTTCCACTTCTCAAAGAATTTGGCTTAGACGGTTTCTTCATCTTAGATACCTATTGAATAGATCGGATGATGATACCAATCTGAGGTAAAATCGATGAAACAAACTCAAGAACATTAAACTTAATTGCTATTTATTTACTTACTTAGGTGGCGCTACAATTCGGGGTGAACCTGGGCCTCCACTAACAAGCCTCTCCAGTTAGCCTGGTCCTTACCGAACTGCCTCTACTTGCCCACTCCAAGTTTGTTGAGGTTCCCTTCTAATTGTGCGCGCCACTTAAGGCGAGGTTTTCCTCTACTGCATTGTCCCTCGGGGTCAGATTCGAAAACTCTACTGGCCGGACCATTTGTGTCCATCCGCGGGAATGGATGTCAATATCAGTTGCACAGACTTTTGAAAGATTGTGCCTCCAATATTGGCCTTTCAAGTATGTTGTAAAAAAAATCACATCGCATCTCCTTGTCTAAATCCCTTTTATGGAGCAGCGAGCATTCTCCATCGCCATCCTGCACTGGCGAATGAGTTTGGCAGCGATGCCAATTCTAGACATCACTCTGTAAAGCTCGTCTCTATAAATGCTGTCATCTGCGACTTTAAAATCGATAAAAATATGATGAGTACGATTTGGACTTCTTGAGTTTTTTTCAGGATCTGTCGAAGTGTGAAGGTTTGATCGACTGTGGACTTTACTGGTCTGAAATCACGCTGATAGAAGCCAATCAGGTTGTTGCCGAAGGATTTCAGGCGTTCACATAATATGGCAGATAGAATCTTAAATGTGATGTTGAGGAGACTAATTCGTCTGTAGTTAGCGCAATTGAGGTGTCTCATTTCTTGTGGATCGGGCAAACGATGCTGAGATTTCTTTCATCAGACATACACTTGTCTGACCAAATCTTAGGAATGAGTTGTTGTATGCTCTCTACCAGTCCAGTTGCTTTGATTTGGCTGGTAAGCTATCAGGCCCAGCTGTCGTGTTAGATTTAAGCTTGGCTATTGCTATCCTAACTTCGTTTTGATTAGGTGAACGGAAATTTTATCTATCTTCATCTAGATTGAATGGTTCATTCTGCCTGACAGCGCGATGTTTGTCTTCGTCGCCGTTATGCAGTCTAAAGAATAAGTTTTTCCATATTCTCGGCATCACTAGTGACTGTTTCTGCTTGATCTCTACGGGCTTCTGTACGGGTCTTGTTGGCCTGACACGTTCTTTCTACCTGTTGGTAAAGCTTCCGAACATCATTCCGGAAGTATAAATATTTTCGATCGCGCGATTCTCGTGCTCGTTTTTCTTCTTTCGGAGACGACGAAATTTTTGCAGCCTCTTTTGCTCGTAGAGTTCACGAGCAGCTCTCGACCTTCTTTGCAGCGCTGCTTTGTATGCCTCTTGTTTAGCTGCATGTGCTTGCCGGTATTTTTCGTCAAACCATTGGTTTCTTGGTGGTAAATGGACGAAACCCAGCACATCTGTTAGGGCGTTTCTGATCGCATGTTAACAGCGTTACCATTGGTCTTCGACATTTGATGTTGGAGTAGTTCCGAGATTTTGGGATACGCATTCGGTAAAGGTTCTGGCGATATCTTGTAAATATTGAGTTGAGGAAACCGTGTACTTGCAATACTGACGTTTCACCTCGCAGCGAAGTCAATAAGTCTAAGAACTTAATTGCTAACTGATGCTAAAATGTAAGCCTAAAATTGAACTAGAAAACCCTGACTCTTTCTTTTATAATACATTATTTACAATACAATACAATTTTCAAAGAAAGTTAGATGACTGAGCTTAGCCGTGGAAAACCTCAATCAGCAAAATCTAGGGCGTACATAACTACAGAGCCGGCTGATTCATTGCAGCTGAGCGACACGATTCAAGGTGCTCTTGATGCTAGAAAGTTAGTACTCACTACATTCGTGTATATCGATGAGACATTTCATAATACTAATCATCAAATCAAACGATATCTGGATAAAAAAAGGAGGATATTATCCAGAGATTTATCTAGCTTAACATCCTTTCTGAGAATGCTTCTTCACTAAATAAACATTAGTTTGAAGAGGGAGTCACACGTAAAGGTATTGGAAAACAGAAAATTTCAGCCTTGCTAAAATCTTTTTCACTTAAGTAGACATTGCTTGACAGCCGTACTATAGACTAAATACCTTTTGATACTTAGGATAGGTACATATGTAGGTTATTAGGTAGGAGGGGTGCAGTTATGACTCGGATCTCCAATGGACCCATTGTGTATCCATGTCATGGAGAAACCTAAATTGGAAAAGAAAACAAATTTAGTATTGGACTCCCGGAATCAGCGAGATATTGTTATATATTTTAGGATGGTTAAAGGTGGCTTTCTTACCACATCAACCAGATCTCCGAAATGTTATTCACCAAGGACCACTTTCCTAATTCTGCATAGGTTAGGGCATTCGCTTAGGAAGTGAGCTGTGCTTTCTTCTGCGTCTGTATTACGACAGTTTCTGAAGAAGTAATCTGTACATAGTCTTATTTTTCTTAGGTGATCCCCCATGAGATTGTGGACGCTAATGAACATTATGAAGTGTGATAAGTGCGTTCTTTTAAACGCAAGTATTTGGGTAGTTTTAGTTTTGTTATGTTTTATATAGACTTATTTGGCGACATCACTTATCAGTTATCGTAGTTTCAAGAAGTCGTGTGTTATGCTGCATTTTACAAGTGCTAGAATATTACAGAAAATTCAACGACCATTGTGAGGTGCTGTTCAGACCCCTTTCTTTGTCATTGATCCACTACTTCATTCCCTTGGATACGGTGTGCCCTGAAACCCACATTTTTCCGATGACTCAGAGATAATGTGTTTCGTCTTGAGCATGCATTCAATCCAGTCTAAAATGACTGGGCCTACGAATGCTAGTCTTATGGAGTTAGATTTCACGTTGTTGAAGGCACCTTTTATTTCTAAGAAGCGTAATTTTTTTGTGATAGAGTGAACTATCGATTGGTGCTAGCACTTGTGTATGGGCATGTTGGGCTGGGGACATATGTAAGTATCCCTAGGACTTAGTTTAGAGCGAATGTGCAAATCCGAGTCGTGTGCGTAGGTGTGTATGGGTTGATAATAAGTGAACTTTTAAAGACCAGAAAAGCAACAAGTCAATATTTTATTTATTTTTTTTCTTGCGCTATACAAGTATGTAGGTACCTATTAGTTTCGCAGACAATTTCGAACTCAACATTAACATGTTAGTCCTGAGCTCGTCTTAAGTCTCTGGCTTTTTAGTATAGATTTAACAACTTAGCAACTTAACAACTTAACATAGAAAAAACCAAAACACTCGGCGAATTGACTGGTTCATTTCTGGAGATAACACGGTCACCGAACTTCGACTTCAATAACTCGATTTTTCAGTCAGCTGTGTGGTATGTGGCGACGTATTGTTGAAATCACATATGCTCCAAATCATCTTCTTCCAATTTACCCCAAAAATAGTAAGTCAACATGGTCCGGTATTGAGATCTATGACTGCAGTATTATTAAAAATATTAAAGAAGCCAATGACCTCCAGCAGGAAACCCGGACTAAACCGAACTTTGATAACAAGAATTTGGATGATTTTCAGACGTTGTCGAGGCACGTACTTTACCATGTTAAAGAGGAAGTATAGACTACTTGAAATATCAATCAAACTGCAGCTAAACATCAGCCTGTTGGAAAAATGGGGCGTCCCAATTGAAAAAATCCCTTTATAAGTGTGCCTGATTTTCATCCTCGTCAGTACCTACATACGTACATACATAATTCTAAAGAAATTTTGAAAAATTCTTTATGTGGACGGCATTTTGATGTGTTATCACAGATGTTACTGCTAAATTACCTATGTACATACATACATATGTATCTATCTATCTATCTATCTATGGTGATGCTGGGAGATGTGAATTGATCGCGTAAGAAATAGTTTTCGAAATATGGATGTAACGAATGAATATGGTTGATAAAGCATAAAAATTGAGTTATCTAAGTTATTGTCAAGAAGCCGGACTATTAAGAAACCACTGCCAAATGTGAAAAAGTTTGTTACCTGCCTAGTATTCAAACCCATATATGTATGTACGAACCTTGGCCTACCAAACTGATATCCTACGGGCAAACCTTCCTTTTTCTGAAGTCAATTTAGACATCTACATACATATGTATATATGTATGTACATATATAAATATATACACATATTTACACACAAAAACCCAGAAAGAAAGTTTCTAAAAATCCCTGCCCCCAAAACAAGACATCATTAACAAGCTCTACACGAGGACAAAAGCTACTTTTAGTTTAATTTTTTATCACTCCAATTATCCGACCAACTTCCTTAACATCTCATTAATCATCTCATCAAATGGCTGTGGCCAATATTAAAGTTCTTTCCCTCTTAAACTAATTACACCGTCATGTATGTATCACGGTATACTCTACCTAAAGTTCACGTCCTTAAATCCCAACACACTCAGTCAAGTCGCGACAAACCAAAAAAGAAAAATCTTAAAATTTTGTCCCACATAGCAATATAGTACATACAAAGAACCCATCGGAAATTCCATAAAAAAAAAAGAAAGCAAAAAAAAAAACAACACCAACGAACTCAAGAAGAATGAACAAATTTATTTTTATTGCCAAAAAACCCTAAAAGTCTTTAGGCAACTCACTACTACCACCATCCAAAGCAGCAACAACAACACCACCACCATCTCATCAATCCAAAAAAAAAAGAAGAAGAATGTTGCCCCGAGTGGAAAATGTCATAATGGACGACGACGACGAAAAACTTCAACGGTCTCTATAGTCATAGTGTATGTACAAAAATGTTCCCAAAAATCCAAAGTATCTATGTATCTACAGCCTAGAAATACATAAAATTGACCGCTACCATAGAATTTCCCTTAACATTTCCATTTTGATTCCACCACCCAACAACAGACACACAAATACAATCCACAATTTTCCTAAGCAGCGAGCGAGTTATATACTAAAATGAATTGTCGCGTATCTACACTGTATTCGCTGTATCTGCAAGCAAAACGGGGGGACAGAGTCAGAGTAGATACAAACACCACACATCACAAGAATTCAGCTACTTGTTTGGTCAGCTGAATCTGGGATTCATACCCTCGTCCGAAAGTCACTAGAAAACGTTGAACTGTTGTAGAGGTCTTGTGCGCTTGATGGCAGCTCAGTTTGTTATTTGACGCATAGGTAGTAAGTTGTGTGTTATATATGGATTGGAAGTACGCACTTGAGAGATACAAGGAACTAGGTCGTTTGCGGTGTTAAAATTTATGCATTTATGTGTGGTTTTTGGTGCGTTTCAATCAAGAGTGATTTTAAAATGTCTAATTTGAATTTTTTTGATTTATTGTCCTGTCGGAATAAATGCAAAACGTATTTAACTCAAGCTTTTTGCGGTGACTAGTGAAAAGTGTGACAAAAAACTGGTGAGTACTACTTGAAACTGAAAAAAAAAACGAAACAATCATCGTTGCATATCGATTTATGCAAATGTACATAGTGTAGGTAGTACCACCACCTAGTAGGAGCAGCAGCAGCCCTGTTCTGGGAGATGAAGCCCAGTAGGAGCTCTAAAATAAAACCGTTTGCAGAAAACCGTCTACAGACCGTCGAATGATTCTCGCGCAAGCTTAATTCAATTCAATTGCCCGCAACCCCTATTCGGTTTGTCGGATGTACATGCACACATACAAACATAAAGTTTGTGGTGAACGGGTGGCTCCCCCTTTTTTCCTGTCGTTTTGTTTTTTTTTGTGGCATTCTGTGTGTGTGGATGGAATTTTAAGGACTTCGATGATTCTTTTTCTGGGAAAGGTCATTTCAGAAAATCCGAAAACAAGAATCCTGGGCATCGCACATCGCACAGACCTGTGAAATTGCTTTTCTGGCTCGGGTGCAAAGAAAGAAGGCCGCACCCTTTTGCTGTTTCATGAACGCTTTGAACTATACTTGTGTCTACTTAAGACGCTGATCATGAAGTGGTGATTTATAAAAATTCTATTAACACGAATTATGTATGTATATGTATGTAGGTACATATGCATGTGCCTTCATTTTTAACTTAAAGCATTTTTTTTTTTCTTTTTCTACTCGAGAAAGTTACCCCTCCCCTGTGGATGATTATGAAGGGGATGATGGGATCATTGGGGATGAAAGAAGCTATTATTGTTTTCAACACACTCTCCCTCTATAGGATGGATACCAGCAATGAAGTTCTCTTGTTGTGTGCGCGTATCCCCCCCATTTTAATCTGCGTACTTGTCGTCGTCGTCGTCGCCGTCGTCATCAAACGAAAAGAGGTGGTGAAACCCTCCTCCTTGTGGGGTTCATCCCAGCCGAGCCGATAGACGATAAAAACCCGGGATTTATACCGGGTATATACTACATACATACGTATGTGTGTATATGCAAATTAAATCTCATAATTAATTTTTTTTTTCCTCTACACCGAGCAAGTATTCGAATTGAGGTCCTTAAGTTTTGTGTATGTATATATTTTTTTATTTTGCATTTTTTTTTTGTAGGATTTTACATTGTTAAAGCAATTTACTTTCAGGGTATTTACTTATAATAAAGATTCTGTCTTAGATATGGGCAAATGACTAAGGAATATACACATATTTTGTGTACAGGGTAATACCAACAAAAATGGATATAATATATTGCGATCATGAGATTAATATGATGCTGGTATTCTATTTTAAGAGAACACGGAACTATTTATGTTTTGTTTATTGACTACAATTCATTTGTGGTGAATTTACGATATCCAACACCATTTTCTAATCAACAAAGCCAATCATTTTTACGACATTTTCTATCATTGCTTGTGGATGGTACAATGTCATAACCATAAAGTAAGTTTTCACTGTCAGGTAGGCGTCAGTGTTACCTATTGACAAAAGAACATTTTGTCAACAGAAATTAATAGCTGAACAAATATCTGACAAGAGATTTAACACAATCATCAGATGACACGTGTGATTGGAAGCCACAGTATGCGTCACATTTTTGACCCTTTTGTGACCTTGTATGCAGAATTGATTTCATGTATTTATGTACATACATACATACATATTTGAGATAATTTAGAAACGCATTTTTAGCATTTACCTATGTGAATTTTTCGAGGCCATTCAAGAACTTCTGTTCTAACTTGTCGCTCTAGTTTATCGCTGGTAGAAAGAATGTCCAGAAGTTTTGTATTCCATTATATTTTGTATTCACATATTGCCCGTAGTGCCCAAATTGTATAGGTGCATTTTACTACTCACCAGAAGGCTCATATTGCTGTTTCAGCAAAATATCAAGCGAATGTTTGATATACATACCCTTTAAGATATGACTTTCATGATATATTGTACATACCAAGCTTTTCTATTCTGTCAATCGAGTTCGGGACTTAAGATGATGATGCAATGATGATGAATTAAACCTACGCAAACTATTCGTTAAATATTAAAACCGAGAGAAAGGAAAGAACTTTGCGATTGTTTTGCATCCCATAGTGGGCATTAATGGGTATATCAACACAACTTCCATGTTAAAAGTCTCCATGTACAGATATAAGTTATTTGATTATCTCTTAGTTTGCGAACGTGTCAGAGTTCTTATATAACTACATATGTACATGCAGGAATTGCGCATTCTCTCTTTTTACAGCATCATCAACGAAGGCCTAAAAAAGGATTAATTTCGGAGACTTTTTGCAAGTTCAATACTCCATTTTTTCATTTCAATACTCCATTCAGATCCATTACAAATCCCTGCGTTTAAGCTAATAACTCTCATCACATCAGCCAACCATTCAGAGAGAAGTTTTCTACAGTTTCGTTATACTTTTCCCTGCGAAGAGATAGTGGTATAGTCTCACCGAGAACTCCAAGGTCCCAGGAAAATTCATACTCTATAAGTAAAACAGTGCAGTGTCTGTCATTTTTAGTCTTTTGGTATCCACTTGGTATCACAGATATTGCTTGAGAAAATCTAGAGTTTAGTTTTTTTTTTTAATTAACGAACAGGAATCTCATTTGCCATCTAGCCACAACTCCCAAAATATGCTCTGACGTTGCTTTATTTTTTTTGGCACATAGGCCAAAAGGTTGACCAAGACCAGAAGACATTGTGACATTGTGTAAAATCTTCTTCAATATGACACCATTTTCAATGATTGGGTTTATCTATTCTGATGTCTTCTCTTAAGCCTTTTTAGATCCTCACATAGTCGGGGTACTTTTGTGTGCAAAAAGTCTGACATTTGTAGCCACAGGCTCGTACGAGCTCCATACGATTGAAAATGGCCTAAAGTTTTAAACCTTGTGTTGTTTGACAAACTTTTTGATGTGAGTTACGTGCATGTACTGTGCGATGTTTGCCTGATGGTACCGAGAGACGGGACCGTGAAAAACAAGAATGGCTAGGTTCTTACCCATTTAATGCTTACGAATAAGTTAAAGTCGTCGTCGACCTAATGCCTCTAATCATTCGCTTTATCAGATAAGATTATTATCCTGACAAACATCCGAGAGTAAAACTGTCATGAAAAAGCTTCTCAAAAACATAAATTACCCCTCGGATACGGCATTAAACTTCCATCTGTCACGCCAAATATTTGTATTTGTATTCAACTCTAGTTTTACGACTGGGTGCATGCCATAAATAGACATTTTCGCATCACTCGGAACTACGTTTTCCTGAGCCCAATTTACGTGGTTAAAGCCAGTGACACCATAATGATACATATTTAATCAACTATAGCAGCAGCCTTCTACTGTTCTTGATCCCTTGTATTTTGTTTCCATATGTGCGTCAAAGCTTGCTGCCTCCACCCTCGTTTCATTCGCTTAGAAGTTCAACCTTTTCTTATGTTTTCGAACTTGTAGGCTATGATTTGAAGATGCTCCAACTGTTACCATTCATTCTTTGGACGTGGCCGAACTAATGTTGACTTTTAGAGTTCTATTTCCTTCTTCACATATTTTTTCTTCGAAATTGAGAATTTGACGAATATATAGTAAGTATACCCTATCCTAAGGGGATATTAAGTTTGCTACATTTGTAGTTTGTAACAAAGAGAAATGATCGAAATAGACCCTATAAAGTATATACATATGTATGTAAATATATAGCTTCACTATTTTACATGAAATAGAAAATTTTTGTTAAGACCAACTATTTAGATATTCAAATTGTCTACAAGTCACCCTTACATCATGTGTGGCCACGCCCACTGTCTGATGCCATTTTCATCAAAAAACCGATTTAGATGAAATTTTTCATTCAACATCCTTAAACGTTCGAAGTTATCGTTGTAATTCAAGAAATAATCTAGTAGGCATGCCCACCTTACTAGAGCTGAACAGATAGGGGGATACCCTTCAAACGATATGTTCCAAACGAATTGTATCTTTTCTGCATGTGTTTCGTTGGATTAAGGCCGATATCTGTTCGGCTTTCCTGAAGGTGTAAACTTCTTAACTGGCAATGGGTTATTAGAATCGGAAATATTCTGGTTTATTGTTTATATGTTTTTCGTTAACTTTAAAATTAAATCGCCTTGCTTGGTTCTTAATTGCTTAGAAAGGCTTTACGACAGGAAGAGTGTTAGCGAGCAGACTTTTTCGAAGATGATGCGTTGCAAGTTGACGACAATCTTTTCCGACACCAGAAAGCATATGTGATCGAATTTCATTGTGGAAATCCAGCCCACGTTTGCACTAATTTTTTTGAAAACAAACTTTGTGCTGTACAGTTCTAGAAAATCTATCAAACGCAGATTTGAAAGCGACAAACAAAAGATAGGTTTCCACTTGAAAACTACAGATTAGGTGAAGCTAATTCCAATTTACACAAAAACTATTTTCACAGTCAATCCCAACGGGCGGTCTATTATTAAGACTCCATTAGTCAACTTATTTGTCTCGCCTATAAATCGGATATTTAAAATGTTAGTAAAGTAAAAAAAAATGTAAACACAATACGTATGATGTAAGAAAATGAGAAAAAGGTAAAACCGCACACACCTTAATATGTTTGTGTTTGAATCTTTAGTATCTATTGTACAAAAATTAGGTCTACGATACATGACAATGCATATCTACTATACAATTTGTTTATTAATGGAGAACATTATCATCTTCATTATATTCAACATTTTAAAGTAAAAAGTCATATTTCAAACGAAGCTCTACTAATTAGACATGATTCAGTTTGTTTTTACTAGTAATTTACAATTTCGCAAAAACCCTATGAAATTACTAATGCATTCGATTACTAGAATACATTAGGTTATCGATAGAAATTTCAATTGGGAAAGAACATTTTTTTATGAATCTTTTTTATTTTTCTTTTGTGATTAAAACAACAAAACAAATTTATTGCTGACCTACACACATTACACAACCTTGTGAAATATCTCACGACGTAGAGAAGACAAGAAAAAAAAACGAGTTTTTGCAATTTAGTCAACCAAATGTCAATAAATGACATAAAAATATTGTAAAATCTTAACCTCACTCTTTGTAAACAATAGATGCTGTGTATAATATTTTTTTTTTTTTGGTATAATGTATGCAGTTAGTATGAGGTAATAATGTATGCAGTAAATATG
Organism: Xylota sylvarum; assembly: GCA_905220385.1. NCBI lineage: Eukaryota > Metazoa > Arthropoda > Insecta > Diptera > Syrphidae > Xylota > Xylota sylvarum. The sequence goes on from LR999958.1 coordinate 47,335,923, forward strand.
AGGTAATACATAAAAAGCGATTAAGACTTAAGTATTCGAATGAAACAAAAAAAAGATACTTTCAACTAATTGCATTTTATATTTTTGTGTTCAGTATGCATCTTCATTAAGTCAAAGTCATTTCATTTGTTAGGTACATGTGTATATAGTCAGATAGTAACGCAACTCTGCGTCAGTCAACAAAATTATGATTCAACTTTTGTGCATGGTAATTAACATGAAATTCAGACGTTAAAACAGAAAACAAAAGAAAAAAAAATATAAAAAAAAACACACGACAACAACAGACGTGTGTCAGTGACCCAGCTAAATAAAGAAATAACAAAACAAAAAAAAAAAAACAAATAGGTTAGATTGTTAAATTATGGAAAATAGCATACAGGGTGGTACAAACATCATTGACCGAATTTTCAATAGGCTATTAAAATTAAGTTTATCTTTATATATTGAGACATAACTGACTAACTATAGAAGATATAAGAACTAATTCAAATGTAAATTGTTATATGATTCTCAGGCTGCGCAGTAAGCCGAGTATTGTGAAATGAAAAAAGTATTTATAAGCGGCATCTGAAATACAATAAAATTCCGAGCTTTGTGGTTATTTGAAGTCTGTTTAATTTTCGCGGCATCGGTCATAACATTTTACATTAAAAGTAATACATTTCAAACTTTAGTCTAAATTTGATACAGTGTTAATTTTATATTGCCGTCTATTAAGCCACAAACACATTCCTTAAAAATGCTTACATCTACAAAGTAGCCAGAACTTAAAATAGATCATTTTAATGCATACTTACATATGTACGTATGTGCATATGTCTTACTATTTGTAATTATTTAATTTATGGATGCAATCAGGAAAACAAATTTAGACAAATTTTCTCTACGTACAAAACTTAGTTGGGCCTTGCTAAATCAGAGTAGGTTAGGCTTGTTCTCTATTAAATTTTATATAAAAGCAGAGATATGGAAGAGGACAAAACTAACTCACACTTCCTCTGCATTTATGTTGCACTGTCCGACAAAAGAATGCTGCATTTCAGGGATTTGACAAGTTGACGAATATCGACATCAGTAGCGTTATTTGTAACTATGTACATATTTATATCACTGTTCACTCTTTACAGTGAAGGAAATTTAAATAAAGTTTGTTGACCATACTTCGCATTGATTATACATAAGTCCTACAGTTTTTTGTACATATCCGCTTTTTGAATCTTTTCTTCATTTAATTAAGACAGCAAGTTATTGGAAAACCTTTTAAAATTTGATGTCATAGGTACGCCCAATAAAATTTTATGTTCATACGTTCATCAAATTCTACCTTCTCCTGCTATTCTTGTACAAATGTATACATATATATATGTATATACAACATACATATATGTATATACAATTTTGAGAAGTAGAAACAAAAGATTTGGTTGTTTCATGGTTCTTCTTCTTCTTCTTAAATGGCGCTGCAGTTCGAGGTGAACCTAGACCTCCGATAACAATCCTCTCCAGTCAGCCCGGTCCTTAGCTAACTGCCTCCAGATGTACACCCCAAGTCGGATGAAATCTCCTTCTACTTGGGCCCGCCACCTAAGACGAGGTCTTCCTCTACTGCGTTGTCCCTCCGGGTAGGATTCGAAGACTCGTATAGTTCGTCTCACAGTTCGTCTCAGACTCGTATAGTTGAATCTCAGCCATAGTTTACGTTTTTATCATGGTAAAGTTCATGAACGAGCAACGTTTAAAAATTACTACCGAAATCGCAATTTTATGAGCACGTACTCCAATTTTCGGTCGTAATAATCGTTCCACCAGACTGGCTGTACGTGCTATACTAGATAAATTCGAGTCAACATATTCACTATTGAATGTCGAAGTTCCGAAAATATCGCAGTCTTAAATGCTTGAGTTCAAAATGAGCCAAATCAGTCAATTCCACGCTATGCACAAGAATTAGGAATCTCTCAGTCCACATTGTGGCGATCTTGATCATTTGAATGGCCGAAACTTCTCCGATTGGGCTTTGAAAAATCGTCTTCAGCGATGAAGCTCATTTTTGGCTTAATGATTTTCTGAATAAGCAAAATATGCGTTATTGGACATCATCAAAAGCATATGTGCTTCAAGAGACTCCATTAGACACAAGTGACCGTGTGATTTCGACTTCATTCCGGTGGTGTGATTAGACCGTTTTTTTTTGTCGCTATGGTTCCATGTTTAAAGATTTTTTTTGGCCAGAATTGGATGGACTTGACATCAAGGATATGGGTTTCCACCAAATTGGTGCCACATGTCATACAGCTGGTCAAACAATTGATCTATTGAAGGGGAAGTTCGCTAATCGTTAAATCTCGAGAAATGGTCCGGTCGAATGGCCACCTCGCTCATGTAATTTAACGCCGTTGAATTTCTTTTCATGGGGTTGAGTTACGCTATTGGTTTATGCCAATAAGGCAACAATGTTAGAGGAGCTCAGGATCAATATCGAAAGCGAAATTGCTTTCCATCGAAGAATCGATGGTTGCAAACGTGCTCGCGGTGATCATATGAACGAGATTGAATTCCATACTTAAAATTAACATGTGTACTATAACTGTACTATAAATTTCAGTTCGATATCTGAATTAATCTGTGTTTTATTTAAATACAAAATTGTTATGTCCTTATTACACCCTTCTACATATACCCCTTTAAAAGAAACTCATTGGAATTCCGTTTTGAAGTTAACTTAGAATGGATTAAAATTAGAACTTAACAAGCCAGAATTCATTTGCATGGAATCATGGGCTGACATAGAATAAGTAGAACAAATAGTATACAAAACTTCTGCTATGTATGCCCTATGATTTACGTGGTCCATAGGTGAGAGGAAGTCTTGGAGTCCATTTACCTTTTCACAAAATACTTAGTCATCATGTTAGAGTCGATCCAGTTTCTGACTTAGGAGAGTAATTTCTGATCCCTTATTTGAAAGTTCATCTATGATTTCGTTGTGACTGAATACTTAAATAGGGCAAAACCCAACCAAAGCGAACTCATGGCACATATGAGTAAGGTACTCAAAAAAATAAAAAGTAATAATAGTGATAATCCTAAAACCTGCTAATATACGAAGAGAAGCTAAGCAAAGTACCCTATATGGACTTGTTGCACCAAAAATGCATTTACTTTAATATTCGCTACACATACCAATAAGGATGTTGTTGGCATACGCCTTCAGTTTAATGAAGGTATGGATTCCGCGTGTCTGTCATATCTTTAAGAGCAACCAACTGCTGTTCATGATAGGGTTTCAAACTATTGCAATAATATTGCCACCACTCGCCTCGACTAGAGGTTCACTACAAGGACCCCTTTGAGATATTTCCTGAAGAACTAGAGCGTGTCCAGTTTTTAGAGATCCCAGTTCAGCAAGTGGCATTGGTCTTATACATAGTGTGAAGGTTTTCTGTAGTTTCAGAGCTATTATTGGGTTCTCCAATAATTTATATACATATGTATGTATTTCCTATAAAAAAAATATTTCAATGGATTGCACATTATTGGAATTCACAGCTAGAAAGTTAGTACCTGGTGACAGTTCATCCAAAAGATTGTCTTCATCTTTTGTTAGACCGACAATGTGTTTGCACCATTACGTATATTTATAGTAAAATATATATGTAGTATCACCTTTATGAAAAACAATCATCGATAGTTCTACGTGAGTTGTGTTTTTTTTCCATTCGTTTATTGACTCTCCGACAGCGTAGTATTACAAAATCATGGGCGAAGTACAATGCATGTATGATAGACTTTTGTAGCTAAAAATAAAACTTAATTAGCACCTACAACTCTCTTACCTAACAAAAATATTTAATGTCAAAACGTGCACGTTAACATATATGTACATATGTATATGTGCATACATATGTGTACCTACGAGTACATTCTCGTAGAAACAAAACTAACGTAAAATTAAAGTAATGGATCCATTATGCATTATTGTAGAAAAATTATGACATTGACCTTTATACAGTCGTATTTGTTTATTTTTAACTTTTAACATTACTTGCCAAGGCAATTTGTATATAGAATTCAACATTCATTTAAAAATTAACTACATACACATACACTCTACTGTGTTCCACGCTTAATAATTATGAAATAGCAAAAATATTGATTTCACACAATTTCATGCGGAATTCATTAGAAAAGATATTATTTACACGGTTTGTCTGTTTTATTTTATTTCCCTTTTTTTGCTATTAACCCAGATATGAAGAAAAGGGGGAAGTTTGCAGATAGCATCAGTCAATGTATGCATTTCTCGCATGTGACTGTGTTCGAAATTGTAGAATAAAGTCGAAAATTTGCATGAATTTCACATAAAGATGTCATGTAGCTACCCATGTAGATCTAGTGAGATATGCTAATGTCGGTACGGTACTGCTACTACACCGCTTAGGTGGGCACAAATTTTCTACATTACTTCGTATTTGTGTATGTTTGACTGGAAAATATCATATACACCCTCAGTGTGTCATATATGAGATACTGGAGCCGAAGAAAAAAAAGGGGTGAACAAATTTATCCGTCGGGCCCTTTGCTTTAGGGTTCTGCACATGTGTTTTAGTTCAGTTTTAGAATTTTTGAGATACATATTTGATATAACGAATTTGAAAGGTACCATTTCAAAACTGAAAGTTCGAGCTTCTTACTTTTTATGACAGCCCTCTGGAGTTGCTGGTTTAGTGCCATAAAAAGTACGATTTAAAGATTTTTTTATTTCTAGCCTACCTTAATTTGAACGAAAAGAAGAAAAACTGTTTTAGCTATCTTCTTTTAAAGATTTATGTATGTAAGTACAAATAATGCAACTGAAGTCGAAATAGCTTTGATCCACCAATAGTAGGCACTTACAAGACTGTTTAGGCTTAAAGTATGCATAGATAGATGTTGCAATGCGACCTTTTGGTCATTCCCCCATTTAACACCTTAGTGATGTACGTGCCCTCATTAGAGTTCCGCTCACATTAGAATTCCTTTCGGAATCATTCTGAGGGTCATGAACTCTTACTACGCCTTGGCAGAAGAAATCTGTCCTAGAGCACTCTCTCTTATCCCTTTTCACCTATGCTAGGTCCATTATTGTTGAGAAATCGAACGATATTGCCAATGATGTGACTAACAAATTGCAAGAAGAGAAAGAACAGTCTAGCAATGCGATCATAAGACTGGTTAGGCTGTGGATTATAATGGACTGCTTGGCGATTTAGAAGCATAAAATGAACGTGCTTTTTATTGAAGAAAAATAAAGACTTTGTTTTCTTCATTTGTGTCATCATGTTGGACAGAGGAAGGCTTACACTTACATATGTATGTATGTTTTGTCTTCCGCTTGTTACATATGACTTGAATTATTAAGACACTTCCGTACTTATGAACAAATTCTTCTGCGTCATAGAGAACAAAGTTTTTACCAAACTCGGAGTATGAAATTAGATAATTGCTAGGAGATGACTTGGTTAAAGTGTCGCCAATCATAGAACAAAAAAGGCTTGTGACAATGTGATTAGAAGTTTGGAACTAAAAATTGGTCTCAGTATTGCAAGAACTTTGTACTGAATGGACTTCGTTATAGGTCTATACATAATGAATGAGAGATGATCTAGTTGGTTCTTACAATACCACTAATTGTGTGTGTTCAGCGAGATAAAATGTCAGCTATTTGAAATAGCCTTCACTTCAGTTTTTTTTTCTGTAAGAGTTATTAAAGGTTTAGGTATCAAAAGTTAGAGGTATTTTCTTTTGCTATTAGAATAGACCTCAAATGGCTCAACTGGGGCTAATCACTGTGCTCAATACAAGGTAATCGGTCGTTGTAAGAGCAACATGACAATCCTTGAAGCTGCAACCTCTGAGTCCTGTGTCGACGATGACGGTATAGTTCTTTTACAAAATCTAAGTTTTAATGTCATAGAAATACATTCAGTCCGTTTTCCGTCCATAGAAAGTAAGTACTAAAGTAACTACCCATATAGTTGGCGGTACAGCTCAGTGTGAAGTTAAGCCTCAACCAACAAGCCTCTATATAAATCTTTTCGTACAAGAATCTGCCGCAAACTGTGCTCTTTCGCTAGCCAAACTCCAAATTGGTAACGCAGTTATACATACATATGTATGTGCTGTCCTCCTGTGGGTGTTTCCACTCCAGCACTTTACCACATTAGATCTTAAGTGTGATGGGTGCAAAACTTTGTTTTGTTGTGTCAATGGATTAAGCTTAAGCACTTTAATTTGGATGAGTTCATCTTCACACACACCATATAAGGTGAGATCGAGCTTTATTGCGTTGTCCCGTAAATAGGGCGACGTTCTATTTCTGTGTATACTGTGTCTCAAAACTTTCCATTGGTGTATCTCCTTCAGCTACAGCGACTGTTCTACAACATCCGCTACGCTGAAGACTGCTGTAGGTCATATTCTCCACTTTGTTTGATGTCCAAATCCAGCAACAGATCCATATAGCAGACTGTCGTCTATTCTTGCCCTAAATCTAGTCGTCAACATTCATCACTAAACGTTTTTGTTCAAGTTTCTATTGCATTTTATTTTTCTAAATTTTACAAAACATTGGGGTCGCTTTGAAATGTCCTAATTGGCTTTGTCCCAACATATCTATGTACATAGCTTTCCTACTTTCATCTAGTGTAGACTGATTCTAAAATGTAATAACTAAGTGAATTATGGTGGATTTATTATCCTTAGTCTAGTTGACATATTTTTATTTTGGAATCTTTTGTACGATACCAATCTTTGTTTACTTGTACAATAACCATGCATATACAACACGAGTATAATGAAACATTTTCTTTTTGTTTATTTGCAGAATTGAAACATCGTGGGAGTTTTCATTTCCAATGAATATTATTCCAACTCTTGTTATGCTACATCATGGTAAGTTTTACTTAGAGATCGGTTACATTTCAAAGAAATCTGAATCTCTAATAGCTTATCTTAATTCTTACCCTTTTTTTAAATCTCTCCTTGGCCAATCGTCTAATGTGTGTATCTCACCATTAAACTATCATAATTTATTTGTTTGTTTCACATGAATCTTCGGGCATATACATACATACATATGTATGTAGTTTCCCTTATTATCCTTACCTTATATCGGTACCGGACCATCCTATAATTCCATGCGACTTGGTTGTATATATGTAAGCCCATTTATATTATACTCTTTCATGTATTCGAATATATTTACAGGATATTATTTCAAAAGGTCGTTGATGTAATTTCTCTCTTTTCTCTTCACTTTCGTTAGAGGTTCGATGATTTCTTTTTCGTTGCTCTACACAGTCGTTTTTATTTCCCTCTAGGTAGAGGATATTCTTTTTTTTTGTATTTTTTCGAAGGGCAAAATAATTTATGTGATACCCTTGCAAGGGAATATAATTTTCATGTTTGGAACCTCAGCTGCTGCCAGAAAAAAAAAATATATTTTTTTGCTACGATTCCAAAAAAAATATAGAAAATACACACATGTACAGGGACAGAAAGGAATCCCATTTAATACACTCAGTATAGTAGAACACACAAATTAATACTTCTCGCAATCGGATTTTGCTGTCCAATAAATTTCGGATTTTTTACGGATCTAAAAACGAAATTTAGATGAGAAGGATATGTGAACAGCAACATAGCACACACACACATACACGCTGAGTGAGGGTGAAAACTAAATGTAGGACAGAAAAGGTCAACACGGATATGTGTGGTGATGGCAGATGCCCGATAAGAGAGCTTATTTTATGTATTAAGGATAAATTTATTTTATAAAAATGTATGCATAAATTGTAGATAAAATGATATGTTTATACGTAAGTCTAATCAAGGTATCACCCACGTCAAAGATACACACTTGACCGAATGGGTTTAAAGAGACTTTAAATGCATTATGTATCCAAGTATCCAGTTTTTATGATTCATGAGTATCTTGGATTTGTATTTTATTTTATAGTATCTGAATTTGACTAATTTAACTTGAATTTCAAGTTCTTGTAAAAAACCAAAATGTTCGCATCGTGGTTTAAGAAATAAATTCACTAATAATTTAAGGAGAACAAGTAAAAGTTGAGATACTACACATGCTCGTCCTTGGCATTTTACAAGTTCATGGCCACACGCAACGTATGTAATACATATTGTCTGTTACACTTTTATGATGCGAAAACTCCTTGCAATAAAATGTTTATTTTTTTTTTGTTTTACCGCTAAGGTTACAACCTACAATAAACCAAAGTAGACAGTAAACAATTAAAGCATCACAAAACCGTTTTAGACATGTTAAGTCTCCCAAATGTTGGTAATGATTATTATGCACATTTATTGAGATAGCCTGTGGAGGTGTGGTGGTTAAGCGGAGTGGTTCATTTAACTAATTTTTATATACTCACATCGTTGCATTTGCGGTACACATTGAGTCATATATTTTAGTAGACATATCCTTGTTTTGATGTGAAATTTTATTTTGAGGTACAGCAATAAATTGGTTAGCTTTTTTTCGCGGTTAAAGTGACGAATGATTTGAATCGGATGCATTTAGAATTTGCCACGTTCTCGTTGTCGGGTAGCTTACATAAAGGGTTTTTCAATAAAGACTTAACAACTTTGTATTTAAATAAAACACAGAATAATTGACAAACCGGGCTGAAATTTATACCAAATGTAGTACACATGTTAACTTTAAGTATGTAATTTGATCTTGATCTTTGGAGCCAATTTTCCACCACTCTTCCACATGTATATCGGCCGGAACGTTGGCAATTTCGCGTTCGTATTGTTCCTGAGCTCCTCTAACGTTGTTGCCTTGTTGGCATAAATCAATAACTTAACGTAAACCCTTAAAAATAAATCCAACGGCCTTAAATCGCATGAACAAGGTGGACATTCTACCGGACTATTTCTCGAGATTACATGATTACCGAACTTCCTGTTGAATAGATAAATTGTTTTACCAGCTGTGTGGCATGTGGCATCATCTTGTTGGAACCACATATCACTTAAGTCAAGTCCATCCAATTCTGGCCAAGAATAGTCTTCTAACATCGCACGATAGTAAATTTCATTGACCGTAACATGGCGATCATTTCGGCATGAAATTGACACCAAACGGTTACTTTTGTGTAATGGAGTCTCGTGAAGCACATGTGGATTTGTGGCTGTCTAATAATGCATATTGTGCTCGCTGAAGATGATTTTTCGCCCAATCGGATAAGTTTTTCAAATCATCAAGAAGCTTCAGTTCTTGAGTCAATTTAATCTTACAGTTTACAACATTTGGAACGAATCCTATTTTACGATACTTACGGTCATAGTAGATACATTATAATCTGGTTTTTGATTGGAGGTCTAATACTAGATTTTTAGTGTTGGCATCGGATAGGTTATCTGATTTGAAAGATTTTTCGATAGTAAACCTCATATTTTTATATCCGTGACAATTTCTGTTCCGCTTATTAGCACATCCTTCAAAACACTACGGTGTCCAACACGATCTCTGCAAAACTGAACTGGGTGCGATCCTAATTTTCCTTAAGCGTTAAAATATTTTCGTTTTTTACTTCTTAAAACTACTGCAAACTATTCCTTGGCGTTAGTATAAATAATAAGTATGTACGTGAGTAATGTCTGCCACAATACAGATACGTATCTGCGCAGGATCTGCATGCATTTAAATCGGTAATCCTTAGTCTTAAACTCGCAGCCCACTGCTCTATGGAAACCAGAATACTTGAAAATTATTTTAGATATGGCTACAAACTTTGTGGAATTGGACGAGTTTAGTTTTTACACCTCTTTTTTGCAACTACATCTCTGAAATTTGTTGCATATCTGTATGCTGGCACACCACAAGCGACGGCAGCCTGTAGGGATGGATAGCGTAGAGGTTAAACTACAGTGAGTTTCGATATTCGGTAACATAGTGCTATCAGTTCGCCCACTAGGAAATAATTTTGTTGACTTTATGGCAAGGTCCTATTGCATAGTACATAGTATAAACTTAGGTACGGTGTTGTAATAACATATTCCATTAAAGCCTTTCTGCGATTGTGTGGTTACAAGGGTAATACCTACCTACCTACATATCTACCCTTCTACCACTTTTTTCCTTCAGGTCTGGACGCTGAATAGCATAAAGTCCTATTTGTGTTATGTATTGCCTTAGATTCATCCTACAGGTTGTGATTTGCTTGTTCAGTGGATGATTGCCGACAGTGAACTTTCTCAGGAAGAATTGATATAGACTGCTGTCCTTGGTATACTAACTCCCAAAAGGTATTCATCTTCGATAGGTAGTCATTTACCCAACTTTGGAGTGAATGGTGGAGGCTCTCCAGGAAACGAACTAATGAATATCAGAGTTGGTATCTAAGGTGCTATAATCGGTGTTGGATCAAAATAAAAGTAGGTAAATTCTTAAACTATATAAAAAATCTTAGAAAACATTCTCGATTGCGTGTAGATATGTATCGAAGAAAACCAAATTTTTTGAGAGGTTCTTCAGAGATCGATATGTTAATTATATGAATGTACATACATATATGTACCTACATACATATTTATTTAAAAAGGTACATACTCTGCAAAAGTGAATTTGATGACTGACAACTCGAGGTAGCCAAAAGTATATACTTGCGCAATGGAACTCCACTATTCTTTGTCTAGTTTTTACTAAGAACACTAGAATTAAATGTGTCATTTCTAATCCATTAGACCGATAATATTTCCTTTTCAAAATTGCATCATAGATTTTTGACATTTCTACACGATTAGAGATTCACTACAAATTTGTAATGGCAATACACTGACTACCTATCGAATAAATGTAACTCGTATGGTTTTTATCGTAACTATCTTGTACATAAATTTTCATTTGTAGAAATTGTAAATACTTTTCAAATAAATCTATTAGCTGTCACTTCATAATCAGTGCTAGTGGCGGGTAACGAAAATGTTTACTTCAATGTAGAAGCATACCAACGCAAACCTAGAGGTCTTTTTGTGGTGATGTACTCGTTATGTACCCTACCTACATAAAATATACTCGTACATTGTTTCGAGTCGCGTAATGTCAACGTGAAACACGACATTGGGGAATTGGCCATTATGATATTTTGTCTAACGAGAAAACAGTTTAATGGTTGTTTTCGAGTGAGGTGGTCTCGCTTTTATGTATGATGAATGTTTTCAAAAAAGGATTTGATTGACGAGAGATGTTTAGTGGCTGGTTTTGGCCTTAATTTGATTTAGTAGACTTTTTGATAGTCTGGATGAGGTTACCATTTAATAGGTCTGTTGAAACCATTAAATGAATTTAGGTTGGAAGGTACAATATTTGGCGAAGTTCCAAGCAATGTAATTTTAACCACTTTTAGTGGGTACAAGCATCCGTATCTATAGTATCCGAATGGGAGTTTTAAGACACTTCCTAACTATAGTTATGTTGTCAGACGTTAGGGAAAGCTAGGATGATGAAAATAACTTGTTAATGTTTTCCCGGACTCGAACTACACAGTGGTCTAAGTTAATAAAAGTGTTGTTTTTGTTTTTTGTAACAAACTACATCTGACGATCAGCATAGATAAACAGATAAACTCTCAGACTTTGCGATCCTTTAAAGGAATAACTCCCTCTGGTGGCATTAATGAAAAAAACAAACTGTTTACGACATCAAAAAACTTATCCCATTCGAAATAAAATTCTGTTGCAACATTTTTGCAGTTCGTTGCACTGATCAGTGATCATTTTGGCGGTAAAATCTACTCCCAGTTTTTTTCCAATAATGCCTACGATCATTCCCTGTTGCTATAGTATTGGTATGGTATTTATATATAAAGATTTCGAAAAATCAAAACAACTTCCTCCCGCGTCTTTACGATTTAATTCAGAGTTCCCAGCTAGTGATCGAGTTCGGCGTTCGGGTGTGGACGCCAGACAGAAAAACAAAAAACAAAAAAAAAAAAACCTAAAAATAAATTGAACCTAAAGAGAAAACGAAAGGAAGAGAATATAAGAAAGAAATAAAAGAAAACAAGAACCAAACCAAAGAAACTGCAACAATGTTGTTTACAAACAAGGAAATCGTAAGTTATGGTAGATAGTAGATCGTTTACCTGAGCTAAGACCTGAAAGAGATTTCAGAAGCGCACACAACACAACACACACAAGAGGCCGCGAATTCGCGAAAAAATAATAATAATAACAACAACAACTGTAACAGGTAATAAAAAGCAACGGAATGAGCAAGACTTGAGATAGGGACAAAGTTTTGTATCTTTTTTTTTTATTATTTTTGTTTCCATTATTTTCCCGGTTATGGTGAATCAGGATTGAGAGTTGTTTACTCCAAGAAATTCCTTACCTAAGGTACCGCATAAGAGTAATATGTGTGCGCGCCCATCACTGAGATTTTTTTTTTTTTCTTAATTCGCGATATCCCGCGCGAAATATTTCGATACACAAAATGATCGAATCGGTGAATGGACTTTAAGGTTCACAGACATGCATACATACATACAGTGATGGTTAGTGGCATCGTCTGAGGTTTAGAACGTTTGGGTTTAATGAATGCCATCAACTTGACCCGAGGGAAAATAACAATTGCAAGGTGAAGCTGAGGCATTCTTAAGCCAATAATCATAGGGAGATGTTTTTCGGTCTGGGATTTAATATAATGTTGGTTTCTGATTGGTGGCTAGGGTTTGGTAGTGATATGTAAGGCAGACGTAATCTATTTTTGTCACTCGGAACAACTTTCGCTCTTCGGAATCCAGGAGGCCTAGTAAATCGATTGGAGATTGAAATTCAAACCCTGTTGAGTTGATCACTGGGGCAACTGTTTAGAGAGCAGCGAAGTGCATCTTCTCGAGATGTTCAGAGTTCAGATACTTAAGGATTTCGAAGACTGAGTCATGTTAAAGATACGGTTAGGTTACAATTGATTTACATAGATGATTATTGACATCATTGAACTCAAATCTAGGTGCTTAATGTCTTTGACTTTTAACACAGCATTTTCACCACGAACTGTCACATCTTTGCAGGAAATCGGAATTTTGAACAGCTTCGATAAAACTTAGTTAATTTGGCAAACCTTCGACGTTTTTCGAAATTTTGTGTCATTTTCTTAAATCCAGACTTGGACCATCCTCAATAAAGTAAATATTCAATCCTTTTAAAGATTACCAGGAGTATGAGAAGACTAGCGCTATGCAAGGCGAGGAGTAGTTATCTTGACAGTTGACAGCTTATAGAATGTAGTTAGATACATATTTTGTTGTGCACTTCGAGTTCGGTGCCAAAATCGGTCGATAGGCCCTGCTATTACTACTTATTACTAATCTTTACTTACGCACGCGAGTTTGTGTTAAATGTCGACTGCTTCGGTTTTCGGACAGAGTGCCATTTATTACAAATCCGTCAAATTTTAAGTTTCAGATTAATCGCCATCCGCGCTGAAATATACATATGTAAAAGTCATTGCTTAGAATGAAAATAAAAAAACAGTGGCGAAAGTACGCAACCTTGTCGCAGCTCAACCTTAAAAATTATCAGACATCTCGCAAGCGTTTCTGTGAATATCATCTCAATAATGGTTGCTAATAGTAAGTAAATGCTGTAAATGTCAGAGTTGATAGATACAGTCGATACAGTGGTACCACGGTTTCGTCAAAAGAGAGTACTTTGCTTTTTCAGAAGGGAAATAATGGACTCTAGTCGCTTTAGCATGTCAGAACCTACAGAGAGCTACTAATAATAAAACTGTTAGCAAAACATTCCGAACTTTACTACATATCACTAAAAATTTAATTACGACTACTGTAGTCTACCAACTATCAGCTGATGAGGACTTCGTAGATCGGGGAAAAAGTTATAGAAGAAGAAGTTATAGAAGTTATTAGATATCGCGGTGTAGGACAGGGGTCACAGTCACACTTTGGCCTTTCCCTCCGCTTATTTATAATATCTGCGAAAAGATGATTGTAATTTTGTCCTCACCGCTGCTTTCATTAAAAAAATTTTATAAAAGAAAAATAACAAAAAAAGTAAAGTCAAGTTCTGCAGTTATTCGTGAACTAGTGTACCTACTACTTACAACATACAACGAAGCTTATACAGACACGGACCTTTTCAATTATGTATTTCCACAAATTTGTAGCTGCCTGTTCTAGTTTTCTGTCCAACTCGTCGGTGTCCTTATTTCTTGATTTAATTACGACGCACTTGTCTGTATATTTCCAAACATATTTTAGACAATTTGCCTGTGGTTTTGACTCGTAATTTTCCCACAATCACATGATGGTGACGAACGTTTAAAAATGTTCAAGTCATCAAATTGCTTGGTGATGTCATATGTTACAAATATCTGAGATCATCCTGCACTTATTGACGCCTTTGCTTGGGAAGCTCATATCAACAGACCACTAGAATGACCGATCAGTTTTTTATTCCGATCATTACGAAGGCTATCTACTATAATCTTTAATTTATTTATTTATTTAAGCTTAATACAAGCTATTATTAAGTAACTTAAGTTCTGTTGCAATGGAAATCAAAGTAACTTTGCAAATTGGTTTGCTATGAGTAGCATTATTGACATTGGGACATTACAACCATAACTGGTGGGGTGAAAATTAGTGCGGAAAAGTGGTACAGATCTACGGTTTCGTGGTTTCGTGTTAAGGAAAAATCATTTGGAGCAACGCGGAGCAGTCAATGTACAACATATCAACAGACCACTAGGGCCATGAAAGAACATTTAGGTGTTGTCTGGGGATCAGGCCTGAAAACTCTTGCTCCGTACTCCAACGCACTTATCACTTGAGCCACGGCATCCGTTTGATAGTAAAACAAAAATACATATTCCCGTATGTCATCAAAGTGCACGTAGAAATGTGTCATACCGATCTCATTCTGTCAAATATGAACTAGTATTTCATTAGTTGTATCATACGTGGATGAGTATGGCCGACCATTGCATTCTGTGTGCCAAAGGCGAACACCGTCGGAAAAACAAATAATATCATTTATGGGTATTTCATCCTCCTCCATCGATACGAATTCTATTTGATCGAGGAACTTATGGCAATCGACATTGAACATTGGAGAACATACCCATTTTGACCATGAGCGAGATTGGGCACTAATTACCAATGACGATGATACATGATTTTGTTTATCACCTTTGCTATGTCATCAACATCATATTCTTCCAATGCGCTATGTGTCAAACAGCAAGTGCATTGTGGAACATATTGACAGGCTAAATTACGTAGTTCGACAATTTCACCAAGCGAAGGCATTAATTGACTGCTTTGTAACATCTTAGGGATTCATCTGGTGGGTTACATTTAGTAAGATCTTTTCCTTAAGATACAACACTTAAAACTTTACACAACTTAAAATTCCTCAGTTGTGCATCCTGATATCAATGCATTTGATCCAACTTTTCAAAGAGTAAGAAAGTACTAACATCAATTTCAGTGGACTCCAAGTCGGTCAAGTACCGAGCTGACAGGGTAAATTTACATAGCTTCCTAGTACTTACCATCGTTTGTCTCTAGTGACGTTAAGCAATTGGCAGCAATTTTGTATACTATTTAACAATATCCAAGCATAGTGCTTGCCACTTCCATCTAAGCGCCGCTGATCAATTGTTACAGCAATCCCTTAAGGATCAGATACTCTTTTCAGTCTAACATCCTGCAAATGTCTGATAAACATTCAATATGCTAATTCTTATGAGAAAGATTCTCAATTCAACTTTCGGGAACGGTATAAGGAATGCAAAATTTAGGCTCATCGCTTTGCAGGGGTTTTTGCTAAAAATTTGTTCATTTTATTGTGATAAGTGTAAGGCATTTACAAGCTGTTTGGCTGCATTTAACTGATCTGTGTTCAACTGAAAGTTTTGCAGATCTTAAAGTCATTGTACCTATCTGAAGATCGTATGAGATCTTCGATATGCCTATCTAGTATGTAGTATGTAGAACACTGAACCTCTGTCAGCTATATTTGCCAAGATGAGAGTAAGGACCACAGATACCGATTATACAGGTAGTCTACTTTCCATCCCATTGGTGCATTATTTCGACCGAAATTTCTTTTCAAAATCTTCACTTTTTTTTGGCAACGCAGCATTCATTTTGGAAGTATCTTTGTAATATTTCTCAAACTTGTTCATGCATAAATCGATCCATTTCGTACCGCGAAAATACATGTAGATATGATACTAAGTTTCTGACAATTTTTTGAGCGCATAAGAGCTGTCAGTGTCAAAATAATATATAATTCAAAAAGAAACCAACAGATGGCCCATCCTTTATTATTCCATTACTATACCAATTATAGTTTCCATTAGCGTGAACCAAGTTTTGCATTTGTTGCAGAATTGAGAGACGAATTTCCTTTTTGTTTTTTTCTGTAAAATTTACCCTAAGAAAGCGAATACCTAATTCAGTTCTATACTATTTTCGTTTATGTCAATTGATTTATCTTATTGCACTGAATTCTTAACTGCAACTAGATATTGTTGT
The DNA here is from genome assembly GCA_905220385.1 of Xylota sylvarum. NCBI lineage: Eukaryota > Metazoa > Arthropoda > Insecta > Diptera > Syrphidae > Xylota > Xylota sylvarum. Next base: position 47,352,506 of record LR999958.1, read on the forward strand.
ACTTATTTCATTTAAGAGTTTTTGCACTTTCAAATTGCAATTTCAGCACTATAACGAATAACAACAGAAAAAATTCCCCAGTAGTCAATTTTTGACACCATGATGGTGGCGCCCATGAAAATGCCCGTCGTTCAAAGAATTCGTGTGTAAGCTTCCATTTGATTATTATGCAAGCACCTATATGTACCTAAAGGCCTATGACCAAAATCAGCTCTTTTCTGGTACTTTTCAACTTGAGGTTAGAAAGAGAGACTCCTTCTAGATTGACTATCTGTATTATCTGATCTGTGGTATCGAGTAACGTGTAGTCAGACCGATAGAAATTCATACTTTAAATAGAATGACACTTTATCATTTGAGTATAGAGGGATTTGTATGCTGTTATGGGTAGGGTACAATCCTATTCAAATTTTATTTCGTAACGCTTTTCCTATTAGTATATGTATGTATATGTACGTATGCACCGTAGGTACAAATTGCGTGCTAAGGTTTAATATTCAATTAAACACTGTTCATCGGAACCCTGTCATTTATGCCGGCAAAATAAAAACATTAATCAATCAGCGGTGTGGTTTGTAATGATTTTTAGCTGTCGTTCTCACCAAAATCGTTCGTTCAAGCTCACAATATAATCCATCATCAAGTGTCTATCTAGAGAGTGACACATACCTCCAATCATTTCAAATCGATTTGAATAAATAAGAAACTTAACTCAGCCGCACTAATCAAAAACACTTACAATTCAATTCAAATTCCCTTGAAAAAAAAATTAGTTTATCTAGATATTTCTCGAATTTCACAACTCGTAACACCGAAAAACAGAAAATTAGTCAACCAACTAAATGTGGTATGCATGTATGCTCTGCTAAGTCAATTAGCACTATTGCAAAAAAATATTTACTTTATCGCTTGTATGTAGTCATTTATCGAATCACGAAGTGTTTATCACGTGAAAGTGATAATTGAAATTGCTAACAACCCCAAGGTTTCAGTTCGTTTTTTTTTTTCCTGTTGCTCCCTCCTCTTGCTCATTAAGAAAATCACTAAAACCAACCACACGCTGGAATGGCTCCCCTTGTGTCGCCCAGAAAAAAAAAGAGAGAAAACCAAAACTGAACAGCTCTTCCCAAATGAGCTATCAAGGCTAAATGACTCCATACCGAGCTATGTATATGTATGTATCAAGGACCTAGAGTAACTATTTGCCAAGAGTATTTGCAGAGCAAAATATTCAAAACTTCATAATGAGGAGAGCACAAAAAAGAAAAGTGTGTACCCATCCATTTAAAAGTCCTGCCACATAAAATCATCATGCCATTCCTTCCTGTCCCTGCCCAGTGTGCTTCCCTTAAATACCAACGATAAATTCCCACTTGAAATTACTAGACAACAACAACGCTTCCCCTCTGTGATGAGAGACGGTATGGCTAGAAAAGTTTGCCCCAGCTAGCAACCCCTTTTTGCTGGTGCCTGTACAAAAGTCAACAATAGTCTAAAAATGAAAAAAAAAACAGAACTTTTCAAATATCCTTTTTTGTCCTTGCCGATTTGGAAGTGAAACAGCAGCAGCATGGCGGATGGTATCCCAGCGCACAAACACACCCCGGCGAAATGGATAAGCGAATATGCCGCTTAATCCTGCAGCATCACTAACACCTCTTTGAAAGTTCAATGTGTGTGCCTTCCATTTTAAAATCTCATCCTTCAACATACTATTAACGTGTGATGGTGTGGGGTATTCTATTCTTGGTGACTAGGAAAAAGACAGAAAGAGAAAGTGCGACACCGATAGAGATAGAGTGAAAATCCTGCGTGCGTGCATCCATCCCCTTACAATTGAAATATAAAATGAGGGATGCTGCTGGGTGTATAGCGTGTGTGTATGTTGCGCAAAGGACGATATATCGCACATAATTTTCTCCTCCGTCATCATCTTGAATCTAGGAGTCATGGCTGGAGGATTTGTATTTGTCATTTGTACATTTTCTTTTTTTCGCTTCTGACTTGTCCCATCTTCATTGTTTGTTCGTCCTTTTTTGGATAGCATCTAACAGAAAGAAAAACCCTTGTTACTTACTCTCTCTTTAATCTATCGATCGATTTTTATTACAGCACTAGTGTACATGTGTGTGTGTGTTTTTGTGTGAATTTGCTGAATTTTATTTAGCTTCCATATGTGAATCGAAATGACATTTGGAACCCTCGGTGATGGAGTGAAGAAAGGATATAAAAATACGATGAAACATCTCTTTTGGGAGTTCACTCGAAATCCTGTATCCATAGGATGATGGATACAGGATTCAGTTGTTATTATCATGAAAAGAAGGGATAGATACACGTCGCCATGTGGGTGGCTTTCTCTTTTTTTGTATTTCGATGTGCGCTATTGTTAGCAACAAAAAGGATTAACATTTAAAGCAAAGCAAGACAACTAAATTACTAATCGTTAGGTTAAAGTACGGTCATATGTAAATACATACCTATGTATATGTTTGTATATATTTACCCTATCGAACGCATGTACTTACATACATATGTATTCCTGATTAAGTTGACAATAATTGTCCTTTGGAGAGGAAACAGTAATGTAACGCGCGTCGGCGGTGTATTTTGCCCTGTTTGACTTTCACATACAGTTTGTCTTGTTTATTTTGAAAGTGGGTGTGATAAGGACACTTTTATCTTTACTTACAAAGGATAATCCTAGAATTTAAACAATTCTTAAGGAGCTACACCATATACACACACATACTGTACATAAATAACATTAGACACACAAGCCCAAACCGTATCGTTTAGAAAAGGGTCCTCTTAATTATGTGAAGGATGTAAAGCAATTAATAAATTACCTAGGATTAAGTGATGTCCCTTTTTCGGTATGGGGGTTTTTGTTTAAAATATGTTTATTGAGCATTTTCTCTTTTTCTCTTGTATTGTCTTTCCAGGTATCAGGACTTCTGATTTATGACTAAACGTTATGGAAGAATAGACAGAGAGATGGGGTGCGTAAGAAGTCCTGCTGTTGTGACCTGGTGATTCTTGGTATAAATTGGAATCCCATTGACTTTTGGGAAATCACATTTATGTTCTATGTGGGCTTGAAAACGGATTGTCTCTTTAGTGTGGAGATAAAGATGCCGAAGGGTTTTTTGTTTGGAAAATTATGACTTTGGGACTTACCGAAACGACATCGGATTGGTTTTACTACTTTCTCAGCAAATTAATTGGAATTTATGTGGTAAGATAAGCAATTTGTTAAAGAGTTATTTATTAATTTTTTTTTATGATTTTTTGGTATGTATTTCCATTTGATGCTAACAGTGTAAAAATATATTCTACGATCGGTTGAATCATCGTTCTACGTCAGTTCAGAGGTTTGTTATAAGCGCATGGTAACTTTTCGTAACGGATCCAAGAGTCCTTACACCATTCTATAGTTTCAGTGGAATCATATTTCCCATTAAAATATTTTCTGATTTTGGTTTGCTTTCTTCGCCCCTCTTTCTCCGGTTGTTGAAAAATCACAGTCAAAGGCATAAGTCATACTGAAATTATGTCAGCTCTAGATGGCTAGTTCAACACTTTCGTCCTTTATGACCAGACTGATTACATATTTGGCATCATTCGATAATGTTTCTCATTCCAAGGTGCTTTCGTTTTATTGATTGTACTGCATCCTTCCTTCTCCACTGTGAAGTTAGAAGCAACGCATGTTTTTATTCTCATCGCGAGGTTTCAATTACTTCCTTTGCAATGCAGATCTCTAAGAGAATCTCCAGCTTGAATTGTATCTATACTAAGTTGGTCTCATAAACAAAATGGAAGGTTTTGCTTAACTTCATCATTATTCACAGAGAACAGTCAATTATTTTTTAACATTTAACACACTCAATTAACACACACCTAATAACATCTTTCTTTACAATGAAAATTATTGTGTCCTTTAGGATATTTAAAGAAGACTTAAAGGTACGATTTATGGCGTGAGTAATCCTGAAGATGAGTTATAAACGTTTTTATTTGTTTTATAGCATGACGTTGTATTCAACGTCGAGATAGTCCTGAAAGTTTGAGATTTTGAAAGCCTCGTGACAACATCCTCAAGGGTGGTATGGGTAGATCTGTATGAACGAATTGTCTTTTCCTCTTTATCCTAGCTTTAATCCTATTCGACTTTCCTAGTAGAGTGTCTATAGGATGTTCTGTCCTCAACCGTTTAAGCTGTTGTCTAGGTATCATTTAGATTTTCAGCATATACATATGTATGTATGTACTTTTTCCTAGTATTGTGACTATACTATCGGAGAAGCTTAAGTCATAGCTTAATGGACTGGCGACTTTGCCTTTGATGCCTCCATTTCATCCACGCCATATTTATGCGATGAGTAACGTCAGTTTGCATGGTGTAATCCTTGCAGAGAATAAAATTGAGATATTCAAATCTTGGGCACCTTGGTGTGAGGCATCTTAAATCCCCTTTTTTGATTGCAGATTCTCTAACACATAGCTAGTAAGAGCAATGTTATCCGCATATGTAATATAGACGAGCGTTGCAATTTACCCATTAGGTGGCTTATGATGATATTTAAAAGTATGTGTGCATAGTGGAGGATCTTGATTAGCTTGGTCTATTTTTTTGTCAGCGTTACCACTCTTTGGTGATTTCATGCCTTGTAACCAATATTTCATTCACGCACCACGTTGGGCCAAGCCCTTTCTTGAACTCGAAGAACAAGTGGATGGACATTTCAGCACCAAGTCAAGTCATCAAGTGGTCCTAATTGTTCTTCATATACATGCATATGTATGTCGAGGTAGCTCAAACAAAGTATCCGTCAATGTAACTGCTGATGCTACCCTTTTTTGAGGAACTTTTACGAGAAATTGGAAGCTGAAGTGTTGGCATACGTTCTTTCTTCATACGACGGCCCACCTCGTGGACAGTGGCAAAGGAATGCTATTAGCTTTAATAGAAATTATATGCCAGGATACGGAAGATGATCACTATATCACACGAAAGCTATAATCTGTTAGGAGCCAGTATCCACGAAATATTTCCAAAGAATTCTAACCTAACCACATCTGTGACAACCATATTTATATGTACTACGAAGCTTTACTTAAATTCACTCGAAAAATCATCTAATTTTATAAGTAGATCCAGTAAACATATCAAGAAATGATGTCATGACTGGCACTTTCATGCCACGTTCCCTTGAGCATTTGTGCCCATTTGTTGTGTTTCCTCCTCCAGTGACTGTGCACTTACCTTTGCAATCCGTCTGATGTTGATTTCATTTATCAAAACTCGTGTAACAAATTCACAACTCTCAATGCCCCAATACCTGAGGTCCCATTACTGCCGAGGCCAAGACAAAAATCACCCACCCAAAAGGCGGCGGCAATTACTTCAACGCCAATGTCTAGACTACATAACGCACCTAAGCAAGATCAATGCCTATATAGTTGCCCTAGAGTTTATCCCCTCACTTGATTAATGTGTAATTAATGAGCAACCAGCAAATAATAAATTAAGGTTCGGTCATTCGGGTTACAAAGTTTAGTCATGTAGCGTAATACCCGGCGATTGATTGATATGGCCCACCTCCAGCTGTGGATTTTCTTATCACTTCCCCAATGCAGTCTCTACAAAGAAACACCGAAGTGTCTTTAGAATTCCGTTCCCCAATTGACACTTAAATAAAAAACTGTCTTATCGCCGGCGAGTTTCACGATAAAAACGTCATATACTCGTTCACTAGGCTTGTAGACTTGTTATCGACTCAAATGCCATTGACGATGGAAATAGGCTTTCGGAATTATTTTCAAATTTTAGTAATTACATGCGAGTACATACAATTATTGTTACTGCGTGTTTTCGACTCACTTTCGCGCGGTCACGTATGTGTAACACACCATTGGAAGACATGCAATTAGTTTTGCATAATTACGCCTAAAGTAAATCATAACTTAAGCTGTACCTAGCCAGCGAATGACCCAATAACCGTCAGTGTACGCGACAAGCTTTTTTCCTAGTGGCACGTTACTTTCAAAATTGTGTTGTGGCTTCATTATCAGGGCTTTGTGCTGAAACTTATTGCTTGCTATTTATCCTAGTGTGGCTGGTATGATTTCCTTAATTTGCAGAATGATTTGATGGTATACAGGTCCTTAAATGCCCCCTCGACGTAACGGACTCACTTGTAGGGTACTTGGCGATAAAACAAACCGAAGGTGAACATGCTATATCGTGGGTATTTCTGACTTCATGGTTTCGAACACGTTTTTGTGCTTTTGGAAACGTGTGGCACGACATTATTATGATGATGATTATTAGTACTAGTATAGTCCTTTGCACTATGAACTTTTCCATATTACCTTGTACTACTAATTAATCCTGCCAATAATTTACACACACTCACAGTGTGTAAATTATTGGCAGGATTAATTAGTAGTACAAGGTAATATGGAAAAGTATATACTGCTTTGTTGAACTCGCCGCCGCCGCCGCCGGTCTGTCTGTGTGTTTCGTTGTTTATTTCTTTTTGTTTCTAGTTTTATTTAATTCAGAAAATATCGATTTTAAGTTTTCAGTACATGTGAACTAATATTGTTTTTATTTTAGCGTTGCAGATACTCGATATAGTTGGAGTTGTCTTGGTGCCGTTTCTGATCGTCTGTTCTACATCCACCCTGTAGATCCGAATTTGTTTGATATTTGAAAGACAAATTCGGTTCTAGAGAGGTTTGTGTGGTTCAATATTCAACAGTTTTACAGTGAATGTCAAATTTAAAGTGAAAAGTTTATTTCATTTAGTTAAGAGTGCTAGTTTCAGTGCAATGAAGTAGTAATTAGATAAATTTACAAAGTATTTCTTGTCTTACAGATTCTTCGGCAAACACAAATAACCCGCGAATCCTGTTTCCCAAATGACCCAACAAAAACTAACCAGTGATATGTTGAAGAGTGTGCGCAGAACAAGACCAGATGTTGCAATTTTGCATTGCAAATCAGAAGTGTTGACTCATGGTAGCCATGGTGCTATGCAAATAAAATCGAGCTTAATAATATCTAAAATGGCTTTTGGACTATATTTCATGGGACTTGTACTTATAGAGGGTATGCTATAAAAAAAAGACGTGATAAGTGCGTTAGATTCTGGATCTTCATTTGAGAATTCTAGAAAATTCTAGAGCGAAGTAGTTTCTTGATACTAAGTATATTCTAGTGATTCCAGTTCGTCCCGAAAAACTCATTGATGACCGTCACTTGTAAATGAATTAAGGTCTTGCTGGGAAGTCACTAACAAGCGGATATTCATGGAGTTGAACTGTGTGTAACTATGGTAATGCCTTTAAAGAAGACGTTGCTTTGAAGTGGTCCTCGATGGAGCTACAATGTGGTCAGTTGTGCAACCATTAAGTAAAGGCGGGTGGATCGCACCGTCTAGTCGTGGAACCATTTATTTTTTTTGTGATGAACATGGTTTTCTGACACCCGCTTGCTTTGTTGAGATTGTTTAAATTATAGTTCGTCAACACATTTGATAATAAAGTGAAACTCCTGGAAAAATATTAAAAAGAGTGCTACTTTGGTTAGTAGGAAGAGGGTTCCTCTTTTCTTTTTTATACGTCTAATTATATCTTATCCAATTTAAAGTCGATTGAAGTCTAGATTTCTTGCATTTGTCTATCTTTTCATATTTGGCAGCATTCACCTTGTCTGTGGATACTTAGCAAGGGACGAGGCTTCTTAACGCCACCTAGTGTTGGTAATACTGTTGGTAATACTGTTGGTACCAGAGAAGTCTTGTCAATTTTGAATTTTTTTTTTGTGGTACCCACCAAAGGATAACGTCGTATGTCCAACCATCTAATTAAAGGCATACCGCAGTCTTTCTATGCCTTACTGTAGATGTATTTATCGATATCATTGTAGCCTGTTAGTTAGACAATAATATCATATATATATATGGGAGTATCAGAAACTGTTTCATCTTGAAGACCTTGCTTTTACAAACACTGTGGCCTCTACCACAGGACATGGCCATTTAAAGTAAATTGAACGGACAGACCATTTGGAGAAAAGAAACGTCTGTGGTCCTCTAATATGTCTTGAATTTAGTTTTGGGATATCACTAGCTGCGCCCATTTTAAAATAGGGAATTCCATAGTTTCTAACCAAAATAAGGCTAAGGACAAGACAAACTGCCCCAATCTTGTAGTATCTGCACAAATAATGGCTATCTGATGCAGCTATATGACAGTCAACTTTCCAAAGACCAAAATGAAGTGGCAGAATAAATAGATATGAACACCCGCAAGTGCCCATATAACATGGATATCATTCAGCCTCGCGGACATTCGGAACATAGAAACTTGACCTCTACTGAGGTGTAGAGTGCCTATCAAACTAGTTCCTGGTTAAACGTTTCAGGAGGAGTGCATACTTATGGCTATAGGATAATATCATATGCGATTTTGTTAGAAAACAACTAATTACCCCATGGAAATGGACTAGAATAAATTTGGCCAACTCAATACTTCACAAAATACACTACCTGAAAATTAATTGGCTGTTGAGAAGGCCATTGTTAAAGACCGATGCCATACTGTTTCAAAATTTACAAGCAAACCGTAGACCGGTTGTCCATGAAACAAGACGGTGACTTAACCCTTTGTGGGAAAATATTTCCTTTTACGATTAGTGAGTCATGGAACCTGGAATATGGAAGACATGAAAGGACAAGCAAAACGCTCGCAAAGAACCTGATGCTCTTAAACACTTAATCTATTTGTCGACCTTCACGCTTTCATCGCTGAACAGCAATCTGCCTACTTTATACTCCAGTCAAAAATACCTAATAGTCGTACTTAATTAAATTCTCAACTGGAAGCTATCATGATGTCTTACGTATCGGGTATCGAGTCATACCCTATCGGAGCTTTCAATGTGCTACTTTACTTTTTACCGATTATATTCGCTACCAGGTATCGTTGGCTAACGATTCTGACTGTATCACGCTGAAACTAAATTTCAGGAATGATTTTATGGTGGATTGCGGGGTTGCTGTCAGAATTTCCTCACAAATACTTCAAGTATTAAAATCACTCCACCACCAAGATTAATCCAATGTCTTCCATGAGAAATTACAACAAATACACGTCGAAACCGTGGACTTTAACCGACTTGGACCGGACTTTCCAACTGGAAAGCCTTGTTGGTTGAGGTCCAAGTTCACCCCGAAGCGTAGTGCCACCTAAGTAAGTAAGTATACGTCGAAACCCCGCCATCTTTATTGAAAGTAAGGTAACTATCAATACCCTACTTTCGACAATATTATCTTTTAAATTGAACGAATAAAAAAAGAAACCTGAGTTACAAGTCTTTCATTTAAATGTTAGCCTTATCTGAGTGTAAGGCCATAATCATCTGGCTATATAAATGGTTAGTTAGTTTACGATCGATTGGAAGTTGTTTAGGTAAAACGCACCTTTTAGGAGTAAATGAACATAGGGCGTGATCTCATAGGGCCATACTGAGCATCTGAGACTGCTAGAGCTTAGTTATCAGTTATCACACTCACGAATATCATTCACAGATACTTCATTTACATGGTAAACTTGGAAGATTACAGACCATTTAAGGACTCAAAATCAACCAAGTTTTCTTTTCTTCTCCCGACTGTAGTATATTCCGCGAATTTGTATCGAATTATAAAATGACTTGAGTAGCAATGTTGATATTGTTATTTATTTTAAAAGTTTTAAAAGATTATTATCTTATCTTAGTGCCCCACCTTCTTTGCGGTTCCCACCGAAACTTTTAACACGATTTTTACTTTTTCTATGATAGTACATACATACTTTTCGAGTATGAAGTCTCTGTAACAAGATTTGCTAAATATTGCAAAGTTAGGGGTTGATTTTCGTCTGAAATGTGTATCACAGACCCATAAAACATTGGTGTTGTCCAATGCTGAAACAAATTCAATATACAATATAAACTACTTATAGTTCTTTAAAAATAAATAGGTAAACAGCCTATGGTTGGGCTGAATTGGGTTGCTGCTCAGCAAGGACAAAAAAAATACAAATACAGGGGACGCACTTACGTACATCAAAGAGGAGGTCCAATGTGACGCCAGCACCGGAGACCTACACCCATGGAGAATTCCCAAAGTCGTAAGCCCATGCCGAAGAAGTATGGAAGTTAACCTAAGTGTTGCTGAATTTTGAACTCCATAATGGAGTACATCAGGTGTGCATACTGTCACCGCTGTTGTTCTTAATAGTCATCAGCGTTATACTTAACAGCTCGACTGTCGATATTTGCCTACTTTCATATCGGATAGTTGTCATTCATCTGATGACACAAAGTCTAAAAACTGAGGTAAACCAAATTTGACTTTAAAGTAATCGCAGCAAAAAAAAAGCCCTAAACACTTATAACACCTACACGCAACTCAATATTTCGGAATGAGGCGGAGGTGTGTTTAACGCCGTATGCATCGAAGGGTGAAATGATTTAAGTAAGCAAGAAACTTGCACACAAACTCGCTTTTTCATTTCATATCGCAAAACATGATAAACTGTACTCAACTTAGAGCTTGAAGTTTAGAATTAAAGTATCAATAAAACCGTGCTTGGATTGGATGTCTAATCATCGTGAAGCGGAAGCAGTTAGATGCTCACGAACTCTATGACTCTACAGTAACCTTAATCAAGAATTGAAGTGAATAAACAGAACTTATACCTGAATGATACTCAGCACAATGCCTTCGTTATGACAAGGACCGCTAACTGCTGAACTATCACCTTTTCGAAATGAGCAAAACTTTTGAATAATCACGAAACCGCTGAAACATATCTCGAAAGCAACTCAGTTTCCTCGGAAGTCTCCCAGTCGGTTGAGGTCACCTTCTACTTCTGCGTACTTCGTTTTGGTCAGGTGGACGGAAGTTTTCGGTTCCATCGTCTAGATGGAATGATTCCTGGCAGCGGGATATTGGTCTTGATTGCCTTGGTTCACAGTCTGCAGAAGAATTGTTTCCATATTCTCAGCACCGACTGTGACTCTACTACAAGGTTTCCTTCTTTATCTCTACAGGCATGCCTTGCGTCGATCGCAATCCGATCAATTTGGTTGACCGTTTCATGAATCTGGAGACCGCCATGTTCCCTTGTGGATATTGAGATGAGGAAACCGTGTGCTTGCAATAGTGCTGTTTTGGCACTCCGCAAAGTCATAAGCCTAAGCCCGTTGCCAGACGTGGTATCGTGTTGGCTGTGCTTATCAACTGTCCTCCTTCCCTATATTGGCGTTAAAATTGCCTAACACGATTTTGACGTCATACTTAAGACATTGCTTATACGTCTTGTCGAAGAGCTCGTCCTTGTCCTCTGTGAGGGGAATGAGCGCATATTAAGCTTATGTTAACGAATTTAGCCTTGATGCGGATTGTCATAAGACATTTGCTCACGTGACGAAAGCTCAAGACTTCTTGGTTAAGTCTGCCGCCTATACATACACATACAATGGATCCAAATGTCACGTTTTGCAGAGAGGAGTCCGAAGTCGAAGTCCAAAGTGAGGTTCGGCAAGGCTGCATCCTTTCACCAATATTGTTTCTATTGGTGATAAGCGATGTGCTAAATGCGGCTTTATCGACGGGAAATGGAGGAATTCGATGGACTCTTACATCCGAACTCAAACACCTCGACTACGCCGACGATGTATGCCTACTGTCTCACAGAATAATAGACCTTCACCAAATGACAGCAAATGTGGAGAGGGAAGCTTACATCGTTGGGCTGAAAATTAACTCGGCAAAAAAAAAAGTGATCAGCCTACTCATCAACTCATATATGCCTTGCTGGACAAACGGTTGAGAGAGTAGAGAGTTTGCAATACCTTGGGAGTATTGTCTCAACTGATGGCGGAACCGAACTGAATACAGCCAGCCGAATAGGGAAAGCAAAATCTGCGTTTGGGATGCTATCCACAATTTGGCTCGGACTCACAACTTTGTTTAAGTTATTTAATTTTAAACTTATATAGGATCCACTTCCATTGAACATCTAAACACTGGCAGATTGAAGTCGTATGGTAGATTTATTCAGAGATGTCACGAAGAACTCAATGGAATGATCCCTAGATATATAAGATATCGGGGTACCTTTGGGAATGGAGGGAGTATACCACCTCTCTGTTCAACTGTCAACCGCACGAACATAGCTTTACGAAATTCCTTTTGTTGCAGACTGAACAAACTCTGAAATACATGTATAGATCAAGAAGAGGTATGCTTTCAGAAGTGTTCAATCTTCAACAATCTCAAATCGAAATGTCATCTGCTGTCCGGGTCACTATCCCGGCGTTATAGGCTTGTCACTCCCGAGATGATATCACGAATAACATCCGAAAGTGGCTTGAATCGTTCAGAAATAAAACAGGATTAAAGATAATCTGTGTCAAGCAACCCACAAATATGCAAAAATACGACGCGCATGTAAACAACTTGAAAACAAGAGTATTTAATCTAAATAAAAAAATAAAAAATATATTACCCATTTTATCATTGAAAAAAAAACTGAAGTAAACTCCCCCACCATGCATCAATTTGAATGTCAAAATAAAATCGTCATTTATCACAGCGAAAACCAATTTAAAATCAACCTCAATGCTTCAACATCCCTCATTCGGGAGTTTTTCAAAAAAAAAAAAAAAAAGACACAAAATACACATGCACCGCATAAACATACATATCTGCATGGATGTATAGCCACGTCCATGCAGTTAAAAAATTCAGAAAAAACAAAAACAAAACTTTGAAGCCATGCCATCAAAATGAAGTACACAATACAGCCAATATTAAATGCCAACATGCATTGCCCATTGCCAATGTTTTATGGGCGGTGGGGTAATATATAACCCAAACACATAAGGCAACTGGTATCCTGCAGTTGAATAAATCCACAACCACACAGGACATGGAAAATGTCACCTGCTGTCTTGGCAAATGCAAATAGGCCTAGAGTATCCTATGGTGTGTGTCTTCTGTGGATCCTCTGTACACTGTACCCACCGCACAGGAAAAAAAAAATCGTAACATATCTAGCCTCTTTATGTCCTGTTTTGCAAAGGAAATACATTTGGGTCAAAATTGCCGACGAGGACAACAATTGAAGGACCATGGAGATCCTACCATATTCAAATAAAAACCTAGAATTTACTTAATCACCCAGAACTATAGACTGCGGTGGGAGAGGACAATCCCAAGTCGCTGCAGGACGATGGACAGAAAATTCAACAATCAACTGACTGAATTAATATAAGACACAGTTCAGAGTGTATGGACAGGACACATACTATGACACAAGGAAGACGCATTGTTTTATTTGCATTGTCCTTATGCATATACGAGTAGCCGTAGTTGTTTTATGCCGAAAACCCTTTTACAATGCATTGACATAACAGCAGTAATGCATGCTGTGTGCAATTCGTGCGCTTTGTTAGTTTTCAAAATTATTTTCCACAAACAAACGGCGATGAAAAAAAAAGGAGTGAATGTGCACAAAAAATTTATCGCCATAAAGTTAAAAGTTATGCATTCAAAGTTCCGGCTTTTTAATCGAAGTTTGTTTGTTGCTGTTCTGATCCTTTTTTTTTTTTGCAATAACATTTGCCTCCGGAAAATGTTGCGAATAGAAACTTCTAAAAGGACCTGCGTGTGTAGGGAGTCACAAATTTAAAATAAAATCGATTTTAGATTTGGCGTATACATACATATGTATACATCGCGGGAAATAATGAAATTATATGTCAGCTGAATAGGTATATGTACATATGGGGATGTTTTATGAATTAAATTTGTATGCCGGGGCGTAACAAAAGGCCCCACCGAGTGCCTCTATTGCGCATTCCGTGACGATGTTTTTTTTTTTTTTGTTTGTTTGTAGCATTTGGAATGAAGAGTTAAGGGAATATAGTATTTTTTTCGGGGGTTGTTACACTCTCAAGGTTGAGGTGTTTAAAAAACGCCAGTCATCGGAAGAGCAATGTTTCTTTGTTTATTTACATACGCACCAAGGAGGTTCCACTTACTTGGATCACAGTCAGTTTAGGCTGATTGTTCCATATGTGTGGAACCTAATGTATGATGACGTCCTTAGATTTGGAACCCCGAGGTCTTCGAAAATAATTGGCTCCGCCGATGACATAGCAATTGTTATAGTGAACAAACATCTTGAGGAGTTGGAGCATGACTGCAATGAAGCTATCGGGATGGTCCAGGACTGGCTAGTACGCATGGGCCTACAACTTGCAGAAGAATAGACTGAAGTAGTGCTCATCAGCAGCAGGCGATCATAGAGACTATAAGAGTAACCGTGGACGATCACGTTGTAGCTTCCAAACCAGAGCTGAAGTACCTTGGCATTACCTGAGATGCAAGGCTAATTTATAAGCAATACCTGCAACATGCAGCTGAAAAGGCAAAGGCAAAAGCATCGGCTGCACTCTCAATGATAATGCCGAATATCGGGGGAGAGTTGCCGCTCTACGGCTCCTAAATATGAGCTAGTGCTATGAAAACAAAATCATACAGAAAGAAGACTGAGACAGCCTGTAGTACTAACGCATTGAAAATATGCAGCGCCTTCCGAACAACTTCCTACGACGCGGCATGTGTAGAAGCTGGCATGGTAAAAATAGACCTTCTTGCTAAAGAAGCGCAACAGAAAAACCATGCCAGCAGGACAACGACAACAGCGAAAATTCGAAGTAATACTGAAGTACCATCAAGGACAAGTCTGGAAGAATGGCGGGAGATATGGTGTCACTCCGACAAAGGCCGGTGGACACAGAGATTGATACTCAATATAGACGCCTGGATTAATAGTAAGCATGGGGAGCTGAATTTCTGCCTGAGCCAGATGCTTACTGGCCATGAATGCTTCAGAGCCTACCTTCATAGATTTAGACACGACGACAACCCCTATTGACCAACGTGCACGGAAGCAGTGGAGGATGCGGAACACATCATGTTCCACTTCCCACGATATTACGTAGAACGGCACCTGCTGGTAAACCAATTGGGCGAGGATTTAACCCCAGACAACTTCACCAGAAGTGGAGGCCCAGGTTCACCCCGAACTGTAGCGCCACCGAGGTAAGTAAGTAACTTCACCAGAAGATGATGAGCAGGGAAGGGGCTTGGGACGCAGTTAGCGACGCTGTGACTACTATTATGAAAGAGCTGCGAAGACAGGAGCAACAACAGGCTGCCAACTTGAGTGAACCGAGTACATAAGGCTGAAGTCCCCCCTCGGGATGATATGCTTGAAGGCAGTGCCGCGAGGACCAGGGGTAGAAGGGCAGGTGAGTTTAGTGGGTGGAAATCCCACACTGTTACTGAGTACGGGCTCAGTTTCGTCTTTAAAAGTTTCGCACCTTCCTACGTAAAAAAAAAGGCCGTATAGAGACAAGCTGTACAGAGCCATGTCTAGTTTTGGCATTCCTGCCAAACTCGTCAGATTGTGCAGAATGACGATGGCGAAAGCTTGCTGTTCCATAAAAGTCGAAAACAATCTGACCGGGACCTTCGATGTCAAAAAAGGGACAAAGTGTTACATTGTCATATGACTTGAGAAAATTGTGCGAAACTCGCAAGTCAAAACCCGTAGCACAATTTTCGAAAAGTTTGTGCAACTACTTGCATACGCTGAGGACATTGAATCAGCGAGCTGTCACTGGTGCGTTTGTAAGTATTGGAACAGAAGCGGAAAAAATGGGTTTAGCTGTGAATGAAGGCAAAACCAAGTATATGCTTTTCAACAGGAAGGAACACACAACATCGACGAATCGGACAGAACGTCACAACAGACAGCTATAACTTTGAGGTAGTTAGGGACTTTATCTAACTCGGCTCCGCTATAAGCCCAACTTGGAGTGCGCAACTGGAGGCAGTTAGCCAAAGATTGCGCTAACTGGAGAGGCTTGTTGGTTGAAGCCCAGGTCCACCCCGGACTGTAGCGCCACCTGAGTAAGTAATTAAGTAAGTAAGCCCCATTCTAAGTCGCGTAGAATAATGGATCTGAACTAAGTAACCATCGAATTGATGAGAGACAACACATAAATAAACACAGGCCCTACACTGTTACAAAGCAGATATTACAACCATCCCAGAAGAGCCTTCGATAAAAGATAAATCGCCTTAGCGATTTTTTCGCTAAGTTGGGAAAGATGTTTGAAAGTATTGTTTAGAAGCATAGCCTACACGACACCACGTATCGGAGCTAGGCTTCTTCACTTTGAATTGGAGCGGAATCTCATTAGAGCAAGCACATCTCAATATAAACAAGGGGACATGTCGATCTCCTGCGATAGCATGCTTGCGTCAATTCCAGTATTCAGTCTTTCCGAACTTTCAGAGTAGCCAACATCAGCTCGGATCCCTCCCTTGTTGCAGACAAGCTACGAATTCGGTTATCCCAAGCGCCACAACTAAGAAAGATTACTGTGAGAATATATGTATAACGTCGAAAAGCTGCAATCGCAAGACACCACTAGAATCTTCCCTAAAACTGTTGTCCACATGATTGAAACAAAGTGAGGATAGTCTAAATTCAACTGGGCTTCCGAATCTGGTGGTTTACTGGGCGAGCTAATCAAAGCAGCTGGAGATGAGGTGGTAGAGAGCTACACCACCTTATTTCTAAAATTTAGTCAGACGAGTATACAACTTATGGAATCCTGTGATCATCTGCCTAATCCGCAAGAAAAGAAATCCATTCAAATGATCTTATCTGTCATATAGCCTGACAACCTTCATCAACAGACTGATTGACTCCTTTCAGCGTGGTTTCAGGCCAGGAAAGTCCATAACCTATGGAAAAAGTTAGAAAACTCATAAAGTCCAAATTGATACTCAGTTTTTGATTTGAAGGTTTGCTTTGACAGTATTTATAAAGAAGAGCTAAGTGAGACACAGCCATGTCTACTTTAGAAATTCCTGTCAAACTCGTCCGATTGTGCAGAATGACGATGGAGATCGCTCGCTGATCCATCAAGGTTATGATTTCACAGAGATCTTTGATATCAAAGAAGGGTTAAAGCTCAAGGTATCAAAACCGAAGCGATCGACAAATTGAACAGAACTTCATAGTGAGCTGCTATACTTTTAAGGTACGAGTAGGTAGTATCTTGTTTCTTTGGGACGGAGTTTCTTAGGAACGCTGAAGCAAGGACTCTATTGTAAGTGAATGAAGATGTCCCTAATTAGTTCGAATGAAAAAACTCTTTCTAAAATATTTAATGCCGTTTGCGTTCGCCACAAAATCGTCGAACCCAACCCGAAAGGATTACGCAGTAAAGGACAACCTCACTTTATGTAGCGCGCATAAATAGAAGGCGATCTTAGTTAAAAGTAAGTAAGGACCGAGTTAAATGATGTGGGCGAAGTATAGCGCCACCTGGTTTAGTATATGTTTATATTATTCACGAGATTTCGAACCAGATCACTGTGTTGGGTCCCTTTTCGTCTCTCTCCCACGATCCATCTAAGCCCGAGAGACTGTCTGGATTTCTGCACAGTTCCTCTATGGCTTTGTTACCTTGTGTCAACACTATTTAGCATCTGTTTAACAGAAATCTAGTCCATCCTCTGAATTTCTATCCATTGACAGAACATAGAACGAGTTTTTTTTTCTCTGCGCCAGTCCAATAACCTAACCGCACTTAAACTACCATCGCAATGGATAAACGTTGCACTAAATAAACTCCATGACCTTAATATTAGTTCCTCAACAAATTTGTTTGAATTTCACACGTTACATATTTTGATTCTCCATTAATGTCCCAAAATTAAATTAGCTATTGTGAATTGGCCATATATCTCAGACACGAATCAAGTGGCAAGTAATTTCGGTGCGTGCTATACAGGTTTGAGAATTATATGGTAAAGGTTCCGTGCTATCTACCAATAGAGGGCGGTTAAAACAACAAAAGACTAACGAATTTAATTTTAAATCCATTCCAACGCAAAACACTTGCAATTAATTCAATAAATTTAAAAGCATAATTATAAAGCATGAATACTCTTCATTACCTCCTAATCTATACATAAAACGTCCTTGATTCCTATCTACTTAATGATTAAACCAATCGATTTCAGTCGAATTTGAACAATCTAATCATGCTTGCATACGTTGACAGGATAATTAATGACAATTGCATAATTCTTATGGCTTTCTCAACAACCTATCGCATGTTTACACTTGAATTGAAATATTATTTATAAATTCGCTTGATTGACAATATCTTCGATGAAACATCTCTGTTATCCCCTGACCTGTGTGTGTGTGTACTGTGCAGCAATGTGGTGACGCACAGAAGGCTGTCTGACAATCGTTGGATAACAAACAAACACATACGAGTATAATAAAGTTTGTTTCTTATCAGGACGAAATAATCTTGGCTTCTGTTAGGCAACACACATGTCGTCCCCCATTGGTTTAATTAGTTACTGGCTGCCCTGTTCGGAGAGGTAACCGGGCTAGACAGCTAGTTAATGGCTGTGTAAACAATCTTCGGAGAGAAGAGGAGAGAAGAGGAGTGATAATGAATCTCTTGAGTAATGAACGAATGTGTGTACCTACATTTGAATTAATAATTTATTAAAAGAAAATAATAACAACTCAAATGAATATGATTAACAGTGCATTACAAAGAATTGGAACAATGGAGGTTATATTGTTGGAATTACGTACATATATATTTCTTATTCTGTTAGATGGAGGAACATAGTGTGCTAGACTTACTCTAATTGGCTTGTCTTTTCTAGGAACTCGAAGAAGTCTTAAGAAGAGCTGAGTTTTGCTTGCTAATTGCAATATTCGCTTCTCAACGAATAAAAATAAGCGTGTGTGTACTAGGACTACTCACTTAATAACTTTGGTGTAATTCTTGTCTCTTTTCATGGGCCTTAGGGTGTACACCGCTTCTACAAGCCATATTATTTGGTACCTTTTTATGTAACTTACTTTTCTAAAACTTTTCTAAAAAAATGGATACCTGTCATGCAAGATTCCATGCAGGAAGCATGCAAACTCCTTTTTAGTCTCAGTTCAATTCTTTCAATTTTTACACGTCGAAAAGGGTCTCGGTGTCCCGCGAGTGAATGAAGAATATCTACTATAGTTGTGCGTATCTTTGTAGGAATAACGTCCGATTCTACAGCCTAATTTCTTTAATTGCTATTGCTTGGAAAATGGTTTCGATACTTATTCGAAAGTAGAACGATGTCGCACAAACTGTTGTTTTGATGGTTGGTTGAAACCCAGGACATCAGTCGCGGTGATTCTGATGGCATGTTGGGATCATTACTACTGGTCTTCGATTCTTTATTGTACATACTATCAGGATACTTACTTACTTACTTACTTATGCCCTGTACCCCTTTGTGGGTCTAAGGGCCTCTGGCAATGTGCCTCAGCTCTCCCCAACTCTTTCCCAATTGCCGTGCTTCCTTCTTGACTGTTCTGCGCCATGTACTTCTGGGACCGCCGCGTATTCTGCCATCCTGAGTAAGTGCGTTCCATTGCATCGCGTGTTCAGCTATGGACCTGTCACATATTCAGAGAGTGTGACCAATCCACTGCCACTTTCGTCTTTGTGTGGTTGTGCCTATAGGTTCATGACCCGTTCTCTAATATAGCTGTTCGTTAGAGATACGGTGTGGCCCGAAAATCCTTAAGATGTTGCGTAGGCACCTATTAACGAACGTTAGCGATCACTTTCCAGGTACTACATCCATAAAGCAGCACGGATTCAACATTGGAATGGAACAGTCATAGCTTGGTGTTTAAGCTAATTGCATTACTACGCCAAATTGTGGATAGCATCCCAAACGCAGATTTTGCTTTCTCTATTCGGCTGGCTGTTCGGTTCCGAAATCAGTTGAGACAATACTCCCAAAGTATTGGAAACTCTCTACTCTCTCAACCGTTTGTCCAGCAATGCATATATGAGTTGATGAGTTCGGTCCTAGGCTGATCATTTTTGTTTTTGCCGAGTTAAATCCGCATTTAGCACATCGCTTATCACCAATAGAAACAATATTGGTGAAAGAATGCAGCCTTGCCGAACCCCACTTTGGACTTCAAATTCCTCAGACAGCCTTCCTTTGTGCAAAATGTGACATGTGGATCCATCGTATGTAGCCTTGATAATAGCTATTAATTTATCAGGAATGAATCTCATGCGCAAGGGAAGCCAAATACATTCCCAATTGACACTATCAAACGCCTTTTCGAAATCGATGAACAGCAGGTGTAGTGGTGATCGATATTCAACGCATTGCTCGATGATGATCCGCAGGATGTTGATGTGGTCGACGTGGGTGATGTGGGTGTTGACTAGAGCTTCGCCCTTCTATTAGCTGTTTGGTGATTCTAAAACGGTTCTACTGTCGCACCTCGCTGCGGCTTCTTCTGTTTCCGTAGCCAGTGCATTGATGTAATTGCGCTTGTCACGTCGTACGCAAAGTTCCACTTCTCTCCTCTTCATTCGATATAGGGATTCTAGCTCGATCCTCCCTGCTGCTGGAGTTGCTGCAATTTGAGCCCTTAGCTGTTTTCGTTCGTCGATCATTCTCCAGGTATCCTCAGAAAGCCACGCTCTATGGCTTCCTTGCGATCGACCGACAATCCTTTCAGCACCTGATGTGAAAACCGTTTTCACAGCATACCAATGGTCTTGGATGGTGGCGGGCAGTGAGCTGCTGATTTTCACTCCACATGAGAGATGGTCCCTTAGTTCTTGGCGCACTGTGGGATCTCTCAGTCGGTCAATGGTGAACCTGGGCGTTCTCATGCCGTTGGATCTTCGAACAGCGGCAGTGCGTAATTGGACAGTAGCTATCATAAGATGGTAAGATCGTGCCAACCCCATGTCCGCTCCTCGTATGTTTCGAACGTCTAGAAGACTACTTCTAAAACGGCGACTGATGGCAAAATGGTCAATTTGGTTGGAGGTTGCTTGCCTGTCAGTTGACACCCAACTGATTTTATGGCAGGCTTTATGCTCAAACATGGTGCCACCTATGACAAGGCGATTTGCCTTGCAAAAGTCAACGAATCTTTCGCCGTTGTCACAGTGCCCTAATCCGTGTCATCCCATAACATGTTTGAGCCCTTCGTTGTCGCTGCCTACCTTGGCATTCAGGTCCCCCATCACTATGACAATGTCGCCGTTGGGTGTTGCATTATACACAGCTCCCAACTGGTTGTAGAAGGTCTCCTTTTCTTCCTCAGACGAACCATCCGTGGGCGCGTAACACTGTATAATGGTGACGCGACGCACTCTCGTCCGGAATCTGGCCGTTATAATCCTATCACCGTGTACTTATAGGCAGCTTATGTTTGTTCCCGTCGTCATATAGCGATTGTATCTACAACCAAAGATCTATTCATCAGCATTGCTCTAACCAATGTCTCATCTACCCCATGTTGTCTAGTATAGTAAACATGTAGTAAAAGGTCACATTGTCGATTTCGGGATATGCATTCAGTAAAGATCCTGGCGGTCGCTTGCGATTGTAGCTTTTCGACATTGTATCTTCTCAAAGAAGTTCTTCTTTGTTGTGTCATATACATACGATATCTGCATCCAGAGTACTGAAGGTGTGCCTTACATTGGTCGCAATCCGTGTCCTTGCTATTGCCTCCTTTCGCACTGCTCCAATTACAAAAAGCATAAGTGCGTTGCCGTACGTAGTTTCGAAGACGCTCACTTACATGTCGAGAGCTCAAGACCTCTACAAATCTTCATTAGGAAGACAGCTGCTAGATCCGTCATTAGATGCGCTATTAAACTGCAGTTAGAATACAAGTATAAACCAGGTGACCTGTGGGACAGCTGAACATTCTTGACTTAATTCCCAAATAGGACATGTTTTGTACTATCCCCAAACATCATGGTCAGGCAGTACTGCTTCGGTAGGTTATTTGAGGTAAAAATATTGGCCCATGCAAACAGGTCAAATGGTGTTCCGGCACTGGATCCTAGTGGTCTGGTCTTGTTCACAGACGTATCGAAGATGGAAACTATGTTCATAGAACCTGAATCAACTGTTCTGCCGTCCCAGCACTGATGAACGATTGGGAACACAAACTTCGTCTGGCCCACTGGGAAAATGACAATCCAAGCGATTAATTAGGCCTTATTCCTACAAGGAAATCCTTAATCTAGACAAGAATAATATTCAAAAGCTTAACAAGCGCCGTATGTACCCAGAAACGGAACGTAGATTCTGGTCGGAGGATGACGAATCTTCTGAGTACATTCTCTATAAATGCCCAGCATTACTTTGATTAAGTAGGCGTATTTTCCATAAAGAAATATGTTGAGCAATTCTGACGCACTATCCTTCATTAGGAAGGTGGTACGACTCTTGGCCTAATCATATCCTAATTAATAGAATAGATCTTTTTAGGTAGCTGTGTCAGCCATATGAGCAAGGGTCTACACAAAAAAAAAGAGCTACTTCTGAGTTTCATCTTCATTTTACTGGCCCATCTCATCGCACTCTTATAACGCACTTCTAAATCTTATCTATTTACGTTGTAGAGAAGTTATACCGATGCACAAGCCCTAACGAGGTCTTTGATTTCGAACTTTAAATCAAGGGATTGGATGAACCGTCATCAGTAACCCAGTTCGCGGACGAGCGCGGTCGTTGGCCCATTCACGCCTCCTCCCCTACTATCTCGTTTTTATATCTCTGCCTTAGTCTTAAAAAAGAGAGACTGGCTTGTCCTTCTGAACACTTAACATCCTACCAATTAGATCCACAAACGGTGCATCGCTTGACACAGATTAGCTAAAGTTATTAGTCTAGTAGTACCTACTTGCGCAGGTCCGATATGTTCATGGTTCGTATCACTATCTGATATACAGCAGGCACCACGTGGAGATGAGGATGCTGGTCCTAAATAAGTGTACCAGTCAGCTCAATTGCGTCATTTTGAATTACGAGTAGGTGCCTCGAATGATTTAAATGAACTCTACTACGTAGGCCTATACTTGTACCTACACGTAGGCCTATAATCGGGCTTTAATAGAAACATTTTGAATATCATTTAAATATTTTTCGCTCTCGTGTTTAATATCGATTTTATGTCTATTGTCTATTGTGTTGATCATCAAATAACCAGACTTTACTAGACACGTGCCAGATAACAACAATGTCGAAAAGAAATGGATTCGACTGCGTAAGGTCAAGTGAATTCGAGTTAAATATCTAGTTCCCTCACAAAACATGGACAGATAATATCATTCGTAGTTAACCTACCCTACACCTGCCTACCTTTCACAACCTGGTAAGCACTTTCATTTATCATAGATACAGCGGAAGTTATTTCTTCTGCGTGATCTTCCTCATCATTTGCATCTCACCGTTTTTCATTACAGATGCACCACAAAAAATATTCCCATGCTTCGCCGAACGCCAAACGCCGAAGGCCAACATCATGCTTATGCATGTTTCACTTTAAATCTTCCAATTAGTACCATGGAATTATGAATTTAACGCTTCCAACTAAAATGTCTTAAATTAACGCATCCGACATGTTCTCACAGACGAAAAATTTGTATCTATCTTTGAGAAAACCAAAAAAAAAAAACATCCTCCAAAACCAATACATAGATACAAGTATCTATGCAACGGTCTGCCTCTCCAGTGTTTTCCCACATCATCACAACACATCACATCACCGAATCACAGCGAACCACACAGAAACGCTTTCGCCAGCGGGTTGTTATGATTGTAGCTAATTAAATTGAAAATTTTCGAAAAACTTATCAATCTTAATGAGGCCCCATCGACAGACCGCAATTATTCAAAAAATCAAAATGAAAAATTTATAAAAATTTCACGATTGCGATGATTAATGATGGCCGACGTCCGTCGTCGGTCGTCGGTCGTCGGTCGTCGTCGGTGGTGGGCTTTTCAAAACCTGCTGCTAACACATATGTACATACGGTACATACTGCGCGAACGTACTTACAATTTCATACAATGGGATTGCATGTCCTCGACAATCATGGCGGTCCGAATGCATCCAAAACGCTGAATGGAACACCTTTAGCTTCGTACCCCAGCTCGCAGCGCCAGTCGTTCTTTTTTTACTTTAATTGAATTTGTGGAGCGTGGAAAATTGAAACCCCCCGCCAGTCAGAGGCCCGGTTCAAGCGTACGCTATTAATAATATTGTTTTGACACAATTCAACCGCTTGTAATGGGCTTGTTCGATAGTAACGGAATATCTGTGCATAAATATTTGGTAAAATTGCCAAACTAAGTGCAATATTGCGTTGTAAATATGCAAAAAGAACAAACAACATGGGGAGGACATGGTAAAATTCCCTGCTCCGGCATAAGAATGTCCTTGCGTGACCATCAATCACTCAATCAATGCTCGCTCCATGGTATTGCTGGATCGCTGGATCACTGGATTACGGAGTTGATTTTGATTGGCTTCCTCCACTCACAAGTTGGAAATTATTTATTTTTTTTTTTCTGTTTTCTTTTGTGGGGACTTTGATTTGACATCTTTTCGAGAATTTTTTTTTTGTTTTTTCTTCTACCCACCACCCACAACCCACCCACCACCACCATATCGGTTTGGTTTGTAATTTTTATTTAAGAGCTCTCCTAATCCACCCCTGGAAAGTTTTCCAATTACTGTGCAGAGATGTGAAATGGGCCTTTATCGTGCGAGCTGTGTGGCAGGTTCTACTCCATCACACTTGTCAACATGTCACTTGTCAAATTTGCATAAAAGTCGGAAATGGTGATGGCAATGAGCACTCACGAGGGCTGTTTACCGCTTGGGCTTACGTTTGCTTTCTGTTGCGAGTTACTTTTACATTTTTTTTTTTTCGTTTTCTAAATATTTTGTTTGACACATAGAGCCGCCATATTGTATCCATAGGGAAATGTAAAAATGAACGCCAAGGTGAGGGTATACACACAGTGTAAGTAAATAATTCGAACGCAATGGGGGGAAAGTCAACTGTGGAGTTTAAAACTCTCAGGGATGAGGGGATATTTGAAAATATGTGCTTCTTAATGTATTCGATGTAGTAAGTCAATTTTGACATTTTTTGAATTCAGCTATTCAGCTTTTACAGTCATGTTTGAGTGATGCCATGCTATGCAATCGCATTGCGCTTTGGAACAAAATATTGCCTTCTGCTCGGCAAAAGCTTTGCTGGTTTCGCTGAGTTTTTGGTCAAAATAATCGGCCAACTCAATCAACCTATTCTGCCACTAGTGCGTACTATAGTATGGACAAATAAACAAAAATGTTATCTCTGTTCGTAAAGAACGCTTGAGTCGTCGGACTGACTTCATAAGTACGTATTAAGGAACTGCTGAAAGTGCCACTTGCGTCGGTGACAAGATTTCCTGAGATATATGCCATATTATGTTATCTATATATTATATATATTCATTTGAAACGTATGGCCAGTGAGTACACGTACCAACATTTTATAGGAGTTTTTTGGTTCTGGTTTTGTCGTATCGTGGTCAAGTCTTCCTTGATATATCATAGGGGGTAAGCGAGTTACACATATTTATTTGCTGTCCTTAGGATCTCATGTTTCCTGAAGTTACAGAGTGAAGGATTAATCCATTGAAGTGCTCTAGTTTGGTCTATTGCACAGCCTTTTCTTGCTATCTTTTTCCGGTTTTATCCAGACAAGGTACCCAGCAGAGATTAATATTGTGCCTTAATGCTTTCGCGAAGAACAAGCTTGGACTTCATTAGCAAAAATTACTTTAAAGGCAGCCTAACTGTCAATACTCGTATATATGATTGCCAGTATGTTACTGTGAATACCTCCGCTTGGAAGTCTGATTGAGGTGTGCTTGCTTAGTTCCTCCGGCGGTACCCTCCGTTCCTGTATCTTCTCTGGCCCATCTGAAAAGTGGAGGTTAATGGTTTTTCAAAGTCTTCAGCAGTAGCGCGAATTCAACATCTGGGCGACCGACATCGTTACCCAGTTCAAGCCCAGTTGAAGCTGCATCCTCTACGACACTTCAAAACTAACCACACCGCTATCCGTGGCGTACGCCAATCTACCTGTGGCACAAGCCACCAACCCAATCGCGATCCACGTCAAATCTCCACTTGTAGTACCAGCCACCCCACTGCCCAAGAAGCTAATACCTCTCATCGGAATGGAGCCCCGATGCTAAAGACACATAGAGTCGAACTGGTTCAACGAACTAAGCTGGGAGCCAATTCGGCGTTGCGACAGGAACTGTGGCCGGGACGTGTAAGGATGGTCTCGTCCAGAAAATCGCTGGCTGCCCTATACGTATGCAAAAAGGCAGTAGAGTCCACTTGGGGCCTACAACCAAACATTATGCACTGGCTATACACTGCGGTAATAAAGCCGATCCTCATGTATGGAGTACTGGTTTGGTGGCCCGCCCTGGAGAACAAGTCCAATTCAACTATATTGGAAAAAACTCCACGAATTGCTTATCTCAGTATTACTAGTGCACTGAGAACCTCTCCCACTGCAACGCTACAAACCATGCTCTACTTACTTCCAATTGACATCGTCAGCAAACAACTGGTTGCATGCTCATCAAAAAGACTGAAAAGCTCCAAACAATGGAAGGAGCGACACGCTGGACATGCCAGAATACTATCGATGCATCGTCATCTTTCGCAGATCACTGACTGTACACAACTTCAATATGGGTTACAAATTCTCAATACCAAATAGAACTGTATGGACACACCGGGATGTTCTGTACCAAGAATCGCTGTCAATTTTTATGGAGACGGTGCTGGAGTCTTCTCAAAAGACCTGGATATCCACCTCTCATTTAACCTTCCAAACTATTGCGGCGTTTTTCAAAATGAAGTCACTGCCATTCGTCAAGCAACTGACTAACTGGCGGTTAAAGCAGTATCGGCATCGGATACCGAAAGTGACAGTCAGACAGCCATTAGATCCCTTGCATCCACCACAATGAGATCCAAGGCAGTAAAAGACTGCCGCGTATCTGTCAACGAGATAGTTGCACAGTACAACCCTACCCTTTGCTGGGTATCTGGTCGAACTGGCTAGATGAGGCTCCTCTGGTTTAAATAGTATAAGTGTCACCGACAACGAGGCGCCATCGTCGTATGCTAAATACCTTATCAACGCCCATGCGGTGAGGTCAATACGACCAATGCAACAGCGCTAGGTCCATCGGACTCCTAAAACTCCTCTCCTCTTCAAGATATTTAATACACTCACTGGACACTGTGAAAACTTAACTTTAAACTTAAGTTATGTGTCCTTACTATGTATTTAATGTCTCAAAATAAACTATTCTTTAAATTAATTGTCCAATTGTCCGAAGACATTCTCAAAGATTGAACATTCCCTACAACGACTTTTGTGGAAGCTGTACGAAGAGGAGGAGGAGACCATTAGTCACCTTCTATGCCCGTGCCCTGTACAGTGGGTGAATACCTCTTCAATGATCTAAATGATCTCAGCAACGTCTGAAAGGCTAAAATTAGCTCCTTCGAACAAAGCTGTAAATGAGGGTTATAAACCCACCTTGCAGATTGGCAGCGCAATGGAGAAGGTCCAAGTGCATCCTCATCGAGGGCCGGTTTCAACCAACCAACTAAATAATACCTAAGGACAGTCCAATATTATGGCGCATACAAGACGCTATCCGTATATCCTATGTGAAACTCTCAGACCATTCGGCAAAATACTGAACCGTGTCAACAAATATCGGTCCAGTTTCTGTCTATATTCCATCTAAATATACAGTTTGGAAGTATGTAGCTCTTCGAAACTATTCTAAACGGTTATTAGATTTCAGCTAGGAGATGCGGTATAGTGCTCAACCTTGTGGTGGAGCAAATAGTGCGTGGGGCAGGTGTCAACACGAAAGGCACTATCATTCAACAAGTCCATGCGAATGATATTATAAACATCATAAGTAATTGATGAACAGTAAATTTTTAATAGCTACAACTTTAGTTGTATTTACATACCTTAAAATAAATATCAGCTCTACGAATGACAACCTAGTGGGGACTCCATAGAAAAACTCTTTAAACCAAACACAAAATGTATCCTCTACACAGAAAACTAATCCTGGGGCCTATTTCATAAAACTAAAACACTAATAATTATTTTTGAATTCACTTGTAACTTGTAAATTATGGGCAAATTTTTGTTTCATAAAGAATGCCAATTCACTAATAACTACAAGTATGCCAGGTCTGTAACCACAAGTGAATTTAGAACTGCGGCGAGCTTTTCTGTTTCATAAAAGTATTTGCGCAAAAAATTATTAGCGACGGACTTGTAACTATAAGTGAATTTCTTTCAAGAGTAGAGAGACTAATAAAATCACATACTGTGATCGCTTAACTGTGAAGTATAGCCGCAGACTAATAATAAAAAATAATTTTTAACTTGTAGTTACAGACTTGTAGATTTGTAGCATTTCGATCGCTACACTTATAATTTGAATTTGCCGTGCTACAAGTTTACAAGTACAACACTTGTAGCTTTATGAAAATGGCCCCTGGACGATAAGCAGGGAAGCAAAATAAAGCCAAGATGTATCTACTCGTGTATCTATACCGACATTAAAAGCTAAAGAGATGTCTAACACCTCTGGCCTATTTCTTACCACTCTGCTTAGATGACTAATATACTGAAATGTTTCCCAAATCAACTGTCATTGTTTTCGAAATCTTTTTTTCTACAAGTTCCCGTCGCGCTGCGTGGTAGCATGCGGTTAAACTTCCAATTACCAGCCCCTTCCTCAATATTTTGACAACTCATTCTGTTCCTAATTATTATCCAATTAAAATATAGGTTACACAAGGAAACTAATTTCGGTAAAGCTAAAGTTATGCAAATTTTTTTTAGACAACTAGTGACTCACATCGTTCCTCGTCGGTCTCCCTACAAGAAATAAATTGTTTTCCGTTTAGCAAAATGATTAACATAAACTCTATGGTGGTATCGATTAATTTGAAGGTCTTTAGTATTGACAGGAATTAATAAATGATGTGAATAAAAAGACGCCAATGACATTGATGGAGTTTAACGAAGAATAGGAATTTTGATTTAGTTAGTCTTTTTTTTTTTTTTTTGTAGAATTAAATTCCTTGGGGGGATGCCTAAGAGTTGTGAGAATATATTTAGAAAATTTGTTCGACGACGTAGTTTTAAATGAATTTGTTATTTCAGGAGTGTAGATCGAAGGGTGTGAAGAATAATGCTTTCTAGACATAGAAAAATTCGATAGTGCAAGATTTTACCTACATACATATGTTCGAGAGAGGTCATATTTTATAGGTATACCTAAAGACATAATTAAAATAATTCGGTTCATGAAAAACTTGGATCCACTTCTCTTTATTTCTTCGCCATTTACTTATAGAAGTCGCGATTTTGACCCTCTTAGTCCGCACAGTCTGAATACATTCTTACCCTATTCTGCGTGGTATTCCATGTATGTTCATTTCAGACTGGAAGCAATAACCTAGTCTACTATATGATACGATTCTTTTTATGTACCCGTTTATCGGTTGGGGATAGCGAAAATATTCCAAAAGATACTAAAAGATCGCTCCAAGCAGATGTGTCGTCTTATTATTAACTAGAAACACTTCTCACTTCTTAACCTTTGTCATCGTGGGACTGTTGTGCTCCAGCCTTAGTTGTTCGGCTCGTTGTGAGTTGCACTGCATTTCGTTGGTGCTCATGTGGCGTTGTTTCCTCATGATAGTTGTCATAGTCCACAGTGTCGCTCACTAGTCATACCCATCCTATGTGCTCATTATTTTTGTCGTAATTCTATGTCATTCCGAAAGACTGGCCTAAAAATATGTAAAACCCTGCCAAAACTGAGATTTGACAGGGTCTATCATCCATTCACACAGTGAGTGGGATGATGCTGATATTTTTTTTTTATCGGGTTAGGAAATACATACCTAGAGCACTCAGACACAACTGGTCAATAGTACTACCAGGAAGCAAAATCCAGTATTTCCCATTTTACTGGAAATTCTTCGACTTTCGGAGAAAAACGGAAAGGCACTTTAGCGATGATTACATCAGGACCGAAGATCTGCCACCTGATCCAAGACAATAACAAAAGAAATGATTCGAAGGATCATCGACCTCTCCACAAGCGTCGCAGACAGTGGTGTCTCTTAAACCTAGCACACTAAGATGCTTGGCAAAAGGAATGTCTACAGTCTTTTCTGCTGAGAGACAGCATGCCGCTGATTTCTTACAGACCTGGAGAGCCGTGCAACACACAATTATGTTCGTAGGAAACCCAATCGTCCTTGACTGAGGACGCAGAAAAACCCAACGCAGGTTCAGGTCCTGGTAAATTATCCTCTGAGCCTTGATTAGGAATCTAATCGGAGATCTCATTTTCCGCAATTCCAGTGTGACCTGGAACCCAGACAAGAGTCAATGAGTTCAGCCTTCAACCGATCGAATTCAAAGAGTTTTTGCATTCTTGAACTATTTTAGAATGGGTTAGATTGTTGAGCAAGGCCTTAAGCACAGCCTGACTATCGCTACAGATGCAGATACTCCTATCCCGCCACCTATTGTTAACAATATAGTCGGCAACCATTAGGATAGCACAGATCTCCGCTTGAAAAACAAAGGCATGCATGCCTAACGAATAGTGAAGTCTAGTGTTGTCAGTCTCCACGAAGACACCAGTAACGGAGGCTTGACTAGTTTTGGAATCATCCGTGAAGATTCAACTACAACCCAGTCTAAGCTCAGACTTTAGCCGAAGCCAGTGTTGAATGCAAGGAAAGTAGACTCTGAATTTGCACAGCAGCCGAAGTTTCAGTGGCATTGAATCAGACGGCATATCCATAGAACCAGGGTCGTAGGATAAGTGTCAGCATTTTCACTGACAGTCGAGCAATCATGTCTCTGGACCCTTTTGCACCTTAAAAGCTCCTTAAATCGGGCGTTTATTTATCACGGAGATGACGGACTAGCATTCACCTATACTACGTGCCAGGTCAGAGGAACATTCCGGTTAACTGTAAGGCTAACAACCTCACCAGCAAACTACTCCTAGGATTCAGCCGATAATGGTGAGCCCTGTGTATGCCAGACCAACCACAAATGTCATAAGGGCTAAACAGATCTGACCTAAGATGGAACATTACCGCAGGATCAAGTACGTAGCTTACGCGATCATTGATCAACAACGTTATCGGTGTCCTTACTGAAAACAGTCTGATATCCTAACATGCTATAAGACTTTGGCTCTTTTCTAATTAGCAGGACCTATAGGGATGTCTTTCAAAGACGACTGTTCCATCTAGAAGCACGTCTCTTTAACCCGTGGATCAATGCCTCACGGTAGTTTCGCGGGGCTAGAGTCAGAGCTAGAGGTTGTTATCTTTTGTGAGTAAAATTTTCACGTTATCCTTCCTATTTGGTGCACGGTTCTTTTTGAACGTTTCTCCTCCCATCAACAAAATAAAAACATTGTCTATCTGGTTGTAAATGTAAATAAACAACACTCCCGCTTCAGATACATTATACTTTTGACTCCCAATAACTATTTTTAATTGCTTGATCTAGTCTTGAGTCTTCGCTTTCTTGAATTGATAGTCCACTGTCACTATGTATATAACTTCTCTTTTTGACTTTAATTAGTTTTAGTAAATTCGATTCGTGATCTCCTAATTCCTGCACCAGTCTTTTCCTTTTCCTATAATTTTCTGTATGTTTCAGGTTCAGGTTTCAAATCTTGTTTAGTTGATTTTCAATCCTTTATACATAGGTGCCCTAATGCAGTACGTGAATAGAAACCGCAACATTGTCAGGACAAAGTAATGAAAGAACGACTGCTGAATCGTCAGGTTCTAAAATCACTAAACATAGACGAAGCGCTAAGCAAAAATATAAATTTTTTTTGGAACTATCTCTATAAGTCTCCAAATTATGTGTCCTTTCCTTATGCAATGTGTACAAGCATCTATTATGCCACCAATGCAAGCAAACTCGCCGAAAGGCTATATCAGATCAATCAGCAAATTATTTCACCGTGCCTTCACGATGAAGGCAGTGCAAAGAGCATTTGATTGACAGTCGTATTAAACTAAATCCAAATGGTACAGAAAAAGGGAAGACCAGAGAGAAAAAAAAGGCAGAAGAAAACTCCCCAATGATAGGATGAAACTGTCAGTTTTTTTTTTTTTTGTCTCTCAATGCCGACTAAGAGCTCACGCAGTACGTGGTGTAAGCGTAATGTCTATGCTGTAAAGCCTATTAAACCAACCCATCTTTCTGCTGTGAATGTTGTCCTGTGGAGTTGATTGCCATTGCAATAGAATAACACACCACCCCATATACCTAATCATACACGTTCTTTGTCGACATTATGCGAAACCTGGCTGCCGCCGACAACTACAAAAAAAAACACAAAAACCCAACCAGGAAAACTGAAACAATAACAGCAAAATAAATACATACAACCATCTAGATACATACAAACATATATATAACCGAAACAGAAAAAAAAAAAGGAATTACGAGGCTGCTGTTAGATACACTCGAACGGTATAGAGCTTCACTTTGATTAATGATGTTTTCCGTGGGACATAAATACCAGGGAGAGAAAAGAGAGCCTATGGACTTGGAAATTATTTTTGAGACCGCAAAAATAAAAGGAGATACCAAAAAACTTAAAAAACACAAAGACGTATCTACACAGAGAACAAAAGATACGAGTACGAGTGAACGAAGAAATATTAAGATTTTAAATTGTGGATAAATTTAATATGATTTTTAAAGGAGAAGGTCGTCAGTATTATATGGGATCTCAAATCCTCTATAGTTTGTCGTTGACGGAGAAACGAAGAAATCTTTTAAATTTCTTCAATACAGCGACAATAGAGACCATGTTACTAGCATTGAAAGAAGCGGGACTATGGTCTCCAACACGCATAGATACCGACTATTTCATTTCGATGCTAACCTTTGACAGGCGATTCCTTGCCAAATTCTTGACAGAATGCCAGTTCAGGACACTGGCAAATTGTACTTCTTAACATGAGGTTCCCCAATTCTATGTGCCGATACAGTATCTGGGTCTTATTGTAAGCCATTAATAGTTTCTTTTTAATTAAAAATATCTGCAGCAAGCTGAAATTGCAGTCATTATTTAAACTGCAAAATGTAAGTAGAACAATATCGTCGTGGAAGTAACTAGGTTGCAGATTCATAACCAGACAGGCATTAGGACTCTGGATTCAAGAGCAATTAGATCAAGACTGGTGAGAAGTAGTAAGCGACACCTAGATATAATGACATAAACAAATACGAGACCTTACACTGGTTATTGGGAGATACATACATATACATATGGAAAGCATAAGCAAAGAGAGAGTAGATAAACATGGAAAGAAGGGTTAGTGTTAGCTCTACAAATAAGTCAGTTTACGAAGAACCCATGAGTAAGTTAGGTAAATGACGAATTTACTGAGAACCTTACATACTTCCATAAAAAATGCATCCATCCAACTGGTTGTCTAGATGTACATATTTACCTAACCTTACCCGAAGAGAAGGTTTCAAGGGCATAATATCCGCTGAACCAAATTTTCTATGAATTTTCGGATAAATGGGAGGATATTCTAGCAATTTGGCATTCGATGTTGGTTTGAAGTTATCTAGTCTCCAGCTTATTGGCATAGGTCATGGACTTGACATAGCCCCAAAGAAAAAATTCCAGAGGCGCCAAGTCATATGAACAAGTTGTCCAATTTACTAGTCCATTTCTTGAAAAAAAAAACACGTTCACCGAACTTCGACTTCAAAATTTCAAATTTTGGCCAGCTGTGTAGCATGTGGCGCCGTCTTATGGATACCACACATGCTTCAAGTCATCTTCTTCCAATTTATTCCTGAGATAGTCAACCAACATGGTCGGGAAGTGATCTCCATTGTCTATGACTATGATTACGTTTGCTAGAATCATTGAAATCGAAGTATTGTACAATGACCCCCTCTTGTGGAAGTACGTACTTTTCCATGATTAAATCGTAAGTACAGACAAGTTCAAATGTAAAACCCATCGCAGCTTACTTCACCCATAGCTGACAGAACCTAGTGAAAACCTATTGATATCGTACTTGTCAGGATAAGTATTATCAAATACATTCAGTCCGACAAGGCATTGTGCAGTATGTCCTTTGCAGGCATTGGAACCTTGGCTCCACACACCAAAGCATTCATTTATTTTTAACTGCAGAATCAGTTAGCCTACATACATGGTGTCCGATTCGATGCGGTTTTATAAATATTACGTGTAGCATCTCTATCCAGATTGGATAGAAAATGTTACAATCTTTAGGTCGTTTTGAGCATCATTGGAGAAGTCATTCTGTAGAATTAGCAGTTGGACTGGTACTGTTGACAGAGCTTATACAAATGTCTGTATCGGAGATTCACACCATGACCTGTGCTTTGTCAATAAAATATCAGCACCGGTGCACTGTTTTTTAACAATGCAGGAATCACTATATGTATGTAGTATAGAATTCTTATTGTGAATTTCATTACAATCGCATTGCAAGTTGATTTGAATCCCAATCATCTTTGGCAAAGTTCCTTGTGATAAAGCTTTTTTTTAAATCATGACTGGCTAACGTGGGCTAGCATTCTACGTTGTCACAACTCCAATCAAATCGTTAATATTTCTATTAACCGGAGTTCTAGAGGTTCTCTCGGGCATTTGTTTAATGGACAGAAACAATCAATCATGCGCGGCTATCTGATGACACATGGAGACGGATCGAAGAATAGAACCTACTTAATGCCAC
Source organism: Xylota sylvarum (assembly GCA_905220385.1). NCBI lineage: Eukaryota > Metazoa > Arthropoda > Insecta > Diptera > Syrphidae > Xylota > Xylota sylvarum. The sequence continues at coordinate 47,387,432 of LR999958.1, forward strand.
CCCTTCTGGGAGTAGAAGCAAGTTCGACTCCCTGTCCCTGAACAAGCCAAAGAAGCAGCAAATAGATGCGGCAGCGACAGCAGAACCGTGTACAGAATCACTAAAGATAGGTGGTCACAGCTTCCGCCGATACTCGGTAAAGAGTTTGGACGGGACTCTGCTGATTTTTTATGAGAACCAGCTAAGAAGATCGAGGGATGACTTTCTGCTGTTTTGATTTGATATTCGTCCTCAAATCAAGACAAATTGTCGAACAGCCGAGATTCCAGAATTACTGCGATTGAGCACTCAAATCATATCAGCATTGCAGGACAACAGGTCAAGAGAGAAAATACCTTCCGTTACTTTGGTAGTATCATCTCGATGAAACGTGATACCAAACTAGCCACATATCTAAAGGTAAGGTTACATTCGTTATATTGATTGAAATGTTTTGATACAAAGTTTGTTAATCCTTCCTAAAAGAGTGCTGCTTTGCCACTTGTTAGGCATATGCAGTAGATATGTTCGAAGTCAACTTTGCCTCAAATTTCCTTATTATTTGCAACAACTACCACTGTTAATAAATCTAAGAAGCGCTCTAATATGACAGCTTAACTACGTGACCGCCACCAACAGGCACACCAAGTTTCGGACCATACGCAACACATCAATCACCGATATCGGCTTCTTCCTTACAATCGATACATTATATTCTAAATTGCCTCAATCATAACCAATTCCATATTGTCCAACTAACTATACATCATCTATGTACCTACCTGCCATACTCATCATAATAGCCCTAATTTCAACATAAAATTATCCCCCAAATGAGCACCTGTCTTCAGCGCAACGAACGGGCCAAGATTAATTAATTATTCCCACAATGCACAAAACCGAAGAATGTTTTGTTTTCAACTCTTTAACTTTTCAATATTTTAACCATTTAAAGTCATTAAAGTTAATTGCATGTTTTTCGCATTTAAGAAAAACCATCTCAAGTGCCGGCGGCGGCGGCAAGAGAAGGCTTCGAAAACCCACCTCCTTAATAGAGGGGGTTAGTTAAAAACCCTAAAGTACGAGTATCTGTTGCCGAGGGCATGAGTATACGAGCATTCCTCAAAGTCACAATCGACAGATACGTTAAGTAGGATCCAATTAGACAGAAATTTATTTGCCACATAAATTTCTAAACAGTTCTCAAAACTGAAAACTGTCAGCGAAACTTTAACACTCTATGTACGGGGTATCCATATCGGTAGTGTAAGGTTGTATCTTTTTTTTTTCTTCTTCACGTTCTAGCGTGGGCGAGGGATTCACATTGAACGAGGGTTACTTCTTCCGTGCTCTTTAAACTCAAAGGTGAGTTGTTGTTTTTTTTTTTGAAAATGAAAAATTGAATGAAAGTCTGTAAGTCTTTCGTCGGTAGCTCAGCCAGCCGTCTAACAAGTGTGGCATCGGGTCGTCACTAATGTTGACCACCAACACTCGCATTGGTGATGACGTACTCAGATTTTGTCATGTCATGTTAAGGAAGGGTCGTGTATATCTCTACTCATATACTTTTTGGGGTTTTTCTTCTTTCTGACTCCCATCTGTGAAAGGCGAAAAGAATTTTTAGTGAAAGGAAGAATTGTCTTCCGGATATGTATCGAAGGTGGAAATCATACCTAGAACTGATGTTGGTGTAGGATGTGTAAAGAATATTTGTTCGTCATATTTGCAATGAATCTGCAGTTTTTTTTTGTAGGTATATTGGATAGGAGGTTGATGGCCGTCCGACAAAGTGTTGCTGTCATCGTTATTGATTTTATTTTTTCATGAAAATTAATTGAATTTTTCATGTTATAGATGATAATTGACTCGATTGTGTAAATATTATTAGAAAATGAATGTAATTAATTTTATAAAAGTATATTGAAGGAAAAAATTCACTACGCTTGGTAAGAGTTATTAAAAATAAGGTATAAATGAAATCTTTTAATTTGTAAACTATTACCAACAAAATACGTGCCAAATTTTGGACTTCCTCATTTTAAAAAATATCAAAAAATTTAAAACATAAAGCAGTAGTATCATACAATCATTTAATCCGAGTGGCACTTGACAAGCTTCACTTCGACCGGTCGAAAGCTGCGCCGATTGAATCAGACCTGGATCCATTGACATTGAGCTATTATAATGTTGAGGACTCAGGCAGAGACACACTTAGACCAAAGGGAAGGTCCATTAAGATACCGCGAAAATAAAGAACTGGATTACCAGGATCTGGATGCAGATTTACCATACTGGATAAAAGTCATGGTAACCAGCTTCGAGTAGTAAAAGGATTTGCCATTCAGGCATTAAATCAGTTTGACCCAGAGACAATACTTTTGATCTTGCTTAAGTCAAGTCTGGCTAGGTCACTAAGATCCTCGAAGGAGTATCCGCTAATGGTTTTTGTTCTCAAAGTCGATAGGGAAAGACAGGTGCACAAAAGACGAGTCGTAGTTTCTTCGTCTTCCTCTACAGCTTCTATAGAATAAGATGAAGATAGCACCCAGCCTTCTGGCATGTCTTCCTTCCAGACAATGCCCCGTGAGGTCTTCAACTACGCTTTTTATATTTTATTTGTCCTACTAATGGAGATATATCTTTTAGCTTATTTCTAGTTTTGGTGGAATTTTTTTAGTTGAGAGACATGTAGGTACTCATTGGGTATTCTTATGTGTCTAGTATCCACGTCGAATTTTATCGATTTAATAATACGGTCTCCACCGAGGGAATGCCGAATCTTAGCAATGTTCCCGGTGAAGATGTTAATAATTTTAAAGCAAGCTTCTCGTCTGGTTTTTGGAAGTCCATTAAACATTCTTGGACTTAGCTATATTCTTCTAAATGATTTCATCGACCTTAAGCCATGTCTTCCACGTTAGATACTTCCGCTTACATGCTTACATTGGGCTGCAAAAGTTTAAATACAGAGATACTCGATTATTGGCTGAGTAACATGGAATTTCCCAGGGGCACAGCTGAAAAACAGGCCAAACAAGTGGTAACTTCCCTCACCCAAGGATGCAACGCATCCATGCCACGCAAATGTAATATGAATGGGCGAACTCTGGTGTACTGGTGACATGATTACATCGATAATCTGAGATTAGACTGCCTCAAAATTCGAAGGCGTCAACAGCGAGCAAGACAAAGAGAAGAGTCCGAGGAGATACAAGAAAAATTCTTAAGCAAAAGAACGTAATCCGTGGGGAAGTGCCTATAAGATAGTTATGGTCAAACTTAAAAGTGGCATGATAGTTGTACCGACATGCTCTAGCATGATGAATATTATAGTCAGCGGACAATTCACAAAGAATATCAGTGTGCATCTCCCCAACATAATAACAAATGATGCGGAACCAATACAAAGCGAACTGTAGAAGTTCTGGAAACAGCGTGCTTAGCTTGCCTAATAAAAAGCAATAAGGCTCCAGTAGTGGACGGGATCCTAAACTTTATCCTTATGAAAGCCATTAAATCATCAACCAGAGGTGTTTGCAAACCTCTATACAAGATGCCTAACTGAAGAAAAATTCCCTCTGCAATGGAAACGACAGAGGCTGGTACTAATCTCGAAAGGCGACAAGCACCAGAGCAATCGTCGTAATGCAGACCACTGTGGATGCTAGACGCGGTAAAGAAAGTGTTGGAAGGAATTATCCGCAACTGACTTGAACACCGAAAGAGACAATGGGCTTTCCAAACGACAATACGGCTTCAGGAAGAAACCAAGCACCATCCATGCGATACAAGCAGGAAGAGGAAAGAAGTACTGTGATGTAGTTACACTCGCCAAACTACCTACTGCGAATAATCACAAATTATTTTGAGAACAGAAGTCTCTTCAACAACACGGACGAAGGGCCGAAAAAACATAAAATCACGGAAGGGGTTCCACCGGAATCAGTTCTAAGCCCTGCCCTGTGGAACATTATGTATGATTGGGACATGAGGAGTGGACATAATCGGATACGCCAATGACATCGCGGTAATAATAGTAGCTAAAACCCTAGAGTAGGTGACGCGAAACTGCAACATCACCATCAAAGACCTGAAGATATGGCTTCGTTCAAGAGGTCTGAGATGTTTAGCGGACCACAAAACTGAAGATGTTATCATAAGCAGCCACAAGAAAGTTCAGCACCTGGATATACAGGTAGTAGAAAACTCTAACGAGTCAAAGCTCTACATAAAGTCCTTAGGGGTACGGGACATGGAATCTTCTGGGAAATCCTTTAAAAGTTTAACATCTCAGAAGACCCATTCTCTCGTTAATGTGAAGGTAAAGTCCGAAACGCCGAGCACGTCCTACTGGAGTGCAAACAATACGAAGCAGCCAGGAATGCTGTAGAACAAGAGATAGGAACCGAAATAACCATAAGGGGACTGATATCATCCTATTAACGAGGAAAAGCAAAGGATATCTCCAACAGTATCATTGAAAGCATCATGCAAGAGCTACGACGGAAAAATCAAACAACGAGAGCCAAAGAGGAAAAAAAACCCTGGATCATAAGAAGGAGAACATGAGTCAAAACCTGCCCCTACGAAGGAATGTCTTGAGCGGTCGGTGTCGTTGGAGTAACCAGGACGGGGTTAAGGAGGGTTTTTTAGCCACGTAGAGCATAGAGTCTGGCATAACAGGTAGCACGGGATACCAAGTATCCATAAAGGCTTTCAGCGCTTCAGCACATACGCTATGTACATAGGAATGTCCCACCTTTCACGACAGTCACACATCAAGTGGATTGAGCCTTAATATTGTATTTTAAGAGATTTTAAGTTTTCTATCGAATTTTCGTAACATCTGCGATGGTAGTGTCTGTCGTACAAGTCAGCGACCTTGGAATTGTTTCAGAGACCAATGAAGACAGTTCTCAAATTTCAGAGAGCCATGCTAATAACTTTAAAACATTTGAAGTATCGAGCTCCATCGAGTACTCCCTTAGTCAAGTCAAAACCGACCTAACTGAAACAGATAACATTTCAATCGAAAACGGGTGTGTAGTTCATAGCCAGGGCAACGAATATACATACATTTATGTATGTATATTTTAATTGTTGATCAGAGTTTGAGCTCACCAAAGATTAGCAGATCCATTTCCATTTCCGGTAAGTGTCATTCTTTTGTCATGCGACGAGACGCATTTGTTACATTTGTAGTAAAGATAATCCACAAGAGATTCATGATGTGTCCTTACATTTTCAAAAACGTGACATCGAACTGGAAGACACGAACAGGATTACCCGACATGCCATATTGTCGGCCAAACTATGGACCAAACTATTGGAGGAGATATTCGGCGATAACATCACCTCTCGAAATAGACCAGTCTGGCCACCAGATCATGCAAATATTTCTTATGGGGATATGTTAAGCCGCTGGTCAATGCAGGCAAATCAACCTAATTACTTAAAAAGTGGTCGGTACATATGTAACCAAGTTGCTGAACAATCTCGTATTAAATACAGCTTCTTCCCATCACTGTTGATCACAAACCTACATATTGTGCCAGAATGAAGTACGGGAAAAAGAATGCGGCCCTGACGACGGTATGTACCTAGTACTAGAATTTGTGATACCTACCTAATCTGAACGTAAATAGGTAGGTATCGTAAACAGAACTATCACTTTGCAAAACAGGCTTTGCGAACAGTTCAAAGTGAACCAAGTTATCAACAGTTCAGGGCAAAAAAAAAAAAACCTTAATATTGACTTAATTTAATCTGCGCAGATTCCAGTCCTTTTTTGTTATCATTATTAATAAAATAACAAATCATTTCAATGCGGAACTATTTAAACACAAACAAAAAAATTCCATATAAGTAATTAAAATAATTTACTAGTTCTTCAGTGCCCTACCAGCGTTTTAAACAATTAAAAAACCATAAACTCGTACAAAACCCGATGATATGTAATTAAGTGCAAATACATCAGTTCTTCTATTATTAATCAAAATTTATCACATTATCATAATGTGTTCTCCATTAAGATTATAATTACTACTGTTTGTGTGCACTTTACACGAATCACCTGAATCATTATTACATCAACTCATTTGAGCAATTTCCATAAATTAAATGTTTTTCTTGTTTTTTTTTAATCAATAATCGTCCAGATTATTATTGACAACTCAATCAGAAATAAATTAAACGAATAAAAAAAAAAAAAAACGCTATCAATTAAATTAACATAAAGGCCAACAGAGATCGTAAATTTTATCACAACTTCGCACGTACGACCAGGCTAATCTGATCAAAAACTAATTAGAATGTAATTAAGCCAACTCGATGTAACAAACCGACTGTTCTATCAAATGTAGGAATGTAGGCGGTGTTGTAAACCCCACCTGATCTCACCCAGATTATCTACTTATATAGTCCGAGGCAGGGCACAGCACCAGCTTGTGGCCAACTCTCAACCACACGCATTCTAGACTCGGGAGTGTTGCCCACAGAACCGCGCGCTACTCAATTAATTAGCGATATATGAATCCATCCCCGGGTGATGATTGAATTCAATTTAATTGCCCGGCAATTAGGCCGTCATCAAAAACTGCTTATTGCTATCGCCCTTAGTGGCGACATCACAATACCTAACGTACAGCCGTACCTCCTCCCCCCTCCCAAATGTCCATCATTGAGTCTGACCACCACTCAGGAGTCGTTGTGTACTCTTGCTGTTCGTCTGTTAATAAAGAATTAATTGCAAGCCAATGTTGGGCAAATGTGTGCCAATGCGGAAGGATGTCCAAGACGGGGTCTGCCTGCCCGCCTGCCGCCATTAATGTCTGCGATATGGCGGAGAAGGGAGATCAAAGAGTTTTGCAAGTCAGTTTCCGCTCGATGCACAACTAGGGTCGACGAAGGACGTTTGTTGTTTTCGATCGATATGCTCGGTCGTTGTTTTGTTTCTTGTGGGGTCCGTCTCATCAGTTGCAGTGCACATTGAGAACGGGGTAAAAATGAAAGCCATTGACACGGTGCAATGGAAGTATCAATAGAAGGCAGTGAGGGACGATGGTATTATTCAGAGGCGGAGTGTAGTTTTTATTTCATTTTGGTATTGAGATCCTGCGCTGTAAACTCTTAAACGCTTGATAAGTGAGAGAGGGATAGGAGTACAGTCAATAAATCAATTTGTGTTTGCTTTTACTGCCTACATTTGAATGTATAGAGTGGTATATCATTTTCCGACTCTTCTAGTACGTTTGTCATTACAGTGGCACACGGAAAAATGTGACTATGTGATTGTTATAAATAAATTTTGTTAGAAAGTAGAAAGACCGATCTGCACAAAAGGTAGAGCTAAACTTGTTCTTTTTGCAAGGATTTCACTCGAAAATCGACACACCATTTGTTTGGAGCGTGTTTTCGAAAAGTGTATGTTAAAGCTACTTTGCTTAAAAAAAAAAAAAAATTGATACTGCATATAGACTAGACAGGATATCAAAGAACTACAAAGGAAAATGAAAGTGAAAAAAATCTATCAATAGCCAATTCACTGCTGTCAACATATCCTGGTCTAGAGTCAAGTGACTTATTATTTGTGCAAAACAGATGTTTATTTATTATCGTCCACCAATTAGGATTTATGATGAAATTTTCTATCAATTTGGCACAGAGATACTAACAAATCTGAAACTCTTTTGTTGGATCCCGACCTTGAGTTTAAAAATTGTTTGGAGGTCATACTGGTCTAAGCAGGAGACTTCACAAATCCCACAAAAAGAAGGGATATTAATTCTGTTTGAGCATAGCAGACCGTAAACACTTTTAAAGAACATGATTAATAAAATAACGAATTTGGATAATATTACCCAATCACACCGCTGCCTAAAAACTGCAAAAACAATTGGTTATCGAGAATATAGAGATGTAGCGTGAATTACTTTAGTATTCCTTGTACTTTGAACTAGGATTTATGTTCTGCTTGAGAAATGGCAATGGTTCACAATGAAACATGAGAATTACATATGTATATATAACTCTAATTCTTTGTCGTTGATTTGAATTGCGATTTGGTTAGAAAATCTCAACAATGAAAGATGCAGCTTTCGAATGTCAGATCATCATACGCGTACTACATATATCCACACAAATGGTTTTTTTTTAACCTAGAACTAACTTCAGATAGTTAAATCAGTCAATCCAATTGTCAGATTGCAAACTGTGTTATTTTTATGACATACAACGCTTTAACAACGTTGCTCAGTTTTATAAATTTGGTTCCAAAATTATGGTTCGTGCGCCAAACTTATAGAGTACTTGCACCATATTACACCCGACATAATCGACCATAATCAACTATCTGAGGCCGCTATTCACCGTATTGTTGACCGTTTCGCACAATATTTTCCTTGCAATTGCAGCTGAACCAACACACATAAGAAGAGTGCTTGCTGAAGAGAATATTGAATACGTTCAGGAGTGTGTTGAAGAAAATCCAAATTTATCGATTCGATGTCGTTCACAACAGCTTGAGCTTTGTCCGTCCGCTTTATGGGAAATTTTATGCAAAGATCTTGGTTTGAAGGGTTACAAGATCCACCTTGTGAAAAAATATAAACCGAATAACCGTTGTTTGGTTCGAAATTTTGGTGGATAGGCCCAAAATCAACTTGCATTGGATCCGCTGTTTTATTGAAAAAATGTGTTTAGCGATTAGGCTCAGTTTTGGCTCAATGGGCAAAATTGTCGGATTTGGAGCGAAGATAATCCACATGGGATTATCGAAACGCCAATACATCTCAAAAAATTAACAGTTTGCTGCGGTCTGTGGGCTGGTGGAGTTATCGGACCATTTTGTTTTTAAATGAAGGTAATCAGCTCTATAGAGTCATGATTATTGACTTTTTCGTTCCCCGATTGATACCGCTACATGCCACACATTAATCGTAACAATTAATTTCGTAATATACCTGTAAGTTGGCCTCCAACATCTTATGATTTGACGCCTCTTGATTGTTTCCTTTGCGGATACGTAAAGTAGGTAGTCTACGCTGACAAACCAACAACAATCGACGTATTGGAATCCAACAGTATTCGTATTATCGGGGACATACGGCCTCAAATGCTTGAAAATATGGACGAAAACTTTGCGCATCTCGAATATTTATTTATTTGTTATCATCATCAAAGTTCAAGACTTTCTTAGACAAAGGTAATATACAAGCACAATGAATATTATAGAAATTACAATAAGAAAAAAAAAAAACAAGAAATTTAATAATGAAGCAGTAAAATAAATTGATAAAGAAAAAAAAAAAGAAAAAAAACCAAAAAACCAAATTAAAGACATAAGAATTATGACTGCGAAATAGCTTCAAACAATTTCTTTTTTATAACATCAACCGACGAGTTAAAATCAATTAAATGGGCATTTGCATTATAAATTGTCATGTAACCGTTTATAGAAGATGAATGGCCGTAATTGGTTCGTGAGTGAGATATTTTGAAAAATCTTTGATTCCGTAAACCACTAGTTGGAATATTAATATTTAGTAGACTTAGGATTTCAGGGGAATCAATCTCTCCAATAAGTAACCTATGAAGGAAAATAGCTCTGGCCACCGTTCTTCTAACATCAAGAGATTCTAAGCTTATCAGTTTAAGTCTGGATTGGTAGGCGGGTAAGCTGTTGGCGTCAACCCAAGGAAGTCCTCTAAGGGTAAATCTCAAAAACCTCTTTTGGATGGCTTCAATTTTGGAAATATGAATTGCGTAGTAGGGATACCAGACAATTGACGCATATTCCAAAATAGATCTAACAAAAGATACATATAGCATTTTTATGACATATGGATCAGAAAATTCACAGGCATAACGCCTTATGATTCCCCATGCCCTATTAGCCTTATTCGAAATATATTCAATGTGGCTAATATATGATAGTTTTGTGTCAAGAAAAACACCCAAATCTTTTATTGTAGAGACACGAGGAATGACGTTATTATCAAGGACATAATTGTATATAAGAATTGATTTGCGACGTGAGAAGGATATGACAGAGCATTTATTAACATTTAAAGACAAGTAGTTTTTTGAACACCATAGACAAAGTTTTTGCATATTTGAATTAAGCATTTCAAAGCTTTGAATGTCTTTGCCAGATGCAAATATTTTAAAGTCATCCGCAAACATTAAAATATTACAATTAGGTAGAAATTTAACAATATCGTTAACAAACAAAATAAACAGGAGAGGACCAATGTGACTTCCTTGCGGAACGCCAGAAGTTACATTAATTTTATTTGAAAATGTATTTCTAAAATTTACAAATTGGTATCTATTACACAGATAAGAAGATAACCAATGTAAAAAGGAAGCTGGAAAACCTAATCGCTTCAGCTTGAATAGTAATAAGCTATGATTTACACGGTCAAATGCTTTACTAAAATCTGTGTAGATGGCATCAACTTGATTACCTTTACTTATTTCCGAAGCAATGAAATTAGTGAAAAGTATTAGGTTTGTTACAGTCGAACGCTGTTTCACAAAACCATGCTGATTGTTATAAATTAGGGAATTACAAAAAAAGCTTAATCGTTCAGTTACCAATTTATCAAATAATTTAGGAATTGCAGATTGTTTGCATATACCTCGGTAGTTTTCAATTTTGTTTCTCCTACCGGACTTAAAGATGGGTATTATAAATGAATTTTTCCATATTGATGGAAATGTTGACGTTTTTAAAGATAAATTAAAAATGTAACATAGAATTTTGTGTAATGGACGAGCACATTTTTTTAGAAAGGCTGGGGGCAGACCGTCCGGGCCGGAAGAAAAATTAGATTCTAACTCCAATAGAGACCCTAACGTACTATCTTCAGTAATTTCAACGTTGTTGAAAATAGGATTGCACGATTCCTGAATGTAGCAGAAGAAATTCACGTCAATGTTAGAATCACTGTTTGAATATACAGATTGGAAAAAACTACGAAAGTTATTACAAATGGTTTTTGAGGAATCTGAGGAATGACCATTGTAGGAAAGTGTGGATGGGTAACCATCACATTTATTTTTTGTGTTAATGAAGTTCCAGAATTGATTCGGCTTAGATCTAATATTATTTTCAATGTTTTTGATATATATAAGGTAAGCATGATACAGAGCTAATTTAAATTCGGATTTAAGTTTTATGTACGACATGTAGTCCTCATATAATAAACTATTACGCCATCTTCTATAAGCTCTATTCTTTTGGGTTTTTAAGAAACAAGTAATTTCATTATCCCAGGGACAAGAGTTGACCGAAGAGTTACGTACGCGGACTACAGGAACATATTTAAAGATAATTTCCTTGATAACCCGATAAAATTCGGAGCATAAAGCATTAATTTCTAGCGAATAAAAGTGTTGCCAGTCATAGTTCTCAAGTTGATCACAAATATAAGCATAATCAGCTTTTTTAAAATTAAATTTAAAAGAATCATGAAGGTAAGGCTTATTAGTATACAAATTTGAAAATAAATATAAAGATGGATGATACATATCTTCCGAGACCATTGGTGTAAGACTTCTAGAGACGAAGCTATCGTTACTGTTGTTTGTAAAAATGAGGTCTAAGGTACGATTTTGATGATTAGTTATATGATTAACTTGAAGTAGACCCAAAGATTGTAGCGTATCCACAATATCAGCTCCAGATCCTGATAAAGAATTACTTGGGCTTAGAAATGTGCAGTCCGCATCTCCTGAAGCCCATTTTATTTTAGGATGGTTGAAATCACCAAATATGTATATTTTATCCGAGACAGTAAGAAGGCTTTCAATGAAACGAAAGGCATCCAAATACCTAGTCACTACAGATGACTGGGATCTCGGTGGAATGTAGACGCATACAACATATAACTTTGAAGAGGTTGTAAGGTTAATTCTGCTACAGCATATTTCAATATCGGAGAAATTAGTCAATTCGATTTCTTTTGGCATTAGGACATCTTTCACAGCGATAATTACACCACCAAGTCGATCTTTGGTGCTATTATTCACGGAACGGTCGCAACGATTAACAGAAAAATTTGGTGGAAAAACGACGTCATTATGAAAGCTGTCATCTAATCCACTTTCAGTAATAATAACTATGTCAGAGGAACAGCTGTACATGCTTATCAAAAATTGAGTGCATTTAGTTCTTAGTCCTCTCACGTTTTGATAGAAGAAGGCGATTTCCGTGTGTTTTTTGAGGAGGAAGCTCTTAAATTGGGCCTGTTTATGAACTCCTTTACTAGCATATTACTTGGCCAAAAATCTGGATTAACAAGTATTTTACCAGTAGACAGTGGTGCAAGTACTTTGAATGACGCGGACATGCGACCTTGTAAGTTATCTGCTGTTAGGCTCAGGCATCTGATACTTGATGTATCGATATTTTTTTGATTAATATAATCAATAATATCAGATGGTTTAGTGCCGTATTCCAAACGAGACAAAAATATAACAAATGGGGGTGGTACTACCCTTAAGGTACAAGTTCCAGCGGTAGATATATTGTTCGATCCAAAGTTACCTGTCGTAGAACGTGTCTCAATGTTGATAAATGGTGAAAGTATTGACGAAGTAGTATCAATATTCGAATTATCAGTTGATACGTCAATAGAGGGAAGTTCCCCAAGTAAATGCGAATTGGAGCGTAAAACTCTCTTTTCAGGAGGTTCCAATTGTATCAGTGGAAGAGGAATTGCACTATTCGTAGAGTCATCGTCATCCTGTATAGCGGTTGTAGTGGTTGACTCCACAATAGTTATTGAAGAGGTATGTGGCTTTTGCTGAATACGTGTTTGATCCCTTTTTTTCTGTTTAGGTTGTGGAGGCTTTGTTTTTTGTTGTCTGTGCTGACTCTGAAATGTTTGTTTTTGTTCCTGTTGTGGGTGTTCTTGTTGCTGAGGCTCATGTTGTTGAAGTTTTTGTTGTGGACGTTCTTTTTGAGGTTGATTATATTGTTGCTGTTGTTGTTCAACTAATTGTTGTTGGATGAGGTGTAGTTGCGCTTGCTGATCTTTTAATTGATTCTGCTGTGCTAGTATAAGCTGTTGGGGCTCGCTGATAGGCTGATGCTGTTGCAGCAGGCGATCAATGTTATTAAAACCCTCCAGCATTTTTTGTTTGTTTGAGGCGTCAAAAACGAATATCTCTTGAATTTCTGCGAAAATGGCAGATAAATTGTTAAACGTTTTTTGCAGTTTGATAATCTTCCAGTGCAAAACATCCGTCGATATACTGCGATGTTTTTCACAGTGGAAGGAAAGACCAGGCGTAGAGACAATTTTATCAATGTCTTTCCCTTTGATGTTAATGCATTTAGCATGTACATTTGCAAGGCATATAGCACAAGCAAGTTTAACATCATTCGATGTTTTTTTGCATATGTAACATTCAGAGTCTCCCATGATTAGTGGTTTGAAATATTTAAATATTACAAACAGGAAATGATGTTTGTTTCCGTCTTAAATTATACTGGTTACAGTTGAATGACAATGGTTGCAGTATAAGAAAAATTGTGGTTCCAGTATTTGATTGATGTTTGCTCGAAATTGGAACATGCAATGATTAAAACAAAACAGAGAAAACAAAATTCGATTGAGTAGAATCCACTATGCTGACGGCAGAACATGCACTAAAAATGTACTCACACGTGTGGGGGAGTGAGATCACTAACGTTACTCAGAGTTGTTGGTCTATAGTTGACAGGAGAATTGAGTAATTTCCTTTATTATCACTCAACGATGTAGTAGTTGGAGAAGTGTAAAGAGAGAACACAATATATTTGTATAGTCTCAAAATGCTTCAATGTTGGCAGAACATACACTAAGATGAACTCACCGGGGAGAAGAGAATGAGTCGAAAAACGAATTTAACGGCTGATATATACGGCAAAGTTAATACTGGGTTTAGAGTACCACTCAATAAGTTCTACTGTTTAATATCAGAAAAATTTTTTTTTTTTTTTTTGTTTAAACTAAACTCTTTAAAGGTGAGAACACAAACTCGCGAATGATTCCACGGTAGAGAAAATCTCAACGTATCGAATACTTCGGAAGTTGAAAGATTAAGGCAAAAGGGTTTAGAGTAATGATTATAAAACGAAAGAGAAAGGCAAAAGCACGTCTTCTTCTATACACAGTTGACATCGAATGACATTCATCAGATCCAGCCGTGGAGGGCATATGCCCAAAGTTGTATTTAAAAATTAATTGCAAAATGAATTCTCTCGATTAAATATAAATAAATGGCTATTTAATGAAATTTCATGTATTGTGTTCAAAATCAAAATTAGTACTGGCTTCAAAAAGCATCCTTTACATAGCGATACTCACTCATCACTTAAACGGAACGCTCCGAACACAACTTTAGTTCTGCATCGAGTTCAGTTCCACCTTTTGTCGAGTCAATACTTCCTAAGTAAAGAAAGTTGTCAACTTCTCGACCTCCTGTCGAGCAATGTTTAATTGAGCGGTAGAATAAGTGAAGCTGGGAACTTTTGTCTTCGCCGTATCTATGCATTTTTAGATTCACTTTATTTGCTATTACTTCAAGATTGAGGACCATTAAATGCAGGTTCAAAATTCTGTACGAAAACAAATAAAGGAGCGTAGTCCAGATATTTGAGATAAGATGTTATTGTCCGTTTTATCGAAGTCAATGAAAATCATATGACGGAAAGATCTATAGTCAATGCATTGGTGTATGATGATCTGTAAGATCAATGCAGTGTTGTTCCCTTTTTCCACTCTTTGTCTTACTAATAACTAACTACGTTACTACCGATATATTTGGTGCTGTTTTCTGGAATGCTCTTCAGGAATGTCATCAAGTTCAACCACCCTATTTTCCCTAACTTTTGTGTCAATGCGAGTAACGCACGCTTAGTCAAACGCTTAGTCAACACGTGCATACCCAGGTGTGCAACTCAGATTCGTTGGATTTCTTCTATTAAAAAGGGTTGAACTTGTGATCAAGTAGATCTACCTATATTAATATACTTAAAATTAATTGGAATTCGTTAAGTTTCCATTTTTGGGAAACTACTCGAAAATTCAGCCCGGTTTGAAATGATTATCACCGTGATTTTTTGCATTTGAAAATCCAAATGTTAAGTGTTGTGACCACGGCTATGATCACCGATATACTAGAAGGACCGACGCAAATTCGTGTATTTGTTTCTTGTCTCTGCAAATACCATCATCTATAGGGTTAAAACCCCCGCGAAATGCTCCCATATATTCTGAGTTGATCCTCATTCAAATGCAATAATAAATCGTTTTGACTCACTACAGAGTGTTGCTTGGAACCCTGACAAGTTCATCTTCTTCCCTATCGATTCCATAAACAGTCCTATTGTCACATTTATTTGCTGCTTCATCAGCTCTTAGAGTAAGAATGTAAATGCGGTTGCATTTGTCTAGCTTTGTGGAACGCTGAATTTCATTATTCTCCTTTCTTCTTCTATCGCTGCGAATTGAGCTTTAAGTAAAATACTTTTTTCAACCAGTTTCCAAGTCTCTGTGCTTAGTCATTTGCTGTGTAGTTTCTGCCTTAGATAGCAGACATGAGGTAGCAGGCTGTTCTGCTTCATATCCAGAAACGTTCTAAAGCTCGTAGATTGTCGGTCGACAATTTGATTTTGTAACACAGTGTCAATTAAATCCATATTAAACATGTTTAAACGCGGTTGAGATACCTACCTACCTACCTACCTGCTACCTTGTACCTTTTGTCCTGATATTCCTCACACATCACTATCAACTAATATATTTCTTAATTAATCTTTCGCTTCGTTTTTATGGCCTTCACTGTTAAAACGTACTAGATACAATTCAACTCCTCACATCATTACATCAAGGCGGAGTCTTTCGCCTGCATTCTATCTCACTCATTCACACAGAAACTGTCCTGTGAACTTACACCACCATAGTGTAGGGGACCGAAAAATGGCGTGCTGTGCGTGTGCCGTACGATATGGCAACCTTCACTCATTCATACCGAAGCCATCAGGGTGGGTTGGGTTTGCTCGCACACAACAACACGTTTCCCTCAATCCAAACCAGATTATCCAGTTTTGCACTGCAAAGGGGCAGATACTTATCCACTCTATGGCGGTGTGTGTTGGAATGATTGGCTTAGCCAATACAGCTGACAGGTAAACCCATACTCGGGGGTTCACAGTAAAACAGCACCAACAACTTGGATTCGCGGGCCACAACAACACAACAATAGAACGGCTCGTCACGAACGGACGTTTCTAACGCTACACTCGGTGTATCTTTGCGGTTAAATTACACACATTTCAATTCGTTAAAGACGACGGCTAGTTCGTCGCGTTCGACGCGCTTTTTCGCTGTTTATTTTCGGTTTTTATTTTGCTTTTTATTTCTTCACGTTTTATTGTGTTTAATCAATTTGAACGGCTTATCGCCTGGCACTGGTCATCTTGAAAACTGGGGGGCAATCTGTCCATTCGTTCGTCGTTCATGGCCTTCACAGTGAATCAACGTGAATTGTAGATCCAATTTTGTCGGTTCCCCCAAAATAGCCCGCGTACTTAAAGATATTTTCGCTTGCTACCTACTATTGAGTGACGGCTTACGTATTGCGCCATCGCGCGCGCGCCATCTTTCCCGCTGCTATTGTTCGGGTTTAATTCTGTTCGTCGGTTTTGTACGTTTTTTTTTTTTTTAATGGCATTGTATGGCTGCGAGATTCTTGGTGGAGTGACTTTGCGATTCTTTCGGATTTTTTGATATCTAATTTCGATTTCAGTTCTTAACGCACTCGATACTGTTGATGAAGTGTATTGTGTTGTGATATTGTGTGTACAAACTGAAGGTCACTGGGTAGTGAGAGTTTGCTTAATACGGGTCTAATAGGGAAGACGGAAGTGAGGGGGAGACGAAAAAAAAAAAACTTTAATTCTGCCTGGAAAAATACAAACAATGAGCTCATTTCTGATGGGTTACCCGCATGCGCCGCACGTTCAAAACCCGATGGGCACGGGGCTTGAACCAAAATTCCCCCCGGCCGATGACTACCATCATTACAATGGATACTCAATGACGACCGGTCCGATTGGGCATCATCAGACGCATATTGGCAGTGATTACATGTCGAATGCGCATAATGGTGGAGTGGGTGTTGGTGGCTTACACCACCAGAGCTCGAATAATTTCAATTACTCTCCGCACCATCATCATCATCAGAGTATAGGGACTGCCGCCAGTTATTATCATCATCCGCATCCACACTCGCATCCGCATGCTGGCTATACGTCACATTCGGTGCATTCGTCGGCAGCGACAGCGGGTACGGGTACGGAACCGGCGATAGCGAATAATGGATACGCGAACTCTAATTCGAATGGCTACTATGGCGGATACTATGGTGCGAGTAATGGCCATCATCAGATGCTGGATTTGCCTATACAGTGCCCGAATACAGAGCCAACGAATACCGTTTTGGGATTGCAAGAGTTAGGTAAGCAAATTGGGAAATGCGGGGAAATAGAAATGACTTGCAATTGAAAATACATTCTGGCTAAGTAGTCGTGATTCTTGTCATTGTGGTGCGTATCAGTTTGTAGATACTCTCTGGCGCTCCTTTATAAATGCCCTACAGCCCTTCAATAAGATATTGTTCAAGTTTGTTTTGGCTTATTCATCTGAATATGCCTCACATTTTAGAGTAGCGAAACCGTTTTTTAAGGTAATCCTTTTCTCGGATTGAACAAATCTTCAATGACTTGAATTTTCCACCATGGATACCAAAAATTAGCCTTCACAAATGGCAATTGGATAACTTCTTCGACGAATTTATCTTGAATGCACAAATCACTGTAGATACTAAATTTAAGGATCATAGATTCATACAAATAAGAGCGATTCTTTCAAGGCATTCTGCAATAGATAGATAAATAGGTTTTGCAAGAAATATTAAGTACCAAACGAACTCACTAACAGTCCGAGGTACACTTGCATTTTAATCAATTACTTAGTTTAAATCTGCAGTAAGTAGACTCTTTATTGCTTCTGGTTTCATATTGTATCTTTTCATGTTTCCGATGTCTGGTTGACTAAATATCTATTTAAACTCAAATAGGTATCCTGCTGTAGATATATAGTCTGAAACCTTGTATGATAGACTTTTGAATACAGACGAAAGAATGCAGAGATACTCTTAAGAGACATGCATCTGTGCCTTCATTTTCCGTCCGTATATTTTTATCGAATTTTTCTAATTGAAGCCAATATGCGTTGTCATACATGCGTAGATGTCGTTAGTTCAAGCAGAGTTTAATCCAAATATTGTACACCGTAGAGAAGACATAGAATCTTATCTCCTTACTATCGATTGCACTAATCACTAAGTTTGAAATGGATGAGTGGCTTAGCGCGTTTGCTCCTCAGAATTTTTCCGTTCCGGTGAATGTAGGTTTTGCAAAATTAAATGTTTGGTAGTTTCTATGCATTTCATCCATAAGCTTTGAGAAACAGAATTAGGTGGCATTAATCCATGGTTTATCCTTCTAGGAAGAGTCTCAGCGTTCTTGCTATATTCTTATGATCAATTTCCATCGACTAAATTTCCAATGCTCATCCGCATTATAGTACTGACATTTTTGTTCATTTGCCAGGATATCAACTGACTGTAATGCTAACCATTTCTATCTTTTCCTGCTGCTAATAGGAAGTGCTCTCCCAGTTAAAGTCATTACCGAAGAGTACTTGTTGTCGCATTATTTATGTATCTATTCCACCTCCTGCAACAGTTGAGCCTTAACAATGGTATATCATCAACAAATCCCAGTTTTTTAGTCTCTTGGAGTAAAGTAAACTGCAGTTTGCCACCATATATAATATTCAACAGCATAAGGCTGAGTAAAGCGGTCTTACTTATGCCGCCGGTGACATTGTAATCTTTAGGTTATTGTCGTAACTATATATCAAAATCGTAGTCAAATACAATTTCGAAGCGATATCTCGGTCTCACTGAAAAATAGGGCCCTAAGAACCAGAGTTGAATGGATTTTTCATGTTATAACCTTGTACTTCGCTCTGTAGCATTTGTGCTGCCTTTACTATCACCTTAATTGTATCTGTTATTAAGTGTGGCTTGCTACAGCCATTTTTAAGTTCTGAGACTCCAGTGGTGTCTTTAATTGCGGTCTCCAGCTTATTGCGTATATTCCGTTACAAGACGTCAACCTTCCTACAGAATACATCGGATGATATACTAGGGAACCTTATGGCTGTTTGTTATTATTTGGCAACGATTTCTACTTCTTGTCGTGTCTTTATATCTAGAAGCATCCTTCATTCAAACGCGTATTATAGATATCTCGACATGTCAAATAATTCCACTGAAGTTCATCTATATACCAATGTACATATGAAATTTCCAGTTGATGTAAAAACAGTCCTTTAAAATTATTTTGCAGAAACGCTTGGCAAGTAGAAAACAGAAGCCCACCACCAATTTTATGAGCTCCCTGATATCCTTTGACCATTTCAATAAAAACATTTTCGTTTACATTTGAAATGGCTGCTTAGACTTCTTTGTAACATTCATGCTGTCTGCGGAAGATGACTATTGCTCTGGATTGCATACGCTAGCTTCGCATGAACGAAATCTTAAGGATTTAAGCAGCAGCATTCACATTTCACATAATCATTTCTTGAGTGCAATAGAAGTTTCAAAATTGTTTACGACTTGGTTTTACCTTGTTTACTAGACTTCTAACAAAACATGTTTACTAAAATCTTAGACATTTTTCAACTACTCTGAGGATTGGCATTGGTGTTGTACCTAAATGTTTAGTTGGCTTAGGTCTCTTAGATAGACGTTTTTTATATGAATCAAAGTCAAAACTTGAGTTGTTGCGAATGACAAGATTTTGTGGAAATTGGGCTCACATGATATTTTCCTTCCAGCGTAAGAGTGGTACACAGGATATGGTTGATCCACAACAGATTGTTCGAAATTTTATAACAAGCGATGAAGTGTGACTTAAGCCAATTATTTTGACTAACAATTGTGTACGTAAAGTGAGCAATGTTTGGCGAACAAAAAATGAATTTTGGTAAAAAAAATTGTAATAATTTAATTTTGTTGTTCTTTTCGTGAATCAGGACATCAATCAAAGAATGACAGTGTGTCAAACATGGCACATTTAGTATCAAACGATCGATCGTAAGTTTTAGGAATCTCTGATTGTAGAATTCGACGTATTCATTCTGTCCTGTTTATGTGACAAGATAATCCATCAATATACAGATTAAGAGACTACTTATCCTTAGCTAATGTACAATCTGTTCTCTATATTAATGCATTCTTATTGTGTTAAGGTTTATAACAAAAATGTTGCTACATATACCTTTTGTGAACACAAACTTAGACGTTTATCTAAATTGGACTACAGCACACTATTTATCGTATCCTTTATAATACAGCTTACATGGCTAAAGAGCCATATAGTTTAAGCCGTATCGCCCTATATGTATGTAGGCCATTATAGTTCTTGCCTATACATTTTGTTTTATTAATTAGAAACTTTATATGTTCATTTGTTTTTACTGTGGCTGAGTTCCAAAATGTTAAAAACTAGTTTCGATTCGGCAATACTGCTCTTTTCATATGCATCTGCAACGCTACTTTGATGATTTGTTTATATTTTTCATTGCACAAGTTTGATGTTTCGGAACGTATTTTCTACAAAACAGGCATTTGTAAAAATTCAAGTTTTAAACGAGTGGATTGAATGACAAATGTGTGCATCGAAAAAATTATCGATGGATCGTTTGCTCAGTTGATGCGTATCGATAACTTTTAAAATGCGTTTATAGACTTGTCAACATTTTCTCTTTAGACTTTTGGAGCTTATGACTTTGGTAAAGCCATGCAAAGTTTTCTTCATATCACTTATGCATTTGTTTTTTTTCAATAATTGTTTTTTTTTTTGTGGCTTAATAGTTCTGTACTAAACCCAGAGAGCCAGGACATAAATCAATTCCACCTTCTAATTTGCCATGACTTAGTATACCAACTAACTTACCTTCATGCAATAAGTCAGAACTGAAATTAGAAGGTGGTATGTAGTTAGTATCCATGTGCGTAATGAGGTAGTATATCTACATTGCAGCTTTAAAAAAAAAGAATCAAAATCGTTTCCAATAGGCAATAATAATATGCAATTTTACTTACCATAACTTAGTATTCAAAATGGCAGTTATACGTATTTATGTACGTATAAGTAAATGAACAAGAAAAATTGATAAATGATAATTATATTTTACTTTGCTGGCAGCAACTGGCTGTGGATATCTCAGTGAAATAAGCCAATTAATAGATACTTTCTGCAATAAATAAAAATATGTCATATTTTTAGGCATATGAATATTTCAAACAAATGTCACACGGATTGTTCGCGTAGTATCGATCTTTAATGGCATCCAACAAAAAAAATAATCCAGCTGCGTCAAATCCCAGGTTCGTGCCGGCCAAGCAACATCACCAAAACGACTGATTACACGGTTATTGAACCTAGTGTGCAATAAATCGATTGTTGGACAGCTTGTTTTGCTTGTAGCCCCATCTTGCTGGAACCATAGTTCGCTTAAGTCCAAATCTTCAATTTCTGGCCATAAAAATCGATTATCATGCCATATCATATTTTCCGTTGAGCACACAGGACGAACCAAATCATTCTCACGAACTTTCATTACAAACTTCCGTACACCAGCTGCAGTTGGTGCATTATTTCGACAGAAATTTCTTTTCTTTTCGAATTTAAAAATTTCCACTGTTACAGCAAAACAGCATCCACTTTGGAAGTAACTTTGCAATATTTCCCAACGTTGTTCAAGCGTAATCGATCCATGTCGTACAGCGAAAATACATATAACACTGAGTTCCTGTCATAAGAGCTGTCAGTGTCAAAATAATATATGATTCAAAAAGAAATCAACAGATGGCCCACCTTCTACGTATTTTAATCGAAAAACATGGTAAGCTATCTGTTAGGATACATACATATGTATGTATATCCATACTTATCCGAAGATACAATTTTATCAAAATCATTAGAAAATCCATTTTTACTGAAATCGGCTGTTAGCAGAGTAGGTTGAGGTTAGATAGACAATTCCTAAAAAATGGCATGTAAAACTTTAAAGTCTAATCATCTGAACTTTAATACTTGCAGTTTGTCCTTTTCCTTACCCATTGTCTGCTTTCGTGTCATAATATATTTACATATGTATGTATCAATGTTTAAACTGAGGTACCAAAAAAATAATTGTTTTCGGGACGTTCTGAGTTGGAAATCGCAGCAAAAAACCAGTTATTCCTCGGGGAATACGATGAATGTCATTAGACAAGAAGTATTTTTTATTCACGATCCTTACCCGTAATCCATTAACCCATGAGATAAAAATTGAGCGCACTTTGTCGTTAAAAAACGGAAAACTTTATTTGTCTTAACATGAGCACCTAAGTCAATCTAACAGGTTAATAGGTGTCCTTATTGGAAGGAAGAAAAATAGTCAACGTCTCAGTTAGACTAGCCATTGTGCCCAATTATAAGAAACCTGAGAACCTAACCGAATAAGTGCATGAATCTCAGAAGTTTGTTCTACGCAATGTTTCTGAGAACGTTCAGTTCCGGAAGAAAGTAGCTAGCAGGAGTGTCTTTCCTTTTGGTAGTTAATGCTGGATAACCGCACAATAAATGACAATGACAAGTGACGTTCCTGCAGTTCCTACAGAAGTCATTATGAGGTAGTCCTAGCCGTACTGTTTGGTTGTCAATCACTCACTGTCCTGTCACGGCGCCAACAGCTATCCGAATATCCCTGCGACTGAGTTTCATGAGATCTGCAGACCGCTTTTTGTCTAAGATTGGCCATAACGATTTGGCTGTAGCGCATGTATGTATTAGATACCATCGCCTGCTAGCTTCTTGCTTGGATTTCGTATCTATTTCACTATTCCAAGTACTAAGCGATGTACTAGCCTTATGAAGGGGCTGTGCGGAGCTTAGATGCCAATCTGTTCTGGTTATTTCATCTTCTTTTTTATTACCTTGGATATCCACGTGACCCGGTACCCACCACTGTGATATCGTCTAGTATTTTTATGTACATTTATACAATCTTGGACCTTACTGATGTTGACTGTAACGCTTTAATGGCTACTTGACTAATTGTTTTACCAGAAATATTTCGCTCAACAATTATGTCGGCAGCTTGTTTTATTCCATTGAAAAACGCTACAACCATCCTTAAGTCTGAAGGGCCAATTTCCATTTCGAGAAATCGCAAATAGAAAGTAAAACCAGTGCCTATATCCATTTTGGATCCGTCGGTGCATTCCTCTTTGAAAGGAGTTCTGATAACGAATCTCCGACTGCAGTTTTGATAGTGGGACGATAGTCAGCAGTTTCCTCCCGGATTCTCGATATATTTCACCGCTTCAGATTTGAGGCATGACCGGTTGAATCTTTGTCACGCTTTCCAGATGATATTTCTTCTCGAGCACCTTCCACCAAACAATCGAACCTTAGCTGTAGTTTTGAATGCCCAAATTTTTCCGAAAGTTCGTCTGCATCTATATAATGCCACGTAAGTCTGCTTAATTCGATTGTCTATGTGTTCATTGCAGTATAGTTTGGAATCCATTATCACGCCGAGGTATTTTGCAATTTTCGGATGTTGAAGATCAATTCCGTTCATATTCCGGGATTGACCTTTTCTTGTGGAAAGTACAACCTCGGGTTTCGCTGGGTTTACTTCCAGACCCCGTCCTTAATCTCAGTTACTCACTAACTTCGGGATACAGTACAGTTTATAGTATAAGTACATATGTATGTATGTAAGAATAAGTGCATTTTAATCACTTCCACAACTCCATGTCTGGATAAACCTAAACAAATTAAATTTCTCCAAAATCCGTTTAGTGTGTCTTAATGAAGGTGAATAAGCAAAAACCGAAACATCTTTGCTTCTTTTGAAAATGTGTGCACCCGTGCGGCAAATTACTTAATATCTACTTATAGCTTAGTCATCGCCTTTAGGACACTAGTTTCAAGGACATTGGTTGATAGAATGTAAGTGACTAAAATTAGTATTATAAAGATCTTGTTCCTGCCCCTGGGCAAAACTTCGAATAGGAATTCCATTTATTCGGACTTGTTGAGGATCTAATGATAGACTTTTTCAATTTCCTTATTCCTCTTTGATTCATCCTTATATGTAAATTACACAGGCATAGTTTCATCTAACTATACTTTCATCTGGTGCTCGATAGGGTTCCCTTTAATGGTGCTATCGGTGGTTTGCAGTATTTAAGTATGAGGTACTTATGGAAAGATATTCGTGGTCATACAAAAGAAGCTTTGTTGAACTGATTCGCTCGACTTTCCTGGTATGTCACAAGAATTTTGTACCCAGAAAAGGAGGTGATACTACCGAGCAATGTCATTATGATATATGCGGTAGTCCTTCACTGCCTTAGATGTTTAAGTACTGAATGATATCTGACTTCTCTACGCATCAAGCTTCTCTTGAATCCATCGAAATTACTATTGCAACTAGAAAGATAAAACTGGATACTTCTGACCTTCGTCCACAAAGGTAACGAAATGAAACTGATTTAAAAACTGAAGAGAGCCGATTCTAAGCGGCATACTGTTGCTAATACTTGGGTGTTAATGAACTTCCATGTAGCCTCCGTGTTGAGAGATATTCCCTAGAACCTAATTGCGTGGCGTGATAGTGGGAAAAAGTAGACTGACAACTCTAAGAAGTATACTTGTCAGCACAGCTAAAGTAGTACAGGTACTACATGTTAAACAAACCTATGTTTAAGCCAAATATGGGTTTTGCCTTGTCTAGACTTTATGTAAGGTCACACTGCACCCGTATTCAAGAAGCCACTTCCCAAAAGGACTAGAAAATTGTTGGTATTCTTCAATGAAGTCACAATGATGATTATGATGAATGATCTTTAACCCTTAAATAAGGACCAGTGACATAAAATCTCTCGCTAACTACGCTTTGTATCCCATGACTACCATCAAATATTTCAAGTATCAGCTTTAAGTTTTTCCCTCACTCTTAGTTATGCTCTACTTGTTAGTCGATCCGTTCAGCGCTGTTCTCTCATTAAATCTGCAACGACATTAATGCCCCCTTCTTGTGTTGACGGTATTTGTAGAAGCATTCTGTGTGAAAATATGATGACTTCCAATATTTTTTAGGTTCTCCTAGAGGTCGACTTTCTTAAACTTGACTGTAAAGCTAAAATTGGACAGTAAAGTGGTATGTAGATACACTCGAAAACTTCCTTTACCTGTAAGCATATGGAGTAAATAGATTCTTTCCTTTTATCCCCCATTTAACGGTGAAGATCAATATGAAAGTTCTCTAGATTGGAGAACCTGCATAGCCTCTACGTTCTCCTGAGGGTACTGAGCTCGCGTTTTACTTCAACAGAAAGTAGTTGCTAACGTTCATTACATTTCGTTGATTTGAAGACAGCCTTTTGCGCCTGTAATGTGTTTTTATCCTACTCCCATAGATGGCTATCAACGTTGTATAATTTGGATGATCTTGCTAATGTCTTTGGGAATTTCGTTCTCGTTAGTGAAGCCAATAATATTTTCCATATAAGGAATTCATGATCTCACTTGTACCTTACGTTGCATAGCAAATGATTAAAAATTTTCTCTTTTCGATGTAGCTCTACACTATTTCTTTGAGATCCTGCGGTACCCTCTCCACCACAGTACATTTTAATAATTTTTTAGTAACTCCACCATACTTGCTCATTAGCTTCCTCTGCACTGTGTTCCGTTTAGTGTTAACCTTAAGGTCTGAAGAATGTAACGATGAGTATCGAAAGCATATAACATCGCCCGTCTCTACAATACTCGCTCATCCGAGTAAAGCTGAACTGATTAGATAGCTACATTCTTATAAATGAAGTGTACTAAATAGTACTTTATTCAAAATCTTAAAGATTATGAAAGATACTGAAGATACCTTGATATTAGATCAATTTTCGTTTAAAATATAGTCCACAACAACTCGTTTGACTGGTGACCCTCGTATTAAATTCTTTTGATTCTGTACAGCAGAGCATATTAGAATGAATCCGTAACAAACTCTTAATAGATACGGTTTCATTTATTAATCAAATTTAACCCCATGCAGTAGTAACATTCAACAATTATTTGTACATTGTCGGACATTACTATTTTAAACTTTTAATATGAAAAATTCAATTGACATTCTCTTAACCAGTATAAATTATCTTTGCTTACAGATGCATACATACGTAAAAGTGAATAAATTCAATTTTAATTGAAAATGTTATCATAACTTTTAATCGACCCCAATTTCCTCCACCCACAGGCTTGAAACTGGAAAAACGCATCGAAGAAGCCGTTCCTGCAGGTCAACAACTTCAAGAATTGGGAATGCGACTACGATGTGATGACACCAGTTCGGAGCATGTAAGTGTATTCATTTGATATTAACCCAAACTGACATATTGCATGAGCGCACACTGCCATGCAAGTGCATGCACTTGTATCTAGATCCATAATGCATTGAGCGCCACATGCGTTGTACCATCTATCTAAGTCATAATTCTAGTGGATACGTTTTTTTTTTGTTTTGCACATAAATTTATGCACTAGGAGGGGACTATGTACTTAGAGATACAAAATGCGGAAGCAGAATTTCATGCTCTGTGCAATTTGTAATGCCATTCAGGATGTGGTGCAAGCAAATGTGTGCGCTCAGAATATGAGTTAATCGTGATAGTTGATTGTGTGCGTTGTTGCAGGACGATATGTTGGAGGAAGATCGTTTGATGTTAGATAGATCACCTGATGAGATGGGATCACATGGGAATGACGATGATATTGGTGAAACCGATTCGGATGATGATTTGAATTGTGAAACAACAGACGGTGAGAGAATCATCTATCCGTGGATGAAGAAGATTCATGTGGCTGGTGTTGGTAAGTACTACCATTTTGTTTTGTTTATGATCGATCGATTAATTTGTGTCAAACACTTGAGTATAACAGACTAGTAGGGATTTAATAAGAATTTTTGTTTGCTATAAACTATAGAGTAGATTCAGTTAGTCCTCATTGCGATATGTGTACAAATGTAAATCTACTTTGATACATCTTTGAACGACCGATGATTTTAACCGTCTGCTCTGATGGGTTGTCAGCTTCATATGCCTCATCTACAATAAAGACAATCCTGTGTTTTCCAGCTACTATCGAGGCGTATCCCTGTTATATGTCCTGTATAGCATCCTATCCAATGTACATATGAACCCTTGGCATGTATCAGTCTGGTTCTTCACAAATAACACAAATCTTGGAGAAGACCAATTACTTCTAAGTCGGGACGCACCACCTCTTCATCGAAATTAAACTCGCATAGGATAGGATTCATCATTTGGAGCTCTATAAGGCTGTAGCTGAATTCGGAATACCAGGTGTGCCGTATATAGTAGCTCTTTTGAACTTTACCAACCATGCACCGGATTTTGGCAAAGATATGCCCTATCATGTGATTACTTCAATTTCGTGATGAAGCAGATACAGCGTAGGCCAAGTGTTAACCAGTGAGGAACTATTTTTAACAAATCTGTCCAGCTGCTGGGATACGCAGACTACAGAGACAACATTTGTCGGTCACAGCATGCTTAGATACATACATAGGTTCTGAGTATATTTAGAATCGGGAATATTTCATATGAAAATTCAGAGGGTGAATACCAGAAGTGATCCAATATAGGGGTTGTCCCGATTATAGAGTGTCCCAATTGGGAGATTTTATATTTATGCAGTTCAACAAAGTGACTTCAGTTCACCATCTTGGACAAAATTGGTAGTTAAGGAGTTTATCTATTTCTGAGTCAACATCAACCCCACGATTGGCACCCTAGTGGAGATTTAACGAAATTTATCGCTTAGAAACAATCGCTACTTCCTTTTGAACGATGAAATGTCTGCTGTACTGGACTCTAATCCTGCCAGTTCTGCTATACAGAGCCGTGTGTTATATGATAAGCGGGAAAGGAGAACTGATATTGGGAGGACAAATGGAGCAGAAGATATGACATACGAGGTGTACTAAGATGTGGATGTAGCCTAAAGAATCAAGATAAGATGACTTCAAGGCTCGGCCACATCGAGCAGATGGACAACAATGCTCCACTCCATAGGATCTTCGATTCTCAGCTTTTAGGTTCGAGACTAAAAGAATGATTGAACCTCCGATTCAAAGACCAATCGATTGCAGATACCAAGGATTTTGGTCTATCACATTAGAAGCAAAGTAAACGGGACCAAAGAGAATGCAATGTTGCCTTGTCTCAGACAGAGACTCTAAATCAATCGGGAGCCCGTTGAGTAAGCAAGTAAATATTCTTTCTTTAGACGCTGTTTCGTGGTTTCGTCTAGTTTAGCTCTGCCAAGGAACCTGTCAATGAATAATAGCAAGGATGATTGAAAGTTTAGATGCGGTATGGCAACAATTTAGTATTTTAGCCTTAGTAGTAAGAATCATATTTGTCAGTGTCACTCCATGAGTTGTCGCAGAAAAAGGACACATTCCTGGAACAACATGTGGGTCCTATACAGAACCTCTCTGCCCCAAACTCTGTATCATTAGCATGTTATTTTTGTTACAACTACAGACCATATGATATCATGCAAAGAACTGACGTAACTAAGTACATATTTTCTCAAGGCAAAACTCTAAATTAATTCCCCTGTAAACAAGAATTTAAACATTACTTATAAAACTTCATTTGATTGGCATCAATACTAATATTGCGTAACCCCGTGACTACATCAATCAACCATCGACTTTGGCACAACAAAACTTGTCTCATCTATCAGAGTGTCGGTAAATACTTCTCACAGATCATTTTGCATTTAAATAAAATGCGATTTCGATTCTCACCGCAGAGAGGAGGCTGGCTTCCAATCAAAACGACAACAAACAAATCACATCAAATCAATCACATCGACCGGTATAGCACTTTGAAATGCCGAAAATTCCTTTCGATTCGATTGTGCCCTTGAGATTTCCCAAGCATCGACACATCTTCCACCAACACAAAACTCTCATCTCATCGTCATCGTCATCATCATCATCGTGATGATCGTCGTTGTCGACCTACTAAAGGCACAAAACCACACTGATTGACAGGACATAAACATCGTATTGTCCCCCTGAAGAGGCCTAATTAATAACAAACGAATGGAGTGCACCACACTCTGTGTTGTACCTCTCTACCCATCGATTTTATAAATAGCCTCCTCATTATGGTCGTACTTATAGCACTAAAGTGTGCCGAAGAGTCACCATCTACCGGTCTGGCTGACATGCATCATCGTCAATGCAATTATGAGATTCACAAAACAACAACCTTGACTTTGATGGAATGTGTCCTTGTACCAGAGACAATTATGTGGCAATAAATACACTCATTTGATTCGAGTGTATCCTTGCAATAATCCTTCTGCATCGTTGTGTTGTTAAGGTCACACTTTGTGTTAAGTTTTCGGGTGTTCCTGCTCAATTCCCACTGGGATAATGTCGAAGAAACAAATTTTGAATAATGCCTCCTGGGCGATTGCCTCCAGTGACGGATGAGGCATGTCATCTAAAGTTAATGTTTTGACATTTATCATGTTAACTGTGCCGGTTGCCTGACGGCACAGTGTTGTCTCTTGTGTTTTTGTGCGGTCTTACCATCTATTCTCGTCCCATTGACGATGTCTAGCTATTGGCTCCGTGTCCGGGGAACTCAGGGGCCAGAGTTCGACAAGTACGGGTATGTGTTGTGGTCGTGATGAATTGCCATCAATTTGTTTCGAATCTATTTTGAAATTTAGATACTTTTTGTGTGAAGTGCGTGTGATCATGGGATCTGATGAATTGACGTACAAGCGACAATAATGTACTCTCATGCCCAGAAGTCGTCAATTTGTTGTCATTTTTCTTTTCTAGATGTGTTGGGAATTAGAAAGTAGTTACTGTATTGAATTTAATAATATGTGTTATTACGGTTTTATTTGTTGTAGATTTATAACAGAAAAGGTCCTCTAAAGGCGTCCTATTCAAAAGAAGTTCAGTAAAGGAAATGCTTAGAACCAACAGATTAGTCACTGCTTAAGGGTAATCATCGTATGCACAACATGCGCTTTTAGTTCTTCCAAGTGGGAATAGTGAAAATTTTTTTGACAGGACCTCGTACGAAGGACGTTACCGCTTAGACAAGGCAAATTACAAATAAGGAAAACCTGTAGGTAGGAAACAAGTGAAATTGATACTTCTCTTAGGAAAGGGAATGCCAGTGAGTTCGCTGGGTTGTCGTAGTTATGCAACTGACCCACTTCATCACGTCATCCTAGCAGAAAATCAAAAGTGGGAAGTGAAACGATTAGACAGTAGCCAAGAATCTTACCATACAACATTGGCAAAAGTGTTTAAGCAAAGCGACTGGGGAAAAATGTACAACGAGATGACTGAAAAGATCCAGTGGACTAGTCGGAGGTCTAGTAAAAATCTTCCTTACTACCCTACTCTGAGTGAGAACAGCGGAGAATTTTCTTTCCCCATGAGGTGAATCCGAAGAAACCAAGCGACGTGATAGTCAAATCGCAGTTAGTCATCATTTACTATGAAAGAGTGCTCCATTTAGGGAACAAAAAGAAGCTCAACCGAGATTTAGAAACTGTCCCGCTTACTGGAATCGCTACAAGGAAACCAAAGTTGTTTTCAAGAAAAAGACAATATGTAGGTATATCCTAAGACAGTCTTCTGAAGGATGTTTTACAGCGAAAAAGAATCGACCAAGGACGCTGCTAGACATTGGAAGTTCCTATCAAAGGTGTTCATGATCCCAGGTTTCATCAAGTAAACCCACGGATCCTGGACGGAATCATACACCGAGACCATAGCACTCCTCTTTAGAACACACTATCCATGATACAATATTTTAGTACCTAATATTACAATAAGGCCACTAGACAGAACGGCGACTAGGCCAAGCCACTTGCTGGACAACCAGATCGTAGGCGAACTAAAGATCAAGAAGGTCGTTTCGCATCTATGTATTCTAGATGCCTTGTGCTACACTTATACTAAGATTAATCCCTGACGACTGTAAAAATTGTCATCTTCTTTGAGGACGACTTTATTAGACTTCATTTCTTCTTAGTAGATCTGCATTTCAATTTGAATTATGGTATCCTAGTATCTAACTTAACTACATACATACATGTATTATTGTGAATAACAGGTGAGAGATATATCTACATTTTGTAGTGAAGATAAGGCTACAAGCACAGCTGGACTGCAATAATTATTAGTTCTTATTAATCCACAATAGCTTACTTACTTACTTAGGTGACGCTACAGTCCTGGGTTAACCTGGGCCGCCAATAACAAGCCTCTCCAGTTAGTTCGGTCCTAAGCTAACTGCCTCCAATCGCGCACTCTAAGTCTTTTGATGTTCGCTTCTGCTTGTGCGGGCCACCTAAGACGAGGTCCTTTTTTAATACCGTGTTCCTCTAAGTTGGATGCGAAGATTCAACGGGTCAGTGCATTTGCGTCCATCCGCTCTATATATCCTAGCCATCTTAGAGGACTGATGCGCAATTTTTCGACTACATCGATGTCATAGTACTAAAAGTAGTTCATACCTCCGCCTCCATACCCCGTCAACGCAAACGGAACTGAACATTTTACGAAGAATCTTACTCTCGAAGCGACCGAGGATTTCTTCATCCGCTTTAGACAGAGTCCAAGCTTCAGGGTCATAACGCAGGAGTCTACTTAGTTGCGACGGAGCGTTCTCCAATGTCATCATGTACAGGTAAACGAGTTTGGCAGTACATAGTTCGTCTCTATAAATGGTGTCATATGCGGCCTTGAAATCGATAAAAAGGAGTTGGGTATCGATTTGAACTTCTTGGGTTTTATCCAGTATCTGTCGAAGTGTGAAAATTTGATCGACTGTGGAATTTCCTGGTCTGAAATTACGCTAATAGGGGCCAATCAGGGGGCCAATAGAGGATCTCCTTTCTTTTGGATCGGGCAAACGATGCTGAGATTCCATTCATCAGGCGTACACTCGTCTGACCAAATTTTATAGATGAGTTGGTGTATGCTCTCTACCAAGTCTTCTACAGCTGCTTTGAACAACTCATCCCCAGTACTAATTTGAAGAAATCGGATGACGGAGCGAGTTTAGGTTCATCGGCTCGTAGACCTCCAAGCGATGAATGCTATCATATGCGGCATGTGTTTCGACTTGAAATTCGTTGGTCTAATTCAGGATTTTTGTCTTATCGTAAATATTTTGTATATTCCCGAGATTGAAGCCAGATTGGGACATGTCGATAAATATGGTGTAGAATGGCTAAAAGAAAGAGTAGCATCACCCTTAAACCCACTGCCCTAAAGGACTTGTTCCTAAACGCCACATTGTACAACCATATTCTCTGTTAGCCATCAGTGCTATATGAATGCATAAGTATGAGCTAAAGGCGCGTCAATTGGCCTACTCCCAGAGAGCTGATTTTTGATATTGACAACATTGACTTCGGCTAATTCCGTATGCAAGGATATGCAACGTAACGAAGACCAAGTTTGTCTTATTAAATTCCCTGAAACACACCCGCAAATCTAAAGGCAAATACCTTTCCAGGGAACTTTCTCTGAGATATTGGTTAACTGAAAAGCGAAACAATCTCATTTCACGCATCTCCAAATCTCAAGTACCTTCTGCAGTTCATCTCGTTTCTCATTTCTACGTGACGAACTTTAAAATATGTCCGCTTGACACACTACGTTATCCACTATTCAGACATCCTCATAATGTGAAAGGGACTCCGAAAACACAATGCACTTCTAACCCCACACGTTAGTGTTCAGTGCACTGAACTAGGAAGAAAAACTCCATAGAGACTCTGCGATTATGAGCTTCTCTATGATTTTCTTTTTTTTTTTTTGTGGTTTACCCCACTGGGAGATAAAGATTTTCTTTTAAATTCCTGCAGCTCAGTCAAGAAAAACAATTTTTAGTCCAGCATTCCCATCTGCTCCTTCTAGTCCAACAGAGATTTGGTATCTGTCTGGATGGCTTTCAAAATATTTGCATGTTATTAAGAAGATACAATATACATGCAGGCGGATACTTTTTTTTATATTATTTTTCCTCAGATATATATGATTATAGTCAAGCCCGCTGTGAATGAATTGAATCTACCCCACGCAGATGAGTGGTCTCCCTTATCGAACACTCGACGGAGTATTAATCCCATGTCTATACCTGTCAGCCGAGCCCCAGTTACGTACATACAACTCCTGCCCAGTTTCCAACAAAAGTGGATTCGGTTTTTGTTTTTTTTTTTTCTTCGTTGTTGTGACACCACACCTTTCTTTTGCGCGCCTCAACCGTGGACAGATACATGCGACAAACAGATAACATCACTTTTATTTTTAACTTCCAACTTCAAGTGGATTTGAATTTTTAGATATGACTACCCTGAGGGAGGGCCACCAAAACTACAATGCAATCGTCCATGAGTAGGCCGCACACACACCTGAGCTCAGTAGCTCGAGTTCATTGATTGTTTACGTTGGTGGTGGTGGTAGTTGGTAGCTATAATTTCGATAGAGATACTGTTATCGTATCTGCTACCAACAGTGCTAAGTGGACAGTTGCGAATGATCCATTTCATCGGCGTAATTAATTAGAAATTAAGCAAATTGCCTAGTTGAGGTGGAGAAAGTGAATATCCGCGAGGTAATCAATCAAGTGGGCAATTATTATGTCATAGTCATGGGTAAATGGTTATATTTTTAAAGTGAGAAAAAGTTCCACTTGGTACTTGAAATTGAGTAGTCTACTTATGTACCAATATCCGTTTATACTGGAAGTTGAAAGTTTCCATGTCTAGTCGTAAAGAAATTTTATTTAAAAGGAGTCAAGGAGTAATAACCTGTTCACGGACAATTGAAAGAAATGTTTGCTCGAGATTCCTTTAACTCTGTTGGAATGTTCTTCCATGCAGTTGTTTTGATCATTTCCAAAGGATCTTGATTCCTCCGTGACTATTCAGCGCCATATTTGCTCTGGATGAGCCGCTGTATTATCTTAGTGAGTCCATTTAACTACTCGGTTAATGGATGAGATACAATTTAGCCAAAAATCATTAATGTTGATGGGACTGTATTTATTTGCGAAGGATTGCAGTTTGCCAGTGACAGAGGTTTTAAGTACCTTACCTTAAGGAAGAATGTATAAGGTCATTCAACAAGAGGACTCATTTCAAATCAAATAAAATAACACAAAATGTTCATGAAAAGTGGTAATATTTTTATTTTTATCTAAAGCATAAACTCCGAAGTTAAGGTCCATTCACAGCTCAGCGAACTGCGAATGCGCGAACAGAAGCAGAAGAAGGGAGGTCCTGGGGAGCTACTGGGTAAAAACCCAGAGACTGAACCAGATTTCTGTTAAACAGATGTTAGCGTTGACACGAGGAATCAAAGCCGGAGAGGAACTGTGGAGAAATGCAGAGAGACTCTCGGGCTAAGATGGATCGTGGAAGAGAGACGAAAAGGGGTCCAACACAGTGATCTGGTTCGTAATCTTTCGGATAATATATACATATATGTATATGTATATGACTTCTAGGTAATTTTGGGAGGAAGGTGCAGTTCTAACTGACGAGTCGATCAACGTTTACACCGCACGGTCCAAGAAGTTGGAGATACTTTCTCTTATAGACATAATTTTAGAATTTTTGTGGAAGTCGAATTAATGGTAATTAAAGAATTATTATCTTGAATAAAGAAAGATATACATACATATCCGACAATCAAGCAGCTTAGCAGCTATCAAGTGCTTGGAGTCATTTTCTCTAAATAGCCCTTAATCGCCGATAATCTCTCACAGAAGTGCAGAGGCCTAGGGACAGTCCAGAGAACTGTAAGGTTCATTAACTTGCCAGAAGCAATACCCATTCTACCACAAAATAGTGCCTTAAGTGCACCGGTTGTTACATACAAATTTAAACCAAAGCTGGATTTTTGTAGAACCGGGCGTGGACCTAGAGGTAAAAGAGACCCTTCTCCACCTTCTTCATACTTATCCAG
Source organism: Xylota sylvarum (assembly GCA_905220385.1). NCBI lineage: Eukaryota > Metazoa > Arthropoda > Insecta > Diptera > Syrphidae > Xylota > Xylota sylvarum. The sequence goes on from LR999958.1 coordinate 47,422,651, forward strand.
TTCTCTCCGACAAAATAAAAGTATCCTTAAGATCTCCCTATTATAACCAACTAGGCGATCTGAACAAATAGTAATATTCAAAGCCTTCTACGCTTTATCAGAAGCTGCAAATTTTTCGACGAGTAATTAAGGAAAATTGTTCCAAGATCCATGGGACCTATTATTGGTATTAATATGGTGGCTTTAGCACATGACTTTAACCTAACCTACTACAATAGGCTCCCAGACATTATGACTTGAATATGTGAGATTCTTTATTCTAACCCTTTAGTAAATGCAATGAATGGGCAAACAGAGTAACTGAAATCATAAGTAGTGGGAGTTAGACGAGTCAATCGATGGTGGACCACAGAAGGATTTTAATTTAATTAGGGGCAAGCTATTAGTAAACGTCAATGTGTCTTCCATTCACTTCCTTTTTTTGTACTCGCTCATTTCCTTCACTGGACCAAATGTATTGAATTTGTCTACATTTTGGATCGAGAGATGGTCTTTTGGGAAAGTTATGTCCATGGTGGTGTTTGCACATAGTCCAGGAACACTCTTTGTTATTGTTTTATTTGGTGAAAAAATGTGTTATTTCCAGGAGAAGCTAAGAAACGAAAATTACCTATGGCAGAGCTACGGATATCATCGCCATTAAAATCCGAGGTGCATGAGTATTCATAGGTATCTGAAATTACTGCGTTTTTCAAGTCTATCTTTTTAGATCCGCCAAATTCCGAAATCGACAAAGATAGCTCTGCCAGAATAAGGCTCTCCATTACGTTTGGATGGTTTAAAAGTTCATGAACGACATTAACTCTCTGATCTCCTTTCTGAGATATTTTGGTCCAAAAAGGGAGCGAAATACTTTGTCACCTTATCCACCACAATAATTACGAGTACCAAGAAATTAAGTCAATTTGATTGTCAAAGTATGTCAAGTGATCTTACGTAAAATTCCATTGCAGTCTGTTTGGACATTGAGGAAACCTTGGACACAATATAAAAATGTAGATGTAGCTGTGCCATTACTGATGCTTTATTTCTCTCTATACCTAAATGTCCTAGAAACAGACTTTGTTTGTCTAGTGCTGTCTTCAAGACTTAGTCAGAGACCTCCTTACCAACTTGGATTGAGTCCAAACCGAACGCTCCAATTGCCGCCATACTGTCTGGCAGTATTGCAATATCTTTAGCGCGATATCTCTTGTTGAGGCTGAATTGGACACAATTTTAGATTATATAAGCCTGGTTCGAACTCATTTAATTATGTCCCAGTTCCTGAGAACGCTCTTGATTCATTTTATTGCAGTATTTCCTGATCATGTCCTTTCTGGAATAGTCCAAAAGCGAGATCGATTTTCCCGTTTCGTGTGTCCGATGCTTTTCCCTTTTTCAATTCTTCCCTTACCTAGGGATATCCTCGTTTTATTTAGCCGTACTCTGCGGGTTTACGCCACGTTTAGTAATTGGATCTATAGAACTTTGATGCTGCGCTTCATTCCCAATGATTTTACAGCTGCTTTCTATTAGAGAAACGTACCACTGTGGTTCTATGGCGAGGTCTTCCTCTACTGCGTTCGCCTTCCATTGTGGTTTTAGTTGGGTTTATTTTAAGACCGCCTTGTGGGCTGAGCAGTAGACCTGCTGCAGATTGTGGTGGTTTTCTATTTCAGCAGTCCTAGTTCTCAGCTTCTCACACATATGATTTCCTTTCCTTCTGAGACCTTTTAATAGCTTCTTGGGAGATATTGCCCAAGGCTATATTGACGCACAGAAAAGTGCATATTATTGGTTCCATATTTTCCGGAGCATCCAGTTCAAGCTTGTTAACTGATAAAGTGCAGAGTCTGTGAATCTACACTTGACCAGCGCAAGTTAATTTTAATTATGGTGAAGAGGTGCACTTTCTAGTTGTTAGGTACTTTTCAACGACCTGCTCTAATGTTTTTAGTAGGAATGAAGTCAAATTAAAGGATCTAAAAGATTTTGGCGAGGTGGTCTTCCTTTAAGTCCCAATGGCCAAACTCCTTCCCATAAGACCCAGGTCTTGTCCTCTTTTCAGTAGGGTAGGGAAGATACCTTCTAGTCCCCTTGTCTTAAACGACTGATAAGTGTTTACATATGTCTTTTGTGGAGATGTGTATTGCGATCGCTCCATTTTCTCTGTCCTGCTTTCTATACCTTTCCGATACTTCCGTACTAGACTCAGAATGAATAAGGAAGTTACATAAGGTGGTGACCACTTTCGATTCTCATTCACATGGTTTATTGACATATGGTCAGTAATCCTGAGAATCGTTTTGTTCACACAGAAAGTAAAATCTCTCACAATGCAGATCCAAAGAATTTATAAACATAATTCCGGAAAGTATAGCCAATGTGGTTTCAAAAGATCTGTAGTACCTAACAAATGACCTAAAGATCAATCTTCAAGATACAGCTCATGTCAAAATTTCTGACAATTTCTTCTGTTGATTTATGATTTTCGCGGTTACTTCATATTTAGTCCTGGGAGTAAGATCTTTATTCTCATAAACTTTCTTTTGAAGCAAACCACACACGATGTCTGGTGAATAATCATTTGAGGCAGTTCAAAAGTATAAAAAATTAACTGGCCCGGTGAGACAGTTTGTTAAAAAGTCGATACATTGTAGCTGTAACCGCAGTAATTATCCTTCAAAGTCTCAAGTAAGAGCAATGCGGAGAAAGTATACTTACTTCGACATTTGCTATTTTTCTTCGAACCGCAGTAGCTTCTGTTAACTCGATCATGCCAAAAAAGTAATTTAAGACCCGATTATCTTATTTCTCACGATGCAAACATTTTCAAAGCATGCCGAGGCCTCGCATGCTGTAATAGTGCCAATCAGTGTCTATACTCATAAAATCTCAAAATTCAAATTTGTTATTTAAATTTGGTCGTCACGCGAGCGGTACGTTTGTGTACCTGGAGGGCTGATAATGATGCATTGGCGTTTTATGTTTTAAGTGCCGGGATACAAGTCTGCCCTTGGATACAACTATAAAATCAAATTGAGAAAAAGGTGAAAAGTAAAGTATTTCGAACCGATGAAGCTGATAACCTGAAATGTTAAGAATGTCCCGGGTTTCGGCGATAAGAGTCCTAGAACCACATTATTTCTTCATAACTTCAGTAACATGATTTCTCCAACTCCTGCGACCCTGATTCAATGGATATGAAGTCTGATGCAATGACAACGCAACTTCGGCTGCTGTGCAAATTTAGAGCCGATTTTTCTTGCGTTCAAGACAGGCTTCGACCAGAGTCTGAGCTTAGACTAGGCTGTAGGCGAATCTTTACAGATGGCTAGTCAAGACAACTAGTCAAGGGTTCGGTGCTGGTGTTTTCGTGGAGACCGACAACACTAGACTTCACTACTCGTTAGGCAAGCATGCCTCTGTTTTCAAGAACGGATCAAAGCTATCCTAATGGCTGCCGACTATATTGATACGAATAGGTGGCGGGGTCGGAGTATCAACCCTGTAACCCGTTCCAAAATAAGTAGTTCGAGAATGCAAGAACTCTTTGAAAACGGTTGCAAGGCTGAACTTTTTGACTCTTGTCTGGGTTCCAGATCATATCGAGATTGCGGGAAATGAGATCTCCGATGAGATTGCTAAGCAGGACTCGGAGGATGATTTCTCGGGACCTGAACCTGCGTTGGATCTTCTCGCGTCCTCGGTTAGGGCTTCCATTGACGATAGCGTTCGCTACGAACACAATTGTCCTGCCTTCGCTCAGTTCATGTGGCAGATCTTCGGTGTTGATGTGGTGAGTGCCAATACTGTAAGCTCCTCATCGCTGAAGTACATTCTCGGCTTTCTCAGAAAGTAGTTGAAGTTCCAGTAAAATGGGTAATACTGGATTTTGCTTCCTGGTAGTACAACGAGTGTTCCAGGTGCGTGTTAAATATAATGTAGCTTACAAGACCAGTTAAGACTTGATCACGCATATTGTGGGCTCTTCAGAACTCTCAACTTAGCGCATGATTGATCACCATCTTTTATCGGTTGCTAAGCGCCTACACACTACATCCACCAATAGCTGATCCACCTTGATCAAAATAATATACAGGCAGGCTTCAAAAACCCAAAACCATTCCTTAAAATCAGAAACGGTCAATGCTCCTATATGCTACTATGAGTTATGTAATGTTTCCATATTCATCCTGATGTTTATAAGAACAACTTTCCTTACAGTTTTTATTGTGGAGTTACTTATGTATCTGTTCTACGTTTTTCAGTTACTTGGCAATCACGAAAATTGCAATGTCGTCGGTGAAAACTCCCATTTTCGTCTCCTCAGATATTGGAAGATGTAAGACCACATTGTACATGACATTACAGTGTAATGGACCTAGCACTGAGCATTGTGGAACCCCGCCGGTGATTTTGTATTCTTTGGGTCCATTATCTATGCCGTAGGTTAGGACCCACCATCTGAAGCAACTACTCACGATTATAGTAAAATGCGATGGTAATAGTTGCCATTCGACCTCGTCCTTGAAATCACGGGTACGAAATACAATAGTGTGGTCTATTGAAAACATGCATCCAACTTAGAATGGAGAGCAAAAAGTGTGCCTAAACCAACAAACTCAAAATCAAGTAAACGATGTCGACTAAGCTCCCACCGCTACTTACATATGTACGTACTTGTAGCATTTAGGTACAAGTTTGAAGTATCATACTTGCAGTTACGAATTCGACTTCCGTGAAATAAAAATAAACTACATAATGACTCATTAAGATCTCATAAAGATAGATCTTGACAGACGGTAGCCTCTACTAATTGCTATTGGTCCTAAATTTAGTCGGTAATGACTATCTCTCTCTCGAATTTGCTCTTGAAAATACTTCAGTTGTATCTTAACAAAACAAATCATGCGGCAAATACTACAATCGCGATATCTTTTTTGTTACTAAACTGCATTCAAATGCCAAAGTCATAAAAAAAAACAACAATCTTCAAGGTCCACATAGCACTTGTGAACTGAAGTACACTCTCGCTTTTGTTAATTGAAGTAAATTCAAATAAATTTTTACACAATTTATAATGCAATGCATATTTACGGTTGACGATCATAATCTATAGATACAAGTACATACATATGTATATCCATCACAGTCGATTGCCATAAGCACTCACAACACTCTGAGATGTATTTGCCGCGCAGCTGACTTAATTCATACTCCGCACTACAATTGGATGACTTGCGAAAAATCACATCTTTATGGAATCGTAAAAAAGTTTCGCGAACATGGTGAAGGAATAACAAACAAAAAATGTTGAAAAACTTCAAGTTAACAGAGGCACGATGCATCATGGTCAGTGTCAGTCATGTAAGTCCACTGCAATCGAGTGAATTACCCCCGCAGCTAAAGTAATTAACAGACAACCGGCTAACATCAACGGGGCGATTTATTGGAAATGCTAATTAAAGTCACCGCCATTGATGTAATTGCAGTTCTTGGAATAAGCTGAAGGATTAAAATGTTACAAAAAAAAAAAAAAAACCAAGTGGAAACATGCTAAGGGTCATTTGGGGGCAAGTATTCGATCAAAGGAATTTAACATGTCATCTGTCGTTATAAAGGAGGGTAGAGGCTTACTTGTTAAAATCGTGTTTTGAAACTGAGAGCGAGAGAGGTCAAATGCTTTTGTCGATGGCTGAAGTCTGAGAATTATTCCTTCACAGGCATATATCGTATACTCCAGGAATAGCAGCAGTAGATACAAGTAGTCTTAAATCATTAAAAAGAAAAGAGCGATACAGGCCCATAAAATGTATTAGCTCAAGGTATCCTTGGTCTAGTTAAGAGGCTAATTACCATACATTATCATCAGAACAAGACCCTCCATGACTAGGTTAATCACTTGTATACGAACGGTTCCAAGACCGCCATAAGGGACTCTTTGCTCTTATCCAAAATTTATAGGACTGTATTGTTGATATGTCCGATTAGTCGGTTTCTATGCTTTCGCGCGAAGCTTCTGGTTTCTTCGATTGTAGGTTGGGTTGGGTTGTGTGGTTAGACCAAAAGGGAGGTCCATTGTGATACCACTATGGAAAAACCGGATTACTAGCACCGGAGACCTACATTGAGACTTCCCGGATGGGGCAGAAGGCATGGCAATGATTTTCGGTATAGAGCCATGCCGAACATGTGTGGTTCGTTGTTTAATCATTAAACCAGTTTGACCTGGTGACAAAGCTCCTAATCTTGCTTAAGTCTAGTCTGGCTAGCATGCCTGCCTACCAGACAGTGTCCTGTGATGACGTCAACTATATTTCTAAAATTGATCCTATTGCAGGAAATAAGTCTACTAGTTTTCCTACAATCTAGCTCTGGCCAGATTTGCCTAAGAGTGAGGCATGTGCTGATAGTGTACCACCTACTGTACTTATGGCTGAGGTATCTAATTGGAATTTTATCGATTTAATAGGTGCTACATCCCTATTGTCAGGGAGGTCCCGGTCTGCATTGCTTTACCAACTTGGATCGAATTATTGGCGATTCCAAGGCTTTTATCGCAGCTTAACTATCTACATATATAGAAAACAATAGCGCTACACTCTATCGAGTTAATCGAAAGCCAGGTCGCGGCTTCATGGACTGTTGAGACTTCTGCTTGAAAAACACTGCAGTGATCCGGTAGTCGAGTGGCAATGCGAATGTCCAAAACACTGGAGTAAATTCCCGCACCTGTGCCAAACGCTGTCTTGGATACGTGTAGATTTGTAGATGTGTAGATTTCTGTCGCAGATTCTTTTAAAATTTCACCCGATTCCCAAGCACTTCTGCTAGGAATCCTGGTTCTACATTTGACGTTGAAGTCCAGATAGGGGACTATATAGTCCGAATTACTAGGAATAGTATTATGGCTGTTTAGGATGCTTGCGTGGCCCATATCTCCACGAGCCAGTTGCAAGGATTCCCTAAGCCGCAATGCTGCTTTAGCTGCTATCAGCCTTCCAAAGATATCAACAGGAAGAAGATGAAGTAAAGTTTCTAATGCAGCTGTAGGTGTAGTTCTAAGGGCGCCCGTTATACAGACGCAGGATAGCTTTTGAACTTTCTCAAGTATTGCGATGTTGCTTTTTTTGTCCAGTGGGTCTAACGATTGCCGTATAAATCCAGTGGACGAATCGGGGCTGGAGCCCCTTTTTTGGCCCAGGGCTTTCCTACATGAATAGAGGGCAATCGAGGACTTCCTGGCATAGTCCTGTAAATTTAGTTTCCAACTGAGTTTTCTATCTAGAAAGTATCTGTCGTGATCTGCGTGATCTGCGAATTGCAATTCAATACCTTTGAGTTTTGGAGGAGTTATATACGGTATTTTATACTTTCTTGTGAACGATACTAGTTCAGTCTTCGACGGATTGACTCCAAGACCGACACTATCCGTCCACTTTGCCAATTTATTTAGAGCAGACTCCATTAGGTCTTTAACTGTAAGGTGGAACTTCCCCGATATCGCTATGGCAATGTCGTCCGCATAAGCTATAACACTGAACCCCTCTTTTCCCAAAGTGAAAAGCATTCGTTGCTTTACCAACGAATGTAACGCAGTCTCTACCGATTTTCCCTTGCGATATGCGTGTTGGGATAACGATAGGAGATTACTATCTAATTTAGTTCTAATCTGTACGTCGATTAGCCTTTCCAAAGTCTTTAATAAAAAGGAGGATAGGCTGATTGGACAGAAGTTTTTAGGGGATGCATGGGAGGCCTTACCGGCTTTCGGTATAAAGACAACTTTGGCCCTCCTCCAGGATCTAGCTTCGATTGTAAGAATTCCAAGATCTCTATGGATATTGTCGTTTCTAATATACCACGGTGCTTGGACAATTTCTCTAAGCACTTTATTTTGAAAATTTTGAATAATATTTGCGTTTGTTTTCTTGGTACAACCCCAAAGTTGTATACCATAGTTCCACACCGGTTTTAGCACTTGCTTGCATAAAAGCAGTTTGTTCTCGGTACTCAGCTCGGAAAGTTTTCCGAGTAACCAGTACATTTCTCTATATTTGATTGAAACGATTGCATATTGGCACAATAATAGGTGTAATAATAAGACCCTGTCCCATTGGTAGGCAGGTAAAGCGGCTTTGCATCTTTTCTACAGAAAATATATATATAAGCGTGGAACAAGAAGACAAAATATTTCATCTTTTCTGCATTTGACCATCTGTGGCTACCAAAAGAAAGCTTTACTTAGGCACCTTTCTTTTGAATAATTAATGTATGTTGGCGAGTATAAATACGTCCAAGAATCTCCATCACTTCATTAGGACCTTAACCTGGTTCTAAGATCCTGCGGTATCACAGTAGAGCTAAACTGATCTAGGTGTGTTTCCTGTCAAGGCAGTTGTATCCAAAACCAGATTAAAACTATTCTAAATGTAAGGGTAAGTGTAAGGCAATGGTACCTTTTCAAGTAGAAAATATGGGAAATCAAAATACTTTTGAGCACTCAAAATTTTGCAAATCTTAAATCTTAAAGATCTTTCTGAGGTCGATGAGATTTTTTTGACTATAGTAGTCGCTTACTAAGGAAGCTTCTTATCGTGGCAACATTTGTTAAGTTTGTTGCCATTTGTACAATGCAAATGAATCTCTGGTTTCAAGATGCAATAGAAGCTTGTCGGTTTCAAAAACCTCAAATAATAGTCTCTCAGTGAAAAATTAAGGCTAAACCAGATTGCCGAAGAAGCTAACTGAGATCCTTTCATACGGTTTGCCAAGGAAAAATAAAAATAATGGATTGAATTTCGGCTACAGTCTTTATTAATAATTGTTAATTCACAATATGTTTCTATTTTCGGAACCATCAGTGAAGAAGGACATACATTTGTAACCCTATATAACACTGAATATCATTTTGGTTAAGTCCGATTCCAAGATTGCGAACAAGTCTCATGTTGACCTCGAGCAGGTTGCTCAACTCCTATTTTTAAAGAAAAGAACAACATCTGTCTTTGATGAATTGAATCTCATGGATCAACTCCTTCATCAGATAACAGTGGGTGCTTATTGAAACGATTAGGATTAATACATACTTCCTACTAGGATTCAGTAGAAAGATACGATTTTCTCCACTTGGCTTTCCTTCTGCTGATTAGATCTCCCGGTGTTGAGTTTATAGTATTGCACTTAAATATCGCAAATGCCTGTGCGTTCTACTACTACTACTACTATCAATAAATGCATATTTCGGATTTTATGCAGAAATGATGACAATGACTAATCGGTAGTCTAGCTTTCCAATCTTTGGGGGTCCTGCCACATAGGGAATCCAACTTAGCTTAAAACCGCTTCAATTCCCATTGAAACTTGCAGCATCATTAAACACCTAAGCCTGTTTAGTATGCATTGAATCTACTTGAAACAAATTGTTTAACTCAAAAATGAGCAACGACTAAGACGAAAAAGAAGCCACAGACTTTTAGGAGCTATCTACATATGTGCATAGGTTCCAAGTTTCCAAAGATAAAATGACAACAAATTGTACGCTACACTTTTACATGATCACAGTGGTGACGGAATTTGTTGGTAAATTTCAAACCTACTTGGACTTCGAGAAGGCCTCCGAGAATGGTGACGCTTCGAACCACTTCGGACCATCATTATGAAAGCATCTATTAAGAACAATTAGGAATACGATTTACTATGAGCTCGAAAGATTCTTATCTCTAAAAAGGTGATATAATCGAAAACTATTCTACTTACGTACTTACTTACTTAACGGGCTCCCGACACGTAAAGAGTCTGGGCCTAAAACACGGCAGCCTTCCACTCTATTGTTGTGGAAGTTGACTATACTAAGCGCTCTGGCATTTGCGATAGCTTGGTCCTTAAAACGGAGACTCGGTATTTCTTGTCGTCTCGAATCTGGGCGCTGTGATTCGAAGAAAGATACTAATCGCTTGCTGTGGCCGAGGCAGTGTAGATTCAGGATTTGAATAGGATCTTATATGCGACATTAAGTACAGCGGACAGTCTCTCGTTCAGACGCTCTCTGAAGGCTCTGGATACTTCAGTCGTGCTAAGGCTATTAACGTTGAATTTCTTCTTTTGAGCGGCTTGCAGCTTCTTAACGTTGGATAGTCGAGTTCTGGCTGCAACAAGAAAGTGGTCAGAGTCGACGTTTACCCCTCTGAACGTTTGTACATTCAGAATATTAGATGCGTATCTCGCATCTATTAGCACGTGGTCGATTTAGTTGACAGTTCCACCATTTTGTGAGCGCCAGGTTGCTGTGTAAATTCGTAGTCTTATAAAGCTAGTGCTACTTATCACCGTATTACGAAATGGTGTAAAATCGATTAGCCGGAAGCATGTCGTGGAGGCTGTGGTTTCCGACTAATCCGCCGTTTTTGACATTGAAGCCCCCGAGTATGATATTGTTATCATACTTCGGACAGGCTCTGTAGGCTACATTTAGGAGGTCATAAAACTCCTCCTTGATAGATTCTTCAGCTTTCTCGGTAGGAGCGTATGCACATATTATGCTGATGTTTTGAAATATTACCTTGATGCGGATCACAACCAGGCGATCGCTGATCGGCTACAAGTCAATTAGCATTGAGCGTAGCCGATTTCCCACGACGATTCCGTATCCTAACATGTGCAGTCTTTTGTGACAGCAGTAATAAATGTCTCAATTTTTTCATTTTTGCATACCTGATCCTATACATCGTATATCCTGAATCGCGTTAGTATCTGCTTTGTACCGCGATTCAAGTTTCTGAGTAGCAGCAGAAGTGTACAGTGTTCTTACGTTCCAGGTGCATACCGTTGATATTCGAGACTAGTATCTCTCTCATAACTAGATATTTTTTACGTAGTAAGGACGTTATCCCGACAGAACAACCCCCAACCTGGAGGCCCGAAAACCTGATAAGTCAGGTTTTTATCGGCCTGAGCTCCGAATATGTTGAGGTAGCCCAGATAAAGTGTGATTCTGCTTCTGTTTGAAGGTGTGACCTCACCTCACCTCATCGAGAGAGTTCGTTCGCTGTCGTATTTATAGTGCTGCTGTTTTATTGTATTTAAGTTCAGAAAGTCGGGTCCGGATGGACACCAACCACAACCCGATGGTTACCACTTAGGGGTAAAATAAGGACAATTGATGCGGAATAATAGTTACAACACTGCATATTATCAGGTTGATGCCAGTGTCTACCCTATTCCTACAGGATCAAGCCGTCGAAACTATGCTTCTAAGTTAATATGCGTTTAATATTTTTTAAAAGCCACCGGGTTTTGTTAAGATTTGGAGCAAATACTTTAATTCTCTAAGTGATAACTAAAATGGCATTTTCGTGCTTAATAGCCTTGAATACTTCGTTACTAGAATTTTTCAAAAATGCATCTCATCTAATGTTTTTTAAACAGCAAGACAGCACTTTAAGAAAATAAAATCCCGAATCATCAAATAAATTTCCTTCTCTCCGTGCGCCACCCCACATCATCGATCCACCACCGACCGGCGCGAAAAGGAAATAAAAGAAAAGCTAAGCGATGACTTGTAACTTGTGTTTCCCTTTTACCATTCAATATTTGAAAATCAAGGAGAAGCAACATATTGCTGACAGAATAACAACACGAGAAAAAAAAAACCCATAGTCATTGAACACTACACACTGCGCAGCGCAGGAGTGTATGATCTCATGTTCCAGCTTCGGCTTTATACATATTTTCATGCAAGTCATTGAGCACACTAAGCTGCAGCAGCTGGCCGACTACGGCTACACTACAAAAGAAAAAGATTTGGTTGCCAATACCGTCATACCGCCTACCCACTGTTCGACCCCTTTGTGTCCAGCAGGGCACACACACACACATACATCCATAAACAAGGTGTAGGCTATTCAATTGAAATTTACACTTTCCGGTTCATAAAATGTGCCAAGGTGAACCGTGTGATCATAAGAGGGAACGATATCTCTTTTGTAGGGTGTTCCGCATAGCCCCACACTTGTTATGACTTCGTGAGCTACTTCCCGGTGTGGTGATGATGAATTCCTTTTGTCACCGCTGTTATCTTATCAAAGTAACCAATCGCAGGTTACAAAAATTGTTACTTAGAGAGGACCTCCGTGCGCACAATGCTCAATTGAATGCGCGATGGGATGACAAACGGCGGCGGCGGTGAAGTCTGGTTGCTCTGACAGTTCCACTCATTCAATATGGTCCTATCAGCGGATGGATTTCTGGTGCGGTGAGCACATGTCCCATTCGGACAACGAAATGATTTATAATTCATTTGTGACTTTTAGTTTTTCACTGTCGCGGTGTACCTACTCGCTGTCGCGCTGCTTCGATTAAGCCTATACCGTCGGACGGTCGGTGGATATCAGATTAAGATTGTTTTTTTTTTTCACTCGTTTTCTTGGAGATCTTCTGCACTTTTGAGAACATGGTTGGTGGGCAGTCGGTTTGTTGGGAAAGCGTGTGCGCAACCACCTAAATCAGTCCAATTGTTGCGGTGCGTGTAAACAGCTTAAACCGATCGACTTCCGGGCTTTTAGAAGCCCGGCTTTCTGTTGATTAATTAATATCATTATCACTTAAGTGCTGGTAATTGATATGGAGTGGTGGCATTCATTTGTTTCTCTGATTTTTCATCCATTTTCGGGGCGACTGTGACCAGTTTTTGGAAGATTGATTACAGTGCTGGAGGTGTGAACATTTGAATGCAAGAAAATGGAAAATCATGTTCGTATGTATAATATGAGTGAAAGATAATTCTGTAGGTCTGTAGATGATAATGAGTGGGTATCTATGGGTGATAGCTGCAGGCGAATTGGTGAATCTATGAATGACATATTGTGGGAATTTTTTTTACTATTTTTGTTTAGATATGTAGGTTGGGAAGATTTGGTTAGGTTATTGAGAAACTGCTTCGCGTCACACTTATATAAATCAATATACATGGGTTCATGAAGTGGAACTATAATGCCTACATTATACCATACCTTAGCCTCTGCAGAAGAGTAGACAAGAAAAGGACTTATATATCAGTCGTTTCCACACTAACCAGATAGCAATTGCAAGTCTGTTAAAGAATCACTTACAATTGATTCAAAGTTTTTTAGAAAGAGGGAAAGGAAAGCAATGCTACATTGTGGAAATTGCTTCGACTTGAAGTATTATCTCTTAAGATATCGAAGCAATGGTCTTCCTTGGCCAATATGGTTCCTGTCGCCGTGTTCGGCGGCATATGTGAAGAGTATTACGCCTGAGGGTCGAATGAAAAAAAGCCATATGAACTCTTTTATGATTATTCTTATTTCTTCTGTACTGAGAGTTCTAGCATCATTTCTACAATTTTGTCCATATTCGGTATGGCAAAAAGGACAATAAAAGATAGATGACATAGTGAAAACGGCCAAGCTGCACTCATGGCACTCGAGTTCCTTAAATTTAAAAACAGACGTAAAAGTTTTCCTATTGGAATAAGGTTTGTCTTATTTGAATACTGGGGTATAGAGTTGTAGGCAATTATGACGGATTTGAATAAACTTACGAAAGAGGTATCAAATTCGATTAGTATAAATCTGGAATGATGGATTCTTTGTACAAACACTTCGTGTTTTGTGAAAGTCTAGCAAAATCTTGCAGAATTATGGTGAAACTAGTCATTGGATGCAACGCATATGTTACAGCCAACATGAGATTGTAGCAAGAGTCTTTGATAAATGCACTTATGGAGAGTTTAGGTTTAGGATACAAGATTGCGCTTCCTGGATACTTATTATCGGCATACGCTAGAAGCTGCACAGACTTATGAAAGATTGTGCTTTCAGTGTTGGCTTCTGAATTTCGCACAATCCTTTCAAATATGATGTTAAAAAAATAACATGACAGACTGTCTTCTTGTCTAAATGCTTTTTTTTTGCATTAAAGGTCTCAGTGGGGTCGTTACCGAACTTGATGGAGCATCGAGCGTTCATTTCGATTTGGACTTCTTGGGTTTTTTTCAGGATTTGCCAAAGTGTGAAGATTTGATCGATTGTGGACTTTCCTGGTCTAAAACCACACTGGTAGTCAACAATCAGGTTGTTGACGAAGGGTTTCAGAAGTTGACACAATATGGCAGATAGGATCTTGTACGGGATGTTAAGGAGACGGATAGCTCTGTAGTTGACGCAATTGAGGGAGTCTCCTTTCTTGTGGATCGGACAAACGATGCTGAGATTCCATTCATCAGGCATACACTCATCTGACCAAATCTTAGAAATGTGTTGGTGTATGCTTTCTATCAGGTCATTTCCAGCTGCTTTCAACAGCTCGAATGGTAGGCCTTCAGGTCCAGGAGCCTTGATGGATTTAAACTTGGATATTGTTATACTCACTTCGTTTCGATCTGGTGGACGGTAATTTTGGCTATCATGTTCATTCTGCCTAACAGCTCGCTGTTGGTCTTCGACGGCGTTAGACAGTCTGCAGAAGAAGTTTTCCCATATTCTCAGACCGACTGTGACTATACTACGAGATGAGGATACTGTATGCTTGCTGTGGTGACGTTTCGCCCCGCAGCGAAGTCAATGAACCTAGGTCTGTTTTCGGACTTGGTGTCGTGAAGGCTGTGCCTGCCAATTGGATAATCATCCAATACTATTTTAACGTCATATTTATGACATTGCTCCTAAATTCTTTGGTGACGTCGTTTTTGTCTTCTGTAGGGGCATGGACACATATAAGGCTTATGTTGGCGAATTTAGCCTTAATGCGGATTTTCATAAGTTGTTCTACTGTGTCGAAAGCCCAAGACTTCTTGCCCAAATCTGCCGCGTTTGACAAATCTGCATCCGAATAAGCCCTGTTTCAGCTCTCTATAGCAATGATCATAATACATGTCACAGTTTTTCATCTTTTTTTGCCCGGGCTATCCCATTGCACTTCTTGGATTCCAGTGATGTCTCCTTTATAGCAGTCTTCGGCTGCGGGGTCCGTTTTGGGTTCGAACATCCAGGTGCAGATACGAAGGTCTTTGTTCGTGTTTCGGTTGCTAGGGTTGCAGTGAAGGTATCATTAGCTTTAGTAGTTTTCGGAACTACGTATTTTTTTTGTGGTCGGGAGGAAAACCCAACTTGGAGGACCAGTTCCCTTTAATACTCCTAGGACGAGTGGCCGGTTTCTCCAGAGCTAGTAACCCACTTCGGGGATATGATCACTGGCGTTGGCCTATTAAGTGTTCATTCGCCACCATCTCTTGTCCAATACCCTGGCTCAGTGTTGGAGATCCCTATAGACCTGAGATACGAATATTTCGAGGCAGCTCATGTAGAGATAACACTAATAGTTCGACCCAACTGAAACTATGGACGCCACCCTTGATTTCATCAAAAGAATTAGTCGACCTAGAATGCAGCTTCATTATTAAAGTGAATTCCCGTCGGAAAAAAATTTACATTACTTTTTGTACCATACCAAAATATACGCTATACGCTTTAAGTGACCCCTTTAATTTTATCTGCGTCAAAAGGATTTAAAGATTCCAATTCCCAAGGAAATACGAATATCAAATCAATTGACATCACCCTTTCATAAAGCAGAAAGCAAACAGACCAATACCACTCCATTTAAATGCCATTTGAATGAGTCCAAACTTCATTAAGATAAGATGGAAAAGTTTTCCTTGAAATATGATGTCCTGTCTGTATTTTCAGAAAAATTAACTCAATCTTCTTCGACTCCAACTCAGTGGCACTCGCGACTATGAATATTATTAATTGCTTTCTGACAATATATCCCAAGAATCCTAAACTCCTTGTTCAACTCTTTGCTCAGCTAAACTAAAAATTACAATTAAAAGGAGAAATTGTAATCGCATCGCAATGTCAGACCGTGTCAGTGAGAAACACAGACGGGACGTTGTAGCCCGCAGATGTTGTTCCAAGAGGAAAGGTTTTTTTATTTTTATTTTCGTTTCTCCTGTAACATTTTCCAACGTCCTTCATGTCAGACGAAGGAAAGTCAAAGTTTTTTTTTTTTTTTCAAAAGCAGAAGGGTTCTCAAAATCGATTGAAATTTCGCCGCCGCGCGTTACACGTAGATACTCGTAGTACATAGGCAGGGTTGTTGGCTGTGGACTGTAAACTGCTCAAAGGATAATTAATCAAAATCAAAATGAAAAAGTAGATAACCGGATGAGAGTTTGTTTAGCCGACGGCAGTTCTTGTAATATCAGAAAGCAAATCAAACGAAAACTGTACAATTACAATTTTTCGGTCACACCTGGTTTTGGAAATTATTTCACAAGTTTTCTCAAAATTGCAAAACTAACATCCTTCGTCCGCCCCATTTCAGTGTCCAAAAAGTAAATTAATGGACTTCTCAAACTGATGACAGTTCATTCAGGCCGAACGGCAGTGTTTCTTTGATTGTGTCAATGAAATTCAATCCATATCCCCCATTCAGCTGCTCCTTCTCCACCACATTCAGCCCCCAATCTTTCAATCAAAGTAGAAAATTCAATCGATTTTAGTGTCGAGAGCAGGGCGACTAGAGAAAAGAAGGCAAAAAAAAAATATATATCCTACTCGGACATGTTTATAGAAATTAATGATGTGTGTGTTGTTTCTATTTGCAGCAAACGGATCGTATCAGCCAGGCATGGAGCCAAAACGTCAACGAACCGCCTACACACGCCACCAGATCCTTGAATTGGAAAAAGAATTCCATTACAATCGGTATTTGACACGTCGAAGGCGAATTGAAATTGCGCATACTTTAGTCCTGTCCGAGAGACAAATCAAAATCTGGTTCCAGAATCGAAGGATGAAATGGAAAAAGGATAATAAATTGCCTAACACAAAGAATGTGCGAAAGAAAAACACAACCGATGCGAATGGCCAGCCGGCGGCAAAGAAACCAAAAAGGACGAGTAATGCTAAGAAACAGCAAGCAGTGCAGAATGAGGTAAGCATTTTGTTTTTTTTTTGTTTTGTGTTTTTGAGATTTGAACAAAATGGAGGAGTTTTGGATTGTATTTCTTTCTTAAATGAAGCTCCTTAAGGATTTTTAAATTTCATAAGAAGTTAGCTAGTTTCAGAGGTATTTTTGAAGATAAGGCATAATATACACCTCCAAGCTTTCCAAACATCACTTTCCTATTTGAATAGCTTCTATAAGATATGGGAAAATCTGCAGTGCTTCCTAACTGGACCTACGATACTCCAAAGCTTGCGTTTCCTTCTCTTTCAAAAATCCGCTTCCGTTTTGAAACCAACTGTCCGTACTACTTTCTGGTCTTCATTCAACTGACTCATCATTTTACGAAAAGTAGGAGTATTTGATGCGAGTCTTGGAACTCTCATTAGAAATGACCTAACAGTTTGGCGGTAGAGATTTGGGTACTCTTCTTTGACGAATCCAAGAAGTTTTTGAAACAGGGTTCTTGCTGAATTCCATTGAACGCCATTGCGATCTGTGCTAAGATAAAGCTTAGTAAAGGTATTAAGGGCGCTAGGGTATATATATATCTTTACGGATAGCTAGGCAGTACTTAAAGCGCTGTTGTCCAATTTAATGGACTCTATATCGGTTAAATGCATTTAAATCTTGCCAGACACAACAAGGCGAAACTTGTTTGGGTTCCTGGTCATCAAGGAATTGCATGCAAAGAATCTACAGATGAACTAGCTAGGGCTGGCTCATGATCTGCGTCCATCTTCTAGATTATTGTAAGTTTGTTCGTTAGGTGGGAGCTACAATTCTTCGTGTACCCGGATCTCAATCAACAAATCTTTCAAGCCAGACTAGCTCGATCGTTTGCACGCAGCACCTTAGGTGAGGTGCCTTTCTTCGGGGGTGGATTCGAAGGGTCTCTGTCAGAGGATAATATATTATATTTGACGAGAGGTCATCTAAAGAATACACACACTAATAGTAGTTAGTTAGCTAGTTCCCTTGACACCTCGGGGAGCATAGCCCGTCAACACCGCCTGCGCGTCGTCTTGTTCGGTTTTCTACAACATGCTTGAGCTCTCTCCAACTCTTTTCAAGTGTCTTTGACTCCTCCACAAATGTTCTGAGTCATGTATGAATTGGGCGACCAGCTTTTCTTCCTGATTGGGTAAGCGGGTTCCATTACATGGCGTGCTTCGCAATGGAATTGTCTTCGCGGCTTAAGTTGTGACCAATCCACAACCATTACCTTCTTCTTATAGTGATGTCGATTGACTCCTGCCCTGTTCTAAAATGGAGCTCTGCGTTTGAGAGCCCAAAATACTCTCAAAATTATACGCAAACATCTATTAACGATAGACTGCAGCTTCCGAGTGATTGCTGTGGTCACCTTTCCAAGCGAGCGAAACAGTCGCAGCTTTGCTTTAAACAACATTTCGAAAGCACCTTTTGCTTTCCCGATTCTGCTACTAACAACGAGTTCGGTGCCGTCGGTAGTCGAAATGGTGCTTCCGAAATAAGCAAAGCTCTGCAATTTCTCGACCTCCTGTCCAGAAATGTTAATTTGGGATGAGACTGGACTGAAAGACCAAGGACTTTGGTTTAAGCTTCATTTATTTTAAGCTTCAGCTTCCAGATTCTGACTCGTCTGATGTAGATTTAAAACCCTGTGTGCAAACAAGGACATATCAGCGTAATCCAGATGTTTCATGAAAGATGGCATTGTCCATTGAACACCTCTGTTCAGGCTTCAGTAGCTCTGCTGATGCATTTGATGCATCAACGCCTACCGCTTTGTTTTTTTTTTTTTTTTGAGTACCTTTATCAAGGGTGCAATCTCTGTATTGCCAGGAGGAGCAGTGCGAATTCGGGAGTTTGATACTTCAGATGGTTCATATGGTTGAGTACCATAGCAAAGTGCACCCTCCATCTTCTGAGATAATTCTCATCCGTTATAAGTAGGGAACCGTCCACATTTTTTACAGGATGCTGTTTGGTGTTGCATCCCCCTGTAAGCTATGATTTTAAGGTAACAGTATAAACGTTCCTACTGTCGCACCGGTTCGCTGCCTCGTCGCTTGTGCCGTAAGTGTATTGATGTAGTGGCGTTTATTGCGTCTGAGCTTCTCTGCTGCTGGGCCTGATGCAATCTGAACTTTGAGTGAAATATGCTCTTCGATTTGTCTCCAGGAGTCAGTTGATAACCATGTAGTGTGGATTCTCTGCCTTTTACCGATAAACATCTGCGCTCCGATAAACATTTTGGAAAGGTTGCAGTACGAAGTCGTATTTTAGCTACCATAAGATGATGCTCGCGCTCCACACCGATATCGGCTCTAGACCTGTTACGGATGTCATAAAGATAGCTTCTAAATCACCGGCTAACAGCGATGTGGTCTATCTGATTTGATATTCTCTGCCTATTAGTAGCAGCAATGTAAAAAAGTAGAACATATAGTGTTTCCGGTTGGTGAAAGATATTCTAATGCGTCCCACCATCTTATTTCACTCAGTCCCAAGATGTCCAACTTGTACCGCGTAAACTCCTTCTCCAGTTGAAGGAATCTAGCGTTCTGAGGACCTTCTTCTCGAGAGTCAATGCTAGAATCCGATAGTTGCCCGTAAAATGCCATTTAAAACTTTTTGGTTAGTAACCTACCGATTCATTCAACCAAGTCTGACAAGAATTCTGCTAATGCACTTAGTGATTAGTTTCAGCGCCAGGATCATGTAGTCAATTACATTCTCCTTGTTAGCAGCCTCCCATCAACCCAAGACACATTAACTACTGAGTCACGACGTGCGTCTATAATACTCTTTGATATTATCTCTGTAACTCAGTCATTACAGGACGAAAAATTGTAGACCTTTCCTGGCAAGAGCATTCGACATTTTAGGTAGGTAGGTAGGTAGAGTGGCGGTTCTTAGAAAGAACCCAATTAGCTCTAGGGTGCGCCGTTTAGTTACCACAAAAACTAGTGTGAAAAAACTTAACTGATCTGAAATTAGACCCAACCCGTGGAGTTCAAATAACGAACTAGTTCTCTAATCCTTTTGTCAGCTATCTCGCCGAGGTTCACGAAGAAGGATCTTCCTAGAATATTTTGCTTGTCCTCGCTAGGGCCGGACATCTGCAAAGGAAGTGATGTAGAGATTCCTTCTCATTAATATCCTTGCAGCTTCTACAGAAGGTGTTGTGAGGAATACCAAGCTAGGCCGCATGGTCCCCTATTGGCCAGTGACCTGTAATGATAGCTACAATTCTAGCAATTTCTAGTCTTGATTTACCAAGAAGCTCATTTGATTTAGGTTTGTTGTAATCAGGCCATGTTTTTCTTGATTTAACACAACTAGTCAGGCTTTTCCACCCTTGATTGGCAAGGAATATCGACTCTTTCAGCTAAAGAACCGTTAAGGGCCGATCCTTGCCTGGCCAGCGCGTGCTCATTACCCTCATAGTTACTGTGCCCTGGGACCCAGATGAGTTGTTGAGTGGACACTTAGGTGATTCATTTCAAACCGGTATTGCTCTACCAGTTTTGAGGATATGGCGACCGCATCAATGGCTTTGATAGCACCTTGGCTATCTGAAAAAGTACCGATATTTTGACTGGATATAGGGAGATCGTTTAGCAAACGGCAGACTTCTCGAATCGCAAGAAACTCCGCTTGTAAAACACTAGCAGAGTCAGGGAGACGAAAGGACTTCGGTATATTTAGTTGGTCAAAGAAGATACCTGCGCCGACTCCGCAGTCCATCTTCGAACCATCCGTATATATATGTAAAAGATTTACTAAAATTGAAGGTTGGTATTCTGAAGTCAATTGAAGACGAAACCAATTCTCTCGGAATCGTTTCCAAGATCCTACAGTGTCCATACGGCTTAGCGCTACATGTAGCTGAGTCTTTTATATACAGTTCAAGAGGAGTCAGGTGCATGATCACGCTTAGAGCATCTATTGGGCAGGAACTCAAGGCTCTGTGATGCCTACACACGCTGATCTCTGTACTTTTTTAAGTTTTTCGATATTTTATTTCTTGCTCAGGGCAGGCCACCAAACGATGGCGCTATAGGTAAGAATGGGACACACAATGGCTGTGTACATCCATAGGGTCATCTTTGGCTGCAGGCCCCATTTTTTACCGAAAGTTTTATTGCAGTCATAGAAAGCTACACTTGCTTTCTTTACCCGCTGTTCTATATTAAGCTTCCAACTAAGTTTCGGGTCGAGTATCGTGCCAAGGTATTTTGCACTGGAAGATAAAGAGAGTGACTGACCATTAAGTTTGGGGGGAGTGAACTCAGGTACTTTAGTTTTAGTTAGATTAACACCGAGGCCACTGCTCGTGGACCACGAGTGTACCTTATCCAGAGCACTTTCCATGAGTTGGCTTATCGTTGAGAGAAACTTTCCTGATACCAGTATAACCAAGTGATCTATGTACGTAAGCAACCACCTTAACCTCCTCTCTATCAAGTCGCACTGAAATCTTGTTAATTGCCATGAGCCATAGCAAAGGAGAAATGACACCACCTTGAGTGGTGCCTCTACTAACCGTCTTAGTTGCAATGCTGTTATCTCATGTTCCCTGAATTATTTTGGTTTTCAGCTTGGATACAATCCATTGACTAAGAAAACCTTCTACACCTAACTCGGTGAGAGCGTCTTGAATAGCTTCAGTGTGGATTTTGTTAAAGGCTCCTTCTATGTCTAAAAAGGTAGCAAGAGTGTATTCTTTGTAGTGGAGAGCCTTTTCCACCTTACGCACCACCTCATGAAGAGCCGTCTCAGTAGAGCGACCTTTGAGGTACGCATGCTGGGATTTCGACAGTGGGGGGCTCTTTAAAGTTTCACGGTTGTTAAGGTCTAGAAGAGAGAGTTCTAGAGTTTTCAGTACGAAGGAGGATAGGCTAATAGGACTGAAATCTTTCGCGGATTCGTGGCACGTCTCCAGGACTGGGGGCAATGATTTAAATATAAGCTACTCCTATAGATCGGTATTAGCCAGGGAATCGCTATGTCATGCAGTTTCTGAAGCATAATGGGCATAATGCTATCAAGGCCGGGTGATTTATAAGGGGAGAAGCTATTTATGGACCAGCAGATTTTATCCTCCGTGATAATATTTATAATGCTATTCCACGATGTCGAGGGTGCATTAGCGGAACTAGCTTGTTCTGTATCACCATCACTGCAACCTGGAAAGTGTGCTTTCATAAGAAGTTCCAATGATTCCGCAATAGAGTAAGTCCAGTTTCCATCCAGCTGTTTCAGGAAGGACGGATTGCTGTGTCCTTTGGATAGAATTTTACTGAGCCGAGTCGATTCCTTAAGGGACTCGATAGATTGGCAGTAATCCATCCAGCCCTGTTTCCAGGGCCATTTTGATGGAATTCTTATAAATTTTTAGACAATCTTTATAGGGCTGCCAGAAGTTATGATTGTAGCAGATATTGAAGATCTGGTCAACTTCCTGAGTTTGGACAGATCTCCATTCCACCACAATGGGACTTTCTTTTTGTTGTAGCTGACTGGACACGAAACTTTGAAAGCAACATTTATTGCTTTCTCAAAGGTTTCAACCTTAGAATCAAGTTCCGAAGTCGAGTCGTTTCTGTGATTTGGCGTACTACCCAGTTTTGACTTAACTATACGATTAAACTTTGTCCAGTTTATTCGCTTTGGGTTTTTATAGGGTTTAGGAGCCTCTACCTGAAGACTAACGTCTTTATTATACCTTTTATTATACTGAATACCTACGAGGCCAAGCACCGAAACCAGCATCTCAACAATAGTCTTCTTCACGATACTAGAACTGCTTAGTCTAAAGGATGCGGAAGGACTCAAAAATCGGCACCAAATACTCAATTATCTTCAGTATCTCCATCGTGTTGGATTAGCGGATAATTTCTGCTCAGGGCAACAATATCTGCATATAATGGGAATAAGTTTCCGCTTACAGGGAGTATCTGGGTAGATTTCTTAACAACATTAGGTATAAATATGTATATGAAGATATACAAATTTCATGTTGTTTAAAATAATTAATAGTACTAGACAGTAAAAATAGTACTTCTTCCAGCTTTTTGCCAGAAATATTGGATCGTTCCGCAGGTAGACCTCCATTTCACTCAGAAATTATTCCTTTTATAAATTGTAAATTCATAGCAATAGAATTTATTTCAAAACACATACATATGTATATGCGCAGAAGTCTCAGGCGGTTTGAATTTGATACACTGTGCAGTGCAACTACTTCCCGACGGGAATACATCATGGCACACTATAGCGAGTGTGTTTTCTTTTTATGAAAATTCTCCTGAATATAAACACCGTGTAAATTTTGTTTACACATGCAAACAACAAAATCAATTCAAAATCTCTAAAACATCAGTTTTCCTCCGTTGGGATTCAATCTATAACCATTTCTTTAAATGCCAATCAATTGTTTGTATTCACCATTGCTATTACTTTAATTTCAGTGCATCCGTTCGGATAGTTTGGAAAGTATAGGCGACGTCAGTTCATCTCTAGGGAATCCACCATACATACCGGCTGCTGGTGATGCTGCAAATTTAATTGCACAGCAGCAGCATACCTATCCAGGATCTCAACATCAAACAAATCATCCAAGCAACAATAACAACAACAATAGCAGTACGGCCAATAATAACAACAATAACAATGTGGGACTGCATAATCAAATGCACACGGGAATGCATCAACATCCTGTGATGACCAATCTTAATCATATAAAACAGGACTATGATCTGACGTCCCTGTAGGACGACGTTAAATTCATTTAGGAAAGGTTTAATTGTAATTTCAACTAGCAGGATGTTTCTTTCATTTTCTTTTTATTTTGTTTTGTAACTCTGCTGTAAAATGTATCCAGAGAAGTAAGAATTATTTTTCATTGTGTATGATGGCTGTTTAGAAAGAAAGAGAAAGAAATTGGATGGTTAATATTTAATTTCTAAAAATAAATGAAAATAAGAAACTTCTTATAAGTTTGTTGTGTAAGAATATAATTTTTAGATTTGTATTATTTTATTCGGATTCAAATTAGCGAATAAGTTGTATAACTGTAATTTAAGGCAACCAAGTGATTTTCAGTGTAGTAGGGGTGTTAAGGATAGTTTTTAAGTTAATTTTTGTTTAAAAATTTTAAATATAATTTTTATACACACTTATGTTAAGTGCCATACCAAATAATTAGTTTTTTTTTTTTTTTTTTTAGTTTTTATTTCTTTATTTGTAGAGAGGAAATATTATTTTTAAAATAAAAATTTTATTTGTTTTTAAATGGTAATTGAATTAGTTTTTTTTTATTTTATTTTTTAAAGTGATGTCAATTTTGTTTTTATTTCATTATGTTGGCGAGGTAGAAGGTAAAAGACGAGACACGGAATGGTGCATTCGGAGTGGTCTTATGCATACCAGTATTGGAGCTTCTATCAATTAAGTAGGATTTCTACAAAAATTTCTATAACTCTATCATATCGTAGTCAGGGTTGCCGTTAGGCGACTAAAGTCGCCATTTGGTGAACTTTAGGCGACTACCTTTTTGAAAAATGCCGAAACTTTTTCCACACTTTTTCCAAATCTTGGCGATTTTTGGGACACTTTTCTCAGGATTCATTTATAAATTCTGCTGCCAAATTACTTGTTTGGCTGCTGGACCAGAGTTATAAAAGAATTAATTCTTTTGTGAAGTTAAGTCTATTGAATTCACCTAGAAATGATTTGAAGTCTTTTTTCTAAAAAAGATTGGAATTTAAAAAACGTAATTCGACATTCTTTTGAAGTCACTGATTAATGCATTCAACATTTAACAAACACTAAATTGAAATCATTTTGGAAGTTAATCGAATTCACGTATTTCGTTGAAGTCAGTAGTGAATTGTTGAAATCAGTTGAAGTCAGTGAATTCAATTAAAATTATTGGAATTCATTTATATGTGCAAATGTATCTGTTTCAGAATCTTGAAAAATTTGTCGCAAAAAATAAAGTTCTTGTGGTGCCGTGACATAAGGCCATGTGACGTAAGGCCATATTTCAAAATATGGCCTTATGACGCTTTCATAAAGTGACATGAAACCATATTTCGGGGTATGGCCTTATGTCGCTTTGTGAAAGCGTCGTAAGCGTCGTAAAAAATAAATGCATTAATCACTGACTTCAAAAGAATGGTGAATTAAAGTTTTTTTTTACTTCGCAGTCTTTTTTGAACATGATTGCTACAATCAAAAATTTTAATTATTTTCTGAATTGAATGAATTAATTCTGATTGAATTCTGCTAATGCATTCTTTTATATCTCTGCTACTGGTTTGGGAAATTGTTTAGCATTTGACGAGCAAGTAGCAAAAGTTTGTATTTGGTCGTAAAAAAGTGCAAGTATATTAGAATTTCCAGAACTTTCTCGTGTGACCGCCGGCTAAGAACTCTGTTTCACATCAGTAACTACTTAAGAAACGAATAAATACTGGTAGTGCTGCCTGTATGCCAATCTTATAGTTTCCATTGTTTTAATCTTAGTTGCTTCTGTTAATATGATTTAAAACGATATTTTCATGATTATATTGTATTGGTGTGCTTCATTTCTGCAAATAATTAGGTGGGGACACTTTTTTTTGCGACTTTCTGAAATTTTTCAGCGGCAACCCTGATTGTAGTATTTAAAGTGGACCCAGAGAGGACAGACTAAGGTTACTTCTTCATCGAAAATGTGTACTGGTGTTTCATCGTCGCCACAAGGTTAGGTCTTTTTACGAACGACTTTTGCAGAAGCTGTATGGACGAAGAAGAGGATGAAATCATTCCTCACCTTCTTTGGTTCTGTCCAGCTCTCTCCCGCAGAAGGAAGATTCACTTAGGAGCCTTTTATTATAACGACTTAAGACGATCTGATAAACGCAGATATCAAGAACCTCTTACGCTTCATTAGAAGTTCCAACTTTCCTTTACGATCCATGCGGTATCACAATGGACCTAAGTATTGCTGGTCTAAGTGTGTTGGCGTTTCTGAGCTGGCAACCACTTCAACCAAACCAAACCAATCATTCGTCGTTAATGCAGAATTTGCATAGAGTATCGTTTTATATACTCAGTTTCTTGAAATGCTTATTACATAAGTCCGCAAATGTTTGTCAACATTTCTGCTAGAATTTTCAGTCAGTTTTTGCTTAATCCTTAGATAGTTCTTATTCCTTTTCTGATTTTTTTTTTCGGAGAAGTTCTTTGGCATAAATCAATTGGAGGATGTTATTTGAAAATTTTATCCATTTGTCGCAGCCCGCAGGTGTTCCTTGTTAGTCTATTCGCTGGTACATTTCGTTCGATTCTTATACTTGTCCTACTACCCAATAAAACATTTCAATATCGCGATATCTCCTGTATACCTTAAAGTGGATAGTTCTTTTAAAAACGCTTCAAAAATGCTGGAGAACGTTCTCAGGGAGAGACTCCGGACATTTCATCCTGGACATATACACACCTGACCCAGGTCCTGAGGATGTGATGGATCAGTGTATCATTTGATTGTGTTTTCTTTAAATTGATGTTAGTCAGACTTTTTTTTCTCAACTTTCAGAACTTCTTTACTCTTCTGTATCTCTGTATATCAAATACAATCGAATGACAAACGTCAGTAGAGCAGGGAAAATGTTTGTGACCCACATTTGGTCCACTGGGTGGGTCTTCTTCTGTGACTTCTCGGTGTCTGAAGTCCTTTGGAAAAATTCTCCTACGGTTACGCTTGGTCATCATTTCGAAGGTGTCGGTCCAGGTAATATGCCATTTCAGTGGCGTCTTCACGAGTATAAGTCGGTCGGCTATATCACCACATACAAGGGCATGGTTATTCCATAATGGGACCAGTGTGACCTGATAGAACCAGTATATTCTCTGGCTGCAAACCATCCATTTGGTACGCCCTGGATTAATCGGCAGTTTTAGTTCGTCACTCTTTACTCAGCTCATCCAGAAACAAGGTTGCTGCGGCCAAGTGAATCCGTGGTCCTTAAGCCCTCCTACAGCATCAAGTTGCCTGGTAAAAAAGAACCTTAAGTAACTTATGAAAGTTTCCAAAGAGTACTGTTCTAAATATAAAACTTTCGATGTTAAATCTATATTACTGATGTGTTCTGTAAATCCTCAGAAACGTTCCGACCACTTTGCCACTTTCTTGAAAGTATATAGGACTATTAAGCGTTAAAATTTGCTTGGTCTTGGCATTGTCATGTGTTGTCCAATATTTTTTGGAGACACGACAAGATGAGAGTGCGTTCCATCTCTCATTAGCTAGTCTCGTGAAGACTTGCTCTATCCTGGATTTAACAAGAGTTAGGAACAGTACAGTCCGGACCTCTTTCTTGCTAAACCGTCCACCCATTCGTTTCCCTGATTGCCGCTGTGTCCTGAAACCACAAGGAGTGTAACTTCGTGGTTTGCTGTGAGTGCTGTGAGGGATTGGATTTGATGACTGGATGAGAGAGCCTTCATAGAGGCTTGACTGTCTTGATGTATGTATATGGCGAACCTCTTGCAGTGCAACTTCGTGTATAGTTTCGTGCCGTTTCTGCGATTGCTAATATTTCCGCTTGGATCACACTGCCGAGGTTTGGCAGTCTCAGACATCGAGCAATTTCGGAACCAGATGAGTGAGTATACGAGTATGCCAGAGCCTATTCCATCGTCAGTTTTTGACTCGTCAGTGAAAATCGAGATATTATTGGGGTTAATAGCCCTACAGCTAATCCAAGCCTCTCTTGAGGGGAAGATTGTTTTAACGACTAGTCTGAAGTCGTGGGATGGTGATCTGTCTCGGTACCCAAGTGTGCTCACCTCGCAATGGTGCGGTGGCCTGTGTCGCCTTTTTTCCAAAGGTTGAATTGCTTCAAGCGAAGGGTACTTTTAGCAGCTGTTACGTTGTTTTCAAGGGACGCAGTCAACATGGTTCTGATAGCACTGGTAGTCCCTATACATACTAATCATTGTATCCTGTTCAGTGCTCTGAGGTATGTGGTATTATCGGCTGTGGCAATCAGGCTAGGCATCCATTGGATAGAATGGGTCTGACGATGGCTGTGTACAGTCAACGGATGATGGC
This sequence comes from Xylota sylvarum, assembly GCA_905220385.1. Classification (NCBI taxonomy): domain Eukaryota; kingdom Metazoa; phylum Arthropoda; class Insecta; order Diptera; family Syrphidae; genus Xylota; species Xylota sylvarum. The sequence goes on from LR999958.1 coordinate 47,450,699, forward strand.
GGGATTGTACCCTAATTTTTTACTAAAGATTCTGCTGCATATATAGAAGACTATATATACAGTCCAGTATATAGCCCAAATATTTCGTTTTATTTGAGATTTGGAGGGGTGTGACGTTGAGTCTCAAGGGCCCGATTTGTGTGATTCTTCTCTTATTAATTTAGATTGTTTTCAAGGGGTTAACGTTTAATTCACATCTTTCCCCTCATTTGTGTAGGGTATTGAGGGCGGATTGAAGTATTTATTATTTACATCATCCCATTTCTGTAAGATTCCATTCACGATCAGTATTCATAGAAGAGGGGATAGACCCCACCTTGCTTGGTGCCTCTAGAGGCCAGTGCATGTACTTGGCAGTCACCAAGGTGATGTGTTCCGTCTTGAGCATGCATTCAACCCAAGTCTGAGATTACTGAATTTATGTTTTGTTGGTTCAATGCTAGTCGTACAGATTCAGATTTTACATTGTTTAAGGTTCCTACTATATAGAGGAAGGTCGCTAGCGTGAATTCTTTGTAGTGGAATGAACCTTCCTTGCTACGAACTCATGCAGGACTGTCGCAACAGATTGGCCTTTTGTATAGGCATGTTGAGCTGGGGATATATCCCCAGGACTTAGTTTGGTGCGAATGTGTAAATCTATTAGCCTTTCAAATGCCTTGAGTAGGAACGAAATAAGACTAATCGGCCGAAAGTCTTTTGTGCTAGTTTTTTCGTTAAGAATACTCAAGAACCGATTCACCATCATTTAAACTCAAGGCGACGAAAAACTATTTCTTAACGGAAGCTCAAACATTATGTATTCGGATTGTTTTAACGTCTTATCTTTGACCACAGCGATTGGCTTTTCTATAGCTATTTATGTATAAGGCTATGTTGATTGTACGTTGATTATATTTTCCAAGATTATGGCTTTTTCCAGTTTTATTTTATAGAAGTCGCCTTCCTTTCTCGTAGCGTGGGTAATGAAACACCATAAGTTCCACGTCTTTAGTTGATTCGTGGAACTTGTGTAGTAGGAATGGTTGTCACGCTCCAACTTGTTTAAGTATAAGCCAAAGCATATATTGATTATATACTTCACTTGCCCTACCTTTGCTAGGATGTCTATTGGGACACCATATTAGATATAATATGTACGCCACTCATGTTGCGCGAAAGTCTTTGTCACCATTCATTTTATTGACTCCTTATACCTATTAACTTTCATGTCATTGGACCAGATTTGAGATCCATACAGCAACATTTTTGATAAGATCAAGTTTCTTCTGCATTTTGGCTTTCTTGTCTTTGCTGTCATATCAGTTGTATTTTGTAGATCTCGTTTAAAGTTTAGGTTGATATCTTTGATGTCACTATGTCCTTTTTCTTAAGTATCTACGGACTGTTATTGTTGATTTACAATAGTTTCTTTTTGCTAGATAGTCTCTAACATGATTTCAATAGACACTTCACCATCGCCCTTGAGTGTATGCAAGTCTTTATCTAGCACTACTAAAGCCATAGCATTAGCAAAGTTAGCTATTTGTGAGGACATCAGGTTATCGTTGTCCACAGACGTCCGTCGAAGGGGACCCAGTAGGGAACGTTGCTGAACACTGCCTGTGTTTCCTCTTAGAAGTATCTTTGATATCGTATAGTGGCACTTTATTTGTAAAAACGGTTAAGCAAAATTTTCTGGACATATTTGTATACTATTTTGGCTAGGAATGCCTTTCGAATATGTGCCACGTTCTAAGTAAAGAAGTGATAACACCAAAAGGGTACTTTTCTCAAACTAAAAAGCCACAAGGATGCCAAATCAGTACTGTACGTTTTACTTACTTTACATTACTTATGATCTTCTGTTTTGCTATTTTTTTTTTTTTGTTCCCACATTTTAAGTTTTGTTTGAAATATAATTTAATTTTTATTTTAGTTTATTCTAGCACTCGCAACACTTAATTCATATGGTTTGCCTAATTTCGGGAAAAGCAGTGAATTAGTCTTAAGTCGTATACCCAACTAGTATCCGATCGGTATTGAACTACAGAGCGTGTTTTGCCTTTCTGTATTGTAAATAGTTTTCACAATACCTAAGTGTTAAACAAAAAATAAATTAATTTAGTGTATAATTCACATTTTGACAATATGCTGGATTGTAGCCAACCGAAAACCGAAAATTCCATTGTACAAATTGACCTATAGACCCCGATACACCTTGTAAATATGAAAAAAAAAAATAAAACCGAACCGATCTATCTGCCAGATACAAACAAAATATTTAAACACTTAGTATTAAGTGCGTAGGTACCTAACGAATAACTCATAAAAATTGTATAAACAAACAAATTTAATTAAGACAAATAAAAAAAAAAAAAAAGAAACTAATTCCAAACAAATGAACAAGTTGTCGAATATTATTTCGGGCATCTAAGACTTTTGTGTAAAATACTTTTGGCCACTGCGATCAGTCTTAGCCATGATAAATTGCCGGCTAAGCGCGTTTTCGTGTTCACAATCCACCTCGGGAGATTGATTGTAACTTCTATCTGCGAATGTGTCAGGGAAGTTTCGTTCATACCTGAGTTGTCATGGTGACATGCTGCTGGTGGACCCTCGTTATCAGTTCGCACATGCATATGCGATGCGCAGTGGCTGCAGATACATTTTGCCAGTTAAATTGCAAATCGCTAAAGCCCACACCTTGCTGCTCCTGGGTCCTGGGTAAGGTTTTTTTTTTTTTTTGTTTTCTTTCTACCACTGTCACCGTCACCGTCGAAGTTGTCGTTTGCGTTGTCGTCGTTGCGCCTGGATTGGGGTGACACTTTTCGGTGTTGGTGGTTGGAACAGACTCGGGCTTGTTTGTCGTTTTAGACTTTCTGGGAATCAAGATTATGACGAATGTGCGCATGTGTAATTTGCATTCAGTGGGTTCAGCGGAGTTTGATGTTTAACATGTATCCAGAAGCCAACAGGTGCCAGCGCTGCGCCGCGATCAATCATCGGAAATCGATTTTTAATTAAGAACTCTTGTTGGTCGCGTTGACTGCACATGAATGAGTTAGCTTTCAGGTATGAGGTTGGTCTTTTATTCTGGGTGCTTAAATTTGTCCTAATTAGTTTGACAGAGAACGATGACTATGTTGGAAATTTTCGTGGCTCATAGTTTGGTGATATTCTTTTTCGAGAATTTCGTCTGGGTATTTTGAAATGGCATGTTTGGAGATTTTTCTTAAAAAAAATGATTGATAATGTTCATTGGAAGAGAGGTTTGACAGCGAAACAAAGGTAATTGTTTGTAAGGATCAGGTAAAGATTTCAGAACAAAAAAATAAAATTAAATTCCTCATTATTGTAAGTATTGAGAACGGAGAGATATCATACAAATTAAAACAAAAAAAAGAAAAAGTGCAGACCAAAGCTTTTACTGATTTTTTGAGATGAATGGTTAAGTGACTAAAACAGGATTTTACAGGTTTCTTACTGGATTTGGACTAAAGTCGAAGCAACAGCAAATTCTTACAACACCGATGTTTCGGACAGAACGTCACATTCAACAGACATAACCTTGAGGTAGTAAAGGACTTTGTCTACCTAGATATCGCTTTTAATTGAAGCGCTGCGATTAAATGACGATTAACACTTGCCAATCCTGCATCTTTGGGGTAAGAAGGTAAAACTAAAGTGAACCTGTACCCAAACCTGATTGTCCCAGTCTTTCTATACGGAAAAAGATCAGGAAAAGATCAGGCCGTTCTCAGTTGTTATGAGAGAAAAATACTTCGGGTTAATTTTGGTGCGTCTGGATAGACAGTGCTCAAAAAAGAAGATACAATCATTAGCTGTACCAGTCATATACCCGACATCGAACAACTCAGAGTTTGTTATACAACAACTAAGATGGCTAGGTCATGTAGAGTGGATGGACAATAATATTACGGTCTGTAGAGTCTTAAAATCCTTCAAAGAGGGACGACGATCGAACTGGCTGAGGAAATGCTTATTGGCTCTACCTCGTACTCTAGTGCTAACTAAGTTTGTAGGTTAGGTTAGGTTCGATTGGTAGGCTGCAGCAAGTGCAGCCACACTTAGGGCAGAATAATATATATCATCTATAATATCAATCTATCCATTGAACCAACATGAGCTTATTATAAAGCGGTGAAGGCGGCTACAGCTTATATTAGCTAGTTCGCCAATGTTGTCGAAGAAGTACTCGCCTTTATATAGTTGTCTTCGAGTTGAGACAGCTTGGCAGGTGCATAGGAGGTGAAGAATAGTCTCTTCCTCTTCCTCATTCATGCAGCTTCTGCAAAAATCGTTTGCCGGGAGACTCAGCCTGATTTCATCCCTTCCAATTACGCAGTGTCCCCTAATGACACCTACAATTGTGCTAATTAAGAATCTCTTTAGTCTTATTAGACTATTGGAGTGCTTCAGATTCAGCTTGGGCCAGATCTGTTTCGTGGTGGAGCACGTAGTGCAGTTTGACTACCTGCGATTAGTATCGTTTATCGAATTCTGCTTATTTAAGAGTTTACACGTAGCGAGGGGCATGTTAAGATTCTCCTTCTTCTGTAGAATCTTCCGTACCTGGCGAGTTCGTCGGCCATGCAATTTCCTGGAATATTCCTATGGCGCAGCACCCAAATGAGGGGAATTTTGAAGTATTTTGCCATCTTCTTCAGAGATAAGCGGAAATTAAGGGCAGCTTTGGAATTGAAGGGATTTGATCGTGGCTTGACTATCGGTAAAAATGGCGATATTCCTCGCGGATATTACCTTGATCGTCCTTAATCACCATAATTTCCGACTGGAACACACTACAGTGATTGGGAAGGCAGAAGGAGATTTTGCAGTACAGATCTTGGAAAAAAAACATCTCCCCCCACACCTGTTTCCATCTAGGACCAGTCTGTATAAAGGCAAACGGATCCACTGCGAGACGCTATATCACCCTCCTAGTCAGTCCTGGAGGGTATATAGGTTTCGAAATTTTTGTTGAAAAGGAGCTAGGGGAAGGTATAATCAGTGTCTTTTGAGATAAATTCTAGTTTATTTAGAATAGATGACCCAGTTCGCAGACTAGTTCACAAAAGAGTTGCTTTGATGCGAATAACCAAATTTGCTGCCACTTATTTGCAAAAGATATCGAGCGGTTCCATGTGGAATAGTGTGTCCATAGCAGCAGGTGGAGTGGTCCTCAGGGCTCTGCTAATGGAGACGCATGACATTCTTTGCACACAACTGACGAAGTTGTAATGGATGGCTTTATCCAGCACCAGACGATCATGCTATATATACGTAAGTATGTGCCTAGTAACGGATACATAGAGCCAATGAGGCTGAAGTCCCCACTTACTTCCAATAGCTTTCTTACAGCAGTACTCAACCGTGGTGATTTTCTCAACTCGAACAAGGACGTTGAGTTTGCAGTTCAATTTACTGTCCAGGATTAGACCTTAGTATTCGGTCGTATTTGTGAGCACCAGGAAGGTGCCGTTAGGTGAAAAAAAGTTGAGAATTTAATACTTGAAAAGGACCTGTTCTGTTATCTTAGTAATTTTTTTTGTTCATTTGGAGAGACGTTCTGTAGAAGATTCTCAAACATATTGAGGCGATAGCAAAGTCATCTGCATAAGCAATCTACCTTGCTCCTTTCCCCTTCCAGGATTAGAAGTAGTTGAGGCAAAGAAGATCAGACCTTCTTGTGGTGTACCCTTACTGACGAACCTCCAAACTGAGACCTGCTTTGAGTTGATGAACCTGTTAGTAAGCAACTGGATCCCCAGTGCGCCAATCGACGTCTCGATTCAAAGGTTCGACAGTGCGCTTATAATCGGCTCTGGTTCGACATTGTTAAATGCTTCGTCAACGTCCAGGAACGCTACCAAAGTATATTCTTTGCAAACTAAAGATTTTGCAATAATGCTAACTAATGAGTGTAGGGCCGTTTCAATCGATTTCCCTTTACTATATGCATCTTGAGAGGCTGACAGAAGATTTGAATTAACACTGCAGGGTATATGGGTATCTACGTTTCTCTTGGGTTTTCAGTAGAAATAATAACAAGCTTATGGGTCTAGGATCTTTGGGGATAAGGTACGAATTTTTACCCACTTTGGGTATAAAATCCACATTGACTTCCGTCTACGTGGCTTGGGAATGTGAACCAAATCTAGGCAACTTTTGAAAATTACAGTTAACCAAGGAAGGATTAAGTCTATATTCCGCTGAAGTTTGGCAGGTATAACACCGTCTGGCCCAGGAGACTTGTATGGTTTGACAGAAGAGTCTGTCGTAAGAAAAAAGAAAGATTTCCGTTGAGCTTTACTAATGTTCGTTTTATAAGACCTGAGGACCCTTTTTATACGAGATACAGTCGGCGGCCTCATAGGAACGGTTGGCCTGGTTGAAAAGCAGACTGCACCTTATTTTAATTATTAAAGTCAACTCAATTAAAAAACGTCATCATACCTTTGACCAAGAGGTGAAAAGAAACAAAATATCTCGGAGTTAGTCTAGACTATAAATTAACTTAGAAACCTAATCTAAAGTCTTCTGGGCCTGCTCTAGACTAATCGGGAAAAATGGGGATTAAAATCGTCATCACTCCAATAATAACCTACGCATCATACGGAGGGAAAAAGCTGATTTACATCCGTAGGCCTATGTAGGTATTAAGGGTGCAATAGGTACCTGTCGAACAGTAGAGATGGAAGGCCTTCTAGACCTCCAACCCCTACATATGTATAAGTGTTATGAAGATTTCGCTCTAAAGTTTCATCTCCTATGCAACAATGAAGCTGATTGGACATAATAGTGTGAAGATCGCTGATATTCTCATTGGCATGCAGTACATACCTCGAACTTTATGCCGAAAAATCAATCCCTATCGCTCTTTATAAGTTGTCATTCCTAATCGCCGAGATTGGAATAATCCGTAAATCCCTCAATTGATACCTCGATCCATGGTACACAGATAGTTAAAAATTGTCCAATGGGATAGATGTTCGAATTTTTGGCTCCAACTACAAATTGTTTGCGCCATTAGGACAATCTATTTATTATATTAGAGAGTACTTCAGAGGACACCGCTGAAGATCATATAATAAACATTTTATTATGTAGATAGCCAAGCACCTCGCATGTCCTTTAACATTGAGTCTTAGTTGGTTTCTAATTGTCTTAGAGATTTACCTACGTAATTGAAAATTTATGATAATTAAAAATATTTATCTTTAACAGCCAGTAAACGGATTCGCAGAAATTACCACAACCTAAACGTTTCTTTCCATTTTACCCATCGAGACATTTTGCCGAAAAAAACAAATACAACTCCCTTTAGTCCTTCTGATCGCATTTTATCCCTACTGTGTGTACGTCCCATTACCTCCCACGGTACAAACAAAGGATCAACATTCGTATGATCCTAGATAATATTTGGAAAATCTTGGAAAACGTTCAACCCTTCACTTGCTAATCCAATTATAAGGACTAAGTTCCCATTGAGCGGACGACGATGGCGACGGCCGCCGGTATGTGTCTTATGGCTGTGTGCAGTTGTCTTGTGTATTTTTGCACAAACAAACAAAGCATTGGAATTCAAATTGTAATTTTTGCATGCCGACTCGTGCCACACCCCCAGGAACCTACAAAAGGAAATTACAATGGTCAGCGGTGGCTGCAGAGAATATTCCTTACAATGCACAGTACATGCAAATGCATACATTAAGTGGTCTCAGGGGGCGACAGTTTATAATTGTTTACGGATTGTTCTAGGTACCCGCACCGTTACACAGGTAAATTAACCGTTTCTTTTCGTAGACAAAGAATTCTTGCACGCCGGGAATAAGGAAAAGGAATCCTTTCAATCCTTTCATAATTGCCGCAACTAATTGACTAAGCCGGCTACTGTAACATGACTTTTGGATTGTCGACTATTTTGCTGGGCTTAGAGTTTGACTTTTGGGATTTTTGTATTGTTAGGGTTCTTGGTAAAAACGTGGTATGAGAACTAAGTATGTGTCAATGAAGTTATTAAATATTATAATCGTCATAGTGCTGATCATTTACATTGAATAAAATATTCACACGGTTATTGGTAAACTTTTAAGAAGGACCTTTCTTTGTGTATCTACATGTATATAGTAGCATATATTTCATTCCGCTTTTATTCATACAATGAAGAAAAAATGTAATTTAGGTGCTTCTGATGAATTTCATTCATATTGCGTTTTTGTCATGATGTGGGAAGCCTTCTCCTCGAAAGGATGCTTGAATGGGTTATATATTGAGCCAAAACTGATTCGAAACTTAATCGAATAGAGGAATAAGCTAATACAACTAATTTTAAAGGATTATTTAGGTTTAGAGCCTTATTTTGGCGGTTTTGATATTCAAGTCAATCATTCTTACCAAAACAAAAAAGTACAAATTTTTGGCGCGACAGCTTCATGGGAACCAGGGCCTAGCTGGTCCATTATCCTATGCACAAGTAGACAAATACTGTCAGGGTATTTAAGCTTTGAGTAGCTTTACACTACAGGTAACTGTGATGGCGACTCCATACAGCCGTTCAGGATACCGCTTTGCGTCTTAAATTTCTTTGGGAACCTGTAGCAAAGTTGATGTAGTAAAGGCCTGCATTCAACACATTGCTCGATGATAATCCGTAAGACGATAACATGGTTCTTTTTGATTTCGGTTTAACTAGATTTCTGTGGGAGCAAGCTGTTCCCTAGCGTAGATCTTGATTAACCAAATTTTGGATTCCACAGGACTGCGGTCGAACTAGTATGAATTCAATGTTTAAGTCAATACAAAGTGTTAGATACGAATATACTCCGATACCGCCACCTATTCTTAACAATATAGTCGCCAGTCATTAGGATAGCATAGAACTCCGCTTAAAAACAGAGGCATGGCTACCAAACCAGTAGTGACGTCTAGTCTTCTCAGCCAGTCCTGAACTCAAGGAAAAATTATTATTTGCGCAATATTTTGGTTTCATTGCATCAGACGGCATATTCCTGGAACAAGGATCGTAGGATAAGTGCGGCGAAAGGTTATTAAAACTCTAGCAAACAACCGACGTATTAGCTCGTCATAGTCGTATGGATCCATCGAACATTTTTCAATGATAAACCCCATGTTTTGAAAAAAAAATCCTTATATCACCAGAAAACTGAGCGCTTACTAATCACAAAGCTCTTATTGGAGATGAAATACTTCCGGAAAAGAAGATTGGTGATATAATCATCTTTACGGATGGGTCCATGATTGATGGCAGAGCGGGGGCAGGTATCTTCTCAGAAGAACTGGAACTAGCCTGTCAAATTAGTTGAAGACCCCAGTCTATCAAGCTCTGCGTTGGATCACCTGAAAGAGCGTCAGGTTGAGGGTAGAAACGCAATCAGTGATTAGACGCATGGAGCAAACAGATATCAATACAACACTGGCATTGAAATGTGGTGATAAACTCAATGAGTGCTCATCTCGAAATGAGATGACGTTGCTCTGGGTGAGAGGGCACGTAGGGACTGAGGGCGGACTCTCTAGTAAAGCAAGAATCAACCTTGGAGTTCTCTTATCCGGAACCATTCGCTGCAATTGGCAGAGGGATGGCAGAATGTCTAATTAGCAACTGGGCCGCTACAGAACACCAGAGAAGGTGGTCAACCGTGAGGATGACCTGTGAACTATGCCTGGAAGTTGGGACGGCAGCGCGTATATTGTGTCAATGTCCGGCGCTAACTAGCAGAAGAAGGGAGATCCTGGGGAGGTACTGTGTAGATACCCAGAGGATGAACCAAATTTCTGTTAAACAGATGCTCGTGTTGACACGAGAAATCAAAGCCAGAGATGGACTGTGGAGAAATCCAGAGAGGCTCTAGGGCTAAGATGGATAGTGGAAGAGAGACGAAAAGGGACCCAATACTGTAGTCTGTTTTGAAATCTCTCTCAAATATGTATGTATACATACATATATACTCCTTGCCATTACATAGGGGCAAAAAGTCCGCATCTATAACCAAAGTTTTATTTCTTAGTATTGCTCTGACCCACAATACCAATATCTCATCTACCCTTGACGAGCTGAGTCCCAAATACATTCAGTCAAAAGTCGCATTACTGAAGCAGATTCTATGTACAGGGCATTTTCTTTCCTTTCAAGTGCGCGTTCAATTCTACCAACTAAGTTTTCAATCATAGTCTCAAAGTATTTTCAACGTTGATTTTCATGTTCCGTCTTAGATAGAGAGTGAATGCTCAAAGCAAATCTACGTACGTCAATCTGGACTGGTTTCTCCATACTTTTCAGTTGGAACAAAGGTGGATTTATAGGAATTCTTGGGAAGTGAGTAGTCATCGCTATAAATTTTTGGTATGATAGATACTCGAACCCTTCGCCAGGGTGTTCTAATAGATGTCTGTGCCACACACGCAATGAAGATTCCCTTGAGAGCTGGCACCAACTGGTTTACACAACTTAAAGCTATCAAATGATACGACAGCATATTTAATTGCCTCATCTGTTACCAAAGTTGATGCAGGGTACTAGCTATGCCGAATTTTACGTCTTTTATTAAGCTCAGACTAAGTCTGGCCAAGTTGTGCCATAATCGTTACCGGGAAATTAATTTCCACTTCAAAGCACCAACCTTCAGCTTCGTTTAGAGTTCAGGAGGAGTGTTGACTGTTGTGCGCAGTGTAACCAAAAAATTGTCCACGAATTCTCCCCCCCAGTAATGGTGATCGAACTGCGTACCAGCTCCAATTCTGGTTCAGATATCCTGATTTCGTCGAGATCAAAATGATCTCATAATCCGGTCGATCATTGATCGGACATTAGGTCTTCGGAGACTAACATCGTTAGGGATCGCTACATTTTGGGTCGGCTTTAACAACACATAAATAAGGATAGTGGTTCGTGTTGTGCTTAAGGATACCTACTGTTGGTTAAAATAACATCATGTTGGTCAAAATAACCGATATCTTCTGCCGTCCAATTCTTGCATTGAAATCACCCATCAAAAATTCGTATTAGGTTTTCTAAATCGTTTTGACTAACTTTTATTAGAAATCAAAATCTGTTAGTGCTAAATAACTACAACCCATTTTCACAACAAACGCCCCCTTATTTTAAAAAGAAACCCCCTACCCAATTCCAACAATTACTGCCCTTACTACACGCAACTTTTCAACTGCCTTACTAAATTGATTTTTAATCAATCACCGCCAAAGACCGAGCATTGGACACATTGCCTGCTCAAAAATACCATTGAAGCAAGACGTTTTTTTGTTTTGTTATTCTCTACGTTTTATATATACGCAGTCTTATTTATTTTTATCACAGTGTATAAATCCCCGACTACCCAGAGAGTCTCTGGTGCATGTATTGCCAGAGCTGGGGACGACATGCCAACTTTCAGGGCCGCAGAATTTATCATTTTTACCACCTACATAGCGAACGTCGCGCGTAAGAGGCGAGAGCTTCAAAATTGCTTTGTTTTCAAATTCAACTTTTTTTTTTACTCAAATTCCATTTTTTTTTTTTTTTGAAAAATCGATTTTCAATTCAATAGCACAGGTCAGCGCGACGACAACGATTATGGTGGCGACCGTGATGGTTGTACATTTAAATGGGTAGGTGGTGCTTACGTTGGTGGTGAATGCCATGACGGCTTAGGCTGGTCCAACAAAAAAAAAAACCGTGATTGGTGTTCCAGAAATCAAAGATATTTCATTCTTCTTCGATTTTGTGTTTTTTGTTTTGTACCTGTCCTTTCCAACATCTGTCAAAATTTCTATGATAGTATCCATCACTTGAAGTGAACGAGAAATCATTTGAAAATCACTTGAAATCACAATTTCCGTCTACTGTCCATTTGTGTTGTGTAACCTTTCACCTTCGACATCAATAATTAATGTGTAGCCATTTGTTAAATGCTCTGGATGGTCAATTTGTTATCATTAAGGGCCGGTCTGGTGTGAAGATTTTGTATTAAAAAACGTTTAAGTGCATATCGATTAATGTTTTATTTTTATTTTTTTAGACCATTTTTTTTCTGGCTCGTTCTGAAAAGTATCTGCAGTGATTTATTGGGATACTCATTGGTTTGTGTGGTGAAAAATTAGATGAATGGACACCTCCAGGGGCTCGGACTAATGTGTTTCCTAAGTAGGGCCTCAAAACTTAAGGGTTAGACAGAAAAATCAAAAAACCACTGCAGGCTGAAAACGTATTAGCTTCTCACAAATAGCTATTGGGTTAAAGATGTATCTATGTAGCTTATTAATTGATTGATGTCATTTTAAGGTATTTAATAGTTTGGACATGTCATGTAATTATAATGAAAAATTATGTAAAATTGTCAGTGATTACGATTTGAAGTTGAAGATACGTATAGTAACTCCACAACTAATTGTTGCGTAGCGCTTAAACGTGCTTCTAATTGCTGGAGGAGTTTGTTCGGTTTTAGTATTTTTGTTTTTTTCTTTGGAATTTCAGTGTTAAACGCTGTAATTAAATTCATTTTTCTATGATGAATATAGAAGAAATGTTAGCATTTGTTGTACTAATTGAGGAACACTGGACGAAGGATGTAATTAGCATGTGTTGTATAGTAGATGGAAAAATAGTATTTCTGTGAAATATGATTTTGTGAATTACATGACCGCTGGTTTCATAACTGTGAAATGGAAAATGATCAATTGTTGTTTACGGTTTTGAGTGAATATAAGTAATTAGGATTGTGTTTATTACTTTAAAGTTCTTATTCATAAGAGGAAATATGCTTCTAATGTGAATGTCACTTAACTCTTAGAGGCAATCCCAACGATTTTTTTTTGTACGAGAACTTTTGAAAGAATACTGAATAACATCTAACTTTTAGCAGATCCTACTTTGTTGGTGTTCCCGTTTCTCCATCAAATATTCTTCAATATCTCGAGCAACCCCAAGGCATGAATGATATACAAATTGACAGAACCACTTCAGCAAATGATGGTAAAAATCTTCTGGAAGGCAGGTTCAAAATTAACGCTAGCAGATAATAACCCAGTTAGCTGAATCGAATTGAAGCGAAGATAAGTATAGGTAAACTGAAGTTCAACAAAGCTTCGGGAAATGATGTGTAAGCTGAGCTTATGACACATGGTAGAAGGTGGAACATGCATTATCTTATCGTTAAAATAAGTCGGATGAAACCTTATCCAATGAATGGAATCTCAGCTTCATTTGTTCTTATGCTTGAGCTAGTGTACTATCTAACAACAAGGTCAATGTAATGGTGTACTTTCAAGGTGGAATGCTATTTTCTACCACTATTGTGGCTTTTGGTAGTGATTGAGACACTCCTAGCTCTGGGTAAAGTTCTGTGTAATATTATAGCCTGACAGAAATTCCCTTTTACGAAAGGAAAGACCGGACGGAATCTGCTCTTAATAAACTTGGAAAGTGGGTGAATCGTGTTGATCTCGGCCTTAACCTATCTAAGATTGAATGGGTATTGTTCACAAGGACATACAAAGTACAATGCATCACACATCCAAAACGCAAGGGTATAGAACTCCAATCCGTAATTCTTTCTAACTCGTAAGAAGTTGGATATTGAACACCGTAACAGGAGGGTTTTGATTGCCCTACGTTCAAGTAAAACGTCCCTGGATTTGAAATATGGCCTTCAGCTTTGATACTCGCATTGAATATATGTAGGAACACTGTAGGTACGACAGTTGTCAGGCCTATTCTCATGTACGGGGTACTAGTTTGGTATACAGCAAAGGACAAGTAAAGCAGCATTGGTAGCAAAAGCAGCATTCAGGCTTAACGATTACTCACATCTGACTATTCCTAGTAATACGGACAATATTGTCCTCATACGGACATCCATGTCAAAAACAAAATTAAAATTTCTAGCTGAAGTACTTTGGGGACAGAAATTCTAAATTGTTCGACGGATGAATTGACTTAAGAGTGTGCAGGCCCGAACCTTTTGTGATAGGTGGAGTAGAAACATTGAGGAAAAGGAAAAAATTATGACCCACCTTCTGTCGAAGCTTGTTATAAAACTATGGATTATATTGATGTTTTCATTAGCCAGTTCACCTAAATTGTCGAAGAAGTATGCTCTTAGTTCATTCTTCTAGGAGATGTATAGTTCGGTTTCCTCCTCTTTTTCATCCATACAGCTGCTACAGAAGTCATATATGAGGAGACCTAGCCTGATGATACCTACTTTATTCATAATAGTTATCTTTTCTATTTAATAAGGCAACTGGAGCGTTTCTAATCCAGCTTAAGCTAGCAATTAGGTACGTAGATCTTTCTTGTAACCCCAAATCCTAATCTCAGTCAATTCTGGAAGGGTTACGGATATTTATCAAACAAAAGTTGTGGAAGTACTAAATCGTCTTGCACAAGGAATACAAGGTCATTTAGATTAGGTCAGTGTCCAGACTAGACTAGACTAAGATATGTTAGGAACTGCACAAACTGCCATTTGTTTACTATAAATATCTAAAAGTAGCAAGTAAAACAGCCTTTAAACAGGATGAAGGCTGTTTTGGCGTTGGAGTTAGAAAGATATATTTCTGAGAAAAGCTATAGGAAAGATAGACATATATTACATGATGCCCTTAGAGGGTTTAGAGAGTTGGATTATTGACTTCTGGAAATCCAAAGGAATGGTTTTGAAAAATGTTTCTAGACCAGCGCACTATGTAAAAAAAAAAATGTATTCCATTAGACTAGCATTGTACAAACAAATCGAAAGCCCAGTGGGGTCAAGAGGAACCCCTCGCAATGAGGGACCTATCTCCTCTACTGTTGATATAGATCGCAAATGAAATTCTAATGAAACTAGAGCACAATAGAGCCCTAGTTATTATATATGGGAACGATGTTGTCATAATTGCGACAGACAAGTTCGTGCTCACCATCATCGAAGTACTACAATTTATTCACAAATAAATATTAACGAACTGCAAGCATGAGTGGTCCTCTTCACAACCAAGAGAATAATACCAGTAATAGGGACCTTAAGACTCTCTTTTCGACCGAAGACTTGACTTGGAAAGAAAACACATCAGAAACGATAAAAAAAAGCCGTCATCCTACACATCCAGTAAAATCTTTGGTAAAAACCCTATGACTGCAATCTTCCACTGAACTACACAGTCGACGTCAGATCCATTCTATCCTATGGATACCTACTCTGGTGGAATGGAACAGGTATGGAAGGAACTCAGCTCCGAAGATTACCATGCGTAGGGACTACTAGAGCTATTCGCCACGCCAACCGCATCTCTTGAAACTACACTTGCACTGATTCCATTAGACTTGGACATAAAGAAAATAGCTGTGAAAAAAGCTGTGCGATTGAAACAATCCGGGTTTTGAAAAGAGGGTGACATGGAGCACAACATCTTGGTACCTAAAAAGAATGCGACTAAGTACAGATGACCTCTGCAAAAGCTGCGGCGATACAGACGCAGAAGAAAACACATCTCAATTCCTATACGAATGCCGTAGCATACCTATGAAGAACTATGAAAACGGCCCTCGACGAATACATTTACGGTAACCTGGGCAGTCTATTAGGGAAGCCACTATTAACTATTTTAATCAATAATTAACATTTTTATAACAATCTCGAGATGGTCTTCATTTTCAGGAGATACCACTGTGATCCGCGCTCTGCTAGAATCTATTTTGATGGCGTAGCTCATCCATCCTTGACCAGAACCAGGTCTTCCCCGGTCCCGCGGTTGGGCTTCTGCTTAAGTCATTTCGGGCGCTGTTGAAGCTGAGCTAAGTAATTGGAATTCCATTGTCACCAAAAGGTCTGATACATCCTCTGTATCATTTTCCAACGGTCTATGCAGGAAAATTTTTCGTCGGTATGGTCGGGTTCTGGTATACTTTGGAGAGGTTCGCCTATGAGGCAATGAACGGGAGTTAAAGAGCTGAACTCATCGATATTACTGGCTTAGAATTGCGACATACCTCATTTTGTGATAGCAAAGTGACCAGTTCCTCAAAGGTCCACGTCGTCCTTTCCTTTCCTTTTTCCTTTTTAAATGGCATTTTATGGACTAGGCTTTTGCTTCCCATAACCCTCATAAATAGGGTAAGCAGGAAATTCCATTTCATTCCATCATTCAGGAACATATCGGCGATTTACTTTGCGTTGTAGTGTGAGGCATTTTGGAGATTCTCCAGTTCGCACCAATAAAGTTCTTCCCGCAATCACTGGAAAACTCCTTGCAAAAACCTCTGCTTGCTGTGAACTGTCTTAACGCTGCTATGAACCCTTGAGTCATCATATTACTGACGAGCTCAATGTGCAGTGCCTTGATCGCTAGGCAAATGAAAATGGCAAAGTGTGACTTAAAGGTTTTTGCTCCTCAACCCTGTCAGGACTTGGCCTCAATGAATCCAGCATAAGCGACCCCTATATAGCCGAGAAATTCGCATACGTGGTTCCGGTAAAGTTCCCATCAGCCGGTGACCCGGTGTAGTCCTATGTCGAAAACAGATTGTGCAGTCGTGAATATGTTTCTAAACGCTGTTTTTCACGTTTAGAATCCAGAACTATTGTCGGAGATACATAGGCGATCATCTGCTGCATTCCACCGTGAAAAGTCCTTTCATGCATACCCTTTATGATGATCCGATAAATGCTGGTTTGGCTTCAAAATAATAGGGTGACGTTGCTTAAAACCTAAGTCTGCATCCTACCCTCAATGTTCTACATTCGTCTAAGAATAAACATAAAGAGTTTACATCTCTTACCTTTGCAAGGTTCTCATTAGGGTTTAATGTGCCGTCAAAGAACTTTGACTATTCGAATGGAAAGTCTTAATCACGCTAATTCACGATGCATTGCGGGTTTTGGAACGTTTGAAACAAATCTGGAACAATACGCTAGTGTCCTTGGTAGCTTGTAGAGATTTGAGTGTCGATGAATCAGAAAGTCGACGTCATTTTCTTGAGCGATGGTGCAAAGAGAATGTATCTTGCGGATCTCCTCTTCAGTCAATATAGTTGATGGTTTTTAATTTTTCAGTGGTGATGAACTGCCAATCTGACCTAAGAAACTCTGGACCGTTCCACGAGAGAGAGAGTTGTCGTCTAAGCCAGAAGGTAAGAGCCCATGCGAGACGAGATCAGCGGGGTCCTCCTGAGTTGGAACGTGGCCAGATACTGCAGTTGGTAATGCGTTGAATCTCTGCAACCCAATTGCTGACAAATGTCTTCCACTTGGATGGGACTGCCATGATCCATGCCAATGTGATAGTCGAATCTGACAAGGTGTACATTCTTACGTTGTCCAACCTTAACGCCTTTGCTGTGTAATTCAAGAGCGTAGCCAACATATCAGACTTAGAGAAGGAGTGAGATATGCCAGTACGCATATTTTTTTATTAGTGACATCGAAGCTAGGAACCATATTCTACATGTACCATGCCATGCCCCTCATCCTGTACAAAACCATGATACGTGATTCTCGCCATTTTGCCATCTCACCCTGATACTTATTCAATTTCAATGGCTTCCAATTATGAGTGCAATTGAAATGGCCACATTTCCTTTATTCTTGCACATGTTTCATCAGCCTCAGGGGTTGTCCTGGTTACCTCAAGAAATAAAGAGAAAAAATTAAATAATCTCCTTCCACTTGAAAACCAAGTTTTCCTTTAATAACCTTCATTCACAGTCGACAGAGTTTTCCTTTATAGAAATGTCACTTCAAATCCAAATCCTCTGAGAAAAATTATCCCACTCATGGTGTGGATGGATGAAAAAATGACAAATAATACTGAGAGTGAAGGAAATTCACGCACAAAAGTAGCAGCCATCATCAGAGGGGCAAACAAAACAAAAAAAATAAATAAATTCGAAAGAAAACGAGGGAAAAACACGGAAAATGTACAATGCCTTGAGAAAAGCAGGGAAATGTACTATAAAAATATGCGGGAAAATTCTACTTACGAGGGGGATGACGTGTGTAGTGTATGCTCAAACCGTACACACATGAAAAGGGTGTGTGAGTTGAAATGAACAAACGTCGACGAACGAACTAACTATGCACGTTCTAACAGTTGTCGTTTGCCAAACGGAGGGTGAAGGAAGCCTGTCGTAGAAATGTCCTCCCGATATCTTTCGACAAAGTTCCTTTCTTTCTATCCCCCCGCGAACACACAAAACACACAAAAAAAAGTTCTACTTTCGATTACACTCTAGTGAAGCGAAGAAGTGATGATTGCTGAGTTAGCATTCGGGGATTTAGATGAAGCACATTTCACCCTATACCAACTATCATTATCAATCCTATAATGAAAAGGTATAATACCAATTTCACGAGTTTTAGAAAATACGAGTATCAAGGTAGTCTTTAAAATTAGACAGCAATATTCACAAATTCCTTGCATTGCAATATGATGCAAGTGTATGAGTTTTTAAGTATGTATGTACGAATAGGTTAGGTGCACTTGCTCCTCGTAGTTGGACAACAATGCTGATGCCCCTATATAGTTAATACTACGAATTCGGTAGATTAGTCAACTATAGTTAGTTCCCTTATATGCCTTAAAATATTTATCATACTCGTAGTAGAAAACTGTGTCATTGTTGAGAGATGTCATTTTAAAAGTATCACGATTGTATCGACAACCTTGTTCTGCGTTCAGAACATTTGACATAGATTTTTTTATGAATGTAGGATTATTATTATTATTTTTTATTATTATTATTAGGATACCTACATAGTGGTGCCATAATTTTAAATATACAATCTCTGTACAGATTGCGAAAGCAGTATCAGATACTGCTTCTCTAAGTTCTGAACAAATAATTTGCGTTTATTTAACAAGAATCTTGTATTCGATCGACTCTTATAACGTACATATCTTTCCATAAAGAGAGATGACTTAACTTGGTTTCATGCAAGATCACTAAGTTTTTTCTGAAATTATGTAATGAAGACATTGCATGATTCACTCTCTATCTAAGAAGGAAGGACTACAGAGAGTAAAAGATGGTAACAGAATTTGAAGGATTATGCATTGTCTTGTGTTTTGTGGGCTTTTCCGCTGGATAAATGAATAGTATCCATAATGTAACATTAAACTCGTTTTGTATGATTTTTAGCGAAAAATGAAGAGAAAG
The DNA here is from genome assembly GCA_905220385.1 of Xylota sylvarum. NCBI lineage: Eukaryota > Metazoa > Arthropoda > Insecta > Diptera > Syrphidae > Xylota > Xylota sylvarum. The sequence goes on from LR999958.1 coordinate 47,469,858, forward strand.
GCATTTGAAAAACGAATTGAACAACTGGCATTCCTCATCGATCATTCTGGCTCATGTTGGCTTAAGTAACCCACTTCTTTTTGGATTTTGCAATGGAAGTATTATCACGCCAATGAGTGTGACCAATTCAATATTTATGTATCTATGTATGTACGCTGACGAAGCTGAGTTATGTACTTGTTGTCCAATCCCAGAAGCTCCAGGACTCGCATCACGTTTCTCAGTAAGGATGAAATCATTGTTCTGATTAATACACTCAAATAGAAGACAGGATTTCACGCCCTTTAAGTAAAGTAAACGGAAAGTTTATAAGAACAAGCGCAGAAGAAGCATTCCAAACAAAACAATTTCGTGGCTGTTGTAAAAGAAAGCACGTGCTGCATAGAGAAAGAACTTGAGATACTAAGCGGGGTTCGGCAAGATTGCATACTATCATCACTATTATTTTTGGTGGTGATTTGTAATCTTTTACACAACTGTCAACCAAAAATGGTGAAATTCAAGTCAAACAAACTATTTCAAAGATTTAGAATATGATGGCAATTTTTGGTTAGCAATCCACAGAATCATGAACCTGCAAATAAAAAATACATTTATTAAGCTCGGCGGGTTCGTAGGAAATCCAGGACGTAAAATTTTAGAACCATTCGTGCTGTTAAATTCTTTATACGAATGGTAGGGGGCTACTGTTTAATGACGATGGTCGATTTTAGTATGAGGAGTATTTTCATCGGAGTTATACTCTCGGATGTTTGTCAGACGCTCACGAAAAGTAGGACCATGAAAAGAACTGTATGGGAATCGAACCTCGAACCTCCCGCTCAGTAGCATGGCATACTAACCACTCAGCCATGGCGCTCACATGAACCTGGGCAAAAACTAAAATTCTTACGTCTTCATTTGAACATCTTAAGAGTCGAGTGTATAGATAACTTCCATTACATCCCAACTGATGGTGGTCGCATATCTCTATATACAGCTAAGGCTGTATCTTAAATATGGCGTGCCAGTGTAATCAAATTAAGCACCCAGTTGTGACTGTTCCGATCTAACGTGAAATCGATGGAAAGAGTCTGTCAATGTTACAAGAAAGCTGCAAATTTTTGTTAATCGCTTTCTAAGGAAGAAATTGTATCTCCAACAAACCGATCGTATCTTTAACGAATAGATTTATGAGGGAACGTGCCAACAAGATATACGTAGAAGTTGATGTGATTATACATTAGATCACACCCTTTGTAAGGATGAAAGCTTTAAAATGGAATAGCTGCGCAATGGAACAAATCAAATTGTCAAATATAATGAACAGCTGATCTCAATGGGCTACAGTTTTCAGTTTGTAGCTGTTTAGTCCGTTCTATTTTTGCTGATCTTCTGTTAAATGTTTTCTGAGATGATTTTGAAAGCAGATTCTCGATCGGCTTGTTCGTTAGTATTTTAGTCGGCTCGTATATCCGTGTTATATAGGACCATTGACAACTGTTGACATTTGTAGAGTTTTTCTTTGAACCATTAGTCATGCTACTACTTACTTCTTGGTCAGCAAGGTGATCCAGTAGATACATTTTTATTTTATAAGAGAACTTTTTTTTGATATACAAGTCCATATCTCATTGCTGAAGGAAACATTCCTGATACTAGTATCACTTGTTCGTTTGTATTCTTGAGTTTATTAAACCTAAAAACAATTAAGTAGAACAGAGGGTTACTCCATCTCCTATGGGGAGTAACTCTGGTCATGACTAATTTGGCCTTTGAAATCCTCTCTGAAATAATTAGGTACTTCTTTCGTGTGCAAGTTGTTCTGTATCTAGAAGGTAGCTAGACTTTGCTTCAGTGACGATCTCGTTATGCTCTACCTCTTCCATTCGAACATCCTGGGATACATAGGGATAGAGCTGTTGAAATCGTCCAAGCACCTTACTAAAAGTTCATCATAATGACTTCTATAACCGTTTCAAGAGACGAAGATGCAATATAATCTGTATAACAGTGCAAGTGTTTGCAACACTAGCGAGTATTCGTCTCTGACTATCTTAAGATTGATGACTCAGAAGACTTGATGCTTGATGACTTACAAGATATCACTTTAAGGATCCCAAGGTAACACATAAAGATCACATTTGACTTAAATTTTGTTCTACGTAAGTAAGTATGTATCTGTAATCCGAATGGAAGATGGGTTACTTGACAAGGGATTTTTTTCTATTCACCACTATAAATCTGAAGACAATAAAATTCAAAATTCCATCAAAGAGCACATTTTCCATCTCCTTAATGGAAAAAAGTGAAAACTCTTATCAAACTCACGGATTGGAGCGAGTATTTTCGTTTCTTAACATTTCCACTGTTTCAGTATACCCAGTCAGTGGTTTAGATTTGATACAGTATTCGTAGTATCACATGTATGTATATATGTATGTATGTATGTGTTCTTGTGTTTGTATGTCACTAAAAGGATATACGCTTGTTGGCAAAGTGAATTGAAGAACTATACTACGCCACAGAGCAGCGCGGCACACTGAAAAGTCTGCATTCTGCAATTTGATTAATGATCGCACGTCAATTCCTCGAGATACGTATAGTATACGTACGGACGTGTGTTTTTTATTCTGTTTCTTTCTTCAGTTTAGTTTTTTTTTTTTCATTATTCCTCTCTGAATAAGTACACATTATACGAATCTATTTACACAGCTTTGTATATACATACATATGTATGTGTATGTATTGTATTTTCACTACATACAGGGAGAGGGTTTTCAACACAGCACACAGTGTAGAAAATGGAATAACAAAAAAAAAAAAAAACCCAAGGAAAGGAACCTTCAAAGACAGCTCCCTCAGTTGTTAACCGCTCCAAGAAGGAATCATTTCGCATAATTCCACTATGATGTAGCTTAGTCCGTAGTATTTGGGGTTGGGTGGGAGGGAGACTTGACACGCTTGCCGGATTCGTGTAAATCTGTTTGGATTCCACCCAAATCTGAAATGCAAGGGTCTTTTCTTATTACGAACTAAAGGGAGACTAGTAACGGAATGCAAATGCAAGGTTGCTATCAAATCCGCATCACTTTGATGGGTGTAATGAAGACATTTGCATTATTCACTGATATCATTTTACCTCAATATTTTATTTGAGATTTGCACTTAAGTACGGATAGGAGAGTTGCAAGTTGAATAGATGTCGTTTTGATGGGGGTTCTGTATACCTATGGGGCTTTGTCGTTTTTTGCACTAAAAAAGTTACATAGTTGGCTTAGATAGTTGGTTTGATTTTTGAGTTGCAAATCTTGTATCTTGTATCATTTAAGGAAATATGTTCTATCAATATGCGTATCTACTAAGTAGATCGTTTTCTAAAAATATCTGGAGTCGCTCTTATGCCGACTATGTGTAAGGGGAGGCTGTACTCAATCATTTCTTGCATGTTATGAAATGGCATTGATATGCACTAAAGTAATGTATCCCATCATGAACTTTTTAGTCTCTATTACACAGTTATACATATCTAACGCTTCGTTATTTGGCGTATTTCTTCTCAATATAATTTTTAATAGAGAAGCTATTCAGCCATCCTATGTCAGGGTTTATGTTATTAGTAGGGAGTTAACGGCTACACTTCCCATCTACAAATTAATATAGAACATATCACTAAAAAATATTGGAGAAAAGATGCAACTACGCTACTTTAGTTTCCATACACCGACTGTTGTCTAGTGATACTTGAACCATTCCGCAGCAGCATCTAGTTTTATTGCGAAAACCACCAGAGCACCAAGTTTATCCTAAACCCTAAGGACGTACATACATACATATGTATGTATGAGTAAAGTGGATTGGGTTTGGAGCGGTTCCAAGAAAAGTTTGAGAAGTTCTCCATGAACAAAGGATTATTTTCTACCAAACGGCATCTTAAGGCCTCTTCAGTGATTAATTGATTTCTGGTCAGGCACGAAATGGACAAAGCCACTGTTTGATGTAATTTTTATTGAAGATGACGCAGGAAACTGAGTAACCGTGGATGGAATTCGCACTGCACTGATCCATAAGGATGTTGGTGACATTTGATTTCAACAAAATAGCACAACTTGTCAAACTGCGGACTAAATAATTAAATTGTTTCTTTAGGAACTTCAAGGTCATCCAACATCTATTTGTCAGCAGGATCGTATGATTTTATTTGTCACGACATATTTTAGGCCATCAAGCTATTTTGTTGAATTTATGAAAATATTGTCTGAACCTTTATTTTCGGTCCACCCAAGTATGATATGTATATGACGATCTAAAATGCACTCAAAATGCACTTGCTTAACATGCTTAACATGGAGAAAAAATCAAGCACCCAAGAGGCTCATCCATATTATCTTTGTAATCTGTGATAAGCGAGGAGTTATGTTTCGTCAGAATTCGTTTGCAATGAAGTTGTTCTAAGGCCCTGATTCAGTTTTAGAGGTACATATGGATGTGTCGGAATTTTGTCTTGAAAGGGTTGAAAAGTTCAAAGCCTTCTGGCACCGGGGAGTATGTTGAGCAACACTTGAAGGAACCTTGTTACTGAGGAACTATAATTGTTCGTGAGACTATAAGAATTAATTTATTTATCTACATGTGATCTAGTACGAGGGCTAGATTCAGCCAGATGAATACAATATTTTGTAGGAAAGAAAATCAGTCTCTTAAATAAGCTTAAGGCTCAAGGCATAAGCTTTAGACTCAAGCCATCCTCTGTTTACTTTCTTCGGTTGGGTGGTGATAATATTCCAAAATATGGTAAAGAACCGCTTCAAGGAATTATGTACATACATCGAATTTGTACCACTTGTTTAATCAGCCTTCTTGACTTCATATCGTTGTCCCTTCTGACAGAGCATGGTTATCATTCTCGCATTGATCCATACAGATCGCCAAAACTTGTGAAGATTCCTATAAGTATTTGTCCAGTGGATTTCTGTCGATCCGAGTATCTATGTAGGAAATCTATGCACCCATCTGCTGGTGATCGGGTAGGTATCGCTCGCTAATGTCGTAGTTGTCAGTGCCATTGCTTGGGTGATGAGGTACTCCTTTTGCACATGCTCGGCAGATATACAGAAATCCTTACTTCATTGGAATATAAGATCAATGTCAAATTTTAGCCTTATGTGCCAACCCATTGGCACAAGAGTTCAGTATTTTTGTTGTTTAGTTTTGACTTGGCATAAATTTTCGTAGCTAATAGCCAAGGAGGCAATATTAATTTTACACAAATTATAATAGAATTGTGGTCTTATGGCTCGCCAAAGAGGATCATAAGTCCATTATGCACTTATGTGTAGGTAACTTATCTGCAACCTATTGTATGTCGTTTTGGTACTACAAAATCATGTTACCCGGTTGCGATATGCTAAGCACAGTCTGTCGAGTTTAGGTAAAGAATGAACTCTCCAATCCTTTTCTTCAAAATCTTTTTTATATCGTCAAAAAGTTGGGTGTCTAGAGTAGCTACGTTTTCGAGTCCTTGCTAGGATCGGACAATTACTAAGAAAGAGAAAGAGAAATTCTTTTTTCGTTATTATTCATTCAGCTAGGGCAGAAATTGTTGTACGGAATGGATCAAGTTAGATCATCCGTTGGACAGGGTCTAAACTCTAAAGGTGTCCGTGACCCTATCTACATTGTACATTGCGGCTATATATGTACATTCATCCCATCATACTTGGCTGAAGACCCCATTTTTTGGCGAAAGTCTTGTTGCAGGCATAGAACGCTATGCTTGCTCTGTAGCTTGGTTTTTAATATTAAGGTTCAAAGTAAGTTTTGGGTTCAACCACCTTGAAGCACTATCTGTCCAAACGCGTCATTGGGCATAATAGGGTGGAGGGGAATAAAGCCTCCTTGAGAAGTTCCTCGACTATGATTTTCGTAGTGCTGTTGTTTTCTAATGTTGACTGATCAATGTGAGTTCTTAGCATGCATACTATCCATTTACTTGTCGTTGGACTTGCCAAGTTTTGCTTTGCCATTATTTGCATTTCTTGGCTAGAAAAAATGAACGCCACTATGCAGCGGAAATACTCGAACAATGCCATCTAACTTGGTAGTCTGTCTTATTTTAACCTTATGGAGAAGGTATGTAAGTTTTATTTCATCAAACTAAGTCCCTCTTTGATAAATTTGTTTATTTCTTGTAGGAGGAGTAGGTACTGCATTGGAGTAGAATTTATTGAGGTGCAGTTACCAAGTTTACGATACAGCAGGATCCAGGCTTTACGACTTTGAATGGCTGTGTTTTTGACTGCGTCCTTCATTAATAGTTCAAATTAAGTATTGCATACATACATACATATGTAGGTACATTGGAAGGAATGATGCTGACTAGTGAAGAATATTTTACGAAGAATTTTTTCTCGAATCGACCAAAGATATAGGTATATCCCCTTCCAATAAAGTCCATGCTTTGTTAGCCAAGCACATGCTGTGGCCTCGCGTGAAACTCCCCAAGGAGGAGTCTTATCATCTCTACTCTGGAACTTAGTGATCAACGTAATACATATAAGATTAAAACCAAAACGGGATTAAGGTCGTCGCTTTGGCTGATGATGTCGTCATGTTAGTGACTGGAAAATTCCTGCCCACAATTGTTGACCTGGTACAAACCGCGTTGAACGTCCTGAACAAATGGCCCAACCGCTGCGGACTTCGTCTTAATGAACAAAAAACTAAACTAGCTCTCTTTACAAATAAGAGGAAAATACCCGAGTTCGAGACACCTAGACTGAATGAAGCCCAATGCCAAACATCAGACAAGTCAAGATATGTACATAGGGTGCATATTAGATCGAAAATTGAATTGCACAGACAACATACTTGAACGTACAAAGATGTGGTTCGGGATGGGCGCTTACTACTCAATTGCCTTCTCTAAGAAAGAGCCATTGGCAAGAGTTATTCTTTGTTTGGGTTCTGCTGAGGTGTTGTTTTTAGAATTGATAGCAGAGTCAAGGCAGCAGACTACCTCAAAGTTATAAGGACTGTGTGAGTAGTGTGTAATAAATGGTGGACATTATTGGAATGTACGAATGCAGGATGTTGTCGGAAGATTTGGATTACCCTTATATTAGTATGAACTCACGTACTCCTTGCTATCCCTATCAGTTAGAGGACTCCACGTGAAAGTTCATACCCAGAGAATAAAAAAGTAATTCACAGAAACCTTAACAGACAACAAAGCGTGTAATTAAATGAAAAGATGTTCAACTTAGTTCCCACTGGTGAGTTCACAATACCTAAGTGGGCCATACATCCACACCCAAAGGGTCATCTTTCACCATTAATTCGAAAAACTTTACAAATAAAATTCAAATTATCATAAATAATTAAAAAAAAAAAACAAAGGCCAGCACTTTACCAGCACTTTTAATTATCACCACATTACGTCTTGAGACCCATAATTATCTTAGCCCTTAAGCATGGCCGGCCTATTAATTAGCCATTCACTAAAAGCATTCATCAACACTTCGACGGTCGACAATTGATTCGGACTCTTCGAGGACGCACACACAACATATTATGCTGGGAAAGAGTGTTCCCCCGGGGGGAGAGAACCGCACGTACAAAGTTTATAACTCCACTCGAACTGCGAAAAGGGCAAAGAACATGTGACAAAGTGCTGATGTCTGGAGTAATTAAAAGGATCTCAGCTAATCCGACTAGCCCCTTCAACTTGACCAAAGTCCATTTATTACAGAGACACGAAATGAATCCGAATGCACTGCTAATAGCAGACACCCTTTACCACCCCTTAGCACATGATTCCTGATGAATGACTGAATGGGGTTGTTTGGTGTACGTTGGTGTCCCCCTGCACCAAATCATTCCATTGTTTCCCCCTAGTACAAACATTCTTCTACCAACCAATATAGTATTCGAACAGAGCGTAATCCCTTTTATTCTGTTTTCATTGCAACAGCCATTTTGTCTGGATTTGTTTGAATTTGAGATAATTCGTGTGCGTGTGCGTGTATCCGAAGGTATTTAAAATTCCCTGGCTCGTATATAGCACACAACTTTGTACACAAGGGTGGTGGTAGGTGTCGGCTTTAAAAAAAAAATAAACCTCCATCAAAACGCTGACAGGTTTTCAAGATGTTCTCACCCGAATTCTTTCCTTTTTTGCTCGTCGTCGTCCCGTACCTACGAATTATTGGTGGAAAATGGTTGGTTTCGTCGGTCTTTTGTGAGAAACAAAAGCCGCATCCAAGCAAAATAGTCGACCTGCTTTGTGAGACGTTTTATTTTTCGGTTTTTTTTTTTTTTTGGTTTCTTATTTGTTTCGATTTCCACATACACATGGGCATGCATTTGACATGGTTTTTAGTCAAAGACCTTGGCCATAGCGAAAGACAATGATGGTGCTCTTCAAGATGGTTGGTTAGTGCTTTGTTCCGATGGCAGTGGTATTCGATTTTTCAATTTTTTGATTAGTAACGCAATTAATTTATCGACTAATCTTCGATTGTAACTAATTATACTGCTTGGTGTAGAATGATTTTTTTTTATTTTTCTCTAATATTTAACATTTTGGAAAAAAAAACTTACGTGTCCTCGAACTAGTATGGGTGTTTGACCGCTCTGCAGCTTCATTTTGGCAGTCTTTGCTGAATTACAAATCATCCCAGCTGGGGTAGGTACATGATTGTCTCATATGATGACGACCCACAAGGGTTTATATTTACGCCAATCCTACGTTATGTTTAATGAGGTTTTGCAATTATTGTAGTCAATAAATTCCTGGTAATAATTGAAGACGTCTACAATGAAACTACCCATGAAGTCAAGTCGATTTAATCCTAGCAGAACATACATACATATGTACATAAGCGGGCTATTTACCAACAGAAAGAATATTGAACGGATGATAATCGAAGTTCCTTTGAAAGCGATCACGACAAAACTTGCCATCATATGTAAACCTAGCAGTAATGTTTGACCATAGGATACCCTTCAACAGGGTACTGACTTCATAGCTCCCTCAAGCTATTTAACAATAGTTTAAAGCTTAGACATATATCAGAGTTTGCACCAGCTTCTTCGTAGGTTGTGGGCCTGTGTGCGTCGGACGATTGGGCGGGAGGTTTGAGGTTCGACTCCCAGACAACAGCAAATTCGTTCACAAAATGGAAACTATTGATGTTGGCGGTAACCAGTTCACCGAAGTTCTGGAAGAAGTAGGCTCTTAAGTGCAATCTTCTACGATCAGAGAGAGAGCTAGATGCGTAAAAAGGTGGTGTATTACAGTTTTAATTTTCTTGAACAGTTTCCTGTTTTTTTACGTCTCTGCAGCTTCTACAGAAGTCATTAGCGAGGAGGTCCATCTTAATGGCGTCCCTGCCGATAATGCGACGTAGCAATGACACCTATTACTATAATTCTTATGAGCGATCTTTTATATCTAATCAGACACTTGCAGCGTTTCTGATCCAGTTTGGGCCACATCTGTTTAGTAATGAGGCACGTAGTCCCATCTGGTCAGCAGTTTAACTACAGCAAAAGCCTTACCGATATCCACCCTGTCCGATACAATCGATAAAATGGCACCCTGCCCAGCGAGTTCTTCGATCGTGTAATTCTCTGCAATGTCACTGTATCTTGGCACCGATATCAGATGACTATTCAATTGTTTAGCTATCTTGGTAAGAGACAGGTGACAATTTAGAGGTTTTGATCGCGACTTGAGTATCAATAAAAATTGTGATATCCCGATTAGATATCACATTGTACTTCAGTCACGACAAGTCATGCTTAATCGACACGATCTCCACCTGAAAAACAGTAGAATTATTGGGATGGCGAAAAGTGATAGATACTTATATTTACATCTTTGGAAACACCTTCTTCTACTCCCGATTCTGATTATGATCCATCTGTGTAAAAACATATGGGTTCCATGTTTTGTAATCCCAGATTCTAATCCCATTCAACTCTGGAGGAGATACGGGTTTCGAACAGATGTTGTGAAAGTACATAATTAGTGCTCTGCGGATGGAATTCAAAATCATTAAGAATAGAGGAGTGTCCAGTACTTAGACTATACTACTGAGATGTGGACTTGAAACAAGTGGCTACACAAACTACCACTTGTTTATATCTTGTAGATCTCTAAGGGTGACAAGTGAAACAAAATGGCCAGAGCCACTGTTGGTGTGATTCTTAGTGCTTTACTGACGAATAGACAAGCCGACCTTTGTACCCGGCCGAGATGAGTTAGGCTTTCTCCCAAGTCTTCCATCAGACAATCACGCCATACGTTAGCATAAGCCTGACGATGGATACATAGAGGCGATAACGATGGATTCCGCTAAATATTTGGAGACGTGATCCCTCTGCCAAAGTGATTTCGTTTGACACACAGAAGGGATGAGTTTGAGACAACAAGATGCTTCAAGGTCTTCAGCCAATTCCTTAATACTTTCAAATTTACTTCTGAAATGTGTTGACTTGCTCCCTGCAGTCTGTTGCACTCTCTGCACAAAGTCCTAATGTACATATACATATGTGTACATCACCTACGACTAATATGAAGTTGGAGTCAAATATATGTATATTTCTAAGCTATATTACAAACTTAGTCAAATATAGATCTTTAGCTATCACTCCACAAACCCAGTCTATCCTGAACTAGAGCTCTACGGTGAAGCCTAATAAACTCACCCATTAAACTTAGTGTAGTTAAGTTCAGCTCAGTCGTGGTCGTGAATCGGAGTCGTTGATATGGCCATAGCTCTTCGCATACCCTTGTTGCTGACTGGGCTACATGACGACACAAGCTTAGTATGAAGATCGAGAGGTAGTATGCTCAGAGTTTGAGTCGGACATGGTACCTACCCAAAGTGCCTACCAATAGCCGATGTTCTTTGGACCTTGGTTACTTATTTTACGTTGTCATTCTTTCTAAAAATGGGGCACCAAACTATTGACATCATAGTACTGTAGCTAGTTGAAGTTATGGACATCCATGTCACTCTTTATTTATAGAAAATGAATGTTCTGATGAATAGATCCTAAATGTATAAGTCGTGTACTCAAGACTGATTACTTAAGGCTTATACGTCCTGACATATTCATATCATGAGAGAGATGGGTTAGACACGCACTATACTAACGTGGAGTGTAGCTGTATCTAAACTGAACTTATATTAGGTTCAGTTCCAACTATGTAGATACGTTTTAATGCTTTAGATACAATTTTACATCAAGTGCTTCTATTTTCAAAAGACTGCGAAAAGTGTTAAACGTTTTTAAAAAAATAAAGTAGTTAATAATAATTCGTCGTAAATAAATATAAATTTCCTGTTAAATTACACCATCATTGTAAACTTCATTCAATCATGTAACAAGCACGACATCGAAAATATCTACACATGTACATTTTTGCATCAATAACTTCAATGTAACTTATCTTAAACAAAATGCCAATTAAACTCGGCATCTGTCAATCGGTTTCCAACAGATACATTCGTAAGTGCTTTCAAAACCGGAAATCACTCCAATCGTCTTGGCTTCCATCGAAAAATTGCCTATCATTTGTCCTAATTACCGAACGCAAATACTTTAACACTATACGTTTGACGGATAACGAGATGGTCATCAACTTCTTCTCCAGTTGTTGCCAGTAGACCACCTGATCCGAACCATTGATAACTTACAACCTGTTCGGTCGTTGCGGGTACATTTTGATGAATCATTGTCGGTTGTGGTGTAATACCTCACTGGTGACGACCTCTGTGTCGGGCATACGTACGCGCTGTGTGCGATGTTCCTTAAGATCAAAGCGGATTTATTAACAACCATTCTGAGGATTTATAATTTGTAAGAAACATCATCGAGATGACGAAGGAAAAAAGTTACAAAAAGATTATTTAGCTACGAAAAGAAAAAAAAAAAAAGTGAAATTGAAGTGTGTTATTGGAACATGTATGTGAGTCGAAGTCGGTAAAGATGAAGTAAATTCGGTTTTGTTTTAGTTTTCAATTGAAGTTTGTAATTAAAATTCAATTAGAATAAGTAAGATACACTTTTTTCCACTACTGTCTTCAAAGAGGCTTTCAGACTAGCATGTTACAAGACCAAAAAGAAGAACAAAAAATTAAAACCATGGTGGAGTAAAGAGCTGGCAGACATTAGGAGAGTAACCAGAAACCTCCTTAATATGGTCAAAAGGACTAAATCAGACATAGGCTGGGATCAGTATCGGAAGATCAGATCAAGAAGTTCAAAAATGAGGTGCAAGAGTTAAACGCCGGTCATGGCAGCACTTTTGCGACGACATTAAGGGAACAACAGAATCTGCCAGACTAAGGAATACCCTCTGGACATAACCTACGGCTAAGGTTAAGATCACTCAAAGATCCCGACGGAAATAGAACTGAATCCAACTCAGATTCGCTGATTCGGGGACCAAAACTCAAAACCAAACTATGGATGCAAACCTATTCTGTCTTATGACTGTCTTATGTGGTAGCAGTCTGCCAGTAGAACCACCAACTTATCGGCTCTCACGAAGACACAGAGATTGACTTGCATTGGCACCACCAGTGCCATGAGAGACACACCTACTGAAGGCTACCTCAATCTACTCCCGATGGATATCTTCGTTCAAGCCTTGGCCCCAAGAATAAGCCAGTCAAATAGTTGGAAACACAAAGTACAATGGGTTATTCTATGATTCTGAATAAAAATCTAGAAAATGTGACTACCTGGATTTCAAGAGACCCTTCACAATGGAAAAGCGGTAAGCTTATTAATACCCGTATCATCTCTGTCTTCACAGACGAATCAAAGATGGATATAGGCGCAGGCTCAGGTATCTTATCTGAACCACTGGGTATATCCAAATCAGTCTGCCTCCCGAATCATAGCAGTGTTTTTCAAGCGGAGGTCCTAGCAGTGATAATAGCCGCCAGTGAGACTGCGTTAAAGGCAATGCAACAGGAAGGTATCACCTTTTTCATCGACAGCCAGGCAGCAATAAAAGTGATTTCTGCTATCGAAATAAAGTAAGCTTGTGAAGTGCTGTCGTTAAGACCTTAAGGTTTTTGGCACAAGGCACAGCATAAGGTTGCGCTCTGCTAGGTGGACATAAAAATATTTCTGGTACGGAGAAGGCTGACGAATTGGCTAGAATTGGTTCAGAATCTACATCAGAATAGGTCGACACTGCGGTGTTCATTCCGCCTTGCTCAGTGAAGCTCAAAGCAGGGATTAAAGCTGGTAGGGATGCTTACATCAGATGGTTGACACTTGTGTCCTCACAAGAAGTATGTGCTCTTTTTTCGATAAGAGTAGGACCTGCAGAATTGTGCAGAAAGATAGAAAATCCCTACTACCCTCATAGTAGTCATCACGGGGCACAATACTCTGCGGTACCACATAAAAGAACTAAGACTAACGAAAAAAGAGTTATGTCGTGACTTAATGGGTTCCCGATCCGTGAAGAGTCTCTGCCTGAGACACGGCAGCCTTCCACTCTCTTCGATCCCGGGCACGCTGCTTCCAGTTGTCTAGACCAAGCGTTCTGGCATCCGCGACAGCTTGATCCTTAAAACGGAGGTTCGGTTTTCCTTGTCGTCTCGAACCTGGATGCTGTGATTGGAAGATCCTCTTTGCTGGAGCCTTATTGTCCATTCGCTCGATGTGGCCGAGCCAGTGTAGTCGACGTGTTTTGGCTTTTTGGACTACATCCACATCTTGGTACAGCCCATAGAGTTCGCGGTTGTATCTTCTCCTCCATTCGCCCTCCTCGCATACGGGACCGAATATCCGACGAAGAATTTTTCTTTCGAAAGTGCTCAGTATTTGCTCTGCTTTCCTGCTTATCGTCCAACACTCGGCTCCATACAGCAGAACTGGCAGGATCAAAATTTTGTAGAGCATACATTTCGTGTTCCGAGTTAGGAGTTTTGACAGCATTTGTTTCGACAAATCGAAGTAGCCGCGGTTTCATAGGGTAAGTCTTCGTCGAATCTCCACTAAGGAGCCATTCGTGGAGTTGATATTTACTCCGAGGTAGGTAAACTCCTTAACCACTTCGAAGTTACTGTTGACAACAGTGACGATTTGTGCTAGGCGATGGCATAATGCTAATGTTGACAACATGTACTTGGTTTTGCCTTCATTCACTTCAAGGCTAACTCGTTTCGCCTGTTCTTCAATTGCCGTAAGAGCCTCTAAGACGGCGAGGTGGGAGCGACCGATGATGTCGATGTCGCCTGCGTATCCCAACAGCTGAACAGATTTGTTAAAGATAGTGCCTTCCCTATTCACACCTATTCACACCTGCTCTGCGCACTATCTGTTCCAGCACACGATTGAAGATGTTGCACCGTGTTTTTCAGCGTCACGCGGCACAGCTGGATCAGGTTAGCCGGGATCCAGAATTCGTCCATCGCCTTATAGAGCTCAAGATGATGAATACTATCATATGCGGCTTTGAAGTCGATAAAGAGATGGTGAGTCCCGACTTGAAATTCGTGGGTCTTTTCCAGGATCTGCGTCGAATTGAATTTTTCTTCCAGACTCTGCTCTGGATGACTAGTAAAATCTCTCTTGTTGCAGAATAGCAGCCCGTCATTTAATGCCTTAGATTTTCGTAAGGCTGGCGTTGGAGAATTGAAATACTTTGGCGGGCCCTAACACCAAAATAAATAATTATGTATACAAAAGGTTATATGAACAAGAGCCATTAGATGAGCCATGTGAAAAACAGCATTAAATAGACGGCAATAGGAATATCTCTCGGAATTCTTACTGCGGAGATCTTACATATGAACTACATGCATACTACGAAAATCGATTCTAAAAGTCGGTACCAACAGAACTAGATCTAGACAAAACTCAGATAACTTCTCACAGTTCACTTGAGACGAATTGACATACATCTCGATAAACTGGCCTTCATCTGATGTCTCAATTGTAACTGGACATTGAGACACATTGTTAGATATTTCAATTGAAATTTTTAAGGAAGGATACACTTTCATCTGACTGGACACACATCATCATCAGAAGGAAAATTAATGAAATCCAGCACCACACACCGTAGAGGCGAATAAAAAAAAAGAGAAAAACGATTAGTGTGCCCTTTGTCACTGCATTAAGTGGATAATCCGGGAAACAGCGTAAAAGGCGACATTATTAAGGAAACTCTCTATTTTCTGAGGGAAAACTTTGCCTTTTTTGTCGTTATTATGCCTCTCGCTCCACATGATCTCACATATGAATAGTTGTGTTACAGAAAAATGGAACGCATCGAATAGGGACCAGCACACACGTCCATGTCGGAGAGATTCCAGATAATTAATGATCTGCTCCACATTGGTGTAGGTCTCCGACGTGCAATGTCAGTCAAACATATGCGGATTCAAAGAAAAGGCTCAACATCTGCCTGTGCGCGCAGCAGATATACATCTTCGAACGGAGCACTCGTATATAGGCAGAGTGGTATACCCCGTCTAGGAGAAGGAAGCAAACATCCTTCCACTTCGATTCGGTTTAAGTGGAATATTCTTAATGGAACTTTATAAATCCCGTTGGTTGAGTACCGCTGACTGGTGGTGCCTGCTTGAAAGTGATAGAACGGTGGGTGGTTGCCGTTTGGAGTTCCTGTCTGTCATTGTTTGTGGCTCGATGAATAATCTGCCATGACAGTGAAGTCATCTTATCACAAAAGAAGGATGAAAAGTAAGGCACAGGGAAGAAATCTGAAATCCTGTCGCCATTTTATTCTTCTTTCTTTATCTCTCAACTGCGTGCATAAGTAAATAGAGTGTGTGTCTGTTTGCAGGCACAGTTTATGTATATACATATATGCTTTACATGGTTCTCATTTCCATCCAGGAGAGAGAGTAAAAAGAAGAAAGGGACACGCACTGTCACATCAGAAGAATGAATTGATTAATGATATGTGGGTTTTATTTTCACTCAAAATCTGTGTCACACAAACGACAAGACTGGGAAAATGGTAAATTAACAATACTACGTAATATCAGCTCCTTTCACTAAACGATTCTGAAAACAATGTTTTCTTACAAGTATAGCTAGTCATGCTAAGAAATTTTGAATATTTGAATGTTATTCCACATGGAATGTGCTCTTTAATGAATGGCCTGTCACCTAGCGTTGAATGGAGAGAGTGCGTATGTTGGGTTATGTCTTCGATAAGTGGTTGCAGAAAATATTTATTGGTTGTAAGCAACGATATGTACGCAGTTTTGGGACATGGCTAGTTCACAATAAAATTGTGAAATTTGTTTTTAGAGCGATTATAGAAAGAGTATTAGGTAAAATGCTAGGTGCTAGGTACTTGTCTAACTTGTGACATAAGGAAATCCTTTTATTTTCGCTTACCTGATGGAAAAGACGTAGTGAAAAGCCCTCTGACGTACATAAGTGTTTTAGTTTGGAATTGCAGAACATAGAACTGTTCTGAAGTTGCTTGTTCTTTGAGCTAGATTCGGCAAAAAGATCCAAAACTTTCTACAAAGCTGATGTTTTGCTGATTTTTTTTGTTTAAATCAGCTAGATTGACCGCAAGATATTATTGTCCTCTTCAGAATTAGGAATTTGAATTCGCCAAGTGACAGAATAAAAAATATAATTATTGTTGTGTTAGAGTTGACTCTGTAAACTCTGAATAAAGTTAGACATTAAATGATGTGCTTAGGGCTGTGACTATGGATTTGACTGATTGGTATGTAACACATATTCTAAATGAATGGAGCAGTAAAGCTGCGAATAAAAATTCATAGTTTCTCTCCAATGCGCTTATAGGAGAGCGCTGTCATTTGTATCTACTACTAAAGCAGTATTGAACTAAAGCATCCAACTGACAGATTAATATAAGTATATAGTATGAGATCCAACTGATGAACTGTCAACATTCAACTACCATTGTCATAATTTTAGATAAGTAAAGACTATGAGGTTATGAAATATGGATCGATACATACTCGCACAACGTGTTAAAATAGTAAAAATTCACTACAAAAGGAGTGAAAATATCGCGGAAACGTTCCGTAAAGTTACTTTTGTTTTTGGTCATCATCAAGCCCCTTCTGGCACAGTTATAGTGAATTTAATCGATAAATTTGAACGTTTCGGACAGGTTAGTGATATGAAGACTCCAAATTGTGTTAGTCCGGCAAAGACAGCTGGAAATATCACCGCCGTAGCGGAGAGTGAGACTGAAAACTCAGGTGTGTCCCTCTCACAGGAAATGAGCCAATCCGCAAACACTCTTGAAACAACCTCGCCATCCACAATAAGTCACAGTTTAGAACGATTTTTGGGCTGGCGGTGTCATTAGGCCATATTTTTTTTCGAAAAAAAATATGCTGGTGTGACGGTTTTAGTGAATGGATTGCGTTACCGAACGATGTTGACTGACTTATTTTTGCCTGAAATTGATGCTATGGACGTGGACGACGTTTATTTTCAGCGGAACGACGCCACTGGCCACACAGCTGGTGAAACAATGGCTCTATTGCGTGACAAATTTACTGGACGAGTACGACCCACTGACCACTGAGTTATAGGCGATATTAAAGACGATAAAAATGTAATATGTATCGAATTGAAATTCCTGTTTTTCTTTGTATAGAATCGCGTTGATATGGAACAACCAGATTGTTGACAAAATGTAGTACAGAAGGTAAGATGTTGTAAAGTCACCGATCAATCTATATGCTGGACAGTGGACATTGATATAATAAACTCAGACAAGTTACGGGAGCTCAAGCATGTGAGTTGTATTTGAGTTTCGGACGAATATAACCTGTATACTGATAGTAGATAAGTTTTCAGGACTGAAAAAACGTTTACACCTCATGAGGAATCTGAGGCATCTCGCGCCACTCTTCACAGCTTTGAAAAACTGATGATTCCACCGAAGATCTGGGTCATGCCAAACATTATTATTTTATTCCTCAATATCTGCTCCATTCATTTTTAGTTTGGCTACATTAGTGTCCCGCTTCAGAGATAGGAGACGACACTGGTTTTTTGGCGAATTGAACTCAACTCGGTTTTTCGAACCCCATTTGATGTTTGTATCACGGAGTCGGACAGAATCCAGAAAACCTAAAATCCCGAAAATCCAAATTCCCGAAAGGCCATAATCCCGAATATTAAAATTTTTGTATGGATTTAAAGAAATTTTGCATATACCCATCCTCGCACCTACTCCAAATCCAACAGTGACTCCAAGCAGGGGGGTTGCAGGAGGGCAGCATGCCCCTCCATACACATTCCACTGTTTATGGACTTATGACCCTGCGCCGAAAAGGACTAGATGCTTTGTTACATTGTTATATTGTTATATTTCGTACCAAACCCAATTTTTCGGGATTTTGGATTTTCGGGATTGTGACCCCAACCCTTTATATCAATATCGATGTTGAACTTGGTAAACATTCGCTGCTGGTGAGACTCCACAGCTTGGGAAACCGCTTAGTTTTTGTACTTACTTTACTTTCGCTAGCGCTAGAGTTCGCCATGAACCCAGCGCCTCGATTAATAATCTTCTCCAGCCACTTACGCTTCCCATTACAGATGTGGGCATCATTTTCTGATTGTTCCCTCAGCATTGGTGTGAAATTATTCAAGCTAATGCATCAGTGTATAACCGCTCTATATAATCTATTCACCTTAAGCACTCCTGATCCATGTGACTTCAACACAGAGAGGACCATAAATCAACCGAAAAAGTTTTCTCTCGATTTCGACACAGTCACTGCTTCCCCACCATACAGCTGGATTGTCATCCTCGTAGTTCTTCTTGACAAGGCTTTGCTACGGAGTTCTTTCTTAAAGCCTAAATAATAGTGATCGGCGAAATCTTCGTCTGTTTTCAACGCCGATGTCGTTGAGGGAATTCATTGCAGAGCCTAGATAGACAAATTCCTTTTTTACTTTAAAGTTATAGCTATCCATCGAAAAGTTTTGACGTTGTTGTATATCTTTGCACGTAGACAGTATGTATGTACATGCATCTCGATGTTCGGTCCCTTCATTCTCCATTGTCATCCTGCATGAATTTTGCATGTACATACATATATCAAAACTAAACATAGTGTGGTATAGTTAATCTCTATTCACACTATCATTAGTGCCCCTAAAATCAATAAATACCTATAGATGGTGGTTATTGATTGGAAATTCTGGAGAGTTCTCTAGGACTTGTAATGTGAAGATTTGGTTGTTCGTCGATTTCTTAGGCCTAATTCCAAATCAGTTCGTTAACATATATTTTCAGGCGTTTCATCAGTACAATCTCTGTAGTTGGCTTAGGTGAGGTGGTCTCTTTTCTTATGGATCGGTCAAATGGTGCTTATGTTCCGATCATCAGGCATGCTTTCGTCAGATTGAAACCATCAGGCTGCCTGAAAGCGGACATTTTGGCCATCGTCGCCATTTACTAGTCCATTTACTATGATACTCCCGTCTTTGTCTTTGCAGGCTCCGGTTTGGGTTGGGAAACCTTAGGATGCCCGCTTAACACATTTATCCAGATTTTTGCGCGAAAGTAAGTTTTGATGCGAATCGTTATCACTCGCTCATTTATGTATCGGAAGTTAACTTTTTGTCTAAGTCTGGCTCTGACAGCTTAATTGCAACCAAAAATTCGTTTTTTTTGGTACCAGGTCCATCCTATCGTAATTCCTGATATAAAGATATCAAAATTATCTTTAGCTCCATTCGTACAACAGGTAGGCAGGCACCATCTATTGGTCATTGGAATGGGAAAATGCTCGGTTTCATACTTTGATTGCGTGTTATTTCAATATTGATCCAACGCGTATTTAAAAGGCAACTTCTGAAGTTTTGTTTTGTACTATAAAAATCATTACTCAACTGAAATGTTTAACCTTTACTGCTCTTTCACACTATAACTAAGAAATATCTTCCCAAACGTTCAAAGCGTTTTTAAGTCTGTAAATCCTTGTACAGAAAAGATATAGGTACTTATGTATTTAAATCGCATGAAAACATATACATCCCCTTTTTTCTCAATTTTGTAACAAAGTTCTTGAGAGAACTACAAATAAACGTCGTCCTTAAACCATCCTTACTAGGAAAGTATGATAAACATTTTATTTGCACATTTATTCCTACCATATTTTACATTCCAAAGAAAGGCAAAGCAAAAAGTGATAAAAAATAGTCACACATGACACCCAATGTCAAAATAAAATCATTCCCATTGAGCGTATAAAATTGATGTTGTAAAATATTAACGACATCCTTCTTCAAGTCGTAATAAAATGTCGCACGAAACCCACGAAGGTGACGAATGCATTCGAAATTGGTTTACTTGCGCTGAGGCTATATGTATGTATGTACCTACTTCTTCTGCCACATTTTGTACGCCAACGCCCACTTAAATCGTCACTCCCTCGGTTACGCTCACTCGCATATTTCACACAATAAAAGAAATGGAAATCAAAAGACCATCAATATGAGAATAAATCGTATTGAGATCCCTCCAGCCCCAGCGCACGATACAATTGTAAATTCCCAAAGGACGAGTTCGAGTCACGTCATCTGTTCACTGTTCCACCTCCTGCCGCCTTGTGACATCCTGCAGAAGAAACAAAATTGAGAATATATCGCACAACTGCTACACCACGTGGGTGGGAATCGTATATATATTCTGCTTACTTTCTCTCACACTTCCTTCCCATTCAACCCACACTTACCAATCTGTGCTGCAGATGATGTCCTTATAACTTCTTCGTCACAGTTCTTCCCTTTTCCTAAATTTTTCTGCTTCCGTATTCTTTTTTTTTTTTTTTTTTCATTCACATTCACCATTTTTCTTGGTGGTGATGTGCTGTTGTTACACAGGAAGGACACCCTGTGTTCATATGAGCCTAGTTAGATTGGTTCGTGTTCTGTGAAATGTTGTTATTGTAATTGTAAGTCTGTATCGTATCGCTTTTGGTGGCGGACGCGATGAAAACCTCTGAAATGCGATGAATTATTAATGTACGAAACGAAAAACACTTTTAGATATTTTGTACATTAACAGGACGACAACGACGACGACAAGGACGATGACACCGCGCAGCATACCTTGTCGTTCTGTGGAAAGAAGTAAATAGTTGTAAAGTCAGGTGTGACACGGCAAGATTTTTTTTTTCTTCTTTTTAAATTGTGGTTACACACACATATTTGCAGTTTGGGTATACGAGAGGGTCCCTCGAGATAGCGTCCCATTCCCAGAGCTTGTTACATGCTCTAGTGGTGATGGGTGGTGGTGGTGGTGGGAAACGTTCAATGTCACTGTTCGTTGTTATGTAGCTATTTTTGGTATTTTAGTTAAATGGTACAAAATGTGTTCGGGGACAGAAAGAAGAAAGATATCCTCGAGGAGAAAAGTTTGTACTCTTGATCCTGATGTTAATGGGCATAGGATTGTTGTATTTTCTTTGGTTTCCCAGGTCGTCGTTGAGGTAAAAATAAAAGAGATTGAATAAATTAATGGCGACACTTTTACTGGTTAGAGAGGTGAGAAATGTTGGAATGTTTGGTTTGGACTTTTTTTTTCTACTTTCTGTCGAGGACACAGTAAAGTATCTAACTTTTCGTATTGAACTGAAATTGAGTTGTGTTCGGTGAAGTGTGTAGGGTAATTTATCGGTGGATATTTATTCTCCAATCAGATTGTTTAATGTGATTTATAATTTATTGTACACGTGCTTGGGCATTCTTATTCCTGAAGTGTTGTTTATGTGACTAATATGTATTGGTGAAACTTACATAAGGTAGCAAAGTCAGGATTGTAGTTGAATTGTAATTTTGTTTTAGATTTTTGAATTATTAATTTTTTGCTCAAAATAAAATTTTGTTCCTACGTCGTATTATGTAACTCAGTAGACTAAAGTGTTGTCAAGTCAAATAAGCTTATTAGATTGGTAGCAAGGGTATAACAGGGGCAACTACGAGTATGTACACTGGTGTTCCAAACCAATACCTTTCACCTGCATACCTAGCTAATAAAGTGAACTTCTAGAACTGCCAGCGACATGCCGGTTATTCATTTTCTTATGAGCAGCAGATCACAAGTGTTGCGATATACTTATGTACATATGTATGTACCTAACATCCACCCATTTAATAGATAAGACCGATGATGTTAGTCATCTGATGTTAGAATCATCTTGAAGGACAGGGCAGTCAGAATCGTCTTGAAGGATTGTTAAAACCATTTGATTGGAGACTACTGTACTGCTATTAATCTTACTAAAGATCAATCGGTTTCGGTCATTTCGGTCTTTTGGAACCATCTGTGTATCGCAACAGATTCGAATTCGGGTGTAGGCCCTGTAATGAAGATTGCCGATGAAGATTTCTGCGCTTACGCATGCATAATGTGAGTCCCAACAGGAAGAGGAGCATGGTAAATCCTTGTTTTCGTGAACATGTCAACGAATGACATTGCTCTAACTAAGGAAGGAACAACGTCGATGGATAACGATGCATCGCTTAAGAGCTTCTTTTGGAACTATCTGTGCATCGCAATAGACTCTAATGGAGTATTTCTGGAGATTCGGGTATAAGCCCTGTAATACCGATTAAGATTTCTGCGCTTACGGTGGCATTACGGAGCATGGCGAAGCGGTGATTTCATGAACATGACATCGAACGACACAGCTCTAACTAAGGAAGGACCAATGTCGATGGATAACGACGCATCGCTTAAGAGCTTCAGTTCATCTTCAGCAAAATAATGACTATTATTGTAGTCAGAGCCGAGACAAACGTTTGGGAGATATTGTATTCCATTACTAACTTCAGGATTTGTACTTAAAAATTAAATAAAAATATCAACACTTTTGATAAAAATGTTGCACTTTTCTATTTAATTCAAAATGACACCTATGGTTGGATGACCCTATACATATTTGTAATGGGTTTTTCAATAAGGACATGACAATTTTGTATTTTAATACGAACCCATTCTTAAACTTTTTTTATGATCTGTCAATGTCAAGACGTACAAAGGTAAAAGGTGACAGAAAATGTGCACATGCAAGCGCTGCAGCGCAAAACAAGGGCAGCGAGAGAAGAGTATCGAGCCAGAAGAATAGAGGAGAAGAAGATCCTGCGTAAGAAGAAAAGGGCCCACGCAGTCTCCCAGCAGGAACAACATCCGGATGTTTTTTAGGGAAGCCAAGCAACTGGTAGCTGGCTTCAAGCCCGAAACGAAAACTCTTCGAAACAGTGAAGGAAACCTAGTCACCGAAGCACAGGGAATAGTAGATGTGTTTGAGCAGCATTTCCAGCAGCTACTTAATGGGCATCAGGTAGAGAGAGTAATAGGGCAAGAAGAGAACCCGCATCCAGTCAATAAAGAATCCATCCTTCCTCCCTGTTTTGAAGAGGTCGGCTCAGCAATCAAAAAGCTGAAAAACAACAAGGCCGCCGGCTCTGATGGCTTTTTTCATGGTGGTGATATTTTGGTACGGTGCATGCACCAAATCATCAACCAAGTATGGGTGGATGAAGTCATGCCCGATGACTGGACTATCAGCTCTATATGTCCCATCTTCAAGAAAGGCGATCCTATGTCTTTTAAGAACTACCGAGGCATATCCCTGCTTAATGTCGCATATAAGATCCTATCCAACGTACTGTGTAAACGTCTGAAGCCTTTCTGCAGCACTCTAATCGGCACGTACCAGTGTGGCTTCCGGTCCGGCAGATCGACGATCGACCAAATTTTCACACTAAAGCAAATCCTAGAAAAGACCAACGAATTTCAAGTCGAGACTCACCATCTCTTTATCGACTTTAAAGCCGCATATGATAGCATTCATCGTCTTAGGCTCTACAAGGCGATGGCCGAATTCGGGATACCGGCTAGACTGATCTAGCTGTGCCGCGTGACGCTGGAAAACACGCGGTGCAACGTCTTCAATAGTGTGCTGGAATAGATAGTGCGTAGGGCAGGTGTGAATACGGAAGGCACTATCTTTAACAAATCTGTCGAACTGCTGGGATACGCAGACGACATCGACATCATCGGTCGTTCCCAGAGCGCCGTTTTAGAGGCTTTTACGGCAATTGAAGAACAGGCGAAACGAGTTGGCCTTGAAGTGAATGAGGACAAAACCAAGTACATGTTGTCAACAAAGGTTAAAGAGTTGACCTATCTCGGAGTAAATATCTACTCCACGAATGACACTTTAGTGGAGATTCGACGAAGACTTACCCTAGAAAACCGCTGCTACTTCGGTTTGGCGAAAAAAATGCGGTCCAAACTCCTAACTCGGAAAACGAAATGCATTCTATACAAAACTTTGATATTGCCAGTTCTGCTGTAAGGAGCCTAGTGTTGGACGATAAGCAGGAAAACAGAGCAGATATTGATCACTTTCTTCGTCGGATATTCGGTCCCATATGCGAGGAGGGCGAATGGAGGAGAAGATACAACCGCGAACTCTTTGAACTGTAACAAGATGTGGATGTAGTCCAAAAAGCCAAAACACGTCGACTACACTGGCTTAGTCACATCAAGCGAATGGACAATAATGCTCCAGCAAAGAGGATCTTCGAATCACAGTCCTCAGGTTCAAGGATCAAGCTATCGCGGATGCCAGAGCACTTTGTCTAGATAACTGGAAGCAGCGTGCCCGGGATCGAAGAAAGTGGAAGACTGTCGTGTCTCAGGCAGAGACTCTTCAAGGGTCGGGAGCCCATTAAGTAAGTAATTAAGCAATGTCAAGACGACAATCAAGATACATGTTTTTATTATGGTGAAGTTCACGAACGAGCAAAGTTTGGAATTTGAATTTTGCGTAAAGATCTTGGCCTACGCCCTAACAAGATCAAATTAACTCATGAACTGAAGCCTCTCCTATTGGGCTCTGCAAAATTTTGAAGAAAATCCTGAATTTCATTGAAAAATCATCTTCAGCGATGAAGCTTATTTTTGACTTAATGGCTTTGATAATAAGCAAAATATGTATTATGGGAGAGTAACAAACCCACATGTGCTTCATGAGACTCCATTCCACCCACTAAAAATTACCGTGTGGTGTGGATTTCATTCCGGAGGAAGGATTGAATCGTATTTTTTCGTCGATGAAAATGATCGCCATGTTACGGTCAATGGAGTTCGGTATCGTGCCATGTTGGAAGACTATTTTTCGCCAGAATTGGATGGATTTGACATCAGTGATATGTGGTTCCAACAAGATGCCACCCAGCTGTTCAAACAATTGATCAATTGAAGGGGAAGTTCGGTAATCGTGAATGGCCACCTTGCTCATGCGATTGGATTTCTTTTTATGGGGTTACGTTAAGTCAATGTCGAACGCGGAATTGCCAACGTACCGGCCGATATGTGTGGAAAAGTGGTAGAAAATTGGCTCCAAATAATCGATCGCTGCGGTTGTCATATGAACGAGATCGAATTCCATTCCGTTTTATTAAGCTAATAATAAATAAATTAATTAGAAGGAATACCTACAATTTAAACTTTGTCTTGTATTCAAAATCATCAATATGTACTTATGGAAATGCTTGAAGTGAAAATTATAAGACCAGAACTTCTTTAGATCCTTGTATGTTCATATACATCTACATACACGAATTCGTGTTTCCCTTTTGCAAAATTTCAACTATTTTGTTCATTATGGTTTGTATTAATTGTATACCTGACTCAAAGATAATTTCTTTAATTTGTTTCTGTGTTAAACTTCGATACGCATTCTAGAATAATTTGCTTACGTTCGTTTTTATTGCCACATTGATGAGGTTGTAAATAAATTACTAATGACCATATTCCGGTCGTTAAAGAGTATCTACCAAAATAACCCATAATCTTTAGTACTCCCGTTTATCTGAAAATAAACCACCATATAATTGTAAATAAGAAAATCTTCAAAGGATACACAACACACAACCCTTTCTCTAAGCCATTACTGTGTATAAATTTGTAAACGAAAATAATAATTTTCTTTATTATCAACATCTTTCCATCTTTATCTTCTATGTACACTCCGCCAATATCATAACAAAATTCACTACGTAATTGTATATCCTTTAGGAACCTAAAAAAAAAATTATATCACGTACACATACACATACACCCACAAACATTCAACTTTAATTAAAATATAACATAATAAACATTTGGGATTTGGTAAAATTGAGGTATGCATTTTAAACGAACATCATACTCACCTAATTATTATACACATTCTATGGGGAGGTGTCCTTGGTGGTAACATGAAAATCCTTTTCCTTCTTAGTTTTACTCCCCCATCTCTTTAAGAATGATGTATATATGCATATATTCTAGTATATCCTTGATGGTGGTTGCCTTTGTGTGAGTAAAAAATAATTAAATTTCCTTGTTATGGATATTATTTCTCTTCTTGTTAACTGGAAGTTATCCTGTTTACTTATCCTTTTTTTTTTTGTTTTCTGCGTTCGGTTGAATTTTATGAATTTGAAAGAAAATTTTTTATAATTAAATGAAATGGAAGTAGAAAATGTTGATTACTTCTACCCTGTGAGATACCTGTAGAGACGAGCTTCTGATAAGCGATAAATTCAGTTGCGAATGCAAAATAAACAAAAGCCCGGAACTACAGGGTAGGTCACGGGAGCGCTTTTACGATGCGAAGATTTGGTTATACTCTTCAGCTTTCATGTACTTCCATGTTTCACATTTTTTTTAATTTTTTAATGGATATCTACACTTTTGAATAGAATTTGCATATTTTTTCCAATGGTATCTGAAAGAAAATGTAAATTCACTTACCAAGAGCAAGACACAGTTCCGCTATAAGCAATTGGTAAGTCTAGCACACAAAGGATCCATCAGAAATCTTAAAGGAAAAAATAAATCTCAATCAATCAGTTAAGGAAACTAACGTTCTTCTGAGAGAATAAATTTATTTACATATGTGGATAGACAATTTATGTATATATATTTTATGTTTAAACCCTTTCAAGAGTGACGTTGATTAATGCGATCTAGACGAGGTTGTTGAAATTAATTTTAAAACTAAAAATATTCAAATTGTTTAGTGGTTTCTATAGAGAAAGTTTAAACAAGTATGTATATAATAAATTATGATTTGTTTTCGAAACCTTTTGCGATTAAATATGGTTTTCGATGAAAATAGAAACAAGCTCCTTATGACGGGGTTAGGGATATATGAACAACCAAGAAGATCCATGGTTTCCCCATTGTAGTATTTTATACAGATCTACATTTATTATGATAATTTGTTTAAATCTCTTACTATGTCAAGTGTATTGTCGAAATATTGTTTTAGAAAGATGCTGTCGGTGTGCTGTCGTCGGCAATGCCAAAAATCCTATTCTTTGTTTAACTTAGTAAGTCCTTTATATGGAAGGAAATGGAGTAGGTGCAAGAATAGATTTCTGTGGATTACCAACATTAATGACAAATGTATCCGAAAACACAATTTTTGAGTACGCATTGAGTTTCACAAGCCCTAAGTTTCAATAATGAGGTCGCATCTGTTTCGCAAGCTCACCAAGTTGATTTGATTTCCACTGTTCAGTGGAATTGGAACGCCACTTCCTGTAGACTCGATGCTTGATGTCAATGGCTTTCTAACAATCTTGAGCAATGATTTATTAAGGACTGATTTTTAAAAGAATGAAGGATATTTAGCTCCATTCCCTGAAGAATTTCTTTCATAATGAACGTACGTTGGACCATGGAAAAATATTCAATAATTTCACAGTTCATACCAATTAAACCTTTTGTAGTTCTAAATCAAGTCACGGTCATCCTATCATTGAAGACGGTGGCCGAAGTTGTGCAGACATAGATATTTTCTGGGTCTAAGGAAAATTATATCAAAAGAGGTCGTTGAACTCACCAAGAGCAATCGTTGTCGGGTGTATCCAGTCGATCATTTCGAATAGATGGGGAAATAGTCCGGCTGGCTTGTTGTCATTTGAAAACCGATAAAGCAGCCCATAAACTTGATGGAACCATGTATTATAACATTTAACCACATAACATCGAGGACATCGGACTCCTTCGTTGTCGTCTTCCTAGAAACCAAATTAGATTCACAAAACACACAAAAACTGCATTTAAATCGAAAACGAATTTGCAGTTCGTAGCCGGAGCATCGCAGATATGTATGTGGAATCAATTAATACTTTAATAATAGGTCTCCATTAAGGTTAATACATTTTGTACTTTCCATATAAGTGCTAAAGGACGCTAGGTTCACATTGTTGAATCCCAAGCCTGAATCTGTGTGTTTGGTGCAAGTTAGTATGGTATGGTGTACCGCCTGAGACAGTTCCTCCAACGATCTAAATGGGAGTCGGAATATTTTATCCCAGGCGGTACATCATATGGACTGAAAAGGGATGGACTAGAAAATCCCTACCATAATTCTTCCAAATAACAATGGATGCAATTGTTTTACTTACTACACCCATATGGCATGACAGACACAATATCAGAGCGTAACAGTTGCAGCTTAATTTGCGAGGCGGAACCCGAGATGGCGGAAGACCTGGTGGCCTGAGAAGAATATGAAACGGTCGTGAAAAGGCAGGGTACCTAGAGAAGAGCTGGAGTAAAGTCTTGTAGAGATCTAAGGACCCATAAGGGAACGCAGGACGTAAGAAGTAAGTAAGTATGGATCGTTGGTTGGCTTAGGAGAGTGACGATAACCTCATCATGTAGATCGCCGATTGTGCCCGTTGTGTTTCCCTCGAAAGAGACTGTGTGGTAGAGAGAGTTAAAAAATGCGGGGCATTCGCAGAGGAAGTGCTCGAGGTTTCCTTCTCTTCCTCGGATCCCGGGAAGGTGCTTCAAGTCACCAGTCCCGGGCTGTATACGTGTTTGTTCAGGTTGATGTGTTCGGTGTACAGGCCGACCATCCGACTTAATTGTGTCTCCTGCCTAGATCGAGCGCCCTTTTTGCCTAATGGCGGCATACAGGGGTGCTCAGTCATGGCTTTGGCAGTTTTGCAGGTTTGCAGTCCTTTCCATATGTTTTCGTGGTGTTTGCGAACAAGCTGCTGTATGCGGTTTTAACAACCTTTAAGGCTAATTCCAAGGTTGTAACTGTAGGTATACCTATGTTTTCCGCCCCCTTCCTCGTCAGTTCATCTGCAGCTTCGTTCCCTGGTATATTGCAGTGACCAGAGGTTTCCAAAATATTAAGTTTTTCCTTGCATTCCTTCACCAATCTCAAGTTGATTCTTAGATTTGTTAGCGCCCTTGGGGCTACCTGACCGTCCGAGCAGAAGTTTATGCAGTCGCCTTGGTTTCCGGTACTAAGCAGTAGTTCCTAGTTCCTTCAGTATAGCAAAAATCGCTGCCTGAAAGACAAAAACGAATTGTTTCAGATGCACTGCATGATTCAGAGGTAGCGTTCGGCAGTAGACCCCCGCCTCCGATTCTCCATCGATGTATGATCCCGTGTACGCTTCTATTCCATCCACGTTTCGAACGGCAAAGCCCTGCAGCCATTCTTCGCTTTTGAGAATCGAACTGTCTACCTTGTATTGAAATGGTATTCCTTACTTAAAAAGTCGCTCGGATGCCATACTAGTCCAGAGGCCGCCTGTACTTCCTTCCAGATAGCCCTGTGCCCTATTGCAGTCCGTTCATTGAAATGTCCTATAGTCTTGAGTTTAAGAGCAGTCAGTCCAGCTGATCTTTTCACCTCTAGTCTTATAAGGAGTAAGTGGGGTACTGGATTGGGATCCAGTAACTCCTAGGCAAGCCATATGTTGGATATTCGACAGTAGTGAAAGGGCTAATTTCCTCTCGACTATCGGTTACCATACAAACACTCCATTCCATGAATGGCTTCGAAATCTGTGAAAGCACCGGTGCTAGTATCTTCTGGGTCACATAAGTACCACAAAAGCAGGAAAATATGCTACATATGTATGTACATATGTATATGTTAGTACCTACTCGAGTTTCTCCAGGAGCTTTCCTTTGTGAATCTTGGAAGTTGAGGTTTTTAAAATTACGCTATACGTCGATTAGCTACACTAGAGCAACCACTTAACAAGCGGTACTTAATACGATGGTATAAATTAGAGATGTATTTGTAAGATGGTTGATTTTAGTTCTTAAAATCTTGGCACCATATTGATGAAACTATCATAAATTTCAATCCAAGTATCTTGAAAATGGGGTTAAATTTGTATATTTTGACACAGCGTAGAACTCGTTATAAAATGCATAACTATGAATTTTATCAGATTCATGTTTTATTAAAACGTCTATGTATGTACCTACAAATAGCCTAAAACCGTCAATCAAGAATGACTAAATAAATAGTGCCTCTCCTACCTTAATTGGTATTAGAATTCGGGTATATCTAACAAAGTAAGTTCATTCCCTTTTTTTTCCTCCTTTCCTATTTATTTTTCAAGCTACATCCTGATACACTCTTATTTTCCCTTTGTCCATTTGCCTTGGGATTTCTCTCACAAAAATCCATTTCCCCTCGTCATCATCATTTCATGAACATTTCTCCTTCACTCAGTTGGACACATACATACAAACACAATTCATTCCTCTTAAAAGGTGGATGAAAGATTTCTTGCAACAAACACTCTGCTCTTCATACTGTCAAAAGTAAATCATCGCCGATTAGACGAAGTGACAAGCACTTTACGTAGATTGTTTCGCTTAAATTTTTTATCGCCCTAATTTTTTGTTCCCCTCTCTACGTATACCAACTTATAGGTACCTACTTCGAAAGTACACATAAATATATGCTGCGTACCTACCTATAAACATCTCAAAGGTGAAGCAGTGCAGAACATGACACTTTTGGATAAAATACGTGTTGTGGTACAGCGGGCCAACCGCCAATTTAGCCAAAAAGCAATGTTTCACTTTAACCAAAGTCGAAACCAATTTTAGGGCTTTTATTTGAAGGATATTTCCAAATAGACCCAATTGCCTGCCAAAACAACTCGATAACAAACATAAATTCAACTAAACAGCTCTGTTTGTTTGTAGGAAACATGCATTTAGGTACGTGCATTTGGGAGTGGTAAATTTGTGGTCGGTACTTACGGATTAACAAGACCAGAAACAACTGCTGCAAACAGGATACTGGAAATGTGTACGATTTTACTGGAAATTTTCTTTGTACAACTCATAAATCCTTTTAATGGCCTACGATGGAGTGCACTATGAGCCTGCACACAGCTGCACAGAACATTTCGCGGCAAAATTTGATTATCTGCGATATACGACGTAGGTATGTATATACATAAAGTGTAGATCTGTATTGGAAACTGTATGTATTGCCATAAATCTTACAAACACAGAAAGGTTTGTTTTTATTTTTTATGGTAAAGACATTAACTACCCAATAGCAATCTTAAGTATCATTGCAGAAAACTTAGTAAACGGTTTTAAAACCAGATGTCACAAAGGACTTGTACTGTGTGGATCCTATGATACGAGGCTTCATAAATAAACGTAAGCATGACCTTAGAAGGGATAAAAATATTTCAGTATCTTTGTTGTAAGACTGCGTAAATGTTCTAGTTCCATTATTTGTTTCATAGACCCAGCTATGAACTAAGTGCTTTACGTCTGGTGCTTAAGTCACGATATCTATAGGTACTCAGTGCTGTGGGACACAAGTAGGAGGGAAACTGTTGACACTGGTAAGCCCCAAGGTGCAGTTCTATCACCACTCATATAACTCCTTATAATGAATGAGATTTTGGAAAATTAAGAGGATTTAGCCTCAAAACTACACTACCACTAGTTAATAAATAGATCAGCAGCCATATTTGGGAGTTGACCCGTCAAAGAAAGAAATTGTCATTTTCACTAAGAGTAGAGCAATTCCTGTATTCAAAAGCCATAAGGGTCGATGGGAACATTTCAAAATTAGTACGATACCTGGACCATACATCGACCATCGCATCAAGACTCAATGGCATTAAAAAAAAAAATCTGTAGTGTACTGTATATACCCGGCGGTTGTGACATATAGATCTAAAGTATAATGGAAAGCACTTGAGAAGAAATATCGTATTTGCCTAGTCATGTTCCGGTGGATCTCTACTGTAATAGTTCGGCGGTAAAAGGAAGGAATAAGGATACTGGTTACATACAGTTAACCCTCAGTGTTGGTGCTGAAAACAGGTAGATTGAAACTGACTATATGATCCCGATTCTGAGGCTTACCAAAGACTCAAGGACTTAATCGGATGAATCTGCAGGTCACTAACGTAGCAGAGCTTGTATATTACAGAGACGGTCTCAAAATGGATGTCGTTGTTTTAAAGATCGACAGCTTTTATAGGCTTAATACAGTCCGCAGTGCCGAAATTACAGCCATTTTAAGATAATTTCTGTATTTATTGACAATAGTCAGGCAACTGTTAAACCTAGGCTATTGAGAATCTGCAAGCGCTATCTAGGTAAGTTCCCTACAGCTAGAGCCAATATGGTGAATTTGTCCTGGATACGACTACCAATGAATGTCTATTGATAGTTTAGCGACAAACTAATCTAATCCTATAGCCGGCATATGACAGTATCAGCAGCTTTTTCTGGTTAAGCTTAGTCCTTCAGTGTCATTGGTACTCACGCGGATAGTGTCAAGGTACCTCACAACGAATACTCCAAAAGCGGCAAAGATTAGGCAAAAATTGAATCGGTCTATGAACTGTAAGAAGAGAATGAAAACTCTTGGCAGTCTCTTTTTCACAATATAGGATGATCTTTACAAAATTGAGCTGAGTGGCTTCCTGAGATTCAAATCTTATCTGAAAGATTCTTAGTCAGCAGTCTATTCCTTGCAGATTCTCACTGTAATTAGAATAGTCACAATATGCCCAACAGATGGTCACTGCTTACTAGTGACTAAGTCACAAGGAACCCGTACAACTACTTACCTAGCCCTCCGCTGTACGGATATGTATATATGCGAAACTTGTTCAGGTCGGTGGCTCAGATAACGTTTTCAGCGGAGTTCTTAAATTTATTTTGGACAAAAGTGCAAGTGAAGATCGAAGGAAAGCAACCTCAACACTACAACAACATCGCTTTTGATAGGATTCTTCAGCTCAGTTCTACATAGATGGCTCCACGACCGCAAGTGTGTTGGGTTGCAGTGCCTTCTCAAAAAAAAAAACACTCATTCTAAGCATGTCCTTAAGCTTCTTAAATTACTGTAGTGTTTTTCGGGTGGAAATTATGTATGTCGATCAACGAAGCCGGGTACCGATTAAATGTAACGCAATATCTCTCATTGATATTAGCATCTTCACTGTTCCTATAGACTGGGTTAAACAGTTTTTTGTCTATTAGGGAAATGACGAAGTAGTTCAACATTCACCTGGATGGAAAGCCACAGAGACATTCCGGGTTACTAAAAGGTTGACGACCTTATCAGGAAGAGTTCTACTATAAGGATTCTGTCAAATGGCAAGGCCTGAGTATGCTTAAGCTGTACGAAATTAGTAAAACCAACCACAGATGGGAAGATGGCTAAAAATTCCATATTTTGAGACAGATTTGCTTTAAAATTATGTCGGCTTGGTTATACTTAACCGATCACAGATGAGCTGCGTAATCGGTGTCCCCATTGAAGATTTTCTGGGAGGACAACATGGTAAAAGGTTAGGCCTCTTTTCAAATGACTTCGGAAGCAGCTGCAGGACTGCTCCATCTAAAACTCTTCTGTTTGACTGATTTAGCACACTAGCGTCACTAGACGTCATGAGCATAATTTACTTCATAAGAAGCTTCAATTAGTGTAATTAGTCTAATATTTTGGCAAAGGTCCCTTTAAAAAACTTCGCCTCATGAGACACAAGCCAGGTTTAATTTTGCAGTAACAATAATAACATCCTACAACATAATACAACCACAAAATCAAAAGAAATTATTCATTCAATAGACGCAGACAAGCTCTTATTGACTCTTCTGTAAAATCAAAGATTTAATGTTGCTATTTGATGCCATTAATTTTAATGGTTAATTCAGATCGCATACAAATGTTTCACGGATATTTCAATAGTTGTCCCCCCGGTGGCAGTTATAAATGAAAATCGTAATTTATTGCACCCAGAGGAGGCGAACATTCCGATAAACACACACTCACAAATGAGGTCCTTAAATTTATGGCTAATTGTAGCGAATTAATATTCAAATAATAATTCATTTTGCTTTTGTGTATAAATATGATGTAAATTACTAATTGATTATTATCTATAGATATGATATTTGTTATTTTAAATTCGACTTAAGCTATTAATTAATCTTAAATTATATAGTTAAACAGATATGTATGTACATATATGCATGTGGCATATGTTGCATTTTTATTTTCATGATTTCGTAATTGTTGTATTATAATAGATACTAATAGATTTACTATTTTATAAATAAACCAACGAAATATATTTTGTAATTCTTTCCATTATGTTGCATTTGATCCTTGACACACGTATCTACGAATACTCGTATCTATTACTTTTTTTATTTCGAAATACCACACCCTAGCTTTGCCTTGAACAAGGATAAATTCTTCCCTATCTACTGCAACACTGTCATTCATAAAAAGATAATAACCGGGATGCCGAAGTGAAATTTAATTTCCTGCTGTTATTGAATTTTAGTGGTCGGTGAAAGAAGAAACTGTAGCGCATCTGCGACGTTAATGGTGGAACACAAGAATTTCATAAATATGTTCGTAGATATGTATGTGAAATTAAATTAAATTCAATTTAGATAAAACCCAGCAAAACATGATAATGATACATACCTTACAAAGAAAGAAAGAAAAACAAAAACAGTGTTTCCACTTTGCTAGAAATATTCGTATCGTTAAAACTCAGCTATGCACGTAGCTATTGACTATAATGTCTATCCTGCCGGGAAATATCAGTTAATAGGTTTTAGCTGCATTAGAAAGGGCATGTGTTGAAAAACCTACTTTCAATACATTGCATAAGCTAATTATAAAGGAAAAGTTCATACGATACTGTCAGAATCAGTGTTCCCCATGTCATGTCGACCAAATTCTTAAGTCAGGTTCAGTGCGAGAATGTAGTCGTGCCTTCTTATTGCTATTAAGTACTTTGAATGTTCACATGAGCATACCAATATAAACAGGCTTGGAAATATAGTCTGCAGAAGTTTGTAGACCAATAAAGTCGATCCATACTGCTAACAACGATAGATCTTTCAATGTCCCGAAAACATTCGTATCCAGGAACTCAAGTCATAACTTAACGATAGCCTATGATTTCAGGCAACATAGTAGGCTTTGATGGGTGCTTGACTTTACGAGTAGATGTGAAAGGAAAAAGAATACTTAACTCTTTTTTTCAAAATAATGTGCTCTGGACTGCCAATCGAACAGATCTCTACCTGAAAGTAGGTAGTTAGTCAATGCAAGGCTGTGGATTATTTGGGTTGAACTTCCTTACACTTTAGCAACCGAACCCAACCAGCACCACTCAGTAACAAATTTATCCCTATATAAGAAAGTATAATCTGTGTCAAGCCCAGTATACTCCTGAAAACACTTCCTAGCTCAAAATATACCCCTGAATAGACATCTACCTCACATTGATCCGCCAATTAAGCACTACTCTTTTGCCATATAATGCCTTTCCTGCATTTCTTTAAACAAACAGATTCTAAGAAGGGAGTCAGGACATTCGGAGGACAGTTTTTTTGTTCACGAGAGTTTAAATCGCAAATCAAGTCTTGAACTAATCCCTCAGTCATGTGACATACTAATCAATGTACTATGGCGACAACATTTTGTAGACTTAAAGTAAAGAAGAAATCGGAGAAATCAGGTTTCTTAGATATGTTGTACTTATTGAAGAATCATCGAAAGTAAGGAGGTAGATCAGGGGGAAGCGGATTAGAGGAATTGTTTAAGTCAATCACCCAGTTGGGACAGTATGAAAGATCTTTTAAGTCGTAGTACATCTGACCTCCTTTAAACTAATTAGATATGAATAGATACAGACTCATTGAGGTTTTCACTCATCATATAGTACCAGCCGAACCACATGGCGAACTTAAACTTACTTGATGTGTTATTGTCAAAATTAATAGCACAGCCAAGTTATAGCTATCGAATGTGACGTTTTCTTCCCTAAGCTCCAATGTATAATACATATATTGCTTGTGTATTATCATTTTTACTGAACTATTCTTCAGACAAGTACTCGTATTCTGAGCATTACTGAGATCTCAATATCCAGATCTATAAGCCTTGCAGTGTATTCCTTTTCTATATTTTTCATAGTATCGGTATGTAGCTATTTGTTTAGATGGCTTTATTGCCATCCGCTGAAACATAACCCACATGACCGTGTCTGTATAGGGTAAATATAAGCCTAACTTTGTGTTGCCAAAGTTTCCTGAAATCATTTCCTTCGACGTTTGGGAAGTGTGTTTCCATTAAAAGTACGGATTCACATGAGATATCAGATTTTTTTTGAATAACCAGGAACTCTAATATCTTTGCGATGCCACACATCCCTAAATTATTTGAAGTTCCTTACTACTGTCCATTCTCATTACATTAACAAGCGTTTATAGTATAAATTTAGGTAGCTTACGTTCTAACAGCAATTCCATTGGAATTTTTCATTACACAACCACTCGTAAATGCACACAATGAAATATCCACCCGCAAAATACTTTCTGAAAACATCTGATAGACCAACGCAAGTAACCAGTGAGAACCCTCAAGGATTTACGATCGTAATTTTTGGTTATATATCCTCTATATTATATTACTCTAGCCTTAGGATTTTGGGTTTAATTCTGTTCCACAATACAATTTAATTTTTATTACTAAATCATTTAAAACCAGTAAAGTGGCAACACTTTCAACACATTTCATACATTTTCGCAAAAATAATTTATCTTTGCATTGCTTCGCCTCTCAAAGTGCATAAAAACAAAAATATCTAGCAAAAACCAACCATCGCGCCAGCACTAAGGGACGTTCCATTTATATCCATCCATAAGATAAATTGTTGTTGCAAACAACCGAAGCGCCATCTATCTTGCTATATATCTTTTTCACTGTTGGTCCTACACAATTGAAGGAGATAAGCAGCAGTAAAACAACTCTGCAGTTGCGTTGTTATGATACGATTCAGTAGAAAACATAGAATACAACAGCGCAGAAGGGAAATACAAAAAAAAGTAGAAGGATGCCAATCCAAAGAGTTTTTTTTTGCAGTAAACGCTTTAATGGAAACTTTATCAGAGGAGGGTTAGAAATACAACAGTAAAACCGAAATCAAATTGGTCTATGATGGGTGTGACGGGTGGTGGTGGTGGTGGATATTTTACTTTTCATCCTTGTCAGTTTAACTGAGACTAGGGTCGTAGATACTGCTGTTTCTACTGCTGCTGGATGTTTTTGTCGCTTCAAGGATATGACGCAGACATCTACCATAGTTCGAATAGACGCACGCACCCGCCCAGTGACCCCCCTCTCAACTCCTATCGCATAGTGAAGTAATGGTAGAGCAAATAAAACAAAAATAACGCAAATTATATGCAAATTTTATACTTCTTCAGGGTTTTCTCCGAAGGATGTCGGGCGAATACCTCGAAGGACATGGTAAAATAATTTCAACCACAGAAGGGTGAGTCTCTTGCACACACATAGATACATACATATATATCCTCTATGTCGCAACACACTGTGATTCCTGCAATGTATCTACAGTATCTATTCATCGGTACCTGCATAATGAAAATGAATTTTGGAATCATGTTAACCGGTCTGGCTATGCCAGTGTATATGTGCATCACAGACACCGAACGTGAACCATAGTAGGGCGTGTGGATCTACAAGGGAGGCAAAGTGAGATTTTAATTAAAAGTTCCTTAATGCAGCAGTTTATATGACGATTAATTCAGTATGGGCGCACAAACTTCCACAAAAACCATTTAACTTTAATGACAATAAAGACCATAGTTTAAGTTCTGGCTTTAAGGACGACAACAACGCCGGCGGCGGCGACGGGAAAACTTTTACCCTAAAATACTGTATGGACACATAGATTTTCAGGAAAATTAAGCTGCCAATCGAAGTTAATACCAGCGACGTATGCTGTCGTCTGGCGCATGCCTGTTACATTGAAACTCATTATATCAAGTCCTTGAATTAATTAGTCTTTGGATAATCCTAGAAAATTCCATCCAACGCGCTTGCACAATTTACCAATTTCTAAGCACATGAGTGCGTTTATTTAAATAAAAAAGAGAAATATCCGCCATTCAGAATGTTGGTTGCAGGCGTATGTACACAGTTGGTAGAATGCCAAGAAATTGTCATGGAATTATGGAAGGGATTTTCGTTGGTGGTAATATTTTATGCTCTACATCTGGATGCTCAAAGTGTTACTATAGAAATGTCAGTAGCACATTTTTGAGATATACAGTGATGGATGATTTGGGAGGCATTTATCCGTATTACATGATCTGCTAATGGAAGCAAAAATTAAAAAAAAATTGGCAATGGACCAGGGATGATGGATTTCATTGAATCTATTGGCAGCAAATCTTTCGTTGGCCCTGTTAACAGATATACATACATAAGTGGTGTGGTAGGCCAAAGAGTATTCTATTGGATCGGCTAATTCTATGGAAAAATGTAGACAAGCGTTTTTTCAAATGAAATTTGAATCTTTAAAATGAAATTGTGTTTGAGTAGGTAGTCTAGGGGTAGTCTTGCTTTGCAGATTCTGTAAGAAAACGGGGTCGATGTCCAATATCCATACCACATAATAAGATATAGTGAATGCTTTTATACCTCTCTTGGATTGATTGTATTTCAAACATAGCATTTCATTTGTCGCAACCGCTTGGAAACTTTGTAAAATGAATAGTTTGCAGACGTTGTTGAACAGTGTACTTTTTCTATTATTAACTACCAAATAAAGAAGAGTTGAAACCTCAAACTGCAACTAACATCACGCACAGTCGGGAAATCCTATTGAGAAATGGGGACGCCGAATTGAAGAACCTCCTATATGTGACACGTGAGGCACTGTGACAGACCGTTTACAAGTTGATCGATGGAGAATGTGATTGATGAGGACGAAAGTGTTTAAAAAAATCAAGAATATCAACAGAACGGAGGATGTTTTTTGTAAAAATACATATAGGCGACACATTATCTACGTACAATCCGGAGACCACCAATAGCGACGACAGTCTGTTCAGTTCATCCAAGACCACAGCGGAAAATTGTCTGGTTTTGACAAGGAACTTATACTGAGCGACGAAGCTAATTTTGACTTGAGAATAAACAAAACGCGGTTTTGAGGAGCACATCTATGTACAAGATACACGAGTAGCTCTAACATACATAATGATTGGTGCGGAAGAACGATTTTGCCCTACCTACTCCAGTATGCCTACCTACCTACCTACTCAATACCAATGTCGTTATTGGCTAGCGTTGTACAAAGTTGTTGGAACTATGCTTGGCGACAGGGGCTGAAGATTTCATGATTTTAGCAAAACCACATTATAGGACATATTTATGTACCTAAATGACATAGCCTGTGAAAATTAGAGATTTTGAAATACATTGCCGGATTTCACGGCTTTAGATCCAAAAATTTATGAGCATGACCTCTAGACCTTAGATCAATTGGTTTTACGAAGTTTTTTTTCAATATGGCAAAACTTACGCAGCTGATAGTTAATCTCATACGCCCGAGCAACGTTTACAAATTGTGAAAATTACTTCCAAATTCAGAGTTCTATAAAAATTATTATAGTACACTACGTCATTTAGAAATACATTTACTCTTTTGGACCCCAAGCCACTGACAAGAATGCACAGAGTGCACACAGAGCCCAGTGTTGAGGCAGATTCTAATTCATCTATTTATCATCAGGCGCAAGAACCTGGCTTGTGTCCATCGACTTTGGGGAAGATTTTGCGCAAGCATATTGGTTTACACGCTTACAAGCCTTGATTGCTGCAACAATTGAAGCCAGGAGATTATCGTTTCCGTCGTGACTTCACTGATTGAACGCTTGAATAGTTATAAGTCTATCCTATCTTTTTTCTGTGCACAACCCCTTGAGAGCGTCTAACAAAAACCAGAGAGTAAAACTGAAGTAAAAAGGTCCTTCAGAAGGAGGATAAAACATAGTAGCTGTACTCCATTTGTGTGAAGAATACAACACACACAACATGAATGGTTCGGAGAAGCCAGATGCTGTATTCTATACGGGTCTGTTGCGCTATAATTATATTTGTAGGAGTACGCTTTTGAAGTTCCTGATGGATTTCGTTCATTTGGGTATCTACTTGTGACTCATGTATCCCACTAGACTAGGCATTCCATTCTGGGGGTGTCCCATTCTAGGCAAGGTCTGATATAGCACACTAGAAAAAAAGATTAGCGAATTAATCCACTTCCTAAATGCCACAGGATCGATGTAAGAACCACCGCTCTCATCTCTTAGAATTATAACAACGTTAACAATCAGGTCACATCAGTCGTTGTTAAATTGGTGCGTAATTGTTAATTACGCTCCAACATGAAACGGAGAACACTCCCGCTCCTGAAATGTCTTTACATCGCCTGATTTTAGAATTTCTGACCACTGTATGATAAAGATGAAGTGTTGGAATAAATATACTCGTTTAGAAGTAAATACAGTTGTCTAAATGTTCATTTGATTCTATACAGATAGTCAGATATATGTATACAAAGAAAATGATTCTAACATTGCTTGCGATTTATTCTGCAATGTTTTAAAAAGTCATGTTGAAATATTTTCGGTATCTATGGTTAAATACAAAAAGATACTAAAAAACCTCAAACAATGGATATCCACATATTTAGTTAACAAACTCAATAAGAAAAATAAGCTGCGTTTTAAACTCAAAAGCATCTAAATGGTATGCGTTTACGTAGCTGTTATGATAACATTTGTAAAAAAGTAAAAAAGTTGCGATTGGAAGAAAATGTCTCTATCAATAAATTTCATAGACCTAAGAACAACCCCTAAGAAAGAATGGGGAATCGAAAATGAATTTTTCAATAAAAACGCTTTTTCTGATGCACCATCCTGTACAAGATACAATGATAGGGATATCGTTAGGAATTCGCTGTACTAGCGCATGCTTTTAATAAATATTTTACAAGTATTTTCAGTAAAACACTCCTTGAAGCAGGTTTTAACTCTGTTTTCGACATGTCTTGAGCAGGCTATTTTATCAGGGAAAGAGCGGAAGGACAAAGCTTTTTCTTTGAACCTTTTCCATCATTTAAATCGTACAAGACTATCCTCCTCTCATAAAACCTATAGTACATGAACAGAATACTGGTATTCAAATATTTTTGTTAAAGAAATTTTTCTGAAGATTCTGAACTGAACATTCTTCCTGTTTTTTCTAAAATCTTCGAAAAATTGATTAAAGAAAAGTTATTACTTATCTTGAGAATTGTCTATTTTCAGTCTCAATCAATATGCTTTTGTAGCTGGTAAATATACGCAAGATGCACTTCTTAATTTTTGAAGTATTGTTTATGATAGTACAAACAATAAAAAAGTATCTGTCGCTCTTTTTATAGATATTACCAAAGTTTTCGATACTGTATACCATACCATTTTATTGAAAAAATTAGAAAAAATAGGTCTCCGAGGTTTTATGTTCCGTTTGCTTTCATCTTTTATCAAAAATAGGAGCAATTGGTAAAAATTGGAAACACACTAAGTGATTGCGGTGATATTCGGATTGGTGTTCCGCAGAGTTCGGTACTAGGACCATTTTATTTCTAATTTTTATTAATTCTTTTTTTTAATCAAAATATGATAGTATTCATATTCGAATAACTCTGACTTTGATCTAGTATCTGACATAAACCATAATTTAGAAATCCTGTGACATTGGATTAGTATGCACAAACTTGTCATAAATGAGAATGTATTTTAACTTAACTGCTCTTGATCTCAAATATCCGATTTTAGTTTGCCACCGCAAGGACTGCAAAAACAGCTCTTTAACTCCTACGACATGCAGTACATCCAGTAACCTTCAGTCTACCTATCAATCGGGTACGAAATGTTCTATCTTCCAATACTTTCCAATTGAAAAAGTAAATTTTTTTTTAATACCTTGAAATCGATAGCCACATAATCTGGAGTATACACACTTCCTCACTAAGAAAATATTTGTTAAGAACTACCTACATGTTGCATGACTTGAGATTATTTTGATCTCGTGAACTATTGTTATGCTAACAGTTTACCATGCATTGGTACAATCAATATACAACCATTGCTTGTAGTATAGAAATATATTTTGAGGATTATATGGAAGAAAAGGCGATATAAGAATAGCTTCACCCATTTTGTTAACTCAAATTTACTTCCATTAAAATACCTTTACAAAGTTTTAAAAATATATTTCCTTAGATGTGGGTACTCGTTAAATCGTGATCGAATTATCTATCTATCGGAAGATTGATAGACCTGAACTGCTACAAATAATATCCCTTAACTCCAACTCATGCAATAATGAGATCTGTTCCCCTCTCCCTTCCGTAGTTTTTAAGTTTGCGGTTTTTAAGATCTGGAATAAGCTACATATACAACATTAGGCCCTCGGGCCCATAAAAATAAATAAAAAATTTTTTTACAGTCTAGTTTCTTTTACTGAGTATAATTAAATAAATTAAAAAAGATCTCATGGCTCTCTAAAAAGATTTCACTTTTCTGATGCTGAGAGGAAAAAGTTGTCCAAGGATCCGTGGAGATGGTACGTGTTCACTGTTGAACACAAATAATGGAGTTATAAGCAACTTAGGGTAAACTTGAAAAAGACTACTACCTTGTGGTTTTTCTGTCTGTCTGCCTTATGCATTTTTCCTCCTCCTTAACCTAATCACCAATAGGTTTGTATAAAAGCGCGAGGTTTTGGTATCATTATTATAAATAGAGTACCCAATTAGAAGCAGTGAGCAGTGACCACATTAAAAGAAATACTTATATCTACATATGTATGTATCTGTCATGGGACATGTTTTCGTACATAGGAAGAGAAGGTACATTTTTGTAAAAACGGATTACAAATATGGTCAAAATTAAATGGAGATATTTTACAAATGGTAAATAAAGTTCAATCGTCTGGTCAATATAGAATTTCTATAGAAACCACAATTAAGTGAACATTTTTTAAAAGGTCCTAAAGTAAATTCTCAGGAAAGACTTGAAACTCAAGCCAACTTGTCTATTCTAAGTGCCAACACTTTGCCGATTGGGTTCTGAAAAATCAAGAGGACGAGAATGATGTTTTCGTGAACAATTATAATTGGACGATCTAGAGCACAGACAGTCCTCCAGTTATTTGTAGAAAACCAAGGTATAGGTGATGTGCCAGTTTGGTGCAGTTTGTACTTTTTGCAAAGAGACGTAGAATATGTAGCAACAGTGAATGCTAAACGTTACTGTATCGCAGTAACAATAAGGACTTTGTGATAAGTGGACTACGCGTGAAACAGTGTCCGCTCAGAAGTTCAGAATGTTATATCTGGATTTAATAGTAAATTGTATATATAAAATGCTTCCATGACTCGAATGTTCATCCGATGTTCGCGATTTTCTTAAACAATAACTGATAAAGAACAAGACCGTCTGTGCTGCTACTTATACTTGCTACTGCAAGTTGTTGAATGTGCATGCACCAAGAGTATTGGATTTTTTTTTGATTATAAGACTTCAGCTAACTTGGTCTTTAAATTCCAAATGTGATTGTAAATTGTGATCAAATGTTATCTAAAAATGTGAATTTATTTCCCCTTTTTAAAATTATTTAGAAAAGTGAATTTATTTCCCTCTAGGGGTGAAATAAATTCCTATGTAGATTAAATTTCCCTCCACAATTTTCTATGCTATATACATAGCTTGTAATTGTAAACGCTCCTTCTTCAGCCCAAATGTCTCAAAGACTTGTACTAATGAGGTAATATTTTTTTATAAGAGGTTGGCCGACCTAAACCAACCATACTGCAGTCTTTTTGTAATTTTTGAGTGCGAAATATTTGCCTTTCTGAACATACCCCTGCTAAATTTCACAAAGAAAATAAAGTAAAAGTAATAAAAATACATTGCGTGTTATTTTATTGGAAAAAGTGATAGGAAAGTTAGAAAAGTCATAAAACAGTAATATTAACATGACACTTCGAGTCCATTTGAAGTTCACTCTTAAGACTTTCTACAAATTGTATGATATTTCACGAGACATGATTATTCCTTCACTTTTACGAGGCAAGTAAGAAAGACCTTTTTTGTCTGTATATTTATGTATGGAAGTATCCCAAACACCCTTAAGCTTATAGCACTTCAAACGATTACTTTCAGAAAAAACTCATTCCTTGAAGGTATCCAAAGAAGGAATTTTAATGTCCTCATTAGAAAAGTTTCTCTATTATCTTAGATATCTATAGGTACACAGTCTGGGCTATTATCGATAGTCCGCTTTGAGTCTTCCTTCTCAGCGCATCTCATCATAAATAAATACTTTTATTACCATGTTCTAATTTAGTCGTGTGATAACAAAGAAGGCGTGACCATGGACTCTTTAAGAGATGCACAAACATAACTCAGTAATAAAA
This sequence comes from Xylota sylvarum, assembly GCA_905220385.1. Taxonomy (NCBI): domain Eukaryota; kingdom Metazoa; phylum Arthropoda; class Insecta; order Diptera; family Syrphidae; genus Xylota; species Xylota sylvarum. The sequence goes on from LR999958.1 coordinate 47,514,540, forward strand.
ATATAATTTAACCATTTAATGTTCGAAAAAGCAATTTTTGTTGACATTCATCCGAAACGAATGTAAAATGTTTTTCTACTCATATATGACCGTTTTATGATCCTATTCAGGAAATCGCATTTGCGAATTTTATTACTTTACGTTTATTCTTGTTTACGTTTTGTTATACACCTACGTGTGTTCTGCGAAATATACATATGTACATATATACTTTCTGACAGTATCTAAGAAGTAGGTAGGTATGTATTTATTGCACCTTTTGTAGAAATGTCAAGATAAGCACATTTATTTTACTTTTATTGCCTCAAAAATTACATATCGGATTTAAAGGACATTTTCGAAAAATATTCACAGTTTATTTTGTTTAACAGTAACACAGTATATACGTACAAATATATTTAAAAAGAAAATATTTATCACAATATATCACACTTAATGAATATCTTACCAAAAGTATCTGCCACAACCAACACTTCACTCAATTACTCTAAACATCGAAAATAATTGCAAGGATATCAAATATTTATTACTCCCAGTCACATTGGCCATTTTAATTTGAAACCTCTCCCACACTTACTTTAAGTAACAAGAAGAAAAAATTAAAAAAAATAAAAGTGAAAACGTTGAATGGTGGTGGCAACAGCGGCGGCGGCTGCCAGCAACGACGATGACAACAATGACGAACTTCTCTTAACCAGACACTGAGATTCATTTTCTGTCCATAGCCATCACATCCCAGCCACAGCCACCGAGCTCCAACATAAAAGTTCACACACCAACAACAGCCATCAATACACGGGGAATCAAAAAAAAAAAAAAAAAAGGCAGCAAGAAGCATTGTCGTTGACTTGGATTAGGCATTCAAGGTTCAGGAGACTAGGGGAAATTTTCCCTCATAACCCCAAGTGAAAAACTTATCCCCTTAAATTATTCCTGCGCACGCATCGTTTACATAAAAGATACTCGCTTCTATAGATACGTTTGGATTCTGCGGATGTCAAGTATAAAAAGTAACACTTTGAGCGTGGGGAAAACAAAAAGATGCAACTCATACCATTGCATTATGCAAATTATGGACTCTATAGGGTGTCGACCGGAATTGTACAACACTACAACCAGCAACTAGCTATGTCAGATCATTCACGTGGAATCTGAATTTCATGCAGAATGAAAATTTATCGTCTGGATGATTCTTGATTTCATAGAGACGAGTTGTACAGTGAAAAGTGCAAGCCAAACACAGCCAACAACAGCAGAGTCCTTAAGGGAGGGTGGCATTCTATTCTGTAAACGAAAACACGTGTAAATGAGAGCGGCCATTTTGAATCCACACACTCATACTGAAATTTTGAGTTTGTTACTTGGATAATGTACTATACCCATGCACATAGAATACTGTGAGGAAAAATGGGGATGAAACCACCCCTAGTTGTAGTCAGTGGATTATGCACTTCCAGTTTTGTGTGACAGGGGAAAATTTAATCAATATGTACACTCTTTAAGCATCCTTGCTTTCAGGCTGTGACGGATGTAAGGATGTATGAGTGAATATACATGAAACCTAATAGCTACTTCCGTAATAACATGGTGATTCTTTTATTTTTATTTTACACTGTTAAGGTCCTGCTTGCTTTTTGTCTTTGTTTTATTGCAAAGGGAATTTTTCTTGGCGGAAAGTTGCAGACAGAATACATTTTCCTAAATAAAAGGACAACGATGATGATGATACGATGAGTACACAATGAAATGAAAATGAAAATGGGAAATACCTACGGAAATACCTTCGTCCTTGTTTGGTGTTTTTTTTTTTTCTTTTTTTCTTTTCTCTTGGTGTTGTGCTGATGCTGCGTTGGTGTCGTTACTTTGTGCAACACACGTCACAACATACACCATATGGAGGTAGTTTTGACCTCTGTTAGCTATACTTGGCTGATGCTATAACACCTGAGCGTAAGTGGATATCTGTAGGAGTGGGTAAATGTGTTAACCCATAGTAATCCTGCGGAGGACTCGTATGAGTGTAGGAGGATTCAAGTCATGAACTTTACCTAAATGGCACACATTTTTCTCAATTCCAGCCGCATATCCTTTTAGGGGGGTTGGCCTTTTATTACTCGATGATGAGGAGAATGAAAAGAGATTTGGAGCAATGTTTTTTTTTTTTTTTTGTATCATTTAACACCCAGGGGGATTGTTTTTATAATGCGTTGTATTGGGTGCTGTGTACAAGATGGGAGAAGTGTTCACTTTTGCATTTAGACAAACTTTCACCGAATCTATTATGTAACTCGAGTTAACTGTGTAAATGCACTGTAGCTGGTTCAATTTTCATTCAAGGGTGGGGCATTCTTTGGCTGGACTCCAAGTTTGTGCATTTAATATGATTTTAGAAATTAAACTCGTAAAGTAACCTTTCCGACAGACGAATTTAAAAGTTTCGTTTCATTAAGGATATGAGCCAACTGTTTGTATTTTCAAAATTCCTTTGTGCAGACATAAGAACATCATGAATATTTCTCCATAAGTTTAGTAGAATGGTAGTCTCTGAAGACTAAGATACTCTTCATATGGTTATGTTAAATCTACATGATCATATTCGCTACAACGCTTGTTGCATATAAATACGTTTTCAGTTTTGAAACGTTTTAGAAAATCTCATGCTAATATTCAAAGTCATATCTTCTACAAAGCATCCGTGGACAAAGATCTTCGCAGTGTTAAAGTGACTGACAATGATATCGTAAGAAAGTTGGTGACAGAAAAGTAGTACCTACATAGAATACAACTTCAATTTCAAAACTCTACACAGTGTCATGATCTTTAATTGAGTATTCGACGCATAGAGTCATCGTATTTGTACTGTAATGTATTCACAAGTTACTTAAATAGAATCATTTGCCATGGCATGCTCTTTTTACTGGGCATCACCCTGGTACATCAATTGCTTTTTGCACTGGTCAATCGGAAGGCTTACCTAGAGATCACTCCCCCATGAAAATTTCCAGACTCGGCTTAGTTCAAGGCTCAATTCCCAGACAACACCCAAGTTTTTTCAGGGTCCCACCTTTCGTAAGCGTCTGAGGAACACATGAAAGTATAACTATTAGAAAATACCAATTTTTGGCGCAACAGGTCCATGGGACCCAGGGCCTAGCTTCTCACAACCATTCGTGTTCTGCGTGTTATATTCTTCAAATGAATGGAAGGGGCCTACTGTTTAATGCCGGATCCGAATGGCAATTTTGAGAAGCTTTTTCATGACAGTTTTACTCTCGGATGTTTGTCAGACGCTCGCGAGAGTTGGGGCCGTGAAAGAAATTTTAGGTGTTGTCTGGGGATTGAACCTGGAACCCCTTGCTCCGTAGTCCAACGCACTAACCACTTGAGCCACGGCGCCCATAAAAGTATAACTATCTTCCTTTAAAAAGTCTGCCCTTCGGATACGTCATAGAACAGTGGGTCAATCGATTTGTGTGAAGAATCTACCACACATAAAAACGCACAAATATCATTATTTGCAGTTAAGAGGTCTTATGGCTAATCAGGCGGTAGTAAGACGCATCTTAATGTATGGTTCGATCGTTTGAGTGGAAATCAACAATAAATGCATTTTTTTTTGCCAAGACGAGAAGCACTTAGACCTAATGGTCCATTGTATTTCAACATATCCACCCGATCACTGGTTGTCAGTTTTTGGGCACCAAACTGAGATTTCTAAGCCTTCCAGAAGCCATTGTAAATGAAAGGAGACGTCGGGCGAAGGCAAGACATTCACTCGTCTATCAGTATATTTGAATGTTGACATGAGCTGAGTCCGATAAACGTAGTGCCTTAAACCTACATATCAACCCGTAGTGCCTAAAACCTATATTCATGTTTGTGAATAGTAGTTTATGGAAGGTTGTGTACCAATAAAAGTGACTGCTAAGCGTTTTCTGGAAAGAGTATCAGCTCTTTCATAATCCTATATAGCTGCGTGTCTAGAAAACCAGGCCAGTGTCACAGTGTATTGTCACTTTACCCAACTTAGGTCAACGATTTTACAACCTTTACAGGCGCATACGCCTTGATATCAGCTTAGTCATCGAAGCGGATGGCATCGGATTAGGATGACCATTGCAGTCTACCTTAGCCTAAGGATCGTTTGATCTGAGCATTTTTAGAGTAGACTCAAGGTCTAGCAGACTCGTTAGTAAGGGAATTGTATATATGACAGTGCATATGTATCAGTATCACCTGGCTTAAAGCAAATCCATCCCATAGCTTGATCCATTTGGAGAGACCCTGAAAAGACCCTGAAAGGGTAGTTCTATCTCGATAGGCCTTTATTGTTTTGAGAAGACCTCCTGTTCATATACTCTGTACCCTTCACTGATGTTAATCCGCCATCGCCCTTATACTATATGGACTCTGTTTGGCTTCATTTTAAACAAAAAATTACAAGGGAGGAAACCAATTTGACGCCTCTAGATTTTTCTTTGGAGATATATCGAGTCCATGGTCTATGCCAATAAGTCAGAGACTTTAGTTAACCTCAGAACTAACATCGAACTCTAAATTGCCGCCATATTATCTGATTTATGCGAAAAGGCAGCGAATGGCTGCGAAGAAACACAAAATCATATCCAACATCGGCAGGTGGATCAACCAACAACATGGAGAGCCAAACCCATACCCATATTGGACGGTGTAGCACAACATCCAATTACGGCTTCCGACTTACTGAGTTTGGGTGTGTAATATCGTGATTAATAGCACTAGATTTCCCCATAAGAGATACCAAACATAGATTTCTCCAAATGGTCGAACCGCCAACTAATTCGAAGGGGTGGACGAACTCTTCTTATTTTTCTTCAGTTTTGGGTGCGCCTGGGTCTCCAATAACAAACCTATCCAGTTAGCCCGGTCCAGAGCTAATCGCTTCCAGTTGCGCAATTCAAGTCGGTTGAGGTCCTTTTCTACCTTTTGGAATCGAAGACTCTACGCGCCGCAGCACTTGTATTCATGCGCTATATATGTCCTAGCCATCTTAAACGACTGATGCGCAATTTTCTGACTAGGTCGATCTCGCTGTACACCTACTAAAATTCATCGTTGAATCTTCTCCTCCATAGACCGTCAACGCAAACGGGACCGAAAATTTAAGAAGAATCTTTCTCTGGAAGCGATCGAGGATATCTTCATCCACTTTAAATAGAGTTCAAGGTCAGAGTCTCCTTAGTTGTTCGGGATAGGACGGCTCTACTACTTTTTGCCCAAATTGCCCAAAGAAACAGCGATTGGCAAGAGTTATTCTTCATTAAATTTTTGCTGATATATTACGAACTTGGGATACCGAATAAAACTAATCCAGCTATGCCGCGTTATGCTAAAAATACTAATTAAGATGCTACTGAAGCAGATAGTGCAGAGGGCTGGAGTCAACAAAAAAAAATGTACGTACAATATTGCTATCTATGCCAGACTATATCGATATCATCGGGCATTTAAAGTCGTTGATCCATTGTAGAGTATTTCACGGCAAATGTTCCGTTTCAACAGCGAGCTCTAGACCTAGACCAACCTAAAGAACCTACAAGACTACACCGCAGGTAGTGCTATTCGCCTAAGCCAAACTGGCAGCTGGAAACCCAGTATATTCTACAATTATATATGGACAATATTATAAACTCCCCGTCTAGATTTTACAAGACCACTTGTTTCATATTTTCGCAGTAGAGAAGAATGAAACGAAAATCAATTACCAGTAAACAAATCAACCCGTCTACATAGATGTCTCCAAGATGGACAATGGCGTTTGCGCGGGTTTCCACTCCGAAGTTCTCGGAATATGCAGTTCAGTGGCACCGAGACGCATAAGAAGAGTACGTTCTGAAGAGAATATTGCATCCGTTCAGGAGAGTGTTAAAGAAGATTCAAATTCATCGATTCGACATCTTTCACAACAGCTTGGTCTTTGTTCGTTCACTTAATGGACAAATTTAGGCTTACAAGATCCAGCTCGAGCAAGAATAGAAGCCTAATGACCATAGTTTGCGTCGAAATTTCGGTGATTGGGCCCAAAATCAACTGGCATTGGATTGACTGTTATATCGAAAAATTGTGTTGAGCGGTGATGCTCATTTTTGTTTCAATGGGTAGGTAAGGTATGTCAATAAACAAAATTGTCACAATTGGAGCGAAGGTAGTTCACATGAGATTATGGAAATACTGTCACATCCCGAAAAATACACAGTTTGGTGCAATCTGTGGCCTGGTGGAATCATCGGTTATTATAAATTATTTTTTTTTAAAAACAAGGCTAATCAGTGTGTCAATGGTATTCGTTCTAGAGCCACGATTAATGAATTTGTCGTTTTGAATGAATTTTTCTTCTGGCATGAATGTAGAAGAGATGTGGTTCCAACAGGATGGCGCTACATGCCATACAGCAAATGAAAAAATCAGCTTATTGAAGAAAACATTCGACGAACGAATAATTTCGCGTAATAGACCTGTAAATTGGCCTCTAAAATCTTGTGATTTGGCGCCTCTTAATTATTTCTTTAGGGATACGTAAAGTTGCTAGTCTGCGCTGACAAACCAACAGCAATTGACGCATTGGAAGCCAACATTATTCGTGTTATTGAGGACATTCGGCCACAAATGCTTGAAAAAGTGGTCGAAAACTTTGTTTTGAAAACTCGGACAACTTTGTCTCTCTGATATTTATCAGATCCTGCCATGGTGGACATATGTACTTAAAAATGTATTTGTATTGTATTTAAAAATTAATTACAAAATGTATTCTCTCGATTGAACAGAAATGAATGGTTATTTAATGGAATTTCATGTGTTTTGTTCAAAGCCAAAGTTAGTAGGTACCTACTGGCTTACAGAAACACCCTTTATAGATAAAGAAATAAAAAAAAAAAATTGAAGATCTCTAGGGTTTTTAACACAGCGGTCTCTCTCGGGCTTTTGTTACTAACAAAGGCACACATATACTTACCCTGAGCCCAAGAATAGGTGATTCCAAACTCAGAAGGAACTTATAAATAGAAGACCTGCAGCGCTCTGGTAATGAATGCCTTTAGTAGAAGTTCAGACAATTCCTCTGACTGAGCTAAATAATGTTAAACAGGACGCTAGTAAAAAATAAAGTTCCTAAAAGAAAGCATTTATGTAGTAGGTACCTACCTACTAAAAAAAAAAAGTATCTCCATTCAAACAGTTTTCAATTCAGAATTGATCTTACATTGAGAGATGTAGTTGCTGACGTTTGCACTATAAAACACGACCACCACACGAGAGACAAACCAAAAGAAATTGAACACCACTTTCCAAAATGAAATACAAAATCTTTTATTACAACAAATCGCATCACTCGTCAAAACATTTTCATTTCCTTGTCCTTATGATTGTTTTTTTTTTTTACTTTTTTTTATCATAAAATCGCACAGTAAAGACATACATAAAAAAAAAAAAATTCAAAACAAAAACTTAAACAGTCGGCACTGGAATCACCGGCTGGAACAAATTCAACCTCGCATCCGCTTGTCCCAATTTATTAGTGGCATTGCAAAAGTAATCTCCATAGTCTCGTTCGGCAATTGATAGAATGCGCAGGACCGAATTTGTAGTCTCATGTGCGGAAGCCATGTTTGTTATACGATAATTCCCACCCGATTGTAGTTGAGAGCCAGCCTTGAACCAAAATACAGCGGGTGGAGGATATCCTTGGACATTGCATTCCATTTCGGCGGCATGTGTCTTCATTTGGGCAACTTTTGGACGTACCACGGATATTTGCGGACGAAATTCAACATCAACACGAACGATACGCTCATCGGGAATGCCAACTCCATTGTCGGCTATACAATAGTAACCACCCCGATCCAAACGATGAGCATTTTTAATGTGAAACGTTGTACCACGATGTACATGTCCGCCGGCTGGCATAATTGAATTATCCTCACGTTTCCATGATATCTTTGGCTTGGGGTATCCATCGGCAAAACAAGCTACTTCGACATTTCCTCCCTCCATGACGACTACACTCTTGGGGGTCTTCTCTTCGGAGATTATGGGTTGATGATTCACCGAAAGCTTCATACTCTTGGTCACCTTGTCGCTGGCGGATATAAGCACTTGGCACTCGTATGAACCCATGTCGGATGCTTCGATTTTGGTGATTCTGAATGTGTAGGTGGAATTATCCTTGGTCTTGATCTCCGTGATGGTGTACCTTGGATCGACTAGACTTAGAATATTGCGGATGGACAGAACGACACCACCTGACGCCTGATCATTGGTATTCTTACTCCAACCGACAGCATACGCTCCCACGTTTTCGACTGTGCAGTTGAATTCCACTTGATCACCCACGCTGGCCACTTGGTCTTTGGTGATACTCTTAATAACCGGTGATAGTGTGGACACTTGCAGCACTACTGCCGCCAAGAGGAATAAAATTTTCACAAACATCATTCCTGGGATAATTAGTCAAAACACAAAGCCTCCTCGTCGCACTGGCTGACCTCGACAAACTGATGCGCGCGTTCTCAATGAGAAAAACGATTCGAAAAATCTTTTTCGGTTGAGATGATATCTCGTTATGGGGGCTGCTACTATCGGTTGTTGTTGTTGTTGTTCCAGTCAAATTGATCGGAAACTGAGAGAATGGACTTGAATCTAAAATTCTGAGGTCATTCTATGTATGGCTGGCTACACACAGCACACAACAACTGCTGCGCTTCTCTCCGTATGCTAATCTCTTCTCTAGATGTGACTTGTAAACAATATGTGTCTTGGGAATGCGACGGACGTTTGTCGATTTGTCGGGCGATGATTGCCGCTATCAAATGTGTTTTTATATAGTCCCGCTATACACTTGTATGTGCGGCTGGATGATAAGACACGAGGAGGCACTCTGCCTCTTTCACTACACAACAGCTACGACAACGACGCCGCCGACGACGACGACGACGATGATGATGATGATGATGATTTTTTATTGAAATGAAATTGAATGCGTCATGCAGCGCGACCGACTACAGCGGAAGCCGGTGTAGATGGAATCAAAATTTTTGGAGCCCGAAAAAATGTTCCCACAGTTCCATGAACTTGAGCCTTTGTTTATTTATTTAGTTTATATTCCGAGGGTATGCGGATGATAAAAGTAGGAATAATAACAACCGATCGGTAGAAACGCACACGAACCGAACCACGACAGAACTGAGAATGAAAACACCACTGAACCACTGATAAACAATTTCGATTCCAACGAACGACGGTTTTGCTGATGCCTACTACACTCCGTAACGTAATCCTCTGAATATGGAAGCAGGAGAATATGGATAGTGTGGCACATTAGCTCGCTCACCTATCTACAGGGAATTGTTTTCTGAAACACAGGGGTATCCTTGAATGATTGATGACCTCTAAGTGTAAAACAAATGGTTGAATGGGTGAGAGAGGTAGTCGACTGGATATCTCCGTCGGCCTTGGACTTGTACGTTTTGCTGAGTCACAGTAAAGAGCAATAAATGCGTATTTGCAGGATGTGCGAGATTCGTGTGGGTTTTTATGAAGGTATGAATGAAGTTGGGATTTTTTTGTTTTTTTTTTTTTTGCTGGGATTCATAATTTTGAATAAGGCCTTGACTTTGAGTGATGATGTGCAGAGTAGGGTTGCCAAGGTTGATTAAAAGATTGAACGAACAATAAACCTAGTCGACGAGGTTCTATATAAATCCATTTTATTGATGGTCTAAGGAAGAAGGGCTAAGTTTATCTGCAACCTATTGCTCTATTGTGCCTCATATTAACGCCGTGAAGAGATACTTATACATATGTATGTACATACGTATGCATGTTCTCTCATTAGAGTTCCACTCGCATTACGATTTCTTTCGGAATTGTGTTTGAGAGTTTTGTCCTCTTGCTTAGTCTTGCAAGAAAACCGTACTAGAACACTCTCTCTAATCCAGTTTCTCTTAGGAATCTGAGGATGAGAGTTCACTCTAGCGACGTTTTTTTGCATCTGATAGTTGGTACTTGGCCAAATATTTTAATATTTTGTAGCACTGTGTCTCATAGAATGCCTGCATATGTTCTTGGATTGCAATAGATACTTTATAGAATCTGTAGAGGCCTTCTTCTTCTAATGCGTAGTTTAATTAGGTGCTCCTTAAGTCCGCAGCGTTACCGCTCATATTATATGCATGCTTTGAATCTTTTTCGGTTATATTTCCATAGAAGTTTCTTGGCGTGTCTCATCTCCTGAGCGTTAGCCCTGTTTTCCCTTTGTAGTTTTCTGAATCCCTCTTGGAGGATGTAATCTCCTATTCACCAGAATGGTTCAGGATCCATGAAAGTTTCTGGTACTCGCTTTCTTGCTAGAGAGTCTGCCGTTTCATTATCCCCTATATCCACTACTTGCCTGCATTTGTATTTAACAAGTTCTCATGACCTCTGCAATGCAAAGGCATTGCACTTAATTGAGTATATCTTTCGTCGTTCCTAGATTGATCTTCTTTGTCCATGACATCGCACGGTAACTGATCATCCATCAAATGATAGTCGGGCTATATCCTAAGGATTTTCCCTTTAGGGTTCAGCAGATCATTAGAGTTCGGGTAGGCTTCCTAGTTATCTCCTCTGTTTGTTTCTTTCAAATTAGTGATGTGATGTGTAGTGATATTAAACATCTTTCACTGGTTAAACCCTACAGTCTTATCGGCTTCTGTCGTTCAAGTTTTCTTTTCAGATTTAGGCTTATCCCAGCTGTATTGCACCATTCTCTAGTTATTACAAGTCCCTTTTGTATAATAAGATTTGCTTTGGACCTCTCTGGCTAAATACTCACGAATCGGTGTGCGGCGTGAGTATAAAGATGCATCGATTTTTGAAAGGTTATGCCTCTTGTGTTAAAGAAGTCATACGACAGCACGTGCGTCACGCCGCCTTGTTTATGAACTATTTTTACATTAACGATGTCGTTAAGATCTCTATTGACCTCGATGAAGCAGCAAGCCTTCCTGCACAGATATACGATTTTAATTTGAGTGCCAAGTCTATTTATAGCTCTAATCCCAGAAATACGATGAGGAAAATTATATACAGAGAGCAACTAGCTCTGGGATCTATCGAAAACCGCAATGAATTGTGACTTGATAGTTGATACGCATACTAACATAAGAAACAACTATGGAACCAAAGCACAAACAGAAATTATTACAAAGAGGGAATGGAGTTGTTTATCAGATCGTTCTTATTCTAATTTATTAAACTTTCGGGACGTAAGGACCTATACTTCAGTAGTCTTACTTGGGGACATATTGTGTAAGAATATGGAGAAGGGTTATCGTTATCTTAACACCAAAGGCCGGTGAAGAAAGTCATAGGAAGCAAACTTCGTCTTAGAGACCTATCTCCAGATAAATGGCTGTCATGAAGGTTAAACGTGGTGAAACAGCTCTGTACTGCACTTTCTGTTTTTGCCCTTAACAAACATTGAAAGATAATGAATACATACTAGCAGCCTTCGATAGACAATGCTATGTACTATCGCACAGTGATATAAAGCCAAAGTTGTTACAATTGACTTCTTGTCAACTTATCTCAAAACCCTTTGTAATTTGTTACCCGTGTAGAGAAAAGTGATACTAACTACACAATCCATTCGCGTGTACACAAACAGGCGCCCATTTATCAATATCCCTAGACGATATCACCTTTCTCAGCATCAGAAGAGGAGAGTTCCAGGTTCTAAGAATGCAGTATCATCGCCCAAGATCTGGAATCAGCGGGCTAACCGTGTTCTGAACTTTTGTTCAATTCAATTGCAAATAAGAATACAGTATGAGGAAAGGATCTGCTAATAAATTGGGGCGACAGGTCAGCATGGGACCCTGGGACTAGCTTCTTCTAACTTCGTATTGTACGTGTTATATTCTTTACAATGAATGGAAGGTACCGAATGTTTAATGCCGTTTCCGAAGATGGACAATTTTTGTTGAGACGTTTTTTTTCATGATAGTTATACTCGTACTCTTGGATGTTTGTCAGACGCTTGTGAAAAATGAAGAAACCTTAGTATTGTCTGGCAACTCAACCTCGAACTCGCACGTTTTGGTACGAAGTAAGAAAAATGGCAATATTCGAAGCCAACACTAAATGGCGTGCTTTGAAAACTTATACAATGACAAGGAAATTGGGGTCTTGGTTCGATAAAAGAAAAACATGGCAGTTGGCTCGAAAAGATTGGGAAATCCTTATATAGCCTTATTGGATTGATTATGGAGCATAACACTCTGGGTGTCACATGAAAAAATTAAAATTAACTATGGAAGACCACTATATACAGTATATATGTACATACATATGCATATATATTATTCGAGATATTACGAAATGGACCACTGTTTTCGTCTCTCTTCCACGATTCATCTTAGCCCGAGAGTCTCTCTGGATTTCTCCACAGTTCCTCTCTAGCTTTGATTCCTCGTGTCAACGCTAGCATCTGTTTAACAGAAATCTGGTTCATCCTCTGGGTTTCTACCCAGTGGCTCCCAACGACCTCCCTTCTTCTGCTAGCTAATGCCGGACATTGACACAATATATGTGCTGCCGTCCCGACTTCCTCCAATCATAGTTCACAGGTGTCGTCCTCCAGAAGACCCATCTTCTTTAGGTGATACCCGAAATTTCCATGAGCTGTAGATAACGCTACCACCCATTGCAGTGTTCTTCGCCATAAGCTTAAAACTTCTCTGTGAGTGGTGCCAATTGGTATTTTAATATCTCATTTCCAGAGATCTCAGTGGAACCTGGGGTCCAGACAAGTGTCAATAACGCACCGACACGAAGGTTTTCAAGTGTTCATTCGTTTCGTAGATTGGCCATAAAATTAATCAAGCTTAGTCAGTAAGAGGGAGTTAGTTAGAATTAGATAAGCTCTTGCTCTTTCAGATCGCTCGTCACAGAGTACGGTTAGTTGTTGTATTGTTTTTTTTCCTCTATACGCGGTTCTAAGTTTAAAGAAGTTGAAAAAAAAAACTTCGAGATAATAAGTGCGGTCAAGAAACTTACACCACTTCCTAAAAGCAATATCAGCTTTAAACAATATTATCTGCAGTACTCTAACAACAGTCAAAGAACCAACATCTGTCTAGTGTTTTTATTTAATTAAAATGTCTACAACAAATAAAAAAAAACATATTATTTGTGGTATAGTTTCGGAAATCATTTCAACTGAATTTATAAAGGGCGCTTGCGCTGGGGCATGTTTACATGCAAATATAATAATGTACGATGCATTGATGAAATTGGGCATAGCAGCAGAGCTCGATTGTGGATTATTAACATATGATGGTCGCATGCAAGCAGCGTTGCATTTCTGGACAGTGGTCGATGGCAAACAGTATGACCCTACAAGAAAAATTACAATGTTTTATGCAAAAACGTTTCAACTCGGATGTGATGTATTAGATGTTAGTAAATTTGAATTCCACCGAGGACAGCAAAGGTTGCTGCGTCCTGGAGATCAATTAATGATGGAAACGTTTCAGGAAATACGCCGGAATAAGGAACATATTAAGAAATACTTTAGTGCAGCCCCAAGAGAAGGGGAAATTATTAGAGAGAAAATAAATTCGAGAATTCAGAAATTAATAAAAATATAGTAAAAAGCAAAAAAAAAAAAATTGAAATAAAGCATATCTTTGTCGTTCAGATTGTACATGGATTACGTCTTATCATTGCAACTTATAAATATGTAGGTACCATGACCGCAAATTAATGAAAAGTGATAACATCAAAGAAATTCTGCAATGAAAAGATTTCAAATTACTAGTGAGTCATTAGAATTATTCGAGGTATTTCTTCAATCTGTTAGGTATAGTAAAAATGGGTTAGATAAAGATGGTTTCATAGAGGAAAGAAATAATTATCTGCGCCGTTCTTAAGTACATGTTATCCTTATATATTATATCTTCTTAGTTCATCTCACGCCAAGCAGGGCACAGCCATCGCCTCTGGAGTTCTGCAAGGTGCTTCAACTGGCTCCAGCTCAGTCCCAAGGCTTTAGATACCTCTTCAACCGAAGTTCGCAGTTCTATGGGAAAGCAAACAAGTATCGTGAGTGAGTGAGTGTTCAGGTGTTTACGATAAGATATCATAGAGTTCATTGCATGCTGCTATTATTCGTCATCATTCGGCCTGCATGGCAAACATCACTCATTGGAAAGTATGCACCTTTGATTCACCCCGCTTTACACTTCCAAATTACTAGACACCTAGCTGTTGTGCAAGACGTGATCTACTGTTTAGTGATTCTGTAGGCACATCTATTCTACTGTGGCATCAACATATGTATGTATATGGTGCTTCCTTAGATTGTGGAACGAGCTGAACTGAAGCTAAATTTATTTCTTCTTCATGCGGTATTTGGATTCTTGTTCAACTTCCTCTACTACTAAGGTAGCCACAAATTACTAATGTAGTGAAATACACTCTTTAACAAGCTTTAGGTCTCTACTGACTGGACATTTGTTGTAGTACTTCTACCTTATACTGGAAAACTGTTATCCTTCAGGTACATGAATTTTGGTTTAAGACTTCCCAATGCTTATTTAAGTTCGGTTGAGTTATGCTGTTTATCGATTCGGCTTCTTCGGTGAGATGAACCCTAAATTATGGGAACCCGAAGCCTGTTGGTACTGTACCTGGTAAAACGAAACGCGTTACCGGGATTGTTTCAGACGGATGCAGTACGAAAGCGAAAGTGAGCTGTCATAAGTTGGTGATCAATGTCAGTTTTAAAGTATTTGCTGAGCGTCAAGTGGTCTGTCTGATTTCATGTTCGATTCCTTTCATTTGAAACCCAGTTCATCTTGTAGCAAGCATTATGCTGAAACAAGGTGCGTTCGCTGTTGTTATTCCACTTTCCGAGGATTCGTTTTCTACCATATGTTTCAGCGCTGTGTTGTCGCTGCCTACCTATGTCTACCATTAAAATGACGCTTTGGTGTTAGGTTGTGACTGACTATAAAAATTCTATAAAGCTTAAATCCCAAAGTCACTCTAACTACCTAGATTCCTTCAGGAAACAAAATGGCGAATTTACAAGCAATCCTGAAGAAATATGTCAATTATTAATCGACACCCACTGTCTAGTCTGTATCTCCGATGGTTCTGTCTCATTGGATGCATTGACATTGAATTTTCTTGGTCAACTATATAAAGTGATCTCTATCCACCTTCAGCCCATTGAAATCTCCAGAAGCGTATGGCATATTTCGTTGCCTTCCAGAGCCGCCCAGAAGAGGAGGAGCTAGACCAAACCTTATACTAGGCTACATACTTCATACCTGAAAAGATGTTAGAGTAGTTTTCATCACAAAACCGGCAATGCAGGCGAAACGATTTTCGTAATTCTATTGGCCTGTTGGTGGTGCAGTTGGTGATGGTACAGGACTAAGAACTTAACCATAATTCCTGTTCTGTAAAATTTTCCAGGAAGAAGAAACACAGCCTCAGACAAGTGTCACTGGTAAGTCCTCATTGATCTGTCCGTCGAAGCAAAGTACCTTGACAAAAAAAGCTAGAACTCACACATGAATAACGTTACCAACAGGAAAACTAGGACAATATTCATAAGTCAATGCCTAAACAACAAAACCTTTGGACTGAAATTCAAGATGGTTTACTGGTTGTACATACAACTCCACAATAAAGACCGTGCAGAAAGAAGCTATGTTGTTCTCTCAGACTACCTGACCCAATTCTTACGAATACTATACCAGATACCATGGTCAAGAGTTTTCGATTCTGCAAAAGCTTGAAAGTTCATACTGGTGACCGCCGTGAATGGAAAAATAAAGGTCTAACATTACCAAATTATGAAATCTGGTACACAGTTGGTTCCAAATGGTAGCACCAGTGCCGGGGTATATGACCCCAGATTCCAGCAAGAGGCAGCACTTTTGACTGTGAACAAGAGGGAAGTAAATAAAAGAATAGCCCTGAAATCCTACCTGGTAGGATCTAAGCTTATCTGAGTCTGTCGTAATCTTCTCGAACGTCTTGCATCTATAAACAAGGTTACCGGGTCATGAAAGTTTCGAGGGTAGCAAACGAACTGAGTGCCTGGCGAGAAGAGGCGCGAAAAAGGTTATGAATACCAACAATGTAAGCCAAGACGTCAGTCGATCTCAACAAAGACAATTTAAAAACTTTGACGGACTACATAATGGGACATTACACACTTAGATATCATTTGCCCCAAAATTTAGTTGTCATATAAGAAAATAAGGCAGAACACATTCTATGCGTATGTCGAGAAGCCGCAAGGAAGAGATTACTTCTCTTGGTGCGGAACTCTATCAGTCCAGCGTAAGCTTAGAACGAAACGTAATGTTACGGTGCCCAACATTAGGGGGTTTATTAAGAGCCTCAGTGTAACTTCTGGTTAAATTATTTAGACCAGTATCGAAGTCATAGCTTACCGAACATGGAGTGTCTCAAAGACTTCAACTATAAGGTTTACTTCCTACTGGAGCAAGAACATTAACTCTGAAAAGTTAGACTATGCCAATCTGACTTACTAACCAGACTTACGTTTCCATGATTTTCCTAAGTAAAACTAAGAATCACGATAAAGAATAATGTAATCCTCAAAATCTCTCACTTGGCAACACTATACCATCAGTATGACCAAAATAATAACACAACAACTAAACTAGCCGTTACAACTCCGACCAAGTGCACAAGATTGAGTATCCTACTCACCAGCCTTCATACACATAACGACTTCGATTTCACCAACACATTCGTACACGAAAATAATATATATAGCAATTCATAGAAGAAAAAAATAAGAAACATGAAAACGTCCGAACCATAGAAATCCTTCGCCCCCTTTTACACGTTTGGCGAACAATCGAAATGAAACGAATCTCTCTCTGGTTCTTCGGCTTAAAATGTCAAATTTTGTAATTTATTACCCGGTTCCTGTTTCTGTAGGGTTGGATGGTTTGGTCGGCTGACTGAATGCAATTGTAGGTTTAGTTAAGTTGAATTCGGTTCGTTTGTCCTTGCCTTGCATTTACAACAGTAGATACCTATACACATGTGTAAGTCTACAGAGGTAAAGTATGAAAAAACAAATGGATCACAATTGGTAACCACATTTGTATAGTATGTTTCAGACAGAAATATAATTTATTGGTTTTTTGATAAGAAGGCGAAATTATTATTACTTTCTTAGAATTCTTTGAGATTTTTCTCATTCTATTCAGGTGACTGTAACCAGTAAAGAAAGGAGAAGTTATGAGAAGGGCTTGGGAACTCTACGAACGAAAGGGGACAGGATATACTAATTCAAAAGAAGAAGAAAGACAACGTCGCAAGGTCGAACATTTGGAGTGATGCTACTCCAGCCACCTCACTTGTCCGTCGAAGAAGGAACAGACTCTGTAGCGGGTGATCCCAGTCCGGACCTTGTGATTATACATCCATTGCATTGGCATGGATTTATAATTTAAAACAACCACAATCTATGTTCCAAGTTCCGAATGCTTCCCAATTTTGATAGCCTCTCAGTTGTCGTGATAAAGCTCAAGGTTGAGGTGACGACGGTGAGACCCCTTCGGTCTCGTAAATTCGAGCAGGTCCTTCTTGTAGACTAGTCGAATGTCGGCGTTTGTACATGGAACCTGCATATTAGTCACAAAGGAATTAAGCCAGATTGGAGTGAACTCGTTATCACAACAAAGAAGCTTGAATGTGGTAAGCTGCTCGAAGAAGGGGGATTCTCCCTGGTTACTGACAGTCCTTGAAGAATGCGTAACTCCATCAACCTCTACTTGGTCTTTCGTTAATCTTTTATCAGGATTGTTATAATCGACGATCGCCACCTGAAGATTAAAAGTGGGTCTGACTGCCCAACTTAGTTGTCTTACTAATTTTTCTAACCGGGGGCGACGTCAAGTCATCACACCTGCCTCTTTTGGAACTGCCTTCTACAGGTTCAGATGAGGTGGATGGTAGATGGCTTCCAATCTTATCCCAAACAGTCTTCTGGCCGTTCCCCTAAACTTCTCTACGCTGTTTTTTGGACCGTCTTCTACAGCCTCGGAAGAGCCCGCAGTCTGACTCGGTTGGGCTGTGAATCTTTACCCCGACTAACTGTACGTAGCATGGGTACGTCCGTGATTAAGGTGGACTGCAAATGGCATTCTCTACTTATCGCGGTCGAACCCTCATCAGTTCCTCCAGCAGTCCTATGTCGTAGCCTATTCAAGGCCGTTTTGGAAGATGAAGCACCAGGCTCGAGCCGTTCGAGTCTGTTGTTTGCCGTGGTCTCACAGCAGTTGAGGTAGGATGTAAATGGTTTCCCGCCCTCCTCCCCACTGATAGTCCTCGTTCCTTCCGACTTGCGTTTGTCAGCCTATCGAGCTTTATCCTGAACCTCGCGCTCCCTGTCTGTGAAGGAATTTGGGTCACGTTTCTTCACCCGCTTAATAAAGCGTAACGCGTTCCTCTTCAGGTTATGGAGAGAAGTCGTCCTCCTTGAGTTAACTACTGTAGTGTGTATAGTCTTAACCGAGTTGAGCAATGGTGGGCCTAGTCCCAAACCATGCACTCCAGCGTTTACAACAGTAGCGAAGCTCGGAGTCAAGGAACTCCCAATATCGACAGGGCTGACGGCACCTGCCGTAGCAGGAGTCGCAGTCTCACTTCCCGCGAGTAGCAGTGGCTCATCGCGTTAGAGTGGTTCAGCAGTCCTACATCTGCCTTTAGAAGCTCCTCTTTCCTCAATGCAGGATTGACCCAGTCATCATCGAGGTAGAGGATGGTTCTGATGGTGATGGCAGAGCAGTTGAAATGGATGACCTCCTTTGATTGGCCGATGAGGTAGCTTTTTGTCCAACTGGCGGTGGCTTGTCGTGGACTTGGATGGTCTCATGAAGCCTTTCATATTAAGGTCTTTACAGGAGCAGCCACCTCCGAATGGTTGGCAATTGGCTTACCCCCGACAGTGACAAGTCCTGCAAGTGGGACCGAGTATTATGGAGTTTCATCCTCTTCGGCTCAGATAGATTGTGCCACTTCTACTTCTTTGTCCCTAATCTCTTGATGGTCAACTTGCAATTCTTAGACCGCTTGGAACTAGTTGACCAGTTAGAGAATGATTTGCTGGGGACGGAACAGCTGTCGCTAGAGTCTAGAAAGATGTTTTCTAGATTAATGTCAACTGTACCGACACTTTCTCTATTCGAAACATGACGCAGGGCTTCCTCTATCCTATCTTTTGAATCGGTCTCCATACCAGTCTCACCACCACCAGGTACACCACGCTGTATCGGTTATGGCGCCTGTTTCAGCGGACCACCCTACTGGTTGTGACGGTACTAGCAGTGTTTGGTGCTGCTTCTGCTAAGCGTCCTAAGGCATTGTCAGAGCCCATTTATGGCCCTAGAGGTCCAAAATGATGCCAATGATGAGTTAGGATTAGCTTTGTGGCCAAAAATATAGACCACAACACTTGTGATAGTGTTCTCTTGTTTTGGACAGCATCATTTCTGTCTTAGACGGATTTGGCGGATAATGCTCCCGCAAAGCACCAACCACCGACTATATTTAGCACAGACTCTATACACTTATACACTAGGTACGGTCATTGAACTACCCATATCCGATAAAGAGTCGACCAATAAGTTCCAAAAAAGTATTGGTGGCCTGGCGGTCCTGGTTTCAATAAGTGGGTTAAATAGCTTTTCATGTCATGCCAGCCTAAATTTTTTCGAAATTGGTTATGTTTCATGGTTAAGTGAACTGCTCATAGATTTGCTTCTTTGATATGCATGCTGTCTATTTTGGTTAACCAAGGAGCAGAAAGGAATGCAACCACAATTGACTAAGAAGGATGTCACCTATGT
The DNA here is from genome assembly GCA_905220385.1 of Xylota sylvarum. Classification (NCBI taxonomy): domain Eukaryota; kingdom Metazoa; phylum Arthropoda; class Insecta; order Diptera; family Syrphidae; genus Xylota; species Xylota sylvarum. The sequence continues at coordinate 47,534,465 of LR999958.1, forward strand.
GCTCGCAAGTACTGAGATAGAAGGTGCCAAGATGAGTTTAGTTAAGAAGGAGAGTAAAAGCAACTACATGCTATTAACATTTAACAAGAAGAAACAGCCGTTTACGTGATTCGCTTGGGAGGAGGATGTTTTATTGCGAAAAATATGATGTACCCTTCGAAGTGCTTACAAAAACATTCCTTTTCTTTTGGTGAATGTGCATGGACTGACCTGCATACACGCTTGTGCATTGACGGTGGCAATGGTCCCCTTTGAACGTTGCTGCAGGGAAATTACTCCACGGGAATTTTCTCCACCTCTAGAGGGCAATTAGTCCACTTTTCGAATGTTTGAAATTTGCCTTTCATAAATATAGTGATGAACTGATGATGATGAATGGTACAGTCAAATCGGCCTAGCCAAAAAATTGTGCTTTTTGTACAGTTCGTAAAATGAAACCTGTACCTACTACGAATCTAACCACAAATTTTTCTGGATTTTGTCTTTGCTGCTGGAATAATCCGACGAATCTTTAAAAAAAAATGAGCGAATTTTCATCCGGTTGAAATCTTTGATATGCATAGAACTACTTGGTTTATGTACAGACTTAACGAACAGTGATAACAAACATTTACATGCAGATGGCAGAGTATACTTCCTTTTGGGTGTATACACTGAGTTCAAGTCAACTCTTAATTTTGGTTTAATGCAAGGCCTGCGACAGTATCGCACGTGAAAATTCGATAAAAGCAATCAAGACTTAAAATGGTTTAATAAATACTGGTCGGTATTACTTACAGAATCTGAAGCAGTAATGAATTAAATTAGACATTTAGGAGGAAGTCCTTGGAATTGGTGAGCGTCTAAGCAATTCGAAATCCACACTTTACGAAGAATCTTTCTTTCGAAGCGAGTGAGTATATCTTCATCCGCTTTAGATAGAGGCCAAGCTTCAGCGCCATAAAGCAGGACTGGGATGATCAAGGTCTTATATAGACTTTCCTTAGTTTTACTACTCATTTGCCTTCCCTTCGTAAGTTTTGTCGAGGAGCTCGTAGAAAAATTCTTTGGTGACGTCATTCTTGTCTTCTGTGGGGGTATGGCGCACATATGGCTTATGTTGGCAAATTTAGCCTTGATACAGAAGACTTCTCCGAATAAGCGGTGTTTCTGCTCTCTATAACGTCGCAACCAATCATTAGATCTTCGCTCTTATCCCTGCCTTATTATTGGCGATTCCAAGGATTTTATCGCAGCTGGGCTATCTATGTATACAGAACACAATAGCACTGGACTCTATCCAGACTCTATCCTGACTGCTGAGACTTCCGCTTGAAAAACACTACAGTGATCCGGTAGTCGAGTGGCGATGCGAATGTCCAAAACACTGGAGTAAACTCCCGCACCTGTGCCAGACGCTGTCTTGGATCCGTCTGTGTAAATCTCTGTCGCAGATTCGTTTAAAATTTCTCCCAATTCCCAAGCACTTCTGCTAGGAATCCTGGTTCTATATTTGACGTTGAAGTTCAGATAGGGGACTATGTAGTCTGAATTACTAGGAATAATATTAAGGTCGTTTAGGATGCTTGCGTGGCCCATATTTCCACGAGCCAGTTGCAAGAATTCTCTAAGTCGTAGTGCTGCTTTAGCCGCCATCAGCCTCCCAAAGCTGAACTCAAGGTTTCGGTATCATTTACAATCTACGAATTTTGGTGCAGAAGATAAGCGAATGGACCTATTGTTTCTTAAACATGAAAGCACACTTTATAGTTATAAAACTTCAGTGGCAGTAGCTTGTATGTAGAAGGAGAGACCGCTTGAAGAAGTTGACAAACTTTTTATAAGTCTTCACTGTGACAGAATCTTTTATCTGGAAAGGAAGTGAATTAATATTGCCTTTGAAAGTCCCTTAAATCTGAAGAGTAACTTTATGATTATTTTTCCACTGTTGCCTTCTTCTGTTGTTCATTAAAGACACCAGTGTCCACTTTTTTAATATGTATATCTTCAACTTGTATCTAACAATTTATTTTTTCATACGTTCTTATTCCCGGAAAACTTCATTACTAGATTACTTCATAACTCAAATTAATACCCACATCTTTGAAGAGATGTAAGAATAACTTTCAAGGTTAACATTTAATTGTCTACAAAAAAACAGACAATCTTCCACAAGTCAGGACTAACCAACTGCGTCCTTCCATTTGTATTAACTACATGAGCTGTTTTCCTGCATCTTGAAACAGCCACATACTTGCCCGCAACCTATTCAAATCGTTCTGATAGAATAAAGTATGAAACATGCGCATTACGCTCTGATACCAGTATAAGCTTTCATTTAGTTGAATCAGAATTCTTGGAATACTTTAACGATACTAATATTTCCTACTTTATTAAGATGCCAGTCGATCACGTGTTTCATATCATTGGACATAATTTAATTTTCTTATTGTTATGATTGTATTGATTTTGTGGCGTATATTGTTAGCAATCTGTAATCTATAATGTAATAAGCATGCTTTAAGGCCTGGCATTGCTTTGACTATCCAATATAACATGCAACTGACCAATGTTGTATTGCGAGTAAGACAGGAAAGGAGCACGTACATATGTACAAGTTAAGTTTCCAAGCTACAACTGACTTTGTAGCAAAAGGAAACATACTGACGACAAATTCTAGGAAAATATGCCATGCGTAATTATAGAGTCTAGGTTGAACGGTCTATTATGCAAGTTAGCGGGATGTGTAATAAGTGTCCATCTACTAGTCCACGAGCAGGAACTCTCTGACCTCAAATGCGCAGCCTACTGAAATAGGGGAGCCTTGACGTATGAAGCTTAGAATAGGTATTAGTACAGATCGACGCTAACACCACAGAAGTAAGTTAAGTATCTAGGTATAATATTAGACAGTACTCTGCAGGACGAAACATGTAGAAGATTTAGTAACCAAAGCCGTCATGGTGTGGAAGAACACTTTCGACAAAATCTAAGCAATGCCGAAATGGATGTATTGTATACAATGATAAGTAGACCATGGCGTGGACCAGAAGAATAAAGATAGAAGCATAACGAGAAAATACCTAGATAAAGTCCAAAGTCTGGCATGTTTCTGCTATAAGTCTGCATAACAGGAGCTATAAGAATAGCAGCAGTGGAGTTAATAGCAGAACGTACACACCTATACATAGTACTATAAAAGCAAGGACTGCATAAAATACCTACTAGAAGATCTGAAAGAAGAAGAAGAGAGCAAATGGCCCTTTCGAACGACAGTCTCAAACTGAAATAGGCCAGGAAACTTTTGGGAAAATATGACAAAAAAAGGGGTAAAACCTGCCTAAGCTGAATACAACTAACTGTGGATTCTAACAGGATGACTATATCGTGCTATGCTCCGAGAGGGTAGCTATCATTGTTTAACTGAAATGAACATGAATGTGTCCACTAGCAGATTCCGGTTCCTTCGGAGCACTGATTTCAAGTTCGCAAGTCCTAAACTGTTGACTAAGTTTACCACTTTTGTGATCTTGACCCAACTATGCTGGTAGTATACACAAAACAAAAACCTCAGGAAAGCTGAAAGGTAAATTATTGTAAAAATAACAGAAAACAAAATATTTGCATGTTCAGAAATTTAATAAATATTTATTGTAAAAAAAATCTTTTTATAAGTTTTAAGGCGCTAGAAAGTATTAATTTTTGCCATCAGGGCAAAAACGTTTCCTGGGTTTCTCTTCATCCTCGAAGGCATTATTCTTACGTTTGAGACCGTTTGGACTATCTCCATCTGTTGGTACTTCCTGCTCGGAAGAATTGCCATCATCTACCGCAGCTTCTACAGGGTGTCCTTCGGTGTCTTCATCGCTGACAGAACTTACGTTTCCACCACTTCGACATGTTGAGCAGAAACCGCTGCATGTGGAACCTTCATAATAACATTCGTCATCTTCGAATTCGTAGTCGGTTCCATGTGGTGGACTAGGCATTGATGTATTGTGTTTAGGTGGTCCATTAAAAAACACGGTTGTGCCTAATGATGAATCTCTGGAATCCTCGTTTGTTGTGTGCTCTTCATCTTCAGATGCGGATACTGTTTCGGTTATGCCATCGTTGTCCTTGGGCAGTTGCTTACTTATTTTAATATTACAGCTTCCGAAGGAAGTTTGTATGTAAACTAAAATTGCCGTAAATGTGGAGAACAATACATCGTACTTGTGCTCATTAATTCGTTTCGGCGATGTTGATTCAAAATATTTCACAAACACATATTGTTCATGGTGATTGTATTCTGTCGCTATCCTGTATGCTCTTTTAACAGTGACTGCTAAGTCTCCAGCAGTAACTTCATAATCGAACTCTTCGGTGGGATCCAACTCGACACCTTCTTGTTGAAATTCGACGGTGAAAGTTGAATTTTGAAAATTTCCTTCGACTTCGTCAAGCACTTTTCTAGCACGATCTTCAAATTCAGCCAAAACTTCACTTGTAATATTAATATCTTCCATAGTGTTTATGTAAAATATAAAATATAAAATATAAAATAAAAAATAAAATATAAAATATTAGATACAACTCGGTTGACGGTTTAAAACTGAATGTTCTTACTCCTCATACCGATCGGTATTTAAAGGATTTCATTTGTACCTAAATTAATTTACGCATCTTAGCAGGTAGAACTTAGGGGAGGTAATTATCGCGACTAATGACAGGAGTGGCACAATATTGCACCGTAATAAAAAATAACCCTTTGGCGCATAAGTACCTGTGTTGATCCTGAAAAGCAAATATTGCTGGGAAATCCTTTTTTTTATTATTATTATTATTAATTACCTAATATTGCATGTATACCGTTAATTATATTATTAGTGTATGAGATATAGGTGTGTGTCTGTAATATGTTTACCTTGCGGAATGTCAGGACCATAAAAATGGACGCCTTGGCTTAGTGGTTAGTGCATCGGACTACTAAATGAAAGTTTGAGATTCTATACTCAGGTACTTTCTTCATGATCCCAGCTCCTGAGATGAGGTTGCAGTGAGGAGTTTGGGCAACAAGGTAAAGCTAGAAAATACTTACTTACTTAGATGGCGCTGATGTTGGCGAATTTAGCATTGATGCGGATTGTCATAAGTCGTTCGCTCACGTGCCGAAAGCTTAAGACTTCTTGTGTAAGTCTGATACATATGACAAATCCTCATCCGAATAAGCGCTGCTTCTTCTTCTTCATAGCAATCACTGTAATATACATACTGCATATATCACAGTTCTTCATCCTCTTTTTGTCCGGCCCATCCCATTGTCCTTCCTTCTAGTCTAGGGGCTCTGCGAATTCTTTGGCTGCAAACTGTCTGTTAAGGATTCGAACATTCCACGTGCTGATCCGAAGGTCGTTGTCCGTATTTCGATTGCTAGGGTCGTCAACATTAAAGTCATCCTTTAGTGGCTTTCGAAATTTTATAAGTATTTTTTCGTGGTTGGGAAGTTACATACCTCTACGCACAACCCCCATTCTGGAGGACCAATTCCCTTTTATACGAAGGGTCGGATTTTCTGGATTCAGTAACCCACTTCGGGGATATGAACGCTGCCGTTTTCCCATTAAGATCCCTACAGACCTGAGATTCGAATATGTCGAAGCAGCTCATATAGGAATGACACTAGATAGTTCGGCCTAACTGGAACTGTGGACACCACCGTTAATTCCATCTAGAGAATTCGTTCGCTGTCGCCCGGATCATAGAACATATAAATGATTAAATTAAACTGATGTAAATTTCCAACAGTGCACAGTAAGTCGATGTAGGTTTTGCATCTATCAAACAATTACATACACAACATTCCAACACTCCGAGAAACCTGTTACTCTTTAGACTCCTAGGCCATTTGTAATTCCTGCTTATGTACCGACAAATACACAAATTAAATTCAATCCACCAAAACGCCCACAAATTTATGCATGTCGATGTGTACCTTTTGATAGTGACTTGAGATTTTCAGTTTGTTTACTTTTTCAAAATCAAGCAAGAATCCTATGTTGTATGTTGCCCTCTTGAGTATCTTACACAAAAGTATGTGTGTACATACCTCGTTCTTTTTATCCTTTTCCAGCCATTTTTAATATGAAAGCAAAAATCCCAGTGCAAGCAAATGAAAAGAAAAAAAAAAAACCTGTTCGTTTAATGAATATTCAGTGAGGACAACAGTTCATCTATGAGTGTCTGACAGCTTCTAACAAGAATTCCAGCACCCATTTTTGCATAATAATTACTCGAAAGTGTCCTCGTTTCGGATTCAAAGTGCTGCTTTATCCTTTAATGTGTGTGTATGTGAATACATTTCCAGGATAATGCTTGGATTTATAATTAATATTTGAGGGGATAATAAAAATTAGAAATTTCAAAATCGTTGACTTATCGACGGATAATTAATATTTTAAGAAACTCTGGCACGGCAAAGATGAAAATAATTTCGTAGAATTTTGATGTGTTTGATTGGGAAATGGTGGGGTTTTCCCCTCAGAAGAACTGAGTTCAATAAAATAGTTCAGTATAATTATAGTACTCATTATCGACAGTAACCTCCTTTAATTAGTTTATTGACATTTGGACCAAACTAATGTTTTGTAATATAATGTATATGTATATGTATTTATATTTGTAGAATGCGTCGTTATCCCGTAATAAACTATCCTTTTTCATAATCTATTTAACACTCGACCTATTGTTTTCTAAGAAGTTATCTAAAGATAATTAGGGCTAGTAATAATTATTTATTGTCTCTAATAAACCACTTCACTTTTCCAAAAGATAGTTAGTACTAATGGTACTGTACTGATTAACGACACCAGATGTGATTCTTACTTTTCTACACCTATGCATTATATTGTTTAAATAAATCTGAAAGTTACTACCATATTTACAACTTAAAGAAAATAACCTAAAAAGGGAAGCCTAAAGGGTGGCGATGCAGAATATATGGGAACACAATCGTTCTAACATTAGCCTCTCACTATATATATAAAAAAAATACATATATACATATGTGGATATGAATACAGTCCTCACGTTAATGTGGGGAGACAAAACATGAAGATATTTGAGCCTTCAAAAGCCTTAAATTCTCCACACTGATCCTGACGAAGTCTTCGTTCTGGTCAATGGTCCCAAAGATTAGGTGTTCCTATGCAACCTCAACCCTAGAAATCAGAATGATATTTCTTCTTAAAAGGATAGAAGGATCTTCCTATGCCCTGGGTCTCTTGGAGGTCAGATCGTTCTAGCTTTAGAACTGGTTGAGGACCCTCACTTATTGGGTTGACTCTTCCGTCTGAAATCATTGAGGACTTTCCCGTGACAGGCGGGCCTCCATATAGCAACTAGGAGGTGGTGTATACAGCAGCTACCGCAAGGAAAGTAGTATCTGCTGGAATGACACACAGCGATAGATTATATGCAGAATTCCGTTCAAACGGAAACCCTAACTTGTTGGTTTGGTGGCTCAAAAGTAAGAAGGCGGTTCCTCTGACATTTTTCTAAAATATTTCCATTTGGAAAGCTGCCTACATACATACATATGTCCTTCAATAAATCAAATATTATCAACATCCGCGAGCCAAATAAAACTAGATATGGGCCACAAAGTTACATCCAAAATGCTCTGCTATTTTTTGGCCTAAAACTCCTTGAAAATATGGTCCTGAATCGAATAGGTACTGGTATAGATAAAAAAAGGCAAGTCTGAGGAAATCCACAACTGCAGGAACTAAGTGCTAGCCCTAGCAAACAGAAAAAAAGGCTTCCTTTACAAGCTTCTGAGGATCACCCGGCGCAATGCTCAGCGACATTCTATTAAATAGCAAACACACCAAAGCAAGGAAACTCAACAATGACATTCCCGAAGAGTTAGTGTTTGCCCCTATTTTTTCAACATATGTATGTATGCACCGGAGATCTACCAGACATGTCTTCTCGTTTATTTAAATATACCGACGATATGACATTTAAATATTAGACCTGAACCACCTGTCAGCCTCAAAAAAAATTAAGACAAGGAACAACATGACCTAAAAACCTGCAGACCTCCTGTGATGCCTTTCTCCAAGTTACGATTATCTATTCTCCTCTGCTTTCTTCCTGGATTCCTAAGGAGACGATGAACCCCTGAAACTAAGTTGGTCTGGCGGCTGCTTGCTGCTGGAGTTTCAAGCAATTAGTATCGGCAGTATAGAGCCATGCTCATATCTTGTGCGATCGATTTACCCAAGAGCTTAACTCCCACAATTATAGCACATAAAATGCATGGTAAGAGAGTTAGTATGACTTCTAGGACTCTGTAAAATATCTTAAGAGTTATGGCAGTTGGTTGACTGGTACTGTGTTGCACCCGGATAGAACAACCCTTTCGGCAAATTCATGGCCAATTTCGTGTCATTAAGCAATCAGCACAGAACCTTTGCTCTAAATCACCTTCTAGATGAGATGCTGTTCCACTTCACTCTTAGGATATTACTACTTTTTTTGTTTTTATGTTCCACGAGTACCATAGAAAAGATTAGGCTGTGGTAACACTCCATGTTGACTAGTTTTAGAAATGTCATTCTATAAGCATCAAATACATATGATAAACTGAAAATATGCTTCAATCCGATTAGAATTCCACGCAGTACTTCACTCACATTAGAACCTGACCTAACCTAACCTAAAAGATACACGGTACTTCAATAAGTACAAATAACAGCTAATATCGTTTTTCTCCTCATAAGATTACAATAAAAAAAACCCCATTGTGGAGGGGTTTGATATCACTTCAAAATCAAATTATTTGATTGCTTCATTGTAATTCCCACATTTCAGTCATATATCCTTTGGTGTTAAATATTTTATTCTTCCGCCTATAAAGCGCAACAGCCTAAAAGAGAGTTAGCTCAATTCGGTTCCATAAAGTTTTCATGACTAGGGAGTACAGAGCCGCCCCTACATACTTTTTATAGCTTTCTGCCTAGAATCGTATTTCCTGTAGCCATTTCGAAACAATAAAATGAACAATGTGTTTTTAAGTCCTTAAATCCGAATCTCAACAATCTTATTGACATGAATAGCTATGCAAATTGATACGGCTTGTGAAGTTTACTTTTTTTTTGTCGCTCTCTATTTAGAGGGATTTGTATTTATTTAACATGATATCCCCGTGGGCAGCATTGCTTTCGGTTTTGACATTGAGATTGAGTTTTTTTTGTCCTTTGTAGAAATGATAAACTTTTTTTTCATAAACCGCACTAACAGAGAGTACAAATGATAAGGCGAGGATGAGTATACGATATATAAACACCACCAGCTAATCCTTTCATAAAATGTGTCAAAATCAGGAAAGATACTTCAATTTGGATTGTCCTACCGCTGACACATTTGAAGAGATGGTATCCTTACCCATGCACGTCCTTACATAATTTGTAATTTCCTTACAAATTTGAATTTGCAAAAATAGTAACTTCATGTACACATCTATGGAAGAGTAGACAGTCGATTTTAACAAGAGAAACCTCTCTCTATCCATCAAGTTTGAAATGAAATAACTTAACAATGTTTTGATGAGTTTGACAACATCATTACGAACATAAATGCATACTGTTTTGTTTTACTTTGAATTTTTGCAAATATCTAGAGGATGGATGCAAAATTAACATATCTCGATGGAGGAACAAGCGAATTGTAGTAAACATGTTTTCAACTTTCGTTTTTAGTTGAGATACAAATTTATGCACATATTTTACGAATACAAAAAAATAAAATACAAAAAAATACGTCCATGGATAGCAAACCCTGGATAGGACATATGGTGAGTAAAGGAAGAGCTTTACGATCAATTATGAATGCAGCATACCTTCTGTATCTACGATGGCATAGGTCATTATTTTTTTAAGCTAATCGAAAATGCATTTTTCATTTCTGTACATCTATACATTGTTTGTATTTGAAGTCTTTAGGGTGAACTCGGAGAGTGTTAAATATTGCAATCTAGAGAGTGGACGAACTTGGTAAGATCTCTTAGTGTACTGTATCTTTACGAAATTGTCAAAGCATTATAGGTATGTTCATATGTATATCATATGTATTTTAAGCTTGAGATCAGTTAAGCAGCTTAGGTTAAATTAATGGGTTGACGGGACAAGATAATCTTGCATCCGTCCCACTTACATAGATCAATATGTAATTCCATAGTGATAGCTTAGGGGTTATAACTCCCATTATATATGAGAAACCTAAGGATCTTCAATCTGTCCCGAAGCGTTAACGCATTTATGCAACTCATTAAGAGACTTGTCAGAAGGTTCTTCTAAGTTTTGGAAGAAATATCCTCCGAGGATTTTATTTCTAATGACAGAGTGCGGATCAGTGACAGAGAAAGTGTGAAGTGTCTTCAGGCATATCTTCATGACCACAACTTCTTCACAAGTGGCCGGCGCTAAGTTTCATCTTCTTTGTATGATATCTTAGCATAGTAAGTCCGGTAATAACACCCACAAGAGAGGACAAGGATTTTTGGTTTGTTGTACTATAATAATATTTTGTGCCAAATCGCTTCTGACGCAACGGTGGCGTCTACAATTCCAGTCAGGCCGAACTATTAGTGTTATACACATATGAGCTGCTTCGACATACTTGAGTCCCAGGTCTATAGGGATCTCCAATACTGAGCCAGGACGTTAGAAAAGAGATGGTGGCGAATGAACCCTTAATGGGGCAACGGCACCGCTCATATCCTCAAAGTGGGTTACTGGCTCCGGAAGATCCCTTCGTACTAGCGGTATAAAAGTGAACTACTACTACAGATTGGGTGTTATGCGTCGGGGTAACTTCCCTACAATGTAAAAAGATCTTAGTTCCGAAACAACCACAAGCCACGAATAAGGACGGATTCACTGTTGACGACCCTACAAAACGGAAAAAAGGACAACGACGTTCGGATCTGTACGTGGAATGTTCGAACCATGAACAGGCCACGTGCAGTCTAACAATTAGCAGAGGCCTTAGACTACTATAAGGCAGATATCACCGCCATCCACGAAGTGGTTCAAAAACGGTGACATATGCTATAGGTACAGTGATTGCTACAGAGAACAGAAGCAGCGTCTATTTGGGTGTGGATTTGTTGTAACCGGCAGACTTCGGCATGAAGTCTTGAGCTTTAGACACGTCAGTGAACGCCTTATAATAATCCACATCAAGGTTAAATTCGTCAACATTAGCCTGATATGCGCTCATGTCCCCACAGAGAAAAGAGATGATACGACCAAAGAGTGTTTCTACGAGCCCTCGACAAAACTTACGAGCAATATCCTAGAACAAATCCAAGAACATCATCCTAGAGAACATCTTCTTCAACACCATTGGAAGCATAGCCTACACGACACCATGTCTGGAAACGGACTTAGGCTAATTGACTTTGCTCCGGGACGTAATGTTACTATAGCTAGCACACGGTTACCTCGCCTCAACATTCATAAAGGAATCACTTGATCATCAAACGGTCAACCAAATTGATCATGTTGCGATCCAGGTAAGGCACTTCCGAGTATTCGATCGGTCTACCCCGGACTGTAGGGCCACCTAAGTAAGTAAGTTTCTGCCTCATTAAGTTCAAGTGATGATCCGTTTCTTGTCATCTCAGCAGTCCTTTCATATTCCAGGACACCTTTGTTTCCGCGAACCCAGCAGAGTCTTACAATATGCTGCAGCCAATAACCAGTATTTCTTTGTGACAGCTACTTATAATTTTCGACTTCATTTCAATGGACAATGTAATATCAGCGTATGGATTGCAACCAGTTCAGCAGCTGTTTTCACTTCCAGGACCCTAGCGTTTTGCTTCTTATGTGACATAGAAAAGGTACCTCTACAGTCCAACATCATTTACATATCTCTGCCAGTATGTATTACTCTACACTTTCTTGTGGACATAATCTTTTAATTCTTTAAGAGCCCTTTAAATATAGATTGATAAATGTCCTACAGTCAGACTCTAGTATTTAAGACCTTCTTGCATTTGCTGTATTTCTCGTCTAAATAATGTCTTGTAGTGATTACTCAACCAAGCCAAGGGGTTGCACGTGAAGAGTCTCTAACCTTGAAAACCTTGTAAACTTCATATCATCAAACATGTGACAGCAAGTCTCCTTAAATTGAAGATATTTCCTTTGTGGACATGGGTTGCTACGAGATCAGTTGGGTCTCATCTCTCAGGCGACGACGGCACCTCTGCACCTTGTATGTCCGAAACAAAAATGTGGTTTGATATCGGAATGGCCACCTTCTTTGTGATTCCATCAGTAGCTTCTATAAAAGCCTGTTGCTCTCAAAATTTAGGAATCACCTTTCATCAGAATTGGCGACAATCAGCCGACTAGGTCAGGAGAATGAGGATGACCACTGGAATGCAGTAAAAAATATTTTTGCGACACATATCCATTTTAATAGAAGAACACAGATCGATTAATGTATTGTATTATACTTAAGACTCTGATTGCAGCAGCTACTATATAGAAATCTGATCTTAAACTCAGTATCACACGAAGAAGACTGGCGCGCGAAATAGTTCCATAGACCCAACCCAGGTTCAGGTTCTGAAAGATATTTGTCCATCAATCTCATTGCAATCCCTGTAATGCCAGTATGAGCTGAGTGAAAAAATTCTGTTCTCCGCTCAAATTCAGAACGTTTTTACACTCATGAGCTATTTTGGATGTGGTTAAGGGGTTAAACAATATCTTAAGCATAGTCTAGCTATGGCTATTATGAAATCTTTGGTCCCCTCTAAGAAGACAAATGCATACGTACTTAAGACATTAATATCTGTCTCTTGACTAGGGTTAGAGTTATTCGTGAAAATTTAACTACAGTTCATTTCAGCCCTGAACGCAAGAAAAGTAGACTTTAAATTTGCAGCATACTCCAATATTCTGGTGTCGACGGATCGGAGTCATCGAATGATTTATGTGCAATATCTTCCAAATTTCAGTGCGGACTATAGGGATTAACTAAAATCTAAGTTCTAGAATAGCATCTAATGCAGTAGACAACGTACTCGGAGAAGCTTCCGTTTAGCCGATGCAGGTCGGTTAATACAGCTTCTTCCAAAGGGTAATCACAACAAGCACCAAAATACCAATGCATAAGCTAGGAACAGTCGTATCATAACTGCGTACGTCTAAAGAATGTTTTTCTGCGAGAACCACCAGATGGATATATTAGACTTGACTAGCTACAGCTAAAAAAAATTTTCATCTATGACCACTTCTAGATATTTGGCTAGATAACACTGCCTGAGTGGCCACGAATAATTTGTTCCTAGTCCATCATTTGTTGATCATGTCTAGGGCCATTTAGACGTTTGTACAGACAATCTTTATCATCTGAATATACTGGTGGGTAGGCGTTACAACTTTTGTAAGTATACAACAATAAAATCTGCTACCATGAACGTGGGACAGAACACCATCGCGCTAGCTTGATGTAAAAATATTTGGAGCAACATAGGATCCATATGTACATATAGGATCCAGGGCTGAGTTTCTCAAGTTATATTTGTCGTATCCAAGAGATATTTTATTTTAAATGCTTTTTAGTTAGCTTACTGTTGGAAGTTTTCGCTCAGTAAGCTGACGCATTTATCATTCAGTCGCTTAGTCGCAGATCACAGGAGTAACATAATTACTGATTGTTATATGAATGTCATGTATCATACGCGATACAAGAAAGATTACCTTGGGAATATTTTTTTTTATTGAGGAATACCTCGCATAGCCACTATTTGAAGAAGAATCATTTTTGGATGGTCCTCACTCTTCCGATGAACAGTTGTAGATTTTTGTCTCCCAAAAGTAAGACGAATAACTATTTATCCTAAAAAATAAACAAAACTCTAATTTAAAACAAATCCAAATGTTTTTGTTTTCCACTCATTTGCCTTCATTCTCATGCTCTAACCACTCTGCAATCACAACTTTAGTTTAGATCCTTAAATTAGAAAATAATCTACCAAATGCTGTAAACATAAAACCATATCTTCTTGGAATGGATTTGGTCACCCACAATGACCACATCGTAAATGACTGTGGCTGTTTGAAACAGAGCAAGGGTAGGTACACTACGTTGTTAATTTTAGTACCAGGACGATATTAATGTGTCACTGACCTAACATTGGATTTTGCAAAACCATAAAAACGGATATGTAAAAATAGTGTCCTTTGATTCGGGAGTGGTAGACATTTCGAGCACATATGGTTTCTCTTCCCCAAAGACAGAGACGAGTTTAGTTTTTACTCATGCGGGTTACGTGGCTAATTGGGAAGCATATGCTACACAAGGAATGTAACTTTTAAATACAATTAGATACATCGGTAGAATATTTCCTGAAGTGAAAGGAAACTTTTGAATTCCAATAAAACATTAAAAGGTAAGGAATGCTTGCTAAAGTTTTGTGGTACGTGGTTGATAATCTGCCCTGTAACTTGGTTCTTTGTAAAACTGCAGCAGAAGAACCAGGAAGTTAGTTTAATGAATTCCAAAAGATGTACACACATACATATGTTTTATAAATACATTTAGTATTTAATCTAATCCCGTAGTTAGTTTTCATAGAAGAATAACGACATCAACACGCCCACTAAACCTAAAGCGATTATGGTTTGTAGTCTTTGCGAAAAACCATCATTTGCGGAAAACAAATTTCGATTCTCTGTTATCCTGCGACCACTCAATTGAAAAGGATTTCATTTCCAATTTCGCCGAATTGATGATTGAAACATTGAAATAACGTTCTGCATAAATTGTGGTGCTTGTTAGAGCTCCGTCGTTGTCGGCGAAACGAAAGTATCTATAACTTCGAGGGACAAACTTTGTTTGAAGTGAAATTTCATTCCCTTTCTGTGTTACACAACTGAAAGGCATTGGTAATATTTCATTGGAATTCGGATTTATGCTCTACGAATACAAAAGCATATTGTAGTTGTTGGTACTAGGTTAAGGAATTATTGGAAGTTGCAAACGTTTGTGCATTTTTTTCTACGAAATAAGGATTTTTTGTCCGATTCGCATGTCGAATGAATATCATTATTGGAGAGTGTGCCTGGCATCGTGTAGGTATTTAAAAATGTTTTCATTTATGAAAGTATTGGCTGGGTAAGATAGGTAAGTATTAAGCGTTACCAACATCAATTTGTTTGTTTAAAGACCTTACTTACTTACTTAGGTGGCACTACAGTCCAGAACTCGAATCACCAACAATAAGATCAAAACTGTTAAAACAATGTCACACATCTCTTAAGGATATCAAAATCAAGTGGAAAAGGCACTAAACAATAACTCTCGACTACAGGAGGGGGCTTCACTTACCTTTTGACAACATATCCATTTTAGCCATTTTGGATACACTTTAACATTGTATCTGGAAATGTAAAATGGCGCAATCTTGATACGTGCAACCATGTGAGCCAAATGTTACCATGCATAGATACATATGTATATGAACGATAATCAAAACTCACAAACACGCTGTATCATGAGACTACAAGGCTAAAATAAAGATAAAATATTTTCGTTCAACAGCAGTAACCTCAAACACACTGCTTATGATTTAAAAACAAACCAAGTACCCATGTTGCAAGGACATTACCAAATGGTTATATTAAAACCAACCAACAGGTTCGTTTGGTCACCGAAATTTTCACTCAAAACATTTCTATTTTAGAGAAGTAAATCATGCGCACATTGAACCCTTCGTTTCCAAACATAGATTACACTCAAAACCCCTCCGTACTGATGAAATATCCTCTCCAAATATCCTTATTCACCGTACTGTCAGTTCATTCAATCTTGGTGATATGTATTGTTCGGTGAGAAAAACGATTTCTTTAATCGTCTAAGTTTTCATTTTTAGTGCCGGTCTGATGATGATAAGCGACAGGACATGTCTACGTAACCACAGAGATGGGTATAACCGCGACCGTACCTACAGCTAAAAGTGTTGTGACCTCAAAACACTCTTTTATCGTTTGAATCGCCAGACTTTGAATGTAGTGGGTTTGTACCCATTTCGAAGTTGTTATTCCTTTGGCCCATTGTCCTTTGGTCAGATTTCAATGGTAATAAAAGTAGAAAACCTATGTGAAGTGAATTGCCACTGTGACAAGTGAGTAGGGTTTCTAGCCTTTTTTTTTTTTTGCAAATACAAAATTGATTGCGGTTTTATTTTTATACGTACGGACGTATGTATATTCTTATGTAGGCTTGCGGCCATCGAAACGTGCGTTATATAAGGGTTCTACATAAAGATAAAGATGAAGGCTATATAATTCTTACTCAAGCAAATCCTTCCAGCCAATTTAAGAGATTATTTAAGGTTTTTTTTTTTTTCTTTCTCTCTACGGGATTTTATTGGAAAATCACATGGTTTCCATAGAGACTCGTTTGGATTGAAAGGTAATTGGAACAGAGCGGCTTAAGAATGCCATTATATTTCTTGGGTATAGATTTGTACCTTCAGCATGGATGTTGTTATGTGGAATATGAACAGAAGGGACTCCAATAAAAGATAATGTTTTTAACCCCAACAGGCAAGTGCGTTTGCAAAAGGTTACGATTCAGTTATTGTTGGATATTATCATACAAAACGTGACTTGAGGTAATCTAATCCGATCGGGGTTATTATAATAATAACACAGGTGTAGATTTGATAATCAATTATTGCTGTAAGATATTATGTATGTATGTATGTCGGTGGGTAATGAAAACAACTTCATCTGTAGACGGAGTAGTCACATAGCTCCTCGGGGGACAGGACATAAATGTACATCCATTAGTCCTAACAAGTTTGTATCTCTATCCATTAGCTAAGTCGATGGGGACAAGCGCATGTAGGAACTACAAAGTAACATGTATTGAACGTCATAACATGTATATAACCGGTCTTTAAGGGGATATCCTTTTGAGGCTTCACACAAAACGGCAGAAGTAGAAGTTTAGAGTGTGGGAAAAATAGGATACTGATGTAGTTTACACTTAAGCCGTTGAATAGGACTGTCTGTGCGTGGGTAAGTGTTCCACAGTTGAGTAGGACAGGTCCACTTTCTTTGGTTTGTTAGTCAGGAGTCGAATCGAATAAAGTCCTATGGAGTATAGCATTGGTTGAAATGTATTATAAGGTATGTACATATGTCTGATGAAAATGTCGCAGTACGTTCGAGGATACAATTCTACTGTGTGTAAAATAAATCGATGAACCAAGAGAAAGCAATGATTTCCATTGTTGTGATACATCTTCATATGTTCCGTCAACCATATGGGAAAGGATAGAATAGAATAGAAAATAGGATTGAAATCTCCTTCTGTTTCTCAACTCCTGGTAAATTTTGGATGTCTAATACATTGTCTGAAAATGGGATACCGATTACAATGGAAGACTGCTATCCTATTTACATATGTGCAGCAAAATTGGAAAAGCATAGTTCACGGGACACCGAACAATTCTCTGGATAGACATAACAGAAGAACATATTTCCCAGCATCTTTCGCATCAGTTGTCTTGCATTTGTCTCTCGTATTGAAAGGACCTACAAACAACAGTATTTCCTTTCCAAAAGACCGTATTAAAGCTTTACATGTTTCGCAGAAGCTCTTATATAAATGATGCTTTTCTTCGACTCTAGTCAACTGAATTGCTGCCGCAATTGTATGACAGCTGGTATTTTAAGCCTTTTTTAAGTATAACAGATTTCTAAGACTGTTTATAAGTTTCCTGCGAATAATTTCTTTTAGGTAAAGAAAGTTTATGTACAAATACTCTGAATATATCGAATGCTGATTTAGTAGTTCACTCTAACTGACACCACATACTATTAAAGATATTCTTATTCTCAAATTGTGCTACAAAAATTCCACTTTCCATCAATGTGAACAAAAATTAGGGTAATTAAAAACACCTACATATACCCTTAGACGTAATATTGACATTGTTTACAATTTTTTTTAACGCGATTAAACGTGCAATAACCACATTTGAAATGTCCCCACACCAGGAACTGTGAGCTATTTGTTTATGACGTGCTGAATGTTTGAACTTCGCTGCAAGTCATTTCGTTTGCAAATACTAAACAGACCAATGACAAATTAATTAAGCAATATTGTTTGACAATTATATAAAAAGCAAATATTGATTCAATATTAACTTTTGAATGCTAAAGTTGTTTCATTTAAAAATTTAATGATTAACCACGAATTTAATTTTACAAGCCAAATAGAAATTAATTTTTTTGTGTGTTTTGCAAAATCAATGTTAGCTATAAAAATGTTTATTTTATTCGATAAATGAACATACGCAATGGTTTTAATCTGTGTGAAATGTATCGTGTGACACCGTATCTCTTAATTTCTGGATCATGTGGAATTGAATCGGTATGAAGTTAGGATTCCAGTGGCTGACGATTTCGAAAATCCTTAGAAGCTTGGAGTTTCCTGCAAAGATTTTTAAAACTGTAATCGTAAAAGACCACCAGAACCTTTGCTGAACACTTATACCGAAGTCTCTCAACGACTCCCATACCGTCAAGTGCCGAAAAACAGTGGGAAGGGTACCAACATCCCATCAGAAGTGCTCGAATTGATGAGCTGGTTTTCAGCCGACCACCATCAAGAAACCCCTGGTTTGACGAAGAATGCCGGCAAGCAAATGCAAAGAAGGCCGAGAGGAGCTCGAAATCTCTACGAGCAAAAGGGGCGGGAAGAACAGAGATTATACTCCAGGAATAATGTACGGAAGTTTTACCAAAAGGTAAAAAGAACGTATCAGGCCAACAAGACCTGTACAGAAGCCTGTAGAGATGAAGAAGGAAACCTCGTAGTAGAAACACAGTCGGCAGACTGTATAACGGCAGAATGAACCATTCAATCTAGACGATGATAGCCATAACCAAAACGATGTGTCCACCTGACCAAAACGAAGTGAGGATGGCAATAATCAAAATTAAGTCAAATAAGGCTGCTGGAGCTGAAGGTATTTAAGGCAGCTGGAAATGATCTCGTAGAGAGTATGCACGAACTTATTTCTATGATTTGGTCAGACGAATGTATGCCTGATGGCCCGATCCACAAGCAAATAGACCCCTACATTTGCGCCAATTACAGAGGTATCAGTTTCCTTCGCGTCTTATGTGTCACGCAGTGTGATTGACCCCTATCAGTGTGGTTTTAGACCAGAAAAGTCCACAATCGATCAAATTTTCACACTACGGCGGATTCTGGAGAAAACTCGAAGTCCAAATCGATACCCCCCATCTTTAAATCGATTTTAAGGCCGCATATGACAGCATTTATAGAGATGAGCTATTCAGAGCCATGTCTAGTTTTAGGATCCCTGCCAAACTCGTTCGCCTCTGCAGGAAAATGATGGAGGATTCTCGCTGTTTCATCAAAACCTGTAACAATCTCACCGAGACCTTTGATGTCAAAAAAAAATTTAGACAAAGTGACGTGCTGTCATGTGACTTCTTTAACATCATACTTAAAAGAATTGTACGAAACTCACAAGCCTACACCGGAGGCACTATCTTTCAAAAGTCTTTGCAACGACAAGCGTATACCGATGATGTTGACATTATTGACACAATACAACCGGCTGTCGCTACAGAAGCTGTCAAAATGGGTCTAGCGATAAATGAGGGCAAAACCAAGTATGATCTGTCAACAAGAAGGGACACACAACATCGACGAATTGGACAGAACGTCAAAATTGACATCTATAAATCTATAACTTTGGGGTAGTAACGGACTTTGTCTACCTCGGCTCTGCTATAAACTCTTTCCAATTGCTGTTTTTTTTAGATGGGAAGGCAATGGAGTAGTAGAACCCTATCATGAACAACTAAAGAGATTCTACCTACATATAAATGCATAAGAGCTTGATTATCTCAGTCCAACCTATCTATATCGAAAGCAAATGCATTTCAAGAGAAAAATTCTTCGAAAACTATTCGGTCCCGTTTGCGTTGACGGGCTTTGGAGGTAGAGATTCAACGCCGAACTATACGAGCTGTACAGCGACATCAAAATAGTCAAAAAATTGCGCATAGATAGTCGAGATGGCTAGGTTATGTAGAGTGAATGGACACCAGTGCTCCGGCACGTAGAGTCATCGAAACAAACCCGGAGGGACAACGCAGTAGAAGAAGACCTCGCCTTAGGTGACGCGCACAAGTAGAAGGGAATCTGAACCCATTTGGAGTATGCAACTGGAGGCAGTTAGCTTAGGACCGGGTTTACTGGCTAGGCTTGTTGGTTGAGGCCCAGATTCACCCGGAACTGTAGCGCCATCTAAGAAGAAGAAGTATTCTAAGTTCGAAGCCTGCCTAACTGTCAGTTGTATGACTTTCTTGTAGGAATTTCGGATAAAACTTCTGTCAAGAGACTTCTCGATATCCTTGAGATGGAATGCAATGTAGGCTTCTTCTTTCTAAGTCGGGTTTGAATTCAATGACCCTTGAGCGCAGTCGATTCCAAAGCCTATAGTGGCGGCAGATACGTAGACGTTTAGCCTCTGACTGTTGGGTTCACTAAAATAAGACTCAGCAAAGAAATAAAGTGTTGAATGGAAATATGCAGAAGAACACACCAGTCCGAGACGGATTAGGTACGACTAGTCCTCAAAAAATGCTGATATAGGAACTTACTTTATTATAGTCAACCATAGAACGTTGAGCTTACCATATTACCAGAATCTGTCTAAAATGTAGTTTGTTCGTGGTAAATGCAAAAACATATGGATTATGGATTATTTAAGACAGCAGCCAATCTAATTGAATGAATTTTCAACGCCATAAAGTCCATACAATAATACAATTATAAAATTAAGTAAAACAAACTTTTCATAACTATGTACCTACCTCGAAATTAAAAGAAGCTTCAAATAACAACTTTTTTTTTCAACTACATACCTATATTAAATTGGATATTATAACACCAAATAAACTTCGAAAGCTGATTGGAACGAAATATATATTTCAAAGAATTTCTTTCACATCTTTTGAAATTGCATTACCCGATTAGACCATGTGAATCCACCACGTATTATAGGAAATGGCACACACAACAATAGAAGATCTAAGTACGTGCTTCAAATTAATGTGAAATCACAACACACACTCCTTGGCAGGAGTACAAGGTGGAAAAAGTTGAACGTTTAATTTCTTTTCTAAATTGAATTGAGATCTTTTGCAAAGTGAGAATGTTTAAGGACGTTAAAGTAAGTACCTAAAGGGGAATAACCTGGCACACATATTCAAATTAAAATTCAAAATATGCTAATAGATACATACATAAGTATGTACTCGTACATGTGTACAACAATAATCAAAGTAACAGGATTATGATTAGAATTTATTTTAATCCTAATCACTTCTACATAAAATTCATCTGAGATCCATTAATAAGAAAACAACATGCCATTTCGATATAAAAATATGTATATATGTACGTCCTTTCTTCTTTTTTTTTTTTTTTTGTAAAGTTTTATTCTGTATAGCATAGCCGTCTTTAACTGACAGGAATTATGCGCGTGTCAAAAAATTATTTCTCTTGGGTTCTATATTTGCATACACACACGGATCACATGCCACTGTAGCTTTTGTTTTGAAATATCCAGTATGAATGTAAAGCCCACAAATAACTTATTTTCATGTTAAATAAACGTATGTTTAGTGAATTTTTCTTACACAAACCTTAGGCCCATTGTTACATGACACGCATACACTTATTCATTTATGACGGTTTCGGTGGTATTCAAAGAGTAGATTTTTTTTTTCATGACTTCCCGCACTTAAGGGTGGAGAAATAATTTAATCATTTGGGTGTATTTCATATTAAATGTCCTTCGAGTACCTGTGTAATTTTTATACATGACATTATTACATGTATTACGTTAGTTTGGTGGGTAATAACAAGTTAATATTAAGGGTTGTAAAAGTAGAAAAATTAACAAGCAATCATGACTATGATGTGAGGGAGATTATAATTAGATAAGACTTGAACGATTGGGGTTTGTTGTACTATAAATAGATACGGGCACTAGGGCCTACATATGTTGAAAAATCTATTGTGCTGAATTAACAATCTTTAACCTAGGGCACCTACTTAGTTTCCTATTTATTCGCACGCAAAGTTCATGTTCACTTGCCCTATAGCTAACCATTAAATAATTAAGCATGACTTTTCAGGCAAGGCGATTTCAACAAATGCTTAAACATAGGACAAAGTGGAGAATGGACCTCAAGGTAGTAATGAAGCACACCCGTGGCGAGCATCTGACAAACATCCAAGAGTACAATTGTCATGAAAAAATCTTTCGGACAGGACATTACATCACAGAAAGTTATTTCGTGTGAAGAATATAACACTCACAACACGAATGGTTGTGAGAAGCTATACCCTGGGTCCCATGAACCTGTCGCGCCAAATTATTTTTTGTTTTTTGGATTAAACCTTAACGTTCACATCTTTCCGCCCATATGTGTAGGGTATTGAGGGCGGATTGAAGCATTTTGGTGATGGTGGGTTTGAACTTACTTGTCGCCATTATGATGACATCATCCGCATATGCGAGAACTTTGACCCCACGTACAAAAGAGGGGATACGACCGAACCTTGCTTAGTGCCTCTAGGGGCCAGTGCATGTATTTAGCAGTCACTCAGTTCTGAGATGATGCGTCTCGTCTTGAGCATGCATTCAACCCAGTCTGATATTACTGGGTCTATGTTTTGTTGGTCCAGTGCTAGTCGTATAGATTCAGATATTACTCTGTTGAAGGCTCCTTCTATATCCAGGAAGGCCACTAGCGTGAATTCTTTGTAGTGGAGTGAACATTAAATCAATAGATCGGCCTTTAGTACATATGTGTTGGGTTGGGGACATATCCCTAGGACTGAGATTGCAGCGAATGTGTAAATCAATTGATCTTTCAAATGTCTAGATTAGGAAAGAGATAACGCTAATCAACCTAAAGTCTTTTGGACTAGTATGCGAGGGTTTACTCGCTTTATGTAGGAAAATTACTTTGACTTCACTCCAGGCTCGAGGAATATATGAACAATTAAGACACCCACTGATATACTGGACTGATATACTCCTTGTGGCTTTGCTGCATCATGGAAAAAATATCGTCAGGGCCGGGTGCTTTAAGGGGGGCGAAGGAGTCAGTATTCACTTAAAAAAACCTAAAATTTCCCCCAATGATTTGACTTTAAAACTCTTTTATACATCTGTGCACATAAATCTTTCAACTTTCTTAAATTAAACGAATACGTATGTAATTAATTAGTTAAATAAATTATGATTAAAGTGCAAACATTTCCCATGACCATACAGAATTCTATATGCATTTTCCCACTTACTGAAATTAATTTTGCCAGAGGGGATGAAACGAAAGTCCCCGCGTAGGAATGCTCATTAAGCAGTCCAACGTTATTATCAGCAACATAAATATTTTGGTATTTCAAATGCTGTAGCAGCAGCCCCGAATTCTTGTTGCTGGTTAAATATTTTTTTTTGGAAAATATCTACACTGCAGTGGCGCGGAGGAACCATGGATAAGCTGTTGCTACATGTCCAAGGAATATTCGGAAGATGTTACGTACTGCAGTATGGTCAATATTATTTTGTAAACATTGTTAGCCTGGAGGTAATTACACATTTGATAAATTATTAGTTATACTACTGTGTATATGCGTACCGTTGCTTGTAATGGCTGGTGCAATGTAAGCCAATATGTTTAGCTTTACACAACTTTGAACACGTGTACTGCCCTAACCATAAAATTATAATATCTCTACTCCATTGTACACAGTTTCTATAGCCTTTTGCAAATGAATAAAGATTACATTTCCATTATAGCTTTAGGTAATAATTAGAACATTGCATGGATAAAACCATTTAATTAGTTGATGTGCATGTAGTGGTAATGTACATAGATACTGTTTTCTATTGAATATGACAAACTATTACGTAGGATGACTTTAACATATTTTTGGTGTAATAGTCAATAATGGGTATTAAATTAAAATTAGTACTTGCAATCATGTAATTAAGTTAAATAATATAATAATTACATCGTCTGGTGCTAGAAAAGCTTTTACATAGTGAGCTACGCTAATTGTAAATCCATAGTAGGAAATACGATCTGGTGTCCTGTGGATCATGTTTTTAAGCAGTCTCCTGTCGATAATGCTCTTTAGCGTGATTAATATTAGTTTAATCATATGAACAAGTTTTAATAAACTTTCCTATTTTTTGATTCGGTGGTATTAATATCTAACGACATTTCCGTGTGCATTCCTAAGGTTTACGAATCGTGCATGTCTGTAGCTGGAGTTACTAGTATCTTAAGAAGATTATAGAGTAGTTATCAGAGATTTAAGAGCAGTACAAGTCTTTGTTTCGAAACTCCAGGCATATTTGGACAACAACTAGTGAAGGGTTATTAGAATTATTAGAAGACAGTCACGTACTAAAGCTATTCCCTTTTCATAGCCATATAGACCCAAACGACGTTTTTCTGTAATAATAATGTAAAATAAATAAAACCACCTTTCCACTATCATCTACTTGACATACTTTGATTAAAGAAGTTTTTTGTATTAAAACTTAAAAAAATAATTATAAATACAAACTTTGGTGTTGTCTGGGAATTGAACTTCACATCCTCGTTCAGCGCGAATGACACTCCAATTACTAAGTCACTGCTGCCAGGGCTAGACCTAGATATTTGACTTGATTGAAGATTAGAATAGTGATGTCCTTTAGTATAAGCTGACAGACTTCTGCTCGTATGCTAACATTATCCGCATATGACTGATCTACGGACATTAGGGACGTTAAAACTATTGAGAGTATGCAACAGAAAGTCAACCATCATGCAACATATAGGGAAGACAGAATGCCGCCTTGTCAATGCGTATGCCAATCAATGACATATTCAATTCCAGCTACTAGATTCTAAAGAACATGCGGCCATGAATCTCAATCAGCGCGTCTCAATACCTCTCCTACTACTTTCCAGCAAACAGAAAAACAGACTTATTAGTCTGAAACTCTAAATAGTCATACCTACAAATTTTCTTATAAAAGTCACACTCTTATCCTTCTTCAGGACGTAGAAATATGTGGCACTGATAAATTTGACATTAATTGGTTTATACCACTTTCAGCAAGGCTAGTTACACTTCGTCGATATGTTTTTTTTCAATGTCGCAGATAGGGGTGAAAATCATGCGGATACTTGTAGCCCGTACAAGTTTTGCCCGACTCCGTAATCCTGCATGAATCGTGCTAAAAACATATTCCATTGCTCTGTCCTGTTTGTCCCCTGCGACGCTGCTAGTCAAGGCATTTCTCCGCAGGGGCAGGTTTGATATTTCATTTCTTCTTTCTTAGATCACAGAGCTAACAGATTCTTCGTTTCTCTCTGCTCGTTCCTCTATACGCTGTTGTTGCATCATACTCATGATAATTTAATTTGCAGTTTCCCAGCTTTCTCTTGTTGCCAACATTAATGTGATCAGACTTCTTCGCATCACTTGGCCGCCAATTTCTCCAAGATGTTTTTAACGCTTGTGTAGTTTTTGCATTCCATCAGCAAATGCGTTCTGGACTACTTCACAGTGCTGGCAGATTGGGTCGTCCATGTGCTGGTACTTGCGGAGATAATTCTGGAAGCAACCATGCTCCGACAGAAATTGCGTTAAGTAATAGGTTAATTTCCCGTGTCTTCATTCAATTTATATGTCGTTCGCCTTTTGGTTGTTATGTTCACCCTACGCTGCGATTCTGCTTTTATAGCTTCCATGGTTGTTCTTCTGTCCTCGTGGTACCACAGACTCCTTCGCTTCTAGACCGATTGGTATTCGGCCCGAGATAACACTTATCGCATCTAAAGGTGCAAAATACCCTTAAAGATGCAATTCAGTGCGCCGAGTTCATCATATTGGGGCCGCGTAAAAGACTATTGACTTGGTCACACTTGCAAGAAGGTTTCTTATCCGCTGCCTCGATCCTCCTACATTTGGCAATAATCTATATAATGCCACTACTGCCCGAGAGACTTTTTCGCATACGTACGTTAGGTGGTCTCTAAAGCTATGTCTGTGATCCAGCAGCACTCCCAGATACTTGTTCGCGATTGTAGCATTATATTTGAAATAGGTCCTTGGAACGGAACTACTTAATTGAGAAACCAATGAAGCTTGTTTCTCATAACTTCTGATCTGTATAATTTTGTTGTCAAACGTTAAGTTCCACATCAACAACATATTTAATAGAAATTGTTTCTCGGTTCACATCCTATTTGCTTTACACAACGAGATTCCTGTGGAGTTGAACATCTTCGTAAGTTCCGCACCTTCTGGATGAAAATATTGTGCAAAACTTGTTTATCTTGGTATAACAATGATAGCTACTCCATTAATTTTAACTGTCACTGTCACTATCATAAAGGTGATGCAATAATGCAGTACCATCCATGCTCAAAGCCATGCATGCCATACACAGACCCACTCACTCAAATCAAAGTAGTTCTCATAATATCCTGTTCTATCGAATGTCATAGCAATAGAAGCGGTTTTATCTTCATTTCTCTATTGATTAGACATGGAATGCATGTACTATATCTGTGTACCTCAGTACCGGATCAACCAACAAATTCGATTTTCCTAAATTATGTGGAGTGGTCAAGTGACTGCCGGTGGTTATTGTGTGTCACATTTAAATGACGTTGGGGATGGCAATGGACACTCTCTTACGTAAAGAATGAAGGATCTACTGAACATGAAATCAGCAGAAAGGATGCAGCAGTTTTGTTGGCTGTGAAAATTCAGCATGGTAAATCTAAATAGACGTGAACCATAAACGTATAATTTTTTTAATTTTTGAATTTAGAAAGTTTGGTGGAATTGAGGTGTCATGTTACTAATTGTCATGTCTGGTTGACGTTGATAGGATAAGTATTATTCTAGTTCTGCCATGACAATAATACCTTAGCAAAAATCAAACCCTTGCCAATCGCTATTTTTTTTTACTTCTTTGGGCTGTGAAGGCAATTTCGAAGTAATGCCCTGTTCCGAATAACAAAGAAGATTCTATATAAGGCCCTAAACATCCCAGTTCTAATTTATGACATTGAAGCACAGACTCTAATAAAAGTGGATGGAAATATAAATCTCGGTTGTTTCGGTCCCGTTTGCGTTGACAGGTAAACTGCATGACTGGATGTAGTTAGCTAAGGAACTAGCTAATTTGATTTGATTGATTGGTTGAAACTTAGATTCAGAGGCTTCAGTCAACAACTACATTGAAGACTGCAGCATACAACCTCATTCAATTATGAACTCGGTAGTTATTTTTGTTATGTGGACTAGCCGAATACGCACAATAGTTCCTTGGTCCACAACTGAAAAAGTTGCTTTAAATTACTTATTTTGAATTGTCGCTCGAAATCGTGCATTTCGTTCACAAAACGTTTCCGTATAATTTCCTTGTGACCTGTCATGTATATTTCCGTCATAATAATTTAAGTTTTTTTCTTTCAGATAACAAATGGCATAGTTTAGAGCTCATCAAACTTACAAAAAAGAACTGGTGTTCACTGTAAATTGGGCGCTTCTGATAGGAAACCCTTTACATTCATTCTCTAATCCTTCTTTGAACCAGTCTGTAAAGGATTACTTAGAATGTATCATAAACATATAAAGAAAATGTACTTACCGACACGTTCACGTCCTTTATTACCACACTTGACTGTAAATAACATGTCTATATCACCTTCCACAGCAATATACGATTCAGTCAATGCTTTCATAAAGTAAAAAAAAAAAACATTTTTATGTAAGAATTTGGATCAAACCACAGGCGTAACTGCTTACAACAGGAACATTATGTTTTTATAGTCTACATAATGTAACTTCCCCATACAAAAATAATGTATAAGGCATACTTTACCTTCGTCAGTGTTTGTGTAATCAATCAACGTCTATGTGTGAATGTGGATACTCTAAGGATTATGGATCACCTATCAAAAGTAGAAAATGGTTGAGGTTTTGTGTTTATTTTTATATTTGTTTTTTTCTTTATAGAAAAGAAAAACTCTCAGAAGAATTGGTTTAAAAAAAACCCTTACTAATGTCCTAGATGATAAATAGTCTGATAAACCGTCAGCTTTCAATTGCTCAAAATCAAAACTCGTCATTTCCTAATATACACAAAAGAACAGATACACTAAGTCGAAATAAATTTATTTGTGGCAAATACGTTTGATTTTCAAAAAGGCATTAAGGACAACTGCTAACAAAAGCTTTATATGTACCACAGCTGGGCAATATGAGAATTCCATAACACAAAAATTGCAATTACATTTTATACGCATACGGTTTTGACATTTAATTTCCTCCTTGGGTTTTCGGGTTCACAGCAGAAGGATATTCCTTTGTTCTCTTTTGGCAAATATCCTTGACAATCACATTTTTGTTTTATTGAAATTTGGAATTCGTTTTTTGTTTTGCCATTTAAGATCTTAATAAGAAAAGAGTAAAACCAATCCGAAAAGGATGAGTATACAACGCCCCAAAACATACTCGTAAACGTACATACGTAATGGGTTTATCGAAAGCAAGTTCACATGATATCGGGATTTGTTTCAGCCATGAAGTATCATTATTATTACTCAAATGGATATCATCGAGTCTGTTTTGGGATTTTTTTTTTATGGCGCCTCGTAAATGTGTAATACCATTCTAATGGGCATGTCTAATGACACAATAACTTGTAGTTGTTAACACAGAATCCACAAATGTAGACCACAGATTGATACTTAGATGGGTAGGTATCTAACAATATTGGAAAAGTATCGATAAAATATTTTCAGAGGTCAAGGGCCATAAACAAACATGTACGTTGCAAAAAAAAAAAAACAAAAATTTCATTGATGTCTTTTTTGTCTCGTTAAAAGATACTTTACCCAAAATTACCTAATAAAAAGAAATCAGTGCGAGGTACATTGAAATACCTTAATGTTTCATCCTTAAATGTTCTTATATTACAAGTTAAAGGAGTTTGTATAATACAATTAAATTAGGTATGTGAAACGTGGGCTATTCACGTTGACCACCATGACTTTTGTTTGCTTTGAAAGGCAACATTTTTTTTATAATTAAAACTGAGTCCATGATTCTTAATAGTGTGAAGGTTGAGGACACTAAATTCATGTATAAGAAGCGCAAATCTTGAATGTCAATACTGAAAAGTATATAAATGTAGCATACCTACATACTGGTGCAAATGCGTATGACCCAGTTCTGGACTTCTTTTTCATACCAAATGCATCATAGATTGTTGGGGAGAGATGTGGATTTCCTTCAATAAGAGCTCCATCATGGTACCCGATATTGGGTTGAGCTTGCAGAGATGTCCTCTATATCAAGGTAAAAC
This sequence comes from Xylota sylvarum, assembly GCA_905220385.1. NCBI lineage: Eukaryota > Metazoa > Arthropoda > Insecta > Diptera > Syrphidae > Xylota > Xylota sylvarum. Next base: position 47,563,962 of record LR999958.1, read on the forward strand.
TTACCTAAGTGATAATGAATCATTTTGATGAAAGAGTTACAGTGACATAATTTGTGCTGTGTTGATTCTTCGTCTTCGTTGCACGATCTGCATGTGTCGTCTTGAATTATTCGCCTTGCCATGCAGTGACTTTTAACTCGACTGTGTGTAGTAGAAAATCCTGTAACTATTCAAATCTGACTCTTTTAATGAGAGATGCGTGGCAGGACATCGTCGCCTCATTCGCTTTCTGGTTAGTAATTGGTCTATAGCTGAGTAGAGCCAAACGGGGCCCGTTTTCCTAATTCTGCACAGGCTTGGACATTGGCATAAGAAGTACAAGGTGTTCTCTTCTACATCCGTATCGCCATAGCCACGGCAGAGGTCATCAATGTCTAGTCGCATTCTTCTTCCTTGAGCCGCCAGGAGGTTGTGGTCGGTAATAATCCCCGTGAAGAGTGTTAAGTTGGGTCTATTAAGTGCTAAAATTAGTTTGGTCTTGGGATTGTCCTGTTTAGTCCAGCGTTTTTTGGAAACACGACAAGATGAGAGTGCGGTCCATCTCTCATTAGCTAGTCTCGCGAAAGCTTGTTCTATATTGGATTTAACAAGAGTTAGAGGCGGTAGAACAGAAGGTAACGATCATTGTCAGGTCCTGTTCGGACCCCTTTCTTGCTAAATCGTCCGCCTGCTTGTATCCCTAAATGCTGCTGTGTCCGGGAACCTAAAGGTGTGTAACTTGGGTTTGCTGTGAGTTTTTCACGCCATCGTTTTTCAAGTTTGGATTTGACGACTGTGGATGAGATGGCCTTCATAGCGGCTCGATCATCTTGCTTGAGTGCAATTTCGTGGATAGCTCTAGTGCCGCTTTGTGATTGCTAATACTTTCGCTTGGAATACACTACCGTGGCTTGGACGTCTCACAGCGCGAGCAATTTCGGGTTCAGATGAGTATATGCCAGAGACTACTCCGCGAAAATCGAGATATTATTCGGGTTGATGGCACTACAGTTAATTCAATCCTCTCTTGAGGGGAAGATTGTTTTAACGATTAGGCTGAAGTCGTGGGATGGTGATTTATACATGTATATAATCTGTCTCGGTACCCTATTTCGCAATAGCGCGGTGGCCCGTGTCGGTTTTAATGGTTTTTATTCTGATCAGGGCCTTGAGGTACATATGTAGGTGATCTTATCTACTGCGGGCCACCAGGAGGTATGGATAGAAGTTCTTAAGTGATATGTTACCGTTACATAGCAAGGCTTCTTTGACCCTCCTCCAGAATCTAGGGGTGTAGTCAAAGTGTGAATCCAAGTGATATGGTATCATCAAGAGGGAGGTTTTATCAACCTATATGTATATGGGCCTGCACAAGTTTCCACATAACGAGAAAGATGCGATATGCGATAGGTACGGTCAAATTCGGACATTGCTGATAAGAGAATAGTTGGTTCATGAGAATCAGTGATATTCTGATCATTCCGAACAAGAGCTGAGATTATCGATGAGGCAGAACCTTTACTTCTTTAAACATAAGACTAGAAAGACTGACTTCCTCTAGGATATTGCAGTACTTTTTGTCCATCTTTTTATAGACAATTTATGGAGACTTTGGTTTCCCTCAGAAGATGATTAGCACCATAACGCAAAGTCCGTTTTTTTCCGAAGAAGCGCATCTCAAGTAAAACTAAGTCTGTAATCATGTTAGTACAGCAGTGGGATTTAAAACACAGTGATGTATCCTGTCTCTGAGGCGGGATACTAACGAAGCCAACTAAGAAATGAATGGAGTTGATATTGATCAATCTAATAACTTTTCAATGCTTGATTGGAATCATCAGTTTTCTGAAACTTCTAAAAATTAGGAGCTTACATTCGTGCGAAACTCTAGTACATATGTATAAGTCATATGTTTGGGCTAGAGCTACCGCAATAGGTTTCATGTTTATTAGGTCATACCCAGCGTCAGACATGTAAATTGATCGGTGACCAGTCAGTTTGCAACAATTTGCTAGCATCGTCGGAATGTTGAATACTTAGTGGTTCCGTACAGATATTTCCACCTCAATTGCTTGGCTAAAATCTATAATATGTCCTACCTGTCCGTCAGTTTAATCGAACTACACGAGTGGCCTCTTTCGAACACCCTTATATTTTAAAACCTTTCAGAAGTTCGTTATTTAGCCACTCAACATGTACTATGTGGAATGACTTGTCCTCTTTAGTATTTCCAATAAATTATAATCTGCAAGGATTTAAAGATAATTGAAAGTCCTTATGGAAGAAGAGCATATAAAAAAAAAGCTAGGCATTTTCAATATAGCCTAACCTAACAGCCTTAAGATTGTTTTCTCCTATTTTACTGAAAAATTTTGAAGCAAAAACTGGTAATGTCTCTTAATTTGCTATCGTTAGATTGAATGAATAAACACCTCTACATTAAACGAGATATTACACAACTTAATTACCTTAATTGAATTCATTCCATACCGCTTTAGCATCCACTTTACATATTTTTCAACCACAAAAAAAAAAAAACCAAAAGCAATCATGAATTGAAAATTTTAAAGGATTTCTTTATTTTCGTGGCTGTAGTTGAAATATCAACAGAAAATGAATCCTTTGTCTTCTTTGCAAATTAAATTTCAGGGAGCTTAAAAGATTTTACAATACATACTTGTACCACCTCGGTGAAGTAGGTACATAATACATATTCGTACGAAGGAAATAAAGCAGCTTAAAATTGTTTTCAACGTTAATGATGATTACTTTTTAGTGAATGTTACAGTGTACAATTAAATCTGTACTTAGCACTTTGTAGTATCTACAGATACATTTGGTAAGTGGGAGCGTATCTGATGAAACAAAAGTACACGCTTTTGTGTGTCTTTCTGCTTACAACGTCAAGTTCGTTAAAAAGACAAAGGAAAAAGTTTTTCATTATTCTGGTGAGGAGAGCTATATACATTTGTACATATTATTTGTGTTTTAATTGTATATAGCATCTGTGTACGAATGGGACTCATCAATAATGGATTGAGTCTTATGCCATGTCATTGCGTGGTATAAGATAGAATTTGCTTAGAATAAGTTGAGCCTAGAGTGGATTGAAACATAGTTATTAATAATGTAAACCATGACAACCCTTATCTAATACAATCTTCTATACGGTCCTATGCATAGATAAATACTAATTGTGAAATTTTCTGCCAAATTAGTACTCGTACATATGTACATAGATCCATAGGGTCGTGAGATGACATCAAAAAGTGGTAACTCTTGTTGGTTGTTTATATTTTAATTTGTAAAATTAACCGCACGGAAACCCTTTTAAGCCTAAATTATGCCATTTTCTGTTTATCCTTTTTACCCTAATATTGTGCTGCAATCAAGTTCGTAATAAACTAGTTAATATGTAATCTGCCTCACGACATGTCAATGTTGATTATGAAGCTCGGATGCCGTGGTTTGTAAACGGATTTGAGATTTTGAGTTAAAAGGCTTAGCTAATGTATTAATATGATTATCTGTGAAGAACAATATTGAAGCTGAAATTTATTCAAGAAAATGTGGAAATCTGTTGCTTGGAAATACTCATAACACACATAACTCAACCTGCGTTGAATATGGATGACATAATCGTATACCTACATACTGGGACGAAATATTTCAGTCACATGATCCTTGTATAAGTTACTTACAGCAACGTGTTTCATGAATTTGTATTGTATCTATTGCTATGAAGCATAGGTAATGTGTGACCGTACTATTAAAAATAAAATGGATAAAGATTTAGGAGAAACAAATGGATGTACGCCACAAGATTGTGCTTATTATAACCATTCGGCTTTCCGCACATAAAATACCATTACAGGCACGTGACTTCGATCTTTGGACCATCTTAAATGTGAGAGTTCCAAAGGCGTAAATGCGAATGGTACGCAAATTAGGTCTAACACAGAAAGTCGAGGACGTAGCTAAAGATTTCTATTGATCAAAATAAATCACATGCTTAAGACATTATTTAATTGAATTTCCATAAGCAACTTGGTAGAAGAGTGATTAAAACATATGTTGTACCGGCATAGTGATGTCCGAGGAAGAAAACTCGTCCAGGCGTTGAATATATAACTCACATAATAAAGTGGGCGCCGTGGCTCAAGTGGTTAGTGCGTTGGGAGCGAGGAGGTCCAGGTTAAATCCCCAGAAAACACCTAAAATTTCTTTCACGGCCCCAACTCTCGCGAGCCTCTGACAAACATCCGAGAGTAAAACTGTTATGAAAGAGTTGGGACCCTGATGTTTTCTGGGAATCACCTTTCACACCGTCTTAGCTCAATTTTACGCTGATGACCTTGTTATAATAACCAGAGGTAACCATCACCATCATTACATGGCGAATGAAAATGCCTTAAACGAAATCAATGCCAGTCGGAAGGGGAACTTACTCCATTCACTATGAGAAGAAATGCATATAACTCTCCAGATCATAACTTTAAATGGTGGCCAATAAGCTTATCCAAGGAAGTTAAATATCTCGGAATCACCCTAGTGCTTAGTGCAAAAACTTTCTGGAAGCCTCATCTAGTTAATCCTTCTAGTTTTGTTCTAGACTCGTCGGGAAAAAAATGGGACTTAAGCGTAACATACAAAGCGTAATCAACATAATTCATTCAACGGTATGGTGTGAAAAGCTTAAACAAGTCCATTTGTTTCAAATTATCTGCAAATTCTGTTGTAGCTCAGTTCACACAACTCACTCTCACTTATCTGGGTCCGCCAAGTGTATCACCGGCAATGAAATTGCTGATAAATTGGCCAAGTCTGCCTCAGAATCGTATCTCATAAGTTTCGAGTCCTTCTGTGGTTTAACAACTAAATCCAACAATCCAACTAAAGCATGAAAAGCTTTCATAATTGAACTCACAAACTGATCTTTAAGAATATATCAATGAATGAAAATAATGTCAACATCTTATTTGACTTCCTTATCGGGCATTGCTCTCAAATACGATAAAATTTGTGTTGGCTGACACTTGTCGAATATATGCATTGTCCCGCCACTAAATATTCCCCAGAGTAAAATATTTTCATAAAGGGCCCATCACCCCATCTGACATAATCTCATCTTCCACACATAAGAACCTAACTTTCTTTTAGAAACTTTATTTCAGTTAGTATGCAAACGAAATCCTCAAAGCAACGCTGAATGAGAAAATCAAAAGATTCAACGTAGGTTTAGGTCAAATCTACCATCGATACATCTTTGGAACTGCTAATCGATACTCAATTTCCCGGCTGTCTAGAAATTGAAACCTCTTGCAGGACTGCAGTTCCTCTAGAATATGGAGAAGAGAAAGTGATATCCAGCATTATAAATGAAGACAAAGTGGCATGGGCTACAAATTCGTTCAAACCCTTCAAATCTGCAGGACCTGACGAAATTATATTAGCTATGCTGCAACAGTCTCTGACCAAGGTGGTACCCCACCTCGTTCACATCTTTTCAAACTGTATGCTCACGGGATACATACCTAGTAAATGGAGAGAGGTAAGGGTAGTTTTCATTCCTAAAGCAAGAAAATCTAACCACTCTACCGCTAAAGACTATAGGCCAATTAGTCTCTCATCGTTTTTGCAAAAAAACCCTAGAGCGACTCATTGATCTTCATATCAGAGGATTGATCAACTCCCAAAACCAATGTGAATCACAGCACGCCTACCTTAAAGGTAGATCGGTGGATAGCGCTCTCCATAGCGTGGTCAGGGAAATTGAGCATTCCCTAGATGCGAAAGAATACACTATGGCAACGTTCCTGGACATTAAGGGCGCTTTCAATAATGTAAAAACGAACTCAATAGTGAAATCCTTAGAAGATTTGACGGTAAACAGGCTCGTCGTAAACTGGGTTAAAAACATGCTTAACGGCAGGATCATCAACTCAACCATTGGGTCTAGTTCTGTAAGGAAGATGACAACAAGGGGTACGCCACAAGGAGGAGTCCTATATACTATACAATTTTCCAATCGGTGGCAATATGGATGTGTCCGCTTCACTGATGTTCATTTCCAACCCCATTTTTGCCAAAGCGTCTGCCTTCTTGTTACCTTCAATATTGCTATGTCCGCGAACCCATCAGAGTTTGACTGAGTGGTGTCTAATCGTGATCAGTGCATCACGACAGTTCCTAACTGCCTTTGATTTAATTGTATTAGATTTAATCGATTTTAGAGCTGCTTGACTGTCAACGAAGATGGTTATATCCGACGGGGGAAGGTGACTGTCTTCTATGCATCTAGCAGCTTTTTCTATTCCCAGGATTTTAGCCTGGAATACACTACATGCTTCTGGTAATCTGAATGATTCCTGTTTTTGCAATGTTTCCGAGTAAAACCCTGCTCCCGTACCTATCTCCATTTTTGAGCCATCTGTGTAGACTGTGATCCCTAGATCGTTGTCTATACTATTGGACTCCCATTCTGCTCGGCTTGGGAATAGGCTTGGGATATCAAAATTGAAGTCGTTGTAGGCGACTATATAATCCGATGTGCCTGTGAAGCATTCGGAGTTATATTTCCTGCCCATTGTCTTTGTTGCGTTTAATATTACCGCATGTCCATAGATGATCTCTTTCCACAGGTTGGATTCTTTCAGTCTGAGAGCTGCTTTCATGGCAGAGCCTTTAATGAACAAGTCTAGGGGAAGAATATGAAGAATTATATCCAAACCTGCTTGCTGCGCGCTTCTCACAATCCCAGTGGTTCAGAGTGCTGCAAGCCTTTGCACTTTGTAGAGTTCTTTCATATATAGCTCTTTGTACTCGTAACTGTCCACCAGACTAAGGACCCATATGAGATGATGGGCCTGATAATTGCTTTGTACATCCAGTGAATGATGCGCGGTTGCAATCCCCACCTTCTCCCAAAGGCCCTCTTACAAGCAAATAAAGCATTCATTCCTTTCTTTGCCCTTTCTTCAACATTTCTTTTCCAGGATAACTTGGAATCTAGAATGACGCCAAGATATTTCGCCTCAGATGAGAGAATTATAGTTGTGCCATCTAGCTTTGGTAATGTGAAGTCGGGTATCTTTCTTCTCCTAGTAAACAAAACAAGTTCACTTTTCTGAGGATTGACCCCCAAACCGTTCTGTTTTGCCCACGTAGAGAATACTTTGAGAGCAGATTCCATTAGTTCACTGATTGTTGGCAATAATTTACCTTTAATCAGTATTACTAAGTCATCTAGGTTCTTCGCAAGCACCGCAGAGGTGGCAGGCTTCCAGATATAACTGGTTCCCAACGCAACCAGTGACAGTTTCTTGTATTTTGTTGTTCCCACTCCATCTATATATTTTAATAGGGGATTCACAATGGACCTTTAGATCTCCGAGTGAATGTGATGAGTTTTTATCCGTCACACACCCCTTCTTTAACCTAACTTAACCAACCACCGATACATCTTCAGCAATCTTCATCCACAAAGAGACCAACCTCATATCCTTGAATACTCCTCGAATTGCACGCACCTAATCTAAATACAATGAATTTAACTTACATATCCACTGTATATCCTTCCAGAAACCATATGTGTCGTAGGTATCATTAGCACCTAATTACATGTTGTATAAGCAAGCGTGCTCAAATTACTTTTCCCGTGTAATTTTCTCGTGTAAAGAGTTTCTTTTACTTCCACAATTAATTGTGCGAACGTAAGCATCTGAGGCACTTTATTTTTAATAATTCCAATTAATCATCATCTCCGTATTAAATGTGCCATGCAAAGTACACCAAAGGATACGAGTGGGGATAACATGTATTCCATGTTAAATTCAAAAACCGCAAATCTCATTTTTGCGGTGAAAGTTACACAAAATTTTACCTAATTTAAAGAAAAGCTTGGAACTGCAGACACTTTCTGAAAATATCTTCGAATACCCATCTAGAATACGTGGTAAGATAAGTCTTCAACATTGAGTTCCCAGAATATTATTACATTAACCTAGTTACGATCCAAAAACCTACCAAGCATCGTTTAGAGTTCACTGACCAATTCCCAGCCATTAAGATCAAGTTATTCTTAAATTTTCGAAAATTTCCCTAGAATTTCCCGTTTCTAACCTTTTCACGCTCATTGACTTTTTATTGAATTATTTTCATCGTATTAAAGCGCAGACCGACTTTAAAGTCTGGGGATGGGGATGTTTTGCGTATATGCGTATCCATGATTTTAAAGGTCAGTCAGGAAAACCTCTTTTTATTGTTTGGGACTGTATGTTTAAATATAATGCCACTGTCTTAAGGTAAGAGTGAGCAATTCAAAGAAAAAAAAAAAAAAAAACAATAAAATTTCAGGCAGCTCTAGAAAGTTTAGAAAAAAAAATCTGTTTTGTGTTTCTCGCTTCGACGGGTTAAGGGTGCCAACAATTGGGCTACAGAAAAATACTACCATCTGTTGTTTCATTTTGCTGTTTTATTTTGCATCTTAAGGGTGAAATTAAAAAGCGATAGACCCAAAAGTTTTCGTATTTAAATTTTGTACTCTTTTTTAAATTCGTAGCATTTTTTTTTTTTGCTACTGCTTGTTTATCATAAAGTGGTTGCTGAGGGATAAAGGATCCTGACGGAAGGACGTAATTGGTATTCTTTATTACTAACGAAACTGTAATTAAGTAAGTATACACAGCAGTATGGGGGACAATAATGGGTCGTCAATCTCAACTTAGAGCCAAGATAAGCCGGGAGGTGGACTGAGCGACGAATGTTGCAAACATGGGACACCACAAGTCAAGTTGTATGCCTCCCATCGGAGCACGTAAGAGAAGAGTTCCTTTGTATTGTATTTGTATTTGTAATTTGAATAAACCACGTGCTGTTGGTGATATTCCAGAAATAAATACTATATAGGAAGGAAACCGAGAACACATATTGGTGCCATGAATGGAAACAACGGTTATGTTTGAATGGTTTTGTTGACGTCACTTTTGACAAGCATGACTTGGAAGTAGGGTGCTTAAGTAGTTTGCGGTGTCAAACCAAATTCTTCCAATGATATGGAGAATAAATTTAGGAGACCGATGCTACCTTAGTTTGGTGAAACTTTCTACAGAACGCTGATCACACCACTTCTATAAAAGGTCTTTTTAATTGTGTGAAGTTAGCTGCGGTTTGTTTGACGATTCAACTTATCTAAACTTGGTATTTCATTACTTGCTTTAACAACGTTCGCATTATCTAACGCTTTTATTAATAGAAATTAAAAATAAATTGCTGATGAGTGCAAAGACTAGGTGCGATTCCTTGAAGACAGGCATATACCTTCGAGAGGTTTTTTTAACGGTCAAAGTCCCTCACTATTGCAGAAAGCTCCCTCGCATATTTAAATTATTTTAGGCTAAGTTCGGTGATCTTTTTATCTTCATAAATGGAGTAGTCAATCGGCATGCCTCGTTCGTGTGACTTGGACGCATTTTTCTTTGGGTTTATGTCAAGTCCATGGTCTATGTCAATAAGCGAGAGAGCTACAGCTTGAAAAGATGTAGACGAGGTGGGGTACCTACAGATTTGAACTGCTCTAATACCTTATTTATATTCATTACAACTGGATCTGTATAAATTTCACTCTTCAGTGTTCTTTCTCGTTTTGACCCTATTTCAAAGTTTCCTAGTTTTTATTCTAAGTTGTCGAAGGTCCACCAGACCGCATTGGTTTTCCTTCGAGCTGAACTGATAGGATACGAACTATTAAATGATTCTTTTTTAGTATATATCATCTTGTCTACCGCATTCTCAATGTTAGTCATGTTTGAAGGAACTCTGGCTGAGGGCGGGACTAGCTTCGCTGCGACAAGGTTTTAAATTTTTCCCAGTTGACTTTTTGGGGATTTCTGAAGGGTTTGGGCCTGTCTTCAATCAAGTTAAGGGTGAAGAGAAATCGGTTGTGATCCGAAAAGGAGTAGACATTGGAGACTCTCCGTTCGCCAACAATATTCTTATCTAAGTTAAAATTGCATCTTTAATCTTAATATTGGTGTTAGTATATCTGATTAGTGTCAAATTGATAACTTCTTCCCTAACCTGGTTATGAAACGCTGAAACGTTAGTTTTCATCGTCCAGGTTGACGGTCCATTATACCGGCCAGCGGGATGTGTAATAAGTGCCCATCTAGTGGTCCACGAGGAGGAGTTCTCTGACATCTAATGCGGAGTCCACTGAGATAGGAGAGTATGAAACGATGTATGAAACTAAGAATAGGTAGTAGTGCAGATCATCGCTAACACCACAAAAGTAAGTCAAGTATCTAGGTATAATATTAGACAGTACTCTTTAGGAAGAAACGTGTACAAGATTTAGTAATCAAAGCCACACAAAGACTCATGGTGGGGAAGAACACATCAGATAAAATCTGACCAATGCTAAACAAGATGTATACAGTGGTAGGTAGACGATGGTGTGGACCACTAGAATAAGTATACAAGCATAACAAAAAAATATCTAGATAAAATCCAAAGTCTGGCGTGTATCTGCATAACAGGAGCTACAAGAACAGCAGCAGTGGAGTTAATAGCAGAACGTACAACCCTATACATAGTGCTATAAAAGAAAGGACCGCATAAAGTATCTACTAGAAGATCTGAAAGACGAAGAAGAGAGCAAATGGCCCAAACTTTCGAACGCCGAAGTAAAACCTGCCTAAGCTGAAAACAACTAACTGTGGATTCTAACAGGATGACTTAAGGACCATATCGTGATATGCTCCGAGAGGGTAGCTAACGTTGTTTAACTAACATGAACATGAATGTGTCCCCTAGCAGATTCCGGTTCCCTCGAAGCACTGATTTCATCCGCAAGTCCTTAACTATTGACTAAGTTTACCATTTTTGCGATCTTGACCCAACTGTGTTTGTGTTGGTAGTATAAACAAAACAAAAACCTCAAGAAAGCTGAAAAGTAAATTATTGTGAGGATAAGAGAAAACAAAATGTTTGCATGTTCAGAAATTTAATAAATATTTATTGTAAAAAAAATCTTTTTATAAGTTTCGCATTTTAAGGTGCTGGAAAGTATTAGTTTTTGTCATCAGGGCAAAATAATTTCTTGGGTTTCTCTTCATCCTCGAAGACATTGTTCTTGCGTTTGAGACCGTTTGGACTATCTCCATCTGTTGGTGCTTCCTGCTCGGAAGAATTGCCATCATCTACCGCAGCTTCTACAGGGTGTTCTTCGGTGTCTTCATCGCTGACAGAACTTACGTTTCCACCACTTCGACATGTTGAGCAGAAACCGCTGCATGTGGAACCTTCATAATAACATTCGTCATCTTCGAATTCGTAGTTGGTTCCATGTGGTGGACTAGGCATTGATGTATTGTGTTCAGGTGGTCCATTAAAAACCACGGTTGTGCCTAATGATGAATCTCTGGAATCCTCGTTTGTTGGGTGCTCTTCATCTTCAGATGCGGATACTGTTTCGGTTATGCCATCGTTGTCCTTGGGCAGTTGCTTACTTATTTTAATATTACAGCTTCCGAAGGAAGTTTGTATGTAAACTAAAATTGCCGTAAATGTGGAGAACAATACATCGTACTTGTGCTCATTAATTCGTTTCGGCGATGTTGATTCAAAATATTTCACAAACACATATTGTTCATGGTGATTGTATTCTGTCGCTATCCTGTATGCTCTTTTAACAGTGACTGCTAAGTCTCCAGCAGTAACTTCATAATCGAACTCTTCGGTGGGATCCAACTCGACACCTTCTTGTTGAAATTCGACGGTGAAAGTTGAATTTTGGAAATTTCCTTCGACTTCGTCAAGCACTTTTCTAGCACGATCTTCAAATTCAGCCAAAACTTCACTTGTAATATTAATATCTTCCATAGTGTTTATATAAAATATAAAATAAAAAATTAAATATAAAATATTAGATACAACTCGGTTGACGGTTTAAAACTGAATGTTCTCCTCCTCCTCATACCGATCGGTATTTAAAGGATTTCATTTGTACCTAAATTAATTTACGCATCTTAGCAGGTAGAATTTAGGGGAGGTAATTAGGTAATTAGAATTAGGGAGGTAATTATCGCGACTAATGACAGGAGTGGCACAATATTGCACCGTAATAAAAAATAACCCTTTTTCGCATAAGTACCTGAGTTGATTCTGAAAAGCAAATGTTGTTTGGAAATATTATGGAAATTCCTTTATTTTATTATTATTATTAATTACCTATGTAGTTGGGGTTATAATTTTTAACCTAATATTGCATGTATACCGTTAATTATAAAATTAGTGTATGAGGTACAGGTGTGTGTATGTGATAGATTTACCTTGCGGAATGCCAGAAGCAAGAAAATGGACGCCTTGGCTTAATGGTTAGTGTATCAGATTACTAAAGGAAAGTTTAAGGGTTCTAATCTCAGGCACTTTTTGCATGGTCCCAACTCTTGAGATAAGGTTGCATTCTTTAACCACTGCTATCCTTTTATTAGTCAATGATGAGATCGGGCAGATCTGTCTGGAGGAAACATGGGGTTGAGATGAACTGTAACATATTATCATATAACAAATATTTTAACTACACTGACGCCGTTTACCTGCTCTCACTTATGATAATAAACCTATTCCAGATAGTCCATAACATGGTATCAGAGACGAACAAGGTAGAGCTCGAAAATAAGTACCTCCAATCCACATAAAACCAGCGCTGCTCGACTAAAGCTGAAACTCCTCTAGGTAGACATGGAAAATGACAGTTGAAGACGAGAGAGGAGATGGAGCTCGTTGCAGATCCTCAAACACGACAGTTGTTGACGCCCTATGTCCCGTGGGCTTATGACCTAATTAAAAAAAAAGTGTATCCCTCCCGCGAAAGTTTGACAAACATTCTAAAATATGTGGGAAACGCTTGTCAAAAAAAAATGTGCTCTTCGGAAATACCATTGAACTCAATCGACTAAATATTAACTTTCTATCAAATCCTGAGGAATCCTAAGATTACCAAATTGATATTACTTCACGGAGGACCGGACTGTAAATTGTGGGTCAAAAATCATGTTTCTATATGTTAGAAATAACTTCTTTTAACCAAGTGAAAACAATGTAGAAAATAAATTTTTGTGAACAAAGAGTTGTGTTTATGTTTTGGTTTCATTTTATTAATTAAAAAAAAGAAAATATACACAGTTTGACTTTGGTCACTTAGATCACCACTGAGGCTATGTGACCTTCGTCGTCTATTTCTGTTAGCAGATACACACTATACACTTTCTTTTCAGTCTATTCCAGAGTCAGATTCGGACCCTATATCGGATATAAATTCCATTTCAGACTGTGTATCTGTTTCTGAATCCAACCCAGAGTCAGAAACCCAATTCGATTCCTCGAAATCTGACTCTGAATCTATATCTGATTCTGATACTATCTCAGACTCGTCGTCTTCTGAGTCTGTTGCATGCTCGGCTTCTGGTTCCGGATCTACTGGTGCATCTATAGGTACATTTTGTTTTCTTTTTGTTAATGTTATTTTAAAATTATCTTCTCCATACTCCTCCTTAACTCGTGCAAGCGTTGCAAGTGATGTATCCAGTAGTATATTGTAGTTGTCCTTAAGTCGGCCAATCTCGGCAAGGCGTTTCTTAAGTGCTGGGCTTACTTTCAGATGTTCTATAATAGGACTAACGAATTAATTGTCCAAGTCCTGAAAATTAATAACAAATAATGTCGCTAGTTCATTTTCTGGTTCTAATGGCTCAACTAATATCTCAAAGTGAACGTGAGCACAAGTCAGCTGGACTTCTTTCTATAAGTGGTTGATGTCTTCAAAGAGAGCCCTCGACTTTTCATGACGTTCTTGCTCTTCATTGGCAAAATTAGGTAAAGCCATAATCTTGATTTTGAATTCACTTGATTGTCGTAGAATTGAATGAAAATTGAATGTAATTTCAAATTGTATGTACAGGTAGCTCGGGCTGCATAATGAGGCCATAAAATGAGTGATGAACGCTTTTGTGCATATTATGTAGAATGCGTTGTTATTCCGTCATGTAATAAACTAATAAATGTCCTTTTTTCATTATCTATTTAACACTCAACTGTTTGCTTTCTAAGAAGTTATCTAAAGGTAATTAGAGCAAGTATAATTGTACATATGTAAGTGGAAAATTTTCACATTTAAGGACCTAAAATAATTATTTGATTTGAAATAATTATTATTATAATTAGAAAATGGATGGATAATGCAGATTCTTTAAGAACTACGAGGAAATATTAGTACACCTTTTCATGGAATTTAAAGTAATAACTCGTAGCAGAAGACACCACCTGGGAATAGAGTGACCAGATCCATGCCCACGAAAAAGAGGACACCTTCAAAAATCTCAAATGAAAAATTAAAGAACAAAAAAAAAAAAACCAAAATAAAAGAAAATACTATTTTTTAATTCATCAAAACAAAAAAAACATCAATTTTAACAAATTCAAGTAAAATAAATAAGATGGCATTGTGTTCAGAAGTGGATGAGTTTACAAATATATTTTAAATCGAGTTCGCACCAGAAATTCGTGTTTAAAAAAAGTTTTGTTGTAGTTTTGTGATGTCGAAAAATTTAGTTAACTGAGAAAACTCAAATTGCATGTTTTTCCAAAAAGATACCGGACATTTTAGACAAAAAAAGGACATATCCTCTTAAAACAGGACGTCTGGTCAACCTACCTGGGAATCTATTTTCATTTAAAAACTGATCTGCTTTCGCTGCATCTACTCAGTGGCTCCAGGGAAATATGCCATAAGTAATTATAGAGTAAAGTCCATTATATAAGTCCAGTAACTCAGTTGGAAAAAAAGATAATAGAAACACGCCATAGTGGAACAATATGCTAGGGATATCTTAAGTCGCTCACATTTTGAATAAATCCTAGCGCACTGTAGAACTAAAAATGTACAAATATTTTCTATGAATATAGCCTCTACCCCTGCATCGGTCAGAGACCATTCTGAAAAAATAAGATCACAGCCACACCGTGCATGAAGAGCAAAGGGCACTCTTCTTACTCGAAACTTTCAGGAAGCTCAACATGCCTCAGTATAGCCATAAATACTTTTTATCCGTTGAAGACATAAACAACATCTTTCCTTCTTTAGTACAATGAGGACACGAACTTATAAACCCACATATCCAGGATCAAATGAAATATTGCACCTGTGTATATACATATGTACATATCAAAAGCATGTAGAAGGACCAAATATTAATTAAATTCATCCGAAAAGTCGGAAGGTCATAGACCACAACCTAAGAACGACGATACTGGTAAGGATACCTCTCCATCATAGGTTACGTTAGGTTAAGAAGGGATATGTGACGGAAAAACCACTCGGAGACCTAAAGGTCCATTGTGAATCCTCTTTTAAAATATTTATAGAATGAGATCTAGAAATAAGAATAAACTGAAACCTATCGCATTACTGGCTGGCTCCGGAACCAGTTGGTACTCTTGATGAAGTGGAAGAGATACAGTACTCCCCGGATATAAGCAACCCCTTTAATAGCAAAACCCTTCTAATAGCAGCAAATTATATTCAGTTGAGATTTACCAACACCATCCTATGCAATTGCACCCGCTTTATAACAACCCGGTTTTAAGCAACCCCCTCTTATTATCAAATAAAAATCTGAACAAAAATTGTGCTTTACCTGGTATTTTACCCTTTTATAAGCACATTGAATTTTTTTTTTTTGCTTTGCAATTTGTATCCAATTTTGTGTGTATCCAATTGCAACGGTAGCAGCTATATACACTTGAGTGTGTCGCCACCGCGCCTCGCCTACCAGCTGTGTATTGTGTATGAACAAGTCTATGAACACATTTGCAAAATGATATAATAACGATATTTATATATATATCTATATATATAATGATATCTCCTGCGACGATCGGATAGTTTGTGTTTTTCTTTCTGTGCTTGCCTCAAAAAAAGATTAAATATTTTGTTTTATTTTCGCTGAAAGGAATGAAAGGATTTCGTATCTGAAAAAAGGTAAAATTGCATCTCGGTGTGGAATTATTACTCTTACTTCTTTTCTTTTCTTTAGACATGGCACCCAGAAAAAGAACAGAACTTTCAGTTCTCGACAAAATCAGGTGTTTTAAAGTATATTATAGGAGGAATCTTATACGAAAACAATTATTAGCACTCGAAAATGAATAAACTTTGCCAGATTTCGTAAAATCAATAAATGTTTTAGAGGCATTGAAAATTACCAAGCGGTCCTGGTGGCTTGTTACTCCCCAGACTATAAAAAATTGTTTTAAGAAAGCTGGGTTTGTAAAAGATGGATTCGTTGGGGATGAAGAAGTATTGGAAGAGATTGGTGTGTTCTCAACAGAAGAAGAGTTTGACGACCAACTGAATTGCGATGATGAATTAGAATGTTTCGGATGTTTAACCGATCAAGAAATTTGTGATTACGTGGTTTCATTTGGAGAATGTTCAGTAACGAGTGGTGAAGATCTGGAGATGGAAATTCCAGTAGTCGAGAATGTGGTCGAAATTCCTTCAAGGAAAGATGCAGTTAAGGCTCATGCAACTTTAGTAAAGTACCTGGATGGAAACAACCTTACTATCAGAACTCTAGATGAAATAGAGGATCATTTTTTGGAAACTACTGAAAAATTTCAGATTTTTTTCATTAAATGTACATATGTATTAACAATTTAATTTATACTTAAATTTAATAACATTTTTGTTTTTTTAAGACTGAGATATTGGACATATTGTCCAATGCAATATTTTTGTGTTTTGTTATTTTGTTTTTTTTTTTTACATTAATAAAGAAAAAAACTTGTAACTAAATCTTATTATGTATGTATTTATAAATTTGAGAAATTTTACCCTCCTAAAAACACATTTATGTGCTATTACAAGGGTCCCCGCTTAATAGGAATTTAATTGAAAACCCGCTTATAAGCAACACAATTTTATACCCATGCGCATGTGCTATTATCCGGGGAGTACTGTACAATATCTGAAAGCCTGCTAGCTCTGCGGTGCTAGCGAAGAACCTGGAACCTAGAGTACGAAGGCGTCGTTCTTGCAAAGGATGGCAAAAGCAAATCAGATTACTTAGCAGTTGCATTGATTTTACCTCTTCCTCGTCTCCTCTCCATTTACGGAGCATGACTCTGATGGCGTAGTGTACTGTGATTATTCCAGTTATGATACGGATAGAGGATCGATTTAGTGCCAGAAGGCTCTTTGTTTTCTTTTTATCTAAATTCGGCCATAACGTACCAGTGGTGGCACAGTCCTCCCTAGATAACCAGGACGAGTTGGCCTCTTTCTCTATTATGCCATCAGTTATGCTATACAATTTTCCAATCGGTGGTGGCAGTATGGATGTGTCCGTTTCACTGATGTTCATTTCCCACCTCATTCTTGCCAGAGTATCTGCCTTTGTCCGGGAACCCAGCAGAGTTTGACTGAATGGTGCCCAATCGTGATCAGTGCATCACGGCATTTCCTAACTGTCTTTGATTTAATTGTATTAGATTTAATCGATCTAAGAGCTGCTTGACTGTCAACGAAGATCGGTATATCCGACGGGGAAGGTGACTGCTTCAGAATTTCAGCTTGGAATACACTACACGCTTCTGGTAATCAATAAGATTCCTGTTTTGCAGTCCTGCTCTCGTACCTATCTTCATTTTTGAGCCATCCGTGTAGAATGTGATCCCTAGATCCTTCGTTCTTGACACATCGTCAAACATGATGTTCAACAGAACGGGACCTAGCACTGATTCTTGTGGAACGACTGCCAATACTACATAAAAAATAATGTGTAACTTGACGTATTCACTCTTACAAGAGAGTCCATTATACAAAACCAACTTACTGAATTGAAAGCGTTCTTGATGTCGAGTGTAACTATGGCCTAGTACTCCTGAGTTCCCCACCGCTATATACTTCTTTTTATGGCAGCGATGCCCATTGTTTTTAAAAACCTAACTTACATTCCGAGAGAGCGCCGCTTTCATCCACTTTTGGTAACAGATTATTGTATGCAATTTTATCCAATATATGTTTCTCTATTACATATATAACAGTAAGGAACGAAAGGACTTCCGAGGGTTTATTTCACTTCGGGAGTAGCACTATCCGAGAATACAGCTGTGTTTGGCTTCTTTTATCAATTTTTAAGGCCTTCCTGGCTGAGTACCTGCTTCTATTTGTGTAGGAGATTGATGAGGCCTTTGGGGCATATTGTATAAGTTAACCGCACCGCTGACTGGTCGTCATCATATAAACTGATGTTAAATTGTCTTATGCTCCTGTTCTATGGCCATCTACGACAAATCATTATGCGCCTCATCTTCAAACTGTTCCCGTGTTTATTCATGAAACTCATTCTTTAAGTATTAACGCAGTATACAATTCTATTGCAATGTAAATGCACTTGAAACTGTCTATCTTTTCTCGTCATTTGGCATTCGATTGTCATTTTCAGTCTAATGGTCACGGCAGTCATTCCTCGCATACCGTCAATCGTCATCTCATCCTTCTTGTGTACATAACTAAGTTGTGCTCAAATTGGTTTAAATCCAAAACGCTTTTAATGTAAACACTGAGAAGTCTGCAAGGATTTTATTTTTTTTTTTTTCTTCTCTCATCTCTTTTCATTAACTTTCTATTGAATTGGTTTATGAAAGCGTAAAAGGACGAAGGATTCTCGTCTCTATGGTTGCTTTATGTTTTAAATATCAAAAGGATACCGTTTTATACTGAAAGGGAATTTTCATCATTATTATTTTTATGCCATTATTGGTCTTGCTGGTGGGATGGTAATTACTTTCAGATTCCACAAAACAAACAGCTTTAAGCAATGAAAAGGAGTTCAGTGGAATTTGTATAACCGGTTAAAGGGTGTGTGCTCATAATTTTCTTATTTTCCACAGGACAGTATCCCGAAATAATTTATTATGACTAGCAATCAGCAGTTGAGGAAAATTGTAGAGGATATGATATGGAATTTTGTTTTATTAAAACTAAAGTTTTGAAACAAAGGCAATAATGATTATTAATGAAATTGTTTTAAAGTATGAAAAGTATTTAGGGATCTAGAGTGATGGGAGGGAGATGTTATTTTCAGAAGGGGCAAAAGATGTTTAAACATAAATGATTGTAGTCGGCATTTATACATATATTTGGCCCTTATCCCATGGGTTCGAGTCAAGAAACTAATTCTTCAAGTTGAGTTTTTTTCATCAAGCTACATAACTGCCCTATTATATGAATGATTTTTTTGTAGACAACAGCAAGCAGCAATCGAAAAAAGGTCAATAACCTTAGCAGAGGCGACTGACTAACGTTGATATTAGAAATTGGTGCTGACAGTAGGAACAGTCTTTAGGTTAGGTAAAGTTGAGTGGGACTATGAGGATATCATTGGAGCATCGCGTTGTCTTAAGAACCCTCAGTACAAGAAATCTAGCAATGAATTGTCATTCACAAAGTAGATGTGTAATATCGCCTGAGACGTGTATGTCATTGCAGCATCTGCATACATCCGTATTCTATATAGTCAGAGAGTATCTCTATCGCTATTTTTATCCATGGTCGGCTTAGTTTTATAATTTCCCCAGATTTTTCCAATCTAACACTGGACACAAGACTTTAGACACTCTATGCCCTTCTACGTTGGATTATCTATTAGGTCAGCCATGTTGGTGATTCTATAGAAAATAATCTTTTTAGCAACGCACAATGGTCGTTATATATGTACCTCCAATTATGTCAAATGGTGGGAGCTCTGTTTCATTTTTGGTTAGTACATCGGCATTTTCGTTGCTCTATACCCAACATAGTATATGCCCCAGGTACCCAACATAATCTGCCACGCATTGTTGAGCCTACGATCAAGGTGGATGGTGATATTCCATTGGGATATTGATCCCATCTCAAGTAATTCCACACATTTGAGTACACAGGAATGCACACCGCTTGGAACATACTCCAAAAGGCTAAGAGCCACGACTAAGTTTATATCATTTGTGTATATAGCTGACCCTATACCGTCAATGGGTTTGGAACCATCTGTGTGTACTGCAGTTTGATTTTGATATGAGACTACCTGTCATTCCCAATCATCCCTGCAGCCTTCCTTTCTATGGTGTACCGAAGTCAAGGATACCAAAGATTTCATCTGATTCATCAGGGATATTCGCAAAATAATTCTCTCCAAATAGAGCTATGCCCCAAGTTGCTGGTTTTAAGGAGCTCTATAATAATGCAGCTAAACGCACTATTACCTTTCTAAGATTTTATTTGGAGGTTTAGTGATAAAAGATACAGAAACACCCCCGAGTGCATCCATGGGCGTAGTGCGCAGAGTACCGGTTATGGCAAATCATGCTGTTCTTTGAACCATGACTAACATGTCCCGTGTAGTCTTTTTAATCGTACCGATCGACCATACAAGAGCCACACACATAAAAATAGGATTGACTATCATAGACGCCGGGAAACCCTAGTATACTCTACCAGCAGCGTGCCCAATTTATGCAACCACTGTAGAAGAAATAGTCGCAGCCTCCAACATATTCTAAGATAAAAGAGAACCGGTGATTAACGGCATACTAAGCTTATTCTTCAAAACTGCGGTAAAACTCGACTGAACATGTTTGCGGATATGTCTAACTCAGCCTGAGTGAAGGGGTATTCCCAAAGCGATGCAAGAAGCAGAGATTAGTACCTACATACCTATCCCCAAAGGAGGCAGTGCACCTGATGATCCATTCTCATTTCGCCGCCTTTGTATGCTAAATACGGATAGAAAAGTGGGAGAGGGTATCATTATCAATAGGTTGGAAGTAGCCATTGAAAATGCGGGGGGACTGGCAGAACACCAATACGGTTTCCGAAAGTCACGCTCAACAATAGATGCAATTCGTGTGGCGTAGGCTGTGCTAAACAGTACTGTGCTGTAATTACGCTTGACGTCTGGGATTTAAACTGGAATCACATCATGATAGCCCTCCGAAATATCAGATATCCAACATACCTTGTGAAGATAGTGAGGGATTACTTCAGACAAAGGACCCTTATATACGACACAGATGATGGCTCAAAGGAGTATGCTGTTACAGGAGGGAACCACAGGAATAAATGGTTTTCTGCAACCTACCTTTACCAGAACCCAAGATCGTGGAATTCTCGGATGACATTGCAATACTCGTGATCGCCAAGCTACTGGAGGAAGTGGTTCAATTAAGAAACGACACAATCGGTATAGTACAACGCTGGCTGCAATAAAAACAGAAGTGATACTAATCTGAAGCAGAAAGAAAAGGGAAACAATCACTCTTACGATAGGAGGACACCAAATTATACCGAAGCAAGCCATCAAATATCTAGACGTTATGATTGACAGAAGGCTTTCTTTTAATGAACACTTGAAATATGTATGCTAGTGGCAAGGCCTCACGAGTGAATAATGCACTAATGCGCATCATCCCAAATCATGGAGGTCCAAGATACCGCCGAACAGTGGCTTTTAGCGATGACGACATCTGTGATATTCTACGGGTCACCAATATTGGCTGGATCTATGAAAATTAAATCATATAGGCGAATCTATTAGAAAGAGCAGCGAGCATGGCAAAATGGCAGCAACGATAGAGCGCATCAAATGAAGGCGGATGCACATAGCGCCATATTCCACTACTTGCGACATGGACATGCCGGAATCATGGTGAAGATGATTTCGACACAACGCAGCTTATAAGTGGGCATGAATGTTTTCGAGCGATTCAAGCACGATAACTTCCCCTTTTATCCGTACTGCATTCAAACTGAGGAAAAAGCGGAGCATGAGTTCTTCCACTATCCTCGATTCCAAAACGAGCGACAAACGCTGAGAAGTAAAGTAGGAGACATGTCAACCCCCGAGAATGGACGAGTAGTTCAATATATGACACAATCACAGGATATGTGTGGAGTGCTGTAAGTGATTTAACAAAAGAAATCATGGTATAACTAAGAAACATGAAACGAGAAAGGCGACAGAGTTAAGAAAACTCAAGAAGAACGTGAGCATATAGTGCTACTCGCAACGGCAGTTCTTCCTTTTCGCGTTTTTGAAATTCTTGTTATCCTTCTGTCTGGTATTTTATTATCTTGCTAGACCCTTAAGTTGTTTTCGATTAAACTTTTGTTAAACTCCAATCGTTGAATGTTCATAGTTCAATTCGTTTAACTTTTTCCCAATCAAAACGTGTAAATTGTCTGAGAAAGCACATGTGCAATACTAGTGCATTCCAAATGGCTGCATTATTATTTTTTTCGAAATAAATGTCAGTCTGTGTCAGTAATCTAGTAATCTTCATTGAATAAGAATTACACATAGACGACTACACCCACGATATGTGCAGACAAGGTATCTATTGTACTAATGCCTGTGAAGTGAATGAAATGGCGTGTCCTGAAACAACAAATCCTGGTAAACGTTTGATTGCTTCTATGAAATGCACAGTGAGCTTGACATGAATTATACACATGCATCGTGCATGCCTCCATTGGCCAAAGCATTAAACGAGTTCCTTCCTTCCGTTCTTAATGGTTCTAAATTATTTAGAAGTTTCGTACAACTCTGAGGAGAACTGAACTGCAGTTCACGTATACATAAATAATAAATAAAGATTTCGTTTAGAACGGAAAATGGAGTCTTTTGTTTTAACCCCTTTTCAGGATATTTAAGTTTGCTGCTTTCGGCCAAGCAGATTCGGTTGGGTTGGTTTTTTTACGTTTTTGAGTCAAACAAACTTTGTTAGAATAAGCTATTGCTTTTAGAGTGGTAGAAAACTTTACCGTTTCTATTAAATAAAATGTTATTCAATAAAGGAATATTTCAGTAAACATTTTCCAGTTAAATGACCGCAGGATAAACGTATCGATTTTCAATCAGTTGGGACGACAAGAACACGACTCATGCAGCCAACAGTGGCTTGACAAGCTATGGTTTAAAAACCGGCTCTTAGGACTGAGGCTAAATTTCAGAAAATTTTGAAACTCTGCAAAAGGAAGATGATTGGCAGAAGGATTGGATGATTGAAGGCTTTCAGTTTTTAGAGAAAGACTATTAGATGCAAGTACGGAATGCTGAACTCGACTTTTAAGGAAAACTCTGGGGTAAGTTGATGGGAATGAAGAAAAGTACTAGATTATGTGAACAAAACGTCACTTTAGCAAGCACTCGGTTTTCTCATCTCAATATCCACAAGGCAGCCAAGATACGAATCCGGATTCCCTAACGCCACAACTAAGAAGAACTACCGTGTGAAGATTTGACGTCGAAACAGGCAAGAGATCGCCCGAATCTTCGCTGAACGCGTATCCCGAAATATCTCAATGACTCCTATGACTATAGAATCAAGTGCCGAAGATCAGTGGTAACTCTGATAACCTGCCATCTGAAATCACGCAACTGATTTGCTGGGTTTCGCTTGCCCGATCTACGAGAAAAGGAGACCTCCTCAAGTGCGCCAATTATAGAGCTATCGGTCTCTTTAACATCGCTTACATGATCCTATCTGTCATATTTTGTGAACATCTGAAACCCTTCGTCAACAACCTGATTGGTATCAGACAAGAAAAATCCAGAATCGATCAAATCCTCACACTTCGGCAGATCCTGGAGAAAACTCAAGAAGTCCAAATCGATACCCACGATCTTTTCATCGATTTTAAAACCGCATATGACAGCATCTATAGAGAGTATCTACATAGAGATAAATCTACTTTTGGCATTCCTGCCAAACTCGTCAGATTCTGTAGAATGACGATGGAGAATTCTCGCTGCTTCATCAAGATCGGTAACGATCTCACCGAGACCTTAGAGATTTAGACAAGGTGACGCGTTGTAATGTAATTTTTTTAACATCATACTTGAAAGGATTATGCGAAATTCACAAGCCAATACTGGAGGTACAATCTTTCAAAAGTTTGTGCTACTACTAGTGAACGCCGATGATATTGACATAATTATTAGAACTGAGCGGGCTGTCAGCGGTGCCTTCGCTAGTATTGAAACGGAATCTGTCAAAATGGTTTTAGCCATAAATGAGGACAAATCCAAGTATATACTATTAACACGAAGGGACACACAATATCGACTAATTGGGCAGAACGTCACAATCGCCAGCTATAACTTTTAAGTAGCAATGGACTTCGTTCCATTGCACCTACCTTGACTCTACTATCAATTCCGAAAACAACACCTCGGTACAAATAAAACGAAGAATAAGTTTTGTCAATCGCTGTTTCTTTGGGCTGAGAAGGCAATTGAGCAATGAAGATATCCTCAGTTGTTTCAAGAAAAAAATTCTTCGTAAAATATTCAGTCCCGTTTGCGTTGATGGGTTTTGGAGGAGGATATTCAACGACGAACTACAGTACAGCAACATCAACCTAGTTAAAAAAAATCTGCGCATCAATCGTCTAAGATGGCTAGGACATGTAGAGCGAATGTACAGAGAGAGTCTTCGAATCAAACCCGGAGGAACAATGCAGTAGAGGAAGACCTCGCCTTAGGTGACGCGCAGAAGCAGAAGAGGACCTCAACCGATTTCGAGTGCGCAACTGGATGCAGTTAGTTAAGGACCGGGATAACTGGAAAGCTTGTTGGTTGACACCCAGATTCACCCTGAACTGTAACGCCACCCAAGTAAGTATAGTTTGCAAATATGTAGGAGAACCTCGAGGAGAAGACTTTAGGGCCACTTTTCTTTATGGCCTATTCGGGAAAAATTTGAAAAAAATGTGTTCTTTATTTCACGGCACCGCATAAGCCTGTTAACTTCTAATGGCTCTAACATCGTAAGTTTTTTTTATACTTATTTGTAGTGGATTTGTATGCAATTACATTTCTGGAAATTTAATATCCGCAACTCAAAATTTATGTTTATTTAGTTAGTCAGTTTTTAGGTTGATGTCACTTCTGTTGGTCGATGCAGCTCGTATAGTAGTCGTTGAATCTCCTCCTTCAACGATCGTCAATGCAAATGGGACAAATTTCTGAAGAAAAATTCTCTCGAAACGACCGCGCATATTTTTATTCGCTTTAGAGAGTTTTCATGCTTCAGCGCCATAAAGTAGGGAGAACCAATGTTGACAAAGTTCCTTACTACCTCAAAGTTATATTTGTCGACTGTGATGTTCTATCTGTTGGCATCTTCGACATCGTCTGTGTCCTCGCCAGTGCCGAAAGATTTGTATATTTTCAGTTTGGCATACCTTATGCCAAACCTAAGACGGTAATTAGACTTTTCTAACTCCTTTAAACTTTCCTCGTTTATGAGGAGGAAAAAAGTCAGACTGTTTTTTTCGATTGTTCAGTCCTAATGACCGCCCAATCGTCCATTGGGACGGCGGGGTTGTGGAGTTTGAGACACTGGATCAGCCTTCCACTGTCAATCGGCATTGCGGGCAACCAAATGCGAGCCATAGGTCTCCGCGGAATATCCTTGGCTGGAATCAGCTTAAGTCTCAAACCGTTCCAAGCTTCGCTTATCTTAGCGACGCATGCACTTAGGAAGTCCCTCGAGAACCTATCCTCGCACTTGATGACTCTATACCCTCACACATCTTCGGCTGAGTCGAAACAGGGTAGGTTGCCGCCTTCTTGTGTACCCAGAAGGTGATCCATCACCATCTGCGACAGTTTGGCCTCGTTTTCATTCCAAGCCTTCGTAATAGACTCACCACTGCTCGAAAGTTCGTCTATGAGGGCAACTTGGAGGTCATCCCTGACCACTTCGCTGACGGTGCGTGTGGACACTATGCCACTGTTCTTTTTCGCGGTGGTGACGAACGGATTTGACTGCTGTTGTTGTTGTTTACTGAGCTTTTTGGCGACGCTGTTTTTGACTTTGCTGCGTTTGCCTGAATGGGACGTCTCTTCATGCGACCGATTTCTTTTTTTTAAGCCTCAGTCCGAAGTTTGATGCTAGCCATGGAGGCCTGACGTTTGTGTAGTCTTCAACAAAAGCCTGGTACTTGAGTTTGTCTACTTGGTCACGTTCAGTGACTGTATCAGCTTCTTCATTCTTAGCTATCTTCTTAAGAGAGAAGAGGGTAGTGTCTATGCTGTGTCTTTGTGTACTTTGTCTGTGGTTGTTTTTTCTGGGTGCACTCGCTGGTATTCGTGCCAGCAACCACTGAGTTGGATGTTGAAGGAAGTTGCATGGGGACACTCATACTGGTATCCTTAGCTACGAACACGGAAGCGGATGTAGATGGGTGAGACATGCGTACCGTACCTTGGCTGGTACTAGCTACGCTGCCTGAAGAAATGATGGTCTCTTGGATGGACGCCAAGTTTTGGTATGTTTTTTTTTTTTTTTGTTCATTTTTAAGTTTTGGATTTTAGTCCCACGAGTAAGTCGAAAAGGCGGTCCCTCCTAGCAGAGCCGATATACTAGGATAAGGCTAGAATACGACAGACCTCACCTGTGCATCTGAAGGAGCTCGTTAGTGATTGGTTTAACCCCCAATCTTGCATTCTTGGGCACGGATTTATGCAATCAGCGCTCACACCACCACTGAAATCAGGGACCTCGATCCGATGGTCAGGAGACATTTCTAAAAGATTAAACTATTGCGCAGTTAAGAATCCTATACTCCTATTTCTCCCCTAACTTTTTGTTACATTTGTACCATGATGTTAGGATATGAAATAGTAATTGGTTTAATAATATGGGTAAGGTGATATTGTGACATGATAAACTTTTGCAAAAGATATTTGCTAGAAGATTTCAAACTTTACAGAACCAATAAATCGTTAATAATTATTACAATAATACTCAAATACTAGTTTACTTTTACTATCCATCCGTTTTGCTTATAAAATTTATACTGAACAACCTTACAACAAATAAAGAAAATTACAAAACATTCAAACGACTACATTTTGCATATATTCATAGGTACCTCGGGCTTCATGGAATGACGCACCTACTCGCCCTTATACAGAAAATCTATTTCCCATCAACTTTGATGGCAAATAACTAATTCCTTGGGGTGTGGGTTGATTTGTGAGTTTATTTGCAAGTTCTTCGAAGTATGTACATCCATATGTAGGTATGTGCTCCCTGATGTTAGTTAATACAATATTCCGTGGAGTATATTAATTTCTACTTCAACTTGTAATATGGTTGAATTGATTGATTAGTTTGTTTCAGTGTTATATTAATTATGTCATCGCAATAGTGACAGGACGCGATATTGGAGAATAGGTATATAGATATATATACATATAAAAACGTCGGATGTGAACAATTAGTTATAATATATTCTTTAATTACTTTAGATGACAGTGTGGATCCGTGCTTTAACAAATAATCCACCTTAGAGTCCGCGAAATGGTGTGTTGATTCGAACAACCTGGTTCGGTGGTAGATTATAAACTGCATCAACATAAAAATATCTTTTCCATTGGAATAAAATGAATACCCAAGCCCTTTAATTTTTTATCGTTCACAGGAATTGGGTACAGGGAGCCGCTGACAAATTTCAGAAAGTCGCAAAACAAAAGGTCAAGGTGCAAACAAAAAAAGTCGCAAAAATAATAAATAATGCAAAGTTAAGGATTCTATTCAATTTGCTACCAATTGAAATGAAAGGCTTCAAATTTGTCATAAAAGCAATATTCCTCGATAGGTCACAATATCTGAATTAACCCATTCCCGCATACACGCTTACTCGCAGTTCTGTAAGCAATTGCGTTACTTTTTTCCTCATGTACACCAACTGATATGCCTTAGTACTTTTCTTTCGGTTTGAAAATGGTCTTGAACATAGTTATCAGGAGAGTTTGCTTGAGATTCTTGTACCTTAGCTTAGCCTTGGCTGGAATACTTTACTTCAAGCTCCTCTCATCCGCTTTCTGTTAGGAATTCAGAAATCAGAGAATGAGAAGCGAATCTTTAATTGGCATATCCTTACATGATATCTGAAACATGGTCGTTATTCATTCTTTTGTTGGTCAGTGCTTTACAGGACTCCAGAATGTGTATAGGAGTCTCACTGGGCTCATTGCAGAATCTATAAAACGCTTTGTCTATCAGCAAATACTCCTACTGCAGTTTCTTCTCGAGTTGTTAATTCTATAGAAAGGCGAAATTGCAAATAATATTGAATAGCGGCAACTTAGATTGGATGTTTATGTGTACAATGAATTCCTTAGAGAGCCTTTGCGTCTTTACGAAGCCTCAATCAACTCAGTAACTTAAGTCAGTTGATGTTAAGTTTTAGGGTCCTAAAGGCAAGAGGCGCTGCTCATATCGGTCAATCTTTAGAAAGAAAAAAGTGAGACTAATAGGGCGATATGATTTCTGTAGATCTATTGGCCTACATATGGAGAATTCGTTATACAAATGGGACATCTGAATGCTGAGGTAGGCTTCGACAACAAAAGGCAAAAGATTTATAATGGACAAAAAAACCTTCAAAGAGCAAAACAGCAGGCTTGAGCAAAAAGCCTTTCACAAAGTCTGTTGTGTTTCACCGGATGTCTCGCGATAAGTCGGCATTTTTGAAGCTGACTCTTGGGCGTTCGAAACAAATGGGAAGGCGTCATTAGGAAACGCTTGACCGCCACTTTATGCTCGCCACTCGTAACCAACGTATTTAAAAAGACTCTGAAACATCATTAGAATGTCCAGGTACAACATCGACCGACTGAAGAACTCCTGCGAATATGTACTAGCAATTGGGAAACATCTCGCGAGGAACAAAAATAATCAGCACAAATAAAATGCGGCACAAACTATCCAAGAACATTGGAAAATGTAAAAAATGTTTTCACCTTTGAAGTGGGAAGAAATTGTCACACGATTGAAAAGAAGGCAAACCACATGGCTTTCAGAAGATACTGGAGATTAATCGGGGAACGAAAAGCCTTAAGAACTTGTATTGCAGCAACTCCAGCAATAGATAGAATACTATCAAATAATAGTAATTACTGCAGCAAATATCATAATAATAGCAGAACCGTCTACAGAACAACCAAAGAACTGACAGGCGGCTACGGCTCTAGACAACACCAGGTAAAAGATTTAGATGGTTCTGTGCTCATTTCGGATGAGTTTCTACTCAAGAAATGGAAGGAATATTTCGCTAGGGTTCCATACCGTGTGCTCGCCAGCGATATACAACCAAGTCGAAATGAGCTGCTTGAAATATCAATTTCCCATATCCATCCTCCGGTGTCGACCATATACCATAATACATGTACCTTTCGAATCATCTTCTAGGAGTGTGTCGAATGTGGATTATTGCTTCACCTGCTGTTCATCGATTTCAGAAAAAGCGTGCGTGGAGCTCTATAAAAAAATGGGTCAGAATCCTATAGACACCATAATTCAAAACGGAGCTTGCAGTAGATCGGACATACCTTTCAAAAAGACGACACCTCCATTGCTTGTCATACGATGCAAAGAAACCTGCCAAACCAGGACAGAAGAAGAGCGGATCGACCGAGACACACATGTGGCAAAACAATCGAAAAGGAGTGCCAACAATTAGGAAGAAATTGGGCAGAGCTGTGATATATTTCTAGTAACCCATACCCACAAGAAAGAATATATCTATTCAAGGTCGCAGGCCAACACAATGGCCTTCAGTTCATTCATAACCCCTACGCAGTCAATCTCCTTAATGAGTTCATTGAACTGACCTTGTTAATGTAAAATTAAAATAAATCATATGAAATCTAGACCAGGTATTTGTCACCCTCACTTATTTGGATGAATTTACGGTACTGTCAACATCTTTCCTGAAAGATCCTGTAAACGGTTTTATTTAAATTTCACTTTCTTCCTTACATTATCTATAGGTACCACGTCACGTTTTATTACTTTAAAACTTTATCAAATAAATACATTCACCCTTAGCCTTTACATAATGCGCAGAGAATCACCTCCCGGTACGAGAATTGTTAACGATATAAACCTAAGGATAACATTTGCCTTTACGGCTATTTTAGGCCCATGTGCATGTAGATACTGAAAAGTATTCCTCACGTGTCTTGTCTCGTTATAATATTTAACCTAAAAAAAAAAGTGTATTCTCGTCCTTCCGGTTAATAGTTCGAGAACGTACATACATATATCCCTTTGGCTTGCGGGTGCGGTTTTATCATTAATCTTAGTAACACATGTGACTATACTAGTCGTGGAGTGCGTGAGAGATATTTTGGTCGTCGAGCATGGGATATATTTAGAACGGAAACTAATAGATTATCATAAATTGCTTTCAAAATAAAATGAAAACTATCTATAAGAGTATTGAAAATTTAATCAGACAATTTATTTGAATGCATTTGAATGAGTTGGTGCGTAATTCGTTGGGGATGTATATACAGTATGTATGCATAATTGATTGATTTTTATTTTTTCTTTTTCGACAAAATTCATTTGGGTGCTTGAAATTGAATTACCTTAGGTAATAAATTTACGTATCTGTCACTTCAGTTCACATTCGAACACCATTCAAGTATAAAGGAAAAACACCCCAAAGATGTCACAATAAATATTCTTAACTGAGGTATTCGATTTTATCGTACAAATATCTTTTATTCGAAGTCAGCGGCATTATGATAATTGAGTTCACAATAAATATTAGAAATTGTCAGAACCATCTAACGTTAGTACTGGAAATTTGGAAACGACTGTCGAATATGAACAATAAACGATTTGCGATACATATACATATGTATACATATACATATGTATTATGTAATAAGTTAAACCTATTCAATTTAAGGTTTCAGGTGGAATGGAGTTTCAATGATGTTGTGGGTGGTGAACTTCTGATGGATGGAAGCAGCGTGAAGGCATTGAGAATATAAAATTATAATTTTCATTTCAACAAAAACAGATTTTTCAACAATAATAGGCTGGATATAGATACTTACATATGACAACTTGTCTCACCGTAGTTCTAGAGTGGATAGTAGGACTAATACTTCTTACACATAGTACTGGAATGCATCCTGAGAATATTCAAAGAGGGCATTGGAAAACAGAAATCATAGCACACAAGCGAGAAGTCTATTCAAATCGATCCGGCTTCTGGACTGGCTCAATGATGATATGGTCAAAAAATACTGCTTAAAAAGAAACAGAAGCCACAGCAATGAAAGGGACTGGAGCAATGAATCTGATAAATGCAATGAAGTCCTTAGAAACTACGGAAGCGGTATATGGGTTCAAAATGAGTCTCTGAGTCTCTGGGCACGTTTCGAAACATCTTCCAAGCAGAGGGACACGCAATCGGACGATGTGCCTAATTTAACCAATTTAAGCACACAATAGAATAGCAAAAAAGAGTCAGTCTAAGATGGATCTCGAACGAAATGAAGAATATTCTTGATTCTGTACACACGACTTCGTTGAAAGCGTTACCAAGCCTGATTGGCAAAGTTAATATAGAGAGACCTAGTCACGTAAGAGTTGGAGAATTCTTTGGACCATCATTTGACAAAGCCGAGGGATGAGTTAGCTTTAAGGATTAACTCATCAATATGCCTTTGAAAATTGAGCTTCCTGTGACACAATATGCCAAGGTCACGAAGAGATTGAACGAAGGAACGTGGAGAATGTAAAGTCTGGGAGGTGACTGCTTGGACTTACATATGTAACAAAGTATTAGCCATCTAGCGATGTTGAACTCTAAGCAGTTCTTTAGGTACCAGAACGAAAAACTATCGAGGTCTTGTTAAAGAAGACTAGGGTCTGGTGGTAAAGAAATAACTGGAGTACAGTTTAATGATTCTCACAAGATCGTTCGTAATTAGAATGAAAAGAAGGCGACCTAGATGACTGCCTTGTGGAACACCAAAGATGGCTAAGAAAGGAACCGAGAGTATAGAAGCAAACACTACAAAAATCGTTTAGGTAAGAAGATATTAATTTTAACAATATGGGTTCCAGGACGATCCTGAATAATTTGAAAAAGGTTAATTGATGAGATACATATCTTGTAACATCAACTTAGTTCCCATTGCCTAAATCTGAAATGGGAAAGGACACGAATTCGATCAATTCCTTTTAGGAAGTCATGTATGGTAGGGGAGACCTATAGCATATATAAAATACTTTCGAAGAGTTTCGGTGTAGAGTAGACTCTAGCCGTAGAAGGAAATGAAGCAGTATTCTTAAGACCAACATTCTTCTGCGGGTTGGGACCGTACGTAATAAGGAAAGAGCTCCGAAATAAGAGGATGGAACCACTCATAACTTAAAGAGATGGGAAGTTACTAAATTCTCGAAAGCAACACAGCATAATAATCTAGCTTGCATACTGTTAGTACGACGCGGAAGACGTGATACTTCTCCAAGGTGGTAAGAGACTACCTGCACCTTACTCTTGTGAACGAGTGCTCTTCCAATGCCAAGTTGGTGATGGATGCATGGGAAACCATCGCAGCCAACTACCAGAGATGGTGATTGTCCTATTATCTTATATTGATTGCGCCGAATTGGTCAGACGATATAGAATTATCAGATGTTAGGACCAGTTCTCAACGGATTTTCTTAGCGGGTATGTTGCTAAGCTTTACAACGCCTGGAATGGCTTGAAACTCAAGTTCATCGCAGCCAAAGAAATTCCAAGGACACTTAGAGCTCGCAACTGCGCAATCCTGCGATTCCAATAAATGGCAGGGCATAAGGCATACCAAACTTAATAATTTTCTACCCGTATAGGTCACTTACCTAAAGAAAGCATCCAGACTAGGTATCCCACTTAAGTATGCAACAATGAGGGCAAGAAAGAATCAGTATTTCATTTTCTCTGGATGTGCCCGGCTCTACACACCGTCAGACAGCAAATATTAGGTAAAACTTATTTTGACAACCTTAACGAAAACTCAGAGAAAATATTTGTTGATTCATTCGCTTCTTGCCGCAGGATGTACATATATAAGAATTTCCGCTTTCTTCTCTTAGGTTTATAACCATTTCTACCTAGCTAACTACCCTTGTGAGAACATCCCCAATTGAAAAAGGCCAAGGAACATCTGGAAAAAAACAACCAAAAAAGGAGTATAACCTGCCTAAAGGTAAATCCAACAGTAGGCTTGTTAACAGGCTACAGAAGACTAAAGGAGTATCTTAGAAAACTAGATACCTGTGCAGATTCTCCATAAACACGTTTTCTTTGAGTAGCGGATTTGCTTCCACTGGACTCACTTCAGACACTTCGCTTCCATCGATTGCAGCAATAGTACGGGGGGTACTATGGATCTACCAAAGTCGTAGTACACTCACATCCTACTACCATCTACACTTCCATCTACTTTGTCCCACTTTCAACTGTGATTTTATATACATATAAGCATATAGGATCCAATCTACTTGCAAACCAAAAATATATATTAACCAGTGTAGCGTAGATATCTACCTAACCCATCAAAATTATACACTTTCAGAACTTAATTCCCCTGGAATAAACTCTTTTACTTTATTATTGTTTCTAACTGACCTTTTCCAAAATCCCACGTACATACATAATTCATTCAACTTTAAAGTCCAGTTACTGGTCTTAACTGACCCTCAACAGATATGTTTGTTAAGCCAACACTGATAAAACAAATCACAGAGAGGTTTTCAAAGTTTGAATTGAAAAAAAAAAGAAAGGGATTCGAAAATAAAAGGAAGAAAGGTTCCTATACATAGTTACGACTAACTAGGTATACCAACATAACAAACATATTGCATGTTCCTACATTTATATTTTTCATTTTTCAAATCAGTTACTTTCCTGTAATCCCCTGTTGAATTAAAATTGAACGAAAAACTTTCCAGGATCGGAAGGGATTTCATTTGGAAAAATAAATGTTTTTGTTGAGATAACAAAAAAAAAAACAAATAAAAAACATTGAAATTTATTTTTCTTCCTTCTGTCAACAGCTCGTACAGCTTAAAGAAGAAAAAGTAATTTCCTGATCATTCTCAATGGAAATGAGAGATTTGTCTGGAAATAATACATTTATCACGAAATGTTGACAGAAAACGTTTTAAAAGTTTACAAAAAATAAAACAGGAAATTAAGTAAATCTTTTACTTTTCTGCGGATTATGTTCATTGACCAAAAGGGAAATAAGAATAACTGGGAACAAGTACCTTTCGGGACGTTTGTTTGTGAGAAAATGAGGACATAATCGTGCTACATGCTTTGATGGGTTCTTTTATCACGTTGCTAATGATCACAAATACTTGCAAAAGTTCTCAGCTGTTCTCCGGCATGATTGGCAAGGATATCAAATTCGTGGTAGTAATACATATGTAATTCGAAAGAGGGTGGTAGCTCAAACTGTAATTTATAATTCAACCTTATTAAAAAGCAAAACCCAATGACTAAATGATTCGTTCAACACTGTAGCTGAAATGGTCTAAGTAAAAGAGGGAATTAAAAATTTGCGTGTTTGTTTCGGACGCCATTTTCTAAACTCAAAATTGTGTTTCCGACGAATAGGGAAAAATGGTATATAGTAGCTGCGGTTTCTAAAGTCGACCTTTACCATGTGTATATGGCGAGTTGAATCCGGATTCAATTTCGGTTGAATGCCATGTAAACGCAGATTGTAATGAAACAGAATTGACTTAATCCGATCACAAAATTTTTCTGCGATCGAGTTGTGTTTTTGCATGTAAACGTGGATCGAAAGATTGAGTTTGACAGTTGGAGAAAAAGGCAGAGGAAGGCATACACAACTCCGCGCACAGGAGAACTGTCAAACTCAATCCCTTTTCGATTCAATTCGAACTCTATTCCTCAATCCGGTTGCAGCGAAAACCTGTATTGA
Organism: Xylota sylvarum; assembly: GCA_905220385.1. Taxonomy (NCBI): domain Eukaryota; kingdom Metazoa; phylum Arthropoda; class Insecta; order Diptera; family Syrphidae; genus Xylota; species Xylota sylvarum. Next base: position 47,598,803 of record LR999958.1, read on the forward strand.
AACTCAATCCTTTTTCATTCCGATCTCTCTACCCGGTCATATAAACCTAGTACAACCTATTAAACCTAACTTGCTTGTTTCTGTTTCATTCTTGTCTCTTACGCTTAAAGTTGCAGCAATAAAAGGAGGTCGTTACAACTACTGTTGCAAAAAATGTACAGGAAAAGTAGAGATCTTCAGTATGCTGTTCAAATGTCTCTTATAGGATTCAACCCTTATAACATCATCAAAAATCTAAAATTCGTAAAGAGGCATTGGGCGATTATGTGAATCCATTTAATTGAACTCTACTGTGGCATGACGATGCCTTGTTAACCGCTCAAACTTTGATCTTCTATCTGTCACTCAGTAAAATACCTAAATACTGCTTTGAACACAATATGGCTATAATGGTTTTGTCTTTTTTTTCTACCCCTTAGCATAGATATCAATCAACTGTACAATTCAAATGATTAACCTATTGACTTACTCTATTTCTTCCACATGACCTGCCATTACCACACTGAAAATGGCATCAACAAACCCTCCGATATTTGTTTTCTCAGGAAAGTATAGTTTAAAGTCTCAGTATGCCGATCTCATCCATTCGGGATTCCACAAGGTTCGGTTTTGTGTTCACTGATGTGATTTGTCTTTGTACATTCCTTCGTTTTGAAAATGAGTGTCAAGAGGATTAAATTGTACTACCTTAGGAAGTATTCTTCACTTTAGAGAACCTCGTCTAATCCCGTTTCTCTAAGAAATCTATGAATCAAAGAATGAGAAGAATTATTATTTTTATAGTGTATTTTCTGACTTCAAAGACACTTGCCAATACCCACTAAATGTTTTGGTGTTTTGCTCAAAAACGCCTGATTTAGCTCCTTTTCTAGTTTTTTTATTTCATAGAATGTGGATGGATGGAAAAGTATCCTAGTGAAAATTATTTTTCTGCTCCTCCACAGGCCTGCGACCTGTCAAAAAGATCCTTCACCAAATGGTATTTGTCTGCAACTTGACTCGCTATAGATACTTAAAAACCGACCACATAATGTGTTCCTCCATTCACAGGTTTTCCAGAATATCATACGAATTTACATCCATACTCTCACATTGGCTTGGTTGGTTGGGTGGTTGAAACTGGCCCTCTATGAAGCTGCACTTAGAACAGAAGCAGGTGCATTGTGCTGCCGATGTGTAAGTTTGGTGGACCACCCTCTTACTCTGAGAACAATTTTCTCCTTTGTATGAAGGAGTTCATTTTAGTACAGGCTGAGATCATTTAGATCATTGAATAGGTATTCCCTGAATGTAGCATTTCTGATGTTGGCGTGCATGGCACGTGCATTTCAGTCTTTTGTGGCTCAGTGCCCCACAGGATGCTAGCACATGTTTTAGGATTTCACTGAACTCGTCGCAGAATCGGCAGAGACCTTCTTCAGTTTAGGTGCTCCTTAATTCTACAATGCCCTGTTAGGAACCCTATTAGGATACTAAAGTTATTCTTGCTGCATTCACCGAATGGGTTATGTTGGCCTAGAAGTTTCTTGGGTTGCCTTATGAGTGTTATTCTTTTTCCCTCTCCAGTTTCCTAAATTCTTTTTTGAAGCTGTTATTTCCTATTCCTCAGAATGGCTCATGACCTATGAAGGTTACTGATGCTCCGTTTTTTGCTAGGGAGTCGACCACTTTATCCTCTTCTGTTCCCACATACCCAGGTATCCAACAAAGGGTCACCTTGTTTTTTTTAAACAGGTCATTGAGTTTTTGCATTCAAGTTTCCACACAAGTTTAGACTTAATGACAAAGAAATCAAGTGCAATGCAATGATAGCAGCTTTGCTATCTGACATTATAGTTATATAACACTTCGCGTGGTTTCTGTGCCATTTATCTATGGCACAGATTTCAGTCTGAACAATGCTGGTACTTGTACCCATCGATTCAGAGTATTTGGTTGTAGGGCCGAATACTCCTGCTCTCTAGCTCCTCCATCATCACTCATTTTGTTGATTGTGGATTCATTGCTTTTGTTGCTGGGCTTCGTAACAAAGTTCTTTTGAAAGTTCAACCTTCTTCTAATATTGTCTCTAGGAACGGCCAGGAGTGGAATGAATCGTGCATAATAGCGCTTGAAAATAAATTTTAATCATTAAATTATTTTAATATTCATATCTACAAGTATCTACAAAGGTACCTACAAACAATTTTTTAGGTTAACTTTTGTCAAAACCAAAATCCAATGCAACTGCATCACACAGTTACAAGAGTCTTGGTATATACATATATTGATGTAGTAACATTTCACACAATGACTGTCATAGTGAGGCAAATACTCCTGTAGTCTATCCTTCGATGGACACTATTAAATATTCACCCTAACTGGGTTTGACACTTAACCATACCAACACTTATTCACTTATCTCGTACCTCAAATTACTTAGCAAATACTTGACATGCCATAAAAGCGCTGCAAGTGAAAGCTGTAACAATTAAAACTTGAGACCAGGCAACTAATTCGAATTGTGGTTACCACTTGTGTCGTTTATATAATAAGCACAGCATATTCAATCAACACGTTCGGATTTCACTTATACAAGTGGCTACATTAAGTGGTTAAATAATGCTCTGGGAACTTTCTATTTTTTTTACATGTAACAGGGTAGGATCCGAAATATTATAACACTTAATGAGGACCACACACGAGGCACTTGACTGTTGGTATTATTGGGAGTCATAATAGTCGCAAAAGTATCTCAGCCCTAGAAATTATTTTGGTCCTTTTTTCTGTGTATTTTCTAGTTCTAGTCCTTTATATTGAAATGGAACTGCTTAAGGAAATGAAGAGTTACAAAAAGAGCTTTGATGTTCTTTCTATGTATAAGTAGTATGTTAACATAAGTTAAAAGATTTGACTGTCTGATGTTATGCAGGCATGCATCCAGGATAGCTTTAGACTGAGACTAGAAAATAGGAATCTACGCATAGATTCCGATAAAACGGAATCTAATATTGAATTTTCTGCTGTGCATAGTCCAAAAGGATACTACCTCCCATTTGGTTATTGTGAAATCGAAATTTGTTTGAATGAACAAACATGCAAAATCATTGATGAATAATAAATAGGATACAAACATGCAATATAGAAGATAGAATTATATCGGTTTTTATTTTTCAAACCAAATGTATCTGAATACTTGAAATGGAATTTGAAAAATGTATTTTTCTGTTATCGCTGTTTTGCGCTTTTTCTTTATTTGCCCACTCGTCCTTTAAGAGCCAATGAATCAATTGTACTTCCCCCTGAATAAAATATATGTACACAGCACTTGGTTCCCTTTAAGAAGAAAAGTTGAATTTTTTTCCTGTCACTGCTTAAAGTATACGTAGATATATATCCATGGATGTATGCGACTACTTGAAAACACCCTCAAAATATGAACAGATCAGCGAACTCATTAAGATACGTATCTTAAGGAAGAACTTGAACATAATTCACTTCACAATACCATTCTGTTGAGAATAATTCATTCAACAGCATACATTCATATGTACATTGAATTGATATTTGTTTTTGTATCTCAAATGGAGAAAAATAAATCCCTAAAATGAAATTTGAAATTGTGGGTGTAGGTGACGGTTCTGTGACTTATTACTCCGAGTAAAATTTGATATTTCAATGTTTAGTAGATGCATATGTACATTAATCCGTCTACCAGATTTATTTTCTCAAAACTATGGTTGACTCAACCAAGTTTTCGCTTCATAAATTAGGAAAAGTCACAAAAAAGGGCAATGAGGATGCCAACAATGGTTTTAAATTTATGTCAGTTACTGCAACTTCTATTTATGTTTATTGAACAAATATGTAAGGAAATTTCCATAAAATAAAACAACAAAAGTAGGGTCTTTATTCATTAAATAAAAAACAAACAAAAACAAACTCATTCTTAAAAAAAACTTTTGAACGGTTCAGGGGTTAATAAATTTTCTGTTGAAATATAAAGAAAATCGGCGACTCTTCCGGAAGTACAAAGATTTTGTTAAAGACTCCATTCATGCGAAGTTGTAACAAGAAACAAGACTGTAAGTGTAACTTACAGGCACTGGCTACACGTCATTATATCTAGACTTTGAAAAATTATTCTCCTGCAATTTTTCACGTAGAGGACCAATGAACCAAAAAAAGACTTGTCTATATCTGTACAGAGGGGTCAAAGAGGGGGATAAGTATAGGAACGGGACAGGTATATTTTCCGAGAAACTAAATATAAACAGCTCAATCAAACTGCCTGACTACAAGACTGTCTTCCAAGTAGACGTCATGGAAGTGACAGAGGTAGCCAGTGTGGTATAAATGAAAACCAACCAACAAACATCTACAAAATGACGAGATCGCGGTCAGTGCTTAAAGGTTCACTTACTGGTCATTACCTAAAGAACGACCCAATGTAACTTACACTCAACGAAGACAATATAGAGACTGCGGTGACGAAGAAACTCACACGGATACACATCAATTGCTCTGCTACTGTTAGTTCAGTAACAAAACACTAGGAATACATTATGTACTTTCAAGAAACAAGAATTATCTGTTGTATCACTATACAATTTTTCCAGATTTCTGAGGATATCACGATGGTTGGAGATTCTAATCACCAACGAGCAGTAAGGAAGTAACCCAATGCAGGAACTGGGACCAACTTGCTTCCATAATGACTTAAGTAATGAGGTGGAATCTTTGTAGGTAATAAAATAGAGGTGATTTACTCTGTAAGTAACCACACTAACATTGAATGTCCACTATTTCTTCGCTACAGTAAACCAATTAGGACCGATTTTAAAACGAGAAATGGAGTTTATCGGTTGTTGAAACAGGCTCTAACATTGGTCTGGTTAAAGCTGGTTGAACTCGAAAGGCTGAGCACTTCTGTTTTTCTCAAAGCTAAAACGGGATAACTTTTCAAAAACCCATTCATTCATTCGCGCAGGGACATAAGTAAGTCCCATTTTTTCCTTTTGTCCCACTTAACTGGGACATAAGACCCAATTTGAATCAGGGACTTATGTCTCACCCCATCGGGACATAAGTCCAATTTTTTTTTTGGGACATAATTCTCAAATTCTAGCATTTGGCCTTATGACACTTTGATAAAGCGTTATTTGGCAAATCTTACTTTATGTCACTTGTATACATAAACAGCGGAATATGTATTAGGGTCACTGTTGGATTTGGAGTACGTGCGAGGTTAAGTATATGCAGAGCTTCTTTACATTCATGTTTCGCATGTTTCACATGGATGGCACCTACCCCAAATTCAACAGTGACCCCAAGCAGGGGGGCAGTATGCCCCCAATAGATATTCCACTGTTTATGCATATAAGTGACATAATGCAAAATTTGCCAAATGCAGCTTTATCATGTACTTACTTACTTACTTACTTTTTTTATTGCACTTACATATATCCCGAAGCGGTAGGACATAAGTCCCGAAAAAAAAAATTTTTTGACTTATTTTTTGACCCTACACTCTCTTTTTGATGGTACGGGCCCCTGACACGATGTCCGTAGCCTTAGGGGATTTTAATCTCCCCAGCTCCAATGGGTTCAGTCTAAGGATGAATCTCATTTCGTCCTTTCAAATGCAACCTCAGACAAAGAAGTCTTTTTCATAGATTGTCTCTCCAACTCTAAGCTCCATCAAATCAGTGGCATAACTAATGGCCTCGGCAGACAATTTGACCTTATTTTCTCATCCGATGTTGATAATTGTATCGTTATGTCTTCTCTCTACTCTAGACCGCTATCATCCACCCCGTTTTCTTTCGTTTTCATACGGTGACTTAAATTCTAATTCTCGTTCTCAGACTTGCCAAACGCAACAACTTGCACAGTAACGCCATTTTTAACTTCAGAGGTATTTCTGTAGATACTGCTTTCGCATCTTTCTATTCTTTAATCTCACCCAAAAAAATTGTTCTTCATACCAACCGTGGTAAAATAAACTGCGCTCGCTTCATAATGAGAGGAACAAAATTTTGGAGAGCATACCTAATCTTGCTCTGACTATGACTACTCCCTTTATCAGCATACCCTTCGCTGAACTAAGTAAAGCTCTTTACCAAGATTATGTTGTAGGTATGCAATCCAGTCTAATTAATAACCCTAAACGTTTTAGATCTGATAGCTATCCATCTACCCTCAACCTAGCCAACACCTCTTCGTCACTTCGTACTTTTTTAGCCAGCTTTTTAGCGTTTACTGACCGCATCCTCGAACCCGACCTTGACTACTTACATTATATAGATAACTGCGGTCAATATCACATCGCAACTTGTTACAGAGAAGACTAACAAACCTAACAAACGCAAGGGTGACTACTCCCCCGGTCCTGACGTGTTGCCCGCTATTGTTTTAAGGAAATGCGTGACACACTTGGGTTAACCCTTGACTTTACTTTTTCTCATATGCATTTCTCAAGAATCTTTCCCCTCCTTTGGAAGAAATCATTTATTATACCCAGTCATAAGAAAGGTCCAAAAAACGATATAATCAACTATCGCCAAACTGTCATCTATACCTAAACTCTTTGAGAGCATTGTATACGATATAGTGTTTTTTTCATTGTAAATCCTACTAAACAAGACGGATTCGTCAAAGGTAGATCGACAACCACCAATTTAACAGAACTCGTTTTTCAGGTGCTGTTTGCGTTTGAATATGGTTGCGAAATCGATGTAAGAGCCACTAACTTCAGTAAAACATTTGATAAAATCTCTCACCCAATTATTACTCTGATGTTGAAAGCTCTCGGTTTTCAATGCGGTTTTATCAAATGGATCCAATCTTATCTTAAAAATCGACAGTACGAGGTTATATTTAGATTTTCTGTTTCTAACCCCTTACACCATCAGGTGTCCCTCAAGGCAGTCACCTGGGTCCCTTAATTTTCGTCCTTACCACCAACGATGTCGACCACATTATTAAAGACTCCTATCTCCTATCATATCTTCTACTACCGACTCTCGTTTACTCCAAGGCCACCTTAACAAATTTTTATGATACTTCCACTTATATGTATGTACATATGTACATACCTGTAGTACAAGTATTAGTTTCCTGAAAAATTTCGAACTCGAGATTTGAATCAAACTTGACATTACTAAAAATGTGGTTCCGCCAATTCCGTCTGTCTGTCTGTATATTCGACTGCAGCCTAAACGACTTGACGGATTTGCCTCAAACTTCGTATCTGGGGTCTGTCGAATCGATCCATAGAGAAATTGGAATTTTCATTCTAACCTCAAAATTAAGTGTACTTTACTTAGGACCAATTTCACTTAAAATGGATTCTCTCGAAAAAGGCTCCAACGATTTTGATAAAATTTTATATGTGAGTTAATTCCGGCAAATGCTATTAGATGGAATACCACGTTTTCCGCGAAAAATACTTATAATGGTAATTTTAGGCTCTTTCTCGGCTATTTCTTCAGCGATTGGTCTTAAAATTAATATCTGAGGTGGGTATGACAAATGCACAGATATAACGTACCAAGTTTCGAACTGCCACGCCAACTTTTTCAAAATTTTTACTAGAAATCGAAAAAAATATGTTTAAACGAAATTAATAGGCCTTGAAGTTCTTTATAATTCACTTGAACACCATATATGGTCACGCCCACTTTTTTAAAACATTTTTACAAAAAAAGAAAAGAATTTGTAAAATCTTTCAGATAACATCAGTTCAAAGTATTCAATTCCATCAAAAAGTAAGAATCCCACAACCACTTTATTAGGCCTCAACTGTAAGAAGAATAAGATTTGACTTTCAGTGCTTATAAGATTGCAAACTTTTAGCATTAAGGTGCAAGTACGTACGGCCCAGTCGTGCACTTTATCTTATTCAGTTGCCTCAACTTCATCCAAATCTCATTTTTTTATTTATTTGACTACTTTAATTGGCTGTAATAAAGTTGTTTGATTGAATTTTTTCCTGTCAGAACTACATATGTAGTTGGAAGTATGTACTTTAAATGAAAACACAACTACATACCATTGCTCTGTGCTCATATTTACCAGTGGTACGCAAAGCTTATTTGATGGCTAGAGTAATTGAATTTCATATTTGATTCGATATTTACAGCGACAAGTAATATTTATATTTCTCACTTAAATTCCATTTTTGCATCATGTTTTTTACAGCTTACATTCGAGTATTTAACATACATATATTTTTTAATTATTATTCTAGAACTGACAAACTGATTACAAAATGCACTCAAGCAGGTATTTTAATACAATTTAAATACTCGCAGCATTTTGTAAAAAAAAGTAAGCCCTTTACATTCCCGAATATGTATAATATGTATATGTACGTAAATGCATATAGTACATTCAATATTCATTATGTGAAATGAATTTTTGAAAACCTTTTTTTTCTACTGATATTTACATTATATCAACTGGAAAGATACTCGCAATGAATAATATTCATCACTGGGTGCGACCCACGTTTAAATATTGTGTTGATAGTGAATTTATTCAGAATTGGAATTAAAGCAAATTATTTTATTGACAACATTGATTGAATTTATCAAATATTAATTTAAATCAAGTTCGCAAACAAATAGTCAATAAACAATAAATTTTAAAACCAACTGGTCTATGTACATTTTTGCCGGAAACCTCATTCTTTAATCTTAGTGTAATAATGAAAACTTCGATTTTGCCTTGAATTGTTACCCCATAGCATCTAGATATGGAACTCGAAATAAGTGAGAAGATTAGTCTGATATCATTCGTCAATATATCTAGATGAATACGTAAATACGAGTAGGTACATAGATTTTTGATTTCGATTTTGACGCTGATTGTGAGTGCACTGCGGCACTTTACATACAAGCAATACTTTAAGAATCTAATCTTAATCTAAACTCAATCTACTAGAACAAACTTACGAACTATCAAGAGAAGACAGAGAGAAAAGTAGTCTAAGAACAGTAGAGATGTGCGACAGTGACGACACTGAATGATGTTCAGAAGGGTGGCTCTGCTGCAGTCAAAATCGAATGCGCTTTCCATATTGTTAGCCAAACGAAGCATTCTAGACAAAAGTGTGTTTTAACCATAATTGGTGCGATGAGTACTATAATGGAAGAGGGGAATGGAATGGAAAAAGTATACGAGGATTGGTATTAAATGGGACCTAAGTAAGAAGCGCGGGACTATCATTGTGACCATTTATTAAATGATATAGGAAGAGGATTTCAAGGCGATTTTCGAGGGACCGAAGGTTAAACAGTTGCAATCGTTCAAAGCAGGGAGGCAAATTGAAACTATCAACCCAAGTCAGACCGCGAAGGGCGAAAAGTATAAACCTACGTTTGACAGCTTCAATAGGTTGGACGTGGATAGCATAGTGAGGAGACCAAGCTGGGCTAGCATATTCGGGGATGGGTCTGACAAAGATAATATAGAGTGATTTGGTAACGTAGGGGTCTGAAAATTCCTCAAAACAACGTTTCACAAAGCCAAGCTAAGCTCCCTATCGCAGATTACACCTAAATCGCGCAACGATGAGACTGAAGGGACAGGTTCGTTGGAGAGAAAGTAGTACCTATGGGGAGGTAGAAGGCGTTTATGGAAGTATATGATGGATTGACATTTGCTGATATGTATTATGTTCGAGATAAAAGTCTGTCTTATTTGGGTACTAAGTCATTTGGAAATTGTTTATTTACGTACTTAAGTGTCGATAGCTCCAGGTAGACTTGGACCTCGACCAACAAGCCTCTCCAACCAGCTCGATTGTTAGCCACCACGTCAAATTTTGCTTACTAAATTGGGCGCTGTGGCTTAAGTGGTTAGTGCGTTGGACTACGGAGCGAGGGGTTCCAGATTCAATACCCAGACAACACCTAAAATTTCTTTCACGGCCCCACATCTCGCGAGCGTCTAACAAACACTCGAGAGTAAAACTGTCATGAAAAAGCTTCTCCAAACAAAAATTGCCCTTCGGATACGGCATTAAACAGTAGGCCCCTTCCATTCGTGTAAAGAATATAACACGCATAACTCGAATGGTTGTGAGAAGCTAGGCCCTGGGTCCCATGGACCTGTTGCGCCAAAAATTTGTATTTGTATTTGTAAATTGGTTGCGGTCCCATTTCACTTGAATGCATCTCCTTAGCAGACGTCGTCTATGCATTCGTCGATTCTCCAGATCGGATCTTTGCTATCCATCCGCTTTATATGACCCAGCTTTATTAGTAGTTGTATTTTTATTCTTATGAATAGGTCCACGTGTCGGTTTGATTTAAAATTCCTGGATTTAGGGTAGGTAGGGTAAAAAATTGGTTTATGGTTTACTTTCTTGGCTTTAAAGACCACTGATATGATTCAATCAGGTGGTTGAAACTGAGTTTTAAGCGCTAACAGCAGAGACGAGACTTAATCATTTATATTTGGCAAAGTTTAGATGGTCTCCTTTTTTGATATCCATATTCATATCCTTTACATGACTTTGTCCTTGATTTCGCGCTGCTCATGCTCGTTTTCATCCTTTTGAGAAGCCGATGTTCTTCGCTTTTCTGCTTTTTAGAAATCAGCTCTGATCCTTTCATGCAGCACTCATGCAGTCTGGTTAAAAATGGCTCTCAAAATACTCGAAGCTATCATAGGCTTCATAAGCTTGGTGTAGGGATCATAGCAAAATAGAATCCAGTAAATTCCTGATGATTTTCGTAAGATTACATTAGATACTCCTACTTGCTGTATATTAGAGCATTAATATGGTATTATATACATATAAATGTAAAAAAAAAACGCGACGAACTTGAGAACCGGTACCGAGAAATGTACTGTCTACTCGGACGACATTCCAAGTTAAGCACATACAACAAACTGCTTATATATAAGCAAGTGCTAAAACCTATATGGACTTACGGCATACAAATCTGGGGCTGCACTAAAGCAAGTAACAGAGAACCCATACAATCATTTCAAAACAAAGTTATTAGGGCTATTGTGAATACTCCCTGGTATCTCCGAAATAATGATATACAGAGAGATCTATTGATCCCAACCGTGGACGAAGAAATAATAAAATTTGCTAGGAAGTTACGAACTCGACTTGTTGGTCATTGCAACCATGCCATACTCCAAACATTGGATATGAGAAACATCGTGCGTCGACTCCAACGAACGAAACCGTTCGATTTAGCGCAATGAGTACCAACCACTCTTAGTGGTTCTAGTGGGTGACTTTACCGAAAATCTACCTGCCTCACGCGTACATATAATGTAACCAAAACTACTGGATGGGGAAACCTAGTTGTAGTAAACGACAATAACTAAAGGGAAGGGTGTGTTTAGTCAGTACAAATCTGACACTACTATGAGTACACGGGTATCATAGTGTCTTCTTGAAGATTCACACCAACCCACGAAAAAAAAAAAAAAAATATACATACATATGTATCCTTACAATGATTTCTGTAGAAGCTCAATTTTTCTTCAGAAGAACAATCTTGGGTTATGTAAGTACTTTTTTGATAACCTAACCGACTTGATGAGAATTTACAAGGTTAGTCGATTTTCAAGATGCCTTATTATATTCGGTGTATACAGTAACTAAATAGCCAGGTAATGGTTGTACCATAGTGGTCACCTTATGCCAACTCTAAACGAAAATTCATTAGAATTTTGACTATCCTTCTAGTTTTGATATTCAAAACTTCTTTACATGTATACTCAGTCCAAACTATAACTCCTGTTTTCAAAATATTCTACATGTATGCACATACCTTTAAACAGCTCTTCAATGTAGGAAGAGATCATATCAATGAAACTTTCAGGCTATTTAGAAAATTACAAACTCTTTGCCATGTATTAGGTAGAAGAACATCCATCCAGTTTATATGTTTCCAAACAAACAATCGTTTCCTACAGAAGCAAAACTCTTAGTGGACATTACAGAGAAAAACATTTCAGCTATTTCTATTGAGGCAAATTAGATTTTCGTTGGATGATATAATTTGTTGAATAGAAATAATTACATTTCCTTGTTAAATGTCCAAAGTGTCAAGGAATCCTTTGTTTTTCTATATCCTTTACTGTACATACATTTCGTTTCGTACCATGTGACAGTTTCGCAAAGTGAAAGAAATCATGCAAATTTTTTAACCAACTGGGACAAAAACGCAAGATAACTTTACTTTATTATTTATTCAATAGATTTTATAGAAACTAAAAAGTAAGAGAAATATGAATAAAATATATGTATATATTTGTAAGCTCTCCTGTTCTCGGTTTTCATAAAAAAGTATCCCATATATCGTGTACAAAAGGACAGAGTTTAATGCTTCATGTCACTCGTATTGTTCCTCGACAATAGTGTATCACTATTTTCATGACCGGTAGTGTCTAAATTATAGAGACGAGATAATCATTAGTATAATATTGAAACCGGAATAGAGTCTTAATATTATACTTTTGCAAAGAGTACGCTTGATCTAGGTAGAAGACAATTAAGACTGATTATTGGTCTATATCCCGGACACATCAACCTGTACAAACACTCATACAGACTGAGACTGTTGATATCAACCTGGGACTGGTGACAACCTGCCCAGGATGTGAGGAAGAGGAAGAAAGCCTCGAGCCTAGCATTAGGGGCACTAAGATACAAATACCTGGGAAGACACGCTCTGCTTGGGCTGTGTTATCTTAGACGTTACAGTTTCGGAAAGATCCTAGAGTTCATCAGAAATTCAGGACGTTTCCCGGAACAGTGAACCCCACCCAACTGTCCATCCCCAAATCAAACTTCCCCTTCACCTACATCCCCCTTTTACCTTTCTCTACCACATAGTCTCTTTAGAGGGGAACATAACGGGCCTAATCGGCAGCCCAAACCAACCAACCAACACTTCAGTAGATATCAAATGAAGAATAACTCTTGCCAATCGTTCCACAAGTAGAAGAGGACCTCAACAGACTTGGAGTGTGCTACTAATTAATTAGCTGAGGACCGGGCTAACTTAGAGGTTTGTTATTGAGTTTATCTCGAACTACAGGATTATCTAAGTAAGTACATAAGTAAGCAATTCCACAATATATTGAAGGCACTGAGTCACAAGCCCATGATTGTTAGAAAACCTTACATTTTGAAAGAGGTTTCCTAGAATATTTGAAACATCTTCCCTCAAATTTTAGACCGAAATGGGATATATGTAAGTACATTATTGAAACACAGGCCAAGTGGAGATCTGTGGCTGTATGTGTAACACTACTGTCATCACTACCTATGCATCTGTAAGCGTAGAATATCTTGGTCTTCAACCAATGGAAATATTTGAAAGTATTCAGGATGCAATATGTTGGGATTTTTTTACTGAAATATTTTTCATGAATCCTTTTCAAAACGGTTTTCTAAGGAACTCTTAGTTGATGACTTATTGCTCTTGTCTTAATCAGCTCACGTCATTTTAAGGCGATATTATCATACCATAAAGCTGTAAGACTATAAAATGCTTCACATCTTGGTTTTTAAGAAAACCACCAACATCCTTAAGAAGTCAAATAAATAATTTTTTTTTCAAAGAGATTATCTTTTAAAATTTATTTTCTAAGACCGGAAGTGTTTCATTTTATATCTAGTACCTACAGTAATTTTATTTTTAGAATCTATCCTTATTACTATCTACATGATTCTCTAACTCAAGGATATTTTCTTGGAATAAAAAAAAACACAAAGTTATTTGATTTATCAATTTAAAATGAAGAATGACATATTGCTGTGAAGGATAGATGCGAGTGAGCTTTCTTTTAAGCGACTAGATATTAAAATTTTGAATTCAGTTCAGCAATCATCCTTTCTTTTTCCTAATAAAGGGATAAATTTTCATATATGCACATATGTGTGTATGTATATATTTGTACATATACCATACAGCAATCAAAAACCTTCCCAAAATCCTTTTTAATACATACATGTAGGTAAATTCCGTCATATTGACTTGACATTATGTTGAACTTGATTGATGGTAGGTACTCAGATTTTATTTTTTTTTAAAAAAGAAGTTTAAAAATGATTACAGACTTATGAATTGATGTCTAAAAAAAAATCGATGACGTCAAACCATTGACACTTTGACAGATTTAGAATAAATGAAAAATGCAGAATAGATGGGCTAAAGTTACTCACAAGTAGAAGAGAAAGGACGACTACTGGCTTCGCAAAAGATACAAAACTGAACATAAGCCGCCACACCACACATATTGTCGAAGGAATGAGTTTCGGAAATTGTACAAAAAGAATATTCCAGGATGACAGAAACTGAACTGAATCTCGCCTTGTATTACAATGCTAAGGATGGGAAAGGATTAGTTCGATTTTCATCGACGAATTAGACAGAACGTCATAATAGATAGCTATAACTTTGAGGTAGTAAGGAACTTTTGTCTACCTTGGCTCTGCGTTAAACTCTGATAATAACATCCTAGCAGAAACTACACGGAGAATAACTATTGGTAATCGCTGTTTCCTTGGACTGAGAAGGCAATTGAGTTGTAAGGCCCTATCCCGAATAACTAAGTAGATTCTGTAAAAGACTAGAGCCTTAAAACTTGGACTTTATCTAAAGCAAATGAAGATATCCTTGGTAGATATTGTGCCTCTAAAGTAGGTACCTCAAAATTCTTCCAAAAGCTATGATACTCTGAACTGCGCTGTCAGTTCAAATCCCTTTTTTACATCAAAGGTGTCGAAGAGGATCTACCGACCTTTATGGAGTAGCGTGGGTTCTCCATCGTCAACCTGTATAGACGGACGAGTTTGGCAGGGTTGGCAAGGCTTAACATGGATTTACATAGCTCGTCTCTCTAAATGCTTTCATACCTAAGTTGTGCCACTTGGGTATGATCCTATGGGTCGTACCCTGTCCGGCGAGTTCGTCAGCCTTGCAATTCCCTGCAATGTCTCTGTGGCTTGGCACCCAACAAAGGTGAATGTTGAACTGCTCAGTCATCTCTAGAAGAGGCAGTTTAAAGTGGCTTTTGTAGTGAAGGAACACGATTCCAGGGATTTGATTGCCGGTTGACTGGCATTGAAAATGCTAATATCCCTGACAATTTTTGCATTACATTTCAGTCAGGATAAGGTTTCCATTGATCGCCTGAAAAACGTTGCAATGATCTGGGAGGCGGAAAGAGATGCTCAGATTGAGCTTATCGGAGAAGATACTACAATCCACCGTCTCGTCAGTCTTAGAGCAGTTCGTGTAGAAGTGGACTGAACTGTCCTCAGGAGATAAAGCAGTGACCCATTCACTTTGATTCACTTTAAAGTTTCGTTCAAATAACATATAGTCGGTGTTTTCAGGCATAAAATTGAGGAGTGGCCCGTATGATAGCTAGACCATTGTGAACATGCTTTGAGCCGGATAGCATCGCTCGCAGCCAATTGCTTGCCAAGAATATCCAAGTGGAACAGGTGGAGCATAATGTCCAGCGCCGCTGAGGGTGAAGTTCTCAGTGCGCCACTGATGCATATATGTACACATAGATATGAGATTGAGGTGAGTAGCCCTATTAAGAGCCGGCCACCAGACCATCACGGCATATATTCGCATAGGCCTGATTACGAATAGGTACATCCAGAGTATGATATGAGGTTGATCACCACAGCTTCTATCTATGGCCTTTTTACAGGAGTATAGAACCACAATTGCTTTCTTTACAAGTTCAAATAAATTACATTTTGATGCCCATCTGGTAAGCCGTGAGAGAGCACATTGGAGGATTTCCTGAGAGTATCAGGGTGTTTTCCGGAGGCGGCGATTACAATGTCATCTGCATAGGCAACCACTCTGCATCCAGTCCTTTCTATGTCCAATAGCAGCCCATTGACCACTAGATTTCACAGAAGAGAAGACAGAACGCCACACTGACGAGTTCCCCAACTAACAAGTCTTCTAGCTGCCCAGCTGCGAACTGATATTCCTACGTGTGAGCAATTGTTGATCACTACTCCAAGCGAAGAATCGACGTTAAGGCTTGCAAGTGCATCTATGATTAATGTAGTTCTGACATTGTTGAAGGACCTCTCGATGTCCAGGAACGCGATCATGAGCACCTTGATGCTCAGTGATTTTTCAATGATGCACACTATCGAGTGCAAGGCTGTTTCGACTGATTTGCCTTTGTGGTACGCATGTTGGGATGCAGAGAGCATAGAATTTATAGTGTTTTCTAGTTGACCATAGGCTGATAGGTTGCATATTCTTTGGTTCCACGTAGCATTTTCCTGCCTTGGGTATAAAAGCAACTTCAACTTCGATCTATAGTTTGGGAATGTAGACCAGATTCAGACAACCAGGCATGATGACTTTAAACCAAGGGAACACTATGGCTTCTGATTGCTGCAGCTCAGCCGGAATGATACCATCTGTGCCCAAGGGACTTGTATGGTTTGAAACTGCGAAGGTGCTCATCAGAGCTAGAGGACATGAGCATAATTGAACTGAACGACCATATCCTTATATGGATAGTACTAAATCAGCAGTAGTTACTTTAACCTGAAGTAGGACAAGTCCGTCGAAAGTGTACTCCTGAGATGACTTTCCTTATTTGAGAGAGAATCTGTATTAACAAGTTTCATTTTACAAGTACATATTGCAATCAGAATAGGAACAATGGATCCAATCGATGGTATAAATCCAATCAATTTTACGTTATGGTCTTGTAATTCGAATAATTTGATATTCTGTGTGATTTGATATTGAACAAACCAATATAACGAAAACATACAATAAACAACTAATAAAGAATAAACCACAATAACTGCGATGCACTGGAACCATTTAAATTTGGAATCCTAGATGAAAAATAGGTCAACCCGTAAACCACTACATATTGGTAAAATTATTGTGTCAGTTTAATTGGCATAACCAAACATTAATCGACATCATTTCACTCGAAAAGGGTTTCGTTATAGTTTTCTAAAAAATATTTTCCAAAAAATCAATCGGAATTCAATGGAATGTGTCATTGAAAAAACGAATGACAGAAGTAAATGAAAAAGAAATAGACAAAAATAAATGTCTGTTTTGTAAGTGCATCCGGGTACACTGACATGACAATGTGAGCAAATGGTTTATTTTGCAAGAATTGTGTTCCTGCTGGCTTAGTGATACATACATACCATACCCAGATGAAGTATACAATAACGCCCTGACGGGCTTTAAGGTTTTATTGTATAGAATTTATATACATAGTTGGGTGAACAATGTTTACGGTGACGTGTTCGTCTGTTAGAAAGAATATCTGGTCCATGCCCCAACCATGTCCGGGAAACAATGTGATAGCAATCTATCTGAAAGTAATTGAAAAGAAAAACTGTACTGAGTAAGTCAGGTAAAAATAACAAACCAAACTTAAATGTAATTATTTTTGTTTACTTTAGTGTAGAATTAGCGAAGTGATGAAGTTCCGAAACAACAATTCAAGTTTGGTTAGTTTTCACTATCACAGACTGTTGGGTCTTATGTACTGTACCTGAAAATATATGTATGTCGTTGTGTTTCGTATCTTGTTGCACTGGGAGGCATCCCTATGATCATGCTTCGAAGGGAGTATCCTTTCAATTATCGCAGTTTCGTTTAGGTATTGTTGACTGAATTCTTGAAAATGTCGTTACTTCCTAAAATTGCACTTGGTATAGCAACCAGTAAGGGAAATAGGACGAGAAAATACTACTGGTTGAAGGAGCAAATATTTGTGGATTTCTTCGCGTAAAAGTGAATTTCTTCTTCACTTCTAGTGAAGTTCGAATTACTAATGTGTATATATATGTACGTAACTGGTATGTAGAGATGATGCTTTAAGAGAACTTTAAAATTGTGTCCTTTCGTAAAATAAAAAAAAATAAATAAATAAATAAAAATAATTTCTGTGACAATTCGGCGTGGAACTCAAGACCTGAATTCTCACAACTTTTCCTGTTGTGCGGGTTATATGTATTTAGCGTTCCCCCATTTGGGTTTCGGATCAAATGGATTTGGTTAGTCATTTTAAAATCACAAATACGAATGCTCAGGTATATAACAGGGAATTAAAACGTTTGATTTTGAACAATTTATTGGAGCAAATACCATCCGTGTTCGTGCCGTTCCGGAATGAGATACCAATCAAAATGAATTCGCATGAATTTTCCTGTTAATGGAGTCAATTCAATGATAGAAACTAAATTTGGCCATCTTGCAGTTGTCGAGCAATGATAGGTCGCTCGAAAAATACTTCCACAGAGCAATTGCACTAAATGTACGTATTTTCATCTTCTTAATCTATTTATCTTTTGCAGATATCGCTGAAGATGACTCCTAATCATCTAGCTTATCAAGTTATCATGTACTATCATGTCAGGGCACCAATTGTAGAGAATAATCTATTTGTTTGTTTTGGCCTCGGCAGATTTTTCTTGACGCAGTTATAATCATAAACTCAGGAAGTGAGGGAAAGAAAGTGGAGCCAGCTTAATGAAGTCTAGTCTTATGGACAGATCTGGTAGAGTCTACATCAAAAATGTGTTGTATATTGTCAGTCATCCGTCGCGTCCTGCACACCGGTTCCACTCGGAGAACAGATCTCATTTTACGTGGGTTCATGTTGAAGGAGATCATTATCCTGTTGTGAACTTGTGGATATACTGAAAATCGTCAATCATTTGTAGATGATCTACAAAGGGGGGCATACATATACATTGGACTAAGAAAGACTGCATAACACAAGAATGATAATCATATGTTGAACATCCTTAATTTGAAAGAAATGCGTGTTGTGATAAGGTAATCAGTCGTATCTTAAAGGTTGGAGAACTGTTTGGACCAAAGTTTGACGAAATCGAACGAAGCATTACATAATAATGTTCTCAATGTGAGATCATGTCATCGATAACACCCCAGATTTCAAAGAGTAATGGAAAACGCTTTCATAAGTATGTGATAGTTTGACATTTTTTGACATTGATCTTCAGAAAATTTTTAAGGCATCGGTTGAAGATTTCTGCAAGTCCTCCTGCAGTAGGTGGAAGACAGAGGTAGCTGGACATGAGCCTAACGATTTTTATGTCATCTGCCTAAATCAACATCGTAAATTGCCAGGATTATTATCAGAATATCAATGTGTCTGCCTTCAGGGACTCCAAATTTCGACTCTCCCCGCTGCAGTGCTGTTAAATATTTCTTCGCGGGGCTGGTTCTCTTAGAGTACGTCTCCTTGTCTAGCTGTATAAGCAGTTGCAGGGTCCTGGAATGAACTCCGATGTCGCTCCTCTTGTCGTTGCTTCATCATAATAATTGATTGACGATGTCGTTAATGTCTTCGTTGGTGTTCTGGTGAGGTACTTCTCTTGCGCTTTTTGTGCTATTGGCACCATACCAGTCACAACAGTTGCTGCATCTTAAGATGTCGTTCGGAAAGCATTATTTACTTTCAGAATATGGATTCAGTACCCAGCTTTCATTGCTCTTCTATAGAGCATTGACTATGGTCCCCATAGCATTGACCCAATGACGGCCCCATACAGCAGTATTTATGACGCGATTTTGCTAGCAGCAGTCTTTTGTTATATCGCAAGGATGATGCCAATATATTTGGTACAGAGCCCTCAAGGCTCTGCTATATACTGACGCCCTGTAGCAGTTTGATCTATTGTCGGTGTAGTAAAACACTACTCTGTTGTGGAAGTAGTTCATCAGAATCTTTTGAAGGTATTCTGGCGCTGTTTTGGCGGTGAGTGACTATACGATATTCCTCCAATTCGGAGTCTTAAATGCATTTTTAATGCGATATCTAGTGTGATGATAGCGCAGTACTTTTTACTACCGAACTTCAATCGTGCTTCTTGGATGGCTTTTCTCGCTACCTTGACGGTTTCTTTAATAGCATTGATTGTGGAGCGCCCCTTTCAAAAACCATATTGGTGATCTGCGAGTTCTCCTGAGTCAACAATCGCACTTTCACTGATGATGCAAACTAATATTTTCCCCACGGTATAAGATGAAGGGTACTGTGGAATCTTTTTCCCTTCGGTATTAATATCTGTTTTTGCTTACTCCACTGGTTTGGAAATGCTCCTTACTTTAAGCAAGCATAGTAAGTGTCTGCAAACATATCGGGTCATCTTCTTATTGCTGCCTTAAGGGGAATAATCGGAATACCTTCGACACCTTTGTTCCCAAGGTTTTCACAGACTCGTAGGACCTCTTCCGTTGTAACGGGGAGAGTCCGATGAATCATTTCGACATCTACATCTACATCTCCCTCCATAGTTTCCACTTCCTTTTGGTCGTATGGGAACAGAACTGTGACCACATTTCCCAAGAAAGTTGCAGACGTGGATGCGGATTTTCGGCCACCCATTAATTGCCGTATTACGATAGATATTCCACTGTTTATGCATATACATAAGTGACATAAAGCAAAATTTGCCTAATGTCGCCTTATCAAAGTGTGATAAGGCCAATTGCTAGAATTTGGGACTTATGTCCCGATGAGGTGGGACATAAGTCCCTAATTCAATTTGGGTCTTATGTCCCAGTTAAGTGGGACATAGGTCCCAAAAGAAAAAAATGGGACTTATGTCCCGGGGACTTATGTCCCTGCGCCATCTGAAACCGGATTCAGACCTATCGTCGCTTTTACAGTCTCTGGAGAGATGATCGTATTCAAGACATCGGTAAAATCGGTAACAGATATTTTGATTAGACTCAGGAGACTTAGCACTTCTATAGGCTTAGAAAAATGGGATTACGAATCATACTCATCTAAACAGAGGTTGTAGTTATGAAGATGGATATGAAACAAAGCCACGAAAAGTCATTCTCCAATACATAGTAGAATCTGTAGTAGTGCATGGAGAGTGGATAGTTTGCAATAAAGTAAACTGCATTCGTTTCTAACTTCTAACTTTATTAAAAAAAAATTACAAATATTTGGCGCGACAGGTCGATGGGACCCAGCGCGCCTAGCTTTCTAATTACTATAACTAAAATCGAGTCATAGTGTATGCTGATCATCATGTAGCCACTGTAAGTATTAACCTTCCAACATACCTTTACCAAAATAAATAATTTTCAATATTCAACTTCGAAAAACACCTCCTAAAGTCGTGCCTTTTATAACACCTTTTGTTTCTATGACTTTCAGTCAAAATCTGTTTTGTTTCAATATCTTCCAAGTCTTTAAGTTAATAAATGCATTACACCATGGGTATTACAAAATATACTCACTTACTATTCATTTACACCTACTGAAGTACCTCGAAGGCACCTAATCATACTCGTAAAATAGAATTTAACTTTTTCATTGAAACTTTCCAGAAATTACCTATTGTATGACAAGGACTTATACCTACTTGAGTGAGGAAATTCATTTTATTTTTGCCTACAGCTCTTGTAATACTCTGGATGATTCCATTGTTAAAATGCAAATGTAATCCACTCATATCCTCTAATTACATTATATTGATGAGTGCTTCTCATGCCAGAGTGTTGAACAAAAAGCATCACAATATTGAATAAAATTTACATTTAATTACACCTAAGTACTGTTGAGGAATCTAATGGGATTTTACGGAATACCAACCGTCAAAACTCAAAATCACAAGCTCAAGGAGGTAGGTAGGTACTTTATCTAATTTGAAGGATTTCAACATTTGGGAAAGCTACGCATTGTTAATTAGATTCATGTTGATCTACAGTGGAAATGAACTTTTACCCGAAATTCATTAATCTACTTGTTGCCATCTGTATTGACTTTGGTCTGAGATTGAAATTGTTTAATAACGGTTTACAAGGAAATGGGAATTGAGTTCGAAGCTAATCTAAAATGAGGCAAATATTTAAATCCTAGGGATGATGGTGAAAGATAAAGGTCCTTTAATAGGAAACATCAACTCAAGAGGTGAATAGTTAGAGGTTAGATTTGGACGATATCTCTCTTGCTACTATGTACATGTACATGTAAACATACATCTAATTACACATTTCCTCACAATTGACCCACCATTCAATTCAAAATATATTATGCACACTTAAATTGTGTAGCAAAATGTAAATACAAAATTCAGCTAGAGGGATGAATATCCCGCTGACAAGGCGCCAACAAGCTTTCAATCAAGTATACCCCAGGGTATACTTATCTACGACAATTTAAAACACCCCTTAAGTGCGCGAGTATCCTTGATCTACACTGATTCTGAGCTAAAAGCAAAAATGTGTCATCCTGCGTAGGAAAAAAAAAAAAATAAAATAAAAAATCAATGATGTTTGCCCCAAAGGCACAATTTCCATGAATTTTCGTCAGTCTCCGCTGATATGTCTTCCTCCTGTCGTGTTTTCAATTTGCAAATTGATATCTTTTTATAATGGATTATAATTGATGCTCAGCCAGAATGTTGTAGGCAAGACTATTTGTTGATTTCTTTTGTTCGTGGGGATTTATTTGACGATGTGTGGTATTTTATTTGAGTATCTACGTCAGAAGATTTATTCAAATTTATGCCTTTTATTAGTGATAAAAGCGATGAAGTTCATGGTAGACAGTTCATTTGATTTTGACTGAATTGCGGATTTAAATTGCGAATAAAATTCGGGACTGACTTAACAGATATGTAGATAGCTAGAAAGTGATGGTGTATCTATTGTGATATCACCATGAAGTCGGTCTTTTGATCGCTATTGATTTATCTACTTACTTAGGTGGCGCTACAGTTCAGGGTAAACCTGGACCTCAACTAAAATGCCTCTCCAGTTTGCCCGTTCCTTAGTTAACCCTAGTTGCGCACTCCAAATCGGTTGTAGTCTTCTTCTAATTGGGTCCACTACGTCGTTTTAAGTACGTGAATGGCGCAGATTGCTGTTCATTATTTGGTAGGTACGAGCATCTTGATACCATCCACGTAGTTTTGGTACCAGGATGTTTTATCACCTTCACTACCGCTTCTACTATGATGAAGTAAGGGTACATGTACTGGTTTTGGTAGCATATTTTGTATGGTATATCGTATAACTGGGAATCCTTGTGTTGATCCAAGTATGGATACTCGACGGATCCGGTCCGGTCAGTAGAACGTTCACAAGGGTGGAGCGATAAGAGCAGACTGGAACCTCGCAAAAGATGGGGTAATCGAATGTTCCACCTTAAAAGAAAGCGTTAAACTCCTCAAGGAAGAATTATATTTATAAAAAGAAACTCCTGAAGACTTTTCTATAAATCTATGGAAACGACTAACGAAGCATCGCGCCTCAGAAAGATTCTAGCACAGACACCAAAGCCGGTCTCTAATATTAGAAAAGCGAAGGTACATGGTCGAATCGCAGGAGAAAACGCTGGTCATACTACTGAAAACTCACCTTCCTGGTTGCTCACTGATCTTATAAGATGTTATACCCATCATTCCAGAGATGTTGTCCGGAATGAACAAAGATGAAGTAATGAATATAATAGATGAAGAGAAGATAGCTTGGACAATCAAAACATTTACCACGTACAAGGCTCCAGGAATGTATAACATTCAGCCTTTGATTCTGCTCGAGTCAGAATATATCGTATTCCATGGCTCATGCAAATGTTCTAAGGGCTGCCTTAAGCTAGATTATGTTCCGGAACTATGGCGAGAGGTGCATGTTGTATTCAATCCCAAGGCTGGGAAAGTAAGTCACACGATCTCAAAAGACTTTAGACTTTCCATCTATCGCCCTTTCTTCTGAAAACATTGAAGCGCCTAATAGATGTAGGTGGCGAAATGTGATTGAAATCACAACATGCATACGTCCGTATCAGATCGGTAGACACAGCTCTCCACAGGGTTGTAACAACCATAGAAAGATCCCTCCACTTCAAGGAACTTACTCTGAGAGCATTTCTACACATCGAAGGAGCGTTCAACAATGTGAACGCCGATGTCATCCTGGATAACTTACACACGACAAAATTAAACACTGGATTCTGCATATATATGTATATGCGCGTAATTCTGGATTCCAAACTTTTTAATCTTACAAAAAGGGGTTCAGTAATTCGTAGGGCTTTATACCAGCCGCAGTATACTGGCTGTGCACGGCGATCACGAAAACCCATTCTTACTTATGGTTCACTAGTATGGTGGAAGACATTTAAGAAGCAATATAAGCTTTCTAACCTTACAAAAATACAAAAGGCAGCTTGCAGCCGTATCATGTGACTTACTACGAACCACACCGATAGCGGCGTGTACTGCAAGGATATTGTCTGGCAGCGGTCTGGCAGCCAAAACTGCTGTAAGACTGAAAGCAGTACGATCATGGTCATCGAGCCCTCATGGCCACGCATCGATACTATCTCGATGGAAGGCTACCAACGGATCGACGGTAACTGATCACATGAACCCGATGCTTGTATTTCAAAGCAGATTTGCTATACGAATTCCGGACAGAGCCTACTGGAAGTACCATAGAACCGATAATAAAAAGGAACTCGCCTTCTATACCGACGGTTCTAAGATGGACATTGGCACAAGGGCTGGGGTCTATTGCGAAAATCTAATAATAGACCGTTACTTTAAAATAAATGACGATTGTAGTGTCTTTCAAACCGAAATCACGGCTGTCTTGTTGGTAAATTGTCTATGTAGACACCCAAGAAGCTGTTAAGGCTCCTGGCTCTGCAGTAATGAGATTGAAGCTCATCTCTGCTGAGTATCAGGGCATATGGATACCTTAGGAAATTAAAGGGCTGATAAGTTTGGAAGAAAGGGGTCGGCGCTGCATGTATCGCATGCGCTCGCCTTTGTTGCAACCCAATATGCTCCATAAAGAAAAAATTAGAGGATGAAGTCACTGGTCGAGCCAATTGACACTTGACTCATCTAAACACATGTGCAAAATATGGTATGGCCGGCCCTAACAAGAAGAGATTTGTTTCTCTGATGAAGCTCAATCGTCACGAGCCATTGGTACTTATGCGGAGCGTCTCGGTGTACTACACAACAACTATTACAGAAGATTTAGGGACAAGGAAGAAATTGAATGTGTTCAAAACCTGCTATGTGACTGTCCTGTGCTATCTGTCAGAAGAATGAGAACTCTCGGTAGTTACTTCTTCACTGACTTGGAGGACGTGGGTAATATCGAGATGATGGACCTCCTGCGATTCATATCACTGTCCGGGTGGTTCTTAAATATCCGATTTTGTTTTCAGCGTTTCCTAGGTTGAATAATGGACACAATGGATCCAATCCTGTTGGTCTAAGTGAGCAGTGAAACAATGGCTCTATTGCATGACAAATTTCCTAGACGTGTGATTTCAAAATGGAGACTTCAATTGGCCACTGAGATTGTACGATTTGACACCATTACACTCTTTCCTTTGGGGATGTGTTAAAGATAAGGTCTACGCCAATGCTCCACTGCACTAAATAAAATATCAGTACAGTCGGGATTATGCAAAAACATTTTTTTATTGAATTAAAATGACATCTCGAGTTGGGTGACCCTACTTTGGTTCACACAAATCCTGCTTGGCTCGTCAAACGGTCAGTTGTCGCATTTCCATACAGTCCTTGCGACCTCCGCTAATTCAATGAGTATTGCGACATGTGCATTGAACTCGGACCATTTGGAATCACCTCGATTATGTGAAGCTTCAGCTCTACCTAAATTTTATGGTTCCGGTCTTATGCTATTAATCGAAGTTCGTGGATTAAGAAATCATTACACAGCCCTTCATAGCACTAATCTTGTGCATAGGGAGAACAAGAGTTCACTAGTGATAGTGAATAGTATACTTGACTTCAAGTACATGTTACATGATTGCATCCGATATGATTGTCTTGCCTGTCATCAGATCTGGTGGTTAATCTACAATGCTGATGAAGAGCCCATTTGTCTTTCCTTGAATCACTCAAAATATCTTTCTAATGGGTTCTCCAAATGGACACTGAATGCTCCATTGGGGTGAGTCAAGTTCCACGAATTGAAGGACTGACTACAAGAGCTACAATATAATCGACTCTAATGCCCCACTCTTGTCACGACAGATGGTACTTCTACCAAACACATTATTTGAAGTAGAATACCAGGAAAATATCCATCTCTATCCATCCATCAATTGCTAAATACAACCACAGGCATTTCAAATCCTGGATTTAGCTCAAAGCATTAACACGTAATCAATTGATGTAGAAATATCAAAACGATGCTGGACAAGTCTTTCATCAAACGTATGGAATAACACATTCAACCAAAAACCAAATACCATCAATCACCAAGGGATTATCATTACAAACAGACACCGGAAACCGGACACACTGGCGAATAATACCAAATGCATTGTATGTGTATCCACATTCGACATGGACACAAATTCTAATTACTAAGCCTGGCCACATTTAGAAATAACCAATCAACCAAATGGATATTGATGAACGATTCAGATAATGAATGGTCATTCGGAATATTAATGAACCGCATACACTCCATGCTGCATTAGTTAACCTAGGAGCATGTTTCAGCTTAGTTAATCCTATTGAACGGCAATCGAAAACAATTACATAGTTCGTAGAAAAACTGAAATACAGTGCTCTCAGGATCTCATAGATTGTTCCTTGGGGGTTCTTAGAACTATTGCATTTGCACATTTCTAGTTCATGAAATCTCTATCGATTTCATGATATCCTTTCAGCCATTTTCGATGTGTGTTTTGTGTATGAAACCAAAAGTTCCTTCAAAGATTTTAAACAATGGAAATGATCCATACATTGCATTGTAGGCCACTTTTTATTGACTAGTATGTGGGAAGAACTTTTAGTCAATAGACTGTCTGTAGTGAACTTATCCCAGTACAAATAAATCATCCATTCCATCGATTCCTTAACCAATTAGAACAACCATCTGAATGCAAGCCAAACTACATATGTACATATCTCCACTATCAAAGGATAATAGCATTCTTGAAGCAATTTCAAAGCTTTGATGCTGCAAGATAAATTTCATATTTTCACAATTTCCAGAGACTTACTTACATCGCCTCATAGCTAGAAATAGAGGACGACATCAATGCTGTTGATTTAACCTACATCGATGTGGGGATTTTCTGGTATACGACAGCTGTACAGGGATAATACATAGAAAGACGAAAACGAAACAAATGCAACTGAGCAAATGCCATACGGGCACATAGGGGAGGAGGAGGTTAGGTTTACTGCAAGGACGAAGGACAACCGGGTTTGGTATTTGATATTTGATATTTGGTATTTGTCTGATTTTTGTCGTGATTGTAATACGAGTGTTGTGATGCATTTTACTATGTATCAACGTGTATTAGTTAGCAAACTATGAATAAATTTGTGATGGTTTTAGGGCATTCATGTTCATGTCAGTCGTTGCATAAAATACATGAAATATTGATTACAATGGTGTTGCAGAACACGGCTTAATCAATACAGGGCAATTCAATAGTGTTCATAATTAAATTGGTTAGGATATTGCAATTAGCTATTCCACCCGGGTATTATAATTGTATTTTGAGGGTGTTGAGATACAAACTCGTGATTTAATGGAAACAATAACGTGGAATTAGTGGAGGTAAATGAACGGATATGGGAAACTACTATAGGGAATGGGTAGTATGGTACCATATATATATATATATATAACACAAACAGCTCTTTTGTCGCAGTTTAAAGTAGATATTTCTACAACCTGTGAATGTTAAAGGATGCAAGCTGCGGTATTCATTCCAAATTTTCTTTACTTTTGGCAGTAACCGAAGAGACCTTTTTGTCAAGGAGGAGTATTAAAAAAGTTTTCAATGGGATCGTCCTTGGCGACTTATGTGCTAAGATCCATAGACACATGTTGGGAAACTTAGCCGGAAGCCACAGTCTCTAGGAGATACCTTTAGACAACTGTGTCTGGTTTATATGCATGACAGGAGCGTGTAATGATAGGATTAATAGCAACAACGTCTCTGTACAAAAGAATACATGTAGGAACCTGACTTTCTCTAAATAATCAAATCGCCAGATTTAGGAATCACTTGCTTACCGATTCGAGTTACGCAGTAAACTTTTTAGAAGTGCTTGGTGCTTACTAACTTACATAGGTGGGTGGATCTGGGCCTCAACCAACAAGCCTCTCTAGTTAGCGCGATCTTTGGTAACTATGTACATCCAGTTACGCACTCCAATTTGGATAAGGTCCTCCTCCGCTTATGCGCACCACCCAAGGTGTGGGATGCCAAAATTATGCATGGCTCTGTATAGCTCGTCTCTATAAATGCATATCGATCTGGCTTCTTGGGTTTTTTCCAATATCTGCTGTAGTATGAATATTTGGTCAGTTGTGAACTTACCGCTGCTAAAACTGCATTGATAGGGGCCAATCATCTCGTTGACAAATGGTTTCAGGCGCTCACACAGTATGGCAGACAAAATTTTGCATGCAATGTCAAGAAGATGCCTCTGTAGTTGGCTCAGTTTAAAGGGTATTCTTTTTAGGGGTTGGGCAACCGATGTTGAGGTTCTATTAATCAAGCATACTTTCCAAATCTTGGAAAGAGTTCGTCAGGAGGTCCGTCAGCTCTACGTTACCCAAGTCCTCCAAATCCAAGAAGAAGTAACTGCTAAGAGGCCTGACGAACTGACTCAATTTCTTCTTCGTCCTTATAAAATACTGACTTAACCTTACCTCCGATAGCTCAGACCCTCTTGTAGCATTTTTATTCGGATTAGTAGTGTGCAAGTCTTCTCTGTTATATTTCGAGCATTTAGTGTGTTGTTTAATTCTTCTTCTAATCTTTTTCTATCCTCAAGTAACCTTGGGCAGTTAAAATCAACATGTTCCGGGTCTTCGTCGCATTCAGGACCTGCTGGGAATTCTGAGTTGCTGAGTCTTAAGCTATGGAGGTATCGGCGATAACCATGAATTTTGTTTATCCATGGTTCTATTCTATTAAGTAGTGTGTATGTCTACCTTCTCGTACGAGAGGCAAGCCATTTTTGTGGAGGTAGATATCGATTATTCGCAGGATCTTTCCTGGTATATTCATATTTGAGAGCGCGCGCGTAATACAGCCCCAATTTGCTGCATTGAACTTGTTTAAAACATTAAGTTTGATCACTTCCCAATATTTTTACATCCCCGCATTCAGCTTTAACCAGCTATCGGATACACCACCTTAAAGTATCTACTGGAACAAAAGTAACATTGTGGTAACAGTTTGCAAGACAAATAAATAATAGGCATCCACTGTGGCGCTCATCTTCCCCACCAGCTTTATTGGATCTGTTACATATCTATCTACCTCTGTAATTCTATAGCAAAGCCAAGAGTTTTATATCGCTTCAATGAACCTTTGAGAAAGTTGTATAGTATAAGTATTAAATGCCACTATTCAATCAATCAAACCCAAAGCTTTAACAAAAATAAAAAGTCTGCTTTAAAACAATACAGTCTACCTTTCCTGTAATTATACGAAATTTCAGTTATTACATTTCTCACCCTTCCTTGCATTACATTGTAAAGGTCATATCTTCTTTTGTAACATAATTAACAACCCCAACCGTTTTCAGCGTCACGTATCATCGCTTCATTAATTTTAATTGCTTATCCTCTCAATTAATCAGAAACGCAGCTCGCAGCCAAAAATTATATCCGATTAAATTACAGGTTGGACATGTCTTGGACATTGACTGATTAAAATAGGGCAACCAACAAACCTGAATATATCATGTGGTTGCTTGGTTTTCGACACACTACAGATGTTAATGTTGGTGAGTCTCACCTTAACATATTAATTTAACTTGTGTTGGCGTCAAAAACAATAACTTCATTGTTTCTCTTTCATAAGGGTTGAAAGGATTTTAATACCATGCATGAATGTATGTAGGTACGGCATTGAAGTTTTAATGAGCTTGTATTTTCTTTTTAATTATTTTTTGACTTAGAAAAACTTTTAGAAGACATTTAACCAGAATGCCTGGGTAAAGTCCTTAGATGCTCCTCCATATGGCTGTGAAGTTTGGCAATTTTCCCCTTCAGCGGTCATATAACTTATCCGCACCAAGGAACTTCATAAAGTTCCATTTACAAAATTTCGTCTCAGGATAGTTGCTGTTTTTAAGAGAAACTTAAGTTCGGGAGTGAATGATGTTTTGAGTTTTAAAATTGAAACTTTCTCCTCAAGTGATTACGAAAACTTACATATGTACGTATGTAACGAGAGGAACTGTAAGAACTTTTTTATGATATGAAAATACTTTGGACATTTACCCTTCTACAAGGATTAGTGATAGTTTCTATAGTTAAGGTCAAAGTTTTGTGTGAACTTCCAGGAACGTAGTCTGGTAAGGGAGATGTTTGAGATGAATATTTTGGCTTGTCTATTACGGGTTTAGCTCACAGTAAGGGTGAGCTTTGTTTTTCAGCTAGTTTTTAGTACAGCATTTTGAAGTGCTTATTAGTAATTCTCAGAATAGTCTTGCTTTCATGAAGCACGATACTGATCCTTTTCTGGCATGTATGTATGGAATTTGATTGGGTGTCCTGGCATCCAAAAGAGATGAATTCTGTTTGTCCTTGTAAATGATGTGAGTGTTTGCAGAGGTTAAGGATTACTTGCTGTACTGGTAGTCGTTCTCATTGCATCCGTAGTGCATACTCAAGATAGTCTTTGAGTGTTTTTTGAGTCTGTATAGACCAGTAGACCATTATTTTATTTTTGCCAACATATCGGTGCTGCATTTGGTCTAGTTATAGTTCTGTAAAGCGACAGCGTTATTTTGGGGATTATACCTCAGGTCTAACGAATAGGACTTCTGCATAAGGAGATCCTTGCCAATGGTTTTTAGGAGATGATAGTTGGTTGGTTGCAGCTTGTCACGATTTCTTCTTTTATGAAAGCAACTATGGTGTTTTTTTGGGGTTAACTCCAGTCCCAGATTACTTACTTATAAATGTATTTACTTAGGTGCTACAGTTTGGGGTGAACCTGGGCCTCCAATAACAAGCTTTTCCAGTTAGCTCGGTCTTTAGCTAACTGCCTTTAATTGTGTTTTCCAAGTCCGTTGAGGTCCCCTTCTACTTATGCGTGCCACCTAAGGCGAGGTCTTCCTCTGCTGCGTTGTCTCCGGGTTAGATTCGAAAACTCTACGTGCCGGACCAATGTTGTTCAACCGCTCTAAATGTCCTAGACAACTTTGATGACTTATGCCCAATTTTTTGACTAGATCGATGTTGCTGTACAGCTCGTACAGTTCGTCGTTGAATCACCTCCTCCATAGCCAGTTAATGCAAACGGGACCGAAAATTTAACAAAGAATCTATCTACCGAAGCGGCCGAGGATATCTTCTAAAACTTTAAATAGAGTCCAAACGTCAGCGCCATAAAGCAGAACTGGGCTGATCAAGATTGAGTACAGAATCTCATTAGTTGTTCGGGATAGGGTTCTAGAATAGGTAAACCCTTACTACCTCACTGTTGTAGCTATCAATTGTGACGTTTTGTGCAATTCATCGATGATATGCTTCGTGTTCGCAGCATATATTTGGTTTTATCCTCATTGCAGCCCGCTGTGTTCTGCCAATGATGTCAATATCATCGGCATGTAGTTGCACAGACTTGAAAGATTGTGCCTCTGGTGTTGACTTGTAAGTTTCGCATAATCCTTTCAAGTATTGTGTTGAAAAAATCATGGCAACATGACAGCGCGTCATCTTGTCTAAATCCTTTGAAAGCTCCCTCAAAGTCTAGGAAAGACACCAGTGTGAATTCGTTAATTGAGAGTGATTTTTCGATAGGTTGGATGATTGAGTGAAGGCCCGTTTCCACAGACTTGCCTTTTTGATGGGCGTGTTGTGGCGTAGATAGTAGGGTGCTATCAATTGTGGACTTGATGTGAAGATCTATGATTCTTTCAAGGATCTTTAGAAGGAAAGACGTTAGGCTGATTGGTCTGAGGTCTTTCGGAAGGGTACGCGTTGTTTTGCCTGTTTTAGGTATAAATATCACCTTTACCTCGGTCCAGGCGGCCGGCATTGTTCCTAGCTCCAGACAGCCCTTCAAGATACAGAACAAGGTACGCGCTATAATGCTGAAAGCCGTCTGGATTTGTGCCGGGAAGATGCCAACCCGGCCCCGGGGACTTGAAGAACTTGAAACTGGTCACCGCCCATTTCAGTTTCTCTTCATTTATGAGTTCAGGAGGTAGCGGCGGACGTGCGATATTTATTAGGGCAAGAGCATTGCTAGGGATAGGCGTGCAGCCGGGGAAATGAGTATCCATGAGCAGGCTAAGCGATGCTTCATCAGATTCCACCCATGATCCAATTGGGTTCATGAGGACACTTGGCAAGGTTGGTGTTTTGGAGAGGACTTTGCGCAGTCTGGAGGCTTGAGACGTATTGTCAATACTCTGGCAGAAGCTACGCCAGGATATACGTTGGGCCTTCCGAACTTCAGCTTTCAATTTCTTCAGGCTTTGTTTGTAAGTATCCTAGTCCGGGGGTAGCCTTGTTGATTTGGCTTTGTTGAATTTTTTCCTGCTTACGCAGCGAAGATTGCTGAGTTCTGCATTCCACCATAGCGGACGGTTGCCTACCTTCCTAGTCGTAATGGGACAAGACTCATATAGTGCTGAGTTTAAGGCGGAGGTGAGAACGGTGTTGAGCTTGTCTAGTTCCAATTGTGTGGTTGGTGTCATGGGCACACTATCGGAAAGTTTGGCTAAGAGAATGTTGTTATGTTTTAGCCAGTCAATTCTCCGGTGATTACGGAAAATTGATGGTGAGCGGTTGTCACTTGTTTCCAGTTCATATTCTAGATAGCGATGATCTGAAAAAGAGTAACTGTCGGATACAGTACAAGGGGGTAGATCTGTTTCCGTGATCTCTTTCCAACTTTTCGATAAATAAACCCAAGCATAAGTTGTTATAAACATATTTTTCAGATGATCAGAAGAGGTTTATGTAAGGTTACCATTTTGGAGGAGTGCAGTGAAAATTCCATCTTCATCAGGGCCTTTGAATGGGTGAATGAATGAATTACTGGCCCATTTTTCTTTTACCTACGGCTAAGAGCAGTAGCGTTTGTAGGTCATTTTCTTTGTAAGTACCATATGATTATGGATATGAGCGATGCTTTGAATTTTTAGGGATTTATGAAATTTTGGAGCTTAAATACATATGTCTAATATCTGATATCAACAGAGGTGTGACCTTAAAAAAAACTTTGATTTTGTCTGAGAATTGGAACTTAAATACCTTGATTCGTCAACCTGGTGATAGACTTAACAAAAGTTATAATTTTTTGGACAACAGCTCTCTTGGGCAATATTTGCCGTCGAAAGCATTCATATAGTAGATAAATATGTAGAAGGTGTAGTAAAGACTGTGTTGGCACTTCATATCCTCCACCCACAATAGCTCTATGTATTCGTATTCTAGCCTCTTCTACTGGAGTTTAAAAATCAATATTTAGTAACTCCATAGCCACTCACGACCTTCGACAAAGCACCGAAGGAAGAAACCTAGCTGCTCCTGTAGATCAAATTCTACGTCCTGCGTCAGGATCCAAGGTTCTTGGAAATATTTGTGTGATGTCTGATAAATCCAAGCAAGTCAAATAGTAAAGGCAACTTCATAATTTAAATAAATTCTTTAGATTTCCAGTGTAGTCCCCAGGGAATGCAATTTGTACCGAGGACTATTTGACGACCGGCTAGACGCTTCATGGTAACATTTAGAAAATAAATTAAAATCAACTACAGATTCTCGTTTAAATTTTATTAACTGTGGATATTAAAGAATTTATCGACTCGAGGCTACCACCCTCACAACATCAATCTAGTTAATTGAAACTGAAATTTGCATTTCCCGGAAATATCTATGTACACGTAGTCTTTCAAAATATTAAATCCCTTTAGGGTGATTGCATGGAATATTGTGTTATCAATCAATTTCAGACGAAACTGCTGGTTGGCATTTATCTCTCTATTGATCGACAGCAAATAAATACACTAAAAGGACTACAAATACAACACTTTACGAAAGAAATTCGTATGTGTCTGCATGCATTCCCCTATCTCATCAAGGATTGGTATAAAGATTCATTGTATCGAAACAAAGAGATGCCTTTACTTTCCTGCAAAGGTTTCCATAGCATGTGTCCGGTCAAACTATGTATGTACCTACAATCCTTAAGTCCTACAGATTAAATGAAAAAAAAAACAAAACATGAGATAAACTGGGAAGATGGATGAAAGCAATACCAGTGGACAGAAAGAGTTACAAGAAAAAACTGCTCCGTCTGTAGAATTACTCGACTCTAGGCACGAAGTTTGAACTAAGTCCATCCAACAAAGGCTTACACACATTCAAGTACATAATTCTAGGATTCATTTTACTGA
Organism: Xylota sylvarum; assembly: GCA_905220385.1. NCBI lineage: Eukaryota > Metazoa > Arthropoda > Insecta > Diptera > Syrphidae > Xylota > Xylota sylvarum. Next base: position 47,633,226 of record LR999958.1, read on the forward strand.
GTTCTTCCCCTCCTGTACCTTATAGCAGTATGTACCTACCAATAATTTTAAAACAATCTGTGTTTAGCAACTTCTGAGATACAATGCAAATCCACTCATAGTGTAAACCTAGTTTTCAATCCTTCAATCCCCTAATAGGAAGGATATTGATTTGTATTCAATAAAACACTCAAATACCCAAACTTCAATTCCCCAAAAATACTTTGATTCCGCAAATTATAGTTGAGTCGCTGGGAGCTGTGGGGATTGTGTGCTTCCTAAAAGTTGTCGGTTGAATTTTGTGAGTTGCTGTCGACGGTTTTCGAATGAATGCTTTCACTGCTGTTGGCTATGCGGATTATGGTTTCATAGTTCTGTGTTTTGTGTAAAACGAGGATAAAACATTGCATGGGTACATAACAAATTTTACCGTGGGCGCTTTTTCTGCTTAATGACAGGCATTCAAAAATAACCACATGTGGTATTTTGGATATTTCCTAATCCGTCATGCTAGAATGCATTGCAGCTGAGTATGAAAGACGTGAAGTAAATCTGGTGGATCGGGAAGCCAGTGGCATTTCCGTATCCGAACCAGTTACTCAATAGGTACTACCTCATGGGTACATCTAAAAAAATGCTCTTAAAAGTTGACGAGCGTCTCTCACAGTTTGTGCAGTGAGTATTTTATATAAAGGCCATATGGGGGATTGTCTTTTACGGTAGAACATAGCTAATTCAAGAGCAAAAATAGTGATAGATGATTCCTAAGCAAGAAGATAATCCGTGTGATGGTGGGATAGTCCATTCACTTAGTACAGATTGCTGTCTCAGTGAAGGAATCTAGTGTATTGTTTTTATTTGTGATGATGATAGGAAGAGTAGCTGGCCAAAGGGTAGTAATGCGAATATATGGGATCACAAGCGTTTCCACCTCAGCCTCTCACTATCAACTCCTACTCTACACCTCCACGTTGGTGACTGCTGAGTCCAAAGTACCTCGACTGAAGATTAGGTAACCAACCCCTTTGGAATGTCGTTGGTGGTAGCAAACGAGAGACGATTGACTAACTAAGGCACTTCCTTCCACTAAAGCACTTCCTTCCACTAAGGCAGGCTGCAATGGACGAATTCCGTAGATGGAGTCAGCGGTGGCGTCTACCAGCTCCGAACTATAAGTGTTATCCCTATATGAGCAGCTTCGACATATTTGAATCCCAGGTCTTTAGAGATCTCCAATGCTAAGCCAGGCTGTTGGAAAAGAATTGGTGGAGAATGAATCCTGAAATGGGCCAACGGTAGCCCTAACTAGTAACGAAGGGAATTGGTCCTACAGGTTAGGGGTTGTGCGTAGGGGTAACTTCCCCACCACGGAGAGAATATATTAGTTCCGATACCAATACAAGCCTCGGATATGGATGGATGAGTTCACTGTTGACAACCCTAGCAAACGAAACACGGACAACGACCTTCGGATCAGTACGTGGAATGTTCGAACCCTTGACAGATCGCGTGCAGCTGAAGAATTAGCACAAACCCTAGACTGCTATAAAGCAGACACCACCGCCTTTCAGGAAGAGCGATGTGACGGGCCGACCAAAAAGAGGATGAAAAACTGTGACATTTACTACGGTGATTGCTGTAGGGAACAGAAACAGCACTTATTCGGATGTGGATTCGTCATAAGCGGCAGACTTAGGCAAGAAGTCTTTAGGTTTCGACGCGTAACCGAGCGTCTTATCACAGTCCGCATCAAGGCTAAATTCGCCAACATAAACTTAATATGCGCTCATGCCCCCACAGAGGACAAGGACGACGTCACCAAAGAATGTTTCTATGACAAAACAAAAACCAAAACTGCTCCATCAAAGTCGGTAACGATCTCATTGGGACCTTTGTTGTCAAAAAAGGTTTAAGACAAGGTAACGGGCTATCATGCGATTTTTCAACATCATACTTGAAAGGATTATGCAAAACTGACAAGTCAATACCAGAGGCACAATCTTTCAAAAGTCTGTGCGACTACGTACTAGCGTATGCCGACGATATTGACATAATTGGTAGAACTCAGCGGGCTGTCACTGGTGCGTTCGCTAGCATTCAAATGGAAGCTGCCAAAATGGGTCTAGAGATAAGCGAGGTCAAAACCAAGTATATACGACGAAGTGGACATAACGTCACAATCGACAGCTATATCTTTGAGGTAGTGAGGGACTTTGCCTACCTCCTAAGCCACCTAAAAAGAAGAAGAGGATAGGGGGAATAGGCTTTGATATGCCCCAACAGAACACTCCGTCTTCATTGGGATGTTCTATGCGATCCCCTAAAGAAGCTGGTTATTTAGCTTTGTCAGCGTGCTGCAATCAAGTTCATAGACGATGCTTTAAACTATTAGAGCTGAGGAAAAGGTGACGAAAGCAATGAGATTCATAAAAAAATGTTCGTCAGTTTCAGTGTCCTCCAGACATAGTCTGCACATACATATCTGCTTGACTAAGGCCAATTCGCTTGAATTAAATCACAGGTATAGACTAATTGAAAAGTAAAACAAGCCACAGCTAACTTCACGTATAGCAGAAAAGCCCTATTGGAAAAATGATGCGTCCCAATCGAAAATCCCTTTGGCAACAACAACAGACAACTATGCCATAGTAATGTAAATTACGCCCACCAAAACAGACAATCTTATACATAGGCATGTACATATATAAAGCCCGTATCAGTTGTCACCCAAAGTTTAATTTCTCTTAGGTATGTATTATCCTCCTTTTGTGTAAAAAAAAAAATCCTTGACACTTAACCCCCGCATGCTAAGCAATTTCTCACTGTCGACAGCAATAAAATTTGTTAAATGAAATTAACATCAACCATTGTATAGATCCTGTGACGCAAATATAATGAAATTTCCACACTAAGACGGCCATCAACTGCCATTATCAAATTTCTGCAGATGTACACTTCAGTACGCCAGGAGTGCCTTTTATCTAATTTCACTGCTATGGAACAGACAATAGTCCTGTATACGTAAATACCTACTGAGGTCATGTTCAAACAAACGTCTTTAGGCAATACATCAATTCGAATTGCTTGTCCTCGAAGACGTCTACTTCTGATTGCCAAACTATTGACCGAAGGTAATATTTCAATTCTTATTTAGTAAGTAGGTATGTTGGTTATCGATTTGGGGGACACATCATCATTCGGCAAGTTACAGGGTCACACGTAATCAACAAATGGATTTTGAAATGAGAAAAGTAGGTCACTTGACTAATGTTGACTAAGTGATTTCATCATGTTGACTGTACAAAAGAAAAAAAGAAAACAACCTTATTTTGTAAATAGGCACACATATGGATCGAATTGCCAATTTCCGAAACATCTTCAATAAACGAAGCACTAGAGTCAAGTATAATGTGGTCCAATGCTTTGTATAAAAAAAATTCTACAATAAATATAAATTCATTACAAGAGCGAAAGAAAATATCCCGGATAAAATGAAAAGTGATTTACTGTGCAGAGTTGAGTGACCCACTATTAGTGCCAAGCCAGATAAATCTCATCTGCAGAAGGCAGGTTACTGTACAAAAAAAGCACCTGTGAATAAGTGGTGATTTTCCATACCATTAAGCATCATTCACGAATTGTGATTGTGATGAAAACGAATGAATACAGAAAAGTAAACACACAGGACATGGAATAATGGTAAACGTTTCCTAGAGTACACGAATGGGTATGCATTACATACCTACATACATAGATAGCTAGACGAAACAAAGTCAAAAATTTTTCTAAGACACGAAATCTGGACACTGCTTATTTCAAAAGCAGCACGTCGCCATTAAGGATGAAACTAAACACACGCAAGCAGACCACGTATGTTTGTCCTACATTCATTCTTCCACCCAAAACGATCTAAACACGCTTATCTCAGGATAAAACATCTTTCTTCCTAGCACTGCTTTCGTCCAAAATAATTCCACTAACATGTTTCGCATTTCGAAACTTTAAAATACCACAGTGTGCCAATAAATGAGGAACTATCTCGCGTAAGAAGCGAGATCGCTGTAGACAACGAATCATGAAAGCCAAAGCAATATTCGAAATCCTGTCAAAAATCTGGATGAGTAAGGTTTACAGCACCAAAACCTAGCTCTGACTTTTTTGCCTTAAGTACTTAGCCAGTGCATCAACGCTCGTAAGCTGGAGTCTTTCGTGAATAGATGTCTACGCAACATTCTTAGAATTTTCAGGCGAAAAAGAATCTCAAACTTATAGCTTTACATGAAACCGATTCAGGAGCATATTGATATCTTCAAATGACAGTGGATTGTTCGTGTCTTGAAACGGAATATCCTGCTGTCAAACATGTCATGCAATGGAATCCGGCGGGTCTTCTGAGAGAAATGTAGCACCGATTGGTTAAAGAGGAATCTAAAAGTGTTCTGCATTAAACTCCAGAAAATAAATTAAAGAAAGGTTCTAAATAAGCTACGACACTCGAAAAAGAGTTCCTATAGGTTCAAGTCTTCCAGGGAATTGAATGTTTTGAAATTAGGCAATGTGTTGGGTAGATACTCATTCTAGTGCCTTAAACCGAAACCTACATGAACCGACATATCTGCATCCGTAATTAAATACTTTCAGGACGACACTCATTGACCGAATTGATTTTTTCCCGATTTTTTCGGGTTTTCTCAAGAGGTATCGCACATTTTGCAGCGACATCGTTTCTAAAATTTTGCTAGGTTGACTCAGACAAGTACCTCTTATGTGTAGGCAGTTATCCACCCAATATTACCATGCTTTAATATGCTCTTTATTATGATAATAGATACAGCATTAATGACTGATTTGCACAGATTTGCCTTAATGAGACTTAGACTTAGAAGTCTAGATTTCAGATTAGAAAGACGTTGCTCTTTAAGCAGCGACATAGTATTTCAGCCTACAGTAGGTGGTACTAAGTCTTAGACTGATTATACTATAAGTTGCTAACAATTTCACCATAGACCTAGTCCGAACGTTATCGCAGACCATAGAAAAAATCAAAAAATCTCCATATCGGGTCAACTGGTTACACATTTTAAGTTCTTTGATAAAAGGTTTGATAAGCTTGGAATTGGAGCTTCGCTAAAACTCCCAATAAATACACGAACTAACTATCAGAAGAGACCACACATTGTCGCGTAAAGTGAGTCCGTAATTATCGTACTTATGTATGTATGCTAATAACATCGATACTTGAACAAACCTTCTTCTGTTACATAAGCCTCCAGACTTACATTATCTATTTCTTTGAGCCCTTGTTCGTAGGTTCCCTTAGTACCTGAGACAGGGCACAACTCGATCGGTTCAAGGAAGTCTTGAAAGTTAGCAGCTCAAAAAAGCGTATCTAGTAAGGAGCGGTCAGCGACCATCCACGTCTGTGGGTAGGCCTCCTAGCAAGAATGAGGGAGTACTACGGAAGGGGAGACCTCAGCTGAGGTGGTCAGAGAAGCGTTCCAGAGCAAAAGGAGCAGATCTGACAATGTCGTTAAACCGAGTGCGGCGAAAAGGGTGCAGGCTTGTAGATCACCCTCAGTGCCTCCGATTTTCGACCCAAGAGACGAATCCATGTGACCATTGCCAACGAGCAGAAATTTTGCGATCGCCTAACCATGAACCAGTGAATTGCTGTCGAGGAGAAGTTTTAGGATGCTCTATGGAAGAGAGACAGTTTATATCGGAGGTTGGAGAAGTGTGAGCAGGGCACAACTTAAGTGCGTGACTTTGACGGAGTTGGGTAAGTACACTTCCCCCAAACCATAGGTCTGGTTTCCGCTGCCATACTCTTATCCGGAGAAATAGCTTGGTCTCCGCCATATGCAGAATAGGGAACTCAAAGCTAACACATGGAGTTTTAAAAACAAGGCCTAGGGAACAGATTGGTCAACACTTTTTGTTGGCGTTAAATAAGGAATCGTTACCATTCCTTGAAAAGGAAGTATTATGCGATATAGTATGGAGAAAGTTATGTTACTCGTGGCCAAGGACGTGGAGGTGGAAGAGCATCTCAGTAAGGCTGCTTGGTCAACTATGTAATCAAGCATTATGTTTCAGCCGTACTGGTACAAGAGTGCTGGAATAATAACCATATCCAGGTGTTCAAAATAAAGGATTACACGTTGTTCTACAAGAACGAAGGTAAAATCCTGACATGCATATTACTTAAAAACAATATAAGGCTTTTCTTTTGAATAATTTCAGTGATGGAGACTTGGTAGCAGTATCCTTTGAAACAGAGGGAAAGAAACCTCTGGGTTTGGTGTCAGCCTATCTCCCATCTCATATGGGTGAGTGATCCCATCTAACAAGAAGAACAGAATGATGGCCAGGGACAAGTGGATTTACTTCGTGGGGTGCGATGCAAACGCACACCACTCACAATGGGGCAGCAGTGACTTTAAAACAGGTGGTGAGTGCCTTTTTGACTTTATTTTGTCTACTATGTAAGCTCCAACATTGGTGGTAAGAAATGGGCAGGAGGTGCTTAATATTACTTTAGCTTCTTGCAATGATTATTATTTAACGATAGAGCAATAGAGGGTATTAGATGAGGCATCCCCATCGGATCATAGGTGAATACACTTTCAGCTTATACCTACAGGAACCCCAGGAGAACGGACTGATTCAGATACAGAGAAGTAGTAAGACAACATCTTAGAGATAAGATAATCCGTATTGGCAATCACCAAGATATAGACAAGGCAGTTGGAAACCTTTGTAAGACAATCTAAAAAAAATCCTTGAAGCAATTCTGCAAGATGCTGGCAAAGGAGCCGGCAGTTCCCAACTACATCCAGAAATCTGATGGTGCAGCGATGAAGTATTGGAAACGTTAGTCATAACTCACTTTCCAGGCAGTAGTGTACCAGTGGTTTCCTTATCGAATGGGTACTCAGATAATACTAGTTTGTCGGTAGAGGAGGTGGTAGTCAATCTCGTCATATGGAAGAACTTACATTGGGTCATTATGCCATTCGCACCTTTGAAAGCTCCAGGCCCTGACGGCATTCTACCAGCTATAGTTCAGAAGGCCCCAGTATAAATCAGCTACAGGCTTAGGGAAATCTTCAAACCATGTTTAGAGTGAGGTTACATACCACCAACGTGGAGGAAATTGAGCGTCATCTTCATACCTAAATCAGGTAAATCAAATCACACCCAAGCGAAAGACTAATGATCCATTAGTCTCTTGTCATTCATTCTCAAGACACCAGAGCGGCTTCTAGGTATACACATCAGACATCGGCATTTTATGCTAAGTTCAGCATTTATATATCAAGGGTAAATCAGTAGAAACGGCATTACATGAGGTTGTAGGGAAGATCGAAACTAGCCTTCATTACAAAAAATTTGAACTGGCAGCATTCTTAGTCATAGAAAGCGCTTTCAATAACGGAAAAGGAGAGGGCTATAAAAGCGCACTGGAAAGTTTCAACGTCGAGCATAGCATTACCAACTGTATTTGCAAAATGCTCATCTCAAGAAACATCAATCCAAGTCTCGGTTATTGCCCAAATAGGAAATGCGTGAGTAGAGGAAACCCTCAAAGAGACGTTATATCCCCTTTCTCTTGGTTCTAGTCATTGATAGCATACTTAAGGAACTAACTAAGAGGACTAGGCGTCAACACATTTGCGGATGACATAGTTATTTTAATTCAAAGAAAATTCTTAGATACATTAGGTAAAATGATAGTATCAGCTCTTAACAATCTGGGATAATGGGCTAGAGATTGTGGACTTCACGTCCAGACAAAACAGATCTAATACTGTTCAGCAGGAAATACAACATACCACCTTTCAAAATGCCGATGTTGAATGGAATGTGCAATATATCTTAGCACAGTACTGGAAAGGAACTAAACTGGAATCTTAAGATTCAGGAAAGAGTCTGCAAGCTTTTTAACGCTTTCTTTATTTGCAAGAGAACAGCGGGGAAGAAATGAGGCCTGAAACCAGCAACGATGCACTGGCTATATATTATGATAAGCAGATTCATCCTTACATATAAAAGTAAGTAAGTAAAGATAAAGCAGAATTCACGGAATATATTGAGCAAAGTACAAAGAACTGCCTGCATTGCCATTACCGGTGATGTTTGTGCATCTCTTACCACTTAACCTGCATATAAAACTACAGGAGGGTAATAGTGCGCTTCGGCTCATTATCGTAGGGCTCTTCAAGTTCAAAAATGAGGGGCATAGCTTCATTCTTAGGGAATCAGTTCCTGAGATCCTTGATGAATTGGATGACATCTTCGGTACCCTCAACTTCGTTACACCGTACGAAGTAATATACCCAGAAAGGGAATTTACACAGATGGTTCCAAAAGCAGTAAGGGTACAGGCTCAGGTATATACTCCAGAGACATAAACCTACAAGTGGCTCTAAGACTTCCGGACACATGTAGTGTGTTCCAAGCAGAGGTTTTAGCTGTGCTGAAAGCTGCGAAATTACTAGAGGTGGAATCAATATCTGTCAAGAATATCGCCATCTACATTGATAGTCAGGCTGTCCTGAAGGCGTTAGAATCCAACGACATAAAATCTGAACAAGTCAGGAATTACCGCACAATGCTTAGGGCATTATTTACGTAGAACCATGTCAGATTATGCTATGTACCTGGACATTGCTATATAGAGGGGCCGACGTACTGGTCAAGCTTCCAAAAAGCTATGTTGCTAGGGGACTAAAACCACCAATATACGTGACTAAGAAGATTATTCAATATGGCTGACTTCAAATGGTTTAACCCAGGAGGACATAGGGTGTCACAGGCCTTATGGCCCCTGTTAAATCGGAAAAATCTGGAGAAATAATGAAACTAAACAGGTCGCGGTAAAGAATAGCGGTAGGGATTCTCTCTGGTCATTGTCTTCTGAGGATATATCAAACACAGATACATATGTATATGCAGATACTGCAGATCGCCAAAAAATTCAAAGATAACATCCAAGAATAGGGCTTAATCCTTAGAAGATCAAAGTAATAGTGTGAAGGACTTATCGTAAAATATTGGGTATTTTACGTTTCACCATTCTACTCTCTGCCATAAACTTTCAGCCTTCTATACCCTTCTATCTATACAAAATATAGCTATCAATATGCAAAATTTAATGCAAAAATACTATTCCGTTTGGAGTATTATCATAAATTTCTAATTTTACTGCCCACTAAATAAAACTGATGTTCTGTGGCAAATACACAACTGCAAATGTTCAAAGGAGGATATATGGTATTGTGAGGTATCCCACAATGGGACACCACCGTACGCCGCATATGGTTTAAGTGCTGTCATGTATTCTTGATGGTGATAGAAAAAAGGCTTATTGGGTAGTATAAAAAGCAATTGAAGCCAATTGAACTATGTATGTACGTCCCTGATGATAAACAACTAATAAAAGTGAAATACAGAAGATGCATTGCAATGTGAGACTCATGGACGATGGTGAACTACCTATACAGAAAAAAAGTCAGTGGATTCCTAGAAATAAAGTACAAGAATTGAATTGGGTTGAATTACTGTTACCGCTCAAGCAGAAATACACTCAGGACTCAGGTCAAAAGCAAAGTCAATTGCAATACCACAGCAAAAAGAACGAGACTACCATCACCAGGAACCGACATGTAGATTTTGCATGCCGGACACAAAGCAAAGGGTAATCAATTTCGATGTCAACCTATGCCGCTTGATTATTTGCCGTAGAGACCCGAACCCAATTTGATCCAGAGACAAAACTCTTTTTTTAAATCATGTCTAGCTAAAACAATAAGAATTTGGTAGAAGTATTCGCATAGATATCGATATCAGTATGTCATTAACGAAATATATTTGAATGAACAGCTTCAATACTTTAAAATTGAATTTACTTACACGAGTTACTTGTCGGCGTACCCAATATTTGAAAAAGTTAACTAAATAATATCACTTTAAGATACGATCGATATGTATTCTATTCCTGGAATACCCTTCCAAAGTCAACAGTCAACTTGAAGTAAGATTACTTTGATATATTTTTACTTCTCTACAGATACTATTTGCGTGGCACTGTCAGTACAATTATTGTCAAAGTCCAGAGTACTTCAGTGCCGAAGTTGGGTGCTCTTGTCACGATTTGTACAAGATTATAGCTAAATATATTTTCTTCGTGAAAAAGTCAAAACGTGATAGTTTTGTTTTAGTTAACCTAATGGTCCAAATGAATTAGGTACTCAAAAAGTTGAACAGTCGCACTAATTAAATAGTGCGTAGATCCGTATTTGGCAAAATGCTACATATGTGTGTACATATCACAGCACACATATTTACAAAATAGCCTGAAATTTCAACCTCATCAAAAGCAAAAACACAAAAAAAACATATACCGAGAATAGGTCAATTTCAGTTTTTTTGTTCAATTATTTGTAAAGTATCCTTCTTAGCCGGCAAAGTCTTTGCAGTTTTTGGTAAAAAGATTCTATGGTACTGCTTTGTAAGTTACAGCGCTTTCATCCTTTGAGTTCTGTGAACAAATAAACCCGCACTTTGGTTGTTAAGTTATATTTCGTTCCTTTGCATTGATTGTACTATTTCGACTTTGCACTCTTAATATTTCATGAAAACCAACTGACCAATGTTTGCAAAGCACAATACAACCTGTACCTACAAAAAAGAGTTCATTCCTTAATCCTTTGTGAAAAATACTAGTAGGCTCTGCGTGTAAAATTCATAAAGTAAAAGTGCCTTTCACGAAAGAATAACAACGCCTCAAGCTGTTTTTATATAGGCTTATATTTACTTCATCCGAAAGTGAAGGAGACACTGCCAATGACTCTGGCAATGCCAAAACATTTGGATGCATTTTTAATAACATAACTGTGATATGAGGTTGAAAAGCCCTTGAGTAGACAAACAGAACCTAAATAGAAATATAGCAATCACAAGAGGATATCACGAATAGTAATTTGAACAATATATACTTTTTGAAAATAAAAACACTATGAAGGCCAATATTTGTAATGTAACCATGTGCACGTATTAAATTGATTGGAACATAAGTTTGGGTACTTGCTCCATCTAAATGACCACTTTGATCATCTTATATACAAAATAATTCTAGGTCTTTCATTTCCATTACCATTTCTTTAAAAATTCCCCTTTAGATAGAAGGTGGTCAAAGGATAGCCAAAGGGAAGGCAACAACCTTCGACAGATCCTGAATAAAACCTAAGCAGTCCAAATCGATACCTACTATCTTTTTATCGATTTTAAAGCTGCACACGACAGCATTTATAGAGTGACAGTGTTTCCCTTTTTGTCTCTCTTCCACAATCCATCTTAGCCCGGGAGTCTCTCTGGATTTCTCCACAATTCCTCTCTGGCTTTGATTCCTCGTGTCAGCGCTAGCATCTGTTTAACAGAAATCTGGTTCATCCATTGGGTATCTATCCAGTGGCTCCCCAGGATCTCCCTTCTTCTGCTAGCTAGATCCGGACATTGATACAATATATGCGCTGCCGTCCCGACTTTTTCCAGGCATAGTTCAAAGGTGTCATCCTCCAGAAATCCCATCTTCTTTAGGTGATACCCGAAATTTACATGACCTGTAGATAACGCTACCACCCAATTCAGTGTTCTTTGCCCTGAGCTTAGAATTCTCTATGAGTTGTGCCAATCGGAATTTAATAGCCACGATTTAATAGCCACCTTCCACGATTGACCACCTTCTCTGGTGTTCCGTCGCGGCCCAGTTGCTGATTAGGCATTCTACCATCCCTCTGCCAATTGCAGCGAATGGTTCCGGACCAGAGAACTCCAAGGTTGACCCTTGCTTTGCTAGAGAGTCTGCCTTTACGTTCCCTACGTGCCCTCTCATCCAGAGCAGCGTCATTTCAGTTCGAGATGAGCACTCATTGAGTTTATGAACATATTCCAATGCCAGAGATGTATTGAGATCTGTTTGCTCCATGCGTCCTCCTCTCTCAGGTGATCCAACGCATGCAACAGAACAATCATCTCGGCTTGATAGACTTAGGTATATTTCCCCAGACTCATATGACATGCTAGTTCCAGTTCTTCTGAGAACATACCTGCCCCCGCTCTGCCATCCATCATGGACCCAAGCGTAAAGATGATTATATCACCAATCTTCTTTTCCGAAAGTGTTCCATCTCCAATAAGAGTTTTGTGATACCTTTTGGTAACACGCATTCTCTTTTTTCTTATCCATGGGCATATTCAACGTCCTAATCTCGTATTTTACGAGATCCAGGATTTTCCTATGACCGTAGATTGTACCGCGTCAGTGCCAGTTGGCACCCCGGTGCAGACGAAGTGCCGTCGAAGCCGCCACTTTCTTAATAAATAAGTCCAGCGGCAGAATACCTAGGATCACTTCCAGTGCGCATCTTGGTGTCGTCCGTATTGCACCCGAGATCCCTAAACATGCCAGACGTTGCACCCTATCTAACTGCTTCTTTACAGTTTTCTGAGTGCCTTTCTACCACCATACAACTGACACATATTAAATAATCGGTCTAACTATCATCGTGTACATCCAGTATGCTGAACTCGGCGAGATCTCCCACCTTAGTCCACATACTCGTTTGCACTGATGAAGCACCGTTTTCGCCTTTCTGATCCTCTCTTCCACATGAAAGTTCCAAGTTAGTCCAGCATGTAAGTTAGTCCCCTAGATACTTAACCTTCCTGGTCACATGTAGTTCCGATCCGAAAAGTGTCAAAGGTTGAAACTCCTGATATCTCCTCTTCCATTGTAAAGATGATTAGATCTATCTTTCCCGCATTAATGAAGAGCCCTTGTTCCTGACACCACTGCTCCACTACTCTGAGATCATTTCTCATAGTATCTGCTGTGATATTTGTGAATTTACCTCTTGCCATTATTGCTATATCATCGGCATATCCCAGAGTGTGGATGCCATTCTCGTCAAGTCTTCTCAGGAGAGAGTCCACAGTTATATTCCACAGAGTAGATGACAAAACTCCTCCTTGCGGGCAGCGCAAACTCTATGTCGTGAAGTTCCCGTCTGAAGTCCATCTCATCACCAATGAATTAACCCTGCGTTCTTCTAAGGCTACTTTCACACTTTCGAAGCATATGTTATTGAAGGCACTTTCAATGTCCATTATTATGGTCATTGCGATACCTCCGGTATTCATCTCCTCTTCCTCAATGCGTACCACCTGGTGTACCGCTGTTTCCGTAGACCTGTAGACTGTATGGATGTTGTCTACTACTCAAAGGACACGCTTTCAGCGCCGTGCTCTCCATATGGTCTACCACAATTCCTTACATTATTTTCAACAGAAATGATGTTAGGCTGGCCGGTCTGAAGGACTTCGCTCGTGTTAATCTCCGACTAGAAAAATTGGAAAACTTGCCCATTGGTTGTGGTTATGATAGTCTATTTCTACAGTGTATCAGTACATGGAAGATGTCGTTTATACCTGAGTGAATAATGAGAATAAGCTGTAAAAACTAGTGCAGCAAATACACTCAGGTATTTGGAGAAATATGAAATATTTGTTTAACATACTTCTAAAATAGACTTGTATTCACTATGGTAATTAGAATCTAGCTATGGGTTGAAATATCCCATAAGGAATTTAAATAAAGCCTGACTTAGTTCCTGACAGATCAAAGATATTTTCGTAGTCACCGTACGGCCAGTTAAGTAGTACTTAGAAATGACCTGATGTTGTAGGAAATATCCCAGAGCTCAAAAATTAGTCAAGGGATACCATTAAAGTTGTCGATGCAGCGAAAAATGAGGATAATCGAAATAAAAAGTAAACAAAACTAAGGATAACCAAGGCTACAAGTGCAGTCGTTACTGAAAAAACATGTTACCAGACAGTTACAATTAAAGATCTACATCTAAGTAGATTAGAAAAGAATCCCAGCTATGCCGATTCGAGCTGAATTCAATCAAACCTACGCTAAATCTATATTTTAATAAATATTATGTATTAACCAAAACGTGATACTCTGACAAACCTCACAGGATTTTACATTGAAAATATGAAAATAAGCCTGCGGTCGCGGATCAGTTTTATTTTGACTATACAATTTATTTATTTTTGAACTCAGACCATACAAAAATTAGTTAAAAATCCCATAAAAGTACTTCCAGTGGTGGCTATAAATTTAATTAAAATCCTTTTTGCATTTTTTATTGGAACATCAACTCCATAACCCATAATAACCGCTGGGACATGCATATAGGTAGTTAAATGCAGTTGAATATCCAAGCGACCAAATTGCAGTTTTCATCGGTTTTTTCCACAAATTAAATTATCTGCAGAGACGGGTACTCCACTGAAGGTCATACATTTAAATACTCACCTATATCGCTCGTTCATTGAAAAAGAAAATCCTAAATTGTCAGAATAATGAAATGCGGGTTTTACTTAAGTCTAATGACAACCTCTACTATCTAGGACTATTCATCACATCAAAGCATCCCACCTCATTTACTACAGGTAATTTTTTTTATTCTAATAGAAAAGGAGATCCTTTCAATGAACCTGAAAAGGGTGAGTTTGTCTGTCTCGTTTAAATAGCTTCCTTAAGATAAAAAATCTAAATGAGCTTGTGGTATCTTCATAATAAATGTACATCTTTTGATATAACATTATCATGCACGTGCTTAAAAAACGTCCTAAGAGAGTACGAGTATCATTGCCAATAAAAAAATATAAGAGAATTTGATTTATTAAAACCAACTTACTTGGGAATGATAGACACGTACCCTAATTTATACAAAAATGAGTGATTTCCCCAATACGATTGCAGAGTTATGTAAAATATATATATATCCTATCGATAATAAATAAGATATTGTTACATGCTGAGCATTTCCATTGTTTATCCAACTCTCTTCAAACTCGTGGATACCCTCCTCTTCTATTTAATGATTTCAGCAGAAATTTATGTAAAAGTTAAACTTCTAAGCACTCCAACATTAAAGTTTGGAAAAAATACGATTTTTTTTGTGCCCCCAAGCTTATTTGTTATTCATGAATGGTTTTGAATTTAGATACACACATACCTTCTATAGCCTTGGCAATTGTTACACTCTGGAGGACTGCTACAGGGACTGGATGGTGTCCATGGAGAAAAATACACAAAAGTGTGCAAAAAGCTTTCAAATGTGTGCTTCATTAGCTGTGAATGCGGAAGAGCAAAACAAGAAAGGGAATTTTGCAACTTTCGAGAGTTTCATCGTTTTCATAAACATGGTTAAGAAGGTAAGAAAGAAAAAGACCAAAACAAAACTTAAAGAGAGTCCTTTGGGGATGTGCAAGGAAGTCTAAGGGGAAGTGGAACTTATTTATGGATTGCAAAATATTTTATGAGGATATTTTGTACACAAATGAAATGAAATATGCAGGCAGTGTTTAGTCTAGGATGGGGCAAGGTATCTGTGTTATTAATTTTGCAGTAGTTTTTAAAAAAAACATTTGGGTGCAAGAGATGGCAACAATCTGCATGACGATTAATCGGGAAACTACTGATTGCCCAAAACATGGATTGGGCCATTAGCGTAACAATCAAGTTCTTAATGTAATGCTAGCTTTACCTCCTCTAGGTGGTCCCTTAGTATCAGTAAAATAATGTAATTAAAGTGCTAAGGTAATACAGTGCTGCCGTAACGTTGGATGTTAAGAATTTCTTCAAATCCACGAATTTGCAAAACCTTCACACAGGACGACGTATGGTACTGGCAGGTGGGCTTAGTGGGTAGAAGTACATCCCTTTAAAAAAAAATACCCTTTGAAAATATGTTACTAAGATCAAAAGCTTGGGGTGTGCAAATTACACATTCTTGCACAACCAATCTCAGGAAGTAAGAAGTGTTTGAAGTATCAAATGGTGGTTCAAATGAATTTTGATATTACTTTTTCTCCCAGGGAGTAACTTGTAGAGTACTTTGTTTTCTTCTTCGTTTCTTATGTTTCAATTTTGCTCATAAATGGCATAAAGCGTTCACGGACTTTGTGTCAATATTTGTAATATTCTCATCCCTCGGAGTAAGTAGGTGGACCTACAACCTCAAGATCTTCAGAACCGTAGTTCAGAGAGTAAGGTCTTATAATGATAAGCCTTAAGCTCAACGGGCGTCGGGGCTCAAGTGGTTAGTGCAACCCCCGAACAGAGACTTGTAGAGATGAACAAGGAAACCTTGTAACTGAGTCACAGTCGGTGCTGAAGACATGGAAAAAGTACTTCTGCAGACAGTTAAACGGCGACGACGATCCAAATTCCGCTGTCAGGCAGAAAGAACCATTCAACCTGAACGACGAAAACCTAGGATTAGGTGCACCCGACCAGAATTAAGTGAGGATAGCACTGTCCAAATTCAAATCCAACAAGGCTGCTGGACCTTACGGTCTACCAGCCGATCAATCTAAAGAAGCAGGGAAAACTTGGTGGGAAGCATACACAAACTCATTTCCAAGACTTGGTCGTAGAAATGTATGCCTGATGAATGGAACCTCGCAATATTCTTCGGATGATTTTCGGTAATGTTTGCATCGACGGAACCTGGTACGGCTTTCCCTTGATTATCTGGGTGAAATAGGCAAGAAAGAATAAAAGGGTTGAACCAAAAGACCTACAATCGGATGATCTGAAACATGGGCAACTTTGTTGCAAGATATGTGGCATTTATGGAACAATGTATAAAACGTAAATGAAAGAGAGACTCGTTGCTGGAAAAACCCTATCCAGCAAATTTTTCGATTTTGTCCAGGTCCTGAAATTTAGGCAAAAATCACATATTAAGGCTTTCCCTTGATAATCTGGGTGAAATGGGCAAGAAAGAATAAAAGGGTTGAACCAAAAGACCTACAATCGGATGATCTAAAACATGGGCAACTTTGTTGCAAGATATGTGGCATTTATGGAACAATTTATAAAACGTAAATGAAAGAGAGACTCGTTACTGGAAAAATCTTGTCCAACAAAATTTTCGATTTTGTCCAGGTCCTGAAATTTAGGTAAAAATCACATATTACGGCTTTCCCTTGATTATCTGGGTGAAATGGGCAAGAAAGAATAAAAGGGTTGAACCAAAAGACCTACAATCGGATGATCTGGAACATGGGCTACTTTGTTGCAAGATATGTGGCATTTATGGAACAATTTATAAAACGTAAATGAAAGAGAGACTCGTTGCTGGAAAAATCTTGTCCAACAAAATTTTCGATTTTGTCCAGGTCCTGAAATTTAGGTAAGAATCACATATTACGGCTTTCCCTTGATTATCTGGGTGAAATGAGCAAGTAAGAATAAAAGGGTTGAACCAAAAGACCTACAATCGGATGATCTGAAACATGGCCTACTTTGTTGCAAGATATGTGGCATTTATGGAACAATGTATAAAACGTAAATGAAAGAGAGACTCGTTACTGGAAAAACCCTATAAAGCAAATTTTTCGATTTTGTCCAGGTCCTGAAATTTAGGTAAAAATCACATATTACGGCTTTCCCTTGATTATCTGGGTGAAATGGGCAAGAAAGAATAAAAGGGTTGAACCAAAAGACCTACAATCGGATGATCTAAAACATGGGCAACTTTGTTGCACGATATGTGGCATTTATGGAACAATGTATAAAACGTAAATGAAAGAGAGACTCGTTGCTGGAAAAACCCTATCCAGCAAATTTTTCGATTTTGTCCAGGTCCTGAAATTTAGGCAAAAATCACATATTAAGGCTTTCCCTTGATAATCTGGGTGAAATGGGCAAGAAAGAATAAAAGGGTTGAACCAAAAGACCTACAATCGGATGATCTAAAACATGGGCAACTTTGTTGCACGATATGTGGCATTTATGGAACAATGTATAAAACGTAAATGAAAGAGAGACTCGTTGCTGGAAAAACCCTATCCAGCAAATTTTTCGATTTTGTCCAGGTCCTGAAATTTAGGCAAAAATCACATATTAAGGCTTTCCCTTGATTATCTGGGTGAAATGGGCAAGAAAGAATAAAAGGGTTGAACCAAAAGACCTACAATCGGATGATCTAAAACATGGGCAACTTTGTTGCACGATATGTGGCATTTACAAATACAAATTTTTGGCGCAACAGGTCCATGGGACCCAGGGCCTAGCTTCTCACAACCATTCGTGTTGTGCGTGTTATATTCTTCACATGAATGGAAGGGGCCTACTGTTTAATGCCGGATCCGAACGGCAATTTTGAGAAGCTTTTTCATGACAGTTTTACTCTCGGATGTTTGTCAGACGCTCGCGAGAGGTGGGGCCGTGAAAGCAATTTTAGGTGTTGTCTGGGGATTGAACCTGGAACCCCTTGCTCCGTAGTCCAACGCACTAACCACTTGAACCACGGCGCCCACATGTGGCATTTATGGAACAATTTATAAAACGTAAATGAAAGAGAGACTCGTTACTGGAAAAACCCTATAAAGCAAATTTTTCGATTTTGTCCAGGTCCTGAAATTTAGGTAAAAATCACATATTACGGCTTTCCCTTGATTATCTGGGTGAAATGGGCAAGAAAGAATAAAAGGGTTGAACCGAAAGACCTACAATCGGATGATCTAAAACATGGGCAACTTTGTTGCACGATATGTGGCATTTATGGAACAATGTATAAAACGTAAATGAAAGAGAGACTCGTTGCTGGAAAAACCCTATCCAGCAAATTTTTCGATTTTGTCCAGGTCCTGAAATTTAGGCAAAAATCACATATTACGGCTTTCCCTTGATTATCTGGGTGAAATGGGCAAGAAAGAATAAAAGGGTTGAACCAAAAGACCTACAATCGGATGATCTAAAACATGGGCAACTTTGTTGCACGATATGTGGCATTTACAAATACAAATTTTTGGCGCAACAGGTCCATGGGACCCAGGGCCTAGCTTCTCACAACCATTCGTGTTGTGCGTGTTATATTCTTCACATGAATGGAAGGGGCCTACTGTTTAATGCCGGATCCGAACGGCAATTTTGAGAAGCTTTTTCATGACAGTTTTACTCTCGGATGTTTGTCAGACGCTCGCGAGAGGTGGGGCCGTGAAAGCAATTTTAGGTGTTGTCTGGGGATTGAACCTGGAACCCCTTGCTCCGTAGTCCAACGCACTAACCACTTGAACCACGGCGCCCACATGTGGCATTTATGGAACAATTTATAAAACGTAAATGAAAGAGAGACTCGTTGCTGGAAAAATCTTGTCCAACAAAATTTTCGATTTTGTCCAGGTCCTGAAATTTAGGTAAGAATCACATATTACGGCTTTCCCTTGATTATCTGGGTGAAATGAGCAAGTAAGAATAAAAGCGTTGAACCAAAAGACCTACAATCGGATGATATAAAACATGGGCAACTTTGTTGCACGATATGTGGCATTTATGGAACAATGTATAAAACGTAAATGAAAGAGAGACTCGTTACTGAAAAAACCCTATCCAGCAAATTTTTCGATTTTGTCCAGGTCCTGAAATTTAGGTAAAAATCACATATTACGGCTTTCCCTTGATTATCTGGGTGAAATGGGCAAGAAAGAATAAAAGGGTTGAACCAAAAGACCTACAATCGGATGATCTGAAACATGGGCAACTTTGTTGCAAGATATGTGGCATTTATGGAACAATGTATAAAACGTAAATGAAAGAGAGACTCGTTGCTGGAAAAACCCTATCCAGCAAATTTTTCGATTTTGTCCAGGTCCTGAAATTTAGGTAAAAATCACATATTACGGCTTTCCCTTGATTATCTGGGTGAAATGGGCAAGAAAAAATAAAAGGGTTGAACCAAAAGACCTACAATCGGATGATCTAAAACATGGGCATTTATGGAACAATGTATAAAACGTAAATGAAAGAGAGACTCGTTACTGAAAAAACCCTATCCAGCAAATTTTTCGATTTTGTCCAGGTCCTGAAATTTAGGTAAAAATCACATATTACGGCTTTCCCTTGATTATCTGGGTGAAATGGGCAAGAAAGAATAAAAGGGTTGAACCAAAAGACCTACAATCGGATGATCTGAAACATGGGCAACTTTGTTGCAAGATATGTGGCATTTATGGAACAATGTATAAAACGTAAATGAAAGAGAGACTCGTTGCTGGAAAAACCCTATCCAGCAAATTTTTCGATTTTGTCCAGGTCCTGAAATTTAGGTAAAAATCACATATTACGGCTTTCCCTTGATTATCTGGGTGAAATGGGCAAGAAAAAATAAAAGGGTTGAACCAAAAGACCTACAATCGGATGATCTAAAACATGGGCAACTTTGTTGCACGATATGTGGCATTTATGGAACAATGTATAAAACGTAAATGAAAGAGAGACTCGTTGCTGGAAAAATCTTGTCCAACAAAATTTTCGATTTTGTCCAGGTCCTGAAATTTAGGTAAGAATCACATATTACGGCTTTTCCTTGATTATCTGGGTGAAATGGGCAAGAAAGAATAAAAGGGTTGAACCAAAAGACCTACAATCGGATGATCTGAAACATGCGCAACTTTGTTGCAAG
Source organism: Xylota sylvarum (assembly GCA_905220385.1). NCBI lineage: Eukaryota > Metazoa > Arthropoda > Insecta > Diptera > Syrphidae > Xylota > Xylota sylvarum. The sequence continues at coordinate 47,653,757 of LR999958.1, forward strand.
ATATGTGGCATTTATGGAACAATGTATAAAACGTAAATGAAAGAGAGACTCGTTGCTGGAAAAATCTTGTCCAACAAAATTTTCGATTTTGTCCAGGTCCTGAAATTTAGGTAAGAATCACATATTACGGCTTTTCCTTGATTATCTGGGTGAAATGGGCAAGAAAGAATAAAAGGGTTGAACCAAAAGACCTACAATCGGATGATCTGAAACATGGGCTACTTTGTTGCAAGATATGTGGCATTTATGGAACAATGTATAAAATGTAAATGAAAGAGAGACTCGTTACTGGAAAAACCCTATCCAGCAAATTTTTCGATTTTGTCCAGGTCCTGAAATTTAGGTAAAAATTACATATTACGGCTTTCCCTTGATTATCTGGGTGAAATGGGCAAGAAAGAATAAAAGGGTTGAACCAAAAGACCTACAATCGGATGATCTAAAACATGGGCAACTTTGTTGCACGATATGTGGCATTTATGGAACAATGTATAAAATGTAAATGAAAGAGAGACTCGTTACTGGAAAAACCCTATCCAGCAAATTTTTCGATTTTGTCCAGGTCCTGAAATTTAGGTAAAAATCACATATTACGGCTTTCCATTGATTATCTGGGTGAAATGGGCAAGAAAGAATAAAAGGGTTGAAGCAAAAGACCTACAATCGGATGATCTAAAACATGGGCAACTTTGTTGCACGATATGTGGCATTTATGGAACAATGTATAAAATGTAAATGAAAGAGAGACTCGTTACTGGAAAAACCCTATCCAGCAAATTTTTCGATTTTGTCCAGGTCCTGAAATTTAGGTAAAAATCACATATTACGGCTTTCCCTTGATTATCTGGGTGAAATGGGCAAGAAAGAATAAAAGGGTTGAACCAAAAGACCTACAATCGGATGATCTAAAACATGGGCAACTTTGTTGCACGATATGTGGCATTTATGGAACAATGTATAAAATGTAAATGAAAGAGAGACTCGTTACTGGAAAAACCCTATCCAGCAAATTTTTCGATTTTGTCCAGGTCCTGAAATTTAGGTAAAAATCACATATTACGGCTTTCCCTTGATTATCTGGGTGAAATGGGCAAGAAAGAATAAAAGGGTTGAACCAAAAGACCTACAATCGGATGATCTAAAACATGGGCAACTTTGTTGCATGATATGTGGCATTTATGGAACAATGTATAAAACGTAAATGAAAGAGAGACTCGTTGCTGGAAAAACCCTATCCAGCAAATTTTTCGATTTTGTCCAGGTCCTGAAATTTAGGTAAAAATCACATATTACGGCTTTCCCTTGATTATCTGGGTGAAATGGGCAAGAAAGAATAAAAGGGTTGAACCAAAAGACCTACAATCGGATGATCTAAAACATGGGCAACTTTGTTGCATGATATGTGGCATTTATGGAACAATGTATAAAACGTAAATGAAAGAGAGACTCGTTACTGAAAAAACCCTATCCAGCAAATTTTTCGATTTTGTCCAGGTCCTGAAATTTAGGTAAAAATCACATATTACGGCTTTCCCTTGATTATCTGGGTGAAATGGGCAAGAAAGAATAAAAGGGTTGAACCAAAAGACCTACAATCGGATGATCTGAAACATGGGCAACTTTGTTGCACGATATGTGGCATTTATGGAACAATGTATAAAACGTAAATGAAAGAGAGACTCGTTGCTGGAAAAACCCTATCCAGCAAATTTTTCGATTTTGTCCAGGTCCTGAAATTTAGGTAAAAATCACATATTAAGGCTTTCCCTTGATTATCTGGGTGAAATGGGCAAGAAAGAATAAAAGGGTTGAACCAAAAGACCTACAATCGGATGATCTAAAACATGGGCAACTTTGTTGCACGATATGTGGCATTTATGGAACAATGTATAAAATGTAAATGAAAGAGAGACTCGTTACTGGAAAAACCCTATCCAGCAAATTTTTCGATTTTGTCCAGGTCCTGAAATTTAGGTAAAAATCACATATTACGGCTTTCCCTTGATTATCTGGGTGAAATGGGCAAGAAAGAATAAAAGGGTTGAACCAAAAGACCTACAATCGGATGATCTAAAACATGGGCAACTTTGTTGCATGATATGTGGCATTTATGGAACAATGTATAAAACGTAAATGAAAGAGAGACTCGTTGCTGGAAAAACCCTATCCAGCAAATTTTTCGATTTTGTCCAGGTCCTGAAATTTAGGTAAAAATCACATATTACGGCTTTCCCTTGATTATCTGGGTGAAATGGGCAAGAAAGAATAAAAGGGTTGAACCAAAAGACCTACAATCGGATGATCTAAAACATGGGCAACTTTGTTGCATGATATGTGGCATTTATGGAACAATGTATAAAACGTAAATGAAAGAGAGACTCGTTACTGAAAAAACCCTATCCAGCAAATTTTTCGATTTTGTCCAGGTCCTGAAATTTAGGTAAAAATCACATATTACGGCTTTCCCTTGATTATCTGGGTGAAATGGGCAAGAAAGAATAAAAGGGTTGAACCAAAAGACCTACAATCGGATGATCTGAAACATGGGCAACTTTGTTGCACGATATGTGGCATTTATGGAACAATGTATAAAACGTAAATGAAAGAGAGACTCGTTGCTGGAAAAACCCTATCCAGCAAATTTTTCGATTTTGTCCAGGTCCTGAAATTTAGGTAAAAATCACATATTACGGCTTTCCCTTGATTATCTGGGTGAAATGGGCAAGAAAGAATAAAAGGGTTGAACCAAAAGACCTACAATCGGATGATCTAAAACATGCGCAACTTTGTTGCACGATATGTGGCATTTATGGAACAATGTATAAAACATAAATGAAAGAGAGACTCGTTGCTGGAAAAACCCTATCCAGCAAATTTTTCGATTTTGTCCAGGTCCTGAAATTTAGGCAAAAATCACATATTAAGGCTTTCCCTTGATTATCTGGGTGAAATGGGCAAGAAAGAATAAAAGGGTTGAACCAAAAGACCTACAATCGGATGATCTAAAACATGGGCAACTTTGTTGCAAGATATGTGGCATTTATGGAACAATGTATAAAACGTAAATGAAAGAGAGACTCGTTACTGAAAAAACCCTATCCAGCAAATTTTTCGATTTTGTCCAGGTCCTGAAATTTAGGTAAAAATCACATATTACGGCTTTCCCTTGATTATCTGGGTGAAATGGGCAAGAAAGAATAAAAGGGTTGAACCAAAAGACCTACAATCGGATGATCTGAAACATGGGCTACTTTGTTGCAAGATATGTGGCATTTATGGAACAATGTATAAAATGTAAATGAAAGAGAGACTCGTTACTGGAAAAACCCTATCCAGCAAATTTTTCGATTTTGTCCAGGTCCTGAAATTTAGGTAAAAATTACATATTACGGCTTTCCCTTGATTACCTGGGTGAAATGGGCAAGAAAGAATAAAAGAGTTGAACCAAAAGACCTACAATCGGATGATCTAAAACATGGGCAACTTTGTTGCACGATATGTGGCATTTATGGAACAATGTATAAAACGTAAAAGAAAGAGAGACTCGTTACTGAAAAAACCCTATCCAGCAAATTTTTCAATTTTGTCCAGGTCCTGAAATTTAGGTAAAAATCACATATTACGGCTTTCCCTTGATTATCTGGGTGAAATGGGCAAGAAAGAATAAAAGGGTTGAACCAAAAGACCTACAATCGGATGATCTGAAACATGGGCTACTTTGTTGCAAGATATGTGGCATTTATGGAACAATGTATAAAATGTAAATGAAAGAGAGACTCGTTACTGGAAAAACCCTATCCAGCAAATTTTTCGATTTTGTCCAGGTCCTGAAATTTAGGTAAAAATTACATATTACGGCTTTCCTTTGATTATCTGGGTGAAATGGGCAAGAAAGAATAAAAGGGTTGAACCAAAAGACCTACAATCGGATGATCTGAAACATGGACTACTTTGTTGCAAGATATGTGGCGTTTATGGAACAATGTATAAAACGTAAATGAAAGAGAGACTCGTTGCTGGAAAAATCTTGTCCAACAAAATTTTCGATTTTGTCCAGGTCCCGAAATTTAGGTAAGAATCACATATTACGGCTTTCCCTTGATTATCTGGGTGAAATGAGCAAGTAAGAATAAAAGGGTTGAACCAAAAGACCTACAATCGGATGATCTGAAACATGGGCTACTTTGTTGCAAGATATGTGGCATTTATGGAACAATGTATAAAATGTAAATGAAAGAGAGACTCGTTGCTGGAAAAATCTTGTCCAACAAAATTTTCGATTTTGTCCAGGTCCTGAAATTTAGGTAAGAATCACATATTACGGCTTTCCCTTGATTATCTGGGTGAAATAGGAAAGAAGGAATAAAAGGGTTGAACCAAAAGACCTACAATCGGATGATCTAAAACATGCGCAACTTTGTTGCACGATATGTGGCATTTATGGAACAATGTATAAAACGTAAATGAAAGAGAGATTCGTTACTGGAAAAACCCTATTCAGCAAATTTTTCGATTTTGTCCAGGTCCTGAAATTTAGGCAAAAATCACATATTAAGGCTTTCCCTTGATTATCTGGGTGAAATGGGCAAGAAAGAAGAAAAGGGTTGAACCAAAAGACCTACAATCGGATGATCTAAAACATGCGCAACTTTGTTGCACGATATGTGGCATTTATGGAACAATGTATAAAACATAAATGAAAGAGAGACTCGTTGCTGGAAAAACCCTATCCAGCAAATTTTTCGATTTTGTCCAGGTCCTGAAATTTAGGTAAAAATCACATATTACGGCTTTCCCTTGATTATCTGGGTGAAATGGGCAAGAAAGAATAAAAGGGTTGAACCAAAAGACCTACAATCGGATGATCTAAAACATGGGCAACTTTGTTGCACGATATGTGGCATTTATGGAACAATGTATAAAACGTAAATGAAAGACAGACTCGTTACTGGAAAAACCCTATCCAGCAAATTTTTCGATTTTGTCCAGGTCCTGAAATTTAGGTAAAAATCACATATTACGGCTTTCCCTTGATTATCTGGGTGAAATGGGCGAGAAAGAATAAAAGGGTTGAAACAAAAGACCTACAATCGGATGATCTAAAACATGGGCAACTTTGTTGCACGATATGTGGCATTTATGGAACAATGTATAAAACATAAATGAAAGAGAGACTCGTTGCTGGAAAAAATCTATCCATCAAATTTTTCGATTTTGTCCAGGTCCTGAAATTTAGGCAAAAATCACATATTAAGGCTTTCCCTTGATTATCTGGGTGAAATGGGCAAGAAAGAAGAAAAGGGTTGAACCAAAAGACCTACAATCGGATGATCTAAAACATGCGCAACTTTGTTGCACGATATGTGGCATTTATGGAACAATGTATAAAACATAAATGAAAGAGAGACTCGTTGCTGGAAAAACCCTATCCAGCAAATTTTTCGATTTTGTCCAGGTCCTGAAATTTAGGCAAAAATCACATATTAAGGCTTTCCCTTGATTATCTGGGTGAAATGGGCAAGAAAGAAGAAAAGGGTTGAACCAAAAGACCTACAATCGGATGATCTAAAACATGGGCAACTTTGTTGCACGATATGTGGCATTTATGGAACAATGTATAAAACATAAATGAAAGAGAGACTCGTTGCTGGAAAAGCCCTATCCAGCAAATTTTTCGATTTTGTCCAGGTCCTGAAATTTAGGCAAAAATCACATATTAAGGCTTTCCCTTGATTATCTGGGTGAAATGGGCAAGAAAGAATAAAAGGGTTGAACCAAAAGACCTACAATCGGATGATCTAAAACATGGGCAACTTTGTTGCACGATTTGTGGCATTTATGGAACAATGTATAAAACATAAATGAAAGAGAGACTCGTTGCTGGAAAAACCCTATCCAGCAAATTTTTCGATTTTGTCCAGGTCCTGAAATTTAGGTAAAAATCACATATTACGGCTTTCCCTTGATTATCTGGGTGAAATGGGCAAGAAAGAATAAAAGGGTTGAACCAAAAGACCTACAATCGGATGATCTAAAACATGGGCAACTTTGTTGCACGATTTGTGGCATTTATGGAACAATGTATAAAACATAAATGAAAGAGAGACTCGTTGCTGGAAAAACCCTATCCAGCAAATTTTTCGATTTTGTCCAGGTCCTGAAATTTAGGTAAAAATCACATATTAAGGCTTTCCCTTGATTATCTGGGTGAAATGGGCAAGAAAGAATAAAAGGGTTGAACCAAAAGACCTACAATCGGATGATCTGAAACATGGGCTACTTTGTTGCAAGATATGTGGCATTTATGGAACAATGTATAAAATGTAAATGAAAGAGAGACTCGTTACTGAAAAAACCCTATCCAGCAAATTTTTCAATTTTGTCCAGGTCCTGAAATTTAGGTAAAAATCACATATTACGGCTTTCCCTTGATTATCTGGGTGAAATGGGCAAGAAAGAATAAAAGGGTTGAACCAAAAGACCTACAATCGGATGATCTGAAACATGGGCTACTTTGTTGCAAGATATGTGGCATTTATGGAACAATGTATAAAATGTAAATGAAAGAGAGACTCGTTACTGGAAAAACCCTATCCAGCAAATTTTTCGATTTTGTCCAGGTCCTGAAATTTAGGTAAAAATTACATATTACGGCTTTCCTTTGATTATCTGGGTGAAATGGGCAAGAAAGAATAAAAGGGTTGAACCAAAAGACCTACAATCGGATGATCTGAAACATGGGCTACTTTGTTGCAAGATATGTGGCGTTTATGGAACAATGTATAAAACGTAAATGAAAGAGAGACTCGTTGCTGGAAAAATCTTGTCCAACAAAATTTTCGATTTTGTCCAGGTCCCGAAATTTAGGTAAGAATCACATATTACGGCTTTCCCTTGATTATCTGGGTGAAATGAGCAAGTAAGAATAAAAGGGTTGAACCAAAAGACCTACAATCGGATGATCTGAAACATGGGCTACTTTGTTGCAAGATATGTGGCATTTATGGAACAATGTATAAAATGTAAATGAAAGAGAGACTCGTTGCTGGAAAAATCTTGTCCAACAAAATTTTCGATTTTGTCCAGGTCCTGAAATTTAGGTAAGAATCACATATTACGGCTTTCCCTTGATTATCTGGGTGAAATAGGAAAGAAGGAATAAAAGGATTGAACCAAAAGACCTACAATCGGATGATCTAAAACATGCGCAACTTTGTTGCACGATATGTGGCATTTATGGAACAATGTATAAAACGTAAATGAAAGAGAGATTCGTTACTGGAAAAACCCTATTCAGCAAATTTTTCGATTTTGTCCAGGTCCTGAAATTTAGGCAAAAATCACATATTAAGGCTTTCCCTTGATTATCTGGGTGAAATGGGCAAGAAAGAAGAAAAGGGTTGAACCAAAAGACCTACAATCGGATGATCTAAAACATGCGCAACTTTGTTGCACGATATGTGGCATTTATGGAACAATGTATAAAACATAAATGAAAGAGAGACTCGTTGCTGGAAAAACCCTATCCATCAAATTTTTCGATTTTGTCCAGGTCCTGAAATTTAGGCAAAAATCACATATTAAGGCTTTCCCTTTATTATCTGGGTGAAATGGGCAAGAAAGAATAAAAGGGTTGAACCAAAAGACCTACAATCGGATGATCTAAAACATGGGCAACTTTGTTGCACGATATGTGGCATTTATGGAACAATGTATAAAACATAAATGAAAGAGAGACTCGTTGCTGGAAAAACCCTATCCAGCAAATTTTTCGATTTTGTCCAGGTCCTGAAATTTAGGTAAAAATCACATATTACGGCTTTCCCTTGATTATCTGGGTGAAATGGGCAAGAAAGAATAAAAGGGTTGAACCAAAAGACCTACAATCGGATGATCTAAAACATGGGCAACTTTGTTGCACGATATGTGGCATTTATGGAACAATGTATAAAACGTAAATGAAAGACAGACTCGTTACTGGAAAAACCCTATCCAGCAAATTTTTCGATTTTGTCCAGGTCCTGAAATTTAGGTATAAATCACATATTACGGCTTTCCCTTGATTATCTGGGTGAAATGGGCGAGAAAGAATAAAAGGGTTGAACCAAAAGACCTACAATCGGATGATCTAAAACATGGGCAACTTTGTTGCACGATATGTGGCATTTATGGAACAATGTATAAAACGTAAATGAAAGACAGACTCGTTACTGGAAAAACCCTATCCAGCAAATTTTTCGATTTTGTCCAGGTCCTGAAATTTAGGTATAAATCACATATTACGGCTTTCCCTTGATTATCTGGGTGAAATGGGCAAGAAAGAAGAAAAGGGTTGAACCAAAAGACCTACAATCGGATGACCTAAAACATGCGCAACTTTGTTGCACGATATGTGGCATTTATGGAACAATGTATAAAACATAAATGAAAGAGAGACTCGTTGCTGGAAAAACCCTATCCATCAAATTTTTCGATTTTGTCCAGGTCCTGAAATTTAGGCAAAAATCACATATTAAGGCTTTCCCTTGATTATCTGGGTGAAATGGGCGAGAAAGAATAAAAGGGTTGAAACAAAAGACCTACAATCGGATGATCTAAAACATGGGCAACTTTGTTGCACGATATGTGGCGTTTATGGAACAATGTATAAAACATAAATGCAAGAGAGACTCGTTGCTGGAAAAACCCTATCCATCAAATTTTTCGATTTTGTCCAGGTCCTGAAATTTAGGTAAAAATCACATATTACGGCTTTCCCTTGATTATCTGGGTGAAATGGGCGAGAAAGAATAAAAGGGTTGAAACAAAAGACCTACAATCGGATGATCTAAAACATGGGCAACTTTGTTGCACGATATGTGGCATTTATGGAACAATGTATAAAACATAAATGAAAGAGAGACTCGTTGCTGGAAAAACCCTATCCATCAAATTTTTCGATTTTGTCCAGGTCCTGAAATTTAGGCAAAAATCACATATTAAGGCTTTCCCTTGATTATCTGGGTGAAATGGGCAAGAAAGAAGAAAAGGGTTGAAACAAAAGACCTACAATCGGATGATCTAAAACATGGGCAACTTTGTTGCACGATATGTGGCATTTATGGAACAATGTATAAAACATAAATGAAAGAGAGACTCGTTGCTGGAAAAACCCTATCCATCAAATTTTTCGATTTTGTCCAGGTCCTGAAATTTAGGCAAAAATCACATATTAAGGCTTTCCCTTGATTATCTGGGTGAAATGGGCAAGAAAGAATAAAAGGGTTGAACCAAAAGACCTACAATCGGATGATCTAAAACATGGGCAACTTTGTTGCACGATATGTGGCATTTATGGAACAATGTATAAAACATAAATGAAAGAGAGACTCGTTGCTGGAAAAACCCTATCCATCAAATTTTTCGATTTTGTCCAGGTCCTGAAATTTAGGCAAAAATCACATATTAAGGCTTTCCCTTGATTATCTGGGTGAAATGGGCAAGAAAGAAGAAAAGGGTTGAAACAAAAGACCTACAATCGGATGATCTAAAACATGGGCAACTTTGTTGCACGATATGTGGCATTTATGGAACAATGTATAAAACGTAAATGAAAGAGAGACTCGTTGCTGGAAAAACCCTATCCATCAAATTTTTCGATTTTGTCCAGGTCCTGAAATTTAGGTAAAAATCACATATTACGGCTTTCCCTTGATTATCTGGGTGAAATGGGCAAGAAAGAATAAAAGGGTTGAAACAAAAGACCTACAATCGGATGATCTAAAACATGGGCAACTTTGTTGCACGATATGTGGCATTTATGGAACAATGTATAAAACATAAATGAAAGAGAGACTCGTTGCTGGAAAAACCCTATCCATCAAATTTTTCGATTTTGTCCAGGTCCTGAAATTTAGGCAAAAATCACATATTAAGGCTTTCCCTTGATTATCTGGGTGAAATGGGCAAGAAAGAAGAAAAGGGTTGAACCAAAAGACCTACAATCGGATGATCTAAAACATGGGCAACTTTGTTGCACGATATGTGGCATTTATGGAACAATGTATAAAACATAAATGAAAGAGAGACTCGTTGCTGGAAAAACCCTATCCATCAAATTTTTCGATTTTGTCCAGGTCCTGAAATTTAGGTAAAAATCACATATTACGGCTTTCCCTTGATTATCTGGGTGAAATGGGCAAGAAAGAATAAAAGGGTTGAACCAAAAGACCTACAATCGGATGATCTAAAACATGGGCAACTTTGTTGCACGATATGTGGCATTTATGGAACAATGTATAAAACATAAATGAAAGAGAGACTCGTTGCTGGAAAAACCCTATCCAGCAAATTTTTCGATTTTGTCCAGGTCCTGAAATTTAGGTAAAAATCACATATTACGGCTTTTCCTTGATTATCTGGGTGAAATGGGCAAGTAAGAATAAAAGGGTTGAAACAAAAGACCTACAATCGGATGATCTAAAACATGGGCAACTTTGTTGCACGATATGTGGCATTTATGGAACAATGTATAAAACGTAAATGAAAGAGAGACTCGTTGCTGGAAAAACCCTATCCAGCAAATTTTTCGATTTTGTCCAGGTCCTGAAATTTAGGTAAAAATCACATATTAAGGCTTTCCCTTGATTATCTGGGTGAAATGGGCAAGAAAGAATAAAAGGGTTGAACCAAAAGACCTACAATCGGATGATCTAAAACATGCGCAACTTTGTTGCACGATATGTGGCATTTATGGAACAATGTATAAAACGTAAATGAAAGAGAGACTCGTTACTGGAAAAACCCTATCCAGCAAATTTTTCGATTTTGTCCAGGTCCTGAAATTTAGGTAAAAATCACATATTACGGCTTTTCCTTGATTATCTGGGTGAAATGGGCAAGAAAGAATAAAAGGGTTGAACCAAAAGACCTACAATCGGATGATCTAAAACATGGGCAACTTTGTTGCACGATATGTGGCATTTATGGAACAATGTATAAAACGTAAATGAAAGAGAGACTCGTTGCTGGAAAAACCCTATTCAGCAAATTTTTCGATTTTGTCCAGGTCCTGAAATTTAGGTAAAAATCACATATTAAGGCTTTCCCTTGATTATCTGGGTGAAATGGGCAAGAAAGAAGAAAAGGGTTGAACCAAAAGACCTACAATCGGATGATCTAAAACATGCGCAACTTTGTTGCACGATATGTGGCATTTATGGAACAATGTATAAAACATAAATGAAAGAGAGACTCGTTGCTGGAAAAACCCTATCCATCAAATTTTTCGATTTTGTCCAGGTCCTGAAATTTAGGCAAAAATCACATATTAAGGCTTTCCCTTTATTATCTGGGTGAAATGGGCAAGAAAGAATAAAAGGGTTGAACCAAAAGACCTACAATCGGATGATCTAAAACATGGGCAACTTTGTTGCACGATATGTGGCATTTATGGAACAATGTATAAAACATAAATGAAAGAGAGACTCGTTGCTGGAAAAACCCTATCCAGCAAATTTTTCGATTTTGTCCAGGTCCTGAAATTTAGGTAAAAATCACATATTACGGCTTTCCCTTGATTATCTGGGTGAAATGGGCAAGAAAGAATAAAAGGGTTGAAACAAAAGACCTACAATCGGATGATCTAAAACATGGGCAACTTTGTTGCACGATATGTGGCATTTATGGAACAATGTATAAAACGTAAATGAAAGACAGACTCGTTACTGGAAAAACCCTATCCAGCAAATTTTTCGATTTTGTCCAGGTCCTGAAATTTAGGTATAAATCACATATTACGGCTTTCCCTTGATTATCTGGGTGAAATGGGCGAGAAAGAATAAAAGGGTTGAAACAAAAGACCTACAATCGGATGATCTAAAACATGGGCAACTTTGTTGCACGATATGTGGCATTTATGGAACAATGTATAAAACATAAATGAAAGAGAGACTCGTTGCTGGAAAAACCCTATCCATCAAATTTTTCGATTTTGTCCAGGTCCTGAAATTTAGGCAAAAATCACATATTAAGGCTTTCCCTTGATTATCTGGGTGAAATGGGCAAGAAAGAAGAAAAGGGTTGAACCAAAAGACCTACAATCGGATGACCTAAAACATGCGCAACTTTGTTGCACGATATGTGGCATTTATGGAACAATGTATAAAACATAAATGAAAGAGAGACTCGTTGCTGGAAAAACCCTATCCATCAAATTTTTCGATTTTGTCCAGGTCCTGAAATTTAGGCAAAAATCACATATTAAGGCTTTCCCTTGATTATCTGGGTGAAATGGGCAAGAAAGAAGAAAAGGGTTGAACCAAAAGACCTACAATCGGATGACCTAAAACATGCGCAACTTTGTTGCACGATATGTGGCATTTATGGAACAATGTATAAAACGTAAATGAAAGAGAGACTCGTTGCTGGAAAAACCCTATTCAGCAAATTTTTCGATTTTGTCCAGGTCCTGAAATTTAGGTAAAAATCACATATTAAGGCTTTCCCTTGATTATCTGGGTGAAATGGGCAAGAGAGAATAAAAGGGTTGAACCAAAAGACTTACAATCGGATGATCTAAAACATGGGCAACTTTGTTGCACGATATGTGGCATTTATGGAACAATGTATAAAACATAAATGAAAGAGAGACTCGTTGCTGGAAAAACCCTATCCAGCAAATTTTTCGATTTTGTCCAGGTCCTGAAATTTAGGCAAAAATCACATATTAAGGCTTTCCCTTTATTATCTGGGTGAAATGGGCAAGAAAGAATAAAAGGGTTGAACCAAAAGACCTACAATCGGATGATCTAAAACATGGGCAACTTTGTTGCACGATATGTGGCATTTATGGAACAATGTATAAAACATAAATGAAAGAGAGACTCGTTGCTGGAAAAACCCTATCCAGCAAATTTTTCGATTTTGTCCAGGTCCTGAAATTTAGGTAAAAATCACATATTACGGCTTTCCCTTGATTATCTGGGTGAAATGGGCAAGAAAGAAGAAAAGGGTTGAACCAAAAGACCTACAATCGGATGATCTAAAACATGGGCAACTTTGTTGCACGATATGTGGCATTTATGGAACAATGTATAAAACATAAATGAAAGAGAGACTCGTTGCTGGAAAAACCCTATCCAGCAAATTTTTCGATTTTGTCCAGGTCCTGAAATTTAGGTAAAAATCACATATTACGGCTTTCCCTTGATTATCTGGGTGAAATGGGCAAGAAAGAAGAAAAGGGTTGAACCAAAAGACCTACAATCGGATGATCTAAAACATGGGCAACTTTGTTGCACGATATGTGGCATTTATGGAACAATGTATAAAACATAAATGAAAGAGAGACTCGTTGCTGGAAAAACCCTATCCAGCAAATTTTTCGATTTTGTCCAGGTCCTGAAATTTAGGTAAAAATCACATATTAAGGCTTTCCCTTGATTATCTGGGTGAAATGGGCAAGAAAGAATAAAAGGGTTGAACCAAAAGACCTACAATCGGATGATCTAAAACATGCGCAACTTTGTTGCACGATATGTGGCATTTATGGAACAATGTATAAAACGTAAATGAAAGAGAGACTCGTTACTGGAAAAACCCTATCCAGCAAATTTTTCGATTTTGTCCAGGTCCTGAAATTTAGGTAAAAATCACATATTACGGCTTTTCCTTGATTATCTGGGTGAAATGGGCAAGAAAGAATAAAAGGGTTGAACCAAAAGACCTACAATCGGATGATCTAAAACATGGGCAACTTTGTTGCACGATATGTGGCATTTATGGAACAATGTATAAAACGTAAATGAAAGAGAGACTCGTTGCTGGAAAAACCCTATTCAGCAAATTTTTCGATTTTGTCCAGGTCCTGAAATTTAGGTAAAAATCACATATTAAGGCTTTCCCTTGATTATCTGGGTGAAATGGGCAAGAAAGAAGAAAAGGGTTGAACCAAAAGACCTACAATCGGATGATCTAAAACATGCGCAACTTTGTTGCACGATATGTGGCATTTATGGAACAATGTATAAAACATAAATGAAAGAGAGACTCGTTGCTGGAAAAACCCTATCCATCAAATTTTTCGATTTTGTCCAGGTCCTGAAATTTAGGCAAAAATCACATATTAAGGCTTTCCCTTTATTATCTGGGTGAAATGGGCAAGAAAGAATAAAAGGGTTGAACCAAAAGACCTACAATCGGATGATCTAAAACATGGGCAACTTTGTTGCACGATATGTGGCATTTATGGAACAATGTATAAAACATAAATGAAAGAGAGACTCGTTGCTGGAAAAACCCTATCCAGCAAATTTTTCGATTTTGTCCAGGTCCTGAAATTTAGGTAAAAATCACATATTACGGCTTTCCCTTGATTATCTGGGTGAAATGGGCAAGAAAGAATAAAAGGGTTGAACCAAAAGACCTACAATCGGATGATCTAAAACATGGGCAACTTTGTTGCACGATATGTGGCATTTATGGAACAATGTATAAAACGTAAATGAAAGAGAGACTCGTTACTGGAAAAACCCTATCCAGCAAATTTTTCGATTTTGTCCAGGTCCTGAAATTTAGGTATAAATCACATATTACGGCTTTCCCTTGATTATCTGGGTGAAATGGGCGAGAAAGAATAAAAGGGTTGAAACAAAAGACCTACAATCGGATGATCTAAAACATGGGCAACTTTGTTGCACGATATGTGGCATTTATGGAACAATGTATAAAACATAAATGAAAGAGAGACTCGTTGCTGGAAAAACCCTATCCATCAAATTTTTCGATTTTGTCCAGGTCCTGAAATTTAGGCAAAAATCACATATTAAGGCTTTCCCTTGATTATCTGGGTGAAATGGGCAAGAAAGAAGAAAAGGGTTGAACCAAAAGACCTACAATCGGATGACCTAAAACATGCGCAACTTTGTTGCACGATATGTGGCATTTATGGAACAATGTATAAAACATAAATGAAAGAGAGACTCGTTGCTGGAAAAACCCTATCCATCAAATTTTTCGATTTTGTCCAGGTCCTGAAATTTAGGCAAAAATCACATATTAAGGCTTTCCCTTGATTATCTGGGTGAAATGGGCAAGAAAGAAGAAAAGGGTTGAACCAAAAGACCTACAATCGGATGATCTAAAACATGGGCAACTTTGTTGCACGATATGTGGCATTTATGGAACAATGTATAAAACATAAATGAAAGAGAGACTCGTTGCTGGAAAAACCCTATCCATCAAATTTTTCGATTTTGTCCAGGTCCTGAAATTTAGGCAAGAATCACATATTACGGCTTTCCCTTGATTATCTGGGTGAAATGGGCAAGAGAGAATAAAAGGGTTGAACCAAAAGACTTACAATCGGATGATCTAAAACATGGGCAACTTTGTTGCACGATATGTGGCATTTATGGAACAATGTATAAAACATAAATGAAAGAGAGACTCGTTGCTGGAAAAACCCTATCCAGCAAATTTTTCGATTTTGTCCAGGTCCTGAAATTTAGGCAAAAATCACATATTAAGGCTTTCCCTTTATTATCTGGGTGAAATGGGCAAGAAAGAATAAAAGGGTTGAACCAAAAGACCTACAATCGGATGATCTAAAACATGGGCAACTTTGTTGCACGATATGTGGCATTTATGGAACAATGTATAAAACATAAATGAAAGAGAGACTCGTTGCTGGAAAAACCCTATCCAGCAAATTTTTCGATTTTGTCCAGGTCCTGAAATTTAGGTAAAAATCACATATTACGGCTTTCCCTTGATTATCTGGGTGAAATGGGCAAGAAAGAAGAAAAGGGTTGAACCAAAAGACCTACAATCGGATGATCTAAAACATGGGCAACTTTGTTGCACGATATGTGGCATTTATGGAACAATGTATAAAACATAAATGAAAGAGAGACTCGTTGCTGGAAAAACCCTATCCAGCAAATTTTTCGATTTTGTCCAGGTCCTGAAATTTAGGTAAAAATCACATATTACGGCTTTCCCTTGATTATCTGGGTGAAATGGGCAAGAAAGAAGAAAAGGGTTGAACCAAAAGACCTACAATCGGATGATCTAAAACATGGGCAACTTTGTTGCACGATATGTGGCATTTATGGAACAATGTATAAAACATAAATGAAAGAGAGACTCGTTGCTGGAAAAACCCTATCCAGCAAATTTTTCGATTTTGTCCAGGTCCTGAAATTTAGGTAAAAATCACATATTACGGCTTTCCCTTGATTATCTGGGTGAAATGGGCAAGAGAGAATAAAAGGGTTGAACCAAAAGACCTACAATCGGATGATCTAAAACATGGGCAACTTTGTTGCACGATATGTGGCATTTATGGAACAATGTATAAAACATAAATGAAAGAGAGACTCGTTGCTGGAAAAACCCTATCCAGCAAATTTTTCGATTTTGTCCAGGTCCTGAAATTTAGGTAAAAATCACATATTACGGCTTTCCCTTGATTATCTGGGTGAAATGGGCAAGAAAGAAGAAAAGGGTTGAACCAAAAGACCTACAATCGGATGATCTAAAACATGGGCAACTTTGTTGCACGATATGTGGCATTTATGGAACAATGTATAAAACATAAATGAAAGAGAGACTCGTTGCTGGAAAAACCCTATCCATCAAATTTTTCGATTTTGTCCAGGTCCTGAAATTTAGGCAAAAATCACATATTAAGGCTTTCCCTTGATTATCTGGGTGAAATGGGCAAGAAAGAAGAAAAGGGTTGAACCAAAAGACCTACAATCGGATGATCTAAAACATGGGCAACTTTGTTGCACGATATGTGGCATTTATGGAACAATGTATAAAACATAAATGAAAGAGAGACTCGTTGCTGGAAAAACCCTATCCATCAAATTTTTCGATTTTGTCCAGGTCCTGAAATTTAGGCAAAAATCACATATTACGGCTTTCCCTTGATTATCTGGGTGAAATGGGCAAGAAAGAATAAAAGGGTTGAAACAAAAGACCTACAATCGGATGATCTAAAACATGGGCAACTTTGTTGCACGATATGTGGCATTTATGGAACAATGTATAAAACATAAATGAAAGAGAGACTCGTTGCTGGAAAAACCCTATCCATCAAATTTTTCGATTTTGTCCAGGTCCTGAAATTTAGGTAAAAATCACATATTACGGCTTTCCCTTGATTATCTGGGTGAAATGGGCAAGAGAGAATAAAAGGGTTGAACCAAAAGACCTACAATCGGATGATCTAAAACATGGGCAACTTTGTTGCACGATATGTGGCATTTATGGAACAATGTATAAAACATAAATGAAAGAGAGACTCGTTGCTGGAAAAACCCTATCCAGCAAATTTTTCGATTTTGTCCAGGTCCTGAAATTTAGGTAAAAATCACATATTACGGCTTTTCCTTGATTATCTGGGTGAAATGGGCAAGTAAGAATAAAAGGGTTGAACCAAAAGACCTACAATCGGATGATCTAAAACATGCGCAACTTTGTTGCACGATATGTGGCATTTATGGAACAATGTATAAAACGAAAATGAAAGAGAGACTCGTTACTGGAAAAACCCTATCCAGTAAATTTTTCGATTTTGTCCAGGTCCTGAAATTTATTTAAAAATCACATATTACGGCTTTTCCTTGATTATCTGGGTGAAATGGGCAAGTAAGAATAAAAGGGTTGAACCAAAAGACCTACAATCGGATGATCTAAAACATGGGCAACTTTGTTGCACGATATGTGGCATTTATGGAACAATGTATAAAACGTAAATGAAAGAGAGACTCGTTGCTGGAAAAATCTTGTCCAACAAAATTTTCGATTTTGTTCAGGTCCTGAAATTTAGGTAAAAATCACATATTACGGCTTTCCCTTGATTATCTGGGTGAAATGGGCAAGAAAGAATAAAAGGGTTGAACCAAAAGACCTACAATCGGATGATCTAGATCATGGCAACTTTGTTGCACGATATGTGGCATTTATGGAACAATGTATAAAACGTAAATGAAAGAGAGACTCGTTGCTGGAAAAACCCTATCCAGCAAATTTTTCGATTTTGTTCAGGTCCTGAAATTTAGGTAAAAATCACATATTACGGCTTTCCCTTGATTATCTGGGTGAAATGGGCAAGAAAGAATAAAAGGGTTGAACCAAAAGACCTACAATCGGATGATCTAAAACATGGGCAACTTTGTTGCACGATATGTGGCATTTATGGAACAATGTATAAAACATAAATGAAAGAGAGACTCGTTGCTGGAAAAACCCTATCCATCAAATTTTTCGATTTTGTCCAGGTCCTGAAATTTAGGCAAAAATCACATATTAAGGCTTTCCCTTGATTATCTGGGTGAAATGGGCAAGAAAGAATAAAAGGGTTGAACCAAAAGACCTACAATCGGATGATCTAAAACATGGGCAACTTTGTTGCACGATATGTGGCATTTATGGAACAATGTATAAAACATAAATGAAAGAGAGACTCGTTGCTGGAAAAACCCTATCCATCAAATTTTTCGATTTTGTCCAGGTCCTGAAATTTAGGCAAAAATCACATATTAAGGCTTTCCCTTGATTATCTGGGTGAAATGGGCAAGAAAGAAGAAAAGGGTTGAAACAAAAGACCTACAATCGGATGATCTAAAACATGGGCAACTTTGTTGCACGATATGTGGCATTTATGGAACAATGTATAAAACATAAATGAAAGAGAGACTCGTTGCTGGAAAAACCCTATCCATCAAATTTTTCGATTTTGTCCAGGTCCTGAAATTTAGGTAAAAATCACATATTACGGCTTTCCCTTGATTATCTGGGTGAAATGGGCAAGAAAGAATAAAAGGGTTGAAACAAAAGACCTACAATCGGATGATCTAAAACATGGGCAACTTTGTTGCACGATATGTGGCATTTATGGAACAATGTATAAAACATAAATGAAAGAGAGACTCGTTGCTGGAAAAACCCTATCCATCAAATTTTTCGATTTTGTCCAGGTCCTGAAATTTAGGCAAAAATCACATATTAAGGCTTTCCCTTGATTATCTGGGTGAAATGGGCAAGAAAGAAGAAAAGGGTTGAACCAAAAGACCTACAATCGGATGATCTAAAACATGGGCAACTTTGTTGCACGATATGTGGCATTTATGGAACAATGTATAAAACATAAATGAAAGAGAGACTCGTTGCTGGAAAAACCCTATCCATCAAATTTTTCGATTTTGTCCAGGTCCTGAAATTTAGGTAAAAATCACATATTACGGCTTTCCCTTGATTATCTGGGTGAAATGGGCAAGAGAGAATAAAAGGGTTGAACCAAAAGACCTACAATCGGATGATCTAAAACATGGGCAACTTTGTTGCACGATATGTGGCATTTATGGAACAATGTATAAAACATAAATGAAAGAGAGACTCGTTGCTGGAAAAACCCTATCCAGCAAATTTTTCGATTTTGTCCAGGTCCTGAAATTTAGGTAAAAATCACATATTACGGCTTTTCCTTGATTATCTGGGTGAAATGGGCAAGTAAGAATAAAAGGGTTGAAACAAAAGACCTACAATCGGATGATCTAAAACATGGGCAACTTTGTTGCACGATATGTGGCATTTATGGAACAATGTATAAAACATAAATGAAAGAGAGACTCGTTGCTGGAAAAACCCTATCCAGCAAATTTTTCGATTTTGTCCAGGTCCTGAAATTTAGGTAAAAATCACATATTAAGGCTTTCCCTTGATTATCTGGGTGAAATGGGCAAGAAAGAATAAAAGGGTTGAACCAAAAGACCTACAATCGGATGATCTAAAACATGCGCAACTTTGTTGCACGATATGTGGCATTTATGGAACAATGTATAAAACGTAAATGAAAGAGAGACTCGTTACTGGAAAAACCCTATCCAGCAAATTTTTCGATTTTGTCCAGGTCCTGAAATTTAGGTAAAAATCACATATTACGGCTTTTCCTTCATTATCTGGGTGAAATGGGCAAGAAAGAATAAAAGGGTTGAACCAAAAGACCTACAATCGGATGATCTAAAACATGGGCAACTTTGTTGCACGATATGTGGCATTTATGGAACAATGTATAAAACGTAAATGAAAGAGAGACTCGTTGCTGGAAAAACCCTATTCAGCAAATTTTTCGATTTTGTCCAGGTCCTGAAATTTAGGTAAAAATCACATATTAAGGCTTTCCCTTGATTATCTGGGTGAAATGGGCAAGAAAGAAGAAAAGGGTTGAACCAAAAGACCTACAATCGGATGATCTAAAACATGCGCAACTTTGTTGCACGATATGTGGCATTTATGGAACAATGTATAAAACATAAATGAAAGAGAGACTCGTTGCTGGAAAAACCCTATCCATCAAATTTTTCGATTTTGTCCAGGTCCTGAAATTTAGGCAAAAATCACATATTAAGGCTTTCCCTTTATTATCTGGGTGAAATGGGCAAGAAAGAATAAAAGGGTTGAACCAAAAGACCTACAATCGGATGATCTAAAACATGGGCAACTTTGTTGCACGATATGTGGCATTTATGGAACAATGTATAAAACATAAATGAAAGAGAGACTCGTTGCTGGAAAAACCCTATCCAGCAAATTTTTCGATTTTGTCCAGGTCCTGAAATTTAGGTAAAAATCACATATTACGGCTTTCCCTTGATTATCTGGGTGAAATGGGCAAGAAAGAATAAAAGGGTTGAACCAAAAGACCTACAATCGGATGATCTAAAACATGGGCAACTTTGTTGCACGATATGTGGCATTTATGGAACAATGTATAAAACGTAAATGAAAGACAGACTCGTTACTGGAAAAACCCTATCCAGCAAATTTTTCGATTTTGTCCAGGTCCTGAAATTTAGGTATAAATCACATATTACGGCTTTCCCTTGATTATCTGGGTGAAATGGGCGAGAAAGAATAAAAGGGTTGAAACAAAAGACCTACAATCGGATGATCTAAAACATGGGCAACTTTGTTGCACGATATGTGGCATTTATGGAACAATGTATAAAACATAAATGAAAGAGAGACTCGTTGCTGGAAAAACCCTATCCATCAAATTTTTCGATTTTGTCCAGGTCCTGAAATTTAGGCAAAAATCACATATTAAGGCTTTCCCTTGATTATCTGGGTGAAATTAGCAAGAAAGAAGAAAAGGGTTGAACCAAAAGACCTACAATCGGATGACCTAAAACATGCGCAACTTTGTTGCACGATATGTGGCATTTATGGAACAATGTATAAAACATAAATGAAAGAGAGACTCGTTGCTGGAAAAACCCTATCCATCAAATTTTTCGATTTTGTCCAGGTCCTGAAATTTAGGCAAAAATCACATATTAAGGCTTTCCCTTGATTATCTGGGTGAAATGGGCAAGAAAGAAGAAAAGGGTTGAACCAAAAGACCTACAATCGGATGATCTAAAACATGGGCAACTTTGTTGCACGATATGTGGCATTTATGGAACAATGTATAAAACATAAATGAAAGAGAGACTCGTTGCTGGAAAAACCCTATCCATCAAATTTTTCGATTTTGTCCAGGTCCTGAAATTTAGGCAAAAATCACATATTACGGCTTTCCCTTGATTATCTGGGTGAAATGGGCAAGAGAGAATAAAAGGGTTGAACCAAAAGACTTACAATCGGATGATCTAAAACATGGGCAACTTTGTTGCACGATATGTGGCATTTATGGAACAATGTATAAAACATAAATGAAAGAGAGACTCGTTGCTGGAAAAACCCTATCCAGCAAATTTTTCGATTTTGTCCAGGTCCTGAAATTTAGGCGAAAATCACATATTAAGGCTTTCCCTTTATTATCTGGGTGAAATGGGCAAGAAAGAATAAAAGGGTTGAACCAAAAGACCTACAATCGGATGATCTAAAACATGGGCAACTTTGTTGCACGATATGTGGCATTTATGGAACAATGTATAAAACATAAATGAAAGAGAGACTCGTTGCTGGAAAAACCCTATCCAGCAAATTTTTCGATTTTGTCCAGGTCCTGAAATTTAGGTAAAAATCACATATTACGGCTTTCCCTTGATTATCTGGGTGAAATGGGCAAGAAAGAAGAAAAGGGTTGAACCAAAAGACCTACAATCGGATGATCTAAAACATGGGCAACTTTGTTGCACGATATGTGGCATTTATGGAACAATGTATAAAACATAAATGAAAGAGAGACTCGTTGCTGGAAAAACCCTATCCAGCAAATTTTTCGATTTTGTCCAGGTCCTGAAATTTAGGTAAAAATCACATATTACGGCTTTCCCTTGATTATCTGGGTGAAATGGGCAAGAAAGAAGAAAAGGGTTGAACCAAAAGACCTACAATCGGATGATCTAAAACATGGGCAACTTTGTTGCACGATATGTGGCATTTATGGAACAATGTATAAAACATAAATGAAAGAGAGACTCGTTGCTGGAAAAACCCTATCCAGCAAATTTTTCGATTTTGTCCAGGTCCTGAAATTTAGGTAAAAATCACATATTACGGCTTTCCCTTGATTATCTGGGTGAAATGGGCAAGAGAGAATAAAAGGGTTGAACCAAAAGACCTACAATCGGATGATCTAAAACATGGGCAACTTTGTTGCACGATATGTGGCATTTATGGAACAATGTATAAAACATAAATGAAAGAGAGACTCGTTGCTGGAAAAACCCTATCCAGCAAATTTTTCGATTTTGTCCAGGTCCTGAAATTTAGGTAAAAATCACATATTACGGCTTTCCCTTGATTATCTGGGTGAAATGGGCAAGAAAGAAGAAAAGGGTTGAACCAAAAGACCTACAATCGGATGATCTAAAACATGGGCAACTTTGTTGCACGATATGTGGCATTTATGGAACAATGTATAAAACATAAATGAAAGAGAGACTCGTTGCTGGAAAAACCCTATCCATCAAATTTTTCGATTTTGTCCAGGTCCTGAAATTTAGGCAAAAATCACATATTAAGGCTTTCCCTTGATTATCTGGGTGAAATGGGCAAGAAAGAAGAAAAGGGTTGAACCAAAAGACCTACAATCGGATGATCTAAAACATGGGCAACTTTGTTGCACGATATGTGGCATTTATGGAACAATGTATAAAACATAAATGAAAGAGAGACTCGTTGCTGGAAAAACCCTATCCATCAAATTTTTCGATTTTGTCCAGGTCCTGAAATTTAGGTAAAAATCACATATTACGGCTTTCCCTTGATTATCTGGGTGAAATGGGCAAGAAAGAATAAAAGGGTTGAAACAAAAGACCTACAATCGGATGATCTAAAACATGGGCAACTTTGTTGCACGATATGTGGCATTTATGGAACAATGTATAAAACATAAATGAAAGAGAGACTCGTTGCTGGAAAAACCCTATCCATCAAATTTTTCGATTTTGTCCAGGTCCTGAAATTTAGGTAAAAATCACATATTACGGCTTTCCCTTGATTATCTGGGTGAAATGGGCAAGAGAGAATAAAAGGGTTGAACCAAAAGACCTACAATCGGATGATCTAAAACATGGGCAACTTTGTTGCACGATATGTGGCATTTATGGAACAATGTATAAAACATAAATGAAAGAGAGACTCGTTGCTGGAAAAACCCTATCCAGCAAATTTTTCGATTTTGTCCAGGTCCTGAAATTTAGGTAAAAATCACATATTACGGCTTTCCTTGATTATCTGGGTGAAATGGGCAAGTAAGAATAAAAGGGTTGAACCAAAAGACCTACAATCGGATGATCTAAAACATGGGCAACTTTGTTGCACGATATGTGGCATTTATGGAACAATGTATAAAACATAAATGAAAGAGAGACTCGTTGCTGGAAAAACCCTATCCATCAAATTTTTCGATTTTGTCCAGGTCCTGAAATTTAGGCAAAAATCACATATTACGGTTTTCCCTTGATTATCTGGGTGAAATGGGCAAGAGAGAATAAAAGGGTTGAACCAAAAGACTTACAATCGGATGATCTAAAACATGGGCAACTTTGTTGCACGATATGTGGCATTTATGGAACAATGTATAAAACATAAATGAAAGAGAGACTCGTTGCTGGAAAAACCCTATCCAGCAAATTTTTCGATTTTGTCCAGGTCCTGAAATTTAGGCAAAAATCACATATTAAGGCTTTCCCTTTATTATCTGGGTGAAATGGGCAAGAAAGAATAAAAGGGTTGAACCAAAAGACCTACAATCGGATGATCTAAAACATGGGCAACTTTGTTGCACGATATGTGGCATTTATGGAACAATGTATAAAACATAAATGAAAGAGAGACTCGTTGCTGGAAAAACCCTATCCAGCAAATTTTTCGATTTTGTCCAGGTCCTGAAATTTAGGTAAAAATCACATATTACGGCTTTCCCTTGATTATCTGGGTGAAATGGGCAAGAAAGAAGAAAAGGGTTGAACCAAAAGACCTACAATCGGATGATCTAAAACATGGGCAACTTTGTTGCACGATATGTGGCATTTATGGAACAATGTATAAAACATAAATGAAAGAGAGACTCGTTGCTGGAAAAACCCTATCCAGCAAATTTTTCGATTTTGTCCAGGTCCTGAAATTTAGGTAAAAATCACATATTACGGCTTTCCCTTGATTATCTGGGTGAAATGGGCAAGAAAGAAGAAAAGGGTTGAACCAAAAGACCTACAATCGGATGATCTAAAACATGGGCAACTTTGTTGCACGATATGTGGCATTTATGGAACAATGTATAAAACATAAATGAAAGAGAGACTCGTTGCTGGAAAAACCCTATCCAGCAAATTTTTCGATTTTGTCCAGGTCCTGAAATTTAGGTAAAAATCACATATTACGGCTTTCCCTTGATTATCTGGGTGAAATGGGCAAGAGAGAATAAAAGGGTTGAACCAAAAGACCTACAATCGGATGATCTAAAACATGGGCAACTTTGTTGCACGATATGTGGCATTTATGGAACAATGTATAAAACATAAATGAAAGAGAGACTCGTTGCTGGAAAAACCCTATCCAGCAAATTTTTCGATTTTGTCCAGGTCCTGAAATTTAGGTAAAAATCACATATTACGGCTTTCCCTTGATTATCTGGGTGAAATGGGCAAGAAAGAAGAAAAGGGTTGAACCAAAAGACCTACAATCGGATGATCTAAAACATGGGCAACTTTGTTGCACGATATGTGGCATTTATGGAACAATGTATAAAACATAAATGAAAGAGAGACTCGTTGCTGGAAAAACCCTATCCATCAAATTTTTCGATTTTGTCCAGGTCCTGAAATTTAGGCAAAAATCACATATTAAGGCTTTCCCTTGATTATCTGGGTGAAATGGGCAAGAAAGAAGAAAAGGGTTGAACCAAAAGACCTACAATCGGATGATCTAAAACATGGGCAACTTTGTTGCACGATATGTGGCATTTATGGAACAATGTATAAAACATAAATGAAAGAGAGACTCGTTGCTGGAAAAACCCTATCCATCAAATTTTTCGATTTTGTCCAGGTCCTGAAATTTAGGTAAAAATCACATATTACGGCTTTCCCTTGATTATCTGGGTGAAATGGGCAAGAAAGAATAAAAGGGTTGAAACAAAAGACCTACAATCGGATGATCTAAAACATGGGCAACTTTGTTGCACGATATGTGGCATTTATGGAACAATGTATAAAACATAAATGAAAGAGAGACTCGTTGCTGGAAAAACCCTATCCATCAAATTTTTCGATTTTGTCCAGGTCCTGAAATTTAGGTAAAAATCACATATTACGGCTTTCCCTTGATTATCTGGGTGAAATGGGCAAGAGAGAATAAAAGGGTTGAACCAAAAGACCTACAATCGGATGATCTAAAACATGGGCAACTTTGTTGCACGATATGTGGCATTTATGGAACAATGTATAAAACATAAATGAAAGAGAGACTCGTTGCTGGAAAAACCCTATCCAGCAAATTTTTCGATTTTGTCCAGGTCCTGAAATTTAGGTAAAAATCACATATTACGGCTTTCCTTGATTATCTGGGTGAAATGGGCAAGTAAGAATAAAAGGGTTGAACCAAAAGACCTACAATCGGATGATCTAAAACATGCGCAACTTTGTTGCACGATATGTGGCATTTATGGAACAATGTATAAAACGAAAATGAAAGAGAGACTCGTTACTGGAAAAACCCTATCCAGTAAATTTTTCGATTTTGTCCAGGTCCTGAAATTTAGGTAAAAATCACATATTACGGCTTTTCCTTGATTATCTGGGTGAAATGGGCAAGTAAGAATAAAAGGGTTGAACCAAAAGACCTACAATCGGATGATCTAAAACATGGGCAACTTTGTTGCACGATATGTGGCATTTATGGAACAATGTATAAAACGTAAATGAAAGAGAGACTCGTTGCTGGAAAAATCTTGTCCAACAAAATTTTCGATTTTGTTCAGGTCCTGAAATTTAGGTAAAAATCACATATTACGGCTTTCCCTTGATTATCTGGGTGAAATGGGCAAGAAAGAATAAAAGGGTTGAACCAAAAGACCTACAATCGGATGATCTAGATCATGGCAACTTTGTTGCACGATATGTGGCATTTATGGAACAATGTATAAAACGTAAATGAAAGAGAGACTCGTTGCTGGAAAAACCCTATCCAGCAAATTTTTCGATTTTGTTCAGGTCCTGAAATTTAGGTAAAAATCACATATTACGGCTTTCCCTTGATTATCTGGGTGAAATGGGCAAGAAAGAATAAAAGGGTTGAACCAAAAGACCTACAATCGGATGATCTAAAACATGGGCAACTTTGTTGCACGATATGTGGCATTTATGGAACAATGTATAAAACATAAATGAAAGAGAGACTCGTTGCTGGAAAAACCCTATCCATCAAATTTTTCGATTTTGTCCAGGTCCTGAAATTTAGGCAAAAATCACATATTAAGGCTTTCCCTTGATTATCTGGGTGAAATGGGCAAGAAAGAATAAAAGGGTTGAACCAAAAGACCTACAATCGGATGATCTAAAACATGGGCAACTTTGTTGCACGATATGTGGCATTTATGGAACAATGTATAAAACATAAATGAAAGAGAGACTCGTTGCTGGAAAAACCCTATCCATCAAATTTTTCGATTTTGTCCAGGTCCTGAAATTTAGGCAAAAATCACATATTAAGGCTTTCCCTTGATTATCTGGGTGAAATGGGCAAGAAAGAAGAAAAGGGTTGAAACAAAAGACCTACAATCGGATGATCTAAAACATGGGCAACTTTGTTGCACGATATGTGGCATTTATGGAACAATGTATAAAACATAAATGAAAGAGAGACTCGTTGCTGGAAAAACCCTATCCATCAAATTTTTCGATTTTGTCCAGGTCCTGAAATTTAGGTAAAAATCACATATTACGGCTTTCCCTTGATTATCTGGGTGAAATGGGCAAGAAAGAATAAAAGGGTTGAAACAAAAGACCTACAATCGGATGATCTAAAACATGGGCAACTTTGTTGCACGATATGTGGCATTTATGGAACAATGTATAAAACATAAATGAAAGAGAGACTCGTTGCTGGAAAAACCCTATCCATCAAATTTTTCGATTTTGTCCAGGTCCTGAAATTTAGGCAAAAATCACATATTAAGGCTTTCCCTTGATTATCTGGGTGAAATGGGCAAGAAAGAAGAAAAGGGTTGAACCAAAAGACCTACAATCGGATGATCTAAAACATGGGCAACTTTGTTGCACGATATGTGGCATTTATGGAACAATGTATAAAACATAAATGAAAGAGAGACTCGTTGCTGGAAAAACCCTATCCATCAAATTTTTCGATTTTGTCCAGGTCCTGAAATTTAGGTAAAAATCACATATTACGGCTTTCCCTTGATTATCTGGGTGAAATGGGCAAGAGAGAATAAAAGGGTTGAACCAAAAGACCTACAATCGGATGATCTAAAACATGGGCAACTTTGTTGCACGATATGTGGCATTTATGGAACAATGTATAAAACATAAATGAAAGAGAGACTCGTTGCTGGAAAAACCCTATCCAGCAAATTTTTCGATTTTGTCCAGGTCCTGAAATTTAGGTAAAAATCACATATTACGGCTTTTCCTTGATTATCTGGGTGAAATGGGCAAGTAAGAATAAAAGGGTTGAAACAAAAGACCTACAATCGGATGATCTAAAACATGGGCAACTTTGTTGCACGATATGTGGCATTTATGGAACAATGTATAAAACATAAATGAAAGAGAGACTCGTTGCTGGAAAAACCCTATCCAGCAAATTTTTCGATTTTGTCCAGGTCCTGAAATTTAGGTAAAAATCACATATTAAGGCTTTCCCTTGATTATCTGGGTGAAATGGGCAAGAAAGAATAAAAGGGTTGAACCAAAAGACCTACAATCGGATGATCTAAAACATGCGCAACTTTGTTGCACGATATGTGGCATTTATGGAACAATGTATAAAACGTAAATGAAAGAGAGACTCGTTACTGGAAAAACCCTATCCAGCAAATTTTTCGATTTTGTCCAGGTCCTGAAATTTAGGTAAAAATCACATATTACGGCTTTTCCTTGATTATCTGGGTGAAATGGGCAAGAAAGAATAAAAGGGTTGAACCAAAAGACCTACAATCGGATGATCTAAAACATGGGCAACTTTGTTGCACGATATGTGGCATTTATGGAACAATGTATAAAACGTAAATGAAAGAGAGACTCGTTGCTGGAAAAACCCTATTCAGCAAATTTTTCGATTTTGTCCAGGTCCTGAAATTTAGGTAAAAATCACATATTAAGGCTTTCCCTTGATTATCTGGGTGAAATGGGCAAGAAAGAAGAAAAGGGTTGAACCAAAAGACCTACAATCGGATGATCTAAAACATGCGCAACTTTGTTGCACGATATGTGGCATTTATGGAACAATGTATAAAACATAAATGAAAGAGAGACTCGTTGCTGGAAAAACCCTATCCATCAAATTTTTCGATTTTGTCCAGGTCCTGAAATTTAGGCAAAAATCACATATTAAGGCTTTCCCTTTATTATCTGGGTGAAATGGGCAAGAAAGAATAAAAGGGTTGAACCAAAAGACCTACAATCGGATGATCTAAAACATGGGCAACTTTGTTGCACGATATGTGGCATTTATGGAACAATGTATAAAACATAAATGAAAGAGAGACTCGTTGCTGGAAAAACCCTATCCAGCAAATTTTTCGATTTTGTCCAGGTCCTGAAATTTAGGTAAAAATCACATATTACGGCTTTCCCTTGATTATCTGGGTGAAATGGGCGAGAAAGAATAAAAGGGTTGAACCAAAAGACCTACAATCGGATGATCTAAAACATGGGCAACTTTGTTGCACGATATGTGGCATTTATGGAACAATGTATAAAACGTAAATGAAAGACAGACTCGTTACTGGAAAAACCCTATCCAGCAAATTTTTCGATTTTGTCCAGGTCCTGAAATTTAGGTATAAATCACATATTACGGCTTTCCCTTGATTATCTGGGTGAAATGGGCGAGAAAGAATAAAAGGGTTGAAACAAAAGACCTACAATCGGATGATCTAAAACATGGGCAACTTTGTTGCACGATATGTGGCATTTATGGAACAATGTATAAAACATAAATGAAAGAGAGACTCGTTGCTGGAAAAACCCTATCCATCAAATTTTTCGATTTTGTCCAGGTCCTGAAATTTAGGCAAAAATCACATATTAAGGCTTTCCCTTGATTATCTGGGTGAAATGGGCAAGAAAGAAGAAAAGGGTTGAACCAAAAGACCTACAATCGGATGACCTAAAACATGCGCAACTTTGTTGCACGATATGTGGCATTTATGGAACAATGTATAAAACATAAATGAAAGAGAGACTCGTTGCTGGAAAAACCCTATCCATCAAATTTTTCGATTTTGTCCAGGTCCTGAAATTTAGGCAAAAATCACATATTAAGGCTTTCCCTTGATTATCTGGGTGAAATGGGCAAGAAAGAAGAAAAGGGTTGAACCAAAAGACCTACAATCGGATGATCTAAAACATGGGCAACTTTGTTGCACGATATGTGGCATTTATGGAACAATGTATAAAACATAAATGAAAGAGAGACTCGTTGCTGGAAAAACCCTATCCATCAAATTTTTCGATTTTGTCCAGGTCCTGAAATTTAGGCAAAAATCACATATTACGGCTTTCCCTTGATTATCTGGGTGAAATGGGCAAGAAAGAATAAAAGGGTTGAACCAAAAGACTTACAATCGGATGATCTAAAACATGGGCAACTTTGTTGCACGATATGTGGCATTTATGGAACAATGTATAAAACATAAATGAAAGAGAGACTCGTTGCTGGAAAAACCCTATCCAGCAAATTTTTCGATTTTGTCCAGGTCCTGAAATTTAGGCAAAAATCACATATTAAGGCTTTCCCTTTATTATCTGGGTGAAATGGGCAAGAAAGAATAAAAGGGTTGAACCAAAAGACCTACAATCGGATGATCTAAAACATGGGCAACTTTGTTGCACGATATGTGGCATTTATGGAACAATGTATAAAACATAAATGAAAGAGAGACTCGTTGCTGGAAAAACCCTATCCAGCAAATTTTTCGATTTTGTCCAGGTCCTGAAATTTAGGTAAAAATCACATATTACGGCTTTCCCTTGATTATCTGGGTGAAATGGGCAAGAAAGAAGAAAAGGGTTGAACCAAAAGACCTACAATCGGATGATCTAAAACATGGGCAACTTTGTTGCACGATATGTGGCATTTATGGAACAATGTATAAAACATAAATGAAAGAGAGACTCGTTGCTGGAAAAACCCTATCCAGCAAATTTTTCGATTTTGTCCAGGTCCTGAAATTTAGGTAAAAATCACATATTACGGCTTTCCCTTGATTATCTGGGTGAAATGGGCAAGAAAGAAGAAAAGGGTTGAACCAAAAGACCTACAATCGGATGATCTAAAACATGGGCAACTTTGTTGCACGATATGTGGCATTTATGGAACAATGTATAAAACATAAATGAAAGAGAGACTCGTTGCTGGAAAAACCCTATCCAGCAAATTTTTCGATTTTGTCCAGGTCCTGAAATTTAGGTAAAAATCACATATTACGGCTTTCCCTTGATTATCTGGGTGAAATGGGCAAGAGAGAATAAAAGGGTTGAACCAAAAGACCTACAATCGGATGATCTAAAACATGGGCAACTTTGTTGCACGATATGTGGCATTTATGGAACAATGTATAAAACATAAATGAAAGAGAGACTCGTTGCTGGAAAAACCCTATCCAGCAAATTTTTCGATTTTGTCCAGGTCCTGAAATTTAGGTAAAAATCACATATTACGGCTTTCCCTTGATTATCTGGGTGAAATGGGCAAGAAAGAAGAAAAGGGTTGAACCAAAAGACCTACAATCGGATGATCTAAAACATGGGCAACTTTGTTGCACGATATGTGGCATTTATGGAACAATGTATAAAACATAAATGAAAGAGAGACTCGTTGCTGGAAAAACCCTATCCATCAAATTTTTCGATTTTGTCCAGGTCCTGAAATTTAGGCAAAAATCACATATTAAGGCTTTCCCTTGATTATCTGGGTGAAATGGGCAAGAAAGAAGAAAAGGGTTGAACCAAAAGACCTACAATCGGATGATCTAAAACATGGGCAACTTTGTTGCACGATATGTGGCATTTATGGAACAATGTATAAAACATAAATGAAAGAGAGACTCGTTGCTGGAAAAACCCTATCCAGCAAATTTTTCGATTTTGTCCAGGTCCTGAAATTTAGGTAAAAATCACATATTACGGCTTTCCCTTGATTATCTGGGTGAAATGGGCAAGAAAGAATAAAAGGGTTGAAACAAAAGACCTACAATCGGATGATCTAAAACATGGGCAACTTTGTTGCACGATATGTGGCATTTATGGAACAATGTATAAAACATAAATGAAAGAGAGACTCGTTGCTGGAAAAACCCTATCCATCAAATTTTTCGATTTTGTCCAGGTCCTGAAATTTAGGTAAAAATCACATATTACGGCTTTCCCTTGATTATCTGGGTGAAATGGGCAAGAGAGAATAAAAGGGTTGAACCAAAAGACCTACAATCGGATGATCTAAAACATGGGCAACTTTGTTGCACGATATGTGGCATTTATGGAACAATGTATAAAACATAAATGAAAGAGAGACTCGTTGCTGGAAAAACCCTATCCAGCAAATTTTTCGATTTTGTCCAGGTCCTGAAATTTAGGTAAAAATCACATATTACGGCTTTTCCTTGATTATCTGGGTGAAATGGGCAAGTAAGAATAAAAGGGTTGAACCAAAAGACCTACAATCGGATGATCTAAAACATGCGCAACTTTGTTGCACGATATGTGGCATTTATGGAACAATGTATAAAACGAAAATGAAAGAGAGACTCGTTACTGGAAAAACCCTATCCAGTAAATTTTTCGATTTTGTCCAGGTCCTGAAATTTAGGTAAAAATCACATATTACGGCTTTTCCTTGATTATCTGGGTGAAATGGGCAAGTAAGAATAAAAGGGTTGAACCAAAAGACCTACAATCGGATGATCTAAAACATGGGCAACTTTGTTGCACGATATGTGGCATTTATGGAACAATGTATAAAACGTAAATGAAAGAGAGACTCGTTGCTGGAAAAATCTTGTCCAACAAAATTTTCGATTTTGTTCAGGTCCTGAAATTTAGGTAAAAATCACATATTACGGCTTTCCCTTGATTATCTGGGTGAAATGGGCAAGAAAGAATAAAAGGGTTGAACCAAAAGACCTACAATCGGATGATCTAGATCATGGCAACTTTGTTGCACGATATGTGGCATTTATGGAACAAGGTATAAAACGTAAATGAAAGAGAGACTCGTTGCTGGAAAAACCCTATCCAGCAAATTTTTCGATTTTGTTCAGGTCCTGAAATTTAGGTAAAAATCACATATTACGGCTTTCCCTTGATTATCTGGGTGAAATGGGCAAGAAAGAATAAAAGGGTTGAACCAAAAGACCTACAATCGGATGATCTAAAACATGGGCAACTTTGTTGCAAGATATGTGGCATTTATGGAACAATGTATAAAACGTAAATGAAAGAGAGACTCGTTGCTGGAAAAATCTTGTCCAACAAAATTTTCGATTTTGTTCAGGTCCTGAAATTTAGGTAAAAATCACATATTACGGCTTTCCCTTGATTATCTGGGTGAAATGGGCAAGAAAGAATAAAAGGGTTGAACCAAAATACCTACAATCGGATGATCTAGATCATGGCAACTTTGTTGCACGATATGTGGCATTTATGGAACAATGTATAAAACGTAAATGAAAGAGAGACTCGTTGCTGGAAAAACCCTATCCAGCAAATTTTTCGATTTTGTTCAGGTCCTGAAATTTAGGTAAAAATCACATATTACGGCTTTCCCTTGATTATCTGGGTGAAATGGGCAAGAAAGAATAAAAGGGTTGAACCAAAAGACCTACAATCGGATGATCTAGATCATGGCAACTTTGTTGCACGATATGTGGCATTTATGGAACAATGTATAAAACGTAAATGAAAGAGAGATTCGTTGCTGGAAAAACCCTATCCAGCAAATTTTTCGATTTTGTTCAGGTCCTGAAATTTAGGTAAAAATCACATATTACGGCTTTCCCTTGATTATCTGGGTGAAATGGGCAAGAAAGAATAAAAGGGTTGAACCAAAATACCTACAATCGGATGATCTAGATCATGGCAACTTTGTTGCACGATATGTGGCATTTATGGAACAATGTATAAAACGTAAATGAAAGAGAGACTCGTTGCTGGAAAAACCCTATCCAGCAAATTTTTCGATTTTGTCCAGGTCCTGGAATTTAGGTAAAAATCACATATTACGGCTTTTCCTTGATTATCTGGGTGAAATGGGCAAGTAAGAATAAAAGGGTTGAACCAAAAGACCTACAATCGGATGATCTAAAACATGCGCAACTTTGTTGCACGATATGTGGCATTTATGGAACAATGTATAAAACGAAAATGAAAGAGAGACTCGTTACTGGAAAACCCTATCCAGTAAATTTTTCGATTTTGTCCAGGTCCTGAAATTTAGGTAAAAATCACATATTACGGCTTTTCCTTGATTATCTGGGTGAAATGGGCAAGTAAGAATAAAAGGGTTGAACCAAAAGACCTACAATCGGATGATCTAAAACATGGGCAACTTTGTTGCACGATATGTGGCATTTATGGAACAATGTATAAAACGTAAATGAAAGAGAGACTCGTTGCTGGAAAAATCTTGTCCAACAAAATTTTCGATTTTGTTCAGGTCCTGAAATTTAGGTAAAAATCACATATTACGGCTTTCCCTTGATTATCTGGGTGAAATGGGCAAGAAAGAATAAAAGGGTTGAACCAAAAGACCTACAATCGGATGATCTAGATCATGGCAACTTTGTTGCACGATATGTGGCATTTATGGAACAATGTATAAAACGTAAATGAAAGAGAGACTCGTTGCTGGAAAAACCCTATCCAGCAAATTTTTCGATTTTGTTCAGGTCCTGAAATTTAGGTAAAAATCACATATTACGGCTTTCCCTTGATTATCTGGGTGAAATGGGCAAGAAAGAATAAAAGGGTTGAACCAAAAGACCTACAATCGGATGATCTAAAACATGGGCAACTTTGTTGCAAGATATGTGGCATTTATGGAACAATGTATAAAACGTAAATGAAAGAGAGACTCGTTGCTGGAAAAATCTTGTCCAACAAAATTTTCGATTTTGTTCAGGTCCTGAAATTTAGGTAAAAATCACATATTACGGCTTTCCCTTGATTATCTGGGTGAAATGGGCAAGAAAGAATAAAAGGGTTGAACCAAAATACCTACAATCGGATGATCTAGATCATGGCAACTTTGTTGCACGATATGTGGCATTTATGGAACAATGTATAAAACGTAAATGAAAGAGAGACTCGTTGCTGGAAAAACCCTATCCAGCAAATTTTTCGATTTTGTTCAGGTCCTGAAATTTAGGTAAAAATCACATATTACGGCTTTCCCTTGATTATCTGGGTGAAATGGGCAAGAAAGAATAAAAGGGTTGAACCAAAAGACCTACAATCGGATGATCTAGATCATGGCAACTTTGTTGCACGATATGTGGCATTTATGGAACAATGTATAAAACGTAAATGAAAGAGAGATTCGTTGCTGGAAAAACCCTATCCAGCAAATTTTTCGATTTTGTTCAGGTCCTGAAATTTAGGTAAAAATCACATATTACGGCTTTCCCTTGATTATCTGGGTGAAATGGGCAAGAAAGAATAAAAGGGTTGAACCAAAATACCTACAATCGGATGATCTAGATCATGGCAACTTTGTTGCACGATATGTGGCATTTATGGAACAATGTATAAAACGTAAATGAAAGAGAGACTCGTTGCTGGAAAAACCCTATCCAGCAAATTTTTCGATTTTGTCCAGGTCCTGAAATTTAGGTAAAAATCACATATTACGGCTTTCCCTTGATTATCTGGGTGAAATGGGCAAGAAAGAATAAAAGGGTTGAACCAACAGACCTACAATCGGATGATCTAAAACATGGGCAACTTTGTTGCAAGATATGTGGCATTTATGGAACAATTTATAAAACGTAAATGAAAGAGAGACTCGTTGCTGGAAAAACCCTATCCAGCAAATTTTTCGATTTTGTCCAGGTCCTGAAATTTAGGTAAAAATCACATATTACGGCTTTCCCTTGATTATCTGGGTGAAATGGGCAAGAGAGAATAAAAGGGTTAAACCAAAAGACCTACAATCGGATGATCTAAAACATGGGCAACTTTGTTGCAAGATATGTGGCATTTATGGAACAATGTATAAAACGTAAATGAAAGAGAGACTCGTTGCTGGAAAAACCCTATCCAGTAAATTTTTCGATTTTGTCCAGGTACTGAAATTTAGGTAAAAATCACATATTACGGCTTTCCCTTGATTATCTGGGTGAAATGGGCAAGAAAGAATAAAAGGGTTGAACCAAAAGACCTACAATCGGATGATCTAGATCATGGCAACTTTGTTGCACGATATGTGGCATTTATGGAACAATGTATAAAACGTAAATGAAAGAGAGACTTGTTGCTGGAAAAACCCTATCCAGCAAATTTTTCCATTTTGTCCAGGTCCTGAAATTTAGGTAAAAATCACATATTACGGCTTTCCCTTGATTATCTGGGTGAAATGGGCAAGAGAGAATAAAAGGGTTAAACCAAAAGACCTACAATCGGATGATCTAAAACATGGGCAACTTTGTTGCAAGATATGTGGCATTTATGGAACAATGTATAAAACGTAAATGAAAGAGAGACTCGTTGCTGGAAAAACCCTATCCAGTAAATTTTTCGATTTTGTCCAGGTCCTGAAATTTAGGTAAAAATCACATATTACGGCTTTCCCTTGATTATCTGGGTGAAATGGGCAAGAAAGAATAAAAGGGTTGAACCAAAAGACCTACAATCGGATGATCTAAAACATGGGCAACTTTGTTGCAAGATATGTGGCATTTATGGAACAATGTATAAAACGTAAATGAAAGAGAGACTCGTTGCTGGAAAAATCTTGTCCAACAAAATTTTCGATTTTGTTCAGGTCCTGAAATTTAGGTAAAAATCACATATTACGGCTTTCCCTTGATTATCTGGGTGAAATGGGCAAGAAAGAATAAAAGGGTTGAACCAAAATACCTACAATCGGATGATCTAGATCATGGCAACTTTGTTGCAAGATATGTGGCATTTATGGAACAATTTATAAAACGTAAATGAAAGAGAGACTCGTTGCTGGAAAAACCCTATCCAGCAAATTTTTCGATTTTGTTCAGGTCCTGAAATTTAGGTAAAAATCACATATTACGGCTTTCCCTTGATTATCTGGGTGAAATGGGCAAGAAAGAATAAAAGGGTTGAACCAAAAGACCTACAATCGGATGATCTAGATCATGGCAACTTTGTTGCACGATATGTGGCATTTATGGAACAATGTATAAAACGTAAATGAAAGAGAGACTTGTTGCTGGAAAAACCTTATCCAGCAAATTTTTCCATTTTGTCCAGGTCCTGAAATTTAGGTAAAAATCACATATTACGGCTTTTCCTTGATTATCTGGGTGCAATGGGCAAGTAAGAATAAAAGGGTTGAACCAAAAGACCTACAATCGGATGATCTAAAACATGCGCAACTTTGTTGCACGATATGTGGCATTTATGGAACAATGTATAAAACGAAAATGAAAGAGAGACTCGTTACTGGAAAAACCCTATCCAGTAAATTTTTCGATTTTGTCCAGGTCCTGAAATTTAGGTAAAAATCACATATTACGGCTTTTCCTTGATTATCTGGGTGAAATGGGCAAGTAAGAATAAAAGGGTTGAACCAAAAGACCTACAATCGGATGATCTAAAACATGGGCAACTTTGTTGCACGATATGTGGCATTTATGGAACAATGTATAAAACGTAAATGAAAGAGAGACTCGTTGCTGGAAAAATCTTGTCCAACAAAATTTTCGATTTTGTTCAGGTCCTGAAATTTAGGTAAAAATCACATATTACGGCTTTCCCTTGATTATCTGGGTGAAATGGGCAAGAAAGAATAAAAGGGTTGAACCAAAAGACCTACAATCGGATGATCTAGATCATGGCAACTTTGTTGCACGATATGTGGCATTTATGGAACAATGTATAAAACGTAAAGGAAAGAGAGACTCGTTGCTGGAAAAACCCTATCCAGCAAATTTTTCGATTTTGTTCAGGTCCTGAAATTTAGGTAAAAATCACATATTACGGCTTTCCCTTGATTATCTGGGTGAAATGGGCAAGAAAGAATAAAAGGGTTGAACCAAAAGACCTACAATCGGATGATCTAAAACATGGGCAACTTTGTTGCAAGATATGTGGCATTTATGGAACAATGTATAAAACGTAAATGAAAGAGAGACTCGTTGCTGGAAAAATCTAGTCCAACAAAATTTTCGATTTTGTTCAGGTCCTGAAATTTAGGTAAAAATCACATATTACGGCTTTCCCTTGATTATCTGGGTGAAATGGGCAAGAAAGAATAAAAGGGTTGAACCAAAAGACCTACAATCGGATGATCTAGATCATGGCAACTTTGTTGCACGATATGTGGCATTTATGGAACAATGTATAAAACGTAAATGAAAGAGAGACTCGTTGCTGGAAAAACCCTATCCAGCAAATTTTTCGATTTTGTTCAGGTCCTGAAATTTAGGTAAAAATCACATATTACGGCTTTCCCTTGATTATCTGGGTGAAATGGGCAAGAAAGAATAAAAGGGTTGAACCAAAAGACCTACAATCGGATGATCTAGATCATGGCAACTTTGTTGCACGATATGTGGCATTTATGGAACAATGTATAAAACGTAAATGAAAGAGAGATTCGTTGCTGGAAAAACCCTATCCAGCAAATTTTTCGATTTTGTTCAGGTCCTGAAATTTAGGTAAAAATCACATATTACGGCTTTCCCTTGATTATCTGGGTGAAATGGGCAAGAAAGAATAAAAGGGTTGAACCAAAATACCTACAATCGGATGATCTAGATCATGGCAACTTTGTTGCACAATATGTGGCATTTATGGAACAATGTATAAAACGTAAATGAAAGAGAGACTCGTTGCTGGAAAAACCCTATCCAGCAAATTTTTCGATTTTGTCCAGGTCCTGAAATTTAGGTAAAAATCACATATTACGGCTTTCCCTTGATTATCTGGGTGAAATGGGCAAGAAAGAATAAAAGGGTTGAACCAAAAGACCTACAATCGGATGATCTAAAACATGGGCAACTTTGTTGCAAGATATGTGGCATTTATGGAACAATTTATAAAACGTAAATGAAAGAGAGACTCGTTGCTGGAAAAACCCTATCCAGCAAATTTTTCGATTTTGTCCAGGTCCTGAAATTTAGGTAAAAATCACATATTACGGCTTTCCCTTGATTATCTGGGTGAAATGGGCAAGAGAGAATAAAAGGGTTAAACCAAAAGACCTACAATCGGATGATCTAAAACATGGGCAACTTTGTTGCAAGATATGTGGCATTTATGGAACAATGTATAAAACGTAAATGAAAGAGAGACTCGTTGCTGGAAAAACCCTATCCAGTAAATTTTTCGATTTTGTCCAGGTACTGAAATTTAGGTAAAAATCACATATTACGGCTTTCCCTTGATTATCTGGGTGAAATGGGCAAGAAAGAATAAAAGGGTTGAACCAAAAGACCTACAATCGGATGATCTAGATCATGGCAACTTTGTTGCACGATATGTGGCATTTATGGAACAATGTATAAAACGTAAATGAAAGAGAGACTTGTTGCTGGAAAAACCCTATCCAGCAAATTTTTCGATTTTGTCCAGGTCCTGAAATTTAGGTAAAAATCACATATTACGGCTTTCCCTTGATTATCTGGGTGAAATGGGCAAGAAAGAATAAAAGGGTTGAACCAAAAGACCTACAATCGGATGATCTAAAACATGGGCAACTTTGTTGCAAGATATGTGGCATTTATGGAACAATTTATAAAACGTAAATGAAAGAGAGACTCGTTGCTGGAAAAACCCTATCCAGCAAATTTTTCGATTTTGTCCAGGTCCTGAAATTTAGGTAAAAATCACATATTACGGCTTTCCCTTGATTATCTGGGTGAAATGGGCAAGAGAGAATAAAAGGGTTAAACCAAAAGACCTACAATCGGATGATCTAAAACATGGGCAACTTTGTTGCAAGATATGTGGCATTTATGGAACAATGTATAAAACGTAAATGAAAGAGAGACTCGTTGCTGGAAAAACCCTATCCAGTAAATTTTTCGATTTTGTCCAGGTCCTGAAATTTAGGTAAAAATCACATATTACGGCTTTCCCTTGATTATCTGGGTGAAATGGGCAAGAAAGAATAAAAGGGTTGAACCAAAAGACCTACAATCGGATGATCTAGATCATGGCAACTTTGTTGCACGATATGTGGCATTTATGGAACAATGTATAAAACGTAAAGGAAAGAGAGACTCGTTGCTGGAAAAACCCTATCCAGCAAATTTTTCGATTTTGTTCAGGTCCTGAAATTTAGGTAAAAATCACATATTACGGCTTTCCCTTGATTATCTGGGTGAAATGGGCAAGAAAGAATAAAAGGGTTGAACCAAAAGACCTACAATCGGATGATCTAAAACATGGGCAACTTTGTTGCAAGATATGTGGCATTTATGGAACAATGTATAAAACGTAAATGAAAGAGAGACTCGTTGCTGGAAAAATCTTGTCCAACAAAATTTTCGATTTTGTTCAGGTCCTGAAATTTAGGTAAAAATCACATATTACGGCTTTCCCTTGATTATCTGGGTGAAATGGGCAAGAAAGAATAAAAGGGTTGAACCAAAAGACCTACAATCGGATGATCTAGATCATGGCAACTTTGTTGCACGATATGTGGCATTTATGGAACAATGTATAAAACGTAAATGAAAGAGAGACTCGTTGCTGGAAAAACCCTATCCAGCAAATTTTTCGATTTTGTTCAGGTCCTGAAATTTAGGTAAAAATCACATATTACGGCTTTCCCTTGATTATCTGGGTGAAATGGGCAAGAAAGAATAAAAGGGTTGAACCAAAAGACCTACAATCGGATGATCTAGATCATGGCAACTTTGTTGCACGATATGTGGCATTTATGGAACAATGTATAAAACGTAAATGAAAGAGAGATTCGTTGCTGGAAAAACCCTATCCAGCAAATTTTTCGATTTTGTTCAGGTCCTGAAATTTAGGTAAAAATCACATATTACGGCTTTCCCTTGATTATCTGGGTGAAATGGGCAAGAAAGAATAAAAGGGTTGAACCAAAATACCTACAATCGGATGATCTAGATCATGGCAACTTTGTTGCACAATATGTGGCATTTATGGAACAATGTATAAAACGTAAATGAAAGAGAGACTCGTTGCTGGAAAAACCCTATCCAGCAAATTTTTCGATTTTGTCCAGGTCCTGAAATTTAGGTAAAAATCACATATTACGGCTTTCCCTTGATTATCTGGGTGAAATGGGCAAGAAAGAATAAAAGGGTTGAACCAAAAGACCTACAATCGGATGATCTAAAACATGGGCAACTTTGTTGCAAGATATGTGGCATTTATGGAACAATTTATAAAACGTAAATGAAAGAGAGACTCGTTGCTGGAAAAACCCTATCCAGCAAATTTTTCGATTTTGTCCAGGTCCTGAAATTTAGGTAAAAATCACATATTACGGCTTTCCCTTGATTATCTGGGTGAAATGGGCAAGAGAGAATAAAAGGGTTAAACGAAAAGACCTACAATCGGATGATCTAAAACATGGGCAACTTTGTTGCAAGATATGTGGCATTTATGGAACAATGTATAAAACGTAAATGAAAGAGAGACTCGTTGCTGGAAAAACCCTATCCAGTAAATTTTTCGATTTTGTCCAGGTACTGAAATTTAGGTAAAAATCACATATTACGGCTTTCCCTTGATTATCTGGGTGAAATGGGCAAGAAAGAATAAAAGGGTTGAACCAAAAGACCTACAATCGGATGATCTAGATCATGGCAACTTTGTTGCACGATATGTGGCATTTATGGAACAATGTATAAAACGTAAATGAAAGAGAGACTTGTTGCTGGAAAAACCCTATCCAGCAAATTTTTCGATTTTGTCCAGGTACTGAAATTTAGGTAAAAATCACATATTACGGCTTTCCCTTGATTATCTGGGTGAAATGGGCAAGAAAGAATAAAAGGGTTGAACCAAAAGACCTACAATCGGATGATCTAAAACATGGGCAACTTTGTTGCTAGATATGTGGCATTTATGGAACAATTTATAAAACGTAAATGAAAGAGAGACTCGTTGCTGGAAAAACCCTATCCAGCAAATTTTTCGATTTTGTCCAGGTCCTGAAATTTAGGTAAAAATCACATATTACGGCTTTCCCTTGATTATCTGGGTGAAATGGGCAAGAGAGAATAAAAGGGTTAAACCAAAAGACCTACAATCGGATGATCTAAAACATGGGCAACTTTGTTGCAAGATATGTGGCATTTATGGAACAATGTATAAAACGTAAATGAAAGAGAGACTCGTTGCTGGAAAAACCCTATCCAGTAAATTTTTCGATTTTGTCCAGGTCCTGAAATTTAGGTAAAAATCACATATTACGGCTTTCCCTTGATTATCTGGGTGAAATGGGCAAGAAAGAATAAAAGGGTTGAAGCAAAAGACCTACAATCGGATGATCTAAAACATGGGCAACTTTGTTGCAAGATATGTGGCATTTATGGAACAATGTATAAAACGTAAATGAAAGAGAGACTCGTTGCTGGAAAAATCTTGTCCAACAAAATTTTCGATTTTGTTCAGGTCCTGAAATTTAGGTAAAAATCACATATTACGGCTTTCCCTTGATTATCTGGGTGAAATGGGCAAGTAAGAATAAAAGGGTTGAACCAAAAGACCTACAATCGGATGATCTAAAACATGCGCAACTTTGTTGCACGATATGTGGCATTTATGGAACAATGTATAAAAC
Source organism: Xylota sylvarum (assembly GCA_905220385.1). Taxonomy (NCBI): domain Eukaryota; kingdom Metazoa; phylum Arthropoda; class Insecta; order Diptera; family Syrphidae; genus Xylota; species Xylota sylvarum. Next base: position 47,696,402 of record LR999958.1, read on the forward strand.
GAAAATGAAAGAGAGACTCGTTACTGGAAAAACCCTATCCAGCAAATTTTTCGATTTTGTTCAGGTCCTGAAATTTAGGTAAAAATCACATATTACGGCTTTCCCTTGATTATCTGGGTGAAATGGGCAAGAGAGAAAAAAAGGGTTGAACCAAAAGACCTACAATCGGATGATCGAAAACATGGGCAACTTTGTTGCAAGATATGTGGCATTTATGGAACAATGTATAAAACGTAAATGAAAGAGAGACTCGTTGCTGGAAAAACCCTATCCAGCAAATTTTCGATTTTGTCAAGGTCCTGAAATTTAGGTAAAAATCACATATTACGGCTTTTCCTTGATTATCTGGGTGAAATGGGCAAGTAAGAATAAAAGGGTTGAACCAAAAGACCTACAATCGGATGATCTAAAACATGGGCAACTTTGTTGCACGATATGTGGCATTTATGGAACAATGTATAAAACGTAAATGAAAGAGAGACTCGTTGCTGGAAAAACCCTATCCAGCAAATTTTTCGATTTTGTCCAGATCCTGAAATTTAGGTAAAAATCACATATTACGGCTTTCCCTTGATTATCTGGGTGAAATGGGCAAGAAAGAATAAAAGGGTTGAACCAAAAGACCTACAATCGGATGATCTAAAACATGGGCAACTTTGTTGCACGATATGTGGCATTTATGGAACAATGTATAAAACGTAAATGAAAGAGAGACTCGTTGCTGGAAAAACCCTATCCAGCAAATTTTTCGATTTTGTCCAGGTCCTGAAATTTAGGTAAAAATCACATATTACGGCTTTCCCTTGATTATCTGGGTGAAATGGGCAAGAAAGAATAAAAGGGTTGAAGCAAAAGACCTACAATCGGATGATCTAAAACATGGGCAACTTTGTTGCACGATATGTGGCATTTATGGAACAATGTATAAAACGTAAATGAAAGAGAGACTCGTTGCTGGAAAAATCTTGTCCAACAAAATTTTCGATTTTGTTCAGGTCCTGAAATTTAGGTAAAAATCACATATTACGGCTTTCCCTTGATTATCTGGGTGAAATGGGCAAGAAAGAATAAAAGGGTTGAACCAAAAGACCTACAATCGGATGATCTAAAACATGGGCAACTTTGTTGCACGATATGTGGCATTTATGGAACAATGTATAAAACGTAAATGAAAGAGAGACTCGTTGCTGGAAAAATCTTGTCCAACAAAATTTTCGATTTTGTTCAGGTCCTGAAATTTAGGTAAAAATCACATATTACGGCTTTCCCTTGATTATCTGGGTGAAATGGGCAAGAAAGAATAAAAGGGTTGAACCAAAAGACCTACAATCGGATGATCTAAAACATGGGCAACTTTGTTGCACGATATGTGGCATTTATGGAACAATGTATAAAACGTAAATGAAAGAGAGACTCGTTGCTGGAAAAACCCTATCCAGCAAATTTTTCGATTTTGTCCAGGTCCTGAAATTTAGGTAAAAATCACATATTACGGCTTTCCCTTGATTATCTGGGTGAAATGGGCAAGAGAGAATAAAAGGGTTAAACCAAAAGACCTACAATCGGATGATCTAAAACATGGGCAACTTTGTTGCAAGATATGTGGCATTTATGGAACAATTTATAAAACGTAAATGAAAGAGAGACTCGTTGCTGGAAAAACCCTATCCAGCAAATTTTTCGATTTTGTCCAGGTCCTGAAATTTAGGTAAAAATCACATATTACGGCTTTCCCTTGATTATCTGGGTGAAATGGGCAAGAGAGAATAAAAGGGTTAAACCAAAAGACCTACAATCGGATGATCTAAAACATGGGCAACTTTGTTGCAAGATATGTGGCATTTATGGAACAATTTATAAAACGTAAATGAAAGAGAGACTCGTTGCTGGAAAAACCCTATCCAGCAAATTTTTCGATTTTGTCCAGGTCCTGAAATTTAGGTAAAAATCACATATTACGGCTTTCCCTTGATTATCTGGGTGAAATGGGCAAGAAAGAATAAAAGGGTTGAACCAAAAGACCTACAATCGGATGATCTAAAACATGGGCAACTTTGTTGCAAGATATGTGGCATTTATGGAACAATTTATAAAACGTAAATGAAAGAGAGACTCGTTGCTGGAAAAACCCTATCCAGCAAATTTTTCGATTTTGTCCAGGTCCTGAAATTTAGGTAAAAATCACATATTACGGCTTTCCCTTGATTATCTGGGTGAAATGGGCAAGAAAGAATAAAAGGGTTAAACCAAAAGACCTACAATCGGATGATCTAAAACATGGGCAACTTTGTTGCAAGATATGTGGCATTTATGGAACAATGTATAAAACGTAAATGAAAGAGAGACTCGTTGCTGGAAAAACCCTATCCAGTAAATTTTTCGATTTTGTCCAGGTCCTGAAATTTAGGTAAAAATCACATATTACGGCTTTCCCTTGATTATCTGGGTGAAATGGGCAAGAAAGAATAAAAGGGTTGAAGCAAAAGACCTACAATCGGATGATCTAAAACATGGGCAACTTTGTTGCAAGATATGTGGCATTTATGGAACAATGTATAAAACGTAAATGAAAGAGAGACTCGTTGCTGGAAAAATCTTGTCCAACAAAATTTTCGATTTTGTTCAGGTCCTGAAATTTAGGTAAAAATCACATATTACGGCTTTCCCTTGATTATCTGGGTGAAATGGGCAAGTAAGAATAAAAGGGTTGAACCAAAAGACCTACAATCGGATGATCTAAAACATGCGCAACTTTGTTGCACGATATGTGGCATTTATGGAACAATGTATAAAACGAAAATGAAAGAGAGACTCGTTACTGGAAAAACCCTATCCAGCAAATTTTTCGATTTTGTTCAGGTCCTGAAATTTAGGTAAAAATCACATATTACGGCTTTCCCTTGATTATCTGGGTGAAATGGGCAAGAGAGAATAAAAGGGTTGAACCAAAAGACCTACAATCGGATGATCGAAAACATGGGCAACTTTGTTGCAAGATATGTGGCATTTATGGAACAATGTATAAAACGTAAATGAAAGAGAGACTCGTTGCTGGAAAAACCCTATCCAGCAAATTTTCGATTTTGTCAAGGTCCTGAAATTTAGGTAAAAATCACATATTACGGCTTTTCCTTGATTATCTGGGTGAAATGGGCAAGTAAGAATAAAAGGGTTGAACCAAAAGACCTACAATCGGATGATCTAAACCATGGGCAACTTTGTTGCAAGATATGTGGCATTTATGGAACAATGTATAAAACGTAAATGAAAGAGAGACTCGTTGCTGGAAAAACCCTATCCAGCAAATTTTTCGATTTTGTCCAGATCCTGAAATTTAGGTAAAAATCACATATTACGGCTTTCCCTTGATTATCTGGGTGAAATGGGCAAGAAAGAATAAAAGGGTTGAACCAAAAGACCTACAATCGGATGATCTAAAACATGGGCAACTTTGTTGCACGATATGTGGCATTTATGGAACAATGTATAAAACGTAAATGAAAGAGAGACTCGTTGCTGGAAAAACCCTATCCAGCAAATTTTTCGATTTTGTCCAGGTCCTGAAATTTAGGTAAAAATCACATATTACGGCTTTCCCTTGATTATCTGGGTGAAATGGGCAAGAAAGAATAAAAGGGTTGAAGCAAAAGACCTACAATCGGATGATCTAAAACATGGGCAACTTTGTTGCACGATATGTGGCATTTATGGAACAATGTATAAAACGTAAATGAAAGAGAGACTCGTTGCTGGAAAAATCTTGTCCAACAAAATTTTCGATTTTGTTCAGGTCCTGAAATTTAGGTAAAAATCACATATTACGGCTTTCCCTTGATTATCTGGGTGAAATGGGCAAGAAAGAATAAAAGGGTTGAACCAAAAGACCTACAATCGGATGATCTAAAACATAGGCAACTTTGTTGCACGATATGTGGCATTTATGGAACAATGTATAAAACGTAAATGAAAGAGAGACTCGTTGCTGGAAAAATCTTGTCCAACAAAATTTTCGATTTTGTTCAGGTCCTGAAATTTAGGTAAAAATCACATATTACGGCTTTCCCTTGATTATCTGGGTGAAATGGGCAAGAAAGAATAAAAGGGTTGAACCAAAAGACCTACAATCGGATGATCTAAAACATAGGCAACTTTGTTGCACGATATGTGGCATTTATGGAACAATGTATAAAACGTAAATGAAAGAGAGACTCGTTGCTGGAAAAACCCTATCCAGCAAATTTTTCGATTTTGTCCAGGTCCTGAAATTTAGGTAAAAATCACATATTACGGCTTTCCCTTGATTATCTGGGTGAAATGGGCAAGAAAGAATAAAAGGGTTGAACCAAAAGACCTACAATCGGATGATCTAAACCATGGGCAACTTTGTTGCACGATATGTGGCATTTATGGAACAATGTATAAAACGTAAATGAAAGAGAGACTCGTTACTGGAAAAACCCTATCCAGCAAATTTTTCGATTTTGTCCAGGTCCTGAAATTTAGGTAAACATCACATATTAAGGCTTTCCCTTGATTATCTGGGTGAAATGGGCAAGAAAGAATAAAAGGGTTGAACCAAAAGACCTACAATCGGATGATCTAGATCATGGCAACTTTGTTGCACGATATGTGGCATTTATGGAACAATGTATAAAACGTAAATGAAAGAGAGACTCGTTACTGGAAAAACCCTATCCAGTAAAGTTTTCGATTTTGTCCAGGTCCTGAAATTTAGGTAAAAATCACATATTACGGCTTTTCCTTGATTATCTGGGTGAAATGGGCAAGGAAGAATAAAAGGGTTGAACCGAAAGACCTACAATCGGATGATCTAGATCATGCGCAACTTTGTTGCACGATATGTGGCATTTATGGAACAATGTATAAAACGTAAATGAAAGAGAGACTCGTTACTGGAAAAACCCTATCCAGTAAATTTTTCGATTTTGTCCAGGTCCTGAAATTTAGGTAAAAATCACATATTACGGCTTTTCCTTGATTATCTGGGTGAAATGGGCAAGGAAGAATAAAAGGGTTGAACCGAAAGACCTACAATCGGATGATCTAGATCATGGGCAACTTTGTTGCACGATATGTGGCATTTATGGAACAATGTATAAAACGAAAATGAAAGAGAGACTCGTTACTGGAAAAATCTTGTCCAACAAAATTTTCGATTTTGTTCAGGTCCTGAAATTTAGGTAAAAATCACATATTACGGCTTTCCCTTGATTATCTGGGTGAAATGGGCAAGAAAGAATAAAAGGGTTGAAGCAAAAGACTTACAATCGGATGATCTAGATCATGGCAACTTTGTTGCACGATATGTGGCATTTATGGAACAATGTATAAAACGTAAATGAAAGAGAGACTCGTTGCTGGAAAAACCCTATGCAGCAAATTTTTCGATTTTGTCCAGGTCCTGAAATTTAGGTAAAAATCACATATTAAGGCTTTCCCTTGATTATCTGGGTGAAATGGGCAAGAAAGAATAAAAGGGTTGAACCAAAAGACCTACAATCGGATGATCTAAAACATGGGCAACTTTGTTGCACGATATGTGGCATTTATGGAACAATGTATAAAACGTAAATGAAAGAGAGACTCGTTGCTGGAAAAATCTTGTCCAACAAAATTTTCGATTTTGTCCAGGTCCTGAAATTTAGGTAAAAATCACATATTACGGCTTTCCCTTGATTATCTGGGTGAAATGGGCAAGAAAGAATAAAAGGGTTGAAGCAAAAGACCTACAATCGGATGATCTAAAACATGGGCAACTTTGTTGCAAGATATGTGGCATTTATGGAACAATGTATAAAACGTAAATGAAAGAGAGACTCGTTGCTGGAAAAATCTTGTCCAACAAAATTTTCGATTTTGTTCAGGTCCTGAAATTTAGGTAAAAATCACATATTACGGCTTTCCCTTGATTATCTGGGTGAAATGGGCAAGCAAGAATAAAAGGGTTGAACCAAAAGACCTACAATCGGATGATCTAAAACATGCGCAACTTTGTTGCACGATATGTGGCATTTATGGAACAATGTATAAAACGAAAATGAAAGAGAGACTCGTTACTGGAAAAACCCTATCCAGCAAATTTTTCGATTTTGTTCAGGTCCTGAAATTTAGGTAAAAATCACATATTACGGCTTTCCCTTGATTATCTGGGTGAAATGGGCAAGAGAGAATAAAAGGGTTGAACCAAAAGACCTACAATCGGATGATCGAAAACATGGGCAACTTTGTTGCAAGATATGTGGCATTTATGGAACAATGTATAAAACGTAAATGAAAGAGAGACTCGTTGCTGGAAAAACCCTATCCAGCAAATTTTCGATTTTGTCAAGGTCCTGAAATTTAGGTAAAAATCACATATTACGGCTTTTCCTTGATTATCTGGGTGAAATGGGCAAGTAAGAATAAAAGGGTTGAACCAAAAGACCTACAATCGGATGATCTAAAACATGGGCAACTTTGTTGCAAGATATGTGGCATTTATGGAACAATGTATAAAACGTAAATGAAAGAGAGACTCGTTGCTGGAAAAACCCTATCCAGCAAATTTTTCGATTTTGTCCAGATCCTGAAATTTAGGTAAAAATCACATATTACGGCTTTCCCTTGATTATCTGGGTGAAATGGGCAAGAAAGAATAAAAGGGTTGAACCAAAAGACCTACAATCGGATGATCTAAAACATGGGCAACTTTGTTGCACGATATGTGGCATTTATGGAACAATGTATAAAACGTAAATGAAAGAGAGACTCGTTGCTGGAAAAACCCTATCCAGCAAATTTTTCGATTTTGTCCAGGTCCTGAAATTTAGGTAAAAATCACATATTACGGCTTTCCCTTGATTATCTGGGTGAAATGGGCAAGAAAGAATAAAAGGGTTGAAGCAAAAGACCTACAATCGGATGATCTAAAATATGGGCAACTTTGTTGCACGATATGTGGCATTTATGGAACAATGTATAAAACGTAAATGAAAGAGAGACTCGTTGCTGGAAAAATCTTGTCCAACAAAATTTTCGATTTTGTTCAGGTCCTGAAATTTAGGTAAAAATCACATATTACGGCTTTCCCTTGATTATCTGGGTGAAATGGGCAAGAAAGAATAAAAGGGTTGAACCAAAAGACCTACAATCGGATGATCTAAAACATGGGCAACTTTGTTGCACGATATGTGGCATTTATGGAACAATGTATAAAACGTAAATGAAAGAGAGACTCGTTGCTGGAAAAATCTTGTCCAACAAAATTTTCGATTTTGTTCAGGTCCTGAAATTTAGGTAAAAATCACATATTACGGCTTTCCCTTGATTATCTGGGTGAAATGGGCAAGAAAGAATAAAAGGGTTGAACCAAAAGACCTACAATCGGATGATCTAAAACATAGGCAACTTTGTTGCACGATATGTGGCATTTATGGAACAATGTATAAAACGTAAATGAAAGAGAGACTCGTTGCTGGAAAAACCCTATCCAGCAAATTTTTCGATTTTGTCCAGGTCCTGAAATTTAGGTAAAAATCACATATTACGGCTTTCCCTTGATTATCTGGGTGAAATGGGCAAGAAAGAATAAAAGGGTTGAACCAAAAGACCTACAATCGGATGATCTAAACCATGGGCAACTTTGTTGCACGATATGTGGCATTTATGGAACAATGTATAAAACGTAAATGAAAGAGAGACTCGTTACTGGAAAAACCCTATCCAGCAAATTTTTCGATTTTGTCCAGGTCCTGAAATTTAGGTAAACATCACATATTAAGGCTTTCCCTTGATTATCTGGGTGAAATGGGCAAGAAAGAATAAAAGGGTTGAACCAAAAGACCTACAATCGGATGATCTAGATCATGGCAACTTTGTTGCACGATATGTGGCATTTATGGAACAATGTATAAAACGTAAATGAAAGAGAGACTCGTTACTGGAAAAACCCTATCCAGTAAAGTTTTCGATTTTGTCCAGGTCCTGAAATTTAGGTAAAAATCACATATTACGGCTTTTCCTTGATTATCTGGGTGAAATGGGCAAGGAAGAATAAAAGGGTTGAACCGAAAGACCTACAATCGGATGATCTAGATCATGGGCAACTTTGTTGCACGATATGTGGCATTTATGGAACAATGTATAAAACGAAAATGAAAGAGAGACTCGTTACTGGAAAAATCTTGTCCAACAAAATTTTCGATTTTGTTCAGGTCCTGAAATTTAGGTAAAAATCACATATTACGGCTTTCCCTTGATTATCTGGGTGAAATGGGCAAGAAAGAATAAAAGGGTTGAAGCAAAAGACTTACAATCGGATGATCTAGATCATGGCAACTTTGTTGCACGATATGTGGCATTTATGGAACAATGTATAAAACGTAAATGAAAGAGAGACTCGTTACTGGAAAAACCCTATCCAGTAAATTTTTCGATTTTGTCAAGGTCCTGAAATTTAGGTAAAAATCACATATTACGGCTTTTCCTTGATTATCTGGGTGAAATGGGCAAGGAAGAATAAAAGGGTTGAACCGAAAGACCTACAATCGGATGATCTAGATCATGGGCAACTTTGTTGCACGATATGTGGCATTTATGGAACAATGTATAAAACGTAAATGAAAGAGAGACTCGTTGCTGGAAAAACCCTATGCAGCAAATTTTTCGATTTTGTCCAGGTCCTGAAATTTAGGTAAAAATCACATATTAAGGCTTTCCCTTGATTATCTGGGTGAAATGGGCAAGAAAGAATAAAAGGGTTGAACCAAAAGACCTACAATCGGATGATCTAAAACATGGGCAACTTTGTTGCACGATATGTGGCATTTATGGAACAATGTATAAAACGTAAATGAAAGAGAGACTCGTTGCTGGAAAAATCTTGTCCAACAAAATTTTCGATTTGGTTCAGGTCCTGAAATTTAGGTAAAAATCACATATTACGGCTTTCCCTTGATTATCTGGGTGAAATGGGCAAGAAAGAATAAAAGGGTTGAACCAAAAGACCTACAATCGGATGATCTAGATCATGGCAACTTTGTTGCACGATATGTGGCATTTATGGAACAATGTATAAAACGTAAATGAAAGAGAGACTCGTTACTGGAAAAACCCTATCCAGTAAATTTTTCGATTTTGTCCAGGTCCTGAAATTTAGGTAAAAATCACATATTACGGCTTTTCCTTGATTATCTGGGTGAAATGGGCAAGAAAGAATAAAAGGGTTGAACCGAAAGACCTACAATCGGATGATCTGAAACATGGGCAACTTTGTTGCAAGATATGTGGCATTTATGGAACAATGTATAAAACGAAAATGAAAGAGAGACTCGTTACTGGAAAAACCCTATCCAGCAAATTTTTCGATTTGGTTCAGGTCCTGAAATTTAGGTAAAAATCACATATTACGGCTTTCCCTTGATTATCTGGGTGAAATGGGCAAGAAAGAATAAAAGGGTTGAAGCAAAAGACTTACAATCGGATGATCTAGATCATGGCAACTTTGTTGCACGATATGTGGCATTTATGGAACAATGTATAAAACGTAAATGAAAGAGAGACTCGTTACTGGAAAAACCCTATCCAGTAAATTTTTCGATTTTGTCAAGGTCCTGAAATTTAGGTAAAAATCACATATTACGGCTTTTCCTTGATTATCTGGGTGAAATGGGCAAGGAAGAATAAAAGGGTTGAACCGAAAGACCTACAATCGGATGATCTAGATCATGGGCAACTTTGTTGCACGATATGTGGCATTTATGGAACAATGTATAAAACGTAAATGAAAGAGAGACTCGTTGCTGGAAAAACCCTATGCAGCAAATTTTTCGATTTTGTCCAGGTCCTGAAATTTAGGTAAAAATCACATATTAAGGCTTTCCCTTGATTATCTGGGTGAAATGGGCAAGAAAGAATAAAAGGGTTGAACCAAAAGACCTACAATCGGATGATCTAAAACATGGGCAACTTTGTTGCACGATATGTGGCATTTATGGAACAATGTATAAAACGTAAATGAAAGAGAGACTCGTTGCTGGAAAAATCTTGTCCAACAAAATTTTCGATTTGGTTCAGGTCCTGAAATTTAGGTAAAAATCACATATTACGGCTTTCCCTTGATTATCTGGGTGAAATGGGCAAGAAAGAATAAAAGGGTTGAACCAAAAGACCTACAATCGGATGATCTAGATCATGGCAACTTTGTTGCACGATATGTGGCATTTATGGAACAATGTATAAAACGTAAATGAAAGAGAGACTCGTTACTGGAAAAACCCTATCCAGTAAATTTTTCGATTTTGTCCAGGTCCTGAAATTTAGGTAAAAATCACATATTACGGCTTTTCCTTGATTATCTGGGTGAAATGGGCAAGAAAGAATAAAAGGGTTGAACCGAAAGACCTACAATCGGATGATCTGAAACATGGGCAACTTTGTTGCAAGATATGTGGCATTTATGGAACAATGTATAAAACGAAAATGAAAGAGAGACTCGTTACTGGAAAAACCCTATCCAGCAAATTTTTCGATTTTGTCCAGGTCCTGAAATTTAGGTAAAAATCACATATTACGGCTTTTCCTTGATTATCTGGGTGAAATGGGCAAGAAAGAATAAAAGGGTTGAACCGAAAGACCTACAATCGGATGATCCAGATCATGGGCAACTTTGTTGCACGATATGTGGCATTTATGGAACAATGTATAAAACGTAAATGAAAGAGAGACTCGTTGCTGGAAAAACCCTATCCAGCAAATTTTTCGATTTTGTCCAGGTCCTGAAATTTAGGTAAAAATCACATATTACGGCTTTCCCTTGATTATCTGGGTAAATGGGCAAGAAAGAATAAAAGGGTTGAACCAAAAGACCTACAATCGGATGATCTGAAACATGGGCTACTTTGTTGCAAGATATGTGGCATTTATGGAACAATGTATAAAACGTAAATGAAAGAGAGACTCGTTGCTGGAAAAACCCTATCCAGCAAATTTTTCGATTTTGTCCAGGTCCTGAAATTTAGGTAAAAAGCACATATTACGGTTTTTCCTTGATTATCTGGGTGAAATGGGCAAGGAAGAAGGAAAGGGTTGAACCAAAAGACCTACAATCGGATGATCTAAAACATGGGCAACTTTGTTGCACGATATGTGGCATTTATGGAACAATGTATAAAACGTAAATGAAAGAGAGACTCGTTGCTGGAAAAACCCTATCCAGCAAATTTTTCGATTTTGTCCAGGTCCTGAAATTTAGGTAAAAAGCACATATTACGGTTTTTCCTTGATTATCTGGGTGAAATGGGCAAGAAAGAATAAAAGGGTTGAACCAAAAGACCTACAATCGGATGATCTGAAACATGGGCTACTTTGTTGCAAGATATGTGGCATGTATGGAACAATGTATAAAACGTAAATGAAAGAGAGACTCGTTACTGGAAAAACCCTATCCAGCAAATTTTTCGATTTTGTCCAGGTCCTGAAATTTAGGTAAAAAGCACATATTACGGTTTTTCCTTGATTATCTGGGTGAAATGGGCAAGGAAGAAGGAAAGGGTTGAACCAAAAGACCTACAATCGGATGATCTAAAACATGGGCAACTTTGTTGCACGATATGTGGCATTTATGGAACAATGTATAAAACGTAAATGAAAGAGAGACTCGTTGCTGGAAAAACCCTATCCAGCAAATTTTTCGATTTTGTCCAGGTCCTGAAATTTAGGTAAAAATCACATATTACGGCTTTCCCTTGATTATCTGGGTGAAATGGGCAAGAAAGAATAAAAGGGTTGAACCAAAAGACCTACAATCGGATGATCTGAAACATGGGCTACTTTGTTGCAAGATATGTGGCATTTATGGAACAATGTATAAAATGTAAATGAAAGAGAGACTCGTTACTGGAAAAACCCTATCCAGCAAATTTTTCGATTTTGTCCAGGTCCTGAAATTTAGGTAAAAAGCACATATTACGGTTTTTCCTTGATTATCTGGGTGAAATGGGCAAGGAAGAAGGAAAGGGTTGAACCAAAAGACCTACAATCGGATGATCTAAAACATGGGCAACTTTGTTGCACGATATGTGGCATTTATGGAACAATGTATAAAACGTAAATGAAAGAGAGACTCGTTACTGGAAAAACCCTATCCAGCAAATTTTTCGATTTTGTCCAGGTCCTGAAATTTAGGTAAAAATCACATATTACGGCTTTCCCTTGATTATCTGAGTGAAATGGGTAAGAAAGAAGAAAAGGGTTGAAGCAAAAGACCTACAATCGGATGATCTAGATCATGGGCAACTTTGTTGCACGATATGTGGCATTTATGGAACAATGTATAAAACGTAAATGAAAGAGAGACTCGTTACTGGAAAAACATTATCCAGTAAATTTTTCGATTTTGTCCAGGTCCTGAAATTTAGGTAAAAATCACATATTACGGCTTTTCCTTGAATATCTGGGTGAAATGGGCAAGAAAGAAGAAAAGGGTTGAACCAAAAGACCTACAATCGGATGATCTAAAACATGGGCAACTTTGTTGCACGATATGTGGCATTTATGGAACAATGTATAAAACGTAAATGAAAGAGAGACTCGTTGCTGGAAAAACCCTATCCAGCAAATTTTTCGATTTTGTCCAGGTCCTGAAATTTAGGTAAAAATCACATATTACGGCTTTCCCTTGATTATCTGGGTGAAATGGGCAAGAAAGAATAAAAGGGTTGAACCAAAAGACCTACAATCGGATGATCTAGATCATGGGCAACTTTGTTGCACGATATGTGGCATTTATGGAACAATGTATAAAACGTAAATGAAAGAGAGACTCGTTACTGGAAAAACCCTATCCAGTAAATTTTTCGATTTTGTCCAGGTCCTGAAATTTAGGTAAAAATCACATATTACGGCTTTCCCTTGATTATCTGGGTGAAATGGGCAAGAAAGAATAAAAGGGTTGAACCAAAAGACCTACAATCGGATGATCTAAAACATGGGCAACTTTGTTGCACGATATGTGGCATTTATGGAACAATGTATGAAACGTAAATGAAAGAGAGACTCGTTGCTGGAAAAACCCTATCCAGCAAATTTTCGATTTAGTCCAGGTCCTGAAATTTAGGTAAAAATCACATATTACGGCTTTCCCTTGATTATCTGGGTGAAATGGGCAAGAAAGAATAAAAGGGTTGAACTGAAGGGTTTCCTTGATTATCTGGGTGAAATGGGCAAGGAAGAAGAAAAGGGTTGAACCAAAAGACCTACAATCGGATGATCTAAAACATGGGCAACTTTGTTGCACGATATGTGGCATTTATGGAACAATGTATAAAACGTAAATGAAAGAGAGACTCGTTGCTGGAAAAATCTTGTCCAACAAAATTTTCGATTTTATTCAGGTCCTGAAATTTAGGTAAAAATCACATATTACGGCTTTCCCTTGATTATCTGAGTGAAATGGGCAAGGAAGAAGGAAAGGGTTGAACCAAAAGACCTACAATCGGATGATCTAAAACATGGGCAACTTTGTTGCACGATATGTGGCATTTATGGAACAATGTATAAAACGTAAATGAAAGAGAGACTCGTTGCTGGAAAAACCCTATCCAGCAAATTTTTCGATTTTGTCCAGGTCCTGAAATTTAGGTAAAAATCACATATTACGGCTTTCCCTTGATTATCTGGGTGAAATGGGCAAGAAAGAATAAAAGGGTTGAACCAAAAGACCTACAATCGGATGATCTAGATCATGGGCAACTTTGTTGCACGATATGTGGCATTTATGGAACAATGTATAAAACGTAAATGAAAGAGAGACTCGTTACTGGAAAAACCCTATCCAGTAAATTTTTCGATTTTGTCCAGGTCCTGAAATTTAGGTAAAAATCACATATTACGGCTTTTCCTTGATTATCTGGGTTTAATGAGCAAGTAAGAATAAAAGGGTTGAACCTAAAGACCTACAATCGGATGATCTAAAACATGGGCTACTTTGTTGCAAGATATGTGGCGTTTATGGAACAATGTATAAAACGTAAATGAAAGAGAGACTCGTTACTGGAAAAACCCTATCCAGCAAATTTTTCGATTTTGTCCAGGTCCTGAAATTTAGGTAAAAATCACATATTACGGCTTTCCCTTGATTATCTGAGTGAAATGGGCAAGGAAGAAGGAAAGGGTTGAACCAAAAGACCTACAATCGGATGATCTAAAACATGGGCAACTTTGTTGCACGATATGTGGCATTTATGGAACAATGTATAAAACGTAAATGAAAGAGAGACTCGTTACTGGAAAAACCCTATCCAGCAAATTTTTCGATTTTGTCCAGGTCCTGAAATTTAGGTAAAAATCACATATTACGGCTTTCCCTTGATTATCTGAGTGAAATGGGTAAGAAAGAAGAAAAGGGTTGAAGCAAAAGACCTACAATCGGATGATCTAGATCATGGGCAACTTTGTTGCACGATATGTGGCATTTATGGAACAATGTATAAAACGTAAATGAAAGAGAGACTCGTTACTGGAAAAACCCTATCCAGCAAATTTTTCGATTTTGACCAGGTCCTGAAATTTAGGTAAAAATCACATATTACGGCTTTCCCTTGATTATCTGGGTGAAATGGGCAAGAAAGAATAAAAGGGTTGAACTGAAGGGTTTCCTTGATTATCTGGGTGAAATGGGCAAGGAAGAAGAAAAGGGTTGAACCAAAAGACCTACAATCGGATGATCTAAAACATGGGCAACTTTATTGCACGATATGTGGCATTTATGGAACAATGTATAAAACGTAAATGAAAGAGAGACTCGTTACTGGAAAAACCCTATCCAGCAAATTTTTCGATTTTGTCCAGGTCCTGAAATTTAGGTAAAAATCACATATTACGGCTTTCCCTTGATTATCTGAGTGAAATGGGTAAGAAAGAAGAAAAGGGTTGAAGCAAAAGACCTACAATCGGATGATCTAGATCATGGGCAACTTTGTTGCACTATATGTGGCATTTATGGAACAATGTATAAAACGTAAATGAAAGAGAGACTCGTTGCTGGAAAAATCTTGTCCAACAAAATTTTCGATTTTGTTCAGGTCCTGAAATTTAGGTAAAAATCACATATTACGGCTTTCCCTTGATTATCTGGGTGAAATGGGCAAGGAAGAAGGAAAGGGTTGAACCAAAAGACCTACAATCGGATGATCTAAAACATGGGCAACTTTATTGCACGATATGTGGCATTTATGGAACAATGTATAAAACGTAAATGAAAGAGAGACTCGTTACTGGAAAAACCCTATCCAGCAAATTTTTCGATTTTGTCCAGGTCCTGAAATTTAGGTAAAAATCACATATTACGGCTTTCCCTTGATTATCTGAGTGAAATGGGTAAGAAAGAAGAAAAGGGTTGAAGCAAAAGACCTACAATCGGATGATCTAGATCATGGGCAACTTTGTTGCACTATATGTGGCATTTATGGAACAATGTATAAAACGTAAATGAAAGAGAGACTCGCTACTGGAAAAACATTATCCAGTAAATTTTTCGATTTTGTCCAGGTCCTGAAATTTAGGTAAAAATCACATATTACGGCTTTTCCTTGAATATCTGGGTGAAATAGGCAAGGAAGAAGAAAAGGGTTGAACCAAAAGACCTACAATCGGATGATCTAAAACATGGGCAACTTTGTTGCACGATATGTGGCATTTATGGAACAATGTATAAAACGTAAATGAAAGAGAGACTCGTTACTGGAAAAACCCTATCCAGCAAATTTTTCGATTTTGTCCAGGTCCTGAAATTTAGGTAAAAATCACATATTACGGCTTTCCCTTGATTATCTGGGTGAAATGGTCAAGAAAGAATAAAAGGGTTGAACTGAAGGGTTTCCTTGATTATCTGGGTGAAATGGGCAAGGAAGAAGAAAAGGGTTGAACCAAAAGACCTACAATCGGATGATCTAAAACATGGGCAACTTTGTTGCACGATATGTGGCATTTATGGAACAATGTATAAAACGTAAATGAAAGAGAGACTCGTTGCTGGAAAAACCCTATCCAGCAAATTTTTCGATTTTGTCCAGGTCCTGAAATTTAGGTAAAAATCACATATTACGGCTTTCCCTTGATTATCTGGGTGAAATGGGCAAGGAAGAAGAAAAGGGTTGAACCAAAAGACCTACAATCGGATGATCTAGATCATGGGCAACTTTGTTGCACGATATGTGGCATTTATGGAACAATGTATAAAACGTAAATGAAAGAGAGACTCGTTACTGGAAAAACCCTATCCAGCAAATTTTTCGATTTTGTCCAGGTCCTGAAATTTAGGTAAAAATCACATATTACGGCTTTTCCTTGATTATCTGGGTGAAATGAGCAAGTAAGAATAAAAGGGTTGAACCAAAAGACCTACAATCGGATGATCTAGATCATGGGCAACTTTGTTGCACGATATGTGGCATTTATGGAACAATGTATAAAATGTAAATGAAAGAGAGACTCGTTACTGGAAAAACATTATCCAGTAAATTTTTCGATTTTGTCCAGGTCCTGAAATTTAGGTAAAAATCACATATTACGGCTTTCCCTTGATTATCTGGGTGAAATGGGCAAGAAAGAATAAAAGGGTTGAACCAAAAGACCTACAATCGGATGATCTAGATCATGGGCAACTTTGTTGCACGATATGTGGCATTTATGGAACAATGTATAAAACGTAAATGAAAGAGAGACTCGTTGCTGGAAAAATCTTGTCCAACAAAATTTTCGATTTTATTCAGGTCCTGAAATTTAGGTAAAAATCACATATTACGGCTTTCCCTTGATTATCTGAGTGAAATGGGTAAGAAAGAATAAAAGGGTTGAACCAAAAGACCTACAATCGGATGATCTAGATCATGGGCAACTTTGTTGCACGATATGTGGCATTTATGGAACAATGTATAAAATGTAAATGAAAGAGAGACTCGTTACTGGAAAAACATTATCCAGTAAATTTTTCGATTTTGTCCAGGTCCTGAAATTTAGGTAAAAATCACATATTACGGCTTTTCCTTGATTATCTGGGTGAAATGAGCAAGTAAGAATAAAAGGGTTGAACCAAAAGACCTACAATCGGATGATCTAAAACATGGGCAACTTTGTTGCACGATATGTGGCATTTATGGAACAATGTATGAAACGTAAATGAAAGAGAGACTCGTTGCTGGAAAAACCCTATCCAGCAAATTTTTCGATTTTGTCCAGGTCCCGAAATTTAGGTAAAAATCACATATTACGGCTTTCCCTTGATTATCTGGGTGAAATGGGCAAGAAAGAATAAAAGGGTTGAAACAAAAGACCTACAATCGGATGATCTACAACATGGGCAACTTTGTTGCACGATATGTGGCATTTATGGAACAATGTATAAAACGTAAATGAAAGAGAGACTCGTTGCTGGAAAAACCCTATCCAGCAAATTTTTCGATTTTGTCCAGGTCCTGAAATTTAGGTAAAAATCACATATTACGGCTTTCCCTTGATTATCTGGGTGAAATGGGCAAGAAAGAATAAAAGGGTTGAACCAAAAGACCTACAATCGGATGATCTAAAACATGGGCAACTTTGTTGCACGATATGTGGCATTTATGGAACAATGTATAAAACGTAAATGAAAGAGAGACTCGTTACTGGAAAAACCCTATATAGCAAATTTTTCGATTTTGTCCAGGTCCTGAAATTTAGGTAAAAATCACATATTACGGCTTTTCCTTGATTATCTGGGTGAAATGGGCAAGAAAGAATAAAAGGGTTGAACCAAAAGACCTACAATCGGATGATCTAAAACATGGGCAACTTTGTTGCACGATATGTGGCATTTATGTAACAATGTATAAAACGTAAATGAAAGAGAGACTCGTTGCTGGAAAAATCTTGTCCAACAAAATTTTCGATTTTGTTCAGGTCCTGAAATTTAGGTAAAAATCACATATTACGGCTTTCCCTTGATTATCTGGGTGAAATGGGCAAGAAAGAATAAAAGGGTTGAACCAAAAGACCTACAATCGGATGATCTAAAACATGGGCAACTTTGTTGCACGATATGTGGCATTTATGGAACAATGTATAAAACGTAAATGAAAGAGAGACTCGTTGCTGGAAAAATCTTGTCCAACAAAATTTTCGATTTTGTTCAGGTCCTGAAATTTAGGTAAAAATCACATATTACGGCTTTCCCTTGATTATCTGGGTGAAATGGGCAAGAAAGAATAAAAGGGTTGAACCGAAAGACCTACAATCGGATGATCTAGATCATGGCAA
Organism: Xylota sylvarum; assembly: GCA_905220385.1. Taxonomy (NCBI): domain Eukaryota; kingdom Metazoa; phylum Arthropoda; class Insecta; order Diptera; family Syrphidae; genus Xylota; species Xylota sylvarum. The sequence goes on from LR999958.1 coordinate 47,714,693, forward strand.
CTTTTTTGCACGATATGTGGCATTTATGGAACAATGTATAAAACGTAAATGAAAGAGAGACTCGTTACTGGAAAAACCCTATCCAGCAAATTTTTCGATTTTGTCCCGGTCCTGAAATTTAGGTAAAAATCACATATTACGGCTTTTCCTTGATTATCTGGGTGAAATGGGCAAGGAAGAAGAAAAGGGTTGAACCGAAAGACCTACAATCGGATGATCTAGATCATGGGCAACTTTGTTGCACGATATGTGGCATTTATGGAACAATGTATAAAACGTAAATGAAAGAGAGACTCGTTACTGGAAAAACCCTATCCAGCAAATCTTTCGATTTTGTCCAGGTCCTGAAATTTAGGTAAAAATCACATATTACGGCTTTCCCTTGATTATCTGGGTGAAATGGGCAAGAAAGAATAAAAGGGTTGAACCAAAAGACCTACAATCGGATGATCTAGATCATGGGCAACTTTGTTGCACGATATGTGGCATTTATGGAACAATGTATAAAACGTAAATGAAAGAGAGACTCGTTGCTGGAAAAATCTTGTCCAACAAAATTTTCGATTTTGTTCAGGTCCTGAAATTTAGGTAAAAATCACATATTACGGCTTTCCCTTGATTATCTGGGTGAAATGGGCAAGAAAGAATAAAAGGGTTGAACCAAAAGACCTACAATCGGATGATCTAGATCATGGGCAACTTTGTTGCACGATATGTGGCATTTATGGAACAATGTATAAAACGTAAATGAAAGAGAGACTCGTTACTGGAAAAACCCTATATAGCAAATTTTTCGATTTTGTCCAGGTCCTGAAATTTAGGTAAAAATCACATATTACGGCTTTTCCTTGATTATCTGGGTGAAATGGGCAAGAAAGAATAAAAGGGTTGAACGAAAAGACCTACAATCGGATGATCTAAAACATGGGCAACTTTGTTGCACGATATGTGGCATTTATGTAACAATGTATAAAACGTAAATGAAAGAGAGACTCGTTGCTGAAAAATCTTGTCCAACAAAATTTTCGATTTTGTTCAGGTCCTGAAATTTAGGTAAAAATCACATATTACGGCTTTCCCTTGATTATCTGGGTGAAATGGGCAAGAAAGAATAAAAGGGTTGAACCAAAAGACCTACAATCGGATGATCTAAAACATGGGCAACTTTGTTGCACGATATGTGGCATTTATGGAACAATGTATAAAACGTAAATGAAAGAGAGACTCGTTGCTGGAAAAATCTTGTCCAACAAAATTTTCGATTTTGTTCAGGTCCTGAAATTTAGGTAAAAATCACATATTACGGCTTTCCCTTGATTATCTGGGTGAAATGGGCAAGAAAGAATAAAAGGGTTGAACCGAAAGACCTACAATCGGATGATCTAGATCATGGCAACTTTTTTGCACGATATGTGGCATTTATGGAACAATGTATAAAACGTAAATGAAAGAGAGACTCGTTACTGGAAAAACCCTATCCAGTAAATTTTTCGATTTTGTCCCGGTCCTGAAATTTAGGTAAAAATCACATATTACGGCTTTTCCTTGATTATCTGGGTGAAATGGGCAAGGAAGAAGAAAAGGGTTGAACCAAAAGACCTACAATCGGATGATCTAGATCATGGGCAACTTTGTTGCACGATATGTGGCATTTATGGAACAATGTATAAAACGTAAATGAAAGAGAGACTCGTTGCTGGAAAAACCCTATCCAGCAAATTTTTCGATTTTGTCCAGGTCCTGAAATTTAGGTAAAAATCACATATTACGGCTTTCCCTTGATTATCTGGGTGAAATGGGCAAGAAAGAATAAAAGGGTTGAACCAAAAGACCTACAATCGGATGATCTAAAACATGGGCAACTTTGTTGCACGATATGTGGCATTTATGGAACAATGTATAAAACGTAAATGAAAGAGAGACTCGTTACTGGAAAAACCCTATCCAGTAAAGTTTTCGATTTTGTCCAGGTCCTGAAATTTAGGTAAAAATCACATATTACGGCTTTTCCTTGATTATCTGGGTGAAATGGGCAAGGAAGAATAAAAGGGTTGAACCGAAAGACCTACAATCGGATGATCTAGATCATGCGCAACTTTGTTGCACGATATGTGGCATTTATGTAACAATGTATAAAACGTAAATGAAAGAGAGACTCGTTGCTGGAAAAATCTTGTCCAACAAAATTTTCGATTTTGTTCAGGTCCTGAAATTTAGGTAAAAATCACATATTACGGCTTTCCCTTGATTATCTGGGTGAAATGGGCAAGAAAGAATAAAAGGGTTGAACCAAAAGACCTACAATCGGATGATCTAAAACATGGGCAACTTTGTTGCACGATATGTGGCATTTATGGAACAATGTATAAAACGTAAATGAAAGAGAGACTCGTTGCTGGAAAAATCTTGTCCAACAAAATTTTCGATTTTGTTCAGGTCCTGAAATTTAGGTAAAAATCACATATTACGGCTTTCCCTTGATTATCTGGGTGAAATGGGCAAGAAAGAATAAAAGGGTTGAACCGAAAGACCTACAATCGGATGATCTAGATCATGGCAACTTTTTTGCACGATATGTGGCATTTATGGAACAATGTATAAAACGTAAATGAAAGAGAGACTCGTTACTGGAAAAACCCTATCCAGTAAATTTTTCGATTTTGTCCCGGTCCTGAAATTTAGGTAAAAATCACATATTACGGCTTTTCCTTGATTATCTGGGTGAAATGGGCAAGGAAGAAGAAAAGGGTTGAACCAAAAGACCTACAATCGGATGATCTAAAACATGGGCAACTTTGTTGCACGATATGTGGCATTTATGGAACAATGTATAAAACGTAAATGAAAGAGAGACTCGTTGCTGGAAAAACCCTATCCAGCAAATTTTTCGATTTTGTCCAGGTCCTGAAATTTAGGTAAAAATCACATATTACGGCTTTCCCTTGATTATCTGGGTGAAATGGGCAAGAAAGAATAAAAGGGTTGAACCAAAAGACCTACAATCGGATGATCTAGATCATGGGCAACTTTGTTGCACGATATGTGGCATTTATGGAACAATGTATAAAACGTAAATGAAAGAGAGACTCGTTACTGGAAAAACCCTATCCAGCAAATTTTTCGATTTTGTCCAGGTCCTGAAATTTAGGTAAAAATCACATATTACGGCTTTCCCTTGATTATCTGGGTGAAATGGGCAAGAAAGAATAAAAGGGTTGAACCAAAAGACCTACAATCGGATGATCTAGATCATGGGCAACTTTGTTGCACGATATGTGGCATTTATGGAACAATGTATAAAACGTAAATGAAAGAGAGACTCGTTGCTGGAAAAATCTTGTCCAACAAAATTTTCGATTTTGTTCAGGTCCTGAAATTTAGGTAAAAATCACATATTACGGCTTTCCCTTGATTATCTGGGTGAAATGGGCAAGAAAGAATAAAAGGGTTGAACCAAAAGACCTACAATCGGATGATCTAAAACATGGGCAACTTTGTTGCACGATATGTGGCATTTATGGAACAATGTATAAAACGTAAATGAAAGAGAGACTCGTTACTGGAAAAACCCTATATAGCAAATTTTTCGATTTTGTCCAGGTCCTGAAATTTAGGTAAAAATCACATATTACGGCTTTTCCTTGATTATCTGGGTGAAATGGGCAAGAAAGAATAAAAGGGTTGAACCAAAAGACCTACAATCGGATGATCTAAAACATGGGCAACTTTGTTGCACGATATGTGGCATTTATGTAACAATGTATAAAACGTAAATGAAAGAGAGACTCGTTGCTGGAAAAATCTTGTCCAACAAAATTTTCGATTTTGTTCAGGTCCTGAAATTTAGGTAAAAATCACATATTACGGCTTTCCCTTGATTATCTGGGTGAAATGGGCAAGAAAGAATAAAAGGGTTGAACCAAAAGACCTACAATCGGATGATCTAAAACATGGGCAACTTTGTTGCACGATATGTGGCATTTATGGAACAATGTATAAAACGTAAATGAAAGAGAGACTCGTTGCTGGAAAAATCTTGTCCAACAAAATTTTCGATTTTGTTCAGGTCCTGAAATTTAGGTAAAAATCACATATTACGGCTTTCCCTTGATTATCTGGGTGAAATGGGCAAGAAAGAATAAAAGGGTTGAACCGAAAGACCTACAATCGGATGATCTAGATCATGGCAACTTTTTTGCACGATATGTGGCATTTATGGAACAATGTATAAAACGTAAATGAAAGAGAGACTCGTTACTGGAAAAACCCTATCCAGTAAATATTTCGATTTTGTCCCGGTCCTGAAATTTATTTAAAAATCACATATTACGGCTTTTCCTTGATTATCTGGGTGAAATGGGCAAGGAAGAAGAAAAGGGTTGAACCAAAAGACCTACAATCGGATGATCTAGATCATGGGCAACTTTGTTGCACGATATGTGGCATTTATGGAACAATGTATAAAACGTAAATGAAAGAGAGACTCGTTACTGGAAAAACCCTATCCAGCAAATTTTTCGATTTTGTCCAGGTCCTGAAATTTAGGTAAAAATCACATATTACGGCTTTCCCTTGATTATCTGGGTGAAATGGGCAAGAAAGAATAAAAGGGTTGAACCAAAAGACCTACAATCGGATGATCTAGATCATGGGCAACTTTGTTGCACGATATGTGGCATTTATGGAACAATGTATAAAACGTAAATGAAAGAGAGACTCGTTGCTGGAAAAATCTTGTCCAACAAAATTTTCGATTTTGTTCAGGTCCTGAAATTTAGGTAAAAATCACATATTACGGCTTTCCCTTGATTATCTGAGTGAAATGGGTAAGAAAGAATAAAAGGGTTGAACCAAAAGACCTACAATCGGATGATCTAGATCATGGGCAACTTTGTTGCACGATATGTGGCATTTATGGAACAATGTATAAAACGTAAATGAAAGAGAGACTCGTTACTGGAAAAACCCTATCCAGCAAATTTTTCGATTTTGTCCAGGTCCTGAAATTTAGGTAAAAATCACATATTACGGCTTTTCCTTGAATATCTGGGTGAAATGGGCAAGGAAGAAGAAAAGGGTTGAAGCAAAAGACCTACAATCGGATGATCTAAAACATGGGCAACTTTGTTGCACGATATGTGGCATTTATGGAACAATGTATAAAACGTAAATGAAAGAGAGACTCGTTGCTGGAAAAACCCTATCCAGCAAATTTTTCGATTTTGTCCAGGTCCTTAAATTTAGGTAAAAATCACATATTACGGCTTTCCCTTGATTATCTGAGTGAAATGGGTAAGAAAGAATAAAAGGGTTGAACCAAAAGACCTACAATCGGATGATCTAGATCATGGGCAACTTTGTTGCACGATATGTGGCATTTATGGAACAATGTATGAAACGTAAAAGAAAGAGAGACTCGTTACTGGAAAAACATTATCCAGTAAATTTTTCGATTTTGTCCCGGTCCTGAAGTTTAGGTAAAAATCACATATTACGGCTTTTCCTTGAATATCTGGGTGAAATGGGCAAGGAAGAAGAAAAGGGTTGAAGCAAAAGACCTACAATCGGATGATCTAAAACATGGGCAACTTTGTTGCACGATATGTGGCATTTATGGAACAATGTATAAAACGTAAATGAAAGAGAGACTCGTTGCTGGAAAAACCCTATCCAGCAAATTTTTCGATTTTGTTCAGGTCCTGAAATTTAGGTAAAAATCACATATTACGGCTTTCCCTTGATTATCTGAGTGAAATGGGTAAGAAAGAATAAAAGGGTTGAACCAAAAGACCTACAATCGGATGATCTAGATCATGGGCAACTTTGTTGCACGATATGTGGCATTTATGGAACAATGTATAAAACGTAAATGAAAGAGAGACTCGTTACCGGAAAAACCCTATCCAGCAAATTTTTCGATTTTGTCCAGGTCCTGAAATTTAGGTAAAAATCACATATTACGGCTTTTCCTTGAATATCTGGGTGAAATGGGCAAGGAAGAAGAAAAGGGTTGAAGCAAAAGACCTACAATCGGATGATCTAAAACATGGGCAACTTTGTTGCACGATATGTGGCATTTATGGAACAATGTATAAAACGTAAATGAAAGAGAGACTCGTTGCTGGAAAAACCCTATCCAGCAAATTTTTCGATTTTGTCCAGGTCCTGAAATTTAGGTAAAAATCACATATTACGGCTTTCCCTTGATTATCTGAGTGAAATGGGTAAGAAAGAATAAAAGGGTTGAACCAAAAGACCTACAATCGGATGATCTAGATCATGGGCAACTTTGTTGCACGATATGTGGCATTTATGGAACAATGTATAAAACGTAAAAGAAAGAGAGACTCGTTACTGGAAAAACATTATCCAGTAAATTTTTCGATTTTGTCCCGGTCCTGAAGTTTAGGTAAAAATCACATATTACGGCTTTCCCTTGATTATCTGAGTGAAATGGGTAAGAAAGAATAAAAGGGTTGAACCAAAAGACCTACAATCGGATGATCTAGATCATGGGCAACTTTGTTGCACGATATGTGGCATTTATGGAACAATGTATAAAACGTAAATGAAAGAGAGACTCGTTACTGGAAAAACCCTATCCAGCAAATTTTTCGATTTTGTCCAGGTCCTGAAATTTAGGTAAAAATCACATATTACGGCTTTTCCTTGAATATCTGGGTGAAATGGGCAAGGAAGAAGAAAAGGGTTGAAGCAAAAGACCTACAATCGGATGATCTAAAACATGGGCAACTTTGTTGCACGATATGTGGCATTTATGGAACAATGTATAAAACGTAAATGAAAGAGAGACTCGTTACTGGAAAAACCCTATCCAGCAAATTTTTCGATTTTGTTCAGGTCCTGAAATTTAGGTAAAAATCACATATTACGGCTTTCCCTTGAATATCTGAGTGAAATGGGTAAGAAAGAATAAAAGGGTTGAACCAAAAGACCTACAATCGGATGATCTAGATCATGGGCAACTTTGTTGCACGATATGTGGCATTTATGGAACAATGTATAAAACGTAAATGAAAGAGAGACTCGTTACTGGAAAAACCCTATCCAGCAAATTTTTCGATTTTGTCCAGGTCCTGAAATTTAGGTAAAAATCACATATTACGGCTTTTCCTTGAATATCTGGGTGAAATGGGCAAGGAAGAAGAAAAGGGTTGAAGCAAAAGACCTACAATCGGATGATCTAAAACATGGGCAACTTTGTTGCACGATATGTGGCATTTATGGAACAATGTATAAAACGTAAATGAAAGAGAGACTCGTTGCTGGAAAAATCTTGTCCAACAAAATTTTCGATTTTGTTCAGGTCCTGAAATTTAGGTAAAAATCACATATTACGGCTTTCCCTTGATTATCTGAGTGAAATGGGTAAGAAAGAATAAAAGGGTTGACCCAAAAGACCTACAATCGGATGATCTAGATCATGGGCAACTTTGTTGCACGATATGTGGCATTTATGGAACAATGTATAAAACGTAAATGAAAGAGAGACTCGTTACTGGAAAAACCCTATCCAGTAAATTTTTCGATTTTGTCCCGGTCCTGAAATTTAGGTAAAAATCACATATTACGGCTTTTCCTTGATTATCTGGGTGAAATGGGCAAGGAAGAAGAAAAGGGTTGAACCAAAAGACCTACAATCGGATGATCTAGATCATGGGCAACTTTGTTGCACGATATGTGGCATTTATGGAACAATGTATAAAACGTAAATGAAAGAGAGACTCGTTACTGGAAAAACCCTATCCAGCAAATTTTTCGATTTTGTCCAGGTCCTGAAATTTAGGTAAAAATCACATATTACGGCTTTCCCTTGATTATCTGGGTGAAATGGGCAAGGAAGAAGAAAAGGGTTGAACCAAAAGACCTACAATCGGATGATCTAGATCATGGGCAACTTTGTTGCACGATATGTGGCATTTATGGAACAATGTATAAAACGTAAATGAAAGAGAGACTCGTTGCTGGAAAAATCTTGTCCAACAAAATTTTCGATTTTGTTCAGGTCCTGAAATTTAGGTAAAAATCACATATTACGGCTTTCCCTTGATTATCTGAGTGAAATGGGTAAGAAAGAATAAAAGGGTTGAACCAAAAGACCTACAATCGGATGATCTAGATCATGGGCAACTTTGTTGCACGATATGTGGCATTTATGGAACAATGTATAAAACGTAAATGAAAGAGAGACTCGTTACTGGAAAAACCCTATCCAGCAAATTTTTCGATTTTGTCCAGGTCCTGAAATTTAGGTAAAAATCACATATTACGGCTTTTCCTTGAATATCTGGGTGAAATGGGCAAGGAAGAAGAAAAGGGTTGAAGCAAAAGACCTACAATCGGATGATCTAAAACATGGGCAACTTTGTTGCACGATATGTGGCATTTATGGAACAATGTATAAAACGTAAATGAAAGAGAGACTCGTTGCTGGAAAAACCCTATCCAGCAAATTTTTCGATTTTGTCCAGGTCCTTAAATTTAGGTAAAAATCACATATTACGGCTTTCCCTTGATTATCTGAGTGAAATGGGTAATAAAGAATAAAAGGGTTGAAACAAAAGACCTACAATCGGATGATCTAGATCATGGGCAACTTTGTTGCACGATATGTGGCATTTATGGAACAATGTATGAAACGTAAAAGAAAGAGAGACTCGTTACTGGAAAAACATTATCCAGTAAATTTTTCGATTTTGTCCCGGTCCTGAAGTTTAGGTAAAAATCACATATTACGGCTTTTCCTTGAATATCTGGGTGAAATGGGCAAGGAAGAAGAAAAGGGTTGAAGCAAAAGACCTACAATCGGATGATCTAAAACATGGGCAACTTTGTTGCACGATATGTGGCATTTATGGAACAATGTATAAAACGTAAATGAAAGAGAGACTCGTTGCTGGAAAAACCCTATCCAGCAAATTTTTCGATTTTGTTCAGGTCCTGAAATTTAGGTAAAAATCACATATTACGGCTTTCCCTTGATTATCTGAGTGAAATGGGTAAGAAAGAATAAAAGGGTTGAACCAAAAGACCTACAATCGGATGATCTAGATCATGGGCAACTTTGTTGCACGATATGTGGCATTTATGGAACAATGTATAAAACGTAAATGAAAGAGAGACTCGTTACCGGAAAAACCCTATCCAGCAAATTTTTCGATTTTGTCCAGGTCCTGAAATTTAGGTAAAAATCACATATTACGGCTTTTCCTTGAATATCTGGGTGAAATGGGCAAGGAAGAAGAAAAGGGTTGAAGCAAAAGACCTACAATCGGATGATCTAAAACATGGGCAACTTTGTTGCACGATATGTGGCATTTATGGAACAATGTATAAAACGTAAATGAAAGAGAGACTCGTTGCTGGAAAAACCCTATCCAGAAAATTTTTCGATTTTGTCCAGGTCCTTAAATTTAGGTAAAAATCACATATTACGGCTTTCCCTTGATTATCTGAGTGAAATGGGTAAGAAAGAATAAAAGGGTTGAACCAAAAGACCTACAATCGGATGATCTAGATCATGGGCAACTTTGTTGCACGATATGTGGCATTTATGGAACAATGTATAAAACGTAAAAGAAAGAGAGACTCGTTACTGGAAAAACATTATCCAGTAAATTTTTCGATTTTGTCCCGGTCCTGAAGTTTAGGTAAAAATCACATATTACGGCTTTCCCTTGATTATCTGAGTGAAATGGGTAAGAAAGAATAAAAGGGTTGAACCAAAAGACCTACAATCGGATGATCTAGATCATGGGCAACTTTGTTGCACGATATGTGGCATTTATGGAACAATGTATAAAACGTAAATGAAAGAGAGACTCGTTACTGGAAAAACCCTATCCAGCAAATTTTTCGATTTTGTTCAGGTCCTGAAATTTAGGTAAAAATCACATATTACGGCTTTCCCTTGATTATCTGAGTGAAATGGGTAAGAAAGAATAAAAGGGTTGAACCAAAAGACCTACAATCGGATGATCTAGATCATGGGCAACTTTGTTGCACGATATGTGGCATTTATGGAACAATGTATAAAACGTAAATGAAAGAGAGACTCGTTACTGGAAAAACCCTATCCAGCAAATTTTTCGATTTTGTCCAGGTCCTGAAATTTAGGTAAAAATCACATATTACGGCTTTTCCTTGAATATCTGGGTGAAATGGGCAAGGAAGAAGAAAAGGGTTGAAGCAAAAGACCTACAATCGGATGATCTAAAACATGGGCAACTTTGTTGCACGATATGTGGCATTTATGGAACAATGTATAAAACGAAAATGAAAGAGAGACTCGTTACTGGAAAAACCCTATCCAGCAAATTTTTCGATTTTGTTCAGGTCCTGAAATTTAGGTAAAAATCACATATTACGGCTTTCCCTTGATTATCTGAGTGAAATGGGTAAGAAAGAATAAAAGGGTTGAAGCAAAAGACCTACAATCGGATGATCTAGATCATGGGCAACTTTGTTGCACGATATGTGGCATTTATGGAACAATGTATAAAACGTAAATGAAAGAGAGACTCGTTGCTGGAAAAACCCTATCCAGTAAATTTTTCGATTTTGTCCAGGTCCTGAAATTTAGGTAAAAATCACATATTACGGCTTTTCCTTGATTATCTGGGTGAAATGGGCAAGAAAGAATAAAAGGGTTGAACCAAAAGACCTACAATCGGATGATCTAAAACATGCGCAACTTTGTTGCACGATATGTGGCATTTATGGAACAATGTATAAAACGAAAATGAAAGAGAGACTCGTTACTGGAAAAACCCTATCCAGCAAATTTTTCGATTTTGTTCAGGTCCTGAAATTTAGGTAAAAATCACATATTACGGCTTTCCCTTGATTATCTGAGTGAAATGGGTAAGAAAGAATAAAAGGGTTGAAGCAAAAGACCTACAATCGGATGATCTAGATCATGGGCAACTTTGTTGCACGATATGTGGCATTTATGTAACAATGTATAAAACGTAAATGAAAGAGAAAAACATTATCCAGTAAATTTTTCGATTTTGTCCAGGTCCTGAAATTTAGGTAAAAATCACATATTACGGCTTTTCCTTGAATATCTGAGTGAAATGGGTAAGAAAGAATAAAAGGGTTGAACCAAAAGACCTACAATCGGATGATCTAGATCATGGGCAACTTTGTTGCACGATATGTGGCATTTATGGAACAATGTATAAAACGTAAATGAAAGAGAGACTCGTTACTGGAAAAACCCTATCCAGCAAATTTTTCGATTTTGTCCAGGTCCTGAAATTTAGGTAAAAATCACATATTACGGCTTTTCCTTGAATATCTGGGTGAAATGGGCAAGGAAGAAGAAAAGGGTTGAAGCAAAAGACCTACAATCGGATGATCTAAAACATGGGCAACTTTGTTGCACGATATGTGGCATTTATGGAACAATGTATGAAACGTAAATGAAAGAGAGACTCGTTGCTGGAAAAACCCTATCCAGCAAATTTTTCGATTTTGTCCAGGTCCTGAAATTTAGGTAAAAATCACATATTACGGCTTTCCCTTGATTATCTGAGTGAAATGGGTAAGAAAGAAGAAAAGGGTTGAAGCAAAAGACCTACAATCGGATGATCTAGATCATGGGCAACTTTGTTGCACGATATGTGGCATTTTATGGAACAATGTATAAAACGTAAATGAAAGAGAGACTCGTCACTGGAAAAACCCTATCCAGCAAATTTTTCGATTTTGTCCAGGTCCTGAAATTTAGGTAAAAATCACATATTACGGCTTTCCCTTGATTATCTGGGTGAAATGGGCAAGAAAGAATAAAAGGGTTGAACTGAAGGGTTTCCTTGATTATCTGGGTGAAATGGGCAAGGAAGAAGAAAAGGGTTGAACCAAAAGACCTACAATCGGATGATCTAAAACATGGGCAACTTTGTTGCACGATATGTGGCATTTATGGAACAATGTATGAAACGTAAATGAAAGAGAGACTCGTTGCTGGAAAAACCCTATCCAACAAATTTTTCGATTTTGTCCAGGTCCTGAAATTTAGGTAAAAATCACATATTACGGCTTTCCCTTGATTATCTGGGTGAAATGAGCAAGTAAGAATAAAAGGGTTGAACCAAAAGACCTACAATCGGATGATCTAGATCATGGGCAACTTTGTTGCACGATATGTGGCATTTATGGAACAATGTATAAAACGTAAATGAAAGAGAGACTCGTTACTGGAAAAACCCTATCCAGCAAATTTTTCGATTTTGTCCAGGTCCTGAAATTTAGGTAAAAATCACATATTACGGCTTTCCCTTGATTATCTGGGTGAAATGGGCAAGAAAGAATAAAAGGGTTGAACCAAAAGACCTACAATCGGATGATCTAGATCATGGGCAACTTTGTTGCACGATATGTGGCATTTATGGAACAATGTATGAAACGTAAATGAAAGAGAGACTCGTTGCTGGAAAAACCCTATCCAGCAAATTTTTCGATTTTGTCCAGGTCCTGAAATTTAGGTAAAAATCACATATTACGACTTTCCCTTGATTATCTGAGTGAAATGGGTAAGAAAGAAGAAAAGGGTTGAAGCAAAAGACCTACAATCGGATGATCTAGATCATGGGCAACTTTGTTGCACGATATGTGGCATTTTATGGAACAATGTATAAAACGTAAATGAAAGAGAGACTCGTTACTGGAAAAACATTATCCAGTAAATTTTTCGATTTTGTCCAGGTCCTGAAATTTAGGTAAAAATCACATATTACGGCTTTTCCTTGAATATCTGGGTGAAATGGGCAAGGAAGAAGAAAAGGGTTGAACCGAAAGACCTACAATCGGATGATCTAAAACATGGGCAACTTTGTTGCACGATATGTGGCATTTATGGAACAATGTATGAAACGTAAATGAAAGAGAGACTCGTTGCTGGAAAAACCCTATCCAGCAAATTTTTCGATTTTGTCCAGGTCCTGAAATTTAGGTAAAAATCACATATTACGGCTTTCCCTTGATTATCTGAGTGAAATGTGTAAGAAAGAAGAAAAGGGTTGAAGCAAAAGACCTACAATCGGATGATCTAGATCATGGGCAACTTTGTTGCACGATATGTGGCATTTTATGGAACAATGTATAAAACGTAAATGAAAGAGAGACTCGTCACTGGAAAAACCCTATCCAGCAAATTTTTCGATTTTGTCCAGGTCCTGAAATTTAGGTAAAAATCACATATTACGGCTTTCCCTTGATTATCTGGGTGAAATGGGCAAGAAAGAATAAAAGGGTTGAACTGAAGGGTTTCCTTGATTATCTGGGTGAAATGGGCAAGGAAGAAGAAAAGGGTTGAACGAAAAGACCTACAATCGGATGATCTAAAACATGGGCAACTTTGTTGCACGATATGTGGCATTTATGGAACAATGTATGAAACGTAAATGAAAGAGAGACTCGTTGCTGGAAAAACCCTATCCAGCAAATTTTTCGATTTTGTCCAGGTCCTGAAATTTAGGTAAAAATCACATATTACGGCTTTCCCTTGATTATCTGGGTGAAATGAGCAAGTAAGAATAAAAGGGTTGAACCAAAAGACCTACAATCGGATGATCTAGATCATGGGCAACTTTGTTGCACGATATGTGGCATTTATGGAACAATGTATAAAACGTAAATGAAAGAGAGACTCGTTACTGGAAAAACCCTATCCAGCAAATTTTTCGATTTTGTCCAGGTCCTGAAATTTAGGTAAAAATCACATATTACGGCTTTCCCTTGATTATCTGGGTGAAATGGGCAAGAAAGAATAAAAGGGTTGAACCAAAAGACCTACAATCGGATGATCTAGATCATGGGCAACTTTGTTGCACGATATGTGGCATTTATGGAACAATGTATGAAACGTAAATGAAAGAGAGACTCGTTGCTGGAAAAACCCTATCCAGCAAATTTTTCGATTTTGTCCAGGTCCTGAAATTTAGGTAAAAATCACATATTACGACTTTCCCTTGATTATCTGAGTGAAATGGGTAAGAAAGAAGAAAAGGGTTGAAGCAAAAGACCTACAATCGGATGATCTAGATCATGGGCAACTTTGTTGCACGATATGTGGCATTTTATGGAACAATGTATAAAACGTAAATGAAAGAGAGACTCGTTACTGGAAAAACATTATCCAGTAAATTTTTCGATTTTGTCCAGGTCCTGAAATTTAGGTAAAAATCACATATTACGGCTTTTCCTTGAATATCTGGGTGAAATGGGCAAGGAAGAAGAAAAGGGTTGAACCGAAAGACCTACAATCGGATGATCTAAAACATGGGCAACTTTGTTGCACGATATGTGGCATTTATGGAACAATGTATGAAACGTAAATGAAAGAGAGACTCGTTGCTGGAAAAACCCTATCCAGCAAATTTTTCGATTTTGTCCAGGTCCTGAAATTTAGGTAAAAATTACATATTACGGCTTTCCCTTGATTATCTGAGTGAAATGGGTAAGAAAGAAGAAAAGGGTTGAAGCAAAAGACCTACAATCGGATGATCTAGATCATGGGCAACTTTGTTGCACGATATGTGGCATTTTATGGAACAATGTATAAAACGTAAATGAAAGAGAGACTCGTCACTGGAAAAACCCTATCCAGCAAATTTTTCGATTTTGTCCAGGTCCTGAAATTTAGGTAAAAATCACATATTACGGCTTTCCCTTGATTATCTGGGTGAAACGGGCAAGAAAGAATAAAAGGGTTGAACTGAAGGGTTTCCTTGATTATCTGGGTGAAATGGGCAAGGAAGAAGAAAAGGGTTGAACTAAAAGACCTACAATCGGATGATCTAAAACATGGGCAACTTTGTTGCACGATATGTGGCATTTATGGAACAATGTATGAAACGTAAATGAAAGAGAGACTCGTTGCTGGAAAAACCCTATCCAGCAAATTTTTCGATTTTGTCCAGGTCCTGAAATTTAGGTAAAAATCACATATTACGGCTTTCCCTTGATTATCTGGGTGAAATGAGCAAGTAAGAATAAAAGGGTTGAACCAAAAGACCTACAATCGGATGATCTAGATCATGGGCAACTTTGTTGCACGATATGTGGCATATATGGAACAATGTATAAAACGTAAATGAAAGAGAGACTCGTTACTGGAAAAACCCTATCCAGCAAATTTTTCGATTTTGTCCAGGTCCTGAAATTTAGGTAAAAATCACATATTACGGCTTTCCCTTGATTATCTGGGTGAAATGGGCAAGAAAGAATAAAAGGGTTGAACCAAAAGACCTACAATCGGATGATCTAGATCATGGGCAACTTTGTTGCACGATATGTGGCATTTATGGAACAATGTATAAAACGTAAATGAAAGAGATACTCGTTACTGGAAAAACCCTATTCAGTAAATTTTTCGATTTTGTCCAGGTCCTGAAATTTAGCTAAAAATCACATATTACGGCTTTTCCTTGATTATCTGGGTGAAATGAGCAAGTAAGAATAAAAGGGTTGAACCAAAAGACCTACAATCGGATGATCTAAAACATGCGCAACTTTGTTGCACGATATGTGGCATTTATGGAACAATGTATAAAACGTAAATGAAAGAGAGACTCGTTGCTGGAAAAACCCTATCCAGCAAATTTTTCGATTTTGTCCAGGTCCTGAAATTTAGGTAAAAATCACATATTACGGCTTTCCCTTGATTATCTGGGTGAAATGGGCAAGAAAGAATAAAAGGGTTGAACCGAAAGACCTACAATCGGATGATCTAAAACATGGGCAACTTTGTTGCACGATATGTGGCATATATGGAACAATGTATAAAACGTAAATGAAAGAGAGACTCGTTGCTGGAAAAACCCTATCCAGCAAATTTTTCGATTTTGTCCAGGTCCTGAAATTTAGGTAAAAATCACATATTACGGCTTTCCCTTGATTATCTGGGTGAAATGGGCAAGAAAGAATAAAAGGGTTGAACCAAAAGACCTACAATCGGATGGTCTAAAACATGGGCAACTTTGTTGCACGATATGTGGCATTTATGGAACAATGTATAAAACGTAAATGAAAGAGAGACTCGTTACTGGAAAAACCCTATCCAGCAAATTTTTCGATTTTGTCCAGGTCCTGAAATTTAGGTAAAAATCACATATTACGGCTTTTCCTTGATTATCTGGGTGAAATGGGCAAGAAAGAATAAAAGGGTTGAACCAAAAGACCTACAATCGGATGATCTAAAACATGGGCAACTTTGTTGCACGATATGTGGCATTTATGTAACAATGTATAAAACGTAAATGAAAGAGAGACTCGTTGCTGGAAAAATCTTGTCCAACAAAATTTTCGATTTTGTTCAGGTCCTGAAATTTAGGTAAAAATCACATATTACGGCTTTCCCTTGATTATCTGGGTGAAATGGGCAAGAAAGAATAAAAGGGTTGAACCAAAAGACCTACAATCGGATGATCTAAACCAAAAGACCTACAATCGGATGATCTAAAACATGGGCAACTTTGTTGCACGATATGTGGCATTTATGGAACAATGTATGAAACGTAAATGAAAGAGAGACTCGTTGCTGGAAAAACCCTATCCAGCAAATTTTTCGATTTTGTCCAGGTCCTGAAATTTAGGTAAAAATCACATATTACGGCTTTCCCTTGATTATCTGGGTGAAATGGGCAAGAAAGAATAAAAGGGTTGAACCAAAAGACCTACAATCGGATGATCTAAAACATGGGCAACTTTGTTGCACGATATGTGGCATTTATGGAACAATGTATAAAACGTAAATGAAAGAGAGACTCGTTGCTGGAAAAACCCTATCCAGCAAATTTTTCGATTTTGTCCAGGTCCTGAAATTTAGGTAAAAATCACATATTACGGCTTTCCCTTGATTATCTGGGTGAAATGGGCAAGAAAGAATAAAAGGGTTGAACCAAAAGACCTACAATCGGATGATCTAGATCATGGGCAACTTTGTTGCACGATATGTGGCATATATGGAACAATGTATAAAACGTAAATGAAAGAGAGACTCGTTACTGGAAAAACCCTATCCAGCAAATTTTTCGATTTTGTCCAGGTCCTGAAATTTAGGTAAAAATCACATATTACGGCTTTCCCTTGATTATCTGGGTGAAATGGGCAAGAAAGAATAAAAGGGTTGAACCAAAAGACCTACAATCGGATGATCTAAAACATGCGCAACTTTGTTGCACGATATGTGGCATTTATGGAACAATGTATAAAACGTAAATGAAAGAGAGACTCGTTGCTGGAAAAACCCTATCCAGCAAATTTTTCGATTTTGTCCAGGTCCTGAAATTTAGGTAAAAATCACATATTACGGCTTTCCCTTGATTATCTGGGTGAAATGGGCAAGAAAGAATAAAAGGGTTGAACCGAAAGACCTACAATCGGATGATCTAAAACATGGGCAACTTTGTTGCACGATATGTGGCATATATGGAACAATGTATAAAACGTAAATGAAAGAGAGACTCGTTGCTGGAAAAACCCTATCCAGCAAATTTTTCGATTTTGTCCAGGTCCTGAAATTTAGGTAAAAATCACATATTACGGCTTTCCCTTGATTATCTGGGTGAAATGGGCAAGAAAGAATATAAGGGTTGAACCAAAAGACCTACAATCGGATGATCCAAAACATGGGCAACTTTGTTGCACGATATGTGGCATTTATGGAACAATGTATAAAACGTAAATGAAAGAGAGACTCGTTGCTGGAAAAATCTTGTCCAACAAAATTTTCGATTTTGTTCAGGTGGTGAAATTTAGGTAAAAATCACATATTACGGCTTTCCCTTGATTATCTGGGTGAAATGGGCAAGAAAGAATAAAAGGGTTGAACCAAAAGACCTACAATCGGATGATCTAAAACATGCGCAACTTTGTTGCACGATATGTGGCATTTATGGAACAATGTATAAAACGTAAATGAAAGAGAGACTCGTTGCTGGAAAAACCCTATCCAGCAAATTTTTCGATTTTGTCCAGGTCCTGAAATTTAGGTAAAAATCACATATTACGGCTTTTCCTTGATTATCTGGGTGAAATGGGCAAGAAAGAATAAAAGGGTTGAACCAAAAGACCTACAATCGGATGATCTAAAACATGGGCAACTTTGTTGCACGATATGTGGCATTTATGTAACAATGTATAAAACGTAAATGAAAGAGAGACTCGTTGCTGGAAAAATCTTGTCCAACAAAATTTTCGATTTTGTTCAGGTGGTGAAATTTAGGTAAAAATCACATATTACGGCTTTCCCTTGATTATCTGGGTGAAATGGGCAAGAAAGAATAAAAGGGTTGAACCAAAAGACCTACAATCGGATGATCTAAACCAAAAGACCTACAATCGGATGATCTAAAACATGGGCAACTTTGTTGCACGATATGTGGCATTTATGGAACAATGTATAAAACGTAAATGAAAGAGAGACTCGTTGCTGGAAAAATCTTGTCCAACAAAATTTTCGATTTTGTTCAGGTCCTGAAATTTAGGTAAAAATTACATATTACGGCTTTTCCTTGATTATCTGGGTGAAATGAGCAAGTAAGAATAAAAGGGTTGAACCAAAAGACCTACAATCGGATGATCTAAAACATGGGCAACTTTGTTGCACGATATGTGGCAGGTCCTGAAATTTAGGTAAAAATCACATATTACGGCTTTCCCTTGATTATCTGGGTGAAATGGGCAAGAAAGAATAAAAGGGTTGAACCAAAAGACCTACAATCGGATGATCTAAAACATGGGCAACTTTGTTGCACGATATGTGGCATTTATGGAACAATGTATAAAACGTAAATGAAAGAGAGACTCGTTACTGGAAAAACCCTATCCAGCAAATTTTTCGATTTTGTCCAGGTCCTGAAATTTAGGTAAAAATCACATATTACGGCTTTCCCTTGATTATCTGCGTGAAATGGGCAAGAAAGAATAAAAGGGTTGAACCAAAAGACCTACAATCGGATGTAAACATGTTTTAGATCATCCGATTGTAGGTCTTTTGGTTCAACCCTTTTATTCTTTCTTGCCCATTTCACCCAGATAATCAAGGAAAAGCCGTAATATGTGATTTTTACCTAAATTTCAGGACCTGGACAAAATCGAAAAATTTGCTGGATAGGGTTTTTCCAGTAACGAGTCTCTCTTTCATTTACGTTTTATACATTGTTCCATAAATGCCACATATCGTGCAACAAAGTTGCCCATGTTTTAGATCATCCGATTGTAGGTCTTTTGGTTCAACCCTTTTATTCTTTCTTGCCCATTTCACGCAGATAATCAAGGGAAAGCCGTAATATGTGATTTTTACCTAAATTTCAGGACCTGGACAAAATCGAAAAATTTGCTGGATAGGGTTTTTCCAGTAACGAGTCTCTCTAAACATGGGCAACTTTGTTGCACGATATGTGGCATTTATGGAACAATGTATAAAACGTAAATGAAAGAGAGACTCGTTACTGGAAAAACCCTATCCAGCAAATTTTTCGATTTTGTCCAGGTCCTGAAATTTAGGTAAAAATCACATATTACGGCTTTTCCTTGATTATCTGGGTGAAATGGGCAAGAAAGAATAAAAGGGTTGAACCAAAAGACCTACAATCAAAAAACAAACTTTGTTGCACGATATGTGGCATTTATGTAACAATGTATAAAACGTAAATGAAAGAGAGACTCGTTGCTGGAAAAATCTTGTCCAACAAAATTTTCGATTTTGTTCAGGTCCTGAAATTTAGGTAAAAATCACATATTACGGCTTTCCCTTGATTATCTGGGTGAAATGGGCAAGAAAGAATAAAAGGGTTGAACCGAAAGACCTACAATCGGATGATCTAGATCATGGGCAACTTTGTTGCACGATATATGGCATTTATGTAACAATGTATAAAACGTAAATGAAAGAGAGACTCGTTGCTGGAAAAATCTTGTCCAACAAAATTTTCGATTTTGTTCAGGTCCTGAAATTTAGATAAAAATCACATATTACGGCTTTCCCTTGATTATCTGGGTGAAATGGGCAAGAAAGAATAAAAGGGTTGAACCAAAAGACCTACAATCGGATGATCTAAAACATGGGCAACTTTGTTGCACGATATGTGGCATTTATGGAACAATGTATAAAACGTAAATGAAAGAGAGACTCGTTACTGGAAAAACCCTATCCAGCAAATTTTTCGATTTTGTCCAGGTCCTGAAATTTAGGTAAAAATCACATATTACGGCTTTTCCTTGATTATCTGGGTGAAATGGGCAAGAAAGAATAAAAGGGTTGAACCAAAAGACCTACAATCGGATGATCTAAAACATGGGCAACTTTGTTGCACGATATGTGGCATTTATGGAACAATGTATAAAACGTAAATGAAAGAGAGACTCGTTACTGGAAAAACCCTATCCAGCAAATTTTTCGATTTTGTCCAGGTCCTGAAATTTAGGTAAAAATCACATATTACGGCTTTCCCTTGATTATCTGGGTGAAATGGGCAAGAAAGAATAAAAGGGTTGAACCAAAAGACCTACAATCGGATGATCTAAAACATGGGCAACTTTGTTGCACGATATGTGGCATTTATGTAACAATGTATAAAACGTAAATGAAAGAGAGACTCGTTGCTGGAAAAATCTTGTCCAACAAAATTTTCGATTTTGTTCAGGTGGTGAAATTTAGGTAAAAATCACATATTACGGCTTTCCCTTGATTATCTGGGTGAAATGGGCAAGAAAGAATAAAAGGGTTGAACCAAAAGACCTACAATCGGATGATCTAAACCAAAAGACCTACAATCGGATGATCTAAAACATGGGCAACTTTGTTGCACGATATGTGGCATTTATGGAACAATGTATAAAACGTAAATGAAAGAGAGACTCGTTGCTGGAAAAATCTTGTCCAACAAAATTTTCGATTTTGTTCAGGTCCTGAAATTTAGGTAAAAATTACATATTACGGCTTTTCCTTGATTATCTGGGTGAAATGAGCAAGTAAGAATAAAAGGGTTGAACCAAAAGACCTACAATCGGATGATCTAAAACATGGGCAACTTTGTTGCACGATATGTGGCAGGTCCTGAAATTTAGGTAAAAATCACATATTACGGCTTTCCCTTGATTATCTGGGTGAAATGGGCAAGAAAGAATAAAAGGGTTGAACCAAAAGACCTACAATCGGATGATCTAAAACATGGGCAACTTTGTTGCACGATATGTGGCATTTATGGAACAATGTATAAAACGTAAATGAAAGAGAGACTCGTTACTGGAAAAACCCTATCCAGCAAATTTTTCGATTTTGTCCAGGTCCTGAAATTTAGGTAAAAATCACATATTACGGCTTTCCCTTGATTATCTGCGTGAAATGGGCAAGAAAGAATAAAAGGGTTGAACCAAAAGACCTACAATCGGATGATCTAAAACATGGGCAACTTTGTTGCACGATATGTGGCATTTATGGAACAATGTATAAAACGTAAATGAAAGAGAGACTCGTTACTGGAAAAACCCTATCCAGCAAATTTTTCGATTTTGTCCAGGTCCTGAAATTTAGGTAAAAATCACATATTACGGCTTTTCCTTGATTATCTGGGTGAAATGGGCAAGAAAGAATAAAAGGGTTGAACCAAAAGACCTACAATCGGATGATCTAAAACATGCGCAACTTTGTTGCACGATATGTGGCATTTATGTAACAATGTATAAAACGTAAATGAAAGAGAGACTCGTTGCTGGAAAAATCTTGTCCAACAAAATTTTCGATTTTGTTCAGGTCCTGAAATTTAGGTAAAAATCACATATTACGGCTTTCCCTTGATTATCTGGGTGAAATGGGCAAGAAAGAATAAAAGGGTTGAACCGAAAGACCTACAATCGGATGATCTAGATCATGGGCAACTTTGTTGCACGATATATGGCATTTATGTAACAATGTATAAAACGTAAATGAAAGAGAGACTCGTTGCTGGAAAAATCTTGTCCAACAAAATTTTCGATTTTGTTCAGGTCCTGAAATTTAGGTAAAAATCACATATTACGGCTTTCCCTTGATTATCTGGGTGAAATGGGCAAGAAAGAATAAAAGGGTTGAACCAAAAGACCTACAATCGGATGATCTAAAACATGGGCAACTTTGTTGCACGATATGTGGCATTTATGGAACAATGTATAAAACGTAAATGAAAGAGAGACTCGTTGCTGGAAAAACCCTATCCAGCAAATTTTTCGATTTTGTCCAGGTCCTGAAATTTAGGTAAAAATCACATATTACGGCTTTCCCTTGATTATCTGGGTGAAATGGGCAAGAAAGAATAAAAGGGTTGAACCAAAAGACCTACAATCGGATGATCTAAAACATGGGCAACTTTGTTGCACGATATGTGGCATTTATGGAACAATGTATAAAACGTAAATGAAAGAGAGACTCGTTACTGGAAAAACCCTATCCAGCAAATTTTTCGATTTTGTCCAGGTCCTGAAATTTAGGTAAAAATCACATATTACGGCTTTCCCTTGATTATCTGGGTGAAATGGGCAAGAAAGAATAAAAGGGTTGAACCAAAAGACCTACAATCGGATGATCTAAAACATGGGCAACTTTGTTGCACGATATGTGGCATTTATGTAACAATGTATAAAACGTAAATGAAAGAGAGACTCGTTGCTGGAAAAATCTTGTCCAACAAAATTTTCGATTTTGTTCAGGTCCTGAAATTTAGGTAAAAATCACATATTACGGCTTTCCCTTGATTATCTGGGTGAAATGGGCAAGAAAGAATAAAAGGGTTGAACCGAAAGACCTACAATCGGATGATCTAGATCATGGGCAACTTTGTTGCACGATATATGGCATTTATGTAACAATGTATAAAACGTAAATGAAAGAGAGACTCGTTGCTGGAAAAATCTTGTCCAACAAAATTTTCGATTTTGTTCAGGTCCTGAAATTTAGGTAAAAATCACATATTACGGCTTTCCCTTAATTATCTGGGTGAAATGGGCAAGAAAGAATAAAAGGGTTGAACCGAAAGACCTACAATCGGATGATCTAGATCATGGCAACTTTGTTGCACGATATGTGGCATTTATGGAACAATGTATAAAACGTAAATGAAAGAGAGACTCGTTACTGGAAAAACCCTATCCAGTAAATTTTTCGATTTTGTCCCGGTCCTGAAATTTAGGTAAAAATCACATATTACGGCTTTTCCTTGATTATCTGGGTGAAATGGGCAAGGAAGAAGAAAAGGGTTGAATCAAAAGACCTACAATCGGATGATCTAGATCATGGGCAACTTTGTTGCACGATATGTGGCATTTATGGAACAATGTATAAAACGTAAATGAAAGAGAGACTCGTTACTGGAAAAACCCTATCCAGCAAATTTTTCGATTTTGTCCAGGTCCTGAAATTTAGGTAAAAATCACATATTACGGCTTTCCCTTGATTATCTGGGTGAAATGGGCAAGAAAGAATAAAAGGGTTGAAACGAAAGACCTACAATCGGATGATCTAGATCATGGCAACTTTGTTGCACGATATGTGGCATTTATGGAACAATGTATAAAACGTAAATGAAAGAGAGACTCGTTACTGGAAAAACCCTATCCAGTAAATTTTTCGATTTTGTCCCGGTCCTGAAATTTAGGTAAAAATCACATATTACGGCTTTTCCTTGATTATCTGGGTGAAATGGGCAAGGAAGAAGAAAAGGGTTGAACCAAAAGACCTACAATCGGATGATCTAGATCATGGGCAACTTTGTTGCACGATATGTGGCATTTATGGAACAATGTATAAAACGTAAATGAAAGAGAGACTCGTTATTGGAAAAACCCTATCCAGCAAATTTTTCGATTTTGTCCAGGTCCTGAAATTTAGGTAAAAATCACATATTACGGCTTTCCCTTGATTATCTGGGTGAAATGGGCAAGAAAGAATAAAAGGGTTGAACCGAAAGACCTACAATCGGATGATCTAGATCATGGGCAACTTTGTTGCACGATATATGGCATTTATGTAACAATGTATAAAACGTAAATGAAAGAGAGACTCGTTACTGGAAAAACCCTATCCAGCAAATTTTTCGATTTTGTCCAGGTCCTGAAATTTAGGTAAAAATCACATATTACGGCTTTTCCTTGATTATCTGGGTGAAATGGGCAAGGAAGAAGAAAAGGGTTGAACCAAAAGACCTACAATCGGATGATCTAGATCATGGGCAACTTTGTTGCACAATATGTGGCATTTATGGAACAATGTATAAAACGTAAATGAAAGAGAGACTCGTTGCTGGAAAAACCCTATCCAGTAAATTTTTCGATTTTGTCCCGGTCCTGAAATTTAGGTAAAAATCACATATTAAGGCTTTTCCTTGATTATCTGGGTAAAATGGGCAAGGAAGAAGAAAAGGGTTGAACCAAAAGACCTACAATCGGATGATCTAGATCATGGGCAACTTTGTTGCACGATATGTGGCATTTATGGAACAATGTATAAAACGTAAATGAAAGAGAGACTCGTTACTGGAAAAACCCTATCCAGTAAATTTTTCGATTTTGTCCAGGTCCTGAAATTTAGGTAAAAATCACATATTACGGCTTTCCCTTGATTATCTGGGTGAAATGGGCAAGAAAGAATAAAAGGGTTGAACCAAAAGACCTACAATCGGATGATCTAGATCATGGGCAACTTTGTTGCACGATATGTGGCATTTATGGAACAATGTATAAAACGTAAATGAAAGAGAGACTCGTTGCTGGAAAAATCTTGTCCAACAAAATTTTCGATTTTGTTCAGGTCCTGAAATTTAGGTAAAAATCACATATTACGGCTTTCCCTTGATTATCTGAGTGAAATGGGTAAGAAAGAATAAAAGGGTTGAACCAAAAGACCTACAATCGGATGATCTAGATCATGGGCAACTTTGTTGCACGATATGTGGCATTTATGGAACAATGTATAAAACGTAAATGAAAGAGAGACTCGTTACTGGAAAAACCCTATCCAGTAAATTTTTCGATTTTGTCCAGGTCCTGAAATTTAGGTAAAAATCACATATTACGGCTTTTCCTTGAATATCTGGGTGAAATGGGCAAGGAAGAAGAAAAGGGTTGAAGCAAAAGACCTACAATCGGATGATCTAAAACATGGGCAACTTTGTTGCACGATATGTGGCATTTATGGAACAATGTATAAAACGTAAATGAAAGAGAGACTCGTTGCTGGAAAAACCCTATCCAGCAAATTTTTCGATTTTGTCCAGGTCCTTAAATTTAGGTAAAAATCACATATTACGGCTTTCCCTTGATTATCTGAGTGAAATGGGCAAGGAAGAAGAAAAGGGTTGAACCGAAAGACCTACAATCGGATGATCTAAAACATGGGCAACTTTGTTGCAAGATATGTGGCATTTATGGAACAATGTATAAAACGTAAATGAAAGAGAGACTCGTTACTGGAAAAACATTATCCAGTAAATTTTTCGATTTTGTCCCGGTCCTGAAATTTAGGTAAAAATCACATATTACGGCTTTTCCTTGAATATCTGGGTGAAATGGGCAAGGAAGAAGAAAAGAGTTGAACCGAAAGACCTACAATCGGATGATCTAAAACATGGGCAACTTTGTTGCAAGATATGTGGCATTTATGGAACAATGTATAAAACGTAAATGAAAGAGAGACTCGTTGCTGGAAAAACCCTATCCAGTAAATTTTTCGATTTTGTCCAGGTCCTTAAATTTAGGTAAAAATCACATATTACGGCTTTCCCTTGATTATCTGTGTGAAATGGGTAAGAAAGAATAAAAGAGTTGAACCAAAAGACCTACAATCGGATGATCTAGATCATGGGCAACTTTGTTGCACAATATGTGGCATTTATGGAACAATGTATAAAACGTAAATGAAAGAGAGACTCGTTACTGGAAAAACATTATCCAGTAAATTTTTCGATTTTGTCCAGGTCCTGAAATTTAGGTAAAAATCACATATTACGGCTTTTCCTTGAATATCTGGGTGAAATGGGCAAGGAAGAAGAAAAGGGTTGAAACGAAAGACCTACAATCGGATGATCTAAAACATGGGCAACTTTGTTGCAAGATATGTGGCATTTATGGAACAATGTATAAAACGTAAATGAAAGAGAGACTCGTTGCTGGAAAAACCCTATCCAGTAAATTTTTCGATTTTGTCCAGGTCCTGAAATTTAGGTAAAAATCACATATTACGGCTTTCCCTTGATTATCTGGGTGAAATGGGCAAGGAAGAAGAAAAGGGTTGAACCGAAAGACCTACAATCGGATGATCTAGATCATGGGCAACTTTGTTGCACGATATGTGGCATTTATGGAACAATGTATAAAACGTAAATGAAAGAGAGACTCGTTGCTGGAAAAATCTTGTCCAACAAAATTTTCGATTTTGTTCAGGTCCTGAAATTTAGGTAAAAATCACATATTACGGCTTTCCCTTAATTATCTGGGTGAAATGGGCAAGAAAGAATAAAAGGGTTGAACCGAAAGACCTACAATCGGATGATCTAGATCATGGGCAACTTTGTTGCACGATATATGGCATTTATGTAACAATGTATAAAACGTAAATGAAAGAGAGACTCGTTGCTGGAAAAATCTTGTCCAACAAAATTTTCGATTTTGTTCAGGTCCTGAAATTTAGGTAAAAATCACATATTACGGCTTTCCCTTGATTATCTGGGTGAAATGGGCAAGAAAGAATAAAAGGGTTGAAACGAAAGACCTACAATCGGATGATCTAGATCATGGCAACTTTGTTGCACGATATGTGGCATTTATGGAACAATGTATAAAACGTAAATGAAAGAGAGACTCGTTACTGGAAAAACCCTATCCAGTAAATTTTTCGATTTTGTCCCGGTCCTGAAATTTAGGTAAAAATCACATATTACGGCTTTTCCTTGATTATCTGGGTGAAATGGGCAAGGAAGAAGAAAAGGGTTGAACCAAAAGACCTACAATCGGATGATCTAGATCATGGGCAACTTTGTTGCACGATATGTGGCATTTATGGAACAATGTATAAAACGTAAATGAAAGAGAGACTCGTTATTGGAAAAACCCTATCCAGTAAATTTTTCGATTTTGTCCCGGTCCTGAAATTTAGGTAAAAATCACATATTACGGCTTTTCCTTGATTATCTGGGTGAAATGGGCAAGGAAGAAGAAAAGGGTTGAACCAAAAGACCTACAATCGGATGATCTAGATCATGGGCAACTTTGTTGCACGATATGTGGCATTTATGGAACAATGTATAAAACGTAAATGAAAGAGAGACTCGTTATTGGAAAAACCCTATCCAGCAAATTTTTCGATTTTGTCCAGGTCCTGAAATTTAGGTAAAAATCACATATTACGGCTTTTCCTTGATTATCTGGGTGAAATGGGCAAGGAAGAAGAAAAGGGTTGAATCAAAAGACCTACAATCGGATGATCTAGATCATGGGCAACTTTGTTGCACGATATGTGGCATTTATGGAACAATGTATAAAACGTAAATGAAAGAGAGACTCGTTACTGGAAAAACCCTATCCAGTAAATTTTTCGATTTTGTCCCGGTCCTGAAATTTAGGTAAAAATCACATATTACGGCTTTTCCTTGATTATCTGGGTGAAATGGGCAAGGAAGAAGAAAAGGGTTGAATCAAAAGACCTACAATCGGATGATCTAGATCATGGGCAACTTTGTTGCACGATATGTGGCATTTATGGAACAATGTATAAAACGTAAATGAAAGAGAGACTCGTTACTGGAAAAACCCTATCCAGCAAATTTTTCGATTTTGTCCAGGTCCTGAAATTTAGGTAAAAATCACATATTACGGCTTTCCCTTGATTATCTGGGTGAAATGGGCAAGAAAGAATAAAAGGGTTGAATCAAAAGACCTACAATCGGATGATCTAGATCATGGGCAACTTTGTTGCACGATATGTGGCATTTATGGAACAATGTATAAAACGTAAATGAAAGAGAGACTCGTTATTGGAAAAACCCTATCCAGTAAATTTTTCGATTTTGTCCCGGTCCTGAAATTTAGGTAAAAATCACATATTACGGCTTTTCCTTAATTATCTGGGTGAAATGGGCAAGAAAGAATAAAAGGGTTGAACCGAAAGACCTACAATCGGATGATCTAGATCATGGCAACTTTGTTGCACGATATGTGGCATTTATGGAACAATGTATAAAACGTAAATGAAAGAGAGACTCGTTACTGGAAAAACCCTATCCAGCAAATTTTTCGATTTTGTCCAGGTCCTGAAATTTAGGTAAAAATCACATATTACGGCTTTCCCTTGATTATCTGGGTGAAATGGGCAAGAAAGAATAAAAGGGTTGAAACGAAAGACCAACAATCGGATGATCTAGATCATGGCAACTTTGTTGCACGATATGTGGCATTTATGGAACAATGTATAAAACGTAAATGAAAGAGAGACTCGTTACTGGAAAAACCCTATCCAGTAAATTTTTCGATTTTGTCCCGGTCCTGAAATTTAGGTAAAAATCACATATTACGGCTTTTCCTTGATTATCTGGGTGAAATGGGCAAGGAAGAAGAAAAGGGTTGAACCAAAAGAACTACAATCGGATGATCTAGATCATGGGCAACTTTGTTGCACGATATGTGGCATTTATGTAACAATGTATAAAACGTAAATGAAAGAGAGACTCGTTGCTGGAAAAACCCTATCCAGTAAATTTTTCGATTTTGTCCCGGTCCTGAAATTTAGGTAAAAATCACATATTAAGGCTTTTCCTTGATTATCTGGGTAAAATGGGCAAGGAAGAAGAAAAGGGTTGAACCAAAAGACCTACAATCGGATGATCTAGATCATGGGCAACTTTGTTGCACGATATGTGGCATTTATGGAACAATGTATAAAACGTAAATGAAAGAGAGACTCGTTACTGGAAAAACCCTATCCAGCAAATTTTTCGATTTTGTCCAGGTCCTGAAATTTAGGTAAAAATCACATATTACGGCTTTCCCTTGATTATCTGGGTGAAATGGGCAAGAAAGAATAAAAGGGTTGAAACGAAAGACCAACAATCGGATGATCTAGATCATGGCAACTTTGTTGCACGATATGTGGCATTTATGGAACAATGTATAAAACGTAAATGAAAGAGAGACTCGTTACTGGAAAAACCCTATCCAGTAAATTTTTCGATTTTGTCCCGGTCCTGAAATTTAGGTAAAAATCACATATTACGGCTTTTCCTTGATTATCTGGGTGAAATGGGCAAGAAAGAATAAAAGGGTTGAAACGAAAGACCAACAATCGGATGATCTAGATCATGGCAACTTTGTTGCACGATATGTGGCATTTATGGAACAATGTATAAAACGTAAATGAAAGAGAGACTCGTTATTGGAAAAACCCTATCCAGTAAATTTTTCGATTTTGTCCCGGTCCTGAAATTTAGGTAAAAATCACATATTACGGCTTTTCCTTAATTATCTGGGTGAAATGGGCAAGAAAGAATAAAAGGGTTGAACCGAAAGACCTACAATCGGATGATCTAGATCATGGCAACTTTGTTGCACGATATGTGGCATTTATGGAACAATGTATAAAACGTAAATGAAAGAGAGACTCGTTATTGGAAAAACCCTATCCAGCAAATTTTTCGATTTTGTCCAGGTCCTGAAATTTAGGTAAAAATCACATATTACGGCTTTCCTTTGATTATCTGGGTGAAATGGGCAAGAAAGAATAAAAGGGTTGAACCGAAAGACCTACAATCGGATGATCTAGATCATGGGCAACTTTGTTGCACGATATATGGCATTTATGTAACAATGTATAAAACGTAAATGAAAGAGAGACTCGTTACTGGAAAAACCCTATCCAGCAAATTTTTCGATTTTGTCCAGGTCCTGAAATTTAGGTAAAAATCACATATTACGGCTTTTCCTTGATTATCTGGGTGAAATGGGCAAGGAAGAAGAAAAGGGTTGAACCAAAAGAACTACAATCGGATGATCTAGATCATGGGCAACTTTGTTGCACGATATGTGGCATTTATGTAACAATGTATAAAACGTAAATGAAAGAGAGACTCGTTGCTGGAAAAACCCTATCCAGTAAATTTTTCGATTTTGTCCCGGTCCTGAAATTTAGGTAAAAATCACATATTAAGGCTTTTCCTTGATTATCTGGGTAAAATGGGCAAGGAAGAAGAAAAGGGTTGAACCAAAAGACCTACAATCGGATGATCTAGATCATGGGCAACTTTGTTGCACGATATGTGGCATTTATGGAACAATGTATAAAACGTAAATGAAAGAGAGACTCGTTACTGGAAAAACCCTATCCAGCAAATTTTTCGATTTTGTCCAGGTCCTGAAATTTAGGTAAAAATCACATATTACGGCTTTCCCTTGATTATCTGGGTGAAATGGGCAAGAAAGAATAAAAGGGTTGAACCAAAAGACCTACAATCGGATGATCTAGATCATGGGCAACTTTGTTGCACGATATGTGGCATTTATGGAACAATGTATAAAACGTAAATGAAAGAGAGACTCGTTGCTGGAAAAATCTTGTCCAACAAAATTTTCGATTTTGTTCAGGTCCTGAAATTTAGGTAAAAATCACATATTACGGCTTTCCCTTGATTATCTGAGTGAAATGGGTAAGAAAGAATAAAAGGGTTGAACCAAAAGACCTACAATCGGATGATCTAGATCATGGGCAACTTTGTTGCACGATATGTGGCATTTATGGAACAATGTATAAAACGTAAATGAAAGAGAGACTCGTTACTGGAAAAACCCTATCCAGTAAATTTTTCGATTTTGTCCAGGTCCTGAAATTTAGGTAAAAATCACATATTACGGCTTTTCCTTGAATATCTGGGTGAAATGGGCAAGGAAGAAGAAAAGGGTTGAAGCAAAAGACCTACAATCGGATGATCTAAAACATGGGCAACTTTGTTGCACGATATGTGGCATTTATGGAACAATGTATAAAACGTAAATGAAAGAGAGACTCGTTGCTGGAAAAACCCTATCCAGCAAATTTTTCGATTTTGTCCAGGTCCTTAAATTTAGGTAAAAATCACATATTACGGCTTTCCCTTGATTATCTGAGTGAAATGGGCAAGGAAGAAGAAAAGGGTTGAACCGAAAGACCTACAATCGGATGATCTAAAACATGGGCAACTTTGTTGCAAGATATGTGGCATTTATGGAACAATGTATAAAACGTAAATGAAAGAGAGACTCGTTACTGGAAAAACATTATCCAGTAAATTTTTCGATTTTGTCCCGGTCCTGAAATTTAGGTAAAAATCACATATTACGGCTTTTCCTTGAATATCTGGGTGAAATGGGCAAGGAAGAAGAAAAGAGTTGAACCGAAAGACCTACAATCGGATGATCTAAAACATGGGCAACTTTGTTGCAAGATATGTGGCATTTATGGAACAATGTATAAAACGTAAATGAAAGAGAGACTCGTTGCTGGAAAAACCCTATCCAGTAAATTTTTCGATTTTGTTCAGGTCCTTAAATTTAGGTAAAAATCACATATTACGGCTTTCCCTTGATTATCTGTGTGAAATGGGTAAGAAAGAATAAAAGGGTTGAACCAAAAGACCTACAATCGGATGATCTAGATCATGGGCAACTTTGTTGCACAATATGTGGCATTTATGGAACAATGTATAAAACGTAAATGAAAGAGAGACTCGTTGCTGGAAAAACCCTATCCAGTAAATTTTTCGATTTTGTCCAGGTCCTTAAATTTAGGTAAAAATCACATATTACGGCTTTCCCTTGATTATCTGTGTGAAATGGGTAAGAAAGAATAAAAGGGTTGAACCAAAAGACCTACAATCGGATGATCTAGATCATGGGCAACTTTGTTGCACAATATGTGGCATTTATGGAACAATGTATAAAACGTAAATGAAAGAGAGACTCGTTGCTGGAAAAACCCTATCCAGTAAATTTTTCGATTTTGTCCAGGTCCTTAAATTTAGGTAAAAATCACATATTACGGCTTTCCCTTGATTATCTGTGTGAAATGGGTAAGAAAGAATAAAAGGGTTGAACCAAAAGACCTACAATCGGATGATCTAGATCATGGGCAACTTTGTTGCACAATATGTGGCATTTATGGAACAATGTATAAAACGTAAATGAAAGAGAGACTCGTTGCTGGAAAAACCCTATCCAGTAAATTTTTCGATTTTGTCCAGGTCCTTAAATTTAGGTAAAAATCACATATTACGGCTTTCCCTTGATTATCTGTGTGAAATGGGTAAGAAAGAATAAAAGGGTTGAACCAAAAGACCTACAATCGGATGATCTAGATCATGGGCAACTTTGTTGCACAATATGTGGCATTTATGGAACAATGTATAAAACGTAAATGAAAGAGAGACTCGTTACTGGAAAAACATTATCCAGTAAATTTTTCGATTTTGTCCCGGTCCTGAAATTTAGGTAAAAATCACATATTACGGCTTTTCCTTGAATATCTGGGTGAAATGGGCAAGGAAGAAGAAAAGGGTTGAAACGAAAGACCTACAATCGGATGATCTAAAACATGGGCAACTTTGTTGCAAGATATGTGGCATTTATGGAACAATGTATAAAACGTAAATGAAAGAGAGACTCGTTGCTGGAAAAACCCTATCCAGTAAATTTTTCGATTTTGTCCAGGTCCTGAAATTTAGGTAAAAATCACATATTACGGCTTTCCCTTGATTATCTGGGTGAAATGGGCAAGGAAGAAGAAAAGGGTTGAACCAAAAGACCTACAATCGGATGATCTAGATCATGGGCAACTTTGTTGCACGATATGTGGCATTTATGGAACAATGTATAAAACGTAAATGAAAGAGAGACTCGTTGCTGGAAAAATCTTGTCCAACAAAATTTTCGATTTTGTTCAGGTCCTGAAATTTAGGTAAAAATCACATATTACGGCTTTCCCTTGATTATCTGGGTGAAATGGGTAAGAAAGAATAAAAGGGTTGAACCGAAAGACCTACAATCGGATGATCTAGATCATGGGCAACTTTGTTGCACGATATGTGGCATTTATGTAACAATGTATAAAACGTAAATGAAAGAGAGACTCGTTACTGGAAAAACCCTATCCAGTAAATTTTTCGATTTTGTCCAGGTCCTGAAATTTAGGTAAAAATCACATATTACGGCTTTTCCTTGAATATCTGGGTGAAATGGCCAAGGAAGAAGAAAAGGGTTGAAGCAAAAGACCTACAATCGGATGATCTAGATCATGGCAACTTTGTTGCACGATATGTGGCATTTATGGAACAATGTATAAAACGTAAATGAAAGAGAGACTCGTTACTGGAAAAACCCTATCCAGCAAATTTTTCGATTTTGTCCAGGTCCTGAAATTTAGGTAAAAATCACATATTACGGCTTTTCCTTGATTATCTGGGTGAAATGGGCAAGAAAGAATAAAAGGGTTGAAACAAAAGACCTACCATCGGATGATCTAAAACATGGGCAACTTTGTTGCACGATATGTG
This sequence comes from Xylota sylvarum, assembly GCA_905220385.1. Classification (NCBI taxonomy): domain Eukaryota; kingdom Metazoa; phylum Arthropoda; class Insecta; order Diptera; family Syrphidae; genus Xylota; species Xylota sylvarum. The sequence continues at coordinate 47,748,262 of LR999958.1, forward strand.
GTATTTATGGAACAATGTAAAAACGTAAATGAAAGAGAGACTCGTTGCTGGAAAAACCCTATCCAGTAAATTTTTCGATTTTGTCCAGGTCCTTAAATTTAGGTAAAAATCACATATTACGACTTTCCCTTGATTATCTGAGTGAAATGGGTAAGAAAGAATAAAAGGGTTGAACCAAAAGACCTACAATCGGATGATCTAGATCATGGGCAACTTTGTTGCACGATATGTGGCATTTATGGAACAATGTATAAAACGTAAATGAAAGAGAGACTCGTTACTGGAAAAACCCTATCCAGTAAATTTTTCGATTTTGTCCAGGTCCTGAAATTTAGGTAAAAATCACATATTACGGCTTTTCCTTGAATATCTGGGTGAAATGGGCAAGGAAGAAGAAAAGAGTTGAACCGAAAGACCTACAATCGGATGATCTAAAACATGGGCAACTTTGTTGCAAGATATGTGGCATTTATGGAACAATGTATAAAACGTAAATGAAAGAGAGACTCGTTGCTGGAAAAACCCTATCCAGTAAATTTTTCGATTTTGTCCAGGTCCTGAAATTTAGGTAAAAATCACATATTACGGCTTTCCCTTGATTATCTGGGTGAAATGGGCAAGGAAGAAGAAAAGGGTTGAACCAAAAGACCTACAATCGGATGATCTAGATCATGGGCAACTTTGTTGCACGATATGTGGCATTTATGGAACAATGTATAAAACGTAAATGAAAGAGAGACTCGTTGCTGGAAAAATCTTGTCCAACAAAATTTTCGATTTTGTTCAGGTCCTGAAATTTAGGTAAAAATCACATATTACGGCTTTCCCTTGATTAACTGGGTGAAATGGGCAAGAAAGAATAAAAGGGTTGAACCGAAAGACCTACAATCGGATGATCTAGATCATGGGCAACTTTGTTGCACGATATGTGGCATTTATGTAACAATGTATAAAACGTAAATGAAAGAGAGACTCGTTACTGGAAAAACCCTATCCAGTAAATTTTTCGATTTTGTCCAGGTCCTGAAATTTAGGTAAAAATCACATATTACGGCTTTTCCTTGAATATCTGGGTGAAATGGCCAAGGAAGAAGAAAAGGGTTGAAGCAAAAGACCTACAATCGGATGATCTAGATCATGGCAACTTTGTTGCACGATATGTGGCATTTATGGAACAATGTATAAAACGTAAATGAAAGAGAGACTCGTTACTGGAAAAACCCTATCCAGCAAATTTTTCGATTTTGTCCAGGTCCTGAAATTTAGGTAAAAATCACATATTACGGCTTTTCCTTGATTATCTGGGTGAAATGGGCAAGAAAGAATAAAAGGGTTGAAACAAAAGACCTACCATCGGATGATCTAAAACATGGGCAACTTTGTTGCACGATATGTGGTATTTATGGAACAATGTATAAAACGTAAATGAAAGAGAGACTCGTTACTGGAAAAACATTATCCAGTAAATTTTTCGATTTTGTCCCGGTCCTGAAATTTAGGTAAAAATCACATATTACGGCTTTTCCTTGAATATCTGGGTGAAATGAGCAAGGAAGAAGAAAAGGGTTGAACCGAAAGACCTACAATCGGATGATCTAAAACATGGGCAACTTTGTTGGAAGATATGTGGCATTTATGGAACAATGTATAAAACGTAAATGAAAGAGAGACTCGTTGCTGGAAAAACCCTATCCAGTAAATTTTTCGATTTTGTCCAGGTCCTTAAATTTAGGTAAAAATCACATATTACGGCTTTCCCTTGATTATCTGAGTGAAATGGGTAAGAAAGAATAAAAGGGTTGAACCAAAAGACCTACAATCGGATGATCTAGATCATGGGCAACTTTGTTGCACGATATGTGGCATTTATGGAACAATGTATAAAACGTAAATGAAAGAGAGACTCGTTGCTGGAAAAACCCTATCCAGTAAATTTTTCGATTTTGTCCAGGTCCTTAAATTTAGGTAAAAATCACATATTACGGCTTTCCCTTGATTATCTGAGTGAAATGGGTAAGAAAGAATAAAAGGGTTGAACCAAAAGACCTACAATCGGATGATCTAGATCATGGGCAACTTTGTTGCACGATATGTGGCATTTATGGAACAATGTATAAAACGTAAATGAAAGAGAGACTCGTTACTGGAAAAACCCTATCCAGTAAATTTTTCGATTTTGTCCAGGTCCTTAAATTTAGGTAAAAATCACATATTACGGCTTTCCCTTGATTATCTGAGTGAAATGGGTAAGAAAGAATAAAAGGGTTGAACCAAAAGACCTACAATCGGATGATCTAGATCATGGGCAACTTTGTTGCACGATATGTGGCATTTATGGAACAATGTATAAAACGTAAATGAAAGAGAGACTCGTTACTGGAAAAACCCTATCCAGTAAATTTTTCGATTTTGTCCAGGTCCTGAAATTTAGGTAAAAATCACATATTACGGCTTTTCCTTGAATATCTGGGTGAAATGGGCAAGGAAGAAGAAAAGAGTTGAACCGAAAGACCTACAATCGGATGATCTAAAACATGGGCAACTTTGTTGCAAGATATGTGGCATTTATGGAACAATGTATAAAACGTAAATGAAAGAGAGACTCGTTGCTGGAAAAACCCTATCCAGTAAATTTTTCGATTTTGTCCAGGTCCTTAAATTTAGGTAAAAATCACATATTACGGCTTTCCCTTGATTATCTGAGTGAAATGGGTAAGAAAGAATAAAAGGGTTGAACCAAAAGACCTACAATCGGATGATCTAGATCATGGGCAACTTTGTTGCACGATATGTGGCATTTATGGAACAATGTATAAAACGTAAATGAAAGAGAGACTCGTTACTGGAAAAACCCTATCCAGTAAATTTTTCGATTTTGTCCAGGTCCTGAAATTTAGGTAAAAATCACATATTACGGCTTTTCCTTGAATATCTGGGTGAAATGGGCAAGGAAGAAGAAAAGAGTTGAACCGAAAGACCTACAATCGGATGATCTAAAACATGGGCAACTTTGTTGCAAGATATGTGGCATTTATGGAACAATGTATAAAACGTAAATGAAAGAGAGACTCGTTGCTGGAAAAACCCTATCCAGTAAATTTTTCGATTTTGTCCAGGTCCTGAAATTTAGGTAAAAATCACATATTACGGCTTTCCCTTGATTATCTGGGTGAAATGGGCAAGGAAGAAGAAAAGGGTTGAACCAAAAGACCTACAATCGGATGATCTAGATCATGGGCAACTTTGTTGCACGATATGTGGCATTTATGGAACAATGTATAAAACGTAAATGAAAGAGAGACTCGTTGCTGGAAAAATCTTGTCCAACAAAATTTTCGATTTTGTTCAGGTCCTGAAATTTAGGTAAAAATCACATATTACGGCTTTTCCTTGATTATCTGGGTGAAATGGGCAAGAAAGCATAAAAGGGTTGAACCAAAAGACCTACAATCGGATGATCTAAAACATGGGCAACTTTGTTGCACGATATGTGGCATTTATGGAACAATGTATAAAACGTAAATGAAAGAGAGACTCGTTGCTGGAAAAACCCTATCCAGTAAATTTTTCGATTTTGTTCAGGTCCTGAAATTTATTTAAAAATCACATATTACGGCTTTTCCTTGATTATCTGGGTGAAATGGGCAAGGAAGAAGAAAAGGGTTGAACCAAAAGACCTACAATCGGATGATCTGAAACATGGGCAACTTTGTTGCACGATATGTGGCATTTATGGAACAATGTATAAAACGTAAATGAAAGAGAGACTCGTTGCTGGAAAAACCCTATCCAGCAAATTTTTCGATTTTGTCCAGGTCCTGAAATTTAGGTAAAAATCACATATTACGGCTTTTCCTTGAATATCTGGGTGAAATGGGCAAGGAAGAAGAAAAGGGTTGAAGCAAAAGACCTACAATCGGATGATCTAAAACATGGGCAACTTTGTTGCACGATATGTGGCATTTATGGAACAATGTATAAAACGTAAATGAAAGAGAGACTCGTTACTGGAAAAACATTATCCAGTAAATTTTTCGATTTTGTCCCGGTCCTGAAATTTAGGTAAAAATCACATATTACGGCTTTTCCTTGAATATCTGGGTGAAATGAGCAAGGAAGAAGAAAAGGGTTGAACCGAAAGACCTACAATCGGATGATCTAAAACATGGGCAACTTTGTTGGAAGATATGTGGCATTTATGGAACAATGTATAAAACGTAAATGAAAGAGAGACTCGTTGCTGGAAAAACCCTATCCAGTAAATTTTTCGATTTTGTCCAGGTCCTGAAATTTAGGTAAAAATCACATATTACGGCTTTTCCTTGATTATCTGGGTGAAATGGGCAAGAAAGAATAAAAGGGTTGAACCAAAAGACCTACAATCGGATGATCTAAAACATGGGCAACTTTGTTGCACGATATGTGGCATTTATGTAACAATGTATAAAACGTAAATGAAAGAGAGACTCGTTGCTGGAAAAATCTTGTCCAACAAAATTTTCGATTTTGTTCAGGTCCTGAAATTTAGGTAAAAATCACATATTACGGCTTTCCCTTGATTATCTGGGTGAAATGGGCAAGAAAGAATAAAAGGGTTGAACCAAAAGACCTACAATCGGATGATCTAAAACATGGGCAACTTTGTTGCACGATATGTGGCATTTATGGAACAATGTATAAAACGTAAATGAAAGAGAGACTCGTTGCTGGAAAAACCCTATCCAGTAAATTTTTCGCTTTTGTTCAGGTCCTGAAATTTATTTAAAAATCACATATTACGGCTTTTCCTTGATTATCTGGGTGAAATGGGCAAGGAAGAAGAAAAGGGTTGAACCAAAAGACCTACAATCGGATGATCTAAAACATGGGCAACTTTGTTGCACGATATGTGGCATTTATGGAACAATGTATAAAACGTAAATGAAAGAGAGACTCGTTACTGGAAAAACATTATCCAGTAAATTTTTCGATTTTGTCCCGGTCCTGAAATTTAGGTAAAAATCACATATTACGGCTTTTCCTTGAATATCTGGGTGAAATGAGCAAGGAAGAAGAAAAGGGTTGAACCAAAAGACCTACAATCGGATGATCTAAAACATGGGCAACTTTGTTGCAAGATATGTGGCATTTATGGAACAATGTATAAAACGTAAATGAAAGAGAGACTCGTTGCTGGAAAAACCCTATCCAGTAAATTTTTCGATTTTGTCCAGGTCCTGAAATTTAGGTAAAAATCATATATTACGGCTTTTCCTTGATTATCTGGGTGAAATGGGCAAGAAAGAATAAAAGGGTTGAACCAAAAGACCTACAATCGGATGATCTAAAACATGGGCAACTTTGTTGCACGATATGTGGCATTTATGGAACAATGTATAAAACGTAAATGAAAGAGAGACTCGTTGCTGGAAAAATCTTGTCCAACAAAATTTTCGATTTTGTTCAGGTCCTGAAATTTAGGTAAAAATCACATATTACGGCTTTCCCTTGATTATCTGGGTGAAATGGGCAAGAAAGAATAAAAGGGTTGAACCGAAAGACCTACAATCGGATGATCTAGATCATGGGCAACTTTGTTGCACGATATATGGCATTTATGTAACAATGTATAAAACGTAAATGAAAGAGAGACTCGTTGCTGGAAAAATCTTGTCCAACAAAATTTTCGATTTTGTTCAGGTCCTGAAATTTAGGTAAAAATCACATATTACGGCTTTCCCTTGATTATCTGGGTGAAATGGGCAAGAAAGAATAAAAGGGTTGAACCAAAAGACCTACAATCGGATGATCTAAACCAAAAGACCTACAATCGGATGATCTAAAACATGGGCAACTTTGTTGCACGATATGTGGCATTTATGGAACAATGTATAAAACGTAAATGAAAGAGAGACTCGTTGCTGGAAAAATCTTGTCCAACAAAATTTTCGATTTTGTTCAGGTCCTGAAATTTAGGTAAAAATCACATATTACGGCTTTCCCTTGATTATCTGGGTGAAATGGGCAAGAAAGAATAAAAGGGTTGAACCGAAAGACCTACAATCGGATGATCTAGATCATGGCAACTTTGTTGCACGATATGTGGCATTTATGGAACAATGTATAAAACGTAAATGAAAGAGAGACTCGTTACTGGAAAAACCCTATCCAGTAAATTTTTCGATTTTGTCCCGGTCCTGAAATTTAGGTAAAAATCACATATTACGGCTTTTCCTTGATTATCTGGGTGAAATGGGCAAGGAAGAAGAAAAGGGTTGAACCAAAAGACCTACAATCGGATGATCTAGATCATGGGCAACTTTGTTGCACGATATGTGGCATTTATGGAACAATGTATAAAACGTAAATGAAAGAGAGACTCGTTACTGGAAAAACCCTATCCAGCAAATTTTTCGATTTTGTCCAGGTCCTGAAATTTAGGTAAAAATCACATATTACGGCTTTCCCTTGATTATCTGGGTGAAATGGGCAAGAAAGAATAAAAGGGTTGAACCAAAAGACCTACAATCGGATGATCTAGATCATGGGCAACTTTGTTGCACGATATGTGGCATTTATGGAACAATGTATAAAACGTAAATGAAAGAGAGACTCGTTGCTGGAAAAATCTTGTCCAACAAAATTTTCGATTTTGTTCAGGTCCTGAAATTTAGGTAAAAATCACATATTACGGCTTTCCCTTGATTATCTGGGTGAAATGGGCAAGAAAGAATAAAAGGGTTGAACCAAAAGACCTACAATCGGATGATCTAGATCATGGGCAACTTTGTTGCACGATATGTGGCATTTATGGAACAATGTATAAAACGTAAATGAAAGAGAGACTCGTTGCTGGAAAAACCCTATCCAGCAAATTTTTCGATTTTGTCCAGGTCCTTAAATTTAGGTAAAAATCACATATTACGGCTTTCCCTTGATTATCTGAGTGAAATGGGTAAGAAAGAATAAAAGGGTTGAACCAAAAGACCTACAATCGGATGATCTAGATCATGGGCAACTTTGTTGCACGATATGTGGCATTTATGGAACAATGTATAAAACGTAAATGAAAGAGAGACTCGTTACTGGAAAAACATTATCCAGTAAATTTTTCGATTTTGTCCCGGTCCTGAAATTTAGGTAAAAATCACATATTACGGCTTTTCCTTGAATATCTGGGTGAAATGAGCAAGGAAGAAGAAAAGGGTTGAACCAAAAGACCTACAATCGGATGATCTAAAACATGCGCAACTTTGTTGCACGATATGTGGCATTTATGGAACAATGTATAAAACGAAAATGAAAGAGAGACTCGTTACTGGAAAAACCCTATCCAGCAAATTTTTCGATTTTGTCCAGGTCCTGAAATTTAGGTAAAAATCACATATTACGGCTTTTCCTTGATTATCTGGGTGAAATGGGCAAGTAAGAATAAAAGGGTTGAACAAAAAGACCTACAATCGGATGATCTAAAACATGGGCAACTTTGTTGCACGATATGTGGCATTTATGGAACAATGTATAAAACGTAAATGAAAGAGAGACTCGTTGCTGGAAAAATCTTGTCCAACAAAATTTTCGATTTTGTTCAGGTCCTGAAATTTAGGTAAAAATCACATATTACGGCTTTCCCTTGATTATCTGGGTGAAATGGGCAAGAAAGAATAAAAGGGTTGAACCAAAAGACCTACAATCGGATGATCTGAAACATGGGCAACTTTGTTGCAAGATATGTGGCATTTATGGAACAATGTATAAAACGAAAATGAAAGAGAGACTCGTTACTGGAAAAACCCTATCCAGCAAATTTTCCGATTTTGTCCAGGTCCTGAAATTTAGGTAAAAATCACATATTACGGCTTTTCCTTGATTATCTGGGTGAAATGGGCAAGTAAGAATAAAAGGGTTGAACAAAAAGACCTACAATCGGATGATCTAAAACATGGGCAACTTTGTTGCACGATATGTGGCATTTATGGAACAATGTATAAAACGTAAATGAAAGAGAGACTCGTTGCTGGAAAAATCTTGTCCAACAAAATTTTCGATTTTGTTCAGGTCCTGAAATTTAGGTAAAAATCACATATTACGGCTTTCCCTTGATTATCTGGGTAAAATGGGCAAGAAAGAATAAAAGGGTTGAACCAAAAGACCTACAATCGGATGATCTGAAACATGGGCAACTTTGTTGCAAGATATGTGGCATTTATGGAACAATGTATAAAACGAAAATGAAAGAGAGACTCGTTACTGGAAAAACCCTATCCAGCAAATTTTTCGATTTTGTCCAGGTCCTGAAATTTAGGTAAAAATCACATATTACGGCTTTTCCTTGATTAACTGGGTGAAATGGGCAAGAAAGAATAAAAGGGTTGAACCAAAAGACCTACAATCGGATGATCTGAAACATGGGCAACTTTGTTGCACGATATGTGGCATTTATGGAACAATGTATAAAACGTAAATGAAAGAGAGACTCGTTGCTGGAAAAATCTTGTCCAGCAAAATTTTCGATTTTGTTCAGGTCCTGAAATTTAGGTAAAAATCACATATTACGGCTTTCCCTTGATTATCTATGTGAAATGGGCAAGAAAGAATAAAAGGGTTGAACCAAAAGACCTACAATCGGATGATCTGAAACATGGGCAACTTTGTTGCAAGATATGTGGCATTTATGGAACAATGTATAAAACGAAAATGAAAGAGAGATTCGTTGCTGGAAAAACCCTATCCAGCAAATTTTTCGATTTTGTCCAGGTCCTGAAATTTAGGTAAAAATCACATATTACGGCTTTCCCTTGATTATCTGGGTGAAATGGGCAAGAAAGAATAAAAGGGTTGAACCAAAAGACCTACAATCGGATGATCTGAAACATGGGCAACTTTGTTGCACGATATGTGGCATTTATGGAACAATGTATAAAACGTAAATGAAAGAGAGACTCGTTGCTGGAAAAATCTTGTCCAACAAAATTTTCGATTTTGTTCAGGTCCTGAAATTTAGGTAAAAATCACATATTACGGCTTTCCCTTGATTATCTGGGTGAAATGGGCAAGAAAGAATAAAAGGGTTGAACCAAAAGACCTACAATCGGATGATCTGAAACATGGGCAACTTTGTTGCAAGATATGTGGCATTTATGGAACAATGTATAAAACGTAAATGAAAGAGAGACTCGTTGCTGGAAAAACCCTATCCAGCAAATTTTTCGATTTTGTCCAGGTCCTGAAATTTAGGTAAAAATCACATATTACGGCTTTCCCTTGATTATCTGGGTGAAATGGGCAAGAGAGAATAAAAGGGTTAAACCAAAAGACCTACAATCGGATGATCTAAAACATGGGCAACTTTGTTGCAAGATATGTGGCATTTATGGAACAATGTATAAAACGAAAATGAAAGAGAGACTCGTTACTGGAAAAACCCTATCCAGCAAATTTTTCGATTTTGTCCAGGTCCTGAAATTTAGGTAAAAATCACATATTACGGCTTTTCCTTGATTATCTGGGTGAAATGGGCAAGTAAGAATAAAAGGGTTGAACAAAAAGACCTACAATCGGATGATCTAAAACATGGGCAACTTTGTTGCACGATATGTGGCATTTATGGAACAATGTATAAAACGTAAATGAAAGAGAGACTCGTTGCTGGAAAAATCTTGTCCAACAAAATTTTCGATTTTGTTCAGGTCCTGAAATTTAGGTAAAAATCACATATTACGGCTTTCCCTTGATTATCTGGGTGAAATGGGCAAGAAAGAATAAAAGGGTTGAACCAAAAGACCTACAATCGGATGGTCTGAAACATGGGCAACTTTGTTGCAAGATATGTGGCATTTATGGAACAATGTATAAAACGTAAATGAAAGAGAGACTCGTTGCTGGAAAAACCCTATCCAGCAAATTTTTCGATTTTGTCCAGGTCCTGAAATGTAGGTAAAAATCACATATTACGGCTTTCCCTTGATTATCTGGGTGAAATGGGCAAGAGAGAATAAAAGGGTTAAACCAAAAGACCTACAATCGGATGATCTAAAACATGGGCAACTTTGTTGCAAGATATGTGGCATTTATGGAACAATGTATAAAACGTAAATGAAAGAGAGACTCGTTGCTGGAAAAACCCTATCCAGCAAATTTTTCGATTTTGTCCAGGTCCTGAAATTTAGGTAAAAATCACATATTAAGGCTTTCCCTTGATTATCTGGGTGAAATGGGCAAGAAAGAATAAAAGGGTTGAAACAAAAGACCTACAATCGGATGATCTGAAACATGGGCAACTTTGTTGCAAGATATGTGGCATTTATGGAACAATGTATAAAACGAAAATGAAAGAGAGACTCGTTACTGGAAAAACCCTATCCAGCAAATTTTTCGATTTTGTCCAGGTCCTGAAATTTAGGTAAAAATCACATATTACGGCTTTCCCTTGATTATCTGGGTGAAATGGGCAAGAGAGAATAAAAGGGTTAAACCAAAAGACCTACAATCGGATGATCTAAAACATGGGCAACTTTGTTGCAAGATATGTGGCATTTATGGAACAATGTATAAAACGTAAATGAAAGAGAGACTCGTTGCTGGAAAAACCCTATCCAGCAAATTTTTCGATTTTGTCCAGGTCCTGAAATTTAGGTAAAAATCACATATTACGGCTTTCCCTTGATTATCTTTTTGAAATGGGCAAGTAAGAATAAAAGGGTTGAACAAAAAGACCTACAATCGGATGATCTAAAACATGGGCAACTTTGTTGCACGATATGTGGCATTTATGGAACAATGTATAAAACGTAAATGAAAGAGAGACTCGTTGCTGGAAAAATCTTGTCCAACAAAATTTTCGATTTTGTTCAGGTCCTGAAATTTAGGTAAAAATCACATATTACGGCTTTCCCTTGATTATCTGCGTGAAATGGGCAAGAAAGAATAAAAGGGTTGAACCAAAAGACCTACAATCGGATGATCTGAAACATGGGCAACTTTGTTGCAAGATATGTGGCATTTATGGAACAATGTATAAAACGAAAATGAAAGAGAGACTCGTTACTGGAAAAACCCTATCCAGCAAATTTTTCGATTTTGTCCAGGTCCTGAAATTTAGGTAAAAATCACATATTACGGCTTTTCCTTGATTATCTGGGTGAAATGGGCAAGTAAGAATAAAAGGGTTGAACAAAAAGACCTACAATCGGATGATCTAAAACATGGGCAACTTTGTTGCACGATATGTGGCATTTATGGAACAATGTATAAAACGTAAATGAAAGAGAGACTCGTTGCTGGAAAAATCTTGTCCAACAAAATTTTCGATTTTGTTCAGGTCCTGAAATTTAGGTAAAAATCACATATTACGGCTTTCCCTTGATTATCTGGGTGAAATGGGCAAGAAAGAATAAAAGGGTTGAACCAAAAGACCTACAATCGGATGATCTGAAACATGGGCAACTTTGTTGCAAGATATGTGGCATTTATGGAACAATGTATAAAACGTAAATGAAAGAGAGACTCGTTGCTGGAAAAACCCTATCCAGCAAATTTTTCGATTTTGTCCAGGTCCTGAAATGTAGGTAAAAATCACATATTACGGCTTTCCCTTGATTATCTGGGTGAAATGGGCAAGAGAGAATAAAAGGGTTAAACCAAAAGACCTACAATCGGATGATCTAAAACATGGGCAACTTTGTTGCAAGATATGTGGCATTTATGGAACAATGTATAAAACGTAAATGAAAGAGAGACTCGTTGCTGGAAAAACCCTATCCAGCAAATTTTCGATTTTGTCCAGGTCCTGAAATTTAGGTAAAAATCACATATTACGGCTTTTCCTTGATTATCTGGGTGAAATGGGCAAGTAAGAATAAAAGGGTTGAACCAAAAGACCTACAATCGGATGATCTAAAACATGGGCAACTTTGTTGCACGATATGTGGCATTTATGGAACAATGTATAAAACGTAAATGAAAGAGAGACTCGTTGCTGGAAAAATCTTGTCCAACAAAATTTTCGATTTTGTTCAGGTCCTGAAATTTAGGTAAAAATCACATATTACGGCTTTCCCTTGATTATCTGGGTGAAATGGGCAAGAAAGAATAAAAGGGTTGAACCAAAAGACCTACAATCGGATGATCTAAAACATGGGCAACTTTGTTGCAAGATATGTGGCATTTATGGAACAATGTATAAAACGTAAATGAAAGAGAGACTCGTTGCTGGAAAAATCTTGTCCAACAAAATTTTCGATTTTGTTCAGGTCCTGAAATTTAGGTAAAAATCACATATTACGGCTTTCCCTTGATTATCTGGGTGAAATGGGCAAGAAAGAATAAAAGGGTTGAACCAAAAGACCTACAATCGGATGATCTAGATCATGGCAACTTTGTTGCACGATATGTGGCATTTATGGAACAATGTATAAAACGTAAATGAAAGAGAGACTCGTTGCTGGAAAAACCCTATCCAGCAAATTTTTCGATTTTGTTCAGGTCCTGAAATTTAGGTAAAAATCACATATTACGGCTTTCCCTTGATTATCTGGGTGAAATGGGCAAGAAAGAATAAAAGGGTTGAACCAAAAGACCTACAATCGGATGATCTAAAACATGGGCAACTTTGTTGCAAGATATGTGGCATTTATGGAACAATGTATAAAACGTAAATGAAAGAGAGACTCGTTGCTGGAAAAATCTTGTCCAACAAAATTTTCGATTTTGTTCAGGTCCTGAAATTTAGGTAAAAATCACATATTACGGCTTTCCCTTGATTATCTGGGTGAAATGGGCAAGAAAGAATAAAAGGGTTGAACCAAAAGACCTACAATCGGATGATCTAAAACATGGGCAACTTTGTTGCACGATATGTGGCATTTATGGAACAATGTATAAAACGTAAATGAAAGAGAGACTCGTTGCTGGAAAAACCCTATCCAGCAAATTTTTCGATTTTGTTCAGGTCCTGAAATTTAGGTAAAAATCACATATTACGGCTTTCCCTTGATTATCTGGGTGAAATGGGCAAGAAAAAATAAAAGGGTTGAACCAAAAGACCTACAATCGGATGATCTAAAACATGGGCAACTTTGTTGCACGATATGTGGTATTTATGGAACAATGTATAAAACGTAAATGAAAGAGAGACTCGTTGCTGGAAAAACCCTATCCAGCAAATTTTCGATTTTGTCCAGGTCCTGAAATTTAGGTAAAAATCACATATTACGGCTTTCCCTTGATTATCTGGGTGAAATGGGCAAGTAAGAATAAAAGGGTTGAACGAACAGACCTACAATCGGATGATCTAAAACATGGGCAACTTTGTTGCACGATATGTGGCATTTATGGAACAATGTATAAAACGTAAATGAAAGAGAGACTCGTTGCTGGAAAAATCTTGTCCAACAAAATTTTCGATTTTGTTCAGGTCCTGAAATTTAGGTAAAAATCACATATTACGGCTTTCCCTTGATTATCTGGGTGAAATGGGCAAGAAAGAATAAAAGGGTTGAACCGAAAGACCTACAATCGGATGATCTAGATCATGGGCAACTTTGTTGCACGATATGTGGCATTTATGTAACAATGTATAAAACGTAAATGAAAGAGAGACTCGTTGCTGGAAAAATCTTGTCCAACAAAATTTTCGATTTTGTTCAGGTCCTGAAATTTAGGTAAAAATCACATATTACGGCTTTCCCTTGATTATCTGGGTGAAATGGGCAAGAAAGAATAAAAGGGTTGAACCAAAAGACCTACAATCGGATGATATAAACCAAAAGACCTACAATCGGATGATCTAAAACATGGGCAACTTTGTTGCACGATATGTGGCATTTATGGAACAATGTATAAAACGTAAATGAAAGAGAGACTCGTTGCTGGAAAAATCTTGTCCAACAAAATTTTCGATTTTGTTCAGGTCCTGAAATTTAGGTAAAAATCACATATTACGGCTTTTCCTTGATTATCTGGGTGAAATGGGCAAGGAAGAAGAAAAGGGTTGAACCAAAAGACCTACAATCGGATGATCTAGATCATGGGCAACTTTGTTGCACGATATGTGGCATTTATGGAACAATGTATAAAACGTAAATGAAAGAGAGACTCGTTACTGGAAAAACCCTATCCAGCAAATTTTTCGATTTTGTCCAGGTCCTGAAATTTAGGTAAAAATCACATATTACGGCTTTCCCTTGATTATCTGGGTGAAATGGGCAAGAAAGAATAAAAGGGTTGAACCAAAAGACCTACAATCGGATGATCTAGATCATGGGCAACTTTGTTGCACGATATGTGGCATTTATGTAACAATGTATAAAACGTAAATGAAAGAGAGACTCGTTGCTGGAAAAATCTTGTCCAACAAAATTTTCGATTTTGTTCAGGTCCTGAAATTTAGGTAAAAATCACATATTACGGCTTTCCCTTGATTATCTGGGTGAAATGGGCAAGAAAGAATAAAAGGGTTGAACCAAAAGACCTACAATCGGATGATATAAACCAAAAGACCTACAATCGGATGATCTAAAACATGGGCAACTTTGTTGCACGATATGTGGCATTTATGGAACAATGTATAAAACGTAAATGAAAGAGAGACTCGTTGCTGGAAAAATCTTGTCCAACAAAATTTTCGATTTTGTTCAGGTCCTGAAATTTAGGTAAAAATCACATATTACGGCTTTTCCTTGATTATCTGGGTGAAATGGGCAAGGAAGAAGAAAAGGGTTGAACCAAAAGACCTACAATCGGATGATCTAGATCATGGGCAACTTTGTTGCACGATATGTGGCATTTATGGAACAATGTATAAAACGTAAATGAAAGAGAGACTCGTTACTGGAAAAACCCTATCCAGCAAATTTTTCGATTTTGTCCAGGTCCTGAAATTTAGGTAAAAATCACATATTACGGCTTTCCCTTGATTATCTGGGTGAAATGGGCAAGAAAGAATAAAAGGGTTGAACCAAAAGACCTACAATCGGATGATCTAGATCATGGGCAACTTTGTTGCACGATATGTGGCATTTATGGAACAATGTATAAAACGAAAATGAAAGAGAGACTCGTTACTGGAAAAACCCTATCCAGCAAATTTTTCGATTTTGTCCAGGTCCTGAAATTTAGGTAAAAATCACATATTACGGCTTTCCCTTGATTATCTGGGTGAAATGGGCAAGAAAGAATAAAAGGGTTGAACCAAAAGACCTACAATCGGATGATCTGAAACATGGGCAACTTTGTTGCACGATATGTGGCATTTATGGAACAATGTATAAAACGTAAATGAAAGAGAGACTCGTTGCTGGAAAAATCTTGTCCAACAAAATTTTCGATTTTGTTCAGGTCCTGAAATTTAGGTAAAAATCACATATTACGGCTTTCCCTTGATTATCTGGGTGAAATGGGCAAGAAAGAATAAAAGGGTTGAACCAAAAGACCTACAATCGGATGATCTGAAACATGGGCAACTTTGTTGCAAGATATGTGGCATTTATGGAACAATGTATAAAACGTAAATGAAAGAGAGACTCGTTGCTGGAAAAACCCTATCCAGCAAATTTTTCGATTTTGTCCAGGTCCTGAAATTTAGGTAAAAATCACATATTACGGCTTTCCCTTGATTATCTGGGTGAAATGGGCAAGAGAGAATAAAAGGGTTAAACCAAAAGACCTACAATCGGATGATCTAAAACATGGGCAACTTTGTTGCAAGATATGTGGCATTTATGGAACAATGTATAAAACGAAAATGAAAGAGAGACTCGTTACTGGAAAAACCCTATCCAGCAAATTTTTCGATTTTGTCCAGGTCCTGAAATTTAGGTAAAAATCACATATTACGGCTTTTCCTTGATTATCTGGGTGAAATGGGCAAGTAAGAATAAAAGGGTTGAACAAAAAGACCTACAATCGGATGATCTAAAACATGGGCAACTTTGTTGCACGATATGTGGCATTTATGGAACAATGTATAAAACGTAAATGAAAGAGAGACTCGTTGCTGGAAAAATCTTGTCCAACAAAATTTTCGATTTTGTTCAGGTCCTGAAATTTAGGTAAAAATCACATATTACGGCTTTCCCTTGATTATCTGGGTGAAATGGGCAAGAAAGAATAAAAGGGTTGAACCAAAAGACCTACAATCGGATGGTCTGAAACATGGGCAACTTTGTTGCAAGATATGTGGCATTTATGGAACAATGTATAAAACGTAAATGAAAGAGAGACTCGTTGCTGGAAAAACCCTATCCAGCAAATTTTTCGATTTTGTCCAGGTCCTGAAATGTAGGTAAAAATCACATATTACGGCTTTCCCTTGATTATCTGGGTGAAATGGGCAAGAGAGAATAAAAGGGTTAAACCAAAAGACCTACAATCGGATGATCTAAAACATGGGCAACTTTGTTGCAAGATATGTGGCATTTATGGAACAATGTATAAAACGTAAATGAAAGAGAGACTCGTTGCTGGAAAAACCCTATCCAGCAAATTTTTCGATTTTGTCCAGGTCCTGAAATTTAGGTAAAAATCACATATTAAGGCTTTCCCTTGATTATCTGGGTGAAATGGGCAAGAAAGAATAAAAGGGTTGAAACAAAAGACCTACAATCGGATGATCTGAAACATGGGCAACTTTGTTGCAAGATATGTGGCATTTATGGAACAATGTATAAAACGAAAATGAAAGAGAGACTCGTTACTGGAAAAACCCTATCCAGCAAATTTTTCGATTTTGTCCAGGTCCTGAAATTTAGGTAAAAATCACATATTACGGCTTTCCCTTGATTATCTGGGTGAAATGGGCAAGTAAGAATAAAAGGGTTGAACGAACAGACCTACAATCGGATGATCTAAAACATGGGCAACTTTGTTGCACGATATGTGGCATTTATGGAACAATGTATAAAACGTAAATGAAAGAGAGACTCGTTGCTGGAAAAATCTTGTCCAACAAAATTTTCGATTTTGTTCAGGTCCTGAAATTTAGGTAAAAATCACATATTACGGCTTTCCCTTGATTATCTGGGTGAAATGGGCAAGAAAGAATAAAAGGGTTGAACCAAAAGACCTACAATCGGATGATCTGAAACATGGGCAACTTTGTTGCAAGATATGTGGCATTTATGGAACAATGTATAAAACGTAAATGAAAGAGAGACTCGTTGCTGGAAAAACCCTATCCAGCAAATTTTTCGATTTTGTCCAGGTCCTGAAATGTAGGTAAAAATCACATATTACGGCTTTCCCTTGATTATCTGGGTGAAATGGGCAAGAGAGAATAAAAGGGTTAAACCAAAAGACCTACAATCGGATGATCTAAAACATGGGCAACTTTGTTGCAAGATATGTGGCATTTATGGAACAATGTATAAAACGTAAATGAAAGAGAGACTCGTTGCTGGAAAAACCCTATCCAGCAAATTTTCGATTTTGTCCAGGTCCTGAAATTTAGGTAAAAATCACATATTACGGCTTTTCCTTGATTATCTGGGTGAAATGGGCAAGTAAGAATAAAAGGGTTGAACCAAAAGACCTACAATCGGATGATCTAAAACATGGGCAACTTTGTTGCACGATATGTGGCATTTATGGAACAATGTATAAAACGTAAATGAAAGAGAGACTCGTTGCTGGAAAAATCTTGTCCAACAAAATTTTCGATTTTGTTCAGGTCCTGAAATTTAGGTAAAAATCACATATTACGGCTTTCCCTTGATTATCTGGGTGAAATGGGCAAGAAAGAATAAAAGGGTTGAACCAAAAGACCTACAATCGGATGATCTAAAACATGGGCAACTTTGTTGCAAGATATGTGGCATTTATGGAACAATGTATAAAACGTAAATGAAAGAGAGACTCGTTGCTGGAAAAATCTTGTCCAACAAAATTTTCGATTTTGTTCAGGTCCTGAAATTTAGGTAAAAATCACATATTACGGCTTTCCCTTGATTATCTGGGTGAAATGGGCAAGAAAGAATAAAAGGGTTGAACCAAAAGACCTACAATCGGATGATCTAGATCATGGCAACTTTGTTGCACGATATGTGGCATTTATGGAACAATGTATAAAACGTAAATGAAAGAGAGACTCGTTGCTGGAAAAACCCTATCCAGCAAATTTTTCGATTTTGTTCAGGTCCTGAAATTTAGGTAAAAATCACATATTACGGCTTTCCCTTGATTATCTGGGTGAAATGGGCAAGAAAGAATAAAAGGGTTGAACCAAAAGACCTACAATCGGATGATCTAAAACATGGGCAACTTTGTTGCAAGATATGTGGCATTTATGGAACAATGTATAAAACGTAAATGAAAGAGAGACTCGTTGCTGGAAAAATCTTGTCCAACAAAATTTTCGATTTTGTTCAGGTCCTGAAATTTAGGTAAAAATCACATATTACGGCTTTCCCTTGATTATCTGGGTGAAATGGGCAAGAAAGAATAAAAGGGTTGAACCAAAAGACCTACAATCGGATGATCTAAAACATGGGCAACTTTGTTGCACGATATGTGGCATTTATGGAACAATGTATAAAACGTAAATGAAAGAGAGACTCGTTGCTGGAAAAACCCTATCCAGCAAATTTTTCGATTTTGTTCAGGTCCTGAAATTTAGGTAAAAATCACATATTACGGCTTTCCCTTGATTATCTGGGTGAAATGGGCAAGAAAAAATAAAAGGGTTGAACCAAAAGACCTACAATCGGATGATCTAAAACATGGGCAACTTTGTTGCACGATATGTGGTATTTATGGAACAATGTATAAAACGTAAATGAAAGAGAGACTCGTTGCTGGAAAAACCCTATCCAGCAAATTTTCGATTTTGTCCAGGTCCTGAAATTTAGGTAAAAATCACATATTACGGCTTTCCCTTGATTATCTGGGTGAAATGGGCAAGTAAGAATAAAAGGGTTGAACGAACAGACCTACAATCGGATGATCTAAAACATGGGCAACTTTGTTGCACGATATGTGGCATTTATGGAACAATGTATAAAACGTAAATGAAAGAGAGACTCGTTGCTGGAAAAATCTTGTCCAACAAAATTTTCGATTTTGTTCAGGTCCTGAAATTTAGGTAAAAATCACATATTACGGCTTTCCCTTGATTATCTGGGTGAAATGGGCAAGAAAGAATAAAAGGGTTGAACCGAAAGACCTACAATCGGATGATCTAGATCATGGGCAACTTTGTTGCACGATATGTGGCATTTATGTAACAATGTATAAAACGTAAATGAAAGAGAGACTCGTTGCTGGAAAAATCTTGTCCAACAAAATTTTCGATTTTGTTCAGGTCCTGAAATTTAGGTAAAAATCACATATTACGGCTTTCCCTTGATTATCTGGGTGAAATGGGCAAGAAAGAATAAAAGGGTTGAACCAAAAGACCTACAATCGGATGATATAAACCAAAAGACCTACAATCGGATGATCTAAAACATGGGCAACTTTGTTGCAAGATATGTGGCATTTATGGAACAATGTATAAAACGTAAATGAAAGAGAGACTCGTTGCTGGAAAAATCTTGTCCAACAAAATTTTCGATTTTGTTCAGGTCCTGAAATTTAGGTAAAAATCACATATTACGGCTTTTCCTTGATTATCTGGGTGAAATGGGCAAGGAAGAAGAAAAGGGTTGAACCAAAAGACCTACAATCGGATGATCTAGATCATGGGCAACTTTGTTGCACGATATGTGGCATTTATGGAACAATGTATAAAACGTAAATGAAAGAGAGACTCGTTACTGGAAAAACCCTATCCAGCAAATTTTTCGATTTTGTCCAGGTCCTGAAATTTAGGTAAAAATCACATATTACGGCTTTCCCTTGATTATCTGGGTGAAATGGGCAAGAAAGAATAAAAGGGTTGAACCAAAAGACCTACAATCGGATGATCTAGATCATGGGCAACTTTGTTGCACGATATGTGGCATTTATGGAACAAAGTATAAAACATAAATGAAAGAGAGACTCGTTGCTGGAAAAATCTTGTCCAACAAAATTTTCGATTTTGTTCAGGTCCTTAAATTTAGGTAAAAATCACATATTACGGCTTTCCCTTGATTATCTGAGTGAAATGGGTAAGAAAGAATAAAAGGGTTGAACCAAAAGACCTACAATCGGATGATCTAGATCATGGGCAACTTTGTTGCACGATATGTGGCATTTATGGAACAATGTATCAAACGTAAATGAAAGAGAGACTCGTTACTGGAAAAACCCTATCCAGTAAATTTTTCGATTTTGTCCAGGTCCTGAAATTTATTTAAAAATCACATATTACGGCTTTTCCTTGATTATCTGGGTGAAATGGGCAAGAAAGCATAAAAGGGTTGAACCAAAAGACCTACAATCGGATGATCTAAAACATGGGCAACTTTGTTGCACGATATGTGGCATTTATGGAACAATGTATAAAACGTAAATGAAAGAGAGACTCGTTGCTGGAAAAACCCTATCCAGTAAATTTTTCGATTTTGTCCAGGTCCTGAAATTTATTTAAAAATCACATATTACGGCTTTTCCTTGATTATCTGGGTGAAATGGGCAAGGAAGAAGAAAAGGGTTGAACCAAAAGACCTACAATCGGATGATCTAGATCATGGGCAACTTTGTTGCACGATATGTGGCATTTATGGAACAATGTATAAAACGTAAATGAAAGAGAGACTCGTTGCTGGAAAAACCCTATCCAGCAAATTTTTCGATTTTGTCCAGGTCCTGAAATTTAGGTAAAAATCACATATTACGGCTTTTCCTTGAATATCTGGGTGAAATGGGCAAGGAAGAAGAAAAGTTTTGAAGCAAAAGACCTACAATCGGATGATCTAAAACATGGGCAACTTTGTTGCACGATATGTGGCATTTATGGAACAATGTATAAAACGTAAATGAAAGAGAGACTCGTTACTGGAAAAACATTATCCAGTAAATTTTTCGATTTTGTCCCGGTCCTGAAATTTAGGTAAAAATCACATATTACGGCTTTTCCTTGAATATCTGGGTGAAATGAGCAAGGAAGAAGAAAAGGGTTGAACCGAAAGACCTACAATCGGATGATCTAAAACATGGGCAACTTTGTTGCAAGATATGTGGCATTTATGGAACAATGTATAAAACGTAAATGAAAGAGAGACTCGTTGCTGGAAAAACCCTATCCAGTAAATTTTTCGATTTTGTCCAGGTCCTGAAATTTAGGTAAAAATCACATATTAAGGCTTTCCCTTGATTATCTGGGTGAAATGGGCAAGAAAGAATAAAAGGGTTGAACCAAAAGACCTACAATCGGATGATCTGAAACATGGGCAACTTTGTTGCAAGATATGTGGCATTTATGGAACAATGTATAAAACGCAAATGAAAGAGAGATTCGTTGCTGGAAAAACCCTATCCAGCAAATTTTTCGATTTTGTCCAGGTCCTGAAATTTAGGTAAAAATCACATATTACGGCTTTCCCTTGATTATCTGGGTGAAATGGGCAAGGAAGAAGAAAAGGGTTGAACCAAAAGACCTACAATCGGATGATCTAGATCATGGGCAACTTTGTTGCACGATATGTGGCATTTATGGAACAATGTATAAAACGTAAATGAAAGAGAGACTCGTTACTGGAAAAACCCTATCCAGCAAATTTTTCGATTTTGTCCAGGTCCTGAAATTTAGGTAAAAATCACATATTACGGCTTTCCCTTGATTATCTGGGTGAAATGGGCAAGAAAGAATAAAAGGGTTGAACCGAAAGACCTACAATCGGATGATCTAAAACATGGGCAACTTTGTTGCACGATATGTGGCATTTATGTAACAATGTATAAAACGTAAATGAAAGAGAGACTCGTTGCTGGAAAAATCTTGTCCAACAAAATTTTCGATTTTGTTCAGGTCCTGAAATTTAGGTAAAAATCACATATTACGGCTTTCCCTTGATTATCTGGGTGAAATGGGCAAGAAAGAATAAAAGGGTTGAAGCAAAAGACCTACAATCGGATGATCTAAACCAAAAGACCTACAATCGGATGATCTAAAACATGGGCAACTTTGTTGCACGATATGTGGCATTTATGGAACAATGTATAAAACGTAAATGAAAGAGAGACTCGTTACTGGAAAAACCCTATCCAGCAAATTTTTCGATTTTGTCCAGGTCCTGAAATTTAGGTAAAAATCACATATTACGGCTTTTCCTTGATTATCTGGGTGAAATGGGCAAGAAAGAATAAAAGGGTTGAACCAAAAGACCTACAATCGGATGATCTAAAACATGGGCAAATTTGTTGCACGATATATGGCATTTATGTAACAATGTATAAAACGTAAATGAAAGAGAGACTCGTTGCTGGAAAAATCTTGTCCAACAAAATTTTCGATTTTGTTCAGGTCCTGAAATTTAGGTAAAAATCACATATTACGGCTTTCCCTTGATTATCTGGGTGAAATGGGCAAGAAAGAATAAAAGGGTTGAACCGAAAGACCTACAATCGGATGATCTAGATCATGGGCAACTTTGTTGCACGATATGTGGCATTTATGTAACAATGTATAAAACGTAAATGAAAGAGAGACTCGTTTCTGGAAAAATCTTGTCCAACAAAATTTTCGATTTTGTTCAGGTCCTGAAATTTAGGTAAAAATCACATATTACGGCTTTCCCTTGATTATCTGGGTGAAATGGGCAAGAAAGAATAAAAGGGTTGAACCAAAAGACCTACAATCGGATGATCTAAACCAAAAGACCTACAATCGGATGATCTAAAACATGGGCAACTTTGTTGCACGATATGTGGCATTTATGGAACAATGTATAAAACGTAAATGAAAGAGAGACTCGTTACTGGAAAAACCCTATCCAGCAAATTTTTCGATTTTGTCCAGGTCCTGAAATTTAGGTAAAAATCACATATTACGGCTTTTCCTTGATTATCTGGGTGAAATGGGCAAGAAAGAATAAAAGGGTTGAACCAAAAGACCTACAATCGGATGATCTAAAACATGGGCAAATTTGTTGCACGATATATGGCATTTATGTAACAATGTATAAAACGTAAATGAAAGAGAGACTCGTTGCTGGAAAAATCTTGTCCAACAAAATTTTCGATTTTGTTCAGGTCCTGAAATTTAGGTAAAAATCACATATTACGGCTTTCCCTTGATTATCTGGGTGAAATGGGCAAGAAAGAATAAAAGGGTTGAACCAAAAGACCTACAATCGGATGATCTAGATCATGGGCAACTTTGTTGCACGATATGTGGCATTTATGGAACAATGTATGAAACGTAAATGAAAGAGAGACTCGTTGCTGGAAAAACCCTATCCAGCAAATTTTTCGATTTTGTCCAGGTCCTGAAATTTAGGTAAAAATCACATATTACGGCTTTCCCTTGATTATCTGGGTGAAATGGGCAAGAAAGAATAAAAGGGTTGAACCAAAAGACCTACAATCGGATGATCTAAAACATGGGCAACTTTGTTGCACGATATGTGGCATTTATGGAACAATGTATAAAACGTAAATGAAAGAGAGACTCGTTGCTGGAAAAACCCTATCCAGCAAATTTTTCGATTTTGTCCAAGTCCTGAAATTTAGGTAAAATTCACATATTACGGCTTTCCCTTGATTATCTGGGTGAAATGGGCAAGAAAGAATAAAAGGGTTGAACCAAAAGACTTACAATCGGATGATCTAAAACATGGGCAACTTTGTTGCACGATATGTGGCATTTATGGAACAATGTATAAAACGTAAATGAAAGAGAGACTCGTTACTGGAAAAACCCTATCCAGCAAATTTTTCGATTTTGTCCAGGTCCTGAAATTTAGGTAAAAATCACATATTACGGCTTTCCCTTGATTATCTGGGTGAAATGGGCAAGAAAGAATAAAAGGGTTGAACCAAAAGACCTACAATCGGATGATCTAAAACATGGGCAACTTTGTTGCAAGATATGTGGCATTTATGGAACAATTTATAAAACGTAAATGAAAGAGAGACTCGTTGCTGGAAAAACCCTATCCAGCAAATTTTTCGATTTTGTCCAGGTCCTGAAATTTAGGTAAAAATCACATATTACGGCTTTCCCTTGATTATCTGGGTGAAATGGGCAAGAAAGAATAAAAGGGTTGAACCGAAAGACCTACAATCGGATGATCTAAATCATGGGCAACTTTGTTGCACGATATGTGGCATTTATGTAACAATGTATAAAACGTAAATGAAAGAGAGACTCGTTGCTGGAAAAATCTTGTCCAACAAAATTTTCGATTTTGTTCAGGTCCTGAAATTTAGGTAAAAATCACATATTACGGCTTTCCCTTGATTATCTGGGTGAAATGGGCAAGAAAGAATAAAAGGGTTGAACCAAAAGACCTACAATCGGATGATCTAGATCATGGGCAACTTTGTTGCACGATATGTGGCATTTATGGAACAATGTATAAAACGTAAATGAAAGAGAGACTCGTTGCTGGAAAAACCCTATCCAGCAAATTTTTCGATTTTGTCCAGGTCCTGAAATTTAGGTAAAAATCACATATTACGGCTTTCCCTTGATTATCTGGGTGAAATGGGCAAGAAAGAATAAAAGGGTTGAACCAAAAGACCTACAATCGGATGATCTAAAACATGGGCAACTTTGTTGCACGATATGTGGCATTTATGGAACAATGTATAAAACGTAAATGAAAGAGAGACTCGTTACTGGAAAAACCCTATCCAGCAAATTTTTCGATTTTGTCCAGGTCCTGAAATTTAGGTAAAAATCACATATTACGGCTTTTCCTTGATTATCTGGGTGAAATGGGCAAGAAAGAATAAAAGGGTTGAACCAAAAGACCTGCAATCGGATGATCTAAAACATGGGCAACTTTGTTGCACGATATGTGGCATTTATGTAACAATGTATAAAACGTAAATGAAAGAGAGACTCGTTGCTGGAAAAATCTTGTCCAACAAAATTTTCGATTTTGTTCAGGTCCTGAAATTTAGGTAAAAATCACATATTACGGCTTTCCCTTGATTATCTGGGTGAAATGGGCAAGAAAGAATAAAAGGGTTGAACCGAAAGACCTACAATCGGATGATCTAGATCATGGGCAACTTTGTTGCACGATATGTGGCATTTATGTAACAATGTATAAAACGTAAATGAAAGAGAGACTCGTTGCTGGAAAAATCTTGTCCAACAAAATTTTCGATTTTGTTCAGGTCCTGAAATTTAGGTAAAAATCACATATTACGGCTTTCCCTTGATTATCTGGGTGAAATGGGCAAGAAAGAATAAAAGGGTTGAACCTAAAGACCTACAATCGGATGATCTAGATCATGGGCAACTTTGTTGCACGATATGTGGCATTTATGGAACAATGTATAAAACGTAAATGAAAGAGAGACTCGTTGCTGGAAAAACCCTATCCAGCAAATTTTTCGATTTTGTCCAGGTCCTGAAATTTAGGTAAAAATCACATATTACGGCTTTCCCTTGATTATCTGGGTGAAATGGGCAAGAAAGAATAAAAGGGTTGAACCAAAAGACCTACAATCGGATGATCTAAAACATGGGCAACTTTGTTGCACGATATGTGGCATTTATGGAACAATGTATAAAACGTAAATGAAAGAGAGACTCGTTGCTGGAAAAACCCTATCCAGCAAATTTTTCGATTTTGTCCAGGTCCTGAAATTTAGGTAAAAATCACATATTACGGCTTTCCCTTGATTATCTGGGTGAAATGGGCAAGAAAGAATAAAAGGGTTGAACCAAAAGACCTACAATCGGATGATCTAAAACATGGGCAACTTTGTTGCACGATATGTGGCATTTATGGAACAATGTATAAAACGTAAATGAAAGAGAGGCTCGTTACTGGAAAAACCCTATCCAGCAAATTTTTCGATTTTGTCCAGGTCCTGAAATTTAGGTAAAAATCACATATTACGGCTTTTCCTTGATTATCTGGGTGAAATGGGCAAGAAAGAATAAAAGGGTTGAACCAAAAGACCTACAATCGGATGATCTAAAACATGGGCAACTTTGTTGCACGATATGTGGCATTTATGTAACAATGTATAAAACGTAAATGAAAGAGAGACTCGTTGCTGGAAAAATCTTGTCCAACAAAATTTTCGATTTTGTTCAGGTCCTGAAATTTAGGTAAAAATTACATATTACGGCTTTCCCTTGATTATCTGGGTGAAATGGGCAAGAAAGAATAAAAGGGTTGAACCGAAAGACCTACAATCGGATGATCTAGATCATGGGCAACTTTGTTGCACGATATGTGGCATTTATGTAACAATGTATAAAACGTAAATGAAAGAGAGACTCGTTGCTGGAAAAATCTTGTCCAACAAAATTTTCGATTTTGTTCAGGTCCTGAAATTTAGGTAAAAATCACATATTACGGCTTTCCCTTGATTATCTGGGTGAAATGGGCAAGAAAGAATAAAAGGGTTGAACCGAAAGACCTACAATCGGATGATCTAGATCATGGGCAACTTTGTTGCACGATATGTGGCATTTATGTAACAATGTATAAAACGTAAATGAAAGAGAGACTAGTTGCTGGAAAAATCTTGTCCAACAAAATTTTCGATTTTGTTCAGGTCCTGAAATTTAGGTAAAAATCACATATTACGGCTTTCCCTTGATTATCTGGGTGAAATGGGCAAGAAAGAATAAAAGGGTTGAACCAAAAGACCTACAATCGGATGATCTAAACCAAAAGACCTACAATCGGATGATCTAAAACATGGGCAACTTTGTTGCACGATATGTGGCATTTATGTAACAATGTATAAAACGTAAATGAAAGAGAGACTCGTTGCTGGAAAAATCTTGTCCAACAAAATTTTCGATTTTGTTCAGGTCCTGAAATTTAGGTAAAAATCACATATTACGGCTTTCCCTTGATTATCTGGGTGAAATGGGCAAGAAAGAATAAAAGGGTTGAACCGAAAGACCTACAATCGGATGATCTAGATCATGGGCAACTTTGTTGCACGATATGTGGCATTTATGTAACAATGTATAAAACGTAAATGAAAGAGAGACTCGTTGCTGGAAAAATCTTGTCCAACAAAATTTTCGATTTTGTTCAGGTCCTGAAATTTAGGTAAAAATCACATATTACGGCTTTCCCTTGATTATCTGGGTGAAATGGGCAAGAAAGAATAAAAGGGTTGAACCAAAAGACCTACAATCGGATGATCTAGATCATGGGCAACTTTGTTGCACGATATGTGGCATTTATGGAACAATGTATAAAACGTAAATGAAAGAGAGATTCGTTGCTGGAAAAACCCTATCCAGCAAATTTTTCGATTTTGTCCAGGCCCTGAAATTTAGGTAAAAATCACATATTACGGCTTTCCCTTGATTATCTGGGTGAAATGGGCAAGGAAGAAGAAAAGGGTTGAACCAAAAGACCTACAATCGGATGATCTAGATCATGGGCAACTTTGTTGCACGATATGTGGCATTTATGGAACAATGTATAAAACGTAAATGAAAGAGAGACTCGTTACTGGAAAAACCCTATCCAGTAAATTTTTCGATTTTGTCCAGGTCCTGAAATTTATTTAAAAATCACATATTACGGCTTTTCCTTGATTATCTGGGTGAAATGGGCAAGAAAGCATAAAAGGGTTGAACCGAAAGACCTACAATCGGATGATCTAAAACATGGGCAACTTTGTTGCACGATATGTGGCATTTATGGAACAATGTATAAAACGTAAATGAAAGAGAGACTCGTTGCTGGAAAAACCCTATCCAGTAAATTTTTCGATTTTGTCCAGGTCCTGAAATTTATTTAAAAATCACATATTACGGCTTTTCCTTGATTATCTGGGTGAAATGGGCAAGGAAGAAGAAAAGGGTTGAACCAAAAGACCTACAATCGGATGATCTAGATCATGGGCAACTTTGTTGCACGATATGTGGCATTTATGGAACAATGTATAAAACGTAAATGAAAGAGAGACTCGTTGCTGGAAAAACCCTATCCAGTAAATTTTTCGATTTTGTCCAGGTCCTGAAATTTAGGTAAAAATCACATATTAAGGCTTTCCCTTGATTATCTGGGTGAAATGGGCAAGAAAGAATAAAAGGGTTGAACCAAAAGACCTACAATCGGATGATCTGAAACATGGGCAACTTTGTTGCAAGATATGTGGCATTTATGGAACAATGTATAAAACGTAAATGAAAGAGAGATTCGTTGCTGGAAAAACCCTATCCAGCAAATTTTTCGATTTTGTCCAGGTCCTGAAATTTAGGTAAAAATCACATATTACGGCTTTTCCTTGAATATCTGGGTGAAATGGGCAAGGAAGAAGAAAAGGGTTGAAGCAAAAGACCTACAATCGGATGATCTAAAACATGGGCAACTTTGTTGCACGATATGTGGCATTTATGGAACAATGTATAAAACGTAAATGAAAGAGAGACTCGTTACTGGAAAAACATTATCCAGTAAATTTTTCGATTTTGTCCCGGTCCTGAAATTTAGGTAAAAATCACATATTACGGCTTTTCCTTGAATATCTGGGTGAAATGAGCAAGGAAGAAGAAAAGGGTTGAACCGAAAGACCTACAATCGGATGATCTAGATCATGGGCAACTTTGTTGCACGATATGTGGCATTTATGGAACAATGTATAAAACGTAAATGAAAGAGAGACTCGTTGCTGGAAAAACCCTATCCAGTAAATTTTTCGATTTTGTCCAGGTCCTGAAATTTAGGTAAAAATCACATATTAAGGCTTTCCCTTGATTATCTGGGTGAAATGGGCAAGAAAGAATAAAAGGGTTGAACCAAAAGACGTACAATCGGATGATCTGAAACATGGGCAACTTTGTTGCAAGATATGTGGCATTTATGGAACAATGTATAAAACGTAAATGAAAGAGAGATTCGTTGCTGGAAAAACCCTATCCAGCAAATTTTTCGATTTTGTCCAGGTCCTGAAATTTAGGTAAAAATCACATATTACGGCTTTCCCTTGATTATCTGGGTGAAATGGGCAAGGAAGAAGAAAAGGGTTGAACCAAAAGACCTACAATCGGATGATCTAGATCATGGGCAACTTTGTTGCACGATATGTGGCATTTATGGAACAATGTATAAAACGTAAATGAAAGAGAGACTCGTTACTGGAAAAACATTATCCAGTAAATTTTTCGATTTTGTCCCGGTCCTGAAATTTAGGTAAAAATCACATTTTACGGCTTTTCCTTGAATATCTGGGTGAAATGAGCAAGGAAGAAGAAAAGGGTTGAACCGAAAGACCTACAATCGGATGATCTAAAACATGGGCAACTTTGTTGCAAGATATGTGGCATTTATGGAACAATGTATAAAACGTAAATGAAAGAGAGACTCGTTGCTGGAAAACCCCTATCCAGTAAATTTTTCGATTTTCTCCAGGTCCTGAAATTTAGGTAAAAATCACATATTAAGGCTTTCCCTTGATTATCTGGGTGAAATGGGCAAGAAAGAATAAAAGGGTTGAAGCAAAAGACCTACAATCGGATGATCTGAAACATGGGCAACTTTGTTGCAAGATATGTGGCATTTATGGAACAATGTATAAATCGTAAATGAAAGAGAGATTCGTTGCTGGAAAAACCCTATCCAGCAAATTTTTCGATTTTGTCCAGGTCCTGAAATTTAGGTAAAAATCACATATTACGGCTTTCCCTTGATTATCTGGGTGAAATGGGCAAGGAAGAAGAAAAGGGTTGAACCAAAAGACCTACAATCGGATGATCTAGATCATGGGCAACTTTGTTGCACGATATGTGGCATTTATGGAACAATGTATAAAACGTAAATGAAAGAGAGACTCGTTACTGGAAAAACCCTATCCAGTAAATTTTTCGATTTTGTCCAGGTCCTGAAATTTAGGTAAAAATCACATATTACGGCTTTTCCTTGAATATCTGGGTGAAATGGGCAAGGAAGAAGAAAAGGGTTGAAGCAAAAGACCTACAATCGGATGATCTGAAACATGGGCAACTTTGTTGCAAGATATGTGTCATTTATGGAACAATGTATAAATCGTAAATGAAAGAGAGATTCGTTGCTGGAAAAAAACTATCCAGCAAATTTTTCGATTTTGTCCAGGTCCTGAAATTTAGGTAAAAATCACATATTACGGCTTTCCCTTGATTATCTGGGTGAAATGGGCAAGGAAGAAGAAAAGGGTTGAACCAAAAGACCTACAATCGGATGATCTAGATCATGGGCAACTTTGTTGCACGATATGTGGCATTTATGGAACAATGTATGAAACGTAAATGAAAGAGAGACTCGTTACTGGAAAAACCATATCCAGTAAATTTTTCGATTTTGTCCAGGTCCTGAAATTTATTTAAAAATCACATATTACGGCTTTCCCTTGATTATCTGGGTGAAATGGGCAAGAAAGCATAAAAGGGTTGAACCAAAAGACCTACAATCGGATGATCTAAAACATGGGCAACTTTGTTGCACGATATGTGGCATTTATGGAACAATGTATAAAACGTAAATGAAAGAGAGACTCGTTGCTGGAAAAACCCTATCCAGTAAATTTTTCGATTTTGTCCAGGTCCTGAAATTTATTTAAAAATCACATATTACGGCTTTTCCTTGATTATCTGGGTGAAATGGGCAAGGAAGAAGAAAAGGGTTGAACCAAAAGACCTACAATCGGATGATCTAGATCATGGGCAACTTTGTTGCACGATATGTGGCATTTATGGAACAATGTATAAAACGTAAATGAAAGAGAGACTCGTTGCTGGAAAAACCCTATCCAGTAAATTTTTCGATTTTGTCCAGGTCCTGAAATTTAGGTAAAAATCACATATTAAGGCTTTCCCTTGATTATCTGGGTGAAATGGGCAAGAAAGAATAAAAGGGTTGAACCAAAAGACCTACAATCGGATGATCTGAAACATGGGCAACTTTGTTGCAAGATATGTGGCATTTATGGAACAATGTATAAAACGTAAATGAAAGAGAGATTCGTTGCTGGAAAAACCCTATCCAGCAAATTTTTCGATTTTGTCCAGGTCCTGAAATTTAGGTAAAACTCACATATTACGGCTTTTCCTTGAATATCTGGGTGAAATGGGCAAGGAAGAAGAAAAGGGTTGAAGCAAAAGACCTACAATCGGATGATCTAAAACATGGGCTACTTTGTTGCACGATATGTGGCATTTATGGAACAATGTATAAAACGTAAATGAAAGAGAGACTCGTTACTGGAAAAACATTATCCAGTAAATTTTTCGATTTTGTCCCGGTCCTGAAATTTAGGTAAAAATCACATATTACGGCTTTTCCTTGAATATCTGGGTGAAATGAGCAAGGAAGAAGAAAAGGGTTGAACCGAAAGACCTACAATCGGATGATCTAGATCATGGGCAACTTTGTTGCACGATATATGGCATTTATGGAACAATGTATAAAACGTAAATGAAAGAGAGACTCGTTACTGGAAAAACCCTATCCAGCAATTTTTTCAATTTTGTCCAGGTCCTGAAATTTAGGTAAAATCACATATTACGGCTTTTCCTTAATTATCTGGGTGAAATGGGCAAGGAAGAAGAAAAGGGTTGAACCAAAAGACCTACAATCGGATGATCTAAAACATGGGCAACTGTGTTGCAATATATGTGGCATTTATGGAACAATGTATAAAACGTAAATGAAAGAGAGACTCGTTGCTGGAAAAACCCTATCCAGCAAATTTTTCGATTTTGTCCAGGTCCTGAAATTTAGGTAAAAATCACATATTAAGGCTTTCCCTTGATTATCTGGCTGAAATGGGCAAGAAAGAATAAAAGGGTTGAACCAAAAGACCTACAATCGGATGATCTAAAACATGGGCAACTTTGTTTCAAGATATGTGGCATTTATGGAACAATGTATAAAACGTAAATGAAAGAGAGACTCGTTGCTGGAAAAACCCTATCCAACAAAATTTTCGATTTTGTCCAGGTCCTGAAATTTAGGCAAAAATCACATATTAAGGCTTTCCCTTGATTATCTGGGTGAAATGGGCAAGGAAGAAGAAAAGGGTTGAACCAAAAGACCTACAATCGGATGATCTAAAACATGGGCAACTGTGTTGCAATATATGTGGCATTTATGGAACAATGTATAAAACGTAAATGAAAGAGAGACTCGTTGCTGGAAAAACCCTATCCAGCAAATTTTTCGATTTTGTCCAGGTCCTGAAATTTAGGTAAAAATCACATATTAAGGCTTTCCCTTGATTATCTGGGTGAAATGGGCAAGAAAGAATAAAAGGGTTGAACCAAAAGACCTACAATCGGATGATCTAAAACATGGGCAACTGTGTTGCAATATATGTGGCATTTATGGAACAATGTATAAAACGTAAATGAAAGAGAGACTCGTTGATGGAAAAACCTTATCCAGTAAATTTTTCGATTTTGTCTTTTCCAAAATGTGTCCAACTTTAGACGAAAGACCCCAAAAATCGACTCAGTTTATGGTCATATCTTACCATCTCACAACATCACCAAAACCATATCACAATATCGCAGTATAAGCATTGGTTTTCCATTGACGGGTCTCATACACTCTCTTCTACACTGCCATCACTCTTTGATGTTTGAATACCACAATTCCAGGGATTAGGCATTGTCCTTCGACAGTTGTAACTTTCTTACTAAAAGTAATTTCCGTAGTATCCTAGAAAGTTATAGCTTTTCATACGACATAGGTCGATTGTAGAATACCTTTTGGTATCCTGACGTCGTTTCAATTAAGGATTTCTAATGTGAAGTTGTATGTTTTATTTCATTCAAAAGGTCCTGCCAACCGTCATGGTTACACTTTGCTTCGTTGCATTTCAGAATAAATAAAAAAAAATTGTGTATGAGTGTATTATGACAAATGCAGTTTTAGTATGAATAAAGCCATCAAGGACTATCAGCAAACTCTTCTGCAAACATGATATACAAGGGATCCACTAATCTGTTTATGGGGAAAATTCAAGAAAATTAGGTACAGAGATTCAATAACATCTGAAATTTGAGAATCTGGAAACAAAATATTACTGCAAGAGTAATGCAAACGTAATGTTTGTTACACATATGTATCTGCATAGATTGCAAAGGATAAAATTGTTCAAGAGGAATTCATAATAGAATTTGGATAATACCTATATACATTAGTATTAAAATAAAAAGAAGAAGAAATAGAGAAAACAATATTAAATATTTTTACATTTAAAAAAAATCCATGTTCTATGTAAAGGTTCAGTAAACCCTGTACATTTCACAAAACTCATCGTCTTATGACAACTGAAAAGGTATGTTATGCAACGTTCTTATAAGCTTCTTACATTTTTTTTATAAAGCTGAATAGGACAATGCAGGTACCCATGTCATTTCGCAATACTGTATCTCAACTCAAACTACTAATGGAAATGCAAATTTTATAGTTCAATACACCCGTTTGCGATGGAAATATTCTGTATTCATTTCTTTGGGTCGCCATCGCCACCCATTTTATTTTCGTTAACAATTCGGTCTTGGTGTTATTCATTGTGTGAAGTGCTTGAAATAAGACTCGTTTGACTTGATTTTTCAATATTCCTTTATGACGATACATTTCTATGCAAATCGATCCTGTTCCATAACAAAGTGAAGTATACTTTTCACGAAGGAATAAAGCCAAACAAATATTGCAAAGATCTCATTATTATCGGATTTTGTAGTGAAAAGTAAATGTGAAGTGATTTCGTTTATGGAAAAGTTATAAAAAGTACTCGAAGCTTACTCAACGTTGCATGAGAAACTCACAAATCAAATAGAAAACTTGGAAAACTTTAAAAGAAACTTTCTTCGAGTCTTGAGACATTGTAAACATTTATGGTGGAAGATATAAATTCCAATAAAGAGTGACAAGAAATGGAGTTATAAATGTCCATGTACTTGGAAGTTTACTGCTCTACTATAGCAATTTGTAATTTAAGTTCATTGACTGCAAGACAGTGTTGTCAATAACTAGATACTTGAGGATTTCAAACTTTTGATTATGAATAAATTTGCATAAATGCAACTCAAGGTTTCAATGATTGGATTTCGGGGAAATTCATTTCGTTTTATAAGGTTGGTGACCATCAAACCATGACAAAATCATCAATCGAAGGAGGAGAATCTCAATCCAGTAAGTATTACAGCAGTAAAGTTTGTTTAACGAGTGAATAAAAAGAAAATGCCTGGGATACGAAGCCATGAACTAAGAACCTACAAAGATTAAGAAGTAAATCTCGCAGTAGAACTACAGTCAGTGCTGAAAGTATGAAAACATCGTCTATTAATAGTGACCAATATCCAAGTATAAGTCAGAGAGAACTATTCAAACCCTAGTATAACGATATCGAAACTTAGATCAAGAAATAAGAGTACTGAAGCCAGATCAGAGCCTAGCTATCAATCCATTCAAAGCTGGGTGATGAATACCTGCCTTTGAATTTCTTTTTTCCTGTATTATTTCGCTTTCATTACATACTTCCCTGGAGAAAGAATGATGCATAGATAGAGTAGATAGTTAGAATTAGACACACTTTTCGCCATGTTCTCGAAGCAAATCCTTAGTAAAGGGTGCTTCAGCTTAGGAATAAAAGAATCCGTTGGCTCTTGTAATAAGCGTATGTCAAATGATATCGATTCCTTGTGCCTTTTAGAAGGTTTAAGTGAAATATCATGCCTATTCTATCTTTATTTATTTTTATGAGTACAATAGACATACCTACCATCTTTTTTAGTTTAGGTGCTTTTTACAGATGTCTTGATTGGAGACTACGCTGTGGATTGGATCACTAGATCCTATAGTGATTGATTGGATATATTTAAGATAGGTGAACTCCTTAACTGTCTTAATTTGGATTAACATCTTGTCCTGAGCAATGTTCAATCCCTATCTATAGACTAAATATCCTAACGCCTGAACGTACTTATTAAATACAGTATTTGCCGTGACGGCATTGATCCTGCTTTAGTACCCGAATGAAAAATACCTATTAGAGTCCACTTAATTTTGCCATTCGCCACAATACTTAGATGGTGCTATAGTTCGGGGTGAACCTGGGCCTCCAATAACAAGTATCTCCAGTTAGCCCGGTCCTTAGCTAACTCTAGTTGTGCACTCCAAGTCGATTAAAGTCTCCTTTTACTTGCGCGCCACATAAGGTAAAATCTACCTCTACTGCCTTGTCCCACCGGGTTTGTGTCAAAGACTCTACGGACCAGAGCTTTTGTGTCCAACCGCTTTACATGTCCTAGCCATCTTAAACGATGGATGCCCAATTCTTTGACTAGGTCGATGTCGCTGTACAGCTCGTATAGTTCATCGTAGAATCTTCTTCAAAGCCCATCAACGCAAACGGGACCGAAAATTTTATGAAGAATCTTTTTTTCGATTCGACCGAGGATATTTTCATCCGCCTTGGATAGAGTCCGAGATTTAGTGTCATAAAGCAGGAACAGGATGATCAAGGTCTTATACAGAATCTCCTTAGTTGTTCGGGATAGGGCTCTAGTAATCAATTGCCTTCTCAGCTCAAGGAAACAACGATTGGCAATAGTTGTTTTTCGTTTAATTTCTGCGAAGATGTTCTTGTCAGAGCTTATAGCAGAGTCGAGGTAGATAAAAGTAGTAAGAGACCTCAAAGTTATAGTTGTCAATTGTGCCGTTCTGTCCAATTCGTCGATGTTGTGTGTCCTTTCTGTTTGACAGCATATCCTTGGTTTTGCTCTCGTTTACCGCTCAACCCATTTTGGCAGCTTCCGTTGCAATTATGTCAATGTCATCGGCGTAAGCTAATAGTTGCACAGATTTTTGAAAGATTGTGCATCCGGTGGTGGCTTGTGAGTTTCGCAAAATCCTTTCAAGTATGATGTTGAAAAAATCACATGACAGCGCGTTTCCTTGTCTAAATACTTTTTTGACATCAAAAGTCTCGGTGAGGTCGTTACTGACCTTGATGGAGTAACGAGCGTTGGCAGGGATGCCAAAACTATACATGGCTATGTATACCTCGTCTCTATAGATGATATCATATGCGGCCTTAAAATGGAGAAAAATATGGACTGTGAACTTTCCGGGTTTTAAACCACACTGATAGGGGCCGATTAGGGCCACCAGCCTTGTTAGACTTAACCTTGGATATTGGTATCCTCACTTCGTTTTGGTCAGGTGGACGGATGTTATGGCTATCATCGTCTAGATTGAATGGTTCATTCTGGCAGACAACGCAATGTTGGTCTTCGTCCCCGTTATACAGTTTACAGAACAATTTTTGACCATATTCTCAGTACCGACTGTGTCTCTACTACGAGGTTTTGTTCTTCATTTGTACAGGTCTTGTGGGGCTGACATATTCTTTTTACCTGTTGGTAAAACTTAAGTATATTACTTATTCCTGGAATATAATCGTGAGAGCTAAAAGACATTTTGTGCTTTCCTCCATAGGTACTATATAGAGCATTATATAAGAACGGGTCTCACAGACGATGTTATAGCCAATGGTATACACACGCTTTCTCGATGCTATCTTAAATATTTTCCTTTCCATTTAGTTTTGAATCCAAAATCCCGCCTAGGTATCATGCTGATCTTGAGATGTTTACTTCAACTTCACTTGGGGAGTTGGGGCATTGGTTTTTTCTAAGGGTAGTCTTTAGTTGGAGTTCCTAACTACTTTTTTCTGGCTTAAAACTAGAAGATGCTTACCTTATACAAAAATAATAACATTTCATCATCTGTTCTGATATAATGTCCTTGAATTGACTGTAGCATATCTTTGTACTCTATTCCCAAACTTGATTATTAGAAATCTTTGAAAATGAGAATAATTTTATTAAATTTTCCCTTATCACAGTCGGTTAAACCAGTCCTTTAATTATTCGAATACATAGCTAAGTCTAGCGAGTGTTTCTTATTAAAAAAATTCAACCATGAATATTAACATTTCACTGACATTAACAGAAAACTTACAAAACTTTCAAAACTCTTCCTCTCACATCTCTAATGAACTCAAATAGAAGAATTTATCATTCAAAGGATTTTGTGCTGCATTCTCGGCCAAATTAAAGTGTTCACAAAACTCTCATTAAATATAATCAACAGCACTACAGCAGAAAAGGGGTTTGTATCTTTAATGTATAAATATACCCCAAAGGATCACTTAAAGTTTGTTTCGCTGTATGAATTTATATTTTCAAAGCAAAAACTCATTTCCTTTTTATTTTCAAAACTACATGTACATATGTATGTGCAAATATAATATTTTGTTGAAACTATAATTATTTCCTCGTTGCCAGGGAAAGCAGGGTAGTTCTATTCAGATCTACGTACATATGAAGCTTCAAATGAGTACGATATGAAGAGTGAATGGAAAAGTTTATGCGTAGCTCATATGTGATGCATCCTTTTCGTGTTATATTCTAAGGATTATAATTTTCGCTTTATTTTCAGTGTAATTAAGTGAGTAGGTACTTTAATTAAACAAGTACTTCAACGTAGTTGTCACCGTTGATTCATTCAGAAGAACCCTTTCGGGTTATTATCGAACAGTGGGCATCAATTCACACAGGTTGAGGGTATAGAATTATTTTTACTTACATTTACAATATGTACGTACTAAAGTGGAGATACCAATAAATCTGTTCCATATGTTTGTAGACATCCATTAGTAGTGGAACAATACAGTGTCAATGCTTTATCATTTACGAACACTTCGTTAAGATAGTTTAAGCTCCTTCCTTTCACGTCAGGACCTCTTTAAAGCACGAGCATAGAAAAAGCCAGAACAAAATTTATCCTATGATTGAAGTGTCTGATGTTGTTCTTTTTCTTAGAATCATTCCCAATGAAAATGAGAATACAATCATAGAATTCCAAAGTGGAATATTAAATTTCATATTCCTTTATGACTGTTTATTTTATTTTCCTTTTAGCTATTTTTAAGATTTCTTCATAAAATACAAACGTACTGTAGTAGGAAATATCAATTTTATTGAGTCCACGGGCAATTTGTTAAGCATCACGTCCACTACAGATGGTAAAAGAATAATAAAAGCGTAGAAGTGCATCATCGTGGGAGGATGCATTTTCCATTCAAATTGTTTCTTTTTGCATTTGATTCCTTTGATGGTTTTATATTGCATTTATTATGATTTTGATTGCAAATTGCGGATGTTTACAATGCAATATCCTCTCTAGGCTATAAGAATTACTTTAGCGAAGTTTATGAATAATTTTTGAATTCTTCAACAGAGTATTTGCGAATTAAACATTAATTAAAAAGGATATCTCGTAATACTTTTTCTTTACTTAATACCCTGCGAATATACATACTTTCCCAACAAGAAAGAACTCGTTTACTATTTCATGAAAGGTGGCCTTTATATTGAGATGTAATCTACATTTCGAAACGGTGACTCAGCATTGAAAGAAAGAAGAGCAGTGGAAAAAAAGTCAAGCCTCCCTAAACTCAGAAAAAGTGACTAGATCTGGCAACCATATAAGGAATGGTCTGACGAGTGTCCTGCCAGTCTTGGTTATGGATAGATTAGAATAATCATTCGACCAACGTTTAATAAAATTCTAATGCTGAGTTAGCTCTGCTCTTTTAGGAATAGAAGCTATAACTTCATTCTTACATTGGTTTCTGTAGAGGACGCTTGAGTTGTAAAAGGTTGTATCTGTACCAGATGGAGAATATATTACGTCCACGTGTAGGGAGTGAGAATTGATTATGCTTGAAGTTTGTTTTGAGGTTCTAATGACATTAGTGAATTTATAAGCTCTACCTCGTTTATAATAAGAACAAAGAATATAGGTTCAAAAAGGCTACCCTTAGATACTTCTGAGGTCGCACTGTATATAATTCAATTTTTTTTCAATTCAATTCATTCTTAATGTTATTTACTATAGGAATCTGCGAAGCTGTTTTTTTAAAAATGTTTTACAATGTATTCTTGGTAAAAATAAATATAAAAATGAAGATGTAATCCTTTCGGTACGCAATTCAGATGATTAAGTTAAAACTAATTTATATGTTGGGATTTGTTAAGGACCCCACAGATAGTATTTGTACTGCGAATAAATTTAATATATTAGTAGGCGTGACAGGTGGGCGTGGGGACAAATACGTACCATTCGGGATGTTGTGTGGTACAATGATGTGCCACTCGACTTTTTTGACATACAATACCCAATATACATTTTTACAAAGGGTTAACCCTTTATAAAGAGATTTTAGAGATTTTAAAGATTAAACAATTTTTTTAGAAAAGGTTAATTTTAGCGTTAATTAATATAAAAATAAATAAATTCAATAAAACAAAAAACGTATAATACATATGTATTCAATAGATTTTGTTTTATAAGTTTTTTTCCACGGCCCTCTAATGAAACGTTGTGTAACTCTATAGGTAGTCTGTTGAAGACTTCAGGAATTGTGACAGTTAATTGTTGTCTACCGTATGAGTTGTTGTATCTCGGTGTTTGCAGAAAATCTTGTGCTCTTCGTCTGGTGTTAAGATCATGTTCGAGAGGCAGCTTATACTGTTGATCATAGTAATATTCCTCAATAATGATGAATTCAAATAGTTGTTTAAGACTTAAAAGTCCTAACTCTGAATGTAGAGCTTGTGTAGTTCTTCGCCAGTTTGGTCCATGTTTCACGCGTATTAGTATTTTTAAGATCTGGTTCTGTAATCTTTGAACATCCATCAGGTAGCTTATGGTATTACGTATTACCCCATGCTAGTATCCCATATCTTAGTACAGACTCCACAAGCGAAAAGTACACTTGTTTTAAGACATTATAGTTGGTATAGTTACTTAGGTGATTCATAGCATAAACAGCTTTCCGAAGACGTTTGGACAATTGCTCTAGGTGGAGATCGCATTTGAAGAAGCAGTCCAGTTCTACCCCCAGGTATTTGTATGTCCTTACGTTTTCAATGGTGTCTGTGCAACCATCATTATGTTTGGTGGAATTTTATTTGAATTTTGGTTTTCAGTAAGCTGGAAGGTCTGATATGCATTAACTTGTTTTTTTTTTTTGGAATTGATGACAAGTCCAGAATCGTGGCACCAACGGACTAATAAGTCAAACTCCGATTGCATAGTTTCAGTTGCTGTTGTTAAGTCTTCTTAATCTAAGACTAATGTATCTCATGAAATAAAAGACGACTAAAAACCAGTTGCTTTGAGTTTGATGAGCACGAATGGATAGGAGATTTCGTCTAACGCTTTACTGAAATCAGTCGCCATGACGAGCTAAAAATAAATTCAGTAAAGATGGTGATACATAGGTACATAGATGGTGATACATACTCCAATATGTACATATGTCTTTCAAAATATATGGTAACAAACACCTGAGGGCAGCCTACCCCTTCCGCTCTGCAAATCCATATCGAATGCAAATTTTACTTACGGCAGTAAGAACAACAAGCATCATCAAGTAAATGTCATCCATCCACAACAAAATGCGAAGAAAACTACGACAACAATCAGCGGAGTCGAATATGAGTTCGAAGTTGGCACGGGCTCGAACTACACCCTCATATTGGAGACGAGCGCAAGAAAAATCTGGAATAGAAATTTACCAACAGGGATAAGTTTGACATAGCCTACATGAAGAACCAATTCGGAACCTTCCTCTATACATTACTGCGGGAAAGCGAAAAAGGTATAACTGGTTCAACCAAATGGAAGATCGTGGTGGAGGGTGTCCACCACATTAGCACTCCAATCGACAACTTGCTGAATAAATACGCAATGCTATTTTCTGACGAGCTAGAGTCCTATCTGGGGGAAGCAATTACATTGAGTCTTGACCCAGTAATAAGACTAATCAAGCTACCAGCCAGGGAATTCCCCTATGCACAGCGGCGGTCTATCAAAGTGGAGCTGGAGTAGCAGAAAAAACAAGGCATTTTAGAAGCAACTGAATTCATCGAGTGGCTTACGCCAATAGTTCCAGTAATAAAGGCAGACGAATCCGTGCGAATTTGTGACAACTACAGATGCACTGTAAATAAACTTACCCCACACTGCTTTCAAACTCCTTCCATTAACGATATATTTGCTTCAATTCCACGAAAGAAGAAGTATTTCGAGGGCTATTGCGACGACTAAAGGACAAATGTCAGTTCGATCTAAAGTCAGTAACGTTTCTCGAATAGACAATAGACTGTTCCCTGACAGTCCTTACGGACCTTATCAATAGACAATAGACTGTTCCCTGACAGTCCTTACGGACCTTATCAACACATCTGTTGATAAGGTCCGTACCATCAACGCAACTCCCGAACCACCAGACAAAAAACAATTGCAAGCTTTTCTGGGACTCATTAATTTCTACCACGGATTCCTTAAAAATAAAGCGACAGTCGTGGAACTACTTCATGGTTTAATCCAGATAAGGCGACTCCAGTCATTCTCTCAACTCGGATGTTTCGAGTGCTTCGGACGTACTCAACCGCTTACCGAATACTTGCGTCAACCCTGGAAATGAAAATCAAATCAACATGATTGAGCAATGCGATACCAACATCCTTCAATCAAGTGACATTGCTATGATGGCCTCGAAGGACATAATACTGCAACGAGTTTTTCAATGCGTGTTGAGGGGCTGGCCAGTGCTCCAAAAAGCATTGAGACGAAATCACAGTAAATAAAAGTTGTTTATTGTGTAATCAAAGTATCATTCTAGAGACGGTAAGGACATTCTAAATATACTCCATGCTAGTCATCCTAGAGTGGTGAGAATGAAGAGCATTGCCAGGAGTTATATATGGTGGCCGAGGGTGGATGCAGATTTAGAGGGAATAATGAAACGATGTTGTAATTCCCAGCAATCACGTCATGAGAATCCGCAAATAGTAATTCATCCGTGGGAAGAGTCGTCGAGATTCTGATCAAGTCTTCATATTGACTTCGCGGGTCCTTATCAAGGCAAGACGTTCATCATTGTAATAAATTGGTCCACACTACAAAAGATTATCTCAAGCGGAATACGGACGGTTATATACAATGGCGGTTGGGGAGGTTCTTACTCTATCAGCACATTGTGCCATCATCAACCACGGGGAAATCAACCGCCGAATTGTTACTTAAAAGTCTCTCCAAAACATTCTTCGATAAGCTGCATCTGGACAGCAACCCAATGCGATCATCAAAAAGCGATATCGTAGCAGATCCTAAACAACTTCAAATTGAGGGAAGGGGTGTAGTATTTGTACTCTGCCACTTTCTCAGCCGTCAAAAATGACAGCCATCGGTCTTATGGGGTGGATGTGAGAGCTTTTACTTGGCGCGTTTTTCAGTTCTTCGATAGACGTTCCCGCCAGTTGTTCTTTTATATGGCGAAATATCCACTACACAACACATTTCAAGGGAGGAAATGATCAAACTCCTTCATCCGTTATTGATTTGTTACAAAAGAGTGGCTTGAAGCTGGTAGCATATGAATATGATGTCACTATAATGTAGTATACCATCTACCAACCCTTAATGATTTGACAAACAACTACGGTTCAACAACATGATAAATGATTATCTTATAAATATCCACGTAGATCCTAGAAACGGAACCTACTGCTAACTTCACTAAAATGATTGACCGTGAGCGGATAAAAATTTAAAAATTATTCAAAATGAATCTAAATGTATACACACGAGGATATTATTACATAATAAACGCTCAGTTTCGTAGATGTATATACTTCAAGCATGTTTAATTTACATACATATGTACATATATATATACTTTTTCTATTGAAAAATATTCTCGGAAGAATGTATAATTTTTGAAATCACATAAATCAAAGAAATGTTGTATGTGAGTGACATCCTTCTGAATTATATATATGTAGGTACATGGGTGGGTACATAAATTTATTTTGAAGGATGTCTCGTCGTAAACGTGTTACATCGCATAAACAAGTACATATGAATGTAAAACAATGAACATCCTTTTGTAATTCATTTTATTCTGCTTAAAAAGTTTGTCCTCATCCGTATGCGAAACAGAGCGCCTAGCTTCTTATAACCCTTCACATTATGCGTGTTATATTCTTTACACGAATGTAAGGGGAGTGCCGTATAATGACGTATCTGAAACAATTTCTTGTTTAAGGAGCATTTCTATGACTTTTATACTGTCGACTGTTTGTCAGACGCTCGCGATGTATAGTGTTGTCGGAATCTCGAACCTCCCACTCAGTGGTCCGACAGATTAACCACTTCCCGTAACTCATAACTATACTGTGCCATACCGCAGCGATTACTCCAGATACGGCGAACACAATACAAAAGACCAGAGACTGATGTATGATATGTACAAAGAATTCGGCTTCAGAGCAGGAACTTTTAAGGCACGATGATCATTGGGCTTCAATTTGACCTAAACTGAGTTTAGGTTATTGGTAAGCTTTTCAA
The DNA here is from genome assembly GCA_905220385.1 of Xylota sylvarum. Lineage (NCBI taxonomy): Eukaryota > Metazoa > Arthropoda > Insecta > Diptera > Syrphidae > Xylota > Xylota sylvarum. The sequence continues at coordinate 47,791,728 of LR999958.1, forward strand.
GAGGAGGATAATATCCTTGTTTCCTACTAAATTGTCCCTTTTAGGTCATATGGTTCCGATGCCTTATATCCTTTTGAATTATATGTACTAGTGTTTTTTTTGTTACTTGCATTGGAACTGGGGCATATTTATTGAGACTGGAGAATCTCTTGAAGATGAAACTGAACCTGCACTCACTAACAGTGTGGGATTTCCACCCACAAAATCCACTTCCTCTTCAGTCCTTTTAATCCTTCTAATTCTTCACCATGTTCTGTTATCTCTCCAATCATTCTTCTGTGTGTATAATTCTGTCAGCACGCTTTTATTATATCAATGGTATTTTCCGAAATTGATGACTCGCCTTCCTTTGTCCCGGTGAGCCTTGTGCAAAAAAAAACAAAACTGGTGCGCATCTTTTCCTATGCAGTCCTTGCATTGTGGCAATAGTGATTGATTATACAGGTACAAACGACGAAATCCATGTCCTGGGTTACCCATGGCTGGATACGGTGTAGAAATCAATATGTACATATAGCTTTACCCGAAGTATTTCAACTCTCTTGTCACTCTGTTTCAACTCCAAGCTCTTTGAATGGTACCTACTCAGATTTTCTTTCATTGTACAAGTACAGCTACATGTCTAGGTGATTTATGTATTATAGTATATCCTTTGATGTCCGTCAGCTAATAAGTAGGATTGAAACATTTTTAGTCCAATCTGGGTTCCTATCTCCTCTGCTATGAATATTGGTCGCAAACGGAATTTTAATGAAACTAGAATACAGTGGAATTCGAGTTGTTGCATATGCGACTGATGTTGCCATAATGGCGACAGACAATCGCGTTAATCATTTCTCCAAAGATCCAAAGATTAACATGTATGGGTACTACTAGAACCAAACCTACCACTTCTTGAAACTATATTTGCATTGATTCCATGAGACTTCAACCTAAAGGAGACAGCTGCGTATAGTGCAATATATTTGAAGCAATTCAACTTTTAGGAAGAGGAAGAAATGGTGCACTGGACTATAGCGAGATGGACACACCTAAATACCAATACAAAAATCCAAATACAAATTTTTGGCGCCACAGATCCATGGGACTCAGGGCCTAGCTTCTCAAAACCAATCGTGTTGTGCGTGTTATATTCTTTACACGAATAGAAGGGACCTACTGTTTAATGCCGTATCCGAAGGGCAGTTTTTGTTTGGAGAAGCTTTTTCATGACAGTTTTAATCTCGGATGTTTGTCAGACGCTCGAGAGAGGTGGGACCGTGAAAGAAATCTTAGGTATTGTCTGGGGTTTGAACTTGGAACCCTTCGCTCCGTAGTCGAACGCACTAACCACTTGAGCCACGGCGCCCACATAACACCAAACAGACTATCTAATACCATCCTTTCACTTCAACCTAAACTTTAAAACAATCTACTCCTCAAAAGAGTATTGGGCAAACGGTAGGACCATTGAGCTGATGTAGGAGTGGGATCACGTTCTGGTAACAACACCCTTGATCCTGAAATCGCACGCTCACTTTTAAACACAGGAAATGTGTTCAAAGCAGAAGTCTTAGCAAATGCAGAAGCAGCACAAGACTTATCCACGAAACTGCACTCTGGAAGGCCGTCAATATCTACCTAATGACTAGTGAAACGATACCGCGAAAAGCTCATAATACTTTCAGCAAATTACTACTGGATTCAAGGATACTGAAGAACACTGGAGGGCGTATAAGCAAGACAGATATCTGAACAGGACTTGACAATAATCCTGAACACTTTGGACAAGACACGACAAAGCTGAAACTAGGCAAATCCTAGAGCTTAAAAAACGCAATTAGCTCTCTTCCCAGGGAATATTAACGGCCACAACCTCTTAACGGCTCATCTAAGAAGAATACGACCAAATACAGATGACGTCTGCAGAGTCTGTAGCGTTGGAGATGCAGATGTAATCACAGCTCATATCCCATGCAGAACCAGGAAAACGACCCTTGGTGAATACCATTTCAGAGACCTGGGCCACCAATGAGTAGCCATCATCCTAGAATTTTTAGCAATCCCGGGATTGTTTAGAAAGCCCGTATAGTCATCTCAAAAACACTGATAAATTTTGTGATCTTATTACCTACCTTTGTATCTACAATATGCCATAATTATGTTTTGCAGCAGTGGACCCAGCACAGATCCCTGTGGCACACTATTTACCAGTGGCACTGTACTTCTTCAAGCCACAAATAGTGTTCTGTGGCTTTGTCTTAGTATTTGTTTCGGTTCGGAGCATTCGATATTTTGCACAGTTTACGAGTAAGTGGCCCGCTAAAACACATTAAATTTCAACTATATTCTGTCGCTGACTAGAATAACTCTTGTTTATCATTATACCTATGTACATGTCAGAATAAAAAGTATTGGTAGAATGGTACACTCCTGATGAACTCCGGTGTTAATTTCGACCGCAATAACACTCGCACTTTATATGCTACATAACCTTTATAATATTACATATTTAGGAATCAAAAAGAGTTCAAAAATTCAGCAAAAGGAGATCTGAGTCACCTTATTGGAAAATGAATCCACATACCCGAGCCATTACAGTCTCAGTAGCAGCTTTACAAGCACACATCACCTATATAAAATTTGCTTGCTATTATCAATTTAGATTTTCGAATTTTTGGATGTTTATCCTCCAACAACAGACCAATGTGGGCCCAGGGCCTTATTTGTTATGCGTGTTATATTTTTCGCATGAATCGAGGAAGGGATACCTAATTATACAATTTTTTGTAGCAGTCGATTGTTATCCTTTCTTCAACTCAATGTTTTTCTCTTTGCAGAGGTTTCTCATCAGCCATGTACTAAGAAAACGTAAATATATTTATAAGTCTTAACTGAATAAAGTCTATAATAATATTAGCGAGTTTTCGGAACTCTTCTGTCCAGATCTACTGATGGCAACGAAGACTGAGAATAACTTTACCCTTCTTGAGTTTAGAACTGCTGTAGAAATAGTTTCTTAAGAAATGCAAACCGTTTCATAATGAATTCATATGTACATATGTATATATATGTGTTATACATCAAAGTCTCATTAAGTTCTTTACATAAAGGGCCGGTAATCTTTACTGCTGTGTTTCATTTCTAGTTTCTCTCTAGGTAGGTTCCATTGTACTAAATCCTTTTGTCCTGGATCATGCAAATGTTCTAATGAGTATCTGTAATTATCTGCGATTTTAATGAGTCCATGGATACCAAGTTTCCTTAATGACATTAAAACAATTAAAAGTGAGCAAGGAAGTAGATATGTACGTTTCATTAAATGTACATAGATACTCAAAATAATTTATATTACACAAACTTCAAACAGAGCGGTGAAAGATTTCCTTATGCTTTTCGTCGAAAAACTACCTACGTTTGATTATTAAGCAATTAATTAATATGTATGTTTGTATGTATGTTTGTTACAAAGAAACATTCAAAGTCTAATTAATTCGTATTTCCTAGAATTGCAATACAAACGAATAGGTATTTGGGAAAGAGACAATTTATCTGGAAATCCTCTACCTGCACGAATTTATCAAAACAATTATGGTAGGTAATAATACCTATGTATGTGTTTTTGTTTTTGTTAAATAAATATTCGCAAATCATTGTGATTGAAAGGCATCCTTCCGGAAGGTATTTTGTATGAATATATTCTCAAAATTTCAATTGAATAACATTGTCTACTCTAAGTCCATAGGATGAAGGATTAAATTGTATAGATACATTTCTTGGAAATGTGTTGGTTCTAACCTACCAGATGAAGGCAGTAAAGAAAGCGAATACCCTATATTCATTCAAGTAATACAAATAGTCTTAGACATATTGAAGACTTTCCACATCAGTCATTAGGAATAAAAAGTTCCAAGGAGGTTGAAAAAATATCTTCGCTCCATCAAACGCAAAACACCTTCTTAAAGGACGTGAAGGATTTTTTTTTTTCATTCAAGATTCCCCAAATTGTTTTTAAACAAACAGCTTGTATTTGAAATATGAAAACGAAATTATTTCGGGTTAAAGTATATTTGATGAAATTAATGGTGGAATACAATATCATATCATTCAAATGTCCTCCAGGGACGCGTTTGGACAATTGAATGCGCTGAACTCAATTTCCCATGACTTTTTCTCCATAACTTGGGAGTTATACCAACAATTTGGTGTTTGATTTTGGTTTGAAGGGCGTCTACAGTTTCTGGCCTATTGGCAGAGACCATTTACTTGATATAGTCCGTCAAATCCGCCGAACGATGTAACCAATTGACTGGTCCATTTCTAAAGATAACACCTTTACTGAACTTCGGCTTCAAGAAGTCGATTGTTTAGCCATCCGTGTGGCATGTGGCGCAGTCTTGTTGAAACCACATACGTTTCAAGTCATCATCTTTCGATTCATCTCAAAAATAAATAGTAGGTCAACATGGTCTAGTAGGGATCTCCATTGTGACTGTGTTACCAGCATCATTGAAGAAACTCCAGCTCTCCAGCTTTCTCCAGCATGAAACCTGCACCAAACAGTCAATTTTTATGGCAGTAAGGGATTTCATAAATGTCTTCGGGTTGCTGACTTACCCAAATTCGACAATTTTATTTATTATTGAAGCCGTTGAGTCAGAAATGGGCTTCATTACTAATAATCGTTTTGTGACACAATCTTACTGAAGATGGCAAATTCTCGCAAATGAACGCACACTTTAGAAATAAAATTTGGAATATTGTACTTTTTGATGACTAAACAGTAAGTATAGAAAAGTTGAAGCCTCAAACAAACCGCAGTCTACTTCAAGAACAGCTGAGAAATCGTATTGGAAATATAGGATGCTCCAATTGAAAAACCCTTTATACTGATACAGCACTTCCTACTACGAGCTACAAATGTTCATAAATCTGTATCTGTGTAGGATACTTAAGATTTTCTGAGGTAATACTATTTCTATACTGCTGCATCATAAGAGAACCTTTCGTATACAATAAGATAAAGTGATGGCGTTTTAGCAGTCCTTACTACATATCCTTAATCTCGTTGTATGCTAACACTTTATGTGCTCACAGTTGCCACTTAAGGGCGCAATCAATGGATTCATTTGAAAATGCAATAAACATGTCACTTCACCAACTTAGTGGTTGAAGTGTAATTTAATTTAGTCCACAGAAAGAGCACAAAAACCTGTGATATTTATTGACTGAGGTGGACAAAGTTTAACGAAAGTGGGTATGTACCTAATATATCTACTTCTGCTTTCAGTGTGCAATGAGTTCGGAGTTTCTATAAATTTCAAATTCACATACCGAGGGAATATATCGATTGTGGTTGAGATATTTAAAATCCTTCACCCACTTGGTAGAAACCACATGTGTGTCCCAGTTGGGAAAGAAAAGAAGTGGCAAGCAAAATCTTTTGTTATTTGTTGAACTGAACCCTTTGTCTGGCATGGTCTTTAACAAACTTGGCTCTCAGGCAACATTCGTTACGGTGAGAAGAATGCAAGTGATTGACTTGCCCATCTCGAATCGGTAACTTAAGCCGATTTTTGATTGTAGAGTTCTGTCCGAAGCCTCTCTGTCAAATCATAAGTACATCTCCTAATAAGCTTGCTTAGACAGGCTGAACTTGATCTAAGTCCCCTGGTCATCTGGTACTAATAAAAAGTATCCAGCCTTGCTGTAACAGAGTATACACCTTTTGTGTCCAAATTCTGAAGAGAATCTTCATTGCGTGTCTGGCACTGGTATATATTCTGATACTTCGACGAACGCTTACAATGGTTTTTATACCGGAAAATTGTTAAAGAGGACTACGCCCTCGTCAAAATTTTCAGACCTATGACTAAGGCTGTTGCCTTACTTTCTATCTAGCCATCCCTAGATACAGATAACTTTAAATATGATCGATAAATGATGCACTAGGAATGGGCATTCGGTTATTTCTCTGAAAACTGATGCCATCCTCCTCACGAGAATGACTGTTCTAATGGTAAAAAGCGACACTATCTAGACCTCTGATAAATCGAAATATTTGGAAATGATTCCGTATAAGAATTTCTCAGTTTTTTGTTTGTAATTCATGGGGTTTATCACCGAAAAAGGTCCTCCATATCTATACGGGTATGATAAGATTTTTTTACAGTTTTGGTTGATTGTTTAATAGAGGAGACTATGGCGTAAATGTGTGAATGACTTCTTTAACTCCAAACTCCAAAGAGCGGCTTGGTTTGCCATGGGGCTTTTCCCAGTACGCCTTGCACTACTCTAGATGGTCGACTTAATCTATCTCCTCTTGATACTTTTGTCATGTGTTGTACTATCAAAGCAATCTACTCTCATCTGTACTGGCGTTTCGATGACCTTGTACGATACTTATCATACGACCATGCTTACATGGATACGCCTGTTTATGAACTTATTTAGCCCCGATTTGACCCTCGTGGTCGTACTCTTTATTCTACAAAATTCTAAGAACAACTTTTATTTGACAGATATGTATATAGCCATTAGTTAATGTTGCCGTCAGTGCTGCCCATATCCAGTGTTGCCACTTCTTCTAACACGTCGATTGATCCAATGACACCGGAAGTTCGACTTCTGTCCAAATTTAAAGTCGACTTTCCTTACTTTCAAGGCTTATTTCAGGCAGAGTCTGAGCCAGGACTGGCATGTAGTCGAATTTTCATGGATGGCCTTACTACTAGTCAAAGGTCTACTGCTGGTGTCTTGGTGGAAAACAGTCTAACGCAATAACCATCTTAAGGCAGTAACTAAAATGCGGAGGCTATATAGCTCCACTTCGTGACTACAACAGTTCCTTCCAAGGGAAGATCCTGACTACAGCAGTTCCTTCCAAGCGGAGATTCTGGCAGAGACAAAGGCAGCCAGTATGGTATCAATGATGACAATACCACGGGATGATATCAAAATTTTTATTGACTATCAGGCGGCCATTAAAGCAATTTTTGTTACAGAAATCAAGCCCAACCTAATCTGACGCAAAAACTCAAAGTTCTTGGCTCACACCACAATTAAATCTATGCCGAGTCCCTGGTCACAAAGATATAATGGGGAATGAGATAGCTGACGTAGTTGTAGAAATTGGTCTGCAATGGACCAAAATCAAGGACTTCATTGGATCAAACCTTCACTCTCCAACCTTAGGCAACGAGTCGAACATAAGATCCTAATGACAGCCAACAGTAAGTACCACATGTGATATACCAAGAAACCTCTGGCCGCACAAAATGACAGAAAAACGCTGTCAATGTTGGTAGGTGCACTCTTCTAAGGAACCACATAATGAAACTAAAACTCCACGGTGACGAAGAGCTTCACGAGGATACACCATCTTACCTGTGTCGCTGCCCAAGCCTATGTCAAGTGAGGAACAGAACACTAGAAAGATATTACATCAAGGACTTATGTACAAGAACTATCTGATGTCTTCATAGTTTTTCCAGGTTTCTGAGGACATCACCTTATTCACCAACGGGCAGTAAGGAACCAGCAAGGAAAAATCCAGTATAGGAACTGGGACCAAATTCCCCATTGGATATCACAATGGGCCCACAAGGAACTAAGTGGGAAGAGGTGGAGACTTATAAAACCCACCCATTAACCTTCCTAAATGTCGCATTAGGTGTCGTCTGTAGTGACAGTCAGGCTGTGCTTACGATATTGATCGACCTTATGATCTGTTCCAAAATATTGCAAGAATGCAAGACCTCTTTGAATTTGGTCGCAATTCGACTCTTGTCTAGGTCCAAGTTCACACTGGGATTGCTGGCAAACCTCAAAGAATAGTTTCTCAGACCCTGAACCTGCATGTGGCCTTCCCGCGTCCTCTTTCAGGGCCTCCATTGACGATACGGTTTCCAACGTGAGTGGCACATGGCTCTCTAGCATGTAGATGCTCCCGAACGTTTGTAAAAAATTAGCGGTATTCGTACTGTCTCTCACCAGAAAAGACTATTTGGCATTCTTCCGGGACACTTTCATTTTGATAAGCATATTAGTGTATGTGTATGTGGAGAGGGGAACGATTCTTCGGATTATTTCCTTAGTGATTGTACTGCCGTTGGCTCGGATCAACCCAAAGCAGGTCGTAGACCAACTGATCTACCAAAATCATACCGACCTATCAGCCTCACCTTTTTTTTCCAAAAAACAATGGAAAAAATACTTGATAGACATATCAGGAATGGTCCGCTACATAGGATTCATATTAACTTCACAAAAACCATTATGCCTATCAACCAGGAAAACCAACAACGCATGCTCTTCAGGAACTCACCACGAAGATTGAGAAATCTCTCAGAGACAAAGAAATTGCAGTGGGCTGCTTCCTTGACATCGAAGGAGCTTTGGACAACACTGAACATGCCCAAATATACAGATGCATCCAAAACACAGGAGTAGATAATACCAAATGTAAATGGATAAAGCACATGCTAAGCGACAGAATTATCAATGCTACGCTAAGTAGTGATAGAATTAGAGTCAAGGTTGTACCCAAGGTGGTGTTCTCTCCCCCCTATTATGGTCCATCGTAGTAAATGAACTGCTACTCAGTAATGTCGGTTTCTATATCCAAGGATACGCAGATGACATTGCGATCCTAATCAGAGGCAAATTCGAAGAAACAATCTCGGAAGTCCTCCAAAGGGCACTCAACCTAATTGCTGACTGGTGTAAAAAAGTTGGCCTAAACGTCAATCCCAAAAATTACACCATAGTTGCTTTCAAAAAAAGAAAAAACAAATCCAAACTACAAAAACCCACTCTGTTCGATGAAGCAATAGAGTTTTTAAAAGAAGTCAAATACCTGGGCCTAGCTCTAGATGAAAAACCCACATGGAACTGTCACCTCACGAAAACCATAGACAAAGCCAGGATCTCCTTATGGACCAACAGAAGTCTAATAGTCAAGAGCTGGGGTATAAACCCCAAAATTATGTTGTGGCTTTACACAGCCATAACTAGACCAATCGTTACTTATGCAGCACCGGTATGGTGGCCAAAAACGAAGCACAGGTCGAAGCTGCGCTTCTAGCCATTAAGGCATATGAAATAAAATCAAAACTATTATAGGACTGCCTTCAACTACTTATGTCATTAGCCAGCACACACAGAGTTCATCTCATTTGGGTGCCAGGACACAGTGGACATACAGGCAATGATATGGCAGATATACTAGCCACAAAGGATCGGCATCAACCTTCATGATGCCAAAACCATTCTGTGGACTACACATAAACACTGCGAAACACTGCATTAAAAATCGGCTGAAAAATAAAGCTAACCATTACTGGACGAAAACTAAAGGGAACAGACAAGCCAAAGTGTCCATGCCAAACATTTCCCTTACAAGAACGAAACAACTTCTAGGTCTAACTAGAAGTCAGATTCGTATAATCACGGGATTCCTTACTGGACACTGTCAAGTCAAAAGACACCTTATGTCTATGGGAATAACTCAAGGCAACACTTGCAGAATGTGCAACGAGGACGAAGAATCAGCAGAACACATTTTGTGTCACTGTAACTGTCTAATCCGAATACGTCATCGTCACTTAGGGAAATTCTACCTAGAAGCAGGACATATCTGCTACCTCACTGAAAGATATTCTAGGATTCATTACTAACTCGGGTATCATGAGTGAGCTCTAATTGGAGGAAATCACTGACGTATGGCCGCAGTGATATGGTGACTAGACCCCGCCTCATATGTATGTTAATCTAATCTAATCTAGCTCGGATCAGGTGGCAGAACTTCGGTGATGATATGGTGAGTGCTGATACTGTAAGCTCCTTATCACTAAAGTACTGCTGTCGTAAAAGTAAAAATGGGTAACACTGTGTCCTGCTTCCTGGTACTATACATAATGGAGCTGTTCCATCTAAGTCCTCCAGTAAAGTGTTTCCTAACCATACAAAAGAAAGTGAAAGTAAAAATAAAAAATTTATAATAAATCATAGAAACGTACGTACATATATTAAATGTGCAGCAAGTTCACACAATTGTGATGAATAGCTCGTTGCTATTACAGAAATACCCAAATGTTCTGCTCTTCACAGTAGAGTCATACCTCCTGTTTTAATATTCATTCGCGTACATCTGAGTAGTTCTCATGGTTCGCCATTTAAATGTCGAAAATGTGAACATTTGTTACGTTTCACTGGGAAGTCCTGAAATTGCTAAATTGCAGCAGAAACATTCGCAATTAATTTCAAATAAATGTTATACGATGTATAATTTGTTTCAAAAGAAGGTTAACAGGCGAAATATTCAGTAATCAACGAAGCGTGGTTAGGGTTTTTATAAAAATTTGATTTACAATTCCAAACATAGTTCCAACTTTCATCTCTACTTCTGCTGTACTTCCTTCGAAACCAACATATTTCCCAGAGGAAAATTCATATTAACAATGCATACTGACGTATGGCTACTCAACTCTAAACTAAGGTAAGGCCGAAGGACTTTTAATATTGACATCATTGCACTAACGAACCCCTAAAGTCATTTGGTAAAGAAGTGTCGATTCCTGTTAACTATTTTATTCGATTAAACAACGAAAGTTTTATTGATTTAACAAGTCAAATCCACCATCACCAACTCTATTCAAATTATACGAAAGTTAAAATATCCTTGAGGAAGCAAAACTTAATTGAATGAATATTTTTTTTTTTATCCTTTTTTTGTTAATGATGAACATCATTAGCCTGGGTCGGGTATACCAATCTCAAAGGTTAGAACTTAACATTGATTGGTATTTATCTCCCCAGTAATCAGCTCAGTTAATAAAAGAAAAAAAAAAACGAAATAAAATTTGCATATCGTGCTTGTGCACTAATTAAAGACTTAACTTCAAAGGCTGTCAACCCACCAGTCATTTACAATAGAGCTTAAAATAGAATTCAATTTTGAGGGTGATTCATTAAAATAGGAATACAAGGATGCCATTGAGGCGAAGTAATGATCTGTTCTGGTACAATGCGAATCAAAAATTTGCCCACAGATTGGAATATTGCACATAACAAATAATTGACTTGTTGACCGTTTGTCATTTTAAATCGAGTGGAAACTATTTCATGTCCAATTGAACATCCTGGATACCAGAAAATTTACTCGAAATACCATGAATTATGGTAAAGCATGCGCTACCCATCCATGCCAATTGAAAAGCTCAAATTCTTGGTGGTGGTTAGAGTTTGTGGTTAGACACCATTTTGGGTTACCACCCAAAACGTTTGTGAATAGATACTCGGATGTATGTACTAGATTTTCATCGATTGGAATATTTTTGGCGGTACAGTTCGTTTACTCTAGAGAGACATGGAATGTGAGGTATGTAATGGGTGTTATTCAGGAATCCTTTGAGAGTGATTGGTATATTCCATCCATATTCAATATAATCTCCGTCGTGTTTGGTAACAAGAAATACACCTACTAATGTAATTAAGTCAATGTGCAACATTATCATGTTGCAACTTACGGTGGTATTCAGGGAATCTTCATTACTCAGAAGAAGTGCAGAAGGCTTCAATGATTTGTAAAGCAGCAGGAAGGGGGTCGTGGCTTTAACTGTGAAGTTAACAATGCTGCCATTGACAACAAAAGTGAACGTGACTACAAGCGACCAGAATTAGAAGAAACTGACCATCCGAAGTCAGATATCACAAGAAGAACAATGCCAGGTCTAATATGTATCAGACGCTTAAATAAATCTGACATATCTAAACTCAATGCTAGGGACCAACAACTTGTGTCCGTAGTGGTTAGGAAGATGTATCATGAGTTGGAACCAAAATCAGGCTTAGAAGTCTTCATAATACGATGTCTATGGATCTGGCTAGAGACTATAAGATATGTAATGAAGATATGTCAGAGGATTAACGTTTAGTCCACTATTATTAGCCTATTTGTGTAGGGTATTGAGTGCGGATTGTCGTAGTTCGGAGATAGTGGGTACAGACTTGCCTGTCGCCAATATGACAACGTAGACCCCAATATTTTTTTTAAATCTTAAAACTGGATGTACTCAGTCGTCATCAGACCTATTATGTGTATCCTATAGATGCCTAGTCTGATGGTATGCAGTAGACTAGCCAATTATGTCGATGTTGTCTGCGTATCCCAGTAGCTGAATAGATTTGGTAAAGATAGTGCCTTCCATGTTAACACCTGCGCTTTCTGTTCCAGCACGGGATTGAAGAAGTCACATGATACCGCATTTCCTTGTAAAAAGCCGGTACATATTTGGAATAATTCGGAGGAGCTGTATCTGAATTGGATCAGTTTTGCCGGGATCCCGAATTCGGCCATCGCCTTGTTGAGCTCAAGAAGATGAATGAAAAAAGAGATGGTGACTCTCGACTTGAAATTCGTTGGTCTTTTCCAGGATCTGTCTTAGTGTGAAAATTTGGTGGATCTTCGATCTGCCGGATCGAAAGCTACACTGGTACGTGCCGATTAGTGTTCTGCAGAAAGGCTTCAGACGTTCCTAAAGTACGTTGGATATGATCTTATTTGCGACATTAAGCACGGATATGCCTCGATAATTCTTACAAGATATAGGATAGCCTTTTTTGAAGATGGGGCATATACATAGAACTGATAGTCCAGTCATTGCGGGATTCAGTTCCGCGCGCGTTGCCATTCGGACTACCTTCCACTGTCCATAGAGGAGGATATCCTTCCTACCTAACCCTAGCTAAAAACCTATCTTAATTGCGGGATCCAGTTCCCCGCGCGTTGCCATCTGCCTACCCACCACGGTCCGTAGAGAGTGATATCCTTCCTACCTAACCCTAGTTAAAACAAATCTATCCTAATTACGGAATTTAGTACCGCGCGCGTTGAACTTCGGCCTACCCTCCACGGTCCGTAGAGGGTGATATCCTTCCTACCTAATCATAGCTAAAACAAACCTATCCTAATTACGGAATTTAGTACCGCGTGCGTTGCCATTCGGCCTACCCTCCACAGTCCGTAGAGGGGGATATCCTTCCTACTTAGCTCTAGCTAAAATCCTTACCTACTCGCGCGATAAAATATCGCAAATATCCTTCCTAACTAACTAAGATAAAATCCTAACCTAATCGCGGATAAAATATTGAAAATACCCTTCCTAACCATAATTAGATAAAATCCTGACCTAATCGCGGGATAAAGTATCGCACGTATCCTTCCTAAAATTCTAAACCTAACCACCAAACTAACTTGATGTCGACCAAACTGGAGTTGACGAATAGCAATCATACATATGTATACAACACAATGGCATCTGTCAATTTAATCGATTCGCGAACACTTAGTAACATTCTAACTACACTCACGTTTCATATAATAAAAAAATAAAAAAATAAATAAATATCCTAGAAACCTTCCCACAGTTAGCATGGAGGGAATAAAAAAACTCCTAAAAGCCTCTCTACAGTTCGCAGAGAGGGAATACAGACACCTAAAATCCTTCCAACAATTCGCTGGAAGGGAATAAATCCTGAAACGAGAAGAAAAAAAGAAAAGAAAAAGAAAAAGAAATGAAAGGTCCTAGAACCCTATCAACATTCCCTTGCAGTTTGTATGAATAGAATACTACAAGTTACACAAGTTCAAATGTATAATCTATCACTGTTCAGACTGATAAGACTGATTAAATTAAGTTAAGCTATAGTAATTTAATTTTAAAGGATTGCTAAGCCTATAAGGGGCTTCATACAAATTGAAGTTAGGGAATAACCTAAAAGCCTCCATGCAGTTCGCATGGAGGGAATAGAAAGGACCTAAAATCCTCCATACAGTTCGTAAGGAGGGAATACAAAAGAAATACTCCCTACAGTTCGCAAGGAGGTAATATTGCTGCTTTTCATTGCTAGTAGCGCAGGTGAATGTAAATGTTAAATGGCAAGTGTGATATATGTATTTTTAAAGGTAATGTGAGTGAGTAAGAGTATGAATGCTCTGATGGAACTATTAATAAAAAAAATATTTTTCTCAGTTCCAAGAATTGAATCCGTTTCGTCCTGATATATTGGTTGCGGGTCGTTAGTAGATGACCACTTACTGAGTCTAATCGCATTGTTTTTGCTCAACGTCAATCGAGGCTTCACACAATTCTCACTGCAAGAGCAGATGTGATTTGTATGGTTACACGTGGCTTGAGGTGAAGACTACAAGTAGAACTCTATATAGCCCTGGACTAAACTTCGAAAATAGAGAATATTACAACGAATTAACTATTGCTAACACGTATTAACATTTCGAAGCTATACACATAGCATGTGTATAGTCCAGGGTTATAATACATAGATTCCGACTTGCAGCTTACAATCCAAGACGTATGCAACCAAAAGCCATCACATAAGGCCTAGTAACACAAGGACAAATCTCAAAATTTGCCCTAATGTCAGTTGGCCTTATGATATATGTAGATATAAAAATTTAAAAATAGAATTAGATTAGAACTGTAAACTGATGATAAAGGAAGAGAATGGAAATTTAATTAAGTAAACTATTTAGTTAATGTTATACATATGTAGATCTGTGAACTATAAACGCATCTATTAGGAAGTGAACGATTTGCTTAACTGTTCGACCATATGGAGAGCGCAAGGTTGCGGTGTGGACTCGTAGTCTCGGAATTCTAAAGCTGTTGTCGTGACGTGAAGGCTGTGCTTTCCAACTAATTCGCCGAAGATGTTTTCTTTGAAAATTTTAACATTAACGTCGCGGAGTATTTTTTTTGATTTCATACTCCGAACAGGCTCCGTAAGCTGCGTCCAGAAGGTCATAAAACTGCTTGATAGAGTTTTTAGCTTCGTCGGTAGGGGAGTGTGCACATATTATGCTGATGTTTTGAAATGATGGCTTGATACGGATCACAGTTAGGCGATTGCTGATCGACTGAAGTTAATTACCATTGAGCGTAGCCGATTTCCCACGACGAATCCGCATCCTTACATGTGCAATCTTTTGTGACAATTGTAATAAATGTGGCAATTTTTCCCTTTTTGTATACTTTGTATGTACTTGATCCTATCCATCGTATCGTAGCGGAAACAACGACGGCACAACACCCAACCTGGAGGGCTAGTTCCAGTTTTAGTAACTAGCTGTCAGTATCTGTCTTCGGAGATTTAAGCCGTTGACCCAAAAGGGGCTCATCCGCACCATCCTTTTTCCAAAAACCTGACTTATTATTGGCGATCTTTATCGACCTGAGTTCCGAGGACATCGAGGTAGCTTATCCTTATGCTTCCGTTTGAAGCTGTGACACCATCGTTAACTCAATCGAAAGAGTTCGCCCGCTGTCGTATTTACAGTGCTGCTATTTTCTATTTTTCAACACTCGCGCTTATAAGTTGAGTAAGTCGGTTCCAGATGGATTCCGACTAATATCCGATGGCTACACCTAAGAGCCAGGGAGACGCCAGCCTCTGCCTACCCTACTCCTACAGTATCCAGTCATTAGCCTAAACATTTAAATAATCTTCCCCTCAAGAGAGGATTGGATAAACGAAAGGGCCATTAACCCCAATAGAATCTCAATCTTCATGGACGGTTCAAAAACCGTTAAGGGAGTAGGATCCATGGGATATCCCACCCGGGATGAGTTTTAGAAAAACATTCATGCTCTCATCATCCTACATGTGTAATTCATTAATTTGTTCTTCTTCTTCTTATGCAAAAGCAGATGCTACTTCATAAGCGATCGTCACAAAAGCACTGAATACTTTCGATGCTAAAAACAGCTTCCTTTGACCTTTGAGTCCATCCCAGTCAATATCTCCCATGAGATTTGCAATCTGTTTCCTCTTGAACATATGACTTACACAATAACTTCCCATATTCCGAATAATTTCCGTTGAAATTATTTATTCCCCGCCTTGTGGCGTAATATCTCGCATTAGAATGGCATAAAGGATATAAATCATATAAAATGGTTCTGGTAAAGCCATTTAGACATGGAATAAGGTCCTGAACATTTTGTTTGGATATTCCTAATGATGATAAATTGCTCAACATTTTTTAAGGAAGTCTTACTGAAGTACATTTTTCTGTATGTGTATGTACATATAAATGCAAGTGCACCGTGTGAAGGAATACCTAGTGCAAGTGAACACACCACCGGAAACAAATGCAGTCTCCCTCTCATTTTTGGAACTAATTATTTTAGAATTTATATCGAATCTGTAAAGAAAATTCCTCTATTAGTACCAAAGTCAAACTTTGTCCATTATTAATCGTTTGTGTCAACTTTTGACTGCTGTCGTCTTTTTTATGTTAATTACAGTACTCAATCGTTATTTCTTTTTCTAACCAACCGAAAGTAGTTGACAAACATGCACGTTACCAAAGCCATAGAGTACCCACTCAATTTCTCAATGTCAAGACCAAAGAGCAATAAAAATTCGTTGAATACCATTAATTTTAAATTAGCATCAAGCCCTTGTTTCGATCCCTTGACGTGAATACAATGAAACTTCCACATCACGCAGGCCTCCTTCGGAATCTGGAGGAAAAAAAAAAAACAAAGTGCACACTCCTTACGCACAATGGCTTTTATCTAATTTTTGTGAAACGCAAAAACGAATAAAAAAAAAAAGAATAAAGTAAAGACCTTGATTTCCCGCCATCTCATGAAACTCCTGATGAGGTCCTTTGCAAACAAACTTCATCGTGTAATTCATCAACTCAATTGCTTGCCTTCGAAGAAGAAATCCCCTGATTGCCAAATTGTTGGCCGAAGCTAATATTCCATAGTCCTTGTTGGGATGTTGGTTATCGATTGGGGAAACATTATCACATTGGCAGTCCTTGGGTCACGCAAAAAACAGTAAAACGAAAAAGAAAACCAACGAAAGGCTTTTGGCACTCGAGAAAGGAAGTCACTTGATGTTGGTGGAACGATGTCGAGAACCTTTTCTATGTTCACTTAACGAGAAATGAATTCGATACAGTGAGCGAAAAAGAATAGTGCCTGATCGGAAATAGCTGCGGTATCGAATGAAATTTAACAAACATTAAATTGAGATTGACGATATTGGAAAAATAAAAACAAGTGGTGTTCTGATAGTACAAAACTAAATCACACCACCTCCCTAAGGTGCAAGCGAAATAGACTTAGAAAAGAAGTTTTATTCCGACCCGACTGAAAAGTACGATTTAAAATTCCAAAAGTAAATTTTGACATGTTAAAAGAAGGCACCACAGTATAGCACCCAAAATGTTACTCTAAACAAAGAGATGTATGATCTAGAATGCTTCAGTCAGATTGCTTTGAGGTTATATCGAGGAAGTGGTGATGAGGAAATCAACGAGAACATAACCAACGTTTTCTGTCACTGGCCAGATCTCATCCATCCCAGATATAGAGGTACAGGTCGTAGTGTTCCAGGTCGTAGAAAAAATATCTAGTAGACCATTGATTGATATCTTGAACAACATTAAATCAAATGGATGGTTTACAACCTCATGACGAGAAAAATTTGAGCCGGTTCGTCGGACAGTTATTCGATGTCCTGCTAGACGTATCCTCCCAGGAATTTCTTTCTTAGGTGGAATGAGCTTGGGCAATGGTACAGGAAGTGGGTTGTATCTTCTTGGACAAGCTCCTTACCGCATCCTCTACAAAGATCTTCAATCGTAGTTCCTTTATGTGGTACAACAGAGTGTTGTGCCGCGTGATCAATCCTATGAGGGTAGATAGGGATTTTGTTTCTTTTTGTGTCAGTTTGTCGGTACTGCCTTAAATAGAGTGCACATTTTTATTGTAGCATATGTACTTAGAGAACTCCATCTGTTAATTGCTTTCATTAGTGTACAAGGCGGGCTTGTAGCGTGCGGTCGGCTTGCTCCGGGTGCAATGCAGAGCCTTTCCTAGCCAGTTCCACAGCTCTTTCATTTACCTTCATGGCCAGGAATCCAGCAAAATTTTACCTAATGCTGTGTTCCAAGAACATTAAGCTCTTCTCGACACCACTTGACAAGCTTGGATTTTATTTCTGTAGCAGATATCGTTATTATCGCTGTCTGACTGTCGATGATAAAGGTGATATCCTCACGTGGTGCCTTAATCGCATTCTCACGGGCAGCTATTGTCACTGCTGGGACCTCGGCTTAGAAAACGCTACTACATATAGTTCGGGAGTCTGATTTAGATATGCCTAGCACATTTTAGGCCCAGGTTCACCCCGAACTGTAGCGCCACCTAAGTAAGTAAGTAAGCACATCAGAAAGTATGTATATCTGCTTCTACACCGCTATCCATTTTGAACCCATCGGTATAAACTTCTGGGCTTGATATTTCTCTGTTTTTCCATTCCTCTACTCTCTGCTCAGATGGATGGTTGTAAAGGGTTTTATTAAGCCAAGATAAGGCATGATGTAGTCTGTTGTTGCTACATTCCCTACATACTCCTGAAGTATCTTCGCGTGGCCTAATGCCTTCGGCCTCCAGCCGTTGGTGTCGTCGAATCGTGGTGCCTACCTTGCTTAGAATGTCCTGCAATCGTACCAGTTACAGGTCTTGCGACTGTGTCTTGTAAATGGCAAATGACTTTCCACCACAGGCGCAATCAATTTCCTCCCAGTTCCCCTAGCGTGCTCTATGGGTGGATGTACTACGTCCTGTCTTGGCGTTTTTGGAATAGCCTGTAACCAGAGCAAATCCAGACGAGTCCAAAACCGAGCCGCTTATGTGCTGACGTCTGCCCGCAACAGAGGCGGAGAACTTCCGCCCTGTCTGTGACCAGTCTTCCGTTCCTAGTGCCAGTCTTGTTTTGTGACGTGGACTTCCTAAGTTTGAGCGTAAGGTGAGCTCTAGTCAGAGCAGCCCTATTCTCGTTTGTGAAGGACTTCTCTTTTTTTCATCCTCTTAATGAGACTGGCAGCGTATCGTCTGTAATTTCGTAAAGTCGTCGTTGGGCTAGTCCTTTTACTGTCTACTTAGGATTCCTAAATTTTTTAAGAGAAGTTGACATGTTAGAGAAAGATAAGCTGGCAATAGAAGAGGTATCGCAAGAATCTCCTGTGGCTTGCCCCAGTACTTTCCTCATCCAAAGCCCGGAGAAGCTTTGGTTCATCTTCTATTAACTAATCTATTTTTGGTTGAGGTTTAGTTTGGTTTATACATTTTAGTCCCACGAGTAAGGGGGAAGAAGATGTCCACCTGCACTAACCCCCTGTATGCAATTAAAGAGAATTAAGTTGAAACTGAAGATCCCCAGATATTCAGAGTTTACCATTAGAAGACAGTTTCTTTAGATCCGTCATATTTCATTATCAGCAGGGACACCTCGTGCAAGATGTGGTTCTTCAGCACGTATGGACGGTTGTAGGAGATAGACTGAACTATCTCTCTGGTTTCCTCGATCCATCCCCTTGATCTAAGTGTAGTGTTGTGGATCACTGCCGCCTTGCCTCCCACTTACCCTAAGTACACAAAAATATCAGACTAAATCAAATATTCCTTCGCTGACTGTACACAAGAGGAAGAGCGATATCCTAATTGAGTTCACAGCCCCATTCAACGATTTTATAGTAACTGATTTTTTTTCCTTCGTCTTCACTTAGCATATCTAGGAAAAAAGTTTAAATTTAGATAAGTTGACTTAAGCACCTACCCCACACTGGCTCTCACTGGATATCAATTATGTTCCATTAGAAAAAAGATATCCATTTTCAAATGCAAAATGAGGTGGAAACCGAGAGAGAAAAAAAAAACGTCCTTAGGGCATTCAATTTCAAAGGAGATGACAGTGACACACATTTTGCTCTTCGACAGATATTGTGTGGTTCAGGGATGACGATGTGTTTTAGCTAAATATAACTTTAGCTTCTTGTTTTTTTTTTCTTTCCGACCAAGGGTACAGTCCTTGGTTGTTTTCGGGCCAGAAGCTAAATCAATTAATGTTATTTAATTCCATTTTGAAGAAGAAAATAAAAAAAAAAATAAATTGAAACTCTATACAAGGACGAGCAACATAATCCTCAACATGTAGAGTAAGCAATAAGGTTATACGCAATGATTTCCTTTAAATAGGATAAAACAGGAAGTCAATGAACAAAGTTCAGGTTCACGTGTCTAACCTTCTTAAACGTGAAAGCAATGCAATATTCCTCCAAAGGATCCTCGTGCTTCGTAATACAATTCTGCTTAACTTCAACCTAATTCATTGTGATGTCATGTCAATTTCTCGGAATCTTTCTAGACATTTCAGGCCATACACGTGCATATCAATGCTATGTTCGTACATATGTATGTACATATGTCTGTCGGTACATATGAGGCTAAAAGTCCTGAAAAGTTCAATTCGTCACCCTTGGGAAAATGAACAAGCAAAAGTAGGAATTTGACTTCTTTTCTCATGAGAATGTTGGGAGAGGTAAAAGGAAAAGTCATTACTTGATGACAATTCCATATCGAGAGATTGAAAGTTTTGGCATCGGTCCCGTCCAGGTTACAATAAATGACAAAGTTGGAAAAAACATTCTTCATCGTCAGCAAATTAAATATTATATGACAATACACACGAGTTTGGAGGATAGCCTTTTAGTCGAATTCAAGGACAATGACAAAGCTAAAACAAATGCCAACAAAGCCAATAACATTGTTGTTAGCTAAATAAATATAAAATGGATGGCGCAGCACAGACGAAAGCTATTTATGTCTATCTAGGCTATTTTATGTCTTTTTAAAAGTTACATCTTATAGACAGTTAATAATTTCGATAATTTCACAATGTATGCAGGATTGTGATGTTAATATCCTATGGTCCCCAAGTCCTTTCCTTCCACTTCAGTCCCAAGCCACGTCAGCTTTTTTTTGTGCCGAAAATTAGTCTTTAGGGATGTGAAGAATCCTTATGCGGTATGTAGGTGTTCTTAGTCCTCCAAAATTGAGTGATGTGCTTGTTGATAAATTTAAACTTTGTCATTCACCTTTAGTTTCTTATCAAAATTAACTTAGATTGGTCTGGGTCTTAGGATACAGAAATGTTGGTGGAAATTTGCCGAAGAGACACCATGGGCTCTATAGCATCCATTATCACGCTGGCTGAAGTAAAACACTTCTTATTCGTGGTCTGATTCGCCGGTCTACCAATGTATATTTGGATATCCTGTTTGAGTCAATAGGTCCATCTTACCTTTGGAGTTTGGTTCCGTCTCTCCTCCTTCGCTGTTTTTTTCCAGCTTATTATACTGACGCACATCTCACCTTGAGCACACATAATCGATTGATGGAGTTAGTCCTTCTAGAGTAAGACTTAAAAAGTTAATACTGCCATCCATAGCCCGATTTTTACGAAAACATTCATTACAAAAGTCATAGCGACTAAAATTAGAATATCATTAGCAAATTCTTTGATGCATTGCAAGCCTTAGAGTATAGTTTAGGATATAATTGGTTCCAATACCGAAACTTGTGGAACTCCACTTTAAATGTATAACTTCATTATTTAGATATGTAATACCTACTACTTTACTCCATCATCGATATCGAAGACTAGAAACAGACTGCTCTGAAAATAGCTTAGTATTACTCGTAAGAGCCATGACACCATCATTGACCTAAGGATGTGTACTTTAAGTCCTCAGTTTGCGGAGTTGAATACAATAGTCTTTGCATCCGCTCTTCATTTCTTTCGCCGAATAGCTACTTCTTTGGTTGTAATTAAGCCCATATTGTTGGTTTGCGAATCCCGCGGCTTCACCAATTGCCACCTACAGTCGGGTGCATATGATTCAAGATATGGTGTGTTCCCCTTAGGCAGATAAATCTCTTCTATGAGATACAAATTTTATAAATGGTTTTGTGTTTATTTTGATGGCTAGCTTAAGGGCTTTGTTTGATGTGCTATCCAATCCAAGTACTACACATTACTACTACATTAAAATTTATAATGTTAGTATCAGATGGGACCTCTTGTATATTTTAAGGTAGTTCTATGTTTACTGCTGGTCTCTGCATAAGAATAGGGCAAAAGGGTGAGAGTCCCTAGCGCCTTTGAGTTATATCTTATATATGTATATCTACCATAATGATTTACATCTGCTCGCAAATTCCTTTGTAGATTTTGATACTGCTTCTTCGGTTGGCTAGTCTTAAGATACGTTGGAAGCTACTATGCAGGAGCATGCAGTTTGCGTTCCTGCAAATGTTTTCCTCAAGGTTTTTATGGACGAGGCCAGCATTTCTTTGCACTACTTAGAAGTGTTTGGAAAGAGCTTGGCAGATCTTTTTCTCTGCAGTGAGGTCAGCTAAGTCTTTACACTGAATAAGCACCTTCCTTGAGAATGTTGTCCAACTTTTCTTTAGGCTCTCTAAAGTGCTTCCATCAGCTGATTTCTTGAGCTCTAGCAGGAATTCTCTTTTGCCCCTACAGACTACCAACCTAGTCGCGGTGTAGGTGCCGAGTAAGGTAGAACTAAAACCAATGGTAGTCAAATCCTTCCCTTACCATCTCCGTATCCTATCAGTCTCCTTCCCTCTTCCCTCCCCCCTTCTTTCCACTCGTCGGCCAAATCAAGGTGTCACAGGACTCGTGCCGATGATCTACTAGGCAGGGAGCCCAATCAAATAGCTCAGTCGCAGACGGACCATTCTCCGCTACTCTTGGATTTAATTAGAAATTCAAACGAAAAACAAAAGAGTACAAAAAAAAGAGGACGGCCCTCTTAAAAAATGGTCTTCCAGCATCCTGGGAAGCAAAGCGAAGAGCACATGCAACTAGCACATTAGTTTTGAAGCCTGGCACTAGCTTTGCGGGCAACTGCAATCCACTTGCCAACAGGGTAGCTGAATGCGTGTCTGGAACGCCGGTGGCAAGGACAGTGGTTTTATTACCTGGTCCGAACCGAAGTCCAGGAAGTGAGTCTAGAGGGCTTAACCTCCAACCTGAAGATACATATTCCGCTCGCAACAAGCTATTCCCTCCTCTCAGAAGGAACTTCATCCCTTTCTAAATTACCTCTCCGTGACTGACCGTACGGCCTCAAGCTGACGGAATGTCTACCAATCCAAAATTTCATATCAGGATCGACGGCTGACTTTTAACCTAATGCGCCGTATTAAAGCAATTCCCAAGCAAGTTGAGGACCCAGAAGCACAAGATCTCCTTAAGCTGGGCATCTTTACGTGTTCAGTTCTCCCTCGACTCATGCGTCAAGGACTTAAAGTCCAAGCGATCTCAGAATAAGTATCTTAATTTGACAAGGAAGACAAAGGTTGTTCCTTCCACCACTACTAAAAAGTCCTGTAACCAAGTGCTTAAGGAACACTTGGAGATTGCTGTTATTGATCACAGCGATCCGGGTGGCAGCATTACTGTGGACACGTGAAGGAATCAACTTCCTACAAGTCCGACGAAACAATTACGACCGTACACCCTCCTGCCGGGATTATGGCTAGTATTTAGGGCAAACTCATCGGTTGCGCCGATCAGAGATCTGGTCTACCTCTTCATCCACTCCGTCTCTCTCTTTTGCGCCGCTCTATCCCTAATAGTGGTCGACACTTTGTCGACGGACATGGAGATGGATAGGGACAGTGAAAAATCATTTCCCTCTGATACTCTAACACCTATACCATCTCCCCTAAACTAAACCTAGATCAGACTCCAATCCATTTACCTCAGCGTTGGTTTTAGCCTTCCTAAGTATATCGATGTGTCAGATCTGTCCATTTCTTTGAATCGTAAGCTTTACACGTATCTTAACTTGCCCTTTCTATACCACCCTTGTCCATTCGGGTTTATTGTGGTCTTCACTCGCAGCTCAAACCCCTGGTTCACACAGGTGTATCACATGACGTGGGTCACATGGCACCGTAGCTTGGCGACAGGAAACATAGTTATGGAATCACTCTTGATTGATGCTGCTTACTGATTATTCGATAATTTACATGTTTTTAGAGTGTTCAAAAATCCAACTGGCTCAGAGCTGGGAGGGTGGCAAACACATGATAGGATTCATAGCCTGGTGTGCTGTGCAGTGATATCACCACTACTCTCGATCGTACTACTAAACGAAGTTTTGTTGAAATCAAGGCATAGTGAAATAAAGACCTTGACTTATGCCAAAATTGTCATACTACTCGACAGGATCTATGATCAAAAATGGGGCTAAACTGACTACCATCAGATGTACACAACCATCATTGAAAGAGCAAAGAATATCCGAAGTCTAGGCAACCAGATTTACCACAATCGCTGCCATGATCCTTCCTCGTGATTGCATCCATAAATTTTTACACAAAAAATTTAGCCACCAAAGCCCTCGGAATTGCCCAGTTCATTGTTGTGAAACCTTCAAGAAATTAAAACTGATTTAATGTTATCATGGTGAACCTAAATCCCTCTGCCTAAACCGTTAAACCATCTGTTAGGTCTAGGGACATCGAGATGTCTACGGTAAAAATGATAAAGAAAATCAATGCCAGCTCCGACTTCTAAGACATAAAACAAAAAAAAAATTACAAATCAAGAGTTCCATTATCAGGGACCTCACAACTCGTCCTGCTACAAAATAATTCCATCCACGAAACAATTCAAAATCACCATAACATTCCTAAATTACCCTATTCCGTTTCGCTCAATGAAATTCCAATGCTTCGCTGAAAGTCCTCCGGGATATTGTGCTTCCTTAGTAAAAACTTAAACACCGGATGTGAAACTTTACTTCATTTCGAAGGAAAATTTAAATTTCTTAAAGTAGTTGAATGTTCATTAGACTTGTTCGATAAAATAGCTTCCAAAAAGGAAATCAATATAAATCACCTATGCGGAGTACAGAACAAATAAAAGGAAGGAAACCAAGAAAATGTATGAAAAATCTCGTTGAAATTCACTTCCGGTTTTGCGTCAATCAATTTCAATGTGTGATGTCATGTCAATTTGCTGGAACCCCTCCAGACATTTTATATGGTACTTAGGTACAAACATACATACATTCATAGATGCGTGTTGATATGTTGTGCCTAAAAGCAGGAATCTTTGTAAGGATAATCGTGTACTCTTGGTATAGAAAAGCGCAAAAATAAGCCATGAATGCTTTACTTGTAAGGACATGGGGGAAAGTAACGAACAAATTATACAAAGAATGCTGTGCTGACATTAAACCATTCAATGGTGCGTAAGGAACTCAATACAAGGATTTTCTTTATTATTAAGGTTTTAAAGAACATGCGGCATCTTGAGAATTTTGTGGTGAATCTTTTAATCCTACTCACACAAACTACGTACCGGATAGTTTCAGTCTGCAAAGGCATCGTTTCAGGAGGTAGTGACCGCTTTTGTACCAGTATGAGTTCGTAGTCTGTTTCTAGTCAGAGTCATGAGAAAGTTCGATTTGTTATGAAGAGTACACAAAAGAAGTTCTTGGTATATTTCTTGGATACTGGTTATATTTTAAAGTACGTCTCAGCTAAAAATAATTTGAGTACCTAAAATAAAAAACTATTCCCGCCAGTTGCGGGCATCTGGACCAAGAGTAGCAAAGCTTTTTCTTGAACAACTACATATGGAGACTATGTATCATATGGAGAGTACGACGCTGAAAGCAGAATTGGCAGGTATACGGAAACAGCGCTACATCAGGAGGTACGTGGAAGAGGAGATACATACCGGAGGCATAATGGACATTGAAGGTGCCTTCGATAAAATTTGGGTTAGAAATGGGTTAACCCATTGGTGGTGAGATGGGTGGACAATATACTGAAAAATAGGGCGATAAATATTCAGACGGGAACTTCAAGACTTAGGGGAAGGGTTAGCAAAGATTGTGTTTTATCACCTACTCTGTGGAATATAACTGTGGACTCTCTCCTGAGAAGACTTGAAGAGACACACTGTGGGATATGCCGATGATATAGCAACAATGGCAAGAGGTAAATTCATGAACCTCACAGCAGATACCATGAGAACTGCTCTCAGAGTGGTTGAGCGGTGGTGTCACGAACAAGAGCTCTCGATTAATGCCGAAAAGACAGATCTGATCATCTTCACAAGGAAGAGGAGAGATCTGGAATTTCAGCCCTTGACACTTTTCGGATCGGAGCTGTAGGTGACCAGGGTGGTTAAGTATCTTGGTGTACACCTAGATGCTGGATTAACTTGGAACTTCCATGTGGAAGAGAAGATCAGAAAGGCGAAAAGGATGCTTCATCAGTGCAAAAGGGTATGTGGACTAAGGTGGGGAATCTCGCCATGGTCAGCATACTGGATGTACGCGATGATAGATAGACCGATTACCACATATGCGTCAGTTGTATGGTGGCAGAAAGCCACCCAAAAAACTGTAAAGAAGCAATTAGATTGGGTCCAACGTCTGTCACGTTTAGGGATCGCGGGTGCAATACGGACGAAAACAGCATGCACAATGGAAATGGTCCTAGGTATTTTGCCACTGGACTTATTTATTAAGAAAGTGGCTGCTTCGACGGCAGTTCGTCTGAACCGTGATGCCAACTGGCACTATCGCGGTACTAACAACGGTCTTAGGAAAAGCCTGGATCTCATGACAAACGAGATTAGGGAGTTGAATATGCCCATGGATGGAATAAAGAGACTACGTGTCACCGAAAGATATCACAAAACTCTTATCGAGGATGGAACAGGTCTGGAATAGAAGATTGGTGATATAATCATTTTTATGGATGGGTCCATGATGAATGGCAGAGCGGGAGCAGGTATCTTCTCAGAAGAAATGGAACTAGCCTGTCATATTAGTCTGGGGAAATATACCTCAGTCTATCAAGCCGAGATGATTGCTCTGTTGCATGCGTTGGATCACCTGAGAGAGGGTCAGGTCGAGGATAGAAACGTTACCATAGCACTAGACAATCAATCAGTGATTAGACGCATGGACCAAACAGATATCAATACATCACTGGCATTGGAATGTGTTTATAAGCTCAATGTGAGATGATGCTGCTCTGGGTGAGAGGGCACGTAGGGACTGAGGCCAACGAAAAGGCGAACTCTCTAGCAAAGCAAGGGTCAACCTCGGGGCTTACTGGTCCGGAACCATTTGCTGTAATTGGCAGAGGGATGGTAGAGCACCTAATTAACAACTGTGCCGCGGCGGAACACCAGAGAAGGTGGTCAACCATGGAAGTTTGCAACCAGGCTAAAATGGCTATTAAAATGCCAGAGAGGTTCTAAGCTTAAGGCGAAGAATACTGAAATGGGTGGTAGTGTTATGTATAGGTCATGGAAATTTCGGGTATCACCTAAAGAAGATGAGAAGACACCTGGTGCAGAGTTCGACCGCAAAAACCTCTGCGTGGAAAATAGAAGTACAGTGTCCTCATGCCGAAGACAATTTGTAGTTGGGGCCGATAATTTCAGTAAGTTAAAATTATTAAGTCATTTTCTTTAAGTTCTAAATGAGTTAGTAATTTTCAGGCTTATTTAAATATAATACACGGGTGTTGAAAGGTAAGAATCACATCTGGTGTCATTAATGAGTACAGTGTCATTAGTACTAATCATCTTTGGCAAAAGTGAAGTGGATTATTAGGGACAGCAAATAATTATTTTAGGTCCTCAAATGTGAACATTTCCACTTTTATACAATTATACTTGTTCTAATTACCTTTAGATAACTTCTTAGAAAACAATGAGTCGAGTGTTAAATAGATAATGAAAAAAGGACGTTTATTAGTTTATTACTTGACGGGATAACAACGCATTCTACATAATATGCACAAAAGCCTTCATCACTAATTTTATGACCCCATTATACAGCCCGAGCTACCTGTACATACAATTTTAAATTACATTCCGATCCTATAAATACCGCATGTATGGAAATTTTTGCAATAGTTTTTATTTGACCACAATCAAGTGACTTCAAAATCAAGATTATGGCTGCACCAAATTTTGCCAACGAAGAGCAAGAACGTCTTGAAAGGTCGAGGGCTCTGTTTGAAGACGTAAACCACTTATACGAAGAAGTCCAGCTGACGTGTGCTCACGTTCACTTCGAAATACTGGTTGAACCATTGGAACCAGAAAATGGACTAGCGATATTATTTATTATTAACCTACAGGATTTGGACAATGAATTCGTTAGTCCAAATATAGAGCAACTACAAGTTAGCCCAGCACTTAAAAAACGACTTGCCGAGATTGGCCGACTGAAGGAGAACTACAAGATACTCCTTGAAACATCACTGGCAACGCTTGCACGAGTTAAGGAGGAGTATGCAGAAGAAGATTTTAAAATAACGTTAACAAAACGAAAACAAAATGTACCAATAGATGCACCAGTAGATCCGGATCCAGAAGCTGAGCATGCAACAGACTCAGAAGACGACGAGTCTGAGATAGAATCAGACTCAGATATAGATTCAGAGTCAGATTTGGAGGAATCGGATTGGGTTTCAGACTCTGGGTTGGATTCAGAAACAGATACACAGTCTGAAATGGAATTTATGTCCGATATAGGTTCCGAATCTGACTCTGGAATAGACTGAAAAGAAAGTGTATAGTATGTATCTGCAAACAGAAATAGACGACGAAGGGCACATAGCCCCAGTGGTGATCTAAGTGACCAAAGTCAAACTGTGTATATTTTCTTTTTTTTTAATGAATAAAATAAAACCAAAACATAAACACAACTCTTTTTTCACAAAAATTTATTTTCTACATTGTTTTCACTTGGTTAAAAGAAGTTATTTCATATAGGTACATCCTTAGGTACAGCAAGTCTAGTGCGACTTTTGGCCCACAACTTACAGTCTGGTCCTCCGAGAGGTCATATCGATTTGAAAATCTTAGGTTTCCTCAAGATTTGATAGAAAGTTAATATTTAGTCGATTGAGTTCAATACAATTTCCGAAGAGCGAATTTTTTTTAACAAGCGTTTCATGACATATTTTCGAATGTTTGTCAAACTTTCGCGAGAGAGATTCACTTTTTTTTACTTAGGTCCTAAAACGCCATCTTGTTTGCAGATCTGCAACGAGCTTGACCTCCGTCCAAACCAACCTCAATGATCTGGATTCCTCCTCAACTGTCATTTTCCATGTCTATCTAGGCGAGTTTCAACTTTAGTTGAGCGGCACTGGTTTTATGTGGAGAATTTGAGTTACTTCTTTTCGAGCTCTCCTTGTTCGCCTCTGAAACCAAGTTATGGGCTATCTGAAAAAAGGTTCATTATCATATGTGAGAGCAGGTAAACGGCGTAGTCAAAATGTTTGCTATATGATGTGATGTTACATTCCATCTCAACCCCATGTTTCCTCCAGACAGAGCTGACCGATCTCATCACTGATTAATACAAGGATAGCAATGGCGAAAGAATGCAACCTTATCTCAAAAGTTGGGACCATAAAAAAAGTGCCTAAGAAAATAGAACCTCAAACTTTCATTTAGTAGTCCGACGCACTAACCAAGCCAATGCGCCCATTTTTTGCTCCTGGCATTCCTCAAGGTAAACCTATCACATACACACACCTTTATCTCATACACTAATATTATAATTAACGGTATACATGCAATATTAGGTTAATTAGGTTAAAGTTATAACCTCAACAGCAAAAGTAATTAATAATAATAATAAAAAAAAAAGGATTTTCAATAATATTTCCGAGCAACATTTGCTTTTCAGGATCAACTCAGGTACTTATGCGCCAAAGGGTTTATTTTTTATTACGGTGCAATATTGTGCCACTCCTGTCATTAACTTTCAATTATGTGCGTAGGATTACGGCATCATTAACAGTACCACAGTCAATACACGGTAGCGATAGGTAGTCGCGATAATTACCTCCTCTAAATTCTACCTGCTAAGATGCGTAAATTAATATAGGTACAAATGCAATCCTTTAAATACCGATCGGTATGAGGAGTAAGAACATTCAATTTTAAACCGTCAACCGAGTTGTATCTAATATTTTATATTTTATTTTTTATTTTGTATTTTATATAAACACTATGGAAGATATTAATATTACAAGTGAAGTTTTGGCTGAATTCGAAGATCGTGCTAGAAAAGTGCTTGACGAAGTAGAAGGAAATTTTCAAAATTCAACTTTCACCGTCGAATTTCAACAAGATGGTGTCGAGTTGGATCCCACCGAAGAGTTCGATTATGAAGTTACTGCTGGAGACTTAGCTGTCACTGTTAAAAGAGCATACAGGATAACGCCAGAACACAATCACCATGAACAATATGTGTTTGTGAAATATTTTGAAACAACATCGCCGAAGAGAATTAATGAGCACAAGTACGATGTATTGTTCTCCACATTTACGGCAATTTTAGTTTACATACAAACTTCCTTCGGAAGCTCTAATGTAAAAATTAACAAGCAACTGCCCAAGGAGCACGATGACATAACCGAAACAGTATCCGCATCTGAAGCTGAAGAGCAGTCAACAAACGAGGATTCCAGAGATTCATCGTTAGGCACAACCGTGGTTTTTAATGGACCACCTAAATACGATACAGCAATGCCAAGTCCACCACATGAAACCGACTACGAATTCGAAGATGACGAATGTTATTATGAAGGTTCCATATGCAGCGGTTTCTGCTCCACATGTCGAGGTGGTGGAAACGTAAGTTCTGTCAGCGATGAAAACACCGAAGAACACCCTGTAGAAGCTGCGGTAGATGATGGCAATTCTTCAGAGAAGGAAGCACCAACAGATGAAGATATTCCAAACGGTCTCAAAAGTAAAAACAATGTCTTCGAGGATGAAGAGAAACCCAAGAAATTATTTTGCCCTGATGGCAAAAACTAATACTTTCCAGCACCTTAAAATGCGAAACTTATAAAAAGATTTTTTTTTACAATAAATATTTATTAAATTTCTGAACATGCAAACTTTTTGTTTTCTCTTATCCTCACAATAATTTACTTTTCAGCTTTCTTGAGGTTTTTGTTTTGTTTATACTACCAACACAGTTGGGTCACTATCATAAAAAATAGTAAACTCAGTACCCTACATCATCAGTATAGGAATTGCGGGTGAAATCAGTGCTCCGAAGGAACTGGAATCTGTTAGTGGACACATTCATGTTTATTTTTGTTAAACAACGATAGCTACCCTCTCAGAGTATATCACGATATGCTCCTTAAGTCATCCTGTTAGAATCCACAGTTAGTTGTTTTCAGCTTAAGCAGGTTTTACTCATTTTTTTTCATATTTTTCCAAAAATTTCCTGGCCTATTTCAGTTTGGGATCGACGTTCTGGAAGCCGAACTCAAAGATGACGGTGCAAACCCTGATTCTGAGCGGCTGCGAAAGCAGCTTAAGCTAAAGATTGAAAGAGTGAGAGGGAGACAGACATTGCCATTGGCAGTAATGTTGACCAGATACTGTGTGGAGGAGTCGATTGATATTGCCTTGCTGCAGGAGCCTTGGATCTTCGAAAGAAGGATTAAAGATCTACCTGAAAGTACTGCAACTTTACACTATGTGCGATCTCGTGAAAGAGTTGGATCTTGTGTACTGGTGAGGCACGAAGTTAAAGATATTATGAGTTTTGTCATGGCATCTGCATACTAAGGCACTTCCTCTTAATCAGGACGGCAGCAGACGAATTCTCCAGATGGAATCAACGATGGCGCCCACAGTTCCAGTCAGGCCGAAATTTCTAGTGTAATGCCTATATGAGCTGCTTTGACCTTTGAACCCAGGTCTGTAGAAATCTCCAACACTGAGTCAGGGTGTTGGAAAAGAGTTGGTGGCTGATGAGCCCTTAATGGGCCAATGGCAACACTCATATCCCCGAAGTGGGTTACTGACTCCGGAAAATCCAGCCCCTGGTGCTAGAGGTATACAAGGGAACTGGTCCTCCAGGTTGGAGGTTGTGCGTCAGGGTAACTTCCCGATCACAGAAAAAATATATTAGTTCCGAAACTAAAAAAAATCATTCTGAGCGATTTTAACGCCAAGATAGGAAAAGAGGACATCTTTGGTAGGATGATTGGTAAGTACAACTTCCACGACACCACGTCCGGAAACGGACTCAAACTTACTGACTTCGCTGCGGGGCGAAACGTCACTATAGCAAGCACATGGTTTCCTCAACTCAATATCCACAAGGGGACATGACGGCCTCCTGATCATCAAACGGTCAACTAAATTGATCATATTGCGATCGACGTAAGGCATGCCTGCAGAATTCTGTTGCAACCACGGTACGAATGCGGATATCCCGAACGTCACTGCTGCTGGATCACAAGGCTTAGTAGCCGAGCTGTTCAAAGCAGCTCGAGGTAATTTGGTAGAGAGCATACATCAACTCATTTCTAAATATTGATCAAATGAATTTATGCCTGATGAATGGAATCTCAGCACCGTTTGCCTGATCCACAAGCAAGGAGACCGCCTAAATTGGTATCAGCAACTAAGGAGACTCTATACATATAAGACATCCCAGTTCTGCTTTATGGCGCTGAAGCTTGGACTTTATTAAAAGCGGATGAAGATATCCTCGGTCGCTTCGAGAGAAAGATTCTTCGTTAAATTTTCGGTCTCGTTTGCGTTGACGGGCTTTGGAGGAGGAGATTCAACGACGAACTATACGAGCTGCACAGCGACATCGATCTAGGCTAGCTAGGACATGTAAAGCGGATGGACACAAATGCTCCGGCCCGTACAGTCTTCGAATCCAACCCGGAGGGACTACGCAGTAAAAGAAGACTTCGCCTTATGTGGCGCACACAAGTTGAAAGGGACCTGAACAAGCTAGGAGTGCGCAACTGGAGGCAGTTAGCTACGGACCGAGCTAACTGGAGAGGCTTGTTAGTTGAGGCCCAGGATCACCCCGAACTGTAGCGCCACCTAAGTAAGACTCTGTGCACTTTTCGGAAAGAACGCATTCTTTGATTTCGCAGAAGGGATTCTTTTCGAAATCGGATATGTTTCGTTGGTTGATATTGAGTCCCTTTCGGTCTGTGACAATTAAATATCGAATTTGAATTGAATTCGATTGAATTTTCTCACCTCAGGATACACTTCCCGTTATATTGTAAGGCCGTGTATATATGTTGCAAATCTAGTTCAAGCATGAGTAGAAAAAAAAATTATTACGAATGAAGTGATATAGTCCTCATGAGCAGATACAATTTACTGCATCTAAATGGAAGCTATAAATACGAGTATTATATAACCATTCTAGGACGAAATTGTTGAATTATTTGTGTAACCCCAAGCAATATATAACAATGCACGGAGGGATGGCTAAACAAACTGCACAGCGCACATTGCTTGACGCCTTAATTCAAATCCTGCAGACATAATATTTCAAGGAGGTTTTCCTA
Source organism: Xylota sylvarum (assembly GCA_905220385.1). Classification (NCBI taxonomy): domain Eukaryota; kingdom Metazoa; phylum Arthropoda; class Insecta; order Diptera; family Syrphidae; genus Xylota; species Xylota sylvarum. Next base: position 47,825,024 of record LR999958.1, read on the forward strand.
ATGTCGTAATTTGTTGTCGTCTCCGGGGACATGCCATTTACATATTGTTATAAATAAATCATAAAATGCGGTTAGCAGACAGCACACAAGGAGAATATTTGTTATGGATGTCTTCGCTGGCTTGCGCGAGCGTTATCCTTTTCTATGTATTCCGCTTTTAGTGTATCTTTCACTAGAATGGATGAGTAGATACATATACATACATATGTTAATTATTTGCATGTCAGAATAAGTGTACAAGGAGTAAATGAAAAATAGTATGAAAAATACGTTTGTAGAAAAATTCTCTCACAGAATGCGGTGCTTTAAATAGAATGTTAATTAAATTTTTCGTACAAAACCACAGACAGGACGTTCTTCGTTATGGATATGCACCTACGGCGTAATATTTTCACAAAAACAAAATACAAAAAAGGAAATAGCAGCAAATATTATATTATACATAGACATAATACTTTTATTCCAATATGAAGTGCTTGGGTAAATTTAAATCACATTCATGCTAAGAGACAATGTTTTAAACTCATAAATTTAAATTTATTTTTTATGTTTTGTTTTTTTTTTTGTGAAAAAATTGAATAAATAATGAAATGAAATTATCGCTTGTGTTTGTTCTTCTCGCTTCATAAATTTAAATTCGATGGCACAGCGTCTTCACACAGTGTCGCCTTTGCACGTTATATACGGCGGCGTACTCGTATACGTAACGAGTTGCGAGGAACAAAAACAAAAAAAAAATAAAAATCTAAGGGTGACGACGACATTATGTACGTTCAACAAGGAAACGCAATTATTTCAGCTGAGTGAATTCTTTCATGTTACTAAGATGTAATCTGCCTCAGTTCAAAAAACTTAAGCGAGAGTCCTACAACGACGCATTCTTTGTTCTTTAAAGGAACGTTAGCACATACCAACATGTGATAATAAATCTGTGTTAGGTGTTTCCTTGGAAACCAGGAATTTAACCATCACCAAGTGAGGCGTAAAAGAATATTTGGCAAAATCACGGTCTTTGTTTAAAAGTCTTTAAATTAATTTTATAGACAAAATGACGAGACAAAATTGTATAAGTCATATTAAAGGAAGCATTGCCAGAGAAAAAGTCACAGTCTCTTCCAGATCTTAAAGACACTACACTAATGGCTTATAGACCAAGGATGGAGTTGGTTGAGGTATTTTCTCCGAAAGTTCTTCAGCTCTCCTTCTCCGTTGGTGGCCTCCCATCGAAAAAGTATCAATTCGTGGCCATGAGGGTCCAATGACCATGATCGTACTGCCTTCAGTCTTACATCAGTTTTGGCCGCCAGACTGCTGCAGTACTTCATTGATGCTGTCGGTGTTGTAAGAATGGGTTTTACAATCGCCGTGTACAGCTCGTATAACACGGTTGGTTTGAAGCCCAATTAACAACTGAACCCCTTTTTACCCCTTAAAGCTACGCTTGCTTTCCTGATCCGTTCATCGATGTTGTTCTTCCAGTTTAGTTTGGAATACAGAAGTACGCCCAGATATCGCGCCGACCTCGAGAATCTGAGTTCAACTCCGTTAATCTTGGGGGTTAATGGAGGATATCGATCTCATCCTAGTAAAGAGCACTACTTTCGTTTTCGTCGTCCACTAGTTGTAATGCGAGATTAAGCCTTTCACTTAAAAGGAACTTCTCTGAAGCCAGGAGGTCCACATCATCAGCATAGGCCGACTCGACGAAACCATTTTCCTTCAATCTTACCAAGATCTCTTCAACAACGAGAAGCCATAAGGGGAGAGGACTCCACCTTGAGGCACACCTCTGCAAACCCTCTTACGGATAGTTGTATCTCCCAGTGTTGAGTGTATGGTTCTCGATCTGAGCATCAGTAAAATCAAGTTGCAGATTCCGGTGTTTAGCTTTGTCCTGCGTAAGCTATCCAAGATCGCAACTTTGCTCAAATTGTTGAATGCTCCTTCAATGTTTCCAGAGTAAATTCTTTGAAGTGGAGGGATCTTTCTATGGTTGTCACAACCCTGTGGAGAGCTGCGCTACCGATCTGCCACAGTAGAGATTTGAATAGGTACCTATCGCCAATCACACTTCTTATGTATACATCTATTAGACGTTCGTGTGAGACCGGTTTTCAGCAGAAAGGACTGCAGACTCATTGGTCTTAAGTCCTTTGAGGTCGTGCGACTTGATTTCCCAGCCTTGGGAATGCACATAACTTAGCTTAAGCCATGGAATAACGATATCTTCTGATTCGAGCAGCATCACAGGCCGAATGTTATCCATTCCTGGAGCTTTGTTCGGGGTAAATGATTTGATTGATTAAGCAATCCTCTCATCATCTATTATTTTTAGAACTTCATCTTCGTTCATTCCCGACAACGTCTCTGGAATGATGGGTATATCATTTTCGGACCAACCGGGTCCAGTATTTCCTCCTGCGACTCCATCCATATACCATCAATTTTTCTGATATTAGAAGCCGGCCTTGGTGTCTTGGAAAGTCTCCAGGAATTTTTTTCTGCTTATCCAATTTCTTTCTTGAATAGTTTCACGCTGTCTTTGTAGGTAGACCGTTATCTGACCGCATCTTTGGCGAGGTTCTAGCTGCTCTTGAGATACGAATTACGTTTTTTTCCGCTGTGTCTACTGATTTGATAGGATTCTTCGAAGGATCGCGTGAGGCATCCGATTAGTGCATCGACTGCATAGTCAAATGGTTCAATAAAGGAGAGATTCTCAGTGGAGTTCCAATGATCTCTCTTTTGAATTTAGGCCGGTTTGCGCTTAGCAGATTTTTAAAAATACCCCTCCTGCAAGTAGCTTTTTAGCTACGATGCAGGTCCTTACCTTGCCAGCATCGATTCTATAAAATACATTATAGTTTTTTGACCCCAATCCAATCACACCTTTCTTAAGAATCCACGGTTCCTGGATTAGGGCCAAGTCCAACTGCTCCTCCCTGAGGCGACCGTTCTATTTTAAAGGTTGATTTACACTACCTGCATTGGTTGTCGCAATCTCACCTTCCGTAGCGTCAGTCGCCCCATCGGTGCTTGTCGATTAAGATCGCTTTATGAGCTTTATGAGGTCACTCTGAAACCTCTCCCGCTCCGTAAAACAGAGTCAACTGTTTGTTCTCCAGAAGTGAGACCGGGGGTTGATTCATCAGAATAACGAACCCTAGGTCCTATTCGTTGGCTCCTCCTCGCCAACGACCTCCCAGCTCTGCATATAAATAGAAGGGTTCTGGGCGCTAAGGAACTCGAGGAACTAATTTTGAACGTGCGGCCTTCACGAACTCCAATGACAGCTGATCCTTACAGTCTATCATTGTGACAATGCAATACCAGCCTTCGGCCTTTTGGGGGGGTTCTTAGAGTCCTCCGAAGATCTAAGTCCCTTCGACACAATATCCTCCCTCTTGGTCTCGGCCGTCTTTCGACGAAGTTCCGCGGCCCTTGATGTCTTTGGCTGCTTACTCACAGGACCTGCCTTAGCGGCAGCAGCCTTGCTGTGTGCTTTGTCTGCCACATTTTCACCTCCCTTTTCGCTGGGGTGTGCCTTAGCGGCAACGCTTGTATGGGTGGCTTTTTTAGTAGGCGGGCACTGTGTAGATACATTCCTCGTCAGAGCGTCCATGGAGTTCTATTGCTTCTCGGAGAGAGAAGAGTTATTCTTTGCGTCCAAGATCTTCTTGACTAGCGTCGCACCATACTTGAAGAGACTTTATTCTTTCTATTCGTCTTCCGAGGACTCTCGAATGGATCTGCCAGAAGTAGCTCCTTCATCTCCATAAAGATCTCCTCAACCGGGCCACCGGCCGATAGCGGCTGCTGTTCCATCAGTTCTGCTGCTTCCACGGGTTGCTTGTTAGCATCAGAACTCGTAGGCTCCATTTGATTTAGTCACAATCTACGAATTTTGGTGCGGAAAGTACGCGAACAGACCTATTGTTTCTTAAACATGAAAGCACATTTTATAGTTATAAAACATTAGTGGCAGTAGCTTGTAAATAGAAGGAGTGACCTCCTTGACAGACTTTTTATAAGTCATCGCTGTGACAGATTCTTTTATCTAGAAAGGAAGTGAATCAATATTGCCTTTGAAACTCCTTTAAATCTGAAGAGTAACTTTATGATTATTTTTCCACTGTTGCCTTCTTCTGTTGTTCATTAAGGACCCCAGTGGCCACTATTTAGTATATCCTCAACTTGAATCTAACAAATTATATTCTCATACGTTCTTATTCCCGGAAAACTTCATTACTAGATTACTTCATAATACAAATTAACACCCACATATTTGAAGAGATGTTTTTTTTACTAAAAATAACTTTCAAGGTTAACATTTAATTGTGTACAAAAAAAAAAGACAATCTTCCACAAGTCAGGACTAACCTACTGCGTCCTTCCATTTGTATTAACGACATGAGCTGTTTTCCCGCATCTTGCAACAACCACATACTTGCCGCCAACCTATTCAAATCGTTCTGATAGAATAAAGTATGAAACATGCGCATTACGCTCTGATACTAGTATAAGCTTTCATTTAGTTCAATCAGAATTCTTGGAATACTTTAACGATAATAATATTTCCTACTTTATTAAGAAGCCAGTCGATCACGTGTTTCATATCATTGGACATAATTTAATTTTCTTATTGTTATGACGGTATTGATTTTGTGGCGTATATTGTTAGCAATCTGTAACCGATAATGTAATAGGCATGCTTTAAGGCCTCGCATTGCCTGGATGATGATACTATGACTATCCAATATTACATGCACGTGACCGATGTTGTATTGTGGAAAGGAGCACGTGCATATGTATGAACATATCTGTAGACTAAAATTGAAATTTCTCCTAGATTCAATTTTAAACTACTTCTGACTACAGTCCAATCAATTGTATCACTTCAATTCAGATATGCAAATACTGTCACGTACAGGGCTTACGGTTGTTGTCCTTATGAACCTATGTGACAATATTCTGAAAGCAGGGTCAATAAAAGTGAAAATTTATTTTTAAAATATCGATTTGAATCCTTGGTAACATGGGTAATATGTACATATATATTTGCGGAAAATCTTTTGAAAAAAGTTTCCAAGCTACAACTGACCTTGTAGCAGAAGGAAAAATACTGACGACAAATTCTAGGAAAATATGCCATAAGTAAGAGTTTTCATCTTCTAAGTTCAACGGTCCATTATGTCGGATAGCGGGATGTGTACTAAGTGCCCATCTAGTGGTCCATGAGGAGGAGTTCTCTGACCTCTAATGCGTAGCCTACTGAGATAGGGGAGCAAAGCCACTCAAGCACTCATGGTGTGGAAGAACACATCAGATGAAATCTGACCAATGCTAAAATGGATGTATACAATGGTAGGTAGACGATGGCGTGGACCAGTAGAATAAGGATAAAAACACAATTAGAAAATACCTAGATAAAATCCAAAGTTTTGCATGTACATATCTGCATAACAGTTACACAGCAGCAATGGAGTTTGTAATAGAAGGTACACCCCTATACATAATGCTATACATAGAATACATGTAGCGACGTACTATTAAGCAAAGGACCGCATAAAATACTAGAAGATCTGAACGAAAAAGAAAAAAATAAATGGCTCAAATTTTGGAGGACAATCATAAACTGAAATAGTCCAGGAAACTTTTGGGAAAATATGACAAAAAAAGGAGTAAAATCTGCTAAACTAAAACCAACTAACTGGATTCTAACAGGATGACTTAAGGACAATATCGTGATATGCTCTGAGAGAGTAGCTATTGTTGTTTTACTAAAATGAACATGAATGTGTCCACTAGTAGATTCCGGTGCCGGTGCTATATTGTTGATGCAAGGTACTGAGTTTACTATTTTTGTGATCTTGACCCAACTGCGTTGGTAGTATAAACAAAACAAAAACCGCAGGAAAGCAAATTATTGTGAGAGAAAACAAAATGTTTGTATGTTCAGGAATTTCATAAAAATTTATTGTAAGAAAAAAAATCTTTTTATAAGCATCGCCCTCTAAGGCGCTGGAAGGAATAATAGCATCAGTCTTTGCCATCAGGGCAAAAGAATTTCTACCGCGGCTTCTACAGGGTGTTCTTCGGTGTCTTCATCGCTGACAGAACTTACGTTTCCACCACCTCGACATGTGGAGCAGAAACCGCTGCATATGGAACCTTCATAATAACATTCGTCATCTTCGAATTCGTAGTCGGTTTCATGTGGTGGACTTGGCATTGCTGTATCGTATTTAGGTGGTCCATTAAAAACCACGGTTGTGCCTAACGATGAATCTCTGGAATCCTCGTTTGTTGACTGCTCTTCAGCTTCAGATGCGGATACTGTTTCGGTTATGTCATCGTGCTCCTTGGGCAGTTGCTTGTTAATTTTTACATTAGAGCTTCCGAAGGAAGTTTGTATGTAAACTAAAATTGCCGTAAATGTGGAGAACAATACATCGTACTTGTGCTCATTAATTCTCTTCGGCGATGTTGTTTCAAAATATTTCACAAACACATATTGTTCATGGTGATTGTGTTCTGGCGTTATCCTGTATGCTCTTTTAACAGTGACAGCTAAGTCTCCAGCAGTAACTTCATAATCGAACTCTTCGGTGGGATCCAACTCGACACCATCTTGTTGAAATTCGACGGTGAAAGTTGAATTTTGAAAATTTCCTTCTACTTCGTCAAGCACTTTTCTAGCACGATCTTCGAATTCAGCCAAAACTTCACTTGTAATATTAATATCTTCCATAGTGTTTATATAAAATACAAAATAAAAAATAAAATATAAAATATTAGATACAACTCGGTTGACGGTTTAAAATTGAATGTTCTTACTCCTCATACCGATCGGTATTTAAAGGATTGCATTTGTACCTATATTAATTTACGCATCTTAGCAGGTAGAATTTAGAGGAGGTAATTATCGCGACTACCTATCGCTACCGTGTATTGACTGTGGTACTATTAATGATGCCGTAATCCTACGCACATAATTGAAAGTTAATGACAGGAGTGGCACAATATTGCACCGTAATAAAAAATAAACCCTTTGGCGCATAAGTACCTGAGTTGATCCTGAAAAGCAAATGTTGCTCGGAAATATTATTGAAAATCCTTTTTTTTTTATTATTATTATTAATTACTTTTGCTGTTGAGGTTATAACTTTAACCTAATTATCCTAATATTGCATGTATACCGTTAATTATAATATTAGTGTATGAGATAAAGGTGTGTGTATGTGATAGGTTTACCTTGAGGAATGCCAGGAGCAAAAAATGGGCGCATTGGCTTGGTTAGTGCGTCGGACTACTAAATGAAAGTTTGAGGTTCTATTTTCTTAGGCACTTTTTTTATGGTCCCAACTTTTGAGATAAGGTTGCATTCTTTCGCCATTGCTATCCTTGTATTAATCAGTGATGAGATCGGTCAGCTCTGTCTGGAGGAAACATGGGGTTGAGATGGAATGTAACATCACATCATATAGCAAACATTTTGACTACGCCGTTTACCTGCTCTCACATATGATAATGAACCTATTTTCAGATAGCCCATAACTTGGTTTCAGAGGCGAACAAGGAGAGCTCGAAAAGAAGTAACTCAAATTCTCCACATAAAACCAGTGCCGCTCAACTAAAGTTGAAACTCGCCTAGATAGACATGGAAAATGACAGTTGAGGAGGAATCCAGATCATTGAGGTTGGCTTGGAGGGAGATGGAGCTCGTTGCAGATCTTGAAACACGATGGCGTCTTAGGGCCTAAGTAAAAAAAAGTAAATCCCTCTCGTGAAAATTTCACAAACATTCGAAAATATGTCATGAAACGCTTGTTAAAAAAAATTCGCTCTTCGGAAATTGTATTGAACTCAATCGACTAAATATTAACTTTCTATCAAATCTTGAGGAAACCTAAGATTTTCAAATCGATATGACCTCTCGGAGGACCAGACTGTAAGTTGTGGGCCAAAAGTCGCACCAGACTTGCTGTACCTAAGAATGTACCTATATGTTAGAAGTAACTTTTTTTTAACAAAAAAGTGAAAACAATGTGAAAAAAGAGTTGTGTTTATGTTTTGGTTTTATTTTATTAATTAAAAAAAAGAAAATATACACAGTTTGACTTTGGTCACTTAGATCACCACTGGGGCTATGTGCCCTTCGTCGTCTATTTCTGTTTGCAGATACATACTATACACTTTCTTTTCAGTCTATTCCAGAGTCAGATTCCGAACCTATATCGGACATAAATTCCATTTCAGACTGTGTATCTGTTTCTGAATCCAACCCAGAGTCTGAAACCCAATCCGATTCCTCCAAATCTGACTCTGAATCTATATCTGAGTCTGATTCTATCTCAGACTCGTCGTCTTCTGAGTCTGTTGCATGCTCAGCTTCTGGATCCGGATCTGCTGGTGCATCTATTGGTACATTTTGTTTTCGTTTTGTTAACGTTATTTTAAAATCTTCTTCTGCATACTCCTCCTTAACTCGTGCAAGCGTTGCCAGTGATGTTTCAAGGAGTATCTTGTAGTTCTCCTTCAGTCGGCCAATCTCGGCAAGTCGTTTTTTAAGTGCTGGGCTAACTTGTAGTTGCTCTATATTTGGACTAACGAATTCATTGTCCAAATCCTGTAGGTTAATAATAAATAATATCGCTAGTCCATTTTCTGGTTCCAATGGTTCAACCAGTATTTCGAAGTGAACGTGAGCACACGTCAGCTGGACTTCTTCGTATAAGTGGTTTACGTCTTCAAACAGAGCCCTCGACCTTTCAAGACGTTCTTGCTCTTCGTTGGCAAAATTTGGTGCAGCCATAATCTTGATTTTGAAGTCACTTGATTGTGGTCAAATAAAAACTATTGCAAAAATTTCCATACATGCGGTATTTATAGGATCGGAATGTAATTTAAAATTGTATGTACAGGTAGCTCGGGCTGTATAATGGGGTCATAAAATTAGTGATGAAGGCTTATAATATGCACATTATGTAGAATGCGTTGTTATCCCATCAAGTAATAAACTAATAAACGTCCTTTTTTCATTATCTATTTAACACTCGACTTATTGCTTTCTAAGAAGTTATCTAAAGGTAATTAGAGCAAGTATAATTGTATAAAAGTGGAAATTTTCACAGTTGAGGACCTAAAATAATTATTTGCTGCCCCTAATAATCCACTTCACTTTTGCCAAAGATGATTAGTACTAATGACACTGTACTCATTAATGACACCAGATGTGATTCTTACCTTTCAACACCCGTGTATTATATTTAAATAAGCCTGAAAATTACTAACTCATTTAGAACTTAAAGAAAATGACTTAATAATTTTAACTTACCGAAATTATCGGCCCCAACTACAAATTGTCTTCGGCATGAGGACACTGTACTTCTATTTTCCAAGCAGAGGTTTTTGCGGTCGAACTCTGCACCAGGTGTCATCCTGCAGAAGACCCATCTTCTTTAGGTGATACCCGAAATTTTCATGACCTATGCATAACACCACTTGCCTGCAACCTTCTACGGTTGACGACCTTTTCTGTTGTTCCGCCGCGGTACAGTTATTAATTAGGTGTTCTACAATCCCTCTGCCAATTACAGCAAATAGTTCCGTATCAGTAAGCCCCGAGGTTGACCCTTGCTTTGCTAGAGAGTTCGCCTTTCCTTCGCGTCAGTCCCTAAGTGCCCTCTCACCCAGAGCAGCGTCATCTCATTTCAAGATGAGCTTGTAAACACATTCCAATGCCAGTGATGTATTGATATCTGTTTGCTCCATGCGTCTAATCACTGATTGATTGTCTAGTGCTATGACAGGCTAGTTCCAGTTCTTCTGAGAAGATACCTGCTCCCGCTCTACCATCCATCATGTACCCATCCGTAAAGATGTTTATATCACCAATTTTTTTTTCCGGTAGTGTTACATCCTCCATAAGACTCTTGTAATACCTTTTCGTAACACGCATTCGCTTTATTGCATCCATGGGCATATTTAACTCCCTAGTCTCGTTTTTCCAAGTACTACATACAGCAGTACTGAGTCGACGTTAAACCGGACCAGTCTCACTTTGGTGTTTGTATTAATGTTTTCAGCTTCACAAAATGTTTGATAGTACTCCGAATGCAACTTTAGTTTTTCCGATTCTCCTCTCCACATCCAATTCAGAACCACCGGGGGCCGAAACCCTGCTTCCTAAATATAGAATGTCCATTTGCTCATCTTCCATCAGCTGGACATATTTATCATTACCCCCACCTTTGCTTATCTCAACGTCCATGAAAGAAACAAAGACTTTTGCTACTTTCCTAGTGGACAAACCCTCAGGAGATCCACCATCCTATTGCCCAGGCGGTCTCCTGTCCACCTATCCAAAATATGTAGCAACCCAGATAAGAGTTAGTAACTCACTTTCCTGAATTATGCCAAAAGTTTGACGTCAGAGATACGATGGGAGACGTCTTCTACCAACAAGAGTCGCCACATTGGTAGTGCTTTATGGATTCCCAATTTATTTAGGATGGATCTATGAAGGTAACATCATATAGGCGCAAAATTACTGCCATAAATCCATTATGTTCGCTTACGGTGTGTAGTATTCTGTGTACAATCTCGGTCTAAATGTCAACGCTGTAGTGATGTCAATAGATACTGGCAGAAAAACTCCAGAGAAAATTCCAAAACAGGAGGTGACAGGCGTAAGAATGGGCCATCAATGAAGATCCAATACAAAAAAAAAAACCTTAGTTAACGAGAATTACTGCAACGTTAGAAACGCCTAAAATCGACTTGATTTAATATTCCTTGCTCTCACTTAGGGATAAGAAATTACAAGGACCAAATATAGTGCTCTTACGTCAATTCATATTACTTTATAGTTTTGGTACACTTAAGGGAATAAACACACTCGCAACTATATCCTTCAGAGACAACTGCAGTGAACTAAGAAATAACTAACAGAACATCGCGTACTACAAGGAGGTACTTTGCTTACATTCAAAGTTTATGGAAAATGATTCGTTTAGCTGCAGGCAGAACCTCAGAAAATTCCATTTAAAATTATGAACAAATTACTTCGTTTCATTCGGCCCGAGGATGTTTTTTATACAAAGGACTTCCTTGAATGTAATTAAATTTAATCACTAAGAGGTTTCTGAGCGAAACTGAAATGGGAGGTGGGCCAAAGGTGTGCGAGTACTCATTGAAGATTGAAGAACTAATGTGGCAGTAAATAACTTAAAATTGAAGTACAAAACTGAAGTACAAAAGAAAGAGAACAAATTTAAATTGTTATTCACTGGAATAATAAGAAAAATAATTACAACGCATTCACAGTGGAATCAATTGTGTTTACTTGACTTAATGATCATGGTTATGGTTGTAATGAAAAATTTGTATAGTAGAACGGTTGACGGTTCTCCCAAAAGTATGATGAATTAATTATAGATACACCGGTTGACGGTTCATAATTAAATCATCATATTTTTGGAAGCACCGTCAACCGTTCTGGTGGTATGAGTCCCCATGAGCGCGAAGCGCAATCTATGAAGACACAAGCACCGACACACTCGTCTCTGTTTCGCAATTCATACTCTAACCTCCACCCGGTGGAGCTCGAACATCTAGCTCATCCGTTTGAGAGTAGGTTCTAATACATACCTTCCGAAGGTGGCAGCAAACGTGAGAGGAGAGGTCCATAAGGACCATTCGTAATGTGCGTGATATATTCTTCACACAAATGGAAGGGCCCTACTCTTTTATATCGTGTCTGAAGGTAAATTTTTTATTTTTTCAAAGCTTTTCATGGTTCTTGGATGTTTGTTCAACGTTCAACAGAGATGAGACCGTGAAAGAACTTTTGGTATTGTCTTGGAACCTCGACTCATCACTCAGTAGTCCAACGCACTAACCACTGAACCACGGGGCCAATATGAAAACTCAAAAATAAAACTTCACAACCTACCCTAACAGGGATCTACTGATTTTTAGTCCACTGCTATGTAGACATGTAGCTTATCAGTCATGTACCAAAGAACAACCGACTGGAGGTGGCAATTGATGAAGTCGGAGGACTCTCGAACCAGCAGTATGGCGTTCTACAGTAGCTGCTATACGGAGGCTGACTTCAACCTTGGAGGAAGCTATCCAGGGTAGGAGATGGAGAGGAGGTGCAAAGAAATATGGAGCCGTAGTAACGCTGGACGTCAAAAATGCGTTCAACTCTTCAAACTGGGGTCTCATAGTGCACTCACTCAAGGATGGTGCCATGGCCATTAATAAAGATTATGCTCAGCTACTTCGAGAAACGGTTTCTGTTCTACGATACCGATGATGCAGTAATGCAGTACCACATATCAGGTGGAGTTCTACAAGGATCTGTAATAGGACCCATTCTATGGCACATTATATGTACGATACGGTTCTAAGACTTGGAATTCCTAATGAGGCGAAAATCATAGGCTTTGCCGATGACATAGCAATTGTGGTGGTAGCGAAACACCTGGAAGAGATAGAGGACATTGCTAATGAATGTATTCATCAAGTAAAGCGATGGATGTCAGCAGCTGGACTAGAGCTCGCAGAGCACAAAACAGAAGTTGTACTAGTAAGCAGTCGCAAGAAAAGAGAGGCCATCACAATTAAAGTAGGTGATCATGATATAATGTCAAAACCGGCTATCAGATACCTAGGTGTGATGATCGATGCTAGACTCTGACTAGAAAGAACGTGAAATAAAGCTGCGAGTACTACCCTGTCCAGAATAATGACGAATATTGGAGGACCTAGACAACAAAGGATACTAGTCTTGTCAAGAGTGGTGCAGTCCATCATAATGTATGCCGCACCAATAGTGCCAAGTCTGTGACTCAGTCAACTGTGCATTGAGGGTTTGCTGTGCATACCGAACAATATCAGAGGATGCTATGTGTGTCATCGCGGGATTGCTACCAGCGGATATCCTGGCCGCCGAGGACCTACGATGCCAGGGAAAGTGGACCCATCGACTCATACCAGATGTCCACAAATGGATGGACCGAGACTACGGAGAAGTAGATTTCTACTTAAGCCAGCTCCTAACTGGACATGGCTGCTTTCGAGCGTACCTGAATAGGATTGGTATAAAAGAGTCTCCAAATTGTTTAAACTGCGGCGAGTCCACCGAAGATTTATATCACGTATTTTTTCAGTGCCCTCTCTTCAGTGTAGGCCGCAGACTACTAGAGGAAAAAATTGGAGAAAGACCAACTCCCGAGAACTTAGTGGATAATATGCTGACATCGAGCGAAATATGGGACGCGGTGAAGCAGGTTGCGGCAATGATCGTGAAGGAGCTTCGACGGTTAGAAAGAGTCAGGGAGAGCATCAACGAAAGTCGTCCCCCGACGGAGCCTCTTACGCAGCAAAGAACAGCAAACTCTGAAGCCAATGTTGAATCAACAAACGGGGAAAGAAGACATTAAATTGCTAACCAGCCCCGCGATGTAATACCTAACAGTGGTTCCGCGGGGAGAGTGGTTGAAGTGTGTGGATTGTGTGTTTAGTACGTAGGCGTATTCCTGGAATCGAGTAATCAGGTCTACGAATCATGCATGCCATGAACCGGGGTTACTGGTAATTTTAGAAAATTACACATCCGTTGGAGCAACCGAGAGAAAAAAAAAACTGTACCTAAGAAACCACTCTACCATCCACTATGTCGGCTACATGCATTGCATTTCATTCTCTTATACATTAAACGTCTGTGTATTGAATTACCGATCCTTCTTTTTTAACTGCCTGTCAACCCGGTTTGCTTTCCCTTAGAGTATATTGACATACCCTGCAACCATGTAAATCAGTAAAACAAAAAAATTATTTTATTCATTACAGCAAAGGAAAACCTTCTCTGTGAATTTTAAAGATTCTTTTGATGCAAGATGTTTCCTTATCATCTCGATTGAATCAAATCAGTAGGCAATCTTAAAAGAACTGATTTCAAATGATTATCATTTATTTGGAAGAAAGTATACTTCATTAATTCCTTTGACTTCTTAATACACAAATTTTTTCAGTGAGGTAGTACAGTCGGTTGATTTAGTATTCAAACCGAATTATTAAATATGTTTAAACAGACTTGCGCAATCATATCCAAATTAGCTTCAGCAAGCAATATTCACGAAGCAACAATAAGCCTCGGATATGAATGACCCTACTCTCGACGATGCCAGAAAACGAAACGAAATGACTCGTAAAAAGTCGGGTGCAGCCAAAAACTGGCCTAGACTGCTATAATGGAGATACCACTACCACACAGGAAGTGCGAAGGGATGGCCCGGATGAAAGGAAAAAGGAGAAGCCTAGTCTACATAACACCGCGTCTGGCAAAGACCATAGGTTTATTGGAAACACGTCACTGTTTGCTGATGTTACCGCGATGGACGCAAGGTATGCTTCCAGTATTTTGAATGTCCAAACCTTCTGACCAGCCTACATCGCTATGAATCCCTACCTTATTGCAGCCAAGGTACGAATGCGAATATCCAAAACGCCACAGAAGAAGAATTACTGTAAAAAGATAAAACATCAAAAAGCTGCAATAGCAAAAGATAGCAAGAATCTTCTCGGATAGCATAATTCAAAATCTCTTGATGACTCCTATGACGCCAACATCAAGTCCCGAAAAGTTATTTTGGAGACGAAAACCAACATTCCACTGCCACAACCTAGACTATGATAGATAAAACTAAAACTAAAAATTTTCTAAGATTTGGTCACACAACTGTATACCTGATGAATGAAATCTTAGCATTGTTTGCTGATTCTCAAGAAAGGAGAGGATCAGTCTCCTCGAATGTCTGAAACTTTCATATAATATAATAGATGGAGACAAGGTAGCTTCGGCAATTAAGTCATTCGCTTCATATAAGGCATAAGAGGCGACAGTTGCTTCAATCGAGAGTTATATCTTCATCGCAAGGAGATGTAACTCAAGGAGGAGTCTTATCTCCTCTATGCCTCTACTATGGCTCCTTGTAGTGGATGAGATCTTGGTAATATTGAAGGAAAACGGCTTCAACGTGACGGCCTATGCCGACGATGTGGTTATCCTGGTCTCGGGGAAATTCCCTTCAGTCCTAAGCGAAAGACTCAATCACGCACTACAACTAGTGGAGAATTGGGTTAGTAGCAAAGGGCTAGGAGCGGACCCTTCAAAGATGGAAGTAGTTCTATTCACTAGGAAGAGATCCATTCCTGCCTTCAGACCCCCAAATATCAGTGGTACTGAACTAAGTATCTCAGGTTCAGACCGATACCTGGGTGTAATTCTAGATTCCAAACTAACTTGGAAGGATAACACTGCTGAACGCGTCGAAAAAGCAAGCGTAGCTTTCTATTCTTGCAAAAAGACATTCAGTAACACGTGGGATTTTAGGCCAGCTGTGGTGTACGGGATATACACGGCGGTCGTAAGACCCATTCTTACATATGGTTCACTGGTATGGTGGACGGTACTGGAGAAGTAATACCAGCTTTCTAACCTCACCAAAATCAAGAAGGCAGCGTGCATCCGAATCATGGGACCAATGAAGACAACACCAACAGCGTCAATGGAAACCATGCTTTGTTTCATTCCGCTTGATATATACTGTGGCAGTCTGATGGCTAAGACCGCTGTAAAACTGAAGGAAGGCCGAATGTGGTCATCGAGCCTGTACGGCCATGCCTCAATTTTGTCCCGATGAGGAACTACCAGCTGTTTGTCAAAAACTGGTCACATGACCCCCACTCTAGCTTTTGAAAGGAGATTCGCTATAAGAATTCCTGACAGAATGTACTGGAAGGGCCGAAGAACCATGAAGAAGAAGGAATTGGCGTTCTATACCGACGGTTCTAAGATGGACGTTAGCACAACTCCTTTAGAATAAACGATGATTGCAGCGTATTTCAGGCCGAAGTCACAGCCGTCATACAGGCTGCTCAGATTATAAGTGAGAGCAATATCGTTGGCAGAACGATTACTGTGTATGTAGACAGCCAGGCAGCCATTAAGGCTCTGGACTCCACCATAATCAGATCAAGGCTTGTGAAGAACTGCAAATCGCTCTTGAATGAGATATCTAGAGCTAATCCGGTGACCCTCTGTTGGGTGCCAGGGCATATGGATATCGTAGGAAACGAAAGGGCTGACGAACTTGCTAGAAAAGGTTCGGCGCTGCACTTATCGCGGGCCCTCCCTTTTGTAGTAATCCCAATCAGTTCCTTACGGAAGAAAATAGAGGATAAAGCCATCGGTCGAGCAAATAGCCGCTGGGTTCATCTGGAAACATCAACTTCTCTGGTGAAACTGAGTCGTTATAAAGCACGGGTCGTTTCAGGGATAATTACTGGTCATTGTGCCATTGGCGTGCACGCGGAGCGACTTGGTGTACTACATAATGACTTCTGTAGAAGTTGCAGGGACGAAGAAGAAATTGAGTCAGTTCATCACCTGCTGTGCGACTGTCGTGCCCTATCCGTCAGAAGAATGAGGACTCGTGGCAGTTACTTCTTCTCGGATTTGGAGTTGGGTAACGTAGAGCTGACGGACCTCCGAGATTCATATCATTATCTGGGTGGTTCTAATAACGGACTTCATAGGTTTCCAGGGTTAAATGATTGGGCACAATGGACCCGAACTGTGGTCTAAGTGAGCAGTGACACTGTCACAAGGCTCCCATTTACCTAACCTAACCTATTGCTATTTTGTTTAAGACCTTGATCATATCATGCCGGGATCGGCTTTGTAAAGGGATCGACTTAACTTATTCTCCTATTCTTACATACATACATTTCTTACTACATACTACATCTCTATTTCTGTCAAAAGTTATTGCATGAAAGTCTTTTATTGCAAAGTTAATTTAATTTGTACTTTTCACTTGAAATTCTTACTTGTCTGAATACCACAATGTTACACTGTACGTAAAAATGTATATAAAATGTTTTATTCAAGGTTATTCCTTGTAATTCTTACATTCGCTTATTCACTCATGTTAAATTCATGATGCGAGAGATTATCGCATTATACTCGCATGAACTTGGCAGGTGTCATAATTTCAGAACATAAAAATCTTCTTGTTGTCATGTAATTCTTTCTTCCAGACACAAAAGCATTTGTGTTATAAGAGATAATGGTTTTCTTGAGTGGCAATAAATGTATCCTACATATTTTAGTAAATACGTACATACGTACATACGTACGTACGTACATGTAAGTATAACACATTTAGATGATATGCACGTAAAATATTGTGAGGCTAAATATTTGTTAAATTTTTGTAAAGAAACATTTTAATGATGATGATGGGGGAATATCCTCTTTGTGGCTTTTAGTCCTTTGCATCAGTGTTGTGATCTTGTAATTGAAAATGTAAGTGAAAGCCAAAAAGTTAATGTCTATATTCTGTAGAAAGATTTGGAATAACATACGTGCAATGTTTTGTTCGTGGTATATGATTTAAGATAAATAGAGATTTACTACTATCAAATTTGGTTATCCAATGGATAACCATTAGACGACCAGGTTGAGTAGGTACATCTGGCTTCCAAGTAAAACTTTTCTAAAATCTCTATTAAAATTAATTAAAATTTTTAGAATTCTATCATAAACGTTCCATCGTTTCTATGAGCCAAACCATGAAATTTCATGAGGCATAGACATTTATATTTTTATCCATGCTAACCAACGTCTATGTCGGAGAAACCTATGGTGAATAAAATGGCAGGAATTTTTAGAACCTGAAATTATGCGGAATCTAGGTATCCTGTGTATCTACCGAGCACACACACTCTATTGCCAACGTCGTGGTACAGGATTATTTCCATGGTGCTAGATAGTATTTTGGTATGTTATGTGTAGCAGCATCTGCACTGACCTGGAAATATTTGGTCTGTGCGGTTTTTGATCTAGGATATCGCTTTCACAGGAAAATTAATTAATTAAATTAACCGTGTAAGAAAATGAACAGCGGAGTTTTGAAATACGAGTACTGCAGTCAAGCACGGCCAAGTGGAATGTTCAATGGATGGGCAAAAGAAAATTGCATTTGGTGAATGCATTCATAATGCAGACAATTTGGTTATTGGTGTTCTCGTGTTTTATTTTTTGGTAAATGGCAATGCGGCAAAGCGGGTGATTTCCAGGAAAGTCAGTAACCAAAGTCCTGCATAGTATGTGTTCCTGTAATCAAAGTGATAATTACTGCTCTTACTTGGATGTACCTATAATAGAGGAAACTATGTCATAAGTTTATGAAATATAACTACCAGTGATATTAGTGAGTCCTTAGCCCTATAAGTTATATGACTTTAGGTTTTAAAAAGAGTTAAGAAAGGAAACAGTAGGCTAGGATATAGCAAAGCAGAACACGGAAGCAATTCTAATCGCCAGCCACACAGTAGTGGTATACGTTCAAAAGTGATTAAATCTAAATAGGAAATCAAAACCCTAGGTATAATGATAGCCAATATGCTAAACCTCAACGCATAACAAAAATTGGTCGAAACTACAATTATTCCTAGCGAAGATACTGCAAAACGTCAGTGGACCCAGATATAGTCTTAAAATTCTATTGTTTAGTCCAGTAGTCTCAGCACTATTATACGCATCCCCAATGTGAACTGATGTTATGACAACAAAAGGACTCAAACGAAAACTATTAACTGTCTATATACTAAGCGCTCTGAGGACAATTTGCACGTATAGGATAGTGTCAAAGAAGGCAGTATGTGTGGACATCCTAACCAAGTATACAGCATGCAGGACCTATTGAAGCTGAAGAAACGGCGAAAGGCTGAAGGAAAAGTGAAAACGAAAGGAGAAAATATCAACTACCTATATAATATCAAATAAAGAAAGTATCTGCACAGATTCAAGCACGACAACTTGTCACTTTGTCCCTCCTGCGATAACCAGGAGGGAGATGCAGAATAAATGATGTTCCACTGTCCACGCTTTATACCAAGAGGTTCGGTGCGGATTCCAGACCGCTCATTGGATATATTATACCGAAGAGCGACCTGGATGAAGTGAATGGATTCAGGTCGAAGTTAGGAGACTCATGGGCCTTCAAATTGAAAGCCAGACCAGACCCACAAAATAATACCTAAGCGTATTCCCTTGGAATAATGCATAGAATTACGTAGAGTGTGTATTACTACCTAGGCTTATTAAATCGATTATTCAGGTCTGCGAATCTTGTATGCTGGTAACCGGGTTACTAGTATCTTTAAAATTTTACTACATTTATTTTCGCAACAAAAAAAATAAAGAAATTGAAACGCAGCAGTGTAACAGATGCCTACGAAGGAATACCTAGTCCGGCAGGGGCTACGGAATATCCATAAAAGTGCTCACACCTCTTCAAAAACGTAAACACAGCTTTTGGTGACTTTGCAACTATCACTAATATCGTTGAGACCCTTGTCCATATGGCTGAGACTGGGGCTCAAAAGAAACTACTGTAGCAGTTAAGGTATGTTTAAACCTAGAGTCGTATCACCTCCTTTATAAAGGATGATACTTCCTTAGCAGCAGAATTTTTCAACTCCGCTGACCAATATATTTCTTTATGGACAATACGTCTTCTTAACTATTGTAATGTTCGGCATTCACAGAGAATGGCTCAGAAGATTCGAAATCTTCCGAGCAGAACCTTCATTCCGTTTCTGGGTACAGAATAAGTTTGTTAAGGTCATACCGCAGGTCACAGTTACCTATGAGAAGCTCACCAGGTTTCTAATATGATACTATCTAGATTACGGATTCCTTGTAGGAATACGGCCTGATTATTCGCTTGGATTGTCTCAGCCCCGAGACACTTTCCCTGTGGGCCAGACAAAGTCTGTGTTCCCAATCGTTAATCAGCGCTGTGGTGGCAGTCCAGTTGACACCACGGTAAGATTCAGATCCTATGAACGCAGATTCTGAACCATCCCCAGCTTGTTCATCTGCAGATTCGTTGCCTGCAATGCCTTGATGACTAGGCACGCAACCAAGTTTCACTCTGCTATGTCTGGCAAGAGATTGTAGTGCATCTTAGCAGCATTTAACTGATATAGAGTCCATTAAATTGAACAACAGGGCTTTAAGTGCCGCCTTGCTACTTGGAAAGATATATATATATATCCCAGCGCCTTTAATAATTTGACTACCAGGTTTATCCTGGCGCAGATCTCAATGGCATGGAGTTAATTCCAGTTTCCATTTTCGATCCGTCTGGGAACCACACTAGACTTCTAGAATCCAGTACCGAAACACCATTAGACCAGTTTCCACGGTCCAATACTTCTGACCATGATGTGCAGGAACGCATGACACTCGTAATATCGAGACAGGCAATTCTCTGGAGCTTCTGAAGCTTCGTTGCCTTTATCCGTTCAAGAACTTTCGGCCACCAAATGATGGCCACGTACATGATAATGGCCCTCACCATCATTCTATGGATCCAATGTATAATTTGTGGATTAAAGGCGTCTACTGGCCCACATGGCTTGATGGCGGATTTGATATGAGAATTCCATCTAAGCCGTTTGTCAAGGATGACGCCGAGATATTTAAGCTAAAGTGGTGCCTTTGATAGTGATAGGTCCTAGATTGACAGGCTTCTCTTTGTAAAAGGCACTAGAACAGTTTTGCAAGGATTGATGGATATTTCTTCTCTGCTGCACAATTCTAACACGTGTAGTAAAGCACCTTGAACGACACTAGAAATGATCGTGCTATGTTTACCACTAATAAAAATAGCCAAGTCATCCGCATAACCAATGGCGATGTAGTCTGATCTCTGTAGATCGACTAGAAGATTGTCAATTCTGTGACCACAGAAGGGGTTTGGGCAGCCCTTAATTACGGTCACAGACACTGATACTCCTCCAGAGGAAGAAGTAAAAATTCAACTTTCAAGCATAGCCCTTATCCATTGGTTGGTCGAATCCTCGATACCTCTGCTACTAATTCCTCCCACTATTGAGTCTTAGCCAGTGTTATTCAGTGCGCCCTCAATGTCAAGGAATACACACAGAGCTATTTCCTTGGAACGAAAAGTTCCTTCTATCTTCCTCACAAGATAGTGAAGACCACTTTTTCGGGATTTATCTTTCCTATATTCAAACAGACTTGAGTGCAGACGGATATACAAATCTAGCCGAACTCTAATATGAATGTCAATGAGTTTCTTCATGGTTTTGAGGACAAATGATGTTAGACTTATAGATCTATAAGATTTAGGCAGCTTACTAGGCCTGTACCTGGGTTGGGATAAAGATTACATTTACCTGTCTCCAGGTAGTAAAAGCGCAGGAAATATACCATCACCGCTGGTGGCTTTGAATGGTTTGAAGGAGCCTACAGCCCCTTTAACCTTATCCGGACCTACATTTTTCCGGATAAACTATTTAGTCTACTAGCATATGGTCAAATCGGGTACGTGTCGAGTACATGAGTAGACGAACCTGCGAAATGAACCTGAAGTAAAGTTTCAAATGTATCCATACGACGTGTAAGTGCCATCGGTCTTTTTCCTTTAGAATCCATTCACTAGTACTCGTCCTTAAATATGTCAGCTACATATGTATGTATGTACATAAATAACTATTCCTCAGTTATTCTCCAACCATAGGCATAGTACCAGTTAAGCCCATAACAGCTTCATATGTATGTACATATATACTATCTTTGGGCATCATTGACAGCTCTGTGTCCCACCTTACGTATCCGTGTAAATTTGTCTGCCTTTGCTTCAATGCCTAATAGAAATGTCTTTTATAAATTCCCACAGCGTTTTCGTTTCGCTTAAAGCTTTTATAACCCTTTTAGTAGGGTGCTTATGTATAAATAATAAATACCACGTGCATTCAAATAGAAACGTGTGAATAATAACCAACAAAATCAATCAGCATGAATTAAATACCAGTTCCAAAGTGAAATCATAAAAGCTAGCCCAAGTGACAAGCTTAGAGCACGCCTAAATATTTCAGTCACTTTCTAAGTACCCTATTAAAAAATTCATAAATAAATTTCTACTCCTGATGAGGTATCATTTATTTCCTCGTCGTAATACACATTCCTTTATTGAAGAGGCGTAGAAACATATTTCTCTCATCCGAAAGTCCTTTTTCATTTTTTTATGACCTTTTTTTTTTTTTTTTAACTGAAAGATATTATATTCTCCCACACTTGGCGACGACGTTAACTTATTTTTCTTCAAATCTAAAAATACATATGTATATACATGTATATAGATACTTATATGGAAACCGATTAATTCAAAATCCTCAACACTAATATATTTGAAGGGCAATCCGACCCTAAAACGAAGGTACACCACATCTCACTTGTGGGCCAAGATACATATATCCGATGAAGGCGTTTGAAAACTTGGGCGTGTAAATAAAAATTGACGAAGGTAAAGGACTATGCTTCTTGAGAGGGCAGATTATTGGACAACAAAATATTTTTATAGGTTTACTGGTTTGGGTAAATAAAAATATATTGCATTCTGATAAAAAAAAAAAAAAACAAGTGGTGAAAGCATTTTAGATATTTGGACGGTATGTATCTGAATTTTTGTTTTTATCTGCAAAAAAATATATTTTTGTAGTTAAACTTACTGCTTTGAAGTAGGTCATACTTTTGTATATTGATAAAAGGGACCGAAGATATAAGGCTTTGACGGTTTAATAGATTTTCAATCGTTCAAAGTGTTTACACATAAAATCAAATGGGAACCAAAGTATGCTACTACGGTGATTGAAATTTAGTCAACTTTGGTATTTTTGTTATAAGCTACTTGGTTAGCATATCTAGATCACCATAAAGTTGAATTGTAGAAGGAAATGCACATTGAAACGTGTCGTTGTACTATGATCAAGTCTTCCAAACCAATCTGAATCGGCAAGATATTCTCCCAGTGGAGAGAGGTCTTGTTAAAGGAATTTCTTGTTAAATTCTGTTCATAATTTCCTTGGAGTAAGTCATCTATCTTATTTTAAATTAGTTCTAAAGCTTCCATGAGGTCAGAACTGCGAGTACATCGTCTCCTGGAGCTAGTTCGACGATCTCTCCGAGTATATTCCAGTGACCGATATCCCAACAAAGTGTAGCCTTTTCCTGTCATCTGGGTGTCTTTTGTCACCAACTGCTTACCTATTCCCTGAGCCATTATTAGGAGTGGGGGCACAAGCAGCCAGCACACGTATCGCCAATGGATCCATTGTGAATCCCTGCTATAGACACAAACGTAAAAAAAAAACATACAGAAAAGCTACAATCCGTCTGGAACGGATCGTATGATACCCTATCCTCCTCTCTATAAAGTGGGCGTGGCCAAATTGCATTTTATACTCAAATATAGCTATAATGTCGAACATTTGAGGATGTTACATGTAAAATTTTATCAAAATAGGTTTTTTGATGATAACGCCCCCAAAAAGTGGGCGTGGCCAAAACTGTTCTATGGGTGAATTGTAGGGAATCTAAATACCCAAATATTTGGTCTTAACAAAATTTTTCGGTATCATATAATTTAGTGAAGTTATAAAAAAGTAGGCGTGGCAGTGGGCGGATGTAAAAAAATTTTACACTTGTATTGTATCTTTTTCTCGGAAGCATAGATATGAAATTTCAGCGTCCTACTACTACCCAGGAGGTTTTGGCAGGTTTTTCCCTGTGAAGAGCACTAAGTTTGGTCTGTTAAGCGCTAAAATTTGCGCTTTGTCTTGGCATTGTCATGTCCAGAGTTTTTTGGAGAAACGACAAGATGAGAGTGCCTCCATCTCTCATTAGCAGGTGTCGCGAAGGCTTACGCCTCTATATCGGATTTAACAAGAGTTAGGGGCGGTAGAACAGAGGTAACGATCATTGTCAGTTCCTATCCAAACCCCTTTCTTGCTAAATCGTCCATCCGTTTGTTTCCCTGAATCCCGCTGTGTCTTGGAACCCAAAGGAGTGTAATTTCGTGGTTTGCTGTGAGTTCTTGACGATATCGTTTGAAAAGTTTAGATTTTTGGACTGCGGATGAGATGACCTTCATAGCGGCTTGTTTATCGATGTATACATCGATCCTCTTTCTTGAGTGCAGTTTCGTGGATAGTTCTCGTGCCGCTTCTGCGATTGGTAATATTTTCGCTGGGAACACAGGGCTGCGGTTCGGAAGTCTCAGACAGGGAGCAATATTGGGTTCTGGTGAGTATATGCCAGAGCATACTCCTTCGTCAGTTTTTGACCCGTCCGTGAAAATCGAGATATTATTCGGGTTCATGGCCCTACTGTTAATCCAATCCTCTCTTGAGGGGAAGATTGTTTTGACGATTAGGCTGATATATAATCTGTCCTGGTACCCAAGTGTGCCCATCTAGCCATAGTGCGATGGGTTCTTTCCAAAAATTGGATTGCTTCAAGGGAAGGGCACTCTTTGCAGTTGTTTTCTTTAGTATGCTAGTATGGTTTCAACGGCTGCAGTCGGCGTCGTTCTAATGACAGTCCCTGTACATGGTAATCTTTGTATCCTCATCAGTGGTCTGAGGTCCACCAGACTAGGCACCCATAGAATAGAATGAGTGTGACGATGACGGTCTTGGGCTCCCATTTTTACCAAAGATTTTACTACATGTATAGAAGGCTGTGGATGCTTTCTTTATCCTTTTTGACATTTTTTTTTCCAAGTCAGCTTACGGTCGAGTATACAGCCCAAGTATCTAGCCTTATCTGAGATTTGTTGGTTGAGTGTCAAGTGCTCGATCTGTGGAATTGCTCTCTTGTTAGTGAAGAGGACCACCTCTGTTTTCAAGGAGTTAAACGGTTAATCTGCATCTTTCTCCCCATTTGTGTAGCGTATTGGGGAAAGTATTTCGGTTATGGTATGAACTCACCTGTCGCGTTATGAAAACATCATCCGCATGTGCCACAGCTTTGACACCACTTTGTTCTGATTTATTGATGATTCCGTTCACGACCAGAATCCATAGTGCAGGGGATGGAACCCCACCTTGTGGGGTACCTCTAGAAGCCAGAGCATGTACTTGACACGCACCCAGTTCTGAGTTGATGTGTCTCGTCTTGAGCATGCTTTCAACCCAACCCGTATAGTTTCAAATTTTACATTGTTGAAGACTCCTTCTACATCCAGAAAGGTGGAGTGAACTTTCGATCGGATTCAACTGACAAAAATTGTATTAAAACTCATGAGCAAGTATTTTGTAAGTTCTCCAAGTCAAGATTCTCGGATTTTAATAGAACATATAACTTATATATGGCATATCGAAGGCTGCCTCAATTTTTCAATAGAGCGTACCAGTGAGTAGTAAAGCGGAGAGACTGTAGACGTTACAGTACACATCCCAGAATCCTGACAATATTGCAGGGAACAGTGTTGCAGTTGAAATGGCTATAAATCCATTCCTAACGAGTCATACGAGGAGATGATGATAGAGTAATGGGACAAGCCCGAATCCTTTTCTCTCTCTTGAAGACTACTTTAACCACGATATATAGACTAGATTCAGACATCCCTTAAAGATAGTTACTAGCCAAGCTATCATATACCTTGATCCAAATTTGTAAATGTCTCCATGGATAAGGAATACTCAAACCTTATTACATGCTTATCCTTAATAGGGCGGTTTGTTTCCCTAGACTATATATGTATGTATATACTATCTCATTTCCGTAGTGCAGGCAGATTTTTAAATAATGTAATAATAATAATGTTGCTCTCGTCAATATCCCTAATTCCCAAATTGAAATACATTGTCCTCGACTAAACAAATCAATAGCAACAACGAATCTCATGTAATAGTAAATTCGTTCCCAAAATTCCTTCCTTCGTATCCTGTTGCAGATGCATACATTTCCCTTGGCATTTTCCTCTACGCCTAATTGACTAAATTCCCTCAAAGGGAGGTAACAAAATCCCAGCATATCCATGGGCCAAATATCTTCTGGTCAAAACACTCACCAAAGTGGTTGCTATTAGAACGTGACATACCAAAACACTCTCGAGTGTCAATTTAGTTTTCGAAATTTTGCACATAATACCTGTGGCGGGCCGATGTATGTATGTGAACCCTTGTCACAGCATTGATTAGAGAATTTTCATGTGGAAGGTGTGTTTTGTAGGATGAAGCTATGTTCACTCAGTTGTACATGAAGTTATTCGTTCACTATGGATCTATCTACTCTCACTCTATTAACATCTCCTTGCCAGATACCAGAACCGTTCATTGCGTCAAAAATACGGTGACTTCCAGACTTCCCTTTAAGTCTTAATAAAAATATGATCCAGAAGTGTACGAAAAATTTAGTGTACGACTGTATGGATGCCAGGTATAGAGTTTACGATATTCAATTAGCCCAACTTCCCTTTGTGTAATTGTTTCGGAGATGATTAATGCAGTGTTCCGTATAGTTTCAAGGCGAATAGAAGGCTTTACGATCTAAATTCCTAGCAAATCTTCACAACCTATGCATGTGGGGTGATTGAATCTAATAAACACTTATGAGACCCTGAACAATGGTCGCATTGTAACTATTCCATAACTCCTTAGCGACATCCGAGATTCATGTACATAACTATGCTCAAGGACATCATCTCGTGGGTGAAATTTACCGCGCCTTCTTACTCTGTTTTTTGACTTTTGCCTTTACCATTCAAAAACAACATCAAGTGCAGCTATAACAAAAGATGGGAACTCTTTCGTTTAATGAATATTCAATGAGGATAGCAGTTCATCTATGGTTGCTTGCCAACTTCCACCAAAAAAGGATCAGAATTTCAACAACCATTTTTGCATATCAATTACTCAATTTTATTTCTGTCCCAGGATTCTTTGTTATCCTTTCGTCGTTGCTAGTATGTTTCAGAGGACGCGATGCCACAGAATAAATTGATATTTGAGTTAATAAAATGAGATTAGTGATTCGAAAATGTCTGGGTTAGCGAATATTGCAAATTAATTGCTTTTCGAACGGAGGCGTCTAGGAGCATAAATTTCTTGAATAAATTAATAGATTTAGGTTCGGTTCACAGAGCGGTTTAGCTTGATGTAAGCTCGGTGTGAATCATAATCTGATAAACTATTCAAATTTTTATAAAACTTTTCCACAATAAGAGAGAAGAGTGACTGCATAATTTAAATTGGATTCGCCCATCTCTAGAGTGACATTAGATTCATCTCCTATCATGAACTTTCTCTCAATAGAGAGGGGCAACGACCAAAAGGTTATGAGCAAGGTTAATGGAGAGATTAATCACTTGCCCACCTGAGGATACATAGTGTTCTTTTTTTTGTTAATGTAATGAGAAGAGTGTGGCCTTACATTTACATCACGTTTACTTTTCTAGGACCTCCTAACAACGTTAAGAAAGGGTATTGGTTAGAGTATGGGTTAGATTCATGTAAAGAATTTCGGATGGGGAGTTATTCTTTCTTATAACTGGTCTCCAATGGATACATCTTGTGTCCAGATCTATGCAGTTAAGTAATAAATAAAGGTGTAACGCTCAATGATAATTTTCGCATTTAAGGTGAAAGAGCATTATGGCAAGCGCTACTTAGGAATAAGAGATCCAGATACATCTAATATTCTTTTGGAATAGGGGTACATTGTGTGTCCTTATATACACTTAAGCGGGTAGCACACGGTTTTTTTTTTTTTTTGTTGCGCCAGAGAGGTGGGTAATCTTCCTCGGATGCCAATAGCTCATACTATTGACAAGTACAATTCATATACCTGCTCCTGATATACATAGAGTTGTTGACTGATATCTGCCTATAAACGTACTATCCTCCACCTAGGCACACAGACTTCAACCATGCTGCCCGCAGTACTGTATTCCGACCGCGACCTTATATGGTCAAGAAGTCACGATGGACTAATTCCATGCCGTGAAGCGCGTGCAATAAAATATTACATTCTACGTATCTTCATCTTCATCTGGATATTCCAGGCAGAATGGTGAGCTATCGTGTCCAAATCAGTAGATATACTTCCGGTAACTGCCGTGATCAGAGAGCAACTGTGTAGGGTTGTAGTGGTAGTTGGTAGCCAGGTGCATACCTACAGGGAAAAGTCGCTAGGCGATCCCTGCATCCTCGTGGCGGCCGCCTAGTATGCGGGCTCCGAATACCTGGTGACCTTCGGTTTCCATCCACCCTTCCTATGGCATGGTGTCATCCTTGACAAAAGGCTTTTCACCAAAGCCATTCTCATATCAAGTCCGCCATCAAACGCGACATTAGGGTCATGTGCGTCAGTAGACGCCTTTACGGTAGAACTTCTAGTCTAAATCCAAAAATTATACATTGGACGCATACAATGATGGTGAGGCCCATTATCACGGCCGAAAGTTCTTGAATGGACAATGGCAACGAAGCTTCAGAAACTCCAGAGAATTGCCTGTCTAAATATTACGAGTGTCATGCGTTCTTGCTCTACGGCAGCATTAGAGCCTGTTTTTGGGCTTTCTCCCCTGCAAATCTTCATTAGGAAGACGGTCGCTAGATGCGCAAGACGCGACGAAGTATAAACCAGGTAACCATGTGGGACACCTGAAAATTCTTGACTCAGTTCCCAAAATGAACATGTTTTGCACTATCTCCGACATCATGGTTAGGGAATACTGTTTCGGTCGGTTATTTGAGGTAGAAATATTTGACCGTGCAAACTGGTCTAAAGGTTTTCCGGCACTGGATCCTAGAGGTTTGGTCTGGTTCGCAGATGGATCAAAGATGGAAACTGGAGTTGGAGCTGTCTTTGTACCCAACAACAAAGTCTCGATACATACGGGAATGTGTCGCATAGTTTCCAGGGCGATTAATTACGCCTTATTCGTTAAAGGAAATCCTTAATCTAGACAAGGATAGTATTAGAAAGCTGGTGAACTTGCTCATAGGTCACTGTATCCTACGTTATCACCGTAACAAGCTCAATCTGTGTCCAGAAACGAAATGTAGATTCTGCTCGGAAGATGACGAATCTTCTGAGCACATTCTCTGTAAATGCCGATCATTACTGTAGTTAAGAATGCGTATTGTCCATAAGTGAGCGGAGTTGAAAAATTCTGCTGCTAAGGACGTACTGTCCTTCATAAGGGAAGTGATATGATTCTTGGTTTAAACATACCCTAAACTGATACAGTAGATTATTTTAAGTCCCAGTCTCAGCCACACGGGCAAGGGTCTAGAAAAAAGAAGGTGGTAGCGCAGTCTTTATTCTCTGCCTTTTGTTGTATTAGCCCAATTAGCTTCACACATATCTGCTTATGCTGCCTTTTTCTTCATTTATCTTGTTGATGACATTGATGTTATGGTGGCTGAATGCTCTTCTATTATATATCCTCAACACCTCTTCTGAGGTAGACTCCTTTAGGTAGCGATGGTCACCTTTGTAGTTAGTTCCTACGCCCATACTGGGGCGGCATATACAAAACAGAGGTGATAGCTCTGGAGATTATAAACCTTCTGGCGTATCTAGGTCAACTGGTTAAATATTCAACAAGCGTTGTGAACTCCAGTTTATTGACCAGCATTACTCCAAGGTATTTAACTGCTTCTTCGCCTATCTTCATGCCTTTAGCAGCTCATCCAGAGTAATTAGTGGTATATCCTCTGAATTGACTTATGTTGTGATGTAGTACAAAGCAGCCGGCCTTTATAGGAAAAGGTGCTATACTATGAATCTCAGGCTATGGGTATACCCCTTCACTTTCATCATCACCATTCTGCATGACGACCCTCACAGCATAATGTCGACGGCTTAACAGAGACGTTCAAAGTTCGATTCCCAGATAACGCCAAAGTTTTTCACAGTTTTCGCACCTCTTGCAAGCGTACAGATATGAATATATTTCCAATATTAGTATTTTTTTTTTTTTTCGACAGCCATGCTTTTGTCCTCTTATACTTAACTCTGATGCTTGCTCTTAATCAAAATATCGCCTTCATATTTGAAAAGCTGCAAGGATATGTCATCAGCTCCGGTGGCTTTATGTTGTCCTCCTGCAGACTGGGAAAGAGGATTACTTCATCACAGTAAGCTGGAAGACTGCATGGGCTCTGTTCTTTCTTTTGACTCTGTTTGCTTCTCACGGTTTTAGAATCGGTTTTATGTATATCAATTGGATTTAAAAACCTTCTGGGCAAGAACTCCTTAAATATATACTTCTTTGCTTCATATCCTCGTACAAATATGGATATACATATGTATGTACATATGTACACACTGTGTGTATACGAATATATTCCCTACAAAAACATTTTCTCCCTTTAATCAATGCGTTCAGCAATTCAATTACTTTTCGATGAAATGAACATGTACTCAAAAACTTTCATTGGTATCAACAACTATTCAATAAATATCTAACAAATGCTTTATCGACGGAAATCCTCTCTACACATACATACATAAAATAGCACCACAAAATTCTGTGGGAGGTTTCTGGACGAGCAAATTTTATAAAAAAAAAAACTTTTCCAATTACGGACGGGATTGCGTTCACTGTTGGAAATCCATTTCAAACTGTTGGTCTATATTAATTGCTTGATTTTTATGGCATCCCTTCTAAACGACGAACAGCTAAATAAAGTTTTCATTAGTAAAACCATTTAACGAAATAAAATATATCCTAACGATTAAATGCTTGATGTAGAGGCTATTATACAGATATCCTGTCACAGAAATGTGTAGGGATAAATAGCTTGTGAAGGATATCGTAAACTTATTACTTGAATATCTAGACAAATCATCAAGGCATACCAACTTTTGTCTGTGCAGACAGACAGCTTCTACAGAAGCCCTAGCTGATATGTGATAGTTTCAGTATAAATAATTAATCTAGGCCAGATCCGTCTATGACTGGTTTTGGTACGTTCAGGGATTTGAAAAATATTTATGTACATGTAGCGAGCATACTCAGGGCTTACCATTTCAGCAGAGTCTTAATAGTAGTAGGTACCCATTGGGGTGAGCTTAATCTCGCTTAACTGTTAGGACCAGGACAAGACTTTCTTTCAGGCTATAGGATTTGAGAACTATTAGATCTGCTTGGCTATTGTGATGCATTTCTAACACACAGTTCGGCAGTATAAGCCTGCTTGGTAGATGATTATGTTATTACCCAATGGGATCGGTAGTTTCAAGTTGGCCGAAGGAAGGATTTGAATGTTTTTTGGCGAAGAGTAGGCTTTGGATTTTCGACGCCAATTTTGAATGGTGGCCTTCTTATACACTCGATGGTCGATAGAACTGGTTAAGGCGGAAAAAATTACCTTTGGTTTCCCCCCTTATTATACACTATTCGGTGACGAGAAGATCAATGTTTTGGGCGTTATTTGCCTTAAAGACTTTTTCGTTTTCGAATGATGGATCTACAGGAAAGTATCCTACCAAAATTTGGTCTCGAGGAATTTTCTCCTCGTCAACTTCATTATATGAAGCACCTTTCTAAGGCATGATACCGCTGGATATACTTTTGACCCAAACACCTGTGGCTTGCTCTTTCCAGTTCAGGATAAGCCAACCAGGATGAAAAGTTGCACCACGGTTGTGTATACCAGTTGTCCCAGTCACTTGTTCATTGTTAAGCAGAGGAGCCGTAAAATTTCCAGTTAGTATACCAACCTTAAAATCTTAGTAGGAGTAGAAGGCGCTTTTGACGTGGAACTCTGGTCCACAGATCCAGAGAGTGGGGTTTCCAATTTTTAGTATGTTGTCCTGCATAGACGATGAGCACGAATTGGATCAATTCGTGTTTTGGTGATCGCAAGGGACCATGACTTTGATTTTGGCTTCTTTCGGAGGAAAGCCTTTATCCAAAGTCCATGTAAAGCGTTTACGAACTGCTCTAGAGAGTCGTTCTTTCACTTCTTTTTGGATCGTAGTCGACTTAAAATTAACTCATGAGGGTAAGATGTCTTCTTGGAGAAATATAGCTCCTTGTTAGGGATAGAGGATTAAGTCTTCTAAGAGATTCCTTAAGAGTACCATCAATGTTATTATTTTTGGATGAAATACTGTAGCCAAGAGAAACTAGGAAAAAAGGGTCACCAATGATAGACCCCTACTTGCCATCGGAGAAGACTTGCATTTCAACCGGAAATGTTTAAGTGTTCAGCATTAGAAGATACACTCACGTAGTCCTCGTGCAGGATGAAAATTGAGTAAACGCAACACGTGCAAGATGAAGACTGACTTTAATTTCTCCATTTTGTGTCTTAATAGCGACTACACGAGGTAGATAGTCTGGCCCTGGATGAGTGTTGGTGGTTCGGGCCAAATTCCAATTTGACTGTGGTATCATCTTTCATCCAGAACGAGATCTCCAATTTGTGGCTGATGTTTCACCTTTAGCCACTTAGGTCGCTGCTGCGGCAGCGCAAGATACTCAGTATTCCATTGCTTCCAGAATATTTGATGGAGTTTCTGAATTCTTTTCCACCTATCGAAATAGCCAAGTCGAGCATCGATCAGGTCCGGGTGAGTTATGTTGTTCAGTCGCCTATGAGGAAGAGTCCTGGTGTCTATGGTGCGAAGTCGTCTGGGTTGCTGGTCATTAGGCAGAGTGACTTCGAATTCAAACACGCTTCCACTTGTGCCAGAAACGCGGTGAGTTCCTCAAAAGTAAAAACTTCCATACCAAAAATTCGCCTCAAATCACATTTGATGGATTTCACTTTCACTTCCTACAATCCTCCAAAGTGGGAAGAAGCCGAACGAATAAAACTACATTTAGTGCCGTCCTTTGCAAGTAGCACAGTCCTTTGTAGCTCTTTGTCGGCTCCTACGAAAATAGTTCCGCAGTCACTAAAGATCTGTATGCTATTAACTCTTCAAGCCTTGAGCGGTCTTGTCACTCACCAGCTTTATAATCGTCCTTTCCAAGCCTTGACAACAATTGAGGCTGCGTAATCGATTCCTGCGTGTAAAAATGGTCGTGAACCTTTGTTGTGTTGGTTGCAAGCGAAAACAAATATTGCAGTTGTGAACAAACTTCTTGACGCAGTTCTTGATTCGCAATATAAGGTGTTTGGTCCGCAAGTACGCAATCATCTTCTGGATGAGTCAAATGATGACGTGGGTTAAGAATGATTGGGTATTGCTTGTTCCCAACCCTTAAGATGCCATCTTGATCGACGAATGGGTCTAAGGCTTTCAACATCTTGGCGTCTGTCCCAGCCCTGACTCCTGCAATTACCGCTGAGAACATCTCACCTTGGGCTATCCATATTGCCATATTATATCCATATTGTATGTTGATATTTCTCCGGTCAGATACATGTCCACTTTAAAAAACAAAACTTTTGCAAAAGGCAATTATTCTTATAGACTTTATCTATTTAAAGTCAGGAAACTTATGACATTTTCGTCCTTGGTCGTGCAGTGTGAACGAATTCACCGTTTCTCCATCTCGGTTTCCAGGTCAATAGGGTGATGAGGGCAATGAAAATTGTAGGAAATCTGGACCGTTCCACCAAAGTTTGTTAGAGTGTGTTTCCAGACATCAGTTCTTGTCAGCCTTTGTATTTCGCATACCCAATTGGTAACAAACGGAAAGGAGTGCTAAGCCGATGGTTTAATACGTCCAGGCATACCGTGGAACATCTCTTAAACCAAGGGCGGTGGATGTGTAGTCAAAGAGAGTGGCCAAGATTACTGCTCCGCATAACTCTAGTCGAGACAGACTTACCATCTTCAATGAAGCCACCTTGGATTTGGACAAAAGTAGATGTATGTGGATTTTACCTTGGCAGTCCAACACCCGTAGGTACACCACAGCCCCATATACAGTAAAATCCCTCACCGCTATACCAATGCAATGTTCCTGCAATAATGTGTTCCATTGTGGGCAATACTAAGTTGACAGCTGCTCCTTCTGTGGGAGTGTAACACTGCTGGCTGTCTAAATCGCATTACTAAAAGGTTTCCATTACATATGGCATTAGGGGGCGTGTGGTGTCAGCAAAAACCCAAGTGGTTCCCCAGACAATTTTGTTCATTTGCGAATGATTCTTACCTTGAAAATTACTACCCCTCCGCAATTTTGTTTTTCACCTAAGAGCCAATGGAGATTTCAATGCACTTAACCGCAACCAACAAGGATAAAAGCCATTATTGTTTCTCTCTACGAGATTACTTCTGGAAAAACTCCCAGCCAGGATGCAACCCTCCCACTATCAGACTACATTGGTGTGTGGGAATCTAAAACGGATTACAGAAGAAGACTTAATTTTGAATTTCCCAGAATCGAATATCGAATGGAGAAATATGGGAGGCACATTGTGGTTACAAAGACAAATAGACAAAAGCTGTGCACCTCCATGGCAGAACGGACGTATCTAAATGTAATCACAACTCCAATGCCACTTCCAATTTGTATTCATAAGTCTCGCTCGTCTAATTGGCCAATATAGCAATGTCTTGTCGAACAAATATTCCCGTTCTTACCCCAGGGATGGTGTTTCATTAAATTTAATAGAAAGTAATAAATCTCCACGAAATGGAAACGATTTGCCATCCGACAATCCAATGCAAGTTTTGAATATTTCTCTTCCCTTACTCTGCGGTACTCGTTACGATTGTATATATATGTATATTTGTAGGTTGTTCGACGGTAGGAGGATGCCGTAAACTGAAGTAGGAAAATTCAATTTGAAAAGTTATGGTAAACATAATTTTCATGGTATTTGTCAACAATAACAGAAGCTCAGGTAAACATCCCTTGTTGAAAAATCGTTTCACCGAGGGGAACGATTTGTTTGCGATATTGTCAATTGCTTTGCATAGATTCCCAAATTCGAATATTGTCGATTCTATTAAAGTGGGAATCATTGTCTGGAAAAAAAAATTGTAAGAATTCTATAGGCAATCATAGAAAAATTGATTGTAGAGCAGCACTGTCAAGGTTAAGGTTACGAACTTATGGCGACCGACGCTAATCATAAACATTCAAACAGTTTCAAAACTCAAATACAATCTTAACGGTCCGAAGAACAGGACCAACACATGCCAAAATCAATCATTCCTTTCTCAATTCTGCTTTTTTTCGATATTTTTTCCCAATCAATAGCCATCGAGTTGGCTGCTATGTATAACTATCTATAGCAGTCGCCACTCATAATCCCTTTGGGGGGGAGGAATAAGGACATGTTTGCAAAGACTGCTGGAATAAAACAAAAACGAAATACGAAAGTGAGAAGGAGGGGCAATTTATAGGTCAATTTCCCACTTGAATTGAATTCAATTTCCAATTCTTGTCATATTCAGCTGGAAGACCCACAATTGAATCCTATTTGACATTAACTTGTGTTTTCTCCACTCCTTGACCTTTCTATACTTTTTGATTTCGGATTGACATTTTAATTAGATCATCATTTGTGGTAGAACCATAATGGTTGGTTCGAGATAAGAAGTAAAAAATAGGAAAGGAAATGGAGATACAATTCTTTCCGTGGCTAGAATAATCTACAATGCACACAGGGGAAATTTTTTTTAAAATATAATTATACCACCTACAAAGATTCGCTTTTGTTTTTAAATAAATGAACGAATGGTTATGCCTCCCCTGATAATGTTAGGACATCTTCGCAAGGACAGTAAATCTATGCATTGAAGACAGTATCTTACCTTTAGAATGAATGAGACTGAGAGCAGTTTTGTTATCAAGAACAAGAACAGATACTTTTAGTCCTTTTGTCTAATTTGTCTTCTTGATGGAAAAGATACGACTCTGAACTACTGAATGAGAAGGAGGTGTTTCGAACCAAAAAACTTAACCGATGGTATTCCCTAGGGGTCTATTCTTGGACCGCTTCTGTGGATATGATATTCTTAGACTAAGAACTTCCGATAGTTAAGATTTGTGTAGGACATAGAGATAGTGGTGACAACGAAATACGTACCTAGATGAACAAACAAGATCAGTCTGTTAAACAATACTTAGAATCAAATGGTCTAATGCTAGCAGGACACAAGTCCGAACGTTGCTTATTAATAGCCGAAAAATCAGATCGATCAAATATAATTTTGAAAATTGCACACTACACATATAAAGATACTCTGTCTCTGTCCCTGTGAACCCTGTTATTTACCTTTACAAAAGCTATCAATTCTGATTCTGAAACATGCTGTCATGTTAACACGTATAGTTCCATGTCAGAGATATGTATCTGGAGGCTTTCAAATTGGCCAGCACTTCGGCCAGGTGTGTCCCTATAGGACATAGTCTTTGGACAATTCCTGTAGGTAATCACTATAAGTAGACTCACTGCTTCCTAGTGGCGGCCACCGGGCAATGTACTCTGTACCTCTCAGGTCGCCCCAAAAGTATGAAAACCGGCTAAGGTGTGTGGAATGCATGGCTAAGAGGGAGCTTAGTCTTTATTATGCGGACTGCGAATATATTGCCGACCTTCAATTTAAATCCAGCTTTCTCATGGCCTACCGAGTTCTCGTTTTCTGGGGACTTGTGATTCCACTCAGACAAATCTAGATGGTCTTCCATTGTGAAGAGGTTAGATGGGCTACCGATGCAAAAAGGCTAGGTGACCTCAACTGAGGTTACGAATTTTTCGAACTGACTTGGTGAACCAATATCTTATACTACATCAAATGAGAATCTAGAGGCAGCTATAGGCGATCAATTTAGTTGAGCAACTGAAGCGTATGGGTACTACAAATCAGGGTGGCTAACCTTTGTCTGCCCAGACAGTGGTATTGGTGGAAGTAGCATTTCATTTCCTGAGCCAGACATCGTTTGTTGGTTCTTTCTACAGACTCTTAAGCTTTCTACCGGATAGATTCTATCGCTCTTCAGAATGCTGACTTCAAGATCAACTTTTTATAGCTGCCCAAGTAAGACATCATTCGTTTACTCCCGCTCGCTAGAGATGGGATCGTGAAAAATCCTCATTTTCAGCATCACGAGGAGCATTTAACAACACATCTTAGAATAGTGCATCAAAGTAGAACTTTCCACCAATCTTTGTAAGACCATTCTAGTGCCATCATCAAACACACGGCATTAGGACAAACATCTACGCTTAGGCATACGCGGAAGATGTTCCCATACTTTCTGTCGGCTCATGTCTACAGACTGTCTATGCCAAAGCTAGCCTTAGACATAGTTGTTGAATGGTCCACTAAGAATGAATTTTCGGTCAATCCTTTGAAAACTGGGGTTGTTCTCATTACGAAAATGAGGATTGTGAGCGGTCTGACTAAGACAGTGCTAAAAGCATCACTGTCCAGATCTCCGATGAAGCGCAATATCTAGAAGTGATCGTGGATAAAAAAAACTTCTTTGGACAAAGCATGTCAAGTCGAGACATCCAAGTTGCTCTCAGTTTTCTGGCAGTGTAATGGTGCTTTTGGCAAGACATGGGACTTATAATCAAAAAAAGTCCTCTGCATTTATACGGCTATGATAAAACCTTTTCTAGCACGGGAGTATGCCTAACTCTGCTCTAGATGCTCTGCTTGATTTACCTCTTTGTGATACTTTCATCATGGGGTGTATCATTAAAGCCATCTACGGTCTTAGACGAGGTGGCTTTTGGTATCATCCGCACTGGAGTTTGGATGATATTGCATGACACGTCTTGTCCTACGAAAGTGACAATGACACCGGAACTTCTGAACTTCTGATGCTGTGCAAATTCAGATTCGACCTTCCTTGCATTCAAGATTGGCTTCGGCCAGAGTCTGAGCCTGGACTGCGCTGTAGTCGAATTTTCACGGATGGCTCCAAAACTAGTCAAGGGTCTATTGCTGGTGTCCTCGTGGACAACGACAATATTAGACTGAACTACTCGTAGGCAAGCATGCCTCTGTTTTTCAAGCGGAGATCTATGCTATCCTAATGACTGCCAACTATATTGTCAAGAATAGGTGGCGGGGTCGGAGTATTTGCGTCTGTAGGGATTATAGTTGATAAATACAAGAACTCATAAAATTCGGCCGCAAGGCAGAACTCTCTGAATCTTGTTTGGGTTCCAGGTCACACTGGGATTGCGGGAAATTAGATTTCTGACGAGATTGCTAAGCAAGGCTCAGGGGATGATTTCTCAGGGCCTGAATCTGCGTTGCGTCTTCCCGCGTCCTCCGTCAGAGCCTAGATTAGGTCTCCACGATTAGGTTTCCTATGAACACAATTGTGAGTGGCACGGCTCTCCACGATGCAGGCACACTTAACGTATGCTCCCGAATGTCTGTAAGAAATCAGAGGCATTCTTGCTGTCTCTCAGTAGAAAAGACTGTAGGCAACTGATTGGCGTTCTTATAGAACACTTTTCTTTTGCCAAGCATCTTAGTGTGCTAACCTTAACAAACACCACTGTCTGCGACGCCTGTGGAGAAGACGACGATATTTCGGATCGTTTCCTTTTTTACTATCCTGCCTTTGGTCGGATCAGGTGGTAGATCTTTGGTGTTCATATGGCGAGTACTGATACTGTAAGGTCCTCATCGCTGCAGTACATTCTCGGCTTTCTCGTAAAGTCGAAGAAATTCAAGTACAATGGGTAGTACTGGATTCTGCTTCCTAGTAGTGCAATGAACCATTTACGTCTGAGTGCTGCAGGTAACCCAAAAAAACAAATTGGCGGTAAGTCTACCTATCAATTCCTCATTTTAAACTCTGATTTCCCTGATGCCTAAAACCTGTGTTAGTCACCCAATAGGATCCACATAAAACTTATGCAAGCTCCTAAGTCGGTTTTTTCGATGACTGTCCTAAAATATAGTCACGCATCTACCTGTGACTAATGAGTCACATTGTTTTCTAAACTGACCGATGCCAATTACTATATTACTAAATCAACGTTAATTGAAGCGATAAGCATTTGGACATGTCTAAACGATTGCATACAATCGACTTTAGCATTGCATTTGAACTGGGATGAGCCAGGAGATTGCTCCCTTAAACTGTGAGGTGAGGAGCTATAACACTAGGAATATTTACTTGTTTTTCTTTGGATTTCCGACTTTATTTTAAATCATGACCTTTTATGTCATTCTATCCCTTGCAGGGTTACTGTGATACATCGTGACTTCTAAGTAATTCGAGTCACAAGTCAATGCCCTACATTGATGGTTTTAAAGTTCGAACATGCATACCATACAAATATTTTTTTTTTCCTTGTTCGAACATGATTCCTGGACCTTCGAACTTTATTCAATGAACTACCGCCACACATGGCAACATAACACAACACAATACTTGTCAACTTGTTACCCACACGAATTTCACTCAAACGCTTCGATAATACCACGCATAAGGCATGCGCCATATTCCACCCTCTCATGGGCTTCTCACTCAGCCAGCAACTCGAATATCCTTTAAAGGTATTCCAATGTTTCACAGTGCCAGTTCATTTAATGTCTCGAATCTGAATCGTTCGGTATCGGATCCACGTTTCGTTAGACTCGTTTTGACATCCTTTGGATTCTAAACATCTGTCTAGTGCCGGTTTGTTTTTATTCGCCTGGAAAAGTGCCAAGCATTCATCATCATCATAATCATCATCATCATCGTGGTCGTCATCGTGTACACAAGCAAACTTTTCGCACTTTTAGTCCAATCGATAAAACAATAAGCGAACAAAATCGCTGTGCGCTATATTACTTGAATGTTTTCATATCCTGTGCAGAGAAGGACGTAGCTACGAAACCGCTAAGGTAAATAGTACATCCGCAGACCGTAAATGTTTTGTGACCGCAAAACAGTCTCTTATCGTTTAAATCGCGAGACGTAAACGTGGTGGTTTTATACCACACCAACCACTTTGCCGCATGGTGTGGTTTTTCTAGTCCTTGCTGCTGCTGTTGTTGTTGTCGCATTGTCCTTTCGTCGAGTTCTCCAACGATGACGGCTATAAAAGTGAAAATCTATGTGAAGTGAGTTGATATTGTGTCAGCTGAGTGGGGTTCCTTGCCCTGTAGAAATATCAAATTGGATACGGTTTATCGTTATCGAAGGAAAAGAGTAGATACAAACACGTGTGTGTGTAGATTGTATATCTGTAGCAGTGTAGTGTATTATGTATTTTTATATTTATTGAATTCTACTTCGTCTCGAGTGTAATGATTGAGTGAATAAAAAAAAATAAAAAAAAAAAGAAAGAAGGAAGGAAAAATAAGGAAACATACGATTACGAATGAAGGCAAAGCGATTAAATTCTTCACTCGAATCCTTCCAGACGATTTAAGAGATTTTGTTTGGGTTTTTCTCCTTCGTCGAATTCAATTGGAAGAAGATCACGTGGCTGCTATAGTGAAGCCTATATGGATTGAAAGGTAATTGTAATAGAAGGGCTAAAGTGGGTTATTAAGTCTAAAAGGGATTGTGTTTCGTATTTTTGCGGATTAAATGTGAACAAGGACGCAAGAAAGGTTTTCAGAGATTTTTTAAAAAAGGAATCGTTACGGAAGTAGGTATCTAATCTGCTCTGTGTTTCGTTTCGAAGTTTTCTTGTGGCATTCCACAACATGCAAGGGCGGATGAGGGCTACACGAAACTATTGTTGATTGTTTCCTTCAATTAAATTAAGTACCTCATTGCCGGTTTTGCTTAAGCTAAGGTAGGTTTCACTCCATTTCTAGTTGTATCTTTCGAGACGTTCAATGGCATGTCTCAGTTGGTGAATGATATCCCAAAGATTGACCCATTTCCTGTTGTTGGGCTCGTTTGATGTGCAGAAAAGCGGAGAGTATTGTTTCTTTTGATTTAAGAACATCCTGTCAACTGTCAAAGCACAGTTTCTGTGAATATTTTTTAAGTATAAATGAAGTCAAGCTAATGGGTCCAAAGGATTTTGTGGTTTACCTTTTTCCAGCTTTCGGAAAGAATAAATATTACCTTTTCACATAAATAAGTACATAATTCAGGAGATGTGAAATTGGAAGTTCCTGTTCTCTCTGCAATGAAGCTGGAAAAATACCTTCTACTCCTGTTTTTTTAGTGAGTTCCTTTCGACTAGCCTAGCCTAGCATTTTCTTCCACCATTAGGGGTTATTTTGATCTTTCTTTTTGTAGCTGATCGGGCTACTGAATACATATGCGTTCGTTGTAGCCTCGTTTAACTAAGAGTAGTAAGAATTTCCAGTTCCAGGAAGTTTCTTGAAACCCTTGTGCAAATTTGTTTAGATTCCATACGTGTGTGGATTTGGGGCTTTCTTTTAGAGAAACCTCCTTCCTGAGACCTGCTAAGTCAAATGTGATAATTCTATGATCCTCATGACTGGCCTATTGTAAAATCTTCAAACTGTGACACAGTTTCTTACCCTCAATCTTCGAGGTATGAAATCGAAAACTTCTTTGGTGTATTACCCACTTTTTAAATATCCATCTAGATTTTCTTCGATAATAAATACGAAAAGCAAGACGAATCAATCACTATAACGCAGTGATCAGTCCCTTTTTTCTAATGAGGGCCTAAATGATGATTAAGTCCTACGTAGAAATCTAGGACCTCGAGCAGTTTTGCTTTTTGTCTCAAATCGTCTATTCATAGGGAGAACTCTCTCCAAAATAAGTCCAAGGCTGGTGTGGTTGTCACCCATTATTACAGAGTCTAAAGTAGCGCCAATTTAGAGCAATTTCTCCAAGAACTAACTGAAACTTTACCGGAAAAAACTCCATTCCATCTACTCGACAGTTCGTTGTTTTCTACAGGGGGTGTTTAAACCATCATTCTGAGTTTTTCGAAATGAAAACAAAGATGATGTGTGTCTTTGGGATTTTGTCTCCCATTCACACAATCAACGTTAAACAGTAACATTTCTGTTTGCTCATTTGGGTAGTCTATTATCGTTTGGACGTGAATGGTGTTCTTCTTTGTTCTGCTAAACTAGATGGCACCTCTATACTCCCATTCTCTTCTCTTCAAATTTAAAACCTTCGACTAGGAAGCTTAGGCACCCGTTTCCACCTTCGCTCTACTAAGCTCTTTTGTCCTTGGATAATCCAATCTACCCAGTTCCCTTAGCACTCGATTTTATTCCATTTATCTCGGGAAATGAATACCTTTTTACCGGTGATCTTTCTCTCTATGTAGCAGCTAATGAGACTATATCAGGCTCTTGTGAGCTCCTATCTATACCTTCTCGGTGTCTGGTGGTGCCCTGGATAAAATCTCATAAGCTCAGTCCCTCGTAGTTTTCGTTTTGAATGTCTCACTCCAGGTGATCTTCCATTTCAATGGATCGCACATATTTCAGTGTTTTGCTTCAATTTCTTCATATCTTCCCACGACTAGGTAGGGAAAGTCGGTCAGCTATGTACCCATATGATGCAGCCTGGTTTCAATGAGGCTCCATTCTAATACAGATGGGAAACCCGCAACACAGTTTTGACTTCTCAATCAAGAGTCAAATAAGATTTATGTTGCAAACTTACAACTTGAACCCTTGCATGGACGAAACAAGAGTCTGGAAAATGTCCTGATTCCCATAGCGTGCAGCGTTGTGACGGTACAGTACCGCTCCCTAAAGGAATTGTGGCTGTATCAACCATCACTTAAACAGCAAAGGTAGTGAAACATACTATTCGAAAATAGCTTCTTCAATTTCTATTAATTTATAGATGATGGGAATCAAGACTAATGTATAACTAAGATGATTTTCTTAGGAAGTAGCATGAGCCGTTGTATATTTCATGCATGGGGGAACTATTCCTCATTCAAACGTTGCAGATATCCACAAACATGTGCAATCTAGCCTTTGTTGTCTCCTTAAGGCTTACATTAGGAAAGCCATCTGTTTCAGGAGCTTTTCTGCTCCAATATCTGATGCACGCCTGGATTATCTTTGAAGAAGGCTTTCAGTTACGCACATCCGGACAAGAAGGAGATGATGCTGGAAAGATGTTAGTGTTTTCATTATCACCTGGTACACTAGCCCCGGGGTCTCATCTGCCTCAATGTACGATAAGCTTTACGTTTGTTTAAGAACTTTCACCACTGAAGACCAAAGTCTAGGTGAGCTGGAGTTGGGATAGCTGGGATAGTTCTAATTTTTGAAAAATAAGATGGTAGACCTTTAAATATTTATTTCTTTTTGCATTTATTTTATTTTGTTCTTAAAAGACATGTACTTAACTTTTTATTCTATATACATAATTTCTTTAAATTACACTTAATAGCACGAAGGTCTTATTTAAAAAGAGGCGCATTGGTAGACTTTGGGCGTAAGATATCCTGCTTTTACAACTTCAAAACTCGAAGATGGTGCCTAAAATGCTTTACTCTTTCCCATCTACCTAAGCATATCATGACGATTGATAAGAGTTAGTTCTTTGCACTTATAGATACATTGAATTGTTATTCTCAGATATTTTTGGCCACGTTGTATTTTTACGCAACTCATCCTCAATGGCCACGTACTTGCTGAGAGATCTTTAATTTTTTTGGATTTTCTTAAAAAGGACATACTCTACAATTACACTTTCTATGAACAGACAAACGACAAAATTTCCCACACCATAGGCCACCATGTAAATTCGAAAACTCATCTCCAGTGGCATTACAAGCTCCAGAGCATCCACTAAAAATTTCGCAGGGTATACCGTTAAATAAATAACAAAAGCCGAGGCTACAACTAAACCTATGCAGAAGGGATAATTATTCAAGACCGACTTTCGATAAGGTGCACCCTTAGAGAATACAAAAGCCAAAATAATATACTGAAAGCAGGATATCACAAATATCACATAGTTTTCGTAACACCCCATATTTTTACCGACCGTGCTGAGATCCGGCTCGAAAGGTGTAAACCATTCCTGCTGTTGAACACGAAACCACACAATCACTTGAAAAGCAATAACCACAAGGATTTGCAGAATTATTGAAGCCACTGGTGTAAGAGATATGAGTGAGCTGAGTGGAGCTTGCTTAACCAGTTCACCATCATATGCTGCTGTTTTGCCAAAGAAAAAGGC
This sequence comes from Xylota sylvarum, assembly GCA_905220385.1. Lineage (NCBI taxonomy): Eukaryota > Metazoa > Arthropoda > Insecta > Diptera > Syrphidae > Xylota > Xylota sylvarum. Next base: position 47,868,964 of record LR999958.1, read on the forward strand.
AAAAATCGATGCAAGGCCAAGGTCAATATACAGATACTGCCAGTCGGTGAGACCTGAATCAATCGAGTAAAGGACCATTACAGATATAAATTGAACCATCGAATAAGCGGCCATAAACTTGAAAATTCCAAACGAAGTGACCAATGCAGCTCGACCCTCCCTGATGATATTCGGCACGCAAGCTATTGTTACATCACGCGAAGTGAAAGGCGATGAAAACGATGATTCGGTCTCGGACAAGGATATTCCGGTGTGAGCAACTTTCAGTGCTCCACAATCGTTTGCTCCATCACCACACATAGCCACGTAGTAATTGAGTTGTTGAAGTTCGATAATAAGCGACTGTTTTTGATCGGGTGACATGCGCGCAAAGACAGCTCCACGCGTTACAAATTGCTGCACGTACTCGGGGAAGTATTCACGAACTATGGACCAGGTTTTCCCATTCATTGCGAAGTGATAGTAATTTTCATTGTCTTCACTTGGTAAGCCTAGTTCTAGGTCTCGATTGATCAATGAGACACATGTCTCATTAGGAGCGACGGAACTCATCATCGTCATGTTGTAACAGAGGTTATATTGTTTGGGATTCCGTGGATCATTTTGAGTGTTGACCATGATCACCTTGTGCCTTTCTTTGATAATGCCACAATCTTTAGCAACGCTTAGGGCTGTCAAAATATTATCTCCCGTCACCATGATAGTTCTTATATCCGCCGATGTGAGACACTTGATCACCTCTGTTGTATCGGGCTTAAGACGATTTTCAAGCACAACGAATCCTAAAAATTCCAACTCACATTCAAACAAATCACGTTGAATGCTTTGAACCTTAGTCGGTGTGATCTTCCCATCCAAAGGCTTAAAAGACATCGCGATTATTCGATAGCCCTGCTGTGCATATGCATCCAGTTGATCGAAGTAGTTTTCCGGGATTGACGATGCACTGGACAAAGTATGAATCATTTCCGGTGATCCCTTGCAATAAACATTGTAATGATCGTCACCTAATCGACGGGTTATCACAGACATTCGTTGCAAGGTTGACGTGAAGGGAAATTGCCGAGCTATACTGATGACATTGGATCCGTCCACCTCATCTAAAAATTTTATAGTTTCGATGAGAAAATTCAATTGAACAGAACTTACTTGACTGCGGCTGCCGCACACTAGTTTCTTCCAGCATCCATCCAGTAGATTCAAACATTTTCAAATCGAGAGGATCACCTCTTGTCTCACCGTTTATTATTGTTATTGAATGGCATGTAACCATTGCAAAAAGCAAGTGATCCGCTGGTAATTGATCAATCTGCTTGAGAGCGGGGTGAAAATCATTTGTCGATGACTTGGGTACGACACCCCACATATCTAAGCCATCTTCGGTAAGAGTTCCTGTCTAAGTGATACGATTAAGAGTATTTTATAGTAACGAGGAGTAATCAGACGTATATGACAATCTATAAGTACCATAGATACAAGTTGTCGAAACAAAATACACTTACTTTCAATCTTTAATCATTAGATACAAGTTGTCGAAACAAAATACACTTACTTTCAATCTTTAATCATTTGCACATGTTCCAATGAACTGATTGATATAACCTCAATAGAGTTCATAAGAGTTCTTAAGAGAATGCACAAGTAGGTTTTTTAGATATTTGTAAACTAATAGCCATGTAACAATGAAAGCAAATATCTTACATGTATCTCTAGCTATTCAAGAGTAAAATCCACAAGAGTTCTTTGGAGAAAGTACTATGAAATACGTTTACTGTTCAACAAGTAGTATCTACGTACTAAATTAGCCTTCATACCTTATCGAAACAAACACAATCGATGCTTCCCGATACGTTTATCGATTGTGGCGATGTGCAATAGATGTTTTTTCTTTCGAGTCGTTTCAGGGCATAAAATCGACCAACAGCCATCACAGCAGGCAAGGCAGGTGGAACAATGACTGTGACTAGATTCAATGATTCCACAAAGATCTTGACAGGATCCACACCACGACGTATCTGCACTAGATTGTTACTTTTCGAAAGAACAAAATATGTCTATTCCAGATACATACCTTACTGACAAGTGTGTAAACAAAACCAATTCCTGCAATGAGTCCCAGAATGCCGATAAACTTGTACGAGTCCCGTTCGAACTTGTAGTCTACCGGGGGTGGATAGAGGATTGATCGAATCAGTCCACCTTTAGCAGTGATATTTCCAGTATTGATGACAATTGCCAACACTTTGTCCGAACCAATGGGTCGGGTTTGAATTACCTTCGTTCCAGAAAAAATCGTATGGCGTATGTGTTCTACTTTGTCGAATATTGCATCGGATTTTTGTGGCAGTGGGGTTTTTATTACAGGTACACTTTCACCTATAAAATACTCACTTACATTACTCCAATCTAGATAAAAGGTTACTACTTACCTGTGAGTATTGATTCATCGAGAATGCAGTTACCAGATAATAGTACGGCATCACAGTGCAAGGTTAATCCCATTAATGGAATTTCAATAATATCACCTGGAACGAGATATTGAGTCTCCAACTCGTTGACATCTCCCGTTTCGGTTAACACAAATGCGCAATCCGAATTTTGTACTGTCTTACTAAGTGCGTCTTGATTCTAAACAGAGATACAATCAATAGATACAAATGAATAATAGTACCCTTACCGACCTTTTTTGTTTGCATAACCGACATAGATATTCCAAATGTTGATATTAGCACAACCACAGCTGCATAGTAATGGTAATTGTACATGGACCAAAAGATCACAGAGAATAATTGAAAAACGTAAAACGGATTAAGTATCTCTAGAAGAAGTAATGTTAAAATTCCTTTGTATGGTACGGTGATTTCATTAAAACCATAGACCAAACGACGGGCTATCTGTTCATTTGCTGTTAATCCAATTGAGCTGTGTAAATACGTGCATGGAATGTTCACATCTAAGCCTTTTAATTTGAGAAATGATTGACTTTGTGTGTCCCACACGTAGCGTAGTTGTTTACACAAGAACAGTCGTACTGTGTCGGTATCTATCAATATTTGTGATGTAGTTCGATTGCATTTTTAAATACACGTCTATAGTTGACTTACGTTTAAAGTATCCTGAAGTGAAATGAACCGATAATTGAAGGTCCTTTTTATCGATTTCATTATTCATTCCAGGATGGTTGACTGACTTTGTACTCGTGTTGAGACTGCTATATTTAAGTATACAATATTCAAATTATTTGAAGACATTTACTGGGTTAAGGATATGTATTATGAAGGTGAACCAGTGTCTGTATCACTCAAAACCATCCGAGGGCATTCATTCATCAGCAACAGACACATCGAACTAGGGACATTGTATTTGGGTTATTCCCTTTTCTGACGACTTAACGCTCTTGGGATGCTTAGTTGGGAATGGTAACACTTTCGTTATTACACGCCTTAAGGAACTTGTTGACGAATGCCGTGAGCAGTTACTTGATTGTATAAAGTCTTCATGGGCATCGTTGAATTTTGACTAGTAAATTCGGGGCCACTAAATGAATACCCTTCATCTTGAACTAAAATTTCTTTCCATCTACCCCCTTTAGTTTATTTTCTAGATGATGAGTTGAATACACAAATGAATACTCACTCCAATGAATCCACTGTCAGTGTAACCACATCCTCAATATAGTAAAGTCGTTTTTTCTCCTGATAGACTTCTTGAATCAGGACCTTCTCAGCAACCGAAAGCGAACACGGAGAATGTGTTACGAGAAGAAACCAATGTCGCCACCAATGCAACACTAATCGAAGTAATCCAAGAGTAAAGATAATAAATAGCCAGGATAGGTAAGTGCGACTCCTTGACCGCCGATAACCAGTGATTTGCATTTCATCCTCTTCATTGGGGTTGATTAGACTCTCGCAAGGATTTGACTCTATGAATATAATAGTTAACACTTATCTTTGCTCATAATCACTTAATTGGCACTACTTACGAGTCATAAGGATGTTTTGAATCTATTGTTTGTGTGGCAAACCTTCACTAGTTAACGTAAGATTTTGCGGTTTTTTCGCGCTGCTTTATTAATTCAAACTGCACAAGTTGAAGGTTTATTTGATAAGATACCCCTGTGCAAATTTAGAATGCGATTTAAAAGTCAAACAATTTAGGGGTCTTCTGCGTTGCATGCAGTTGCTCATACCAGAGTATGCTATTTGTTTTCAAGTTTTTTGTTGTGTAACAAGTTTATAAAAGGTATTGGGCCTAATTTTACATCTATTTGTGTTATACATGTTGTAATTTTGTAGGCAGTGTTATCTATTTTAAAATCTTTTTCATGACATTGTACTCTCAAATGTTCGTCAGATGTTCACAAGAGGTCAGGCTATAGGAAAGAGCCTTGTTGTTCTCTAATAAACGGACACGGATCTCAATTGCTCCAAATATATCCCGATAAGCAGACAATTTAGGCCATCTTGCAAGAGTATACAAAGGTTAGTAGAAAAGTTAAAGTTAGTGGGAGAGAAGAAGGCTAAACTCTATGTATATAAGACCAAAACTTACTATAATATCGCAAAACAAAAGTTTGTATGAGTATACGCTGGACAGAAATAACTTATAAGGATTTAGTTGCCTAAAGATTCGAAAATTATTCTATACAATTATGAAACCGGATGCAAAGCTGGTTCTAGTAATGATATCAATGTGATGAATGTTCAGACAAGGAGCTCCCTATCGCAGATAATACATTGGTTGAAGCACAAGTTTAGTTAAGGAATTAATTTGTCCTGGAAGTGGAGGAAGACGCATGCTAGAGTACAACCAATTAAGATGAGATCGATTTCGTTTATTGTCGGGAAAAGATCATTTGTTCAAAATAATTAGCTTGGATGACTCCAGCTTAACAAACGCTAAGTTTCGTAGAGAAGGGACGTCTAGGAACAAATATGAGCTAAGGCTACTGTTCGTCAGTGAAGGAATATATTGGATTAAAAGTAACAGACAACAGATCATGTATGAAAATACAAAAAAGATTCGAAGACAAAACAAAGCCTTTGAGGACGTCCAAATGAAGATTTTCGATGAGTGTATTACCAGTAACTACATACATGTAGGTGACACCAATCTCACACGCAGTAATCCACTTTTCAAATTTCTACTTTCGAAGTTCTCTAACACTTTAAGCCTCGGCTTCCGTCAGTGGAAGTCATTCCCAAAGTCTGGTAGAGAACTTAAAATGTTTTTGTAAAGGAATGGCATTTGGGATCATTCCCTAATTTTTTGAGTCTGAGGGTACTGCTTTTGTACTTAGTTCAAGAAAAATAAAGACGAGGAATAGCTTCAATAATTTGATGACAAAAACAACAATATTGGTTAAAATTGTCAATAACGACAACTCACTTCATTCACTGCTTCCACGCACACATTCTCTAAACATAGGCATTTGCAGTGTAGCGCCATCTTGGTTTTTCTGTCAAAATTGGCTGACAAAATTGTTGTTATTATTTGTTTTGCTACTGAAATCTCAAGTTCACAGTGTTATAATTCCTTAATAGGACATTTAGGTTCAGGTCTTAATTAAGTGCAATAAGATCGATTGGCATAGAATAGTGTAAGAATGTACTAGAGTTACGCATTCTTGGGCTAAATGTTAAGGAATTCAACAAATGTCATCAAAAACGAAACTCATTTTGCCCAACTTAATATTTTTGAAAACCAATTATCTGTATTCACAGGCATGGCATTTGGGAAAACATTTACAGAAATAAGCATTTTTCTAAAAAATGTTAAGAAGTATGTTGTACTATTTCATGAAGGTACTAGATCTTAAGTCCTTTTTTTGTGTACGTTTCCTAAAAAACCTGTTTTGAGTCTCAAGAGAAAGGTAGCAAGCCATCATATATACAAATAATAATAAAATTTTGAAACCCATACATTATCTTTAAAGAAACCTAAAATAGAACCACGAAACAGAAATGAAAAAGAACAACTGATAAAACTGCAATCATATAGCATATCTGTTCGTACCTGTTCACAAAAACTGATTCGATCAGGCGCTGCGTTGCTATCTTCAGTCATTTAATAACATACAAGTCTGTAGATACCAACAAGGTCACATTATTTACAAAACAAATGTGAACCAAAATTCATATGTAAAGTTTTTCTAAGATTAGATGAGATTAAATTAGTGTTCATAAGGTTTAAATGCTAAGTCATTAATGCAAGCAAATGGCGGTCCGCCTGTAATCTCCGGAGATTGGTTGGCTGAAAGGAAGATATGTGGTACCAAATTTAAGCTGTACCTTTCTAGTCATACTCTGGTAAGATTTTGTCAGCATCTCAAATCTTCTTGTCTTAAATAGGTGGACAGCTTAAATACAGTAAATTCGGCCCCAACTAAATACGAACAAACTCTATTCTGCATATCTTGCGAGAGAATGGATGCCCTACCCGATAGTCACATGCCCAATTTTAGCACATAAAGCTAATACAAAAGTCTTAAGTTGCGTCCATAAATGACAGTGTTATAGATAGTTAATCGTCCATTTGAACACCATGTATGCGTCCGAGAGAATTTAAAGACCCACATTAATAGTCGAACTTACTTTTTGAATATAGTACTATCGATGTTGATGACAGTCTTGTCCACTATCTACTTCATTAACTAAAGAAACACGCTGCAAAACATGCATCCTCAAATCTCAAGTATTACATGGCACAAATGGATCAAAGTCCCTAGGTTATCATCTTATTGAGCTTAAGGCGATAAATGATGTCATAGATTGTCATGAAATCAATAAGAGATACTAATGTTAGTTACGTCTGCAATGACACATGCTAACCCGTAAATTGCAGAACGGCTTCTGACACCCATACAATACGTTTGCTTCAAGGCTTAGTTTCGCCTTTTGACGTAATGAAATCTTATAATTCGGTCTGCCTGTAACGCTGCAGGCTAGAAAAGTTGATGTAACGAAATTCAGTAGGCGTTTGATGTCTTCCTAAAACAGAAAGTTACTGATGGATTTTGTTAATTTATATACCAATGTCAGGATCATATACCACCCTACGCAATCAACAATTTCGAATGAAATATGTATCGTGTACGAGGTTGAAAGGACGAACGTATAGCTGAAGTAAATTTCACTTCTATAGCCCTCAATACAATGGCTCGTGTTACGTGATTTAGTTGAAAAAAATTCAATTCGTTTGCTAAATTAGGCTTTCTTCTCGGAAAGGTACTAATTCCCGAAAAAACAACTATTTTATGGCGGACCTGCTTTCCCTTAAAGCGCCAACTAAACAAGACAGACTATCCATTTGTCATTCATTGAATTTCAATGCATAAATACCATCTGTGTCAAATGACAACCAGTTTTTGAAGAGCAAATACAGAAATACGCAACCAAGCTCAATTTTTTCGACTGTGCACTTCAGTGACAGAAAATCAGAACATGGGGAACGTCAGTGGATCACGTGGATCACATGTGAGTTCTTACATTTCTAGCTCCTGATTACATTTCCATCCACACAACCAGTTTACGCATACAACATGCATGCTATAAGAATAAAAAGAAATATATTACGTATACGCCACCGATTTATCGAAAATATTTTATTTTTAATTGTTATTGTTGAATCTACTTCAAATGAATCCTACTTCGTCATCAAAACCATCCTGAGATGATACATGCACACCTACGCATGATATAAGAGGTATTTTCTAATAGAAACACAAATATATTTCGAAAATGTCTATTTCTATACCCATATCACATCTATGTATGTATGTATGTAGGCGTCATTGGAGAACTAAAAGTGAATAACATTTTTAATTATTTGTTCCCTGGTTGTCTAGAGCTGTGGTCATGTTGTTTGATAGGTTTACACTTAACCGCCATAGTAGACGACATGAAAACTGATTAACTGAAGACATAATTATGCATTAATGCACCGATTTATTTTTTAATGGACAGCTACTACAATTAATAATTATTGTCCATCCTGAAGCCTTAAGTCTGCTTTCAAATTGTTAACTTATGTATGTACACTGAGTTACAAAAAAAGTGGCGTAGTGATACTTTTTCGTATGTTGTTATCATTTTGGTAATATGCCGCTATGTTTTTGCCGAGCTTTATTTGTTTTTAGATGGTTACTGGTTTAATGGTTTATTTGTTTGCTAGTTTGCATAATTTCTTTTAATTTTCTTTGTGATGTGGATATCGTATTGAAGAAAACCGTGTTGTATTCGTGTTTTCCTACAGACGTGAGACATACCAAATTTAGCTTCCATGATCCCCGTATGTGTTTTATTAAGTTTATTGTTCTGAATTTGTTTTAATTTGATTAGTTATTAATTGTTACTGATTTTTGTAAAAAAAATATGCAAATAATGGCACAAGAAGTCGCCTCTGCGCTGGCTTTAGTTGATGGTGGCCGGGGCGTGCTCTATGCCGATATTATGATAAGAAAACAGGAGAAGACGTTAAAAAAAGCCATTAAAGGTACAGGGAGACCAACTCCTACAAACCGCGTCAAGGATCAGTTCGCTCCGGAGTAACTACTACAAGGGATGACTGATATTTGGTGGCCTGAGAGCAAGAAGACCTGCACGTGTACCGAAACTCACAGTAAAACATAAGCGACGTCGCGACTTGAATTTGCTAGTCTTCAACAGGATTGAACAGAGAACTGATGACTCCAGGTTTTGTCTCCGCTCAACAGATAAACATAGCAGAGTGTGGGGATGATAAGATGAGAGATACTCTTCGGCAACAGTTGCCCAGCGGGAATATTTCTGGAGCGGTTCCGTCATAGTGTGGGCAGAAATTGTCATGTGCGGAAAAACCGAGCTGTGCATCATGAAAGGATCAGTGACCTCTACGTATTATATCACCAACATTGTGGAGGAATATGTAGTTCTATTCGCACCATTTATGGAGGAAAACTTCTTGCTGATGCAAGACAATGCTAGACAACACGTCGCCAGGTGCGTTACCGAATATTTGCAAGAAGTGAAAATCGATGTGATGGCTTGGCCTGCGATGAGCTCGGACATGAATCCCATTGAACACGTTTGGGACCTGCTGGAGAAAAAGATTGGGATACGATCTGCCCTTCGAGAGACACTCAGCGGCCTGAGATCTGCTCTGATCGAGGAATGGGACAATTTGGACGATACCATCGTAAAAAATTTAATCCAATGTATGCCTCGGCAAATATCTTAGTTGTTAGATGTTCGGGGAGACAATACACACTATTACAGGGGCAAGGACTCGTTAAAAAAAAATTATAATAAAAATGTAAAATGTTAATTTATGAAGTTTTTGTCCATTTTCCTTAAGTTTTATTTCTAAGGTCTTTCTTTTTTAATTTTTTTTTGACATGAATTACTTATTTTTATATTAATAAACAAAACTATATTATAAAAACCTTTTTTTTCAACTTACTTGAAGTAATTGCCAAATATCAAGGTGCACCACTTTTTTGTAACTCAGTGTATATGTAGCTCACAAAAGTGAGTCATACGATCAATGTGGGCTTTTGGGCTGTGGGCTTGTGCCGCAAGGTTTAAGTGCTTTTTATTATTTTAAAGACAAGGACGAGAAGGAAACGATGTTCCTAATCAACCTTTTGTCTATTAGAATACTAAAACGAGTGAAACATTTCTTACGGAAAGTACCATCCTGTGATAGTTATGATTCTAAGCCAGGTTTCGAACCTGGAAGCTCTGACTCATAATTCAGCTAAAGCTATTGTTACTCAAGCCGTATATACACATTTCATAATATTTACAAGGAAAATACTCTACTTAGAGGCCTTTCCTTTAGTACTCGTAACCTTTTCCAAAATCAATCACAAATCTCTGAAAATGTCACCGATGCAAAACAACCACTAAAACTTCCTAACTAAACTTACATACCAAATGGCTCACCTACTACATCTTTCCCATAAGCTATGATGGTTCATACAGTTCATTATGAAGGACTTCATTTAAGACATAAAATGTCCTTACAAATTTCAAAAGCTTTAATCGAAATTAAAGCCATGCATGGTCATGCTAAATTGCTACATATGTAGGTAAAAAAATGTAATAACCCAACAAGGATTAACACTGAATAAATATTGTTCATCATTTGGAAAGATGTTTGCTTCCAGCACTGTTGGATCAGATAATTCTGGAAAATTAAATTCCATCCTTCTGTTGACATTCAATATCCAAATAATCCCCCTAGACAAATTGAAATATTCTGCGTAACCATTGGATTAACATTTTCGTAAATTTATTGATTCAGTACGTAAATATGAGTTGTGTATCTGTGAGGGTAGGTATTGGCGAATTGAAAGACTTTTCAATAAAAACCTCGGAAAAACTAGTACAACTAGGTTTTTTTTTTTTCAATTTCCTCAAAGAACAATTTCAAAGAATAAGATTGAAATGAGATACACCTACATAAGACGTATCAGGGTGTAATGTGTGAACACGTTAAGTGTTTATTTATGCTCTATTTGGCATGGTGTGGGTTATAAGCTATATAGGCAAACCAGGAGTCTGTTCAATATCAGTACGGTTAGGGGTAAGTGGGAATTCCTGTATACTTTAGTCTGTGGGAACGAAAAAAGGAGTGGGTGTTTGTAGACGCACATGGCTTTCGGGAATGGATATGTACCTATACCTGACGCAAATGAAACTCTGTTGGCATACCATCCGCCAACAAAAAAGGAAAAATAAATATTATTAAGTCGATACTTTAAGGTATCAAGTAGCAAGGTGATAGTTAATGGATTTGCATGGCAAATGACTAATAAAGGACTCGTAGAGGTAACATCCCCCAGTAGATGATGGTTAGTTAAATTAGGAGAAATTCGCTGAGTCGAAGTCGAAGTCAAACATCTGACAACCTCCACACTGCCAATCGGATATTTCTGCGTGAAATATAAATAGGAAAGATTGTGAAAGATCTGAAGCCAATTAGAGTGAAATCACTCATGATTTCATTTATTTATTTAAGGCCGCAGTACATCATGGGCTTAGTGCAAACAAAAAAATCTTAAATTCTAGATAAAGTTCCTTAAAGCTATAATTATGAACTAAGGGGTGGGAGCAATGGGATAAGAGGCGGAATAAAAGGCATTCTTAAGGAACAGTTTATTGAGATGATAGTCAAAAAATATTGTTGGCTTCGTGTAGCATTCTAGACATTGACTCTTGGCACCTATAACTTGTTTGCTGGGGATTGATTCAGTAGAAGGGCATAGATCTACAACTACGCGGATTAGTGTTAAAAGATACAAGCTGAAGTAGAGAGATCATTGTTTTTAGGTAAAAGCTGATGAAAACAGAGTATTTCGGTAACTTTACGACAAACAGAGAGGGTCTGTAGGCTTACAAGTTTCAGTCGGTCTGAGTAAGGAAGTAAGTTTAGGGCATCCGCCCAGTGAAGTCCCCTTAAAGGGAATCGAATAAATCTATACTGTACAGCTTCTACACGGAGATCTAACTTGGCTGAGATATTCAAGGGATTTAGTGACATAAGGATTTGAGAATTCCTTTGACCAGGAATTCCTTTGACCTTTCATTATGATCTCATCGATATAGAAACAGGAATTGAGAAAAAACCATTGCATATGCAGTTGACGTCATACTGTTGGCTAAGTGTAAGTAGTTCCCAATCTGTTGTAAACAACTGTAAGGGGCACTGAAAACCCTAGACACTTGGACCAAGTAATGTAGACTAGCAGCCAACTCTCAGAAAACCGAGCTGATATTAAACACTAACAAAAGGAAAATACCATTGCTTGTACTATCTTGTATAGGAAGTAGTTTTAATACAGATACTTAGGCTTCATGCTTGATAAGAACCTGAATTGTAGATTAAATACAAATGAAAGAATAAAAAAACAAAAACTGCTATTGTTGCCGTTCTACAAAAAACCTGAAGAAACAACTTAAGCAAATCCTATGCTGACTTAGGCCAGTTTCGTGTGATGGCTAGCCGCGTCTAGTGCCACAGGGACAGTAGAATGAGAAGCTTCGTGGGGAAAGCCCTATCAAAAGTTGAAGGGTGGCGGAAAACCCTCGCCTATGTCCACAGTGTTTCTAGAAAACACGGTGGCTGTATTTTTACTACAACAACAGAGAAGGGAAGAACACGTGGAGATGGTAAATATGACGGGACCAAAGGACCAAAAAGCGCCTGGTGTCGTTGGAATCTCCAACACAGCAATATATTGGTGTCCACACATCTTCGCAAATATATTCAACATTTGTATCAAAGAAGGAGTATTCCTCGCACAGTGAAAAAATAAAGATAGGTCATCCTACCAAAAGGTAGTACGTCACCGCAGGATCGCTCATCTTATAGGTCTCTATGCATGTTGGACACCATTAGGAAAATATGGAGCGCATCATAAGTGACAGATTGGAGAGTGCAATCGATCAGTCTGGTGACCTTGCAGATCGCCAGTATGGTTTCCGTAAGGCTCACTCTACGATTGACGAGGACACGGCGGGAGTAAACAGTACTTCGCAATTATCCCGCTGTATGTCAAGAACATCTTCAACACCACAAACTGGAGAAACATTCTCCGAGCTCTTAGTGCCAAATAAGTTCCAGAGTATCTGCAGAAGATAAAGATGAACTATTTTAGAAATAGGATACTGCTCTACGACACCGACGATGCAATGAGGCAGTATGACATCACAGTCGGCGTTCTGCAAGGCTCCGTACTAGGTCCGCTACTGTGAAATCTTATGTAAAATTACGTTCTTAGACTTGGAATCCCGAAATCTTCAAAAATAATTAATTTTGTCGACGACTTAGCAATCGGTGTAATGACCAAACTCCTTGAGAACTTTGAACATGACTGCAATGAAGCTATCGGAATGGCCCAAGACTGGCTAGTAAGTTTTGGTTCACAACTTGCAGAAAAATACGAGTAACCATGGGCGATCACGTTATAGTTTGCAAACCAGAGTTAAAGTACCTTGGCACTACTTCAGACGCAAAGCTAACCCTTAAGCAACTCCTGCAGCACACAGCTGAAAAGGCAGCAAAGACAGCGGCTGCCCTGGAAAGGATCATTACAAATATCGGCTGACCAAAGTACAGGAAGAGATTGATCTCCGCTAAAGTTGCAGTATTGATAATGCTCTACTGCTCCCAAATATGGGCTAGTGCCATGAAGACGAAATCGTACAGGAAAAAGACACAGACAGCCAGTAAGACACCGGCTTGAGTGAGCATTTGAATTGATACTGAGGTACCACCAAGGACTATTCTGGAAGAATGGCAGGCGAAATGGTATCACTCTGATAAAGGCAGGTGGACGTGGAAAATGATTCCCAATATAGACACTTGGATTAATAAGAAGCATGGGCAGCTGAATTTCTACCTCACCCAGACGCTTACCGACCATGAATGCTTAATAAGTTTGGACACGAGGGCAACCCATATTGCCCAACATGCATGAAAGCAGTCGAAGATGCGCAATACATTATGTTTCATTGTCCACGATATCGTGAAGAACGGCACCTGCTGGTGAATAAACTTGCTGAGAACATAAACCCAGATAACATCTTCAAACAGATGATGAGTAGACAAGAGGCTCGGGAAGCAGTTAGCGACACTGTGACAAACATTATGAAAAAGCAGCGAATACAGAAGGGACAACGGAACTCAGCGCAGCAGGCTGCCAACGAATGACGACTCAGACTCGGCAATACCTACCTCCGGTTGAAGTCCCCCCTCACAATCAAGGTATCTTCTAGACATGCAGCCATACCAGAAAATGAGAAAACAGGCAAATTGACTGCACACAAGTCGACCCCTCGCTAAAAACCCCTCCTTGTACATTGAAGTTCGAAAAAGGGATTAAGACCCAAAGGAAGGCTGACACTTTTGGTACTCCCTAGACTCCGAGCTAACTGCAAGCAAAATATAACTTTATATCGACGACATCCATATCCTTCTCAAAATTAACTTCATTTGCAATCGTAAAACAAATGTTCTTGCCACACCGCATTTATTCCATCAAATCAAGGTGTAGCCCGTAAAATGTCAATAGCAAACGAGTAAAAGATTTGAAATGACAAATTCCTCTAAATTAGAAACGCCAGGTGACAAAGTGTTGAAAAACTTCACTCAAATTCAATTTTCAATATAAAATGATATTTTCCCCCATGCTCTGTAAAAGTGCCAGAGAAGAGTTCAGATGGTCTTGTGGATAGAATTCTACACACCTGGGCAGTGTGATTGATTGATTTGATTTCGTTCAAATAAAATCCTTTTTCAATCCACACTTTTTACATTTGCTTTTCAAAATCCATACAGATTGCATTTTCAACTGTATGGCTCTGTATGTTGTTAATAAATTTTTCGGTTCAAACTCTAATTCCACACTAGCCTTTGATTTTTGGAAATAGGTACAAAAGATTGCTTGAACTGATAGAGTTGCCTCAAGATACCCAGTTTATTTGTCTCAAAAACCCCTTAAAATTTGTTTCTATTGATTGTACCACTTCTTTCGAAATACAAATACGATTAAGTTTACCACAACGTACATGGTATGTAGTTTGTCAAGAAAATATCGCCTGTAAAAATTGTATTTGTTTTATTTCTGGATAACAGAATAGGGCAACCACTTGCCATCCTATTTGTCTTACTCCAGATATCCTAATAAGTTTTCGCTTCATCGGAGAAGATGATTGCTTTTCAAATGCCTCTAGGGATAAACCTGACCATGTTTTGGTCTCAAAAAAAAATTATTTTGGATTATGTTTTCCAATTTATTTGCTTTGAGGTTTTTTTTTTAAAATGTGTTCTCACATTCAGCCACAAACCAATGTATGTATTTCCTGAAAATCACAAATAAATCAAAAGATTTCCTTAACTTACACCGTGTATCCTTTTATTCGTACCACTTGTGAACTGTAATCTAATAAATTGATTAATTATCGATAGAAACAACAGCATACGTTATTGGATAGCAAAAGCGTGCACCTGTGCTACACCCAAACACTTTGGGTTTCGAAATGGCCAATAAAAACTTCTTGAAGGTGAAATATAGTCAAACAATACATAGACACGAGTACGTACGTGGAACTTGGAAAACCAATTAAATATAGCTTGGAGAATTTATTGCATCTAATTGAATGCGTAATACCTATCCAGAGTACAATTCTACTTTTGTATTGGAATCATGGGGAAGTGGTAGCAATTGTCCTTTGAATGAAACTTTCACAATCGTGCAGCAATTTCATTTCTTAGTGTTCCTTTGTATTGGAGAAGGATTGTTGAATATTGCATGATAAAAGGATATGTATCCAGAAACTGAACAAGTACAAGTAATGTGAACAAAATATTCTTTGTATCTACTTAATGACTAATTGGCAATCGACAAACAAGAAAGTCAACTGTTTGAACTGTCAACATGAAATGTTGATTGAATCCTTAAATTAAAAAAGTATTCGATGTATATAAAGAGCTTTTCAATAAGGACATAACAATTTTGTATTTAAATAAAATACAGAATAATTCAGATATCAGGCTGAAATTTATTCCAAGTGTAGTTCACATCTTAAATTTAAGTATGGAATTCGTTGTTGTTCAACACCGTGAACACGTTTGCAGCGATCGATTCTTTGGAACCAATTTTCCACCACACATATCTACCGGAACGTTGGTAATTTCGCATTTCGTTGGCTTTCTGGCATAAGCCAATGACTTAACGTAACCCCAGTGACGTCAAGGCCGCCGCTTTCTTAATAAATAAGTCCAGCGACAGAATACCTAGGATCACTTCCATTGCGTATGGTGGTGTCGTTCGTATTGCACCCTCGATTCCTAAACATGCCAGACGTTGGACCCTATCTAATTGCTTCTTTACAGATTTCTGGGTGGCTTTCTGCCACCATACAACTGACGCATATGTGACAATCAGTCTAACTATCACCATGTACATCCAGTATGCTGACCTCGGCGAGATTCCCCACCTTAGTCCACATACCCGTTTGCACTGATGAAGCACCCTTTTCGCCTTTCTGATCTCCAAGTTAGTCCAGCATCAAGGTATACACCCAGATACTTAACCTTCCTGGTCATCTGCAGATCCGATCCGAAAAGTGTTAAGGGCTGAAATTCCAGATCTCTCCTCTTCCTTGTTCCTGACACCACCGCTCCACCACTCTGCATTTCTCATGGTATCTGCTCATGAATTTACCTCTTGCCGTTTTTGCTCTATCATCGGCATATCCCACACCGTGGATGTCAGTCTCTTCAAGTCTACTCAAGAGAGAGTCCACAGTTATATTCCACAGAGTAGGTGACAAAACTCCTCCTTGCGGGCAACCTCTGCTAACCCTTACTCTAAGTCTTCAAGTTCCCGTCCGAATATTTATCGCCCTATTTTGCAATATCCACCCATCTCACCACCAATAGTATAACCCTGCGTTCTTCTAAAGCTACTCTCAGACTTTCGAAGCATATCTTATCGAAGGGACCTTCAATGTCCGTTATTATGGTCATTGCAATGCCTCCGGTATTCATCTCCTCTTCCGCAACGCGTACCACCTGGTTTAGCGCTGTTTCCCTGGACCTGCCAGCTTTGTATGCATGTTGTCTACTACTCAAAGGACACGCTTTCAGCGCCGTGCTCTGCATATGGTCCACCACAATTCTTTCCATTGCTTTCAACAGAAATGATGTTAGGCTGACCGGTCTGAAGGACTTCGCTTCGGTTTAGTCCTTTTTTCCGGTTTTCCAAGACACACCACATTTATTTCTCTCTATTTTAACGGTATGTAGCCTATCGCTAGGCATGTAATGTACATATATACCCCTAATCCTTGGTACAATGAGATCTCCACCCTTTTGCATTAAAGCTGGGAAAATACCATCCGTCCCGCGGTCTTGTAAGGAGAAAACGTTTTTATCGCCACACTGACCGCTTCTGGAGTTACTATCCGTTCCGCTTCTGGCCTAACCATCCTGTTTGCTCCTTGTTTCTTCAGAGACTAGGGGTGATCTGACTTCAGACTTCCCGGAAAGTGTATTTCCATGAGAACCTCATTTGTACGATCCAGTGTCTCAACAATCTCCCTCTATTATACTCATTTCATGTTTCAGGATCATCCCTTCTCATAGCATAATTAAAGGCTTCTCTCACCTCCTTCTTTAGAATTTCAAGTTCCCTACACCACCAAGGCGTGGGGTCCTTTTCATCTACCAAAGTCGTTGTACACGCCTCTTGTTATGTATTTTCAACAGCTGATTGTAAATGCTTCAGCTTCGACTGTACATCCCAAGTGGTTTTCGGCATTTTGAATCTACAGATCAAAAGGAACTACTATGCAAGATTGCAAGTTTCTTCGTCTAGGGGTTTTGGAGAAACTGTCATTTCAATGACTTTTGTAGCCTAAGCCTTATCGATTTTATAGTATTTAAGATTAAGATTAGATGGGTCACTTAAATCATAAACCTATCCACAGGCTACAAAAATAGGCAAGTTCATAGTACTGCACCCTGTATTGGGAAGCCCAAAACAAGCCCTTTCAAACAAGAACGATGATTAGATTAATAGACTGGGCCCACGTAAATCATTTACATATATGTTATCTTCAACGCCAAACATAGAGCAACGTTCCACTCGATATAACCCTGATCTACTTTAAGTCGCGCTGAACACCAACCGCATATGTCTAGACGAGTCCGTCCTGATTTCCATCGTGCGGGATTACAACGTTGACATCTAAGCCCAACAAAATTCTTGACATCAACTTCAACAACATACAGAGCATACAATTTAAATTGCAATCTGTAAACAATTTCAAAACTGATAGGGGTACCCACATTCCTGCATATTTATGGATTGAAAAAGGATTTTATTTTAACGAAATCAAATCAATCACTTTGGCTAGATATGTAGAATATGATCCACAGACCATTTCAATTCTTCATTTCCTCTACCATTTTTACAGATGAAGACAGAAAATATTATTTTATTTTGAAAATTGAATTTGATTGAAGTTTTCCTACAAGTTTTCCAACACTTTGTCACCTGGCATTTCTAATTTAGAGGAATTTGTCATTTCAAATATTTTTCTCGTTTGTTACTGTCACTTTGTGGCTACACCTTAATTTGATGGAACAAATGCGGTGTGGCAAGAACATTTGTTTTTCACTTGAGTAATATGGGGTGAAGTTGTTCAACTCTTATTTGTGATTAACGTTAACACATGTCAAACTTTGAAATGTTGTTAGAGAATTCTGACAATTGGTATTATTATTCTGTTTAAAAATAATAAAAGTTTGACAGGACGAAAACTACACTTGTAGTTATCGTGAATTAATAGAATAAGGGGGTAGTATGTCAAAAACAGAGATAATCAAGTTCATTCGTCAATGATAAAATAACTTAACAGTACATAGAGATACTACGAAGGTATAATATTGTTAAGGGTGTCAGAGTAAGGAATTTTCCCTTTGCCTACTTCTTGTTTGAGAAACTGTAGATAATAAGAAGTTGCCACTTATTTGTGAATTTATTATTATATTGATCAATGAACCATTAGATGAAGATTATATTTACGCAAAATTGTTTTACCCCATAGGGAATTTTGAGAGGTCACGTTTGTCAATCGACCAGTCAGAAAACCAGTTGACTAGTTAGGCGTTACTAAGAACTTGAATCATTCAAACTCCAAATCAAAACACAAAAATAAACAAAAACGAACAAACCTTAAGCAAACCTAAAAAACACCAAACCACATGCAGCTGTCCGACGGCAAAATTTTTTGAAAAACATCTGAAGTGGTTCAAGATAGCCGGGGCCGACTCAGAATCCAAGACGGATATGAGTAATATTAACTCCAGAGAAGAGCGTATGCTGCTGGAGAAAGAGGACGATTAACTCTCGTGCTCCAGTAATGTAAGTTAGACGTCATTTCCATACCGATACTGCAGGCGGCATACAGCGAGATTACAAAAACAAAAAGCTCCAGTTCCAGCAAGGGCCAGCACGTCTCCCACGAAATCAGGGCCACAAGGAACCAGAAATCCGTTGAAAAGAAAATAGAAAGTGCTAAAAGGACTGTACGCAGGTTCGCGGCCAAGAACAAGGAAAGCTTGAATCCGCGCGAAAGAGCTCGCTGCTGCAGAGAAGGCCTTCTGGAAACAGACTGGCCATCTCTCAAAAAGCCAAAAAAAAAGACAGGAGTAAGTCGACTCAGGAAAGCCTACCATTAAATACCCGAAAAGAGTAGAGCACAAAGGAACAGAAACAGGCATAGAGATTACGAAAAAGAGTCAAATCTCCAAAAGGCTCAAGATCAGGGTAACCGAAGATTCGAAACCCCGCTCTAAAATAGGTAGAAAGCAAACTGGGTAAGTTGGCATTACCAAACCAAGTAGACATGACGACTCAGCTATCCCGCCAACAACCGAGAGGAAAAAGCATAGGACTTCTAGTCCTCTGGTTACAAATTATGCTATCGAACACCTCCAAATTGCACTCGTAGGAATGTCAACAACCCAACCAGAATGTCAACAAACCTACTGACGAGCAATGAGCCAATGTGGAGGCAAAACTTATGAACCGCATCTTTACAGCCCTTTGCCACAAGTCAAGCTAAAACCCGCTATTTGGCGAGCTCTACAAGCTCAAAGGCTCCCTACTGGACCTCTTCACCAAAGAAGTAGTGGCTAAAAGCGTCCTACGCCTCCGACAAACCAATTTGTGGAAAGCTACTAAATCTCCCTCTAGAGAGAGCTGGATAAATGGTGAGGTCATTAATCCCGACCCCATATCCATTTTCACTGATGGGTCAAAAATGGATGAAGGTATGTGCACAGAACTATTCTTAGAGGCACCATTGATTGTCCGGTCCATAAAACTTCCCAACCACGCAAGTGTGTGCCAAGCGGAAATATATGGAATAACCAAGGCCTGCTGGGATCTATCCACTCTGAACAGCAACAATCTTATAGATATCACTTCCATCCCAACCAACTCTAAATTGGTTAAGTAATTGTAAAGATGAACTCAAATCCCTTAGCTCAAGGCACAACATCACGCTCTGCTGGATTCCGGGACACATGGGCTTCCACGAGAATAAAATGGCCGATGAACTAGGATCAGAATCAAAAGACCTAACAGCAGATCACTCAGTCCTAACGCCCATCAGTCTTTTTATGCACAAAATCACCTCAGACTTCTCGTCATGCCGCGTTTGTAGAAAATTTTGGGCACAATACGACAAAAGAAGGACTAGAGAACTTCTATCGCTGAATAGACCACAGTTGAGTCTCCTCATAGGTATTCTCACAGGCCACAATTCAATGGCGGCCCATCTCAGAATGAGAATCAGCACCACAGACCTATGCAGAGGCTGTGGCGATACAGAGGTAGAGGAAGACACAACGCATTCCTTCGGCGGAACATAAATCGAAAAGCCTTAAGTCCACAATAGCCTTATAACCCACTCTTAAGAGCCATAATCCCACAACTTTTTAAGAAAGTAGTTTAAAAATCTTCAATTAGTAGATGAGATAGCAATAATTTTTTCCGAAGTTGGTAGTGTAAGAGGCAGGAGATAAACTGAATAGCATAAATGTTCCATATTGCATCGCATCGCTCCCCTACACTGAACCACTCGCATTATTCAGATGAGACTTGCCTAGTTTCAGCCGACTTTTGAAGGTAAGGTGTATGGGACATCGAAATGAAGCGCACTGGATAACAATTCATCTCAAAGACTATGTGAACAGGACTGTAGAATTTGGGATTCTGAAAATCCGCACGCAATAATAGAAAAAGCAATGTATCTTCAGATATCAGCATCTTTGGTTTCTGCTTTGTTGAAAATTGGACGATTTAGACTCGAAGGATTGTCTAATACTTGGTCTCTTTAGACAGCTTATAGAAGAGAAGATACTCAAGCTGTACTCAAGCTATACAGCGACGTCAACTTATTCGCATAAAATACGCAATAGTCGTTTGAGATGGCTAGGACACGTCATGCTTTTCGTGCCTTTAACTTTAATCCAAATGGACGTAGTAGTAGAGGTAGGATCTCTGAAAGTCTGAACCTCAAGCTTTTTGGAGTACGTAACTAAAACCAATTAGCTGAGATCAACGCTAACTGAAGAGGATTGTTGGTAAAGTATAGTTTTTACTCCGAATTTTCGGGCCACTTAAGTGGTGTCAAACTATCGTCATTATGTTGTTTAACCCCGTGTATTGATCACCTATCGTATCCACGTATTATATCCCTGTAGCGTATCCATGAAGTTAATTAAGAAGTTTTCTTAAAAATCAACGAAACTGAATTGAGTAAACAGTCAAAAGTCTTTAAATAGGGCGTTATCCCAATGGAACTAATATAAAAACAAAATATCAACTCAAACCAAACGTCGATATAGTCCGCAGAATTGAAGCATGGGTGAGTTCCAAAATGTATCAGGTGCGTCATAGATGCAAAGTCATAAGTTCTAAAAGTCAAATGAGAAAGTTTTGACAAAGTTTCAAGTTTCTAAATTTATCCTAAACGTTATCGATGCGCATCAACTGAGAAAACTATGCATCGGTAATTTTTTCGATGCTTTCATTTGACATTCAAATTACTCATTTAAATTTATTTTTAATTCAAAGTTTGTCATTTTAATTTGTAAATTGCCTGCTTTGTATAAATTACGTTCCGAAACATCAAACTTGTGCAGTATACAAATGTATACAAATTATCGAAGTTGCGTTGCAGATGCGCATCAAAGGAATAGTACTACCGCATCGAAACTATTTTTTTTTTTTTACATTTTGGAACTCAGCCCATGTTTCGAAATCTACGTACATATTTTGAAAATATTTAGAGAAACTGCCACAAGGCAATTGCCAACTGTAACACTATATTCAAAAGTATGACGTCTCTTCTCTATCCACTGTATTAATGAATAACTTTTATCAAGTGGGTAGATAATAACCAAGCAATATGCCTCTAGAAGCCACTTAGATAAGTTGACAATATAATAACATGCGATTAACACAGTACGAAGGCATACGTTACATAGATTAAGTACCCAAATGCGTATCGTTATACAAATGCTTTCAGCTGATACAAATGCCGCCTGTTATCTTATCTAGGATATGGCATGTAAATCATTGTACGAGTTTGTAGTTTGAAAACCTGTAATCTGCTATAGTCACCCTCTGCATTGAATAATGTTTCATATATTTACGGGTGTTTTTATGTTGCACTAATTGAAAAGGATGTCTGCTATATCTTTTTGATGAATACCATAATTTTTCTGCTCCTGACAGTAAATAGGGAAAGTTTGTGATGAAACTTTCAAACTTGACTTCACAGCTGGTTAGTGTGAGGAATAAATCCCTCGCTTTTGGGTGTATATTTGTATATAGATACAGTAGTCTATGAAGTGATATTGTCTACATATTTTTGGCTAGGGATGTTTAAATTATGGTAGATACTTTAATAAAATTAGGTAAGTATGTAAGGTCAACGCTCGACATGTTTTCTCATCACTGATAATACCTTAACAACACTGAAGTTACTCACATAGAGCTCATAGGAGTACTCCTTACATAGCTACCAGAAATATTCATGGATGCTGTCCTGATATAAGTGTTCACTATAATATGAGTGCAACTCTGGGTAGTATGGAGTTCAGTATGAAAAATGCTAAGTCTTCCGAAATATCGGAATATATATGAGTGGTATACGGTGTGAACTTGGTCACTTATACAATCTGTTAAAACAATTTTAAAAATGTTAGTAGGAGACGCAATTGACCGATAAGTGATGATGCAACGTACCCCTTCTTCATATAATAACAGGTTAGTTCCTCCAGCGGGCGAACTGATTTAAAAAACCTCTTTGTGGAGGCTATGACAAGTTTAATGATCTCGACTGGATGTAGAATTATTAACAAGCAGCCAGACCATCAGGTCTGTGTATTTTCCCCATGACAAATGCAATACAATTCAACACACAGACCGCAGATATTAAGTTTGAAATAAATTCATTCATCTGTTTAGGGATACCGACGGTCCTTCGACCCGGATGCCATATCAACATAAGCCTCGCCACGAGCACTTTTATGTTTCTGAAAACACCACGCGTATAATTTTCGAAATGTAATTTGTTTCGGGGTTTCATTCGACAAGACAATGCTCACAGAAAGGTGAGCCATTAATGCGCGGAATTATGCCTAAAGCTCCTTGAGCACTGGCAAAGCTGGATGGATTTGTTGCAAGTACAACACAATACATGGAGATAGTCATCATTTCCTTCAGTCATATCTCGTCCCACCACATGATTCACAATCTTTCATATTAAGGTCAAGCAATTTGCATACTCATGCTAAAAATAAAAAAAAAAAAATGAAAAAGATACATCCGCACGTAAAACTAAATTATATCACGGGATGACATGAAAATTATTCTTGCGTACATAAGTCCTAAGCTTATGTGTGGATTATATACACGTTCCATAGAAATATTTCTCCTGGGTAAATGCGGCGCGATGGCCTTTGTTTTGAGATATTCTACTAAAAAACGTTGAAGCCACAAAATCCATTGGATGTAATATTTTAAGAGTATTTTTTTTTTTTTTGCAATGTCATCCTCAAATACAAGGCAACAGTTAAAATGACGCATGAGTAATTTTACATTTATGACAGTTTGATGAGTGCAGATACTTTTTTTTTCTGTTTTGCTCTCATAAAAGTTGCAAAATCCCCTTGTGAATACTTGAAATACATTTGAAGGTATTATCCTTCAATATGAGTATGTATCTACGTCAAGATATTTACACTTTAATTACCGTTAGAATGGGTGATTCTATTTACTACCTATGTACACTTTTTAACGCCGACAACGGTGACATAACTTGGCCAATTTTCTGGTCTTACTCGGATAACGATTTCTGTCAAAGTTTTGTGATAAATGGTTGAATTATTTATTTTTATATTTTATCAGGATCTTACGTCTTTACGTCTTTTTTTTTTTTTTTTGTCCACAGCTATGTTATTTAATTTGAAATGGGATGACTGAGGAGATGAACTTTTTTTTTGGTATAGTAGAAAATATTCAGGAAGTAGATACTCTTCCTTCTGATTTATTAAGGAAAAAACGTATTTTTTTTTTTGTATTTCAACAGGGAATTCCGCTAAGGGATAACATGGAGTTGTTTTGAAAAAATTCAAAATATTTATTTGATGTTTAAGAAATGAGAAATTCCCACGCACATAATCGTGTTCCTTTCGAGAATTCCATCATGGAAATGGAAACCTTTTTTTAATTTATTTTCGCTGGGATTGATTAAAGAAAAATCCTTCTTATTTGAAGACGTTTATAGACAAGTCAGTTAAAATAAAACGTATTTCATTTTGAATGAAGTATTGGAGGGGGGAATTTTATTGTGTCTGTGAATTGGCAGACCATAAAAATACCTTCTCTGATCATTTGATTTAGTTAGAGTCCTTTAAAATTGTTTGGTTAATGTGTAACTTTAATGTCATAGTCGTTAGTAAATAAATGATTTGGGTTGTAAGTCGATTACATTTGAATTAAGTTTTTATTTTTTTCTAAAAATACGTTTTTTTCTGAAGTATCTACCTTTTTACAATGGCGCCCTGGAAATTCTCTCTTTTTTTTTTATTAATTTTAGGTTGATAGTCTGATTGCTGTGTTCAATTGTTAGTAGTTACAGTTTTATTTACGAAAGATACATATATAAATGACGGCGTTTAAATCTATTACAGGGTCCAGAACAATCAGCTCTTTCCCGCCAAACAAATCTCGAGGTATTGAAGAAATCTTTTGGTAATCTGGGCAATGCATCGGCTAGAAGACATGGCAATTGCCTAACGCCCCAATGTGGTGCCTCGTCCCCACTTCTCTAGAATCTTGTAGTCAATGATTGTGCAGAGTTATGGCTATGCAGATGACATTGCTATAGCAGCCTCAGGCAAACACCCGGCATTCCGACTATAAACTGCTATATAGTGACCAACCTTTAACGATGACCAATTCTCACTCCCTGCCCATAGTGAATGGGACTTAATGGACTTAAGTCAACAATGTTTGGGAAGGTAATCAACCAAATTACTTCATCGCTCCTGCTCCTTGACTGTCGTTGTAGGAATTTGGTAGGCAGTTGTTATGTACATTAGTTAGGTGGGAAATACAGTCACATACTTGTGTTCTCTGATTTTGGTTAAAACACAACCCTTACATTCTGTCAGGAGATCGGCGTGTAACCTGAGGCTAGATATACTCTAATAATTTTGTGAGGTTAAAATCTTTACTCCCTTCTGCAGGCAGATAGAGCGTATGCCAAGACTGTGCTAGGAAGGCCTGGATTGCCCTCTATTCATGTTGTACCAAATGCTGTTTTGAATCCTTCAGTTTATATCTCTCAGACTCATTCAGAATTACTCCAGATGCCCAGCACTTCTGTTGGCCATCCTGGTTTTATACAAGTACTTAATATCAAAGTCCATGTAGTCCGTATTACTAGGCCCATATTAACACGAGGCAAATTCAAGGATTCCTCAAGTCTTAGCGCTGCTCTTTTGATAGTCAATTTTCTCAAAGAAGTCAACGGGAGGAAAACGGAGCATTATGTACCCTCCAGTGCAACGGTAGGAGTGATTCTAATGACATCCATTACGCAGGCGCGGTGAAATGTAGCAGTATCTTAATCGTATCATAAGCTACAGTACAGAATACCTCTGTGCCCCAATTTTTTTTAGGCGGAATTCCAGCTCAGCATGGATTAGTCGGATCTTAAGGTCGATCCAAAAGCAAAGATAGTTGTCAACCCTCAAACTTACGGTAGATATTGCTTCTATTTTGACATTTTTGAAAGCTCCTTCTTGTTCTCAGTCGATTTCTCTATGATTAGATACTACCGGCGAATACAATCCAAACACTATCGATAAAAACTACTTTGACCCTTCTAAAGACTGTGTAGTGCAAGGGTCTAACGAAACCCTGTTAAAATTCCACTGTCAATGAAATTCTTGTCATTGTTTAATAATTACAGTAAGAACTGTTTAAATCATTAGAAACTGATTTAAACATTCGCACGACCTCTAGAATCATATACATTTCCACTCTTCTACAAAGTATGATATATATACATACATATATCCTAATTCAACATACAAGACTCAGGATACTTATTCTACTTTAGAAAATAAAATTATTTATTGTATAAACATGGAACTACATATTGCTTTCCCTTAGTTGTACAAATATCCTTACACTTCCAGTGTGGCACTAAATTACACCCGTGGTACTATATTAACACATGCAATATGTCATACGTAAACGTTGTTTATTTTGCCTTTAAGCTGGCAAAGAGGAAATTTTCACACAAATGTGTCACACCCGTCAAAGGACCTTGAAGCCAAATGCCACCTAGTTATTATTTCATATCCATCGCCAAGCAAAATGACCTGAAATTGCGAATCGATTTATCAAATATTTGCCATAATAGTCTTGATATTTGGTTTTACCCCAAGACAAAGAAGAAAGGAGTTCCATTCTTTGGAAATTATCGAAGGCAAGGACATTCGGCAAATGTATGCACAACGTATTGACTCACCCCTTTCAATACATCGCTAAATTGGTTGACTTTATTCCCGTTTACTTTCGTATAGAGTCCCCGAAACGAAAACGTATCAACACATTACCTAATGATGTTCTAAATGCGAGTGACGACACGACACGACGAGGAGAGTCAACATGTGGGCAATAACAATTATTGATGTAATAAATGGGTTGTATCTTCAGTGATGGTAAGATGAAGTGCTTGGCGTTTTTCCCGAAAGAAGTTGGTGTTCCTCTGGGTTGTTATTTATGGGCTTGTGAATTGGACAAGATAGAATGATATCCACATACAGCTCCTTGACAACTGTATAATACTGAGGCTTAACTTTTTTGGCAGCAGTTAAAAATGAAACAGAATTCAGGACAAAAGTTTTTATTGCTATTTAAGTGAGACCAATTCAAGTGAAACTAATGCTGTGATTTTATTGGAAAATTGACTTATCCTTTGATGAGTGGCCCTACATTTCAGGGTTAACCTGCTCGATTCTTAACTTACTGCCTCCAATTGTCATTGTATTCAGACCAGTAGTTTTGGTTATCCTTCGGGCTAGACTTGATGACCATTTGGTTTCAATGTTCTAGCAAACTCAAACGACTAAGGTTGATGTCGGTGTAAAGTTTGTACCGCGTACAGATCCGGAGTTCGTTGTCCTTATTTCGCTTGCTGGGTCATCAGCTATCCGAGGTTTGGAGAAGTAGGTTTCTCTGAAAATGACTGCATCTACAGAGGTGCAGTCTCACTCGGATCTCAACAGATCCATTGTTGTTGTATTACGGTATTTCTCTGATTTTGGTTGAAGCATAATCCTTACTTTCTGCCAGGAGATTGGCGTGGAACCTAAGGCCAGACAAAACCTAAAAATGCTCGTTTGTTAGGAGATTAAAATGTGAACCCCCTTCTGCAGGCAGATAGAGAGTATCCCACCCTTTTCTGCTGCCATATATGGAACGAATGAGTCTATTGTCAAGACTGCTAGGAAGGCCTCGATTGTCTTCTATTGATGTGGGAAGGCCTGGGGCCCCAGCCCAGAATCGTTCACTGGTTATACACTGAAATCGTGAGACCCTTATGTACGAAGTACCAGTCTGTTGGACGGCACTATACAAGAAAAGCAATAGCAATACTTGAGAAGGTTGAAAGGTTATCCTGCGTCTGTATAACAGGCGCCCTCCTACAGCTACACTATGCTCCACCTTCTTTCTGTTGATATATTTGGAAAGCTGATGGCTGATAAAGCATCACTATGACTTAGGGAATCCTTGCAACTGGCTCGTGGAAATATGGGCTTCGCAATCATCCTAAATGGCCATAATACTATTGTCCCCTATCTGGAACGAAAAAAAAAACAGGATTCCTAGCAAAAGTGCTTGAGAATTGGGAGAAATTCTAAATGAATCTGCGGCAGAGATTTACACAAAAGGATCCAAGACAGCATCTGGAAGAGGCGCGGGAGTTTACTCCAGTGCACTGGATATTAGTATCACCTCTCGACTGCCGGACCACTGTATTGTTTTTCAAGCAGAAGTCACAGCAGTCCGTGAAGCCGCGACCTGGCTTTCGATTAACTCAATAGAATGCAGCGCTATTTCTACACAGATAGTTAAACTGCGATAAAAGTCTTGGAATCGCCAATAATTCGATCCAAGTTGGTAAAGCAATGACGCGGATCTCTTAACGAGATCGCTGTCAGGTACGACATACATATCCCTGTGCTGATTTCCAGGCCACAGGGATATTCCAGGCAACAGCTAAGGAGAGTGCAGACCGGAGCCTCCCTGATAATAGAGGAAAATCGTCAACATCTATAAAATCGATAAAATTTCAATAAGATACCGTAGCCATGAGAGTGCCAAACAGTAGTTCGAACAATATCAGCACATGTCTCTCTTCTAAACAAATCTGGCCAAAGCTGGATTATAGGAAAATCAGTAGACTTATTTCCGGCAATAGAATAAATCTTAGAAAGACAGTTGGCGCCCTCAAAGGGCACTGTCTGGTAGGTAGACATGCCAGAACTTGGTGCCCCCTTCAACGATTTCTATAGAAGCTGTAGAGACAAGGAGAAGAAGAGAACCATGACACATCTTCTGTGTACCTGACCTATTCTATCGGTCTTAAAAAGGAAAACCCTAGGCGAGTACTTCTTTAAGAATCTCAAAGATCTAGCTGGACTAGACTTGGGCTACAAAGTGTCGAACTGTTTTAATGACTAAACAGTGAACTATACCCCTGCGGCATGAGTTTGCACCGAAACTGGTTGACCTGCCTCCTATCCCATTTGGGAAGTCTCCATGTAGGTTTTCGGTGCTGGTAATTCGGGTATTCCATAGTGGTATCACATTGCATCTTTCTTTTCGTTTAAGTGTGTCCCTGCTAAGCGGGGACAGCTACCAAACCACGCAGGTTATCTTGTAGAAGTTTTTCGATGTTGCCAGCTTCTTCCCAAGTTTGCTCCTCTACCGCATGGGGAAATTCGTCGAAATATTCTAGAAAGTGGGTCTTCATTAGGATTTCGAGAGTTTCCCTTGGCATAGCTTTGGTAGAGTGAGGTCCCTTAAGAGGATCTTGTTAATTTGGACGGTAGCTGCGGTCCATCTATTTCAATATAAAAATTATTTTTCAATGAGTTGCTTATTCCGCTTCTTATCATTTTGAAAGCATCACTTAAACCTAGTCACTCTTTCGATTTTATGATGCAAGGTACATTCCAAAATGAATTACAAATCTACGGGACCGGAGTGGTTGCAGTCTAGAAAAGTTGTTGTAACGAAACGCGGTAGAAATTTGAAGCCTTTATACTAAAGGGAGTTAATGACTCATTTCAGTCATTTAGACATCGTCGCATTGGGGCATATTCCCTAATACGTGATCAGATACGACGGTTGGGCAAAATATTGCATACAGTCATCGAAGTCACTCCAGATACCTGGAATAAATAGTTACGTTTGATTAGAAATTTCGGTGTAGATGTTGTGAGCGTATAAAGGAGTTTAAATCGACTTACCCAAGTAGAAACGGGCTTAAACTCTTAGATTCGGTCAAGAAACGCCAGCAAGCTTTTAGCTTTGATATATATTCATATAGTGCACTTGGGCAGTTTCTAAAAAATAAAAAACAACAACATCATTTATATTATTTTACGAATATTCAAAAAAATTTCTTATTTTTTGCAGAAATCCTTGGACGTGTTTTACATTATTATTAATACTGAACTTAGCTAAAGGTAAGTCTTAAATTTTAAGTTAATTTTTGTGAACTAATTAGCTTGAAGCATTATTCAGCAAGTCATGTGTCTGCGTACAAAAAAAACAACCAATTTACCCAAACAGTCTATCCTTACTTTGACCAAATGAAAATCGATCTTCAACATAATTAAACCAGAAAACCCAACTAACCACCCACAAACTATCCAGACTAGTTAACGACATCTGAACATATAATTACTACGTATACATAGATACTTTTTATGTCGATGAAATCCTGTTGATTTACTTTCAATTTTCTCTTTACTTATACATACGTATAGATATGATCCATACAATGTTCCAGCTCTCTAGTTAAATTGATTACTTGTTCGACAACCCACGCCTCCGTTTGACATGAAAACCGTGTGACATGAAGAAACTAAACCAAAAGTAATGCTTTTAAAGGTACACATACATAAATCTACTTGCAGTCCTTGGGTACCTAATTCGTTGTCGACCTGCCAATGACAGCAGTGTCATGATACGAAGAAGAAGTACCCACCTATCGTCTATGTTACTAAGATTGATGATGACATCACGTTCACCACCGAAGTGGCTACAAATTTTCCGAATGGCAAAGGAAAACCAG
This sequence comes from Xylota sylvarum, assembly GCA_905220385.1. Lineage (NCBI taxonomy): Eukaryota > Metazoa > Arthropoda > Insecta > Diptera > Syrphidae > Xylota > Xylota sylvarum. The sequence continues at coordinate 47,899,419 of LR999958.1, forward strand.
CAGGGGATAAAATACTGCAAAGGCCTGTATTAAAGTTTCATGGGACAAAGTACCAAAGGAGAACAACTCACCGACACACCACAAACTCTCAGTTGAGTTCAAACTGGCATGTAAAGGCAAATGTTATCGTTCAGAACACTTGCTTCCGATGGAAATGCTTTGAAACCTTTTCTTTATTTTTTTTTATTTTTTTTAACGTTTATCCGATTTTCCTAAACAATTCCGTACCGGTATGTAACAGGACGATGCAAATTGTGTGACGGATTAGCAGAAAATAAAAATAAAAAAAAAACAGGAAAAAGCTCGTTGGGGGATTGGGGTTGCGCTTAAAAGGATTTTTCCTGTTTTTTTTTTTTTTTTGCTTGATTTTGAACAAAAAAAAACCCTTCGATACACATTCCTATGCAAATTTTGGTTCATGCATAATGAAATGGGGTGTACTTTGAGAAAGTTCAATACAAAGAAACAATATCAGTTCAATGCAGGCCCTCGATGTGAAGGAGCAAAGTGGATGAACAGCAAAGTGGCGGAAGGGTTTGAATTCCACAATGTAACCCAAGGAGAGCAATCACTTGCATGAGCTTCTTGTTAAATACGATTTTCAATGTTAGAAACTTTATAAATTTATAAATAGCTTAGTGAATTATCCGTGGGTTATGTCCAATTAAAAGTTTTGGAATAGTAAAAGGAATTTCTGCAACACAGAATGAATGGGCGAATTCTGGGCGAAATAATCGCACATGGAAACTTGACCCAATTTAAATAATTCGATAGAGATGAAAACTTTTCGTTGTGGGCTGCGAAACTACTAAATCCTTTAAAGAGAACATACCTTCTGAATAATAAATAACCCCGAAAAGGGAAACGTAAGCTTTGACTTCATTTTTAATTCAATAACAAATGGGGTTGACCCACGCCCAACTTTTATTCACAAGAGCGGAAACTGGACTCAAAGGTGATAAGTGTCGCAATGATTTCTTCAAACTTTTAAGGGTTGTGCGGGAATGCATTTCCGAATGCCTAAAACTGTTCCATTTAAAAAATGGCTTGTTTTGGCTTCGCATGAATGCATGTGTTCAGTGGCTACCTGGGTGGACATCTTTTAGGTCGATACTTCAGCGTAAATAATAATAAAAAATTGTTCCGGTATTCATTTATGCATATGTATGTTTATGGACTGGAGCATCTCCTTTTGAAAGCATTTTCTCTGCACTCCAAGCACTTAAGATGGTTGCTTGGCAACTCGTATTCGTAAAATGATCAGCATGATTCTTGCCGGGATGAGCGATAAGTCAGAACATCCCAGTCATTACCATAGATAGTGCAGAATAATTCGCTCAACCTCAATTTGTTCTCTTCACGAGAAAATAAAAAATTTCTCTCATTGATTATATTATGGGCAAAATGAAGAACAATAAGGCTCCCGAAATGGACAGGATCCCAAACTTCATCCTGAAGGAAGCCATTAAAATTAACCAGACGCATTTGCATACCTCTACACAACGTGCTTGGCAAAAGGAAAGTTTCCTCTCAAATGGAAACGACAGAAGCTGGTATTAATCCCAAAAGCCGATAAACCCCCAGAGCAACCATCGTCATACAGACCACTGTAGGGAACGTTCTGGAAAGAACTACTCACTACAGACTTGACCAGTCATCGAGGAAGGCAACGGCCTTTCCAACCGACAATACGGCTTCAGTAAAAAACGAAGCACCACCCATGCGATAATAGCATTTTGCGACATTGCACGCGAAGATATACATATCTGGGATCAGATGGAAAAGAAAAAAAAAAACAGTACTGCGCCATGGTTACGCTAGACTTGAAGAATACCTTCAACTCGAGCAATTGGAATTAAATTCTGAGAGCACTGAGGAATATGCAAATGCCAAACTACCTGCTCCAAATAATTACAAGTTATTTTGAAGATAGATCCCTCTTCTACGATATGGACGAAGAGCTGAAAAGACATGAAACTACAGGAGGATGCGTAGGGATCAGTTCTAAGTCCTGCATTATACTGCGGTGTACTACGTATGTTGAAACAACGATGAGTGGACAAAATCGGATACGCCGATGATATCGCGGTACTGGCTAAAACCCTAGAGGAGGTGACACAAAACTGCAACAACACCATTAATGACGTGGAAGATGTGGCTTAGTTCATCAGGTCTTGAATTAACGGATAAAAAACCAGAAGCTGCCACAAGAATATCGAGCAACTGACCTCCTACAGGTAGGAAAACACAGTATCGATTCGAAACCTTTCATAAAGTACCTAGGAGTATTGGCCCCACAAGAGGGAAGGGCAATCGGGCGGTTGCCGCAATATCCAGGCTAATGTCAAACATTAGAGGGCCCAGGCAGTCAATAAGAAACCTGCTTGCGGCTGCAGTAGTAAGCAAGACAATCCTACGCGGCCCCGACACCTGTAAGAACAGTAAATGAGAAGGGTGAACTCTGTACAAAGAAGAGCATGTCTGAGAGTATGCAGCGCATATAGAAAGGTATCGAGGGATGCAATAAGTGTAATAGCGGGGCGAATGCCTATTGACTTGAATGTCAAAACAGCGGCGTCACTATTATAGTGGCGAAAGCCTTGAGAGCGGAAACATTAGAGCAAATGCCAACATAGATTGGAAATCTGCGATAGATACTGCTAAAATGCAAAACAATTTTAAGCAGCCAGATATGCCTTAGAAAGAGAGATAGACTATGTGTTAACCTCAAGGCGATTGATATTGTTCATGCTATCAACGAGGGAAGTATGGGACACCGCTAACAGAATCTTTGCAAGCACCATGCAGGAAATACGACTAGAAAATCAAGCACCAAGATCGCAAGAGTGAGAAAAATCTGGATCATAAGAAGGAGGAGACATGTCGAAATCTGCCCCTATGATGGAATGCTTTAACCGGCGGTACCATAAGTTAACAGAACAGGATGGCGAGCTGTTTGGCATCACTCGTATCGCGGGCTGTGGAGTATCCAGTTTGAGCCCCTTTTTCATGTATGAGAATCCGCCTTAACGTTTTTCTAAACGAAATATCATGCTTATGCCCCTCGCTACATATACACATTTACTAGATCTAGCCTAACCTTGATCAGGAACTTATTCCCGGTCTGGTTATGCTAAAACGATCGCAGTTCAGCTACGTCTAATAGGTCATATACCAAAAGATTTGGCCCCTTTTGAAACGACTTCTGCAGAAGCTATATAGATAAGAAGAATTGGAATGCGCCTTTTTTTTAAATGTTCTTCATCACATAGGACTAAAGTCCTTTAAAGTTATAAACCCAGTGATGGTCTGAAAGAATAGGGTATAGGAAGTTAAAAGTTGTTAGGAAAAGAAAAGAGAGTTAGGTGGCGATGCTCGTTGACTTTAAAATTTTGTAAATTATAATTTTTTTGAAATATTGAGGAGAGCAAGTCATTTCACATATGTACATGGTCAGTGGGTAAAGTACAAGCTTCTAAATTTTACTGTGCGACCGAAAATTGTTTTCAAAAGGTAAGGGTGCCCGGAAGAGGCCATTCGTCTAGTACGATTAAACTGATGCAAATAGTTCATAGTACTTCATAACCCTTTGTGAATTCTGTGAATGAGTGTAAGTTTAGATCGGAATTCATCCATTTATAAAATCGTTGTATTTGGCTAGTTGATATAGACATCCTTCAATATGCAAATCCTGAAGTATTTTAAAGAGGAAGCTGAGGTGGATTTTAAGTAAGTAAAAGTGACACTTCCTTTGGTTTTAGAATGCAAACTGCTGTAATCCCATCCCAACCTTTAGCAAAGATGCAGCACTGATCGTTTCCTAAAAATATTTTGCTATGTATGCCATTGAAAATACATGGTATTTAATTACCATTACCATTACAATTACTATTTGTTTCATTTTCCTTCATCGTACTTGTAACAAACTAGAAAGTAAAAAAAATTCTTTTATGATTGGGAACATGGAATTCCTCTTCAAAAATGCATGAACAATACAAACCATCCACCTCGGATCTCTCAGTTACTTACTGTACTCTGTTCTTTGCAATTTCCAAGAAGTATTCTTATGTTCATTTGGAGTTGCACCTTCATCTTCTCATGCCATTTCGTGCAGTACAATAGGTACTCATACATTATATTTCTGCTTTGTAAGGGCTTCTCTTAAGTGTAGTCCTTATTCATTGCTGTTTCGAAGAAATGATGAATGACTGATAGTTATCTCTGTCGTGTAGATAAACCTTTTTTGCTATTGTTGTACATTTTTTCTTCCTTCGTATGTGCAAGGTTGAAAGGAAATTACTTCAATTCATAATTCTTCATCCGTAGAAATGAAAAAAAGAGGCAAAAATAAAGTATGATAGTTTGCGTTACGGGGTTCTTTGGGTGAAGTATCCTTTCTGCTTTTTTTTTTGTTTTGAGGAGTTTTATACATGTATGTATGAATATACATTTTGTTCAAAAAAACAAATGGGAGAAATATAACTTTAGCTACACAGGAGCAGACACTTTTCACTGGAATCCACAAAATTCTATACCTATGCAGTGCGGGGTTTTAAAATTCCTTACATTTCAAGGACACAGACAAATTGTATGAACACCATCCCGTTTAAAAATCATCTAATTAGTCCCTTTTACGCATTAAAATTTTGTTACGTATACGCCACCGTATGTATCTACGAGACATTGTCAAAGTTTTTTTTCCCTTTTAATCAATCATGAGCATGTAATGTTCTTTACATTTAATTGCGATAAATCCCTTAGACAGCTTTGAATGACATTACGACGTTAAGCATAAACTTTTTTGGTTTATTGATTAAAATCATAAAAAAAAACATTTCAGCGACAAAAGCCGGTAAACTTTTTCATAAAAAGGCGTCAAGAGTTTATTGGCAAAGGCAACTCAGCGAAAGTTTTTCTTTGTTTTAATGCGAAACAAAACTTTTTCACTAAGTGAATGTCCAAGGGACAGTAATACCAAAGTGAGACATAAGTGGAGTTAGTTGATTTGGACTGAGTACACTTGAACTAAAGTAAGGTCAATGATCTGCGCCTAAATCGATAGTTTTGAACAATGTTTTCGGCATGTTATGCTTGTTAATTCAGTGTTTGCAGATTTTCGTCTCTTCAGAAAGGATACTGGCCATATCTACAAAGCAGTTTATTTACTTATCATATGGATGTAAAAATTATAGATTAGGTTAGTTTGCAGGTTTGATGAGGGGAGAAGGCTTCAACCTTACCACACTTACGTCCTTGTAGACACATTGTCAGAAGAGGTTGGTGGTGCTTAATTGTCTGTGTAGGTGTCCATGTCCATGACACCCTCTTTTCAAAATTTGGATTGTTTCAACGAAGAGCACTCTTAGCAGCTGTTTCCTTCAAATGCTTATGTCTAATGGAATCAGTCCCAATATATTTACAAGGTCTGCCGTTGGAAAGCTTTCAATGACGCTAGCAGTCCTTGTGCATATTAATCTTTAAATACTGGTCGATTCCTTGTCGGATCATAGGTACATCGCCTTTCAGGTCAAATGCGAAGACATTACTTTGCAGGAGAGGAGGAATCCGCAAAAAACTAACTAGTTACGCTTTAGAGAAGACCTAGACAAATCTGTCAAAACTTCCCCTAAACTCTGCTCAAAACCTGACTAGTATCATCATCAGATGTTTCGAACTGACGTGCCTGGCTATGAAAACCTCCTGTAGATTGCCAGTTCTCTGGTGGAATCCAGAACTGCAGAGACTAAGAAAGGACGCCAGAAACTTCCAAATTGGTCACTGAAAACAAATTTAGATGGAGACTGGAACGTTTTCCGATCCAACAAACTGAATATAAGAGAATTCGCCTTTCGAAAATGTTTCCTATTAAGGTCGAGACGCTAGGTAAAACCAGTAGGTTGGTTAAACTTCTCAAAAGAGACAAACCAATAAAACCGGAGTCACTTAGAAAACCTGACGGTATTCTGACGGTAACTAAATTGGGATGAAAGCGGAGACTGCTATCTGTTTTCCTTTTTGCTGAAGAGACTAGTTGAGATTCATATGCGTAAGTCTGCTCTGAGGATGCACCCTCTATCTGAGATTCAACATTCATACCAGCGTGGAAAAAACTACCAGAGACTGCGCTTTAAAATTTAGTTGCTAGGGCGCTTTCGACAATGCGACTTTTGAATGCATGCATGACTTAACTAAACACGGGGTAGATGAGGCATTGGTATTGTTAATCAGTGCAATGCTGAAGAATAGAATTTAGGATCTAGATGCGTACTGTGGCCGCCATCTTATGGCAGGTTTTAACAGAGACTGCCCGCAAGGTGGCGTTCTATCTCCACTTCTATAGTGCATGGCAGTTCACTCTCTGTTCACTCTTAATAGTTCCAATCTCTGAGCTCAGGCATACGCGGATGATGTTGCCATACTTTCCGTCGGGTTATACCTAAAGACTGTCTCTGCTAACGCGTATAAAGCCTTAGACATGGTCGATGAATCGTGTACTAGGAATGGACTTTCTTGTCAATCCTTTGAAAAATGAGGTTCATCTCATTACGAGAAGGAGGATTGTGACCGGTCTAACTCAGCCAGTGTTAAATGGTGTCACTATCCAGATCTACGATAAAGCGAAACAAAGCTTGTCAAGTCGAAGATATCCAAGGTGCTCTCAGTTTTCTGACAGTGTTAGGGTACTTTTGGCTAGACGTGGGGTTTATCACCGAAAAAATTCCTCTGGATTTATACGGCTATGATAAAACCTTTTGTAGCTTATGCGTTGGTTGTTTAGTAGAGAGGTTGTAAGTATGTGACTGCCTTCTGCACGAAATTCAAAAGAACGGCTTGTCTAGGCTGCACGGGAGCTTTTGCTAAGCACGCCTGGCTCTCCTACGACTCTGGTTCCATAGATATGCCGTCTGATGTAATGACACCGGAACTCAGGCTGCTGTGGAAATTTAGAGTCGACTTTTCTTGCATTCAGGACTGGCTTCGGTCAGTGTATGAACCTGGACAGGACTGTAGACGAATTTTCACGGATGGCTTCAAAACTAGACAAGGGTCAGGTGCTGGTGTCTAGATTTTACCGACTATATTGTTAAGAATAGGTGGCGGGGTCGGCATGCCTCTGTTTTCAAGTGGAGATCTATGCTATCATAATGGTTGTCGACTATATTGTTAAGAATAGGTGGCGGGATCGGAGTCGTCGGTAGCGACAGTCAGGCCTTGCTCAACCCTATAACCCGTTCCAAGACAGTTCGACAATGCAGAACTCTTTGAATTCGGTCGCAAGGCTGAGCTCTTTGACTCGTGTCTGGGTTCCAGCTCACACTGGAATTGCGGAAAATGAGTGAAGTGTATTTTCGGCTTTCTCCTAAAGTTGAAGTAAAATGGGTAATATAGGATTTTGCTTCCTGGTAGTACAGGACCAGATGCATCTGAATGCTGCAGGTGAGTGTTGCCTTACCTAAGAAAATAAAATATGCATAAAAAGCTATAGATATCTTTTTATCCTTTCTGACGTGTTCTATACTAAATCAACTTTCGGTTAGTCTAATGATTCATTGATTTCATCTTAGTCTGATTTATTCGGATTTCCCTTGGTGAAGGCACTTTTAATGTCTAGGGAAGCCGCTGACGTGAATTTTTAATGGTACAGTGAGCTTTCGATTTTGCCACCTCTGCATGCAAGGCTGTTTCAACAGATCGGCTTTTAGTATAAGTATTTTGGGCATAGAATATGTTCCTAAGAGTTAGTTTAGAGCCTTTCAAATATCTTGACCAGGGACTAAATAAGACTTATCGGTCTAAAGTAGTTTGTACTTGTATGCAAAGGTTAACCCGCTTTGGTTATGAAAATGACCTTGACTTCTTGATGAATGTACATACATATGTATATACAAACAATTAACGAATCCAGCCGGCCACGGATTGATGTACTCCTTAGAACCTTTTTTACTATTAAAGGCTTTGTCTTTTCTTTTAAAAAACTTGACAGTATCAAATTGAATAGCACAATGTATTTACTTGTGTCCTTTGCTCAGAATTTAGCTAGAATGAAAGCCCCTGAAACCTTTAAAGCTCCATTAACTCAACGGTATTACAAAATCAATTCTTATACTTAATGTAAGCATTTCACCAGATTGAAGCAGATTTGTTTTATTTTATTTGACGTTTTCTCAAGACCCCCACCTTGCTTACTACCAAAAATCAATTATTGGCGAACTTTTTTTTTTTTTTTTTCTGCTACATTTCCGAAAAATGTATGTATGTAATCTTTTCAATGGAAAATCATTTTCGTTTTCTTTACACTTAATTAATTTTTCATTCAATTGTTTTACTGAAGCATGACAGGAGCCTACAGACAGCCGTTTCCCTCCTTAAAAGTCAGCCACTCTCAGGAAGTCTTTACGACTGAGGTTTGAAAACAAAAAAAAAAAATACTTTTCTTTCAAATTGAATGCCATTATGGTGCTTAAGGTAAACGAAATGTTAATTATACCTAAATATACTATATATGAAAGTAAATGTTGAAAAGCGATGAAAAGAAAATTCAATGATACCTTAGACAAGAAAAAAACCACCCTGGCTGGGTGGGGTGTGATGGTGCTAAAGATCAAGTTAAAGCGTTGAACCATCTGCTGGGTTATATGGTTTTTGCTTTTTTAAGGAATTAAAAAGCGATATACCAGAAAGTTTTTGATATTAAGCTTTTTTTTTTGTCTTTTATTTCGATTCTCGGAATACCGTTTATTTATTTAACGTGGTGTGTTTTCTCAGAAAGAAAGACACGGAAGAAAGGTTGGGGAGAGTAATTGATTCCTCCAGCTTAGGGGTTGGGGTATCGACAATGAGATGAGTGGTTACCAACATTTTTTGGTGGATACAGAGAACACATCAGTTTTAATGATGACAGTTAAAAATTGCCAGTGGTAGGTTGAGTGACAATATGCCTTATCTTTTGGTTCCTGATTACTTGGTTTTGCCATACCATGGGATAATTGTATTTTAGTCTCTTAATCCCAGCAGTCGTTTTAATAATTGCTAGGATTTCTTATCATTTTTTTCCCAAATGGAAGCAAATAGGGGTATTTTACTTGTTATGGTCTGCTATCTGGGGATACAAACCTATTCTTGTTTTGTTTCACAGCTTGTTTTGTACAAATCACCATACATTACACCGACAATTAATCCGCGACCCACACAATGTTATTTCAACCCCGATAAGGGGTGGTGAAATGTTCTTTTTTGTTCTTTTTTTCTTTTGTAGAATAAGTGACCGCATATCTTGATAATGGGTGGACCTTACTCACAAAAATAAATGAGGGTACTACATGCGATAAGTTGCAGTCTGTTTTTGGGTCTAGAAATTTCTTATAATTCGCTACTGGGATCTGTGATATTACATGTCATTAGACTGGGAGTATTAATTAGAGAGATGGACTCTCAAGGACGAACTTCTTTTAATACTTAAAATAGAAGTGAAGCTACGAGTTCAAATTGCAAATCTTCGACTTAAGTAATCCGGTTGTGCACTTGGTTTTTATACCGTGGCATATAAATCCCATAGATCTCAGACCACAAAGTCTATCATAATTTCTTTTGAAAACTCTGGAGAAACTGATTGACGCCTGTAGTCTCACAACAAATGAATAAAATAGAAAATTCAGCAGAAATTGCCCTACACTTGCTAGTTAAAAAACTCTGGATTGCAAAGAATACACCCTAGTAGCATTTTTTAACATCGAAATATCTCTTAACAATGTTGAACCCAGAAGGGGACTTGCAAACCTTTGAGTTACAGCGCCGATTGGCCCCTTAGTTAAACAACTATTGACAAACAGGATTATTCATTCAAAAGGTTCTCTTGGCGGTGAATGAACTGCTTGTAAACGTGGAAGAGGAAGGCTGTAAGGTAATTGGTTCAGAGTTTGACGTTTCTAGAGTTGTTTTAGGTAAACACCACAATACGCTCAGACACCTTTTCCAAATGCCGTCTCTAAGCTCTCTATATGTAGTATAGAATGTGGATCTGTGGCATCTAATTCACAAAGAAATATAAAATTACGCATTTTCTCTATTCAAAACTATGGCGGACTTGACACTTGCTAATAAAGCAAACTATTTGGGTCTCATACTTGATAAAAAAAACTTAGTTGAAAACCCAATTTCTTAGAACGTATAACGAAAGTCACGACAGCCTTGTACTGCTATAAGAAATATATATTATTATATTTTTTTTTTTTATTTATGTCGAAGGTAGGGGTGAAAATCCTATATAGATAGTTGTAGCCCGTGGTAAAAACTGTCCACTTTAACCTCTGTGGCATCCCCAGTCAAGGCATTTCTTTACAGGGGCAACTTTAACATTTCATCTCTTCTTTCTTAGCTGGCAGATCTAGCAGATTCTTCGTTTCTCGGTGCTCGTTCCCCTAATTCCTGTTGCTGCATCATACTCCTGATAACTTCATTTGCAGTCTACCGGGCTTCTCTTGTATGTAAATGTGATTAGGCTTCTTGACCGGTAATTTCTCTTTCCAAGATGTTTCTAGCCCTTGTATAATTTTGGCATTCCAATAGCAAATGAGATCTGCTTCGGTTTTGTGGTCCGCTAGTACTAATCCTGATTTTTGTAGCTATAGCTTCACGTTCGCGATTGTTTGATTGCAGTTTTGCATCACTTCTCCCAGTGCTCAGCATATCCAATGCTATCAACTCCCCTCAGCCTCGATGTTGTTAGTATGCATTATGTTCCAAAGAATTGGTCCCAGAAGCGACCCTTGAAGAACTCCTCCCGTTATCTCGTACATCTTTGGTACCTCTTCTGTGGCATAGTAGAGGATTCTATCGTCGAAGGGGCGCTATTATATGTAGTAGGCAGTTTGATACCTGCAGGTTACTCAGTGATATTTCTACACGGCTCCAGTCGGCCGAATTGAATGCGTTCTTGACGTAAAGTGTTACAGTGGCACAGTACTGTTTTGCTTCTCGTGCTATGTCGCACACGGCTTGTATCGCATGGAGGGTGCTTCGTTTCTTTCTGAATCCGAACTGTCGATTGGATAACCTCGAGTCCACGTCCGTATATTGCTCTAATCTTGTTCGTATAATTCTTTCGAGCAGGTTCCCCGATTGTTCAGGTGGTTTGTCGCCCTTTGGTATGAGCACTAGTTGTTGTGGTTTTCACTATGACGGAAATTTACATTCCCTTAGGCATGCTGTGTAGAGATGTATGAAAACTTCTGGTCCGGATTTTATTGCTTCTTTTAGTTCGCGATACCATCAATTCCTATTGTTTTGCTGCTTTGACAGTTTCCTCGGCTTCTGAGACGTGAAACTGATGAAGATGAAACTTTTTTTGCCAGTTCCTCTGGTGTACCTCTTGTTGCTTAGAATATTCCCGAGCATTTCGAGGCCTATGCTTCTCATTTTCCAAAACAGTTTTTACACTTTTGGAGAAGGTTGCCGCACTGAACCCGTGTTTGGTCTTTTATCTCGAATATGATGGCCTGGACCAGGGACCAGTTTGTATACAAATCTAAGACATGCCATTTTGCTCTTCTTGCTAAGAATCTGCTTGCGAATGTCAAGTCAATGATGGTGCCGCATCTGCCGTTGTCGAATGTTTAGCAGCACAAGGTCGAGGCTGGGCCCTCGCCCCTTCGGTTTGTGATAACACTGTTCCACACGACTACCCATGAGTAAAAGTCCCCGGCCACAATGATTGGTGACTTTACTGGAACTTCAGTTATAAGATCGTTTAACATTTTCTTATATTTTGTCATCCTCGCACCTGGTGGGGCATAACATCTATAGAAATGTATTCTGCTGGCTTCGTTTCATCCTCCGCCCGTCTTGGGCCACAATATGTTTTTTTTAATTATTCGCTGATGAGGAATTGAATTCTTAGATTCAATATCATTTAAAGTGTTTCACAGGATACGGGAACATTCCATTGTTGAAGAACTCACCAGACAGGGTACTAACCTTATCGATTTTATCGGATAGCCGCTTCTTAAGCTCAATGCTGTGAATTTAACCAATCGTAGAGGGAAGGATGGCACTAAGTGTCTCATTCCCAGGCAGATTTGGAAAATACGCACTGCAATGTGCAATTCGGAAGTAGTTCCTCTGAACTACTCTAAACGTATATTGTGTAAGGAGTTTATCTCCACAAACGTCAAGACAAACGTTTGACAAACGTCAAACTAAGAAGAAACATTCTTAGTCGAATATTCCGTCCCGAATGCGAGGAGGGCGAATAAACGAAAAGATACAACCGCGAACGCTATGAGCTGTATCAAGATGTGGATGCAGTAGAAAAAACCACACGAATCAGAGCCGCCTGGTTCGAGATAACAAGAAAAATCGAACATTCGTAATAAGGATCAAGCTATCGCAGATCCCATGGCGCTTGGTCTTGACAACTGGAAACAGCGTACCTGGGATCGAAGACAATAGAAGGCTGCCGTGTCTCAGGCGGAACCTCTTTACGAAGACTTGAAGTATGTAAGTAAATTAAGTAGTAGTTACAAAATGATATTATGAGAGGGGACTGTTCAGCATTTGAACCAAACATGCGGACCCACTCCTCCAATCATCCATCAACCATACCGCAATTCATGAGAATTGTTCATCTGACAAAGGATAATTACACCATACATCCACGTACAGGAATTTGCATCCTATTTCATAAATATCAACTCACTCTGAGCATGTATGTATGTATGTATATATGAAGTGCATGCACATATGAACTTGATGACTTTCATCTCTATAAAGGACACCATTCCCTACAAAGGAATGCAATAATCTTTTCAGCGATTAATAAAATGCACCCTATACCACTCTCTGTTGTATACTTCGGTCCTTGACAGAAGCAATCATTCATAATGTCAAAAACTTTTTTTTCCACAAAGCGAAAACAATGTTGTTGCTGTACGCATTTCTTTTTCTGATTAAACTCATGTCACCCACACCGTTTGTTGTTTTTAACATTTTTATTTTTTTTTTTTTTTTCTTGTTTTTGCTGCAAAAGTTCATAAAAACTTTGCAATAAATTAGTCATATTTCAAAATACTTTGCTGACTTTATCGCCTGAGCGTTATTTTATGATTTCGATCAATAAACACAATAATGTGTACTTCCCCTTGCGGACGGCGAAAAGTTTACACGCCCCCCACCTGCTACTTCACATCTATCGATCGATGCTGTCTGGATGATTTATTGGAATTATTAAATGTGAAGAGCATTAGGTGCTCATGTTCACCTAATTAATTGAAAGCGAAAAGGAAACTCATTTCGGATGCTTTGAGAAAATTACATCAAAAAGTAATATGATACGTGCTCATCAATTTTTTGTCACGCGTATACTTTTTAAAAAACACAGGCATACGAGGGCGTATACGCAACAAAAACAAATTTAAATAAAATAAGCAGCAGGAGGTGTATGTAGTCTGACAACAAAATATGTATCTTTAAATAAAAATTTAATATATCTTGCACCCCACAAATGAAATGTTCTTTTATGGATTGCATTTGAGTATTCTTAAATCTTTCAGATACAAGCTTTTGTATCTTCTGCCTTTCATTTGTGTAAATTTCATTGATTTTACTCATCAAGACATAAAAGGTTCAAGGACTCTGTAGAGGCTATTGTTGAATTTTCACTCAAACGAATTTCTGTTGGAATTTAATTTTTTTTTTTAAATTAAAAGTGTGGTTTTATTCGACCATAATACCCTTTGCAGATGGAAAGACAATCATGTAACTCAACTGCAGATGGAAACAAAAATAAAACTTAAATAAGTAAAACCCATTTGGGTGATTAAAGAGACGCTGCAGAGAATTCAATGGAAGCATGAAAAAATAAACTTATAGTAGAGTAAGAACTACACAATTGCGAATAAAAAATTCAAATTCAAATAGCTTCATAGTGAAGGACTTTTTATTAAGAGAGTCCCATTTTGTTTTGTATTTTGGGTTGAAGTACCATCCATGATATCGCCTCCACGTGGGAATCCGCTAAGCCCAATATTCCATGACTCACTTGAATATATCAGACGATATGACGGCTTTATGGGGTTCGCTGTTGGTCCTGAGACCGTCTTCTGGCTTATTGGCATAGACCATGGACTTGACAACGGTTGAGTTGGGTTAGGTAGCAGTCCCGTAAAGACAAGCATCCACTTAGATTAAAAAGAATGTCGATAGAAGTACTACGAAAGAAATAACCACATTATCAGCACTAGGACCTACATGTAGATAGTGGAATGAGATAAGAGTCAGGGTAACTAGTTTCAGTGTAAATCCTTCAGTAAGATGATTTAATAAATTCGAGTTTGGCTAGATCACTAGGATCTTCGAAGAAGTATTCGCCAAAGGTTTCTTAACACCCTACGCTCCAACTATATTTCTTCCTTCTAATGGATATAAGTCTTCTGGTTTTCTTACAATCCAGTTTTCGTCAGATTTGTGTAAATGAGAGACATATCATTCCGCATACTCTTTGCCATTCTGATGGCTGCAGTATCCAATTGGAACTTTATTGATTTAATAGATGATGATGGTTTCTCTCTGTTATCTGAGAAGTTACTGTCTCCATCCTCTTTAGCTTGTACACTTTGCAATTGCCTGACATATCTCGCGATATCTGGCGGCGCTCGCATTAAAAGAAATAAATGACATTCGCAAGGGATAGTTTATTCAGGTTATAGTCAAAAAATATCGTTGAATTTACGTAGCATTGTAGACATTGGATCTTGGTAACCGTAACTTTTTGGTAGGGATTGATTCAGTAGAAGGGCATAAATCAACGATTACGTGGATTCATTTTAAAAGTCATAAGCTGAAGTAGAGAACGGATATCAATGATACCCACTAACTTTACGGCATACAGAAAGAGGCTGTGGGTTTACAACTTTCAATTGGTCTTAATTCCTTAGAAGAGTTGGCTTTCATTATGATATGAACGATATGGGAATGAAAACTAAGTCCACTATCACTGATATCAACTAGTTCGCCCATATCAGTTACTAAGGGAATCGGTTCACTTATGTACTGTATCCCTTTGTAGGTGTTCGGGCCTCCACAGCGCCTACGCGCCATTGTGTGTGGTTTCTGGCAAATTGCTTTAGCTCTCTCCAGCTTTTTCCCAATTGCCGTGCTTCCTTCTCTACTATTCTACCCGTATCCTGCCATCCTGAGTTAACTGGTTCCATTGCATCGCGTGGTTGGCTATGGACCTGTCACCTTTTCTAAAAGTGTGTCCAATCTGCTGCCACTTCCGCATCTAATCATCTTATCTCCCTTACTCTCAATATATCCAGTCTATAGCGCATGAACTCATGTTCCAGTTGAAGGAATCTGGCGGTCTGAGTGCCTTCACTCAGGAATTTTTTTTTAAGGATCTAGGCAATTCGTACAATTTACTAATAAGTAGCCGCGAAAGAATCACAATCATGTAGATCACGGAACTCAAACCAATTTGGAAAGAAGCCTTTAGAGTCAGGGAACGCTCAGCCATCAGTGCAGAGTTCCTTTTTTTTTTTTATATAACTAGCTTGCGCTCAAGGGGTTATGATTACCCTTAAAGTGTTAAGACACAGCGCGAGCGGAAGTTTTTGACTTACGCCTAACAAAGAGCATGGCATAAGTCGGAAATGAATAGGGAGATAGGATAGATTATTTTGTGGTGTAGTGGTTTTTTTGAAACTCAGGTGATGTTAGGTTTCAGTATTTGCTCCATGGGTGGTGTCCGCACTAAGCGGGGAGTTGTTGCGAATTTTTGCATTCGTCATAATTCACAGTATTTTTTTTTCGAGTATGCACGAGGCTACTCTAGATGGAATTGAGGGGCGCGACATTTTAATGTAAATACTGCAAATATTGAATGGGTATGGCTGGGATTTGAACGCACAACCTTCCATTCAATAGACGAACGCATTACCACTACACCGTGGCCACCCTAACGCTGACGAACTATAAGAATCCCAAAGTCCACCACAAACTCAGTCTAATGGACCTACTCGAAGTCGAACTGAACACAATTTTTGTTTCTTCGATTCTACTACCTACATCCAGTGCAGTCCAACTATCTGCACATCGCTAATCACCAGTAAAAAGAATATTAATGAAAGAATGCAGCCTTACTTCACTTTCAATTTCAAATTCCTCAGGCATCCTCCTCCTATGCATCTATACAGCCCTTATAACAACTATTAATTTATCGTGTACGTAAAGCGGAAACCTGCTTTTTTGACATCGACTATGCTTTCGAACTACATAAGACTACTTCTCTTGGAGAATCCTTTCGTGTTTCCTTTCATCATGGCATCCTGAGGTGCCTCTGTAAATTAGTGTGAGACAGATGTATGCTCTTTTCTTACGTCCAAATCCAGCAGATTTATTGAATTTTTCGTCTATCTTCATCGAAGTTATAAAATTATTTGGAGCTTACCAAACTCCTCTTTTTAGAATCATAATTTTTTGCAACAATATATACAAAAATTTTTATTTTAATTAATTATAAAAAATATAAGGTGTACGATTTAAATCTGGAGACCAGTCAACCGAAGGCAATGTCGTCCATTTTTTCGCGAAGTCTGCGTTACCAAATACAGATTGACTTATGACAAGAAGGCGATATTTTAAGACAACGGTACAGAATCCGTGGGAATAAAATGATCTTACGTTCATCCAGGTATTTGTTACTGGATCATACCGTTTAGATCGTTTTGGCTCTTTAATAAGATCGGCTGGTATAAATAGCACAAGTCGGTTGATCGCTTTAAAAGTTTTGGTAAGTTCAATCGCATACAAATGTTCATTTTGATTACATAAGAAAACAAATTGAGTGCCACTGCCATATATCGGTGCTGTTAGAGTCCAGCAATTGGTCTGAGGATTGTAACAATGTACATGACTTTCTTTACGAGACAGGATATATATTCGTCCATTTACAACAACTGGAAAACTATCAATTTTTACATCTTTAGATACTGGCCCCAAGTATTGCCAATTTCTTGTAGAAAAATCATACTTTTCAATTGTACAGCGGTTAATGGAGTTAATGTCACCTCCGATGACATACAAATGTCCTTCAACCTCAGTCATTACATGACCAATTCGATTTTGTCCCATTGGTGGTAAATCATACCATTCCATGCTCTCGAAGAATAAGTATTGAACAATATCGTTGGTTTGCCATCCAGAAAACCACCAGATATAAAAATTTTTTATTGTAGAAAAATAAAGAAAATTCGCTGTGGTTGTACGGTGTACTTGGCCAACTTTCCAATAAACACCGTTTTTGTTCGGGACAAAACGCTCGAACATTGAGTGATACATCATCTTTCGCGCAGCCATTGGTTCATGCGGCATGTTCCATTCGAATGCGACGGGTTTACCTTCCAACAATTCCAATTGGATATACTTCAACATGAGATCGTACATAAATTTTTTACGATCTTCTTTATTATGCCTATACCATCGCACTAGATTGTGAAAGAGCTTTCCATGTGAGGCTACTTTGAGATCTGCACCAGAAAGTAACTCATCCAACAACTGCTTGTCTAGACGACAAAATGATTCATCATTGCATACTTTATCAAAGTTTTTGTACGCAAATGTCAAAGACCTACATTTCAGTTCATTGAGGCTGTGTTTCTCTGCATGTGATAGAAAATCCAAGCAGTTGTAGTAATCCATCGGCTCATTTAAACGTGTTACATCCGTTCACTTCTCATTTTTACTTTAGATTACTTTATCTGTGGTTTGGTTTTAAAAGAATGTTAGTAATAAATTTACATTTATTTGAAATTTTTGTGTTTCTGTCAATATTTGAGCGCTTCTTTCTACTTTCAATACATATCACTTACAAAAACACTGTGTGGCCACCAGAAGTTTGTGACAGCTTAAACGTCAAACGGCGAAAAGGTTTATACTTAATTGCAAGCCAAATATGACAGTGACAGATGATCGGACAAATCGTAATCGTGGAAGCACGAATGATTTAATAAATAATTACTTTCAAACTGTTAGACGAAAAATTGTTTATACTAGTACTTTATGGGCGCCATGGCTTAAGTGGTTAGTGCGTTGGACAACGGAATGAGGGGTTCGAGGTTCAATCCCCAAAAAATATCTAAAATTTCTTTTACGGTCCCACCTCTCGCGAGCGTCTGACAAACATCCGAGAGTATAAATGTCATGAAAAGCTTCTTAAATAAACAATTACTCTTTGGACAAACAATATAAAAAGTAGGACCCTTCCACTCGTGTATAGAAGCTAGGCTCTGAGTCCCAGGGACCTGTATTTTAGTACTTTAGTACTTTAACTATTGGAATTCATCATGGAACCATCCTTCCTTCAAAGACTTCGTTAATAATTATTGCTTAAACGTTCATTAATATACAGAAGTTCTATTAAGGAGACCCAAGCGATTTACTGTAGTTGTTAAGTAGTTTTATACGGTCTGTTGGCGTTTACGGTGTAAAAAGTACTGACACTACTTTTTTCTTTAGAATATGGAATAAATGTGAGGGTTCCATAGTGCCTTTGAATAACCGTTCTGTTTGCACTACGTAGTATAGGTTTGCTGTAGTTAGAGTTATTGCAAAGTCCCCAAACTTCAAGGAGAAAATTTCTTCGTGCATAGTACTTATTTTTCACCCATTCATTGCGCCTTCTTTAAAGAGCGTTCCTGTATGTAACTGTATGTTTTCCTCTATTGCACCTCAACAGAATGCCGAGGTGGTTATTGTGGTCATACTGGTCATAGACTATCCACTTGATGTCTCTCGCTAGTGCACTACTCACGCAGGTGATATCAAGAAGCCTACGTTGTTTCTATTATATGTGTCCCCGCTTCCCTAATTGAGCATTACGTCTAGTGACAAAAGGGCTTCTAGTCCGCATGCTGTCCCAATCTGTCACCAATGGGTCAGTAATATGGAATACGTCCTCCAACATCATTCACTCACCTGTCCAGCATATCCCAGATTTCTTCAAGGATGGTATTTACTATACTATATATACTATATCGTAATCTCCATGAGCTTGCATAACATTTACCCTTAACTTGCGAACGGGTTATTTCAGAAATTGAAGCACTTCCTTAATTTTCTTTTGGTATTTCGGTACAGAAGGCATACTGCTTTCTGCCACATGTTTGGTATTTCTACCTCCCTTTTCTTTACAAAGTTTGTTTGGAGTTCTAGAATACATGGGCATTCGGTTTATTGATGACCGTTCTCATCAGTTCTATCCATCGAGTTTTAACAAGCCTTTGCAAGATATCCAAAGTGAAGTCATCTAAAAGTTCGTAGGAGTACAACGATAATTATGTGCGTAGACACCACCCAGTCATTTTTACCAACGTCTCGATGGTTTGTAGTCAAGCAAAGTACTCATTACTCTACTGATAAAACTTTCCGAGTTGAAACATTTACTCCTTAGAATTTCCAAAAAAATATCCTCCCGTCCTTTTCGAACTCCCTTGGTGATTACAGGTGAGACTTTTAAAGTAATCTCATTTTGTGCCAGACAGGCAGACAATTTTTACAGGATATTTAATCATTAGACTTTGCTAAGAATTCAATCTAAAAATTCCTCTCTGTTCTCCTGAAAGGATATGAATAAAATATAAGACACTACAGCACCTACAAGCCGCACCACACAACAAACAAAATTAAAAAGGATAGACCTCATGCCAGGACAGGACATTGACATGTCAAGAAACTTTTTTTTTTTTTGTTTGCAATAGGCTTACGCCTTAACCACACTTTGAAACTTAACGGCAAACGTTGTTCCTCATAAATATCCTAATAAATATTAATAGACATGCTGCGGGACACAATCCCCTTACCAATGTTAATGACAACAAAAGCGCCCCAGAAACTCGTGTCGTGTGTATTATTCGCTACATGTAGGTACTCGTCAATGAGCAGATTAAACATTAAGTAGATTATTACGACGCGCATACTCTACAATTACAAACTTTATTATTCAAAAGTTATTTCAGCGCACAATGCTAACAATGTTAACAAGATAAACACAAAATGACATTATTCATAATTAAGCTGAATTTTGAGGGCGGCGCAAGGCCTATTGCAACACTAAATCTTTAAACAGAATGTTCGGAGTCGAAAAAGTTCGTTAATAAGATTTAATAATTTAATTTGTAATTATTGCTTAATTACAAATCCTAATTTTGGTCGACATTCGCTAGTTAAACAGTCATGGTCGTTAGTCGTTTGTATATATTCATTTAATTGATAGACCACTCACATGTATCCAACCGAAATGTCAACCATTAAATGAAGTAGCACTCAAAGCTACAGGATTGAGGAAATTTTATTAAATGTTCTATATGTTCATATTTTGAATTAATTATACTCACGCTGAGCACGATAAATCATAGAAATTTTATTACGCTACCAATTCAATTAACTAACACAAATTAACGCAGGGGCTGTAATCAAACATAAAAACTCGAAATATATGTATTATTGGGATTGAAAACAAAATTCGTGAGGTGCTAAACATTAACCACAAAAATAAATTTACCACACTACTTGCGATGTCGAAGACGAACCAGGGAACAGGAAAAACCAAAGTAACAGCTCAAGTGCGGTGGTGCCAAATTATACTGTCTTTTGTCATAAAATTCTACTCAAAGCATGTTTTTAAATTGATTCACACATTCTGGGGTTTACTGTCCACCTGGATACCCATTCGAAATTCAGTTCGAAATCATAAAAAAAAGAAATATCGGTTCCGACACTATCCATGCAGTAATACTAAAACCACTGCACCATAAAATTGTTTGCTATTCCTACTTTTCGCTTCTCTTTGTTCTGTGTCTGGAATTTTATTGCATAGTAGAAGGTAAAATAATTGTATACGGTCTTCCACGGCCGAAAGCTGGACGAAAAAAGGAAACGACGTGATCATGATAAAGCAGATACAAGGTTAACCTGCTGATCAGACTTTTGAAAGTTGTCATGAACATGAGAAGGTAAAACTATTTCCTTGAGTAGATCGATGCTGGGGTATGATTTCAAAGGAAAGCGATCTACGAAAGTTGTTGCGCTGTAAGATAAAGGAAATTAAAACTTTTCTACGATGCATTTGGACACGTTTCTGATAAAAAAAGAGGATTAAAAAAAGAATCAGGTCGTTAGCCTACTCGCGTCTCATTTATGTTGCTATGCTCTAACACCAATATAACACTGACTTTGATGTGAAGAGCTATCAATTCAAGTTCCTTTCTGCAATATTCTACAAGAATCGAAATTGGCAAGCCCTGGGAACCAAAATACAAAAAACAAATTTTTGGTGCGACTGGGCCTAGCTTCTCACAACCATTCGTGTTGCGTGTGTTATGTATATTCTTTACATGAATGGAGGGGGCCTACTGTTTAATGCCGTATCCGAAGGGCAATTTTTGTTTTTTTTACTCTCGGATATTTGTCAGACGCTCGCGAGAGGTGGGGCCATGAAAGAAATTTTAGGTGTTGGCTGGGGATTGAACCTGAAACTCCTCGCTCCGTAGTTCAATGCACTAACCACTTGAGCCACGGCGCCCTTTGCTCTAGGAACTACGCCAGGGACTAGTAGTTGGCCTTTCCACTACTGCTGGGTATTGCAGGTAAATCTGCGATCGAGGCTTGATAGCCACAGATGAAGTGATAGCGGTCTCTTCCTGGCCAAAGTCTTAGGGCTCCCGATGGTCTATTCCTTGGACTCTGGGAATCCTATCATATAACGCATTTCGGTCAGTAGTAGCCAGATCTTCTGGTACTGAATTCAAGATGTTTGTGTACATGTATTGGCAGGATTGGCCCCCATTTTTTACCAAAAATTTTACTGCATATATAGTAGGCTACAAATGCCTTTTATTCCTTCCGACGGGTTTTCTTTCCAATACAGCTCGGATCTCGAAGGCCATTATTGAGGTCCGACTACCTGCACTCTAACAAAACTAATTTTCCTAGCTTTGGTTTGATATCTTACATCTATATATTCTTACATCTACATATTCTCAACAATCGAAGAATCTCAATGAATATTTAAATCCTATAACAAGGTCAACAACGTTGCCATAAATTGTAATTACCACATGAACAACAGTCAATGGCTCTGAGCAATCAACTTTTTCAAATGCAAATTGATGAATCGTTCGGAAAATGAATGATCCTTCAGAA
Organism: Xylota sylvarum; assembly: GCA_905220385.1. Taxonomy (NCBI): domain Eukaryota; kingdom Metazoa; phylum Arthropoda; class Insecta; order Diptera; family Syrphidae; genus Xylota; species Xylota sylvarum. The sequence continues at coordinate 47,921,613 of LR999958.1, forward strand.
AATTAACGAAGTACACTTGATGCTGCATTAATTCCACCGCAATAGCAGCAACACGCCCGTCCTCCTTTTTAATTAGTTTCGATGAGCGCGCAACCTAAAATCGATGATTAATCACAAAAATCCACCCCCAGGAGTTCATCAACTCGTTTGTCCCTTGATGTTTGTTGATTCCATGGGATTTACGAATCGCTAATTTCCATCTTTGTTTTTTATTCATTCAAGGATATTGATTTTTTTTTTTTTTTTTTTTCATCCTACACTTGCTGATTGTTCTGAGTACTAACAAGAAGAGAAAAAAATATGCAAGGAGTAGTACATTCACGTAGTGTAGCCTGTTTATGGTTCATTGATTATTCATTAAGGGTATAAGGAAGAAATGTACCTTGAACTTGTTTGGCAAGGTAAACCTGTTTTCTAATTAGAAACAAAATCATTAAATATGGAGAAACTTTCTTTTCCTTTCTTTCAATTAGAATCTTTGTAATACTGTCTCTAGGAAACAAAAGGAAAAAAGAAAATCAATCCGAGAGATATCGACCAATTGTTCTATTCAGTGCCACTGGTACTGGTACTGTACCCATCGATCAAGCCGGATTTAGGACCAGTTCTAGCTGTACGAACCAGATACTGCCCCGAACCGACAAACATATACATATGTATATTATCCACCTTAAATTTAGATTTCTCGGGCGACACTTCTTTCAAGACCTAGAAGAATTATTCAACAGACCAGTTAATGAAATCTTGAAGTACATCAAATCATCTGGATGCTTTGCTAGTTCTTGGGAATCATATTTGTAGAACTAGTGTTACCCAATGGGTAAGGGACATCTTTGCTCTATGGGTATCACAATCGGTCACAACAAAGGCGTTGTGGATTCATCCACTCGCCTACCTACGTACCTAACCTAAACACAGAAGTTTGGCATATGCTGAACTCAGATTATATTAAGACCTAGGACCTACTATTTTAATTTTAAGGAACATTGTTAGTTCATTAGTAGGAAGAACTAATATGAAATAAAATATACTTAAAAAAAAGTGAGTATACACTAATTGTTCCAAGGAAGGGATAATATTAAACCACCGAAAACTGGGTACATACATCTTTTTCTGCTCTCGGAAGTTAACGGCTTTTTGAACAGGAAATGACAGTGAAATGTATAAATATAGTACATCAAATAAAGCAGAGGTAAAGTGTACTCTATGTGCTCCACGTACTAATCGAAATAACGCCTCCTCATGTAAAAGTTGCCATTAAAAACTTAAAATTGTGGAGTATTCCATGACACTCGCTCTAGTCAGCTTAGTGATGATTATCCTAGATTTCCTTCACTGTATTGCTCCTACCTCAGGTGTTTCCTTTTCAAAATGAATAAGTTTAATACCCTCTAATCTAACATCCCTGCAAACGACTAATTACAAAAAAAGGACGAGTGAACATATGTAGTGTAGGTATACCTCATTCAGATCGTTTTGAAGAGATAATTCTAAAAACTGCATTCGCTAATTTTTATTTTTTTCCCCCAGTTCACCCTTTTCAAACACGGAAGTAAGAAAATAAAATAATATTTCCAAGGATTTTTTTAATTTTTGTGGTTTTTAGTTAAACTAGCGCGAAAGGATTTCCCTTTTTGCAAATAAAAATTTATAGAGCATAAATGTTGTGGTGTGGATCCTTGTATCCACAGGCGTGTTCTATTCATTTTTATACTCCTGAAGGATGCAAAGAGATGGATGAACCTCCTTTCAGTGTAGCGAAATGCTAATGATGATTATGTACATCCAACATCTGTGTGTGCTTGTGTACATATTTTGAACATGTAGCGAGGGGGTTAGTTAGAATACCGGGTTGCTAAGGTGAAAGTATCTTTGATGAATTTTAAAGGAAGTTACATACACAGAAACTGACATACTTTTGTGTCTATAAATTCGTTAAAAGATGAAAGGGAAAAATTTTGTTCATGAAATTTGATTTAATTTGCTTGCGATAGTATCTTTCGACTTTATAAGAGGAAAACCTGACACCATAGAAAAACATCCACTAATCTTCTTTGGGAATTGAAACTTTTCACTGTTTATATTGATTGATTTATAAATTCATCAAGTTGTGGAAGGTTATATAAAATTTGTCAGTTGATAATTTAATGCGCCCAAGATCTCCCATCGGTTGCCTCCGCAGGTAATAGATTGGTGAATGACCGACAGATCGACCAAACGCTACTGAAAAAATAACGTATCGAAGTATCGTCGCCCTCTCCACAGGCGTCGCAGACAGTGGTATCTCTTAGGCCTAGCACACTAAGATGCTTAGCAGAAATAAAGTGTCCAGTAAGAATGCCAATAATTTGTCTGCAGTCTTTTCTGCTGAGAGACAGCAAGAATACCGGTGATTTCTTACAGACATTCGGGAGCATACATTAAGTGTGCCTGTATCTTGGAGATCCGTGCCACGATGCGAACTGCGTTCGTAGCAAATCGCGGAAAGATTCAACGCAGGTCCTGAGAAATCATCCTCTGAGCCTTGCTTAGCAATCTCCTCGGAGATCTTCCGGACGTACCAAATAGAACCAGGGTCGTAGGATAAGTGTCTCGCAAACTCATCAAAACTCCAATGGGGATGACACCAAGAGCCACCCCGTCTAAGACGGTAGATTGCTTCCATGGTATAGCCCATGATGAAATTCTCAAGGGGAGGTAAATCAAGCAGAGTATCTAGAGCAGAGTCAGGCGTACTCACGAAAGCTGAGACAGGCCATTCTTTGGATTCTTGTGCAGAAGGCAGTCACATACTTACGCGAAAACCCCCTCCATCAAACAATCGACGCATAAGCTAGAAAAGGTTTTATTATAGCCGTATAAATCCATAGGACTTTTTACGGTTATAAACCCCAAAAGTATACTTACACTACCAGAAAACTGAGCGACTTGGATGTCTTCGACTTGACACGCTTTGCCCAAAGAAGTTACTTATCCAGGATTACTCCCAGATATTACACTTCATCGGAGATCTGGATAGTGACGCTTTGTAACACTAACTGAGTCTGATCGGCCACAATCCTCCTTCTCGTAAAGAGAGCAACCTCAGTTTTCAAAGGAATGACCAAAATCCCATTCCTAGTGCACCATTCATTGATCATGTCTAAGGCTTTATGCGCATTAGCACAGATCCAACAAAAAGTATGTCAACATCAGAGAGTTGTCGAATTTACCAATTTTTTTGTATAAATGCCACTATAGGAGTCTCTTCAGAGTTGGAAGCCACTGGTTTATACCCTGTTGCAGCAAGGCTAGGTACACTCCATCGGTACCAGACGATTTGAAGCTATCAAAAGATACTACTGCATATCTGATAGCGTCATCTGTTTCCACGGCCAATGCAGTATACTAGCTACCCTGAGTTTTGCGACTTAGATCAAGCTCAACCTGCACAAACGGGCTAAGCTGTGACCCAATCGATACCCTGACACTGGAAAGTGAGTTTCCAGCAGAAGACTAAAAGTCTCCGCTTTCGTCTTAGTGTAGGTATCGTCAGGTTTTCTAAATGACTCCGGTTTGATTGGTTTGCCTCTTTTGAGAACTTTAACCAACCTACTGGTTTCACCTAGAGTCTCGATTTTTTCACAAAAATCTTTATAGGAAGCACTTTTCGACAGACGAATTAACTTCTTATATTCTTTTTTTTTAGATCGGATAAAGTTCCAGTTTTCATCTAAATATTTGTCTTGAGTAACTACTTATCGGGCTCTACTACGGCTTTCTATCTCCTTCAATCCAGGGCAGGGTACTGTCAGTTCGTTAGACTAAGTATTCTGACATCTACAATTGCTTCATCCTTATAATGGAGATCGGTCATCCTTGGCGCATCGAACCTAAAGGCTAGGATTCGAAGATTCCCTTAGCAGGAATATTATCGTCACTCGATGTAGCTCCGTCTATTCACATCTTGATACAGCTCATACAGTTCGGGGTTAAATCTTCTCCTCCATGCATTTGGGATGGAATATTAAACTAGGTATTTACCTTTCGAAGGACCACAAGATCTGCTCCACTTTCCTGCACATCACCAAGCAATTAAAGGAGGAAATTATTTTCATTTCAAGAGCTCTCTAAAGAAAAACGTTCAGAGGCATCGAATCACATGAACGAGCCAATTAATTGGTCTATTTCTGGACATAGCATCGTCACCGAACTTTGACAGCAATAACTCAATTGTTTGATCAGATATGTGGCACCATATATGTGAAACCACTTATGCTCCAAGGCGTCCTCTTTCAATTAATTCCAAAAATAATCAGTCAACATCAGTCCGATAGCTACTTCCATTGACTGTGACTGTGTTGCCAGAATCATTGAAAAAGAAGTATGGGCCAATAACCTCTCCAGCATAAAACCCGCACCAAATAGGTAATCAATTTTTGTGGGTCTAATGGCATTTTGTGAACCGCTCAACCGAACGCAAACTTTGATAAAAAGAAATTTAATAATTTGCAAACGCTGTTGAAGTGTGTCATTTTCCATGATTAAACAACAAGCATAGACTTCACGTATAGCCGTGAAACCCTACTAAAAAATTGGCCGTCCTACTTGAAAAACATTTATATTCAGTTGCTTAAGAAACGCGAAGTATCCTGTTAAAAAGTTTTTTTCTTCTAAGTGACAGGACGAATGCCCATGATTTCTTAAAGACGTCTGCAAGATTCGTTGAATCAGTTATAGTGTCATACCACGTAGAAGACAGCAGTAAAGTCCTACTAACGTCTTGGATGTCATCGACTTGCCAAAAAAGTTTTGACCAAAAACTTAATATGTATGTACTTGGCTTCACTGGAGAGGTTAATAGCAACACCCCGTACGACTGGCTATATCAGACCGGTCACGATTCTATTACCTTTGTGTGACCGATAGTCTATTTCTAGTGTAGCAATTATCAAATATGTAAGTATATCTTGAGCGCGTTAGAAAATTTTGTCGATTTTGACAAAAAACTTGCCAGGAGCAAGGATACAGTTCTTAAAATTATTTTTACCTAAAACTCATTGATGGTCGCAAAGTTTTGCCAGTCATATTACTTCAAAAACAAAAACCATCACCTCAAATAATGTACGAAGGTAAAAAAAAACTCCAACTTTATCTGAAAAAAAAAAGAAATCCCATGTCATGGAATCATAGTTTCAAAATTACAACCAATCAAATGGATAAGACCTATTTGAACATACATAACCCCTACATCTCCAACAGGAATGCAGACAAAACTTGAAATCTTAAACCAAACATCATATAAAAATTCCAAAGTAAAATATGAAATTCAATAATTCTTACATCCGCCCTTTTTGGTATTTTTCAATTTCCAGATAAGCCCATCGCGCCCCTGCCATACGATGATATGAGATCATAACCTAGAAATAAAAGAGTATCAATGTTGTGGACTCAGTGTATAACTGTGGAGGATTTTCCGCAAGCAATTGCAGGATAAAAAAACGAAGGAGTTATACGCATAACGATTCGACAGGGCTTCCATTCGTAATACAGCAAATGCATTATGGGAGCAAATTCCTCCTCTCGAACGGACGCCAGTTTGCTATCTGATGATGACGGTAAGTCTTTCATTTGCTACTTTTTTTTTCTCTCTCTTTCTTTCTTTTTTTCTTTTTTTTTCGAAATATGAGATGCATTTCCTGTTGAAGGCATTTTTTTTTTGTTTTTCCTTTTTGACATTCGAATTCGTCGAAAAAGAATACTTTTACTGAGTTTTGATGTGAGTCGAGTTTACGAGGACGATACTTTTCGTCTGCGGGACTATAAATAAATTGTATTGTTTTCTCGGGAAGGAGTGACAAAGTAATGAAGGACGAATTGTATTTTGTATTACTTTATGGATTTTATGAGCTATGGCTGGAGGGATTTACATTCTTTATGCCGAAATGCTATAAAATATTTTTGTACAGCAATTTCGGATTTATTTCAATATTCATTGCTGAGAGTCCTTTAGATCGAAATTACACAATTTACGGTTGTTATTCGCATATTTATTTACATTTTTCCTTTAAAGTTATAGCACTGCTGGAAATTTTACTTTCGGTGTCGTTCTTTCAATGGCCTTCAGATATTAAGGGCTCCTAAAGCAACACCCAAATGTCATTGAGTTATCCGAAACAAGAGACATGGTATCCTAGACTGCGAAAAATTCGGTGAAATTATCTCCTCCAAACAAAAAAATGTACCCAATGTCCGAAGCGAATCGGAGAGCAAACTCAACTCAAGGACAATGATATTAGTCATGGACATAGTCTTTAAGGTCTCGTGTCCTCTCAAAAGATGATTAGGTACAAGCTTACGTTACGGAAGCCCTATAAGGACTGCCTTTAAATAAACAAAAAATCCATTAGATCCTATCGAAACAAGGCTCGGATCCATCGTTTGTCAAGCGATAAGATGTGATCTGAAGGGATTAAGTGGTAAAGGGTGTTTTTTAACCCAGTAAGGTTATATCTGTCAAACCAATTGTCAGATTGCAAACTGTCAGTGTCATTTTTATCCAGCAGTCTTTGCAATTTTCTCGTGATGACATACAAGCTTGAACAACGTTGTCAAATTTTAGAAATTTGGTTCCAAAATTATGGCCAAACTTGTAGAGTACTTGCACCACATTACACCCGACATAATCGACTATCTGAGCCCGCTATTCGCCGTATTGTTGGTATGTCAATAAGCAAAATTGTCGCATTTAGATCGAATATAATACATATGAGGATATCGAAACGGCCTTACATCCCAAAAAATGCTCTGTTTAGTGTAGTCTGTGGTCTGTTGGAGTCATCGGACTATATTTTTTTTCAAAAATGAGGCTAATCAGCGTGCTACCCTCTTTTGTTCCCTGATTGAATGACATGAATATGGAAGAGATGTGGTTCCAGCAGAATGACAGCAAACGAAATAAACAACTTATTGAAGAAAACATTCGATAAACGCATAAATTTCGCGTAATAGATCGATGAATTGGCCTCCAAAATCTTGTGATTTGAGGCCTCTTGATTATTTACTTTGGGGATACGTAAAGTTGATAGTCTACGCTGAGGAAACCAACAACAATCCACGCATAGAAAGCCAACACAAATGCTTGAAAAGTTGTCGAAAACTTTGTCTCTCGGATGACATTCATCAGAACCAGGCGTAGTGCTCCAAGTTGTGTTTGAAAATTAATTGTAGAATTTATTGTCTCGAATAAATGACTAAATCAAAGTTACTACTGACTTAAAAAAATATCCTTTAGAATCCCCAGAGCTCCTAATAAACACTTATTTCCCCGGTTGCAAAGGTCATTGCCTTTATGAAACTTCCCCTCAAAATACGCAATGCACCCATTGGAGTGCCATTAAACCAATTGTCACCAAAGACAGGATCTCGATACACATCTTGTCTTCCTACAAAGCAATGAATGTTGCTCATAAAGCTCAGTGTCCAATAAGGTACAGCGGTGGTTGGAATGAAGACCTGTCAAAGCTATCTTAAACTAACTTAAATACTGGCACCCCTACAAATATGAAAGTCTATAAGCAATCCATTGATACGTCAAGTAAACAAATCTGGATGGAATACTGTCAATCTATCGAAACTCGAAATGTATTCCAGTAAAATTCTGTCCAAAGGACACACAAACCCGTCTCTCTCTCTGTAGGTGTCCCTACGTTTTCCATGCAGAGTTTCTAGTCATTCGCGAGGCTTCTCGCATATCTATGAGCACAGACCACTGGCCAATAGGAAACCATGCACACAGACTACTTATCCCTCAGAATATCTTCTGTCGTAGCTGCAGAGATAATAACGAGAAAGAATCGCTAACTCACTTCCTTTGCAGATATCCAGCCCTAGCGAGGGCCAGATAGCATGTATTTGGTAAACCCTTCTTTGAAGCCGTTTTTAAAGTGGATCTAATAACTGTAGGCAAATGCTGCCTACAACTCAACTGTATCCCACAATCATGGAAAAAAGTGCGAGTCATATTTATACCAAATGCCAAACGTACTCACGAATCTTCGAAGGATTTATACCAATAAACCCCAACATCCTTTCTTTGCAAAATCTTTAAACGTATTTTAACTAAATACATACATCTGAAAGATTCTCGGCAGAATGCAAATATCGAAATCTCAGCACGCTAAACAAACATGGATTCAAAGTAGTCGCGTATGCGGAGGATGTTATTATTCTAGTGTCAGGCATCTCAGTGATTACTAAAATCACAGAAAGAGGTGTGAAGAAATTAAGCACCTGGGCCACAAGTTGTTAACTAGGTGTTGTTTTAAGCAAGACAGTAATGCTTCCACGGTTTAACAACCAACAACTAATGGGAAGTATCTAGGCGCTATACTAGCTTTCAAACTTTTTTAGAAGGTAAACACCTAGTACAGAAAGCTTGTATTCCGTACTTGGTATTTCGGCAAAAGGTGCAGTTTCGGCGTTAAAACCAAAACTGGTCTTGTCGATCTGTACTGCGATCGATCAGTAGCCAACTCTGGTTAAGAAGTTTCTTCCATAAATAAATGGCAGCAGAGTTGAAAGACTTTCCTACTAAGATTCATCAGGGATATAGTACGCCTACCAGGCTAATTGCACATTTCTGATACAGTAGATCTATTAGTTGACAGTGTGAGCCACATGGGCAAGGATCTAGAAAAAAATGGAAATTAACCGCTTAAAATGTGATGATGGTTTGAGAACGCATTTATGACTATATTATCTCCTGTTCGGATGACTTCCCCAAGGACTAATAGCATTTTGATACTATTTGGGAAGTAGTGGTATGTACTAGGAAAGTCAAAATATTATCAAAAATGTTTGAGTTTTATGCTGTAGATTCAAAGCTTTAGATCTAGTTGCATTTCCTTATCCAAAATATCAAACAGTTACGTACATATATACTTACTTACTTACTTAGAGCCAGTCACTAAGATATCATAACTTAGCGGCTATTAATCTATTGATTTAAATTCTGAAATTTCTGCACATAATTACCTAATCTTCTCACAAAGGAGAACATTTTAAGCTTGATTCATCATTTCTTTCTTTCTTTTCAGTCAATTTCGATCATTTTCAAATACTCAGAGCGATTGGAAAGGGTAGCTTTGGCAAGGTAAGTGCTCTAACATACAAGTCTCTGTTTCTTACAAGTATGACTGCCAAAAAAACACTGAAAAAAAAAATCGAATTATCTTTTACTTTTATCTTGTAAGCGATCAGAGATTCACGTTTTCCAAAACATACGCACACACACCCAGTGTCAAATCCATAAGCCCCATCATAATCCACTCAAAAGGAAATCCTAATTTTCACCTACGATGGATGAAAGATATTATGTACACTTTATAACAGATATGTATGTACAGTACATTATAACCACATTAAAAGGAAAACGAAAAAGATATTTCGTTTATCTATAATCACAAAACTGGAAAATGTCCTTTTTCGCTTTGATGATGTTTATTTTATTTTATTTACTTTTTTTATTTTTTTTGTCTTCGAAGAGAGAATGTTTTATCCTTCCCTTAACTTTAAGTTAATTTTGTTTGAGGTATTTATTTTTTCTTTTCTTTTTTGTTGTTCAAAGAACTCTTCTGAGATTTATTTAAAAAACAAACGTCTACACCTCACAAAAGGTTATCTAAAATATATTCTCCGTTTTAATGAAGGTACCATGTGGTATCGCATTTGTAGTAACTATTTTAGGTAAAGATTATTCGGTTTAAGGAAGTTTGGGGCTCCCACTTTGTAGTTTTCTTATTGGAAACCTAGTAGAATATTTTTTAGTTGATATTTGCAATGTGGTCTTGCCTTTAAAGGTGATGGATGCTGGAGGTTTTTGTAAGCTAAATTGATTGATTATGACAGGGGCTCATATAATTGGAATATTTGACCTGGAACAGCTGACTAACTGAATCGAGTATCAATGGAGAAACTCCGAAAACTTAGCATAGCAGATGATGCACCCTACAGATTTTGCTTCTTAAATCTGCCATTCACAATGCGTAGCCTATCGAGCAGAGAAACAAACAGACCTACTAGCTTCATTGCCCTAAAATTTATTCTGCTAATATGTAAACAACTATACGCATAGCGACCATAGTAGATATAACTCAGGCAAAAAGCTGAAAATCAGATACTTTAGACATACAGTCTGTCACATGTATATATGTATGTATGATCCCTTCAATTGGGACGCAGTACCTACTTACAAAACTCACCAGCAATAAGGCAGTATATGCCATAAATCAAGTGACAAGAGCATGTGAAGCCTCAATCATAAAAGGAAGGGTTAAGAAATCGCACAGCTACGTTTCAAGTACGATCGAGTGAGAAGAATGTACATATATGCGCTCTAGAGAGAGGGCCCCTTCAGCAAAATACACAAGAACTGTAGGATGACAGGAAATGAACAATGTAAAACCAGTCATAAGTGCTCACGGAAATCCTTCGCCAAATTGTGTGAAGAAGCTGACCAAATCTCTTTAAGTCTACCAAGTCATCATGAACAAAGTGAAAACTTAGACCAGAACTTCTACACAACATCGTGGTGGGCCTATTTGCTCTTCAACAGGACACCTCAATCTCGAATGATTTCATCGAAAAAACACCATATATCGGAGCGGATCCTAGTATTCAAAGCCGACAGTTGCCTTAAGCAACACAGCATCAAGGGCAGCATACCACGAAACTCTATATTCTTGACCTACTTCTGTGGAATGCATTGCAATCAAAACCTTGCCAAGTTTTTTTTACTGGACCTCGAGTGGTCATAACCTCATCATATCCAATATTCTTCTGGAGATAATTGCATCATTAGACATTGTATTCGAAAATTCTGGAACCGATCTGACCTTCATCAGAAACGAGGATTCATCACCTTACCGTCACGAAATGCTGCTTAAAAAGTAAGTGCATATACATATATAGCGATCAATGTCAAACTACAGTCCAATCTTGTCGAAGGTACAAAAAACGCTGAGAAATACAGTCACTGAAAAGGAGACAGAAGGCACGACATATCTCAATGATGCAGTGATGAACAAGAAATGCGGTGGACTGCCAATGTAAAAAGTGGCATGAGGAGCTCGCCAATAAGCACCCAGTAAGCCATCAAACAAGGCGATTATATCAAAGCTTTAAGGTACTCTACATTCATCCAAAAACTATTCATTATCGGTCTTACATGTTTCTCCAAGTTTCTTTTTAAACGTGGTTTCCTATTTTCCCGCAACAAAAATGACTACTAGATCAAACAGGGAGAGGAAACTCGACGAGGAAGGATAAAATTTCTCTGTCACCGTAGAAAATGTCCTATAAATCCCAGCATTGTATTGATTATAGGCAGACATAAACACCACGCATCTTAAGGAAGGAATGTTGCCAAACCAGGAAAAGAAACAATGACCGGTGCTACTTTCAAAAGGCATGAAACCCTCAGTGAATCCCTCGTCGTTATAGACCTCTATGATGCGGCGCAGATCGTCAATATAACTTCCAAAAGGTATGCTTCATGATCGGTCCCATCGTTGAATACGTCATTATCCCCAAAAGAGCTATCGAAAGACAGGAGTTACCACACTGAATGTTAAAAACATATTAACACCTAGCGAATTCGAGAAAATATCCTGAGAGTACTCAACAGCCAAAGAAGTACCGGACTATCTGGAGAAGTTTAGGACTGCATATTTCTAAAATAGGGTACTACTATATGACACGCATATTGAAACTAGGCAGTACAAAGTTACAGGCTCCGCTACTGTTAAACTTAATCTACGATGACATTCTTCGATTAAGACGCCGGACCTTCACAAAATATTTGATTCCGCTGAAGACTTAGTATCGTTATAAATGCAAAACTAGCTCTTAAGCAATGCGAGATAGTATCGACACGATAATACACTACGAGTCCCAAATATGGACTGTTACCATGTGAAGGATCACTTTTCGCAGAACCTTATACTGTCAATCGACGTCGTACCAATAGAGCAATGACGACATGAAGCGAGGGAATGTTTGAGGAAATGTCATTCGTGATGGGATTATTCTTAGAAAAGCAAATGAACACGTGGATCAACAGAGCTCCTATCTAACCCAAATTCTTACAGGTACAGCAAAAGTCACAACAAGCTTGGTCACGACAACAACACCCCCGTCTGTAAATGCGCTGATGTAATTTAGAAATACCCTTGATAGATAGAACTCCATGGTTATTCCACGATAAGATCCTTTCTCTCGTCTCTAATATCATTAAGTTTGAGCACTGTACCATTGGTTTTCATACAAATTGTCGCAGGATAACTGAATCCCAAATAAGTCTGTTCATTATCAGCTGTGTTATTATCCTGCATGTCCTGTGGCCACAGAGAACGCGTTGTGTTGTAAAACGTATTTATGTAAAACCAAGCGATTGCAAAAGTAGCACAATGAACTCAACTACCGTCACCAACCTACCTAAACACATCACTATTCTTGAGATGTGGGAACACTTGTTACGGTATCCATAAGAGCGAATAACTTTTAAAGAAGTTCTGAGAAATTTTTCATATACCACATAATCTATTTATAAATAACTCAATATCATTTAAAAGCCAACAGATTTGTTGGCGTGACTACACAGACGTTTTAGGACTACATCCTGACAGTAAATAGTATATATGTAGTTAAGACAGCATGCTACATTCGGTTGTGTTCTGTATTATTGTCAACTGGCATGGTGTAGGGAACACACTTGAAGATAATAAAAAAAAATCGTTTAATATGCTGTAATACTATTAATGTAGGTACACGTGTTCGGTTTTTAGAATTATAACTGACTATTAAATAATATCCAAGAGGTATTACATACTTGTATTCGTTTTAAGATTTAAAAGGCAAAAGTGGTACGATTAAAAATTCTTTTGAAGCTCCGAGGATTACTTTTCGACCATCTCTAGTTGGACCGCTTTCAAGCAACTTAAACGGTCTCATATGAGCAATGCTTAGCTTGCAAATGTTCATGTCATCGGAGCCTGATGGAATAAAGTACTAGGTACTTAAATTACGAAAGACAGTTTTTGGGAAGCCTTTTCTTCACAAACATACTCTCGAATGTTTGTCAGACGTTCGCAGAAAAAAGTGTGATTGTAAGAAAACTTTTCAGGTTTTTTTTATAATTTGATTACAAAGTCACGACATTTATAATAAGCTGCTTCTTGTTTTAGCTCCCCTTTGGGCAATTTAGTGACGATCCAATGAACGCGATGCGATTTTATGACGGTGCATAATATAGGTCTATGAAAGAAAACAGACTCGAAATGAGAAGTAGAGAAGAAAATTCTCCCAATCGATGCAAAGACATTATATAAGAGATATCTCCTTAAGTTCCCAACCTCAGTAATAATCTTAAAGGATACTTCAGAGAAGTAAACATCCTAAATATTCGGTGAAAATAAATATTTTACAGCACGACATTTTAAACACGCCAAACTCTCAGTTTTAAAAACACCTTGAATAAGTATTACGAAATTCTTCGAATTAGATTCGAAATATTACACCTGGTCCTTAATTTTTATTTCATCAATTTCAAGACAAAATTCACAAGAATTCCTTTCAAATTCTTACACTTAAAACATCCTTGAATGGCTGACATTTTCATAGAAACAAAAAAAAAAAACCGATTTCTCCCATCTTTTCTGAATATTCGGTGAAAGTGCTATGAAAGCTATCGAAATTTATGTGTACATACATAAATATCATTTACAACATCATCCTGATGTTCAATGTTAACTCCTTTTGCCATTCCTGACTATTTGGAGGAGAGATATCCTTTTTTTTTTTTGTAAAATAAACCTTTCCAAGAAAAAACATGGAAACCCTTGCAGCGTGTGCGGGAAAACATTACCTTTAGCTTAAAAAGGATACGGTAACTGGATGTGATAACATAATCCTTTCTGTGTACATTTATCATTTTTATATCACTCATTTCTGACTCCTTGATTATATTGGTGTATGTGTGTGTGTGTACTTTATTGAAATGAATAAAAATATCATGACGCAATAAAAAGATACCTTTTTTCTTTCAATAGGTGTGCATCGTTCAGAAGCGTGATACCGGGATTTTATTCGCAATGAAATATGTTAGCCGAGGCGCTTGCGAGAGTCGTGGTGCACTGGGTGGTGTTATCAAAGAAGTTGAACTTCTCGCATCCTTAGAACATCCCTTCTTAGTCAATTTATGGTTTTCCTTTCAAGGTAAGCTCTATTGGTATTGGTATAGATGATGCGTCTGTCGAAAGAGTACCTTGTATTGCTGTTGTTGTTGCTTGCGCAAGGACACGTATGTCTGTTAAACTGTGAAGTTGACGACAGTGAATATAAGTTTATATATATATATTTTTTTTTTTTTATTTGTGGATTTTACGAATTTTCCTTTTTTTTTTGCAGACGAAGAGGACTTATTTATGGTGTGTGACTTACTCACCGGAGGAGATCTCAGATACCATCTACAGCAAAGGGTATGTTGGGTGTTACATATTTATAAACTTTAATCGGTAGTACAATGAGTCTTGGACAAATGTTGGAATGTTTTTATGAGAAAGGACGATTGTGTTATTGTTAGACTTCATTTAGGATCATGTTATTTGATTTTTAATGAAGGCTGGATGTTTAGTCGACATAAGTTAAAATTACGGATTAATAAAGTAGAAAGTAACGACTTTTCGAGGACATAAATTTTTTTACGACCGAAAAGTACTTTGAATTTAACGAAAGGAATTCCTTATTCTTATTCAGTCACTTATTGCACGTAGAGCATTAAGCAAAGTGTGCTTTTTGTTTGGCACAAGGGCAAACTCCATCAGTCTTCGATTTCATCATAGTTGGCATAAGAAGTCGACAAAAAATTAAAAATTAAACTTCACGAAGAACTACATACATATGTATATTCCCATTAAAAATAAGCACTAACTAATACTGATTTGCAAGTCGACAGATTAGGTGAACATTTCAAGTAGGAAACGAAGAGATTTGACAAAAAGGGTAGTATTTACACTTCCATTCCTCACACCCAAATGATTACTCTCACCAAGCCTTTGAACTACGCCTCAATATCTGCACAATAAACTAGAATCATAGTTCGACAGGATCACTGTCAATCGATCTAGATCCACAAGAGGCCTAATTTTGGTCAGCAGTATGTTTGTCAATACATTTGCTATTAATGTTGGCATTCCGCAGGGTTCTATTCTTTCCCCTAATTTATTTCTTCTCCATATTCACGTTCTAAGTATACACGCGATAGCACTCTAATCGAATTTTATGTTACATGACAAAGAAACGATCGCGCAAATAAAATTGTAAGGGAGAAGAGATGTGCGTCAAGTCTAGGTGGGATAAGGGGAATATATGCAGGTTCGGATTAAAATCAAAACTGTATGACGCATTATTCGATGTGTGCAGCATTCTTGACAATGATTAGTTGTAGCCACAGCACGTACGGTGAAAAGTATTCGGAAATAAGGAACTCGGAACTCCCTTGATGTTCAGGGTCTAAATATTTCAAGAAATAGATTGAACCAGTGTGCTATGATCACTGTTGCCTGATATCAACTGATGAATAAAACTATGTACATACATATGTCAGCAACGTCGCTTCGATTGTACAATGACTCAAGATTAATCAGGCAAAGACGATCCATATAGGGTGGGAAGTTGTGGTTATCCGCCGACCACGTTGTAGAGTTTCACTTGGTGTGGACAGCATAATGCAGTGATCATACTTGACTGACATAATTCTCGAGGAGGGGTCAAACGGAGGAGAAGTAAAGGGATTTTGTAACACCATGTGAAAAACTATTAAGATCTTCCTGCAGAAGACAACAATCGGTGACAGATGATATACGTAAGTCGAAGGATTTTCTTATCGTCGGCGAAGATCGGAAGATCAAATTTTCGGATAATACGTTTGACATCATTTATTCTAAGGATACAGACCAGTGGACCAAAATGGCTACCTTGTGGAACACTCGATAATGCCATGATAGGATACGATATTGCTGATCTACATCGGACCTTGTATTGACGGTTCACTAGCTATGATTGGATCAACAAGCAATGACCTATTGTTGAAAACCAAGGTCTTTTAACTTGAAAAGAATATTTTGGTGAGAAATTGATCGAAAACCTGGCTAAAATCTGAGGCTATAACGTCAACTTTATAGTCATCTTCCAGACCATTCAGTGTACTAGATACGATCTCGGTTAAATTGGTGGTTGTTGATCTACCGTGTTGCTTTGTGAAAGGGATTGGCTTACATGAGAGCTTCGCAATCAGCCGATAAATTAGAAACTTCGCTCTTGCATCCTGTTTTGTGGATGGGAGTAATATAATGTTTCCACATTGAGGAAAATGGCTTAGAAGATTGAAAACTGAAAAAGGGCAGCTTGAGTTCAGACTATTTACACATATTTTAAAAAAATATGGCTAGGACCAAGGAAGTAGTCATCATTCAGCTGGTTAACAACAACAACAATTGATGACGTTATGTCCACAGAGACAAGGAAGATTTGAGCAGAGTTGTTCAAAAAGCAGGAATAATCAAGGTCGGGTTCAAGTACGTTGTCAGCAAAGGACTGTGTGAAGATGTGCGCGAATAAGTTAGCTATTCATTTAGAGTCTCCCGATGAAGTGTTGGAGAGGAAGAGAGTAGATGTATAGCCGTCAGATTATCGTTTGACGTTTAAAAATTCGTACATATTTATGAATATAGGAAATCAGTGAGCCCCAACTTAATCCTGATGCTAGTGAATAAGCTAAAAAATTCGGACTTCACATTCCTTATGAAATATTGTCAGGTTCAAAATAATAATTGAAAGCACGAATTCCAATAGGTGGATTGGCTAGGAACATATCAATAATAGGGGTAGGAACCTATGCCAACTGACTCCGGTTTCAGTAAAAGAAAATATTTTGAGCGACCTAAGTTTTTGGTTAAATTGATCAAAAATAAACAAAATTATATTTAGGGTAAAATTAAATCGTTAAATATCTTAAAAGTTGTTTCAATCTTCGAACACAATATTTTGAAAAACAGAGACATAGAATGTAAAGTTTTTGCTCAGAATTAATAAATTGGGTCCACTCAGTTACTCTTTACTTGCACCTGTAACTAATGGAAACCCAAGTAAACATTTTCTAAGTTATGGGCATTTCTTGGCAACACCATCTATGTCTATGAATATGTTGCTATCATACATTGTTTGACAAGTAAAAATTGGTTCTGAAATGGTAATTTTATTATTTTGTTACATAATTAGCTTAAGACATGTTTCAACTTCTTTAAACACAAAGTTACGTAGAGTATGAAGACATTAAGCCTTGAATTGATCATGAAAACCATTGTACATTCTCCAATCATCAGAAACCTTGCTTATTTTATTCCTTGCCTAATCAAATGGTCAAAACCTTTACTATTTTATTCAACAGGTAGAGTTTTCTGAAGAAAGTGTTGCCTTATTAGTATGTGAACTAGGTTCAGCGTTAGAATACTTGCAAAAGCAAAGAGTAGTACATAGGTAAGTTCATCAAATTTGTTGTATATATTCGAAAACTAAAACTTGTATATTATTGTAAAACTAAATTGGTATTTTCTTTCTCTTTGAAGGGATATAAAGCCAGACAATATTCTTTTGGATGATGCTGGTAAGTTATCATAAAATATTTATTTAAATATATGTACAAATATACATACAATCCATATGCATGTACATTTAGGGTAACACTCTTTCATTGCAATAACAACTGAAGCAGATTTATATAGAGGTTTGAAACTTCATGTTTTTAGATTTTGTCTTTACATGGGTTCATGTCTGTGCTAACCGAGCAGATTTAAAATTCTTAATAACTGTATATACCTACGTTTATTTTCCACCTGTTGTTTAAATCACATGCCTAGGTATTTAAAGTGGTCATATTTGATGGTGTGATCTCTGGAACTTGTGAAAATCATTTAAGCCTGGATTATCATTGACACCACTTCATTTTACCAATTTAACCAGCTGATTTCATTAGATCCCGTAGCATCGGAATATCGTTACCGTTGTTATCATAAGCTATAGCTTCATATCATTCCTTTTTAAATGTAAAGTGTATTTTGTTCACTATAAGATGCGATGATAGCACCCTTCCTTGTGGTATACCGCGTTGAACTGATCTTTTTGATTTGCAACTGCTGAGTTCAGAACTGTTCTTCCTGCTTAATAGCATTTGATTGAGCACGTGATAAAATTTTAAATTAATCTCCAATTTTTCAAGTGCCTTCGGTTGAATATTGTTAGAATTCCCCTCTATATAAGGCCCAAGCCCGTCAGGCAATTTCATAAAAAATAGTACAGGTTTAGTGGGGTCATCTTACACAAAGAGATTAAGCTTGTACTTAAGAACCTTTCAGTGCTTTCAGGTTTTCTACGACCGACGTGATGATTGCTAAGATCAATATTGATCTTTCAATAGTTCATTAAGAGGCTTGGATAGCGAAGCAATGCCCGTAGTTTTCTTTAAGTTGGTTGAGGATTATCTTGAGATGGTCTTTTATAAGCTCAATTATTACTCCTCCACATAAGAAGGTTTCAAGACCACACTCGTTTGAGATAATTGGATTCCGACCGGTCGATTCATATACTTGGTTGAGCTGGACCGGATTCGTTTTCTAGCACCCGATACGATTCTGTTCAATCTAGTCATTCTCCAGCCAGTTTAACCAAATAAGATAGAAGATCCACATTTTTTTATTTGTCCAATTTGTCTTGTGGCTTATCCTCATGTAGGCTGCAGCCAAGCTTTCTGAGATAAAGGAACAATCCTTATCAGGCACTAGAAGTTTGTAGATATTTCTTTTGCAATATGCTTATAGCCTAAAAATAGAGTAATATGTTAATGTTGACTTACGGCTAAGAGTATAAGTACATATCGCGTTTGTCAAAATTAAGGAAAGGATGTAGGCTAGATTTCGTGCTGCAGTGGTTTGAAACTCAGGTGTCGTTGCGTTTGAGTATTTCCGCACACAGCTCTACTGAGAAATAATTCTGAAAATAATATCGCAAAGTAGGGAGGTATGGGCGTCGTGACTGAAATGGATAATTCAGGTTCGATTTCCAGACAGACGATTTCTGTTCTGAAAAATATAACATGCCCAACACGAATGTCTGTGAAAAGCTGGGGGTTTAGATCCCTGATCACAATGAGGATAATGCATAGTTTTTCTACATGCGATTACAGTCGCCTTTGTTCTTTAAGGATTAACTATTCTTAGGTCTGAACATGCCAGAAGAATTGATAGTTTTTTTTGGAAGCAAAAACTATAACCGAGACTTACCTACTATTTATATACTTAACGAGTCTCTACCTGAGACACGCAGCTTTCCACTATCTTCAATCCCGGGCACGCTGCTTCCAGTTGTCTAGACATTGCGCTCTTGCATCTACGAAAACTTGATCCTTAAAATGGAGTTTCGGTCTTCCTTGTCGTCTCGAACCTAGGTGTTTTGATTTGAAGGTCCTCTTTGTTGGAGCATTATTGTCCATTCACTCCATGTGGCTGAGTCAGTCACATCTTAGTACAGCTCATAGAGTTCGCGGTTGTATCTTCTCCTCCATTCGCCCTCCTCGCATACAGGACCGAATAATCGACGAAGAATTTTTGTCTCCAAAGAATTTTATATCTGCTTTGCTTTCCTGATTATCGTCCAGCACTCGCCTCCATAAAACAGAACTAGCAGGATCACTGTTTTATAGACCATGCATTTCGTTTTCCCAGTTAGGAGTTTTAAACCCATTTGTTTCGCCAAACCGAAGTAGCAAAGATTCCCTAGGGTAAGTCTTCACCGAATCTCCACTAAGGCGCCATTCGTGGAGTACTCCTTAACCACTTTGAAGTCACTGTTGCGATGGAAAGATGATTCTTTGTTTGTTGACAACATGTACTTGGTTTTGTCCTCCTTTACTTCAGGGCCAACTCGTTTAGCTTATTCTTAATTGCCGTAAAAGCCTCTGAAGATTGAAGGAGTCACATGATAGCGCATCTCCCTGCCGAAATCCGGTACATATTTGGAATAGTTCGGAGGAACTGTTTCCGACATTGCATCGCGTATTTTCCAGTATCACACAACACAGCTAAATTAGTTTTACCGGAATCCCGAAATTCTGCCAGCAGCGCCTGTTAGAGGTCAAGACGACGAATGGCTAAAAAAAATCGATGAAGAGATGGTGAGTCTCGACTTGAAATTTTGAAAAATTTTCTGAAAATTTGGTCGATCGTCGAAGCTTCAGACGTTCACACAGTACGTGTGATAGGTTCTTATATGTGACATTAAGCCGGGATATGCCTCGATAGTTCTTACAAGACATGTGATCGCCTTTCTTGAAGATGGGGCATATGGAGGTGATAGTCCAGTCATCGGGCATGGCTTCATCCACCCATACTTGTTAGGTATCCTTGTTGTTCTTCTGCTTTTTGATAGTTGAGTCAACCTCTTGAAAACTATAACCGGGACTTAAGGCAGCAAAAACCCAGTTTCTGAGATTTGTATTGATTTAAAATGCACCGCTTTGTATGTATGTATCAATTCATTGCTATCGTATCGCATTTGAATTCTCAATAATAACTGACAAGGCAAAACCTATGTATGACTCAATTCAAAATTTATAACAAGTTGTGAGCTACAGTAACTGCATCAAAATTGCAAGCATTGTACTGCTCGAAGACTCTGAATGCAAATGACTCAGTGGAAAGAAGCATAACTTTGTCATTGGCTTCGATAACAAAGTCCCTCTTCTTAGTGAGTTCTGACTTATTTCCACTTACAACGTTCAGATATGAATTTCATTCATTACAAGTGATAGTCATGAAAAGTGATACCTATATACCTGCACCTAGCTCTCTTACTGTCCTTGAAGATACACACGTATATTTCAAAAGATACCTCTTTTGCACCTGCTACTTAGAGAAAATAAATTCCAGTAGATTTAATTTTAAGTCATTTCACGAGGCAAAGATTCCCCATACGAGCTATAAATGATGTTGAATTCTATGTATACCTATACATATCTTTATCTGGACGCACTCATGCTATTCTATATCTCTGACTTTATTTTGTTAGAGATTGAGCTTCACTTTTTTTTCCATCTACGGTAAGCAACTGCAGGAACATGTGTTTCACAATGTATCTGTGTTTTACTGTGTATCTTTAACAAACAAAATTCACTGTATACATATATACATACATAGATTCATACAAGTATGTATGTTATATCGTGTAGATTTCAATGTATGTGGAAACACGATTCTCTTTAAAAAAAAAAATACTTCAAAGCATTTTATGAAGGTGGTACGTATTTAGAATGCTTTGGGAAAAAATTCTGAGATTATTCTCAGATTTCAAGTGCCCAAGAGGAAGTACATCTATTTTAAGCGAGAATGACGCTGAAAATCCTTTTTTTTTATTCACTTGAAGGAATGAGAAGCTTTATTCCGCCTTTCTTACGTGTGTCATATGATACCTGTGTAAATAAAAGTAGAATGCCTTCGGAAAGAATTGAGAAGAAAGATTCTATCAATTACCCATCGACTTATGTTACAGGAGTAAATTTGAACTTAATCTATTCAACATGATATAGGTACTCAGACTCTATCTACATATGAGTGTATATAGTCCGGGGCTGTTGTAGATGGCATAGAAAATTATGGACAATGTTGATATAGTTAGGGTGGATGTACTGTTACTGAACCCACTATTTAAAATCTTTCTATAAAACGTTGTTCTACGATGGAGTAACTTTACACGTTAAATCCTAGTTATCGGTGCCTAAGTATTGTTGTCCTTCTTCGTAAGTTTTTGATCTACTGGTTGACGTCCCTGCACTGTTGGGAATGAAGCTTGGTTTTGTAGTAGGTGGCGGGTTCGTTCGAAATAAGTGTCTTCCCACGAGAATGTTTCAAATTGACTCAGTTAACAGTGTCGCCGCTTTCTATCCAGATAGAGAAGACCCTTTGGATACACAACTACACCATTGCAATAAGGATTCCAGTAAGCCGGTCAGAATTGGATAGTGTTGGGAGTATAATTATTTGCCTTCTGCAAATTCCATCTAGCCAACTATTTGAATCTTGCAGCTGGCATCTATTACGATGGAGAATCGTGTCCCTAGTTTCATACCTTAACTGCTCAAGACTTGTGTTTCACTAGGAACAGTCTTGGCTATTTTTTTTTCTTCATTTTGGGCACAACTCACCTCTTAACGTCCAGAAATGGAATTTATGTATTTTTCTCAGTTTTTGGGGGGCTACACTCATTCTGGGGAACTGATTGACTCCTTAGGCGAAAACTTGTGATTTGGGAGAGAAGTCTGTCTTCCGCTTTTCCCGTCTCAGCGCTATTGCTGGGTCTCTGGATACCCACATGGAACTGGCGGGATCACTTTTTCTACTTTTTTCAATTTGGTGGGATTGTCCACGACCATTGCTATCACTTTTTATTGCTTCAGCCTCAGATAGACGAAGACTCTCGTGGGATCGTAAGCTGGGTCAGTTCCATCAACTCATCTGAGTTGAGCTTTACACATTTTGGGGACTGTTGCCTTGAGGGTGTCTTTAAATATATTTATCTCTACATGTGAGGAGAAGCCAACCATCAGGTTCGAAAGTACAGACGAGGAACTAGTGTAGTGTCGTCTTTTTACTGCAGGAACCTACCTAAACTGATTTGTTGTGTAGATAAATGTGACGCCTAATCGTATTTTGAGATAAACATACGAATTGTTGGCTACGGAACAGCCACTAGAACGTCTTACGTCTAAATTTGTATGGTCCTTTAGGTTCCATAAATAGGGAAAGAATAATCACCCAGAGTTTTTCCGAAATTCTTTTGTAGACTGAAGATATGTAGTTTCGGAAGGAAACTATCTATGGCAACCGATTTATTCCGCAGTGCTTTGGAAATCAGGTCCCGGTTGGCGAATCTATTAGATCTCAACCAAACATCCTGTCCACCTTCTGAATAGGTCCTCCTTTTCTTTCGAAAACAGCCATGTAACGTCCAGAATTTTGGCAAGGTATTCTTTGAATCTTCAACCACATGGCAGCTACTTTCTAATGCTGTACACAGCTGTCCTTCCTGCGTGCGGCTAGAGCATTTATTTGAATTGGTTGTCAGGAATATTTTTTTTCCTAGGTTTCGGCTCTATCATCCATTGTCTCCACTTCACAGTTGTCTTAGAAAGACTCCACATGTCACCGCATGTACTAGGCCTTATAACAGGATGGTGGACTAGTGGAGACATTTCTTCTTACTTTTAATTGAACCAACAACTATCGGAAGGCTCTACTCCTACGCGACCTTATGCTAATCATTGTCACCCAAGTACACTCTAGCTATCCCTGTCCTTGGCACAGAAATTAATGAATCTCTTACATTACAGCTGAATAACTTTCATGTCCCTAAATGATTGTACATTGACACTCCACTGTGTTCTATGTCTTTCGACTTGCTGGCAATATTATGCTGACAACCCACCCTCTTCCTATTTCATACAAGACTTTGAAATGAACAACACCTACGCATGCCTTAGTTTAAGAAGAGCATGATACTTGACCATAAAGAGCGTGAATTATTGCCTATAAACCCGCAAAGTGTTTTAACGTTGCCAACATGAAGCCCCCCATTCCATTTCTGCAATTACGTGCTGTGCAAAGACCTCTTTAACAGCCCATTATGGCCACTGGCACATACTTTGTTTAATTAAAGTCAGGTAAAGTCGATTGTTAACACGCTGCTATCATCGTTCCATTAAATCTAATTTTTGTTTTTTATCTTCTCTCTCCACAACAATCAAGCAAGAGAGAGCAACTCCTTACCTAAAACACTAACCAAACGGATTATCTTACAGGTCACGCACATTTGACTGATTTTAACATAGCGACAAGACTGCAAAAGGATGGCCTAGCATGCAGTATGTCGGGGACCAAACCCTACATGGCACCAGAAGTTTTCATGTGCGCGTTAGATGAAATCGGTGAGTAGATAGTGTGAGTTCCTGCACTATCCTGGCAGGAATGTAATTAAAAGTTTAAAAAATAAAACCCTCCTTCCAGCTGGTTATAGTTTTCCGGTGGATTGGTGGTCACTGGGCGTGGTAGCGTACGAAATGAGAGCTGGCTCCCGGCCTTTTATAGTTCATTCGAATACACCATTAACGGAGGTGAAGAACATCCTAAACAGTCC
Organism: Xylota sylvarum; assembly: GCA_905220385.1. Classification (NCBI taxonomy): domain Eukaryota; kingdom Metazoa; phylum Arthropoda; class Insecta; order Diptera; family Syrphidae; genus Xylota; species Xylota sylvarum. The sequence goes on from LR999958.1 coordinate 47,945,889, forward strand.
CGTGCACTATCCAAGGTATTGGAGCAGCAGTTTGGTCGACCTGCTTAGCAAGGTAAGTGTGCTGCGAAAAAGTTTTACTTTTACATTTTGTTGGGTACTCTTGTAATTAACCTGGTGTTGGAAATAATAACGTCCACGTAGGTAGCGGTTTAGAGTGCATATCCATCTTAATGTAGTATGTATCCTTCACCTCGTCGTTCTTAAGAGCGGTTGGTTTGCCTTATTTGTGAACTTTATTTAGGAAATGTTTCACAAAAGTTTTAACAGAAACAGCAGTTTGCATCTAAAGGTAAAGTTCGTGCCATTCAAATTCAAATTGGCTGAATACAACAATAACATGCAATGCTGGCCTCGAAAATGGAAACTTTTGCTGTGTGTAAAGTTTCCTCAGTTAGAAATTGGACTAAAATCTTTCAACCTTAAATCTCTGACTACAATTTGAGTTAACTTAAGCAGTGCTTCGGAAATGTTTAGTGGATGTATGTACATCTGTTTGGTCGGAATTCCGGTTTCCAGCAAACTTTTCCTTTTTGAGTGGTACTTGTCAATGCGGCGCGCGGTTGTTTCGACGAAACTTGTTCTGTAGTTGTTGGTTATGATGGTACTCGCAGTGGTTAGTACTACCGAATGAAAGTTCAAGGCTCGATTCCTAGACGACACCTTTTTTCGCGAACGTACAATAAACAGTCAGAGCTAGAGCATCAAGTACTAAAAACCAGTGACTACTCTGCCAAAAAGCGGTTAGGGGTGTCGCCTCTGAGTTGCTGGGTTTCTCTTGACCACCACAATGAAACTCTGGTTCGATGATGAATGACGGCAAACAAAAACCAGGAGCGTAGAAAGCGGTACTATTTAGAATGACCAGAGCTGCCGAGATATTGAAAGCAGTGTCGGATTACTTGGTAAGAAGCATCAAGCAACTTATCCGAACAATATGGTCAGAGGAAACAATCCCCGATAAAAGGAACATGAGCATAGTACGCCCGATCGTCAATAACTCCTTAAAATGTGCCTACTATAGAGAAATAAGTCTCATCAACGTCGCCTGCAGGATCCTATTTGTTATATTATGTGAAAATGAGATCTAAAATCCACAGCGATCCTCACATCGTTAGTTTAACATGTCTGCCATCCAACCACTTCACTCCGTGACGCTAGTTGTGCCAATAATAACACTATGGCCCTATACCTTCAACTTACTTTAGAACATCCTGTAATAACTCAAGGAACTCATATCTGTCCAAAACCAAACAACAACGTTTGTATCTAACTCTTTATTCTTTCATTTCACACCTGTACATATATACATACATTTACATTATTCGTTGCCTATTCCTTATGATATTCTACATTCAACTGTCAAATTATACACTATTTCCCCTCTTTCCAAACTATGAACTAGTACCTAACCTAATTGTCTCCGAGTCCTTCAACTTATCTTCTGCATTCCAACAAATTTGATACCACAGCTTCCTCGTTACCGGATCGAGTACCACAAAATACACAAACAACACGAATCCTTGCAACGTGGCTGTGATGCAAAACAGATATGAGAATGCCAGTCCCGCATCCATTGCAGCCAGCAAACCGAATATCCATGAGAATCCAAACAAAAAGAACATCATCGCCATCAGTCGGATCTGCTGCATAACTTTTGCCTTCTTATTTCGTTTCGATGACTCCACCATAGTGTGGTGAATATTCCATACCACCATAACGAAAATCACCAAATTCGCCGCAATTATCATGGCGATAGGAAGTATTACAGCAAAGTTCAGGCCATGCCCGGAGGGATAACACATCATGGAACTGTTTTCATTGTAAGTCGGAATGTATGACCGGCGATCGACTGCAATCAACATAGCCGGTGGGATGATGGGTAATCCCCAGCCCACAATGGCGGACTTAAGCACAAAGTGCTTCGGTCTTGATCCAAATACTTGGACGTAACGTTGGAATTGGAAAAACGCAATCACAAGCATCCAAGTGAACTCGACTAGAACAGAGTAGTGAAGCAGCGCCCCTATCGCTATGCACCCAGCATACTCGTCGTTAACCATTAAATGTATGGTCATGTCCTGAGTATTCACGAAACAAAACAGTATCATTTGAAAGATGATCGCTGTGCACAGGTGCAGCAACACCTTTGATGACGCCTTCGACCGCCAGGATTTGAAAACCAAACTGGTGATGAAAATTCCCAACAAACCGAGAATGGATAGAGTGCATCCAACGAGAGTTATGACATTCAAAGCCCGTAGGTGCAGTTTTGTAACGACAATGTTGTCTGAGAAATCAACATGTCGGTAGTCACCGCCGATGAGATACGCGAATTGCGTCATATGGTGGGATCCACAAGCGATCAGATTGTTCGCAGCCGAATTGTCTTGGATAAGTTCAATGCCATCACTCACCCATGTGTCGTAGTTCCAATAGCCACATCCGGTTCCAGAATGGTTGAGAGTAGGTCCCATATGTTGATTGTAGAAGATCATTGGAATAAGTCCTCCAAACGTACCGGAAACACCTGGAATGGATAATGACGCAATTTTACTGAACACCTTGCGAGTAGTATTCAAACGAGCTTCCATGAAAAATGCGTCGCTTGAGTAGACCTTTACAATTAGAATAGATGGTGGTGGCAGGTAGCTGGTTAAGTTTTTCCAAAGGTAATACGGAACGTACGATGCCATCTGTAGTCCCTTTTCATTAACAAGCCCCTCGACTGTTTCGTTGGAGTATATAAATCGGTAGTAGAAATCCCCAAATGCTTCGCGAAACATTCCAACCATTTGTGGATTATTGGGCTGATCATAGAGGGCTACTCCCAAGACATTCGCTACTTCGGGATCTATATAGAACACACTTAGATTCTCAGCCAAATGTGCACTAATACCTAACTCGGTTAGGTTGACACCTTCAATTCGATCGTCCTCGTCCGGAATTACTGCGGAACTCCTCTCTCTGAACGTTGCATCTATACATGTCTCAAAGTTTGCCAGCATGCTATTCGTTGAATTGAGCATCGTCGAGGCTCGTAGTATTTCTTTATCAGCACCCATAAGCGAATTGTAGATAGACAACAATTCTAGACAAAGATCTGGGCTCTTATCTCTCGAAACAGCTTGCTTGACAATTTGGCTCGTAAAATACAAATCAGCAGGAATCAGTTTGAAGTCATTCGCCTTGAGAATCCGCTTTAGCCGCCTTGCTGCCTCGGCGGGTTGAGTTTTATTCATCACAAATGCCTCGTTCTCCAAATCCACCAGAGTGTTCGTTATCAACTTTTGTCTCGTATTCGTCATGCATTCAGTAGAATTCTGAGATATCTTCTCCCAAACTACAGGCGGGAAATTCAAGTCTTCGTTTTGTATGCACTTTCTAATCAGTGGTAGTCCATTTGATTGGATACATGGTCGATTGGTGATCGCAAAAGACCCTAATTCAGCTGAATTCCAATGAAGAGATGATGACGAGTCATTGCCAAATGGCTCAGCTGGACAGATATGCTTCATCCTGCTTGGCTTTACTGTCGTTATAGTGTATTCAGTTGTATAGTCATCGGTTGTACTCGTTTCAGTTGAATACTCGGTAGTGTACTCTGTTGTAGATGTCGTCAGGATCTCGGAACTATCTACGGTGGACTTAGAACAGTCCGGAAATAAAACCAACAAAATAGTTAAATAAAATAATTTTCCTAATAGCGAACACATAATCCGATTACTTATGATCGCGAACCGAATGTTACAACTTTAAAACTCAAGTAAACACTAACAAGGTTGACCGTTCTGATGGGTTTTGCTTACTCGTTATCGGCCTTATCCGAGGCTCATGACGCATTTTTATGGTAACACTGAGTTTTATCCATAGTTTGTAACACAGAAAAATAATTGTTATAGCTCCCATACAGTATCAGAAATCGAGTTGATTCAGTCATATCCGTTCGTCCGTTAGTCTCCAGTTTTGAAACTTAAATATTGAGCGAAACTTCTAAAGGACCTGTAATGGTAAAAAATGTTCGAAGTCCCCCTACTGACAGGGCTACTTCAAGACCAAAATAATAGGTTCGGTCAATATTGTTACTAGAAGTCAAGGAATACCACGCCCACTTTATTAGAACTGATGAAAATAACATGTATAGGGTATTATATGATCCATTCCAAACGAATATAACTTTCCCCTGTTTGCTATTTTTTTTATCAATTATTTAATGTCTGTGAGTAATAATTTGATAACAAACATTTTTTAAAGATATGCGGAGTATTAAGATATGTGTGCGCATTTCAAAAAGGGTTGTTCATTGTGTCAATAGAATTGCATACATGGTCGCATGGAAAAATTTTTGTAAATTGCATGAACTTGATTCTGGGACTCTGCTTATGCAGATGTCAGTAACCTTCTTCGGGCTCATCCGCCAACTTCTCCAACTCTTCAAAAACCTGACTTATTCTTGGACGAATTCGGCGTGAGCTCCGAATAGGTCGAAGTAAAACAGATAAAGTGTGCTTATGCTTCCATTTGAAGCTGTGGGTAGAGCATTTCTTTCGGATAGTTCCTGTTCTGCCTTTAGCTCTTCGGTCGTCACAGACTTCTTGATCTATACAAACTGCCAGAATCTGATACTTCTATGCAAATTTCTTTTCTTCTTTTTTCTTTTTGATTTCCTGTTGTAAAGTAGGTTGTCACGTCATAGACCCTCTTTAACACAGTAAAACCGAAGCCCTTAATCAGGTATCAAAGAGGCTCTCTTCTAATACAGCCGGTATACTTTATACAAACCATTCATTGGGATTGAGTGATTGGATAGACTTGGTCGAACGCTCTCATTCAATTTTCCTGCAACAGTGGTTTTTAAAACCCACCTCTATGGAAAAAGAAACAACAACGCTTACTAAACCTTTGCATCTTTATTCTTCCATCTACACATAAATTACAGATACTCTAATCCTTATGATTACCTACATTCGAAATAAATACTACTTCCTACACATTTCACCTATAAACTAGTACCTAGCGTCATTGTCTCTGACACCTTCAACTTATCCTCTGCATTCCAGCACATTTGATACCACAGCTTCCTCGTTACCGGGTCGAGTATCACAAAATACACAAACAACACGAATCCTTGCAACGTGGCTGTGATGCAAAACAGATATGAGAATGCCAGTCCTGCATCCATTGCAGCCAGCAAACCGAATATCCATGAGAATCCAAACAAAAAGAACATCATCGTCATTAGTCGAATCTGTTGCATAACTTTCCTCTTCTTATTCCGCGATGATGACGCCACCATAGTGTGGTGAATATTCCACACAACCATAACGAAAATCACCAAATTCGTCGCAATGATCACAGCGATAGGAAGTATTACAGCAAAGTTCAAGCCATGTCCGGAGGGATAACACATCATGGAACTGTTTTCATTGTAAGTCGGAATGTATGACCGGCGATCGACTGCAATCAATATAGCCGGTGGGATGATGGGCAATCCCCAGCCCACAATGGCGGACTTAAGCACAAAGTGCTTCGGTCTTGATCCAAATACTTGGACATAGCGTTGGAATTGGAAAAACGCAATCACAAGCATCCAAGTGAACTCGACTAGAACAGAGTAGTGAAGCAGCGCCCCTATCGCTATGCACCCAGCATACTCGTCGTTAACCATCAGATGTATGGTCATGTCCTGAGTATTCACGAAACAAAAGAGTATCATTTGAAAGATGATCGCTGTGCACAGGTGCAGCAACACCTTTGATGACGCCTTCGACCGCCAGGATTTGAAAACCAAACTGGTGATGAAAATTCCCAACAAACCGAGAATGGATAGAGTGCATCCAACGAGAGTTATGACATTCAAAGCCCGTAGGTGCAGTTTTGTAACGACAATGTTGTCTGAGAAATCAACATGTCGGTAGTCACCGCCGATGAGATACGCGAATTGCGTCATATGGTGGGATCCACAAGCGATCAGATTGTTCGCAGCCGAATTGTCTTGGATAAGTTCAATACCATCACTCACCCATGTGTCGTAGTTCCAATAGCCACATCCGGTTCCAGAATGGTTGAGAGAAGGTCCCGTATGTTGGTTGTAGAATATCATTGGAATAAGTCCTCCAAATGTACCGGAAACACCTGGAATGGATAATGACGCAATTTTACTGAACACCTTTCGAGTAGTATTCAAACGAGCTTCCATGAAAAATGCATCGCTTGAGTAGACCTTTACAATTAGAACAGATGGCGGTGGCAGGTATCTGGTTAAATTCTTCCAGAGGTAATACGGGACGTACGATGCCATCTGTATTCCCTTTTCGTTAAGAAGCCCCTCGACTGTTTCATTAGAGTATATAAATCGATAGTAGAAATCGCCAAATGCTTCGCGAAACATTCCAACCATTTGTGGATTATTGGGTTGATCATAGAGGGCTACTCCCAAGACATTAGCTACCTCGGGGTCTATATAGAACACACTTAAATTCTCAGACAAATGTGCACGAACGCCCAACTCGGTTAAGTTAACTCCTTCGATTCGATCGTCCTCGTCCGGCATTACTGCGGAACTCCTCTCTCTGAACGTTGCGTCTATACATGTCTCAAAGTTCGCCAGCATGCTATTCGTTGAATTGAGCATCGTCGAGGCTCGTAATATTTCTTTATCAGCACCCATGAGCCAATTATAGATAGACATCAAATATAGACAAAGATCTGGACTCCTTGCTCTAGCAACAGCTTTCTTTATAATTCTGCTGGTTAAATGCAAATCAGTAGGAATCAATTTGAAATCACCCTTCTTGAGAATTCGCTTTAGTCGCCTTGCCGCCGCAACTGGTAGAGTTTTATTCATCACAAATGTTTCGTTCTCCAAATCCACCAGAGTATTTGTTATCAACTTTTGTCTCGTATTCGTCATGCATTCAGTGGAATTCTTAGATATATTCTCCCAAACCGCTGGCGGAAAATTTGAGTTTTCATTTCGTACACACCTCCTAATCAATGGTAGTCCATTTCGTTGGATACATGGTCGATTGGTGATCGCAAATGACCCTAATTCGGCTGGTCTCCAATAAATGGACGATGATGAATCATTTCCGAATGGCTCAGCTGAACAGATATGCGCAATCTTGCTTAGCATTACTGTCCGTGTATTTGTTTTATTTACATAGTCTGCACCAACATTTTGAGGGTAGTGTATTTTGTCTATAGCAGGGTTTTTAAAATGAAGCCGACTCTCGTTGGATTCATCGAAACTAGATACAATTGCAACAATTAAGATCGAAAAATTCACTAAATATACGATTTTTCTTATCTCGGAACACATGATTCGATTTGATTGCGAGCCGAATGTTTCAACTTTAAAACACAAACGTAGACTGAAAATGTTGACCGTACTAACAGATTTGGCTTACCTGTTATCGGCTTTATGTGGTGCTCATAAAAATGTGACTCTCTGTGTGTTATTGTTTGCTAATTATTTTTTTTTTTTTCTATTTTTGAATATCTATGAGTAATGATTTGATAACATATTCTTGAAGACTTGCCGAGTGCTTATGTGTGCTTTGTAACAGGGTTGGTCAGGTTAGTAGCTTTGATGTATGTACATATGTACATGTATACTTGGAACGAAATGTCGCTCAATCCGTCTTTGAGGTTTAACTTATTTATTTTATGATTATCCATTATTGATATATCTGTCATAAATGAAAAAAAAAATCAACAGGTAGTTAACACTGCTGTTAGCATATCTATGAGTTGTCAGTATACGGCAGGTGGTAAATCAGACGCACCTCTTCTGAGGTCAGCTTTACGGGTTCTATTTATTACATTTATGCGAACCTTTTAGAAAAAAGGTATAACAAGGTCTCCTCAATTACCTGTAGAACTAAAATTTCGACAAAGTGATCCCACTTCTCCACTACATCCACAAAATTTGTAAATTTATTTTTAGGTTTCTCTTCTGACTATGAATTCACAAAGACAAAGTCGAGGCAACTTCGATGTGTATTGCTCTAATGGAAAGACATGTTATCAGAACCCACCAGCATTTCTCCTCCCTTCATTCAAATTTTATTTTGGACATATGCCCTACGTAAAAGGGGCTAATCATCCCCTGAAACCTCGGTCCCGTCTGGAGGATGTGGCAATACTTCACGGTTCTTACACCCCTGGGAGGATCTTTTTGCGCTTTTAAATGCAACTCTAAGGGCTAATATGGAATAAAACTGTGTAATTTTGTTTACGACGATGATATAGTACCATTAGGTTAGTTTATTGATGCTCCTTGTTGGACGATATTTCAATTTCGAAATTAACCCTCCACATACCTGAACTATTCCGTCGTGATGATATATTGATTTGGTTTAAATCCGTTCTCAAGTTATGGCTTCTTATTTTGTTGAAGGATAATTAATTACTTCAACGGAATATCACTGATTTTGAAGTTAAACAGTGTCTTATGCTCCCCACTAACTTCGGCTCATCCGGAATTCAATTCCTCAACTTAAGAATAAATGATTGAGTTTGAAGAAGTTTTGGCCAGTTTTAGAATCGCTCTACCTGTAAGGTATATTTATCATTTTTATTTGAATACTAAAATTTTCTGTCCTTCCATATTTTGCCTTAAGTTTTTCTCTTTACACTTTTCGCCAAATTATTTGACCGAAGTGAAAAAGGCAGCCTTTGAATATGCAAGATGGAAAAAATTCTTTTGCAACTACAGATACACATTTCTCAGAGTTAATTATGATTTTAGGCTTTAAGCTGATGTTTGGGTTATCGAACAGAAAATTAATGGAATTATTTCGAAATCAATTTTTCCGTGAATTGTATATATAGCTGCTGCATAATTGAAGGTACAACATCGAAAGTGCCATCCATAATCCAATATTTTGCTTCACTTAAAAGTTTTCAACTGGTCTGTGTTCCAAGGACCATAATCTTTTAATCATTTATTAGCTTTTCACATAAAATGAATAATTCGCCGGAACAGTAACATCTTCCACACATTTTGATTCCTTGAGATTAGAGCAACGTACACGCAAAATTGTTTGTTGCAATTCTGTTCACAGTGAATAACATTATTAGTAATTATTTGTCTAGGTTTTGCTGCACTATATTTTGCGAGTGTTTTTCCTATGAAAATGTGTTAAACAATCAAAAATTTCAGAGCTAACGGAAATTGGTGAACTATCAATTCACACATTTTACTGTCCATTTAAGCATTTTAACACTACAATTTTTTTTTTAGCGACAGGTCCATGGAAACCAGGACCTACATAGGTTCTCACAACCATTCGTATTGTGTGGGTTATATTCTTTACACGACTGGAAAAGGCCCACTGTTTAATGCAAGAAATATGAAAGAAATTTTAGGTGTTGTCTGAGAATTGAACCTGGAATGAATGCGACGTTTCGAAATGCGAGATTTTGAAAACGAGATTTTGATTTGCGGCCAATCGTAGCCAACCCATCTCTTTCAGTGATCTGCGACACTGCTGAACTAATTTGTGTCGAACGATAATTCTATATTTTAAAATTAATCAAAAAATCCTTGACTATTATTTCATTGCCCTTTCCAACAATATAACAATCCTATTCACTTTTTTCAGCTCTTGTGTGTTCATCCAGGCGGTCGCATCAGCTCTCAACAGGAACTACAACAAACACCAATGTTACGACAAGTCGACTTTAAGAAAATCCTCGAAAAGAAAGCTAAACCACCCTTCAAACCACCCGAAGATCATCTCAATTGTGATCCATGTCTAGAACTAGAAGAAATGATTGTCGAAACCAGACCATTACACAAAAAGAAGAAACGTCTAGCCAAACAGCGATCAGCCCAAAGAGATAGTGATCCTGAAACGGCATTAGTTAAAGAATTTATCGTCTACAATCGCTATAAGGAACTTAAACGGAAAGCAATGGAGAAAAAAGAAAACGAATGGCAAAAAGAACTAGAATTGGCAATGGCCAATTCCATAGTAAATAGTTTGGCACCAATTAAAGAACGCCACAGTGAGGTGCCATCTTGTTCAAAGGAACACGAAAGCATAGACTACATCGATCGTACGCCATCACCAAAGACATCAAATCCATAGGAATTCACATACAACCACATAAACACACACACAATTAAAAATTCATTTTATAACTTAGATTTGTAAAAATGGACCACAAAGTTTTATTAGTTTTGAAACTAGACCACTGTATAACACTTTAAATGAAGACATTCCAAAGTTAACATGAATTTTTAGATTTTACATTAAAATATGTGAAAATATTCAATGAATTTGATTCTTCAAGAAAAAAAAATAAAAAAAATAGATATGACTTCGTCCAGGATTAGAAAAGCTCCCTTCAGGTATAATATGCACATAAAAAACATTTTCGAAGAGTCAAATTCTTTGTGATTTTGTTAGGGGTAGACTGGGTAAATGTAAACAGGGGTAAATGAGAACATCGGTTATGAATTTAAAAATACGAAATGATTTTTTTCCGTACGAAGCAAAGTCAATGTTGAAGCTGCAAGTCAAAGTTCCGATCCAATGACATCTGCTGACACATGCTCTGTAACGTTCATGTTTTCAAAGTTATAACCGATGATCTCATTTACCCCTGTTTACATTTACCCGGTCTAACTAAATATTATTTTAAAATCACACAGAAATTGTATGAACAAATTAATGTAGAACGTTTTGCTCTTCTTATCGTAATGAAATAACGAATATCATTTGTAAATTATTATCATTGTTGAACGCATCCCTGTGTTAAATGTAAAAAAAAAATTAAAACGAAATTTGTATGTAAAATGTATTTCGTAGCGGTATAGGAATCCAATTTATAGAAAAATACAAATTATTAGAAATGAATGGATTTTATGTATGTATTTAAAAATAAAAATAAAATTCTCTGCACATATATATTTTCATATTATTCGTATAATGTCACGTGTTTTAAATGCTATACCATTTTTAAGGATTAACTGAAAATAAAAACAATGTATTCTTCCTTTCAAATTAGAAATAAATAAATAAATTGATTGATTTTTTAAATGAGACCTTCTGAAGTTTTATCCTAAAATGTCTTCGAATAGAATGGGGTTTCAAAAATGGTTGCGGTTTCTTCAAACTAATCTTTTGTCATAGAGGCTTTCGATAATTTTAGCTGAATGTAAACCTGCCAGTCAACAAGTTGTAGACGGTATTGTGAATTGGAGCAAAGCTAATGTATAGAAGACTGGTTGTAGTTAGAAGATTGTGACCGATGTGTTATTTTAAGCTGTGTTTAGGCGATATGCTTAAGGGCAATGCCTCAGAGAACTTCGACCCCCATATGTAAGATCTGTTGTGCTTACCCTGCGGAAGATGCTGTATGTAAGCTTGCAGTCTGGTTGAATTGAATCAAGTACAGAGATTAAGCATTAAGATGCTAGCAGCCGCAGTCTTCATATAAGGGGCATCCAGCGCTGCAGTTGTTGCACATATGCGCAACGCAATCTACACAGGCACGTTTGTTATATCTCAGTACCATATTCTATCCTATGGGTGCCTATTCTGGTGGCCTGCAGCAGATAAGACCACGCACCTCAGAGCACTAACCAGGATACAAAGATTTGCATGTTTAGAGACTACCAGCGCAATTAGAACCACGCCGGATCAAAGGCGACACGAGGCCACCCACTATTGCGAGATGGGCACACTTGTCTACGAAATAGAATATATGTCATGACTTCAGCCGAATTGTTAAATCGTTGGATTAACGGTAGGGCCATCAACCTGAATAATATCTCAATTTTCACAGACGGGTCAAAAAGTAACGAAAAAGTAGTGTTTGGCATACATATACTCATCTGAACCCGAAATTGCTCCCTCTCCATCCATAGTCATCAAATTCAAACTTGTAAAACGATGCCGTGAAAAACTCACAGCACCGTTTTGGCACATGAGCATTTCTCTAGTCGCCTTATTGGTAAGTTTACTCGGGTGTGGGTTCCGGGTAAATATTTTGTCAAGTACAACTGCAAAGTACATACTTCGCTTCTCTGGACAGATCAATAGAGGTGTTTTCCAGTGACACTTATCTGAGGTTATGTTCCCTCTTTCTGAAAAAGATTAAAACCACGTAAAAGAGTTTTTCGGGGTTTAATGGTCAGTCCCTTAGTCCTGCACCACCTCAAAGTTACGTCAAGTCATCGAACTTACCCCTAACGTTGATGACAACATTATCTGCATATCCTTGTACTCTGAAACCAGCCTTTGTTAGTAGTTCTAGGAGTTCGTGTAAGACCAAAGTCCTGAGCAGAAAATGCAGTACATCTCAAGGATGCCCACCGTCGGTAGCTTTGATTTTTTTAGGTGATCCTTGTAATATTATTCTTTTGTTTTGCAGTGTGCTTGTTAGTCTTGTGGAGAGTGTTATCGAAAAGATGGTTCCGGTAGAGTAAGATGTTGCCCATCTCTACTCTATATGGTTGACCATGAAAATTATGCACGCTCCGGGCGTAAATATCAATGTATGTATGTATGTAGGTTAACAACACTATGGGAGATATAGCCTGGAAAGTGTGTATCGAGTAATAATTGGCAAGCATCCACAGGGCAAGTGGGTGGCGTGGGTCAAGTGGTTAGTACGTTGGACTACGGAGCGAGTGGTTCGAGATTACCCAGAAATTTCTTACACGGCCCCACTTCTCACGAGCGTCTAAAAAAAGCTTCTCAAGAAACGCATATTGTCCCCAAAATGAAACACCGCCTCATCATGGCATCTGTTGCAATTGGAATTTTCTAACAAATCATAACTTTTTCGGAGCTGGGTTTTCGTACAGAAATCTCCGAGTATAAATGCGGAAAGTGGAAAATTTCTCCGCGACGAATATCTGCCAGAGAATGTAGGAGAAAAAATTGTAACCGACAGGAAAAAAATGCGTCGCAAGTAGCCGTTGTGCAACGTCGTCGTACATCGTCCCCTTTCAAAAAATCGTTCCGACAAGTGTAACGGATACCATGATAGGGCTGTTACAAAACGCTAAATTTTCCACAAAATGATACAATTTCTACATAAACAGCTACATAACAATCAGCACAAAATAAAACACCTTGGGCTTATTGAAAAAAAACCTAGAAATTGCATTTTATTGTTTCATTTAAAAAAAAAATCGACTCTAAAATGTTTTGTTTTTTTCTTTTTAGTACAAAAGTTTTACAATATGTATATAATTCAGTGTTTTTTTTTTTATTACCCTTTTGTATAAATGAATTTTCTTTTAGTTTCTTGTTTACGTAACATAATCAATTGGTTGTTCCAAGATATTTTCCTTTTTCTAAAAAAAAACCGTATTTTTATTTCTCTCAATATTTTCTTTTCGTATATCTGAACTGTTTTAGTAGCTTTTCTATATATTTTGTATTAGATTTCGAATTTACTTTATTTTGAATTGATTAAGAGACAAAATCCTTTAACAGTTTTCTGCACATTGAACTCACAATACTACCATTTTTTGTTTCCTTTATTATTTTGTTTAAAGCTTTTTTTTTTGTAAAATACATTTATTATTGTTTATATTTCGCTATTTTAGTAATTTTTTTATATTTATGTATATATGTATATGACGTGTATGTATAAAACTTGCGACGGAAAATTCAAAAATAAAAGAATAAAAAAATAAAATATTTTTTATTGTTACATTTGCGCGTTGATTTAATTATTATTTTCTGTTTTATTCTCTCCTCTCAGAAAAGAGAGAGAACATCTTGATTTGTTATTTTCGGTATACTCTATTGTTCAAGTTTATTGCTTATTTGTTTTTTACAAAAGTTATTTTTTTTTTTACTTTTTACAATGGTTTGTTCGTTTTTTTTTATATCTTGAGCTCAAGTTACTATTTTCTATAGGAGGGGGGGAGAGAAAAAAAAGAACGGACTACACATCAGAGAGTAGCCAGTTGTTCGTTACAGCGTATCCAACAAGCAAAAAAAAGTAGAGAAACATCGACAGAGAGACGGCTTTTGTGTTAATGAACTTCATAGGTGTGTAAATATCTTTATTTCTTTGCATATATTTCTCAAAAAATACAAAAAAAATGTAAATAAACTGAATTAATGAAACCATATCATTGGGGGGGACATTCAGGATTCTATCGAGAGGGAAAAAAATTTAATTAAATTATAAAGCAAGATTGTGGGCTACATGCTGCCCACGACTGAGTGAGAATATAATTTAAATATCAAACAATAATCATCAATCGATTGTATGAAGAGAGAAAACAGAAACAAACTAATTAAGAGAAGAGAAGAGACAATTAAAAAAAAAAAAATTAAAAAAAATTATAATTCATATGACTTCATGTAAAATGCTCGTTAGTATTTGAGGACACTAAGCAAATTCTTCTCGTTGCAAACACGATTCCAAATGTCCCAACCAAAAGTATAGCCGTTCAAGAACAGCACGTAGCTCATACTATACGGTTGTTGTATCGACCGATTCAATTCGTTGTGGGGATGTTTGCTCCTGCTGGGGATCGTCGTTTTTGGACGATTCGGCTGGATTGTCGAATTTAATCAATTCCGTTGTGAGGACACATGTTTCGTTCTGTTCGCCAGCAGTTATTGCCAGTTCAGAGAGCGACTTAAGCACACTATTAACATCTTCATCGTCTTCAGTAGCTACATTGCGTTTAGCAAAGTGCAAATAGCATTTGCCAAATTGACCTGAAATTAATATTATTATAAGCACTTAACTTTGGAAACTTATGTATATTCTAGAACATACCCTTCCATGTGATGTAGATTGGATTGACCTCTCGTTTTCTTAACTCGGTCTTTAGGTCCTTTACTCGAATGAAGTTTGGGATATTGGTCACCTTAACGCAGAAGCGCTCCTTGCGAGAGACCGGTTTACGTTGTCGCTGACGCTGACGTTGGGGTTTTTGTTGCTGATCTTGTTTCTTTTGTTGTTGGGGTTCGTCTTTGTCCTCAGTAGCACTAGCTTCGCTCTTGGACTGAAATTTATAAAAAAAAAATCAAATTGTAAATTGTTATTATTGAAAACACAGTAGAACGCATAACATAAAAAAAAAAGTTCTATCATCGGAGTCCTGAAAATTATAGGAGAACAGTATACACTTCATGAAATCAATCATCCAAAAATGACTAAAAGAATGTGAGCCGACCTTGCTACATTCCTCAAAGTTGCAGGAAAACTACAGCAATCTTATACCGAAAAAAGCGAAGGTTGTCTCTAAGGATGAGTATAATGAGCCTATCCTAAATTCTTCTAACTTCGATAAACTATAAAACAGCACGATATTGGGTAACCGATGCAACCGATGACAGCCAACAGACATATCAACAGAGAAAAAAGGAGGTAAATATTGTCATAGGCAGATTTGCCTGACATCGTTGCAGACGAGATGCTAAAAATCAACAACTATTGGGTGGAAAGTCTCGAGCCAATAATAGACAAGTGTAATCAAAAGGATGAAAAAACAAAAGACTACTGCCTCGTAAGACATTACAAAAGGCAGATGGACATACAATTTAATCCCAACCATCGAGGCCTGGAGTTTGTGCATGATACGTTTTATATAGTACGATCATCAGAATCAAAACGAAATATAAGTCTTAGTCCATAATTTAAGAGAACAGCAAATTTTTCATCGCTCTCTTTGCGCACCTTAAAAGTTGAAAGTGATTTGGAACAGACTATACCAACTTACGATGCTTCTGTGTCTGATCAGGCGGGTATCGTAAATTCCTAGATCGACTTCAACACGATATCCAGTACAGACATGAACGATATACTTAAACTTGAGGCATGCCTTATAACTATGTATGCATGCAAAAGGTGGGCCATCTATTGGTTTCTTTTTAAAACATGTTATTTTGACACGGACAGCTCTTATGTGCTCAAAAAATTTACAGAATCCCAGTATTACATTTTCGCGGTACGAGATGGATCGATTTACACTTGAAAAATGGGAAATATTCCAATGTTACTTCCAAAGTGGATGCTGTTATAGAAACAGTGAGTTTCCAAAAGAAATTTCGGTCGAAATAATGCACCACCCGCAACTGGTGTACGCAAGTTTGTGATGAAAGTTCGTGAGACTAGTTTGCTTATTGATAACCGAACATATTTCTGTGTTCAACGTGTCAACGGAGAATATTGCAGTTTTTTGCAGGTTTTTGGAGTGGCGTCATTATTGACTCATTTTTCTTCCAAGACTACAATGAAAGAAACGTTAGGCAATTGAGAGCGCTACCGAGGCATGATAACCGTTTTTTTTTATGCCCAGAATTGAGGATTTGAACTTAGGTGAGCTAGATGGGAATACGCGCCATGTGGAACTGCGATTTGACACCATTGGACTTTTTTTGTGAGGTGCTATTAAAGATCGATGCTATGCGAACAATCCTGAGACGATTCAGGCACTCAAGAAAAATATTGGTATTGAAAAATTGGGTTGACAGGATGGCGTACTGCCAAGCCAGCCAAAGCAGTCATTTGAATGAAATAATATACCTCAATTAATAGGAAGGTTTACTCTTTTCAACAAAGAAACAATTCTTGAAAACTATTGAAGTGTTTTTTCTATAGAGTTTTTAAAAAGAATCAAACAGATGGCTCACCCTATACATAAACATATATCCCAGCTAAGTGAAGGTATAAAGTATATCACAGCACTTGGGCTGGAACTAGCACAGTTCGAGTTACAAGTAAGACCAATAAAATGGTCAAGCACAACCTTTCATGATTTTTATACTCGATTAAACAGATTTCCTGCTTTCCAAACATTTTGATAACAATTTTCGTTCCCACTGTATCTGTACGCATTTTCACAGTCTCACTACTCGTAGTCCTCGCCCAAGGCGCATTTCAAGTTCAAAAACTAATTACCAATTGCAAGCACCCTGTGCTAGAAAACAGGATGCCTTCGAAAACTTGAGACTAATTGATAGGTAAATGGCGTTTCTAAGGCAGTTTAAGCTTTCAAACGTATTTTTCTGTACATATTTCCAATAAACCCCTTACCTTTGTTGATCGGCCCCTTCTGCCACCAACTGGCCTCTTTCGTCTTGGTCGCTCGTTTGCAGTTTCCTGCAAACAAGTAAAGGAACAATTTAACACATCTACGAAATCAACATCTCTACGAAAATACTTACACTTCTGCGTGCCCTTGGCCTGAATGGGCGGCGTCTGCGATGATATTGTTTATTTGCGCTGCTCTCAACATCAGTATTCTCCTCCTTGAGTGCTATAACTTTTCCAGCCCTGCAAAGACAAAAATAAAACACAAACAAATTCACCTCGGTTAGCTTTGTTTTTGGGAAACTTTAACCCTCTCCAATATTTGACATACTTTTCCTCATTCTCCTTGAGAACTTGCAAGACTGGAATTATCTTAAGACGGCGCTCAGATAAAATTTCCCAGAAGAGTCCACTTGGACGAGGTAGACGTTTTGTAACTCGAATTACTTCTGTTGGTGTAACAATTAAATCAACTGGAGTATCGTATTTTTGGAAAAGATTTGTTGGTAGATTATCTACAACCTAATTAGAAGGAGGGGATGGAAATTGAATTGAGGGGAAACGAAATTAATGTGTTGCTTTGAAATGAAATTTTGAAAAAAAATAAGCACAAATAACAAAGACATTTTTCTAGAAAATACATGACACAGTGTGGTTGGCATGCGCGATAATTTTATATTAAATCTTACCTGTACATCATGTACAAAGGTTGCGATGACAGTGTCTGGTGTTATTGACCCAATTTCAATGAGTAAGCCAATGTCGAGATCAGCAAATCCGTTGCCTCGGCCAATGCGATATCCATCGCGGGATACCAAAACTGATCCGATCACAACTAAATCGAACTTAACCTTGTTCTCCAGTACTATAAAAGAAAATAAAAACCATCAATCCACCATTAATCGTGCCAACGGGAGTTGTGTTCTTACATATTTCAGTTCTGGATTTCTGTACGTCTTGTACGTGAATCACTCCCTTTCTTTCCTCTTCAGTGGCTTCGGCAGGACACTCCACTTTGAGATAAAGTGCGTTTGAGTCACGGGTACCAGGTAGATAGAGTTCTTTGCCAGCAGCCAGCACTTGCAATTTAACCGAATCCAAGGCCCGATCAATGTTAACTTTTATGCTCTCTGTGATTTGTAAACCATTTAGAATATATCCTCAATATAACCAACTCTCGGTGTACTTACTGGCTGTCTTAAATTCAGGGGTTTCAGCGAGAAGAGCAGCAGCCTTACTGCTGTCAATAAAATCAGGAATACGATTGAAAATCCCATTGAAACCAACTCCGCACATATTCTCTTGGATTTTCCGCCATGTCTGGACACGCAGAGACCGTTTTGTTACCTCAACAACTGGAGCTAAACAAAATTAAAAGAGAGAGAGATAAAATATTATTACATCTCCTTATCGCACAACACTATTGAATGCTCATACAATATACATAGATTGGAATCTGTTTAATCAACATGATTCTCCAACAAAAGCTCATTTTTACAAATTGAAAGTTTGCCACGCGCACCTGAAGGTCAAATGACTGGAGCGATAAATACCGTCTTACACAAAAAAAAAAAAAAAAAAGTGATGACCTTGGCGATTAAAAAATATTTATTTTGCTACGTCTCCCTTTTCTGTCAATAACGCGAATCCAATTGATAAGAACTTTATTTATACAAGCTCTTCCCCTGAAAGCGAATGTTTTGCGAAGCAATCAAAACTCACTCGCAACATACCTACATAAATACATTGCAAACCCTGATCTGTATTATTTTTAAATTTGTGTAATGTTCCTTTTTCACAGACCTTTTCTAGGAAATGCCGACAATGCACAGAAAAACTTTTAACCCGAAATCGATGAAAAATAAGTAAAGATCTGCTTTTCTGTTTTTAAGTGTTAAATCTTCGACACCCCTTTCAAATTTGGCAGAGATTTAGTAGATAATACTAGCAGAGGCAACATCTATTTACATCGTTGAAAATGTTCAAGATCTCACAACAATCTGGCGAAATATGACAATTGGCTAAAATATAGTTGACAAATGTTTGTAATTCTTGTAAGCATATTTTTTCGTCGTCTTTCGCATTAAGAACTTAAAGAATGGCAACTACGAAAATTGTAGCTGCGTAGCAAAGTTTAAATAACCCCATCCAATTTGGCTAATACCCTATATCATAACATTATCAACACAATGTTTATCTGCAGCTCGAAGGCTAGATTACCTCAATACAGTACTTGGTTCTTGCCAAATACTTTGCTTTCCATCTATGCTGGATCTTTGTTAACACAGGAGATATCTTTGTTTAGTGACTTTGCATATACAGTAGACTCGCGATAGTGAACTAATAAAAAAAACAGACCTGTTCATATGAGCGAGATTCACATTACCGAACTTGCAAATTTTAAGACATTCTATAGTAAAGGTAGTCAACAAGTTAATACTGTGAAATGTTTATATATGTATGATGTATGTATCACTAAAATCATGACCTTACTTTTTGAACAGAGAGTGGTTTATTTATAATTTCGGGCATCTTCGGTCTTGCTTGATTTTTCTAACGATATGCCTTTCTTTGACCCTTAATTTCCCTATTCTCTCTCCCTTTGAGAACTTATATAGTCCACCGACATTCCTCTATTTCAAACCGATTTTCCCTCCCACGTTGCTTTTAATATATATTTTTCTCAATTAGTGTTGGTAATATGTCAAACAAGAGCATGATTAAGACGTATAATATACTCCTACGTGCTTATGCGAATAATATCGTGTATTGTTTTCTGATAAATATCGAAAAAGGAGAGTTAAACTACCGATAGGTTTGATTGTTAAAGTTATTGGCTTAGATTATTATGTACTTTTAAATATGTACATATACTAGCAAAGTCCAACACTAAAGCTAAGGCAAATCAGAAAAAACTCGACGCATCTCTAAAGGCAATAACTAGAAGAAAATAATTTTTGAATAAAACATTTTCTTTAACTTATGACCGCTTACATATTTACTTGCGCCTTAACCTATGGGACAAATATTGTTTTTTTTTTATTAAACTGCAACAGGTCGGTAATAAGAGGGTAAAGAAGCTTTGCCTTTTCCTGTACGGTTTGTTAAATAATGTTTTTCGTTTTCTCGGAATAAGTCCTTATTTCTTAACAGTATTCAACAGACGATAAGCCTCCTTCCACACCTCTACAAACTGTTGACAAAGATCCTTACAAAAAGAATGGAAAGAAAACTTGATCATAACCAACCTCGACAACAAGCTGGATTCAGAAGTAGGTTTGGTACAAAATACCATCCGTAGGCAGTAAAAGTACTAATTCAAAAATCCATAGAGTACAAACGACCGACCACTGGGCCTAATTTCCGCGAACTTCCAAAAAGACTTCGACACCGTTGAAATGCATAGTTTTATGGAATCGTTAAAGCAAGTTCTCCGACACATTTACGATAAAGCCACTGGATGCGTTATGCTACGTTAAAAAAAAACAACAAATATCGAGTAGGGAAAGAAATTCGACATGGAGACACTGTTTCTCCAAAGTCTTACAGCGGTCCTGGTATACGCTTTCAAAAATCTGCAATGGGACAATAAAGGCATCAACATTGAAGGCGAATACCTACATATGTACATATATGTCACCTTCACTTTGCAAATGACATGACGGTTATCATAAGGGACAACATCAACGATGCTAAACAGATGCTAGACGAACTCGGGAGCAGCTTCCAAACACGTCGACCCAGAAGTCAACTTCGGGAAAACAAAATTATTTACCGATCTGGTCCCCAATGGGAAACAGCAGACGGAATGGAAATCGACCAGTTTTTCGAATATAAATATCTCGGTCATGAAGTGAGAATAACGAGACAACCAGACCCGGAATATCCAACGTCGTATCGGTCGGCTTTTGATAAAATGAAAAACATTCTGACATAGCCATGCGGTTCAACAGAAGAGTATTTGACCAATGTATACTGCCAGTAATTACCTACGGAGCCGAGACCCGAGACTCTAACAAGACATACCGTTACCAAGTAAAACAAAGAGCGATGGAGAGAGCGATGCTGGGAATAAGCAGGAGGACCGGAAAACAAACGAAGAAGTCCGAAGAAGAACTGGCGTCTCCGATATAACCACTCAAATCACGAAGGCAAAGTTTATAGGTTGGACAATGAGACTGACAGCATGTAGACCAAGGGAAGTACTGAGAAACAGAGGGAAACCACCAGTTCGGAACAATTCCGCACTATGTATGTGCACACATATGTACATACATACATATGTACATACATAACATAGCTCGTGGAAGATCGATTCCCAGTATCGATAACACCGAATCACTGGCTGAAATTGAACATGATCCATCGATGACTGTACGATGACTTGCAAGGAAATTGGAAGTATCAACAGCAACTATGAGATCCCATCATCAGAAAATGGATAAAATCAAGAAACTTGCGCAAATTTGGACCAAAGTCAATAAGTAGCGAGGACTGTTGGTAACCGTACCAGTCAGTTTTTCAGATAATTCATAGAAATGTAACAAACTGATACTTGTCGTATAAGTATTCAACAAACCTATTCAACTGTAATTTTCCAGTAAAATGAATTTTTTTTCATGGACCTAAATCTAATTTACTTTATACTACACACTAGGTTGGCTCAATCTGCATTTTTAGATTGTTTCATGGTTTTCATGAAAAGCATCACTTTTAGCGATTTATTTAAAAAATGGTGTCCAAGTGTCCCGATTGTTAGTGTTTAAATTGATGAGTGTGCGATCGGCAACGGTGCCAAGTAGCATTTCTAATGCCAGACACAAGTGGCAGCTGCGAGAATCGCTGCAAACTGCTTCTTACCTTGTTTTTTTTTCTATATTGTGTGTATATGTTCTATTAAACTGCCATTTTTAACTTTAGAAGACGCACATCTGCAGCATTATCACGTTATTGTGTTTTGAGACTTATTGTCATACCGATAGCACATGTCTTCCAATCTGGGATCAATCACTTTGTCTATAATTGGTAAAAGGTCGTCGCCTAATTTACATCCATATGCACATGTTTACATGCAATTAAAGCATTCTCGACCGAATAAAAGTATCCAATGATTAGATAAAAATTTTATTTGTTCAACGAATAGCGATAACTAACAAAACAAAATCGAATGCTTAATGAATAATTTTATGAAATTTTCGCTCCGATAATGGCGAAACAAGCAAACGTAATGTATACCTAACTACTTATTCCAAATAAATATGTATGTGCGCATTCCTCTTGCCTACTGTCATGTCGATTGTAATCACTAAAAAAAAAACTGAGACTACTAAAATTCTATGATAAATCATCAATTTGCAAAAAAAAAAATCAAAAAAAAAAACTCCCAATGACCTCGACCGGCATTTTCTCGAAGCCGATGACTGCTCTGTGTGCTTGCAAGTAGATTTTTTTTAATAATGACGTCATTCCGGCCATTGAGAATGATCGCACAAGCAAACACTCACACACACACTGCAATAGACACAGATCGTTTGATCATTTCGATCGTAATAATTTTAGATAAACCAAACTCATAAAAATATTCTACTGTATTCACAGAGTTTGGGCAAAACGAAAGAAAAACAAAAAAAAAAAAACAGTGAATGTGCTGAATATTTCCGTACCACACACGGGAGGAAGCAATTAATGAGCATTCACTTCTTTGCTTAACACATGGTCAGTGGAGGAAATTTCTGTTTAGATACTCTTCCAAGCTGCAAAACAACTTTTCAAAGCACAGCCAGAAAGGCGCACAATACGCGATTGGCGAATTTCCCGCCATTGAAATCCAATTTGTATGCAATGGATGGCAAGGTATGCCTTAAAATGGCAATAGTATGCAGCTAATTTCGTCCAATCTACCGTTTTCGAACAGTTCTTGGCGCTAGTAACAAAAAAAGGAAACTAAAACCATGATGAGTAAGCGAAAAATAAATGTTGTTTCGCTAGAAAGTCCAACTGGCATGTGAACAACCCGAATATTCTTTAGAAAATACTAAATTTTATTTGTTCGAATGACTGCTATGAATCATAACACCCCGATGGCGATGAGAGGTTCTCGTCCGCCCAAAAATGTTAGAAGAGACCGACCACCGCCGCAACACAGCTATTTGTCTGCATTTGGAGTTTGGATTTACTAGAAAAAAAAGGAAACTAACAGTACCGGATTGAAGGCTAGAAAAAAAAAAAGCAGATTTTTTCTATTTAGACTCTCCTGTGGCCTTGATCTAAATAATAAATGAAATTTTCTTTTTCTTTTTTTGATTTCATGCAAAAGAGGACATATTTGATAATAGAAAAAAAAAAAAAAAAGAAAAAAAAACTTACTCGTTGAAGTAACTTCCTGGGAGGGGGTGGTGGTGTTCTCATTCTCGATGGGTTTCTGTTCCTCCATTGCTCTGGGATTGTTGTTCTTTTCTAGTCGTCGTCCAGAAACCACGTTTTCCTTGCTTTTTTTCTTTTCTTACTTTGTGATGCTCTCACACTTAATGCAACGCCGTTCCGCTTCTCCTTTGACTACACTGCTTACTGATGTGATGAGCCCAACAACCACAAATTGATGAGCGGTGGATGGTGTGTAGCAATGGAGTTTCGAGGTGACAAGAGCGAAGAAAAATTCAAATCGAATGGAGCAAAATGAAAACAAAATCACGTCAAATGTATGGGGGGAAAAGCCGAAGAAAAATTATATCTTTTATTTGTTGGATTTTTCTTTTCGGTTTTTCGGATTCGCTTTTCTCAATTGCGAATTAATTGGAAATGATAATTCCGGAATCAGGCACTTCGCACGCCTAAAAAAAATCAAATCGCCTACTATATTTTCTTTGCTCTTCACTTTTTTGCTGGTATGGTGTGTTTGTGTTTGTGTAATCGAAATTCGGGTGGTAGTTCGAATGAGATGGCTAGAGGGTTGGTGGGATTTGAGTTTGATGTAGATGGAGTGAGATAAACGTAGCGTGGAGCGATATCGATTACTTAAGATGGCGAAATTCTGTTATCGGATTGTAGGCTAGGTAATGTTTGTTTTGAGAATAATATTTCGCTTTTCAGTTAAATAAAATTTTTGGAGCAATTGAACTACGAAACACGGCTTTGTTCATTGAGTATTCATTTTGTAAGACGTATGTGGTACTTTAATGATTTTGCGCGAGTTCATATTAAAATTCCGAGCTGTTATAAAAAAGTTTTGAGCTGATACAAGCTAAAACAAAATGTGTTGGGTTTTCTTTTTAGAAAGCACTCACAATATTTATTTCAATAGCATATGTACCCCTTTGGGGGATATTACGTTTTCCGAATATCACACAAAATATAAAGTATCAACATTCTCGTTTTCTCTAAAAGTGAGCAATAATTTGTCTGTTTCACGGCTAAACTATAATATATTTCAATAGAAATTTCATAGGAAAAATTAAATTTTCAAACCTCGATATCTTCTAACCAAGGCGTAAACGAAAATGTTGGTACTTTATATTTTGATCTGACGAAACTGCGTTCTCAGAAGTTCGTGCCTCGGAAATCGTAATCGTGCCAATCTTTGGCTAATTGCCTCCAATTGCGCGCACCAAGTCGGTTGAGGTCCTCTTATACTTGTTCGCGCAACCTAAGGCAATTTTTTCCTGCGGTGTCCTTCCGGGTTTGATTCGAAAACTCTGAGCTAGTGCTCATTTGCTCTACATGTCCTACCCATCTCAAGCGACTGATGCGCAGTTTTTTGACTGGGTCGATGTCGCTGTACAGCTCGTATAGTTCGTCGTTGAATATCCTCCTACAAAATCCGTCAACGCAAACGAGACTGAATATTTTACAAAGAATTTTTCACGTTTACCCGCTTTTAACGTCCATTTTCTCCAGTCCCTTAATTCCGATAAAAATTCTTATGGAAAAAAATTCGGATAAAACGACTAATTTGCCGCTTAATATGCACTCACAGCGACACGTTATACGGAACACAGCGTTGTTCCAGTCCCTTCATTTGGAGTTAAATTCTTATGAAAAATAGACTCACCAGCGAAACGATAAACAGTACACAGCGTTTGTATTTTTGTAATTTTTTATTTTACTCTTTCTTTGTTTCGATTCCTGTAAATTAACGGTTTCTGGTTGTCCCTTTTTCCTCAACTTATTCCTACATTTCAGCCATTCCCGCATAATATGCCTTTCCGTCTAAGACACTATTTTCTGCCGATCTGTGAAAAGCGTCTTAAGCGGATTCTACTGTACTTGGTTTTGCTCCAAAAAGATGGTGGGTATCGATTTGAACTTGAATGAGTTTGCTCTAGGATCTGCCGAAGTGTGATTGATTGTGGACTTTCCTAGTCTGAAACCGCATTGATAGGGTCCAATGAGGTTGTAGACGAAGGGTTTCAGACATTCAGATAGGATATGATTTTGTACGCGATGTTGAGGAGATTCATAGCTCTGTAATTGGCGCAATTGATAGGGTCTCCTTTCTTGTGGATCGGGCAAACGGTGCTGAGATTCCATTCATCAGGCATGCACTCGTTAGACCAAATTTTAGGATTTACTGGGTGTATGCTCTCTACCAGATCATTTCCAGCTGCTTTCAACAGTTCGACTGGTAAGCCGTCCAGGTCCAGCAGCCTTGTTGGACTTAAGTTTGAATATTGCTATCCTAACTTCATTTTGGTCAGGTGGATGGAAGTTTTGGCTATCATCGTCTAGATTCAATGGTTCATGTTGATCTTCGTCGCCGTTATACAGTCTGCAGAAAAAGTATTTCCATATACTCAGCACCGACTGTGACTCTACTACGAGGTTTCCTTCTTCAACTCTACAGGCTTCTGTACGGTTCTTTTTGGCTTGACGAGTTCTTTTTACCAGTTGGTAAAACTTTCGTACATTATTCCTGAAGTATAGTCTCTCAATATTTTCGACTGCGCGCTTCTCGTACTCTTTATTCTTCTTTCTGAGAAACCGACTCTTCTGCTCGTAGAGCTGCCTGTCGGTATTGTAACTAGGTATATGGAACATACTTGTTCGATTACGTGCCAATCTGATGTCGGCCTCTCGCTAATTACGGACAAGGAAACTTTTAAAACGCCGGATGATCGTCAAATGTTTTTCTGGTTGAATTATTGCAGCCTATCAGTTAAAACCCAACTGATCTTGGTGCAGGCCTTGTCCTCAAACCAGACGGTTTTCGTATCACTTATCCTGTTTTGTGGCTTAGAGGCTCACCAGTTGTCCTCTCCCATTCGCAATTTCAGAAGAAATTCCCAGAAGTCGTACTAACAGAGCTGCAATATATTCGGCTGCATTAACTCATACTCGGAATTTAGCAAACCAACATCAATTGAAAGATGATGCATCTTTGAGGCATTCGTTAGTCATTTGCCACCGGGTAGTACAGCTTCGTAAATTATTTCGAACATTAGTAAACCTTCGTCTCCATGCTCTATTTAGTCATGTCAATGCCATCTGCAACTGTCCTGTAACAATCACAATTCAACAAAGCTAAGATCAATTTGGTGTTATTTTAGCATTTATTTCTCTGTGTTTTAATAACTTAAGTAAACGTACTCGCTTGGGCTAATACTACCTTAAGAAGTAAAATGAAAAAGAAAATGGTAACCGTTTTGGTGATTACTAGTCACACTACAATCAAAATTAAGGACATCTCACGACACAGTTCAAGCTTGACTTCACAACAAAATATGACGCCCCACAAACTGAATCCGGAAACAAAATTAAAATAGGAATAAATCTGGAATCACAGGTGATGCAGTTATAGTAGCAGTGCCATTTCAACGAATTGCTTGGGCCATATGCAATGGAGTGACCATCAATTCCAATTCGGCATCCTTAAGGTTGGCGCCTCTTAAATTCGCCTCTTGCAGGTCACTGCCGGATAAATTGCAGCGTTCCAAATCGGCGCCCGCCAGCACGGCAGCTCGAAGATTACAATTCTTCATGTTGGCGTTCTTGAGATTTGCAACGCGTAAATTTACTCCGGCCATATTACTACCTTCTAGGCAGGCGCCTTTTAAATTCACGCCCTCCAGGTTGGTGCGAACGCCCGTTGGATCTTCAAAATTGCAGCCACGGAGATTCGCACCCTCCATGTTGGCGCACAAACCTTTTACGGACACCAATTGGGAGCACTCCAGATTTGCATAGGCCAAGTCAGTTCGCTCTAAGCAACAGTACGTAAGATTGGCATGAGACAGATTACACCGCTGAAGGCACGCATACTGAAAAGAAAGACCTCCTTCTGTAAATACGTGACCAGTAACAAGTGATAATAGTGCCCCACCTTAAAGTTTATGTTCCTAAAGTCCAACTTCCGCAGATCGGCACCAGCTAGATTGACACCTTGGAAACGTATCTCAGACAAGTGCGATGTCTGGATTAAAGCTTTAATAACATCTCGTCGTGTTAGCGGTACGTTATCAAGTGATTCATTCGAAGCGCTAAGTTGCGCCTCCAGCTGTGGTATCAGTGAATACACGCCAAAAAACCTTGCCTCCTCTAATATGCCCTCTACATTTAAATGTGAATCGTAGATTAATTGGCCATGTCGTAGATAATTCATTATGGGTTCAAAATAATGTGGACTCCGGTCAATCAGATAAGCACCATGCTCGTCGAGGTCACTGGGGTTCATCGCGCCGTCCTGGGAGAACATACGTGATAACATCGAATCTGGTTCCTTGTTCACCAAGGTGCTGAGTGTGGTAATGAAGGTTTTGCCACCGACATTGAGTTTTATCCATTTCGAGGGAAATCCTCGAGGTTTATCCTGGACGCAGTGCTGGTTGGACTGATGGCACAAGGCACGACAGGGTTCACTTGACACTGAATTTGTTTTTTCCATTATTGATCATTTCTTGAAGACAATTAAAATTCAACTGTAATCTTATTTGTGTGCTACTGTTTTATATAAATGCGTTGTTTATTGAAAAAACGAGAGAAAATTTAGAACGAACAGACGACAAAAACATTTATTTTTTTTTTATTTTTTTTTTATGTACATATGTTCATCTTTTAAAGTTGACAGCAACGGGTGTGACAAAAACTAGTGATGCCAAATTGCAGGACTGTGGAACGTACAATAAATTCGTATTTGTGAGATGAAAACTTGTCAGCGAGAGAAGTGATGTGAGAGCGGGCGAACCGCCTGAATGTTGGCGACAAGAAAAGACCAGGCAACAAGGACAAAGAATTGACGTCGTCGATAAACTTAACACGGCTCTTTGTAAGCAGCATAGACTAGTGGAACAACGTATTAACCTAATTTCTTCCAAAGACCATTTTTTCCAGAGCAGCCCAAGTTGCTTAACTAGGGTGACGTTGGAGTTCATAGCCAGAATAAGTGGAACTAGCTCAGCAGCCGATAAATAACCGGGTTTGCCTACGACTCGAGAGAATAACCAGAGCATTGGACTCGAGCCGGTGCTTTGACTAGAGTATCCCATTGGTTAGAGCTACAGTTTGGGGCACAATAGATCTGCTAAAGTCTCTACTATTTACGCATACATATACATTTCAGAAACAGAAAATATAAATAATATGTATATAACAGTGTCACCTGTCTGAAAGCCAATCCACCACTTACTGCTCCATTTCGAGTTATAATGAGAAGGACCCCATAATCGGTGCAAAGAGAAAGATCCGGCATAGTGTGATGTGCGTGAGAAAGTAGACCAAGACTTCCATGGCGACAGACCTTAGATAGCATGTACTTTGTCTTTCCTCATCAATATTTTAACCCATTTTCCCTGCTTCCGCTTTAATTTCCATAAAAGAACTAATTGACATCACGGTGCATATGTGAAGTTTTCAGGTCCCTCTATAACAACCCCAATAAATTTATGTCAACCATGCTTATCACATACCCTAAACACTAAATATCTACATTTCCTTCACCCCATCGCCACTGATGTGGAACAAAATATTAACATCCCTGGACAAATGTCAGTGCGATTTTTGTTAAATTCATTTTTTTTCAGAACGAAAAAGAGCAAAAAATTTGGTTTTTGTTTAAGTCGCGTGTGAAACACCCTTTTGTGATGCTATTATTGACAAAACAGCTAATCGGAAAATTTTACTACAAGTTAAATTGAAAAATACAGAAAAACTAGAGCTACATATATCGATATGACGGCGCCAGCAGCAGAGCGTGGGAGCCGCGGTGTCAATCGTGTCCTAGCCAAGCTGGATTCGTCCATCGAGAATGGTTACTTTTATGAAGCTCATCAAATGTACAGGACTCTGTTCTTTAGGTATACGGCACAGAAAAAATATGAAGAGTGCTTGGATTTGTTATATCAGGGTGCGCTGAAGCTGCTCAATAAGAAGCAGCAGACTAGTGCCGCTGATCTGGCACTTCTTATAATTGATGCACTCGAAAAGCGAGGTCAATGTGAGGATGTGGACGTGTGGATTCAACGTTTGGGCTTGCTTATAAAGAAAATAAGTACGACAACAGTCGAGAGGGAAACATTGATAGTAAGTAGAAACTTTTAGTTATTCTAATGAGAATGGTGGATAACGGCGACCTAGTGTAATGTAGAATGTACGGGAACTTCGAATGACTGTTTGGAGACATTGCTTTCGTTTTTCAGCGGCTTTAAAGAGTGGATCTGCATTTGTTATTTAAATTTGAAGCAACGTAAATACTTTGATTTCTTGTTTTTAGCAAAGTTTTGGTTTTTATTGAATATTTAGTTGTTTATACCGTTTATGAAGGAAACTCCGTTTAGTTTCCTAAAAGGAACTTTTTTTCATTGGAGCCTACCTAGACTTAGCAAAACAAAGCCTCACAATGGTGAGGAACACAATTTCTTTGCCACAGAGAATTGTAGCTTCCTATTGGTCATTCCAACCCCGGGGATTGAGACAAATAAATTAAACCAATTGGAGATCACATTGCCTCTGGGTACACACTTGAGTTCTAATTGTAATGTCTTTCTCGACATGCGCGGAAGTGTTGCAGTTTGAACATCTGTTTTCTAGAATTTTCTATTTGAAGTGAGATATGTAGCTGCTAAGTAGGCAACACCAACCTGAGCTGGAATTTCTATAGCGTGGAAGGCGGTGTTGTTTGTTTAATTTTGTCATGGCGTTGTCTGCTTTGATGTCTGGATGGTGTATTAGCTGCTTATTTCTCCCAAGCTTAGTCAGCTGTCACTATCCATGAAAAGTACCAAGGGCGGCCAACAAGGAGACGTCTTGTCGTCTCTATTTTGGTCTATTGTGGTTGACAGGTCCAAAATGACCTAAACAACGATGGCTTCTTAACTCAAGATTAGGCAGATGACCTACTTTAATAATCAGAGGCATGGTAGGTATGTTGAGGGGGTGACTGCAACTACAACGGAGATGCAGCCTCACTCGGATCCCAGCGGACCCCCGGTGTGGGATACTTGAAATAAGGAATGAATATTATTGCAAAACCCTCCAAAGCCCTCCTGACCCACCGGTTTTCATAATGACTTAGGGTGGTTTTAGGTGGCATGTTTTCTAGTTTGTTGAGGTCGTTGAAAGATACTGTTTTCATGGGTGAGTATCTGCTTCTGTTGAGGCTTGCGCATTCGCAGAGGAAATGTGTTGTGTCTTCCCCTACTCGCTGATTCTCATTCTTCTAAGATGATCCGCCATTGAATTGTGGTGTGAGAGAATACTTATGAGGAGACCCGGATGTGGTCTATTCAGCGATAGAAGTTCTCAAACCCGTGTTTTGTCTTATTGGGCGGCATGAGGAAAGTGATTTTGGACATAAGCAACACTTATGGGCGTTAGGAGCGAGTGATCTGCTGCTAGATCGTTTGTTTCTGATTCTCTTCTCGCTAGCTCATCGGCCATTTCATTTCCATGGAAGCACATATGTACATATATCTCGGAATCCAGCAGAGCGTGATGCTTTGACACCAGCTCAGGGATTAGAGTTCCTTTTTCTAGAGGGAAATTGATCAGTATTGACTTGGTTGTGATGGCTTCGATGCCTGCTTGGCTGTCTATTTAGATGTCTATAGGATTGTTGTTATTCAGAGTGGATAGGTCCCGACAGGCCTCGGTTATTATATAGTGCCTCCGTGAAGATGGATATGGAAACGGGGTTAATGACGTCACAATTTTTCCAGCTCTCTCTAGAGGGAAATTTGGAGTCGAGGTTGAGGTTGTTTTTCCACATCCAGGTTAGTCCTGGTAGGGCGCTTCCTGCCGCTACTTCTTTGGTGAAGAGGTCCAGTTGGTAAAGCCTGAGCATGGCTTCAATGGTAGCGGTGTGTGTTGTCCTAATTGTTAATTGGTACCCAAACACATGACGTTCGTTCCTTGTGAGGGTGTTCAGGTTTGTGACCAGACCAGACAGCCGTACGTAAAGATAGGTCTATCGATGGCGGTGTACAACCAGTGGAAAAAGGCCGCCATTTTTTACCGAAGATTTTACTGTATGCGTAAAAAGCAATCGAAGCCTTCTTTGTACGTTCAAGAATATTGTCTTTCCATCTTGCCTTGTTTGATATATGGAGTTGGGCTTCATTTGGTGTAGATGTCTCCAACTTGGGTATTTTTCTCTTATTTGTAAAGAGAACTAGTTCGGTTTTCTGTTCATTAAGATGATTGTGCTGTCGAACAGTGCGCTAGAGAATACATCAGATGAAACCATTAACATTTTATCAGATACCCAAGCTAAAGGCTGTGGTTATATCAATGGCAACCACATCCTCTCTGCATAATTACACAACAAATCTAAGTTTCTTGTTAATCTGGGCAGTAACTACGTAAGAGACCTTCTGGTCCTATAAGTGGGCACTGTCGTCTGAAAAAGAATATCCACCTATTCCACTCATCATCGGACTCCATCTGTAGATTGCGTTTATAAAGTGAGGATACTTCCGTGAACGTCTTCACAGAATTATTCACTCTTTTTAATGTAACGAAGCGCACACTAGCAGTAGCGAAATCGTTTCAACGACTTCCTTTGATGTAATGCACCCCACGAATTTATTGAACTTCCTGGCAGATTTTGGAGTACAGGTCTTACTCTATAACCTCTATAATATAATGACTGTAGTGCCAGTAATATACACATATGTACACATATGTATATAATAATAATAAGGCGCACAACGCGAACTGTTTAGATGGATATGTTGTTATTATTTCTGTACCAAATGGTGTGGGTTATCTTTATTACCACTAATAGATGAACACCATATTTGTCATTAACGCCGGATGTCTACATATGTATGTATGTGGTTTCAAAAAAGCTGACAACGTGGAAAGTATGAGGAAAAAGATCTTTTCAAACCGCGCCGGAAAACATGTCAATGTTATTCGTGAACATAAACATCTCGATCAATTTTGTTGCTATTAGAAATTTTAAGCTTTTAAAGGCATCTTTGTTATTTATTTTAATTATGATGCATATTTTTTTCGAGTTTAAGTTGATTCCGAGTATTTAGTTCTTGGTCTGAATAGTTCTTGAATGTACATTTCGGATTCGCCGATTCATTTTCCTCTTTCTTTATTTCTTGTTCGTGCCATCTCTGAGGATCTAGAAAAGACGGTCTCTGACCCCTTGCATTGTCTGCTTATCGACAAATTTATTTCCACACTTTCTCCTGGTGTGATTTGAGCAGAGTACACTTACTTACTTACTTTCTTCTGTGGCGGGATAAATCTGGGCCTCAACCAGCAAGCTTGTCCAGTCTTCCCGGTCCTTAGCTAACTGCTTCCAGTTGTCCTAGCCATCTCAAACGATTGTTGCGCAGTTTTTTGACTAGGTCGATGTTACTGTACAGCTCGTATAGTTCGTCGTTGAATCTTCTTCACCAAAGCCCGTCAACGGAACCGAATATTTCTCTCGAAACGACTGAGGATATCTTCATCCGCTTTCGAAAAAGTTCATGCTTCAGCACCCTAAAGGAGGACTAGGATGATCAAGTTCTTATATAGAGTCTCCTTAGTTGTTCAGGATACTTACTTACTACTCAATTGCCTTCTCAGTCAAAAGAAACAGTTATTTGCAAGAGTTATTCTTCGTTTATTTCAGCTGTGGTGTTGTTTTCAGAATTGATAGCAGAGCCAAGGTATACAAAGTCCATTACTACCTTAAAGTTATGCAGATACAGAGTATACATATGTATGTATGTATGTATATATGTATACATAAATATGTATATGTTTCGACAAAAATTTGTTCTGGTTCCCTGAATGCATCTGTTATCCGTCTTTATTAAGTTGCCAAGTTTAAGTTGCAAATGTGCACGTATCGAGAGGTACATGTGTCTACATTCCCCAAGCATAGAGTAATCACGCCTTAGAGTTTAATAATTTGAATCCCATATATCTTAAATAATGCATATGATTTTAAAATTATGTACATATTTTATAACTTTCAGTCACGTGCAATCAAATGGACAGGTGACATATCAAAGAACAATCTTGGCCATCCAGCAATGCATAAACTCATCGCCCAAATGATGTGGTCCGAGGGTAATACAGAACTAGCACGTCACCATTATCTATTATCACGCGACGGAGTAAGTTGCGGCCAACTGCTAGTCAAAATTAGTGAAACAAAAGGATTTGCAAACGAACTAGACCTGTTCATCGTACAGGTGGTATTACAGCAATTATGCCTCAAAGATAAGGACACCGCATCGGAAACATTTGAAACCTACACGAAATACCATCCGAAAATCGCCCGAACAGAACCATCGTTTAAGTTACCCCTGCTTAACTTTACCTATTTCCTTCTCAAATCAATCGACTCTGGACGGCTGCCTATGTTTAAGGTGCTGTGTGAAATTTACAAGACGGCACTTAGTAGGGATCCATCATTTGAAAAATATCTTCAAAAGATTGGTATCGTGTTCTTTAATGAGGCACCGCCACCACAAGCGCAAGGTGGTATGATGGGTGGCCTGTTTGGAGATTTATTCAGTCGATTGTTTCAAGGTTTCGAAGAGGGTGATGACGAGCCCAGCATCGAACAGGCTTCAGAATTAGACTAGCAAAGAAATTGATGTAATTGCAATTTTATATTACAATGCTGGCTGCTAGTGAAACAAAAAAAAATGTTTAATTTTTAATTTTAAATTTTAATATGAAACAACGGAAAAATAAAGAAATGCGTGACGTATTCATGCCGGAATTGTGTATTTAAGATTTGTGTTTATTTTTCCTCTACACATTCACGCCTAGGTTTTATTAAGAGCCATTATAGTGAAGTATGGAACAAGGTAAGGTAACAGATTTGGTTGTTACTACTATTTTCATTTTGGTGAGGTAGGTACTTCGCTTGTGCTTCTTTCGGAAGAAGGTTGATTGGCACCATGCCAGGTATTACACACGATATGTCATATCAAGATTTTGTAAAACCATTGCATAGTTCCAGTGCGTTGATTTTGTATGCTGACTGCATTGTTCTTAACTAAGATATCTTTCGCATGGCCCTAGTCCATATCTGCGACCCGTACATTAAAGAACGCATTTAGAATCCAGTGGTGGTGTAGGTACTGTTATACACGGCGGTTGAGAGACCCAACCTGACATGAGTCTATATTATGGAGGAAAGCGCTTGAGAAGACTTTCATTTTTCAAGTCTCACTAAATTCCTGATGGCTTGTATCGAGATCTTATTCTCATTCCGCTGGATTTCTGCTGCAATCGTTTGACGGCAAAAATAGCTTTTAGATTGAAGAAGTCGGGATTCTGGTCACCAGCACCATCTTGGAAGGCCGCAAAGGGGAAGACTGTATCTAACTATTTAATCCCGGTACTGATGCTTATCAAGAAGTTCGCTAGCAGACTTGATTAGACGAATCAACAGGTCATTAACAAAGGAGATCTGTAATTCTACACTGACGAATCCATAATGGATGTTGCTACGGCAGCTGGAGTTTACTGCAAAATCCTAGCGACTGACCAATCTTTTATGATTAAAGAAGCGAAATTATAACCATTCTACAAAATGCTAAACTCTGCTGTAATTAGATGTAGCCTAGTGAGAACCTGTAAGCCCTATCTAGATAAGGCATCTAGAGCCGATGCGGTGAACTTAAGCTGGATGTCAGGGCATATGGAGATCGCAGGTTACGAAAATGCAGATGAAATTGAAAAAAAGGATTAGAGCCATATACTTCACACGTTCTTCCATGTGTGAAAATTCATCTCTGCTCTAAAAAAGTCTCGATGACGAAGCCATCAGAAAGGCTAACAGTCTTTGGACCCCTTTGGCTAGAATCCTAAGTCCGGCTAATGACAGCAGGTTAAGCTGAGTCGCAGTCATGCGACTACCAGTTCGGGGTACTTACACAACTAGTACATACATATGATGATGGCACACGATGCTGACGTGGATTGTGAAAGTTGCCTTCCGAATTTCATATTGATGACCTGCAAGGCCCAGGTCTATCGTTTGTAATTCACCGTAATTTTTTTCACCCTAATATTTTTCACACGATGTTGAACATTCATAAAGGTTTATATGTCCCGGGAATACTGCAGACATGTTGTAGATGTCTTCAACATTTTAAGAGAATGTCTGATTGCTGTTTTCAGAACAAAATTGCAATACCGTCGACACCCCGCGGTTATAAGACCGACATATTTGCAAAACAGAGTGAACTTGTCTGTTGCTCTTTATAGGCAAAAATTCAGGACCATTCAAGTCGGGCTCACTTAGCGTCTAAAAATGTTTCAATATTGACAATATTGAAAGTGGCTTCCTTCCTTAAGACATGTATGCAGGTATTCAAGTAAATTATCGAATGTTTTCAAATTTTCCTAGTGATTCCAATTGGAATGAGTACGTATACTTTAACCGCTAATTTCAAATGCAACGACCAATTCACAATAGTGCCGTTACCCTTCACTGCCTGTGACCTATTTTTGTTTTGACAGTCTGAGAATGAAATTGGCTGCACTGCTTCACTGTCCAACTGTCAACCGAGTCGTCACAAACACATCACCTCCGTCCGGAAAATAGATGAAAAAAAAAGAAAATTAAATATTTCACTAATCAGAAATTATTTTATCACCTAAAAATCGAATTGTGTGCCAAACAGAAATCCCGTTAAATTTTCTAAAATAAAAACTATCACGAAATTGAGCCCACAATCGCGTGCAAATGCAAGTGAAGTGCAAAGTGCAAATGACTCAGTCAACAAAAAAATGACGACCGTGAAATAAACAACAAATACCAACTAATTTGTCCTTCACACAAAGTTAAGTCTCAAAATAGTTAATCCAAAAAAAAAATTTGCAAAAAATCACCTAAAACGAAGAAGAATTGGAAGAGAACAAAATGGAAAACCAACAGGACCAGCAAAGCAATGATGTACCTAGCGAAACCGCTCCCACAGATATGTCATCAGCGGAAAGTACTGCAGGTGGCACGACAACGGTACCTTTCGGGGTGTCTAACGAATCGAACCATGTTGAAGTGCCGTCGACTAGTCAACAGCAGCCAACGACAGTGGTCCCTTCGACGACAGCCGTCTTGAACGATGCAGCAACGCCCAATGCGGACGAACGCAGCTGTTGGATATGTTTTGCCACTGACGATGACAACAAGCTGGCCGCCTGGGTACAACCGTGCAAGTGCCGTGGCACCACCAAGTGGGTGCATCAGAGTTGCCTGTATCGCTGGGTGGACGAAAAGCAAAAAGGCAATGCGCTGCGTAGCGTCAGTTGTCAACAGTGCCAAACGGAGTATATCATTGTATTCCCGCATATGGGTAAGTTTGCCAATGTTTTGGAAGTGTTCGACAATCTGATTAAGCGATTGAGTCCGTTCCTGGCGGCGGGCATATTTGTCGGTTCTCTGTATTGGACTGCAGTCACATATGGTGCTGTGACTTTCTTACAGGTGAGCGGTGGAAGATCTACTGTTTATTTGTTGTTTATATTTTTTTTTTTTACTTATTTATAGATTGTCGGTCATAAAAAGGGCCTGGCGCTAATGGAAAATGGCGACCCACTTGTGCTGCTAATTGGACTACCTGCCATACCAGTCGGCCTTGTACTTGGACGCATGATCCGCTGGGAGGATGCTGTCCTCCGATTGATTCGCAATCGGCGAACGATGGCGAGGAAGTTTCCACTTATGAGCTTGATTATTCCATATCCGTAAGTTTCATATGGGGGTGGGCCGGGGTGGTGTACAGTGCACTCAACGTTTCATAATAATTGCGTCAGGTTTGCATTGTTCAGTGCTTCGTTGGCTGGTAATTACCTTATTTGAATATTTGATGTCACTTGTGTTCTGGTCGGTAGAATGTGTGGGCCGGGAGAAAACCCTATTTAAACGCTTGCGAAGTGAGATTCTATTTTTATCGATTTTAGAATTTGCAAAGTCACACTGCGTTTATGTTGGTGTAATGGCCTTGTCCTCTCGACTTGCACAACTGGCTTTTAGAGGAAAGTTACGAAATGTGTTTGTGCATTGTTTTCGTCTGTCTGCTTGTTGGGCTTTTATGAAATGTTTCAACTATGTAATGAGGGTTACAGTTGGCTGAACTTGTTTGAAAGTGGTATCGATTATTTATGTACTTGAAGAAGCCTTGGAAAACAAATAGTGGATTCCCCTGAATATTTGTATTTTATTCACAACAAAAATTTCGCATGAAGATTACGATATCATTATTTGTGACGGCTTAAATGTAATACACCATAAAGGAGGGCTTCGACAGATAAGCTAAGAAAGTACAATTTTATTTTTGTTTAATAATGCAAATAGTTCAAGATAATATGATAGATAAGTAACAAAGTGTTTCAATACATTATTTTACGATATTTTACGATTTTATTTACGTATCAATGATCAGGTGTTTATAGTGAGTGCCATAAAAGAGTGGTGTGGCAAATAATGTACGTTCGGACTGTAGGCAGTTAAATCTAGCTAGAATAAGGACTGCGGATCTTTGCGAATTGGCATAAGGTCTGTTGCGTAGATAGTCTGAAAACTGTGCTTTGATCAGTACCATCTTAGTATTAATGTTCACCTACCTTTGAGATGACTACAGCAAACATAGTCCACTGTCTACTTTGCTACATGATCCAAACTATGATCTCATTGAAAATTATACCCAAGTTCCTAATGAAATGGACGTAGTCAATAATTGACGGTGGGAACCTTGTATTTAGTTTCTGTTTGTAAATGCATAGGGTTTTTGGCTTCTCCAGATTAAGAGAGAAGTTATGCTATAGCGCCCACTGTTAAATAATTTGGAGATCAACATTATTCCTTATGTCATCTGCGAACATATGAACATGGCAATATTGGCTAGTCGGGGAAGTTCGTTCACATATAGCGAAAACAAGGGAATAAAAGGGGAT
This sequence comes from Xylota sylvarum, assembly GCA_905220385.1. Taxonomy (NCBI): domain Eukaryota; kingdom Metazoa; phylum Arthropoda; class Insecta; order Diptera; family Syrphidae; genus Xylota; species Xylota sylvarum. The sequence goes on from LR999958.1 coordinate 47,984,262, forward strand.
ACAATCCGAAACTGTTCTTAAGCTTTCAGCAAAGAATCGAGTGATGAACTGTGAAGAAGACCAGCAACGTTAAAAAAGATGCTAGTGTCCATGGCCTTGCGTATGTCATCTATACCAAGTTGGAGTTTTGCAACTCCTCTTTGCACAAAATCCAGGGCGTGACATAAAAGGCAGTTACCATATAGGTGCTTTTGCATCTGCCTTAGAATTACCTTTTCAAATACTTTGAAGTGACGTGGCAAGAAGGCAATATGTCTGTTTTTCCATTCAACTGTACTCGGATGTATGCTTACAAAAGGTTTTGCAAAGTTCATGTAAGTCCAAAGTCAAAGTCCCATGGATAAGTAACGGTCTCACAATAACCGTATACGTCCACAGGATTATTCCTGGGCTTCTGAGGAGAATGCCTCCAATAGATATAAGGATTAATATTAGGAGTTCAAGTGTCTTTCCCGTTCATACAACATAATTACGCTGCACCTCTCGTAGTGTAAGTTGAGTAGTATTCTAACGATTATCTTCATCAGCTCAGGACATTTCTCTTGATTCCACGAAAACGCCATAGAGGCCTGAAACTTGCTCTTTTACTTCTAAATTGAAGTTCTCTTCTTCTTTGGTCCTCCGAACGACCGCTGACTTTTCTTTCTGGCAGTCTCGTCTCGTTTGTAATGTGTTGTAAGGTAGTCTGTATGGTGTGGTATGGTAGTGTAGAGTTGGTTGCAGTAAGTCGTTAAAATGTGGGAGGTCACTAACGGAACAATACATTAAAATTGTGAAATTCGATCTTGATCGTTATATCTTTAATATTGGCCTTATTTTCTTTGATTACGTCAGAACATCCGGCATCCGCTTACATGGATAAAGTTTAAGAGTTTTGACTGAGATTGCTTCTGATGACAAATCCGCTTATGTTGTCATAGTTTGTATGGTATCACCTTAACGCAGTTTTTGTGTGGCAGTGATGTTTGTTTTATATCAGTATAGGCCCAATTATACCTACATTGTTAGAAACCGATAAACCTAGTCCTCATCCTCACTTTGCTTGCATATTTTATCATGTCTTTACCTTGAAGAATTCCTTCATGCCTAGAATGGCAGATCCATTGTTACTGCATCGCAACTGCTAATTTGTTGCGAATTCGTTCTTAAGAACTTGGAATAAAATAAATTTCATTTCATATCCAGTACACGTTTTTGTATTATATTTTTGTTTCCTTTTAGTGATGAAGAAGAAGAACCAGGTCTTCAAAATCCAGCGACGCCAACTCTCTCCGATCCAGTATCCGCGACACGGGTGTTTTGTGGAGCCCTTCTATTGCCAACAATATCATCGATTGTGGGTCGTCTTCTGTTCGAAACCATTGAGAACACCTTACATCGTACTCTCTTAGGAGGCCTAACATTCATAACAGTCAAAGGCATACTCAAAATTTACCTGAAACAGCAACAATACACGCGAAAGAAGAAACGCAAAATCGTCGACTACACAGATGAGAATATTCGCACATTCGTTAATCGAAATACAAGGCACACCAACTTGAGTTCCACACAACAGAATGTCAACGAAAATATGGTGTAGTTCAATGAATTAGTGGCCTTTTTCGCCTCCAATTCATAACACTAATGCTGTTTTTTACTTATAAATATATAATATACATGTAACACAACAAAAAAAAAAATATAATATATATATGTATGTGAAAATTGATAATTACGGAACTTATACCTAACGTAGCAACTCCGAAATGTTATTCGATTTCGAAATGTTCGTTTGTTTTCTCGTTTTAAATACTATTGAATAATTAATTAATAACTTAATTCAAGTACTAATAAAGCTTTAAATATATTTAATATGTATTTGAATATCTAAACATAAAACACCATAATAGTCGGTATCAAATTTAAATCCCGTTGTACACTTTTACTCATCCTACATTGTTTAATAATATTTTTTTTTAGGCAAAACGTTTTTTTTTTTATTTTTGGCAAATTTTTGGGGATATTAGAATAAATATGTTTAATGAAATTATGTAATGAAATGGTTATTGAAGAGGAGAGCCTAAACAAGTGAAAATTTATAAGTGGAGCTGATTATTGTAACGATGTTATTCGAAAAACAAAGACCAAATAAATGCGGAATTAATTCTTGTCAAATAATTGGGTACTGATTGTTGTTCTTTTACTAAATTTTCTAAGTCACTTATTTGGAACGATAGTCGTTTTGTTAGTGGTGCAGTACTGAGAATTTATGCTGACTATTCTATTTGAATATGTCTCTGAAGACTGATACTACTATCTAGTGGATTTATTGTGCGTGAAAGTGGACACGAATCCGCAAGGCTTATTTAAGGGGTTGAAGCGTAACCTTGACACTCATTAAGAAGAGGGACTCAGAGAGGGGAGATCCTCTCTATCCTCTCTAATGTACACATGTACATACCATGTGACTATCTAAAGAGAACTCTGTACGATGTAGTACGAACGATTACAAAAATTCGATTTAGACCTTCATAACCTCGCCTGTAGCTTTCTTACATACTAATGGACTCCTGATCCGTGCCTTCAACCGCCTTCGGACACCTTGCTGCCAGTTTGTTCGGTCAAACACCCTGGCATCCGCGATCAGAAATTCGGTCTTCCTTGCCGTCTCGAACCTGAACACTGGGTTTCGAAGATGAAGTGGTGCCGTGTATTCGATTTGGGCGGGGCACTTTAATCAATGCATTTGGCAATGCAACCGGCTTTCCATATCGTGGTACAGGTTACACAGTTCGGAATTATATCTTCTCCTCCATTTGTCCTCTTCGCATATGGGTCCGAATATTCGACGAAGTATTTTTCTTTTGAAGGAGAAAAAGATGTGCTCCGCTTTCCTGTTTGTCGTCCACTATAATCAATGTTCTATACAGCATCATTTTGGTCTTTCGTGACTTTACCCTGAAGCATTACTCTAGCAAATCATTCGTGATTTGCGTGTTATATTCTCCAGACGCATAAAAAGGGCATACTATTTAATGTTGTGTCCGAAGAGCAATTTTTTTTAGAGAAGCTTTTTTATACATTCTACGATGTGATGTTTGTTAGTTGTTCAGCAGAGATGGACCGTGAAAAATAAAAAAAAAAAACTTTGATGTTGCCTGAGAATTGAACTTCGAACTTTTAGTCAGTAATCCGACGCACTAACCACTGAGGCACGAAGAGAACCAGCTTTATACGCCTGCAGTATAACGTTTGATAAGAAGCGGGGACTTTAACTGAAGATGGTCTTTGGATGTACATACATATGTTTATATAACCCCCCCTATTGTTACTTACGGGACGAACTAAGCTTTGACGTAGTTGAACACCTTCTTTCGATGTCAACAACAGGTAAAAAAAACTTGGAACTTCAAAACAGGGTCCATACAGATATTGCAAGGTTCGTAGCGATTAGTATAGGTCATTCACCTGTACGGACGTTCGAAACTATATTCGACGTTGGGGCGGAATAGTCTTACCTTCGCCGTATTTGGGACAAAATTCGTCTCGGGGACTTTATCCGTAAGGTACTGGAAATCCTCTTCTTTTTCTATCAGTTCCAGTTGGAATAGTCAAGCAAAGCGAACGAAAGCTGATGAATTCGGTCCAAGGCTGACATACTTTTTTTTTTAGCCGTATTAATTTTCAGCGCGGCACCTGGAGGCCCATAATTCAAGGCAATATATTCCCTGTTGACACTATAGAATGCCTTTTAAAATAGATGACCAACAGTTGAAGTAGCGATCGATATTCAACGCACTACTTGGTGATAATCCGCTGGGTATTGATGTGGTCGACAAAGGACGATCCAGAGCGGAAACCTGCTTGTTTGATATCGATTGTGTCTTCGACATGCTGTTTTATTCGTTCGAGGATTATTTTAGCTACTAACAGATACCTCTTCAGCACTCTTTAGCACCTTTCTATGACTATCATTCCATTCTTTTACACGTCAGGAAAGTTCTCAGCCTCACAAGCTCTCTGTAGAAGTGAATGTAATAGCTCATCCGAGTTTGTTGTGACTGCTCGCAAGAGCTCTGCATCCGCACGGATGTTGGCGACACGATCCAAAAAATGGTCACTAAATTGTTGACGGACTTTGGTCCGTCATCGGTGTCGATGCTGAACCTTGACATTCTTGTGTTTCCATGCGATCTTTTACCTTAAATATCTTTGGATACCCAGCTAACTTTGTGACAGCTTTTGTGGTCAAACATGATGATTGGGGTTTAAGAAATCAACAAACATTTCGCCTTTGTTATGGCGGTGGCCTCCATGCTTCCCGATAATATGCCTTAGTCCTTTGTCCACAGGATGTTTTCTGTGAAGACTTATAGTCTATATACTTTAGCCACTTGAGTTGTGATATTCCAAACTGCTGTCTTGCGCTAATTGGAGCTAATTGGCGAGTATGACATTCTACACCAGATACTTTTACTAACCTAATCATCATCATAATTATGAGAACCGGTCATAGATCCGAGTAGAAGAGGTTTTAAGTTTTAGAAGATATACTAGCTTAGTGCAATACCAATGTAGTGCAGTAAAGGTTCCCTCTTCAATCAAAAGCTCAGACAGGTCTCTTTCCTGCGAGGAAACCCTTCAGCTCTAAGGATTTGCTTGTAAGAGTACGGGTTGATTCATTTTCTGAATCGCCTATGTTCCTGTACTTTTTATAATGATCTTCGTGGATTGGTAACAATGCAATTTTTAATCATCGCTTCGGATGCTGCTCAGTAGATACAGCAAAAGGACTCTAGTACTAGTCTTAACAAAGAAATATCCATTAATTTGTTCTCATCTTTACTCACACAATGTATTTTTATACTATTTAATTGATTGGATTGGATTAATTGCCTTAATTACCGAGGGCGTAATACTTTTAATCTGACTGAATACATACATATGTATATAGACAAAGTTCAATGAGAGATAGCTATATCTTGACGTATTATAGTTACCCCTATCAAGAAACTGTATCCTTGGCAAAATTGATACACAGCCTTATCGCAATGTATGACCTGATTTTCTTGTATGATTATGATATTGCATTGATTTATAACATTGCGGCGTTAATTTGTTGTTTCGGTGATTTGTTTGAACATTAGATTCGAACTAGAATTCCATTACTTATGACTTACTTGTCCTTCTCTTGGTTTGTGAAACTAAGTGAATTAATTGCATCATCCGTTTTTGCATACCTGATCATATCCATCGTATCTCCTGGACCGCGGTAATATCTCTATAGTCCGTGAACGTTTCATGTCGTGATAATAAATAAGGGGCTCCGTTGTTATCCGAGACTGGTGTCCCTCTCATAAGTAGTTTTTTTTTATGTGGTAAGGAAGTTACCCCAGTTCCATTTTTCCATAGGTCTTAAATCTATGTCAGTAGCCCGTTGGCCCAATAAGGGCTCACCCGCCACCATCTCTTTTCCACAAAATCTGGCTTATTCTTGGAAATCTTTATCGACCTGAGCTCCGAATATGTCGAAATAGTCCAGACAAAGTCTGCTTATGCTTCCGTTTGAAGCTGTGACGCCATCGTTAACTCCCGAGAGAGAGAAAGAGTTCGTCCACTGTCGTATTTATAGTGTTGCTATTTTCTCTTGTTGAACACTCGCACTTATAAGTTCAGCAAGTCGGGTTCGGAAGAACAACAACTAGTACCCGATGGCTACCACTAGGAGGTAAAATAAGCACAATTGATGCGCAGTAACAGTTACAACACTGGACATTGCCAGGTTAACGCCAGTCAGTGTCTGCGTTGAGAAGCCTTCTATGGCTAAAATTAAAGATCTTTCATTTCCTTTTAAATCGTTATGAAGGGGAATTCATTGAAGGATGTCAATAGAAATTTCAATGAGGCCCCGTACTTTATTATGCTTGAGTGAAGTACTTTTTAGGTAAGCCACTGTCTTGGACAAATTTAAAAATTAAGTGTTGACTCCTTGAAGTATCTTTATTACATTTAGCATATGTATGTACATAGGTGCTACCAATGAGAAAAGTATTAATCGAAAAATGTCAAATTGTTGACAAGGTTTATTTACTGTCCACGTGTACATATTACAGGACTAATGCAATGTTATTCAATCAATCTTGACTTTTCATTATACTTAAGATAGCACAGAGAGTTCCAGCTGCACGTACGGGTGCTTGATCTTTGGACAATGGAAAATATTTCTGACAATTTCCATCTGCCCGATATCACGGTACTCAAATCCACAGCGCTCAATGAGTTAACGTCAATATAGCTTCATTGTGTCACAGATCATGGCGCCTGTTGCTGGAATTAAGTACAAATGCATGGTTAATATTTACACCAATAAAATTAATGAAATTGCGCGATAAAAGTTTATTCCTAAAATGCTATCAATTTATTATTTAACAATATGCACAGGTAATTTCCTTCCACTGGTGGAGTGCACTTCTAATGATTTCAAAATTTTTAATTTTGCTTTCACTAGAAGTGGAAAGTTATCAGTAGCACATAGCGCAACAATTCTTAAGTACATACTTTACTGCTTATAACTTATTATTTTTCAATTTGAAAGTAGGTACCTATATTGTTTAAAACAAATAAATCACTATTATCCGTTTAAGGAGAATTGAGGTGTACCTACGGAAGGGGTCTGCTGTTTAATACCGTATCCGAAGGGCAATTCTTTATTTGAGAAGCTTTTGATGACATTTACATAATATAGCCTCGGATGTTTGTCAGACGCTCGTAAGAGGTGGGACCGCGAAAGAACTTTTATTGTTGTCTTAGGATCGATCCTCAAACCCATCGCTCCGTATTTTAACCCACTAATCACTCAAGCCACGGCACCCACACGTTTGGTTAAATTCACAGCATTGAGTTAAAAAAAAAAACAGTTTAACTGTAGCAAGAGGGATGCTGATATTCACCTTATACGATTAAATTGATAAGGTGGCACCTTCCCTGGTGAGTTCGTAGGCCATGTAATTTCCTGCAATGTCTCTGTGTCCCGGCATATTGGTGTGAATATTGAATTGTTTAGCCATTTCGGTGACAATGTAGGACAGTTTTTGAGTTAAATGTGAAAGATTCCAGAGATTTGATCGTGGCTTGATTGTCCGTAAAAATGGTAATATTCCAATAAGACATCACATTGTACTTTAGTCCCGACCAGGCTTCCTTGAGCGCCATAATATCCACCTGGAATACGCTACAGTAATGCGGAAGGTGGAAAGAGATATCTACTTAAATATAGAACGTTGAAGAAGACCCCTTCTCCTACTCCCGATTCTGTTTTTGCTCCGTTCGTGTAGAAACAAATGGATCCCGTGTTTTGTAGTCATAGATCCTTCCCCCAATGAACTCTTGAGGAGATACGTATTTCAAAGTTCTTATCAAACAGAAGTGAATAGAGAAGTAAGAATAGAGGATTGTCCTGTACGAAGCCTAGACCACATAGATAGCTTACAAACGAAAGGCTGCGTTAGCTTCCAGATCCATCATATATGAATGTACATATGTACATATGTATCTAGGTACCGTCAACCTGCATAATGGTACAAGTGAACCTGTCTTCTGTCAAGTGTCTTATGAATTCGTGATATAATTTTAGTGAACATGCTCCTAATATTTCTTGGTGGTTATAACTTTCTATTTAAGTACGCGTACCCTACACATGATAACAAATAGGAAAAAGGCTTCAAGTTGATAATCAAATTAATTTCATTAATGTACTTGGAATGATACAATAACAGACACAATGATTGCGAAATTTTTAGCGAAATGTTGTTAAACCTAGCAAAATTTTCCCAAAATGTTTTTTTTTTTTATTATCAGTGCCTGTTGCAAGTCTATTGTCTTTCGTCAGAAATTATTATCATTCAAGAGGGGATATACTGCGCTATTCTTCGAATCGATTTATAAACACCATAAGATATGAAAAGAAAAAGTGCCGGCATCGAGAAAGTGGGTTTCTTACAACAGGATAAGAGCTATTAAAGGTAGAGCATCACCGACACAAAGAGAATTTAAAAACTCATTAAACAAAAAAAAAAGAAAAACAAATTAAAATGTAAATAAATAAATATAAAAGCGAATCAATCGTATATAAGAGCACTTGAAAGCTGAGTATGTTCACACTTGAACGTAGGGTTGCTTGCTCTAGCGATTGTCTTGTCGCGTTTTAGATAGATAGGCACAGGTGAAATTGATAATTCAATTGCATTTATATGATAACAGACAGGCTGGTTATGCGTCAGCTGAATTTTACATGCTTTTTCAATTAACTTGTAGTTTTAATTTGAAATAAAAATCGTGATTTTAGGTTAAGACGCAATTTTTAAATTAAATTGTTTTTATATAAGTATGGACAATGTCAGTAGAAAATTCATTTACGACTTTGATTCTCGTACCTTAAAATTCATAGAAGGCCTGGTAAAATATCACATGGTTCGAGGAGCCTTAAAACCGCGCTATGACGATTGAATCTAAGCTATAAGACCGAACGCTCAGTTCTCTCCACTGGACACAGTCGAAGTAAACGTAAGAATATTTGAAAAGAGATTCAACAAAGCTGCTGAATCATAAAGTTTAACTACCAAGCTTTTTACAACAACAAGGGATGATTTAAGAGGTATATTAACTTAAAGTGAACATTGAAATTGCACTAATTACACTTGATGACTGTATCGGCCATTTTGTAGAAGACAGCGATCATAGAGACGGAATCATGCCTAGCAGATTTTTGCTAAACTCATCCACTTATGCAGGGCTGGTACTCTGGTACAAACAAATCTTTCGAGGGCTTTGTAACGACGATTAACTTGATTACTGCTATATTGGTGGTCTTTGACTTGTAATTCTTTAGCCATTTAAAGAAGTTAGTGGACTTTTCCAGATTTAATTTTCAGAGGAACTCTTGTAACCTCCATAAGAACAAAAGGGGGAGGTAAACAAAAATACTGAAAGATGTATGTATTCATTCCACTTTTAAAGATTTTTATTACGGAAAGCTAAATTCAAAGATTGAGTACCCACAATGAATCTTTCCTGGTTCAAGTGTATCCTACCGTAAGCGGAGAATAGCTACCTAACCTAAACGTATACCTACTGACATTAACAGTCAGCTGGTATTCATTTGTCGGGAATCGAGTTATTATGTTCTGAAACTAAGATTTTTAAATGCAACTAGAACCCCCTGTAAAATCAAATCGATTTGCCTAGCGAAATGAAGTCCATCGATACAGCCCTAGCCGGTAATATTAAGGGAATATACCAAAATACCATCAAATAGATTAAAGGTTGTCGCAAGAAGGACGCTCTGTTTGATAATCTCCGAGACCAGTAGCGTTAACCATCGAAGGCTACTTGATTGACCTAGTTAGGTATAGATATCAGAGGTAATCATGAAGCAAATTTGATTAGCTTAATCCATTTTGCTATGAGATTAGTGTCAACTTCAAGGCTCAGACGAACTGAAAAAATTTGGTGTTGAATTTAACAAAAATCCTTTACCTCGTTAAGCGGTATTGTCTTGAGTTTTGAGATCTTTGGATTAGTTATAGACTTTCTGACTTACGAGTTGAAAAGTCTTCGTAAAATTTTCGGTCACGTGTGCGTTTATGGACTTTGGAGTAGGAGATTCAACGACGAACTATGCAAGCTGTACAGCGACATCAACCTTGTTAAAAAACTGCGCTCTAGTCGTTTGAGATGGTTGGAACTTGTAGAGCGAATTGATACCAGCGCTCCGTCCCATAGAGCACCTCGCCTTAGGTGGCCCGCTTAAGAGGGTAAAAGAGGACCTCAGCAGACTTGGAGTGCGCAACTGGAGCAAAGGACCGGACTAACTGGGGAGGCTTGTAAGTTGAGGTCCAGGTTCACTCCGAACTGTAGCGCCACCGAACTGTAAGTGGGTAAGTAAGAGAAATAGGTAGAGCTCTATGCTTCATCAGATTTAAGTTCACAGCACGCATATCAATATATTTTGACTCAGTAAGTTAGCCTTAATATACCTAGGGTACTGTCAATCAGTAATTTCAGGTCGGCGTTCAAGAACTATTCTCTTTACATAAAACAAGTGCTTAGGAACTTCTTCATTGCTAACATCTCGAAAAGATAGCTAAAAAGCACTGCAGACAAATTTGTGGCTACTCTGCAATAATATGCAAATTTTTCAAATGAGTCTATTAAGCTCCAGACTACATTCTTAAGGACTGTGAGGCACTGACCATAAATTCAGATGTTGGAGTACAACTGATAAAGCAATAAAACCTTTAATCCTTAGACCCAATGCAGGTTCTTTAGTTTCTAAGGAAAATTTACAAAAAAAAAAGATACAAATATTTGGCGCATGGAACCATGGATACAAATATTTGGTTCCATGGAACCTAGGGTCTAGTTTCTTACAACCATTCGTGTTCTGCGTGTTAAATTCTTTATACCAATGGAAGGGGTCGGAAGAGCAATTTTTTTATTTCAGAAGCTTTTACATGTCAGTTTTACTCTCGGATGTTTGTCAGATGCTCGCGAGAGGTATGGTCGTAAAAGAAATTTTAGGTGTTGTCTGGGGATTGAACTTCGAATCCTTCGCTCCGTAGTCCAACGTACTAACCACTTGATCCACGGCGTACACAGGGAAATTTGGTTACACGATATATACAGGTACCTGCTCTAGCCTAGAACAATACATATTGAAATTATGGAATCAGTTTTTAACAGTCTCGAGCAATGGGCTTCGGATCGCTTGGCATTGTACTAGATAAATTTAGACAGGAAACTTAACATGATCCTCATTCCCTGATTTGCAAGAGAACATCGGGGAAAAGGTGGGACCTGAAAACACCAATGATGAACTGGCTATATATCATGCGAAAAGTCACGATGAAGAAAAATATACGGTATGCGTTGGGCAAGGTATAAAGTATAGCTTGCATGGCTAATAATGCGCTTCGGCTCACTAACGTAGGGCTGTTTATTGACATAGCCCCATTTTTAGTGAATCACTACCCAACATACCTGTCGAATCGGATGACATCCTTGGTACCCTCTACTTTAATACACTATACGACATAATGTACCCCGATAGGGAGGATTGACAAACAGACAGTAGAGTCCTACATCACAAGATCTGAACTAGTCAGGAAATGCTCAGGGAATTATATCCTCAGGTATTTGAAAACTGTGATAGAGAGGGGAACGAAAGGACCGACGTACTGCCCAAGAAAGGATCAGAGCTCCCACCCTACGAGATTAGGATTATCAAATACGAATGTATTTGTACCTAGATACTGCAATGATCTACATACATATCTCGGGGGACATTTCACATCTATTATCCGAATCCCAACACCGTGGAAAATACTTTTTGATAACCTAGATAGCCAATATTGTGCCTAGAGCCTTATGATAAACTTATAACCCTACACTACCTAACTTAATCTAATCGACAGTGGTGTCTGCGACACTTTCGGGGAAAGAGGTCATATTTCGGATCATTTTGTGATTGACATCGGTATCCAAACGAACTGGTTGAGCAATTCAACACTTTTCTCATGACGAGCTTGCTGTGTATGACAAAACATTACCTATCCTATCAGAGAACATCAATCATTTAATTTATCATAAGGTCGGGTTCAAACTGAAGGCGATCACCAAAACTGATCAAAAATGAACAGATAACATCACGTATTATGTCACAAGACTGAAACTTGCTAAAAGGTCTGGTATTTGTACATTACAGAATACTGCCTCAATTCAGTCACGTGCGAAAATTTATTACGATTTATCAAATGAATTCTATGGAGTAGGCAATGATGTGACGTATTTTTTCATAAATACTTCTGCAGAAGCAATCCTTGGCCTCAAATAAATACATGCCAAGGGTTCAAACTGTTTCTTTGGTCTAAGGTGTATCAATATTCTACAACTTGTTCAAATAGCTTCCGTGTTTTAAATCATTAACTGCATTAAAAACAAAGCACACACCTTTTGTTTACCTCATTTCTTTTTACTGTGAACTACTTACTCATCTGAGAAGTGCATATCTTTATTTGTCTGCGATTCTTATCAAACGGAACCAGCAAAAAGTCGCTGTTGTACGTTGTATATCATTTTGATTCACTGGCAATAATTTGTTCTTTTATTTTTGTTTTTGTTCATATATGATTATTTATTATTGTTTGAGGTGTATATTTTGATAAAATTAATGGTAATTTCAAATGAACCATTTCAGTTGAGGTCTTCGCGTCTACCTGTCTATAAGCGTGAGTCGTTGTTAAGCGGTTTTTATTTTGTTTCTTTCATTCGTTTATCGAAAATCGGGACTTTTGTTACCAGAAATCATATTTATCCAAAGTCAAGAAATCACAACCATGACTAACGAACCGATTAATTATTTGGATAGCGTTTTGCAAGAGGAGGAGCTTCGTTGGCGCATGGAAGAATATGGTCACGATAGGAGAAAGTATTCAATCTCAAGATCCGGCAGATACAAATCAATAAATAAGAAACGTGATGCTCTTAAACCGGAACTTTTTAAAGGCACCGATACGGATAAGGTGAGGATTGTGATTTAACATTTTTTTTCTTGAAGTGAACTAATTTGGAATTTGCACTTGTCTGGCTGTCAGTGGCTATAAATAATAAATTTGTTAATTGAATGAATTAATTAATTACACTTTGTGGTTCTAAGTAATAGCAAGTGAATACTTAATCCGGGGTGTTATGGATGTGTTGAATCACAGTTTTCTTGTGTACTTTTTGGTAATCAGTGTGTTACTTAATTGCAAATGGTTTCATTTCTTTTCGAATAAATATTTTTAGTATTTGTATAACAATACGAATGTGCATAGAAATTGACTCTGAAGTTTGGTAATAAGAGTTGAATAGGTGGATCATAGGGACAATAGGGCTTGCAAGGTGAATGAAAGTGTATTGAACTAACAGTCTTGGGGCGGATAGACGATGCAGAACGTATGCAAAACTCCAATTGTCTGCATGTACTTAAGTACAAACGACTTTGGTCTTATGAGTATCTATGAGTATCTTTTGATTACTTTGATAACAAGCCGTTCATGACGCCAACATACATATCTAGGTACTCGTCGGGGATTATTCAACCGTCAAATTTTCAGCGATCCTTAAGGTCACAAAGGCTTAGTGACCCGAAAGCTCATTAAAGATACCAAAAAGAAGGCTTTGTACCGGAAATTCGCAATGCACTACCTGTAAGGGCTTACTTTTCTATTTTTCGTAGAGATAAACAGAGCTACACATATACATACATTCCTACTTTAATGGTTTCCTTATTATTTCTAATAAAATGAACGGATGCTTCGTTTGGCTTGCCAGAGCCTTTGAATGTTTTGCTTGTAATATTTGAGTGCTCTGGGATCTAGAACGAACAGTAAATTTTCGGTGGTTCCATTTGATAAGGATTCGAGATCTTAAAACGCAATACTAAACATTTTTCGTGGACTCTAAGTATAGCCCTAAGACCACCGTGGGGTACGTGTACTTAGCCCATTTTCATAAGGATTATGAAATACATTTTTTTTTGTTTTCGATTGTTTTCGATTGAATGAAAATGCATTAAATTGGACAAGAATTTTAAAATTAATTGACAAATTAGCACATTATGGGTCGATTGTGAACCATGTGCATGTTTGTTCTGTCCTGTCCTGTCAATGGAGAAAGTCGAATTTGGAAGCTTCGGAATCAGAAAATCTCACCGATGGGATACTAAATAGTCTACTTGGACACTTTTAACAACTAACAAAAATACAGAATAAAGCAGCCCGAAACATAAGCTGTATTATCAATTTTAAAATGTCGTTTATTGGTACCGGGTTTTTATTTAAGGCTTATGGGACGTAACAAACATGTAGTTTGTTACGTCCCATAAGTAAGTACAATACAATACAAAACAAAATAATAATTTCAGTAATATATATTACGTTAAGACTTGTCCACACCAAACAAAAATTTAGGATAACTTTTCAGAAACGTTTTTAAAAGGAAAGGATAGGCCCATATAAACTCCTTGTGCATCATCAAAAAGTAATCCTCTGCTGCATCTATATACATTCATCGACTTCTAAAAACCCTTAAACAGCTTGAACCGGAATGCTATTTGGTAAGCCTTACGGAGAGAGGCATATCAGAAAACCTTACAGCCAAAACGGGCCCCAACAGGGGTGTGTACTCTTACGGTTATTCTAGGTGATTATAAATGATGTACATATGTACATATCTCGGGCAGCTCTTATTGAAGAAGTACAAAGAATCAAATGCATTATGACATCTTACATCTGGATGGAATATGCTTGCCTATTTTACACAGATCCATTATGGACCTTCATTTAATGGACCATAATATGGAAGCAGGTGGGCGCCGTGTCTCAAGTGGTTAGTGTGTTGTACTACACCCAGCGAGGGATTCAAGTTTCTCAAAAACAAAAACTGCCCCTCGGCAGTCTAAATAAAGTCAAAACAAAATATTTCCAGCGAGGAAGTTGACAGTTCGCTACATATATTTAGGAAGCATAATTTCGACAGTAGTCGGTGGCACCGACATTGATGCGTAGGTACAACAGAAGTGAAAAAGCTAAAGCTAAAGCTCGGAATACTATCAACAATTTTTAGCTCAGTTCTTCCTTAAGGTGTAGTATCAAGGAAATGGCACGCAGGCGTTGTCGATGCCCTATGCTTCCGAGAGGTGAAAGGATTCAAGTAAGAGAAAAGCCAAAAAATTATCACAGTGGATGTCACCCAAATTGCGGCATGCAAAATAGTCCCAAGAAGAAGTTCTCGGAGTGCTCGGAGATGTACTACTTTTAATGGGTATCCTACATATAATGATCAATGTCCTTTAACGAATTCACTTGCAACTAAATTTTATAAGGGATACATCGATCGGTTTAGCTGTAAGACCAGTGGTTATTAGCATTTTAGATATCCTGTGTAGTAAGTACTAAGTGGAGTTCTAGTATCGATTGGGACCTATAGATTAAATACAAGTTTGCAAGAGTTGATACTATCAAAACCCTTTTGCTGTTTTCAGGGACACGAATTCGAGCCATGAACAGTAGTCTATCTTCTATGCACTGTTGGACGCTCTTTTTTTGGGATAACTTTGGTTCATAAAATTCATGTGAAAAATTTCAGAGTCAGCTATTTTCTCAAAATTTGACTCTATTTATTGTTTTGAGAGAAAGTATATATAGTTTGCTATAATTCCTTAGATAGAATAATGGTTAATAGATCCTAAGAAGTATATTTCAAATATTGTTTCTAATCTTGCTGTTGAACTTGAATGTCGAACATCATTTGTGCTTTGTAAAGATGATTTTTAATCCTGACAATAGCTCATAGTAATTGGATTTGATCATCGAGATCCCCGAAACTCCTCTATACATACGTAGGTCCAGTGTATTATTTATTATCGGTTATGGGTGACTATTGATATCCTTGTTATATTTATTTTGTCAATATCTTGTATTCCTTTTAAAGAGAGCGATGGATCCTTTAAGAACCAGCAGCTTTAGGTTCGGAATAAACCGGTTGATTCTAGACCCATTTAGTCAACATTGTATATCGCCAATAGAAGTCTAGAGGATTGCCCAACAAGTCGTTATTACTTAGTCGCTGAGCATATGCATGTTAACATATTTTACAGAGGGTTTAATTTACACACCTTCCTATAATTTCGTAAATTTCTAAAAAGGTGCGCCAAGTTTGTTTTCGAAACAAAATCATATAACGACCGGATACATCATTGTCCTTCATATCGAAATCGTAAATTGATTACTAAGCTTTCCGATTTACGGTTGTAAGTATCTAGCAATATCAACCCATAGACTCATCTATAGATTCCTATGTATATGTACATACGTCTATTGTCGAATTTTGAAATTATTATCTAAGTGAATTAATTTTAAATTTATATTCCTATCTATGTGTTTACAACATTTTGATAAGGGATATATAATTTTCTTAGCCTCCAGTGTTCCCACTTCATAGTTCATTAACAAAATCTAAGTATGTACATATTTCATAACAACAAAGTGGGTAGACACAAGTCCATCAATCTTAACAAAAATATAGCAATTAATTGCTAATATCGGGATTAATTGTTGTATTTTAATCTCATAGATAATCACTACTCATGTCACATGACTGTATCTGATTTTAAAAGAAAGTTGGGTTTTCTAGAAACTTTTCGACAAGAGTGCACTCTATTCTATTAAATGTCTGCGTTTAGAAAATATATTTTGGTTTTTATTTTTTGCAATAAATTAATTTTGCAATAATAAGTTTATAAAACCGTTATCTGGCGTGTACGATAATAGGTGTGTTTCTGCTTTGATAACAGAGACGAACGGAAGAAAATAAAAACAAAAACGTTGCACAGTGGAGCGGCATGATAAGATTTCAGTAGGAAAATTAGAACTCTGCACACACTGTCAGATTGTCGAATATTGAAGTGTTTTGTACATGTGTGGTCACATGTATCGCAAGACCTTAGATAAAAATGGATTCGCTTTCGCGCACTCGTCATCCGGTTTGTTATTTATTTTTAGCCAATAGATAGTTTACTTTTGTTCATATTTTAATTACGCCATTAATGGTTGCGGTTTGCCTTTTTGAATGCAATTAGTTAATTAGACCATCGCACTTGCAATTGACAAATTAATTAGGTATGTTCGAAATTCAATACTCAATATTGACGTTTTGTTTCATAAGACCACTTTGTTGTGTAGTCTCTGTGAAGAGAATTATATAAAAATTTGTACAGCAGAATAGGTACATTATTTTTTAATTAAAATATTATAACTTGATTTTTGCTGCAAGTTCTGAGTTCTCGCGACTCACTTGAAATTTGTTCAAGTACCCAGTCCACAGGGAATACATGAGCTCTGTTTCCTTATCTGAAAATTCGTACAAATTCATAGGAACTCTACTCCTTAACACAAAAAATTATAAAAAGGAAGCGCTCGAGTTCCACTTACCTAGCTATGCCTAACTCAACTTTCTTCTGATTGGTCGATTGGCTCACGTGTCCTGTCAAAATTAACGAACTAATTCTCATTCGAGTTAGGTAAGAAATATCTGGCTGACGTCTAGGCAACAGCTGATTTTAAAAACAGCTGATTTATTTTGATTGATTACGCAACCAATTATAAACTTTACCTTCAAAATGAAGATTTTAATCAAATGTGGAGATAATTTTATGAAAAATATAATTAATCCATTGATCGCCTTTATCCCTCACTATTAACCTGCTGCAACAATGGTGATGGGATCAACAAATCATTTACCATGATTAAAGCTAATTTGCCCAGAATTTTAGAATGTTGTTTGATATTTACAATATCATCACATTTATAGTTTACTTAGAGCTTCAACCTCCTCTGAATCACTCGTGGTCATTTTCGTAATCGCTTTGTGTTTCTTTTTGCAATGAATTCAGTAAAGTTGAGTTGTACTTCTCTATCCTTACAAAGCAAAATTGAAAGACATACATATGATACTTTACCAGACCTAACTAGGTGGTCGTGCGGAAAACAAGGGAAAACCTAACTTAGGTATCGAATCCAATTCAAGGGGTCAATCAGATTGTTGACGAAGGATTTCAGACGTTCACACAGTTTGTCAGATAAGAACTTGTACGCGATATTGAGGAGACTGATACCTCTGTAATTAACGCAAATGATGGGATCTCCTTTCTTGTGGATAGGACAAAAGGTGCTGAGGTTCCATTCATCAGGCACACACTCATCTGACCAAGTTTTAGAACTGAGCTGGTGTATGCTCCCTACGAGGACATTTCCAGCTGCTTTGAACAACCAGGCTGGTAAGCTGTCAGGTCCTCACTTCGTTTTGGTCAGGTACACGCAAGGTTTCGCTATCATCGTCATTCCGCCTGACAGTGGGATGTTAGTCTTCGTCGCCATAATACAGGCCCGGGTTTTTGGTTTTTTTTTTGTACGGCACGGTACGGCTGTCATCGTAAAAGCAACGGAAGCTGCCAAAATGGGTTAAGCGATAAACGAGGGCAAAACCAAGTATATGCTGTCAACCAGAAGGGACACGCAACATCGACGAATTGGACAGAATGTCACAATCGACAGCTATAACTTTGAGGTAGTAAGGGATTTTGTCTACCTTGGCTCTGCTATCAATTCTGATAATAACACCTCGAAATAAAACGAAGAATAACTCTTGCCAATCGCTTTTTCTTTGGACTGAAGCATGGACTTTATCGAAAACGGATGAAGATATCCTCGGTCGTTTCAAGAGAAAAATTCGAATTGTACGAGCTGTATAGCTCATCAGTCGTTTGAGATGGCTAGGACATGTAGAGCTCCGGTCCGAAGAGTCTTCGAATCAAACCCGGAGAGGAAGATCTCGCCTTAGGTGGCGCACACAAGTTGAAGGGAATCTGAAAAAATTGGAATGCGCAACTGGAGGCAGTTAGCTACGGACCGAGTTAACTGGAGAGGCTAGTTAGTTGAGGCTAACAGGTTCACCTTGAACTGTAGCGCCACCTAATTAAGTAAGTAAGCATGGTCTCCATTTCCGCATTAAGTATTGTTTATATTCATCCCGATGCAAGCTGTTGTCTAGGTCTTGCTAAGATTTGAAAGATAGCATGAATATTGCAACCAATAAAGGGTTGATTAAGAACTCCAAGTTTATATAGTTGGAGTTGATTAAGAACTCCAAGTTCAACTGGATGAAAATAGTAAGAATTGGTACGAACTCTTGTCCAACTCCATTTCCTAACACAAAAAAATCGTAAAAGAGAGCGCACGAGAGAGTAAAATATTTCCTTTCAGTGACAAAAGTTAGGAGTTTTTACCGAACAAATTTCTGTTCGGTAAAAATTAAAAAGTATACTATACGATTTCTGACATTCAGCTGATCAGATATTTATTTTCCTCCCAGCAATTAACTTTATTCAGGAATTCATTTTTATTTGATTTAAAAAACATAGTTTTGAAGATTTCTGAAAATTTCGTCTTTTTTGTGTTTTGTTCTTCCTCATACATGACATTTCAGATGTGGGATGATTTTGTTGTTCGATGCGTTCCCTAACTTTCATGAAATTTTCATCATTCTCTAAAAGAATTCTTTTTCTTTTTTAGTGCAGAAAGTAAAGAAACAGGCCTATTGTAAATATTGTAAATATTCGTTGAATGTGACATTTGCTTCGTTAATCCTAATTCCTATGTTTCCCAATCTTTAGAGGAGATTATTAAATTTTACAGCTCTACAAGTCGATTAAGGATTCTGAAGGAAAAATCTCTCAAATCTCTCTAAAGTAGAAACTTTTTTTATTTGGTAATTTTTTTTTTATTCACAAATAACATATTAAGAAAAACATTGGAAACACGAGTATGTACAAAGTTGTATTACTACACTTAAATAATTCATTGCCTAGGATTTGGGTTGTAAGGCACAGGGCCGGTAGGAAATATGGGAATAAACAAACCACCTAGCCGTAGAGAATCTCGTCTTGAATATCATGCGCTGAAATGACAACTAAGTTAAAAGCAAGTACGAGAAAAATTTGTACGTTCATTTTGGAAGAACTTGCGATACTTTAATTAAAATGTATTCGCAAAGTACAATTGAGTTGATTTAATCTTTCGGCTGTGAGCGTTGCTTTTTATATATTTTTATTCTTCGTCATTGCTAAGTGATAAGAGAATGTATGAATGCGCAATATGATCTTTAATTTGTTTGTTATCTTTTGAAGCTTAAAATCACCTTAAAAGATGAAATTGGTTATTTTTTTAGGAAGCTGACCTCCTTACATACTAAAACGTAGTATAATGAAGGTAGCAGGCACATAATGTAGAATCAGTATTGAAATTTAAGATTTGCTGTTCTTATACATGAGGACATTTCAATTTTGTCTTATTATCGTACACAACGTTAGATTGCAGATTTCACAGCTGCCAAGTATACCTAATACACTTTAGCACTGCCTACCGTATGCTCAAAGAGTTCAATTTTGCAATTCTGTGTGTTTTCCTCCCAATTACCCGTCGGAGAAGGTTATCAAAAAGCAGCAGGCCACAAGTTTATTTAGGATTTCAAAAAAAAATGCAGAAATATGAACACATGTACTTTTATTTAATAAGTTTATAAGAAATAATTTGGAAACATGTGTGTATACATACATATATGTATGTATTTATATGTTCTTAAAGCTTAATCGGCGGCCTAGGATTTGGGTTGAAAGGTCCAGGGCCAGTAGAAAATGGTGGCATATTTGATCCTGGACGTGGTCTTGGAAAACCGCTGGGACCAAAACTTCCGCTGGGATCAAAACTTCCGCCAGGACCAAAACCACCAGGACCACCTAGACGTACAGTATCATGGCGTGCTTGAACAGTTTGCTTTGAAATGGCAATTAAACCGAAAGCAAGTACGAACACAATTTTTGCGTTCATTTTGATGGAACTTGGGATGCGTTAATTATCTAGTATTTGCTAATTACAATTGAGTTGTGATGACCTTTCGGTTGTGAGGGCTGCTTTTTATATTTTCTTATTGTTCGGCATCGCTGAGCGATAAGAGACTACAATTTATTCGCACAACGGTCTTCTATTTGCCTCTTATCGTTTGAGGCTTGAAGAAATCACCGTAAATGATACTTTGGGCGATTTTCCAATGTATGGCTTATAGGAAGCTGACCTCCTGACATACATATGTATGTAGTAAAAAATAACACATTTGTGTCATCATGAGGTGGGCTTCTTCATGTCCGATCAATGGAATATAAAAATTGTTTGCCCAATTCAAAAAAAAAGAAGCTTCTTCAACAGCTCCAATAAAAGAGTTATCAGTCTCCTCCTCTTTCAAGATCGTATTTGCTATAACGTTTGAATGCTTGGAATACTTTTTCAAAGGCGAATAACGTCCAAAAACAATCTTTGGGAGATCATGGAGAACAGTCAAAAATTTTAAATTGATACTCATCATCTTTTGACAGCATTTACAGAAATGAGCTATACATGCCTAGTTTTAACATCACAGCTAGCACAAGTTCATCTGTTCTTCATCTTTATATAAACCTTTGTTTAAAAAAAAAAAGATTCCAAATAGATTTCAGGATGACATAAAGAATTTGCAAATATAATCCGGATGGACAACAAAGAAAGACCTCACCTTATAGGACGGGCACAAGTAGGTATCTATGGAAAGGGATCTCAATCAACTTGGAGTCCGAACACAGCTGACTGCATATTCTTTTTGTTTAAAACCCAGGTCCATCCTGGACTGTAGCGGCACCTATTCAAGTAAAGCTACAGTCATACATCGCTATTTCCGTGGTACCGCTATTGTCAAAAATTGCGTTAACAGAGCGTTGCAATATGTGATTAGGATTGCGAAAATTTTGACGTGCAGCCAGTCAGCTCTTGTAACTTTGCAATATCGAGATTAGAACTGTGTGATTAACTAAGCAATAAGTTGCGAACGTTGTGGCTATATTGCTGTTTTTCCCTTCAAACCTGCTGTTATTTGGTGAGGGTCCATAATTCTGCGAGACGGTATCTAAGCATATTGTACATTCATCATTAATTTGGTGAAGGTGTTTGATTTGTGATGCAAGATTCCATCGAATTCTGTTTCTCATCGACAAAGCAGTAGGAAACTAAGAATGAAATCATAAAATCGAAAGAATGTAATCATATCTTAACCCACCTTGGATCTAAAATTCCTCAATTCTCTGTGGAGTATATGACATTCGAAGAAATCGGATGTACCCTTGATAGTAGATATTAATATATCGGGAAAACTTCTCCTGCGCAAGGAAAGTCAAATAAAATCTCCGTTGACACTATCGAATGCCTTCTCAAAATCGATGAATATCCGCAGGGTGTGATGTGTTCCCGAAATCCGGGAAATCATTGTAAAATGCTGCTTCCATCTCTTGAGCTGGTTCTTAGAGTGAGGTGGTCCTGGAGGCGGTTCTGCGTTCGCACCTGCTTGTTGCTTCTTATGCTTCTTTAGCCCGTTCGTTGATGTTGTTCCGCTTGTCACCTCGTATGCTACTTTGTACTTTACTTATCTTTATGAGATAGAGGCAGTCCTAGTCTTTTGTGTTGCCTAGTTCGTCTCCGTGTTGTGTTGAAGACGGCCCCGAATCGATTCTTGAAAGTCTTTTTCTTGTTATCAGACATGCCATCTGTTGGAAATTCAGCAACTGCTTACTCCAGTCATGTTCTGAGAACTCAACAGTTTTCCGATTAAGTGCAATGCAGACCCTCAGACCACAATTTCGCTTTCTTTAGCTTACTGCAGTTTTAGATCCCATACTGTTACAGTAGAGGTAAAATTCTGCCTTGGCCTCCAGACTATCGTGAAACACGTTAACTTAGGCTCCCCAACAACCAAGTGTACCCAGTAGACATAAGTACATATGTAAGTAGGTACCACTTGGTGGTTTGGAACTCCTTGTTTTACTGAAGTCTTCACTGTATGTATAGAAAGCTACAGTAGCTTTTTTAATACTTTCAATCCAATTAATCGTCAGGGAAGATTATTAAAAGGTTACAGCCTCTTAAGTTTATTTAGGATTCCAGAGAAATAAATAATAATGCAGCTTTTTTTTTTAAAGGAAATCAATTAAATTTATTTTTTAACATTTTCTTTATTTACAATATCTTTATAAGAAATATTTTTAAAACATAAACATAGACGTATTGTTACATTTAAACCATTATCGGTGGCCTAGGATTTGGGTTGTAAGGTCCTGGACCAGTAGGAAATGATGGTATGAATGGTCCTGGACGTGGTCTTGGAAATCCACTGGGACCAAAACTTCCACCTTGACGCCATGCTTGGACAGCTTGCGTTGAGATGGCAATTAAACCAATAACAAGAACGAGAAAGATTTTTAGGTTCATTTTGATAGAACTTGTGATGCGTTATTTAGTATTCGCAAAGTACAACTGAGTTGTGATGATCTTGAGGTACTGCGGCGTGCTTTTTATATATTCTTATTCTTCACTAACGATGAGTGATAAGACAATATGTACATTTTATTCGCAATATGGTTTTTCATTTGTTCGTTATCTGTTGTAGCTCGAAAAAATCACCGTAAACGTTGATGTGGGGGATTTTTAATTGTTTATAGGAAGTTGACCTTCTTAGTGCACTGTTACATCACGCGCTTGTTCTTATAATGTATTCTATTATGTTTATTTGAGAATGGGTGAATTTGGTGCTTGCTAGTTTTGACTAGTTATAGTCTCTTTTATCAAATAATCGTGAATAGACCAAACAGTTAAAATACAAACTTTTTATTTCCTGTTTGGAGTTCGCGTCGTTCCATATTCGGCGATTCTTAGCACAGTTTTGCCAATTTATTAGATCAAACATCTTGGCGATATCCAGACCTTCAAATCAATCTCGAACTGGCGTCCTTAGACATCATAAGCATTTTTGCTTCAAAAGAAGATCCTTTTGGTGTTATTAGTCTCTGAGTATTCAAAGTAGAAAGATCCATGTCAAAAATTATCTTCTGCTCAAGGAGTATCAAGAAAACTTAACTCTTAGGTGGAAAACTGTAGTCCGTCCATTCGTTTAAGTTACAGAAGTCAACATTGCATAAAAAAAAAAAATACAAATATTTGGCGCGACAAGCCTAGCTTCTCACAACCATTTGTGTTGTGCGTGTTATATTCTTTACATGAATGGAAGGGGCCTACTGTTTAATGCCGTGTGTTGTTTTAAGTGTTGTCTGCGGATTGAACCTCGAACCCCTCGCTCCTTAGTCTAACGCAGTAACCACCTGAGCCACGGCGCCCACCTACATTGCTTAGCTCTTTCGCATTTAGCTCATCTCAGGGAGATCACGGTTGTATCTTACGCAGTACGTCTTTTATGTATGTACATATATGAGTAGTCGTGACCAGGACCAGCAGCTTGATTATTTTCTAGCTTTTTGATATTCACGCTAGTTAAAGCGTAAGATTCTATCGATTACATTCGATTTTCTTCTTCACATCACTCCAAACACATCTACCATTTCCTACTAAATTATACCCACTGCTTCAAAGAGCCTGCGCATCAAATATAAACCCATCAGCCAGTTGGTTTAGCTTTTTGTAAAACCTCTGGAAGATGTTTTTGTCATATTCTATTTGATTTTGTTTATCTTAATCCAACGCAGGACTGTTTTTCTATCCCTTGGGACGACTCATCCTTCGCTAATTGTGCTTATTTTGAATTTGTTTTTTGAAACGTAGAAACATATTGAAATATTTTCTTGAGTGTCCGGGTGTTTCCCTGAGGGTGTAGTACCAATTTCACCTGGTCTACTACATATTAGCTCAAACTGCTAGATAGCTTACTGCCATTTCTATGCACCCTTCAAATGCAACATTGTCTATCGTGTCGACGAAGTTATATTACATATATCGATTCAGAAATCGCCTAACTGCTTCAAACGGATGATTGTGCATACAAGTAATTTCTTGCTACTAATAGAGTCGCCATTTCCATTATAAAGCCTAGCTCGCATTTCTATTACATACTTAATCTAATGATTATTTCGTTCATTAGCGCGCAAAAATAAAAACCCATAATAAAAGGAACTATAAAAATCAATTCCAATGACCTAATTGTCTTACCTTCCAGACATTCATATCTAATCGACCGGATATTTTTTTTATCGTTTCAGATGACCCGTCCATCAAATCCTAAGGATAACAGCACACACCACCACCAGCCAGCCGTCCAGCAGCAGCAACAATCGAATTATACCAGAAATCGTGAACGAGATGACAAATATAATAAATATTACGAAACAAACTTATAACAATTGAATATTTGCAATTTAATAACAACTTTTATTGATCTTATAAAATATATACATCTGTATTATACGTTAGTATAAGTGTCATAAGGCAATTGGATAAGTTAACTCACCAGAAACAAACAAGAGAGTGATAAACAGCAATGGCTGTTTGTATATATTTGTGTGGTGTAAATAAAAAAAATGAGTCTTTCTAAAATTATATTATTAGTTTAAGCAAATAGCGCCCTGTTGCACAAAAGATTAGAAAATATTAGAGAAACAATATTTTATCAGTATTTTGACACTTCAAGGGCAGTGAAATGTGATTTTATGGCTTTATGATATGAAGAGCGAGGATTTAAAACGAAATCGTTTGTTATTCGCGTAACAGTAATAATTTTTTGTTTTTCTTTTATTTTAATATCACACTCTTACATATGTAATTCATACTCAATATATAAAATTTTATTTATAATAAACGGAGAATGAGCTTAAGGCCACATCAACTGTTTCTTTTTTCAATAAAGCTTACATCCAAAAGGCAAAATGGTGCTCTGCACATGGGACATGTGCATTTCTTTTCCAACCATACGTCACGATCGAATTCATCTTGACGCGCAGCGAACCATCGAGCTAAACAATCGACACACCACATTGGTCGACAATAGCAGTTGGTGCAACGATTCTGTTCGGGAATCGAATGGCCGTCTGGCGTCTCATCAAGGCACTGTTTGTGAATTTTTATATTTGGCTCGACAATCATACACGCAAAGCATTTGTCGGTCACTTGATCGGCAATGTATACCGGATTCAGTGACACCTGATTTTTGAAGACTTCAATAAAACGATCAATAAGATTGCGATGGAATTGGACATTTGATGGAATAATAATTGGACGCCTGATACGATCTTCGAGAGTTCGAAATTCGAGAGCGTTAATACGAATTCGGAAATCTTCAACACCGACACGGCCGGACTGGACGTTGATCTGTATGATTTGTAACGTATTTTGGGCAATGTTGTAGGTTTCACTCTGGAAAATGTGGAGCCATAAAAATTAGATGGTATAGGGAAAGATATTGTACTTACCTTGTCAACACTAAGAATTGTGTCGCTCTGATGAGCAAAGTACACATTGTAGGGGGTGGTCTTGATTATCCAGTTTTCGGTCGCTATCACCGAGGAAATTGAGTTGATTTTCATTTTTAAAACATCTTGCCTGGAAAGAGTTGAATTAATAATTACCTGCAAGAAACCATGATAATGCTTCCTACTCTTTGAAGATAGCAAACTGATAGTTGATACAGTCTGGACATTAAACCACAACATTAACAATTATACTTCAAAAAGGAAGTCCGTAAGCCAAATACTGGTGTACAGTATTTTGTGGATGCGAGTCGATGCAGGGAGGTACAAAAAATAATTATCTAAAAAAGCTGCTAATGGCATACCTTCTCAGCCTTTTAAAGCGGTGGAGGATGACATAATAAGAAACATGCACTAACTCATATTGAAAATACTGTTTGACGAAAGTATGTCCGGAGAATAGAACCTCTGTATAATTTGTTTCATCCTCAAGAAAGTCTCTCTTTCTAAAATGCGTGAACTGGAGGAGTTCATTGCCGGACGAAAGACTTTCTATTAGCGCTCAATGGTTTTGGTATCAACATCAACATGAAGTCAATAGTTCCAATCAAATGCGACATAAACAAGGAAGATGAACTCAAGCAGTACACTTAAACTCTTCAACGTAAATTATCCTCGAGGCGAATGAGGCGTCTATATCAAATAGTTCAGTTACTACATCCTACTTAGAAAGAACAACGAGATTTAATTGAAGAAGTATTAACACTAAAGCATAACAAACAACGACTAAAAAACATGCAAAAAATCGTACTTCCAAAGATAAATTTCAGTCGTCAGAAATAAGATAAAAACAGCATAGAAGGCTAATAAAGTACTAACATCGAGGAGAAATGAAAGACCATACATCATCAAATAAGAGAACACATCATACATAACTTCTACAACAGAAAAAAGGCAAAAAATCAAACAAAGGTATAAAAGAGCTTAATTACTAAGCTTATACTTACGCAAATTTTGGTCCCCTTCGTAGGACCTAAAACGCTTACCAAACCTGTGTGTCGAAGTTTTCGGTATTCTCCAGTTCTCTCCAACTCATCTCTATAGTTGTGGTTTACAACTCAACTGCTTAGCCTTACGTTCGCTTTAGGCAACGCATTTTTCGGCCAAATTGTGAAAGTGGCTTCCACCGGCGTACTAAAAAGTCCTCAGAAAAAACGGTAGCTGTGTATGGGTACGGGATGAGATTTTCGGAACCTCTGCGAACGCTCCCCGGCATTTTTTTACCACATGCAATCGAAAGATGTGAACAATTCAATCTCGACAGGAGATATTACGACATTATCATATCCAGACAGGTATGGGAGTACATGATTGGGTCATACTAACAAAGTTATAATCTACTCGGTAAAAGAGCACATGAGTAGATGAAAATGATGAACTATGCAGAAACAGGAGCTAGGAACAGGTCGAAAGTCACATTGTTGGGACCGGAACCTTACTGAGGGTTATGATTGCAGAGATGACATTCCCCAACTGAGATAGACCAAGTTCCTTTTCTGAGATCCTGTGTCCTCTTTTGGCCATCGAGTTTAGTTCAAGACGATATATAAATTTCGTTCTTATATAAAATCATACGTTCCTGGCCCTTTCTCTCAAATTAGCTATTCGTTTGAGATACGATTTGACCAGACAAAATCGTTAACAAAATTTGGTAGGCTATATAGTTTTTACATACATATGTATGCTTCATATGTATACTTCTAATATTTATATATTTGTATCCAAAAAGTCAAAGAAATGGTCCTGACGTTGTCTTAAAAGTCTCTTGCTTATAGCATAGAACAACAAAAAAGTCCAGGAGCGTCAAATCACATGAACCCAATTGACCAGTTAATAATATGGTGACCGAACTTCGTCTTTAATAAACCGAGTGTTTGGTCAGTTTTGTGATGTCGTCTTGTTGAATGTGACTGTGTTGCCAGCATCATTGAACAAAAAGTGTAGTCCAATGATCCCTCCATCATGAAATTTACACCAAAAAGTCAATTTTTGTAGGTGTAATGGCATTTCGTGAATGACTTGCCTAAATGTGACAATTTTGCTTATTGACGAGCTCGTTGCCAGAAATAGTCTTAAAGGCTGTGAATGATTTGAATTAAAATCGGAGAACCATGCACGTAAAGCATATACATATGTACCTTCACGTATAGCCGAGAAAACCTATTGGAATAATTGAAAAACCGTTTATATTTACATCCTTTATGTACGTGTAAAATTATTTTGCGATATACCGAACCTTCCATTAAATTCATCAATTATTTGTTATCAGTAAAATTTTTATTTATAATTCTTGATCCTAACATGTTTTGCATGTTGCTTAGTTTGACGAAAACATGCTGTTAATGACTAAAGATTGTAACTGTGCAGATAGTGATTGGAAACGGAAGTTGAAACACCTGCAAAACAGCATTTTTATTATTGGTTTTGCCCAGTGATGCGTTGGCGCAACGTTGCACGGTTAAGTCTATAAGTGGTGCGTAATGAATTTCTTCAACATAGGTACATAGGTATATACATATGAATATATTTTTATTTAGCAGAGGGTCTCCAACTAAATGATTTACAAACTTTTTTGGAAACAATTACATTTTTTTATTAATAACTAAATCATATGCAAGAATTAATTGTGCCTCACACTGTATGCGAGGCTCATTAATAATTGCATTTTGATGAGTGTCATTTGTTTTGCATTTTTTTACATTTATTTGGTAAATTTTGTCCCGTTAAAGTCAAAACTCACATTTAGTCATTTTCATTAATTAATATTCTTTTGCCTGAATTGATTTAATTAAGATTGATTTGCAAATAAGAATGCTAGGAGGAGGAAGTTTAATCAACCGGTCATCCCATGCGATTGGGTTAACTGAACGAGCCGTGGTGGTTGTCTTTTCCGATTTTAGTTTTGCATAAAAGATAAGTAGGTTAGGTAGGTTAGATATGTTGTTAGAGAGGCTTGATGTTAGCAATTGATTATTTCCTTAAAAAAAAGGGTAGAATGAGGTCGGTTACGTAAAGTCATCTTCGAATTATTGCGTATGGAACAAAAGT
Source organism: Xylota sylvarum (assembly GCA_905220385.1). Taxonomy (NCBI): domain Eukaryota; kingdom Metazoa; phylum Arthropoda; class Insecta; order Diptera; family Syrphidae; genus Xylota; species Xylota sylvarum. The sequence goes on from LR999958.1 coordinate 48,013,273, forward strand.
TTTTGATAATGAAGACCATCTGAAAACAAATTTCTGGATTCAATGTCCCAGTTAGCAAACTAGTTATCTCTTTGGAAGATCAATAATTGTTATCATTGGATTGAGACAGAGACCCTTTAGTTCAGACGAAAGAACGTTAGTCTTTTTTGCGTTTTTTTTTTAGCAGAAACATAGAACATAGAAATCATTTCTAAAAGACTGTCTTCGTTCGATGGTGGTACTATCCGTTGCCTATTGATTTAAGATTTATTATATCAACTCAATTTCAAAAAATCGAAGTGGTTTGTTTTTGTTACAAATTGAATGAAAACACATATGGTTTTCGAGCTATTTGCTCATTTTGATTAAAATAACAAGATTATTGCTCTAAATCATGACACCACTTACCTTCTATACTCTGTATTAATATCACTAGCCACAATCCTATGGCTATTTGGTGTATTCGAAAACTTTAATAGCTTTACACTTATGGGATGTGTCTTCCAGCTATTCAACATCCAATGCAAAAACAATACAGGTGCAAATAACACTACCAAAACGCTGCAACTTTGTGCCACATTCCATACGACACCTGCTAATGCCTGACGGTCATCGTCATCTTTACGTTCTTCACCCGCAACAACAAACTTAAGATGATGAATGAGAAAATAAAATGCTGGCAAACAGATGTGTACGATTAAATTTAACGTCGTCCGCTTCTGGTGATACCGAATAAAGTCAACGTCCTTGGAACCAAGACATTTGGAAAAACAGTTCTCAATTGTCAGCCCGAGGGATATAAATTCTTCCGGTGGATAGACAATACAAAAGCACAGCAATATAAAGAAAAAATTAAAGATTAGCTCTGCTTCTTCCATTGTTTAAAAATCAAGACAAAAATTAAAAAAAATAAAAACACGGGAAAAGAATCGAGATTTGCTTTATCAAGAGCGATTTTCTATGAGATGTTTATAAGCGGCACAAATTACCTATATTAGATTGTCACTGGTGAGCAAGAATGTGTTAGTGATTTTGACTTTCATGCTGTGTCCAATAAACAACTTCAAAAATATTCTTCGTTTCGTGGTGAATCTATTAAAAGTACGTTACATTTAAAATAGTTAGTCAGCCCTATCTGGTATCTGTTCCGAAAAAGTTACGAATCGTAAAAAAATTCCGATTGCAACGCATGATACTATCATGGTATCCGTTTTCGTACAGGAATTTCGGACGGAAAAAAATTACAACAATTGACGGAAGAAAATACAATACGTCGTGGGTAGACATCGTCTCCGATATGAGCGTCGGAACGGATACCATAATATGAAACGGTACGATTTTGTATGAATCGGAGAAAATTCCTTCCCGATCGGATACCATGATAAACGAAGCACCTTAAAATCGGCGTTTTAGTAAAACGCTACGCGGAATAAGGGTGATTGTTTTAACATCCTAAGCTCCCTACTGAATTTCCAAACACACCCACTGCCTTTGTTTACATTGTGCACAGTTTCAGAGTGCTATATCTTTTAAACAGAAAAAGTGCGACAATATCTGAGTATAGTTATATACTGACTTCAGTGCAGTAAGTCAAATTGAAAAAGTCTAGTCAAGTTGGCTAAAATCAAAAAGATATTTATTCTTTTTGAGCTAGAGTAAACAAGTGGGGAAAAATGGAACAACATGGAAAATCACCACAATTTTTGACAGCAATTCGTCGTTTGACGTTTAAGCTGTCACAGATTTCTGGTGGCCGCACAGTATTTTTGTATGAGAAATCTATTAAAAGTGGTAGTGGAAAGAATTATACAATGTGCTATATTTGCATTATATTTTTAAGTTTCTTGTATGCAAATTTATAGATACAAATGGTTTTTTTCTAGCGTCTAAGCGATGTAGAGCAATGTTGTTGAGCTACATATGTACGTAAGCTGCCGCTCTACAACAATTCCTGAGTAATTGTTGTAGAGATTCCCAGAGTAAAATTGCTTTTCGGATATAGCATAAACAGTAGGGCGGTGATATATTCTACTCGGCTATTTTATCCGTATACCTACCCATTTATAAAAAAGGAGTTTTGTCGCATCTCTTAATATGTTGTAGAACGTTAATATGGTGTAGAGATAGTGAGTAAAAGAATGTATCCCTGAGAAATCAGTTACAGAGCTGGTCCATTGAAATTTTAATAAAAGATTCGCTATATCAAAGCAATGAACTCACTCTGATTTGTACAAAAATATAAATCAACTTTATTTAACACATTCAACCAACATACAAGCATATTTTCCATAAAAAAAGCCTTCAATTAACTTACTGTTTAAAGTAAACGTTCATTTCAAAGCGCTTATACATGGAATGTTGTCATTAGAAGCGGAACCTTCGTTAATGCTCAGTTCAAAGCTATTATCCTCACTGGTGCCGGTCACATTAGTTAGACTCGAATCATTATTTGAGCTGCGTTGATCCAATATGCTTAGATTCGGCGCCGAGAGGTCATCATCATCAGCTGTACTTGAGAGACTGCTAACACTGGACGAGGATAGCATCGAAGCCGATTCTTCTGGTACTTTTAACTTGTCATCGTCTAGCTCAACGTCATCGACGTTTAGGGCCGATATATTTGGTAGTATTTCTCCCAACGATTCCTGAGTATTGAGTGCGCTTATCATTGGTAGATTCATCGATTGATTGATATTTGTGTCAGATGTTTCAATAGGTGGGAGGAGCTCTGACAGCATTGGAATCACTTGTGAGACTGTAATACTAGTAGAAGAAAATTCCATAAGTTGTGAATGTGATTGCTGTGGAGGTGGTTCAGGTGTTACTACACCATTGTCTGTAGATGGGCGACTAAGGTTATTTGAATCATTACTTGATGACGGTGGCGGTATGTCAATTCGTTTTTGATTTGGATGGTATTTCTCGTAAAAATCGATGTTATTGTCAGCCAAACTGTTGGGTTTGGCATTGTCATTGAGCGTTTCAGTTCCAGGAAAGCGAGAGTCGCCTTCGTTTAGCATGGCCTCTACATTGTTGATGAATTCCGAGTCTAGAGGAATGCTGGTGTCGATTCGAGCTGCGGGTCCTTTCGATGGTCTTGCCGGTGGTGGTTCTGTAATGATGAATGTAAAAATTCAATAACCGGTCTAACTTTGTTTGAATGTATAATGGGAGTAGTTACCTAATTGTGACTTAAATGATTGGCAGATTACTTGTTGGACAAGAGCCCATATAAGAGTTGCTACACCAAAGTTAACATTCATTACAGATAAACTAATAGCTGTTAGCATCGCAGCTTTCAATGGATATAAATTCCACCTCCAGCCTAGAGAAAAGCTGATAGAAGGGTTTGCGGTCCAAAGTGGAGTAAGGAAATGTTATACATAACATAGCTAGAAGCATTGAAAATCGCTAGCGTTCTTAATGCTATCTGTATAATTCTTGTTACTATCCACTACAAGATACATAGGTACTATCATAGGTACTACAACATAATACATACATACATATGTAGGTACTATCCAATTAACGAGTTGTTCCTCCACTCCTAATCTGATTACGAACTCTTGAATAGTTTTTGTGTGAACATTATTAAAAACACCTTCATGCATAAGAATATAGCTTTTTCGGAGGAACTATAGACTTCTTTGGTTGATTTGTTTCCATATATTAACCGTAGTGATTGTGTTAATCTTTTTGGAATAAAAAAAACCCGAGGAAGCAGCATACATTGATAAAATTCCATAAAAGCATGGAAAGCGATAGTCCGTAGTGAAGTTAAATATTGGCCATCTAAGTACATACAAAATCCAGAAAATGGAAAAACCGTTTGCTTGATAATTTGCATGGGACACATTTTTGTAGTGTTACTGTAAAGTGACCTTGAGATATTCGAGATTTAGAATGACAAAGACAATTTCTAGAAGCTCAGCATTAGAGTGTATTGCGGTACAGCACAACGACTTAAATTAGTTTTTCTGCATCCGATATCTTCACACAGTTCTATTACTGCTGGTTTGTGTTTCAATAAATACTTGGGAATAGAAAGTAAGTTGTTTCCTAAACTCCCAGACACACGATAAAATACCAAGCACTCCATCATCTAGTCTTATTAACAAATACTTTAAATGAATAGATATCAACGTAAGACGTGTCACTTACCATTCAAAAATGTGATTGCAACTAAATCGGCTGCCCTAAACAATCCAGCTCGTACCAATAGCTCCAGTAGGACACCCAATGTTGGTCGCTTCTTTCCAGATGTACCCCATTCATCGAATAGAATCTCTGTTGCCATACGATTCTGTTTAATGCTTGCGCTCTCCACTAAACGCACGTCATCATAGTTATACTTTAATGCCGTATCTTCGGGCGATTTCGAGTGGAAGTCTTTTGGTATTATCTGCATTAGTTTTTTCCATGAGTTGTTCGGATCGAGAATTTGCGCCAACTTGTATATATCGGGCGAGGATATTCGGCGAAGTTCTGTTTCCCTGTCGTACATTATGCGGATTGTTTGATTTAATTGACTAGTTTAATCACTTGTTTTTGTTTTTATTTATAAAATTAACAGCATTTTTTTGGGGGAGAATGTACAAAACAAAATAATAAAAAGGGAGAAAACGTCAGCGATAGCTAATAGAAATGGAAATTTTGTTTTTCCCAATAGTTTTTCGTTCCACAATCCACAAGTGACAGTCAGCTGATTGCCGTAAACAGATGGTTTTGGTTCGTGTAGTGTGTACGCGCTAAAGTGATGCCAGATCGCAGTAATGGGATGTGGTTTTAGGGAAAGATATCGAGTATATTTACAGACAGATTATTTATTATTTGATATCGATTACGGATAGGCTTAATCTTATTGCATATAACTTTGGGCAGTTCATTTCGAAAAATTGACGAAGTAGCTGCATAGTGGTTTTTATTACTTTTCGCTTGCTGCTTTTGGAGTTTCGGTGGGTGAGACAAAACTAGTGCAATCGTCGTCATGTTCGGAGCTCCTTGGACAATACTTTCAGCACTAACTAAAGTATCTGCTGGTTCAAGGCATACTTCTGAGATCCGACTTATATGAAACATTATCTTCTAAGACCGTGTGAAAGGACGTCGATTCCAAATAAGACTCAATCTAGCAACCGAAAGGGTGAAGATAGTCCTACTTTCTGGTTAGGCGGATCCCAACTTTGTTGGATTTCCAAGTAGGCTCAGATATTATAAAAACAAAAGTAGCAGTGGCGTACCTGGTAAGATTGTACACTAGCCTCACGGAAATGGAAGCAAATTTAGTTCGCTACCAACAGAATTGCATTAAGCAGATTAATGGCAAATTTGGAAGTCCCGAAAGCGAGCTGGCAAAAACTTCTCATGACAGCAAGACACTCTATTGCACTGGCTATATAATAGCCAGATCCATTCTTCATTTCGTATGAGGCTCTTGTGTGGTAGAGCAAAAGGCGTCTTTTAGTATCTATTGGGTTATCGCTTAGCAAACAAAAAAGTGTGATCCTTTGGCGGTTGTGATTTTGACCCCATTAGATATCATGGAGCTATTTTCGATTCACAAAACATTCAGAGCCTATTGAACCACAAATTTTGGAACACGTCTTACAACAAATTAAAGTTCATCAAGGATATACTATGCATATTTGAGGTGTTCTCAGACAGTTGGCAGGTGAAACCGCTTTGAATTGGATAGTTCCTCCGATGCATCGGATTAGACATACGGAGCAGCCGTTTATATACGGGTAGAGTTCATAGGAACTTTTGATTCCCAAGTCCAACTCAGTATCCGAGGCACCGGTATGTCTTCCTCGATTAGAGCTTAGTGGCACGGTCATGCTGATCAACCATCACATTGTGCTGGATTTTTGGGGCGCCTTCATTAATGAGGCTCATAAAAACACATTCGGTACATACAGAATTTTTGATTTTTTGGATGGAAAGGCCTGTGAAAAATATTTAGGTAAAAGTTTAAGGGAGCCTCTCAACTGATGGTTTGTTCCCAGGGTTACAGTATCAAGGTTATTTTTACACACAGGCGTCGTACATTAGACCATTGAAAGTTCGCGGATTTAAATGCTACAAGGGCTGCTAGGTGATTTTCGTTTGCTTGGCCATAAAAGCTGTAGGTTTAGAAGCAGTGGTTGTCATGCCATATTGTCATATAGGCTTTCTTAACCCCATTTCAGCAATTTGCAGCACGGGATTCTATAACTGAAAGAAAATCGCTGAGTCTCTAGCATTGCAAGAAACAATATGGAACTGCATTTCGCCGACTTTGCTTCACTTTGAAGATTTGTGGGAAAGCAAGGTAAAAGTGTAAAGCTCCACTTTAAAAAAGGTAGTTGGAATCAGAGCCCTAACTTACGAGATCGCGTTCGCGATCGCACACTTTGTAATTGGGACAACAGTACTCACAGTTCTAAAGCCAAATCTGTCCATTGCCAATCAAGGGTACACAAAATGGTGAAAAACAGTCCATTCAAATTTGCAGGCATTTTGGAAACAGTGGTACTAAGAGTACCTTCTTACCCGATTGCAACATAGAGCATAAAGCCACAATCGCAGATAACAGTAGGATATTTAGTTCTGTTCTGAGATGAACGACTTCCTGAAAGATGAAGCCTAGGCTACATGAAAGAGAAATATTTGCCAACAAACCGAGTAGTAGTTCTTGGTACTGTCTGCGTCACTTTATGATCCGCCTCGAAGGACCAAAGGTTCGGGCTTGAAAAGAAAAGAAAAGTAAGGCAAAAGTGTTCGATACTGTGTGACTGGCATCCAGGTGTAGGATGATAGGAAAATATTCTTTTCACTTTCTATGTAGTACATAAGTTGATACTTATGCGATATCAGCAATGTAACCTCCAGACATTTTTTTCAGCTTCGACCACCTGTCAGCTCATTTGGTATACTCCAAGTGGTCCTGCAGTTACATTTTCACTGCTTAGGTTTTAAGACTGTTTTAAGGTTAGAAAGTCTGGAGTGTATGTCTTCCGTACGATCTCAAGGACCTTCCTGTATCTGTTGCAAACTTCATGATGTATCCGGTATACAAATGGACACCAGAGTTGTATGCCGCGGTCTCGCAGTTGCCAGACAGTGACAGAGAATATTGGATGTGTATCTCGATCTGAGCTTTCCAAAGATTACGATGTGGTATCTAATAAAACACTTGCTTTCCTGACAAGTCCACCCTTACGTTATTAAGCGGTGACATCGCATGATTAAATAGTATCATAAATTGTGGGAACTGCTAACACTTCCTAGTCACTTGTAAGAAATCATTTATCATTCAGTTCTGTTGACTTTTCCAGGATTGAGAAAGAAATCCCATGTTATACGAAAACAAATAGTACTTCAAAGTATCCGTTACCAAAGCAGAATAAGGGAAACAATATCACATCGCTTCTTCAAATAAAGCAATAACCAGTTTTTTTCTTTGAAAGATTTTTGAAAAATAGATGCAACTTTGTTATTCCCCTTTCTAGTCAATTCCAGTCAATCAAGATAAATTTGACAAAAAACCCAACTACCGCATTGCTATAACAACCTTAACCAAAAATCCAATTTATCCAAACAAAAGGTGAAAATCCCTTATAAATGCGTTCGGACCCCATCACGATGCGACAACAAAAGATGAGCCACGCATGATTGATTGAAAAACTAAAACCGTAGGACCCTCTAAAAGGTTTCCAAATAAGATTCAGATAAGTCCGACACGTACACTGTTCCCGATAATTGGTTCACGGTTATCCTTTTTGAACCTCACCCTCACAATAGGTGGTCGGTCATTGTTGTGATCTTTTCCTCAATGGTACTTCATCGTACCACTACCAGCACAATAGGTGTGGTCAAACCATACCAAAACAGTGAGTTCAAGGTTTAAATCCGAGAAGAGAGAATAAATTGAAATTCCACTGCAATTATCTGATAATTGCTGCGAGTGTGCGCGCAAATGTCCACCAGCAGGAAATAAAAAAATGTGCTGGAATCAATTAACCCCGCGCCACCGGCCGGCCAAATGGATTGATTGCTTGATGAATTATCTGACTTTGACTGCACCTCAAGTAGCTGCCGTTTAATGGGACCCCCATACCAATCGAAGCCGAAAAATCTCCCGAAATACCAACACGCAAGACGTCTAATCAATTATATTCTAGAATGTCAGCGGCATAATGGGGAAATGCCAGACATCCATCAGGTCGCCGTCTTTGGTAATTGATCTAACACAACCGTTCCTGGCACGACAACAATTGGTCAGCCCTCCCATCATGATGATGACGATGATGATAATCGTAATCGAGATTGTCGACTGCGCATGCGCGCACGCGCCTCGCACGCACATCCATCAAAATGCAATCTGTTGCATGAAACTGCATAATTTTCACCTACGGACTCTGCATTAGATACTCCTCTGTCTGGAGATGCATTTGGTATTCTCCTAATACCTAATGTTGGCTCCATTGTTCTGACAACCACGCAGTCTCAAACACCACGGGTTCTCTGTTTTTTTTTTTTATTTTTGTTTCTAAAGGACTCCAACAAGACCGCGAGGAATTCATAACGAAGTAAGAAATAATAATAAAAGAAATGGGACGGGAAGGGAACACAAACACAAAAAGGATGCCACGAAAGAACTGAAAATGAAGATTGAATGAAGTGCGTGCCTTAGATCATCATCAGCTTGAACGGTGGGCACAATGGAAATACCACAAGTGGTCGCAAGGGGACCATACCACGTTATGTGTGCTATGTCGCTGGAATTACAGATAGGCATCCCGCATTGAGTGCGCTAATAGAAGAATAGTTGCTAAGGCAGGAGCGGCTCGACATGTATTAGTTTTGGAGTGTTCTGGACCTGAGAGGATTTTTGGTATCGCTTCTAAGTGAATACCAAATACCCTATAAATACTTTGACTCAGAAATGGAAGGAAATGTATTTGGAAAGAAATAAGTTTGTAACAGGGTTGCCATAGAAAGATGCAACAACTGCATTCCAATCGGCACCGGAAAAGCTAGAACTTTTAACAGACTATGCGCAGCGGGCGAATTTGTGGAATCCCTTGACTAGGCCTTCTTTATCTAGGAACTTATAAGGAATGTACACTCAGTGATGCCAATCCACAAGAAAGAAAGCCATTTGAATTGCTTCGTCTTACGACCATGTGAACATATGTTATGTGAACGATCAAAACCTGTCGCTTGCAATCGTATCAGTTTTGGTTTTGGCCTAGAAAGTTCATTTCAGACCAAATCCACATAATACGGCAGATTAGTTACGAGATCTTTGAATAATCTTTATATCCTTTTCAAACGTGCAGTCTGTGCAGTCAAGACACCTCATCCTTTAAAGTCTAATGTTTAGGCGAAAGCTTTCTTTATCAACCAACTAATGCATAAGCCATGAACGCATCCAGCGATCGTTGATTTCTGATAAGCCTCATACTACTTACTTACTTCATGGGCTCCCGATCCGTGAAGACACTCTCAATCCTCTTCGATCCGGGACACTGCTGTCAGTTCGCCAAACAAGCATCCGCGATTGCTATCCCTATAATGGAGGTTCGGTCTTCCTTGTCGTTCCGAACCTAAAGCCTGTGACTCAAAGACTCTCCTGGTTGGAACGTTGTCGTCCATTCAGACTATGTACATCCACACCATGTTACAGCTCATTTAGTTCGTTTGAAAGGGTCAATTGTCCGATGTCTTCAATTTTCGTAGGTCCTCGTAGCAGACTATTATTAAGCATCACACAGAAGAGTCTGGAACACGATACGTTCTTCGACGTCTTCGAAGGAATTTGTACTTTATCAAGAAACTTCAGCATTATAGTCGTGAGTCTTCCGCCATTGCGGATTTATGCCCAGTTTTAGATTCGGTAAACAAGTTATAAGAACGGAGTCAGCTTCTTTAAAGGAGTGACGTAAGTTAAGTGTCGTGTAGCGTAGAGGATTGAACTTGTCGAATTGCAACCCAGACATTCATTCCGACTCCAATAATTTTCTAGCGTTTTCCATGGTTGGTCTAGGATTTCTAGGTTGGAACGTTTAGAATAAACGATCCAGAGATTCTGCAAGTACTCCTCAACACGTTGTATTTTTTGAATCACCTGGCATGTTGAAGCCTAATATCTGTGGACATACCATTCTCGACAGAGCGTATTGCGCCCTCAGATCAGTTTTCTGGAAGCTTAAAGTGCCTTGGTGAATAGTTTCACTTCCTATACCAAATATTTCACCCATATGATCAACTAAGACCAACGCCCTAATCAGTTCCCATAATCACCTCATAACTATATACCACTCCTGGACCCTTCGGAAACCTCCAATTTCCAAGGAAGGCAGACCACAGTGTATCCATCAACCGATGGTTAACTGAGGCCATAATCTTGATCTCAATTTCATAGCAGTAGGGACCAACCACCAACTTAAGCAGTGTAAACACATAGATTCCATGAATTGAATGCCCGTGAGTGAGAAGCACGTACGGATCTGTCGTTCTAAGTTGTTTCCTATGAGGCGTGTTTGCTAACGCGTTGCGATTGTTGCATTCAGCCCCTATCTGTGTACACACGCACACACATAGTTCGTGTTGTATGAAGCAGGGGATCAGGAGCGGATATGACGTGTTTTGTGTTCTTGCCGCATATAATGCGCCTTCTGTTCGACTATTATTCTTCCATCTATGTGGTGGATGACTGCGTGTATTTGTGATGTTTCAACGATCTCGTCATTATGAATTCCACTATCGTTGACCATTGCTGGACGTCCATGCGAGTCCATGCGAATGGATAAAGGAAAGGAAAAATGAGCAATGCATGTTTACTTACTGGCAATGATGGGTCGACTATGATCCCACTTTAAGTGGGATCTCCCGTAGGGGAATCTCGTTTGGGATATGCTGGATGAAAAATACTATACCAGCGGTACGTGCTATAGCATTGTTTGGATATAAGCGATGCGACATTGAGCCATTTGGTGAGATGAGGGGGTTGTATCAGGCATCCATGTGAATAGGTGAATAGGTGTTGCATTATCCACTTGCTGTGAAGTTGGTTTCGGGTGTCTAAGTGGTGTGACCCTGAGAGAAGCAAGAGTTCTTTATGATTGCAGCAATTGTGATAGATCATGTGGTTTGGTATATTTTTGTTGGAAGTCAAATTATCACTAGAGGCAACTATTCAGAGCCAGGAATTGTGATTAAAAAACTTACTTCGCATAACTCATCGTGGGAATGTTTGGTGGTTCAGTTATTAAAAAAAAAATTCTGGCTAGGATTACTCCGCAAGGTGGGGTGCTCTCTCCTCTTCTTTGGAACACAGAGGAGAATGAACTGCTTTTAATTCTGGAAGATAAAGGTCTTGCTATAGTTGTTTTGAGTAAACATCTCAGTACGTTCAAAAATCTATTTCAAAATGCTCTATCTAAGCTTTCTAAATGGACTAAAGGATATCAGTGGCAAACCTCGAAAAATACAGCTTGTTCTATTCATAAGGAAATGCAAAAGTCGGCAGTTTGATCCTCCAAAACTAAGTGGTAGTAGTTTGAGATTTATTGATTAAGCAAAGAATTTGGGTATCAGAGCTCCAAACTCTTACTAAAGTTAGATGCTTTTAGCAAAAGCAACTGTGGATGGGAAAATCCCTCTACTAGCAATATTTCGAGACAAATGTGGCCTAGGCTTGATCTGGAATGTAGTGTTGAGTTGGTTCGGTTGAAGTGATCACAGATCAACTGTCTAAAAGCCCAACATGTCAAAAGGCTGGGCCTCTTTTCACATGACTTCTGCAAAAGCTGAAGGGAGAAGGAGAAGTAAGAAATAAGTCTTCACCTCCTATGTATGTATGTGCCCAGGTCTGTCTTAAAAAAACTACTCCATCTAGGAGCTCCATTCTTTGATAAACTAGACATCACGAGCCTCCTTCGCTTTATCAAAAGCTCTGATTGGTTTTAATTAGTCCCGGGTAGCCCAATAGTGCGATCCACGGCATTACAATGGATCTTTAGTCGTCTAAGTGTGTTTGCATACTTGTTAGACTGGATAACCTAAAACTTAAATAGTACTTGTACTTCTATAAGGAAGCAATAGGAAATAAATGGGAACTACAGGCTACTATCGGGTCTTAGTACCCGTCATCAGGCCTATACTAACGTAACGACGGCTTTGGAGAGAGCCTGTCACCTAAATTATCCTAGTCGAGTACAAAGGTCGGCTTGCGTAAGTATCTGTGGAACACTGAGAACCACGCCCACAGCGGTTGTTTCAGTAGGAGTACTATTGAAAGCTTCTTCTCTGTCAAGACTAAGTGTACACAGTGTAACTGCTTCTTAAGCCTCCTCTTCGCTCAATGTCTGTCTGGTGATGTGGGGTTACGTCGTTAGGTAATAGGGGTTGTCGTCTTGTCCAATCCTGTGGAGGTAGGTTTTGAACCATCCACGGCCAATAAGCATCTAGGTCATCTAAGCTGCAGATGTTACTTAAAAATAAGCAACATTTTTATTTCTAAAATAGTCCATCATCATCTTCTGCAGGTAGTTTGGTACTCTCTTGGCGATAAGTACTTGCAGGATGCTTCTCCAGTTTGTGGTGTTAAAGGCTTTCTTGACATCTAACGTAATGATTACGTACTTAAAAGGGATTCGTGTAGGAAATGCTCGCATCAGATGTGCATCTGAGGTCAATAGACTTTGGAAAATTGTCTCCAGGGATCCAGTTTCCAAAGTCGGACTTATTCGTCACAGAATGGGGGAGATTGTTGAGCCACTGGATCGTGCAAATGAGGTCCTCATGGAAATACGTTTTCCGAGAAACTTTATGTCAGATCAGCTATGGGCTTTGAGGAAACAATGAGCTAAAAGGTTGGATAGGGCAGAAGCGGAATGGGTAATAACGCCTAAAGCGGTCAGTGGTGCGATAGAAACGTTTTTCCCTTACAAGACACCAGGACCTAATGGTAGCTTTAATGCAATACTGGATCTCGTCAAAAACGAGATTTGGGACTTGAATATGCCCATGGATGGAATAAAGTGAATGCGTGTTACCGAAATGTATTACAAAACTCTTGTTGAGGATAAATAAAATTGGTGATGTAATCATCTTTACGGATGGGTTCATGATGAAGCGGAGGCAGGTATCCTTCTAGAACTAACCTATCATATTAGACTGGGGAAATATACCTAAGTCTTTCAAGCCGAGATGATTGGTTTGTTGCATCCGTTGGATCTCCAAAAGTAGGTCAGTTTGCGAGTAAAAATATTATAGCACTGGACAATCAATCAATGAAGCAAACAGATATCAATAAATCACTGGCATTTGAATGTGTTCATAAGCTCAATGAGTGCTCATCTCGAAATGAGATGACGGTGTTTTGGGTGAGAGGGCACGTAGGGACTGAGGGCAACGAAAAAGCGGACTCTCTAGTAAAGCAAGGGTTAACCTATGAGTTCTCTGGTTCGCAACCATTTGCTGCAATTGACGGAGAAATGCTAGAGCACCTCATCAACAACTGGGCCTCGGCGAAACACAAGAGAACCATGCTTTCATGCAGGCAAAAATAGCTTTTATAATGCCGATTGGCACCACTCATAGAGAAGTTCTAAGCTTAGGGCGAAGAACACTGAAATGGGTGGTAGCGTTATCTGCAGGTGATGGAAATTTCGGGTATCACCTAAAAAGATGGGTTTTTTTAACTATGCCTCGGGGAAATCGAGATGCCAGCGCATACATATATTGTGTCAATGTCCTGCACTAGCTAGGAGAAGAAGATAGGACTTGGGGAGCCACTGGGTAGAAACCAAGAAGATGAACCAGATTTCTGTTAAACAGATGCTAGCGTTGACACGAGGCATCAAAGCCAGAGAGGAACTGTGGAGAAATCAAGAGAGTCTCTCGGGCTAAGACGGATCGTGGAAGAGAGACGAAAAAGGACCCAACACTGTGGTCTGGTTGGAAATCCCTCGAATAATATATACATATATGTATATATGGAAACCATACTGGCGATTACGATTATGGCACTTAAGATGGGCACCAGTATTTTTAACATGGTGACCTATACGATTTATAGACCTATACGATGAGGTGGATTATAACCTTTTGGTAGGAAGATCAATTTTTCACTGGTCGGTGATGTAAGTGGTGAATATTTCTGCTAAGATGTGTTGGCACCAATTGAATTCTGCTTTTAAGGTAATGTTGAGGATTCTATCGACAATTGGCGCTTTTTGGTCCTTTATTATTAATGCAGATATGCAGGACATCTTCTGCGGTAACGTGGGGTATTGGTAATACCCCAGTCATATTTACCTTCTCTGATCATTCCTGTTGTTATAAGAAAAGTACAGCGGCCATGTTTTTGAAAAACACTGTAAACGTAGGCTGTTTGGTCGGGTTCATTGGACAGTTCGACGAAGCTTCTCTTTTCACAGCCTTTAATTTTCGTGGAGTTCTCTGTGGCTGCTGTGTTCTCTGGACCGATGGAACATATAATTAGTTCGTTCGCATTTCATGTATGTATGTATATTTGTTCCCTGCCTGCTTGTCTTCCCACTAAAACCACGAAGGAGCAAAGTAAATTTACTCCCAACCAGCTGCGGTGATGTCAATAACATTCAACACCATCATAGTCATCACCTAACCAAATAGACCCAATCTGACTCATGCTTTGCCTCCCTTTATGGGCATCCATACCCCGAAAACGGAAACACCTTGCATTCTAACACATTTGTGTTCTAATTTTCCCTCTGCACACACAAACGGTGGCTGCTGTTAAAATACCTCAATCATTTGCACCCAATAACGATCCTCGAACATTGTGTTGTTGATACGAGCAATTAATACGAAACATAAAAGACCGCGTGAGATGCATTCTTAGGCTGCACATTGTTTGTTTGTTTACACAAACCTGGCGCTTGGATGCCACAATAAACCACCGCCCGCGCTCCCCCAAGCCATGTGCGTCAAATGTGGGTGTCATGCCCGAGAATGCCCAATTTGATCACTTGACAGCTGCAGCTGCATGCGGTGGTGTCGGTGACGATGCTCGAAATTCTTTTATGTTCCGGATGAGCGCAACGACTTAATCTACTCCAGCTCCAGTCATCCGAGTGCTAGAGACAATATTTGAGATCTGATCAGGCTAACTGATAAATGCCTTTTTGTCATTGCAGCGCGTCGTCGTGCAGACGTGGTGGACGTTAATGAGGTTGCTCCATATTCCAGCGGATGCAGAATGAAAAGTGAAAATCCCATAATTAATGTCATCGGATTGGATACAGAATTAGACCAGAACGACCGGGCCGGGCCGGCTAAATGGAAATGCATTTGGATTAATTTGTGGTCGATTTGATGTTTTAATTATTCAGCGAAGCAATAAAATAGAGCTCCGTCAGTTCGTATTGACGTAATCAGTTAGTTATGGGCCATTTTGTGGATGGGGTATTCACCGGAGGACCGAGGTAATTGGTTTTCGGCTTATGCAAGCGGTTTTTACTGATTAATGAGTCAGTGAGCTGTGTTGTGTTGAAAACAAGCGTTTAGCGGTTCTTAACTGGCGGATGGTTTAATGTCCTTTTTCAAAGAGCGGTTTTAGACGACTTACCCCCGTGGAATAATAAATGAGGCCAAGCAACCAGCAGCCAGCAGCAGCAGCGCTACCAGACATTCTCTTCGAGTTTAGTGCGCACACATGTCCGAGTCATTTGACTTTTACTTCTGCGCTTCTGATTCTTAGAAGTCATGCGCACTAATGTTTAATTCATTTCGTGTTGAAGTTGGTAGGTGCGCACGCGAGTTTTACTTGGCCATCATTGAATTGGAACATTGGACTGTATGTATAGTCATAGGTAGCAGAGTTGCTGTTCTTGCATTTGTTTCTCTGAGGGTTTTTGATGGGAAAAAGTGAAATATGTATGTACATATATATGTACATAGAGGTTTTTTTCTTTTTCTTATGGATATGTGGAAGCCTCGAATAGATATCAAAGAATCTATCTAACCGCACATATGGATATCGTGAACTCAGTGTATCATAAGACCCAAACCAGAGTAGACCGAGTTCAGAGCGATCTGGTATTCACGAAATATTTTAGAAGCGGTTTCAAAGTTGAGCAACATAACCATTAGGACAGCACATGTCCTCAACTGGACGACATCATTAGAAATATCAGGACAAAATAGCTTCAGAAGTTCATCTGTTAGAAAAATTTTTTTGCAATAGGACCCGCGTCTTGCCAATAGCACCCTTACACTGCCAGAAAACCGAGAGCGCTTTGAATGTCTTCGACTTGATATGTTCTTCATTTAGGATTACTCCTTGATATTTGGCTTCATTCGAGATCTGGATAGTGACACTAATAAGCACTGGCTGAGTCAAGAGAACAACTTCCACAACATTATCTGCATATGCCGAATACTGATTTGGAAAGAGTATACGTTGGAAAGGATAAAAAAGGCATTTTTAGCCTTCTATATATGCAGCGAAATCTTTGATAAAAAGTACACAGTCATCGTCGGACCTATGCTTTCCTATGAGTGCCTACTAGTCTGGTGGCCTGCAATAGCTAAGGTCACGCAACTCAGGAAAGTTACTGCATGCATTGCATTAGATTAGATTAGATTAGATTAGCATGCATAGGGACTACTAGCTCCATTAAAACTACGCGAATTACAGCCCTTGAAACTATAACAGCACTAATTCTACTGGACGTGCACCTAAAGGAAACAGTTGTAAAGAGTGCCGTACGTTTGAAACAATCAAATTTTGGAAAGAGGGCGACATGAGCCCGGCACAATTGCAAGATGGTGCCACTTGGGTACCGAAACAGACTTTGTAACACCATCCCATGGCTTCATCCTAAGCGTTAAAACAATATTGGGGATTGGGTAAATTTTAGAGACAGAGACAACAGGCCACAACCTCCTGGCGGCCCGAAGGACAATGAGATTAAATACAGACGATCTCTGCAGAGCCTGTGGTGATATAGAAAGCTTAACGAACGCCCTAGACTACTACGACTTCGGAGAACTGGACGACCTGTCAGGAAAGCCACCATTAACCGTATGGTAAAAAAGAAAAGGGCCTACGCAGTCTCCCAGCTCAAAGATATCAAAGAGTCCTGCGATACGAACAACATCCGGATGTTTTTGATGAAAGCCAAGCAACTGGTTTCAAGTCCGGAACGCAGGCTCTTCGAAACAGTGAATGAAACCTAGTCATCGAAGCACAGGGAATAATAGATGTGTTTAAGCACAATTTGCAGCAGTTACTTAATGGACATCAGATAGAGAGAGTGATAGAGCCAGAAGAGAACCCGCATCCAGTCAATGAAGAAGTCATCCCCTTTTCAGCTATTAAAAAGCTGATGAGGAGGAGCTATTCAAACATGCTAGTGATAGTTTGGTAAAGTGGACGGACGAAATCATCAACCAAGTATGGGTGGATGAAGCCGTTCCCGATAGCTGGACTTTCAACCCCCATCTTCAAGAAAGTCCATCCTATGTCTTGTAAGAACTATCGAGGCATATCCCTGCTAAATGTCTCATATAAGATCCTATCCAACGTGCTGTATGAACGTCTGAAGCTTTTCTACAGCAAACTAATCGGCACGTACCAGTGTGGCTTCCGGCCCGGAAGATCGACAAATTTTCACACTAAGCAAATCCTGGAAAGACCAACGTATTTCAAGTCTAGAGTCATCATCTCTTCATCGACTTCAAAGCCGGATATGATAGCATTCATCGTTTTGAGCTCTAAAAGGCGATGGCCGAACTTGGGTTCCCGGCTAAATTGATCCAGGTGCAACGTGCAATTCGAAAATAGTTCCTCCGAACTAATTATAACGTGTACCAGATTTCGCCAAGAAGATGCGCTATCATGTGATTTCTTCAATCCCTTGCCGGAACAGATGCACAGGGTAGGGGTTAACACGGAAAGTAGTATCTTCAACAAATCTGTCCAGCTGATGAGATACGCAGACAACATTGACATCATCGGTCGCTCCAAGTGCGCCATCTTAGAGGCTTTTTGTGACAATTGAGGAATAGGTGAAACGAGTTGGCCTTGAAGTGAATGAGGACAAAATCAAGTACTTGCTGTCAACAACCTAACCTCATTCTACTTAAACTTTATAATCTGTGAGTTTCATGATTAATTTTTAGGACTTTCCTCTCTTTAATCATATATTCATGTTTCATGATTAATTTTTCCCCGGGTTTGAATGAATCACAAAAAACTTCTGTCACTCAACTTCTAATCAGAAAAAAAGGTTTACCTCCACTGCTGTCGCCTCAACATCACACATTTTCATTCATTTATCTCTTCCAACCTACAACCAACCAACCAAACACAACATTTTTCCTTGGCTGAATTCAATTTCTGTTATCAATTTCCACACCAAACCGCAATTTCATTCAGCAATTCCCAAACACTTCCACTCAAACATGTTTGAGTTATTTCCATTTCTACTCCGATCACATTTGGTCCGAGTCAGTTTTCTGACATCTCTGATCGAGTGACTGCGCTATGTTTGGCTCCTTCTCTCTGGAGCAAGATCAGTTGGCTAACGAATGCCATTGATTACGTTCCGTGTTTCGGGTGGAAGTGTGTCGAGTGTAGTATTTCGCCGCGTTGCCGCTACGATATTTACTATAAGAAGAAAACAAAACTCTTTTGTTGTATATTCGAAGAGATATAAACCACAATTATCGAAGTTAAATAAATACGAACTAATTACGAGCATTATCGATAATATTCGCGTCGTAACCAGAGCCCTTTGACAGAGTTGACAGTTGTTGTTCCTGTGGTTGACAGAAGAATCTTATTGACTGATAACCTATATTGTATTCCCTATCACTAGCGCCCCCCTCTATTTGTTATCTTAACGCGGTAGACTGTCGTCTCGTCATGTTTTGATACAAATAAAAAATATTGATACGTGAGCGCGTTGTATAGAATTCTGTAAGTTGCATTTTTAATCTGTCATTTGGTTGTTTTCGTTTTCGTTTTTGATTTTGTTTTCCACTGACGTTCGTCGGAGCTAATGGGCTTCACCTACATAGAATGGTAATTAGATTTTATGTCTCGACGACGGTGAATAATAGAGCACAAGTAATAAGTTGCCGTTCCCGCGTCCCCTATTTAAATTCAATTACAACGTCTACGAGTGAGACTGCGAAAGAGAGAAAAAAAAAAAAAAATTGAAGTAAAAACTCGCTCGATTGGAACACAACTCTAACACACTACACACATCTGGCTGACAGTTCTACAAAAGTTTTTTTTTTTTTTTTTAAATTTTCCCTTGTAATTTAAATTTGCCTGCAAACACACATGTTTGTAATATTGTAAACGTCTGTTTTGTATTATTTGTCGGTCGTCGTTTTTGTGTTCTGGCCGCGCGCACATTCAAAACCAGTAACGAGCCGTGACGTTAACGGTCACAAAAAAAGGGCGAGTAGTTCATACTAAGGTCCTAGTGTTGTGCGGGGGGAATGCCATTCGCTCCATTGAATAACGAACGAGCAGTGGTTATTTTTAAACATCACCCCTTAAGTTTAAGTTTAAGTGTTAATAAAAATCGAAAAATCATAAAATAAAGTTCATATTCGATATTTTCTTGTGATTCCAATGAAAATAAAGTGATAGTGTCATTGTGCGCATAAAATCGAAGTGGAAAATATATCTAAAAATATCTTTGTATAGTTTTTTGTTTTTTTAATATAATTCTAAAGTGAAAACAAAAGTGATCTGATCGTTATAGCATCACAAATTTTTTTGGATTATAATCTGCCCGTCCGCCAAAAGTTGGATTTATTTGGCGCTTTTTCAAAGTAAGTGTGTTTTGTTTTGTTTATTGACTTGCGAGAGTTTATCAATGAAAAAGTCCAAATTAATCTCTTTTTAAAAATGCACTTAATTTATAAACGTACTTATGTCGGTTTTTTACGATTATGGAGGGAAGAAAAAAATTAATTAAATCGCTATAAAGCGATATAGAGAATCCTGTTGTACGCACATGTGTGTGGCAGCAGCAGGCTATTTTTGTTTTCTTATTATTTTTTTTGTTTTCCTCGTGTTGTGTTCCTAATTTTTTATTTTTTATTTTTAGTCGGATTTTGTGTGTTTTATGACATTTTATGAATGAGATGTTGAGTTGGTTGGTGTTTTATTTATTTTTTTTTTTAGACACGGGGAGGGAGATTTTCAAGGTTCGATGTTAGTTTTTGTTTTGAATTATGATTGGGATTAGGTTATAAAGACAATTTAGGATTGGCAACGTTTTATATACCTAAACTCTTTTTAGTTTTAATGATGATCGTATATTTTTCTTGTATTTAATAGCATTATTCGGGTTTTTATTTATACATACATATGTATGTATATTTTATTTTATTTTTAAGGAAAATGATCGATGGTTTGCTTGCTTGGTGAGTTGTTAAATGTTTGCCTGTAGTTTGATTGATTTCAAATTAACCAACTGCAAATTTGTTAATCTTGTAAATTTGATTAATTAGTTCTGACGGTTATGGTTGTTGGGAATTAATTAACAAAAGAGAAGATGATCGGGAACGAGCATTGTTTTGGATCCAATGTGATCTATTGTTGTTATAAGCATACTTGTGGCAGATTTGTCTTCGAAAACCGATAAACTTTTGATTGTCTTGTAAACTCTTCGATGATGGATGGTTAGTTCATTGGTGTTGAACTTGATTTTTTCAAAGCATGCTAGGTTTTGGAATGAGTTAGATGAGATCTACAGTCGTCTTGAACTTCGAATAACCCTGCCGTTTTTTGTTTGCTCGAAATTAGATATCTAAATAGGTATGGACTGAAACTAACTTTGGATCCTCTAAAATGTGATGACAGTGAGACATATGCTCTGTTAATTCCTGGTACCTATGGACTAGTTAATGTGTAAATTGAGATTATTTGGCATTGAACAAATAAATGTTGGTGCCAAAAGGCTATATCAAGTAACACAGCTTTTCCCCAGTAGTTGTGACCCCTCCTCCTTGATTTACGAACGTTTGCAGCTTTTACGGTATAGGGGAGGTAGTGCTGCACTACATACATATACATATAACAGCAAGGACTTTTGGACAATACACCACTATATCCGGTTCAGTTTCGCTTTCGATAGGCCCGATACTTCCAAGTTCCTACGTACCTACGACTTTCGAAATCGAAGCAGAGGAGTAGCGAGCGGTATTCAAAGCATTGCTCTATGATAATCCGTGTTGATGTAGTTTACACAAGAGGATCTGGTTCGAAAATCTGCTTGTCTGTCTTCAAGACGTTCTTATATTCGCTCCAGAATAGCTTTAGTTGGAATACTATCTACGACCTCCTTTTCTAGTGCTTTCATCACAGTAGTGGTAGTGGTTTCATTATTTCTTCGAGATGAAAATACAAGCTGATTAGCACCATGGAACGCCTAGAGTAGATTGCTGTCAGTAAATGAATTACCAATTTGGTTTTGTAATGAATGCTACTTAAACAGTTATCTGTCCAATAATTATATCGGTAATGGTTACTAGTTCTTTGCCATACTCATGTGTTAACACCTTCAACGTTTTGTTCTTCAATTGTAGTAGAGTTTTTGCTAACGACCGAAAGCCAGGGAATATTATTATTCACTTGGGGTGTACGTCTACGGATAGATCTTTCGAACTGGCTTGTATCCATTTCCATTCCTCTATGATGACCTCTATCAAGGTTTATTCTTAAGCGTTTTAAGACAGGACTTAAAGTACCAGGGACTGATAGAACGATTCAATAGTTTCTTATGAGAGTGCTTTGGTTCTTAATCAAAAAGCTTGCTCATGACAATTGTACTCTTGGATGTTCCTCATACATTTGTGAGAAATTAAGAAAAATAAAAATGGAGAAAAAATTTCGAAGTAATCCTGGAGCATTTGTCTAATCTGCCTTCATTCTGAATGCAAGAATGACCAATACAGGTTTAGGTCGTAAGAAATCTTTTTCTAAGCAATATCTAGCAAACTTTTTGGAGATCTCATTTCCCACGACCACGGTGTTATCTATCGCCTCAGTTTGATTTATAGACTGTGACATCGGCGCTGAGTTTAAGGACTTTTTGCATTTCACAACTATTTTGGAAGTGATTGAAGCAAGAAGTTAAGCAAGATTTTAAGTGTTCTTTAGGGCCACAGAGAATCTTTTATACATATTCCATCTATCTACATATTCTTTATAATAAAGCTCATAACCATTAGGGTAGAGAAAGCTTTCGTCTGAAAGACATATATTCTTTACGCGAATAGGAGGGACCTACTGTTTAATGCCGTTTCTAAAGAGCAATTTGAGAAGCTTTTTCATGACAGTTATACTCTCGGATGTTTGTCAAACGCTCGCCAGAGGTGGGCCTGTGAAAAAAATTTTAAGCGTTGTCTGGGGTTTGCACCTTGAACCCCTTGCTCCGTAGTCCAATGCACTAACCAGTTGAGCCACGGCAGCCATGTAATACAGTAAATATAATTCGCAGTGCATTTGTTAATAAGCAAAACTGAGCTGATAATAATCCATCACGATACATCTACATGAAGTCGTTGTTTGACAGCTATTTGACATTTGACAGGCATGTATGTACATATGTAGCTTCAACAAGCTGGTGAACATATAGCGCATGTCATTGTGATTAAAGTTCAGAGGTTGGATTACATCTCAATGTGATGACATCAAGTAAAGTTTGACAGCAACTGTTTCAGACAATAATTACATTGCTAAAATGTCATTAACTTATAGAAATGAATAGTGTCATGCCAGACGAGCTAAGTGAGCCATTCATTCTATAACTATGGTTCATGTCTAATCACAATGCTTCGATTTTTTATTGTTTTAAAATTCTAATATAAATAATTTATAAGTTTAATTTGGACACCTTATTCGTAACGAATCGAAACATCGTGACATCAATGTCATACATAAAAGACAGGGAAGGAACAAAGTAATTTGTTCTCTGACTTTGGTTTGATTGAATAGTTTTGATCCTGCTAAATCTCTCAAACAGACCAATGAAAACGACTGAGAATGAAACAACTGACAGTTCATAAGTTTTTACTCGCAAAAATACGCGAATTTGCGATTCCCTTTTCTATTCCCACGAAGTATGTACACGTTTAAAAACAAGATTTTCCACTTCCGCTGATGTCAATGTCGACTGCGTAATTAAGTAAGCACACCGGCTTCTAGAAGATGATAGCCTTTGTATTGGCTTTTTATTATCGCTTTGATAAATCATAATAACAGTCATAAATATTTCTCAATACCTGCCATTCATCGGATTTTGTCTCTTTCTACAGCCGCGACGCATCGTTAGTATTTTTTTTTATCTAATTCGTCAATCATAAACAATATTCATAAATACGTACAGCATTACCTCATGCCGCTTAAAAGTCGTGACAGAATCGCCTTCGGCATTCATCACAACCCGCCTCTGTGTACATTTACAGCTGGCTACGCTCAATCATCGCAATTATAATCCACAATAAAGTTAGAAAAAGATGTTAATCGAATTTGCTTCTCATAACCAATGCCGCGACCCAAGATTCAAGTTGGAAAATTCTCATTTATTATTAGTTAACTTCTTGTGAGGTATCAATTGAAATACAATACTTACACCACCGAATTCCTCACACCATCCAATTATAAACTGTTAATGGGTCATAAAATTTAAATACCCTTGCCCAGGCAACCCTTACACCATAAATACCCGTAGGTATTGACAGTCGCCATGGGAAAATGTTTACTGACAAGAATGAACTAAAAAAAAAAAACACCCAAATGCAAACGAAAAGGAGAACAAATAAATATGTGAGGGACCTAAAACAAAAAAGAAAACAAAGAAAAAGAACAGGCCCGTATTTCCAACCCAAAACCAATTAAGAAATCAACAACAGTCGTCGTCGGGTATTGTCATTAAAATTCAATTGTCATCTCAATTCGTATACCAAAACTACACATACACTCACAGCACAGAGTGCAGCGGAATCGTGGTAAATGCAAATTCTTCCGCCACCCAATATGACACTACCACACCGCGCAATGCAAATGACACAGGACAACTCCTCGGCATGTCGCTCGGTCCGTCTGAATGCAATTAACCCAGCACAATGTTTTGACAATGTCATAGCATCGACTTGCATCCACTTTGTCTCCGCAACATCAACATCATTATCCATCGAAACTGACCACCTACCTACTAGCAATAATACGATTCCAATCAATTCAACAATTCAATTATTAATAACAAACAGGTACGCATGCGCACCAACGTTGGTTCGTTCAATTTAATTTGAATATGATCACCCCGCTCGGGATGGTTAAAACAACATTTCACAGAGGTGAACAATGCAGGTCCCCAGCTGGATAAGTGTCCACAGACGTCTTGTTAAATGTTTCCATAAAGCGCGATAAGTGCATAGTATATTTCAATTGAAGAAGATGCTCGATGGTAGAGTTGCCAGAATAGTGGAATTTTAAGATTCCTTTTGACATTGATGGAATGGATTTGAAATGTTGGACGGTTGTTCTATTTAGAAAAGCCTTGTAATCCAAAAACCAAGCTCTGGACCTTGTCGTAATGTCAGTCATTTCTGTTTTTAGTGACTTACACCTTCCCATAGTTGACAGTTAACTTTATATCATATATAGATAAATACCTATACTCGACGCATTGCTCTATGATGACCCGCAGGGTGTTAACGTGGTCAACGGTATCAAGAGTAGTCTTCGGCTTAAGCTATTACCTTGCGAATACCTACTTTGACTGAAATCCCTTTTTAAGGGTGAATCAGAACCAGACTCTAATGAGCACTACCTTCAATCGCAACGCTACTCTCTTCGTTCTGTCGATTGTATCAAGGTCATTTGTAAATAGTATCATGAGAGAGTATCAAATTGTCGTTTCAAGTAAAGCAAGTTGCATGACATTTGATTACAGTATCTTAGCTGACAAACACATGATAGCCTTTCTTGTTGGCTTAGCTTTTTCGTTTCTTACAATTTGGCCAGCTTTTAGTGGACCTGTCCTTGTCAGTTTGATTATCAGTCTCATGCCCCATCGCTGGCATGATCAAGGTCAATCTAGATGGTTTCTTGTTAGCCATACTGTGGTTCATATTTGCCTGCTCATCAACTAAGTACACGTGCATTAGATAGTTTGCAGAGGCTCTGTCGCTATCGCCTCCATTTCTATTTTATCTAGATACAGCTTTGAAACCAAAACGAATGGAAGCGACAACGGATCGATCCCACTTGACTGCATCGTGCTCCACACACACATGGGATTTATGTTCTTTTTTTTTTAACAAGTTAACTAATTATTTTGAATTTTCCCTCATTGACTACACTTAATGCCGAGATTGTGCCGGCATGAGACGGAACCAAAGACGGAGGTCGGATCATGGTCATTTTGATGTGCAAACTTGTCGTGTCGTCTACATAGAGTAAGTACTTGGCAGCCGCCGCAGCAGGCAACCAACCGTCTATGGTTGCTCAGCGCAATGAAGTGAATATCTTCTGGTCTATGGTTGTAGTCGGCTTGTTCTAATGAAACCAACCCAGGAAGCAGATGTTTGCCAAAAACAAATAACCAAACCCAGGGACGAGGTAGATACGCGCGCCGTTGCCGCCGGCCGGCCGGCTGCAGACCGCTCGCTGAGGAGGCTGGATGGTGTTGGCGTTCGGTCGATGCGATGGTGATTTCATCTTTTAATTTCGACTAACCAACAACCACTAACAACAATGAAAACAACGACACAAATTAAAATGCTGATGTTGATGAATTCATTTCGTTGGGTGCATCTTTGAGGTTGTTTCCGTTCGTCATGGTATTCGTCATCTTTTCTGTTGACTTTACGGTGTCGAGAGGGCACACTTTTCGCAGGCTATATCGTTCTTGTTGAAGTGTGAGTTGTAGGGAAGTGAGTTGTTGTTTTTTTTTTTTTGTTTTTTGTTTTTTGTTTTCTGAATGAAACGACAACGAGAACCTTTTTATTTTGTTTTGGTTTCTCGAGAACGATGAGTGTTGAGGAAAGAATGGAAATAAAGGGCTACGGCCGGCGAGTGAACCCCACGAAGGTCGGAGGGGAGGTGTGTATAAATTGACAAAACGTTAAATGGTCAACACGGTGTTTTCGGTGATTTGATTGTGCCCTCGTTGTACGCCCCTCTTGCTTGAGTGTGTTTTTGTGTCTCATTTTTTTTTTGTGTGTGTGGAAGTTTTGGAAAGAATTCGAATGGAACGCAGGATGCAGGAATTTCCTGTGTGCGGACAGGCTTATCACTTCGAAATGGGATTATTGATGTGATGTCAGAAAAGGTGGAAGCAGGAAATTCCTGGAGATTTCTTTTATTAGGGTATTTACGTGTGTATTGTTTGAGGGAAGGTAAGTAAGTAAGTGAGTGATAAATGACTTCTGGGGAATTGTGATAAGGATTGTTTTGAATATGGTTTGTTTTAAAAATAAACCTTTGTTGGTTTATAAGTCAATTTGAATGTTACACAGATAGATTCCGTGGATTTCCGTGGAAGGACAGGAAGTGTATTTATGTCTGAATGAACGTGCTAGTACGAGAAACTCTGAATGATGTAGTTTCTATGGAAAAAATGGCTCAGTATTGGAGTCTACAATGCAGGAAATAGACTTCATAGGTCACATTTAATGCAGTAGATCTTCAATAGAATTACACTCTGGTTAAGCTGACTTTTAATGGTCATGGAATGGGTCTCGCTATTGCCATATAGAACCAATCTTGTTTACAAAAGGCTACCACAACGCCAATATATGTATGTACATATGTTGGTTTGTCTGTCGCATTAGTGTTTCAAAAATTTCTAAACATTTCCAATCCTATTAAGCAACTGTGTACTCGAACTTTTTGGGCTTAAACCTTGTCATTACTTTGTGGATTCACATTAACAATTGGCCAAGCCCTCCTGATGCAAGGAAGTTGTCACCTGTTATGAGATCAACTATGAAAAGAGGTGTTAAGTGTACTGATTCCTTTTGCTGTGTTTGGTCCATAGATGTCAAATAGCGCGGGATGAGTGAAGAGCACTTGGTATTCTGTATCTCTATACTGAGGGAACTAAGAGGCAGTATGGACCAAAATGTGACTGTTTTCATCTTTTCATCAACGACACAAAGATTATACTCCTTCTTTATATTAAAAAAAAACCTAGTCAAGCTTAATGTATTTAGTAGAAACATTCTTGAAGCTGATTAAACGTTACTGGTTTAAACAAAGTAATTGATCTTCTATCACTATGATCTTTATAAAAATCATCGACGTTAAATTCTCTTTTTAGGGGATTCCAGCACTCGTTATGTCCCACTCCTGGTCTGCGCTTTAGGTTTAAGTAGTCTTCCACTATTTTCGTGGGTGAATCGGCCATTGCAGCACTTAATCGAGAATTCTTACAATACCCACATCATAGCTATTGATTATCTGTACTTGTCTGAAAAAGTATGAATGGGACAGTGTATGCATTCCCAAGGTATTTTGAAAGTTGTCTATTCGGCCGAAAGTGTACTCCAAATACCAGAGCGCCACCAACCTTGTGCTTGACTCTTAACCCTATCAACGGACCTAATCGTATTGTGGTAAATATAGCCGACGTATTGATACCGCGGTTGGTAGGCATTTACCAAATTTCGTCACATGAACTTTTCTAGTCTGTACCCGTACCGAAGGACACCATGGCGTCCCTCTAATCAAATTCCAATTCAACTGTGCATTGCGATAAAACAACGAAATCTTTCCAATCTATCAGCATAAATTACTCTTTTAACAGTCTGAGCAGTCCTTCGACCATCCGTATGGCTGGCTCTTTTTTGTACAAAGCCTTTTACGATTCGTCAAGAAAATTCTGAAAGTATCTGCAAATTGAATAATATATACTTATAGCCAGATAGTTTGGTTGCATCTACAATAATGCCAAATTGTATTTGGCATAACTGACAAGCGTCCATTTATTTTATCATATTGTCCGAACAGAAAATGGAGGCTTGTCAAACAATATTAGGCGTTTTTCTTTTTTAGTTCAGAACAGAGCTCTGAACATGTCGAGCGCGTTCTGAACCGTGCACGCTCTAAACGCTCTGATATATTTAAGAAACACGATTGAGCAGTACCTGCCATATGACTGCAAAATTAATCGACCATTCATGGTTTTTTTCTTCTTAAACATTAAAATAGAGTTTATACACAAATAAAGTTTTCATTTAATTATT
Source organism: Xylota sylvarum (assembly GCA_905220385.1). Lineage (NCBI taxonomy): Eukaryota > Metazoa > Arthropoda > Insecta > Diptera > Syrphidae > Xylota > Xylota sylvarum. The sequence continues at coordinate 48,041,506 of LR999958.1, forward strand.
AACTACTAATAATTAATTAAAAACAAAGCCTCGAACTCCATTTCAATTGTTTTCGATTTCGTTTTCTCATTGCTTTACCCCCTGTCAAATGTCAAATTCACTGTGCTCGGGTTTTGCTCAGGATGCTCAATCAATTCATGCTGAGCTGATAGAGCGCGCTCTGAGCACGCTCTAAACGAAAAAAGAAACACGAATCGAGTGCTCTAAGCGCTCTGAACTAAAAAAGAAACACAAACATTTTTTTTGACAACTCAGGCTCTGCTCTGAACTAAAAAAGAAAAACGACTATTGTCAAAGGGTGCAACTGTCAGAATTTCATACCATTGACAAGTTGGCATACGGCAAGTTTCAGTTTTGTTTTTTACTTCGCATGTGTCGTTGCTGCTCGCATAAGTGTATTTGATGATGAATACCAATGCATCTTGGACGTTTTTGACGGATGATGTGGGGCGTGTTCATCAATACTTGAACGCAAAGAGTTATTTCCGACTGTGTTTTGGTTTTGGCATCAAAAGCATGTAAAATGTCAATCAGACGATAAATTGGCATGTTCCCCAATATTTCATCGCCGATTTGGACTTGTTGCATTGTTAATGTATCAATTGATGCCAAAGTACAATTTCTTTTATAAATCTTTGGCAAAATACTGACAAATCTCCATACAATTTTCAGCTTTTACTTCCGTTATTGGTAACGTAAATTCAAGAAGAAATTACCCCTATGCCAGCCCACGTGATGACCTGTAGTGCCACACTAGAAAGTAGACCACCCGAGCAGTTTCACACTTACTTGCGTCTCATCTAGCGTAATTAGCTAACAGATACTTCAAGTCACTCCTACCGCCCTCATTGGAATTTCAAATGCACCATCTGATTGACTTAAATCCGATTGCGGGCAAACGTCAATGCAAAGATGCTATCATTATCCAAATGTATGTATGTTGGGCGTGAAATAGACTACCAAGTAGCCCCAGCCCGCATTGATAGATACCATCTGGGCATTAGTCAATTGTTGAACACACTCTGAAGATCCCTATCACCGGACATAAGTACGCCACACCGTAGGTTATGCAATTTGTTGACCAGACAGACAATAAGGGCAATTTACAGCCCACTATCGAATCGAATTGAAATTTTAATCCAAACACTGCGCGTCGGATTGAATAACGCCACTCCAGAGTGCATTGCAGTCCAATTAGATCACCGGCTAGGTATCCACTTGTAATGACCAAACAGAGATCAGTAATCCCTCCTCCCCTGAACAATTAACCAAAATACCATTTAATTGGTTTCTTTTTTGTCCAGTCCATTCCGCGATAGTTAAACCGCATCACGTTTCCATTCATAAAATTAGATTTCAAATCACACCGAGAGCCACATCGAGCAGTAACCAATGTAAATACGTATGTGTGTATGCCAAAAGAAAATAAATAATTAATTAACATTGATACGGATCGAAATAGGGTCAAAATGCCGCCTATGGCTTCTGACGATGACTGTGAGTCCAGAGACCAGATACTTAGCCAAAGCAATTCTATGCAAACACAAACAGTGCGACGAAAGCAAACAAACCCTGCTGCTGCTGCTGTTGTCCCCGTCTAGGTGTCTCATTGTGGCCTGAGCTGGCTAACACCTCATCAACTGGCGCGCGCGATATATTCAAATCGAGTTCGCTTTCGATTCGGCGACGAGCACACTCATTGGTGTGAGATACTTCCACCGCCGGGCACATCGCTTCGTTTTTTCTTTTTTCTTTTTTTCCGCTGTGCAATTTGTAAGTGTCACCATTTCAATCGGCTTAATAGGAGCGCACGATATAATTAACTAGTAAATTGAAGTTTTCCCAGTGTAACGAGGTTACACAGCGCACTAGTTCACCGGATCCAAATATGCTAAACACTCGCAGCATGATCTCTATAGGAGGCTCTCCTCGGTGGTGCGCTTCAACGCTATTAGAGGCATCAGAGCAACACCAGCCGATTGGTAATCCTATGTGCCCGAGAAGCAATCATTATTTAAAATAACACACTGTCCGCGTCCATTTAGAAAAGTGGTGACACACCCGTCCTCTGATTGCTTGCTATTTTTGTGTGTGTGTGTCGATGATCGCGTGCTTGTGTGGAGCTGTTGGTAGGTTGTTTTATATTTTGTCCCTTTCCCTTTCGCTTGGGTGGACACACAATAAAAATTGACTTATTTGATCTTAGGAGTCGTGTGCGAGGCTTTGTGTAATTGGTTTTAGATTAAGCCCTAGATCGGTGTCCATGACTTTAGGGTCAACAGCAATCGATTTGTTTAGATTTTCCTTTTTTTTCTTTGTGCGAGGGACTTAAATAAATGCGGAGTCGAACCATGTTGTAGGTATTCACTGAGATCTTGTAAACGTTAAGTTATCGTAATAGATGAAAATTGTGGGAGAAATTGTTCGTATATATTTGACCTCTAATCCAATTAATTGCATGTTGTGAGTGCTTTCTTCACACTTTAATCGATAGTGAACTAAGGAATACGGTCATGTCATAAACAGTATTTTTGAAACCCTTCAAAGTATTCAAATCAAATTGTTTGTCATCTGTCAACAATTCCACTTCCACGGGAATACTTTTCAAGAAGACATTCAAATTGGTAAAGTTTAGTAGAAGTTATCGTGAACCAAAAAACCCGGTCCAAATATTATCAAATTAAGGGTACTTTTAAGACTATTAATTGGATTCAAATACAAATCATTTATCTTTGATACGAGATTAAGGCAATTACTTTCCAGGAAGAATCATTCAAATCGGTAAACTTTAGTAGAAGTTATCGTGAACCAAAGCAAGGTGTTAAGTCTTATAAAATTAACGGTACTTTTAAAACTACTAATCCCATTTAAATCGATCTCACTAGGTTTTGGTTCCAGATTAAGACAAACACTTTCTAATAGCAATCGTTCGGATTAATGATATTTCATGAAAGTTATCGTGAACTAAAAATCCGATTTTGAAAAGGTTCGGAAGACTACGCTAGATGAATATATTTTTAATATTCTTAGCGAGCTCGACAACACTTGAATGGCTCAGATTAACACATTCGTCACTAGAAGCAACTGGTTATAGGTTCTAAGTGGGCCTAAAACAAATTAACCGAAGGCCGATGTGTCCATAACGACATTTATTCATGTTGTAGCAAAATTAGATAATTTGGTCAAAGCTTCTGCATGAGGCATTGTAGCCTTGCTCACAGCACCTCACAGCACCCGGACTGTTTGATGGAACATCGGCACCTTCTTGATCTTTCAGTCTTTTTTTGTAACCTCGAAACTGAGTGGTGGAACTCGAATATTTTGTTAGCTACAGGCGTTATAGGGATGACGAAACGTTCTGCGTTTGCTCCATCTTTGTTGCGACTAGTACTATCCTCTTTGCAAATGGCTCCTGTGGATTCAGTTAGTAGCTCCAAATTAGTATAACATCCGTGGAATGGCATTAGAGTTTCCTATTTTTCCGTTGTTAGGTGGAAATCTCCGAAGGGTATTGAAAGTACCAGCCGAAATAGTATTGTACTTTGCCTTCGTGGGACAGGCGTTAAGTAATTTGTAACAAGGAAGGTTTCAGCCTTTATGTTGGTTTATGTCGATCTTCTTGTCGTTGTTCCTTCTTTCTGACGTTTTATAGATTTGCGAGGTAATAGTCTCTAGTAGTTTGCCTTCCAGTCTATCGTATTGAAATATCACGGATATTCGGCTCTTTCTGGCCAGGCTAGTTAGTTCGGTTTAAGTATGCACAGAAGCACGCATATGCTGTCAACATGTGGGTTCCATAAAGATCGATTCTCCGAGTTTTCGGTTCATCAATGTCCCTCTCTATTTTTAGAGAAATACCATCTTCCATGATATTCAGTAAAAGGTGGTAACAGGTACTATTTTTTGAGTTTGAAACTCCAAGGCGATGACCCAGAGTTGACATCCATAGAAAATTATTGAGATTGTCACTTTTGCAAGTCTTGTCAGCACCAATCATCTGCCTTATTCTCATTTCCCAAAGATTAGATTCGTTAAAAGATTAGTTGTTGATGAGTCGATGAGTCGTAGGTACTCTAATTCCTATTATTAATTCTTGCGGCTAGTTCCAGTAGCTTCGTTGCTATCGCCAATGATTCGTGGTATTTCGGAATTGTCACCTGAAGTAGATCGCCCTATACTATATTTGACAGTAGAGGACGTGACATGGAGCCATGTGGAACGCCAACAGTTTGGGGTATTGAAAGAAGCTGGATGTCCAGAGTAGCGATAGTGCACTACTTTCTACTTACACCTCCTCAACCCTCATTGAAGACCATCCCTCATTGTGCTTTTAAGTGCTATATTGGGGAATACCATCGGTCCCAGGAGCTTCCTGGTTCCAAATATTTTTTGCAGTTTTGTCGTCCATCATCAAGTGCGACTCCCAGTTTTTAGCATTATTCATTCTACCGATCCTTTTTGTAGAATTATATGATCTTCGCTTTCTTCATTATATGATCGCTTTCTTCATATCTGTTGTTGCCTTTCCTCTTTTAAGATACAAGTATCTTTCACAACATCTTTTGATACCATACGTTTAACTAAGTTTTCTTCCATCTCCCAATCCTTGCGTAAGTTTTTTAAGTTCATGTCTAAATGGTTGTCATCTTCCCCACAGTTCTGGGGGTTGTCTTTAGTTTAGATAGGTGTAATAGGAAACATTGTGATCCTTCGATAACGGAATATGTTTCACGATGTGCTTTTTTCTCGTAAAGATTTTTCCAGGTCGTTATGCTTCACACTAGATTGCCCTCATCATCTCAGTTCTCAGTATCTTTCGGAGCCTCCCTACTGCTTTAACAGTTGCAGGAGTCATCGTATCAAGACTAAGGATACTGTGTACAAGATGTTCGTTTTGTTTCATATGATTGATGGTTGCAGTTTATCCATTTAAGTGCTCAGATTCGAAGACTCAAGACTAAAAACCAAAACGTTTCCTATTTCGACTAATTAACGAAGAACTTTCCGCTTCCAAGAAACCCCGGCGCATTTTTAATAGTCCCGCACAGCCTACAAAGTACTGGTTATGGTTCCGACTCCCCTTCAAGTATCATGTTGTCCAACTCGCAGTGTAACGCAGTAAATGAACCAACAAGGCCGAAAACATAAGGCTACGCTCTGTTTGCGAGTGAAGTATGTGCATCTTGCATCAAAGCAACGAAACACCAACGGAAAACAAAAAAAAAAAAAGTAAATTTCAGTAGAAGTACTTGCAACAGCTGCCGAGACGATCGGGGCACAAAAGAGCACTAGACCACAACAACTCCGTACAGCAATCGGTCCGATCAAGGCAGATGGGACTCTGTAGAAACTTGGAATGAGACACCAAATTAGGTTCATTTCGAGAAGATGAGCCCTTCTGCCGGGCAAATGACCGTTCAACTGATACCGATCGCGCGCCGCACCAAATGATCTTGCCCTGTGTGATAATTACACCAACCCAACACATAGCACCGCCAACAAGATCCTAGGCGTGTAAGTAATTTCGTTTGAAGTGTGTTCCATGCGAAGGGGAGTACAACACAGGCGCGGGTCTAGTATCTTTTAAAACTACACGCACATTGAAGTGTTGATCCGGATCGACAGTTTGTACAGTTGGGGTAGTTGCGGGCGCAAGAGATCACGATCATCTTGCAAAGCCCCGATCGTGTTCATAGAGTTGTTCTGTGCGTAATTGTTGTGTGTTTTTCCCCGCGCGCACCGAATGCGGGTTCTCTGTTCTCACTTTCTGGGCGGCTCTGTGTACAGCACTGAGTTTATCGGGTAAGAAAAATATAAAAGGGTCAACTCAAGGCGATTGCGTGCGACTTGATAGGGAGCATAACCATTTCTTCATATGAATATGATCGCATTGATGAATCGTTTAGCTGTGGAGTGAGAAACTCAGCAGTTCTTGGTATTTACATGAATAGACTGTGGTTATTCGATGGAATTAAAAAAATAAAAACCAATGAATAATATTTAGGAAGCAATTATCGTAGAAACTGTAAATTTTAATTCGGGGAATGACATAATTGACACTTATTGCGTATTCGAGAGCTTTAAAGAGTTTACAATCTCATGGATGTCAACAGGCAATGATGTCACTTTCAAGCACATGTCAGTGGGTGTTTAATTGCATAGGCGGCTAATGGACAAGTGGAGAAGATTGGAAAACTACGAGATAAGACATTAAGAGGCAGTTTGTAAGTGACCTTTTAATTGGTGTGATGATTGCTGCTAGCATGACTTACATTTATGTCAGTAAAATCAAAAATATCTCAAAGTTTATTTTTTCGAAAGTAATATTCTTATGGCTCAGTATACAGTTGTGCATGGATCTATGATTTCCTCAGATCGTTCTTTATATGCGAACTGATTTTTTTTCTTTATTTGGAGGGAAGACGCTACAGACCTTGTCTCTGACAGAATTTTGACATTTTTCTCTCTCATGAGATAAAGTATTCTCACCAAGAGTTATGCCATTTATTCACTGCCATTCTGACATTAAGGGAGTAGACAAGAGCTGTGTATAAAGACAGATCATTGACACTATCTTGCTACTTTTACTCAAACCTCCTTATAAGTAGTTTTGTCCATTCAATTCCTCTCATGACAGCTTGAGAGTATAAAGTGTATTTTCACTAAAGACTCCAGAAGGGTAAAAGAAATTCTTCCGATACAACTCCAATCATGTGGAATTAGTTAGTGAGTATCTAATATTTTTGGGCTAGGTTAAGTTTCAATTATTTAGACAACTTGAAGACTGTATAAGGCCATATTTGATGGTTTATAAATATTGCTCGCTGCCTTTAGAAATATTGCTCTATTTGGAGCAGACTCTTTGACTACTAAGATTGGCTTATCATCTGTTATTTCTGGAATAGCTAGCTTCTATAGGAGGGTCACGTTTTTTTCGCAGATCCCAGTCTTTCAGTATTTGTCTTTTGATATAATTAGATACTGCTCGCTACAATGCAATATCGAACGAAAAAAGAACGTAACTCTTTAGTCACAGTAATCAGTTTTCAGACAACACGATTTGGCAGCACTAAACGTGAACTGTCAGGTTGGCTTTTTTCTGTTTCCTGCAGCGTGTTAAATCTTTTTAGTGGTCAAGTGTTATACTTCATGAAATTTGTATTTTTCATTATAAACTAATAAATTAAAGTTAATGTTGAATATTCAGTATCTTAATTTTGAATAGGTTTTGTAGCTTTACTCATAAATTGCTTGCGCCATCTATCACTTTCTAAGTGTATTCTTTGTCAAGCAACATTTTTGCTACCGTTGACACTACAGCGTGCTTTTCTTTCAGTTTGTTGTCGATGAAATTCTTGCAATAATTTTGTTTTAACTCCCTTCCAAGCCAACCCCATTGGTCTAGATTTTTCTCGACTGTCCTTCTCCATATCTATCTAGGGCGACCCACTCATCTGGTTGATTGGGTAAATGAATACTTCAAGGAATAGAAGTGGCGAAACAATGCAACCTTGTCGTACTCCACTGCGTACTTGGAATTTCCTCTGACACTTTCTCGTTATGTAAGACATGACTTTTATCGCCATCATAGATAGCCTTTATAATAGTGTCTAGTTTATCTCGTATAACTCTCCTGCGCAAGGCTCGCCATATAGCATCATGATTCAAGTTATCGAAGACGTAGCGGAGATCTGTACTTGATGCAATGTTCAATGATGATCCGGAAGGTGTTGATGTGGTCGATGCAGGAGGATCCAGGTCGAAGATTTGTCGAGTTTTGAATAGATATGTATGTTCTCTCCTTCGATACCGAATTATTCTAGCTATTAGTTTCACCACAGCCAGAAGAACGGATACACATTTCCAGTTGCAACATTTCATCAGGTTTCCCTTCTTGGGCAGCTTAACAATCATTCTTTTCGTACCATCTTCGAGAAAGGCTTCGGTATCGCATGATTTCCTAATTAGTGGCTGTAGGATTTCCGTAAAATAGTGGGCGCAGTTTGGAAAAGCTGCGCTGGAAAACCGTCTGTGCCGAATGCTTTATTTTTTTTTCTCTTCATGCGGCTCTGGGTTTCTAGTTCAGGCCGCTCTACTACTAAGGCTGCTGTAGTCCGTGTTTTGAGTTCAATACGTTAATCGATTCTCAAGGCGTTTGCTGTGAGCCATACATTTTGGCTTTTTCGCATTTTACAGACAAGGACATAAAATATTTTTCACAGAATTTGTGGCAAGCTTATCCCTTATCTATTGGCGCACTTGCCTGACCGTATTATACCTGGGTATCCTTAGTAAGTTGGATCGATTACAGTGGAAAGATCCACTACGACGATCTATAGTAGCTACCATCAGAGGATTTACAAAAAACATCAGACAGTGAGGCGAGGATAAACTCGACCCCCATTAGTTGCAGTTGTAGTCCTCCAACTTGTGGATATAAAAGTAAGTTTGGATTTTTCTTGTGACAGAAAGTTCTATTGTTCTCTGCCCATTTTTTTATAGTTCAGAGTATATTTTTCTCCTCACCTCTTTTAAGCTTGCTCAACCTTCCCCATTACTAGTTGTAGGAGAAGATTGAAAAGTTGCTCATATCTTTTGTATCTGAATAGAGATAATATTGTCTAAAAACCACCGGTTTTTAATCAGACTTAAGTGCCGATTACTTTTAAATGAATTGATAGGAGAAAAACACTCACCACCCGCATAAAGATACAATTTTAGCAGACATCTCGAAAAGAAATCAATAAAAACTATTTCGTCAAACACTCTTATATAAGTTTTCGTATCAACACCAAGCCTTTAATCTAAAAAAAAAAAATTCGTCGCCAAAACAACCTGTTTGGCATTTTTCAGATAAAAAAATAAATTTAACAAACGTGTTAGATATTGTATCTAACGATCTCAACGATACCCCAATAAACCGTAAAAATGTTCATTAGACAATCGGTTTGTTGTCGTTTTTCATCAAAGTTTTTTGTTACCTATCTGTATCTACAAAGTCCCAACAGAGTTGCTCGCAATTATCATAGTCGTTTCATAAACCAGTTTCTTCTGACAGCATCAAGAAAAGAAAGACAAAAACCTCACCAAGTTAAGGCAAATTATGATTGTTTCCTTGTAATTTAGCTCTATTCTTACCATAAACATATCAGGTAGACTTTATTAACTTCATTCTTCCATAAATTATGGCGAACCGACTAAGCATGTGAGAACTGTTCTAAAAGGAAAAGATAGACTTCTTCCACTGCTGAGGACCCTTCTTTTGTTTAATGCCCCAGATAAGACTGTGTATGTATGTATGTATTTTTTTTATTCATTTTTATTACCATTTAATTAAGTGTATTCTCTTAAATATACTAATTGCTTGGCTAGTCCGGTGTGACAGGCCAACACACAGTCTCTCAGATAGATAGTGTGTGCGTGCAACCTCAGAATATAACGCCTCTTGGTTCGAATATTTAATTAAATTAATGTAAATTTTAGTTGAGATACTTTTTCTTTTGTTTCGAATGCAACAACTTGTAGAGAAGTTGGACATTGTTAATGGATACCGATTTGAATAGAGGCGGAAGGGTGCCTTCCTGCTTACCTACTTGTCTTGTATCGATGGAATTTGTGGTCTTCTTATCTATAGGCTATTCTGATCTTTAGCCGATAATAGAGAGGGTTTAATGAAAAATTAACTTAATGAATTGGGTGGAGATCTACATACATACCTTGGGTAGGAAGCACACCGAATTAGTGTGCCTCAGAGATTTGGTTTTTTTCTGCTTCTCTTTTTTCCGGTGGTTTTAACGCCAGATAACGAAGATAAGCAGCTGAGTGAGTGAGCGTTGAATTATCGAAGATATTTATACCCTGAGTCTGAAGATCCCGCTGCCGGTTAGGAAGTCGTATTTCACCAAAGAAATATTGATTAATGCATAATGAATTGACATGGCTTGGAAGAGATGTTATCGTGAGACACACTCTGAAACTGGCGGCGGGTCATAAATTGGTGGTAAAGTATTAATGAGAGATTGTGATGGATCTGATAGGGAAACGGGAAGTATAGATACGTGTAGATACACTATATATCGTGGGTTTGGTTGAAGTGATAAATTTGTCTTAACAAAAGATAAAGAATTCTTGCGGAACAAATCGTAGATCAAATCTTTATTTGAAATAAGAGGAGGCCGTTCATCCATTTTATCCGTTACATGCACAAGTTCCCATAAGGTATTCGGTTGCTTCTCAATTTGGGTTAAATGCCCCAAATTTAATGTGATGTTACGCTAATTTTCGTCTAAAATCGAAACTATGATTAAAGACTTCCTTTTGTTCGAGAAAATAGTTCAGCGTCTTTCCATGTACTTCTTTTTGAGCGCACTTCGACCCACCCTGTGCGTGAGACCTCTATCTTTTCTACACATTGATGCCTACCAAATTTCGTTACATCAATTCTTCAAAAATCAAAAGTAAAATTAAGATTGTGTTGAAGATTTAGTGATCGTGTTGTCAGGAAGGACTCAATCAGGCACAGAATTGTGTATGGGTCCATTAAGGATCGGAAGAGTTGATCTCAAATTATTGAGGTCTGCCCAGTAGTGACTTCATACAAAATCGGCTACGAATTCATACCAAGCGTTAGTCAGTATCTAAAGGATCAAAGGTTTGATCAACTAATGCTGGAAGGTCAAATAATTCGAAACAGATTGGCAGCACTTAAAGCACTGACGTCATATTCAGGGTAATGAAGCCAGTCAAGTACTGGTTCGATGACATGCATACAACTCTTGTAAGTGCTTGGTCTTCGCCTCAAAAAAAGTGCAAATACAAATATTTGGCGCGACATTCCCATGGGACCCAGAACCGAGCTTCTCTAAACCATTCGTGTTCTTTACACGAATACAAGGAGCCTACTGTTTAATACCGTTTCCGAAGGGCAATGTTTTATTTGGAAGCTTTTTCGTGACAGTTGTACTCTCAGATGTTTGTCAGACGCTTGCGAGAGGTGGAGCTATGAAATAAATTTTATGTATTTTCTGGGAATCGAACCTCGAAACCCTTGCTCCGTAGTCCAGCGCACTAGATGCTTGAACCAACTGTGCCCACAACATGAACATAACCTCGTATTTAAGTAACTAAGTTATAAGCTTGATAGAAAAGTTGGCTTTCTTATCACTTCGTGGAATTTGAAGTCGCCGTACTTTGCTAAGTCGATGGCAAACGTTGTCCTTACATACCCATATTTATAGAAAGGAAAGGCTCAAATATGGAACTTGAGGCAGTGCTTGAGACCGAACTGTCAATTTGTTATAATGACACTTATCATCTATTGGTTTTGTAGAGTGCTAACTGAGGGTACTCTCCTAAGGGAAGACCTAACTATGAGCTGTAGTCTATTTCTGACGTCAATTCATTCAGTCTGGTGGTAGAATGTGTTGGCTTGAAAAGTTGGTGTAACGAAATTTGGGAACAATTTAAAGGAACTGATGGATTTTATTCATTTAGGTATCAACTAATGGGATATATCATCCTTTACGTGATTTGGTATTTTTGGTTGACGAGAGGCTGCTTACGAGAGGGGGTATGATGCACGCGAATAGCTGGAATACAATTTCAAGTGTACACTTATGTAACTTCAATATGCTCTGATTACATGTGTATCTTTCCGGATAGATAGTGATATGTTATCAGAAGTTTCGGTGTGATACAACCAAATGTTTTTTTTTAATTTTAACAAACTTTTGGTTGTGTAAATATAGGTCTGCCAAGTGCATAGTAACTGGGTTTCCCTAAGATGGGACACTTACAAACGAAGACCTAAGGATATTTTCTTCATCAACGTCTTCTTGCGGAAGGCAGGTTCAAACTCTACACTTAACAGCCACCAGCTCCAAGTGAAATGCATTTTGTTTCCGCAAAAGCGAAGTAAGAAGCAGACATATTTGAGATCATTCCGACGCTGTTGTGTTACAACGTAATTGCTTAAATATCTGCCTGAGTTTCGTATATTTTTTCGAATATTTCGCATATACGGCTACGTTACGTTTGATCGTTATTAACCGCACAGAAAGCTATTATTTTCCTCCTGGACGATATGTACTGATAAGTTCAGTATTCCGACGGACATAGAAGTGTTCAAAGTTTCTGAGAAGACATTTGAGCTTGTGTTTGGAATGCGTGCATTAAATTGGAATAGGCATAGATGTGTAACCATAGATACTGTAACCTTTGATTAGCTTGGTAAACTAGGGATCCATACCAGCGATATGGATCTTCTAAGGCTTATTTTCTATCAAAGTCCCCTTTTATTTTCTGTTACAGTGGATGGCTATTTATCCTTGCTTTAACCTTTTTTCTACATTTGTCCTAAGGTCTGATTTCGGATCAAGGATAGTGTAAAACTGATTTGGTACCAAAGAGGTCCGCGATTCAAAGTGAAGCAATTGCTTCTAACCAACTTGCATTCTTCAAAAGCATTTTATATTGAGACAAATAATCAGATTGCCAGTGGATTCAGATTATTTCTACAATCTAAGCCTGCTATTGCCATATTGTTATAGATTCTGCACATCTCTACTACTATTATCAACAAACCATTCTCCTTATCCATCCATCGCATTTGTATAATCTGACAGAAGTGAAAATCTGACAGTTTTTGCGTGTGCGTGGTGATTTGTGTTATTCCGTCACCCGTCCTCACTTTGTGCTGGTCCCATGTAAGTACAGGAGAAGGAAATAATTCTTTCAGTCAACGAACATGTATCTGTCGGATTGGAATTGAAAGTTCGATGACATATAAACAGAAGTTTTTAGTTTTTTTTTTCTTTGCCTTATTGGAGCAAAGTGCCTGAAGCCTAATTAGCTACCGTGTCGACATTGAAATGGACACTTAAAGCCGTCAAATCGAAATGTATCTGAAGTCGATATCTTTATTTTTCCTCTCTCCTTATCGATTTCACTGGAAATGCGTGTTGATATAGCGCAATTGATTGGTACACGATACAAATAAACTACATTTTAGGAGAATTGTCGCCGTTTGACAGTGAATGGACATAAAATTGGTTAAGTCATTAGTTGCATTTGTACATGTACGCACAAAGTAGCACAGTGCCAACAGTTTTTAGGCACAAATGTATCCAACGTATCTACAGCGTATCTATCAATCGAATTTTTATCGATATTCGAAAAATCTCTATTACATATTATGAATGACTATGTGTAATGTCCCCTGCATGCGATTAAGCCTCGAAATTTTTAAGAAAACCCTCATAACCGCCTTGACTTGAAGAGCCACCGAAAATCCATAAAACCCCTCATCAGCGATGAATTTTAATCTTTTTTATGGAAAAACATAAAACGTGTCGCAAAATTTTTTTGATTTACGTTGCATTTAGATGGCCAATCGATTTCGAATTAGCCTGGACTAGGTATACCAATACCTACTCGTATCTTATGAATGTTTCAAACGTGCAGCCGCACATACCGCGCGAATCGAATTTGTAAATAAATTTGAATTTAACCTTCTTACGCGACACACCGGTGGTCAAATGGTCAGAGTGTGTGCTGAATTATATTACCGTACCGTTGAATAAATCACTCGAACCGGACAAACAGAGATTTTGCCCACACGACTTCGGGTCTCCCCAAAGAGGCACAAACCAAAAAAAGAAAAAAAAAACAGCACAATATATGCATCAAGGCCTGCAAAAAGGACAACTTCAAAATCCCACGGTTAAACTGAACGTTTTGGATCGACAAAAAACCAGAGACAATTTCTCACCGCGCGCCCAGATAAGTATCTTTATCTGTAGAATGTTTTATGTGTTGCACACTCTACTGGTTCAGGGTAAATTTTTATAGGGTTACCTTCGGTACCGTACCGTGCATACGTTTTCCCTTCCCAAGGTACATAGTAGCATTTGAATTGTGATACGGTTCTGTAAGATGACTATCGCTATTCAAAGTGCATTCAAAAAACAAAAAGTTATATTCCAAGACTTTTTGTTTACGTTCTGCTTAACACTGTTGTATATCTTTCAAAAAAAAAAATGTATCTACGCGCGGCGTCTAAGCTTAGGAATAGTTGAGAGGAAAAGATAGAAATAAATAAATTCTATCTTATCTCATCACCTTCCCTACAATTTTGGTAAATATGGGCTCATACGCGCACACAACAAAAGCTGAGCGTTTTCACTCAACTATTTTTTCTTTTTTGTATATAACCAGGTGGTAATTTATGGGGTAACGCAATTAAGCTGGAAAAAAAAATGGCTGATAAGCTTTATCTAGCTTTGTTTGGGTAGTGAGTTAGATGTCTCCCACTTGGTTCACCTTTCTTATGCTGCCGAATGTGTAAATCTGACTAAGCTTAGAAGTATACGAGTATGCGGTAGACTGCCGGTTTTAATCGGTCAAAAACGCGTAGGAAATATTTCAGGAAGACATTGCTTATCTGTGACATATTTTTGTTTTTGTTAGATAGTGAGAACTGCCTACTTAGATGTGACGTTACACGAGTTGGTGTTTCGTATTAGAAGTACGTGGAATGGATAATTTCTGGGAATTCATGTTTCTGAAGAATTTGTAGACAGTTTGCTGCAGTAAATACAAGGAAAAACAGTGGCATACCACAGGGTTCTGTGCTGGGTATACTGTTGTTTACGATGGTTTTCTACAGTTGGCATTGTACAGTCTGTAACGACTGCCATATTTCTGAAAGAGGCCAACAAAATGATAATAAGTGGAGTATTTTGGTTGGCCTAATACAGATGGACCCTAAAATTGATACTGTTCTCTCAAGTTGCTAGAAGAAGACAGAAAATTAAACCATCACAGTCGGGTGTCATTCAATGGCATTCAAGATACACATTAAGTAAATACTTAGCAGTAATGATAGATACAAGCCTTTCATTTAAAGGGCATCTTAAGTATGTACTTAAATCGTAAATGTGCAAATGTGAGTGCTTAGAATACCGGTACACCCTAGTCCAAGAAGTGTGTTATTGGATTTTGGCCAAGGAAGTCATATCGATAAGATTTACGAGGAGTAAATAACACAGATTTCATTTTATGTCAGTAAGTAAGTGATGTCAGTCAGAAAGGCAAAAGGCTAAAGTAGCTTATAGCTCAAATTAAGCCATAATGTGATGGTCTCTAGTGCCTACGGTGCATGGACTTGCGACGTATTCTAAAAGGGAATGGCTGAGAAGAATCATCAGCTTTCGAAGATGATATTACTAAAATGTTAAAACCTCAGTTGGCACGACAACATAATAATGAAATTTTGTGTTTTAGAAAGACTGAAAGAGGATTTTAATCAGAAAAGTGGGATTGAGTTAGGCAGAATGTCTGAACTCCGGTGGGCGATATCGCAGATAACAGCAGTGTTAATGAAAAGTGGTTAAAAAAATCTTTCAAAAATGTCAAATGGTGTTAAACCTATTCACTAAACAAACACCGAAACATCATATTTAAAATTTCTTTTGCATTTCGTGATGTTTTCAAAATCTCTTCCAAGAACGTTTATCATTGACCATAGCAATCTGGAACGCAACAACCTGGCTTATAATGTGAAGGGTTTGATTCAGTCTTCTCTTTCCAATCTCAAATAGTTTTCGTTCACTGCAACACATGAATTCTCTCATTGACATCTGTCATGT
Source organism: Xylota sylvarum (assembly GCA_905220385.1). NCBI lineage: Eukaryota > Metazoa > Arthropoda > Insecta > Diptera > Syrphidae > Xylota > Xylota sylvarum. The sequence goes on from LR999958.1 coordinate 48,057,153, forward strand.
AAGTATGACAGTTACAGAAACTTGACATACGTTTAAGACACAAAATTTAACTTTTTTAAGTATCCAAGGGCATGATATCTTTTTGGAGGAAATGGGTTAAATTTTAGACATGCTGTAATAGTACAGTATAAATCCCAACTAATGTACTAAAATAGTCAAGAATGGCCCAGATTGGGACAAAAATCTAACTCCATCAAGACTCTCGAGTAACAGAGAAAAATAGCTTATTTGTCCTGTATAATGAGGCTGTCATTAGGACATCCGAGTACCTAAGTTGGACTATGCTTAAAAAATTTGTATGAACTTTACGAGCGTCTTGGCATTTAATTTACTTAAGGAGTTAAGGTCTTTACAGAATGTATTGTCACAGTATGTACGCTCATGACAGTTCCCTTATTCTTTCAAAAATTAAGAAAATAGTTTGATGTACATACATAGTTCTTAAGTCTTTTGAAATCATAAAGTAAGGAAAGCCACTGATGCTGGTCAGAACCCTACTGGCTATCACTCCAACTTGAAAGATCTATTGCGTCTGAAGCGTTATAGCCTTCTCTAAATTTTTTACTATTAGTAGACCATTTTTTAATGAATGGGTTTAAGCGTGACAACAGCTCCTTAGTGGGTAGACAGGAGCGCATAGACAAGAAATTATCGGTAGCTTGTCAGGCTTTACTACTGTAATGCATCCAAGAAATTCCATTAAGATCTAAAGACACGGTAGTTGGAGTATGTCCATTCTATTTTCCGACGAAATGTATGTAACCTTAGCCGTCTTCTAGAGTGAATATCTATAAGTCTTTCACTGCGGTATGTCTATTATATTTCCATCGAAATGAAGGCATGACTAACCGTCCTCTAGAGTGAATATCCATAAGTCTATTGTTAAGAAGAAGAACTGCATTAGAATCATGAGTGTTGGATGGAACAAGGAAGAATGCACTTCAACTATGAATTTCGATGCGTCAGCCTGTCTCAGTTCTCCCATGAATCCAGACTCAAAATAATAGGAGTTCAGATGGATTTACCTACGTTAAGTACCCCAAAGGTGGTATAAGCCTTATCGACTATTATAGTATTAGTGCAGTGTTACTATTTCTGATCCAGGCATATCCAAATTAAATAAAGTTGTTGGTAGATGACTGCACTGTTTGCAGTACAAAGCTCGTGGCGTTCTTCTAGTTTACTTACATTCTTTTGTGGCATAGGAGTCTTCGCTATTCATCTATTTTCTACAGCTCGCTCTAGAATTCTCAAAATACCAACTACATTTGGTTCACTTACTTACATACATAAGTGGTGATATAGTCCAAGGTGGATCGGGCGTCAATCAATAAGCCTCTTCAAGTAGCTCGATCACACACCAAATTGGAGCGCACCACTACTGCACTGTTCCATCTGGGTCAATACTAAGACTCTCCGGGTCTGGACGTTCTACGTGACCCATCCATCTCGGTTAAGGTCGGTTAAGGTCTCGGTTCCCTTCCACTTACCGTCTATGCAGACCAAAAATCACTTGAAATACTTTTCTCTCAAAACAGCCGAGGATGTGTCATCAACTATTAACATAGTTCATGCTTCTGTGACATAGAGCATCTTGCTCAAGCAACCTTTCTGTGTAACCAAGACTATGAGACTCTATACAACGGGTCCATTTAAACATTATTTTAAGGCTACCGAAGTAGAGGGAGGATAGATATCAGCATCTCATTCCGACTTTTAGACCACAGTAGCGTATTTCAAATGTTTTTAATGGCGATCAAGAAAGTTCTCTCTTGTTTGAAGTGAAATTTTGACAATCTTGGTAATTTGATGGATGTAAAAATTAGGTCTCTACATCGCTTCATCATAAGCTTTATCTGATTCTAAGTTGAGGTTGGGATTTTAGATAGGCTTAAGTGTGTCATTACTTAGAGCAGCAGCAGCCACTTTAACCTAGTTTAACTTATTTCATCTGTCAAAATGTAAATATTCTCCTGCCAATATTCTCTGATACATACCAACTTTTGAGTCACTCTTTTATGTGACGATGTAATGATGTTTGGTGTCAAAAAACGACAATTTTATTTATGAGTGTTGCCACTAAAATTGAAATGTTATTTCTCGCTCGTCATAAAAATGGGGCAGTTCTCCAATAGTCTGATATAAGTGTCATTATTAAATCAAATTGTCAGCATGACACTTGCCGCACCCTGTTGTACGAAAAGCTGTCAAAGACGACCTTAAACATCGCGCTAAGTGCGACTACACCAAGACCACACATCATAAACAAATGTAACAAAATGTTCCTTTGGAAATCCCACAGAAGGCCACCTGTTTAGTGAGACAGTTACAAATTTATCGTCTCCATTAAATCGCTTGAGTCTCTCTATACCTTCTGTAATCGCACCCCCCTCTGGCGTCTAATTATTTACAAACATCAATCGGGCATTTCATTGCTTTTCATAGATCAAAAGCCCATTAAATTGCTATAAACCACACTGCAAACAGCCACCTCCTCTGCTCGGCCATAACTCATCTCGAGTCGAGTAAACAACGCTCGTGTGTATATATGTATGTGCGCGCTTCCAAAAGTGCTCCTCTGTGTAAACATTACAACAGCCTTCTGTTCCGGTCGTTTCTGGTGTTGTGTGCTCCCCCTACCCAATTAGACCGATTTCCACCACCAACTGTGTTCGTTGGTGGTTCCCTTCAAGAACTCACGCATCGTAAATTACAAACATACGTTCTGTTGGAAACGCAATTCATTGCTTCGAAATCCAAATAAACTTTGGCTTTCCAAATCGATAAAAATGTGGCCAGTAGAATTCCACTGCACATACAAAATGTCTAAATTCTCTTCAACCAAAATGAGAAAACAAAAAACCAAATTCGAAATTGAAATCCCAGAATAAATTATCGATTCCATGGAATGTCGATAGAATAATTCTAACTCACAACCGGATGGTGATTTGACATTCAATTGACGTCTGATCTGCTGGTTCGTTGATGGTATACAAAATTTCTGGCATAAATTCAAATTCGAAAATGTTGTTTTGTTTCGAGCGACTTAATGTCCGAAAGTCGCGACGAAATGTAAATATAAAATTCAATTAGCAGCTCGTCGTAGAAAAGTCATAGATATTTAGATACATAAACAAAACCGGAGCAAAAGTTGTTGGCCATTATTCGCTCCAGCAGCGGTACAGCTCTCGTCACATGTTTCAATGATAAATCAAATGAAAAACAAAAAAGTGTCATCACTCATGTCACCGATGACCGTGATAGCAAAACAGGGTGTTTCGCAAAAGGACGTTTCTAATGTGTCAGCACTGAATCATCAATGAATAGCTTCTGTTTATCTAGTGCTAGTTTGTTTACTAGCTGTTGTAAGTCAATCACGTTTGAGATAAACGTGCTTATTTATAAAATTGTGTAAGCCTTGGACTGCACACTTGACGCGCATTACGATTGGCGATAGAAGTTATGTTGTATTGGGCACGTTTGATTGCGACATGCAGACAGCTACTAAGCGTGAGTGCCTCGCGCAAACAAAGCCCCAGTGATTGGAACAATTTGCAATTTGTTATCGAGGGTTCGGGGCGTACCAAATACACCAACGCAGTTTGCTTTAGTACAGTGAGCGAAGTTGGATTCGATTCACTTTGATTCAATGTAGGTTTCTGATTTGATTCCAAATATGGAGCTTTGCTAGTTGATCCATTCTACATACTTCAGTCCTTCGTACGGCAGACATGTTCTGTTTAATTCGAATCTAATAGTCGGCTGGACCATGTCAGAGTTCATACTATTCACCAAAGTTTGCCCATCAACATCGAGCGAAGAACATTGCTGATTATAGCCAGGAGGACATTGGAATCCTTTTACACTTTTTTTTGTCCTTCAAGTAAACATCTTTAAATTACCAATTATTTTGACGCAATATCGTCTTAGGTCTGCCGGTAGGTGCAGGGTAGAATGTAACGAAATTTGGTAGCAGTGTGAAACGTTCATTTCACAGGTACTTATTGATGGATTTCATTGATTTAAGTACCAAAGTATGGGTCATATCTTGCATTACAATAGATTTTTCACCGCATTTCTAAAAGATACAAGCAATTGTTGTTGGCAACAAACCCAAGTTAGATTTGAGAGAGCTTCTGATTGATCATTCACTACGATGTCAATGGACAACAACGCTTAAACTTAAAGAATCTTCAAATCATAGTCCCCAGGTTCAAGATCAGGACTGAAATTTCAAATGAAAAATCAAACATTCTGCTAAGAGACAGCAAAAATCCTGATGATTTCTTACAGACGTCCGGGAGTATTCGGTTAGTCTGCCGGCTTGCCGAAAATCCGTACCCAATTGAATCGTTAATGAACGTCTTGACCATGAACACGGGAAAACAATACGTAATTTCCAGTCGGGAGAAATAATTATCTAAGCTTTGTCTAGCAATCTCATCAGAGATCTTCTTTCCAGAGATCCCAGTATAACGCAGACCAAAGGTAAGAAGTTCAACCTTGCGACCAAATTCAGATAATTCTTGCATTTTCGAAATAATTTGGAACTGTTAATCAAGGACATAAGTAAATCCTGGCATTCGCTAGAGAAGCAAAGAGTTCGACCCGTCGTGCTTTACAGTATGGTCCGTGGCCGTTAGGATAGCATAGAGCTCATAGGTCTCCACTTTGAAAATAAAGGCATACTTGCCCAATTAGTAGTGAAGTATTTTATTGACGATTTCCAGGAAGACATTAGAACCGCGCCCTTGACAAATTTTGAAGCCATCCGTAAAAATTCTACTACAGCTTAGTCCAAGCTTAGGATCTGACCGAAGCCAGTCTTATTATATATGCACAGCAGCCGAAGCTCCGATGTCATGAGGACAACGGCACTCCTCCTTTCGGAACTGGAAGTTTCTCAAGCTTCGTCGTTTAAACTCGGCTTTGTCTATTATAGTTGCGAATTCAAGAGGATTATACAGAGTTATTCGGTGAAAGCCTCTCATTAGACTTGAAGAGAATCTGTATTTTCTAAGGCATAAGGACCTCATGTGTACCCGCTTCGTCGTTTAGGTTACTCTCTAAGTTGGTTTAGCAAAATCAACAGAGGCTTAGTTGAAAGGGAAAGAGCCTCCTTGTTTGTCAAAGTAGATGGATTAAGCAACTCCTTAACTGTAGACATGTTTGTAATGCCCACGAAAGTTAAAATGAGAAATTATACTCATAAAGATTGATATAAAACTAGGCTCAGACTGATCAAAGTCGCAATAGTACTGATATCGTTACTGGTTTCTTCAATTTCAAGAAAAAACGTCAAAGCATAACAGGTTGTGCACATTCCAGCATAATGAAGGAACAAACCCTAGTTTAGGAAGCTTGTGGAGATCCGCTTGAGCATTGGCATAACAATTTTCTTCGGCGATTATAAGTCAAAATCTATCAGACCCTGATGTCTTAAAAGTATAAAACTTAAGGTTATCATGAAGTCTTCGACTATCTTGTCGATTTTAGCCGCGTCCAATCCGACTTATGTAGTTTATGTGTTTAATAGACCACCTTCACAGGATCTCGTCACGTTTCTTAGTTCAAGTACCATTGGTTTTCTTGCTAGAAGATGTCTAAAGTAGGATAAATATAATGCGAAGTTATCTAAAGTATCTAAAGAAGATACTGCCTTTTGAATCGTAGCTGGTACTTTCCTTAGACAAGCAACTTCCGTCCTTTTATTCGAGAGCGTGGAAAAATTATTCGCCAACCGAAGGTTCCCTATCAGTTTGCATCGAACTTTGTCGAAATCTTTGCCCAGTATACTTCTAGTGAAATGAATCTGAATAAATATTTTAGAGAACTGGCTTAAAACAGGCTTATAAAATAGACAGCCCGTCCTTAGAGATCTCGGGGGATGGCCTTCAGATACGTGACTTGTTTTGCCGCAGATGTTTTCAGAACTGGATCCCTAGGATTTTCCGAATATTTGACTGTCTTAGCAAGAAGCCTAGTTTTTGAACTAGTGTTCGGCCTCAACTTTGGAGATTGAGGCAGCATACGTTATTGTGCGTGAATTAAGTTAACACATTAGTTGATATTGTATTTCGAAGAATAAGAAAGACTATAGTATATAAACCTTGTAAGTAGAGTATCTCATGTTACAAACCAATTCCAAATCTATCGGCATCAGGCGACTAACCCCCTGTATCTGTCAGCCTACCATCTTTTAATTGACAAGCAACAGACTAAGCTTTAAGCTTATGCTACACGTAGTTCATTACCCTAGCCACTGGCGTGACTCTTAAGTCTGATAAATTGTTCAAACGTGTTTATAATTTATTTAGCAATTTTCTTTTTGTCTCTTTAATTTAAAATTAATCACTCGCTGGTGTTGTGATCTCATGTGTCGTGACATGAGTAAATATTTTGCCAAATCTGATGTCAGCGCAAAAGATGACAGCAGCAAGAGGCAATAATAATGATACCAAAGGTTAAACCCATTAAAACGAACCCTCACACATTCAACATAATTAGTGTAATTATTTAGAGAAATAGTTTCGCGAAAACTGACTATTCACAACAGCCAGCGGTACACTAATGTTTTTTTAATAACACCGGAAATGGCATAAACTCATTTCTGTCGTCGACACTACAATGACTACGCTGCAAGTGGGTACGAGTATCTATGTATCTTTTCATTGTCATCAGGGGCAGCAAGCAGAACCGCAGCAACGGGAACTAGCACACACACAGAGCACAGGTGCAATAATTAGATGTTTTATTTTTTTTTTTATTTTTTAATCTTGCTTCCAAATCTTATCTCTGGAAACCACACTATGAATCTTTGCGCTCGAAACCGCACCGGGATGGCCAAAAACTTGTTGAATAACAACAAATGAACAACGACAGCGCAACCAATTTGTTTGTTGGTTTCATTCTCTTGTTTTGCTTGCCGAGCAAACAGACAGAGCAAACTCAACAAACACACCAAACGAAGCGCGATGTGGAGATTTGTGCGGCGGTTACTGCTTCCGTTGACGGACGTCACTGTTTTTACATCAGATTCGAGATAGTTTTTTTGAATAAAATTTGATTTCGGAATAATTTCGATTCGCTTGGGTTAAGCGCCATAAACCAAGTGAGTAGACACCGGCACAGCACTAGCACTAGCAGCAACCAGCTGTAACCAGCAGCAGCAGCAGCAATAGCAGCACCCATTTTGACAAGGTCTCTGGAAAAGAGAGAATGGGGCACGAGGTTACATTAATATGCGTTGGTTGGCAGAGCACAGAAATATAGAGGAGGGCAAAAAAAAAGCGACTGGAATTAACTAACTTTTTATGGGTCTTATCTAGATCCCAGATTGAGCCGAGCCAATGTACTCCGTCAAGAGCGAACTTAATTCGTGGAAACCATGTGCGGCTAGCACTTTGAAAAAAGCCACCACCGTTTGTTGTGTGCGGTACTTATGGTTTAGTTAGATACTTTGATTGTTTCCTTTTCGAGTCTAGAGTATGAGTACAGTGAGTTGTGTTTTCATAGCGTCAGTATGACCTATCTAGCCTATTTTATCTAATTTGTTAGATACTCTCTGGTTCATGTGAATAAACCGTTCCTTCATCAGAACTAATTAAACGCGATCCAGAGTAGCATCACAATTCCTTGACAGGCGCCTGATCACACTCAACGCATAAAACTGATGACGTTAATTAAGGTCGATGTAGTTGGATACAACTATCCCACGGTAATTGAAACCAGAGGCAACACTTAATGTATTCTGTAGTTTTACAGATAATTACAGATCTCGGCTTTTTGATGTCAGAAATAGATGTAAAAACAATCTGCTCAAGGATATCTAGTTTTATGAAAGGATGAGAACCTCTGGTTCAAGATCGGTTATTAGTTGTCATTCATTGGAGACTAGCTCAGATAACTCGTAAGACTCTTGGTGTAATGTAATTAGAAGTCTCAGATGGTCAGCGGCAAAGCGAGTGATCGATGATCTTCGAATTTTATTTTCAATTGATCAAGTTGTTGTGATTGCCATAGGACGTTCTTGGGGTCCTGTAGGATAAGGTCAGTTGATTATTTTCAAACAATTATATTGTTGCTTTCGTAGAAGGCGAAATTGTTGTAAGTAATACAGAGGAGGATCGCTTAATCGCTTAATGTGTGTAGAAACGCTTTGCCGAAAGTCTTAAGTACAGCGAAACTCAACTATTGCGGAAGATCGGCCATCTAATCGCTCGGTTGGATTTTCATTTTATTTCCGCGTTATGGCACGATTAATTGCTTTGGGGAATGTATGTAAGTCGCTGAAGGATCACATAAGAATCCACAAACATTTAAAACCAATGTGCATCGATATCTCTGTATCTGTGTAAGCTTCTTTCGAAGCAGATACAACGTAGTAAGGCAGTTAGAGTTTGAAGCTAGAGTTGGCATTAGAAAAAAAAGTGCTAGAATATAACACCTTTAACGAGCCCTAGACGGCTCCATGATGAAGCATTCAAGCGGTGAGCCACATTAGCTCGTCGACTATTTTATTCATACTTCCTACTCGTGCAATTTCTTGCTTTTGGTGTGGAACTAGTTTGGAGAATGTTGTTTTTAAGTAAAGGGCTTCGAGAGACAGACCTGGTTATCAGAAGTCTTGATATGTTGTTGAGTACCTTACATCTCCCACGGCATGCCATCTTGGAACCGTTCAGTACAAAACCGATATTTGCGTAGTCTTGCGTAAGTCGAGTTTTGGTGTTAAGTAATTAGGAACAGTCAGGACCAGAGCTCGGGGCAAGAGGTCAAGCGCCGAATTGGCGTCGTAGTGTTTAGGTGACCAATACCTAGATTCTCTGTGTCTTGATTTGCAGGTCAAGATGCAAAATATTGAAGAGGATAATCAGTGCTTGAGTCGGATTTGACCGTGAGTCATAGTGCCGACTCCATGGACTTTCCTTTGAGATGTGATTACGGAGTAAGACTATTGGATTGGAGGTTTAAGGTTCAAATCCCAGACAAGAGTTCAGTTCTTTCATGGCCCATCTATCGCGAGAATCTGAAACCATCCAAGAGTAAAATGTTGAATGTTTAGAATCTGTGTTAAGGTTGGAAGTCCTGCGCGTATTTGTAACCTCGGTTACTCACTTTTCACAATTCGGACTCTGACTTCTCTAGGACAGGAGGATGCAGTTAAGTCGTAGGCAACCTTGGTATCAAGGTGGTATCATTTTACTATATGCCGTCGAAACCGTGATGGATTTAGTAACATCCCAGACTTCCCCATAACCATATCAACAAGTTCCTATATACATATAATATACATTGTGGTTGCTAGAGGTTGAATTGTATGGCCTTGAACATTGGGGTTGTTATTAAGGTTTAATTGGTTTGGTTACCCATGTTGATCGCAAATTATCCTAACAGCTTGTAGGATTCGTCGATTTCTTCTAAATCGTCATCGGAATATGTAAGTCTTCTGAAGATTTTCCGTTTTGGCAAACCATATGCCAAAATTTAAGTCTGCCTCTTGAAGCGCCCCGAGGCACTCTTAGTTGTCCCTCTAGTGTTTATCTACTTTTATGAAAGACCAGTTCTATATGAGTATTGTGAAGTTTTGACGTTTCAGACATTAGTGGAACTTTTCTAAGTTTCTTATAATAGGAATGATCTCAAGCTGAAGGAACTCCCAAACATTGCTAGGTCCCTGGAGATCTCTTCCACGCACTTGATTACCCGGTAGTCTCTGAAAACCTCCGCTGAGCCAATGTCCGGAACCAAACTGTCCTGGTTTACGATAATGCAGTCCACCTCCATTTCGATTAGTTTGGCTTCGATGCTGGTATACAACGCCATCTAGTGGTGCTCGTTTGCCTCAGATCTGGCAACCTTTTCCTGTGAGCGAGGGTTATTTTATTCCCTCGCTTGGAGGTTGCCTTTGGATTTCCTCGAAGTGCTTGATGTAGTTGTCAACTATCGCTCGGTATTTTTTCCAAACCTCCAGGTTCTTCTCATGGACGGTACCATCCTCTGTGGTTTTAGCCATCTCGCTTATACTCCAGAGTTAGCCTTTGCATTGTTCAAAGCACACTTTACATCGGGGAAAGTGCATAAGATACTCCTAAGCCCACTTTGATATACACACCATGCACCCATAGAGGTGTTTTCAATTGACGTGCCCCTAAGGTATGCGTGTTACCCGTTTAGTGATTCATTTTCTCCTGAAAAGCCGCAAGCTAATAAAATCACCTCCAAATTAGCCACAAAAAAAGAAAAAAAAACTAAAAGAAACCAAACAGTGGCAACATGAAAGTAAAAAAAAAAAAAAATATCGTTCCGCATTGTCTCCAATTACACAAATCTCGTATCTTTAGTACATTGCATGGCATTAAATTACCAACGTGCCACAAGGGAAGCCACTCCATATTCAATACTCCGTCAATCCCATCACCTGGCCAAATGAGTCAACGTTTACCCGGGGTCTGATGCAAAATAAAACACCTGCACTAATACTCCATTCGACTGGGGTGCTGCTGCTGCTGTTGGAAATGCAAACACTCGAGATCCAGGAACCAAATTACTCACTTAGGCGTAATGAATGCAATTACCATGTTACAAGGAACTCCAATCATATCACAGGACACCGAAGTTTATCGAGTGTATCGCGCCGCAACACAAACAAAAAAAAAAGCAAGTTTCTTGAGACTTGATGAAGGGAACAGCTAAGGCTGACATAAGTAATCAGTTTACTTTAACTTCACCCCGAAGCCATCGATATATACGCCTTTGTTGGTAAATTAAACACAAAATGGAAAAAGAAAAGTATCTTGTGGAAAAACCATTTAAGGGACTTTGTGTTCGCTCGGGTGTGGTATCCGCCAATCGATTGTAACTTAATTAAGTCAACAATTTTGGTGATTTAATGCGCTCTGGCGGTCCCCTTTGTCTCACATCTTTATCTGGGCTCGAACCAACTCCTACCTCAGTGTAAGATACTTTTTTGCACGTTGTATCTATGCGCCAATAAATTAGCGAAAATTTGTATCTTTCATAGTGGAACCGCACCGCGCGCACTCAGAGAGTCTCAGTAAGCCACGACTGCGCTGCTGCTGCTGCTGCTATGGCCCGGCACGGCTTGCGCTAAACAATGAAGAGATAGGCTGCGCACCAAGGATGGTTGCTGTGCCTTTTATCTCAATCTGTCTGTTCTGTCTAATGACTGCTGTAGTACACCCATCGATGAATTGGTTAACCACCATTGCCGCTGTTACCCTGGCTGACTGGATGACTGGCTGGCTGGCTGTCTTTTGTTGGTCGTTGTTGGTCGTGCTGTGGCGGTGCAGCAGCGCCTAATCAAGTGTTCATAATCTTAATCTGCATATGTGCGCTGATAGTGAGCGACGACCCGTAGATCATTGCGGCCAGGAGAGGAGTTTCCTTGATCTACAGTTACTGTCTTAATAATGAGGTTATGTGTGGACCGTTTTGTTGTCGATTGAAAGGTTGTGAGTCGCTTTTTTCTTTCCTTTTTCACAAGTTGCATGGCTTCCTAGGAAGACTACGCGTTGCTTTCCTCATTTTAGACTAAACTCTGGAAACTCTCATTCATTCTCTCTCTCTCTCTCTTTTTCTGTGGAAGATTGCTAACTCTGTGATGGAAATCAGCGGTGTAAGTATCAAACAGTGTATCTATGAAAGTATCTTGTTCGGTGGTCGTGTGGTTGTTGTATCTAGTATCTGAGAGCGTGTGGTAATTTTCATTAAAATTATCAGCAACGTTAGTGATGTTTAGATCAATAGGAGTCTCCATTCAATCCGGCACTCAGGTATGCATGATGGGTTCCAATAAATACGCTAATCGTTGGCATAAGTGTAAGTGACTTGGATGTTGGTAAAAATGTGGGAAAATGGTTAAAAATTTTGTAACCAATTTGAAGGCGATTTGTGGTTAATCACTGGGAGAAATTTAGCGCGCGAATGCAAATTTTTTAATGCCGATGGTGGTGATTAATTGAGACTGACGGACTGTTACTCTCCAAAGAGAGTAGGACACTGTTTGTCAAGTTTGTTTTTTTAATGGTTCACTGAGTTGCTCTGGATCAATGTTTAGTATAAGCCTGTAGATGGTGTGGTCTAAGTTATGTTTAGAGTCGATAGTTTCATGTGTGACTTTGCGTTTCGAGAAGAATCTGGAATCTGAAAGAATGCAATCTACAGAACTACTATCTTAGCTTAATCAAGTAAGAAGGTTCCTTATATTCTCTAAACGTAACGCTCTTACGGAATCCGGATAACAAAATTCGCTAGATACAGGCAGCAGAAATAGAGACAACATCCTTCGTAAAGCCATTTAATTTTCGTTAGTTAAGACAGATAGATCAGAGTTCTAAAACCACGTCTGCTCAATCCCAGGACATACATAGGCGTGCTCTCTTTACCTCTATCTATTTGCCTTTTCAAATGCAGACTTCAGTTCAGTCTATGTCAGTATTTACGGTGCTAACAATTCAATCGGCATATAGAAATCGGCGTACTAATAAAGGCTTTAAGCCTGGCTTGACAAAGAACGGTTTTTTTTTAATTAATAGGACTGAGATTCATGCGCGAGGCAGTTAGTCATCGAGGTAAACCTTACAGCAGAACAGGCTCTGTTAGCAGCTTCTAGTTAGTCTATCCAAGGCTTTGTTGGACTTGATTCAAGATTCAATCTGGCTTCAGAAAGGTCGGTTATAAGAGAATCGTGTGTAAAGTAGAACCTGGCTTAAGGGTAATCCTTCTTTCGAGGATACAAAATCGAAGCTTAAGACGCTGTTTAGAGCAAAGAGATGTCACTTGTCCTATGTATATTATATATAAGATACTTTCTTATTGATCTGTCATCAAATTAGAGATGGCTTCGCTTTTAGGCCCTGTAGACATGTAAGCTTACAAAATTGCCTCTGGAGGATATAAGCTCTTAGCTGACATCTACAGTCTCCTGGTTCCATATCAGCTGTAAAGATTTGATTTTATTGGATAGGCTTAGCCCAAGACTGGGGTAACTTTCAGCTTGTTGATAGATGACAGATAATACCTATGCACGGACTCTTTGCAAAATCCCGCTTACAATCGACCTGAATATGTACAGAGAACCATATTTTTCCTTGTTAAGCTTGTGAATCATAGAATTAACTACAAGGTTTCAGAAGACTGCAGAAATCAGGGCTTTCTGGTCAAAGTTTTGACGCTGCCATTGCGTATCTATTGCATTAGCATGGCGTATATACTCGTAACATGGCTTTCGAGAAGGGTTGTCAAATTCAATTGCACTCAAGTACACTGCGAACCCTAGCTGCAAGCTATTAGAATCGCTTTCGTAGACTTATCAGTTATTTACTCATTCCTGAGCCTATGAGTGTAGGATGTACGAAGGATCAAATGGGTACTACAACTAGACAGCGCTTTCAGAATGACATAAGATGCTCCAGGGATTGCATTCAAGGTAGAAATAGTATGTAACATCTACTGCCAGAGCTATAGAAGTGCATCAGTCAAGCAGATTCATTTCATGTGCCCTTCTCTAACCATGTTTGGTTGGCTGGTCTCTAACCATCAACGCTACGAAAATACCATATCCTCGGTCTAATAATAATTCTAGAGAAGATCAGTACGTAGCATAACGAAATCTGATTCGTTCTAAGGGTAGAGGAGATTTACAATCTTCGGATTCCTAGTGATATCACAGGTTAATCTAAGTACACTTTATTGAGAATCAGTAGAGGCTATCCTCTGTAGAAGCGTGAATCCATGTTATGATCATGTTGATCAAATTTCTGTCACTTTTTATCTCACGTTCCTAAAGATTTCTTATCAAAGTTTGCCGTGGGCAACAAATCACCGTCTAAGTTAGCACGTACATACGTCATTCACCACAGTTCATCTCACAACTTTTCATGAACTTCTCTACATTTACGTTTTTTCGTTGTCCCTATCTCCTCTACAAGATACGTAAACAGTACGGTAGTAATATCGCAAAATTATTACTTGGTCTGTCAGTTACATTGATGGTACAACATTGTCTTTGACAGGGCACTTCATCCACTGACAAATGTAAGTATCTTCGAAATGTAGGAATCTTCGAAATTCGAACGACAAAATATTTGTGGCTTACGTTCAATCTTTCAAAGGAAATATTACATGATGCTTCGCCTAGAAATGGAACCATTTACCATATCCCGATAGTATTCCCTCTAAAGTCATAACTCGCAGGATGATAAAAGCCCTAAATTGACTGATCTCCACCAGCAATCAAAACGAGAACTAAAAGCATCCACTTTTCTCGAAATACTCTTATCTCACCGCGCAGAGATTTGTCATCCTGCTTGTCACTCGTCGGTTGTTTATTTATACCCATCTTACCTGTCCGCAGCCACCTACTCGAAGAACAAATTTAATTCTAATGGCTATGGCGTCATACACAGCCGACATCCCACTTATTGGCGCGACGCGACAACCTGTATGAGTCAGGTAATTTTTTTTTTCTTTTTTCAAATTTGGCAGATATTCAATGCAAAATTACGCAGGCACAGCGGTAATGTCTTCCCAAAGCGGATTTCCGTTGCTGAGAATGAAATCATCGTCAGTATATGTCACTAATGCACACACCTCTGACCGATCATAGGAATTTAGTCATTTACACGGGAGAGAGAGATTTTTTTTATTTCATTTTTTCCCACTAAACGCGCAAATTACCATTAAATGTCAATTTGACGTTTCACAAGCAACACACCGCGCAACGAATCCAAGTGATGTTGTGTTTTTTTTTTTTTTGTTTTTTGAGTGAAAGCGACATCAGAGCGCGGCGCGTCCACATATAATAACTTATCGATTAGATATTGAAAATGTGTGTGGGCGTGGCGAATGTTTATCTTTTTCCTATATATGACCTACACCTGGCAATTACCGCCATCAAATCGCATACTAATGAGTTTCTATTGAAATTCTTGTCTTGGATTTTCATCAAACATTCCATCTCTGTGGCTGAGACTACGAGACGGTGCGGCGGTTTGGCAGCCTACACACGGGAGAAATTTTGCAACATTGCATGTCTGATTCTGAAATTTGACGCAACGCATCAATCAAACGCAAAAATATACCCAATTGGGTTATGGATTAACGAAATTCCGGCGACGACCTCGCCATACATTAGGCCACACCTCTGCTCTCAGCCCACTTTGATTTGATAAAACAATGAACGAAAATTTGTATCTGTATCTATGATTGATTACTGACGAGGGCCCGAGTCTTGAAATTTGCATTTTATGCAACCAAATTCGAACTCTGACATGTAGCGTTGCGAGATAACGCTAACGCACTGCGGCTAATCGCTAGCAGCGCTGGTTATGTTTGCTTAATTGGACATGTGTGCTAAATTTGTAGTGATCCGAGTGAAATGTCAAAGTCAGTACGCGTTAGAGGATAGGGGTGTATTGCTTATCGCCGTTATCAATGATTGATAGGTACGATGACTTCATCCGGTTGCCTGAACAGTAAAACGCATTCCAGTATCGATACGAAACTTAAGTGGCAAATAAAACAAAAAATTCAACAGATACGGGCGACATACAGTAATGCAAAAAAATAAAAATAAAAATATTTAGTGCGCTTTGTGTTATTGAGTTAACGGTTATCAGCGAATGTTTATGTAGTAAACGAGCAGCTAATGGGTTTTCAAAACAATCGGATTAGCTTTCGATAAGGTGCAGGCAAACCAGTCATTAATACGTGGAATGCGTGGGCCGTCATCTATGAATTTGGCGTGGTTGTAGGTAAATTTCAATTCCCAGGGTTGACTAGTCATGCTGTACGGAAATGACGTCAGCTGCATTTGGTTTTCGATGAGAATGGCAGTAGGTAGCCTCTGGTAGAAGATTAACAAAAAGATATCTATCTAAGAAGTCCCTGACGTTTCTATAGACAAGTGGCCATTATTCTATAACCAAATCATTAAAATAGGTTCCGGTAGTCGTAGGTATAAAAGAGGAAAAGAATAGTAATTGCATTTCCAACCGCAACCTCGTCTTGGTACCGGGATAGGTATGTATGTACGTCTAAACTTTTGCAGACTGTTTTTAAATTAAAAAATTGCTGAGAGAATGGAATATATATAATGTACAACAAGTCTTAGATGTTAAATTGCAGAACAGTGAAATAAACTTATACGAGGATTGTCATATTGTGTGGAACTTGTTGCGTGTTAGTCGTTACCTTCTCCAAAGCTCGCCTGAAATATTTGTATATGAGTTTAGTAACGACCATAAATCAGGTCGGACACAGGTTTATCTACTCTTAATCTAACTTCTACGCGGTGAAACCCTGGTGCCTAGACATCTGAACTGAAGATTGAAAAATAAAATTAGTGACTGTTTTGACATACTTCAAGCCAATCTCAACTTCACCCAAAAGCTCAAATGTTTAGAATCCTGGAGCCTGTATCAGTATATTCTACTAACAGATGGTGCCGGAGAAATTTTTAATGATCGACAGAGCTCGCGTTTCAAAGTGGGTTACTGGTATCAGTTTAGCCGACCACTTGTACTAGGAGTTCTAAGTAAAAAACTGGGCCTCATGCCCCAGATAGAAAAATTCTGTGTGACTGTTGACAACCTTTTAGTTAAGCTGCATACTGTGATGCTCCAAATCGTCCTCCTAACTTATTATGATGACTAGAAAAGAGTATTCCAGCAGTAGCCACTTATTCCTTTTTAGGTCTTGGGCTGTTCATAGGTACCTGACGGTGTTGAAACAAGTTTGATGTGTCCGTACTTTGGGGATTCATAACAGCCAACCAAGGCTTAGGAGAAAGCCTTATTTAATTATATAATTGATTTCCTTCGATATTGAAAGAGTTTTTGATAAACCTACCTTTTGTACAACTAAATCGGTCTTCCCATCAAAAGCAAAAGGTTATCAAGTCCACGATACTGATATAGCTCCTAGATGTGATTAGGACGAAGCCACAATTCGAATTGGCTCTAATTCAGGTGATACTGTCTTGGATACAGGCGATTCATTTAATGACGAAATTTTTGTTGAACCAGTGCTGACTTTAGGTCTACTCGGGTGAATTCACAACTCATAAGAGTAGAAGAGCTACTGTCTTCAATGTACGTTAGATATCTTAAAGATCGCCATTGCATCGCTTACCGTTTCTTAGGAAAGAGTAAAACTTTCTACATCTGGCCTTGAGAAGAAAGTTTTAGAAACCGTATTCATAACCATTATCGTCGCCAAATTTCTATGCTATCTTGGGAAAGATGAAAAGACTATTTATTTGGAATGAGCATGACTTACGTACTCAAGCTTTAACTCTCTAGTGCAAAGGCTGTATTACCAAAGGACTTGCCGATTAAGAGTTTCATAGTTTCCCGCGAATTGCAGTGTGTTCTACGTCAATCGTTTACTTGCCATCATAAAATAAACCCCTAACTTGATAAAGTACCTTACCAAACTCATACAGCAAAGTAAGAGGCTTACAGAGCGACCTTGTACTCAGGCGGGAACTTGAGCTGCCAAGTCAAAATATCAACTTCTCTGAACAAAAAGCTAGACCTGGATCTAAGAATGAAAGGATGAGTCCAACTTTTCTTAGAGTGTATGGAAAGCATGTCAAATCTACACAGCCTTTACAGAAGCCTAGAGATGGATGCTAAGTAATCATAGGGTTCATTTCTTGAATCAGTATTTCGTCAACCTGACTTTGTTTAAGTCAAGATAGCCCTATGTACGCTTAAATAAAACAATTTGGCTAGGCTAGCTGTTAGGCATTTTAAATCGGCGGTAAGCCAACTGGTTTGCGTCAAGGGAGAATGAAGGAGTCCAGAATATATCAAATATTCAAACCAGATCTAGGGATAATCTAGGACCATTTCATTGAGTAAACAGAACAGAAAAGGTCTCAGATAAAGCCACGGGCTATCCTTGCTAAAGTTAGGCTCACGAGCAAAATCTCTTCCCTTTTGATATAATCTTGTACTCAACAAGCTGTCAGTGTTGAATTCGTGGATATTACAGCAGAAGCAGTGAAGACTGGTCTAGAGGTCATAAAAAAAGACATCCAGCTACAGATTCTCAGGAAGACTGGTTGAGATAGCTAAGGTGTATACACGCAGAGCAATGAGGCGAAAAATAGTTCCTGGGTTTTAGATCCTTTTATTAATAAGGCAAATGAGTGGTAAATCTTTTCTAGAATAGACTAGGCCATGACTATCATGGCTGCCTTGCGGTAGAAAGTTGTTGTCTTTAAGGTGCTGGATGATGCGATGGTTATTGACATAGAAGTGTTTGGGGCCAATCAAAGCCCCAAACTGTCATTGACTGTCATTGCTAAGTTAAGGCACACCACAAAACGCAATGGACATACTGGCATACCTACACTATGTAGATATTTCTAAGTGAGATACGAAACAGAAATCTTACTTCGAACAGGACGTGATTTCTCTGTAGGTCATTTGGCCTCTGGTATGCCTACATGCCACTGTTTACAGTTTCTGACAAAAAGTCTCAGGTGTCACAGCATCGCATTGGTTAGTTTTTCGTAACGTATGACCAATCCACTGTCACTTCTGTTACTGTTGTTTGGTTGTATCTATAGGTTCCAGACCTGTTCTCTGCTAAATGTAATCTATATCCATAATCCATAAGTTTCTGCGTGGGCACTGACACGAACTATATTGAACATTGAAACGCTTGAACCTGGAATCCAATTTTTGCAGATTTAAGGAGCTGCGTGATTTCGGGTTGGAGTTATCAGGAAGTACATACATATATGGAGACATAAACTTTGCTAGAGTCTAGATATTTTGAAAACCAATACCCTTAAGTCTTAATGGCCTGAGGGTTGAATTCTTCTAAAGAGTTGTCCGAATTCAAAACCAACCAGCCTACTTACGTTCGATTTTTCATTAACACTGTAATATTTGAAAATTCCATTCTCACGAGGAACATGCATAGAGTAAGGCCTACTTCCGCTTTAACCTGGAAAAAATACCTCAATATTGACGAACAATTGTTTCCTTCAGTGGAATGCAAATAACATGGTTACCAATTGTAAAAGTTACCTTCCCGTTTGCATAGTTACCCATCCATCGAGTTGACTCAACCACACGCACAAAACGTGTTTTTTCCCTGCTATCCATACCCTTTTTGAAGTACATAAGACATACCGGTACTCTACGTATCTATTATACTTATCTGTTTACACTCCAAGGTTAGACCATTAACCGCATTCGCAAACTGTATATATATTGACGTCATTGATCGCGTGGTCTTTTTTTTATCTTATCTCCTGTACAAGAATACACTTTAGTATCTGAAACGAAGATGACTACATAAAACTTTTGCAACACCGTTTCGCGGTGTAATAAAATTTTTTTTTACAATGAATTCAACGCTACGCATAGTCGTTTCTTAGAAGCCCCCACTGACTGTCCACAGAAAGGTACGAATGCTAATTGATAATGCAAATACTGTGCATCCATTCTGGCTAAGACTGGCTGTTATAGAGAATAGAATGTAAAACGCATCATAAATTATACGGGACAAGGCCACGCAAATATGAATATGACGATGAGATACGCTCACACTCACCTTATACACTAGGGATGCTAATTTATGTTTTTTGTTTTTTCTATCTTTCAGATACGTCACAGTGGACTTGTTTGGATAACATCGTACGGAGGATTTATTGCCAACGATCACACTATTAAAACCAAGGTAACATAACACAGAATCCGTTCTATCAATTTGCCATTAATTAGCAAGTCTGTCATATTTCAAAGTATCTCATGGTACGTAGCTAGAGTATCTTTCTATAGAATTCATTAGCCTTATCATAGGGGCGGTGTGCAAAGTGGGGTAGCACAGACTTTACCACCATTTTTACTTATATAATAATAAATATCTGTGTAATCGAAAGTTGGCAGGCGCGCATGTTACGTGAGAACAACCCGTGGCACGTTGTGCATGTATGTAAGTACGTATCTTTTGCTGGGTGGATAATCAAATGAATACCGGCTGCTGTAGCTGTTTTACCGATCCGTTGGTAAAAAAAGAAAAACAAAAAAAAAAAAATTGATCATGTAAATTGCCCGCTGAACGTTGGAATGTTGTCCCAAGCAAGTGGAATTCCTTTCTTTGCCGAATAGCCGAATAGATACAGAGTATCTGCGTACAGATATAATTCACTTTTCCGATTGTTGATGATGGAAATTACTAGCCCGAAAAAAAACAACCTCCAGTTGATGGATAGTAAAACACCATTCAACTGTCTGTCGGTCGGTTGGTCGCTTGGTCGGTCGTTTTTCGGTTAATTACAATGTTTCGTGCGATCATGTCATCCGAGAGATTGTCGACATTAAAAGTAATTTGCACGTTGATTTTGCTTCATGTTAATGCCAATCATTGTCTTATCTCTCCTTTCTCAGTTCCGAGTAGCTCTAAGTACTCTGTTTTTTGTTGTTGTTGTTGCTGTTTTGATTTTTAGCTTTGGAACAATGATTTCTTTGTTGGTTTAGCTGGAAAAACTCGTTACGTTCGGCGGTCGTTGGATTTTGTTTTTTGTATCTTTTCCGCCAAATTCAAGGAATGTATCTGACTTGCGGCTATTTGCGGTTGTCGATTAAAGTTGATTGAAGCAAAAAAAAAAAAAGAAATAATACAAAAAAAAAAACGTACTAATTTTGCTAGCCAAAGAGTGGGATTGTTATGATTTGGTTTTTTTCCAGTCGTATAATGACCATTCGGAGGTTCACAGATAGAAAATGATGTATATCTGGGCTCTAGTGCTGAGAGATTATGATTGTGTCTATTGAAGCACTATCTACAAGAAGCACTATCTGTATCTGTAGGTTCTTAAATGTGTATTGGTGGCCTAGAATTGATAGATTGTGATTGTCTACAGTCGCTAATGGAGAAAGCGTAGGTGAACGTAAATTGATCTTCGAAGTTCTGGAATTTAGATGGTAGAATACATTTTTGGCAGGAAATTGTAATTAGAAATGTAATTGTACTTCGATTGAAACAAATTTTAAGTGAAACACTTCATATCTAGTATCTTAAGTAAGTAAGCTAAAATCTGTTTAAGGACAACTGAGCCATGTTATGCTATCTGATGATTCCTGTGTCTCCGTTGCTTTTCGACATTGCTGGGTGAGATCATGTCATTCAAATATTTATTTATTTGACTTGCGAGCAGTAGAAGGCCGTCATAGTTAGTATCTGACTGAGTTGTCTCCTTGTTGGACTTGTGAGGAGTTGAAGACTGAGTATTTGGCTAATTTTTTTATTCTGTTTCGTTAGTAGGAGATTTTCTTGAAATTCTTCATTCGATCTATCCGTTCAAGCACTTTTTTCAATATCGGTTAAAACGATTCTTGTAATGTAACGTTACACTAATGTCACACTAAAATTTGTTTACCCGTCATAACATCCGCATGGAAAGTTCTAATCAAATATCACTATTTGTCACTAGAGAGTTAGTTTATTGAGCAATCGAATACTATTTATAGAATCTAAATTGGATAGGTTGGGGAATCACAGCGTCTTCTCGAAGTTGATAGTGCACTCGAAATTCCACTTCAGCTATTTGCGCGCCCCTCCTACTCCGTGAGCTGCACTTTTCTTATCCGGTATACGAAGTCGCGTAGTGCGGAATATGTACTATACGTTGATACTTAAATGAATGGAATCCATCAGTTACTTTCTATTATACGTAGGGTTACAACTGTTCCCAATTTTCGTTACATCAACTTTTCTACTCTACACTTCTTCAGGCAAACCGGATTACAAGACAAATGTACGTCAAAATGTTGATTCCTTCCATCCAAAAAAGAGTCTAAGTCAATCAACAACCCAAGTAGGTTTTTGCTGGAAGATGGCGAAACCATTTTGATTATTATAACTATGAAAATGAAGTATCTCCAGAGTGTGTATGGGAGCGTTAGAAGCCGATGAATATTTAATCGGGGATTGCTCCCAGTCTGACCCTCCGAGTTCGAAGCCAGGACTGTGACCTTTATTGGTCAAAACACGTTGACTTGCAGAAGGCAAGAGGTAGTTTGTCCATCTAAAGGTATTTGTTCTTCGCAAATGCGTATGTTGCTTGAGAGAAAACAGAAACTTCTGCTACCCTAATGGGCATGAACTACTGCAGTGTGAAGTATGTGTACTAAGAGTGAATTATCTAAGTCTGTAGTTAAGTCTATGTTCAAGCCTCTAAATGCTACTAAAACAGCCCGAGAATATAAGAACTTTTTGAGTCCCGTTGACAGATTCAGCTCACTGAGTGTGGTTTCAGTATTAGATTACGAAAGGGTCTTACGAAGTTGAATCCCCTACTAAAAGAGATTCAGTGCAGACTTAGTCTAGTCATCAGTATCAGAGTCATATGTATCATTTCAGAAATGAGAGAAAGAACTTTTGAATTAATATCTAGTAGATGGTGAAGGGCTTTATAGTCTAAAAAAACTTTCTAAAAACCGTCAAAGCGAACTTTTAAAGTCAAGTTCTGAAACCAATTAAACTGAAAATGCTACAATCGAAGGTAGTATCAAATACGCCCTTCGACTCTGCGCCAAAAGAAAACATGACCAGTACAATAGATACTTCATTCACAGATCACGGTGGTTAAAAGGACTCTTTCTCTTATATAATCATTTGATTTTCTACGTCCTAAAACTTGTACTGGTCCTACAGTGGAAGAGTATACCCATACAGCATGAATCATGTATCCGTTCAGAGAAGCGAACATCGAATCTGAGGATTTCATGATTATGATTCGAGAGAGAGAGAGACAGAGAGACAGAGAGAAAAGACTTCGAATTTTTTTTCCAAAAGAAGCTCAACAAGCCACGACCAACTACTTGCTATTATCGATAAATCTACCGAATACATGATACCGAACACTAAATCAAGGAAAGTAAAGAATGGCGTGCCACAGGGTAGTATGGTAAAACTATTATTGTTTAGTCTGTTTTTTGCTATTTTCTCGGTAAGTTTTAGTTGGGCTGACGTTACACTGCTTATACCCCGCCACGGAGAGTAATAAAGTCTTTTGATAGCGGTAGGTAGCCCATTGAGTACTGTCACTGTTCTTGTAAACTAGCATCTAGTGACTCATCTGTACATAAATCGTCTATTTTGTCGAAGAAGTACTGTCAAGCGAACCCTTCTATCTAAGAACTATATACGCAGAACAGATAATTTTTTATCATCGTTCCCATTATTTCTACAGAAATTGCCTGTGTGCAAGTTAAGCCGAATGCATGTTGACTCTGTATCGTTACTTAAACCTTTTTTTTTTCTTTCTATAGAAAGGCAATAGTTTGAAAAAATATGGTTGAAGGGTTTATATCCTTAGAGGGCTTATAAGGCTAATTTTGGTCAGCCTACACCAAAATATATCTTCATCCAATATCCAAGGCGGTTAAAATCGTCTTATACAACCTCCTTTAAACTAAATTGGAAAACTAAAACTAAGCTCAGATACTGTGCTGATTCTAGAACTGTTAGATCTGCATTGACAGTTGATTAAGTTTAAAGTTTAATAAATCAGCGTATGAACCTTCATCTTTCACGTTGAACTTTTATTCGACAATACACCAAATTGTTACTCGCTGTCTGTCATGGACAGACAAAAGAAAATTTTACAAAAATTAGAGATTCAACCAAATTTTAGAGATTTTGACCAATTGCAACTCTCATTTTGACGTTCCTCAAGAATTTGTACGTAAGCGTTTGAGCACTTTCCTTAAATTTGTCAGAATTATCTCTCGATTCCTAAAGTTTGACGTTTCCTTAGTTTTAACTTATAAATTTATCCGAACGAACTGCTTGTCACTTAGCGTAGAATGTGTATTTTGTATTTATTGATGACCCTTCTTGTTGTCCTTGTCCTAAACAAAATGTCTAGAACAATGCCTGACTCACCCAGTACGTGCACTTTATCCAAAACCACGTCCATATCAATAAATTGATCAGAAAAAAAAAAAAATATTCCATAAAATTCGTAAAGTGACATTCTCATACAAAAACATGTGTAGGCAAAACGACACAACAAAATGTCGATTGTGTCAAATAAAAACCACTCCTAACCGACCACATTTTTCTCACTCTTATATATCATATGCAAAAAAAAATAATGGAAAAGCAAATCTGACAGATTAAAATATTTTGGTGAACCACGTCTTGACTCAATCAAGTGCACATTAATATATATGTATACATACGTATGTATGTTCCTTTACGTATAGACTGTCATACGATACCCGCCCCATTGGAATGTAATCAACCAAACCGTCATTCATTCGATCACGATCAAACGTCCAATACATGGATCAACAAATGTAATGACAACTGTCGAGCACATTCATTGAACGATTCAATTGAATTTGATTCATATAGATGTGTGGATTTATTTATTTTTTGTTTTGTTTATTATTTCCATTCCAATAAATAATGATACATAGACAAAAAAAATTAAAAAATAGAATGTAAATTGAGAACTACAACACTGTGCCTGGTTAATTCGTTATTTTGTTGTTCTCAGTTTGACAAGCCAACTGGAGCCAATTGACATGTAGAACATGATCCAGAAAAACAAAATATAATTATGATTAGTTGTTATGGGTTATAGGGAGATTTATTCATTGTTTTCTTGCAACACAGGGTGTTTATATTGATCGAGAGCAGTAAGAATTTAATTAACTGCCATTGTCACATCTGATACTTCATATCTGACAGATGTCAACTAGTTAGCATCTACCTGCCCACGAAGAGACTTTAACTAACCGATTATAGTTGTTCTTTCAACTGGAACGTTGATCAGTTATATTGTGTCATCTTTCCAGACGAATGTTAATTTAATTAGCACTTGTGCGGACGAACACCTGCATTTTTGAACAAAAGACGGCACCAGTAAAAGTCAGTTAATCAAAAAAGTCATAAATTTAAAAGGCCAATAAGACAGCATCGATGATTTTGTTTGTATTTTAGCAGCTTTCGGTTGAGAGGGAAACAGTGATTCCTGGAAAGAGCAGTTTTATATTGATGTAAAAGTCAAGTAATCCTAAAAAAGTTGAGTAACCTTTGGAGTCGGTTGTGAAGTTTATTGTAATATTTGACATTTACAAGTGTCACATTGGCTCAGTGCAAAGGTGTAAAGAATGTAGATGAAGTTTCCTCATAAATGTTTCAAGATGATATGATAAGCTAGGCTTTAACATTGGCTGCCATTTCCTTGCGAACAAATTTAAATGACAGTCAGCTGAGACAGTTCCACAGAAGGCGATCTATTAAAACCTAGGAATGGTGGAAAGCAGAATCAAACATAGTCGTAAGTGAAATTATCGGATTTTGAAGAAAAATTCTGATAGGAATCACTCGTGGCAAGGTTTAAGAATCTGAAAGTGTTGCAGTCCAAGTCTAGACAATTTTCATGAGCTGAGTTGGGAACTACCATTATTTTATCTGAAATCGTGAAAGTCATGGGCTTAAGAAGGGTTTTTAAAGGACCCCTATATTTTTTCATATTCAAGGTCAACTAGAAAATCATTGTTCAAGTATTGAACATTTAAAAATCTCAGTGGAACGTGCTGGACCTAGAGTAGGTCGCAGTTACAAGTCATAGATATACCAAGACACAACATTAAGAAATATAAAGTGAGTAGAGACGTACCACAGGATCTATGCTGGGACCACAGATTTTTTACGGTGGGCAACTTTCAAAGATGAAACGAAGCTTGTACTCAGTAACAGGGTAACATTTCAACACACTAAACCTATCAGACTTTTTGACAATAGTACTCGTGGTACTCCTGTCAAGCGTTTCATTGCAAGGTGACCTCTTGTATTTTTTTTTTACTCAGATCAGATTTTATGGTTTAAAAGACCATTGGCATATAACATGTTGTATGATGGTGTTTTAAGTCACTGCTAGGTGATATTGCTAAATATCTATGTTATAGAAAAACTGCAGCAACGGTTAGAACAAATTCGTAATGGAGCAATAAGGATCATCTGATGACGATGGATCACCGTGACTCAGTAGTTAGTACATCGGTTTACTGAGCCGAAGTTCGTAGTCCAATTTCGAGAGAACCCCAAAATTGTTTCACTGTTCCATCTCTCACGAGGGTGGCGGTTTCGAACAATCCTTTCAAGTATGATGTTGAGAAAATCACATGATAGCGCGTCACCTTGTCTAAATCCTTTTTGACTTCAAAGGTCTCGGTGAGGTCATTGCCGACCTTGATGGAGCAGCGAGTGTTCTCCATCGTCATCCTTCACAGGCGAACGAGTTTGACAGGGATGCCAAAACTAGACATGGCTCTGTATAGCACGTCTCTATAAATGCTGTCATAGCGATCTTAAAACCGATGAAGAGATGGTGGGTATCAATTTGGACTTCTTGGGTTTTTTCAAGGATCTGCCGAAGTGTGAAGATTTGATCGACTATGGACTTTCCTGGTCTAAAACTACACTGGTAGGGCCAATTAGGCTGTTGACGAAGGTCTTCAGACGTTCACACAATATGGCAGATAGGATCTTGTACGCGATGTTGAGAAGACTAATGCCTCTGTAATTGGCGCAATTGAGGGGGTCTCTCGGCTGGTAAGCCGTCAGGCCCAGCAGCCTTGTTGGACTTAGGCTTGGATATTGCGTTTTGGTCAGGTGGACGAATGTTTTGGCTATCATCGTCTAGATTAAATGGTTCATTCTGCTTGACAGCGGGATGTCAGTCTTCGTCGTCGTTATACACTCTTAAGGAGTTAGAGCTGTTGAATTTCAAGCAAACAAAACTTAGTTTAAAATCTGAGTGAAATGTGGAAGGACCTGCTAAAAGATACAAAATGTTGGGTTACTTTAGAACTGGTCTACTCATATGTATGTGAAGAAACACGATGTCTGCTACATTTTTCAGTGGGTTAAAAAATAAAACCCCCACTGCCTACTTGCGATCAGTTTTCATTTATTTCATATTCTTTCGGTTAGGCGAATGTAGGAGCACAAGTAAGCATTGTTTTGACTACAGTTCAAGTTTTTATTTAAGAAAAACTAAATATTCGGACAACCTACCCCTGTGACCCCTTTACACCTAACCATCCGTAGTCAGAAATATTTGTTTGTGGAACGTAACGTTAAAAGGCATAAAAAAAACCTCACATTTGCTTACCCTCCTTGCGCTTAATTAATATTCCGTTTCCTCATAAACTAAATATGTATTTTTAAATGAATACCCTGTCATGTTTTTGCAAAACACACACTCGAACCGTGCTAATTTAAGAGTCGTTAAAAATATTTTCTTACTTAAAGCAGTTTCACAATACAAATTAGTGGCGCATACCTACAAGCTCCACTTACAAGGGGTACTTATTTTAACGAATCAATTAAACTTTATGACTTCATGTAAAACTGGTGAAAAATTAGCCTTACCCACAGCTCCCCCAAACACACATCTCAGAGTCTTGAAAACTTCTCGTGCTGTGGATCGTCGTTGTCGACGACGCTTGAATAATAACGAAAACAACAACATCCACTAAATCTCCACTGACCTTGACTGGAATGTCATGTGTTTGTACCTCGCAAGAGAGGTAAACATGCGCGCACAAAATTCACCAAAAAATAAACTTGGTCTTTAAAAAAATCCAATTTAATTAGTCAATTTACATAAATCAACAAACAAAATGTGCAATAACTTCTTGTGCGCTTAAAAATGTTAAAATTTTTGTTGTTTTAAGCTTATATAGGCATTCGCCGGTGAAGTTTATCGGTGAGGTGTCTGATTAATTTATCAAAGTGTCTTTGTGTGTTGGAGAATACACACTAAAAGCATAAACATAACTCACTGTTTCATAAAAAAAAAATAAATTTATCATCTAGTGGATAGGTTCAAGGATTTCCACTTGCCAGCACACATGCACCTAGAAAAAAATAAATTTATCGACTATTTTTAGTCGCAATCGAGAATATTTATTAATAAAGATGTCGTAGCGATAACGTGCGCCTTGTAGTGATGTGCTGATAAATCATTGATTTATGCGAAAGTATCCTGTTTGCTGCCAGTACTGGACCACCCGCTATGGTAATCGATTGGCGCACACAAATGTTATCGGATCCTCACAAACTTGTGGAGAGAGAGTTTTGCGTCCAACTAACTATGCTGTATGATCATGTACGAGGATGTACTAGGTAATATCGCGATTAGGTCAAGATGTATCTATCTACTTTTGTTCTAAGATATATCTATGTCCATGAGTCAGAGGCTTTTGTATTGATGCACTGAGCGAGTGGTTGAACGATTGAGCTGAGTTGAACTAAGTAGGTTGGGTGGCTGTCTCCGTTCAGGTAGAGTCATACTTACAGCAAGAAGAAGGAGATCACCGGGAGCTAACTTGTAGATTTTTACGATAAAAGGGTAACCAATTTCGGTGTCAACCCATGTCGCTTGATGATTTACCAGTTTAGGGCAAAAACTATTAATTTAATTTAGATAGAGTCTGGCTAGATCATTAAGATCTTGGAACCTATTGTACTAGCATGGCTACCTTTTTTTAATATGGTCTTCATCACTTAAGACTAAGGTCCTTTAAATTTAAAAACCCGGTGATGGAGTGAAAGGAAAGAGCATAGAGAAGTTTCAAGGAAAAGGAAAGCGAGTTATGGAGCTGACTATGCGCGTTGCCTTTTAATCTTTGCGAATTATAATTTCTTGAAAATATTGAGGAGGGCAAGATATTCCACAATCGATCTTCTGCATTTCAATGTGGGAACAAAAATAGGTTTCAAAAGATAAGGCGGAAGTCTTTGAAAGAGGTCGTTCGTGTTAAACGATGAAACAGATGGGCAGTCGGAACACAACTGTAGATTTAATCCAAACAACTAGGTCACCAATCAATCTAGATGTCTGACGCTGGACATGATCTAAAAGACTCGGACAAGTTACGGGAGTTCCCGTCCAACATGTGAGTTGTATTCGAGTTTCGGACAAATATAAGCTTTATAGATTGGCTACTATCTGCAGGACTGAAGAAACGTTTACACTTCTTGAGGAATTCGAGGCACCTACTGCCACTATTCGCAGTTTCGAAAATCTGATGATTCTATCGAAGGGGTAGGGTAACTTGCATTGACAAGCCATTAGATTCGTCAATATCAGCTCCATTTATTTCTAGTTTGGCTACATTAGTACCCCGCGTCAGAGATAGAAGAAAGAATTGAATTCAATTCGGTTTTTCGCACCGCTATTGATGATTGCATCAATATCGGCGTTAGGCTTGGTAAACATTCGCTGCCGGGGAGACTCCTCAGCTTGGGGTGTCAGTCGTGGAGTTACCAAAGTATAAACGAGGTCAAGAGTACTGTCATCCGCAAAGGATGACCTGTGAGATCGTAAACTAAATGTCTTAAGCTTCCCATATAGAAGGAAATATGTAAGTGCTCTCATTTTTTTCCAATCCAGGTTTAGACAGATCTGTTTAAGAATCGATCTGGCAGCTCGGAAGCTAGTTCCGACTAGTCATCCTTTTTTTTACCAATATTTGGTTGACGATGTTGTAGATGCATTTTATCCAACATTCCCTTTGTATTTGAAAAGT
The DNA here is from genome assembly GCA_905220385.1 of Xylota sylvarum. NCBI lineage: Eukaryota > Metazoa > Arthropoda > Insecta > Diptera > Syrphidae > Xylota > Xylota sylvarum. The sequence continues at coordinate 48,086,753 of LR999958.1, forward strand.
TCCACTGGTAAGTCATCAGAGCGTTGTTGTTCTTCAGTTTTGTGATCTCTGATGGGGGATTGGTTCTTCATTGACTGTAGGTGGGTGTCCTTTCCACTCAGCAACCTCTGGAAGTGCTACTTGAATACATCTGCAATTCTCTACGCATCGGTGACTATGTTTCGAGAATCCTGCGTTCCGGCCTTGTAGCTGCCAGTTGATTGGGCTTATTTGTATTACTGGCGGATGTTGTGCCTGTCGTGTGACTCTTCTGTTTCTTTGAGTTGGGAGACTGTGATTGGACTCTTCTTCGTTCCTTCTTCTGGGCCGGTACTCTCTCATGCAGCTCTTCTTATGCTCTGGATAGCTTTCATGTATCTGCAAACATCATTATACCATGGGCAACTTTTCCAGGCTGGTTGGTATCCCAAGGTGGGTTCGGTTAGTTCGGTTAGCTGCGACGAGAAATTTGTCAGAGTCGACGTTTGTAGCTCTGAATGTGTGGTTTATTCAAAATGCTTGGTGCGTGCCTCGTATCTTCAGGGGTTCATCCGCCACCATCTCTATTCTAGAGCTCTGACAAACCTAGGAAATTCCTTGAAAATTATTTGCTTCCTGCTCTGAAACTCATTGATTTCAGAATTCCACCACGAAGGCTTACCTGTATATGGATTGGGCAGATTTTGCGTACGATTTTGTTCATTGTTTCTGTTAGTATATCAAATATCCCGTCGATAGTAGAAGGCGGATGCATAGCACACAAAGATGCATGTTAAAAAGTGACCCATAAGAACGCCAATAAGTTGTCTACAGTCCTTCTGCTGAGAGACTGCAACAACGTTCGGGAGCATTCGTTTAATCTGCCTGCATCCTGGAGAGCTGTGGCGTACACAATTTTGTTGCCAATGTCAATAGCCCCATCCTATAGTCAATGGAGGCTCTGACTGATTATGCAGGAAGACCCAACGCAGGTATCAAGTCCTGAGAAATCATCCTCTAAGCCTTGCTTAGCAATCTAATTGAAGATCTTATTACCCGCACTCCCAGTGTGACGTGGGATCTAGACAAAAGTCAAAGAGTTCAGTCTTGGGACTAAATTCAAATGCTTGCATTATCGATCTCTTTGGAACGGATTAAAGGGTTGAGCAAGACTTTAAGTTTAACCTGACTACACACTCAAATACTCCGAACGTTCCACCTCTTCTTTAGAATATGGTCGGGGGTAGCCATTATGATAGCGTAGATATCCGCTTGAAAAACAGATGCAAGCTTCCCGAACGAGTAGTGAAGTCTAATGTTTTTGGTCTCTAGGAATATACCAGCACCTAGTCTGGGAGTCATTTGTAAAGACTCGACTACATTCTAGTCCAGGCTCAGACTCTGGACGAAGCCTATCTTGACTTAAGGAAAGTCGATTTTTTGCTCAGCAGACGAGGTTCCGTTGTAATTGCATCAGACGCATATCCATGGAACACGGGTCGTAGAATAAGTATCGTGCATGGCCATCAAAATAAAAACCCTAGTACGGGTGGTACCAAATGGCATCCCGTTTAAGACGGTAGATTGCTTTGATAGAACAGCCCATAATATACATAAGTATCAAGAGGATGCACATATGTACATATGTAAATCAAGCACAGCATCTAGAGTAGAGCCGGGCGTCCTCGGGAAAACTCCCGTTCAGCCGAGATAGGCCGTTCTTTGGAGTTTAATGCAGAAGGCAACCAAACAAACAACCGACGCATAAGCTAGGAAAGAACCTTTTTTGGTGACAAGTCCCATATCTAGCCAAATCACCCGTCTACTGCCAGAAAACTGAGAGTTCCTTGCATGTCTTCGATTTGACATGCTTTACCCAAAAAAGTTTCTTACCCACGATCACTCCCAGATATGTTGATTCATCGGATATCTGGATAGTGGCGCCCTTTAGCACTTGAGGAGTCAGACCACCTTCAAGTGAAGAGAACAACCTCAGTTTTCAGTCGATTGACCGAAAGCCCAATCTTAGTGCAGGGCGTTAGCACAGACAGTCTCTAGGAATGATCCGATAGGAAGTATCAGAGTAGTGGAGATAGAACGCCACCTTTGCGGTCAGCCTGTACCACAGTCTTCATCTACAGACAAAGTTCTGTAGCAGAGTCACATATGCAGTTGAAGCTAGTATTGTCAAAAACGTCCTCTATGTTGTTGAAAACCTTCATGGCGTATATTTTCCTATCAAGCGCCCATTTAATTCTAGCAACCCACAAGATTTCCCTCGCTTGTATGCATGTTTCAGGTCGTAACAGACACTGTTACTGTATAGCTCATCTGCTGTATGCCGTCATAGGCGGCCTTAGAATCAATAAAAAGATGAACTTGGACTTCCCGAGTTTCCTAAGTGTGTCTACATTTAATTTATAACCTATAGCTTATCTCTATGCAAACTTGAACGATTTAGAGAGTAAGATGACCTCAGTGTGAATGTCTACAGCAAAAAAAAAAAACAAAACCCAATCAAAATCATTTCGTCGCACACACTCTACTTCGCCTCAACATTCAACAGATTTCAATTAGCTGCAAGCCATTTCCGTATGTATCTATGTATCTGAAGTGATGACTCCATCATTATCTGTCGAGGGAACTCCACTGGCAATCTTAATTTGATCTATCTACTCGTATCTGCGATATCAAACGAGTTTTTTTGTTTTTATTTTTTAATTTGAATCTCACACTCCAGTCGAATGGAAATGAAAACAGAATTTACATAATTTCTTACAGCTCTGCTCGGACAGCATACCATTCACAAGATGCAGTGTAGCGCCTAAGAAACAATACACTACCACACTCTTTTATGTAATCCAATAGTTTTTAGTTAATTTACTGTGGAAACGGAGTGTTTTCTCATTTCATTTCCCGCAAACATACACACTTTTCTGTTGGAAATCTGATTACCTACATTATATCATAACAAAGTTCATTGTGTCCCTGTTCAGAGAGTACCAAGCTCCAAGCACTTGGTACTCGGTACTCGATACCAGCACGAGTTATTTAATCAAAACAAAAGAAAAACTCATCACAACACCCGACAATAGTAACAAAAGCCAGCTCTCTGATGACGAACAGTGGAAATAAAATTGAATTCGATTCCCAGAGATGCATAGATACGACGTCCATCTAATTGATTTTCTTTAAACCGAAAAAATAAAAAAAACAATTCGAGATGGCTTGTCTGCAGCCGCACACAATATCCACAATCACAAGTCAAACACAACACATCTACTAGCTCTCGGTTGCCTCCAAGTGGATTATAGATACAAAATTGTTTGTTGTTATTTTTTTTTTTTTTTTTTTCAAATTACTATCCGTCACGAATGTGCTCAGTACGGTTTGGCTTTCTGGGCTAATTAAAGCGTTCGGCTGCGCTGGTTGGCCGATATGGTAAAGGGGCTTAAGGCCTCTTCAGCATCATCGATGCAACAATGTATCGACAGCCAGACACACCGCAGACCGATGGTACACGACCTACAACTCTTGAAATGAGCATTAATTCTGTTCCGATACTTGAGATTCTGGTTACGACATAATTAAAGCGAAACGAATGCCAGCCATTGGGCTGCGGGTTAAGCCCATCGACCATGGGTAACACGCGTTTCCCGTATTTTTTTTTTGAATTTCTCAATTTCTTAAGAGGGTCTACATTCTTTTGAATTTTCAATGAAATCTACTCAAGAGGGTGGAAAAGAGATACGAAGAAGCTACACTGATGGCATCGAATGGTGGTGACTATCCCACGGTAATATTTAATTAACCCTTCGTCGAGGGTGTTAGGTTGTTGACCTTTTTGTTTTTTTTGAGTACTTTGGATGCCATGTGCAGTGAGTTCAATCGATAGTCGATAGGAATTTTACACGCAGACCTGCTTGAAAGGGAATTTATAGGCTTCGGCCTTCAATTCAATGAGTGAAACAGTACCCTTAGAAACAGCGTACCCATCTTGGAAGCCCTCCGTATCTATGACATTCAAGAGTACATACTTCGGCAGAAAGGCTCCTTATAATGTGTAAGAGCCTATCGGGTAGGGTTTGTGTATGCAGACAAGCATCCTCATGTAAATTGTCATTTTGAGACCAATGATGGTAAAATAGATGCTATAATCAATGTAAGAGGCATAGCTCTTAATTACAGGCCCAATGAGGATCTGTCCAAGCTCTAAACACCTTCTAGATGAAAAGACTGCTAATAAACGAACAACTTTATAATGTTGAAGGATAAAAATGGGAGGTGTAGGGTGAGCATTCTCAAGGTACATACATATGTACATAGATTCTAGTGGTAAGACCAGTAAAGGTCAATCGCGGTATCACATTGATCTGAAATTCCCATAAGACTGCCCAAGAAACTAGTAGGAGCTTAAAATGAAGCGCCGAAAGCTATTGATATTACCGTTAGCTAGTTCGCTTAAATTGTCGAAGAACTAGGCACCTAAGTGCAATCTTCTTCGAACGGAGAGATCAGTCGTGCAAAGGAGGTTGAGCATAGTTTGCTCCTCTTCTTCATGCATGCAGCTTCTACAGAAATCATTAGCGGTGAGGCGCGGTCTAATGCCCGTAATAACACCTACTATACTTGCTGTGAGCGACCTTTTCTGTCTTATCCGACAATTGGAGCGTTTCTGATCCTGATTGGGTCAGATCTGTCTAGTTAAATTCAAAGCATTGAACTTAAACAGCAGTTTTACTATAGCGAGAGGTATATCGATATTCATCCGATAAAATCCGAAAGGTGGCCCTGTTTGACAAGTTCGGATGTGCAATCCTCTAAAAAGTCTCTGTGACCCGGCACCCAAATTACGTGAATGTTGAATTGTTTAACCATGTCTTTAGGAAACAGGTAATAATGTATTGCATTTTTTGCACTAAGTGTGAAAGATTCCAGAGATCTGATCGCGGCTTGCCTATCCATAAAAATGATGATATCCCGATTAGATGTCACACTGTACTTCAGCTACGACAGGGCTCCCTTGATCGCCGCTTTGTATGGTCATGTGAGCTAGTTTAGAGATTTTTTGCCATCCTTATCTGTACTCTGAAGACTTTAGTCTCATCTGTTGCCCGTCTGAACTCGACTTGGATTTGGGTTAATGATGTGTTTTTTAGCTTTTTGACTTCAGCATCGCTTGGACTATGGTTGGGGAAGACTTTGTTTCTAGAGAGTCATCATGTCCAAAGCCATGGTCTGTCAGGAATTGTTTTTTTGGTTTTTGCCATTATGAATTTGTTTCGCTTGATGGGCTAAGATATCTTTCGATAAGCAACTTTTGTTTCTTCGATTCCTTCTTGGGCTCCGGACTTTAGACACTCTAACCGATTCCATATGGCTTCCGTAATTTAGGTTCTCGCCTATCCTAACGCCGACGTATTAAAGGTTTGTTTTCTTGAAACTATGATGCAATTTACAACCTAGACCTTTAGGGTTGTTTTGATCCTGCTATTTGTAGATTTTCTGATTCGGGTCATTCTTTGAGTTGCAATGTTTTCGTTTACTGTCAACTCTAGTTGCTGTCACCACTTTAGTCATTGGCGAATCTTATGTTTTCTATTTCAACTGGCATTTCCAGCCTTAGAATTCCATCAAATTCAAAAAGATCGGTCCGAAAACATAGCCCTGTGGAAGATAGTTCTGGGGAGATAGTTCATCCATTATCCCTAGGATATATGCACCAACATTCATATTTCTCAGTGCATGCGTTCTTGTGGGCATTGAATGCATTCTTTACATTGACTATCATCACTCCGCAATATCCCTTGCTTTCTTTCGTGTTTCCATCTGAAACCCTGAATAGATTGGTTGGCAATAGATACCATTTAGCCGATTGCATCGATAGTAGATCTAAGTTTTCGAAAATTGAAGGTCCACTGTATTATACGTTCAAGAACGCTATATCTACACTGTATCTTGCTGAATTGAGAAGGGAGATTAGATGATAGGATGATGATTCTACCATACCGATAGCTCAGTAAGAAGAAAAACTGGTGATGCAGCCACAGTGTATAGATTGAGCTACAACATAGTAAAGTGGTAGCAAATGGATCAAGAATGGATGATTTGGTACACGTGTGTTAGGGTCAATAATATCGAATCTATGGGCAAAATATTCACCATAGATAGCTCCGTCCAAATCAATATCGACAGAACTGGTAGCCGTTTAGATACTCATGGTCCATGTTGTTAAGTTTGGACTTGTGTCTGTTCAAACTTAAAAAACTTCGCAGAAATAACAGAGTGACTCCCCAGTGGGTGCCTGGTCATATGAAAATAGAAGGTAACCAAACAGCAGAACCATTAACAATTCTGATTTCTGAATAGAAGACCATAAACTAAAATATAAATTAAACGTGAAAAACAGAGTAAGTAAAAAGTAGAAATTCGCATGATCTGAGAGATGAGAGCTACAACCAGAAAAGTTTCAAAGCATGCAAGTTTGAATTAGTTTTATTTCGCAAGCATTGCGAAACGTGTCACAATCTTGACGACCGTATCGGCAGCATGAAGCTGGAGCATGATGGAGTGAGATAGAATCTCATGAAATCTCTAATTATAAAATGTGCGGTGACAATATCAATGTAAACACTTTTAATACGTAATAAAATATCTATCTATCTGAATTATGTGTGGGTGTGCAGGTGACTTTTATAATGGGAAAGGAACTGTGGAATGCACTGCGAATGTTAGGTCAATCAGGTGTCTGTTGGTAATTTGCATTAATCTGAATAAAAATACATACTCCAAGTATGCTAACAAGCTTCAAGTAAGTAATGAAACAAACTCAAGACATATTGAAGAAAACTAGGAGAGAGCCTTTGCAGTTTCTGCATTTACCCACAGACGTATCAAATCCTTGGGCAAGTTTCAAGAGAATTAAACTGTTTGTTCTCGGATTCCTCAGAAAAGCTGGCTTAGAGCAGGTGCTCTAGGCTGACGTATTCTCCCCAATGTTAAGCTGGAGTTCAACACTCTCGGCTATAATACGAACTCTAGTGAAGGAACAAACTTCATCAAAATACTAGTAAGGAGTTTAGTAGACTAGTACAATAGATCGCTGTACGTTTCTGGTTCTAAATAATCTGTCAATACACTAATGGGTGATGAAGAAGACTAGAGTTATGGACTTGTAAACAATGCATTCCACTGTCCTTCTGTCTGCCAGTAAAGTCTAGGAGTGAATCTTTTAAAGACGGAAATCGAGGTATTCACTACACATCATCAATCGATGTCAAAACCGAAAAAATTACATGGAAAATCCTTCAGCGCTTTTTAATCCTTGACATATGCGTACTTAAGCTTAGCGCAGTGATGGTGGGCTGTAAACTTATCAAAAAACCATCTTCATAGTTTCCTGCTAACAGCTAGAAAGATTGTTGTGGATTTCTTACACTTTCACTGAAAATTCAACTGGAAATAGAGGCTCTAACCACTCACAGTAGGTCTTGTCTAGTAGTGTGCCCATTAGTGCCCATGTTGTGCTGAGACCCAAACTAGGTTCAGTTAGTTCAGCTTACAGATAACATCTAAATGCATTTTTGAACTATTTTAGAAGTAGTTGAAGGGTGGAGCAAGATATTAAGCATGGCTCGTAGACGTTGAAACTCTGTCCTTTCAAACTGTCTAGACCTCCGTCTGGAAAGAAGACACAAGTTTGTCCAATTGTAAAGTCTGTTAGCGTCAGAGCCCTCATCAGTTTTGAATTTGTCTACAAAATTATGACTTTATTCCCTTGCAGGCTTAGATATTGGCTAAAATAAATATAACGTAATCCGGCAAATTCATTAAACAAGGGTCATAGGGTAATTGCCATGCACAATATGTACATAATTGCAGTGTTAAGGAAAGTTAGAAACCACATTGACGGAGGCAAGATTTATCAAACTATCTAAAGCACAACCAGGCATATAAAAAAAAAACTCTCCAGCTGATTGGACAAATCGTTCTTTGGAGTCAAACGAAAGTAGGAATGAATTAGTTAATTTTCTGGTGATCAACCAAAGGGAGCCTATCTATAGCTTGTGCAGAGCTTCAATTTCAAAACAGACTTGTAAGAAATGCAGATCTTCAGAAGCTTGATCTTGCAAATAGTAGTAGAGATGGTTATGAACTAGATCCCTCTGTAGTTCCCAGGTAACAACTGCTTAACATGTGACCATCACAAGCTTTTGATGTTCTCCCATAACTTGGGGATTCGAAAAAGTCTACTCTGGCATTAATCTTTAGTCGAGACTATGCTGCACATTTCTAATAGAAACATCCACTAAAGTGGACCCTCTTTTATACCGAAAATGGACATATGGATATCTGGGATCAACTAGGATACCATAAAAAGGGTATACACGTGATGAATCTAGTTGCATAATACAATCAAGTGACTAGGAGTGACTTTTTTGTAGTTTCGAAAAGCATAAAAAATTATCGATTCACACCCCTTTCGGAGCATCAATATCCTTCACTTGATCTTGCTGATCCTCCTCTAAATCAGAAGGTATTTAGTAAGCTTTCTGGGCTTCTTAGCCCCAATTTACAATTCAAGCATACAACTTTAGTGCATTTCTTGGTAACCCTAATAATAATATCATAGGCAGACCTAAGAGCTAACAATAATGTCTTCCCGTGGATAGTTCAGGATTCAAGATGACGTGATAGTTCTTTGAACTGAAGCTCCCTGCCACTAAACCTAACACACTTTCACGATTGAACAAACAATCAGGATCATACTTCACCCAAAGCCCAAATGTTAACATGGAGCATCGAGTAATGAAGGAGGAAATTTTTGAAGAATTTGTAAAGGTGTTCAGCGTCGAGGAGAACAACGAGGCGATCTTTAAAGTCTTTGTCAACTGCACACTTAGGAACGATAATTGGTAACAATTTCACCGCGCTGACGAGCACCAGTCTCCGGAATCTTCAGAATTTCATCTGGAGCTCTAGAAAACTAAGGCTGGAAACCTGGATCTTGTGATATAATAATTAGGGCACAGCCATGAGTGTTAAGACATCAACGCTTATAACTTTCATTTTTTACAGTTTAGTCGGCGATATGGATACAGGCTGCAAAATTCGGTGTAACGATTTTCAGTAAGTATCAACTTATTGGGCAGAACCTCCAGTATGCGATTAGATCTCTCAGGTTGGAGAGATGGATGTACGTTGTGTGGATGTCTGGAATAAATTTTGAATGCACCGTCAATTGCGAGAAGAAGTTGTTATAATGTGTCTTAGCTAATTTAGATCTAATAGAAACGCTCAGAACGATTAAATTCGAAGGCATATGTGTGGCAATTCAAACTTTGTTATTCCATAACTAGGCAAAACTATGACTAACTGTCATAAGCTCTTTCTATAACCTTACTAAAAGTCATCATCGATGATCATCTCTTACTAAAGTCTTCAGACTACCTACCTCTAACCTAAAATCCTAAAATTTATTGGAAAAATAAACACACTGGCAATCTAATCATTTATAGATACTCTCTACATTTAATCTACATTTCCTTCTACATGAAGTTCAGTTTGATCTGAAATTACTTGACGGCAGTTAATGAAAGCTTCCATCGATCGGTATAGCTGGCGCCCAATGGGAGGCCTACGTGTTTTTCAGTATTTCACTTACCTGCTTTACTCCATACTCTGCTTTTCGAAATGGTTGCTGTATTCCTATTGTATCTTCTTCGCATTAGCTGCTTCTACAGTCTTTCCATAGATTGTCGAATAAATACGATCGTGTAAAAAAAATAAGAGATCTACTTAGCGTCTTGTACTATACTAGAAAATCCATTATGTGCACCACACGATAACAACAACTACAATCATCTTCAACGAGTAAAATCCAAATTGCCTACTTAAGATACAAATGTATCTCATTAGAATATATGTACATACCCCAATGTACGCACGCTTCAAATTCGAAAAGCCGCAACGAAGAAGAAAACAAAACGAAAGAAGAAAGAGAAAAAAAAAAAACTTCAATGAACCCAAAAACAAAAAAATCAATAGTCAAGCTGTGTGGTGTGCTTCTACAAGGTCGTAGCCCCTATTCATGTCTTCTTTTTTTTACCATAGATAGCCCCCCTTGGGCCAATCACTTCCTCGTTTCATTTTATTCTTTCTCGCTTTGTACACCATCACTGGCACTACTTCGTCTTCATCTTCGTTTTCTTCTATTTTTTGCACTCGAAAACCAGACTTGAAGATTGTATTTCAACATTTCATCTCGAGAAGAATTCCTTCTTTCTCTCGACGATAGATAGACAAGACAGATAGATACCTCCACTTGCACGAGTCACTCAATACCCATTAAGAGTAAAAGCAAACAGTTCTGTCTTGACACATTGGATAAGGTTTTGATATAATAATAATAGGATTACATGGTGCTTTGGAAAACGAGCAAAAAGTCACAAGAACTAGAAAAGATACATACACCATTCCTAGATAGAGAAGAACCGGAGTTTGAGAATATCAGCTTAACCTGGATACGGCACTCAAACGCTAATGCGGAGTGCCGACGCGCGCGCGCGCGCACGCCGCTGCCGTCACGCAACTCCATTGCATTCGATTTTGATTCGATTCGAGAGCTCGCCAGTGCGGTAGGTTAGTCCACACATGGTGGCGGGGAACAGCTCTCTTGACTGTTACACAATAGGCCGATGCAATTTGCTGAGAAATCAGATTATCCACGATGACGGGGGCCACCCACCCACATGTAATAATAAATTGGTCCATCAACCCGTGATCTTCGCTTAAAAGTTGGCGGCCCGACTTGGTGGTAAGCGGTACCCACATGCGTGGTGAATCGGTGAATTGTTACAGAGATGTCGGTCGGACAATAACGTTCGCGTTCATTACCTTTCACTTGGGGATTCAATTGTTGCAATTTTAGTATCTTTTTATTTTTTTTTTGCATTTCCGAAAGCGCTAGGCTTTGTGGTTGGCTGGCCTGGCGATGATAATGATGATGACGATGATTACTGTGTACTGCTCGGCTGCCGGATGTGATTGTTGCAAGTCTCTCGATATATGTAACCATCCCTAATTGAGGCACCAGTTTGGGCGGGCGACTTTTGTTTGAGTTATGATGTGGTGTCACTTTGTTGCGCGCTCTCGAAATGCATAACAGGAAGTTGGTGATTTGAAGCGCATCGAATATGGTTATGCTGATCCTATGAGATACTTTCCGAATTTTTACTCCACTCACCAGTGCTGAGGATGTTGGTAACACAATCCATTATGACGTGTGCTTTTCCAGAAATAGCGAGGGCTATTCTAAGATACATATTTGTTTAAATGACGAAACGAAATGAAACGTTTCAATGTTTTTTTTTTTTTTTTTTGTTGACACAGATGTTTTTCCATGCGGTAATAATTGTGTTGAAGATAAAACAAAAAACTTGCAATTTCATTTGGCAATCAGAAAATATAAACACCAGCTATAAACATAAACACATATTTGCAGAGTAATTACTTTTATGAGATACATTTGTATCTGCAGGTTTAAAACAATATTGTGTGTGTTCTTTGTTTCGAATCTAATGAAGAAAATTGCATTAAGAAAGTATGATTGGTACTTTTAGTCGTGGAAATCGTTTGGACGTTTACGTCCTTTGGTACAACATGCCTTAGACGATTAAGACAGGAAAAGGAGGGAAGTGATCTATCAATTTTTTCTCTATAAAGGATATATATCTATCGAATTATCAGACATTGAAAGATTTTGGAATAACACTACTACTTACTTACTTAACGGGCTCCCGACCCGTGAAGAGTCTCTGCCTGAGACACGGCAGCCTTCCACTCTCTTCGATCCCGGGTACGCTGCTTCCAGTTATCTAGACCAAGCGCTCTGGCATCCGCGATAGCTTGATCCTTAAAACGGAGGTTCGGTCTTCCTTGCCGTCTCGAATCCGGGGGCAGTGATTCGAAGATACTCTTTGCTGGAGCATTATTGTCCATTCGCTCGATGTGGCCGAGCCAGTGTAGTCGACGTGTTTTGGCTTTTTGGACTACATCCACATCTTGGTACAGCTCATAGAGTTCGCGGTTATATCTTCTCCTCCATTCGCCCTCCTCGCATACGGGACCGAATATCCGACGAAGAATTTTTCTTTCGAAAGTGTTCAATATCTGCTCTGCTTTCCTGCTTATCGTCCAACACTCAGCTCCATACAGCAGAACTGGCAGGATCAAAGTTTTGTAGAGCAAACATTTCGTCTTCCGAGTTAGGAGTTTTGACCCCATTTGTTTCGCCAAACCGAAGTAGCAGCGGTTTCCTAGGGTAAGTCTTCGTCGAATCTCCACTAAGTTGTCATTCGTGGAGTTGATATTTACTCCGAGGTAGGTAAACTCCTTAACCACTTCGAAGTTACTGTTGCCAACAGTGACGTTTTGTCCTAGGCGGTGGACAGATGTTTCTTTGTTTGTTGACAACATGTACTTGGTTTTGTCCTCATTCACTTCAAGGCCAACTCGTTTCGCCTCTTCTTCAATTGCCGTAAAAGCCTCTAGCACGGCGCGCTGGGAGCGACCGATGATGTCGATGTCGTCTGCGTATCACAGCAACTGGACAGATTTGTTGAAGATAGTGCCTTCCGTGTTCACAACTGCCCTGCGCACTATCTGTTCCAGTACAAGATTGAAGAAGTCACATGATAGCGCATCCCCTTGCCGAAATCCGGTGCATGTTTGGAATAGTTCAGAGGAACTGTTGCCGAATTGCACGTTGCACCGCGTGTTATCCAGCGTCACGCGGCACAGCTGGATCAGTTTAGCCGGGATCCCGAATTCGGCCATCGCCTTGTAGAGCTCAAGACGATGAATGCTATCATATGCGGCTTTAAAGTCGATGAAGAGATGGTGAGTCTCGACTTGAAATTCGTTGGTCTTTTCCAGGATTTGCCTTAGTGTGAAAATTTGGTCGATCGTCGATCTGCGGGGCCGGAAGCCACACTGGTACGTGCCGATTAGTGTGCTGCAGAAGGGCTTCAGACGTTCACACAGTACGTTGGATAGGATCTTATATGCGACATTAAGCAGGGATATGCCTCGGTAGTTCTTACAAGACATAGGATCGCCTTTCTTGAAGATGGGGCCTATAGAGCTGATAGTCTAGTCATCGGGCATGACTTATGGAATAACAACCTTTGGATATCTGAACAGTAGAAAAAATGGCAGGACTTGTATTCGGCTGAGCGACCTCATAGCTCCCGACTTTATGGAGTTCTTGGAGGACTTTCTGGTTTGCAAAATTAAGCTAGTTTTCGACTGAAATTTCTTTACAATTATTCAGTCGAGAAAACTGGCATATTTAGTAATGAAATTGCGTTTATTGCATCTGAATCGGACAAAGTGTATAATCACAACGCCTTGTTGAAGTTGACTGAGCACCCGAAATGGTATCTCAACTATCCGCAATGGAAAGTGCAACACCTATCCCATCCGGTATACATGACCATGAAGTGAGAAATGTATTCTACACATTGATGCCTAAATGAACGGAATCCACAACTAATTTCCTATCGTATCCAAGTTTCAAAATCCCACCAATTTTCGTTACATTAACTTTTCTAGCTTACATTTAGGTTAACAGTAGTTTCAAAAGCCCCTGGCTCCCTGATTCGTTTGTCGTACGAAGTTTCTAACTACGTGATATCATCAACTGGCAACGTTCTTAAGTCTTTGCATTTTATCTAGTTCTTTGCTTATATTCACCAGAATTGTGTTCGAATTTGGATCCACCAGCTTTTTCTTGATTGGTTCCAGTAATCCTTCCATGTTTCCATGCTTAGTCCTCCTTATGTATCGTGAATTTCTCAAACGTTTCAACCCAATAATCGAAATGTACCAGTGTGGCTTTCGGCCCGGGAGATACACAACCGATTAAATTTTCACAGTAAGGCAAATATTGAAAAAGACCAACCTATTTCAAGTCGAGATTTACTATTTTTCACCAACTTCAAAGCCGCATATGATAGCATTCAACATCTTCAGCTCTATATTGCGACAGCCGAATTCGGAATCCCAGCAAAACTGATCCAATTGTGCTGAATGACGCTGGAAAACATGCAGTTCAATGTGCAATCTGGAAACAGTTCCTCCGAACAATTCCAAACTTGCACCGGATTTCGGCAAGGAGACGCGTTATCATTTGACTCCTTCAATCTCCTTCTGGAACAGAGAGCCGGTTAGTCACACGGTAAAGCCACTAACAAGTCTCTCTAGGTAGCCCGGTCCTTAGCTAACTGCCTCCAGTTGCACACTCCAAGTTTCTTGAGGTGCCCTTCTACTTGGGCGCGCCACCTACTGCGTTGTCCTTCTTAGTTAGATTCGAAGACTCTACGGCCCGGAGCATTTGTATCTAGCCGCTCTACATGTCCTAGCCATCTTAGACGACTAATGCGCAGTTTTTTTTTGACTATGTTGATGTTGCTATACAGCTCGTATAGTTCGTCGTTGAATCTCCGCCTCCATAGTCCGTCAAAGCAAACGGGACCGAAAATTTTACGAAGAATTTTTCTCTCGAAGCGACCGAGGATAACTTCATTCGTTTTAGATAGAGTCCAAGCCTCGGCGCTATAAAGCAGGAATGGGATGATCAAGGTCTTATACAGAATTTCCTTAGTTTTTCGGGATAGGGCTCTACTACTCAATTGCCTTGTCAGTCCAAAGAAACCGCGATTGGCAAGCGTTATTCTTCGTTTAATTTCTGGTGAAATGTTGTTGTCAGAGTTTATAGCAGAGCCGAGGTAGACAAACTCCCTTACTACCTCAAAGTACAAACCCGGTAGACACTATCAAAAATCCTGTTGAGCCGCTGGGATACGCAGACGACAGCGACCAGTGGACCATCTTAGAGGCTTTTACGTATTTCAAAGAACATGCGAAACGAGTTGACCTTGAACTAAATGAGATCAAAACCAAGTGCATGTTCTCAATAAACAATAAATAAAGCACTTGGGTGTCGTTGAGGACTAGACATCATTATTGACAGAAGTAACTTCAAAGTGGATATGGAATCTATGAATTTAGTGGAGATTAGCCGCCGACTTACTCTCGAAATCCGATGCTACTTCGGTTTGGCGAAACAAATAGGACCAATACAATACTTACTCACAAGACGAAATGCATGCGCTACAAAAAAATTATCCTGCCAGTTTTTTTGATATGGAGTCGAGTGCTGGACGATAAGCAGGGAAGCAGAGCAATTATTGAAAAAACCATCCCTTGAATTTTTGGTCCCGTACGCGAGTTTCCAAATGGAGAAGAAGATGTAACTACAAATTCTATGATCTGTATCGAGATGTGGATGTTGTCCAAAAAGCCATAACATATCGACTACATTCGCTCGGCCATATTGAGCGAATGCACAAGAATGCTCCAACAAAAAGGATCTTTGAAACACACACCGGTTCGAGACGACAAGAAAGACTGACCCTCTGTTTCAAGGATCAAAGTATCGCAATGCAAGAGTACTTGACCTAAGCAAGATAGTGGAAGACTGCAGTGTCTTCTGTAAAGACTTTTCCCGGATCACGAGCTATATATACTTAATACTCCATGTAATGATTCTCAACATCGTTTAACACTTGGATCTCTGACTTGCACAGTGACTCCTGGAAGCCTTCTACTTTGTATTGATCTTCTCATTTGTCGCATCAAGAATGTCTAATAGTTTGGATCGCACTGCTGCAAATGTGTCCCCAATACCTTCATGGTCTTTGGAGGAACTTCTCATTGTTTTTTCTTTTCGAAGTATACTGGCTTATTTCCACGGATACATGGGAATTTATTCCACATTAGAAAATATGTGGAATATATTTCCACTTGAAATCTTGGTAAACTTATTTCCCAGAAAATCTAATTTAGGAGTAATTTTCTGCACCAGCTACTGGAAGTGGAAAACTTTTCATAAGAGGGGAGTTATTTCTCACATAAACGTGGAATTATTACTCACTCTCAATGGGAAATAATGCCGCTCTAAAAATATGAATTTATTTCTCACCAAATCTATTCCATTGTGGAGCAGATACCCGTCGAGTTTCCTGCACTGATTATGATAATATTTGGTGAAAGTATGTTTACATTTTTAAAGCGGTGTTTCTTTGCACTGAAAGGGGGAAATAGTTTCACTAGAGTTTGTCAGAAACAGAAAATTTCCCTTCGCTATGCTACTGGCTTTGTTCCATTAATATATTTTATTTCTATTACTGGTACAACTTCTTAAGATAAGGTGATTGGAGCAGCGGAGTAAAGCGTTCCAATAATTCGCATATTCCATTCTCTAAAGAATATCCAGAAACATCAAAGACTCAAAAGTTTCTAAAGATCACAATGGAAGTGTAAGGACCGGAGAATACGTGTGTAGTTTCAGCGAGATAGTGCAACATCATTTTAAAGGACATGTTCTTGAATCTCTTAGTCTCTGTAATAGTTTTCGAAAGAAAAGTGGATGGTAACGAGCCTGCATTCAGAGTTACTGGGAATCCAACTGACAATGTGACATTTGCTTCACTCTGTGTATCTTTAGATACATTTTTTCATTTGTAGGACATGATTCCGATGGGACACTGTTCGGTAATTGTTTTTGGATCTTACGCAGACTGATAACTATCTGAAGAAGAAGTGTAGATACTTGTATAATTCAATGCGTTCCATCACTACCCGATGGGTAATATGGAATCAAGTCCTTTTTGGTTTTTCGACTTCTTAAGCTTCTTAAATATAAACAGGTTCATGGCTCATGGCATCACTATGACGGGGATTTTCGAAAATTCCCTCCCTCCGCCATAAGCGGTCTTTCATTCCCTTTTCAAGGGACATTACCCCAACAAACCCATTTATCATACAATAAGTATGAATTCGCATTCTTTCGACTGCGCAAAAAGCCGTCGATCAAAAATCGCCAAAGCAAAGCCTCTAATGGTTGTATCGCCCATTCACTGGCCCAACCCATGCTTTGGCCCTTTCAAAAACGCTGACACTTAAATGCACTTCGCATTGATAAATTCTGTCAGATTAACTCGATTGCAACCAGTTTACGATCATTTGTTGTTTTTTTTTTCTTATTTCGCCTCTCATTTTGATTTTGAAAAATAAAGCCAAAGCAAATATTTTCTTCGTCAAAAGAGAGGAAAAAAAAACATATATTTCGATCATGTTAATCCTTGACCTTTACCGATTGCCCCCAGCAAAAGAAACGAAAACCAAAAAAAAAAAAAAATACACCTCAGCCCACAACAAAGCGCGGTTCAAGTCGTTCACTCTCAACGTTCGTTGGGTTGAACGACGACAGCGACGAAGCCGACTATTGCCTCATTAAGTATTACACAATGTTGAGATACTCTGGGCATTTTTTTTCTGTTGTTGTTGTTTTTGCTTCTCGTTTTTCATTTTTTTATGTTTTGTTATTTCTGACGCCTATAGCCCAGCACTCTTCAGAGATAGTTTCTTGCGAATGTTAACCCAAATAGCTTATGTGGTTTCTATTGCCTCTACGACTTCTAGGATTGGAACGCAACTTGCGGCGGCGGCCCAAACAATGTAATTGGCTCATTAAACTCATTAGATACATGCAATGGTTGGATATATAATTAACTGAATAATGTTGCGAGAACTTTGGGAAAATTGCTATGGCACCGTAATTGTTTTTCGTACAAGTACAACGGGGTTGGTTGTCAAGACAAGATTGGTCTAAGGCTAATTCGATTAGGTGGTGATACCTTGATTTCCGAAAAATTTCTCAATTCCCCGCAGTATTATCCCAACTAATGCTAATCCACTTAACCGTTTAGCAATCAAATCAACTCCCTGAAGCATATCAATCGAGTTAATCATCTTAAAGCGAATAAAAATCTCAAACGAACAAAAACGAAGTGTCTATCCACGGTAGCATGTAGCTAAGACACATTTTCCACGTGTTAATGCCCTTGGATGCGAATTATTGTTATTGGTAATCTCATTGACGATTTACACTACATACATAGTATCTGAGACTGACCACGACCACGAAACGCTTTGCTGATGACGAAAAATGACAGGGCGGGCGAGAAAACCTTGACTTTGTATCCATTGCGGTGGAAACAATCATAACCATAAACTTGTATCGGATTGTTGTTCATTGCCTTTATTGTGGTGTGTCGCTTGTAAATAATGTAACAAACGACCTTCGATTGGGCTTAAGCCACATAGGCATGGTCTTAAAGGTTCATCGGTGTGACAGTTGAAGGGAAATAAATTTTTCCCCGAAACCAATAACAAAAGATTTAAACCTATGAACTGGTTTACCTTTGAATATGTATCTAGATGGAATTATTGATGAAAAATACAAATTTTAATTCGTTATCTATTGCGGCCAAATGTTTTTATTGTTAGTCAGACCTGACAATCCACTAGTATCTAACATGATTCGCTTCATGAGATACATTTTAAGTGCTGCATTAATGATGGAAAAACAAAAAAACGTTTTAATTTTCAAAATTAATAGGAACTGTAGCTTTTGAAAGTAATTAAGATAACGGAAGTTGTTGATGAACGGGTGTTGACTATACATATACATATATATGTATATATCAAACTGGTGCATGGGAATACAAAATCGTTTTATGATGGTAGGCTACTACAACGGTGCAGGTAAGCGCGAAAGTAGCCTCTTGAAAGTGTACATATACATAGTGTGTATCTTTTTATCTAAAGAGTGTCGGAAAAATTAGGAAAAGTACTGAATGCTATCAGATACTTATTCTTGTGTAGTTTGTGGATGTGTAATACCGATTAGAATATTTTCTGATCGGCACAGGACCTTGAAGATGAGGAGACTTCTTTCAAAAACCATGCAAATCAGTTCAGTCATTTCTCATCAGAATGCCTTTGATGACACATAGATGACATAAATCCGAGGACAGGACATGCCCATAAATCGGGAAGATATCTAGTATTCGCAGACAAACTGATTTTTTTTAGCGATTTATTGTGTTTACACTGCTTTGGTTGGACCACTGCACATTTTAAGGAATTGACTTTTAAGTGAAAGAATTGATGAGGATCCTTAAAAGGCGATGAAAATAAGGTGAAAAAACAAACGTGACTTGACAGAAAGTCAGAATGTAGAGTCAAAGTAGGAATGCACAAAGGTTCAGGACTTAGACCCCTGCTATACATACGTATACACGATGGCTTAGTGGTGAGTGGAATATCAACTGAACTAAGGGATTGATGTTTGAGTCCTAAAAAAAATCGTTTTTCTACAGCCTCACTTTCTGCAAACGTGTGAAAAACTTTCTAGAGTATAATGATTGTGTTTATTTTGTTTGTTAATACATGCCAAAATCCTCAAACTAGGTGACGATACTTACAGGTACACCCAGTCACTACAGTCTGATTGTCATGTGGGGAATTGTAATTCGTAAACAATCACCTACATTATAGTTTTTTTTTTTTGATGTGCTGGAGCCGTGAAATCCTTTATGGATGCTCCATAGCCCGTACTACGAGTTATACCATACTCCATGCTCCTGCATGTTTATGTGGCTAAAATACCCCCTAACCCTGTCCTGTTTCCCCCTATGGTACCGCTGGTCAAGGCATTCCTTCATAGAATCTGAATTATAGTAGGGATTTGGATATGTTTATCCCTGAATAGATGGTTCTCCGGACATCACAGCTTAGGTGGGTTGGGAACACTGATAATGTGCAGCCTCACTCGGATCTCAATGGATCCATTGTGTTCCCCTGTGTGAGATACTTAAATAAAAACAATGACTTTTATTTTTTACCCAAAACTTAATCCATGTCAGAAGCGACCCTCCTGAACCATCAGGTTGTCATGATGAATTTTAGGGTGGTTTTAGGTGGCGTGTTAGCTAGTTCGTTGAAAGATACCTTCCCAGGGTCTTTAGAGGCTTAGGCATTCGCAAAAGAAATGTGTTGTATCTTCCTCTACTTCTGTATCGCCACAGTCACTGCATAGGTCTGTGGTGCTGATCCTCATTCTTCTAAGATGGGCCGCCATTCAATTGTGGCCTGTGAGAATACCTATGATGAGACTCAGCTGTAATGATAGAAGTTCTCTAGTCCTTCTTCTGTTGTATTGGGCTCAAAGTTTTCTCAAGACGCGGCAAGAGGAGAGTGTTCTCCACCTTATATTAGCCATGTTGAGAAAGTCCGAGTTGATTTTGGACATAAGAAGACGGATGGGCGTTTGGACTGAGTGATCTGTTGTTAGGTCTTTCGGCCATTTCATTCCCGTGGAGGCCCATGTGTCCCGGAATCCAACAGAGCATGATGCTGTGCCTTGAGCTAAGGGATTTGTGTTCCTCTTTACTTCTTTTGACCAATTTAGAGTTGGTTGAGATGGAGGTGATGGTTTTGATGGCTGCTTGGCTATCTATGACCATAGATGTCGATGTGTTCGTTGGTATTCAGAGTGGATATACGGTTATACCATATATTTCCGCTTGAAACACACTTGCGTGGTTGTGAAGTTTCATAAACCCGGGCAATTGGTGGTGCCTCTGAGAAAATTCCTGAGTCCGTATCTTCTTCAATTTTTGACCCATCCGTGAAGATGGATATGGAGTCGGAATTAATGATGTTACCTACCATTTGTCCAGCTGTCTCTAGAGGGAAATTTGGAGTCGACGTTGAGGGTAAAGTCCGTGTGGGGAAAAATGTGATCAGAAGGCAAGTTGACATTTGACCACTTGGTGGTAGTGCTGTGTCCGAGTTGATTGTTTTTCCACATCCATGTTTGTCGGAGGCGTAGGGAGCTTTTAGCCGCTATTTCTTTGGTGAAGGGGTCCAATAGCCATAAAGGGGTCCCTAGCATGGCTTCAAGGGCAGCGGTGTTGTCCTAATTGTGCTTGTGGTACCCACACATGCTAGACGTCGGATCCTTGTGAAGGTATTCAGGTTTGTGGCTTTTGTGGCTTCAGACCACCAGACCAGACAGACGTACGTAAGAATAGGTCTAACGATAGCTGTGTACATTCAGTGGATTGTGGCTGGTTTTGGCACCCATTTTTTTCCGAAGATTTTACTGCATGCGTAAAAAGCAATCGAAGCCTTCTTTGTACGTTCGAATATATTGTCTTTCCAGTTAAATTTGCAATCTAGTATGCACCCTAGGTTGGGCTGCATTCAGTCTAGTTGCCTTCATTTCGGGTATTCTCCTCTTATTTGTGAAGAAAGGAAGGAAGGTTCTATACTTTGAAGATCTATGATTTGGCATGCAGGCTTACTCTCAAGTTGCAATAGCATAGTGACTTTCAACCCATGCCATTCCTACTATAAAGCTGGTAACTTAGCAAACCGTTTGAGGATATTACACTACCTAATTAATGAGTCGTATTTTAAAACATCAAGAAGCCATGACCATGCTTAATGTCTCTGGATTCAATAGACAATAGATAAAAATGTCACTCTCTATCTTTCAAACTATAGTCCACGGTATCGAATTAGGTATACGAGAACAACTTATTGAACAATGGGTCAAGTTTAAGCGCAGAACTCGTCTTTACTTACTGATTTACTTCACGCTACAGTTTGGGCCTTAACCATCCCTTCATATTGGTTGAGGGCTGCTTCTACTAGTGGTGATGGCTTTTCCTATTGAGTTATCTTTCGGGGTAGGATACGAAGACTTTGGACACCGGAACCGTGGTTTTCATTTGTTCTACCTGTTCTAACTTGTGTTGTCATTGAATCTCTTCGTCCGCAGCACATGAATGCAAATGAATAATTGCAAAATGCAAAAGGACTTAGTTCATATAGTAGGCAACAGTTCACTGAGGACATTGAAGAATAGAGCCCCTAATTGGAGCAGTCTTCTTTGGGATAGACCCAGACTTGTGCGTAGCTGGTAATGGTAGAGAATAACTAAGGTAATTGACGGTTAAGCTTAACTGCATACATCTATGATAAGACAAGGAGTGCTCACAGGATACCTTTCAATCCCTGATCCCTTGTCGGAAACTAAGGTTATACCGGAAACTGTGTCTAGTAACAAAAGTCGAAAGGTAACCAATGTTACAAAGAGCGAGATTAGTACTTAGTATGTAATCAAAAAGTGGCTCATTTCTCATTGAATTCGGTACTACCTCGAAATGTATGATGCGTGTTCGCATCACAGAAGCTTTATGCCTCCGTGAGCATGGTAACAAAAAAAGACAAACACTGTTTCAGCTTCAATCTTGATCGAACCCGATTTTGTTAAGGCTAAAATAAATATATAAGGCTAAACTACTGACAATCGGAAATTAGGCCTGAATAAGACTTGATAGATACTATTTGACTAAATACGATCACATTGGAGTACATTATGATAAGTAGACCCTTAGCACTGCCAAAGAGCACCCTAATTAGTACAAAATCCCACTGATCTACGAATGGTATGCATATGCTGTCTAAAGTTTGCTTGCTAGGGTAAAAATGGTCTTTGTTTCGGAATGATCAAAGATCTAACAATATATGAACTAAGCTTGCTTGTCAAATTTTCCATATAGGCATCAAGATGGCTCAGCAGATACACCATCAACGGAAATTGAGCCCACATTAAAAGTCATTACTTATGCAAGTAAGATGAATCAAGTCGTGAGAAAAAGCATGCGTGCAACCGCTGCCTTTCATAACTCTTTTTTTTTTTATTTTAAATACAACAAGATTGGCTAAAATTAAGTAGGTATCTCAGCATATCCTCTTTAGCTGAAGTACCTACTATAAAAAAAACAAGTTCAACGATAAAAACACATTACGTATTTAATACCTAAGGCCTTGATTGGTTACCTCTTCCTTCATCGATTACTTTCGTTCGGAAGCATTTATCTTCTGACCGCCAAAATCGCCTTAAGTGCATTCTCACTGACAAACAAATTAATTCGACACAAAACGTGTGTCAATTTTAAAAGAAAAGTCATATAAAGCCGATAATCAAAATAAAACGTTTTCTTCCCCCCCGCTGTCTGGTGGTATTGTCACATACTCGTCAGTTTCGGCACTTTCCAATACATTAAGTCATTCGAGACGTGCAGTAAAAGTCTAGAGATGATCCAACATTAAATTACGTGTTATAGCGCCAAATTGCATAACGATAACTCTGTGCTCTGTGCGTCCAGAGCGACAGTAAGATGGTTCATCTCGATGGGCATCTCCGATAATTGATTACTTTGCCAATGAAAAGGCTGTAAAAAGTCACTCTTTTAATGAAGTCGTAACCGATCGCTGCTGCACTAAGAAACTGATAATTTATGCACCAGGACGGTTGACTTTCACGATACCCCAATTTTTATTTATTAATTTATTTATTTGTTGGTTATATGATATATTTATTGAGAGGTCTTAAAAATTTTAACTACTCAGGTGTAAAAGATAAAAAAAAAAAAACATTTAAAGATATCAGATGACTACGAGTATCGTATCGAATTTTGTGTCAAAAGCGTACTAAATTTTGAAGAGATAAGCAAGGCAATCAATGATGTAATGAGCCTGATTAAGATTGAGTTATGCAGTTAATTCGTAAAGTATCTATAAATAGAAACTGACTAACTGTTTCTGGAATAACTTTATTTTCGTACGACGAGATTTATGGCCTCTTATACCAGAATAAATTGACTGTCTCTACTAGAGGAGTATGGGTAATGGGTCCCGTAGTAATAAACAAGTCAAGCCACACCCAGGAACTTCCTTCTAACTTACAATGTTTTTATAACAAAATAAATCCTTCGAATAAAGTTATTCTTAACTAAGGAGATAACACGAATTTATTTTCTAAAGCTTAGCTTATGATAGTGAAATAGGCCCTAAATGCATATCGATCTGTGAAGCTCTATTTTGCTTATGTGCACATCTATGCCATATTCTTCCCCGCAAAATAACAGAAGATATGGAACCAATACAACCTGTCACAACTGCAGAAGTCCTGGAAGCAGCCAACTCAATGAAAAGCAATAAGCCTCCAGGAATGGAAGGGATCCCCAAATTCTTCCTTAAGAAAGCCACTAAGACCCAACCAGAGGTACTTACAAACCTCTATACAAGATGTCTGACTGAAGGCATTCCATCTGCATTGGAAACGTTAGAGACTAGTATTAATTCCGAAAGGCGACAAGCCCCCAGAGCAACTGTCATCGTACAGACTACTGTGCATGCTAGACACGGTAGAGAAAGTGCTGAAAAGAGTTATTCGCGACAGACTTGACTAGTACACCGAAGGAGACAATGGGCTTTCCAACCGACTATACGGGTTCAGGAAGAATCGGAGCACCACCAAATTGCACGCCAATCCTTATCTGGGACTAGATGGAAAGGAGTAAAACCTCAGTAGGTACTGCGCTGTAGTTATGCTCGACGTAAAAAATGCTACAGCTACATGAACTACAGCGGGAAAACACCGACAGCTCAAGAGGGAAAAAACCTTGGATCGTAAGAAGGAGAAGGCATTATGTCAAAACATACCCCTACGAATGCCTTGACCAGCGGTAGCGTAGAGGGAAATCAAGACAGAGTTAGGAGGGGTACTTTAGCCACATCTAAAGCATCAAAAATAAAAAGAAATTACCGCGGCAGGCATTTAATTAGGTGAATCTTCAGAGAAACAAATTTGCAATACACAGATGGGCTTTCAAATGCGGACTGAGGGTAAGCCCTCAAAAAAAGCAAACTTGTTTTCTTTAGACCCTTATTTGTTTTTTTGTGCTCTTGCCCATTTGGCTGAAACTGCGACATTTAAAGATCTATTGTATAAAATTAGGGTATATTTAAACCAAGAGACGTACCACTTCCCTTATGAAGGATAGTACGTCCTTAGCAACAGAATTTTTTAACTTCGCTGATGAACATATTTCTTTATGGAAAATACGCCTTCTTAACCAATGTAATGCTGGGCATTCACAGAGAATGTTTTCAGAAGATTCGTCATCTTCCTAGTAGAACGTACACTCCGTTTCCTACACTCTTGCACAGATTAAGCTTGTTAAGGTGATATCCCAGGTCACACTGACCTGTGAGGAAGCTCATCAGCTTTCTAATACTATTCTCGTCTATATTAAGGATTTCCTTGTAGAAATAAGCCCTGATTGAGACATATTCCCAGTAGGCCAGACGAAGTTTGTATTCCCAATCGTTAATAAGCGCTGTGGCGGTAGCCCAGTTGAGACCACAGTAGGGTTCATGTCCTACTGCCTAGCTAGTTCATCTGCGTTGCCTGCGATTCCTTGATGACCAGGGACCCAATTAAGCTTCACCCTGTTAGGTCTGGCAAGAGATTGTAATGCATCCTAGCAGCATTTAACTGATATAGAGTCAATGAAATTGGCCGACAGCGTTTTGAGTGCTGTCTGGCTATCTGAAAAGATATATGTATATCCTAGTACCCTTTACCTTTACCAAGATTTATTCTAGCGCAGGTCTCAATGGCATGGAGTTGAACATGGTAAACCATGAGACACATTCCCATAGGTACCGAGACTTTGGTGTTGGGTCCAAGGACGCCAGCTCAAACTCAAGTTTTCATCTTTGAACCATCTGCGAAACAGAGCAGAACTCTAGGATCCAGTGCTGAAACACCATTAGACCAGTTTGCACGGTCCAATATTTCTACCTCAAATAACCTATCGAAACAGTACTCTCTGACCATGATGTCGGGGATAGTGCAAAACATGTCCTTTTTGAGAATTGAATTTTCAGGTGTCCCACCTTTTTATACTTGTATTCTAGCTGCAGCTTAATAGCGCACATAGCGGTCGTCTTCCTAACGAAGATTTGTAGAGGAAAAAGCCTAACAACAGCTTCTAGTGCTGCCGTAGGACAGGCACGCATGACACCCGCAATATCGAGACAGGCAATTCTCTGAAGCTTCGTTGTCGTTGTCCATTCAAGACCTTTTCGACAAACAAACGATGGCCGCGTACGGGATAATGGGCCTAACCATCTTTGTATACATCCAATGTATCATTTTTGGACTTAGACTCCAAGTTCTGCCGTAAAGACGTCTACTTTGCCACATATGGCCTTGTGGCGCACTCGATGGCGGACTTAATATGAAAATCCCAGCTAAGCCGTTTGTCAAAGATGACACCGAGATATTTAACTTCACTGGAATAAATTAAAGTGGTGCCTTTGATCGTGATAGGTTCTAGATTGACCAGTGTTCTTTTTGTAAGAGGCACTAGAACGGCTTTACAAGGATTGATGGATAGTCCTTCTCTTCTGCACCATTCTAAAACGTGTAGTAAGGCACCTTGCATGACACTAGAAATGGTCGTGCTGTGCTTACCCCTTATAAAAATCGCCAAGTTATCCGCATAACCAATAGCAATGTAGCCTGATATCTATATATCGACTAGAAGATGACTAGTGGGCGCCGTGGCTCAAGTAGTTAGTGCGTTGGACGACGGAGCGAGGTATTCCAGGTTCAGTCCCCAAACAACACCTAAAATTTCATTCACGGCTCCACCTTTCGCGAGCGTCAGACAAACATCCGAGAATAAAACTGTCATGAAAAAAAGTTTAGGCCCAGGTTCACCCCGAACTGTAGCGCCACCTAAGTAAGTAAGTGACCACAGAAGGGGGGAAAGGACTCCTCTTTAGGGACAGTCCTTAACTGCGGTCATAGATACTGACACTATACCAGTGAAGGAATTAATAATTCGACTTTCAAGTATGGCCCTTATCCATTAGTTGGTCGAATCCTGGATACCTCTGCTACTAATTGGTTTTACTATTGAATGCGCTCTAAATGTCAAGAAATGCAGACAGAGGTATTTCCTTGGAATGTAAACCTCCTTCTATCGTTTTCACAAGATAGTGAACCGCACTTTCTGTGGATTTACCTTTCCTTTATGCATACTGACTTGAGTGCAGAGAGCTCTGATATGAGCGTCGTTTAGACCTTCGTAGATCCTCCTACGCTTAATGACATGAGTCTCTCCTTTACAGAAAATGCGAAATACTTTGCTTTCTATTCCTATAAAAAGGCTGCACGTGTCCATCATCACGCTTACACATCGATACGTGAGCATTTAGTGGAACACCTTACTCAATTGGCAAAGAACGACTCCTTTTGCAGCATTGGACATCATGTTTCATTTGCTTCCCCTAGATATGTATATCTGGTGGTATACAGATGTCTGCTAGTGGAGCATTAAAGCCTCTTTGCAGTATTCCTGTCACTCTTTTTATTCTCAGATTTGACTGTAACTTCTGAACTGCCTAACTGGCAAAACTTGAGTATGTCCTGCACTACATGTAAACATCTGCTAAAGATGGACGCTATCAGCAAGAATGGTAGCCACAGATGGAAAATGGTTCGACTTGTAGTTGGCTATGCCAAAGCGATCAGTTTAGCTGATCTGACACTGTAAAGGCTGGGCTCTTTTCAAATGATCTGTGCAGGAGTTTCGAGGACACAGAGGAGGAGGAAACCATCCTTTACTTTAAGAAGACTGTTGCATTTAGGGCCTTCATTCTTCAATGACCTCAGCAAACTGGCGGCCTTAGATATCATGAGCATCCTTTGGTTGGTTTTAATAGTCATTGGGTAGCAAAAGTGGAAAGATCCATGATATTACAAAGGATCTCTTTTGGTCTAAGTATAGATATCTGTATCTTGGTACAGGTACCCACCCTTACAGTCACCTAAACTTAATCATTTAATGTTATCTGGATTTGGTTCACATCCCGAATTATTTTACGGAAGTATCAGAAATATCTCGGACCCAAAAGTTTATCGTCATTTTGCTGAAGCATCAATCATAAGCATTTCCTTCCAAGTACTAACCTCGCTTGTAGCTTCGTGATGTCCATTATGTTGGTGCTCTTGTTGGCGGTTTGTTACTCTGCTATGCTGTTATGACAGAGCTTATACGAACCGAGCTTCTGATGACAACAAACATTTATCCCAACATCAGCCTTGTCTTGAATAGAAAGATTCGACATCAATCGAACCAGCTTACCGTCAAAAAGACGATCTAAAACTATAGTTTGAATAAAATATTTTCAGAAAAACCTCAACCCATGCATTGTATATAGTCACGCCTACATTTTGGGGCGTTTTCATTAAAAAAAGATTTTGACGAAAGTTTGCAACTAACTTCCACGTATCCTATGTACATGCGTACATTTGAAGTTATCTCAGTCTAAAAATAGAGTATGCCACGCCCACTTTATTAGGACTGGAATACGATCCGTTGCAGAAGTATTGTACCTTTTCTGTGCATTGTGTTTATTTTTGCTTTTTCATTGAAAAGTATTCACTTACACCTTCTTTTGCAAAAGTATCTAGATTGCCTTTAGTAGTATCTAAACTATTAAAATCTCCACTTCTGACACCAATATTTGCCACCAATTAAACAAAATACATATAATGCACCAATAGTAGATTGAACTCAATTGTAGTAAGCAATATAAAGTCTTATTCCCCTAAATTTTTTGCTGCTTCCTTTCTTTCCCCATTTTAGAAAATAAGAATGTTATCGCATTGTCAGAGAATCTCACTCCCTCTCCATTCACAATTCCATCAATTATCATGTCATTTGCCACTCCTACGATAGTATCTTCTATCCCACCCTATATACAATCTATGAGAATCTTTTTTTCATTTTTTCTAGAACAAATTCCATTCATTGTTTGCGTATTTACGAAATTGCACGTGTCACCTATTTCCATCAACCTGAAAACATACTTACATAGTACATGTTACATACCATCATAAATAACACCCAATGTACCGTCACATAGCCCATTGTTGTTTGGCTCTCAGCGGATACACAAATAGTTAAACTCAATTTAGAAGCCTACAATGTTACTCAAGATTACTAGAGTCTACAATGAGAGCGCGCTTCACTGAAAATTTTCACCACACCTCATGCCATTAACAGTTTCACAAAACATTTAACTACTCTGTTAGAACATAAAGCAAGTTGTTCACAAGAAAATCTCGAGCAACCGACTGGTTCCAAACCATATAGATACATTGTGTGTGCAAACAAAATTCAGTGCATCATCGCCTTAATCTTGTTTAGTAACACTGCACCATATCGAGGTGGATAAACATAAGAAAAAAAAAAAAAAAAATTGTTACCATTGCGAATACAAAAGAATTGTTTATTCCACATGTAGGTTGTATACAGGAGAAGCTGCAAAAATTGTGCAATCGATAGAAGGTATCTACAGCGGGAAACACGACTTTGAGCTATTTGCGATCCGTGATGGTGGTGGTCGAACATCGTGTCGCCCAGCATGTGTGTGGGAAACAAATCGGTATGGGAATATCCTCCTCATAAAAAAGGGCCACCACCATAGAAGCCATTTGCATAACTGTTGACTCATCTAACAGTGATTTTTTTGTTTTTGTTTACAGTTAATTGCATGAGGAGGATACATGGATGGAGCTCAGCTCAGTTACACTGATGGCCTGCCCTCAGAGCATGTGAGAGAATCTATGTGGGGATCCCTCTACAAATCGTAATGGCAGTGTGGTCTAATTTAGAAAATTTTCTGATGTCTAACAGCATAGACAAGTCGTGAGCTATAAAGCTATTCGGTGAACATCGTGATATTATTACTACAAAACGCGAAGTGAATCTGTCCAATTAGTTGGGAATATTTAACATCAATCTGGGTAATTTGGGTTTATTTGCAGAGTAATCTTTCAGAAATCCCATCAATTTTTCAAGCTGCTAGTTTTAACAGTGAATTGAGATAGTAATGGCTTTAAGGAAATTCTTTCTTAATTATTTTTTAAAGTATCTACGGATGAACATACGGATACTTTGGATAGTACTGCGGGTTACATGCTTATCCTTACTTTTTGAAGAATCATTACACCGAACACGAATGGTATTTGAAACACAAGCTATAGGGCGATTTACTTAGATAATGCAACTTCTACAGAAGGATCCCAAGCCCACCAAGGTTCAGGAGTGTGACAAAAATTTCAGTCTGAAAGTAAGTGGCTTTTTTTGACAAGAGGACAGGAGTAAGATTGAGACTAACAAGTCTTACTTGGGTCTGAGTTGTGTACACCGTGTCGTGTAACTTGCAGTATCAAAAACGTGATCTATAATGTGCTTGCTTGGCAGGGTTTAGACCGAAGAACTTCTCTAAAACTAAGCTTATGTCAGGTTTGCTTTCTCTTCATTTAAACCACAATTGTAGGTGGTGGTGGTTTCACTGTCTCCCTTATTGAGGTACTAAGGGGCTATCCCGCTATTTGTTTTTGAATTTTTTAAGCTTAAGTTAGAGTGTTTTACCTTGGATGTCCAGTAGTCTTCTTTTTGATGTGATAACGTCTGTTTGTAGGAGTGCATGCTAGAAAAGTTGATGTAACGAAATTCGGTAGAAGCTTGAAGCCTTTGTATGAAAAGAATCTACCAATGGATTTCATTCATTGACGCATCATCACTTGGAGAAGGTATACATACTCTCCAATGTGGTACTAAGTATGCCGGTTCAGTGAGGTGTCGCACAAGGAGAGTGACTGGATTCTTCTATGTTCGGTATTAAGTCTTTTTTTGCTTAAGTATCTCGCATGGTCTTTCTGCGATAATTTTGTATCTATTACCACTCCCCGGTGTTGAATAAAGGTAAGGAAGACAATTTTGTGTTTTTCACTCTCAATGTAATGGGTTCCTTTAGATTTTGACACGTTATCAGGATATACTCGATTGTTACCGATGTTGTGTCAAGCTCTTTGAAAGTTGTCAACATGCCGTACGAAAATGGCTTTTAGTGAGATCTGCAGTCTAAAAATATCGTTGTTTATTTCATTCGATACTAGGGGACCTAGGTCGGATCCCTGTGGAACTCCTGTGATATCCTATATCTATGTGCCAATGTCACTATAGAGCAGAGCAGTAATTTATGCCTGAATAAGGTTCTGTCTCTGACTCTGACTCTGAATTAAAGGCATTTCTGAAGTTCAATATCTTTATGGGACACTACCCCTTTTAAAGCTTTTTTGGAACGAAGTGTGTTCGCCGAGAGAGGAACCTATATTGGTATTCTGAACGTTTTTCTGTATCTGCGATAAAAGTTTCCAATCTGTTACAACAATTTGCTTTAGTTCTTTACTCAGCATGTTAAGTAGATGCTAGGATGAGGGTGCAGACAACCTACCTTTACCTTAGTAAAGGTTAGATTGAAATCTTGGTCCTCTGCAAGCTAACCACAGTGGATGTTTAGTAGTAGATAGATACTTTTGAATCTCATTACAATTCCTAGCGATATTTTGTCAAAATTTATTTCCAACTTAGACAATGCTTAGGTAAGGCCCTGCCTACTTCGGGTTATTTGGCCTAAAACATGTTCAAGATCTAGATTGTGAATGTGTAAGTATGATCGTATCTTAATCGGTAACACGTGCATTGGTCATTCCAATATCTTGTCTAGGACAAGGTCAAGACGCACATTTTTCACTGCACGTTGCTTGAAACCAAACGGGCATAGACCCCATACCAGTATTGTATGAATTCCGCTTCCAAAACACGGGACCTTGTGTCTATAGATACTCCCCAAAAAAGTACTTCCCCTTAGGCGGCTACTACCACATATTTGCCTCAAGAGCATTTCATAACTCGAGTAGGTATATGCTCAATTTATCTCAAATCACCACGTCCGTCGTCCTCCCAAGTGCCTGTTGGCGCTCTTACTCAAGAAGTCAATGTCGAAGTTCAGACCGCAAAACGAAAAGTAAACCAACTCGATACAGAGTAGCACAACACACCATCATCATCGTCATCATCATCATCATCATCAAACAATGAAGCCAATGCCCTTTTGTCTTCTTCTTCAATCCTCTCTTCCTCTTCTTCATCTCCTTTGGCTTGTGTGTGTGTTCCTTAATTTCATTTTGTTACCGTTTTTCATTCATTCAGCTCAAAATCGTAACGGCAAGCAAGCAGGCAACAACGAACTACAAAGCGGCAATCGTGTTACGATAATCGTTCGATCAAAATCCACTGAAGAGGATCGATCATTCACGGATTCGTTTCGATCCACGATCGCCGGTAGTAGGTATGGGACGGGACAAGGGGCTGCAATTACCGGCGACCGATTTTTATGATCGCGTGGATTGAGCCGCCAAACTCTTCGGCAAACAGTTTTGTGTCCGTCTACACTTGAGAATTGGGTAATGGTGGTGATCGTGGTGGTATGGTGGTAGCACACGTTTACCTCTCACTCTCTCTCTTTCTCTCCGTGTGTTGACCGTATATGGGGACGCGTCCCGCCATATGATGCAATCATTGGCAGCGTTCAGCTGTTCCAATAGTCTTTTCCCATCGATTAATGGCCAATTAGTTCTCTCGAATTGAATTCAGCTGGCTCGGCGGTGGCGTCGGCAGCGTCGCCAGTGACAAATTGTCGCGCGCAATGGCCAGATGCAAATGTTGCCTGATAATCTGTTGTGGTCTTTGTGGCTTAAAGAAGCAAATTAATTGGCTCGCATTCGATTTCATTAGTTTTTGTGTGTCGCGTCTCTCCGAATGACGAATGCGGGCGCGGGATGCTCGCCAACAAGGAAGAGAAGATACACATTAGATATCCGAATGAAAAATGTGTGCACAGGCTTGCACAACGCAAGGCGTTACTTTTGCTTTTCACACTTTTGTCGGTAGTTAAGTAATCGTTTTGGTGGAACTCTGATGGTCGACACTTTTGCGTGGACTGGGACTGGGACATAGAGCCAAGATCCCTTAACGAGAAAGTGAGAGTTGGACTGGGCAACTATGTTGCAATTGTTGGCACTTTACGGGAACGAGAAATAGACTTCGGATTTGGATTCGGACACGAGAGTTGTAATCAAAAATGGAAAACCTTTAATTGACCATTTATGGGAGTACGGATGTAAGAGGTGCTTGTGCAATTCGATTCATAAGTAATATGTATGCCTATGTACCTTACGGAGGAATGGGTTTCATGTAACTGTTGCCACTTTCTAAGGCACCTGAAGGACAGTATTGTTATGAAGCCTACACTTTGTCGCTAATGGTGAAAGGAAATGACCTGGGTGTGGTCGTGGTCGCTAAAGGAATGGCTCTGAAAAACTCCTGGAATACCAGATCAATACTCTACATCTTGTTAACGACCTTAAGATACGAGTTATATTCTTAGAATGCGGAGAAAAAACGCTCCTAGCTTTGCAAAGTTCTGATGGACATCATTAATACCTTCAAAATCACTCGAGGTCTAACGAAAAGTAGGTGACACTTGCAATGCTGAGTTACCGGCTTAAACGAAAACAACTGATAAAAAAGTAAGAACATACTGGTTAAGACTCTATTGAACCAAATCCTGGTAATTGGCGCTCGGTTGAAGTACCCTTCAAAAAAGGTGACATCGAAGGTCCTTTCTGCATCGGTTAAGCGACGTAGGATTTGTACAAAAATTCAAGGCTTATGGTGATAAGGTAATGAAGATCGAATGGAACAGAATATTTAAATTCATTCCAATGTGCCGATGATCCTATCTTTTATATCTAGGGCAGATGAAAGAAGATCTCAACCAAATGGACAGACACAACTGAAATAGAACACACTAGAGAGACTTATTGCTTGGTTGACGTTCAAGTACATGTCACGTCATAGAATCATCTACCATTGTAGGCAAAGTGGTCGGATTCAGCCTAACTCTGAGTCTTTAGTTTTATGAAGATGCCATCTGATAGTGTTTTGCAACCCAACTTTCCTTGCATTCGAAGTTGAATTTTCATGGACGTCTCTTTAAACATTTAAACAGTTAGGGATCTTCGTAGCCGGGTTTATCTCATTAAGCTTCG
The DNA here is from genome assembly GCA_905220385.1 of Xylota sylvarum. Taxonomy (NCBI): domain Eukaryota; kingdom Metazoa; phylum Arthropoda; class Insecta; order Diptera; family Syrphidae; genus Xylota; species Xylota sylvarum. The sequence goes on from LR999958.1 coordinate 48,120,519, forward strand.
GAAGCGTTCCCTTAAAATAATCAAAGATATTTGCAGCCAGATTGCCATTAAGGGCTTGCTAAGACTGTGACAAGCTTGAAGTCTTCTTTGGGTGCTAAACTGGGACAATGTGATCAGTGATCTGATACAATCTGCTACACAAATTTCCAAAAAAATGTTCCAGGACCTGAACCTGCATTAATTCTTCTTGGATTCTGGGTTAGGGCATCATAATTTTGTGTAGCATGAGCCTTGGTGTTTTTCACCAGAAAGAGCTACAACCTTATTTTCATCCTACGAGTATTTTGAAGTTCCAGAGGACGACGAAAATCGTTGCAAGAAGTATTTGTATCTCCAGCTCTTCATCACTGAAGCACGTAATTGGCTGTTTTCGAAAGCAATATCTGATAGTATCTCATGCTGACATCACATGTCATTAACATCTATTAAGCTGCGGTAACGAAAACCACGAAATTTCTGACATTCTCGATTTGTACGTGCTTAGCATAGTATGCTGGCTTGAGTTACTTCCTTGAAACTTTTTGAAATGTTCAACTGTTGTGCATTCTATCAACTTTACTGTCATTTATTATAAAAAATCTATACTTCCTAGATAAACTAGGTTGTAGACTTCATCCAGCAATGAACCCTAGAGTTTCGAAAATAGAATTAGTGTAAGTACGCATCCCTGATGTACCCCACTATGGACTTACAACTTTTTTGACACCATACTGTTGTGTATAACCGTTGACAGTTCGGGGAGTTTAAATGCTACATTTTATTATTGTCTTCTTGGTATCTCAACAAATGCTAGAATCTAAATCTGACTTTTAGCCTAACTTTAAGATTTTATTTTGTAGTTCTGTTTGTAATAAAAATTTTCTTTCTATTTCAGGTAAGGACTCATACATGTTTCTGCGACGCTGACCTACAGTTCTAGCTTTAGTGTATATCATTCTTGTAAGTAAATCAAACACCATAAATAAAGGCTTGTTTATACCCCACAATGTACGACTTTCACAGGAGCCTTGATTCCATTTCTTACTAAAGCATGGTTCGCACTTACCTTCAGTCATCTGAGAGAAACCATCATGGGACACAATTACATACCACCGCCTCCTCGTAGAGATAAAACTTTGTAACTAGAACGATGTAAATGGAATCGTCATGGTGACCCTCTCCATAAAGACTCGAGTCGCCTACACTGCAAATTCAAATAATCCAACTACTCTCCATTTGTGATAAATTTCAAATTACTGCATCCCAAGCGGATACAAAAGAAACGGAACTCCCTCACAATATATTCCCATAAATTCGCTTCCATAACCTTTGACAATGGCAGACCATAATCACCAATAAATTGTGTACCACCCCGCCTTAAATATGTGACCAATTAAAGCTAATATTGCCACACGATCATTACCCAGACCTATGCCCTAATAAAAGCCATACAACGTCCCACACAACCAACGGGTACCCCGAACCAATGATCTGCCATAGATACTCACAGAGATACGAGTATCAATTCAATTATTGTTTCCTGTTCATCACATATCCCATCTAACTCGAGGCGTTATGTATCCAATGTCCGAGGCGACAGTTAAACTAATACGCCAACCGGCCGAAGCCAAAGTATCTAAACAAAAAAAAAAGTATCTGAACGACTGTGTATGACAAATGACCTACCTCAATGGCAGCGCAGCATTGCGGTAGAGTCATCGTCCTCATCGGCTCCGACTTGACTTGATATTCTTTGCAATTAGAGCCTGTCCTGGTGGTAGTGATGGGGTACCGTCAGCGTTCCGACGTTTGAAACGCCACGGACTAATCCGAGTGACAATTTCACTAAGTATGAGTATTCGTTACGAATGTGTAACATCAAACCGTTACGCGATCAATAAGTCAAAACGTGAGTAATAAAAAAAATCAAGAAAAAAAAAAAAATTATCACCAGAAACGACAAAGCGAGAAATGGAGGAGACCCACAACGGATCAGCCAACTGGCAGAGCGTACTCGTACAGCGCAGGAACAATGAGTAATGCCTGAGAATTTAATTAACCTACATTTCTCGGATTGCAGTCAGTCATTCAGTCAATGATCGTGCACACAATTCCAGAACTAACCACATAATTACCCATCGTTGGTGAGGACGACGATGACGACAACGGGGTGGGTGGGTGATGGTGCCGGTTTGGAACTATAGAGATCAGCAAAGGCGCGCACACAAATAGGTTCCGGCAAACAGTGGGACCAAATCTTAGTTGAAGTGGGAGTATCTCGGAAATGTTTTAAAATAGAGCTCTTGTTAGCCTTGAACTGACAGTATTTGAAATTAGGACTCGATGCTTCTGGATCCCGTCTTGAGTTTAGAATATCGCCTTTTAGATCGGGACACAGAACATGTTTAAACCAAGAGTCTTTGAACCTTGTCTTAGACTATTCATTCATATATTTGTGCAGACGATTGGCCTTAGCCTGGTTTCGGAAGCTATCGCTCTGTACTAGGCTGACTTAGATCTCCATAAGTTTGAAAAACATTGCCTCAAGCATTGGTTATATGTAGATGTTTCTCAAGGAAACTATTGCTACCATAAGGAGGAATCTATAAGGGAGGATTCAAACTGAACCCGAACTCTGGCATTATCGTAGATTACTGAGTACCTAAAGCTTGGTTACTCAGTCCCAGATTGGTACACTGGATGTACGCGTGCATTGCTAGACCTCTCTGCTAAAGAGTCAATATCTTGCATGTTTTTGTTTTGAGAGTTTTCGTTATGAGAGGAACTCCCACTGCTGCCATTGAAAACTTGCTACGTTTTCCTACATCTCTTTTTGAGAGAAGTTCTATAAAACATAAGGCTTGTACAGCAGATCAACATCAGTAAGGGTTCAGTGGTGGAAGTGGTGGCCATGGGGATGGTGCATTTGACATAATGTATCAACAATTGTTTTTCAAGAGCAGAGTGGAACAATGAGGGGTAGACTTGTTTTAAGACAGATATGAAAGAACGGATCTAGAACGTTTTTTTTGGAGCTGAAATTCAAGTAAAAAAAAAGACAACCAAATTAAGGAAAATAGTAAATACGGTGAAACCTTATTCTTCTGCTGTATAAATTGTCTCTAAAATCGTGGACTAATATGCCGTGTACGGCGATGATGATAGTCCGGGTCATTGGACGCATAGGTATTCAGGATAACGATGGAGCTGACTCACTAGTCAGGGAAAGCTCAGTGGTCACCATTATTGCTCCAAAATCTTGTACACATTGCTGCTTCTTGGTTTACAAACATAAAATGGTTAAGCTGGAACATGTTCAATATTGACATAGGCTTAGACGGATCAAGCAAAATCCGGGTTAAATGCCTGCTTTGACAAAACAAATGTGGCTTCTTGGGAATTTGAGTCTTAGTCCCTTAAACAAGTATCTTAAAGCATTTGGTTTACAATGTTCGGGCTTATTTGAGTGCTACCTTAACTTTGTGAGGACTATGGAAAGGTTTAGAGATTGTTTGGTGCAAAGTCACTGAGAAAAGCGATCAAGTGGTGGACGACTAGGTCTGTCTAGGTTTGTCGTCTTCAGATGACCTCCTGATGAATATATGTGTACAATCCAATATAATCTCACTAGAATCGTCCCTGTGTATAGCGAAGTCATAAACTTAACAACTTATTGTTTTAGGTTAGGTTCAGGATCAAGAAATTTAGGACAATCTATTTGTTCAGTTCTTTCGATACTTTATTGATCTGTAATCCAGCTACAGTAATCACGTTTTTGGGCAAAAGATCATCGAGTTTTATACGGTCTCAAAGAAGCTGGGAACCCTTAATGCTGCCGTAATGTCTAAAAGTGATGGATGTTTGTTTTTTTAGTCCTACCCACAGGCATTCGTGTATATAGATGAATTTCTTGAATAAGTAACTAAAGTTGGTTGGAAGCTCAAGGATAGAATAGATGATGTTGTCCTTAGCTTAAAGGAACTGTCTAGAAAATCGAGGTATCTTGGATTAATCTTTGACACACTGAATAAGATTGTGGAACAAAGCAAAATTTAGGGACAGTAATACTAGACTGTGTCTGAGATTCTCTAGTCCGTAACTATGAAGTTTTTAAAGGAAATTAATGAGGAGAGTTTTGCGAGACGAGGTGCCTGTCATCAGTTTGGGGCACCATTCAGAAGAACCTATTCCAAAATAAGCAATCAGAAGTCAACAGCCTTGTTTGATACTGGACCAACCTCAAAAGCCTAAGACAAGTGAGAAAGATTATAAGCTCTAATCAAAGATAGTCGAATAAAAATAATCGAATTAATCTCGACAAAGAGGATCAAAGAAGCTTAACCGACCAACTCACTTAGGTATCATCCTGATTGCCCAGTAATAGTAAATAAAAGATTACGAGTCGAGGGGCTCAATAAGCAGTGGAACATAAAGCCCTACTAACATCAAGAGGCATTGGACTAGTATTACAGGGTTTATAAGAAGTCGTGCATAGCAAATCCATATCAGCCAAATCCAGTTGGCTGGTATTTTAGAACTTTTGGCGAAGCTTACAAGCTTCATTCTGTTCGATTTTGAGGCAAGGTTTGTAAGAATAAATTCCACATTATTGTGCTATATTCCAAACGCAACTTCTATCTAATCTAGTCGCCGAGACTTTAACGAAATGATAATGTATCAAAACAATTTTCGTATTGTTCCTAAAAGGCATCCTTAAAGCAAGGATACTGCATCCCTTAAATTTTCTAAATGTAGAGCACCTTAGAATCAGCTCGCTAAACACTTTCCGCTTTTGTAATTGCTTGGCGTACTTAATAGCTGATGGCGTTCCACAGGGCTCTGTTTGATGACCAGTTTTATTGAATATTATGTATGACAGTATTCCAAGACAGCGAAGTTCTGACGTATGTACTCGTAGTATAGTTCCCTGTCACCTCGAAATCATAATGTTAGAGGTGTCAGGGAAATACCTTGACTATCGCATCTGTTAAAAAAATCAGCCATCAAGGTTAAGATTGGAAACTAGAGAGAGTTCCATATGTCCTGGATGCCACGATTATACGAAGTCTGTATTATTAAACTGGTCAAAGTTCCTCGAAAAAAGTGGAGACCGGAGAGTGGAATGAATAGTAGACTTGCATTTCTCAGAGATGTTGACGCATTGATACTGAGCTCGGACAAATCTGCCTCGCGAGCTTAGCCTTCTATAAGAGGGTAAAGGTAGGACATTCGATCGATGTTTCCATACCAATCGAACCGTAACGAAATCCAATATGTAAGATAAGGCTAACCACTTCACAATGTCCACAGTGACTCTTCAGTCCGAGTTGATTCTAAGTCTTGTACAATTCTACTACGTCCATTAGCCTTTTCGAATGTTACCATGGCAATGTAGATGTAAGTACATGGCAGCTCACTTTTGTAAAGGCACTTCAGACTTGCAGTCTATACAAGGTTGTTGGCCAATAAAGTTGCCATTCTAGTCTTTTCTGATAAAAGTCACTTTCATTACCTTTCATTACCCTGAAAGTCCTGATATTTTACCCAGAGCTAGGCTCCACAGAGCTATATAACGATTTCTAGGAAAATGGTGTACAAAGTTTCATTCTTAACTCCTTTCCCTAACAGAATGTGTGCTCTAGTAACGATCAAAAGATTTATGCCTGAAAAACAGCAGTCCGTCAGCTAAAGGTTGCGGATTGTTAGATCACCTAGTCCAAGGCCAATTCACCTCCACCATTTTGAGCGATCTTGATAAAAAGTTTTTTTTATTAAAAACTGTCTGTATCCAGGGCTCAATTTCGATGGCCCGGATGTTGAAGCTTACATGGACGACTTCTGAGGATGTAGACTACAGACCACCAATCAACATTTACTGAACATGCTGTAGTATTGCAAGGGAATTTTTGTGAATATATGCAGACCACCTTACTAGTGTTAAGGATGTCAACATCATCTCTAACGCAGATTCGTTGGCGGATATCGCTAATTCACTGCACCAAGCAAAGATTATGTAAAGCCGTATCTTCTGATTTATTAAGACTCCGCAACTGGGAATCCATCAATAGGTTCCACAGTCTTGGGGGGCAGCTGCATCTCCAGGATCCATTCCACTAAAGTGGGATCAATACAATTTGATGTCAAGTACTCAAGACTCAATTTTACAGAAGATTTGGTTGTCAAATGTCCCCTCAATGCCCATCCACTCCGCAAAAATATAGATTTTACGACCAAACCTGCCTTTTTGTCAGGTATTAAGGATATTCATCATCATCATCGGTATGTATCGTGGATATTCAGCATCACCACCATATTCTTCTTAAGCTGCATGGCAATCAGTTTCTTAAGGCCCATCCAGCCCTCAGCAGAAATAAGGAATCAAGACATCCAGTTCTAAAATTCCTACTTATCGTCAAAAACTGCCTTGTCTGAAACGAACAGCTTTAGAATCTCATCCTGTAAGATATGTCAAAGCAATGGCCATAGAATTGAACCTTGTGGGACTTCATCTATCGCATATGATATGTTCATGTGAAGATGGGCATATGATATCCATTCTGCAGACTGGACGGTCTTTGTTTCTTCATTTCTGCAAGGAACACTGCTTGTCTATGTGCAAGTGTTAAAATCAGTCTAGTTCTTATGTTAATTGTAGTCTCAAATGCCTCATTGGGAATTCTATTATGTCCATATCTACAAATCTCTTAACATTTTGTAATGGTTCATTTACAGCAATCAGGTATTTCACTGGTGATTCAGGATCGTTCAATACGTTACGTTTAGGGATATGTCTAGCGTTTGTCAGAGTTGTCATTCTCAGCTTTCATTAAATTTCACAGAGATCACTCTTCTTACGAGCACGGTCGATTCAAGCCCTTTAAAATAGTATCACATTAGTACCTCAGAAATTCTCTACTATGTTGCACACTATGTAAAATCCCATTACGTTCTAGTGTGACCCCACTGACCAGGAACGTATTCCATTACAATTGGTCGCTGAAATTTATTTCTATTGCAAGACATCGAAACTGAAACCCTACCTAACATTCTTGAGCTGCTATTCTTTTCCCCATGATGGATGGCTGGCTGGTTGAATGGATAGATGAATGAAACTCAATGGCTGCTTGTAGATAGTTGCAAGGAAGTTTCTCTTGCATAATGTGTCCCAGTCTCCGGTGGATGCTGTGTGGTGCTGCCATAGATACCTCCGCATGGTGTTCTCTTACTGAATACTTTGTCCGATGCCAGATCGTTGACTGCATCCAGCCACACAATAATTACTCTCACAATTACTACAATTTTTTTTTATTCTTCTTCTCCTATTTATTGCCAGTGTTTTGTTGTTATTTATTTACTACCACAGGGCGGCCACTTAATTTTGTTTAACTTTAGTTGTGTGTGCAATGGGTTGGGGCGGCCGGCTAGTAGTATGCGCCCGAATGGGAAAATTGTGAAATCGTTTGCATTTAAGGTCTCGAGCTGTATGAGACGACGTCAACGTTGTCATTCCGATACCCTTCAATTAACAAGGCGCGGATAAACGCCACATCGTCACAACTCCACGACACCGGAGCCAGCAAAATCGACACACGGTGAAATGGCTGGTAAAATTGAATTTATGGAAATTGTCACCTGGTTTGGAGTGTGGCTGGCTGGCTGGCTGTGTTGTGTGCCTAGAGACGAAGTGGATTTGGTGAACGCAAACCTCAACAACTCACTTAAAATGCACACACAAACATGGTTAAAATGAAAGTGGTAAACATAAACATAATAAAAAGGCTTAAAAAAAAAAAAAAAACATAAAACAAAAAAAAAAAATTTGTCATTAAAAAACATTGTCAAAGGGAAATCTACTTGCGTTCACGCTCACGCCCCGCCGCCAAACCCTAAAGTTATTGCACCCAGAAATGCGTTATTAATGTATGAATCAACACTATACCTTGCTGCTTGCCGCTTACCGCCTACCGCTCTGCCACACCCCTTTTGCCGTAATTATTCACAAATTATGTTTGACTTTCTGACGGAGATGCACTTTTTTCGCTGCGCTGACGAAGTTGTTATTATTGTTGTTAAGTTTGTGGTTTGTTGGTTTGTTTGTTGTTATTGATGTGGCTCATCCTAGTAACATATGATTTGCGTAGGTCTCAGAGGCACGAGTTCGCTCAACACCTCGGGTTGCACCCATAATTAATTGTGTAAACAAAAATAAAATTAGAAAATGATGGCACTCGATGGGGAATGTTATGGGTCGGGTTCAGATGATGCATCGGGTGCAGTACATGACATTCTTGTCATCTGACGGAACTAAGCCTAAGGCGCAATCTGTCTGGTTAACATATTTTTTGTGTGTAAGCTGGAGGAATGAGCTATTTCATGCATAAAGTCACTAATCGGTTTTTGTAAACTAAAAGATGACTTATTATGCAAACGTAATACTAGAGTAGGCTATAGAAAGAACACTTAAACTTCATCTTAATGTATCTCAATGCATTTGAACCACCATTTTGAGCCAATAATCTTCCAAATTCAATAGATGCTCGCATAAACATTCATAGGCTATCCAAAGGTTGGGAATCCGCGCAACAGTGACTTCAGGATGTGGCTCTTAGACATTGGTATCTACTACTGATACTATATGAAAAACATAAGTTTGATTGTATATTTAGTGTGGCTCGCAAGGCTTTACATATCAATATATATATATCTAGTGGTAGATAGGCAAGAAGAAATCGTCATTTGAAGCAGACATCTTCGAAGCCTTAGTAGTCCTTAGAACATATTAATTTGAATGAAAGATGGAAATGACGTATCTATTACTCTTGCATCCAACCTTAGAATCTGATAAAGAGTAGCACTGAAAGCTTAGGTAATTGGGTTTTCAAAGGAGGGTTTACGCAATACAGGGTGCTCTGTCTAGTGCAGGGTACATAGTACATAGAGAAAGTGCTGTGTTTTCATGGTAGCTGCAGCGAACGAGTATTACGATTGATAATCAATACCCTGTTTGTTTATATAGGTATCTAAGGACCGTTGATCCAAACTTTACTGCGTAATTTGGTTTATCTCCTTTGGTTGTAAGTGAGAGAAATGTTCCTTGATATGATGCAACCTGACTGGAGCTTACTGTCTCAGCACTCACCACATCAGCACCGGAGATCTGCCATCTAATTCTAATTCTGCAGAGGCAGGACAATAGCAAAGAAAATGATCCGAAGTATCGTTGCTCTCTCCACAGGGGTCGCAAACAGTGATGTCTGTTAAGCCTAGCACACTAAAATGCTTGGCAAAGGAAAGCGTCCCATAAGAACGCCAATTAGTTATCTACAGTCTTTTCTGCCGAAAGACATCATGGAGAGCCGTGCCACAAACAATTGAAGGAATCATAATCGTTAATGGAGGCCCTAACTGAAGATGCGTGAAGATCCAATGTAGGACTAGGTCCTGAGAAATTATCCTCTGAGCCTTGCTTAACAATCTCATCGGAGATCTCCTTTCCCACAATCACAGCGTGACCTGGAACCCAGACAAGAGTAAAAGAGTTCAGCCTTGCGAACGAATTCAAAGAGTTCTTGCATTTTTGAACTATTTTGAAACGGGTTACAGGGTTGAACAACACCTTAAGCGCAGACTGACTATCGCTACAGATGAAGATACTCCGACCCCTTCAACTATTCTTAACAATATAGTCGGATTAGGATAGCGTAGATCTCCGCTTGAAAAATAAAGACATGCTTGCCTAAGGAGTCGTAAAGTTTAGTGTTTTCGGTCTCCATAAACACACCATCACCGAACCCTTGGCTAGTCTTGGAGCCATCCGTAAAGATTCGACTACAGCCCAGTTCAGGCTCAGACCCTGGTCGAGGCCAATCTTGAATGCAAAAAAAAAATCGACTCTAAATTTGCACAGCATCCTATACTTACGCAAAAGCCCTCTCCACCGAACAAGCTTAAGTGATTTGAAGCCATCGTAAGATGCTACAGCATATTTAAAAGTCACCACCGATGCAGTATACCAGCTACATTGAGTTTTAGGACTTAGATCGAGCTCAACCTGTTAATCTGGTTACTCGGAAAGTAAGTTTCCGGCAGAAGACTAAAAGTCTCCGCTTTCGTCTCTAACTTCTTATATTCTTACTGTTTGGATTGGGAAAGGTTCCAATCTCCATTTAAAGTTGTCTTGAGTGACCCGTTTAAAAGTTTTCTAACTTCCTTTCTTAGTCTTTTCAGTTCTGGGTTCCACCAGGGATCTGGCGATCTTCAGAAGGTTTTCATAACCGGGCATGTCAGTTCGAAACATTTGGTGATGGTACTAGTCAGGCATTCTACAATCGATTAAGCCTACCTTTTGTGTTTAAATTATAGGAGGGATCATCATCGACTATATAATCCACCCACAATGGTACCCATAAAGGTGTATATTCATCGCTAATCTGGGTCTTCGTCTATGCAGATAAATATTTGGAGCAGTTGAGCCAGTGTTAACTCCTCGAATACGGGGTTCACTAGTTCTATTCCCGAGTTTAAACCTCTTCGGGACAAAGGATCAGCAAAATTGTAGATTTCAGATGATTTGGTCCTTTAGGCTTTCGATAACACATATGGTTTCAGCCCAAGTATGCCAGATGGCGGTCGAAGGTCTGGGGAAAGATTCTTCGGAATAGTCACACTTTTTTATTCTGATCAATGTCCATAAGGTCAGACTGTCTCCGAAGCTGTACTCTAGAAGAGAGGCTGTGAAGAATGCTTTTAGTTTAAGGGAAGATGCATGTGGTTAGCGATATTATACGTCAATTCCTCCATTCTGTGAGGCAGTGCAGTACTTTTCAATCAGGAGTTGTTCGTGTTATATTCGTCACACAAACGTATGGAACCTGTAGTGTAATGCTGTTTCCATAAAGGAAGTTATAATTTTTTGTACGCTTTTGTATGATAGTTATTCTCTCGGATGTTTTTCAGACGTTCGCGGGAAGTGGGACGTGAAAAAAAAGCCATTATTATCTGGGAATTAATCTCCCAATGCCCTAATAATTGAACCAACGCACCCTGGTGTTTCTAGTATTTAAGTTAAGGCTAGTGCCAATCAATATCTAAATCTGTTGCCACAAAAAAATATGATGGCCCTATGTCGGGTACAAGTTCATTTTGTAAGCATTCCATACCGTAGTACTTTTCTAAACACAAGAAAAGAAAATGACAATGGAACTATAAAAAAAGCTTGTGTAAGCTAAACTGGCGTAATAACGAGAATATTTCAACCAGTTTTTGATGCAAAGGGGTTCTGTTCTCTGAACGTTCTTAGGGATGTACGAGAAATTTCTCGCGTCCTTGCAGTAAAACACTGAGACGTTGTGTTTTAACACCTTAATAGTCCTCTTCTTGTAGAGATACATTTTATATCGTGGTCTCGACATAAGCCAAAGGCACATGGAATCAAGACCAGAAGCAATAAAATTCCAAAGTTATTCGTGTTGTTTGAGAAATAGAATCGCAATTAGGCCTGTCGTATCCACGTATCCCTAACAACCTATCGGGAGTTTTTGGTTACTGTGATGTTTTGTGTAAAATGCCAACAAATGTCCTTTCAAAGGTAGGTAAAGCTGAGTAAAATGCTTCACATACAACACACTTAGTTTAACGTTAAAGATCTATCGCTCCTCTTGGAACAACCTTTCACTTAGGGTGTTTCCTCTAAAGCTCCCCCTAACATACATATGTAGGTTTCACCAAATTGCTTCCTTAGATAAACTACATCTGTGCCCTACTTTCCCATAAATCTCAATCTCTATCACAACGTGCAATCAAATCATACCTTCCTAGGCACAGTCAACAAATCAAAAGTGAAACTCACATCGTTTCTCATAAGTCACCAGCGATAGTAGTTAAGCCGTTTCGCTTTGCCCTCTTCACCTCATACGAATAACACTCCAGATTAATCCAACTTCAATTAAACGCACTCTCAGTGCAGACATGTACCTATCGGGCTAAGCTACTTACCAGCGTCCTCCACCGACCGACCGACCGCCTCAAAACGCGGCCAAAAACAAACACACGCGCCCCGAAAACACCCAAACACCGAAAAAACACCGATGACTTGTTTTCTCCATTTAACTGGCTTTGGCCGGGATTAGTAAATTGAGTTTTCATACCGCATTCGCTGTGACGGATCGCTCAATGCAGTGTGCCACTGGGCGCACGCGCAGTCTTGGCTTATACATATGCCTGCAACTGCAGCAGGCCTCACGATCATAACTTTTCCTAAATCTAAATTTGATCAAACATTCAAAACTCGATGTCGAGTTTTGAGTTATGAAATGTCGGTTTGGCTCTGCGGTGCGGTGCGTAGCTCTGGTGCGCTTAAATTAGGTTAATGCGAAGTTCAGGCTTCGCCATCGTTGTCGTTGTCGTTGTCGTCCGAATCGATTGGACTCACGACACCGCATGGTGTTTGTTTTCGACTGTTGCTGACGTTCAACGTCACGTCGTGTTGCAGGCTAAAAGAAAAAAAAAATATCGGGAGAAGGGAAAATGCGACAAATGGCATAATTTACGTGGAGCCCGGTGTAGTACCGTGATTTTCATAATAAAACTGACATCAAGGGAGAATTAACTTGCTGCACGGTGTCCGTCACAAGTTGTTTCACACTTGTGCTCTGGAGAGTGACAAACCGAAGTCTCGCCTGAGTCTGAGTCATTGGCATGGTTTTGGGGTTTCTTTTTGGGATTTTAATTTTTTGTTTTTATGGCTGGTCTGTCTGGTCAGTGGTTGGAGCTTTGTTTGCGGCCCGATTGACAGAATGGGGTTTTGGAATTCGATATGAATAGCCACCTGTTGAGTTGGAATTTTGTTGGCAAAGGAATTCGCAATTGGCACGGTCACATGCAAATTTCCCCCCACAACTTGTGAACTCGTGTTCGTATGGTTCATTGGTTTTGTCAGTTTGTCTGAACATGGGCTCTGAATGGGCTGTCATGTCGTTTCGATTCACGAAAGACAACTCGATTTGTTCTCGGATTGTATAGTGGATCGAGGGGGTCTGGTGGAATGTGTTGCAATTGAAGAGTATTGAATTGCGATCAATGTGATGTAATTACAATGTATCGTTTGCAGCGGTTTCTGAGTCAATTTGTAGACCAATACCGTCATTTTTGTTGCGTTTCCATATATTTTTAGTAATGAAATTTAAAACCGCTTCCTGGTGAAGTTAGTTTGGCTATAAGCTTCAATAAAGGACAGAAAAAGCGGAGGTAAAGCTCCGGTTAAGAACTGGTGGGAAGATGATTGCTCTTGGAACCAATATTAAGGGTTGATTGACGAAGTTGAATTAAGACGGAAACTCAGAGTAGGAACCAAACGAAAAACCACAAAATTTTGAAGCTGCCATAATTAATGCTTCACTAAATGAAATCATAGAAGAGTTTAGGCTGAAGCTGGAAATATGCAAATTACGTTGGGAATGATGCAATATGTTTGGCAACGGATAATGGATATCGGAGAGTATAAGTGTATCTTAGGTTCTATGGCAGGAACGTAGTAGAATACAAGCGAGAGTATGCTCTGACTTATATAGATACTACATACAATGGGAGTTAATGCAATATCCAAAGAGCAATTGTCGAGAAGCTTTTTCATGGCAATTATACTTTCAGATGCTCGTCAAACGTTCGCGGAAGTTGAGAAAATATGAGAAATCGTGTTATTGCGTTCTGTAATTCGAACCTTGAATCTCTCACTGAACAAGTAAAGCTGAAAAGAGTAGAAGATTTCTTGGAGTTCTTCACGCCTTGAGTGATTTTTGCAAGACTGTACATTCCACTGTAATTTTAAAGAACATCGCTGTATGAAACAGTAGCTAGAGGCCAAACAAAGTACGGTTGAACTATTTCGCCTTGTAGTGATGGTGTACAGCGATTCCTTAAATAGTGCACATCCCTTTCTTAATTACGTTCTTGCTGTGCTACTTCTTTAAAAAGGACGAACGTTCGTATCTTATCGAAGTTCTTTTATTTATTTCTGGCTTTGAATTGAGTTAAGTTGGGTTCTTCAGAACATCTGCATGAAAAAGAATTGTATGAGCCAACTCTCGTGTCGGTTTTGGAACTTAATTTGAAAAGGGCTGTGTCTTCACCTTCTGTCTAGCTCTCTCTCGTTACGGAGATTCTGTTCGCAGGCTTAGACTAAAATCGGAGTATGGCATTAGATAGTGCGATGGTACGATGTCCTGTTCATCCCTTTGTGTTATGGTGATCCCTTTGAAGTATGCCTTGGAAAGCCAGGAATTTTTCTTAACACCCTCCTTGCTCTGAGCTAAAAATCTGGTTCAGAGTCAGCTTCCTTTTTTGAGCTTGGATTTCTAATGAACATATTGCTCAAAATGGCGCTACCTCCGCTTGGGTACACATTTGATGCAGGCTTGCAAAGGTGAAGTAACGAAATTTGGTAGAAGCTTGAAGCCTCCGAATTGAATAGGAAGTGTCTGATGGATTTGTCTTTAATTGTCCACTACGCGACTAGGTATGCACGCTGGGAAAGTTATTGCCTTTGGAGTGCGAGGGCGTGCAGAAAGTTGGGGTATACAACATACTTGTTGTTAAAATGGTGTACTCATTTGCTAAATATGTATCTTTTCGGGCAAATATTGATATTTAATCGGAAATGTCGGCATGGGTGGTGTGTATTTGGGTGGGAGCGTGTAAATAAATATCAAAAATAGCTCCACACTGACCGATTTGCACGAGCCGAGTTCGAGAAAACTAATAAATCCACTATGAGTGGCTCTCAGCAGACCAGAAAGTACAAAGAATATCAGAAATCATTTCGGGTGGAAACTGCTAAGCCAGATACGTGCATTGCCGGCCCTTCCAATGCTCATGTGTAACTTGACTTTATGATCGACAGAGAAGAAAAGTTGAACAGTCAAGGACTGAAACTGATGACATCCAAATATCCAACGCATATCTAATATTGATTAAAATTATTTTATTCGATTTGGTTCGGGTTCTATCTACAGATTTCGAATCGATGATAGTCAGAATCACCAACCAACAGAGTAAAGTTTACATTTGTTCTGGTTACATCCCACAGTATAAGATGTTTGACAGACAAAATAACTCAGATCACCAGATTCTCCAAATTCAACTTAATCTTGCTGCGCTATTGCACATTCAAATGGCCAGCCCTCCACACTAATGAACATATAATAACCATTCCCACAACCAAATGGCCCACAAAGTATCCCAACCCTGTTTATATGTACATATCTCCAGTTGATTGGGCTCAAATCGCTGACCCCACACTGAGTTCGGCTCCGCCAAATTGGATACCAAAAATCATTTAATAAACATTTAACGTTTTCAATTCCACGAATCTGTACAAATTCCCAAACCTGTTCGACCGACTTTTATAGCCCCAGACTGGGCATACTAATTAACGATTACATATGGTATTTACTTTGTTTATTATTTGATTGGATTATTAATGGAAATTTAAAGCCAGCCAACAACAGAGGAAAAAAATAATAATAATGAATATGCATTGAGGTGTACGCGCCGTTTAACACCGACGAGTGGGTGTGGTCACTGTGTCTTTAGACAGAAAACTGTCAATTGGTGTACTTTTTCAAATGTCAAACAAAGGCGGTACCGCCAACTGGTGGTTCGGTCAAATATGGAATTTTTCAAATGTATCTTTCAATGTGTCATCTTCGTTTTCATTTTGTTGTCATTTGTTCGGAACGATGATGGAACTGTTGATGGGATTAGGTACACCAAGCAACGAACACGCAATGATGTGGGTTGAAAGGTATTTTTTTGAGCGTTTTTTTCCTATGAAATGCGAGTATTTATCTCAGTAAGTACAAAAAATTGGAGAAGATTTTAACACTCTGGGTTTATGGAGGTTTGGAAACAATTTGGGAGAATATACCTATTTCAATAGATCCGTAATAAGTTCTTAGCTTGACAGCAAACCATTAAAGATATATAAAGTGGGTACAACTGAAATAGATAGACCGCAGGCTTATATGGTTTCATTTTAGATAAAGTCAAAATTTTGATGTTGGTTATGGCAAGTATGGTCAAATCGACTGACTCACAGAATATTCGTCACGTACGTTTTTCTGACGCCCTTCTAGCAAGTTGTCCATCTAGTATGTTAAGTGTATTCAGAGAGATTCAAAAGTATTCAGCGCTAGGCTTAAACACGCTCAAAACGCGTTTGCTCTTTGTGACATTTAACTGACCACCCAAATAGTCCGATAGTCCGGCATACAAGCTCAAAGACATTTTCATCAAATGAGTCAAAATGATTTAATAAGAAACATGATGAATCTTCCCTTACTCCTAGTCTACACATATCATATAGAAATCATTTGAATGTTTCTTGACCCACCCGTCAATATATCAGTGTTGTGTGGCTGCATCTACAGTTGCTCTGATCCTATTTTACAAGACGACACAGATAGAGTGGGGCGCAGTGGCTGAAGTGGCTTAAGTGATAAGTGCGTTGGACTACGGAGCGAAGGTTTCGAGGTTCAAACCCGAGACAACACATAAAATTACTTTCACGGCCCCACCTCTCGTGAGTGTCTGCTAAACATCAGAGAAACGGCCGAAACTTTGGTATTAGACAGTAGATCCCTTCTATTCATGTAGAGAATATGACACCCACAACATGAATGGTTGTGAGTAGCATGGCCCTGGGTTCCATATACATACCTGTCCCGCCAAATATTTCTATTTTTTGACAGACAGACTCAGATTAGTATGTTGGACTACTGAGCGGGAGTTTCGAGGTTCGATTGCCAGACAACACCTAAAGTTTTTAATAGTCCCATCTCTCGCGAAAGTCTGACAAACATCCGAGAGTATGACAGTCATATAAAGTTTCTCAAACAAAAATTGTTTTTCGGACATGACCCCTTCTATTTGGAAGAGAGTAACTGGGAGTAACTCATTTAAGACGCAGCAAAAAAAAAAAAAGAGAGCAATTAGTTGGATACCGCCTTGTGGTGTGTCATTATTGACGAATCTTTTAATAGCGATATCCGTTTGCTTTGAAGTAATAATTTTTTCGATCACTGACTGATTGGTCACTTCATCAAGTGGTCACTATCCCAAGGTTTGAAAGTGCTTTCTTCATCGTTATTAAGGAAGTCTACTTGAGAATCTTTTTTAGTAATATATAGGTACCGTCGAATAAAGCGGCATTCATACCGCATTGAATGTGGGTACCTATAAGTTTCTCCAGGATTTTCGAGACAAATGAAAAGATTCTTGTTAGGTTGATGGCTAAGGTATGATAACTGGTCCACTAGTGGCATGCAGTCAGCAGAGACTCTGCATTTTGTTTGATGCACTAATCGGAACTAATTGGAATTGGTACACATTAGTTCTCAAAAGGCTCATGAGTGTCCATGAGTAGTATTTTACGATTCAGGAAAGTCAAAAAAATTCTTTTTTTCCTGGGGATAGTTGGATATTGTTTTTCTAAGTGTGTGTGCCTCTGTTTTCCCATGACAAACGTCTCCGAAATTTCTTTTGTTCGGCTTTATCATGTTGTCTTGGGTATTCTCTCAGGTCTTTCTAATAGACAGGGATTACCAAGTTGTGTTTCCCAACCCTATTTAGCTGAAGAAAGTTATTTGGAAGGGCTGGAAGATCTTTAAACGTTGGTCCGTCAGTGATTTATGAATTCTTGTTGGCTTAAAGGTATTTAAGGAGTGTGCACTGAATGTCTTCCTAATTTTGTGGGAGAAATTATCAGGGTCTGAAAAAAGTACTGTCACCAAAGCAGACCAATTCAATGAGTTTCGTAGACCATCTTTGAGTCAGTAGTAGTTCCATTTTCCTGACGAAAGTGAGTACTATTTCTGTAAAATAGTTGCTTTTCGAAATATCACAGAGAGGCAATAAATAATATCTTCAGTGATTCCCATATTACGACGATGGTACTTCACTTGGTAGTGACCACTAATAAAGCTCCTAACCCTTCTTTTGTCATCTCAGCTGCATTTCGTGAAATCCGTTGCACTTTTGTGTAAAGGTCGGAAAGGCTTTTACTCTTTCGGAGACCTTGATTACTATTTAAGTGGGATAGGTAGGTACCACAAGGGACGTCAACTTGAGGGCAGACTGTCGCAGAAATCGCTCCTGATGTGGATGTTATACATACATACATATGTATATCATGCGGCTATCGCATATCATCTTAAGGCATCTAAGTATTTGATAATTGATTATTTTGCGTGTCATATCACTAATAATGGAATCATAACCAGTATTGCCAAAACCACCCCCAATGTCAATGAAGATGTATGTATAAGGTGGAGCAGCGAAACATCCCTACCTCTCACCTTGAAAGGTTGAAAAACATCAATCGAATGCCTTCTGCACCGTCATGTTGCCTTCACTAGTTAAACATTTTTTTTTATCATTTAGGATAATTGAACCTGGAAAGTGAACCTTGAGAAAAATCTTCAGGTTGTATTGGTGCCACTAGCTTTTCTTACAAGCGTCTGCACATAGTAATATGGCTTTCTTCAGATGACCGTCAGCATCCAATATGCCAGATATTCGTAACACTTTAGAGCTCGTCTATAAAGAAATACATTACGTTGACCAGCCTTTCAAAAAAAAGGAAAACCACAGGTTTTAATATGGCTAAGTAACGAAACCCTTCAGGAAGCTCAGACTTAAAAAAATCTCTATTATATTAGAAAGGTAGACGAGACCCTATAAACCCCCAATGTTAAGATGCTGAAAACCCAAGTGAAACACAAGTACAAGTGTACTGCAAATAGTCTAAGAGGGGAAGTCTAACGCTCTATGAGAAAAGAGGAAAGAAGCTTCTCAGCTTAAGGAAATCGAGCAGTGACTTAAGAGATATAAAAAGCCGAACACTTTGTATCTACCTTCAAACCTGACTATTCCTTATAGCTCCCGAAGGCTTTCAATCCACACGAAGCTATGAAATCTTCTAAGTGACACTTTCAGCAGTTGCTGGATGGGTAAAATGTGGAGATACTTCAGCGACGTAGCACATAAGTTTAGCGACATTGAAAAAATCTAGTTCTACATAATTTCATTTCATTAGTTCGGTGTCATTCCACGGAGATGAATATGTAGCTCCTCATTCCCAGTATTAAAGAAATACTTGCAGACTCTTCGCAATGTCCTACGACCTGCTTTCAGTATTGTATCATAGTTCATTAGATCATATACCTGCTTTAATCAGGGAAATTAATAGTACGTACAGTTTTTAGAAGCCTTAATTTTGTGGGACTGATATACCTTGGTTGTGGTCTTCAGGTTACCCGAGGTACAGTGGATGAGAACACGGGTGAATTTTCTCTTTCCTCAATACTATATCTTTGAGTATTGCTGGCTGATAACTTAACCATTTTAAAGTAACGAAGCCTTTAGTCTTTATATCGATGCTTATAGGTTCTTTCCGCAAGCTGTCTTGATGATCATCAAGTTGCTATGTCTATATGGAGTCTGGATTTGGATAAGTGGATAAAGGTTTGATTGACTTACATATAATACTCAGAAGAGTAACGCCATCAGACCCAAAGTTTAGGCATTTCTTTCAACGGCTTTCTGAGGAAAGGCTACCTTTTCAATGATGTCAACGATCTGTAGATATCAAATACTTAACTTGTTTTAAAGGTTTTTGCATTGGATTGCTATAATAAAAAGCATTCTAAGATTTGAGTCTCAAAATACACACAATTTTTTTCAAGGCTCACACGAACTTCTTAAAGCATAACTGCCATGCAATAGCTAATCCGTTAAGTGCTTTAAAAACTTCAATATGGACTACAAATTCTCAATACTGAACAAAACTGAATGGACACACCGGGATGTCCTGCAAATTTTTACGGATGGTTCCAAAACAGAGGACAGAGTCGGTGTTGAAGTCTTCTCAAAAGACCTCGATATCCATCTCTTCTTCAACCCTCCAAACTATTGCAGCATTTTTCAAGCCGAAGTCACTGCTATACATATGTCAAGCAGCTGACTGACTGGCGTGTATGTATGTATATTGTCATATACATCGAAAGTCGGTCAGCGAAATCAAATCCCTTCCATCCAGCACATTGACATCCAAGGCAGTGAAAGATTGCCGCGTATCTCTGAAAGAAATAGTTGGATAGTACAACCTCACGCTTTGCTAGGTACCAGGTCATTGTAGCATAACAGGGAATTGTGAGGCTGACGAACTGGCTAGACGAGGCTCTTCTCGTTTAAATAGCAAAAGTATCACCGACATCGAGGCACCAACATCTTGTGGTGAGTAAGGCCAATCATCAATGGCAGCATCTCTACCAATGCTATACCGCTAGGCTAGTCTGGCGGACTCTAAATAAGACCAGATACAGCGGACTCCTAAAACATAAGCGAAGAACCCTCTCCAAGATAGCTTATACCCTTGCCGGATACTGTGCTATAGGAGGACATGGTCAAAAATTGGGGATTCCCTACAGCCACTTTTGTAGAAGTCGTAGGGACAAAAAGAAAGGAGACCATTAGTCACTTCCTATGCACGTTCCTATGCTCGCCAACATCAGGAAGGCTATATTAGGTGAATACCTATTAAATGATCTAAACGATCACGTCAACGCCTGCATGGCTAAGATTAGTTCCTTCATATAAAGGAGTAAATGGTTCAAGAGGGCCAACCACCCACCTTACATATCGGCATCACAATGGACCTTCTTCCGGTCTAAGTGCATCCTTATCGAGGGCCGGTTTCAACCAACCAACCAACCAAAAAACCATCATCCTGTTAAAGGATTACAAAAATAAACATTGGTAACAGGTCCAAAGCCTGCCCTTAGACGTATTCGGTTGACGTTATCATAATTTCTGTCTGATCATGCTTCTCTGCTGCAAGAGAAGTGGTCTTTTGGTTACCCCTCTCAAAACAAATGTTGTCTAGTTAACGAGAAGAAATAGGTGATCGGGCTATCAATGACGAAGTAAGAAGTCCTTATGTTTAGTACAATTCTTTGATAGAAATGCGTTCAACCGAAAATGATTAAAGTCCGGTTTTTGACAGTGCAGGGTGTTTCTAAACATGGCTAACTATGTCGAAATCCCTTCTTATACTACATATCGGTTCAGGGTCTGCCTAGATACACAGTCTAACTCACCTCCAATAATATGAACAACATAAGGACGCCAGTTTGGGTCCGGATTGCGATCTGAATTATTCAAACAAGAGTTTGGTCCTAATGGTGTCTTTGCATCTATTTCACGCAGAGTATAGTGCTATCCTAATGGCTGTGAATTATATAGTGAAGAACAGGTTCAAGGGACGTCGTGTCTGTAGTGATAGTCAGGCTGCTTCTAAGCCGTTGATCAAGTTTTTTAACATCTGTTTTAGGTCACAGTACGATCAGTAAAATGGAATTTCTGATGAACTTGTTAAACATGGCTTTAAAGAAAACCTGGACTTATGTACCTCGAGGTTTATTTGATTTTCGGATAAAACAATGCACGACTTTCCTCTAAATATGCAACTCGAGATTTAAGGATAAACCAAATGGATGTCTTGACGTTCTTACACAGAAAAACTAGGAGACATTTACATGCTGTCTCACTAGCCACAACATCCATGCCAAGCATCTCAGTGTGGTTAGAGTATCTAAGTGACTCGCTTGTCCACCAAATTCCCCTTTAGATGGTTTTGGAGCTCATGTAGAAGCTACTCATAACACACGCTTCTCGTCATGCAAGGGTTTCAAAGGATTTCCTGGTAGTATCATGGACTTGTTTCGAGAGCTCTAATGGAGTCTACAGCTACTAAAAAAAGAAAGCCTCACTTTCAGCAAACATTTCAACTGCGTATATCAAATAAGGCACATGCCCTCCCTCTGTGTGTGTGTGTGGCAACCACCCAATCGATCATGAGGTGGAATTATTCTTAAAAACATTATTTATCTGCTAATGCATGTGAAATTCAGTTGCATTTATTTTGAAATCACTTACACTGTCACGATGGGTAAACATGGTAGTCGGTCGTACCGCCCGACACACGGTGCAATTTTAACACTTTCTAGTTTCTATCGGAATATTTATCCCTTACCCCAATCCGTTGTATCTCCAGCGCATGTAAGGTTGCGTAATTAACATCAGAAGTTCTCTATGCCGTATACGCAACCTAAGCTGCATAATCATGGTCATCATTATAGGCTAGGGATGGTCACTCTCCATAAACTGTGTATGTCTGTACACAACACCTAGTTGAATAAAAAAAAAATAACGTGTGACTTAGTAGACCAAATAGCAGCGCCATGCGTATCATATGGCATGAGGCCTTTGGCGGCCCTCATGGACATGTACACATGTTTACACTAACTCTTCAAAGATAATACTTGTCTTGCTTGTTAGAATTTCAATGAATTAACATAAAATCCGTATTTGGAAAACAAAACTGAAAACAAGTTATCCCAACGAGGCGTACATATGTATGTACATACCTAACCTAGCATTGATCAGAAGACAAGGTAAGACTCACCCTTTGTGCTTAGAAAATAATAATAAAAAAAAAAAAAAAAACTGTTACCGGTTTCTTGTTGTAATAAAAACGGAAAGATGTTGACATTTTCTCAAAGCGAATGACGAAGGTATTTTTCAACAGAAAAGATTTGCCATCTAGATACTTTATAGGGTGTGTGAGTGGGTTCATAAATTTGTCTGACTCTCTACGGATGGCTGGTAATTGATGTGCTAATTTTTTTGAATTTCTATCTCTGGTTATTGGTAGCTTCTTTGATGGAATCATTGTTTGCGAAGGTGATGTATCCGATGGGGAATTTGTATTTCTACACAATCACTGGCATTGATTAGTGTTAGTTGTTTGTTGTTTGATTTAGACTGCACTATGTCAGTGAAGTTTCACTGATCAGGTTGGGCTTTTCAACGGACAGCTTTCTCTGTAAGCATTGGATCCCTCAAGGGTACGTTTTATCACTTCTACTTTTCACTTTATGTACTGGTATGGATTGGATGTCAGAGTGTAGACGTCTCGTGAAAAATATTACAAATTGATGTTTAGGTCCACTCGAACTGGATTTTAAGGTTTGCTCGAAATGGATTCTAACTATCTGTAAAGATCCTAAACTTATCTGGGGATTGCTCCTAAAGAGGTAAAGTATTGAGAAAGATGGCGAATACACCTGAATATCACATACACGGTGAGTGAATCACTGGGTGTCAAGAGAACCGTGTGTTTCAAGAAAAAGTTTTAACGAGAATGCATCTATGAAAGCTTATTGGAATCTATAAACACGGCTAACAGATCAGAACAGAACCTACTGATTATTTCTGCTTCTAAGGCAAAATGGTCCTTGATGGTATTGGCGCACTTAAGCGTGTCGGTATCGAACTTGATAATATTAGGCAAGGTTGAGCGGTTGTTGCTCACGAATTTAGTACGAAGCAGTATAAGATATAACATAAGGTACTCATCGCGGTCTTGTCACGTCTATTTGGGAGACAATTTGTGAAGCCGCGCTTGATCATAATGTGATGGATTTAGATGGTTTTTTGCTGACTTTAAGTTGAGTTATGTTAAAAAGGCACATCTCCAATGACTAGACAGTTTGTATTCCCGGTTTTTAAGGCCGTTCCATCATGTGCTTGAGTATAGTGTTTTCGCTTCCTACTTTTCGTTAAAATGCCGCATCACCATTACGATGTTCTCATTAGGTGTTTGGTTGAAGACAGAGCCTAAACGGCTGTGGAAATTGTCTTTATCATCCTCAGTTGCGCCTCCGATCGGAGTAAGAACTATTTGATAGTCATTTATTTTACTCTGCTCTGGAATCTAGCCGTCAATTTTCGGTCACTGTGTGATTTCCAGGATATGAGGCTGTTTTGTGCTGCTCGAGTTAACATCACTCCAATTCCTGACATCCACGAGATACGAGCTGGTCTACTAGGTATTTCCCAACATTGAACCATCTTAACTCACGCAGCTCTAAGATGTCTATTTTATTATGTGTCTAACTCATAGGATCGGACGGCATTGACATTCTTGAAACCGATCGTTGTATGTATACCAAAGTCAAAGGCCGTGAATAAAGTATCCACTCGTATCCGAGGTGTTGCGTTCCCTTTCGGAGCAATTAGGATTTTTCACGATTGCGACTTCGTCATTTTCCACAAGTAACCGACAACCTGCCCACTGAATACCATGTACCACGAATCGCTGTCAATTTTCACGGATGGGTTCAAAACCGAGAACGGAGTTGGAGTGCTGGAGTGTTCTCACTTAGATGTTCATCTCTCCTTTAACGTTCCACACTACTGCAGCGTTTTTCAAGCCGAAGTCACTGTCATTCGTCAAGCAGCTGACTGGCTGTCGGTTAATGCAGTATCAGCATCGGATATTGTCATATACATCGACAGTCAGGCAGCCATCAAATCCCTTACATCCAGCACAACGAGATCCAAGGCAGTACCCCATCAACGCTGATGCGGAGAAGGAGGCCGACCATCGATGGCAGCACCTCGACCAATGTCATATAAATAAAATCAGGTCCATTGTACTCCTAAAACATAAGAGGGGAACCCTCATACCTTTTCAATGATCTAAGGGTGACCCGCCCACCTTACACATCGGCAGCACAATGGACCTCCTCTGGTCTAAGTGCATGTTCCCATCGAGGGCCAATCTTAACCAACTAACTACCCAACGATTGCGGCTGACTTGGCGACAGACTAACTGACATTTATACTGTTTTGTGGCGCAGGAGACTCACCATTCGTCCTATTTGTAATTTCCGAGAAAAGTCCAGATAGCACCACGAGGAGGGGGCAGTATAGCTTACTCTGCTTTAGAACAGAGTTGCTAGGTTTTAGGCTAGAGTTATGCAAGGACTCGTAGAAGCAGCCTTAGTCATTTACCATTCAATATAAAGGTACTAATCTTTGGATGCACTTGGAGCACTTTTCATGGAAAGATTTTCGCGAACTTTGTACGTATCTTCAAGATATTGTGGCGCATTGTTGCAAGATTAAAACCCTGCTGTACGACACTGACCATAAAACTAGGTTGTTCAACGTCTCAGATGACATACCTTAAGGGTTTGTACTGGATCCGCTACTCTGAAACTTGATGTACAATGGCTTTGAGATTGTGAATTCCAAGGTCATCAACGGTAGGTACTTGGTTTCTTTGGTGACATAACAATCGTTATGGTATTCATACACCTATGAGAATTGGATCATGATTGTAACAAAAAATTTAGGACAGTTTGAGACTGGGTGGTTTGGATTAGAGGGTCAGAAACTTGCAGAGACGACATTGTGTCAACAGAATCATATCATTAACAGCGATGAGAGGAAGCGATAGATACTCAGTTATCACAAAGGGTAACAAGTAGGGATAGGATCACTCTGAACAAAGCAAGTGGACGAAAAGAGTGATTCTTAACATAGTTGCATGAATCAACAGGCAGCACGGGTCCTAAGACTTAGTACCTATCGCCAGCCCAATCTATACAAAAGCAGTTAAATGTGCGGTGTCGGTCCTGCTAGCCGTACATAAAGATGCTTACTAAGGACTTAACCCAGATACCATTACCAACAAATGGTGAAAAAGGAGGATAAAATTTGCTACAACACCAATGCAGAGGCAAGCAAAGAAACACTCTTCTGACTTTTGTTTCGTTTAAATATGAAAGCTAACCACTTAAGTAAGGTAGTAACCACTATCTACCACTAAGTCCCCAGAACATACCCTAGGTTAAAACCGTTGAAGCTGCTTGTGTTCCTTGGTTCTCTGCTACCTAAAAAGGTCAACATTTTATTGCTCAAATGACAAAGGTTTGAGACTCTTCTATTCTATCTTCTATCATCATATATCATATAAATGTTTCGAAGGATGGGGTAACAAGATCACTAATTTGCAACTGAGATCCTGAAAAATGTGGAATAACGATTCTGCTGCTCTTTCGATTGCTCTAAGACCAAAGTATCTATGTATCGTCGAATATAAATCAAACATACGGCAATGATTCACAGTCTCTTCATCCTTGAAACGTCAATAAATTCGTTGACTTTAAAAGCAAACTAAGAGATCGGTTACGAAATGTCACTATGACAGCCAATTAGGCAAACGACTGATTCATTTGCCAGCTATAAGTTTACACCATAAAATGCTTTAAAGTGCTCGTAAATTCTAAAAAAAAAATCGAACATGGTCCTCAGACTTCAATAAATTTCACATCGATTGCAGTAGCCTTGGAAAATAAACGCTGCTAATTTAATGGCACTAATTTTAAAAACTGACAGTCAATAATTGACGACCGGTGACATTTGCAAACCACATGACATTTGCGCATTTCATAACACAATCGTATCTTTTTCCACCAACGGACATAGGGCGTATATAAAGTTCTTATGTAAATATCATAAAAAAAAATAAACTTTGTTATAGCCACTAAAGTATAATTTAAATAACCAATTTTAGTATTGCGGTATTACTTGTTAAATTTTATTGCAATTTGTATTTCTGTTTTTTATTTCCGATTCACCATACTGCACAAATTAAACAGTTCGCAATAAAGTATAAAAAAGAAAAATAAAAACCGTTTCCTGGTCTGTCTGTCAGATTAGTGACTAATTTATTTGCAATATATGTACATTCATACAACGCAATACCTGTCGCATATAAAATCAGTTTTTGCCAATTCAAATGAGTTGGCTGGCGAATGACATGTTTAAATTCATTTTGTACATCCGTTTGAAGTTTCGAAGCCACCAGTTGACAGACAAAAGTGACATTTTAACCCCCATTTCTATGGCCCTGCATGATCTATTACGTTTGGTCTGTCAAATAAAAAAAAGGTTTATTACATTTCAATCGTATGATTAATCTGCTATTACTATAAATACAGTTTATGGGCTAGTAAGGGGCCACAGATCAACAACTAGATACACTGTCATACATTCAAATTAGTATTTGTGTATAGTTCGCCACAAATAAGAGTAAACTGTGAGTTGTCTCGACAACAACGTCTTATAATTGACGTTTCGGGCTGAATTCGCAAGTGTGTATAGACGATGTCAAGGCATTAGAGCATCACAAGGCGTTTTATTATGCTGGTGACAGTACTAATTTGCATGCAGATTAGCAAGCATTTTGCAAAAATAGATGGCACTGTACGCGTGCACGCAGACTCATGAGGCGCTAAAGGTTATTTTTAACAAAATTGCCTAGGCATGCGTTTTATTTCAATTAATTAAATGAACACAGACTAGAAATAGAAATGATCGACATGCCATGGCTGATTGTAGAGAATGATACGTATATATGTATGTATGTACGTATCTATGGCGCCTCGGTCTGACTTCCGTGTGGGACCGTATTTACTATATTGTGTAGGTTTGTTTGGTGAATGATTGGTGTTGTTGTGATATGTATAAGTTGAAGGTTTGGAGTTTATTTGGCATAAGATTGCCCTTGGCAAATGTTTACCTAACAGATAAAAGATACAATTGGACGGATACCCTACTCTCCCTTTTTTATCAACAAAGCTGTTAATAGACCTATTTTGGGCGTGGCTGTCACTAAATCTAATTTGGATTGCATTTTTTGCAGATATTGTTTAACCTTCATTGAGAAACGTTTTTGTAAAGGATTGTCACTTGCTCAAAAGTGGCGTGCTGTGTGCAGGTCGAACAGCAGATTCAAAAGTTTGTACCCGAACCCTCCGCAAATGATCTCAAGGGCTGTATCTGAAAAAATCCAAGCTCTGTTCCTTTTAAGATACGGTTGAGTCTTTTAGCAATACCACATACTGCATTGAGAGAGCTGCTAGTAATACAGAAATAGACCAACCCACCATGGTGATCTATACTTAGGAGTTGAGCTATTGTCGTTTCCTTTATAAAGGGTAACCATGAAACAACTGGAAGGGCTAAGCTTAACTCTAAAGAAAACAATCATTACTTTCTCATGAGAACAAGCCTTAAAACTTTTACTAAATGGAGTTCAAATCCCTACCTGTAAAGAGGTAAGTTTGGATCAAAATATTACTGGAACTACAACATAGACAATACAGATACATTATGAAAGCTCTACGCCCCTGTCGACACAGCCTCAGCAGAGGTCATCAGTGTCTAGTCGCATTTTTCTTTAATGGCGCGCATTTTTCTTACCAGGTTGTGGCCGGTAAAAATCCCCGTCAAGAGTACTAAGTGGGGTCTGTTAAGCACTATCCCGCTTGGTCTTGGCATTATCATGTCTTCTTCAGAGTTTTTTGGAGACACGACAAGATCCATCTCTCATTAGCTAGTGTCGTGAAGTTATGGTTTCAAAAGCTGGAGTCGGCTCATACCCTGTCCTTTATTAAGCACTTGTGGCTTTATATACTATTGCATTGGCACATACATTTCAACTGTATCTTCACATCAAAGATTTGCAATTGCCATACTTCATATGATCTGCACCGGACAGCTTTGTTTAAATCATAATACCTAGGTACCTAGTAAAGCTCTTACAATTTCTTCCTTCTATCGTAAGGTCGATCGTTTCCTTTCTTCTTTCTCCTACTTTTTAACACTTATTCTGTCTAATCCTTCATCCTATAACATATCCTTGTTCCTATAACATATGTAGCAACTAGCATTTTTTCTATTGCTAAGTGCGGACCTACAATCGAACCCTGAGGTAGCCCTCTTCTTTCGTGTCAACGATTTTTTTGTATCAAAATTCTTCCTCCGACTCATTCAATCACTATTATTGTGAAATATGCTTAAACTCTTAGATTTTAAAACGCTTCCAGGATGTCTTTCCGAACCTCAGTTTCCCAAGGATATTCGCATTATATTGACAACCACAAGATTGTATCTGCTGTCCGTGATCTTGCAAAGTATTCAGTATCTTCAATGGCTACTTTCAACTTGCCGGAGATAATACGCTCCAAGATAGTCGGGTACAACATAGAGAACTTGCGAAATACCAAAGATTTCTGAAAAGATCGTTGTAAAGTTAGTCATAGCTCTGGTCATCTAAACCCTTTTGTCGAGATTGTTCACACTACATAGTACTACTGCCATGTTGCTGCTTCAACCATTGTAACAAATAGGATCTTGTAAGTGAGCACTAGTCTGTAAGTATGTCTGTCATACGTTTAAAGATTACAGAAAAGCGCTTCAATCTTCATTTGATCTCGAACTTGAAGTATCTACAGGCCCTTCCACTGCACATAACAGAACGGCCCCATTCCACAATTTTACAAATCAATACAACCAATGTTCTACATGCATTCAGATGCGACTTTTGTATCAATTCAACACCCAACCCGAGGTCAAAGATACCGACCGTGTTTTAATTGACTTTTCTTTAAATTGAGAACAAAGTGCTTTCCCCTGTTCGCTGTATCTACACAAAAAGGTAATGGTCCAGAGCGATTAATCGAATCGAAACCAATAAAATTTGAACGCCTTTTAAGTTCATTTCCATATTCCACCGCAGCAGTGCAGGTGAATTCCTGGAATTCCGCCTTTTAACACGACCAATGCCATTTGTAGTGTGATTACTTCCCCGAACAATGACCAACACCATACTGCTGTAGCATTCCACAAATGCGTCATGTCACGTTCGAAAAGCTGATGAAGCTGGCTAAACCTGTGCAGTTCTTTGGAACCAGCTGATCAGGTTTTGAATTCTTGATTTTAATTAAAAAATAAAAAAAAGTTCATAGTGTTGTTGTTTTTTTTTTTCTAAATTTAGGAAATACCAACTGACATCAACTCGAATCACAGGAAATTTCTCTGTCAGCCGGTAAAGCCGATGCTGACCGACACTCTGGTGACCAAGTCCACTACATGCGTCTCCTTCTTTGGTATGATCCGCTCGCTGGTCGACCTTGAATCTTTATCTCTCACCGCACTACGAGAGAAATTCCCCAATGATAATATATGCTAATTACAGTTATTTAGCACTGTACAAGCAAAAGTGCCGCCTATTTCCATCGCACACCACACTACCAGCACTAGTGACAGAGAGAAGACTTGAACAGTGCCAGGCGTGGGTCGCATCTAGATACAACAGTGGCAATAGATACACAGTGCCCCCCACCGCACTCACACAGTAGCCCAGAACTAAGAGATCACAGATTCCAGTTTGTGTCGTTTCAAGTGGCATGTCGCCTGACGGACACACGATGACCGAAAAACCGCTTCACACAACCTCAAGAGCTGACCATATTTACTAAACGTGATCCCACAATGGTTTCATGATCGGTTTCGTGCAGCCACCGCCGTCCGTGTCGCCGGATCGTTGCTAGACGCGATCATCGTGCATTCGCATGCTGTGCACATGCACGGGTGAGTGGTATGACCATGGTGATGACGACGTTCTATCTGCAGCGTATGCCGAAAACACTTTCGATGCGGATCGTTGGAAAAGTGACACAAGTGTGTTAGAGGCGCGACGCGGTGCGGTGTCTGTCAATTGGGTGGTTTGCAACACTTTTCTGTTTGCTGTGTTGTTTGATGGTTTTTTTTTGTGTTGTTGTTGGTGTTTGTTTATAATATTTGTCTCCGGAGGTGAATGTAGAGCGCCTCGCTTGAAATGAGGATTTGAGTCTATCAAAGGAGGTTATCACAGTGTGAACCAACTGGTCAAGTGGAAAACTGAAAGTCCACATCCATGTAGGGTGGTTGTGTTGGAAAGTGCTTTGATCGGGAGCTCAGTGATGTGTTGTCATATCTTTGGGAGAGAGAGCTAGGGTAGAGA
Source organism: Xylota sylvarum (assembly GCA_905220385.1). Taxonomy (NCBI): domain Eukaryota; kingdom Metazoa; phylum Arthropoda; class Insecta; order Diptera; family Syrphidae; genus Xylota; species Xylota sylvarum. The sequence goes on from LR999958.1 coordinate 48,151,252, forward strand.
TTTTCTATAGTCACATGTTTAGGATACATGAATTGCTCCTAGTTACAATGTGTATCTAACACCGATTGCAACCGACTTCCGAAGCCAATCTCTGCAGGATATCCTGACGTAGTTATGTAGAAGGGAATAAGATTCTCTTGCATGAAAAGGATCGTCAGTAAGTAGCGAAAAGTATCCCACAGAGGTAGCTGTGGTATACCTTGGAGTATTCATACTTACACTGTATAACCATGGGAGATATAATGGGCCAAATGGTTCCGTAGAAATACTGCAAAGATGAAATGAGGTTTACATTTGTTTTTATAGAGATCACAGAGTTCAGAACTGTAGCTTCTTGTTCTTGTTTGTCCTCTTCGACAATATAACCACCAGTGTTAGTTTTAAGTCCAACATTTCTCTCATTTTTGTTGAATGTATTGAAAGCCTCACCAACGGTTCACTGGATGCGTTGGAGAAACTAGGGGACAATAGTGCCATCTGCATAAATTCCAGTCCTACGCCACATTTACCCACGTATGGGGTTAAACAAGTTGCATGACAGGAGATGTCCTTTCCCGAATTCAAATCATGTTTATCTTCCTGAGTACAGTTTGCCATGATTGTAAATGATTGAAAATCGCCAATTCGCAACGATTCTGAAGCAAATCATTGATTGACGAGGCTATTGGAAGATACATCAACTTATCAGGTTGTATTACAGTAAGGCAAGCTCATAAATTATGCTCGGTTAGAGTCACAATGGCTGATTTAAAAAAAAAAAACATTGTAGATTTGTAGATTCTGCTCGACCAATACCCCGCATGTTTGAATAGGTCTAATAGCATGATGCCTTGTATTTGAAAATTATCTCCAGTTGTCTTGAAAAGTTCTTGGTTAGGAATCACTTTTTTAAAAAATGCACTTTAAGTGTTTATCTGTCAACCTGTAGGCAATATTTAGAATAAAATACCTACATCGTCTGTTGTCTCAACATCTTTTCAAAAATCTATCATATTCTTCATTCATAAAAAAAGGCACACTACTGGTGTATACTGTAGAAAACCACTGCAAGTTCATCAAGTGGTCAAACACTGATGTGCTTTCGGTCTACACTCTACCTTATCACCTACAAGGACTTCAGCCTTAAACTGGATACCTCAACTAATTAAAAGATGGAAGATATACTCAAATCCCTAATCTTGACGAATAGTATCACGCTCTGCTGGAACCCCGGACATGTGAGCTTCCATGGCAATTAAATGCCCGATAGGTTAGCTAGAAAAGACTCAGAATCAAATCACATCCAAAATTACTTTAGACTTTCATAAAGTGACCAGCAAAAGGTGGCTGTGTCTGTAAAAAAAAAAATATATGGGCCCAATATAACCCTCATAGGAGTCCTCACAAGGCACAAACATGGCATCAATTTGAAGAAAAAATTTCCAACCAAAATTAAAAAAATTGATGACCGCACGCAGTTTTAAGCGTGTCGATGATTGCATAGCTCAGAGGCAGTTTTAAGCGTGTCTAAGACTGCATAACTTAAAGACAAGTTTAAGCTTTTTTACGACTGCGTAGCTCAAAGGCAAGTTTAAGCGTGTATATGTTTTCATAGCTCAAAGGCAATGCTCTTAGCTTTTAGCCCCTAGCTTCAACCTCCAAGACTTTAGCCCTTAGTCATTAGCCTTTAGCCGCTAGCAATTAGGCAATTAGGACCTGAGCAGTGAGCCATGAGGCATAAACTTATGTTTGAAAGGCAATTTTAAACATGTTTAAGTTCTCATAGCTTAGAGGTTTTAAGTGTGTCCAGTCTATGCCATGAGAATGTAGTCTTATGACATAAGCTTATGTATGACTGTCTTGGTTCTCATAGTTCAGAGCCAGTTTTAAGCGTGTCTTAGTTGCTCAAAGGCAAGTTTAAATGTATTTATGACCGCCTAGCTTAAAGCAAGTTTAAGCCTGCTTAAGTTCTCATAGGATCAGAATTGTTTTCTAAGATAAGGCGGGATAAGACATTGTTACCTCTCTATAGCATGGTGAGCTATAGATAAACCCATAGTGGCGAATAACTTTACCGTCTCATCCGATGCGCATCTTTCAAATCTAGCGGTGGCCTCGTCACATTTCAACGTCCGTAATGAAGATCATTTCGAGCTTCGTGTCATCTATAGACTCAAAGTGTTTTGTTTCTTGTTACTGAGCTTCATGGAGAAATTCTTTCAAAGCTGGAAGGGGAAGGCTTTTGATAATTACATCGAAACATTTCATTCCAATGAACCTTTTGGTTTCAATTCCTTACTTTTCTATTCCTAGTTAGTATCAAATGCACCTCCACTTTACTACAGAATGGTGTATTAACCTTGACACAACAACAAATGTGGTGTTTCTTTCAAAACCGGAAAAGGACTACACCGAAGCGAAGTCCTTCAGACCCATCAGCCTAAAATCATTTCTATTGTAAACAATGGGAAGAATTGTGGTGGATCATATGGCGCTGCACCAGATGGTATGCGTTGCGGAAGAGAAGATGCATACTGGAGGCATTGCAATGATCATAAAGGCATGATCATATGAAGGCATTGAAGGCGCCTTCGATAAGATATGTTTCGAAAGTAGCCTTAGAAGAACCCAGGGTTAACCCATTGGTGGTGAGAAGGGTGGGTAATATGCTGAAAAATGGAGTGACAAATATTCAGACGGGAAATATATCTGTGAACTCTCTACTGAGAAGACTTAAAGAGACTGGCATCCACACTGTGGGATATGCCGATGAGATAGCAACAATGGCAAGAGGTAAATTCATGAACCTCACAGCAGATACCATGAGAACTGCTCTCAGAGTGGTTGAGCGGTGGTGTCAGGAACAAGGACTCTCCATTAATGCGGAAAAGACATATCTGTTCATCTTCACAAGGAAGAGGACAGATCTGGAATTTCAGCCTTTGACACTTTTCGGATCGGAGCTGCAGGTGACCAGGGTGGTTAAGTATCTGGGTGTACACCTAGATGCTGGATTAACTTGGAACTTCCATGTGGAAGAGAAGATGAGAAAGGCGAAAAGGGCGCTTCATCATTGCAAACGTGTATGTGGACTAAGGTGGGGAATCTCGCCGAGGTCAGCGTACTGGATGTACACGATGATAGTTAGACCAATTATCACAAATGCGTCAGTTGTATGGTGACAAAAAGCCTCCCAGAAAACTGTAAAGAACCAATTAGATAGGGTCGAACGTCTGGCATGTTTAGGGATCGCCGGTGCAATACGAACGACACCAACATGCGCAATGGAAGTTATCGTAGGTATTCTGCCAATGGAATTATTTATTAAGAAAGCAGCGGCATCGATGGCATGATGCAAACTGATGCAAACTGCCACTGGCGTGGTACTATCTATGGTCATAGGAAAATCCTGGATCTCGTGAAAAACGAGATTAGGGTTTCGCAAGTGAGGTACAGACACAGAGATATGTTAGTAGGAAACGACGAAACGATCTGAGAATCCATGATGTTGTCATTCAACACAGCAATAGCATGACCACATGTAACTTATGCAGGGAGATGGGTCAAAGGTATACACAAGAATCTCTCAAGCAATTTAAAAGACTAGTTGGTGTGCCAGACTAGTAGGGGACTACCTATAGCTGCTCAAATCGCTAGATAGTACGAACAGAGTTCACCTCATTCGGGCGATTAAAAGTCCAATCAGAGCATTTGCTAGGATGCAAACAAGCTACAATTTTCATAGAAATACAAGACAGCTCGTGAACCAACTATGAACCAGATTCGAATAGTTACTAGATTCATGAATGGACGCAGTTCATTTAAAGAGGATCTAAGGACTATGGGAATAACGTAAAGATGGCATTCCCTTGAAACAGAGGCCAGCTCAATTGGATTTTTTACCAATTTGGGCTCATGACCGAGCTCTAATTCGAAGGAAGGCACCCACCTTTTTTGTACATGCGACTCATACGTGCTTCAATTGTGGTTTTCTTGAGTTTTTACCGAACTGCAAGACACAGTGATGAAAATGTCTCCATCTGCTGTCGCCTTCGACCCTCCAACAATCATGAAATAGAAACTTTTGGAAGTTTATTTTTCTATGAAAGATCAGATGGCTTTACCTAAACTGATCGAGGATTTCGGAGTATCATGTATTCGATCTCCAGAACTGTAACAATAGTACCTTCATCGCTAAAGAGTATATAGAATGGTTTTAGAAGAAGTTCATCATCATTATATGTAATTGTCAAACAATTAACCCGAGAAAATCTAAATCTAAGAGATTTCTCTTCCGGATCTATTGGAAAGATCGGTTGGTGAAGATCGGTTGGTAAAGATCAGTTAGTCTAGTTCGGTTGACGAACTTCATTTAGGGAATATCACTTAGTAATGATCGGTCGATGAAGATCAGTTGTTAAAGATCAGGTAATGAAGATCTGTTAGTCTCTAAATCGGTTGACGATGGTGAAGATCGGTCTGTTAAGTTCAGTTAGTGTAGATCGGTTTATAAAGATCAGTTAGTGAAGATCGGTTAGTGAATAGGTATTTAGTAGCACGATTCGTTCGTTCTTGACAAGCTGAAGATCACTCACTTGGTAGATCATCCTAATACCTAAAACTAAATTGAAATTAAGCCTAATTCACTCCATTTAGTATTCTTTTTATGTAGAAATCATATCCAATGAGAGAAATTTCTAGACTACCTCAAGACAGTAGCACCTTCACTCATTCAACAATTTGTCTGCCGTCTATAGTGCAGCCGGAAGTCTTAATAATTTTCTGTCAACCCGCACCGTTGGGGGTCTTTCTGTTAAGTGGAACAACACCGCATATCTTTTGCAATATAACACCAAACTTATTAATATGTACATATGGATACGACTATAAAATCCCTCTCTCCTCTAAATCACCATAAACTAGGTAATATCCGGAAAGCCGGCGGCCTTTTTATTTCTACAATATTCATTCACATGCATATAATAAATTTTAAATTATTAAAGAATTGATTATCGCAATTTATTAAAAATGCATTTATTTCCATTTTGTGTGTCGTTTCAGATAAATGAATTCCCGTGAATCACGACAAACGTAAAAGGTAAGTCGTGTTGTGTTATGTTTTGCCATCTCCACACCGCATGGGGATTTCCAATACATATCTACATAAAGTTGACAAATCACTATCTCTGGCTAATTTTCGAAAATATTTTTACAATGAAACATATTATGGGTCAGACATAAACTCGTATAAGGCTTTTGTTTTTTTGTATCTCACACGGAGAGCGGATATTCAAATTGAGTATCTCGCGCTTAAAATCCGCGAATTTGGTGAGAAATGCCGCAAAAAACGGATTTTATCTGGCCTGTCCCATCTGAATTTAACCTTAATCTCCTACAAAAAAGAAAAAAAAAACAAAAACCAAATATAAATACAAAACACGATTTTGCGATTAGACGACATAAATATTTATAGTATTGTGACGCCACTTTTGTTTTTTGGACTGGAGTATGTATATCGATATCGCATCAGCACAATTCATATGTTAATATATTTGTGTTTTTTTTTTTCAGATACTTTTGTTAATTTGCATCTAAAAGATGTAAAAATATTTTTGTAGTTTACTTTCGCATTTCATTATTTAAATACAATTCTGCAAAAAAAAAAAAAAAATAAAAAACCGGGGGAAAGAAGATTAGAAAAGGAAATTGCAAATCAATAGATACTTTCTGAATTTTTGGTTTTGTTTGGATTGGAATCGGAATAATAAATTAAGGGTCAGCGGATGACAATCGATTTGAAGATGAGACGGCGAATGCCGAAAGGGTATGGTATTTTATAGATGCCAAAAGGAGGTCGGTGACATGCTTTGAAATAATCTTTCATCGAATATTTGATGACATACCTCAATTCGAAGCCATCTGTTCGTCACATATTAGGTGATGGAGAAGTTTTGGTTTTAAGTATTTTTAAGCTCTATCGCTGAGTATGTCAGCAAGGCATAGTGGTATGAGGTATGACTTTTTCTCGGGTCAACCTTGGTCTCAACCAAGAAGCCTCTCTAGCTAGCAAGGTCCTTAGTTAACTGCCTCCAGTTGCGCACTCCAAGTCGGCTGTAGACTCTGGATCACATGTCTAGATGTCCTAGCCATCCTAGATAACTGAAACTGAATTTTTGGACTAGGTTGGTCTCGCTTTACATCTCTTATAGTTCCTCGATGAATCTTCTCCTCCAAAGCCCATCAATGCAAATGCGATCGAAAATTTTACGAAGAACTTTCTCTTGAAGCGACCGAGGATATTATCATCCACTTTAGATAGAGTCCAAGCTTCAGCGCCATAAAGCAGAACTGAGATGATCAAAGTTATAAGACAGAGTCTCTTTAGTTGTTCGAGATAGGGCTCTACTACCCAATTGCCTTCTAAGCAGAAAGAAACAGCGAATGGCAAGACTTATTCTTTGTTTAATTTCTGCTGACGTGCTGTTGTCAGAATTGATAGCAGAGCCGAGGTAGGCAAAGTCCCTTACTACCTCAAAGTTATAGCTGTCGATTGTGACATTCTGTCCAATTCGTCTATATTGAGTGTTCCTTCTTGTTGACAGCATTTACTTGCTTCTGACGGCTTCCGTTTCTGCAGAGTTGTACCAATTATGTTAATGTCGTCAGAATTTACTAGTAATTGCACAGACTTTTGAAAGATTGTGTCTGTGTTGGCACAATCCTTTCAAGTGTGGTGTTAAAAAATCGCATAACAGTGCGTCATCTTGTCTAAATCCTTATTTGACATAAAAGGTGTCGGTGAGATCGTTACCAACTTTGATAGAACATCGTTATTCTGCACAATCTAACGAGTTTGGCAGGGATGCCAAAACTAGACACGGCACTATATAGCTCGTCTCTATAAATGCTATCATATGCGGCCTTGAAATTGATAAAAGTTGGTGGGTATTGATTTGGACTTCTGGGGAAGGATCTGTCGAAGTGTGAAGATTTTATCGACAGTGGATTTACCTGACCTGAAACCACACTGATAGGGTTTCAGATAGGGTTCACATTATATGGCTGATAAGATCTTGTACGCGATGTTGACAGGACTGATACCTCTGTAGTTGGCGCAATTGGGTGTCCGATCCTGTCTTGTGGAGATTCCAAGTCATCAGGCATACAATTGTCTGATCAAATTTTAGAGATGTGCTTGTGTACCCTCTCTACCAAGTCACCTCCAGCTGCTTTGACAACTCACTCTGAAGGCGATCAACTCGCTCTGAAGGCCATCAGGTTGCCTTGTTGGATTTAAGCTTGGATATTGCTATACTAACTTCGCTTTGATCTGGTGGACTAAAATTATGCTATGGTCGTCTATCTTGAATGGTTCATTCTGCCTGACAGCGCGATGTTGTTCTTTGTCGCCATTATACAGTCTGCAGAAGAAATGTTTCCATATTCTCAGCACCGACTGTGACTCTACTACTAGGTTTCCTTCTTCATCTCTAAGAATTCTGTACTGGTCTTGTTGGCTTCATATTTTCTTTTCACTTGTTGGTAAAACCTTCCTACATTATTCCTGGAGTATGGTATGTTGGCAGCGTCACCATTGGTCTTCGGTATTTGATGCTGGCGGCATAGAGGTAGTAACGAGATTTTGGGACCAGCATTCGGCAAAAGTTTTGGAGTATCTCGTCTTTGTTGTGACGTTTAGATATCCGCATTTTTACCTTGGTTGCAACATTGTAGTAATCAGTGTCGATGTTGGGTGCTCGGAAGGTTTGGTACACTGGCGGCATGTCTTACGTCGATCGCAATATGGTTCTCTAGATATCTTGTTGTCTAAAAGAAGCCTTGTACTGCATTTCAAACTGCCAATATGAGGCACGATCTTGGCGAGTATTTGCATCTCATAAGATGTCTTGTTAGAAATTGATTTAGTCTGCTGGTAGGGGTGCAGGGAGCAAAATTCGGTAGCATGTTGAATCTTTCCTACGAAAGGAAGTTTTTGATGGCTTTCGTTCATTTAGGTATCATGAGAATAATCGATATTAGGGCTCCGACCTATCTTTTGCAGCAACTTAAAGACGAAAATAATAGAGTTACCCTCCTTTGGATACCAATGTAAATAGGTAAATTAAAACCAGGGTCAGTGGAGTCTGAACCATTATGTGTATTATGGGGCTATACCGTGAAAAAGTTTGTAAAAGAAAAACCAAGCAAGAGCAAGAAAAATCTCCATGGTCTGAGGCAAGCTCCGTGAACTGCTTATAACCCGAAAGATTCAAACCTTGCGTCACTATGATCCATTGTGTTACCAGATTTTTTTATATCCAAATTAGCAGTGCCTACTAGAAGTATTCGTACAGAATCTACTTTCTTGGATAACGCATGGCAGCTGCGTACTAGAAATTGTGATACTTCCTTCTCTTTAAAAAAAAACCTACGACAGAAGTCCTTGACTTGCATTCCAAGCCTCAAAGCGTGCTTGGCTAGTACACAATGACCCACTAGCAATCCAACTAGTACTACCTAAGTAGGAGACTTCTTGTTTTACGTTTTGCTTAAAACATAGCCTGTATCAAGAATGAACCATCTTACATTCCTCTGATGCAAGCCCCCTATTCTCGAGTCGAGGTCCCTGTATTATTAGTATTCCATTGCGATGAGTTTCTTAGCAAATTTCATTGTTAACCCTTTCCCATAGATATGCAGCGCTTTGTTTCCAGCGCGGTTGGTATTTGGGATATTCGGGAAAACTTAAGGGAATTTCCCTCATTTTTTGTGGTGTTATCTCTGGAATATTGTGCCTTTTAGCCGAGGTGGCGTAAGGACCGCAATTAACTGTCCACATGAACAGCATTACCAGAAATGTTTGCATGAGATGAGATGTTATAGAATATCTACCACAGACTGCTATAGCAATGTCGTCTGCATTAGCTATAACTTTGTAACTATCCTTTTCTCGGGTTACGAGTAATTCGTTCAAGGTAAGGAGGCATAGTTGTGGAATGTATTATAGGCTAGGTTTTCCAGATCTCTGATGTAAAAACCAATTGCACCTCTTCCCGCTGTCTAGGCAAAATCAAAATAGTTTTATCAAACAGGGACGAAGATTAGACTCTTGACTAGACTAGACATTGCTGTTGTTCAGGTACAGTAGGTGCCTTGTACTGGATCTTTCTGACTACTGGCTTCATTTGTGATGTTCAACAAACAGTCTTTATTCTGACTGACCCAATTTAAGGGCTCTTTCGTCATCTTTGCTCGATCAAAAAGTTTCCTACTACTTGTCTAGATTTCGTCCAAAAGTCTACCATGGGGGGGTTATAACCCTTAAACCATGCATCAACCTAAATAAAAATAACCATCGAAATACATGAGCAAATTAGGAATATCAAACGAATGTTTTTGCAAATTTTGCAACGAGTCCAGCGAGACTCCGGGACACATTCTGAAATCTTGTGGGTAAGCAAATTAGATAACGATATACCGACCATTAACCCGCTTCTGATTCTCAATGTCCTCATAGCAACTGGATAAGAGGGAGTGCGCTGTGGTAAAGTATTATTACCAAGGCTACCCTCAAACGCACTGATCCCGGAAACTACAAACCGATGATGGCACACCTCAATCAATACCTTTACAAAACCCTTTTCAAATAATAATAAATTCTTCATGCAATGGTTACCCATGGTTAGGAGTATCTCATACACTAGCATGACCCACAACAGCATTGATGGATACCCTACACCGAACTTTTTGTTAGGTTCGGTTTTAATATTGTTGACGTCAACCTCGATGTCAAGGAAGGGTACCAGCTAGACCTTCAGAAACTGCGCAATACATAGCCAAATACGAAGCATCGCAACTCCTCTTGCTGACTCTGAATCGTACAGTCTGGGATTCACTTTTGGAGCACCGCATAGACTAATATTGGAACATTCATTACCTACATCATATTCTTCGATAAAGGAACTTTTCAAGTCTGTATAACATAACCTCTATTATGAATAAATTCTTGGTAAGGGTGGGTGAAAAAAGAGGGCCTTCTTCAAGCCACGTTTTCGCCGGAATAATAGCTGTATGTGATGCTCTTTACTTAATATCTGAATTCAGATACTCGGATATAAATCGTGAATCTGTTTCAGCTCTAGATCAAAGTTCACTGGTTCCTCCGTTGCCCTATCATTCGCCGTCCAAATTCGTCTCCAAGATCATCACGATCTCTGTGATGTCGTTTCCAGAAACACCAACTATATGCCGGGTTATCACCATGGGTCATATTTCTCCTATGGACGGTTACGAGAGGGATGATATCTATTGAGCCCACCACTGTTGCCAATTGTTTTGATCGGCACATGTAACGCTTCTGATTCTTCTGCAGTTCCTTCTCACTGGACATTTCAATGTGGTTCTCGGCAAACTGATTACATCACTTGGAACTCGTCGAATCTGAACATATTCCGGCACCAAACACAAGGTCATCAGTTCAATTGCATAAAAGGACTCGACAATGTCTATCTCTTTGCGGTTGAATGGCAAATGTGAAATATACGTCAGGTATGTTGCCTTAAGCGGTATGGAGTCATTGTCAAAAACGCGACTGCCGCAGGAAGCCGTCAACTTCATCACTTTCGAAACTGTAGTTCCGGACTTTCTGTGCAACTTGAACACCAGCTTGGATCCAAATGGTAACAGATCCATCAAATCGGGTGTATGTTCTGACAATATGTTCTTAAAATACTGGCTTTTGCATGATGCGAACAGAATCGGTAACTTGAGTTCTTCATTGCTTTTACCATACACACCTTTTGTTCAAAGGACGCTAGCCATTGGAAAGGACAGGACATTTTTGTATGAATCTTTTACAATCTTTTGACGTCAAAAGCTGGTTAGAAAAGTCAATGTAACGAAATTCGGTAGTCGTTTCAAGCCTTCGTACGATAGGAAGTTACAAATGGATTTTTTCCATTTTGGTATCAACATATAGGGGATATCTCTCACTATGCGGCTATAAGTGTGATAGGTGTGAGAAGTGACGTATACCTATTGGGTGAGTGAGCATGCGGAAAGCTGGAATTCAAGTTCAAGTACACCGTCAACTTCGAGAAGGCACTATGTTTACATGCGTTGTCCGATTTAAATGCAGTCCATGCCATTTGGTTGGTAAATAAACTCAATAGTAAATTGATTAGTGTAGCTATCTATAAACAAATTTGACTGCAAAAGTAGTGTTACATAACGTTACAATGACCGATTTAGCCAACATGGAATTGAAAAAAAAACTGTCTCAAATATCCCACCTAAGATTAATGACTCCCAATCCTCACATACAGTGGCAAAGAGCATCCAAATCCATCAATGAATTATAATAAACGTCAATACGTCATTCTCAAAAGCCACTGCACATTCCCAAAAAGTCGGCTTAAAACGACAAACGATCCGAAAAAACACACTCACTGCACTGCACTGCATGACAAAGCGGTCTCATTTTGTATTCTTAAGCTAATAAATGTTACATATTGTTAAATCTGACACACGGCATTGTTGATTGACACATTTTGTCACCAAAAATCTCGCAACAAAGCTGTTCGTACACATCAAACGGATTACCGAAAAGTGTCCCAAGAGACTTCGGCCGAGATTAGAACACACCCCGAAGGTAACTACAAAACGATGACAACAATGAGAGATGACAACAAGAAATTGCATCATCATGCACACCAAGGTGTTACAAATTAAGAAAAAAAAAAAAAAAAAAACTTTATGTTTACTGTGACGAAAGAAGGGGGAGGACAGAATGCGTAGGCCACCTATATAAACCGCAGCCAGCCACCCGGGCACCGTGCAACTATCTCTAAATACCCACAAAGGCGCACATGATTCACCATTATGACCACCAACACCTTCCCAACCACCATCAGCAGTGCGGCAATAAAATTGCATCTGGTATAGTCGAGAGCGTGTGGTGTTAAGAGGCATGTGAGCCATACTCTCCAACACCACCACGATCACTACCACTACCACTACCACCGGGAGTCAATGATCGCACGTCCACTGAAGATCATTTGCAGTTGAATAGCTCTCCTCTGCACACAAACAACAGTGCTGTGCGCGCACAACAAAACCAATTTTAGTCGCTTTTAATAGGCTTAATCTGTTTATTTATTCTTTGGTACGTCTCGCGGACGCCTCCCTCCCCCGATGGCATTGCAGGAATCAGAAAATATTGATGCTAATCACTTTTTATTATTGAGGTCCATAAATTGTATACTCAATTCCCCCAACCCGAGTGCAATCTGGGGGGATTTTCACTTAAGGCGCAGGACCGTCATCATTGCCGTCCTCCCCTCGCACCGATAACGCGTATCTACGCAGCGATTTAGATGAATCGTATACTCACTGCACTCAGTGTTGCAAGCATCAACATCGTTCGACTGCGGTTAGATGGTTACAAATCCTAAATTATATCGTCGTAGATACATAGATACTCTGGGTAAGTGTGCTCAGCGTGCGCACTACCACCGGTCATCGTGCATTAGTTGCGCATATGGACACACACATGTGTGCGCATGCATCTGACCCTTAAGGATAATAATCTGCATTAATAAATATGACCGCAGAACTCATGAAGTTATTATTATTATTATTAACACTGTTTAAGTGACTTGTGCTAGTGGAGTAGTTTTTCATTGGACTTAGGTGCATACATTGTCGGACTGAGTTGCACCCGGAGTGCTGCTGTTTCTGCTTCTCGATTGGAGATTTCTATCGGTCGGTTGGGTTTGTTCAAGGGGTAGTCGTAGCCGTAACGACTCTATCTCAAGGTGCGGGGGGACATACGCGAAGAATGAGACTCTTTGACAAACGCAAAGTGCGAGTGTTATTATGTTGTTTGTGAGATGTTCTTCGGGCTTTTATTGGCCATTTGTGAAGATGATTAATTTTGTTTGATGCCAAATGCATATAACTTGAAATGCACCATGATAGAGGTGATTGGGATCTGTACACACAGTTGTAATGGTTCGTGTTCAATGATGACTTTAGGATTTTATTTTGTATGGATTTGAATATATGCGTGGTAGTGACTCAGCACTGATGACTATCCAGCTGGGTTTTACCATACCTTTACGCATGTTAGGGTATCGTTGGTAATGTTAAGACGGTTTGGTGTTGACTGATTCGTCTATAGGGTGTAACCAATTTATTGGCATTTTTGCTTTTGTATAATCACGTCTATACGTTTCTGCTCTATTCTTTCATAAAGCTGTTCGTTTGAGATACAATTTGGGTAAAACTATCGAGTTATCTTTTGATATCGATGAAAACTTATAGGTAATAGGTAGTGCTGCCATATAACAGCACCGCGTTAAAGCAAACAGTTGCAGCTGTTTGAACTACTTTTCCATACTTTAGACTGCATACCAAATGCAGCTTTAGATACGAAGCTCCTCCGTCAATCGAAACAATACTTTCCAAAGGAACTGAAGTTATCTCTGCCGACCTGTTGCCCTGACTAAGGATTTTAGTTTCAACAGAGTTAATCCCCAGTCTTACCAAGTTCGTTTCTATCACCAAAGCAGTGGTCATTTGGTGCAGGTGCATAATTTTGTGCGAGAGTAGGCAAAGATTGTAAGTCGAGGGGTTTGTGGTAGGTTTTAGTGCTCCAATGAATTTTGTCGCTTTTTGTCGACAGAATGCTCACTAATCACTACAAAAAGTGTAGTGATGATAGTATGCAACCTTGCGGAATGCCGCTTTAGGTCTTCAATTCTTTGGACAATCCACCCTTATGCAGCACGTGTCGATCCCACATAACCAAAACCTGCTTGCTATGGATGAAACCTTGTATAGGTGGAGTTCTGCTTCCTTGGATCAGATGGACAACGCGTCTTGATTTCGGGCCACAATTTCGTCCAACAGCGAAAGACTGCTCACTGCAACTCCTTAGCTAGTCTTTATCAGAAATCTGTTGTGATGCGTGCAACCAGGTGTTGGCGCAAGCTGTGACTACTTTTTTAGGTTGTTGTGAGTTGATAGTATCTCTTTTCATCAAGCTGTCCCTGTTGATTGCTTTTGTCCCTTGAACAATATGGTCCATATGTTGCGAATTACGGGTCTGTCGGTATCAAACCCGGTGGTTCCTGAAAGCGCGCTATTATTGCTTGGACCGCTGAAGTTCGAAGGTGGATGCCAGCTGGTGATCTTCTTCCAGTCTAATATTAACCTCACCTCTGTTTCGAATGTTTAAGAGAGAGCCTCTGTATTCCATCAGTATATTATGTAGTGGCAGTTCCCTGTCCTGCATTGGTGAGTTGACGTCTCTTTGCAGTACTCAAGTAAGCTAATGTCAGCGGGTGAACCTCATAGATACGTCGGCTATCGGCAAAAGGAATAGCACTTCGGACAAATAAATCTTATTGCATTTCTACTGAATATCTGCTAACTTCCTGACTTCCCAAGAGCAATGTTTAACAATTGAAATGCCTATACCGGGGTACTACCTTTGGTGGCACCGATTTTATCAGACTTTTGAACCCTCCTTGGGTGATCTATTTATAATGTGCCTATGGTTGTGATGTCTGTTATATACAAGCTCTTTTCCAGCTCTTTAAAGCGCTCGCTGAGTTTTGCGATATTAGCTTTGCTTTCTCGCACCATCATCTACAGCTGCCTACTTTACAAAGCATTCTTTACCTTTATACCCCTTTTCACGGTGTCTGACTTAGTATGCGAACAGAAAGCCATTCTGGAGATGCTTTATGAAATGATTACCTGAGGTATCGGAAGCATTTAACTATTTTCTCTCCATTAGCATTTTACCCATCAGATGCCGAAACCGACTACCAGCGGTTTGTTCATGGTAAGAGGTTACCAGGTCTTCTGTTGGTATAATTACCTTCTTGTCGTAATCTCATCTTCATCCTTTTCATCTACTAGAACCTCGTGTGCTAGGGTTCTGATTTCTCCAAGAAGTCCGAAGTCTTAGCGTCAGCTGTTCTTTGAGTTGCATCAACTTGTCGCTTCTGGGCTTCTTCTTGGTTTGGTTGTCATTTTTCTTTTAATCTTTCGGAACATGTCTACAAAGTCAACTCCACCTGTTGTCATGGTTTCTCTCCCACAGTCTACTCGTCTTTTATCCGGTCTAGGACGAACATTATCAAGCCCCTTCTCATCTCTTTCTCTGCTCCAACTTTGATTTTTCCCTGTTTGTATCTGGCAGCTACTTTGCTTGTGGACTTGATTTTTTTCTTGGCTTGACAACTGCTTCATCATACCTTCCTCTAATGTCGGAAGGCTGCATTATAACCAGGGAGTGCCGCTTATTGGAAGATCTGCATTAGCAGCTACATATATTAATTTTACATCCTGAGTACTCGACAACTCAAAAATTCCACCAGACTTATTCAAAGAACGTCACTAATTACAATTAGAAACAACAGTGGCGAAAGTATACAGCCTTGTGGCACCCCACTATGTACTATGTTTATATCAAATCAAGATTTTTCTGAGATGTCCCTACTTCGCAAGTTATCTCAGATTAACTCTAAGTTGAGGGTTCATGACTTTATTCGGCCATCGGAGACGAGTTTGATCACGAATTTATTTGATTCGGTTTAGAATTATTTCAGCCGCAGAACGGGAGTACAAATGAATCTCTAGTTACCCTCCTGTCAAGTTTACTCTCTCTTGAATTTGCTAGGCTTGCCGCCGTTTCAGTTTTTTGGAAAGCATTCAAAAATGTATCACAGAAGCTTGGAAAAGTACAACGTCAGCAGGAATATGAACATTTTTTTCACCTGCTTTGCAACGTAGACTAAAATATTGTCGGAATTTGCGAAGTTTTGCACAAAGACTTGTGTCTTGAGTACATGCTACTTAATGCTTTTTGAACTTTTTCTTATCGAGTCACATTAAATGAATTTAAATTAAGAACCTATGACAACACCATTCGTGTTATTCTTGCACTTGAAATGCATACATATCGTAGCGCCATCGGCAGTTAAACCTCTCATATCTACGTATCTTAAAATAAACATGTTGGTCCTTTAGCCGATGCCATATAAAATGGCATCAAATGTGCTTTGAATTCCAACAAAAACTGTTGGCATACCCCATGTATGGTTGTTATTATTTGACTTTCAATATCTATCACTGTTTTTGAAAAACGATTTATGTCGCTAAATTCGCACGGCATACTCTTATGTATGATACAACCCCTTCCGCGTCTATAACACCCTCAACAGTGCAAAGCACTTATTAAGTATCTTTCATCTCAGCACGAATTAAAATGTCCCTAAGTGTCCACATTGTGTTGGGAACCACCTTCAAGGGATGGACCCAAACCACTTGTGCAAATAAGTTCCTACACATTCCAATAAATCCACCAAATCTTCCTCCCGAATCCATATCATTCAAACGTACAACTCGACGTCTCCACGACCCGTCAGCTCCTTTGAGAGTTCAATAACACCACCCCTCTACACGGACATCACTTAGAGATGTCTACCTGGCGTGACATGTGAGTTTGAGTGCCCCCTGAACCAATATCAGCAAGCACCCATCCACAGTCGAGACGCCGAATTTAGATTAATTCCTGGAACAATCGATAACAAAACAACGCAAAGTCGGAGAATCGTTGTATAAATCGTGGAAACTCACAAGGAAGCGAGTACACATCATCGATTCTATATTTGGATTAAGACTGAGAATTTTTTTTTTTTAATTTTAATTACACTTGTGTAGATCAACACATTGCCTTGTGTGTATGTGCGTTGTCTTGGAAGCCTCAAAGCAAATCAAATGATTTACATTCAGCACACAGAAGGAATCCTTTGCCATCGTTGTCGCCATCCGTCCTCAGAGTGCATTCACATCGGCAGTACCACGCACCGTCTTACTATCGCTACCTCTCCCTTAACCCCCGGGCGTAACTACCAATTATGCTTGTCAATTGGTATCGACAACAAAGTCGTCATTTGTCAAAGTGTCGCAGCACATATGCCGGTCACGCACTCCACCGACCGGGCCAGCAGCATTCCTTGTACTCTATACAAGTCGACCGCCACCACCACCGTCGCAACCGCCCGTTTGCCATCCGAATCAAAAAGTATCTACGAAGCCATTTAAAATTCAATAATATCATAAATAATTGGTGACGACTTAAAATTGTCACGTTTTGTCCAACATGGTACCGCGATTGCGTGGTGTAGATACACGGCACAGTTTGGCGCGGCATGGTTCAACAAACGATTAGGGAACCCTGCGGCATTTCGGTTTTATAATACACGCTCTCCGGCTGAGGTAATAATTCATTTTAAATGCTCGTTTAGTGCCAGATAAGATACATACAAACAACACATCGATGACATCGATCTTTGGGCATTCCTTGGGAGGATTTTCGGTTTTTTTTTTTTGTAGATCTTCACGTGGACACTGGCCCGACCCACTTTGAAACCAGCAGCAAGGTTTAACTGCGCAATTTGTTTACGGTTTGAGAGGTTTTTTTTTTTTTTGCATTCTGAATTCATTTTGTGTATCTAAATGTGAATTCTTTGATTTAAATATGTATATCTGGTTACCAGATCCACCTTCGTGCTTCAGTGAGGCGTTGCCACCACGTTCCGCTTGCAGTGCTAGTTGTTGTGGGCGCGCGAATCTAGAATAATTTAATGCTCCAAATGTTACACACGGTGTCGGATGGGCGGACTGACTGACGTTGATGGTGAATAACTCACCATGTGATGTGGATTCACTTGAATATCAAATAGGGAAAGTGGCAAATTCAAGTTGGTCCCGAAGCGGGGCGCGGCAGATACATATACTATTGAAGTTACTTTTACTTTATTAACAGGTAAGTAGTTTATGGAACAGAAGCTTCGTTTAGTTTGGTAATTAATTGCGATTGGTAGCTAGTTTTCAATGGATGCGGTGTGTTGAACACTTTCATTCGAGTGGAGATTTATTGTATAGACTCACATTAGGCTTGTGATGAGGTTTGGAGAATAGGCGTGGAAGTGTTAAACGATTTTGATGTCTGGACAACAAAAGCGTCAGCGGATACAAAGTCGGAGCACGAGATTTTAGTGTCTTGAGACGAATTTCAAATTTCATTTGATCCATTCATTCATTCGACCTGTATGAATCTGTTAGAATAGACTTCCCCATTATTATTCGCAGGAGTAATTAAATCTTGCTACTTGCTCAGTGTCAGTAGGTTTCGACTAAACTTTTTCCTCCACTTGGAGGACTACAGAGTGGCGTTCTCTCCCCATTCTATCTTTTCGTCTACATGGCGGACCGCAGGGCGGCATTCTTACTCATTCTACTTTTATAAAAAAAAAAACAGCCCTGTTCTAAAAATTATCTTCAGGCTGTGGGTACGATCTATAATTGCCGAGACGAAAGAATGCATATGCATCTGCTTATGTAATTATTATTGAATATATATGTAAGGTATTGTATCACTTGGCTCCGCTATGCTCCGCTTTGTAGATCTCTTTCACCCTATTCACATCTAGAACAGATTTCCTTGGACGGCTCTATGAGTAATCAAACTCCCTAGGATATCAATTTTTAATTTAAATTTTCACTTGGTTCTTCAAGATATTCAGGGCAGCCAACTATTAAGAAACAAAAACTTTAAGATATTACTTGAACGCCGATTATGATATACAGAGATACTGGCACTAGGATCTGAGAAACTACATTCCACAATATTAAAGGCGGAAGTACAAGATGTAGAAATGTATGTTCGTGAAAACGCCTGGGAGCTCTAATGGAATTAAGACAGCCTACAGCATAAGTTCAAGCTTCGGGTTGGAATAGGAAAAATAATACGTTCAAGGCAATTTCGAAAACAAGTCATAAGGGTTTTGAAGGCGATGAATAAATGGACTGCTTAAGAAAAAATGGCGCATACCTCCCACTTGAAGGGGAGTGTGTCTATTGAATATTTACAAGCCTTCTGCGATCTTCTAACAGAGACTAGGAAGATGATGAGCTTGGTAGACACTGAGCCGTTTTCAATTGTCAGTAATGAACAGAATACGAGTCAAGTAGAAAAAGAGTAGAAATCTTCTCAAAAATCGCCTGCACATCCAAAGGCAAAAGGTGCCTCTGAATCTTAACGCGAGTATATACTTAATACTTAAGCTTTATAACTTCAAGCCTAGTTTGAGTTACAAAAAGGGTCTTCACGGCACATTAGTTACTTGTAGTGTCGGTGTATCACCGTCATTATCATAAGGAGCAAGAGCCCTATGAATATATATGGTAGACAGCGTAAGTATCGATGCACGATGAATATTTGATCCTAGCTTAAATGATGAGGATCAAGTTGTGGATGAGTGAGGATCGTGTAGTATATTTCCAAATGTTAAAAAGTAGGTGGGTTATGGTCTTTACTACATCATCGACAAGAATGTAGCCTGGCATAGGTTTGTTGGACTTAAATTTAGATATGGCTGTATTCACTTCATTTCATTTAGATTAATGAAATCCTGGTCTATCGTCGTTAATCTAGATTGACTTAGTCTGTAGAAAAGGTTCTCTAAACCTTGTAGCTGCGATATGCTCTTTATAGCTCTTCTCTGTAGATGCTGTCATAGGCGGCCTTAAAATCGATAAAAAAGTAGTGACCTGCGTGGTATTAAAATTTGGTTAATTGTGGACTTTCCTGGTCTGAAACCACACTGATAGGGCCCAATGAGATTGTTGACGAAGGGTTTCAGACGTTCACACGAGATAAGATCTTCTCAGCAACGTTAAGGAAACTTATTCGTCTATAGTTGGCGCATCTTAAAGGGTTTTCTTCTTAAGGATTGGGCCAACAATGCAGAGGTTCTATTCATCGGGTATACTTTCGTCCGACCATATGTTGCAAATGAGTTGGTGCATATTCTTTACCTAAGCATCCCCCGCTGCTTTGAATAGTTCGGCAGTTAGGCCATCAGCTCTTTTGGATATCAGCTTATACATACATATATCGTTTTCTGAACTTTATCCAGGCCGGGTGGACGGTAATCTTAGTTATAGAGTCTACAGAAGTGATCTTTCCATACCCTCAACATCCACTGCGTAGAATCGCAGATATCCTTGTTCATTCCAGCAGGCTTCGGCGCTGGCTTTTGTAGCCTTGTCATGTTCTTTTTACCTTTTAAAGAATGAGGTAAAACTTCCGAACCTCATTCCTGCAATAGCATCTCTCTACTTCTTCGGTGTTCATCCCTATTCTTCTGCTCATAGACCTCGCGAACACTTCTGGTCCTTCTATGCAGCGCCGCTTTGTATGTCATCTATTTCTCTGCATTTGCTTGCCGGCATTCTTCGTCGAACCAGGGGTTTCCTTGAGATGCTCGAGAGAAACCCAGCACTTCAGATGCGGTATCCCTGATGGTTTTTTGGCAGTGTAGCCACTGGTCTTCAGTACTCGATTCTGGCGGTATGGGACATCTTGAGGGATTAATCGACACTCGATCGGTAAAGGGTCTGGTGATCTCTTGGGGTTGTAGTCTTCCTCACAGTATTTTCTTGTCTTTGCGATGTTCTGGATATCCGCATACGTACCTTGGCTACAACAAGGTAGTTCGGAATGAAACGTTCGGACATCCATAATACTGGAAGAGTGCCTTGCGTTGATCGCAATCTGATCAATCTGGTTGACGATTGACTAATCATGAGATCTCCATGTTCCTTTGTGAACATTGAGATTTGGAAATCGGATCTAGATACGACAAGATTTTGCCCCACTGCAAAGTCGATTAGCCTGAATCCGTTATCGGAGGTGGTGTCATGCAGGCTATTCGACAGTTCGACCAACTATGCCCTCCTTTCCTAGCTTTGCGTTAAAATCGCCCAGGACATCTTTAACATCATAGCTAGGTGACTGCTCGCACGTCTTGTCTAGGAGCTCGTAGAAGCTCTCTTTGGTATCGTCATTTTTCTCCTCTGTGGGAGTATGAGCGCATATCAGGCTAATGTTAACGAGTTTAGCCTTGATACGAATTGTTACGAGACGTTCAAAAAGGCCACAAGCGTTAAGCTAAATAGACCAGAAAATACAGGTAACATGAAAAAGCAAAGACATTGAACTTTAGGGACAAACGATGGCCTGCAGTCGCCGAAATTTGTTCTGTCTCATCCAAGGCTATTTGTTGTCCCATCAGGATAGATTTTTGAGACCTAAATGGGCCTGTATTTGTGATATAGTTGTTACTGATTGTTTAAGATATACTGCTCTGTTGTTTTGGTATGACTTTCAAGCCGCAATGAAGTATCAAACAGCTTTACCACAAGGGTAACGAAATAAAAATGACTTTTGGTATTTGAATGGATATGTATGAAGCTATTCTAAAATTGTACTCTGCCAGATCTCCAGACGCTGACAAGAAGTCGAGGATCCTATCTTATGTGATGGTTATGAAATTATCTAATAGAATAATTCTTTGAAATGTAATAAAATCTGTATGTATCTATAATACCTCGTTAATGCATACATACTGCATATTGAATCAATTGGCAAATTGTATGTTTCCTGACGTCAGTGCTTAGTGATGCTATCTATTAAGAGATCCAGGTTGTTTCGGTAAAGCATCGTTTTGTAGTTTTGACTTCACTTAAGCATGGAAAACACTTTAGATAAATGTTCATTCTCATTTTAATGTGAGAGATACTCGTTACATGCCTATCGAGGTGGCCTCTGAAGACTCGACGACAAGAGGGTTCAGAGCCGGTATGTGATGTGGAAACTACTCTTTAGAAACCACTTTGGACCGAAATTTAGTGCAGACTAACAAGTAGACACTTTTTTAAAAATACATGTGACATCCCGTCATCCGTAGTTGACCCAATTATTTGGACTCGCAAGCAGTATTCCATGAGTAAAACTGACTTTTATAAGAAAACATTGAAGGTTAAAGTTTCTTACCTACCGTCATTAGGCAGGTGAAGATTTGTATCTTCATTATTTTATAGATCACTATGTTGCCACTGTTACCCTAGATGCCCCTGATTTCACAGACAGATACTGCCTCTATGAAAGACTGCTGGCCTTATACTATGAATTCTTATACTATTTCTATCTTTAGAATGTCTGGGCGATCGTCTTAACGTTTCTCCCTACCAATCAGTCCGTAAAATGTTAAAAGTCAAACCGACTTCGACAATTAACATCAAAAACAACAAACGTGCTGTATTTTATCAGTAAATGACTCATAACATCTGTCACGCATCTAAATATTCCCAAATTGTCATCACGAACCATGAACACAAGAGAAAAACCCGCCACCCTACTCTTGTATCCCGGCGATCCCTCTGCATATTAAAAATGATAAACCAATAAAAAAAAAATAAATTGTTCGATGTAAGGGGATAGGAAACGCTAGGAACGCGCACAGGAAATACTGACGAGCCCATTTTTATTCAAATGAAACACACACGGAATAGACTCATCTAGGCAAAAGTTATTGCTCCCTACACACAAAACTGCACTTTGTCTCTGTTAGAGGGGGAGGTCTGTAACACGTCCAAAGTGTGGAAAACAAAACACTCTGATGATTCACCCATTCGGCAGTGGGAAACCGTACACCAAGTGAACTCAAAATATATTTTTTTTGTTTATATTCGCATTACACTGGCGTTGTATGTATCACCTACCGAGGAAGTTTGCTCCTTCCGCCCGCCATCTTCCCATTTTAGGATCGGAGAACATCACAGAGGACTCCCACACTCTCACCGTAAATAGGTGAGGCAGTGTTTCCTTCTTCTTTTTTTTTTTTTCAGATTTGATACAACCGGGTGTGTACGCAGTAACGCATCAGTTGCAGTTAGCTGCAGAGAGATACATTACATTTGTATCTGTATCTGGAGGGTATATGCCAAATGTACATTAGCCGCCTCGTATAATAATCGTTTATTTGTTGTTGATGATGATGATAGAGCACGTACGGTATGGGGTTTTTCTTTAACATCTGTGAGAAGCGATTTCACAACTTGATGAAGGAGTACGATAGTGTGTAGGGGTTTTTAATTGCGACCAAGTCGCAGTTTCGATTGAAAATTTATCGCAGTTAGGTGTGTGAGAAAGAAAAACACTTTCGTATTTAACAGTATGATTGTGGACTTTATTGCAAAAAGAAAAAAAAGTTGATGTTGAAGGTAAAGTGTCAGTGTAGATACATTGTAGAGAGGAAAATTCGGATCGGTTTAGTGGAATTAGAGTGTTAGGATCAAGAGAATTTTTAATACGTACATATTTGCATTAGAGTCTTCACTTGTCATTCACCTATCCAACAGGATTGATCTATAGAACGTGGGCATTCTTCTTGTCGGGGATTGATTTGGCCATTGTTACGCTATTTGAAGGACACAACACTCATATCGGAAATACTGATTAATATATTCAGAAATACGAAAATTTATTTAGCAAACGAATGCTATCAATTCCATTTATATTGGATAACGACTGCAATTACAGTGCTTCCTTGAATTCGACTGTTTATCCGACCGTGTACTCCAGGTATCTGCAAGTTCTCTCACATCGTGCGTGACATCTTACTTACCTATTCGTATAGTGTGGCATGTTCCCTTTTATTTGAGACCTAAGTGAACGAAATCCATCAGTAACTTCTTATACTACGAATTTTTGAAACGACTACCGATTTTCGTTACATCAGATTTCTACCATCTAGCCAAAAGACCTTATCAGGTCAAAAATACGTCATCCACTTGATTTTATAGAACTCAGTGACCAGTTTTTCTATATATTTCAGTATAAAATCAATTTCGTAAGAACAGAGTTGACGGTCTCTCGAAATTTTGTATCGTTGTAACCGATGTCAATTTGACATGCATTCATTACTATTCAGGACCAGATGTATTTTTCATCATTAACACCGCCTAGATCATCGATACGTTCGTAGTGCGACAAGTTCCTCGGCAGTGCTTGTCAACACGTCCATCATCGCTGGCATTGAGTGTGATACCTTTGCTGTCACAAAGGACGGCTTTGCCTTCTTTGGACTACACACCAATCTCTCATATCTTATTACCCATTCTGTACGCATCCAACTCCCCCATCGGATGTGAACTACAATTAGACAAAAGTCGGCTGCAGTTTATTATAAACATTTTTTTATTCTCCTCATTTGGAATAAATTACTTTCAGATGTTAGCCGATGTTGTCACCAAAAATGGTAATACATTCGACATCCGGTCGGTGCAACAGGGAGACCCTGGCTTACAAGTATCTTTTACCAGAACAAATTGAACAAATCACCTTCATGCCTTAAGTATAAACCTTGAGGTAGCTGATGAAGTGAAGTGAATTTATGCGTTTAGACGATACAACTCGATCTCCCACTGGAAATGTGTCACACCATCATCATCATCATCATTGTCGTTATCATCGTTGTCTTGTGGTCGTTGTCGTTGTCGTCTACTTTTTCACGGTTCAGTGAGTTTTTCCACTTTTCCACTTGGTCGCGTTGCTTTGTCTGTCTTTTATTTTTATTTTTACTTTTTTTTTTTTTAGGTTTTATTGTGTTGCTGTTGTTTATTTTGCAATAGAAGCTTGCCCCCTGTTGTTATAGATTGTGTAACACCTGTCACAGGTAGATGTGCGGCAACTCTCAGTAAAGAGTATGAGTTATAGATACTCCCGGTACCTGCTAATAGAAGCTCCTAAGTAGGTTTAACTTGTTTTTTTTTTTTTTTTATTTGACTTTTTTATTTGCAAGGAAATGAAATGACGTTAGGAGTTGTCATTGATAGATAGGTACTCATAGATAAGAGTATCTCAAGAGAGAGTTGTTCAGGAATGAACTTGTGGAACTGGAACTTATATACTGTATGTGGGAGGAAGCTTAAGTTCTACTTAGTATCCTGTGATTTAGAAACACTACATACATATGTATATGAAGATAATGTAGCGCATTCTGTGTTACCAATAACGAAGTAGGAACGAGGGTATCAAAAGAATCTTGGAATTGAAATAGAGGTCAAGGATATCCGCTCTTAAGCAAACTCGAACATGAAAGCTATGAAGAAACTGAAAACCAACAGAGATACGCCCTGATTTGTATCTTTAGATACACCTTGGTCCCCATCAATAGAAATTTTTAAGTGAGCATCTGCACTATGCTTTTCGAATCTCTTTCGATGAAATGCGATAGTATCTAATGCAAATTGTATCGTCTAAGTACATAAAATGATGCTGTGCAACTTACCCTAAAAAACGAAGTAAATTGTGTATGCCAAGTACCCCTTTATATGCAAAGATCAGAATGTGTATCTCAGCGTGAACAGTTTCTCTACCTTATAGCAAAAAGGAAATTGCCCAATACCTCACTTACACATTCAATCAGCGACATCATTTCCATGATAATTTCGAAAGACAAATGGCCCAATTATTACCAGCTCGACACTCTTCAAAGGTGAAGGGGTCACTCATGGATTAGACTTGGATTTTCTCTTCCCCAATCAATTTTTAATTACACGCTATACTATTCGATTCAAAGCAACATGATGTAAGCCACCAAAGCCATAAAAAAAAAAACCAAACCATTATCTCATAGTTGTGGTATCAAATTCTTCATAATGAATCGTCAGGTCTGAACTACACTACACAAGTCAAGATAGTCGGTGTGAACAATCAGTGCGTTGGTTAATGCGTTTTTGATTTAAAACTAAAATTAAATATTTGTCCCCATTGGCGGTAGATATTGGAAAGTAAGTTGCACAACGAATTTTATTTTAAAGCAATTAATCAATTTTATGACGCGGATATGCATATTGCTGCACATGGCGCCAGTTTGAATTTTTTGTTTTTACCGTGTACGCCTCGGGGAGTAACTTCATAACACGGGAAGCTTTCACAGAAAATTAATCAAAATAGTTTAGTCTTCATATCAATAAGTTGTCACAAGTCTTATTTAGATACTCTAAGTATTTTCTAGTGAAATATGACAATACAGCTTATGATAGATACATTGTATACCGGAGCATGTGCATCATCGGTGATACTGCTCTTGAAAAGCATCTTCCAATTCCTACCCAATACAAGTATTCGGACTGCAAGCAGAGTGTATTTTCTTCATCTTTTAATAGATTTTACTGGGAGTCGTAGGACATATGGATTTGATTGGTATTAAATACTCCCGGTCTCTAAATATTGATCGATCGTGGTAACGCTAAATGGTTTTTCAATAAGAATGACAGGTCTTTGAAGTTAAGTACAATAAGCTATATGTACGGTGTATTAGGGACTTCTATAAATTTAAAAAGTAAATTTAATAACATTTTCTATCTTCCTGGCTTCATGGAGATACGTGCATGAGAGAGGTTCAATTTTTTGTAACATTTTCACATACAAAACGGCTATATTTCAATTACAAATCGTTGTTTGCAACTTGTAGGTACAAGATTGGTTCTGGTAATATGTATTCACTCTCTACGACATTTCTGAAGCATGTACAAAGTTTTTTTTATGGATAATATCAATAAGATTGTCGGGTACAATACTGACACCAGTCAAAGAAGTTAAATATCTGTGACTAAACCTAGACAGTAAACTCATCTGGAAATAACATACAGAAGAGATAACCAGGAAAGCCACGCGGGCTCTGATGATCTTTCGAAGCCTAGCGGACAAAGTTTGGGGATGTAGCCCGACCATCCTTAGGTGGATGTATATTGCTATTGTGAGACCAATGATCACATATGGAGCGATTGCATGGGCAAAAAGAACCAATCTGGTCACCACGAGGAAGACACTCATCAAGGTGCAAAAACTGGCATGCCTCTGTATCACAGGGGCCATGAGAACTTGTCCAACTGCCATGGAGGTACTATTGGAATTGACTTCTTTGCACCTTGCGGTTGAGGAATGTGCAAGTAAAACGATCCTAAGGATGGCTAAGATAGGAATAGGAAGAGACAAGTGCACTGTTCAAAAAACTACCACTCCTAGCCTTTCCTAGGGATGACATCATTAGAAGGTTTAACTTGCAAAAGAACTTTGTTGTCAAGCTCAGTAACAAAAAAGGTTGGAGCAATGTATCCACCATCTACAAACTGAGCAATCATACAACAAAGTGGTACACAGATGGATCAAGAACTGATGAAGGAACTGGAGCAGGAGTATTCGGGCCCAGAACCAAATACTCTGAATCCATGGGCAAAAGCACCAGTATCTTTCAGGCAAATCAATCTTGATAGAAACCATGTCAACTGTGATGTGACTATAATGTCAGATAGCCAAGCTGCTATCATGGCACTTGACTCCTATATCATTAAGTCCAAACTTGTGTGGGAATGCCTGCAAAAACTTAATGAACTAGGTAGTAGAAACAAAGTGACCCTCTGTTGGATACCTGGCCATGTGGGAATAGAGGGTAATGAAATGGCCCACTCCCTAGCAAGAAAAGGAGCATCAGAATCCTTCATAGGTCTTGAACCATTCTGCGGAATATGGGATCATACCCTCAAAGAAGAATTCAGGAACCTAGAGAGAGAAAACAGGACAAGAACCTGGAATAACGCTCATGGAATGAGGCAAGCCAAGAAACTTCTGGGCAATAAAACCGCAAAAGATAAGTTGAAATGTCCGGTTCTGTACATCCACAAGGAGGTTTGAAAAAAAAACTTCTTCTCGAATGTATAAACCTTTTTCATATACAAATGGCTTGGATAAGTCAAAATAGAACGGCAGAGGGTATATGATCTACACATTGGACTTCTAGTCTCCTTTTTCTTACAGAAATCATTTGAAAAGAGGTACAGTCTTACAGCGAGTCTGCAAGTAAATGCTCTGCGAAGCATTGATTTTCGACTGCAACCAGAAAGCTAGAGCCTTTATGATCCAGCTTGGGCCAAATCGGTCCGGTGAGAGGCATACCGAAATTTCGCTCTTTTTGGAGAATGGAAAAAGTGTAGCCGTTTTGGGCAAGTTCTTCATAAACTCTGTTCCCCAGAATACCGCCATGTCCTGGCAGTCAGTTCAGGTGAATAATTAGTTGAGTCATCTCGTTAAGTTGTAGGTGTCTGGTAATCACAGTAATCAACTTGACCAGTAGTGAGACGGGCCATATCCCGTCAGATAAAATATCTTTTCAAGTTCAATCTGAAGAGGATGGTGTTATTGAAGTGTTTCGAGTAAAATTTCATTCCATTTAGAATAGATGAGTGCGCATTATGAATAGTGGACTACTGAGGTATTCCTTTACGATAAGCAACCATTAAAGCACCTTATTAACCAGAAATTTATAGTATGCGAAGCAATCCTTAGAATCGTCATTAATAAATCATTTATACTTTCCCTAGATAGTCGCTGTATATGGTTATATCTTACAAATAAAAATTCTACAACAGCGGACATAGTGTAGAACCTTGTAGTGCTCTCTTGTTGACTTACTTAACTCAATGCAAAGACTCTGCTTGTAGTTCACCAAAAGCCGTCAGGGGAGGGACGGTTTAGAAATCACAGGGAGAGAGCGCCCGGAACCCGTTCAGGAATACTGAGTTCATACAGATAACACCAAGTACTCAATGGAAAAGCCTAGGAAAGGGTATTTCCAAATCGTTGAATATCAGCTACAGGGTTGTCTGTTTCAAAATGATTCATATAGTGTATCCGATACCCAATTGTACCTAATTGAATCATATTTCTTTGACTTTGACAGACGCGTAATACCCTATCAGTTGACACATTTTGGTCTCGTCTTAGTTTGTGTAAGCCTACAACTTCCGATTGCCCTGGAGGGCACTTTAAGTCTAAAAAAATGCTATGGCTTTTTAATGGTTTTGTACTCTCATAACAGTCGAGTATATGATGAATACTGAGGGTATGAGAAGGCTTTAATTTTTCCAGTTTAACCTAATGGTTCGGAATTCTTAATCACGTTCGATACATATAAGATTGTCAAACAACCTATGCCTAGTGAAATCATCCATTTATACGACAAGCATTTGAAGATACAAAAACTTTCCAGAAACTAGTTTTCAAACATCTTTAGGATATGCCTGGATATGAAGTCCCATTTTCCGTACTTCTGTGAACAATTAGGGTGAAAGAACTCCACCTTGTGGCTAATAAACAGCAATAAATATATCTATGTATCTTGTGATGATTTAAGCCCATGTCAGGATAACTCATGAAATCAAGAGAACATTAGAAATGCATCCTCTATGTCGACTAGACGATCTTCCATCGTTAAGGACTGATGCTGAAGATGTACAGCTCTTATAGGCTCTTAGATAGTATCTTTTCATAACTACTGAGCTCACGTCTTTTTTTATATATTAGCCGTTTTCGGCAATTTTTTTTTTTAAATTTTGCGGCGCTAATAATTAGGGTT
This sequence comes from Xylota sylvarum, assembly GCA_905220385.1. Lineage (NCBI taxonomy): Eukaryota > Metazoa > Arthropoda > Insecta > Diptera > Syrphidae > Xylota > Xylota sylvarum. The sequence continues at coordinate 48,180,573 of LR999958.1, forward strand.
TGGCATAATACCACCTAAGTGCAACCCTCTGTCCTTGGCGCAGGTAGCAACTTTGACATAGCTTCAGAGAGATGATAGATGCCTCTAAGCTAAGTACGCTTTTAAACTACGGCCTGAGACTGCTCACTTGTTTCCTTTCCTAGGAGGAACTAGAGTTCAATGTTAGTCTGAGCTTCAAGAAACAAGCCTCCATGTACTCGTAAAGTTATCATAGTCCTTAGCTACCTGCTTTCAGTGGCGTATTTCAAGTTGATTGATGTTTTTTTTTGGTTTCAATGTGCTAGATGTTCCTGTACTGCATTGTCCATTTAAGTTGGATTTCAAGACTCTGCAAGCCGGAGATTTGGTGCATATTCGTTCTACATGTCCTACACATCTAACTTATTGGAGGCGCAAAACTATGTAAAAGTTTGTCATTAAATCTCTTCTGGAGTTCGTCAACGCAAACAGGACCGAATATCTTTTCGCTCGAAACGTACTTTAATCCGACTTCAATGTAGTCCTTAAACCTTGCGTTAGAAAGCCGATCATCATCGTTTCATCTACAGGGCACCAAAGTAAACCAAGTACTTGATGGAGATGTTGTAGATATTAATCGAAAATCTGAAACACATATTTTTCAGTGTCTGGTTTGGCTGTCATTTCATAGAACTGAAATCAAAATGAACGCTTATTTAATGTCCAAGAATATGTCACATGACGAAAATGCATGATGACATCGCAGCTAATCAGCAGCTGTTAATATTTACCGACTTCCCGTACTCGACTTTCTCAAAAGGACACCCTACATGTATTTATTCTTTCAATTCCACTTACACTTACATTTTTTAGAAAAGCTAATATTCCAAATCAATAAAACACTTCGGTTCGAATGTCAACAAGATGATAAGCGTTTAATAAAAATATTCGTGCTTATCATTCAATTCCAATCAGAATGGGATCACAATCAACCATTAGAGACCCTCTGTGTCTTCTCAGTTGCATCGATGACACATGACAATTGATGAATGTGAAATAAAAAAAAAAAAAAGAAATATATACATATATATAAAACAACTCCAATCCAAACAACAAATTTAGGTCAATTCAATGAGGCGACACATGTACACAGTAGCACTCATCGTATCGTCTTAACGTCCGAAGTCAGAAAAAAAGAGAATACATACATGTATGTAGGTATGTATATATTTCATTCACGACGTAGTATGGGAAAAAAATGTATCTCAATTATGTATTTCGTACGTACATAAGTATGTCGGGTTTGAAGTTGCAATTAAAATTATACTCAACTTGCACAGATTACTTGGGTGTAGATACATGTTGTATCTACGTATACCTTCAATTACTTCAACCAGAAAGAATAAATAAAAGAAAAAAAGTACGCATACGCCGCCGTGAAAATCTCTCGAAAGTCGTTCTCATCGTCGTCGTCGCTGTCATTCGTATAGGTAGTTGTACATAATCTTGGTTTTGCTCCATAAAACGTCCACCTTCGGAAAAGGCGGTGCTGTGCGTTGCACTGCATAAATAAAAATAAATAAAATGCTTGACGAGATGATGGCAATGATGATGATGATGTAACGCTTTGCAATTTTTTTTTCCACCAACCGATGCAGATGTTTTTCTTGGTGAATGCAACAGCATAACTATACAACGGATACACTGTACAGCAGTATCTGACGCCAGGGTGTCTGCTTATCGAAGCCCAAACGTTAAATACTATGTATGCGCACTCGACCTCGATAAGATTTCAGTTTTCATTTAAAAAAAAAAAAATGGATAAACATGTTTTTTTTTAGTTTGTTGTTTTCTTGTTCCTTGAATGGTACTGTGATGTGTTTCACTTTTTCTTTCATGGAATGTTCCATATCTGTTGTCTTGTTTTAACAAGTTTCTGTTAAGCTTATATTTATGGAACTTGTAGGAATTTAACAGACCTGATAGTATCTAAAGTTTGTCAATAAGATACGACCGACGCAATGAACATTCCAAATAGAAGAGATTTTAGGCAACAGCTCCATGTTGTATCTGCAAGAGTAATATGCTGCATAAATAGATGGCGATTGGTTGCCACATGCTGGAATGAATTGTGTCAAGTATCTGAACACATTAAATCGCTCTAAAATTGTAAAATTGTTTCCCTGTGTATCTATTCCCTAATTTATATGATTTTGAAGGACTTATTTGATGGTGTGAATATCTGCTTGTCCTCATTATTATGAACAAACAAGCTCAGGGCTTAACTAGCGGCTAGTGGTATCATCAAAGGTGGCAGACCAAAGTGCAATGCAATGCAAGTGTCGCCACATGGATTAATTACTTTGTTTGTGAATGCCGCGTTGTGGTATGTCAGTATCTTTTATGAACCTTAGTTATTGCTGCTGGCGATTGATATGAAATTACTGTTCGAAATAGTCACTTAAAATGAGGAAAGGTATTACTTTTTGAAAGCTTTGTCATGAACACTAAACCGCATTAGTATTCACCTACGTCAATCCAGAAGCAATGACTTATGTACCTTACTGTACAACAACCAATCCAAAGCGCTGATATACTTAGAATGTGAGAGCATAAGTTATGCATCAATTATAAGAATCCTTCGCAGCAGACTCAAAGCGGACTTGACTGAGGATGTCTATAATGCTCCTCCCACAAATTTGGTCGGGGTTTCAACACAAAATAAGAAAAAATTGGCAAACCGCAAGACGGAGTTTTGTCTCCCAATCTCTTCAATTTTATGGCGAGCGAGCTAGTAATCAATTTAGAAGAACATTCTAGGGCAACTTAAAGCGCGTATAAATTGTACAACTTGGTAGTAAATTCAGCCAAGAGTTAATCCTCAGACAAGTAGGGTATTATTTTGAATAGAAAACTATCTTGGAAACTGATCGTTTAAGAGCATGTCGGAAAGGCTCTGTAACTCGTTAGAAATATGGATAGGCCAGAAAATACTTAAGAGCTTCCGTATGGATATGTCAATGAACGTTTACAGCTTCCCCATGATTATAGTGGTCACTCTGTACATGGTGCGCTCATTAAATAGCACGAATTCCATGTTAGAGTGGAACATTCTTAGCTTGGTCTTTATCCTAATTGCATTTCTTTGCCATATTTTGGACAATATTGTGAACGCAATTTTGCTGATTGCGTTGGCTATATCCAGTTTGGTTCCAGTATAGGTTGAAAAAATACTCCCAAGCTACTCGAAACTCTTTATAATCTCTACTAGTTGTCGAACAATACGTACTCGAGCTAATGAGTTAAGTGCAAGGCTGATACTCTGCCGACGCCCTGCATCTCCGTACCTTAATTTGGTAAAGGTCCATAATTATATCGTCAGTGTTAAGTGTTGACTTTGGATGTGCCAAAGCAGCACTCACTGCAGCAGCAGCTCAACGCAAGTCCCCACTAGGAGCAATATTGGCGTAAGAATGCAGCCTTGTGTTATTCCACTTTAGATCACGAACTCCTTAGACAAACTATATCTGTGAGGAACGTGACTTTTAGAGCTATCGTATGCAGCGTCGATTCTTCTCCTAAGCAAGGCAAGCCCAATGAAATCTCTGTCGAATGCCGCCCGTTTAAAAACCGATGAATAGCATATGAAGTGATGATCGGTAGTCGATGATGATCTGGCAGATGTTGATGTGGTCGCCACCTATTCAGCAACGATTCTGTCTTTAAGATGTTTTCTTATTAGCTTCAGGATGATCTGAGCTACTATTTTAAGTACAGCAGGGAACACGCATTGAATTTCCTTTCTTTGGAAGTTTGACGATCGTTTACTTTAGCCACTCACCAGGAAAAGTTCTTGGACTTCATAGTTATCTTCTTTACTGGAAGTCATAGTTCAGCTGAGGTTATTGGTTCCACTTATAAGTGTCCCGCGGATATCCCGTCATTTAATTTTTCATCGTCCTTTTGTGGGCGGTTGTGGTGCGTGTATCTCTTATCTCCGGCGTCTTAATCCATTTGGATGATATCTCTACTATTTACGGCGGTATACCTTTTTTAGAACCTGACTTCCTTTAAACTAGCTGCTATCGAAACCTTTTCTGCTGTATTACCTCTAAAATCGTTGAGGAGGCGTCTGATTTCTTGAAGAGTGGTAGAACTCTGTTACCCTGGCTTGGGTCTCTGGACACGTAGGTATTCAGGATAACGATGGAGCTAACACTTTAACCGGGAAAGATTCAGCAGTTGCTTTTATAGGCCAAAACCTTCTATATGCAAGCTTTGTCTTCAGTATTAGCATTGACTTAGTTCATGTCGTCATTCGAAGAGGCTGATAGGCGAACCAAAAGAGAGAACAGACGTGGCTTCAAAGCCTTAGTGGGTCTCATCAGTGATTTCAGTTTTTTAAACAAGCGTCCAGAACCAGTGATATAAGAAGCTTAAGTCTATGCTGCCTTCATCAAAATTAGGCATTAGGAAGGGTATCTTAGTACCGCCAATCTATTTCCCTTTGCGAAGGCTACTGACAGGTTAAGGGATCTCTTAGAATCACTGTTATCGATCGGTCGGTTATGCTGAAGTATAGTGGACCATCATGGGCTACTGCCCTTATAGATAAAGATGGAAGAGATTGAAACGAAAGGGAAAATAGTGAAGTCGTATATGAGTCGTAATGATTGAGAGATTCGTTACTAAAGGCGTTTAGAGAACTAGGAGATACTGTTTATAGAGAGCCATTCCTGTGGAGTTCCCCATGATGTCTGAGAGGATTTATTGAAAATCATATATCATGTAGTTCTACATTTTTATACCTAAAAGGCTTCGGGGATGCATGGCTTTCCGATCATACTTTTTGGACAAACTCTATTGGAGTATATCTCGAGCTCATGGGAACATGGTTTTAAAAGTCTCTACTAGTCATGGAGTTATATGACTACCTACCACAGTGACTTTTTCTCAAGCTAAAAGAATCCGATGTTTGGCGATCGTCATCGAGGCAAGAAATCTTCTTCCCCTCTCGAGTTATTACTTGCTAAGATACTGAAATTTCTCAAAGCCCAATTTTAAAGCTTAACCCTAACTACACACTATCCAGTCAGATACTTTAAATTTAATCACTTTTCACCGTCACGTCGATTCCCAACCCATCTGGGTTTGCCCTTGGTTAAGTAGTCAATCAACATGAACTCGCAATCTCTTTCTCAAAACCTCATCTGAAAAACACTTAACACCATGTACCACTAAGCATCATACACAGAACTCTCCTCCTTCTACAAGTATCGCGTTCCTGCAGAGCATCAATTCTCCGTGATATCTCAATTTATTTCAGAGTCAATAACAACAACTAAAAACGTAAAAAGTGGGTTGGTCCCTCTGCTCAGCCCGGCCCGGCCATTGACATTACGCAAACAAAAAGTAAAAAAAAAAAAAAAATCATTTCAATTTATGTAATCGATTTCGCGCAGCTCGAACCGTCCTGCGGCTGTTCTCACACACCGCTTACACGCTTTTCGGCGATGAAATTTATATTAATGATCCCGGCTGGTTGGTTTTTCTTCCTTTTTATCGTCGATTCATTACATCAGATACGATGTGTATCTATTTATCTTTCCAGTGACTTCTTCTTCGCCAAATTTCGCCTGAACGTGGGCCAATATGTGCAGTAACTGATGCTGATTACTGTACGGATGTACACAGTCCGTAAGTAGGTGTGTGCGCGTGCGCGCATGCGCATAACCAATTTTCTTTCACATCTGCTAGGTGTGTGCATCCGTTGCTAAAAACAAAGTAGAACGTTTAATGTCGAAGGAAATAAAAAAAAAGAAATGTACAGAGATATGCAGAAAGTAGTTGATTATTCACACAATCATACACACTCACTTACACTCGGAACAACGATCGAGGACATTGCACGGTTTGCTGGCGCAATGCATTATATTGTGGGCAGTAAATTAGATGCACATGACCATTTCTGGGCCCCCGATGAGTAATCAAAATGTCGTTGTCGTCTTACGATTGCGCTCGCGCATGAAAGGATCCATCGGCAGGCGCAGTTTAATTGGCTAGGGGGACACTGTATAATTCAGCCGGCGATATGGATCTGCTGCGGATGCAATAATGTCATCGAATAAAGAAGCGCGCTCGGTGATGAATGAAATTGTTTGATTTTATTATTATTATCCTCGTTTTATGGGAATGCGCGTTGATTTGTGACTATTGTCACGTCTCGCATGCGCACGCTGACGGGGATTTTAATTTGTGCAATGGCATCCTTAAGGAGATATACGATTATGTGTTTGATGTAATAAACCCAACCGGTAAGGATGTGATCGAGAATTAATCGGGGGATGCACTTACCGATGGAATTATGGGAAATAAATGAAGAGCGAGACGCTTTAAATGCCTGCGATCTTGATTCTTGGATATTCCTGATCATAAAATATTTTTTATGAGAAGATTGCCGAAGTGTTGCAGTGGACGTGAATCTAATTATCCATGCGCATGCTGGCAATGTAGTTTTTTTGCGTTTTATGGGCGTGAATACAAGTGCTAATGCTGTGGAATTCTATGATACCAGTTTTCATTGTCAATTAACGAACTAACCATCTGTTGGCCTACATAATCTTTGACCTGTATAATCGGGATTCACTTGACGCAGAGATGTTTATTGGACTAATCGATTATGCTTTCAAATAAATTCAGAACCTATCAGGGAGTTAATTAAGTTTGTGGGGTATATCACAGTTCGGTTTTATCTGTCCAATGATAGAGCCAGGTGGCCTCTAGTCTTTTTGAACAGATGCACAAGAAGTTTAGATTTATGTGGATATAATCCAGGTAGTATAGATACTTGGCTGGGACATCGTATCGAAATTGATTTCGTTTTTGTTCCTGTTGGTATATGTATACAATTCTCGGTTTGGTTCTTGCTTTATTTTAGTTTTTTCTAAATGACTGTCTACAGTATTTTATGCAAACCCCGCTGATTACACGTTCGAATATCTACTATCATAAGAACAATCCAAAGTGAAGAATGGCGATATAGATACTCTGTGACCATTGCCTTCTGAGGAAGCACGCCATGAGATTATATTTAACGAACTCGGACACATACCTAAGAACCTAAGAATCTAGTAATGAGAGTGTCTGGTATAAGGTTTAATGTTTCAACTGTCTACGCTGCATTCGATAGTTACGTATTATTTTAGGATTTAGTCTTCTTCGAACTAAATCGGAAAATGTCTTCTAGTCTAAGCGAGGTTCTAAAAGGAATGTATAAATCTTTGACTTCAAGTCTGAGGTTCTTGTTTTGGCCCTTCTTGGATATGGGCAGGCAATATCAATGTCAAAGCAGATCATAGATGCCATCCTGTCAAGTTGGATTTAATTCGAATGGCAATTTTGAGATGTCCCACTTGATGCTACTAAACCTAAATGTGTGCCAGACTGGACGTCCATCAGTATCTTGTAGTACTTATCCTCACTTTGCTCCTACGGTTTTGATCCAACTGTCTGCTAGTCCTGTGTGCTGAGATCTTCACTCAGCTTCATTATGGAACTATCCTCTGATATCCAGACGTGTGCTAACGTGGAGAGGAAAAATCGAGGCATATATCGTATCAAGCCTAAATCATCGCCCATATTTGTTATTATAGAATCTCCATATCCCAACATTTCCCGGGTGAAACTTGTACGAGCTGTGGCACAGTTTAACTATCGCATTCTGTGAGGCAGTATCAATGTTGCTGGACGAGAACTGAGGCGAATTTAATCAGTCTAATCAAAAGAGATACTGGAGTATCTATACAGTATATATACAGTATCTGCTCCCTTAATTTATGAAACCCTCCACAAATTTTTTAATCGAATGCACCGAAAGAGGATTGCTGATTGTTTTCGAAACCATTGCTGCATCCATTGCTTTTTTTTGCCGACCTGGTTCATGAGATTGTATGGCAGATCATCTATTACAAACGTCTAAAATTTGTAGGAGAACTAATTTCAACAGATGCATGCTATAGATACAACAATTCTGACAAGTATAGTTGCATTTCAGATGCACAAGTACCGATCGTACAAACAACACTCGAAGTGTTATGTTAATTGTACAGATGCCAAGTTCTGTATCTCCTAAACTCATATCCAATCAACTCTTACTTACTCAATTCAGTTGCATAACGCAAACAAATTGCCGGTCAAATTCATAATCACCCATTTAGCGTTCCAATTAAGTAGAAGTACCATCAATTTTTTTTTTAAATTGATTCCACCTGTCTGTTGCAATGATCACCCTCACCAATAGAATACAGCGAGTTCTCCTTCTGATTGTTACCCAGCATTGTAGTACGATTCGGTACTAAGTCGAAATCATCACCCAATGATCCAGGAAGTCCACATTACAATCCAATCGCACATAACACAATCCCATAGATAAAGATGATGATGTTCTATTTGGATTTGGATTTGGATATATATTTTGTATGAGAAGGGGTGGCTGCTGCCGGTCTATTGTGTAAGCTGTATCCAATTTGTTCGCTTGCATTGTAAACATCCGGATGAATGGAGTTTTTTGAGAAACGTCATCTTGCTCTTGTTTGGTTGGCGTTATTGTGTGTTGAATTGGAATTTGATTTCGTAGATGTGCATATGAATTGGTATTAGATGTTTAGGCTTAGGGTAGCTTCAGCAGATGAGGGGCACTCTGATGATAGATAGTGTATCTATCACTTATGTATATATTGCCATTGGTGGGGTTTCGGCTTTTTAATTTAATCGATTTGAAGTTAGTGCAAGATTTTATCTCGTCGAATGATGAACGTAAATAGTGTTGTGCATGTAGTGATTTGTGATTTTTAAATTATGGTTTACGAGTACGTTTTGAGGTATGAAAGGATTTTTTTTTTAAAGTTCACGTGAAAGTTTAAAGTTTTGGTGAACACTCAGTGTTGTCACCTGCTTAGCCTTGTTTTTAAAAGTTTGCGACTTACATTGTTTAAGAATATCCGGAAACGCATTTTTTAACACAAAGAGTGAGGAGAAACTGTTTTCGAAAACTATGATATACATATCTCGGTAAAGAGACGTTAGCTATGTACTTGTTTGGATAAGATACTTTGGTGATTTGATGTGAAGTTAAATATGTGTATTCAAAACTTAAACAGTCTTGTAAAATGTAAGCTACCATCCCTGGATATGAGTTTTTGTAGGACTACTTCCGAAAGATAGGCTTCCAACCTCTTAAGCATTTTAAAATGATGATAATACTAGAGACAGCCAAAAGAGATACACGTTGAAATCTACAAGCTCTGTGTCAAGTATTACACCAAATAACTTTTGAATGCTAAAATCGGAAGGTAAAAAGGTATCTGGATCACCTATCTTAAAGACATGTTCATACATCTCCAGTTTATGACTTCCAAGCCAAGCATCCAGTTTTTTCGTTGAGGTACAGACATTGGCTTGGAAAGCTCGGAGTATAGGCTTTCTGTCGTTACCCGGCATAGAACAATATTCCATATTGGAACAATATGTCGAGTATAGGTCTTGAGTAAATTAGCTTGTCATAAGTTACAAGAAACCTTTGGATATAGTGAATGGTGATATCATTTGATAGACCTTGTGTAGGAAAGACATTCAAGATATTTTTAAATTCACATTTATTAAATAAAGTGGAGTACGTCAGGGCTACCAACTTTCACCACTACTATTTCTAGTATTCAGTAGTGATGTTTTTCATGCAATGCTGTTGCAAAAAAGATGAAGAATACTATAGAAAATGGGATCAGTCTGCTCTCATATAGAACCTGAAAAGTTCATAGCCTTTGAAAGGGAAATAGAGTTCGGTTGAAGGCAAATACATATGTATATCCAAAACAAAGACCCTCTGTCTCTCGAAACCGTAGCTCTGAACTAAATATTACTGAATGTTGAGATCGTCGATACATGTAGATGGCAGTACTAGAACTTAAGTGGTGAAGTGGTAATGTTGTGCATTTTCCGTTGGATGCTTGTTGGATTGTGAACAAAGCATCTATTAGTACTTTCAGGGTATCGTAGGATTAATTGAATCGGATTGAGATATTTATAAAGCAGAGGATGCTTCTGATGTTAAAAGATAAAATGGAATAGATTCTGTGCAAATGTACAAAAAAGTTTGAGTGCGATAAGGAGGAGGTCTAATTTTTTGGGCTTCAAGCCTTTCTGTAAGTACACCGATAACTACTATGGATGTGCCAATGGATGAGGTAATTTTCCAAAGGTTCTCATACCTTGAGCTATCAGCATTCACGGATCATAAATTCGAATATTTGATGTCTGACCGAAGCATATGGGTTTCTAGAAGCTCTGGGATTTGTAAGTGAATTTTTTCCTCTGCGAAGCGTCTGCAGTGGAACATTGCGTGCTCCACGTCTTCCTATTCATCTGAAAATTCTAGGATATATGTTGCTCTTTGTTCTGCTTTTAACCTCTTGGAAATGCTGGCCTTCTAAAATCAAGCGTTATTACTGCAGAATATTTCTTGTGCCCAATCGCCATCTTTTCCTTTGTATCACTTCACTTGATGTATCTATAACCTCTTTTATGGCATTGACGGTAGTACGCAATTTTCTAAAACCATACTGGTGGTCAGACAAAGCTCCTGTATACTCTACCACCGCGAGTAGTCTGCTGTATGTGACACGTTCTGGAATCTTTCCGATTGTTTGTAGTAGACATATTGCTCGATAAGACGTGGACTGTTTTCTTTGGGTAGCAACATCAGATACTGGAGTGTTCATGGCTCAGGAAGATACCATCCTCAAGGCATCTTTGCTTCGATGATATAAAAAGCTCTAGGCTTTTTTTGACGATCGCTTTAATTCCCATATTTGAGATGTCATCAGGTACTGGCGTCCTGAGTAGTCTATGGTGGACTAGATGCTATTGTCCTCAGCATTGTTGGGCAGTATTTGTGGCGACCTGTTGGCCCTTAGCTTCTTCACCACCATGCTATGAGTCACCCGCCGGTGGTCTACTTTGAACCTTCTTTCTTCACTCTCTCTCCTTGAAGGCCTTTTCAATGCCGGGCCTCGCTAATCTGAACGTGTCTTCATATTCCTGGAATTCTGGTCTTGCACAGCGATCTAAGATTGCTTGATTGATTGTTGATTACGTATGTATCAAAGATGTGTCTAGAGATATGATAGAAATACAAATACTTGGCGCGACAGGTCCATAGGTGCCAGAGCCTAGCTTCTCACAACCATTCGGGTTGTGCGTGTTATATTATTGACACAAATGGAAGGGGCTTGCTGTTTAAAGCTGTGACCGATTGTGAAGGGCAATTCTTTATTTGAGAAATTTTTTCATAAAAGTTATACACCCGGATGTTTGTCAGACACTCGCGAGAGCTGAAGACGTGAAAGAAATTGTAGGTGTTGTCTCGGGATTGAACCACGAACCACTCGCTCCGTAGACCAACGCGCTAACCACTTAAGCGACGGCACCCGCTGATATGAAACATTAAGTTATTCTCCCATCTATTGTTCGTAAATGTTGCTTTCCAGTAACGTACAATGGAGAAAATAGATAACCCAGCTAACCAGCTTGAGTTGTTCCTATCTCTATTGCCTACCAATTTATTGTTAAACGAAAAGACCACATGCATTACCATTCGGGCCTCTCGTTGGGCGCCATTTAATCAGAAGTAGTATTTGGTTTATATAGCCAATCTTTGAAAATTCTGGCATATCTCAGACTCATGGGAAAATTTTACTTCGCGATTCACTCTAAGGCAGTGTTTACCCTTTATTCTGACACCAGTAGCTTGCAAAGAGAAGAAGGCTGGAATCAGAGATAGGTGACAATAGTCTGTAAAATATCGTTAAGTTGAGATACAAAAGAATCTCGTCCAATTGGGCAGAATTGGGAGAAAAATATGTACTTCGAGTGATAGTCGATCGTCTTTGCTTAGATGGTATGTAGAGAAAGAGTCCAAATACAAAAATTTAGATAATTTACATTTTATGATAGAGTAACACCAGCGTTTCAGTCCCGAAAATGTTTGAATTGATCAGGCAATAGAAGAATATCTGAATCCGTCATTAACTTCACATTGTACGAAGGCTTCAAAAAACCACTCAATTTCGTTGCACCAACTTTTTTAGCCTACACCTTACCGGCAGACTGAAGTATAGGTATAAGATTAGGTCAAAATAGGCAGAGGTAGCAGTTGTGACATTAAGGAAAAACTATCCGTTATTAACCATCCAGCTCTCTAATAACTTCTACTGCATCAGAATGCTCGTTTTTTGACAACCCGACAAATATTATCATCAGAGGATCCTCTGATTCAAAAGAACCTTCAACAGATCTTGTGGTCTCATTGTATCTGTATGCTGATATGTATATGCAGTCATCTAAACTTCACACCAAAGTCATTTACAATCGATGGAGTGACCTATCTTAACCATATTCCCGAAGTTAAGGGACAAAGAATGCATACTTCAAATGCTGCGGAAGTTCCCAAATAACCTTGATATCGGCCTTTTGCTAAGCTACCTTCAATAAGTATTTAAAAAAATAAAAACCATTGAAATTCATGAAACTATTTTTTTCCTACACAGTCGTAATACTTTAATACGATTTGAGTGCCAACTTTTGGCGTTTAGGTTTATTACGATTTAATCAACTATCTCAACAAAAAATTAGAAAAATATCTAACGAGTGGGCTTGGTCTTGGTGTCTTACAATTCAATTCAAGTTGAGTCATTCACAGAGTAAACATAGGTACAACCACTTAACTCTCAAGTAAAATAGTTGTGCGCCTATAGTTTGTTCAATGTTTTTCGATCTGATTTCAAAAGACACATGTAGATACGTATGTTAGGACTGCGTAATGTTATCTTAGCCTTGTTATTGTTTATTTACAAATTAAACTAACTTATTTTTGGTTTTTTTCTTTTCATTTCAGGTAAGCAAGTTGAGATTGAAAGCAGTAAGTTGTGTTAAGTTCATTGCAGATACTTTCTAGTACCAGGTCAGTTCATAGATACTCGTATCTGTACCACATATCTTAAGGCCAAAATGCATTAAAATTTCAAAACCATCAGCTTGTCAAGCTGACAGCTAGCAAATCATTTAAAGATACACATTGGCACCCCCCGTAGAGCTACATTTTAAGACAGCCTGAATGTTACTACTGAAAGGTTAAATAAACACAATACTGCACATTCCTGAGCGGTACTACCGATCGCCATGCCATCAGCTCCAACTCACTGTGTACGTTCCAATGAGGAAGTCAACTTGTTTCTGCAATAACGCATCAATTCAATAACAAGCATGCCAATGCCCTGCCGCGATCGTTTCATCCATTTCGACGCAAACGAAGAAGATTGATGGATTGTGTAGAATTGAAAAGTTCAGAAGAACCAGCAAAAGCAAAGCAAAACAACCTCCCTGCCGTCCGAATGTAATTAATAGAACATCATGTTTCCTCAATGGATGAGCAAACACCATTGCACCATCATCATGACGATCATGAGATCCATGCCGCGCATCCCCATCGAGGAGATGAGTAGAACCCGTGGAATTCCATTCCAAATGCGAACAGATGGTGATAGTGGTGGTGTATCTATGTATATATCTGATGTTTTCCTATGCCAGTGTCAGTTTAAATAATAAAGATTCCAAGATTCCTTCATTCCAGAGAGAAGTGATTACAGTGATTGTGACCGCAATAAATAAAAACAACGACTGGTCTGACTGATAGTACAGGGAGGAACACTCCGATGATGTGTGTTCTCCTCCACGCATGGAAATGTCAACATTCGGATCACGTATGGTTTTTCAAGAAACAGTTGTGTTGTGTCTAGACAAACCACACGCCGGGAAAAGAAACACAGTTGCAATCGATCGTGTTCGCGATCGGCCGACACGGACAATCACAGAACACACTGTGAGGGAGAGAGTTTAGGCCTCAATTGATTGTGATTAATTTTCTGTCAGTCAGTGATTCTCTAGTTCTTTTTTTTCGAATCAATTAGAGCCAATAACCATGGGAGGGGTTTGTCTAATACGCTCAATGGAAAGTTTGTGCTCTTGTTGTTTACATGTAATTGATCAGAATTTCTGATCAAAATGTTCTGATAAATCAAAAGTTCAGAGGGACATGGTGTCTGTGATCGATTTATCTTTCCATTTTTTTGACATGGCGATAGTTGTCGGAATGCAGTGCGGGTGCGGTTGGTAATAACAATATGGTAGCCACTATAGTCAAAGTACTGAGAGATGGTATGTTGCAACAGACGGTAGCAATCAAGATTGACGTTCGTGATATGGAAATATTCAGGACGGCTATGTGCGAGTCATACAAACATTAGAAGATACAATGAACCGATCTATCTCTACAAAACCAGGAAAGAATTTAATGTAGCCGAAGATATTAGGGTTTCTACTTTACAAAAGTGAAAAGACTTGCAAAACCGTGAAACGTACGGTGTCTGTCTAAAAAGATTGTCACTCTAACATTCTTAGTATGTTTGTCAAGTTTTATTCTAGTGCATATCTTAACGCCATGGGTTTCAGCGTGGAAAATCTAGAATAAACTATCAATCCTACTGAATCTAAATACAGAACTAATAGGTTCCAGTATGTTCGATACATAAGCGTCATACTTTTCAATACACACTATCCTGTCTGTGCTAACCCAAATGGCTCTATGCTGTCAACTAGACGCGTGTAATGGCCCCAAACTCCAAGTATGGGAGCAATACTCAAGCTGCATGTGCAATGTAAATACCAAGGAGAGTGCCCGATATAAAGTATCTATTCGTTCTAAACAGATAGTTCATGGGTGAATCTTAAAATCATATCGATTATCGACCGCAATATGTCCACACTATTGAGTAGAAAAAGTGTTAGTGAAAGAGTAGACCCCTGTGGTACTCCAGTGTTTAAAGCAAATGCATTGAAGACAATTATTTATCTGAACGCAGAGCTGGTATTATTTGTCCTATGAGATAAATGTGAGATCTGTTTACTTACATATGTATACATATAATTAGTCAATCCAAAACTATGGTTTGTCTCTGAAGATCATTTTCGTATCGAAATCTGGTACTGAAGATAATTTTCGTACCGAAAATCTGATACTCCCACGGCCTAACATTGATACTTTAAATGGCCAGTGGTCTTAATTTCTTCAGTCAACTGGTCTTTATGCAGATACAGTACATCAAGTGCGTCATTTATTGTCGATTTTATCATCTGCAGATCACAACGGTCCCACAGATCCCACTGATCTTCTCAGAACTCTGTGATCGACCGAAAAAAACAAACCAACTCACATCCGCCAATGTACTTAAACTGCCTGTTTGTTTAATGATGTGTATTCACGCGAAATTAAAAGACCCAACAGGAAATTACCAACAATTAAAGCGAATTAATTACTAATTCTAGTTTTAATTTAATTACAAAATGTTATGTTTGTTTTCAGTGCAATTGCGCGCCATTCCGAACGCCAATGTCTGTACTGAACCCCCGTTCTCAATGAATTCCATTCATTTTAACCTCGATCTTGAATGATTACAGACAATTAAACTCTCTGTTTGGATTCACGTGGAATGTCAGAATCGCCGATGTGAGTATGTGACAGACAACAACATTTAATTGGATCTGCGCTGCGAATAAGATGAATGGAATGGTGTGGTATAAAATTTTTTGGGCCCACTGGCGCTATAGCATGAGTATCTGCGGTAGAATTGAAAATCAAATTTGCACCGATAGCCATCCATCGTAATGTAAACCGGTCCTCAGTCATCATTAATCTTGTACAGATACATTTCTGACGAGTTGTAGGGAAAGTATCCGCACAGGCGCAACATGAGGTGTTCAGTTTGTCGTACTGTGATGTATGCACTATAGGTAGTATGGTCCAGATTTTAGCCTTGAATTGTTGCGTATCATATATCTGTTTGGCATTCGTCGTATTTCGTCTGAAGTGGATGACTGAGACGGTATAGAGCTGCCGTTTCGTATCGAAATAAGTAGCACACTATCGCAATAAATGGCAGAGTGGATTGATACTTGCGGCTGCTGGCTAGATAGTTTGCCCATTGAGGTACAAAAGAGTAATGTTATGTCTAGGACCGAGGTGTTCCGCAATCGTACTTGACATTGAAATAGTACCGATGCAGTAGTATTTATTGACTTGGACTTGCGGCGGAATGAGGAAGTTGACGTGTACTATACGAACCCACGCATTGGAAAGTTGAGATATATGTTTATTCGTTAAAATTGTCGACAGTGCTGAATGTCTGTGGTAAAAGAGTAAATTTATCGCCATCCATTTGGATGTCGCTGCCAAATCATCAATATAGTCCGCTATAGTGAGTCAGTCAGAACGAAGCCAGGAAACATGTATCTACGGATATTCGCTTTGAAGTTTTTGCTTCTCTGAGATGGTGATATCTGTTGTTATATGATCATTTCTGATCGTGATTTATAGCCTCACATACAATCGAGATATATACAAGCAAATATCTTTAAAATGACATTTGACCCTCTCGACGCACAAGTCTTGCAGATTCTCTTTGATGTACCCTCCAACATCGATTGTCCCATGCTCAATCTCTTACATATGTAACTGCACTACTCCAACCCAACCCAAATGTCAAGCCTGTTGCATAACCCATCAAGATACATATACCACCACCATTCGAAACGGCACAACTTCTTGAGTTTTATCCACAAAAGCCGACTCCAAAAATTACCAGTTTTCAGTATCGATGGTCTCATCTCCCCCAAAACAACCTCACGCAACATGCTTGACACAAAAAAAACAAAAATTCAACTTAAACTTCAACCGAACTGCTGTACGATTCAAGGACAAGGACAAGGAGATACGCGTATTCTCTTTCATTATTTTCACACTCAACATTAAAAAGATTGTTTTTTTTGTTTATTTTTTGCGAACAAAGATATTAACGAACAAAATAGTTGCCACGCTATTATACCACCTCTTGACGGAGGTTTGAAGCGCGATTACTGTGTGCTTAGTGGCCTTAAGGCGACACACTACTTGAGTGTCTTTTTGACAAGCCCCTATATGTGTCCACTACAAAATGCGCATGACAGCGCCTTGTCAGCGTGAAAACGTAAATCGCGCTACCAAATGCATATGTCAAATTGAACTTGAAATATACCTAAGGTTCCGAGGGGTTTTGTTAAGACGACGAAGATACACCTCAAAGTGTAGTGTCATGTCACACGAGTGTGTATCACAAAGAAGTGATGATGCGAGTGATGAGATAAGTGCGCGACGCATGTACGCACGTTGTTATAAGAAAGGCTTAGCGAGAGAAAAAAAAAAAACGTACGAGGAGTTGATTACGTTTCGATCTGAAAGCGAAGGTATACAACAAAAAAGAAGACTGGCCCAATGACAACGATGATTTATCTAAAATCACCCACGTGATGATGTAAGGGATTTCAGCCAGCATCCATGCTTAACTGCGCGTGTTTCTTCCAAGATACTTGAGATATTTTTTTTGCGTGTTGCTTACTATAGGATATTATTCAGTATGAGAGATGAGGTGAGAGTTATTTTAAACTTGGTTGAGGTGGAGGCTCAAAATGTATCTATTATTGCACAAAGGTATATTCAAGTCCATAAAATAAACAAAAATACTGTCTAATCAGTCAAAGATCTACCAGCCGTTGGTAAGAATAAATCATGGGTGTAGGGAGGTATAATAAAAATAAGGAAAGATAGTCGATAACAATCCTTTTTTCTTCAAAGTTTCTAAGGTCAGAAAATGTGCATACATATATAGGTACATAGCAGCTCGTTCTTTCTTCCTCATAACATGTCGGATATGTGGTATTCGCAGCTTGTTTGATTGAATTTCTAAAAATCACTCAATTGACTCCTTTGGAGTGTTTTTTGTGTCCATAGATACAGGTAGGTAGGTAGGTAGCACCATAGTTGACCCATCGTGATCTCTGGAGAACCTTTACGGTGACAAACCTAAACCACTTCTCCCACGCATTTGATATTGCGAGAAAATGTCCATAGATACAAGTCTGCTACCATCCATCAATAACCGAGCGGTTAAATTTCTTGTCTGTCCAACTCTAAGCAATTCAATTTTACTCAGGTTTCGATCGAACTTGTTGTTTGGATAGAAGCAGAAGTTGCATCGATATGAAGTATCTATTTACTTGAAATCAGAAGCTTCGCTTCATGGTTAAGTAGAGTTCTTATTTTTCCTGTTCTCTCGAAGATTAAGGTTTATCAAAAGCCCAAGCTATGGCTGTCAAAGCCTGGACAGGCCAAAACTTTTTGTCTTAGGACACACACCTATGTAATACTTTACTGGAATGCATTGTCTTCCAAATGACTCCCTCGCCTTTGCCTACAAATAGTCATTCTTTTGTATTTCTCGAACGACAGCTCTCATATTTCCTTTTAGTGCATGAATCGTTGGTAGAGCATTCCCTTAAACTGTATCTTTAACATATCCTCAAAGAAATAAGTTAATGGTGTTAAATCGCAGGATCTCGGCGGCCAATTGAAATCTTCATTTCGAGAAATCACACAATCATGTGTGGCATGTGGCGCCGTCTTGCTGAAAATAAACGTCATCCACGTCCATAGCATCAATTTCAGGTAAAGCCACCATCGTTCGGTAGCAGAATCCATTCACTGAAACTGAATTTTCGAAAAAAATGACATCGCCGCGCTAGCCCAAAAAACCAAACTGTCTGTCGTTGTGAATGGAGAGGTTGTTCCACTATTTCTCTTGGGTTTCCGTAGCCTTCGATGTA
Source organism: Xylota sylvarum (assembly GCA_905220385.1). Classification (NCBI taxonomy): domain Eukaryota; kingdom Metazoa; phylum Arthropoda; class Insecta; order Diptera; family Syrphidae; genus Xylota; species Xylota sylvarum. The sequence continues at coordinate 48,199,335 of LR999958.1, forward strand.
TCAGTTTTGTTTGTTGGCGTAACCAGAAAAATGGAAATGAGCCTCATCCCTCAGCATAATTTTATGTAAAATATCTTGGTCTTGTTCATTCATTTCCAGCACCCAATCAGCTAAAGTACAGTGTTGTGAGTTCACGATGGCTTTAATTCTTGTGCCAACTGGACCTTATAACCATGTAGGCCAAGATCCTTATGTAAAATGCGGAGCAAAGTTCTTGCGGATACGCCCATTCCTGTGATCGTCTCGAAATGGACACAGCTGGGTTGTCAGTCACACACTCAGCTACGACGGCGATATTTTCAGCTGACTTTGGTGGACGAATAGGAGTTGGAGTCGTCACATCACTAACCTGTCCAATACGTTTAAGTCCATCGGTGTAATTCACTATGGCTGTGCAAGAAGGGGCTTGATGATGACCAATACATAGTCTACGAAACGTTTTTGCAATATTTTCACCGTTTTTGTAGTGAATTTGCACTATTTTAGCACGTTGTGCGAGTGTGTATCGACCCATATTTAATAACTTCTTAGTTTTTACTTATCAAAAGTTATCGCGATGATAGTTGAATTTGGATAGTGCAACAATGGTGCGAAATTTAAAATGACACCTCTTGTTGGATGACCATTTACTTCACCTTATCCGTTTGGTCTTGTGCCTGAATTCTACCAGCCGCCTTATCCTTGGCATTCTTTAAATGAAAATGACCTGTTAAACGTATGTTTTTTGTATACTGTTGAATCTATCTTTGGTAGGGGGTCACTTGAAGTAAGTATGGCTGGTGACCTTGGCAAGTACTTTCGTTGTGGTTATTTACGGCTTAGACAGTGTAAGTTTACTATGGCTAGTACTCTCTAAACTGGTTGCCTGATGCAATTATTGTCTCCTGGCTGGATTTGGTTCGATCTCAAACCCGACTGTGTTCAGTTTTCTGTCGTTATCTGCAATTAGTTTGTCGCTCAGGACAGTAGACCTTACCCAGACTATGTATGTACATACTTCAATTTTACCTTGGGTAGGTCGACTAATGTAACACGATGTAACAGTAATTTTGAACTAATTTTTTTTTTAAAAACTAAAACTTCTTATGAAATATTACCACATGTTCGAGAAAAAAATCTTTATTTCGCAAGCGAACATCGTTTGCTGCAAACAAATCGGTCAATGTGTGTAGTTACAGCGCCTTCTCAAGCAATCTTCCCCACTGACTCCATGCGTGACACTCCTCCCATTCGGTATACTATAGTGAGAGATATGCCCATCACGTCGACACACGAATGAACGAAGTCCCTCAGTAACACCCTATCGTACGAATGTTTCAAAATCCTACCGAATTTCGTTACATCAACTTCTCTACATTGAATGTAAGGAAGATATTACGAGAAATGTATCTACGTATCCAGATATGACTAGTCTGGTATATCTTTCACCATTTTTCTAATCATTACCCTTCTTGAAGTGTACATTTGGGCTAAAGATACATTTTTTGCTGCGATAGTGTCATAGGTAAGCCGAGTAACTATCCAGTTCATTGGACTATTTGTTTCTCTTCTTTGGTAAAGTTTTTTTTATTTACCTTTCTACCTTTCATCATTTAGAACTTGATAGACATGTAGGTCCATAATGGACGGGTAGACAATATTTGCTCCGTCTGACATATTACGACTCACGGCGAATCTCTTCTGAGACATCGTAGGACATGAACTTGGTAAATGCGGTGTTTAAAGATGTTTCATTCTTGTCTCAAACTAGTTTCAATTTTAAACTACCTGCGATCCTTCGGTGTAGATCTGCTCTCGTTGCAGTTGTGCAAGTCTTCTTTACAAAGCCTGCCAACAAAGTATACTGATCTTAAAAATAATAATTGATAGATTGTACGAGTACTCGAATGGTAAGAGTGGTAATCCCCGGTAAATACCAAACAATATCCACTTGATACTTAAGTCATCGAAGATCACCATAAAATCGCCCTAACTTTCCCTTCGCCCTATCTACATCAATAACTCCCTATCAAGAAGAAAACTATAAATGGAAATGCATTCATAAGGAATCCAATTAGTATTCAACTCTAACCCATTTCCCCAAAAGTATCGAGAAGAGAAATTCATTGCAGTAACTAGGCTACCACTCTCTACCCTAACCGCACGGTAATCCCATCTTCCAGCCTCTAAGCTATCAATCAATTTCACACAAACGACTTCAACCGAATTGGGTACACCCCATGACATCCCATTAGGATAACTCTGACACCAAGCCGCCCCCCCCGTCACGCTAGAATATCCGCAGCACTCTCCAAAGTTCACGGATCAAAGGGGTCATTACAAATTGAATGCAATATTAGCTGCAGCGCCCGATTCACACACGTGTGCTGGCAACTATCGATACCCGCTCAATATTATCGATGTCGTCTTACCAATTTATTTTGGTCAATAAGCTCTATGAATGGAAGATATGTCTGCCCATTAGGCCTAAACTGGCTTTGCCACTTCAACCACGTCTTCTTTGTCCAGATTTTTGTCGGCTCAACACGAAACAGAAGTCAGAGGAGGTATAGTGTATGTGCGTTGGATCGGGCGCAGGCAGAAAACCAATTGAAATTGTAGTACACACTCCATGATGGTGCCGCTGCCATCCTCTCTTAAGTGAGCCACCGATCGTTGACGATTTATCAATGCAAAGCTAAGGCGACTGTCACCCGAGAGCGTGAGCCAGACCCAAGATAGAGAAACCGATAGACGATAAACATGACCATTTATTAAAGCCAAAAAGATACGACTACAGCGGCTGCCACCCAAGTGTCCAACCTATTGGCCACCAGGGCCACCGAAAAAATAAAAAAAAAATAAGAGAAGAAGGAACACGTCGCTCGGTCGGTCGCCTCTGGGTGAATGACTAATCGCCGCGCGTCAATATCAAATTACAATTTCATTTCGAAAGAGCGACGCTCTGTGATTTGTGACTGCATTTACCATCGATGGCGTGTCATTTGTCAGAGGAGCCCATATTACGAATTGACTAGGCCTCTTGGCTTGTTTCTCGAGGACCTACACAGTACACACTTACTGATTCGTTGTCGTTGTCGTTGTCGTCATCGTCGTCGTCGGTGGTGGTTTGCCTGTTAATTAATAGTTGGAGTGGGGCCGAGGGGGAAAACTGCGACTCGCATGACTTTGTCCCAAATGAGAAATCGCAAATGAAATTGTTGCCACCGCTGTTTGAAGATGTCCACTCGCATCTAGCAGAGATACATTACGTTGAGTGGATTTCTACATCGGCGAACAGCTTTTTTGTGGGTCATAACCATTTTTAGTGGCCGCGTCTGGCTAACTCTCTTTGTTTTTATTTTGAATTATATGGGAAAGGCCACTTAAGTGTTGGCTCATTCAATTTGTCTAAGAGTCGAGAGTTTCATTTATAAAGATGTCATGCAGTGCAGTGGGGACAATGAACTTGAGATAGTTTTCTAATCAGTCGATTGGTTATGTAATGGATTCGAAAATGAATCCTAGTAATGGATCCTGCTAAGCTGGTTTTTAAATCGAATTTATTTATATACAGAGATCTCGCTTAATGATATCGTTCGGGAGGATACATACATACATAGGTATGTATCTCGTCGGGAAACTGGAGATATAGATGATACCATGCTGTGCTAAGGGTGTTCCATTAGGGTTCGTACACCTGTTGGAAGGCTTTTGTGTAAAAATAGAACAAAAGGAAGGTTTATTGCATTTCGGATATGAGAATGGGAGAAGATACTGATGAATAGATACATCCAGTGAATGTCGTATACCAACAGAAAGATGATATGGTGTTATTTCGGATTTATAATGCGTACATAAGCTTTTTCGGGTGATAAATACTATTAGTTCTTCAAGCAAAAACCCATTAAACAACAAAGGGTGTCGTAGAAAAAGCAGTATGCTACCGCATGTATCTATAACGAAGGAATGAACACCATTTTGATGCTGTTGCATCTCATGTACAATGACATTAAATGTACTTTAAACGCTTATACAAATTATATCCATATCTTACACACAACCAGTTTTTTTTTAACTTTAAAGATCTATCGCTCTTATTCGAAACTCTTTATATTCCATGATTTTCCCAGTCCTGTCATTGAAACCTTGCGGATGACAGTTAACATAGAAATGATTCACATTCGTAAAACAATTTTCCTGAATCGTACACTCCCATTACGAGTAATTAGGTTCATCGATTACATGCAATTAGTTTCTTTTAAGAAACTGAATCACTACAGCAATGAATGTCCACTTTGTAATTATATACGTTCCCCTATTTTCCGGTTCTAATTTGCAACATATGCAAGTATTCCACCCCAAACCGGATGCAGATGCGAATTCATTGCTTCTGCCATTACGAATAAACATCATGACTCCATTACTTGTTCAGAATTAATTGGCTTAGTCAATAGAGGCAACCAACAACTACGACAACTACTCCCAACTTACAACTGTCAACAAATCGAAATGACCAGCAATTAGAATCCGTTCAAGGAATACCAATCGCTGTGGCAGCAGCAGCAGCCACCCCTTCCTACTCCCCCTGAGTGCTAAAAATAAATGCAAATCATCCAGGCGAACTGCTGCACTCGAGAGAATGTAATCTGAGGTTAATCTCGGTTAAGCAATCGCACTGCAATGCAATGAATCACTGGCAATCGCTGTTTGATTGCTTGTTTTGACAGCCAAACGTCAGAGAGTTATGAAAAGGAGATCTTTCCGGCACTCCCCCGTCTTTGAAATCGTGTCAAGAAAATAAATCATCGATACAAACAATTTGCAGTGTTACAAGAAAAATGCCATAAAAAGAAGTATCTACTACTTTTCACAAATCAATTTCGGATGATTTATTTTCGAACACAGCCGCCTGTCAAATCGGCTCGTAGTACAACTGGCAACGCCGAGCGTCGCTGAAATGCTGGAACGTTTTGTCTTAATTTGAAGTCTTGCACAAATATCGCGTTCATGTGCTGAGAAAATGTTAATGGAAGCCGCTAAATGCCTTAGTGGCGCGGGTTTGGTGCTTGCTGCTTGCTGCTGCCTGCTGCACCCAGGTCTCTGTAATCGAATTAGACACGCAGATGTTTTTTTATTCCCAGTTTGGCATCTATACTCGTACCGCTGGCTGCTACTTCTTTGGCTGACGTATAGCCTCAGCAGAAGCACTTGAATCTATATGTATGTATCTTTTGTGGCAAAAATGTATAAGATTCGCAGATGTTAGCTTTCGGTTGGTTAGAGTTGGCTAGATAAACATCAACATCCAGTCGGTATATGTGTGCTGACATCAAGATAAATACGAATGTTGATGTAAAGATCGCTGCCAAACAATGTTATGGCTCACGGTGTTTGGCATCAGTGGCGGGGGACTATGGCACAGGCGTGCTGTTCTCGTTTCATTGTCGCAATTTAATAGCTTCGTGTTGGGTAATGGAATTCGAAAAATTCATGAAATTAGAGAATTACTTTTGCAATCATGTAAGTAGGTGCTTTTAGGAGGGCGAATTGCCACATTTATCGAGTAAATAGTTGTAGTTCAGTTTGACTTGATTTGGAGGTTATAGATACGTGGCGTAATGTACACCCACTGTCGATCTACTTTAGGTTGAGCTCCCCAGGGTGATTTGTTGCATTTAAGTACAGATACACGCACAAAGGGTATTATTTATCTTTTGTGCTTCCTGGCCTTACACTCGATATGGGCTGATCTTGTGGATCTTCTCCAGACTGTATATTTTGTGCAAGTACTTCCATAACTTTTCAGTTGTTTATATACGAGTTCAATGCCTGTTAGGGTAAGTTGGGTGGATATCTTCTGTATTTGGTAGGATTTGTTTAGACCAGGGAAGGTCGAGTGTGTTACGATATGAACGGGTTCTCTTCGTTTCTATTGAAAATATTTTGATTCTTGGATTCTGGGATTCATAATATCGAAGTAAACATTTCTAGGACTTGGCATATCTATCCAACTATGTATCTATCTGTAATGACTTCTTAGTATCCCAACCTATCTACCTATTGTATTTTTTTTTTTTGATCCACAACGTCTTATAATTCAGTCTGCCGATAGGAGTCCAGAGTTATGTATTTTTTCCATGTGGCATTATTTCCATCGCCATGCTGAGAATGTTTCGTAGTTTCTTTAATATTGATGGTGTGATCTGTGAACTCAAAAACTAGCTCTATTTTCATTGGATTTGCATTAAGTTGCATTCTACTAAGCTAGCACCTTTTGTTCCCCATATTAGATTAAATGTTAGTTGGTCACCCATCTGTAGAGGTTTTACGGACCCATCTACTGAACTATTCGAAATCCTGAACTCCGTGAAATTCAGTTTTCTATGAACATACGAGTCACTCGTATAAAACTAGGTTTAATAGCAAAGGAGGTGACACAGCTCCCTGAGGTAGATCATGATGCATCTTGTAGACTTGTCCACAGATTTCTAGCTTTGAGGAGACATGCTATGATTGAAGTAGTCGATTGCTATCTATAGTGCTTTTGATGCCTTCAAGATCCAAAACCACTCATTTTAATTTTTTGTTACAGACTAGGGCTAAAGTAGATAGTTTTACATGCCTTTCAACATTCCATCTAATGCACTGGCAGTTCGAGCCAAGTTCTAACTAGTTTAGTTATAGGTTCATAACATGGTTGTTTGGATGCGGTTTTGCTGTCAAAAGAAGATTTGGGCAAAGAGTCTGAAACTTTCGCGAAATCAGCGAGAGAATGACAACGATCCGTATCAAGCCCAAATTTCATCATTTGAGCCTTATTGGCGCACATTCCTCTATAGAAGAGAAAGACGACGCTTCTAAGGAAAGGTTCTACGAGATCCTCGGAAAAAACTTACGAGCAATGCCCCAAATATGATATTAAGATACTCTTGGGTGATTTTAACGTCAAAATTGGAAAAGAGAACATCTTTAGTAAGACAGGGGAGGGCTCATCCCTTGTCTCGACATCCACAAAGGCACGCGGCGGTCATCAGATGGTCGAACATGCAACCAAATAGACCATGTTGGCACTGAAGGAAGACACTCTTCTAACATATACATAAGTACTGGATGTCCGTACCTTTCGAGCAGCTTATATAGGCTCGGACTAGTGCCTGGTTGGTGCCAAACTGCGTTTACGAATATCTATCGAAGCTCTTAGGCTATCAACAACTATGCCAAGGAAATTCAACATTGAACGTTCCGGCAATCGGAAGTGACCGCTACAGCCTATGCCGACTGTGTATCTCTCGAGCTTGCGAGTAATCGCATGACTGGCAACATGACTCCGAAAGCGCTTCTAATAGCGCTGCGTCAATGATTCAACTGCGTTTAGGCAAATAAATTAAAAACGAAGGCGTAGCGTATAGAGTAGCTCAATAGCTCTATATTGACCGAAGAAAGGACGAGAAACGCTTGCCTAGGAGGAAGAAAAGAACACCAACAGCGCAGTAGAGATGCTTTGGCAGAAAAATGGTGCGAAGCTTTTATTGAAAATTGAAACAAGCTACATCAGGATTCACGAGTTACCTTGGTGCCTGCAAAGATAGTAATGGGAACACCGTAGTGGACACGGAGTCGATGCTCAACATCTTGTTACTGAATGGTCATTCAAGACCCCCCCATGAACAACCGGTGCCAGTCAATTTGGCTGACAACCAAGAGTTTCAACAGCCCGACCAAAGTGAGTTAAAATTAGCTATCGCCAGGATAAGGATGACCTAAGCAACTGACGCTGATGGGCTACAAACGGAGCTGTTTAAACACGCTGGAGATGACCTGGTAAGGAGCATACACCAAATCATCTCTAAAATGTGCTCGGAGGAAAGCATACCCGCCGATTGGAGCCTCAGTACCATCTCCCCGATCCACAAAATAGGATATATATAGTAGCATACTCTGCACCAACTATAGAGGCATTAGCATTGCCTATAAATGCGGCTTCACCTTACTGATGCGGCTTCACACCTGGAAAGTCTACAACCGATCGAATTTTTACATTGCTCCAGATCATGGAGAATACTCACGAATTCAATATCGATACCCACCACCTGTTCATCGATTTCAAACCGCGTATGACAGTGTGAATAGGGAAAAACTATACCGTACCATGCTCACCTTGATAAGACCTGCTAATCTGATAGGACTTATCAGGATGACATTGGAGAATGGTCGCTGCTCCGTCAAAATTGAAAAGAATTCAGAGAGTTAAGCAAACTACTGATGCCAGTAGCATCTTCAAGATCGCGAAGCAGTACTTCAGTAGTGTGTATGTTGTGATCATCACCATATCCCTATGGGATAAATGAACTACACTTCGTGAAAGTGATGCGGTGAACCATAAATCCACTAGAATGTTATGGGAATTTTTAACCAAGATCCATTTCAAGCTGGCTCTGGACCCAGTTCCTGGAACAGATAATCTAGTCATCGGACAAGTAGCTAACCAAAAGATAGCTTTGAATAGTTTCGATACTAAGCCATAGGGCTGATATTTTATTAGCTACGTCAAACCTCTTCCAAATTGGGCAACTTTTTCATCGACTGGATTTGAGCATTTTCTTGTCCTGCTGCAAGAGGTTCTTAAACACGTGTCCTTGATTGATGACTAGGTTTCCATTACACTGGTCCGAATACTCTGCAGTCCGGTCCGGATTTGAAGCCGTGTATCAGTTACTTGTAAAACTGAACTAACTGAAGTTAATGAAGTTGAAGTACAAAACTATTTGAAGAACTACGTGTAAGTTACCCATGTTCTGGGTTTCTTTTTGAAGTGGATGGAGAATACGAGTAAGCAATGCAACAAACAAGAGTCATACAAAGCGACAGAATAAAAATTTGGAGAAAAGGATACTGCAGCTTCGAAATGAGATCTATACGCGGCCCTACAAATGTTTGATCATCCTGAGGGATTTAAACGGAGTCTAAAGAATAAAAGAATTATCGTTCAACGCCTATTGCTAGTGCTAATCTTGCAACGGATCTCAGGGGGATTGTGAATGGCTTCGAAAGATCTAGGTCTCCGAGATAGAATAGTACTTTACCATTGCACCGACAGAGATTTTTTGAGATTATCTAGCAGCCTTAGCAACACCGGCGTTCTGAGAACGACACCCTTGTCCATGGTGTACCTTTTATGACACTAAACGGCTCCTAAGAGACTCCAAGCATACGAATTAAACGGGAGTCGGACACAATCCCCAAAAACAAAATCTCGAAAGGCTAAAATCCCGAAAATGAAAATTTTCATATGGATTTAAAGAAACTTTGCATATACCCAACCTCGCACCTACTCTAAATCTAACAGTGACTGCAAGCAGGGGGGTTGCAGAGGGACACCATGCCCCCCATACATATTCCACTGTTTATACACAAATCAAATTGTGGACTTATGACCTGTGATCCTGCGCCGAAAAGGATTAGATACTTTGTAACATTGTTATATTTGGCACCCAACCCAATTTTTCGGGATTTTCGGAACTGTCACTACATACTTTATCCGATTTAGATGGAATATATGGGATTTGCTTACTTAATAACAAATTACTTTTTTCTTGAGAGAACAGTGATATTTAGTTTATAATTTTGGTGTGAATGTAACGAGTATGTCAAATTGTTCACATTAGCGTTATATCACGTAACACTGAACCAATCGCTTAAGTCAAAATTATTGAAACCTATCCAAACCGGTAAGTGCTACTGGTCCTTCTACTGCTCGAATCTTTAATATTTATGTATCCAAATAATTCCAATTAAACATTTCGGTAGGACGTATCTTTTGTTGCTAGTTTCACTCATCTCATGTAGTACTTTCATGTGTGGTTACATAAACATTGCCCTCCCTCATACTTTTGACTTATTCATCCAAACATCTTGAATCTTGCAATTGTCACAACATTTCCCTCAGACTAACCCAATGACTGTGACAATATTTTGCACATAACAACTGCCTTTAGCAACAAACCTCTACTGATTGGACAAGAGTGTTCGTTAGTGTTTCCTTTTAGTCGCTCTGTTGTGTTTAACCAGTTGTCTCCCAAACGAAAATCATCCTGTCAACAAATTAATGGTCGCATGTTATAAAAAGAAATAAATCGATTACATTAATTGGCAACAACTAACGACTGTGTGTACATTTCTCTTGGCCATAAAATCACACATAAAAATCCAGATCCATTAAAGGAACTGGATTACCACCACACAGTCATACAATTATACAAAAAAAAAAAAAATTCCAACAAAACTCCGATGAAAACAAAAAAAAAAAAAAGAAAAAACGAAAGAAATCCTCTCATACAGTGAAATTGTGACGAGAAAGCGAAGACAATTATCCCACAAGCTACGGAAGGAATTTTTCACAATTAAAAGATACATTTCGGTTCAGGTGTGATGTCGCTATTGCTGGTTGTCTGTTGCTGTTAGCCGCTGGCCGCTGGCAACTGCCTTGGCCAACAGGAAGACTATGGGTGTCTTTGTTTGGTAACAAAGATGAATTTCCTCATTCGTCCAATTAGGTGTCTTACACAACCAATGATCGGGAAGGAAAATATTTTAAAACAAAAATGTTACGTATACGCCACAGATAGTGCAATCGATCACTAAGCCACACACTTTGTTTGTACCATTTCAGAATTATTCTCCATGGCTACACCACCACTATGTCTAGGGCGAATGAGGTAGCATCGGTGGAAAAGTGGTCTACAGCGAATAACCACCAGCCGTCATCCTCAAACAGTGTTCTTACCAATAACGATTTCACCTACATCGATGAGGATGAACAACTACCACAGCAGCACCATCACCACTGCCCCAGAATACAACAGACCCAGTCACAGGACACTGAATCCCAATTGAGAAATCCACCAGCAATGTCAGCCGACAGCAATCAGAAGCAACTATCTGTAAGTGGAAGTCCAACAGCAGCCGGAAACTGCACGAATCCAATGAGAACACCAGCTCAAGCGAACCATGGCAATCCGATTGGTTTAACAATCGAAAACAATAACGTCGTCGGCACAAAAGCCATTCACCATTCTAATGACAGTGAAACCCATCACCAACAACAGCAGCAGCAGCAGCAGCAACAAATCCAAAGACTTAGCAATAGCACCTCGTATAACAATAAAATCGAGAGAAATATTAACGGCGGCCGTTTGAACGGCTGTTGTTGTCGTCGCCGACGTCCGCCGCCGCCGCATTCGTCGTCAGAGGAATGCGTGGATGATGATCAAGCGGATAATTATTGCCAGCGATCAAAAAATAATAACAACAATATAAAAATGACAATTACGCTGACAACAACGACGACGACGACTGTGCCTGAAAAGAGAAATGAGTGTGGGCCGCTGGCTGGCGCACCAACCGTAGATAGTCTGGGAATATCAGCAACACCAACTACAGCAGTGACAACATTGACAACGGCGACCACCACCAATGCAATAGAAATGGCATCAGCGCCAGTGACAACATCGACGACAACGTCTACAACAACGACGGCGACGGCGATAGCACCACCACCGTCGTTGTCGTCGTCGTTGTCGTCGTCGTCTACAAAAACGATCAAGTCAACCGAAAGAGTAATGATCGGATGCGGGCCTAATGACAATTCGAACGAAACCAATGGCAATCGTGGTAACGCATCGCAACGAGAACTCACAGATTCCAACTGTAAAGGTATGTATTTTGACAGAAGTACTTATGTATGTATATTGTGTTGAAATATGTTAAACAAGGATTACAAAGATGTGTGCTTTAGTACAGTGCAAGTCTTATACGACTGTCAAAAGTGCAATAGTTGTTGCCAAGTTTGTACTTTAAGCGATTAAATGGATCCATTCTACTTGTCGTATCTTCCTTAGGTTAGCCTTTTCGAATTTTTTTTTAAATCATCATAAGTAGTCCTTATGGTAGACCATGTTAGACTATGACATTGTCAAGCTCAATCTGTCACGCGAACTCATGCTAGATACACCAATTGCTGAGAGTAAATGACATGACGAGCTAAACTTTCATCACAAACGTACAGGGGCTATCTTTAGATATCCGGAATCAAAGATTTCCGCCAAACGTTCCACAATTTGATTTACCAAATAGCCAAGTATAGAACTTACCCTTAACCAAGAAGTTGCGAGATAAGTTACCTCCTCTAGATTTGCATACCAAGTTGATTGAAACTTATTTTCAGTTTTGAAAGTCACCAAATGATAGTTTTTTCGTTTATCGCGTGGTGCATCTGGTCGATGGATGAGAATCCTTGAGTTAGTTAGTTAGTTAGGTCCTTTAACCCCTCGAGACCACCTCCATATCGACGTAAAGCTTGTACACATGTTTAGTTCCTGCAACACTGTGACCTATCTACTACCACTTTATTCATCTTATTGCGTTGTCGAGAAGTTCCTGTCCCGTTTTCACTAAGAGCTGTCTGTTGGAGATACAGTTCGAATATACTTAAGATGTTCGGCATCTATTTACAACGGTTTCCACCTTATGAGGGACAACGGTGGAGCATGGCCCTGGGTCGCATGGAGCTATCGCGCCAAAAATTTGCATTTTATCTTTTGAGTGAACTGTTGTCCCATTCCTCGTACTGTACCCTTTAAGTAGTACTGGTTCTATAGAGTAGAACTTTGTTCTTAAGGTGATAATATTGCTTTTACCAGATTTTGAATAGCATACCGAACGCAACTTTTGATTTTCCTATTCTGCTGCCCACATCGAGTTTAGTGGGCCGTTGCCCGAGACAGTGGATTATAATTAAAGGAAGCTTTTCTTCGACCTGCCGATCAGCTCATATTCGTGGAATCAAAGATTTGTTGGCAAATTTGTCATTTCAAACGACCAAACGCCTTTTGTTCAGCGTTAGAGAAGTTCTATGCATCTTCTTAATACAGAGGTACTGCGGTCTAGGACTGAGTCATGTACAGGGTTATCTTAGTTATTTTTTGTGTGATTTCCACGTTCCTATTATCTGCTCAGTTATATGTGAAGACAGAGGGCTACAGAAGTTACAGAAAGTTCTGTGTATATAGCCCTAGAAGTCATCTACAGCTTCAACTTCATTAAAGCAGTTTGACAGATAATTTATTACGTATTTTGGACAATGTGGGTCCTAGCATCGACTCCTGTAGAACTTCTACTATTCGTGATTACATAGTGTCGTTACATAGAGCACTTTTTCAAATTCTACTTTAAATGAGGGAAGGTATAGTATAGGTGTATCCTCTCTAAGGTTACTGCAATTGAACAGTCTGTAGAAGTGCACTTTCTATTTTCTATTTACAGTACCAACTATGGCTCTTCGTCGATGATTCCTTCTTTATCTTCTCAAGTAGCCTTTATATCTTTTGGTAAACCATTCGAGTAGAAAACGTTCTTTGGAAGCTATTTCGTTCCATAAAGCCGATGTTCTTCCGGCATACTTCATTGGCAGAACTCTCGAGCAGCCTTTTTAGTTTTTTCGAAGCCGGTTTGAATACTTTTTGTTAAGCTGCATGTGCTTCATGGCTAGCTTTCTTCATCGAACTTTCTGCGACTAGGCAAAGTATCTATACTTAGTGCTGGTGGTATTTGACTCCTATAAAAATTCCGGAGCACACGACCGCTAAAGTTTTTATAATGCAATAGTGTGACATATGAAACTCCTTGGGTTTCGTGGAGTCCGAAAAAGTCCACATTCATACGCTAGTAGCAGCTAAGTAGTGAACTGATCTATCTTGACTTGGAAAGTGTCTTCAGTCGATTGAGAAGTGTTCAATCTGGCCGATAGTGTGCGTTGATCAGGAGTTTTTTTACGCAATTCTTTAGAAAAACAAAAGAAGGAAGACATCGTAGTCAAGAACACCACACCCTATTGAAGGGCTTCGAAACATGACCCTTTGTTAAGGTTCTACTCTTTCTGTATACATACTTTGTCTTGGAAGCCTTGGAAGTTAATCTTAACCCTCTTGTTTGTGCGTATCTCATAATCACTGGTGTGAAAGTGAGGTTCTCTAAATTTTCTTATACTCCTGTTACCATTTTACCTAGGAATCCGTACTTGTAAAGTTGATAGCCTATAGAATAGACCCGGTAAATGAAGCGTTTTAGTCAGCACCACTTTAGTAGAAGTTGGTATAGTATAGTGCTTTTTTTGAATGCATATTGTGCGCAGACAACTCAAGGGAATTTCGACATCATCTGTCATTCATTTACATTAGTGTGAAGAGTAAAGGACCTAGGGTAGATACTTGCGGTACTCCACCTTAGCTTTTGATAAAATGATTCGCATAAGAGTGCATTATCTTGATTAACTGGTTTTTCTGATAATTCACCTATGTGCTGAAAGAGGTGTAAACCAAGAGATGTATACGAAGAAGTGTATACGAGATTGTACCAGATTGATGGTCACTCGATTACAGGTAAATAGGGACTATCTTTACCAACCAGTTTGTGGATTTATAATTTATCGAACAAAAGGCATAATCGTTTTCGTTAATACAGATCTGTTTTAAGAACACCAATCTAAATCAAGGAAAAGTGCAATGTTTTGTAGGTGTTTATGGCTTTACCTATATATGTATATTTACCTATGTATATTTTTAGACACGTAAGCAGATTAATGATGACTTCCAATCGCTAGCTGAGCTCATGCATAGAAAAAATTGTTTGATAGTTCATTAGGTGGCTTGCCACAGTCTATAAGCCTCCTAACGCAGCAGGAATCAGCATAAGTAGAACTTTTGCGTTGAGCATTTTTTTTCTCCATTCCCAAACGAAAATGTACGCCTTGTATATTAGTGAATGCAGGCAGTATAGCGATTTTATTGATAGACCTGGGTAAGTCTTCGTAGATATGCCATAAGTCCCTGGCTTTTGTTTAATTTGTTTTGATAGCTGTGATCGCAGTGATTGTGTATTTAAAATGGAAAGCATTACACGAAGACTGCCTTAGATCTTCTGATTAATAGAAAATACAATATACAGCCGAGACTGAAACCACTTCTTATTTTCATAGCTAAGGCACGGATCATAGCAATAATAGAATTCTCTGTACTGACGATTCGCCATCTAGTGGTGGTAAATTTAATCTTCGCTATAAAGTTCCCCACATTGAATTTGGCTAATGAGAAGGATCGTGAGAGCCTTTGAGCATCGCTATACGTAGATCTTTTCATATGTATATACAAGGACAATTGTTTTACATTCTTTATTCAGTCAGATTGACAGTATTTCAAAGTCTTAGCTGTAGGTGGTCTTTATACCCTATCCTACCCTATCCAAAGGGTACATTAAGTTTGACACATAGTAACATAGAGAAATAATCCAGATAGGCCCTGTAACGTATATATATTCGTCCATCCATCCGTCCGTTCATATGTCACAGCTTTTTGTGCCTTAAATTTTGAGCTAGGAGGATGAAATTTCACATCTCGGCTTTTGAGAAAAAGATACACTACAAGTGTAAAATTTTTTTAAATACACCCACTGCCCGTCCACTTTTTCATAATTTCACTATTTTACATGAAATCGAAAAATTTTGTTAAGACCAAATATTTAGATAATTAGAATCTCTATAATTCATCTCTACCTTGTCTTTAGCTTCACCCACTTTTTGGGGGCGTTTTCATTAAAAAACCAATTTTGATGAAATTTTTCATGGAACATCCTCAAACGCTCGAAGTTATCGTTGTTATTCGAGAAAAAATACAGTATGCCACGCCCACTTTATTAGGACTGCATAGAAAGGAAGATAAGGTATCAAATGATCCGTTCCAATGTTTATTTACTGACACTTGGGCATGTGATGAGATTGTGTGCTCGACAGTGTTACAGGCAATGAATGAAATGTAGCATTTGCCAGAAATCCCGAACTCATATAAGTATCTAAAGACAATATTTGCGACTATTTCCCACATGGCTTTTACTTGCACTGGTGCGAATAGTAGTTCAACAATTCTAACAGGAATATAGAGCTGATTTATTCATTAGAACGGTCTTAGATACTTTGTTGATCTTTGTCTGTCTGATGGCAGCAATTGACTTTTTCAGTTGGCTTTTCGGAATGATTGTAATATAAGAGATTACTTAAGAAGCAGTAAAGTTAGTACTACCCTTAAGGCTTTAAGCTTATATCAATTTTTGCTCAGTCGAAGTCTCTTTAGTCCTCACTTGTACAGATGAATTTTTTCAATGCAGTTAATTCCTTCTTTTTACAAGTCTCATCAACGCTTACTTTACTGATGTTTCAAGCCATTTGACTGTTATACCTAGGCTTTATCACCAACTAATACGTATTATATTGGACATTTTCTTAGAAGAAATGAAGGACATTCCTTTAAAGATTAAAATCACATCTTTCTCACACCAATTCAAAGAAAACCCCAATCTCGTTAAGACACCCCTGACACTAAGAAAGGATTTATTCATCACTGCCAACTGCGCTGCCTATCAAATAGTTAACCCGATACTCGTTTGCAGAGATTAACTATGGCCTTCGCAGTAAGATTGTTTAGTTTTTTCTTTTTGTATGTCCACATCATGAATGTCCTTAAACCATTAAGCACCTCAGCTGGGTGCGCGCGTCATAACCCCTGATGATGATTTGCATATCATCACCATAACCATTGCGGTGCTGCGCTGTGCTGATGCGTTCGCTTGCAACAGACTCAATGTCTACAGCCGGGGGCTGTGTTGGCATAAAAACACCAAAACAACCAGAAACCGCACGGTTCGGTGGTAATGTGCTCGCATACGGATGTACGACTATGTGTGCTCATTATTTGTCCATTAATATGGAAGACAAATGCATACGATAGGCCAGCCGAATGGCCGTAGGTCCACCATGCACGCACGCTGAAAGGAACATTTGATGAGGCTTTCGCACATATTGTGTGTGAGCTCAACCGAGTGGTTTTTGAATGATGTAAGAGTTTCCTCGGCCAATAGACGTGTGCACACGCGCTCTAGCGAATTAATTTCGAATCAATCGAAGCGGACGTGTTTCCTCAGCAAATGGAAGCCTATACTTGGCTTGGGTTGTCTTCCGCCACTGCGCGTTAGACCTATATCCTCCGTAAGTCAAGACGGACATTGCGGAAGTGACTTGTGCGTGCGATAGGACTAATTACATGCGAAGGAACGCACCTCAGATACGAGTACGTATGCACGGTGTTAGGCCCATTATTATGACGTTGACCCCGATTGACAAGTGGTGATTGTGCCAAAACAATCGGCCGATTCGCATTGAATAACTAATTGAGAGCTTGGGGTGCTTCCTTGATTGTTCTTTGCCAGGCGGGCATGCATAATTTATTATTCCGCAAAGTGATTGCGCGCGTATAATTAAGCGGA
Organism: Xylota sylvarum; assembly: GCA_905220385.1. NCBI lineage: Eukaryota > Metazoa > Arthropoda > Insecta > Diptera > Syrphidae > Xylota > Xylota sylvarum. The sequence continues at coordinate 48,216,684 of LR999958.1, forward strand.
TATGCTGGACACAATAAAGTTGATCAACTCTCTGGAGCCGACACAATGGCTGGGCGTCTTATGTGTGTGTTTGTTTGTTTAAGCTGACAGTGTCAATAAGTTAACGTTTTAATTTGTTATTTATCTTTTTTTTCTTTTTGGTTGTGTTACCACCTTTTGTTTGAGTTGTTTTTGCGCAACCGGAATTCATTGGGATCTGGTTAAGGGGAACGCTTTGGGTTAAGGTCACTGACCTGACTTGGAATGTACCTACGTTTATTTTGTCAAGAATAGGAATTGGGATAGGATTTTGATACCGGATGTTCCTTGCTTCTAACACTTAGTTCCCATGTACTCATTCTACGTGAAGAAATAATGTTTACAACCCCGCCTTAAGCTGGGTTTGGTTTCCAAAAATTTCTAGAAAAAAGTCTGACAATATCACCATAAAGTGTGGTAAGGCACAGAGAACAGTCTAGACTGCATAGCTTCTATATGAAGGGTTATAGATACACGTTAAGGCAGAATAGATGGAAAGGTTTTACCAGAGCATTTTGTAAGCCATTCTTGAATATTCAACCCAATTAACCCCATTACACCATCAGGATTTAGCTTAACGAACAATTTTTTCCAATCAAGGTTTTGTGATTGTACATATGTAGTTTTGTTTTATTTGTCTCAAGTCAAACTTTAACTAAGTTAAGCTTTGGTAGATACGTTGCGACGACAGCCATTGGCGATATCAACATTTGCATTTAGATACTTCAACTAGGCTTGTATCGTGCTTTATTGACTCAGGGTAAGCTGAGTCTTATGATGGACTCATGTCATACACTGGGAAATGATTGTAAGATTTGAAAAACAATGAGGGGATACCCCGTGAAAGCCTCTTCTGATGATTTTAGCGTCTTGTGTTCGGTTGGGTTGGGTTCGGTTTGTCTGCGCTCAGCAGGGACACACTTAGACCAAAAAGAAGGTCCATTTTGATAGCACTATGGTAAAACCGAATTACCAGCACCAGAGACCTACATGTAGACTTCCCAAACGGGACAAGAAACAGGCCAACCAGTTTCGGTGTAAACTCATGCCGAAGAAGTATGGTTCGCTGTTTAACCATTCAACCAGTATAACCCGGTTTATTATGCTTCATTCAAGTCTAGCTAGATCATTAAGATCTTCAAAGAAGTCGCCTAATGTTTTCCTTCCGATATGGCAGCAGAAGTACACAGAAGATGTTTCATGGTTAGCTCCTCTTACTTGTCTCTACAACTTATACAGATATTGAAGGGAGCACCATACCTTCTGGCATGGCTACCTACCAGACAGTGCCCTGTGAACGCGCCAACTATCTTTCTTAGATTTGTCCTATTGACGGAAATAAGTCTACTTGTTTTTCTACAATTCAGTTCTAGCCAGATTTGTTTAGAAGAATGTGCTGATATCGTTTCAATGACTTGTCCGACAGTCGTGTGGTGAAACGTCCGCACCTATTCCAGATGCAGTCTTGGATTCGTCTGTGTAAATCTCTGTCGCAGATTCATTTTAAATTTCTCCCATGCTCTTCTGCTGGGAATCCTGGTTTTATGCTTATCTTTAAAGTATTGCACCGTTGCTTTTCTTGTCCACTCCCATCCACCATACTAATGTTTCGTACATAAGGATGGGTCTGACCACTGCCGTGTATATCCAGTGAACAATCCGGGACTGGAGACCGCAGTTTGGGCCTATAGCCTTCTTACATGAATAGAGGGCCTTCCTAGCACGGTCTCGAATATTCTGTTTCCAACTGAGTTTTTTTTTTATCGAGCCCTCCAGCTATCTGGCGTAATCTGAAAATTTCACTTCAAAAACGTACAGTTTTGGCGGAGTGATATGTGGTATTTTCTACCTTCTTGTGAACAATACTAGTTCAATCATGGACACATTAACTCCGAAACCAACACTATCCGTTCACCTTGCGAGTTTATTTAGAACAGACTCTATCAGGTCTCTAACTGTAAGAAGGAACTACCCTGATAGCGCAATGTCGTCCGTATAGGTTGTTACACGGAGTCCCTCTTTAACCCCCTCGTATAACTACGTATTTCCTGAGCAAACGAATCGAAATCCAGCTCAAGCGCTAACATCAACATCAGCTTGCTACAAAACTGCAAGACTGCTACAAATGGACGTAGGGAAGAATTTGTTTGGTCTGACTGTATCTCTTAACAAATTCTACTGGCAACAGAAGCTCTGGCTTACAAGTTCAAACTCTGAGAATTCCTCTTCTAAGCCTTAGCATGACAGATGTCTAAGAGATCATAGTGCTTATTGAGGACATTTCACTCAAATTATTTAAAAAAAAACAGCCTTTTGTAGTAAGATCCCCTGTCCCGTATGTTTTTTTTTAGAGAGGTTTGAATTTACTTACCAATGTACTTACTTACTAAGGTGAAGCTACAGCTCGGAGTCTAACTGGGGCCTCAAACAATAAATACATCCAGTTGGCTCGGTCCTTTCCTAAGTGGCTTCAATTTGTATGTGGTTATCGGTTTGAGTAAAACCAAAAGTTCTGGTGCAACAGATACTGGGAGTTGACAACTGTCCATTCACTGCTTTTCCCAAAAGAAAGTGGGCGACAAATAGTAAGACAATATACGTATATACATACATATATCTATTAGTCATATTGAAAGCGTTCAGAAAAACCTTGATCAGAATACACAATAGTAATGTAGATAACACACCACCCTGCGGGAAGCCACTTAACAAATTGCAGGCACATGTAGGCGTCTATGTATAGTTTCGTGTCGTCGTTGTTTAAGGTGACCTTCTAGTTGTGAGGTACTCCCATTCGTTCCGTTAGATCGATTGAGATCATGGCAGCGACCAAGCACGTTGAATCCGTCAATTTCTGTAGAATTCAATTCGCAGGCGGACAGCCCTATGTTGTGACTCGTTAACTTTGGTTAAGTGCAGCTCCCTTCTATACTAAAAGTATTGTATAAAAGTTAGTCTTACGTCCGTAATAATGGCAAGTCTTATGACTTATATACACCAAAGCCAAATCAATGGGCTTTTACGACTCCCGAGCCGTTGAAAAGTACTATTTCAGTTTTTTTTTTTGTTGCGAACTTGGTAGATCTATTATGTCCCGAACACCAGATAAAGCAACTCCTCTTGTCAAAGAATTTTGGTGAACCGGAGTATCTAAAGCGGATTCAGGGCAGTCAATTACATCTCTTAAAGATAATAAGCTCCCAAGTAGTTTCTTCTTCTGAGAGTTAGTGCTTCGCATTTCTGAGGAACCTTCTCTTCCGCAGTAGATTTTTGCGTAAAATTAAGGAGGTTTTACTCCTTTTCTGGTTGTACATTCGCATCAGTTCCTTGGCTCAGCTAATTTGGAAGATGCCATGACAAAGTTTGATCCATGTTCTATTTTTTTCTTGGTATTCTTCCCTTGGTATTTCGTCAGCTGCATCATTTCCATCTTCTTCTACGCACATTACCTTGGATTTGCTCGTTGTGCTTAGACTTGTTAAGATAGCCCACGACACTGCTTAACATATTATTATGAGTGTACCTACATATCATCCATCGCAGTGAACTTGGGCTGCATTGTCAGGTTTTATCTGAGATGTTACTGCCCACTTAAAGTGCTCGAGGGGCTTTGTTTAATACAGATTCTACATCTTTCTTCTAGAGGAGATACTAGGTATTACCCCCACTGATAACTATGTCGTTCGTATATCCTTGAGAGTTTGTACTGACGTACCTCAGTTCTTTCCGAATATTCTCTAGCACTATTGTCTCCTTGTGGGCAGCCTCTTGTGGTACCCTGTGCGGATGCTTGTTATTGTTCTACAGTAGCGAACCTAGAACGGAGTCTTGGGGAATACCGGATATCTTTGACAGTTTGTACTGGTATCCCTCAGTTCTTGCAGAATATTCTCTAGCACTATTGTCTCCTTGTGGACAGCCTCTTATAGTGCCCTATGCGGAGGCTTGTTATTATGCTACAGTATGGGTCCTAGAACGGAGTCTTGGGGAATACCGGATATCTTTGACAGTTTGTACTGGTATCCCTCAGTTCTTGCAGAATATTCTCTAGCACTATTGTATCCTTGTGGACAGCCTCTTATAGTACCCTATGCGGAGGCTTGTTATTATGCTACAGTATGGGTCCTAGAACGGAGTCTTGGGGAATACCGGATATCTTTGACAGTTTGTACTGGTATCCCTCAGTTCTTGCAGAATATTCTCTAGCACTATTGTATCCTTGTGGACAGCCTCTTATAGTACCCTATGCGGAGGCTTGTTATTATTCTACAGTATGGGTCCTAGAACGGAGTTTTGGGGAATACCGGATATCTTTGACAGTTTGTACTGGCATCCCTCAGTTCTTGCAGAATATTGTCTGTCACTTTTATATTCTTGTGAACAGCCTCTTGTGATACACTGTATGCTTGTTATTGTTCTACAGTAGCGGACTTAGAACGGAACCTTGGGAAATATACCCTGTTATGTTGTTCGGACTAGTTCGATCATTGGTATTACACAACAGTACGCTATTTCTGAAACAGTGCATTGTAATCTTCAGCACGCAGACTGACACTTTCAGGATATTTTTCGAATTCCCGGTGTTGAATGCATTTTTAACGTTATGTACGGTGATGATGCAGTTATTGCTTCATTTGATAGTTCTACTCGCCATACTGATGACAATTTCGATGAAGCATGTATTCTTAGATCTACATACATATGTATGTACTTATACTGCTCTACAAGGTCTTATCTTCACCGATCGTAATCCCAGACTGCGGATATTGATTCTTATGATGCGGATATTAATAGATAATGATTCACTCTCACGGTGTTGAGGATGTATAGAGCCGATAGGACGCGAGATACTGTGGAGTTCCCTATCTTTTTACTTCTTCTATAAATTGTAGATACAAAATTTACGGAACTTATCTAGTTGCACTTTTCAAAGGGATGTTGGGTATACATTAGACACCCGATTTGATGGTCCACCAAAGGAAACCATATAAGTTCTTGGTCTAGGCTTAGCCCTAGTAGTAGTAGTAATTTACCTCCACTTATATAGCGATGCAGTTGAGTTGAAAATTGTTTTCATATTCTTCGTAAAGACTGATGAATGTCTTGTTGGGGGTTTATAATTGGCACCAGTCATTGATTTCCCCTTTGATAGGGTTTAGATACCGTCGCTGGATTCAGATTCTTTACGTAGCCTGGATATACATCAATATTTTTGTCATCATACTAATGCTTATCCTTCAGAAACACACAAACTATCGGCCTATACCCTGGAGGTATCTATCGATCATTGCAACAGACTCCCTTCAGTATTTGAATTTCATTGCAAATCAGACCCAAATATGACAACATCTCGACGCATAATTTACTTGGAAACCAGTTGTCCACATCTCACATCTGTCGGAATGTCGGTATGGCAAAAAAAAAAAAAAGCAGAAAAAACAGAAACCACTTCACACATAGATTAGAACGTTCGCAACCGAACTCTGAGCATTTTAGATGATTAACTCTGCGTCACGCGATCTGCAATTCATATCCACCTCAAGACGCACACGCAGATACTGGTTGTTTCGAAATTTTTTTTTTCTGCCAGCCTAAGATTCCTTATTTGGTGAAGCGGCATATACCCGTACGTATGGCCAACAAATTATGAGACATTTGTGTCGCACACAGCATTTGTCATTTGGGCAAGTTACCCAACTTGGCGCTGACCAGTGAATGCGAAACAATTATCCAAAACGATCGGTATGTCCTACTTCTTGAGAATCACCAAAGTGTGCTCGCGCAAGATCCTCCCATAAGTGCAGCACTGGGCCAAACTGAAATTTATTACGTGCAGATACGTGAACATTACCCCAAAGGGTCAAGTAGATGCGGCACGGTAAATCAATGGCCAGGCGGTACCATACACCGCCTCACTGGGAGGTCCAATCTCATGGCCCATTCGAAGAAATCTACATTTTGGTGGAAAAATAAATTTTCATTCATCCGGGCGTGTGTGTGTGTGTCCACAGCTGCTAACAACAACAACAAAAAAAGTACGTGATATGAAATACGATATTCTAGAGCAAGCGAGCGCATTCTGTCCATCACGACGATGAGGATAAGCCTACCGTAGTCACAGCAGGGTATGGCCAATTCGTCGCTTATTGCTGCAGGTGATGCAATATGCGCACACAGTATGCCATTGTCGTCTGTCCGAGGAGCGAGTGAAATCTGATATCATGTATCTGCAATGTACGAATTCAATTAATTCCAATTCGCACTTAATCCATCACACATGAGGGAGTGGTTGTTCCGATGGAGGTTCTTGATTAATGGTCACAGCGGCCGCCATCAGCCTGCCAGTGGCCGAACTTTCGATAGCACCACAGCGCCCTGCTCCGCTCTGTGTATGTTGACTGAAACAGTTTGCGACATACGAGTTGTGGTCTTTTTCTTTTTGAGGTTAATTGTATTCTAATTTGCGGATTAATGTGCGATACTTGGGTGGGCAGGCTACAACAATGTCAAGTAAGATATCCGGTATGGGAATTTATGGTGGGGGCCCATGGAGTTTACGGTACACCTGCATGCGCTTGATGGATTGCTCGCTTAAGTGCGCAGAATAATGGAGCACGTAATCGGGTTAATGAGGTGTGAATCAAGTTTAAATGCCTACGGGAACGGGGTAGTTGAGTGAGGTGGCTTAAGACAGGCATTCCTAAGTCTGGTTTCGCCCCCACGAAGGGATTACTTTCTTACTTTTTGACGGGGTAAATCATGGCTCTATTCAATGGTGCTATCCAATTAGAACTGTGTCACCAATGGCGTATCTAATTGTCATCCTTATCATATTTCATCTGCTTTACACTTGGAGATGCTTCAAGTTTAGCATGAGTTAGCCATCCTCAAAACCGCTGTACCTTTTTTTCGAGTATGATGTTAAAGGGGCTGTACGATAAGGCATCGTCCTGCCTGATGACTGTTGAAGGTGGTATCTTTTCCGATCTTCAACCAACAAACGTCAACCATGGTAAATGAGTGAATTGAGTAACAGCTCACGTTTATCAAAACTCGACTTTGTCCAGCAGGTAGTGATCCACTTCCAGGTTTAAAAGCCTTGACCACAAGATTGCCTGACAGAGAAATGTTCATTCCAAACATCAGAACTGACTTACTTAGTACCCAACTATGATATGCTTTTCCGTCTCATCGCAGGCTCTAGTTGAGGTAGTGAAGCCTTTTTCTATTCCCTTTTTTAAAATCGAGTATCTCCTTCTTGTTGTAGGTCTTCTTTATTTCTTTGGCCAAACGTTTCTTGATCCCTTCGTCCCTTGTTTCAGATTGTAGTGCTAACAACCGACTCTAGACCCTTTTTGTGGAGACTATTTGTTTTGGTCTGGCTATACTAGATTCGACTATCTTGACGCCGTTATCTCAAAGTATCTGCCCACGATATTTTCAGTCGAAGCTGCATCGGATGCATCTATCAATTATGAAAGCGACTTGACTCTCATGTTGAACTTCTTCACGGCGGTCCGGCATAAGGAGATAATGAATCCATTCGTACTTGTAGCGTTCAAGCATTGAACATCCCGATGTTCCTTCAGTCGGTCTTGTTTGAACCCATTTTTTTCGCGGTACCTAGTTAAGATATGAAATTAAGGTGATTTTGTCGAGGTTGTATCCTCCAATGGTACCATCAAAGATCATAGCAAATGCAGCGAGACAGATGGAACTTAAATGGAAAAACGGTGGTCCCTACCATTCTTTCTTCCGTTTTAGATTTTGGTTGTTCTATCATTGTGAATATTACAAAATTTGTCAGTCCTCTCCGTAATTTAGCGCTTCGCAACAATTTAAGCTAAGGCTCCTCGGCAGTCACATATTTGTACACGACAGTCTCCAGAGGCTGAAGCCGGAGAAAGCGTATGTCTTGGATTCTCACGAGGATAAGCCGTCGTCTAGTAGTTTTCCTTAGGGAGGTACGGAATTGAATAACTAAACCAAATGACAAACTGATTTGCTAGGAGGTGCAATGGCTCCATCTTTAGATAATGGGCTGCTTGCCATTCAATTATAACTTTCAATGGATTAAAATGGTGACTGAAATTAGTCATTAATCCAATGGTGCCTCATGTTGTGATATAGGTAGAACCAATTATGCAATCTATCCTGATGCAGAATATCGTTTAAGGACTGTTCTTAAGATGAAGAGACTTTACTGAAAAAGTGTGCTTCGTCAACATAGATCTATGACTCCCAATAGGTAATTCAACTGTAGGAGCCAAAGAAATCAAAAGCTAGAAGACTATTGGTCCTTCATTGATGTTAAGACTGGATTAAAATATACAAGCTAGGTTAACATACAAGAAGCACAACGAAGCAAGGAGATTCCGAATACTATCAATAGTGATGCCTGGCGAATGTCTTCGAATTCCAAAGGTGTCAAATTGTAGCACCACAAGGTTCTGTATTAAGGGCTCTATTGTAGAATATCGTATCGCTTGGCCATACTTAATTGGATGCTTTTGCTGGCCATAGTAGCGAAACATCATACAAAATGTGTATCATGTATTAGGAATGAGAAACTGATACATAAGTGAGACCAAGACCAGAAGCAATCACATCGTAAGGACTTTCGTATGTCAAAATTGTTCTCAACTTCGAATTTTCAACCAAGTAGGGATGAAATCTTAGTATTAGCGCGTAAGAGCCTTGCCTTGAAATTTCTTCAAAGATCTTATACCCCGCGATCTCAGAGTAACCTAGAACCCATGTAATATGAGAGTTCAGCCTCGCAACGAAATTCAAATAGTTCTCGCATTCTCGGACTATTTTGGAACAAGTTAAAGGCTTAAACACAGACTGACAGACACGACCCATTTACATATTCCTTACAATATTGATGATGGTTAATAGGATAGCAAAGGTCTGCGCTTGGAAAACAGAGTATTGTCGGTCTCCACGAAGACACCTGGAATCCATACAGGGTCGACTACAACTCAGATTAGGCTTAGACTCTGACCGAAGGCAGTCCTGAACTCAATTTGCAGTTATTGCATCAGACGGCATATCTATGAAACCAGGATCGTAGGCAAAAGGTCATCAAAATCCTCACCGTCTAAGAAAGTTCCAGATATAAGTAGGGTAGATTTAGGTAAGCTTCTAAAGAACCGTCAGCTCGTTCTTAGAAGTTGAGTGCAGAATCCTGTCATATGTACTTACACGAAAGCCACCTCCACCAAACAACCATAGTATAAGCTAGAAACTGTCGTATCATATCCCTATAGATGCAAAGGATCTTTTTTTCGGTGGCAATGTTCAAGGCCATCTATGCGTTGGCAAAGAAAGTCTCTAAGCATCACTCCACAGAAAGTATGGCTACATCATCCGCATATATCTAGGCGAAGAGGTTTGTAAAGCTAAAGGTTCCAGTCTCCACCTAAATTTGCCTTAGGTGACCGATTTAGAAGTTTCCTAGCTTCTAACTAAGTCTCCGCAGTTCTGTGCTCCATCAGTGAACTGGTGATCTGCAGGAGGTGTTCATAACTGGTCACGTCAGTTCGAAACGTGTGGTAAGGATGCTACTCATAATTTGAGCAACATCATCAAGCCTCTGCCCCATTGTGAGTTTAGGAAGGGTTTTAAAAGACTTGTCTGGAACCTTTAGAGGTTACGCTTCCAAATTTTAAACGCACATATCATCACTTGTAGGAGAGCTTTCCCCAAAAAGATGGGCGTCAAAAGTGCACCCTCATCCATCACGACGATTGCACGATGTTTGGTTCTTTAGTCTTAATCTAGAGGTAGCATCAGATCCAAGGTGTTGGTGGGTTTGAGTTTGATCATCAACCCTTCGTCTCATTCTGGGTTCAAGAAGAGTTTTGGCACATTTGTCTAACTAATCCCTAGAGCTTTCATAGTTGGTTTTCCGCGGATAACTTCTCTCCTGCAAAGTAGTAAATTCGCAATTGATTTGGTAAGGGTTATAAAAATTCTGATAGATACTACCGCAGACTGTTAGTGTTTCAAACTGTATCCCGTTCATTAGCACCCCACGGTTCACAATAATCCTATCAATTCGACAACGGCCTTTGGTGGCGGAAGAATTACCAGAAGGAATGTTCTTATCCCAACCTGTGGTTCTTCCTGTACCAATCAATTTCTGTCCACTGACGCTGGAACCTTTAAAGATTACGCTTCAAAATTTTAAGCGCAGATATCGCCACCTGTTGGAGGATTTTCCGCAGAAGGGAGAGCGTCAAAAGCGCACTCGCATCCCCCAAAGGATTGCTGAGTCTTAATCTGTGCGAATAGATGATGAGGATGCATTGGATCCAAGGGGTTAGTGGGTTTGAGTTTCATCCTCTACCCTCCGTCTCATTTGGGTTTAGCAAACCTTTTACCAACCTATTCTCGTCGCCAAAAGATAGTTGCTGTTAAACATTGCGTCTTCATCTGATTTAACATCATATTTTGACTGCATGATCGCCGCCTTCTTCCCTTTCCTCTTCCACTGGCTCCACCCTAGTCCGCCTCTTCTGGAGTTCGTTCAGCTATTATCATCTCCCAAAAGTAGCTGCGTGTCTATGATGGCACTTTTGCACATTTTCCCTTTTTTCTTCCTCATCCCAGCTAAAGCCTTCAAAAATTTTCGATTCGCAAAGTTTTAGTATGCTGGTAGGATCTTCCAGAATCCTTGGCCAAGACTAAGGGTGAATTTATACTGAAGTAAACAAATCCATTGGCTTAGCCAGCAAACTAAACATATGACCATTTTAACGTCACAGCCAAAAGGCCGTTTTACTAGAAATCTTTGCAGAAACTTAGGATCTTACCAGTAAGACTACTTGCCTCGATAAGGCAGCTGAACAAGTACGGTTCAGAGATCATGAAATTCGTCAATCGATCAGTATACATACAACTGACAACACGTTTTATCTACTCAATGGTTTGCTGAGAAAAAGAATTTCATCATCAACTTTCTGCTCCTTAGCTTGTAACCCTGTTGCTCTCTCCAATAGGAGATCTTTTGCATTCTATGTTGGACTTGCTGTCTTCATTCCTTTTAGACGATGTCTTTCCTGACACTAGTCTTCCTGCCAATACTTCCAAATATCATTTCCGGCTTTCAAGCAGATAAGATACATTTTCAAGTTCCAGAGTCGATTAGACTCTTCGTACATCTTCCTTCCTCTCAAACTAGAAATAATCCATCTAATCATTTCTTTCCATTTATAAGAGTTGACTTTAAAGTTGTCCTTCAACCTAAAGGACAGAAGTGTACATTTTCTTATTAAGTTGATAATTTTTCCCATCATGCAACCATGATAGAAATATTGCATAAGAAGGAGATACATGCCCCATAGATACAACTACAGTTGACAACTATTATATCCCCGCATCCTCTTCGAAACTATAAAGCAAAAAACTAGTTTCTTTTTTTTTCTCCCAATGGATTGCAATTGAAACCTTAATTACAACACTATTTCCCACATTTACTTTCAGATACAACCGACAGCATAGCATCCAATAGAAAATGTAATGACGAGTGCAATAATGATAACACCATGACAAGCAGTGCAATTAATACGCCATCAATGCAATCACCGTCATTGTCCTCATCATCATCATCATCATCATCATCATCATCAACGTCGTCAGCACCTCCAGCAACAGAGCCAGTAAGAGCAACAACATTACAAGATACAACACCATCACTTCTATCATCATCACAACCGACCACAACAGCCGCAGCAGTAGTATCATCATCATCATCATCACCATCGTCGTCATCATCGTCTTCATCTACAGGACATGAAGTATTAACCAAGTCTGGTAATAAATTTGGATTTAAAACGACAGCTACTGGCCGACACAACGCCTCAAATAGTAGTTCAAAACCCGCACACTTAACACAGCCAGTGGCTGCTTGTAATGGAACAGTGGATGATGGTGGAAGTAACGTGACCCGAAATACGAACCTCAACGGCAAGGATCGAATGTGTCTATCATCACAACAAATCGAAAAGTGTGATAAGAATTTGTCGTGGAACGATGGAAAAGTATACAATTTGAAATATATTACGCTGGACGAGCTAGATGATTCAGAGGATCCGTATAATGTTCTGCAAGAGTATCTAGAACGGGTTAAGGTGAGTTTTCATTACATTATAGAGTATCTATCGATAGTTGTAGATGATATTAGATGTATCTTGTTGTACTAACTACAAGACATATCACTTTGAAAGGGTTTAGATACACCAGATGTGTCAGAGGATATCTGTCACTTTCACTTTGTAAGCGATTTCTAACTCCAGGAAGAGCTTTAGAGTTGCAACCTTTTAATAGATAAATCAGCCAATAAGCTCATTATCGATCTCTCTAGCTAATCCGTCTGATGATTTCTCTTGTCTCGCAGATAGATACTTTAAATCTCTTTTGATTAATACCAGGGCTTGTGTCAAATAACTAACTCCTTTTGCCAAATTCGATTAATCTCCATGAAATTGTCGACAACAATAGACTTAGGCAGCAGCAAAAAAAAAACAAAAAAAAAAAAAAAAACCTCCACAGACCAGTCGTCGCAACTACTACGACTCGAGTTTCGGATTATACCCCCATTGCAGCATATAATTTCCAATTTGATTGATTGATAAATTATTTTCCCTCCTAACTCTCATCCAATGCGCGCATGCCCACTCGCGTTGTGTGCCGAAAAAGACCGTCACTGCCTACCACCACTTCGTCGAACAATCATAATCATAAATTATGTTGACTCCTACCAACTGTCACAATGTTGCAGTTTTGCCAATTGAAGCTCGCATTTGAATAAGCCACCCTCCTTCTGCGCCGACCAGGAGGATTGGATGAAATATCACTCATCATCTTATTTTCTCTGGTGTGGAACCCCATAGATACCGAGTTGTGAGTGTTTTAGAAAGATAAATGCTCAATCGGTTATCGGTTAGTGCTGTGAAAGGGAAAACTCTGGAAATCAACACCACCACCAACAGCGGACTAGTGAGGCAAATGGACGGTACTCTGGTTGCTACTAATGACAGATCGTTTCAATACGTTTGTGGTATTGTGGTAATAAAAATCAGCCGTATACTCAGTGTCTGATTACACTCAGGTGAGATGATATCTAATTGGGCTATTTGCGATACAATCAGGGTCGCTGACACTGAACGTGCAAGACTTACAAACCACCAACTGTCACCCGGTTATGTTAGTGATACTGTGGTATTGTAATGAAAATCATTACCAAGGGGAATAGGAGTTGGATTGTATCTACTTATAGTAATTGCCATAGGAAGCTTATATGGATTTCCCCTTCATTTTCTGTCCATGTCCCGGTTTCTCTTGTCGGGAAACGCCTACGTCCATCTCAGTACTCAGTACTCTCTAACTCCTCTTATTCGAGGCACATTATCTCTGTCGATGTTGGATAACACATGGTGGAGAGTTTTGCTATCACACCTGCCTCGAGCGCAGTTTCATTTCATCACATTTTTCAATTACCACTTTTTCTGCATTAACAGATAAAACCTCAGGATGAAACAATCTGGTTTAACTAAAGCACTTCTATTTTTCAAACGAGCTGACAACCACGTATCCAATAAGCACAGACCAAAACCTTTTCATACTAGACTTGGATGCACCACACGAAATAATGTACACTAAGGAGGTCTGTCAAATGGCATTCGACGAAATAGGTTATGAGGTATCTCCGTGATTAGGGTTATCACCGATACTGGTCCTTTTGATTCACATATATGGGCATGATAATACTTTTTCTAGCTTATTCGCCGGTTGTTTGGTGGAGGGGGTTATCGCGTAAGTATGTGACTTGCTTCTGCACTAAAATCAAAAGAACGTCCTGTCTCGACTGCACGGGAGCTTTCCCTAATACGCCTGACTCTGATACTCTTGATACATTCATCTCGGGCTGTACTATCAAACCAATCTACCGTCTTTTGGTATCATCCGCATTGGAATTTTGATGACCTTGCGCGAAACTACTTCGGCTGCTGTTCAAATATAGAGTCGACTTTCTTTGCGTTCATGAGTGCCTTCGATCAGAATCTGAGCCTTCTTCTGAATCTTCGCGGATGGCTCCGAAACTAGTCAAGGGTCCGGTGCTGGTGTCTCTTCGTGGAGACCGACAACACTAGGCTTCACTACTCATTAGGCAAGCATGCCTCTATTTTTCAAGTGGAGTTCTATGCTATCATAATGACTACCCACTATATTGTGAAGATTAGGTGGCGGATTCGGAGTATCTACATCTATAGCGACAGTTAAACTACGCTTTAGGCCTTGCTCGACCTTGTTACCCGTTCCAAAATAGTTCGAGAATGCAAGGACTTTTCGAATTCAGTCGCATCACTTTATTTCTTTGACTCTTGTCTGGGTCCCAAGTCAGTCAGTCTGGGATTACGGGAAATAAGATCTTCAATGGGATTGCTAAGAAAGACTCGGAGAATGATTTCTCAAGACCTGAACTTACATTGGAACTTGCATCTTAGTGTGCTAGGGTTAAGAGACAACACTGTCTGTGACACTTGTTGAGTGACTTTTCTCCCATATTATGGTCCATTGTAGTGGACACACTTCCGACCTAGACATCGTAGTAAGGGACAACGAATTTAATGACTGGTGCCAATCAGAAGGACTAAAAGTTAAGTCAATTAAAACAGTCATCATACCATTTACCAAGATCAGACGCTTAAGTATCCTCCTCCTTAGGACAACTCCAGTGGAAATCTCATCTAAATGGAAGCACTGACTAAACCTTTCTGGACCTGCTCTAGAATTTTTGGAAAAAAATTGGAATTAAAACCAAAGATATTCTACTGTACTTACCTCACCATCATCACCAAAATAATAACCTAATCATTTGCAGGGAAAATGCTTATCCATCCTACTCCCGCTCCGTCCTACAAAAGATCCAGAAAGTTTCGAAGATCACATGTAATCATTTTATCCGATAATCAATCAGCTTTTATAGCCTTAATCTCTGAAAACAAAAAGTAAAACTCTTTTACAACTAAGACATGTCAAGAATTTAGGAGAAAAGGACGACGGAGATTCCAGCAATGAACAAATATCTCTATAAACGGGACGTGCATGTCAAACTGTCTACAAACTGTAATATAAAATAGAGGAAGTAGTTGAAAGCCTTCGTCTTCGATATAAAAGAGCTTTGATTCATAACCGTACTTAACCTAACCTAAATCTATCGTACGTTTGTTAAGACAGGACATAGATAAACCTCCAACTTTTTACGTGAAGGTAGGTTTGGACAGATTTCACAAAATTTTGGATGATTTCCGTTTGATGATTCATCAGCTGATGGTTGAGACTGGAACCCAATGGAAATGATATCCATCTGATAACCGAAGTCGAGAACCTCAATAATGAACTACTCTACCAATTCTGATTATATCCTATCACCGTAAAAATCACTCCTTCGTTTGGTCACTGTCTAAAGAGCGGCGATAAACGATATATTCCCTATCACATATCATGGACAGCTTACCTATCGATTAATGAGACATTGGATAGGTTTATGCCTAGAATACAAACTTCCACACACTATCGTATGAAACTTCCTAAATCAATCTGCTTGGAGAATTGAGTGAAATCTTTGTTGAATATCGGTCCAGTATATTGCAGCGTACCATAAGTTATGCCGGGGCTCTAGTATTCCTATGTACAAGAATATGGTACTTAAATAGATACAGTATCTAGAAGAAATTAGAAAATAATCTTCTACATGCTTTTCCAATCACTGTAGATCCCTCCCCGCCCTTATGGATTGCAAAAGCAGTATAATTATTGAAACTCTACCCGAGGGACTCCTTCTAACACCTGATTCGATTGACTTATTGCTTTACTCGAAGTCGATGTCTTTAATTTTTTTCACTCAAAGTAAGGAACAATTTGAAACGTAAAACCAATTTAGTATGATTTGTCAGAAATGCTTGGAATCTCAAGGACACCTAGCCTTCCACTATAAGTATAACTACAAACTACATAAGTTATAAGTAAACCTTCAAGAAATCTTTTTTTTTCGGTTGTATGGTAAAAATTGTACAAAGATACTGAGATGCCGGTCCAAGCAGTTATTTCATTATATCACTGATTTTTACATCTGTCCTCGCGGGACTTTCGTCAAGCATTACATCGCAAGGCAGGCTTCAGTCTTATTTGTGTGGCCCACTCGTATTTGAAGACTTCCCCTTCTATCAGTATTATTTCTCCATGATCCTCGCAAAATGCATCACAGGCATCATCTCTGCTTGTAAATACTCAACTAACAGATGAATCTAGACGGCTGTGATAGGATTACTAGCAAGAAAACATTCGATTTTCTTTAAGATACTTCTTTTCCTCAGTTGCAAAGTGCCTCGTTGAACATATTTGCATTGGTCCTATAATGTAGCAGTCCTTCAATTCATAGTTAGCCCTTCTTGTGCAATTTTAATCTTGTCCACATTCCAAAACTATAGTCCAAACTAAAGGTTGGACATTTGTATAAATTATTCTCGAAAGTCCAGTATGCAGGCTTAAGCGGCAAGGGTTTCTTATTCACTGCATGAAACGACTTGAAGTACCTAAACCCTGAAGCTTTTTCCCTACTCTATATTTTGAATTCTAATCAAGACAGGGGCTAAGAATGCCGTGACAAACAGTGTCTCGTTCATTTCAATTCAATGGCGAATAGCTATATAAGCTTCACTCTGTCTTCACTCTGGGATTTCAAAACATTGAAGAAAGGCTTTCTTTACTTTGAGCTCATTGTTTAATTGGTTGGCGTTTTAAGTGATCCTTGAGAACTTGATTGATTTCACGCGGTTTAGTTTGTCTCAGATCTCAGTGTCTTGGATCCAGTATCAGCTTTGACCACAAGCTGGCACAAGTCAAGTCTTTGCATCGTTCTGGCCTAAGCTGGTTAAGCAACGCTGTAATGAGTTGGTTTTAAAACTTGCTGTCGGACACTGTCACGGCCTCTTTTGAAACCATTGAAGGAGATGTTGTAGGACGAGGAACCTATGTATATAGAAAATTTCTCCATCTAAGCTGCCTTTTCTTCGGCGATCTCGATGTCCTGGCAACTGTTGACAAAAGAGGTACACCTAACTTCATAACAACCTCCATCTAAGGTAGTTCGAATAGCAATAGATACATGGTCTAAATCCCACCCTATCCTATCCACGCATCTCTCTTCACCTTGTTCTACAGTATGATCGTGATTCATACACAAAATACATATACTTTCTGTTTCTCCAAACTGTTTGCCAAAAACCTTGAGAAAATCGAAGAAAACCACTTGAGATCATAACTCATTGTCCGTCGTCCAGTATATCACTTCCAATTCTGTAAATCTCGACACAAAGCAATCCGAATTCAATGGATGAAGTCACCACAGATATTCCGATGGTCAACTGGTTGTCCACCTACCTCGGGATCATCTTCATCTGTTTTAACCTTTTTTTTTTTTTGGTCATTCGATTGTACACAAAGCAGAAGCTGTGCCTAGATTGCGTAATGTTTCATGAATTTTACGCAGCGCAGCGCTGATCGCCCACTACGTTGATGTATGCAGTTTTGACATAGCAGACCACACTGATCAGTCGACCTCCCCCCCATGGGAGTCGACAACGATAATTTCTCCCAAAAAAGGAGCTCGTCTGGCTTCTCCATTGTGTGTGTGTGTGTGTAAAAGTGGGTCACACATTGCGCGCATAATAAGGGTTAAATGAACCGAAAAGATACTCGCATACTCGATCCCAGTTTCACTTGGCAATTATCCACGACCTGTGTAGTACGATGCCGAGGAGCTGTCACAAAAAAAAAATGGAAAAGTGACTACTCGAAGCAGTAAAACGCTTAAACGAATTAGGCTTGCAGTTAATGGATCCATAAAATATAAACGAATGTGAGGCTGTAATAGATTGCTTGGTCCATAAAAAAAAAACAAGACCCCACTGTTGGAAAGAAAATCCTCTCACGGTCGCAAGTGTTGGATTGGAAAATGAGTTGAAAAAAAAAAAAACAAAAAGTGAAATGTCACCACGAAATGTAATAAAAAAATATTAACATTTATTAAAACAAACACATATACTCGTAGACGAAGCCCGAGAGAAATTTAATGATCGCATGCATTACCACCCATAAATGGGGAGTCATGCGAGGAGGTTTTATTGCGTTTTCTTGTCGGGATGAGGTGAGCGCTCGTAAAACTTCATGCGGTATGTGAGTATCTCTAGACTTGTACTATTTCAAAATCGGAATTGTTAGGTATCGAGTAGTGGAGTATTTAAATTAATTTTTATTATTATTTTATATTTCGTTAATTTTATTTGTTCGCCGACGATTGACGCACGGGGGAGAAGTATAGGAACATTTCACAAGCTAATTGTATACGTACATGTAGTGGGCAGTAAGCTTAAGTGGGATATGAAGAAAGTTTATGATTAGATCTTCCCCGCCAGGAGGTCTATATTTGTGATTTCACTTCGAGTTTATGAATTTCTTCCTTTATGGTGTGTGCTGAGGTATAAATATAAAGAATGGATCGAAATTGTCCAGCTTCTTGTCGTTTATTCAGCACATGACTCATTGTCATTCAGCTTATAAGAATTCAAATGAGTACAATTCATCGCTTGAATTCGGCCTACATTCATAACATATGCCAGGGAATGACTTAGAATGTCCATAAGTTGCATTCAAACTCTTTATGTGCCCTTAGATACTTTTTTTTCAACAAAATGTGTTACGTACTATATAACATTTTGCAGCTCGAGTTCTCTAACAAATTTTATTTCATGATGATTCTAAGAATTCTGGACACGTACAGTGTGTTCTAAACAGAGATTCGGGCTGTACTGAAAGCTGCGGAATTACTTAAGATGGCTGCGAGTTAACAGGCTGCGCTTAAGGCGATAGAGTCTCACTTCACTAAATCTGAAATATTCAGGACTTGCCGCGCAATGCTCAGGGCATTATGTTCACAGAATCGTGTCAGATTATGTTGGGTACCTCGGTACTGTGGTATAGAGGGTGACGAAAGTAGCGAGGTACTGGCGAAAATAAAAGGAGCAGAGCTTTCACTAAATGATGTCATTGAACCACCAAAGGGGCTTGCCTAAAGGAGTCATTCTCTATAAAATCATCAATATGGCTGAATTAAGCTGGTGAAAGGAAGGGTATAGGGTATAGGGTATATTGAAAATAATAAAACTTTTCAGATCAAACTTGAGGATAGCAATAGGGATGCTCTTTGGTCATTGCCTTCTGAGGAAGCACGCTATGAGATTGGGCTTATCGAACATAGATACATGCAGGTATTGTGATGACCTGTGTATGTACATACATGTTTCAGAGGATATTACTCACCAACTCAGTGCATGTCAGGCTATTACTGATAGTTCATCTTGAAAGATGTTTTTTCAGTAATTTAGAAGAGGTTGAATCCTTGAACCAAATTGAGGTTATATTTAGGTTCTGTATTGCTACCTCCGGTCATCTAGACCACCCTCCAAAACAAAAGGTTTTCAGAAACTACAAAAGGACCAATTGTGGTCTCTTTAGGGATCGTTTGACAACGTTGATCCCCCCGTTTCGTCTATGGAATCTATGAACACATATCCTTACAACGGCACTAAATGAAACTATGTCGTTGGCTTGTCCTCTTCGTAAAACTCGAGGCAAGAAGAAATCTCCTTGATGGAATGCTACTCTTGGTGTTTTTAGGACGGAAAGTAGGCTCCCATTTAACCTTTCGTCAGACGGCTGATTGGGAAGCCTACAAGCTGTTTTTTAGGAAATACAAAACATCAATGAGAAAGGAGAAACGAAGTTCCTGTTGATTCTTCTGCGAAAGCATAGAAGAGTAATCTGAAGCCTCAAGGATGCGGAAGATCCTCTACAAAAATCCCTCTATAACCAGCGTAAAAGTCGCTCGACCCACTGTTGGACACGAATTTCCCTGGAAGCTTCTCTGTTGCTGTACCGCAAACCACATTCTCTACGCCATGCAGCAATTCGAAACTAGTTACTACTGAAAAGATCTTTGGGCCATGCGCAGTTTTAAACGATACACCAGGTCCGGTTGAACTTCACCAATCAGAAGACATAGTGTACCCTTGGCTTAAAACCATCCTGTCTGGTTGTCTGAATCGGGTCTACATTCCCAAACTATAGTTGCGGAACTCCTAAGGCGGCGTTTTGTCCCCTCTTCTGTAAAATCTAGTGGTCAATGGGCTCCGGAAGACACCCTGATACTCTCATGGAAATCCTCCAATGTGCTCTACTACGACTTATCAGGTGGTCCTTAAAATACGGACTAGGGGTTAATACCCTTAAAGCAGAACTAGTCCTCTTTAAGAGGAAATATAAACTTCCCCTTATTGACCCTTCTACGATTATTGGCTCCAGTCTTTCCTTTCAAGATAATGCAGAATACTTGGGTCTCATTTTGGATAGGAAACTAAACTGGAAAGCCGATCTACTTGAACGCGTAAAGAAGGCAACTGTGGCTCAATACTCCTGTAAAAAGGTCATAGGTAGAAACCGGGGTTTTTAAGCTCATATCATACGCTGGATGTACGTGTTCGTTATCAGGTCTATACTACTATATGGCGCGATCGTCTAGTGGCCGAGTCTTAATAAGGCTACTCACCGCAATTTCCTATGTAAGGTGCAAAGATCTACATATATGTAGAGAACTTCTTCCTCAGCGGCGCTGGACATTATTCTCCACCTGCTTCCTTAGATATTCTTGGCAAGCAATGGGCTTCAATTGCGGCTATCTGACGTAAACCATCCTCACAATGGTCTAGCAATCATGAGGGCCGCTCGTCGACCATTGATCTCCTCAATTTTACATTAGAATACACCGACTATACACCGTCGATCGTGTTATTTTAACGAAACTTCCGCACGAACATCCCTGACTGTAATCCATGGGTCACTGCTCCGTGTCCTGAGGACACTTTAATCGACTTCTGCATGGACGGCTCCAGACGAGGGGTTGTGGAGTCTTCTCCGGAAAATTCAATCTGGGCATCTCTTTCCGCCTCCCAGGTCGTTGTAGCGTTTTTCAGTCGGAAATCATGGCGATCAAGGAAGCCTTGTCCTGTATTACCACTTTCACTGACAGTCAAGCGGCAATCGATTCCTTGGAATCGTGCTCCTTCACTTTCATAAAATCAAAGGCCGATTTTAACTGCTGTTTGTCTCTTCTGATGATGACTGAACTGTTGTACATTCACATATGCTGGGTGCCAGGCAACAGAAGGCTGACGAGCTCAGCAGACAGAGTACGATCCATAGAATCCTGCCGAAGTGGCAAAATCTGGGTATGCCCCTCGCTACTTGTAAACTCTTACTAAAGCTGAAGGCTTTTAGGAAAACCAACTGTAGATGGGAATATCTATCGACTTGCAACATTTCAAAACAGATCTGTCCCAGGCTTGATCTGAAACCTGTGTGGAGTTGGTCCTGTTGAAGAGATCACAAATTAGCCACGATATCAGTGTTCTTATTGGACACTTTGTGATATTCCAAAGGCTGGGCCTCTTTTGACATAACTTCTGCAGAAGCTGTAGGTATGAACATGAGGAAGAAACTCTTTTCGACCATTTAAGTACGTGCCCCAAGGAAGACTACTCCATCTAGGAGCTCCCTTCTTTGACAATCTAGACGAACTGGCATCAGTAGGCGTCACGAGCCTCCTTAGCTTTGTCAAAACCTCCGGTTGGTTTTAATTAGTCACATTTTGGTGCTAATGGTGCGAACCATGGCATCACAATGGACCTTTATTGGTCTAAGTCAGCTAACCTAAAACACATATCCTAGGTTCTGTAGGGAAATTATGTGTATAAGGCGCATTGGTTTAGGTTTGTTACCGTGAAGCTTCCGTAGCAATCGCGATGAATCCACTTTGGTGCCTAGTGCTTTGTGACTGAATCTACCTCATTATAGACAGTATGCCCCTATCCTGTATTTGTACTACCTAATAGAGCTTTAAACCGTGTTGTTTGTGCTAAAATTCTATTAGAATTGGGTACTTAATATGACCTCCTCGTTGGGTCCTTTCATTATTCTGTTACCCAATCAATGTCGATTTATTTTGAAAACTCAATGAAGTGTTTTGAACTCTCTTGTAGCCAATGCTACACGTGCTAAGGTCTCACTTATTTCTCTGTCCTGGTCAGGTCTTGACATTTAGTCACTTTCTTGGCGAAGTTGCCAGGGTTTGCAGAACGCTATTCGGTCTTGCAGACGCAATTGCTGCATCATTTGACATTTTTCAAGTTTCGCTTTGCGAATACGTGAACGCTCTTATTCCGTTTTTACTTGGCCGCCAATATGGCTTTTTAGGATGTTTTTGGCAATCAAGTATCTTTAACGATCCATCAGAAAATGTTCCATGCTTTGGGTATTTGGGTTAGTATCTATGGGTCTTGCCATGTTTAGATATACTCCCGGAAGCTTCTATGTGCCGATAAAAAATTGTCAGGTAGTCAGGTAGTATCATTATTTAGCTCTCCGTGCCTTATGCTAATCCAATCCTCTACGTTGAAGATCAGTTTTTATGTCCATCTTTCTTGACTACCTGGGTTGTCTAATATTCAGCATTAGTCTGGATAAAGCCACTACTAGCCGGGAGGCTTTCTTGCCTGCATATGTATATCAGGTACTTTTTGAAGTTGAGCCCGTATAGTTAGGTGTTCTACTCATTTCTGTTTCCTTGTGGTTTTTAAGTTTCGGACCTTAGACTTGGCTTCAAATCTCCAATCATTTGACTGCAGTTTTCGGACCCTTATTCCAGTATTTTTTGCTACAACGGCCACTGCATAGCCAATGATATCCACTCAATGTTCTCAGTACTTTTTCATACATTTTACTTCACAGAACTGGGCCAAACAGCAGGATGATGTTGAAGGATCCAGTTATTGCTTTTTCTTGACTTCAGGTAAGTAGGTTCGTAAAGGTTGCCTTGTGGCGTAAGTCACTGCTCACTTGCATCAACTTTCGGGTCTACTGTACCCATTCTTATTATTCTGCGAGCCTGGGTTCTATTTCTTCTTTGCTTCTATACCTTTTTTGATAGTCATTGTGAGGTATCCCCAGACGTATAGCAGGAGTAACACACAGTGCTGGTAGTGATGTCGGAGACGGTCCATCCGTCACTATAAGAAAGACTGGTTGACACAGTGGTGTGAATAGCTTTTCTCATTTTGGGAATAAAAGTCACGTGCACCTTCCATCTAGCCTAAGGCAGCTTGTGAAAATCCGCTTGAGCCTAGTAGTTTCCTCTGACTCTTGCAGTATTACAAATGCTAACCATTCCTTGTGCTTTAAATGGAGCACAGGACTTAATTACAAATGACTACAGATACCGATCTCGTGCTGAGCATGGGCAAATCATCGGCTTTGCAAACAATTTTATTTTAGTAAGCCTGGTCTGCCTAATCTGCAACAAGACAGTCCGCCCGAATAAAGTCCAGCTGAATTCCGTAAACGACCTATTTGTTAGAACGACAATGAAATGCTACCCAGGTCTAGCCATACCCTGGAGGATTGAAACTACTTTCACTAAAACAGTGAGTCAAAGTTTAACCATCGCATGGCGTTATATCTAATTAATATGAGGTGATGGTCTCCAATGAATGGAGAAAACTTTCAGCAGGCTAAGACTACTGTCACCCATTCATGTTTATGGACCTTCACCAAACCATATCGAATCGTAACGAAAACCCGAATCAAATATGTTGCGACTACTCATGGGTCTCGTGCTAAATTACCATCATTGTCACTTTGTGCCACAAAAGCGTGACGTTATCTCTGCCCCTGATGATAGCAATAAACAATGGCTAGCTTACATGCAAGAGGCACATATCGTACACACAACTCAGCCAGAAACTCGCCAAAATGACAGCCGACTCGAAATGTGTGTGTGAACGCAAGCGAGCGCGCGCGCGCGCTCTTCACCAACCTCCAATGAATGCCAGTCATATATAATGAACGGCACCCAGGACTTGGATCTAATGTTACCTCTTTTCATTCCCATCGCCCAGGCTAGTCCACCTCCTCCTACTCCGCCTCCTGCTCCGCTGGCTAGTCTGGGATAAAAAGAGGCCTGTTTCCCGCGCTTAAAGAGATATGATGCTAGAGATATGATGAAGCGACATCATTATACTTTATAGCGTGCTAGAAAGCCACCACTGTCTGTCTATTGTGCTGCTGCAGTTTATTAGCTGATGGTTCATGTGCGCAAGCGCGCGCGCGCGCACTCTCTTGCGTTCACACAAGGAAATTGAAAATGATCATTAAGTGACAATTTGTGTATGAGCTTCGAGAGGGTACGACGCGACGATGCGAGTAACCAGTACCAGTACTGGTACCAGTACACTGTGGAACAGTACGAGATATAAATTATATTATGCTGCCGCTGCGGTCGTCGTTCGGTTCGTTCGGTTCGTTCGGATGCAGTAACGATGACGACGGACTGGCAATTCTTTTTAATGCGTTGACATGATAACAATCCGAGAAAGTTGTTTTCCTATTTGGATCGGATGTGTCTTGCTCTCATCACGGGCTCACATTAAAATGATCTCTGACTGTCCGACTGAATGTATGTGTGTGTGTGACTGAATCCTTTGAGATACACTCGCAGATACAATTAATGAAACGAAAGTGAACTGAATTTCTCTGAACATTTCATTTCAAAATGCAACGCGACGACGACTACACCATCTCGTGATGGCTGTCAGTTGGTAACGAGAATACGCGTTAACGCGTTGAAGCCATAATAGACTTAAGCCAGTAGGCGGCCGTCATCCAGCCAGAGGATGCCGCGCACAGATTGGGTAAAAGTGTTTTGTTTTCTTGTTACCAGTATGACCGTGCGAATACATATTATTTGTTGGTCTCTGGGGGTAAACACTTTCCCGCAAAACATTCGAGATACTTTTTTTCCCCGGCTACACATCCAGTTCTAATGCAAAATTATAGGTGCGCATGCGCGCCTTGAAAGGATTTCGCTGTCTCCCTTGACAATGGATACACTTGACGTGTGACAGATTTTGACGTTGTGTCTGTCCTCAAACGTGAAAGTTTTTTTTTTTTTATTTTTCTCATATTGATCATAAGTCTCTCTTGCACTTGAGTCCGTCGAACCTCTCTTAGGTAATTGGCATGAATTCGATGACTACTGGTGGTTATTGGTCAAAAACTGTGCTCTCATGTTAATTGGAGTCTTTTTCTTCGATGGTTGTTAGCTGTCATTGAAAGTGTACGAGTATATGTTCGTACGCCACCACTTGAGGTCTGAGATGCAAGGAATGTGAACGTGAGTGTGCGGGGGGCGTTAAAGTTCATGGCAATCTCGACTTGGAGGTGAGTTCATTTGGTAGTGGATATTAGTCATGATTTGGAGTTTAGTGTTGGCAGCGAATTGACCTTAAACCGGCGCAATGGTGGTATGTTGATTTTCGACCGTTAATGGTCAATGTCAATGAAGGTCGAACGCTTTACTGCCTCCGAGGCATGTGTGGGCTTTGAGTCTGTGGAAACAGGTCAACAAACAGTGACTCATTCGATATGAATGCTGTTGTGAACTTCGTAATACAAAAATAAATAATTGTATCTAACAATAGACCATAAGCTTTGGTTATCTAGTCAGTTGTGGAATAAGGAAATGTACTCTAAGTGCCATTTAATGTCAGTCAGACGGATAAACTAATCTATACATATACTATCTCTATACAGATACAGTAAATGCAAGCTGTTCAAACTATCTGTAGATGCACCAACCCTTCATTCGATACCCAATTGATCGAAACTTACCGAGATAGTAGTCAAAAAATTGAATCTTGTCCTCAAAGATACGTAGATACGAAGAGAATTATCTCAACCAATATATTTTCGGTTTCAACATCACAGAGAGGAATCAGTTAATGAAGTAGGACCTAATATATTCAGAACCTTACGTTTTATCAACGAAAAGGGTCCTTAGTTCAATTCCAACACCGATTACTACTTACTCTTGTTTGCTCTAATTTGATGAAAGAAAGAAAATTAGTTTCGATAGTACCACCATGATGCTAAAATTCTAAGACCTAGGCAAAAAGGCTTAGTATTGAAAAAGAAGAAGTCTTTCATCATTAGATAGGCCATTACCAGATTTGCTGAAACAGAAATCATCATAATTGGATTTAAAAGTTGTGCCGACATTCATCTCCATACGAAAGCTTAACCCAAGCCTATCTATTCTAAGACTAATCCCCAACTGCCAGAAATCTAGGTGATTTTGAAGTAAGTCCAAAAAGAAGTTTATATGAGGAACCCAGCAACGTCGATCAGTGACAACACAAAGCCTTAAGGCCTATGGCAACTGATCTAGTGAAGTATCTACATTTACAGCAGGGTGAGAGCCTGTGTCACTGGGGCCTTGTTGGTGGCTTCTATGGACAATAACTTACAGCTACTGTATACCCTTTCACGTTTTCAACTTAAAATGCCTGATATAAGAGATTAAAAAAAAATTGACAAGATCATGGCAAAGGACCCAGTCCGTTCCAAAGCCAGGATTCAAAACCTAGGCTCGGTTATAGAACCAGAAACGCTTGGAGGCCATTCTTCTTTAGGTTACACCCAAAATGTCTGCAGTGGCAATATAAACATTTAGCAAAAGGAAGAGCCTATACACACGGAACATGAGGGTTTTGCTTTAGTCTAAGAGATTGAAGACTGCACTAAACATGACCAGAGTGAGGGTAGGCTTTACCTCTAATGAAGCTTAAATAAGAAATTAAGACTTTTCTGACATGTAGGGCAGAAAGCCGTATCTGCGTATTCAAAACTGTCCTAGAATTCATGTTTCAATAAACAATTTAGTTCCCTGATGGTGTGTTAACTCTTTGAAAACTTTTTAATTCTGCTGCTACTTTATTGGACCTAAAGGTAGCATTTCTAGGACTATAAAGGTCCTTTGTTTGATACAGTGTGGAGCGTAAATCACTTGGGAAGTTGTACCTCAAGAGTGCTGTAGATTTTCTTTAGGTCAACACTATCTCAAGATATCTGGTATCTACAGCAAAGAGATTCGGTCATGATCGCCGATCAAGAGCTCGGTAGCCTAAGACGCCTATATACTTGTGATAAGCCTTGTTTCTATTTGATTTTCTTTGCTGCCAGCTACTAAGATTTTGTGATTATTAGATCTCTCCTCTCCATTCGTCTTCCTTACCAATTGGATCAAAAATGCAACGAAATAATCTTCTTTCGAATGTCTAGCATTTATACCGGATACCGAATGCATTGCTATCTTGGTTAATATTCATCCCTCAGTACCATCTAAGAGGAATGGCGTGATCATTGATTTATATGACAAAACCTGGGCATTAGAAGTTTCATAGTTAGTCATTTTGTCAAAACGAAAGGGCATCCGTTTCACAGCTTTGTTGTATGTCAGATAGCCACCAAGATAGGCTATTTACAAAGCATTCCATAGCAGCGGTCCTAAAAGTCAACCGTGAGGAACTCCACTTATGCTCTTGTATTGTTCTATACCGTCACTAGTTTCACAGTACAATTGTGCTACAGAAGTTCTAGCTGAGTACACTGCCATTACCACTCTCCAAAGGTAGTTCTGAGTTCGATTATAGGTCACAGAACTAAACGTAAAGCATATAGATGGAATCCCGGAAGGCTATTTGAAATGCATTGAATACTTTTGGCCAATCCTAAGACTTAAATTTATTCTTAGTAGGCAAAACCAAGCTTTGACTTCTTCAATCGTTAAGGAAGTATTCCTCTTTTAGGCACGAAATATATTTTAAAATGTTAGTTGAGCATTGGTCTGGCATGTTGTCTACTCTCTTGGAAGCTGTGGTAGTTGTTCTGTATCTATAGTAACATATAGTACCATATTTGCACCTCCTATCATCCTATATGATTGGAAATT
The DNA here is from genome assembly GCA_905220385.1 of Xylota sylvarum. Taxonomy (NCBI): domain Eukaryota; kingdom Metazoa; phylum Arthropoda; class Insecta; order Diptera; family Syrphidae; genus Xylota; species Xylota sylvarum. Next base: position 48,244,669 of record LR999958.1, read on the forward strand.
GTAATACCTAAGATAACATAGCCTGGACAGGACGTGCCTTCCCAGGTGTTCGTATCTTAGCGCCCTTGTTGCAGGAAATTCGCAGAGGAAGTACTCCTCTTACTTGCATCCCGGGCAAGTGCTACATGTCACCACTCCCAGTCTGTATATGTATTTGTTCAGGTTGATGTGTTCAGTGTATAGACCGATATCTTAATTATCATCTGCCTAGATCGAAAGCTCTCGTTGCCTGATGGGGCGAGGGCGATCAGTCATGGTTTTGGCAGCTTTACAGCTTTGTTTGCGTTTTAAACAAATTTCAAGGCTACTTCTAACGTTCTAAGCATGGTCGTGTCCATGATTCCTGCCCCCTCCTTGCCAGTTAATCCTCGGTTTCGTTCCATGGTATGTTTCACAGATCAGGTACCCACAGCAGGTTGACTTCGCTTCACCAATTTCGAGTTGACTCTTGGGTTTGCGTGTGGCAGTAGGGCTGCTTGACTGTTCGAGCAGATGTTAATCCTATTGCCTTGGGTATAGGCATATAGTATAGCAGAAATTTCTGCGTGAAAGACATTCACAAACTGTTCCAGTTGGATTGCGTAATTGAGAAATGGTGTTTGGCAGTAGAGCCATGCCTCCAATTTTCCATCGATGTGTAATCCATCCGCATACAGTTCTATGCCATCATCGTTTGGAATGGTAGTGTCCTGCTGCCATTCCGCACATCATTTGGCGAATAGAACTTGATTCGAAATGATATTCCTTACTCAAAATGTCGTTCGAATGCCTTACTCTGCATCTTCCTTCCAGTTACCAGTGTTTTTAATATCCATATGTCAGCCGTTGGAGCTATATTACTGCTTTGCTGCTATATAGAATTAGAATAAACTTTGCCTTCCGAGTAAGAGGTCATATCCCCACTTTGTTTGTCAAGCTGAAGGAGCCCCGTGTTCGTCGAAACTTGAAAGGGTGACAACCATGATCATTACTTAAGCTTTCCTACTGTGAACCATCACATGATTGATCTGATTTGATAATCGCTGGTACTAAAAATCTGTCCTCTAGTTGTGCCACAGTAAAACCAACTTTATGCCTTCAAGACATCGCCTTGAAGCCATGCTATTTACCATACTTTCTCTTTAATTTGAATTCAGTTCACGACAGAACTCCTATTAGACAAGGTATCCTTCCTACAATACGTATCTTTCCAATTATAGGTATGTTTCCTATGAACAGACGAGTGACCCTTAAATTTTGCGTTGAATGCTGATTTGTTTCACCCAACTTCTTCTATTTTACTGCAAAACTGCATCGGATTTTTATGGCTATAAGTCTGTAGATAGAGCAGACCCACGTTGAGTCACATTGCATTCACTAGACACCTGGAATATTCTAAGATTTTGGAAGTCTTTTCCTTCTAGAAGCGTCACCTTGTATATCGGATAGATACCTTCTCATATCCGATTGCCTATAGTTTCAAAGCCTGTCTATGGATGCTAAACAGAATGGTATGCGAAGATACTAATAGATGGTATCACGCACGGGATTTTCAATCCCATTTCTTCATTAACAAACTGCGTCATACGGTCTGTGGTGCGCCATAGGGTTCATGCCATCCACATATGTATGGCTGACTAAACTCGCAATGAATCTGCCCTCAAATAAATTGCATCCAGCTGCCATATAATCTCAAGTGATTTATCTCAGAAACAACAAGAAAAAAAGCCGATACCTACCCCATTCTGTTGATCCACTTGAGAGATACATTTCAATGTCATCCGCTCAGTCCTACTGGCCCTCCTCTGCCATTAGGCAAAAAAAAAAGCGAAATCGAAACAGAAAATCCAATCCCGCTATCCATCCAATCCATTAATTAGAACCACTTCCGAGAGTTTCAAGTTCGGAACGCCCCTCTCATTCGGAAAATGGCACTAAACGAAAAAAAAAAAAAATTCTTTCCACTAATAGATCGGCTTCTCTGAGAAGTCCCGCGGACAGATACACAGCAAATCCTCACCCATCCATCCATCTCTAGCCTTGAATCGGAATCTGATCGCTCGATCAACATCATCCACATCATGCATCCATCGGTCATATCGTTCATCAGCTCCTAAATTAACATTCCGAAACTACAAGGAGATGCACGGGACCGATACAACTCACCCTGACGAGACAATAGGCCTTTGTTTTCCCAAAGATATGCATACATATGTATATGTACGTCCCGTTCGTATGAATTAAAACTTCAATCTTTGTTGTAAGGCTTTTATTTTTTTTTTTGTTTGCCTATCTTGTTTTGTTTATTATTATATTTGCTTCATCATATAGTACATTAATTTACAATAGAGTGCGCTACTAGCTTACTAGGACTGTGTGTGTCTGTACGGGTACCCTTCATGCGCCTCGGTGATTAATAATTGCTTACGAGTCGAATGGAGGAATTATTTTTTTTTTAAGAAAGAAAAAAAGATTGAAGATACACAAAATACAAAAGAAAAAGTACGCCTTGACAGAGCTGCCATCTCTTAGAAGTAATAGTCCCGCCATTGTTTGTTTCTAATTGGATATGGCTGCAATCGGCGCACTTGATCTGGCCGTATGAGCGGCAAAAATGACGACGCGCCCGCTTCAATTGATGCCGATGATGATGACAGAAGCCGGCGATCGTTGAGGCTATCGGCAGCAGGGGCACCCCCTTTAGAGTGCTGCCGTTGATGTATCTGCGCTTTGACTGATTGATCGAATCCATTTATTTTAACGTCATTTTCCTTTTGACATTCTGCGACAGCACCAGCACCACAGCCAACAGCATCTTGATGTCCATCACTGTTGTCAGCGGCATCCAGGGCCGACGATGATGAGACCTGCAGCGGCGGCGGTAAAAGTAATGTTGATGCTGACACTAGTCCATTAATATTCTCCACCTGATTAGTGGTGGCCACCGATGGCCGTAGTGGTGGTAGCGGTGGTGGTGGTGGTGCTGATGTAATGTCATCGTAGCGTGTAAAACAATCGTCAAACGGTTGGTGAAGTTTTTTCCGATCGTTGCCTGCCAATTGGTAGTATAATCGGCCAAAGATGCCATTCCTGACTCCACTTCTTGTGCGGCAGTTGTTGATGCGCTTTTTACCACGATTCGGGAAGAATAAATCGTCGTACTTGAAGATGTCTTTGATTTTGTCTTTCTTGCCGCGATTCGGTACAAAAAGTTCGTAACGTGACATTAGGTTCTCCAGATTGGGTATGTACTTGCGTCCACGCGGCGGTATGAATGGTAAGTCGGGATTCGATCCTAAAGAGAAATTAGAAACTTGGAAGATGTTTGCTTTTAAATTATGATGTGGTATGACAATGATTGTGATTGTGAAATGGTGTGGTAAAGTTGATGCTCCTTGAGTTATCATGGAATAAGATTGGCTGCATGTAAACGGTAGACTTGTTCCATACACTGGAATGACTCGTAAATATTGACTAGACAATCGTCAATCCTGTCAACTTTGAAGCTACCATTAAATAAAGATGGAGAAAGGCAGCAAAGGAATGCGAGATTGTCAAAAAGATACGAGGTTAAACACAGGGAGAGATAGGTCTATCTGTTTTTCAATCTGAGCTATCTACTGATCCATATTATTTATGGCTTCCCTAGATTTCGGGTTAACTTTTAACGATTCGCGGATACATACTCTAAATAGCTCTAGGATCTACTGTCACGTATCTAGCACTGCTTCCGCTCAGGTTATGCCTACAGATCGTCTCTAATAAGTCATTATAATAAGTTTAGAACGTAATCGATGCTGATTTTCTTCTTTATTTTTTTTTTTGTAAAAGCATGCAGGATAGCTCAAGGTAGTATTGTAAGGCTTGGGGCTATTTCTGAAAGAGTCGTATGGATCTTCCTGGCTATACTAAGCTAAGGGAACTTACAGTACATGATGCGATAGTGTTGTAAAAAGATATCACATACATCCATTACAGAGAGTTCTACGTAGCTACCTACGGTGTTCCCATAACAGGCACTGTCAAAACTATCTTCTACCTTAAAGAAGGTACAAGTTGCACTCGTAGTTCGATGACATTGTGCGACAATTATCGTTTAGACCTGATTTTATGGAAATCCCATCCATGAAGGTTCAATGAAGAGTCTGTTTCTAAGAACGTCCTTGGTTTCCTGTCTCCAAAAGCAGAGGCAGTATCATTTCGTTACTTTGTAAAATAGATCTCGGACTTTTGACACTTTGCTTTTAAAACTTCAAGCTAAGCTTAATCTAAGCTTGAAGGGATCTGAATCAGTTGCATCAGTCAGATGCGCACGCTCCACCCAAACAGCATCAGTAAAAGTTATACTTAACATGCCTCTAATTCAAGTGGATGTAGGTATGGAAGGTTGAACTAAGCTTACACGGACTTGTCCAACTAGCAATTCTAAGAACGAAATACTTCTACCACCTTGATGGTTATTTGCCATTTTTGGATGATCCCTTTTCATTGACTCACTTTCTGTTAGTGACGATCCCCGGCCAACGGTTCTCATACCATGTTGCTCTCCAATCAGAAGGCCTACTACTGTGCTCTGTGCCTTACAAGTAGCGCCGAATGAGTAGCTTTCAGCAACAGTAAGAAACCGACTAAAGTCGATCATTTTAAGTCCAATTTCCAGGTTACTCCACTCGTGGACTACATACCCAAACGTAGCTGACCATAGAGTCTGTATTGCTAGTAAATTAAATAGGATATTCCTCCCTTACATGGCACGATCACTTGAAGATAGATAGTCGTGATTTTCATCCAAAACTCACGCTGCCTCAACCATATAGGCCTACTCGTATAAGTGTTGTATCATTTGTCCTTAAAACTGAAGATAGACTCATTTACATTCGCCAAGAGCCAAAGGAATGTGTCCCACTGTGTTTCAGACTGAAGTCCATTGGTGAAACCTTTGAAAAGGAATTGGGGTCAGTGGAATACATATCAGATAGTCAAACAGAACTCAAAACAGTATCGTCCATCTCAGTGGACTCCATATCAGTTAATGTAAAATTTGGTTAGGTCACTAGTCATCATAGATAATGACGATTCCAATCGACGAATCTACAGATGAACTGGCTCAGAATATGTGTTCGTAGAACTAGAACCTTACTATGCCTTCAACGGAGCTAGAAACACAAACTTTGGCTAGCCGACTGAAAAATGTGCCGGAGCGACGCTTAGAAAAAAAAACTCTCCGTGTCTAAGCAACGAATTCAGGCTCTAGGTGACATGCTTCCCAAGTATCCATTGTTATCCCCCCAAAGGGAAGACTGAGAAAAATTCAAACCCTAACCAACGGAATAGGATCTACCTAGTGTGGTACACCCATGACTCCAAGGAGGTAGAAAGATGGCAGACCGCATAAGCAGCCACACTTAGACCAGTGAAGGTCCATTAGAACTCCAAAATGGATAGTGAATCTGAGTGTGGAATCTTTGGCTTGTCATCTTCTAAGCAGAAACATTTGCCATTCATTCGTATGTTGGAAACAATCTAGAACTGAACATTCAAGACAAAACCATCTTCATCCATCGGACACATAAGCCCCATTAAAGGAACTGAGCTGAGTAATGACGGATATCAATTGGACGTCTCTTCCGATGGCACGTTTTTGACGTTAAATCTTCTTACAGTGTTTCTTGGGATACATATCCGCAATCGTACTTTGGCTGCAACATGATACTGATCCGAGACGGCGTTGGGCGCTGGGAAGGTTCAGACTTGGAGAACACTTGAAGCTTCCATAGCTACGCCAACATCATGCCAGTCCCCATTTATCGTCGCATAGTCAATCAGAGATTGATAACCTTTACCATTTAGTAGACATATGTCTAAAAATTTGCACATCTCCATGAGAGTTGTCTTCCTCTAAGAAGACATTTACCGAAAACTTATCTTAGGGTTCAATGAAAAGAAAGTCGTGTACCACCACCAAATATCAAGTGAAAGTCAATAAAAACAAACAAGTGAGTATTTTCCCATAAATCTCCTCAACATCTGCGCTAACATAAATATCTTTTATAGCGAAAACAATTAAACAAAGAAAATTAATATATAGGCAACCATGTCTTTCTCCCTTTTTTATGGACGTACCATCAAAAAAAAATTTGTATCTATCGAACTTTTAACGAACCTAAACAACAGCTAGCCTTTATACCTACCTCCCGTCGGTCATGTGGAATATTGTGTATCACAAATTTTTAATAATAAAAATTAATTTAAATACATTTTTACGATTGTTTCTCCTGTAAACGCATCAAAAGCGGTACGCATACATATATTGTCGTTCGTGTCTTATAAAATTCATCTAGCAATTAAAAATGTTCGTTAGAATTTCAAATCATTGCCTTATGAACCTTACCCAACCCTCTCGACGTAAATTAGGTAATCTTAAACAAAAAAAAAATTATATAAAAGATTTATTTTTTATTACCCGACATGTCCTCATAAAATCCAAACAGATGAGCGTAAAATCTCAAAAAAAAACCCTACACACAGATACAGCGTTTCGAATACAGAACCGAAAAATTCAAAGAACGAACTCGAATGATGCCAACGTTGAGATAAAACACACAAGCGAGTGCGTAACACAGAGAGAACACATGGACACACATGGAGGGAATGTATCTCGAATGCTGTTTGTTTTTTTTTTTTTTTTATTATGAAATTCGATCCAGGTACACGCGCACAATGCATTCCATTCCAAGACGACCCGCATTATGAGTACAATCAACAAGCAACCACTCCTCTTCGAGTGGTAGTGCTGGGTTATTCTCATCTTTTGCACTTACTCAAATGTGGCTCCAAATCATCCGGTTCACGACGTACCACAATGTATTGTGGCTCTTCCACGTACAGCGGTAGTTCTCGACGTCCCGATAGATTTAATTTCTTCCACATATTCAGACCGGGATAATAGATGTTAGATGCGTTGTAACTCTGCAACGGAGCGAGATGTTCCATTGTCCATTTGAGGAATTTCATCAGATCCTTATCGGCACTCAAGTGGAGTAAAATGTCATCATCTGTCTGTAGCCTTGCTGGGTTGTCGTCGCCACTGAAAAGAGAGAGAGGGGAAACATTTTCTGATTAGTGCCAAAAATTTTATGTGATTTTGATATGCGATACTTGTTGTCAGATTCACTCAAGCGAGTGATGATAACCATGATGATTACGGGTTATTATCGGGTATCGATTACCTTCGATTGGCCTACTACGGGGCTTAGGAGTGTATGCGCACGCGCACCCCAGGGGTCCATCGGAGTGGGTATCTGTTTCATTTGATTCGTGGAACGCCGCCGCCACAGCCGCTGCTGCCACACCGAAATTATATGGGTTTTGTAGATTCGAAATGAGAATTGAAATTGGCGATTCGTGTTGGATTTGAATCCATCAGATCGATCCATCAATTGGGAGTGTTAACTCCAAGGAATGTGGGTTCCCTCGGATGTGGGTGGGTACACTGTATAAGCAATTTATTTATTGAATATGGGTCGTCTGAACGCTGTTGGTATAAACTGTTTAATTGAAGCCTACAATTAATCGTAATTACACTGTTTGACCCGCGTTGGGTGAGCGGTATGGGTTTGTGCTTTGTGTGAGCTTCAAAGCAAGACCGTACATCGTCGTAGATGTGGGAGATTTCCTTTGAGTAATTAATAATTTTTTTCTTTAATTGATTCAGATTTGCCAGAGATTATTATTAATCTAGACAAGGAAAATTGTTTTGCAGTGTTCAGTGATGAGTCAGAGTTAGCTTCTAGTCAGGAAATGGTTTAATGGTGACCCAGTTGGAGTGAAGTCGTATCTATTAATCTGTAGGAATGCACTAAGACTTCCGCGATAATTTCAGAAAATAGACCAATTATCGGTCTATCGCTGTCTTGTAGTGTCAGTTCAGGAAAATGTTGGGCATTGTACAGAATTCACTGTGAATTTATCGGAAAATGTAAGAAAAATTACAATTGTATCTATACTCCCGAATTGTCATTTTTATAAGCAGAAGGTCTATTCAAACGGCTTTAGAGGGACACATATGACGATTCCTTTTTGATTTTCTGCAAATATTAATGTCCTAGCCTGCAAATTTTACATTACACCAGTGCTGCCTATAAGAAGTTGAACTATCGCTTTGCGGACTACATCACATTAGTGCAATCTCTTCTGACTCAACGACACTTATCTACGCTGACTGGACCTCTTTCAGAGAAAATGAATAATCCTTCTTTGAAAATTCAACTCATGTCATACCCAAGAGTGACGAATTAATGAGGCGATATAACAACATACAACAGTAGAGGTCTTAAGCTCCATTTAAAGTTTTTTTTCGTTGTCTTGAAGCAATGATTTCTCAAGAGTTTGCTGAAATATTGCTGAAGGTTTATATTATAGATAAAAGATTTGACCTAATTCTATCAAACTGGACTAGAAAAACGGTTATGAAACCTCGATCATAACCGTTTTTCTTTTAGAGTCTTTTGGCGATTCTAGAAAAAAAAAGAACACATATCCGCATGGTAGAGAGCCACCTCTTGCATACCAAGGTGCTCGTCCTTGCCCAACAAATTATTGTTGCTGAAAAAATACTTCTGCATTAGGTGCAGTTCCCAAAAAGTAAGCCTATTTCAAGGACTTTTAGGCACGATTTTACACAAAGAACTGCACCTACATAGTATGGTGATGGAAACGCAAGCTCGTCACCTGATAAACCGACTAAACTAGAGTAACTAGATGCCATTGAAACGACCATAATTTTTTTTAAGAATGTTAACACGAATGAGTTGCACTAAGAGCTGAAATTTATAAGAGATTGACGAGAAATCTTCATATCCTTGTTGATTAACAGCAGTATGCTTGCCTCACAAACAGACATAGTACCTGAAGATACTCGTACAGGAAGATAGATACTTGTCCTCAAAAATCGTTTTCTGAATTATGTTTAGCAATTTCATCGGTTCTTACATTCACAAATTATTTTGAAAATTTTTGAAGAGTGTTACAAGGCTTTAAGCGCAGCCTGTTTATCGCTACAACCTTAGACATGACTCCATCCTCATATTTCTTAAATTATAACTCAAGACCAGTAGGATAGTAAAGATCTTCACTTAAAAAGCAGATGTATGTACAGATATAAAGCCTAGTAAATAATGAAGTTTTAAGTTGTTGTCTTCCACAAGAGTGCATTGCCATAGGAATCGTTATTGGTTTCCGATTCCTAGCCATCCTCTTAGGATGACATTATCTTGCCAAATCATACGTATACTGGTAGAAAACTGACTGCCTTAAATGTCTTCGACTTAACATACTTTTTTATGGAAGCTTTTGAGAAGAAATATCTTTCAAATCACACCAAAATCCTGAGTACGGTCTGAATCGGGATCTCGAATTCCATGCAAATAACCCACAGGGCCAATGGAAACCATGCTTAGTCTCATTTCGCTGGATCTCTGCTGCAGCAGTTTGGTAGCTAACACTACGCTTGTATTAAAGGAGATGGAATTCCCGGAAAGAAGCAGTATTCACAAGCACCGTACAGGCCTGTCTTCAGTCGATGGAAGCCTGCAAGTGGGCAGTCTGAAACTGAATACACTGTGGAAGTTGTAGTTCAAAACGCTGCTGTTCTTGGAATGATTACCAAAAATTATTTATGGCCTATAATTCTGCTATTAGAAAATAGAATAGATCTCCATGGAAGCCACTCAGTTCAATATCTCGGAATCACCATAGACCACAAACTTACCTGGAAACCTCATCTAGTTAGAATCAAAGAAAATGCCACCAAAGCCTTTTGGGCTTATTCTAGACTCTTTGTTAAAAAATGGTGACAAATACTTTCCTGAAAAAATCAATCCACTCGTCTAAAGTGATTCTTCCGAATTGCACCCATTGGAACAACTCTCAAATCCTTCAAACTATCGGTTCCTTTAGGTAACAAAAATACCATCTTCCAGCAGAAGCTTATACTATAAAAACCATTTAATCTAAACTTGTTTGGTATTGTCTGCAAACCCTCTTGTAGCTCAGTGCACACAACCAACTCTCATTAATCTGTATCCCCGGTCACGAGGGTATCTCGGGCAATGAGATTGCTGATGAATTGGATAGGTCCGACTTCCAGTTGAAACTCATAGGTACCTAGAAGCTAAAGCTAAATCGTTGTGAAAAGCTCTCATACTGGGACTCACAAACTGGTCGAAAAAACTCCAAGAATTTCAGTCAATTTTCCAGAGATAAATCGAAAATGAATAAAACTAATCCTAAGATCATATATGACTTCCTCACCGGCCATTGCTCTTACAAATACCACCTCAAAAAAATTGGCATTAGTCAATCTGACACTTGCAGGCTATGACTTGTGGGCCCTGCAACATCGCCCGCCATTGCCCGCACCAGGCTACAATATTTCCATAAAGGGTTCATCACCTCATCTAATATCCTTCGAGAACTTGATGTCAGCTAGGATGTATTTTATATTTAATGCAGCTTTTCTTTGGTCCTGCATAAAAGATCAATTGTAGGTGGAAGAGCTTTCGTAAGTCTACGCTTGCGCACAGCTCTAATCATCCCACTGTAATCTACAACAGTTTATTAGGGACAACAATGACTATTGTTGGTCAGTTAATTAGATTATTATTGCTCCGTCGAGTATTTACAGTCGTGTAAACAAATACAAGACAGTCAAACATTGAATTCAAAAGTGGTGGGCCAAGAACAGAGTCTTGTGGTACGCCATTGGTGATCTTACGCTTGAAGTATTTTATCATTTCGGTTTCTCTGCACGTTTGTATGATGTTATTGGAGTAACCAAGCAGAACTATTTGAAACCGGTCTCCCATCTTATTGCTTATTTAGCCTCTTAAGCCACAAATCTACAACAGTTTTCAGAACGCCTGTTTCAAATGACTCCAGAATTTCGCCTGACGTATATAGCATATAAAATGGGTGGTATGACGATGGCTTTTGTCATATCCACTGATCTGGGAATATTCCTTCAGGCACGAATTATAGATATCAATGAACCTGTCAGGCCCTGCTTTTGTTGCTGTCTTCAAAATACCGTCATTCCAATTTGTTTCGATAATATCGAATATATCCTCCTCTTTCGAGAACGATATCGCCAGTTGATGAGCATGAGCATGATTTTGTAGTTAATCTCTGATCAGGTCATAATCTATGAGTTAGTAGGTCCTACCCTAAGGTCCTACCCTATCACATCGATAAAATAGGCAGAGCATACTATCTATAAATATGTGGACTGCTTTTATGAAATGATCTGGAGAAGCTTCTAGTCTAAATCTATATAGCAAAATCTAAATCTTTCTCTGTAATGTCTGCTTAAGGTCAGTCTTAAGGACATATACCTATGCAGACTCGCAAGGAATACACTATTCCACAGAAGCCACAGAACTCACTGAAATCATCGAAAATTGGAACATGAAACCTAAATTCCTTTTTAGGTTTATCAAATGTTTTAGTCCAGATTTTAGGTATTCATTGAGCCACTACAATAGGTCTCACTTGTAGGACTCCAGTATAGTACTCTATGTACCACACAAAATTTTAAAAGAACAAATGGGTTCCTCAGGTGTAGTTTTGTTGACACTGCCCTAACTGTGGCCACATGTAGTAGTCACTGGGTATAGTTTTTATCGGAAACTATCGTAATTGCTAATGAATAAAGGAAGTACTTGACGACTTCTTTTAAAGGTAAATTGTACTTGCAAATAAACTTTCGGTAAAGAAAACTCTAAATAGATGGCTCTCTACAAGTCTTTTTAAGACCCAAAGTTAGGTCTTTCAGATCAGAAGAGTCAAGTTAACAAAATGGCATGCTAATTGAGTTTCAAGCATTTTAGCCTGAGTGCGCAACTTCCATACATCAAACAACCTATAGTCTTGACGGACACTGGTCCATAAGGCAAACAAAATACCCATAGATACAGTAGTCCCATCACTCAATCACTGTACCGTCTATCTTACAAGATTCATGCTCATGACTTTTCAATAAATTTCCTGCAGTACCCCCTAGGATAGGACGTATGCAATTATGTAAAACCCACAGACATTTGCATGATACCGTAGGGCGGTCCAAAATTTCACTTTCTTGGATTACCGTATGCATTTCACCCTCGGCTAAGATCGTTATCGATAAATTTCCTCAAATCGATCGCCGATATTTCAATTAAACTTTCCATCGCTAAGGATGCGTCAGCATTTTACAGAGACTCCTTGTGGGCTGTGTCTGTTGCGTTGCCATCCATTCGTGATGTTCAATTTATTTTGGAAAATTTAAATCATGTTTCGAGCCTTGTCGCTTGTTTTGTCTTCTGAATATATAGTTTTTTTTTTTTCAAAAGGGCCACCAAGTGCACAGTCCAATTGTTCCACAGGGCCTCGGTAATGCACTTGATCACTGATCCACTGGGAGATCTGCGATCTGAGCGTTGCTACGTTGTGTGGCTTTGGTCGTCGTCGTGATTTTCGGCTCAGATTTATTGATATTTGGGCTACGGTCGTGTTTAACTTCCTGTCACACATATTGAACGCTATCTGATGATCGTAAATCGTTTTTATTGTGAATTCTGTTTTTTTTTTTTTTTTTTCATCTTCTTTGCCTTACTGTCTCGATGAAAGAGAATAAGAAACGAACCCATGCTGAGCATGAGATGCAGATGAAAATCAGTGCAGTGGAGCAGGATGAAATGGAATTGACACAATTAAAAGAAAGGCGCACTTGGGTGTATCTCCCCAGCGTGTGTATGTGTGTGTGTATTGTGTCTAAATTGTTGATTGAATGAAGTGCAGCCCAACCCAAGGAGATGCCTGTTATTTGGGTCAATATAATGAATGAGATTGAGAGTTTGTTTTCGGATTCAGATACTTTTTTTTTTTGTGGTAAGTTTAACAAACGGAAGGTAAGTTGGTCGATTAAGGTTTTGGGATAAGAAAATGAAGCCTTTTGGATGGATACAGTTCGGTCATACTGCGTGGGCGGAGGAGGAAGAGATTTCTCTTTGGAAATACAAATTTAACCTATATTCGGGGTTGATATATATATGTATGTATAGAACATTGACTTTGTTTGGCCGTCAATTGAATTTTTTGAATGAAATTGTGTCTATTCTGTATCTGCATCTTAAAAATCCGTGGGAAAGTTGAATGTAAGGTAGGTAATAACTTAGGAAAGGTAGTCTTTTTATCTGCAGATAAATATATGGGCACCACAAATTGGTGTGGCGAGTGGTCTCTTAGAAAACCTCATGAAAATAGAGATAGTCTTGAAAGATGACATAATGTACAAGTCATACGGATAATAGGTGAGAATAATCAGCATACCAGTGTAGAGAGTAAAATAATAACTACAGCAAGCTCAGTAAAATATCGAAAAAGAAGAGAGGTCTAAGTGTAGGCTCCTGAGGGACACCACATTTTTCTTGAACAGCTTGCATTTAATGTGTGATTATGGGAATAATTATAACCTAGTTAACTTTAAGTGATAGTATGCCTTGAAAATATTGAGACGAATAACAAGATTGACTTGACTCAAGCTAAGAACTTGTAAGAACAAGTAGGAATTCAAGAACATGACAACAAACTCCTCTAGGAATCTTAGAAGCCGGTTTTAACAATTTTATTTAGAAAATTCCCTGTAGTAGGATAAAAGATCCATTAACCTTTTTCTGATGACAATAATATGGTTTGAACTCCCTTTGAGAAAACAGAGTGTATCTTTTCAAATCAAACAGTGAATACCATTCTACCATATGTGGTTGGTCTTACTGACAGCATCCAGCCTTAATAAGTATTTCCATGTAGGGAAGAGATTGCCAGAATCCTAAGAGTAGAACCCTTCCAGGCAAGCTCTTCAGACTGGCAGCTTCATCAAATGCCTTTGTGGCCTGGTGCTGAACATAGGTGAGGGTTAAACTGCTCCATCATCTCCATGAGTTAATTGGCGCTCGACTGTCACTGAAAACGCTAGTATATCTGACAGACATTGCACTTTACTTTTGTCAGATCACCATCATTTTTGACAGTCGAAACCTACGTTATTCACGGAAGCGGAAAGAGATGCTGATGACAGTAATCTCAGGTTATCATATTCTTCAAGAATCACGTTCCTGCTCCTCGACTTGGAGCGATAGTGTTTATTTAGCTAAAGTCCTATCTGTACAGCATAATAATTGGGGGTTGTACACTCCTCCTTGACCAGTATTCGGTAAGACATGTATCCTGCCATATCATGTGAGCAATCCATATTCAGTTCGCTTGAATCTTTTGACGTTGATGGTGTATCCCTTCCCAAATCTCTGAAGATATCTGCAGTATTGTACTCTCGTTCAGCGATGACTATCACAATAAAGTGATGCAGAGTTGCCTCTATCACCTAACCGATTGCTAAAGACGAGGTTATTCAAAACTGGTTTAAAAGTACTCCCCTTTGATAAAAATTTAAGAAACACTTTACTAATAATCAAAAAAAAACAGCAGCCATGTTGGCAAAATTTCAAGTTGTTGGCAGGCAAGCTTTGATCTTGAGGACTAGTTCTTTTTGTAATTTAGCAGCTAGTTTGTGTACCTGATGTATCTACATTGAAAATGTTGGTAAATACAAGAAACAACAAATTTACTTCACTTTTTTCCTCATCATCGTTGTACATGATCACTGGAAATAATGATCACTGATCTTCATTGCTTAAAAGAGTGTAAATAAGTAGACCTTCCTATTGTACTTATTCATGCCTTTACCATTTGTAGAAGCCGTTCTGATCATTTTGCAAATACGTAGGCTTGACGATCGGTGATCGTATCTTTTAGAAATAATATGAATGTATCATAGTTTGCTATGGCATTTGTAACAAGCTACCGTTTGTTAATGGTCATAGATACTCATATCCTTATCGTGTCAGTGATCTTTTTAAATATTGTCCTCCATAAGGTATAGTCTATGTGTAGGCTATCGATGTACACTTTAAAGATTCTTCGGTGATCTTTAACAAAAATTAAAAGAGAAGATCATAGCTAAGATCAATTTCAATTTATTTCTGCTAAGTTTTGGGGTATCCAAAGAAAACTTACTCAGATTCGACACAAACATACGACTGTACACATTTATTGTATATTTGTGGACGCATTTCATAGATGTGAAGTAAGGCCTCCTTGATACTAAATGCCAAATATAGGGAATAAAAACTGGTCACTATATACTGCATGAAGATACTTAAATGCCTTGTAATTCGGCCTGCGGATAGGAGTAAGGGGTAGAACATTTGGTGTAACGAAATTGAGTAGGTAATTGAAACCTTCCTAGGATAGGAAATTACAAATGGATTTCGTTCATATAGATAGCAGCTTATGGGGCGTATTCCTCTGTTTGTAACTAAGTAAGAGACAAGTAGTAAACGTAAAAAAATCGGAGTGAAATATCCGATGCAATCAACTTCGAGAAGGTGCTGGGAAGTTGCACGTCTTATGCAAATTTGACGTAATAAACTGCATCCGTTTGCGCAATAAACCTATTTTTTTGGGCAAATAGTATAATTTAATCAGAAGTCTTGTTGCGGTGTTGCGAGTGTGGTGTCAAACGAAACAAAGTCAACTGTTTGGTAAAACATACTTTAAATCTATTCACTCTATGGACGAAAACTATTTTTCTACTAAACGCTGATCTAATTGGTTCTACTAAATTGAGCAAAGTAGAGCAGATTTTGAATATTTTAAAGCTTAAGATACTAGCCGTATGCAAGTAGATCTACCCGTTGAACTGTGATATGGATATAGTTCAAAAAGTGTAACCTATCCACTGTCACTTCTTTAATTTTTTGTTGTTGTGCAGTAGATAGGTTCGTGGACATTTAATTAACAAAGGTTTTCAATTTTTACATAACAGCAGTAGTCACCTTCCACGTACAAGGGCTTCATAAGAAGCTTCTGTCTCCCACACTTGTGTAATGAGTATAAGCAGAAGGTCTGTCAATCTATTTGGCGCTAGTTGACAAAGTTCGACAGGAATGGCATCAAACCTCAAGTCCTTTTATTACGGGTAATATCTCTGTTTCTCTGAGAGGACAACGGATAACTCATTTTAGGCCAAAGCCAAGACAATATCGTCAATGGTTAAGTACCAATCTCCTTAGTTGATCATCATCCAAAGTTAGCAAGATATCATCCACACTTTTCACTGTATGGTTTGATTTGGTTTGGTTGATGTGGCTGCCAGTTCAGAAATGCGTAAGAGGCTCTTGATATATATGTTTATCAAATCGCCTAAATCATTATAATAGAACGTTCCTAAGTAAAGCTTCCTTTTGCGCGGAGAGAGCTGGACAGAAAGAAAAAAACGTGAGGAATGGTTTCATCCTCTTCTTCATCTATGCAGCTTTTACAAAAGTCGTTCGCAAAAAGACCCAGCCTTGTGGCATGCTTGCCTATTAGACAGTGTTCAGTGATGACACCTGTTGTAGTGCCGATATGCAACCTATTGAGAGAAATCAAATTCTTAGACAAGTTGCTGCACTTTTCCACCTAAGATTTGTACTCCCGGTAGCATCCAGCTTGAATTTTAGTTGGAAAGTACCGATTGGTATACCTAAGGTTCCTTTGTCCGGCAAAATGGGTAAAGTTGTTCCTCTTCTGGCGAATTAATCGGCCTTACAGTTCCCTGGAACATCACTATACCTCGGCACGTGAGACACGATTGGCAGTCTAGAGCTTCTAGAGAATTTATAGAGATCTGTTCCAAGGACTTGATAGCTGCTTGGCTCTCTGAAAAGATGCAGATATCCCTAGCAGATGTCACATTTTCCTTAAGACAAGATAAGACTTCTTTGATCACCATAATTTCTGCTTGGAACACGTAACAATGATTTAGAAGACTCTTCAGTGTATGATGATTGGAAATTTGACCACCCATTACCGCCTTTGTGATGCTGTAGACAGTCTTGCTTTCGTATCTACAAGCTCTATTTGTCGTACGAGAGCGTCGATGACCTTTCGTTTGTCACGTCTAACACCACGTTGTACTTCTTTACACTTAATGCGATCTTATATGAGAAAGCAAAGATACTTAGATACGTTTGCCTTTCTTTCATGACAGCATGATGGGGTAAAATTCACCTTTGTACAAGCGTATATTGATAAATGATTAGTTTACATATTTTGTGCTAGGTAGGTTTAGTATTAAGAAGTAGTCTTGTTCTCAGCCTAACTACCCATGAACATGATTCACTTGGAGAAGTATAGATGCTTCAGCAATGGACTGCGAGGTAGGTGTTGGAATTTTGTCGGAAACACTTCAGATATCTGAGATATCTGAGCTCCAAGATTCATCTAACGTCTTCCAGGCTGAAGTGCTGGCAGTACTTGAATCTTATCGCATTTTAAATGACAACCCTGCATCTATCCGAAACATTGTCATCGTTATTGACAGCCAAGCAACCATCAAAGCCCTACAGTATAAAGAGGAACACGCTTCTCGATAGGGTATCCCTTCAAGATTAGTATAGATTAGTATATAGCGAATGAGTGGCGATGTAATGATGGATAGGTAGAAGGTACATTGGGACACTTTGTCCGCATCGTGAAGTGCGATTTAGCCCTCGATAAGTCCCTCGCGAACTACAACTGGTCTAGAACACATCATCTACAAAACAGGACTCGCAATATCTGTTGCAAGGATCATTGCGATTAAACAGTTCACTGACCCATAGAAACACACCCGTCCAGATTAGGCATCCCATTCAACGTGGTGCAACAATGGAAGAGAGAAAGAAACAGTGTTTCATCTCCTCTGCGGGTGTCCAGTTCTAGGGAGACATCGCATACATAAAGTTTCTTTGACATCCTAAACGACATCTCGGAGAAAAAAATCAGTGAACTGGTCAGTTTCCTAAGTACCACAGAATGGTTTTAGAGAATCTCCGCTCTATTCTTTTTGCTTTCGACAATAACATTGACAATCAGGTCACTCGAGTTGTGGTGTTAAAATGACACTAAAGTTCTTATCCAACCTCATAGCAGAATGGTGAATCTACCACTTCTACCTACCTACCAATGATTCATTTCAATTCATTGCAAAACCTCCAACGACCTCTGGCGACATTGAATCGCTCAAAACATCATACCGTCTAATTCGGTGATTTTCCAAAGAATGCATTCTTTCATAGAATTCAAAAAAACCACACAAATAATCGCTAATTAAATACCAATTGGCTTTTAATTCTCAGCGAATTACGTGAATTATACAACTTCAATCCAGCGATACAACGAGAATTCCTATGCTCAAGTGAGTAACTCTAATTATCTCCCAATTAACCTGCGACTACAAATGAGAATTTAATTGACTGCTCTTCGAATTAAAAACATTTTTTTTTTTTTGCTCGCATATACATAGTTCTAATCACTATAAGAGTGACACAATAATTGAAAACACTAATCTCCGGTTTCGAACTGACCTTGACTATCGCCATAATAACAAAACAAAAATACCAAAAAAATAATAAAACCAACGCAGATAGGGACGGGCTAATAGATGTATCTATAAATGACCAAAAAAAAATCTACTCGCTATTATTCGCTGGATCAATAGTAATTGTAAACCGGCTCTGGAGTGTCCCACACTCATCGATTGCGCACACTTTCAATTTCACAAAACAAAAATATCGCACGTGAGAAAATAATATTCGAAGCGAATGAAAACCACCTTCAAGTTTTGAGTGTAATCAAAATAAATACAAAGTGTATCCGAGAAGTAGAAAAATTTACAAAAAACAACAAAGACCGTCGGACGTGGTAATATTCCGAAACGAATGAGTAGATGTTACTTAATATTGCCATTTGATTCACACTGGCTTATGGGTTGAATAAATAGTGCCTAGAGCAAGTCTATACATACCTCTATCACAATGAAGAAACTAGGAAGAAAGGACACAGCTGGCACCATCAAAAAAGATACGGTTTGTAATTTAATACTCGGAATGAGATACAAATGAGAATCGAATCTTTGATTTCAAAGGGCGATGTAACCCGATAATTCATACAATATTTCTCAGGGTATTAGTTTGGAAAAGTAAGAACTACCGAAACCTGTTCCAAAATTAGATAGATATCCATATATGATACACGTCTAGGATATCCATTTCGCAGACAATGGGCATACAAACATTTCAAAAAATCTTTGCGGAGGAAACCTGATGGAAATTGCGTGGATAGTTCAATAGGATGCGGATATAGGTATAAGGGTGCCCTTGCTGACTACCAAAGGCCTCATCGACCGCTAATTAAAACACGCGGATTGGTGTATAAATCTCAAGATTTTGGCTCAATATTTCGTAGCTCATCTATCTCTGAAAAGAAGTGCCTACAAAGAGTTGGATTTCTTTCATGTTCCAGCGCGGAACAGACAGACATTTCTTCTTCGTCCCAGCCAGTTCTGCAAAAATCATTGTAGGGTAAGCTTAGCCGAGCTGCATGGTTACCCATCATGCAGTCTCTGGTCAGGATGCCGACAGTACTACGATCTATTTCAGTAGATTGTTGGACCTATTCTTATCGTAGACTGGCCACAATGATCTAGCTGTAGAGCATGTGTCTAATTGACACCAGTGTTTGCTAGCTTTTTCGACAGACTTTATGTCTATTTACATGTGTAATGTACTAAGCGGGATATAGACCTTAACTAGAGCCTGTGACCTTGGCTAGTTTTTCGTTTCCGAAGACGCTCACATATTCCGGCTGCTTGCTGACTGTTGATATCGCATTCAGTTTCAGTTTTACGAGCTTGGATCTTATCGGTAATGATTGCAACCCCTTTTTGGCTGCTTGGCTATCAACATAGATGCTGAATATTTTCCTCTAAAATTATTTCCACAGCTGGAGTAACTTCGGTTTGAAAGACGCTGCAGCCATCCTTTAGACTGAAGGAGTGCTTTATGTTCCGAGATTCACAGTAGATCCTAGTTCCCGTACCGCTATCCATTTTGAATCGTCTTCAGTACAGACTCCCCCCCCTCTACCCTACTAGGAATTTTAATATTGAATCCCCGATTGCATTGAGAGAGTGCTAAGATGCAATTCGTTTCCGTTCAGAGCTTCGGAGTAATCCACCCAGGGTCCAGTAGCCCATAAGCCTCAGTTGCTGATCTTTCGCAGTTTAAGGGCTGCTGGTCTCTGGATGGGTTACTTTGAAGCTCTGGACGGAAACGAATTACATGTTAGCACGCTCTCAAGTGCAATCAAATGCAATCAAGTAGAGGAATATTCAATTTTGTATCCAGAGCTGCCGCAGGTGTTGATCTCACCCAACCGACCTGCCCTTTGTATATTTGTGACACTGCCAAGGTTGGGTTTCTTCTCGAGCGCTTTCCACCTAACTATCGAACCATATGTTAGGATGGGTCTTAACACCGTTTTTTCAGAGAAGACACAACATTCACAAGACACAACAATCCCCGAAGTGAATTGACTGTCATTCAAAGTGGTATCCTTGTCCCACTCACTGCGGGCAAGGATTCTCGTTCGAAAATTATATTCAAATCTCAGTTTTGGCAGAAACCTTGAATACACATTGCTTAAGTTTAATAGATCAAGGATTGAGGAATGGCCAACGTGTTAACTCAGTCATTGCGAGGAAACTTTAAGACGGATGACCTCACCGATATCCCTTTCTGTGGACAAGGACTACTCCTTCTGGCTTATTAATTAGCACTTTTGCTAATTGAGTGAGATGAACGCCTTTATCAAGAGCTGACCACCAAGTAATACCTCCATATAGCAGGTCATCCATATCTGATGACTGACACGTACAGCCAGCATAAAATTTGGGGTTGCATGGATTCAGAAATTCGATCTTGGGGACTTGAGACTTTGAAACTTCAGAGTTACGATAGTAAGGGAGTCGCTGCACTGTAGAGTGGAAATACATCTAATTTAAAGCACAGCAACAGTTGAGGTACCCGGAAAGTGAGTATCCAGTAAAAGAACAATGGTCTTCTTAATAGAGGTGGTTCAGTGGTAACATCAGATAGACGGGTGTTAAGAGATTTTTGGAGAGGATTTTTCGAAAGAGACTCGCAAAGATCGGCTCGGTGAAGTGGTATCCTGATCAGCTGCCTCATGAGAGCTTAGCTGTAGCTTAGTTAAAAATGAGTCTACTTTAAGATTTGTATTCCAACAAGATGGTTTCTTCTTACCCCAAGATAGATGGACAAGACATGCTACCGATAAAGCGTCATTGGGCGCTAGTGTTGAAATATTCTCTATATAGTCAAGATTATCGGTGCTTATAGGTTCAACAAGAAAAGTGGGGGTAACGTTGTTAAGCGTTCCCTGTAAAGAGACCACTTGTAGTTCACGAATTCATAAAGATACGTTACAATTTGATTAATCCTTTCAGGTTCAACTAATCCGTATCGAAACTATTCACGTCTTTTAAATATGATTATCAATATTTTGCTAGAATTAACATCAAGGGACCTAAATGTCACCATTGAGGAACCCCTGTAGTGATGTTAATGATATTAGATACTGAACATCTCAAGAAGACTTTATCGACTAAGTATGATCTAATTCACTGTGAAAACTAATATGAAACTTCAAGGGTCTAGGAGAACTGATTTAGTCAGAAGCCTTACTAAAGTTTGTGTTCTCTTGAACTCTTCTTCCTCAAAGTTATCTAGAGGCCCACGTTCAACCCGGCCTGTAGCCTTACCTAAGTAAGTAAGTAAGTAAGGTATGTAGAGCTATATTGATTATTGTGGGTCCTGTCCTTCAAGTATTCTTGTTAGGTATCTAGCAAGGTATCTAGCCAAAAGAATGCAGGAGATGATAACTCAACATAAGAAAAGGAAGACAAACTCTGTATTGAAGTCGCGGAAGCTAGTGATGGGAACAATATTAAGAAATTTACACAAAGATTAAACTGCTGCTATTGTCACTTGTGGTCTATATTTCTGCGCAGACTGTTGAGTCTTATCGAACCGGCTTTGCAATCGATCAAGCAATAGAGGTTCCCTGAGTCTATGGTGATACTATCACGTTCATATGAAAAGCTCTGAGTCTGAAAGATGAAGCATTAAGGGTTGAGAAGAAGATGTCGTTTAAGAAGTCAAACCAAAACCTTAGAATTTGTTTTTTAATTACGTAGTTGTATCTCTTACAAGCTTCCTCTCGCAAACGTCTGACACAAAAATCCTTGTCTTGACACCTTAGTAGGCTTCAGGTGCTATGAGCGCAGATTCTGAGCCAGCCCTCAGATGCCTGCAATTCGAGGGACCCATCCGAGTTTCAACCTGTTATATCTGGCAAGAGATTATAGTGCATCTTTCTCCATTTCACTGATATAGAATCCGTTAACTTAGACGACAGCGCTTAAAGTACTGCCTGGCTATCTGAAAAGATATACATATATCCTAGCGCCCTTAATGCCTTTACTAAAGTTTATATTAGCGCAAATCTTAATGGCATGCAGTGCCATAGGTATCGAGGCTTTGGCGTTAGGTCTAAAGATGCCACCTTCAACTGCAGTTTCCATCTTCGCTGCGTCTGTAAACCAAACCAGACCTCTAGAATCCAGTGCCGGAACACCATTAGACCAGTTTGCAAAGTCCAATATATCTACCTCAAATAACCCACCGAAACAGTACTCTCTGACCCAGGATCTGCTGTAAAGGCATCTACTGGCCCACAAGGCCCTAGAGGCGCGCTCGATGGCGGACTTGACATGAGGATTCTAACTAAGCCGTTTGTAAAGGATGACGAGATATTTACCCTCACTGGAATAAGTTAAAGTGGTGCCTTTGATGGCGATATGTCTTAAATTGATCAGTCTTTTTTTGTAAAAGGCGCTAGAACGGTATTGCAAGGATTGATGGATAATCCTTCTCTGCTGCACCATTCTAACGCGTGTAGTAAACCACCTTGCATGACACTAAAAATGGTCATCCTGTGTTTACTACTCATAAAAAACCAAGTCATTAGCATAACCAATGGCGATGTAGCCTGATCTCTGTAGATCGACTTGAAGATTGTCAATGACTAATGACCAAAGAAATGGAGAAAGTACTCGTCCCTGGGCACAACCCTTAACTGCGGTCACAGATACTCTCCTCCAGAGGAAGAAGTAACAATTCGACATTCAAGCATGACCCTTATCTATTGGTTGATCGAATCCTTAATATCTCTGCTACTAATTGCTCTTGCTATTGACTCGTAGCTAGTGTTATCAAATGCGCTTTCAATGTCAATGAATGCACACGGAACTATTTCCTTGAAACGAGAAGTTTCTTATATCTACTTCACAAGATAGTGAAGAGCACTAGTATGCAAACTGACTTGAGTGTAGATGGGTAGACAGATCTAGGCAGCCTCTAATATGAACTACAATGAGTATCTCAATGATTTTAAGAAAAAAATCATGTTAGACTTATACGTCTATAAGATTTAGGCAACACTTTAGGCCTATTACCTGGTTTTGGGGATGAAGATTACATATATCTGTCCAGGTAGTTAAGATGTAACCCCAGATGTAGCTGGCTCTAAATAAAGCAGTCATGCCCGGCAGGATGAGTTCAATTACATTTTGTAAAAGTGCAAGACAAATACCATCACCAGAGGGGGCTTTGAATGGTTGGAAAGAGTCTTCAGCCTATTTAACCTCACTCGTACTGAACATTTTTCCGGATAAACTATTTACTCCACTAGTAATGCAGACCTTATGGTCGACGATTCCCACCATAAATTTCAAGTACGGTATGAAAAGTTTTATGAAAAGAAGTCGTACTTTGGTATTATCTAGTATCATACTAATAAATGCTGAATACATTTGCCGAGAATAAGAGAACGGTTTCCAAACATAACTGCGGATACTATCAAAAGATACTACTACTATATTATCGCAGTTTTTAAAAACTTGTTACTAAATATGTGTGAAACTTGCATGGGTAGCCTTCGGCCTTTTGACACAAAAACTTAAAGAAATTCTAGAAATAAGAGGAAAGAAGATTATGTTGCATTTCCACTCACTTTCTCATAAAGTAGTGCAGATAAATTCTTCGCATCAAAATGCTAAGTTGAACACAAGGAACTCTATTAGGGCACTGTTAATGGATACAGATACTCGTATATTATATTTACATGATTATTGTGGCACTACTTGGTGTTTTCTTTTACACCAACCTAAAAGTGAGTACATAAGCCAAAATGGTTTTGATTTTTCCCATAGTGTCCTGTGAAATTCCTCATTTCAATAAGGATGTCAATATTATACATATCTTAGCCAATTTAAACCTTAACTGTTACTTTTTCCAATCTGTATCCATTTTAATATCACGAATTGTAGCACACAATTTCAACTACAATAACACATCCCATGAGGTTGCACCAATTAACTGAATAAGCAGTTGCCACACTGTGGGCTGAACCCGATTACTTCCACTCGATGTGGACTAAAATTCATATTTTTTCTACATGACCACCGAATGCGCTCAGAACACATTCGTTTGCAATTAAGTGACACTTGGTAGCGAAGGCAAAAAAAAACAAGCGAAAACCTTTAAGATACAATCTATATATACCCACAGGCGTTACCTGACACACAACAGATACTTTCACTTACGACAATGGCCTGGTTTTACTGGCCACCTACATCGTATACAAATTGAATTAACCTCACCCATTAGTTAAGAAAACAAAAACTAAACTTTTAGTACCTACCTAGGATCTGGAAAATATTCCGTTGGACAATTCGGCTCACAATGTAAGGACCACAATTTCTTCGGTGTAAACACATCCTCCCACGTTAGACTATCGATTTTTTTTCTCAATTCTCCGCGATCGATTTGCTCCTCCAGCGATAAATCCTCACCATATTCGCCCGGACGATATTCAAAGGTATTGCCCGATTCAAGTCGTGCATTCCTTTTGATATTAAATTTGAATACACTATCACTAAGGCGACTGCTACTGAGATCGGACTGAGGGAATGGAAGTGAGAAAGCACCGCACAAAATTGTCACGAAAATATATGCCACAATCATAGTATCTGAGCCGTCAAAACGCACTTTGCCAACTGAAGGTGCTACTTGTTGCACACTGGGCTTAAATAGCCTGTTATATCCTGGCTCTGGATATAGGATATCCCAAAGGAACTCATGATAGATGGCAATGGTGGTGGTTAACCACATATTGTTAGTCTTGAACCTGGAGGGTTATTTACTTCAATTGTCTAGAAATGCGTGAAATTAAAAAAGAAAAGTGAATGTTTGTCATGTTGATGTGTGTGCAGTGCTGCAAAGGCTGTCCCAGAAGAAATCAATTTCAACATTTAACTCCCACCGAAGTTGGGCTAAGATTGACAACACATAGGTCAAACGATAGGGGTTGGTTTTTTTTTTTTTTTTTGTCTTCTTTGCAATAAAATGAGTTGATGTGGTATTTCAGAGAATCAGCTGAGGATATCTAGAGATTTCATCCATTAGATGAATTGGGACTATGGGTTCTAAGAATAATTCATGGGTTTTTGGATAATTTTTGTCGAAAAAATTAATTCTTGAAAAAATAACGAGCAAAGTTTGTGATTACTGATTCCACGTGGATCCTTAGGCATTTTGGATTCCACCGCACTTGAGGTGAGTGAGATGGGGACGCCTTTCAATCTGGTTACCAATGTGACATCTATAGATGAACGATTGTGAAACGAGGGATTACATACATACGACCACTGCCATGTACACTGAAGTTCAAGGAACTCTAACCGGCTGGAGAAGGGTCTTGACTATCCATCATTAGGACTTAGCCCAAGTACAGGAATATTTTCGCTAAATCTCAGTTCTACATAGCTTTGTATAGGTATATTCAGCCTGAAAATGTCATTACAAAGTCATTTGTAGAAAAAGTATGAACCCTACATAATCGGTACATAATCACTAATCACCAAGCATACACCCCCTCTTTAAATATCTTCGTCATTCGCCCTTAGAGACGGGCGGTCTAATTTTTAGTTAGATTGTGATGGCTTTAAGTTCCGTTTAAGTTTAAGTTCCGGTTACATCCTTGTGACCAGGGATCCAGAAAAAAGAAATGCTGTGCTGCGAGCCACGATCTTCGTGACAGCATGGACTTAATTTCAGTATCAATAATTGGTTTAATGGCTGCCTGACTGTCAATAAAAATTGGTGTTATCATCTATCATCCCGTGGAATTACCATAATCGATATCATACTGGTTGGGGATGTCACTCCCAAGACCTCCGCTTGGAAGATACTGCTGTATTCAGGAAGTCTGAATGAGTTGCTTTAGACTCTATACATGCCCTTCGAAATTTGAGTTTCAAATGTTTGATTGGGGAATCCTCAAGACACACATCATCTAAGACAGCTTACTATTGTGTAACCTACAGCTAGGTTTAAAAGAGCGATAAATTTTTGCAGAGGAACCTGCATACGCTGCAAAAGTTTGCCATATAAAATCTTTTCTCGAACTCGATACAGAGAAGATGGGGCAAAGACATGTCTTCAGCACATTGCTGTATGTTGATTTGCAGAGTATTCATGTTACAAATATAGGTTAATCTTAAACGGATAACTTCTACATCGACATCGGGAGTTCAATCTAGATGGTCTTTGATTCGCTCCACAACTACGCAGGGTGCTCAACCTCCTTCACATTCTGCACTGTGATGGGTCTGTTATACATTTTTGTGAAAACGCTAGGCTGCCCTCAAGGTGGCGTTCTGTCTTCATACTTTCAATAATTCAAACGTCTACGATCAGGCGTACGAGTATGATGATGCCATACGTTCTGTCGAGTCATACCCAGAAACTCTCTGTCTTTAGATATCTATCATCGATGAATGGTGCCATGAAATGGGCTTTTGGTCAATCCTCTGAAAACGGAGGTTATTCCCTTTACTAGGAGGAGGATACTGACCGCTCTGAGTTAGCCAGTGCTAAAGCCCGTCACTATCCAGATCTCCGATTAAGCCAAATATCTCGGAGTGATCCTGGATAAGAAACTTCTTTGAGCAAAGTATGTCAAATCGAAGACATTCAAGGTCCTCTCAGTTTTTTGGCAGTGTAAGAATGGCATGGGCAAGACATGGGGTTTATCATCGAAATACATAGGTCCTCTGGATCCATACGGCTATGATAAGACCATTTCAAGCTTATGCATCGGTTGTTTGATGGAGGGGGCTTACACGTAAATATGTGACTGCATTCTACACTTGTATTCAGCTCCAAGCAAGCATTTCCGAGTACGCCTAGCTCTGCTCTACATTCTCAGCTTGATGTGTGTACTTCCCTTGTTACTTATGTATGTATATCATGAGCTGTACTATCAAAGAAATCTGCTTTCTGAGGCTTCGACTAGGTAAGGGTCTGGGCCTGGTGTCTTCATAGAGACCGTACACAAGAATTCATTACTCCTTAGACAAACTTGCCTCTGCGGAGATGCATGTTAACCTCATGACTATCGACTAAAGAGTAAGCGCAGGCGTCGTAGTATCTGCGGTAGTAGCGACAGGCTGCGCTTAAAGTCGCTCTTAACCCTGTAACCCATCCCAAAATAGTTGCAGAATGTAAAACCCTTTGAAGTTGGACGCCAGACTGAACTCTTTCGCCTATGTGAAGGGCGAGGATACGTCGAATAATTCCCTTTGTGATTGTCCTGTCTGGTGAGTGATAATACTGTAAACCGCTCATCACTGAATTACCTTCTCAGCTTTCTCTGAATATCAAGTAATTTCTTCATTTGATTATGTTCACCCTTTCAGCCTTTACCGAGCCCAAAGCCACCGATATTGGTTTCACTTTACTTTAAATCCACACTTTACTTCTCCTCCAGCTTTGAAAAATTGCCCAATTAGGCTTTCAGCTATCGAGGCCTTGATGGATTTTTAAACATTGTTTTAGAAGGAATCTTGTCTGTCTGTAGTCTCTGTGGTTCCTTCACTTAACACTTTGTTCTTTTTTGGAAGTTTTATAGCCCTGACTTGCATACGTAAGAATTAAAGGTTTGCAACTAAAGGTTTTAGTTAAATTTAGCATGGACGGTAGGTAGGTATGTACGTTTAACTGCAGCCCAACGGCTACACGGATTGACTTTAACTTTCATACGTGGGGTCTGTGGATTCAAAATTCATAGGGAATAGCATACAATGTTCCATAGGTTCGGTGAAATCTTTTGGGTTTACTGCTGGTAACATGCAACTTTTGACAGCTTGAAGGATACACAATTGGCAAAGATTAGAGCTTCAGAGCAGTTGATAGATATTTGGGGATATCCGCAAATGAACTTTGGATGGAAACCAAGGAGTTTGGCATGGTTTTTCATACTTCTATCTTTGGGCCATCACGTGACACTGTTTGATGTCGATGGCTGGTACTCGTGCCCTTGTCATGTTGCGATGATATGCTCTGACGCAAAATACATTAGACAGTATCTACATATTTCAAAATGTGGTGGGCTTTGCATATTGACCGTATTATAACAGATGCTCTCGATCATGAACCATCCTGGTGTAACTTCTCCATGTATAAATTTACTAGATTTGGCAGTCATTATGCTGGAGAAAACTTAAGACTTAGTATGCAAAGCCAGGTATCGTACATTAGGTATTCAAAAAGTCCCTCTAGAGTTTATTCCTGCGATGCACTGAAAGCGAGATTACACATCTAAGTCTTCGATGTTGCGGAAATGGACTTATTACTTTCCCTATCCTTGGGTATTATGAGAATTTCCACGCTACTTGGACGTGATAACGTCTTATAATTCGGTCAGTCAGTAGAAGTACAGGCAAGAAAAGTTGATGTAAAGAAATTCGGTAGCAGATTGAAGCCTTCGTATTATAGAATGTTATGAACAGATTCATTCAGGTATGAACCTGTGGAGCATACTTCTCACTATACGATCAGATATGCCGGATGATTGAAATACCCCGGAAAAGTTAGGGAAAGCGCGCAGATACCTGGAATATGATTTTAGATGCTTCGGGAACGCAGTGTGGTCACACGCATTGTCCGATTTAGATGCATTAAACTGCCAAATAAAGCTATTTTTACATCGTATTACAATACCTGATTAGCAGAAATCGAATTCGGGGAAACGTGAATGGATTTTGCTGCAAACTTGTCTTTCCCATTCGTATGTCAGGCATTGGAGACGTATCTTTCTATCGAAATAGTTTCAAATAGGTTTTGTTTTGCAAAATTTCGTCAAGAACTCGTCAACATATAATAAGAACATCATTCTTTAAAGCACCTTTCTAGCACTATACCTATCGACAGTGATATTTCGTACTAGACGACCGACATCGGGGTTGGTTGTGATATACATAGTATTTTGGTAGAAATACTCTGTATTTTCCTGTGCATGCCAAACTCGCCTTACTTGATCGCAAAAAATAACCTCTATGCATCTGTAAATATCAAGTCACACAGTTGTCGTTATTTGAGGTCAACATAATTTGCGAATCTCTGATAGTATCTTTCATGTTAACGCCTGCCTGACTTACCAACTTTTCCAGTACCAGATTTAGGGAATTACATGACATCACAATTCGTTGAACGTCATACAGCTTGACACAACTGGGCCTCAACCATCGCCTAGTAGAGCGAAAATTCCAAATTCCTCAACTCTCACCTAACAAACCTACAATTCCTCCAAATAATTTGAATGCCATAGGTAACGTGTAAATATATGTATATCATCCCCATTCAACATCTACACAAGTGTGAACTATTTTCTCTCTCACTTTTCAAGTCCAAACTAATTGCCAACCACCACTCGCAGTTGAATGTATCTCCTCCTTCTCATCACAACTCCTGACAAAATGCTTCCCACCATCCTGTAAAATTTATTACCCGCTAATGATGTTCATCAATCAGTGCGGAAGCTATGCCAAACCGTGGGCACCGAGTTTTAATTAAGTAATTCTCTACCGTGCGATAGTGGTGTGTATCCGTTTGAGGCGCTGGTCCCTCTTCACTCCAACGATCGATGTTGCACGCGTCCCCTCCATAGAGTTGCCCATAAATTCGCTTTTCAACAGGCATATCCAAGGAAAATCGTGACATTAACATTGAAAAACCTCAAAATCCACAGAATGTCCCTCCTCCGTATCTATTCTGATTTATTGCAAAAATTACACGCTATCATCGTTTAGACAGGATACAGTGATACACGCATTTCTTCAACATAAATTAGCCTCGGTCTTATCTAACCTCCTCTATGTCTTTCGCTCTCTTTGCAGAATGAAATCAACGAAGTCTTCGAGCAGTATAAGGCCAAACAGAATGACGAATTGACCAGATGTACGGATGCAGATACAGCCACAGATGTCGTCAACCAGATGGTGGCTGACAACAAATTGCCATCCAATGAAATGTCATGTCACCTAAATGGTAGCATGAAAGTGAATGAAACCAGCACCAGCACAAGCAGCAGCAGCGGTAGTGACCAAAGCGACATAAATGGCTGCACCAGCACCAGCATCAGCAGCAGCAGCTCATCTAACAGTGGCCGCTACTTAACAGTCCCGGTTGCTGCTTATACTCCTTCCGAGTACAAGTCAGCTCCTGCAACACCAACCATAATGTCAACAAACACGTTTCCTAGTCTAAATCATGGCAATGACCAAACCGAACAACCGCCAGCACCAAACAGCACCAGTAACAGTCGTACGTCCACACTCAAGCGATTGAACAGTCAGAACGATTATTCCCATACCGGGGATGTTAGAAGTCCCTATTCGCCGGAGTATCTACACCATGGCAGTGATTCCAGTGATGACGTTAACATATGGGCTAACAAATTCCTTCGGGAATTGGACAACTTAATGGGATCAGATAAATGGTCCACCGCAAGTACCATCACTACCGCCACCATTACCAATGGCAGTGCCGGAGGCTCCTCTGCCACCACTGCCGCTGTCGTTCCTCCCATAAAGATCAGTATTCCGCGACCGGAGAAACATGTAAGTATACCCAGTTTTGTTCTCTATCCTTTTATTGGTTTGTTGTGTTTGTTTTGAGATTCTATTACCAAGTATCTGCGAGAATGCAATAAATTGCAATCCATCCACCTAACCGCTGAGCTTCATAAAATTTTAATTTCATTTTCAGGATTTGTGTTCTCGTTGTTGCGTTCGCGCAATACCTCCGTAAAGTAGGAGTGTTCCAGATGATTTGTATGCAAATGTTTGGATTTTTATCTTATAGATGCATAAAAGTGGAACGATACGGTTAGACTGTTCGCAGAGGTGTTAGGTAATTGGTGGCAACTTTATGCCTCAGAGAGCAGGGGCAGTGAATGGAAATTAAATTAAATTTTCACTCATTAGTTGCGGATGGCAGGTTAGTTAGTTGGCTAGTTAGCAAAATAGGTGAGACAAAGACTTTCACAATGCTTTGATTGGGCCATAAATGGTAAGATTGTGTAAACGTGTTGGGAAACCCCCCCTAGGCGGAATTCGACATACATATAGAGTGAGTACGAACGGAAATAAGCTTTGATGGGTTGAAATACCAATGCTTCTTCAAGATGTGACCTAGATTTATTGACACTAGAGTCAAGGAATTTAGTAGTAATACTTGGGTGCGTGGTAATAGATACCTGCCTTGGCCTAGAATGATGAAGAGAATTGAAATGTCTACGGTGATGTAATGCGAATGGTACTGAGATGAGATGAATAAACAACAAGAAAGATTCCATGGTACCACTAAGAATGTGAATCGGATGGGGTAATGGAGTTTTAAGTTTTTTTTTTTTCAATTGGATAAACATTACCGACAACCATGACTCTACGAATTCGTTGTTGTTCGAGGAGCCCAGCCCATAAATACTCACAAGATACTTACATTAATCGAATGCAAGTCATTTGCTCCCCTGAAATTGTTTAAGAACAGAGCAGAAAGTAGCTTTATAGCTTTATACACTAATGGATGTGTACAGAGTGCAAATTGATAAGTACTAACAGATATACAGGACTTACAATTCAAAATTCAGTTGTGGCGTGGTACTCGCGAAGTATCTACGACTATCTAAATGCATCGTACGTCTCTAAAATCATGAGATTGTCAAGTAAAACTCTTACGGATGATCACCTTAGCCTTAGTAGCATACTAGATTAATCAATTATTTGGTTTTTCCCCCTCAACCCCACCCACTTATCAGCAAGAGGGATGCTCAAATTCCTTATACAGAGCCATTCAACAAGAGGTGTCATTTCAAATTTCGCAGCATTGTTGAATTCTTAACATTCAAGTGTCATTGTGATAACTTTTGAAAAGTCAAAGCTAGGAGGTTATCAAATATAAATCGAATCACACTCGTCCAACGTGTTGAAATAGTGAAAATTCACTACAAAGACGGTGAAAATATCGCCCAAGATGCCACAAAGCTGGCGAAACAATGCCTCTATTGCGTTAAAAATTTCTGGACGTGTGATTTTTCGAAATGGAGCCTTCAACTGGCCATCGAGATCATGCATTCTAACATCATAAGACTTTGTCCTTTGATGCTATGTTATGCTCAACCAGCAATTCATCTACTTGAGCTGTTATTCGGCCGCAATTATGCAAAAATGTTATGAAAAATTTTATTAAAAGAATGAGTATCCGTAGGCAGAGCCGAGACGGAGATTTGGCGGATATTGTATTCCCTTACTAACCTCAGAGTCCGTTCTTAAGATCAAAATGAAAATATAACAACTTTTCATAAAAATGTTGCGTTTTCCTATTTATTTACAATGACACCTCTTGTTGAATGACCCTATAGATCTCACGTTTCATCAAATATTCCGCGCATCTTTAATAGAAAATTTTCTTGTGTGTTTATAGCTTCTTAGTCGTACAGTTACAGGTCTCTTCAATTCCTCCGTAGATTCCACAGGACTTTATATTTGACAACGGAATTCATTTCATATTGTGGATCACCCATTACTACATACTTACTCAATGATTATTCGTTTGGATTGGTTCTGAAATCGAGCTGTTCATTTGATATACAATTCAACCGATATGATGCTAAGCTAACAGAAAGACCAAACTCTGAAATACACTATTGGGAGACATACACACTTCTAGAAGCTTTCAAAAACTAAGCCGAAACGCATGCGGTCCTTTTGGACATAATAACGTCAAACAGGAACTTCGATATTTACTTGTACTGCATTCGCAATGTCCACACCCATATCGATTCGGGTCATTCGACTGTAATAGAAGTAGTGCACATGCCACTCTCTGTACCCTCTTGTCTTCCAGTTTTAACGAATCACGCCCTATTGGGTTCACCGTGAAATCTTCTGTGCCGATCATATCAGAGCTCGTACGGGACTGAGAGGTCTCCAAACGTCTGTCCTCTTAGCATTCTCTGCAACCCCGTATCAGAATTTTGGTGAACTCACCTATGGGTATATCGCCGCAACTGGAGATGTTACCCCAAACTCTAGCGTCACTTAAGTAAGTAAGAACAAATCGGGCATTATAATGCGATACTACGCTAATTTTGGTCCAAAGCTCGTTTTACTCTAACCAAATACGCTCGCAATACCCGAACTAAACCTCCGAGTAAATGGGTAATAAATCGGACATATCGTTTAAGTACAGCGTCTTCTAAAAGTTGACTGTGACCTGTGCATGATAAATCTTCCGCCAAACATACATATCTAATCGCATAAAGAAAGATAAACCCTACATGTTGATCCCTAAAGAAATGAAGTCCATCAGTATTTTCATATCATAGGAAGTCCTCGAACTACCCCCAAATTTCGTTACATAAATCGGTTATAAGACGTTATAAGACGTTATCACGTAAGAAAAAAATTTGCCGAAGGTTTCTAGCTCATGAGCGATAGCAGTCTTTTAGCCTTGAAAACGTAAAATTCCCAGATTTCCCATTTCTGGTGCCACCGATGAATCGGGTAAAGATATTTCTCGAATTTCTCGACCTCCTGCAACATAATTTGGCTTTCATCCACCAGTGGAGATAGTATACAGCCCTATGGTACCCCTTTTTGAGGACTGAATGTTGGATGCGACACATAGTATTTTGACAAACCAAACACATCAATGAAATCACTGTTTTCGTTAAGTACTTAAACATTCGAATTTTGACTCATCTTCGAGTGAAAATAGCGAGACAAATCATCAGACATCCTTGATAATCTATCCCATTTTTCGGAGTAAATTTCCACTTACAACTTCCACTTTGACTACTACATTTCTGTCTACAACATAGTATTACTGTACTTGTTGACATACCACAGGAGATACAACTCAGACCACATCTCTTTACAAAAAAAAACAAAACCAACTGCATATCAACCAACTTCTACCCGTTACAGGGTTAATGACATAATTTACACACCAACTGTATCTTATGAAATCACTTAACAAAAAAAAAAAAAAGCTTTCTATGCACTATAATGAAATTAAAAGATCACCACCGCCGTCTTTGAAGATACATCCATGAGGTTGTCTGTCATTTATTGAAATATGCCATTTCGTTATCCTTCTGTCACAAAATTTATAGTCAAACATGTCATAAACATCACTTTCAAATCAGAAACCAGTGACACTGCCACCATCACTCTATCAGTGGGCATAGATACATACTCCACATTCGAGATACACTCGAAACCGATCGTGAATGACAACGCATAGTGCAGCAGCACGATGTCTTGCAACGAGTATACCCAAACCTAACGTTCGGCAACACAACATGTGTTTCACCGGTTCGCACAAGCGATCCGTATTTATGGTAATTTCACGAACAATTTCATAAATCGATCCGCAAAATTGCAAATTTAGTTCAGGTTGCTCTGTCGGATCAATAAAGCAAAATAATCAAATGCTCAACATCGGCCGGCGCGTTCGGTATGTATTGGCGAAAGGAAGGTTGCGCAGCACATATACGAGACAAATTAACATAGCATTAGGCGCGAGAGGAAATAAAATTTTACTGACGTCATAAATTTAATTTACAACGAAGTTTTTTTTTTTTTATTTTTATTTCGATACTAGATACTTTTTTTTTTTTGGGTTTTTTTTTTGTGGTTTCATTAAGCAGTTCAATTAAATTTATATCGGTTGGTTTTATGTGATGCTGGGAGGCACCGCGGTAGATTTAGTACACACTATCCACATGAATGGAGGGAATCACTTATTTTCGTGTTGGACTAGAAAAAAGTCGGCGGGCTCTGTTGGGAAAGTGTGCCGACGAAAGGTTTGCTTTGTACACAGAGAATCGTTTGATTGGGGAATAATTTTATGGATCAATTAATTCATGGGAATTTCTTCTTGTTTTTTTTTTTTTGGTTTTAAATTATCCAAACGAATTGGGTGAGTAAAAGCGGCTAAACACAGTCGGTAAGTTGATGTGGAAATCGTTTTCGATTGATTTTAGAGATTCTCTTGTATAGGTATATCACGGCGATAAATCATGCTATAGATACTGAAAGAAGGTTGTCACATTGTAAACGGGTTTTGTTGTCCCGCACTATAGAGTTGGAGAGAGTTTTTTTTTACAATTGAGACATAAAAAGATATTAAAATACGAAGGCAGTAAGTAAGGAGAAATTGGCAGCAGGTGGGTTTACATCAAAAGGTTTGAAGAGATTAACGAATTTACGATCTCATGGGTGGCCCTTGAACTGGGCATAGTGCATGGGCAGGTGTCTCTTTCCAGCGAATTGTCTTAGATACTTAAATACTTTAGTGCATCAGAGAAGATTTTGTAACAATACTATTGTTGGAATGACTTAAGATAAAAAGGATGTCAAAGGCTTACTCAGACCACGCAGAGTTCATTGTGTCTAATTTGTCCAAAATCTCTGGTAACTAACCGCCTTATAAAGCAATCTGATAGTAAAGCTGTATGCTAGGAACGGTGTAACGACAATTAGTAGGCTTTTGAAATCTTCAGACGATAGAAAGTTCATCACAGATTCTGTTTATTTAGATATCAACGTGTGGGAAATATCCTTTATTTATGGATCCGCCAATGATGTGCTAATCTTCCAAAAGTAGTAATAGCCTAGGCTATCAGCTTGCACTATTCGTAAACCCGGAGAATAGAAGTCGGGAGTACGTTACACACTATTCCATATCCTGAAACTCTCTCCCCGCAGAATTGGCGTTTGGTATTATTTCGCGGTGCTGGTTTGCAACTTTTGTTATGTACTCTGTATCTACCGTTTAGTACTTGCTTTACTTAATTCGCGGACACCCGACCTGAGACACGGCAGTCTTCCACTCTCTTCGATCCCGAGTACGCTAATTCCAATTGTCAAAACCAAGAGCTCTGGCATTCGCGATAGCTTGATCCTTAAAACGGAGGTTCGGTCTCCCTTGTCATCTCGAACCCGGGATTCCGAACTCGCCTTGTAGAGCTCATGACGATGAATTCTGTCATATGTGGCCGATAAAGGGATGGTGAGTCTCGACTTGAAATTCCTCGGTCTTTTCCAGGATCTATCTTGGTGTGAAAATTTGGTCGATCGTCGATCTACCGGGCCGGAAGCCACTCTGGTACGTGCTGAGAGGCTCTTCAGATGTATACACAGTACGTTGGGTAGAATCTTATATATGATATGCCTCGGTAGCTCTTACAAGACAAAGAATCGCCTTTCTTGAAGATGGGGCATACAGAGCTGATAGTCCAATCATCGGGCATGCCTCCTTCATTCATATTTTGTTGATGATTTGGTGCATGCACCCTACCAAAGCATCACCACCGTGAAAGCTCGGCCTGCGGTTGGTTGGCGAGCGCCAGGTTGCTGTGTAGATTCGTAGTCTTGGAAACCTAGTGCTACTTATTACTATATTACGAACTCTTCCAAAATCGAATAAGCTTGTCTTAATACTTGGTGCCTTCTTAACTCGTTTTGGACGCTCGTTATGAAGAAGCAAATCTTCACCCAGTCATCCCCTGAATTTGTCATAGTAGTAAGTTCCTTCTTTTGTCTGCGAAGTAGTGAAACAGCGCGTGCTCCGCGTCCTCCTCTTCATTAGGATATTCTGAGTTGAGTCTGAAGGGCAAGCTACCATCTCTAAATCTGTGTTATTTCCGATAGCCGCCGTAAGCAGATAGTAATTGCGTAAGGTGCAAGTTGCAGTCCCAGTCTGCTCTTTTTGCCCAAACCTAGATCATGGGAATCAGCTTGTCTGCTTTTCGCCATGATATTCCTCTGTTTACCCATCTGGTGATGATGGTCTCTTCTCAGTTCGCACTTCACCTAAGATAAGCCCTTGGCATTTGGCTTATGCAAATGTTATTAAAAATGTCGATGGGGGCCATACCCACTATAACACAATATCCAGGTCCGTCGACGTTTGGCAAGCGCTGACTGCACCTGTGACATATTTTTACTGCAATAAACGAAGTGGGTCTTGAAGCTCAGTATGTAACCAAGTATTTTGAAGCCTCTTTGGTTCTGATTATTCTGAACCCAAACGTTTACACATTCTTTAGTCTTTCGGCTGATTACTAAGACAGCTGTGGTCTTGTAGTCGGCTTGTTCTAGGCCGCCAGACTCTATTCAATTTATAAGCCTGGCAACCGCTTCATCCGCGGCGGCCTATACCTCGTAGACGTGTTTCGCCACGACAACCACAGTGATATCGATCACCATTATCCTCTGCAACCGCGATTAGTCTGCCGTGATAGGTATGATAGGTTCGAAGATCTTTCTAGGAATGTGGTCCATGTTGGTCTCTCTCGTAAAGATACCCCCGTGGTGGTTTATTGCCCCTAAGCTTCCTCATCATCATCCTATATTCTCCGCCCAGAGGTCTAGGTCTGCTCTGTTTCAGAATTATGTGAAACATCTTGCCTTGCTCCCTTTGACGCCCTTTTCAAGGTCACGCCTCGCGAATCTAAATATATCTTGGAACTCTTGTCTTCCACTATAAGGTCCGCTGGAATCCACCAGGCTTGGACGCATTTTCCCCTGACTTGGATCTTATCGTCCCACCAGTATCAAGCTTCACATTTTTTGCTAGCTGATCTCCTGAGCATCGCTGGTGGTGGTTGTTTGGGAGAGTTGGTGCGAGAGGATGTGCGCTAATCCGTGGTTGATTAAATTATGGCTTACTGGCGAAAGCTTTCTTGAATACCGGGCATTTGGCACTTCTGGCCTCGTGACCACGTTTCCATCCTTGAAACCTGTATATAGTTAAGATGTTGATGCACGTCATGCTCGACATGTACTGCAGAAATGTTTGCCATACAAAACTTTTCGCTATTTCATATGCAAATGACAAAGAACATCCTTAGATTCCTAGCCAGTATCCTTGGGCATTACTACTTACTAATAAGGCACTATTCTAGACTTTTCCTAGCATCCAACCTAACGTGTCTACTATATACATACATATATCTAGCTGTAAATATTTTTGCAAAATGGATCAAGACAAACGCTGTTAGGAAAGCAGACAACCAACCCCGCTTGAATCAATCCTGAGAATTTTTTTTTTTTTTTCTTAGCTTTCTAACATCCTGCCGAGTGATTTATATGCCTTAGAGTTGATTGTCGATTCCCCAATGTGTGGATAACTATTTAGGTAGTCTACTGGTGTCAACGGTCTATCACCTTACCCAGGTAATAACCCTTTCTATAACAACCACTCCCTTTCCAACTCGCAAGAAATAAAAATGATAAAAACACCTTCCCAATGTATGGTACAACAGTACCCTACTCCCTATCCCGCTGTGACTTTCGTCAACGTTTGTCCACCCCTTCCATCTCAAATGAGTGATCTAATTTATGTTAGATGAATTTTTCATCTAGGCACCATAATAAAAAATGCAAACAACACTCAACCGCAAAGATGCTGGTTCGCTGTTGTAGTGCTGTGAAGTGCCAACGCCCCCCTCTGGATAGCTGGAAAGATCGTTCGTTTTGATGGAACCCCATCCCAGATACGGGTAATTAATTTGTGTCATCCCGGGCATTTAAATTCGAATAACAACATTTTCGGGCGATGGTTTTATCTGTGTGGTAACGATAAAAAGGGTCGTCTCGTCATGTGCCGACTCCCGAGACTGGGGTAACAGCTGCGGATGTTTTAGCGGGATTTGTTATGGAACCGATCTTGACTTGAGTTATGAAATGACTTACTGAGACCATACATACTATATTGCCCTAAGGGAGCAGAGTGTGTTTTTTTTTTTTTTTTGTGGAAGTCGTGTGGGTCCGATGATGACATGTTTTTATTTTTCGGGAAGTCTTTGTTGTTTAAATTATGTATGCGAGTAGAAGTTATGAGATATGTACATCTCGGTTTGGAATGTTGGACTCGAGAAGGCAGAGGGAATTTCAATTGGTGAACATGATTGAGAGAAATGCGTAATTAATTCTTGAGTGGATCAGTGTTTCACTGTTTCAGTTGTGATATTTTCACAACTCTGATATTGATACTCGAAAGGGGGTTTCAGAAATATTCTGTGGGTCAAGAAGTCATGTGATGAAGACGATTGACATGCGAATGCTTTCCCTTTATTCAGTTAAATTCTACTTCACGTCTTTAACTGAAATACAAATTCAAGCAGAATTGAGTTGGAATTTTGAACCCAGCTCCCACAACCAACATGGTTTCCAGAAACGTAGATTAGAAACCTTGTCGAATATGTATCCTTTGCCCTTTTATCTATAGAAAATGGAAACGAAGTCTGTGCTTTTGTAACTGATTTCAGTTAAGCTTTCAACAAGGTATCTCCTCAATCAATACTCTTCAAATTGACTGCCTTCGGCTTTGAACCAATATTGTTAAAATATATATTTTTTACCTGGAAAACTGTTTTTATAGATTTATCCTCTTGGCTTTTTTTTTAGCCACTTTCGGTGTCCCACAAGGCATCCATCTAGGTTCCCTTCTTTTTATTATAACTATAAACGATCTTTAAAGAGTCATTATGCACTCCCACGTCTCCCTCTACTCTGATGACACCAAATTTTTCAGACCCATTTTTCTTACCACAAGACTTTAGTCTCGTGCAACAAGACCTCGATAGTCGATCGATCTGGTAGTTCACAAATTGCTTAGAGTTCAACATTGCCAAATCCCAATATATTACGTTTTGCACGTAAGTGCAACTTGAATACGCAAGGCAAGCTTATTTCCTTCCCCCTTTCAGTGAGTTCACGTGTCCAAAAATGAGAACATCCAACATCATTTTCCTCGACTTGCCCTTTGAGGTCAATCCTAGAACGACCCACTTATCTAGGCTCCCTATTAAGACCGTCTCAACCTCATTAACTTAAATATCCTTGAGAATCGCAGAATCTTAGCTGACATTCTCTTTATGGCTTCCTCTTAGGTTCCATCGATTGCGCCCTTCACTATTTTCCTTACCCTGAATAAGTTTTAAGCCTTAGTTTGTAAGTTAGTTTTTAAATCTTAGATATGCTATAGCTTGCAACTAAATTAACTAATATGCGTCCTTCACCAACGTCTTGATAGTGCTCATACCGTTCGTAGTTAAAGTTTCTTTTCCATTCTCTCTCTTCGCATTTGGAACCACAAATGTGACGATGTATCTTACTATTAAAAGAGTTTAATATCTGCCTTCAGTAGAACATCAATTTTGGTCTTCAAGTTAGGTGTCCTGAATCCAGTTGTTTTGAAAGGTTGGAGACATTCTTATACTACAATTCTTTGCGTTTAAGTGTGTTATTACTGTGTTACAAGCTTTGCATTCGTAGTAAACTATTGAACAAGTTCCAGACATATAAGCTTAAAAATTGTCCTTGATAGAAGCATTGTCGATAAGGGCATATGAACAAACTCGTATTAGGTAGGAAGGTAGAGAGGCTAGCACTCGGATCACCAATAGACCCATTATGAAACTCTGTCGTGGATAACCTAAAACGAAGACAAAAGTTGGTTTGTAGCTTTGGAAAGCGACCTCACTGCACCAACGCGGTGTGGTTCTGATGGCGCTGGTAGTCCCTATACATTCTAATCTTTGTATCCTGATCAGTGCTCTGAGGTACGTGATCTTATCTGCCGCGGGGCCACCAGACTGTACTCCCATAGGATAGAATAGATCTGACAATGGCTGTGTATATCCAATGGATGATGGTGGGCTTGGGCCCCCATTTTTTATCAAACATTTTGCTGCTTTAAGTATAGAAGGCTATGGATGCTTTCTTTATCCTTTCTGACGTGTTTTCTTTCCAAGACAGCGTTTCAAGTCTAGTATAAAGCCCAAGTATCTCAATTTATCTGGAATTTGGAAGGGTGTGCCGTTGAGCCTCAAGGGCGTTTAATTCATATCTTTCCGCCTATTTGTCTAGGGTATTGAGAGCGAATTGAAGTATTTCGGTGATGGTGGGCATAAACTTACCTGTCGCCATTATGACAACATCATCCGCATATGCGACAACTTTGACCACACTTCGTTCTAATTGCTTTAAGATTCCGTTCGCGACCAGTATCCATAGGATAAGACTTTGATGAATATAGTCTGTTCTAAGGCTAAGATCGTTGATCGCTTGCTCATTTCTGCGGCTGATATTTTTTTACTTTGGATCAGGCTACTACTTCGTTGGAAGATGGTTGTTTTCGTTTGCGGGTCGTGCCCCCCATTCTTGTGATCGTATATGTTCTTCAAGGTCCTTTTTTCTCCCATCTAAGGGCCATACTGGAGCTTTGTTATACTGTACGGCTTTGTGTGGCATGCTCCTTGATGGGCCGTCTTGTAGTAAAGTTCGGATGCATCTCTCCAAACATCTCTAGGTTTAACATTACCTAGGTGGTTCGTTAGCGATGAATACCCAGCAGCATCGGTCATACAAACAGACAGGCATATTTAAAGGTCAGAAACACTTGATGAGGTTCTTGTGATATTATTCAATCACACCCCTCGCTTTGTAACTAATGGTCGGGAAGTACTTATATTATGTGCAACAGATTCGTAAGAGACCAGCGGTCTAGCTTCTCACAACCTACTGTTTAGTGCCGTGTCCGAAAAATAATTTTTTGTTTCAGAAGATTTTTCATGACAGTTGTACTCTTAGATCTTTGTCAGACGCTAGCTAGTGGTGAGGCCGTGAAAGAACATCGTCGTCGTCGCACAGTAGTCCGAGCTGCTAAGCCGCAGTTTAAGTTTACCTTACAGACGTTGGAATACAATTGACATATTTGCTACTCTTTTGCTTTAGATCCATTTTCGAATGAACCAAACCTCGAACGAACAGCTCTTAATGAGAACAGCCTAGGAACCTATTGACATTACAATAAGAAAAAGGAAGTGGCAGTGAATACGTTATACCTTACGGCGCAAAGAGCATCCCGTTGCAAACTATCCTATGCAATGGAATCCGCAGACCCAAGCTGGAGGAGGAATGGGTCGCCCTAAGTAAACTCGGCGCAAGACAGTTGAGTAGAAAGCAAGGTCTCTGGAATGAGTTGTAGAGAGCGCACTCGATGGCACGCTAACCAGGAAAATGTCCCTACTAAGCAGCTTCAACAACAGTATCGGCCCTGTCTACTATCCGGCAGGTTATATTAAAAGGTCAAACATGATCCTATCTCTAGACAATTCCTTCTCGTCTACGTATACAGCTGCGCTTATTAAGTGATTGTTAAGTGAAGCTTCTTACCTTCAGACGGATTTGTTGAATGTTAAGCAACAGATCATCTCTGCCAAAGTTGAGTTAACTTCTGAAACTATCAGAGGTGTCACCCTTCTCCCAAGTTGGCGTTGAGTTCGTTCTATTCCAACTAATTTGATACGTCGTCAATCGTTTACTGGATGGCTTGAACAACACTTGTGCTAGGTGTCAAATCTAAGGTTTTAGAGTGAAGCTCACTAAGACAGTATTAATTCCCCTCGGTAGCAGAAGATAAATCAATATCCAAACGTTATCCACCTAAGGTAAAGCAGTACCTATGTAGTATCAAGTACCAGCCACAAGTGATATTTTGGATTTATTACACCATGTGTCTCTAACTAATAACTACTCATCGACAATGTGGTTGAAAATGGTTAGAAAAATCTTAAGGACTCGACTCCTAAGGTGGAGCCTTATACCCACTACTCTGGAACCTAGTGATTAACGAAATTCTTATAAGATTAGACCAAAACGGAGTTAGGGTCGTCTTGTATGCCGGTGATCTCATCATACTAGTGACAGGAAAGTGTCTACCTACAATCCTGGAATAATTGGGTCAAATGCTGCACACTTGGCCTTAATAAATAAAAAAGCCGACCTAATTGTCCTTACAAATGAGTACAAACAAGACAAATCCTCAACCTCTAG
Source organism: Xylota sylvarum (assembly GCA_905220385.1). NCBI lineage: Eukaryota > Metazoa > Arthropoda > Insecta > Diptera > Syrphidae > Xylota > Xylota sylvarum. The sequence goes on from LR999958.1 coordinate 48,287,936, forward strand.
CCGCCTAGAGTAAATGAAACTCAACTCCAGATATCAGACAAGGCAAGATACCTAGGGTGCATACTAGATCGAAGATTGAACTAGAACTACAATATACTTGAACGCAAAAAGAATGCCTCTATAGCCTGTATGTGGAAAAGCAATCGGATAATGCACCATCAACAAGTAGTTAAACGTTGATGCGCCTTCGGACTACCTTACCCCCCACACGGACTTCAAACTTTACCTCGATTCCAAAGTTCCATCTACATAGACCAGGACAAACGATGACGCCAAGACTTCAAGGACGGGTCAAAAATGGTCGAAGGTACTGGTTCAGGAATACTCAACCACGCAAGTGTGTTCCAAACGGAAATATATTGAATCACCAAGGCCTGCCGCGACCTATCTACTCTAAATTGTAATAAACATACGGACATCTACATAGACAACCATCACAACCAAATCAAAACTGGTCAAGAGAAGCAAATAGGAACTCAATTCCTTAAGCTCGAAGCATATGGGCTTCCACGGGAATGAAATGGCCCATGAGCTAGCCAAAAAAGGCTCAGAATCAAACGAACTACTAGCAGACCACTTGGTCCTATTGCCTATTAGTCTTCTCATGTTCAAAATTACTTCAGACCTTCTTAATCTGGCCAACGTAAAGTATCGTACACTCACCTCATGCCACGTCTCTAATAAACTATGGGCCCAATACAAAAATAGACGGACTAGAGAACTTTTGTCGCTAAACAGACCACAGCTGACTCTCCTCATAGCTATCCACTTAGGCCTATCTTAGAAGAATGAGAATCAGTGACAAATCGTAATCGGCGACAAAGAGGTAGAGGAAGACTCAACACATTTCCTTTGCAGATGCCAAGCCTCAAGAGGACCAGATACACAATCTTTGGAAAAGAACCTTTCAATTACCTTAGCAAACATGCCAGTCTAAAGTTCATCACGAAAATGGGTTGGTTCAGGAGGTCCGCTCGTGCCATAAACTGATTATAGGACTAAATAAATATATTGTTCATTGTCCCACAACGGGATCCATTGGACTCCATTGATCCAGTGAGATCCGAATGAGTCTGCACTCCTGTTGATTCTGTCACCCTCGCAACCTACCAATCTACCTAAGGACTCGACTATATAGGCATGACTGTTCAATGTTTTTCAAGATTGGTTGGATCTGGTGATTCTAAAATTACTGCTCATTAATAGTTTGTAACTCTGACTTCATTCCTAATACTCTAGTCCTTTTAATTCTATCATCACAGTGATCGACCTTTGTGAGAATCCAACATCTAATGACTCATCCGAATCATTATAGCTCACGACGGCAAATCCTTCAGAGTATAGTGTAGTATATATCAAGCTAAAGTGTAGTCAATTCATCTCTGTGACAGAGAATGCATAAAGGCTCCCTTTATCTCCTAAGGTGCCATATATACACCAGTCTCTCCATCTTCCTTATAATCCTCATTTTTCAACGGACTCCAATCAAGCTTTCAATACCTGCTTATCAGTAATCAGCACTGATCGTTCATTCCTTAACGCAGCCCGGTCAACTGCTGTCCTTCTGTTATCCTCGACAATTTCTCGTATGCATTTGACTAAGTATCTGACTTTATTCAAAGCCTAACAAGTCTTCCGGCATTTTTGGTCACTTCTTATAATCACCATAACGAGCAAACTAAATTAAAAAAAAAGGAACTTCAAACCGAAATGACAAATGTACACTTGAAGGAAGCCCTAATGAAAACATAAGACTCACGTCCACACAGTTGTCGTTCTCAGTTCATTATTTCGGGGAACGCAAAAGGCCATCCGACAAAACGAAGAGTTCGCAAATTTAATGGACTTCTGACCCACTTCTCGACGTTGCCATCTGTTACAGTCGCCGGTTTCTGGAGGACAACGTTTTATTCGTTCGCCAATTGAACACAAATCATATTAATCATCATCCCGACCATGTTTGTCCAGAAAGGAACACACTTCGCCTGTGGACTGTATATATGTACAAACGAATTTGATGAACCACAACGCATGTCATCCAAACAAATTAATTCACTTTCCGAGGCAGAAAAAAAAAAAAAAAAAATAATTGCCACAGGAAACCAAGAAACATGGTCCATACCATTTTTGGAAGAACTACATCAACTGCGAGTGGCTTGACGTTTTCAAGGACCCTCTTGCGTTCGCCCAGAGAATTCATCAATGAACAATGCCTTCTCGAGAGAATTAAACTTTTAAATCACGCACCGTTTAATGGCCAAGAGATGCTGTACCAGCATCAGCATCCCGCTGTATGGATTGACATATCTTAGCCAAGATCTCCAGTTGGTGCAATGCTTTCCCATTTTGGACAATGGCCGGACGCGCAGGTAAAAAACAAAAAAAACAAAAAAACCACCAGTGTGCGCGCACATCTTGATCCGTGATAGTGATCTCTTTGAATTTGTGTCCTTTCTCTCCCTCATCGTGATGCAAGAGATGCACTTGCACAGTCCAAACGTGTATGTCAACAGAATAACAATTGTCAGCGATTTGGATGATGCTACTACTGTGTTGAGGACGATGTTTAACTTCGAATCGAAATTGAAAGGGCACACGTACCTAAGAGAGATTGGAGGAGCAGAAAAAAAAAATTGGAACGGAAATTGATTTAAATGATTTATTGGCAACGAACCAATTGCCATTGTTATCCATTCAGCTGTTGGCTTGCTGGGTATCTGTATCTCTTGGATGATGTCCTATGAAATGCTCGTCTGTGTCCTTTGTGCGCAGCTATTTCAGTCCTTATATGGAATGGAAGTCTTATTATTGCAAAGAATTGTTTTAGTTCAGTCTGCTGTACATGCACTTGCCGCTGCAAATCCAATAAGATCGATACAACCATCTGAATGAATTCACGAGTAACATATGCGATGTTGGTAATCATTTAAAGATATTCAAGAAGTCAACAACGAATGACGATGATGTGCTGCGGAGATGCACTTGTGAGAAGTACCTAGACTGTAATAGAGATAGAAACAGTACCAAATTCTTGAAAAAACAAACGATTACTAAGGACTCTAGTGGACTCTGAGGAATCAAGAGATCTAATGTGCACTATACAAAGGGTTACACTTGTGTCCTATAGTAATGTCTATAACTTTCCCCAACTTTTTGACATGACAGCGTCTTTGAAATCGGTATCCCGGTAGGGGTGCGAACTAGAAAAGGTGATGTAACGAAAATTGGTAGGAGCTTAAAACCTTCGTATAATAAAAAGTTATTGTTAGATTTCGATGCAATAAACGGTTTTTGTTTGGTAAATAGATCTGCTTTTTCGAAAAAATAGTAATATTAAATAAAAAGGTTCCATAAGGAAGTTCGTAAACAAATTTTAGTGGTATATTAGCCTTAAATCGCGTTACAAAGACCATTAAACCATAGTTAGAGTTCAGAAAGCGTTCTCAAACAGTGGTGAGTATCAATATATCTAAGAAAATCCACTGTGAGTTGGTCTGAATGGACTAAAAAGTGGAGGGAACCAAAAAGGCAAGTGCGTAGACGGCGCCTTTTCGCCGTATAATATGAGCGCATCCGCACCTTTAAACTGTTCACTTATCTAACGATTATAGATTCACATGGCATGATCAGAAAAGAAGATCTTACAATGAATCCGAAAACATGACATACTCGTATTCGGGGAAATGTAGATACAGGAAGAAGCGAACATATTCGACGTGTAAGAGACTACCTCATTTGATCAACCCGAATCTGATGCTGTACTGAACGCTTATAACTATAAAAATTTATATACTCAGGTGTGGATCTGGGTCTCAACCAATGCCCTGTCTAACAGTTGGTTAATATACCTCTTCAACTGCACACGACGGAATCTTTATTCCGAACTCTATGATCTGAAGATTGATAGCACTGTATAGGTCTTGCAGTAACGTGTTGATTTAAAACCGAAATCATTCGAAAAAAATTTGCTTTCAAAGGTGTCAAGTAGACTGTCATTTGTTTGTAAAAACTCCCCTCAGGGGGTTGAGTCTGAAGGAAGAAGAGTAGATCTTGCTCTTAGTCAGAGGATAATGTGGCACCACTGAATTTTCATAGATTTGTTTTTATCTAGCCTTAAGACTTTTCGCCGTTTTGTAGAATATTGTGGGATTATTTGACAGTCAACCCCGGCCTCTGTAGAATTGAGTCTTATCCAAAACGTATGCAAGAAGTTAAAGGCTTTCCACAGAAGGCGTATTTTCTAATAGAACTAACCGCTGCTCAATGGCAGAGAAGGAGCCAGCCAGAACCATCGAGCACTCAACACATGAACCGCTCGAAATGGTGTAGTAGGTCCTAAATACACAGGTTTTCCGAATGCAAAGGCTGAGCAGCCTCCTGTATACCATACCTACCTCCTATAGGCTGCTTCTTCTTGAATCACAAACGTACATACACTGATTGAGGTTTTACGACCACAGCTCTACCTACACCCGAAAAAGTTGATAGACAGACAGCATTAAGAATTTGCTTGGACTGAACCGACGAGAGTAACCGGCTTAGTTGGTCAAACTATCAATATAGATAGCTAAGGACCGGGCTAACTGCAGATGCTTGTTGTTTTAGGCCCAGGTTCACCCTTAAGTAAGTAAGTGTAAGGAGCTCAAGCTGTCTTATGGCGAATAAAACGCCTTTACATATCATTCATGAATGTCCGGATTCCATCCACATTAAGATGGATATTTTACTCCTAAGGCAATTCACTGTCATCTAGAACAATGCAATACTGCTAGAGCTTTCCAAGCACAGAAGAGCTACGCTTGAAGTTTACTCTGGAAGATATAATCATTTGTTAGGCATTTTCTATAAAGATTTCTACAGAAGATGTAGAAGGAACCCAGTGCTGGTTCTCTACTGGCCAATACATAGTAAAATGAGTATACCTTTTGAACAATCTAAACAGTCTAACCTATTATTGGTGTGAAATGTTGCTTCGATAGGCTAAGCTTTGAAGAGCTGATCTAACTTTCAGACGGAGTTGTGTTGTAAGATCAGAACACAAATCTATAGCCAATCTCACAAAAGCTTGTAATCGTATCTATTCACACTGGCTTCGAATGCATACGTATCTTCCTCATAGTATTCAAAACTATTAGGGTAAATGCTATTTTTAAAAAACTTAGGTATATCTTGGCCAACTGTATACACACTCCATCCAAGATGTGAACTATCTCTTATTATGTGGAATTTGTCATTATCTGGGCATGTGGTTACTGTCTATCTACGCTAGATGGTACAATCCACTTCATGGCCGAAGGCAATAGAAGACCTATCTATCTTACTTTCGTAAGATAGATACTTTAGCTGGCAAGAATGTGTTTCGATCTACTCCGAAACATATCAAATAGCAGGTCACTTGGGCTATTTGCAGTATCTGAGAGAAGCCTTAGCCCACACATTTGACTGGCATTTTATCAATCGATTCCATTTGCCAACAAAGTTAGTTGCATTGCCCTAAATTTATTTACTGTCATTGCTGATATCTTTCATAGTTTTGATGGGCAAGTGAATGTTATTCATCATCATCGGACGTAAGCTGTTTATTTTGCTGAGGATATCCATTCACCTAGGGGCAAGATAGAAATAAAAAAAAGGGGTTTGCTCGTTGATTTCGGAGACTTTATGACGGTAGGCATCCATACAAAGCCTTCTACAATAAAGGACCGAGCGCATACCATTGCGGAACTCCATTCTTAAGTGGATTCCACTTTATTCAGACACCAGCAACCTGAGCTATATTCGTCATTTGAAATGATTAGTCACTATAAAGATTCCAACTATGCATTCGTTTTGCAAAATGCATTATTCAAGTCTAGGATCTAGGATCTACCCCTTGACGTTAGCAAAAATGCCATCAAAAATTTCATTGTGTATAGGTCTCCAACCTTTTCTCGTCGAGCCTATTCATGTCTTCATCTCTCTTTGTTGCTCCCTTGGCTTCGTCATTATTGTTGTCACAGTTTTGCTGGTTTCCTCAAACTCTGTGAGGTCGAATCTAAGTCTTCCTTTCTTTTTACTCCTTAGATGACACACTCACCAAATTTCTCCTTCAGTTAATGCATTTCGCTTCTGTGACATGAGAATATCCTGTATCTTAAATGGCTTCTGTACAGATAGTGCAATGGGCATTACTGTCATACCAAAACCCGTGGAAAAGTGGTCTAAAGGATACATAATCCATTAACCTCTGCGTTATGTAGAAGGTAACACACTTCCATATCAGAGGAATGTCTATTTCATAACCATTTGAATAGATTAGTCACCCTACTTGGGGCGAGGTTTAATATGCTCAAATGTCAATGAGCATCATGATGGCTATAACACATTCCACATTATATGTCGTTATCCTAAAGGCGTAATTTGTTCTCAGTAACTTTTATAAGTTTTAACTACCATACCAGCCTTGTCAGGAGCAATGACTTTCCTTATATTTTCTTTCCTGCATAAAAATGCATATCGTAGTCTTGTATCTATGATACCACTAAGGTGCAAGATGTGCATCATTTCTTGTCAAGTTCACTTCAATATGCGATATAGATTGGTGTACGGTACTAGCTATCTTTTCGTAGGTTTGTTTTTTTTTCCACTGCTATTGCGATTCTTAGCTTAAGAACATCATAGTACATTATGCTAAAGAGCAAAGGCCCTAGCAGGTAGTCTTGAGGAACCCCAGCTGCGATGTTGTAGTATTTTGTTCCATCGATTATAACGTACAACGTTATATTTTGGTAGAAAATATTTGTAAATTGTGCTTCCAATTTGCTAACTTGAAGGTATTCTTGATATCCAGCGCAGTATTTCATCGTCCACCATGTTGCCTCTATGTCTTTCTTCCCCATGCGTTCCACTTCCCTAATTGCGTCAATCATTAAACCAATCTTTCGAAAACCATATTCATGTCCACGTGAATCCTCCATTAATGTCTCCAGTCTATACGCTCCGAAATTTTTCCAAGTACTGTTCAGATGACTTTAAGATGAACTTTACGAGGAAGAGTCTTGAGATGGCTAGCTTTCTTTAGAGAGTGGAACAAGACTTTACACCTTGACTGCTATTTTTAATTGTTTACATGGACCATGATCTATAAGCCGGCTATCTTTTTATATTCACGAAGATTCCACCGAGTAGAGGACGTAACGTGGAGTGAAGGCTTTCATCTGATTCTTAGGGGGTTATTGGTGGTACGGATATGATTGCTACAGACGTAGGTTCCATAGATCAACAAAGTATCTGTGGTTTCCCATTATAGTCCTGCCATATTGGGAGAACAATTTTCCTTCCCCTTCGACTAAGAACTAACCCGAGTTAATATTTTCACTACAATGAATCTCAGCCGTCTCGTATAACTCTGCAGCCACCGCTGGTAATTTCAATTTTTTCATTTCTTTCTCTTGTCGTGCACTACGTGCACTGGTATTGAAATAGTTTCATGATTTCATTGTAACTAAACATCTTCTTCTGTTCTGTTTTTTTTTTATTTTTTATACAGGTTACCATTCCACTGCAATCGTTTAACCTTGATTGTCGTCGACTGGATACACCAACAGCGGCGGCGACTGCAGCAAAGTATCTAAATCCCAATGGTGGCGGTATTTACCTGAGGACATTGTCCGTACCCAATGGTAATGACAGTAATCATAGTCTAGGCAACTGTCGCCTCCTGCCAAAGAATACTCCCGGGAGTAGTACAGTGTTGAAAATTGAAGAAAATGATGCCACAATCGAGGACAGACGCCGGAGACAATTTGAAAGTGACACGGAAACAATACGATCTACCACGCTATTAAGCCAAAGTCAAGCACCAGCGGGACCCACTGCCACACCAAAACGGGAGCGAGTCCATCAAGCAGCAGCTGCAACAGTAGCATCCAGCAATAGCAACGGTGGCTACCTGTTGCACAACGATACAACCAAAAAAGGATCCACCTCGACAATCTGGACATCGGAGGAATCGATTTTGAGGAGTGTTGGCGCCGCCGATGAAGACAACAAGTACGTATGATGGTTATGAATATTTATGTCTGGTATGATACTCATGAAGAATTTTAAATATCTCTTCCTGTAGCTCAACTTCGTCGTCGGCATGCGAAGAAGCATCTGGTGTTCTTAGCTCGGGCAAATCTGGCATCTCACTGGATTCGTCTGGTTTGGACAATGATAACAACGAAAGCGGCATTGGAACGGCGACGCCACCAAAAGAAGTTGGCTTCTGGAAGAGCACAGCGGACAATGATTCGCTAACCAGCAGCCTGGACGCGTTGAGAAAGATGAAATTCCAAAAGGGCAGCTCGGTGGCCTCGTCAGATGATCCTGATTTATTGGAGGTACTCAGCCTGTACGACGAAACGCACGATGATGACGTGGATGACATTGGCATCCACCACGATGATGAGCATGACCATGACCATGAAGAATTCGAAACGGGCACTTTCGATGGCTACGACGGCATTGAATGCGAGAACGGCAAAGGGGTGGTCCTTCGCAAAAAATCAAATTTACAAATAAACGACAGTCATAGTGGCAGTAAGGATTCTGCGATTCATTTGCTTCCATATTCGCGTGCACAGAAATGTCGAAGTCATTCGTTGGATGTGGCATCGCCACTGCCGATGGCCCTGCCGTTCAGACATGAATTGAAGGCCAAAGAGTATAAGGATAAGGGTAGGCTGTGCCTCACACTGCGACAAGAACCATTTCAAAGTATATTACCAACGAATTTCCATGAGCTACCGTCGCCAAGTAGTGCTTCGTTGCACAGCGGTCACGAGAGTTTGGGCCTGCAGGAGTTGACTACAAAGTCGAATTCAGCACCACTGCTTCTGAAGAAGGAGCGGAAACGTGACGATTTCGGCGGACAAAAGCAGGTAGGTGTACATTACAATACATTGCTGGGGTATCTTGTGGTGCGATTGTAATCAGTTGGTGTTTGGTTTTGTCTTTCAGACGCTGAGATACTCCCGATCGCAGAGTGATAGATATTTAGCAGGTGAGTTTGTTTTTTTCTATTTTTCATGAGAAATATATTGCTGTTGGTGGTCGTCCTTATTCTGATTATTAAATATTATATTAGGTATACCTTGATGTTGAGCCTGATGTTAGGTTTTGTATTCTGATTCTATTCTGAATGTCATCACCAAGGTTTTTTTTTTGTTTTGCTGATAGTTAACATTATTTTCACCTTTTGTTGTTCAATAGACAGATAGCACTAACTGTTGCGTTAACGTTTTGGATAGTTCAGTTGCAGGTATCTTCAACCTCTTCCAGTTTGGCGTCTATTGTATCCTTACAGATGACGTTGGCCTAGTATGAGGCATGTGTTCGCCTTTATACATCACGTAGCTACTATAAACTGGGCACTAGTTTGCTCTCTTGTGGAACCACACTAGAAACGAGGCATCCACACACCCCATTACTTTAATCCAAAAGGATTTATGTATATCCTTCACCTTTAGTTAACTATATCCCTTTTATGCACCCAAGTCGTATAGTAATATATTCGAGAAGACTTCCAAGTTTCGAAGCTTGAAACCACATTAATGAGAATCGTAAAGACTAGTAGATCTTATATGCAATGTAGCGAAAGAATATCCTTCAGCTTGGGCGAAGCTTCTTCGACAGAGGTTCTGACACTCATACTCTTTGTCGATGGACAAAGTTTGACATTAAACGTTCTCATAGCAAATCTTTCTTTGGATGGCGGTTGAGATACTCGGGATATATTCAAACCTTATGTGGACTAACCCTATGCTCGGAGGTTTGGACATTCCGAATACCGAGAGAGTGTCTTGTGTTTATCATAAAGTCAAGTCTGCAACGTCTAGGCTGTCTGCATCTACCACAGCATCGTATCATACATCAGATTTAGTTTGATAAGATGCACATAGAACCGGTGGGGTTTGAAACCTCACTTACTAATAATAGCTCTTTTGTAGCAATAGAGGGCTACGATAACTTTCGGGATGCGTCCTAAAAAACTCAATTTCCAGCTTAGTTTGATACCCAACATGAGGCCCGGTATTTAGCTTTGTCTACAGAAGGAAGGCTGGCACCATTCACTTTTAGGGCTGAAGTATACAAATTCAATCTTGTAAGGGTTTACTGCAAGCTTACACTTTTAGTCCTTTTGGAGAAATCACACTGGGCAGGAATAACTGTCTGCCCCAAGATTCAAACGCACTTAGACCAGAAGAAGTCCTTTGTGACACCATAGATCTTTCCACTTTGGCTACCAAGGGACAAAAAAACGAACCTGAGCTTCTTATGAAGCGGAGGACGGCAGTTCGCTGAGATCATATGGAATATTCTTTGGAACAGGACCAGACAGGCGCCAGAAGGTGAAGGAGGGTTTACTCCCCCTCTTCGTCCCTGCAACTTCTGTAGAAATCATTTAAATGGAGACCCAGAGGACACCGATTACATAGCTGCTCTATGATTATTTTTGAATAACCAACTATGACACTATGTCTCTGATCCGGCTTCGGCCAGATCTGTCTTGAATCGCTTGACACGTCGAGCCATTTTCCCTTCTCATTTCATCACATGGATTTCGGATAGGACCAAGTTCCGAAACCACGGTTTTATCCACCAGTATTCCAGTAAGTTCCATAATTGTAGGAACGACGTTTTGTTTACAGCTGCTTCCATGACTTGTGTCAGGCTTCAAAGGCAAGATCACTAACAGAGATTGCAGAAGCAGCACTTGCAATGACGCTTTCCAGAATCCTGATAGACGGTTCAGCCGACCTCTTTTTTGCTTGTGTTCATAATTCGAACCCCCGAGTAGCGGAGAATGAAAGGTCTACCTGGCATCGAAAGGCATTCCTAGTGCGGAGGTCGCCAGATATTTGGGTACGGATATAAGCTTTTTGATTTAGTCCTGAGCTGCGTTGATAATATGCTGGTCGTGTGACACCTTGATCTAGTTCAAGAAAAGAGAGATTAGTAGGGGCAGGACATGGGTGTTGACTACCATTATTTTCAAGCTTCATCTATGGATTCATCTAGAGAATCGTTAACCCTACTCAGCCCCTAAACCACGACGACGTTGGCAGTCAGGTAGAGGAGGTACATACATGCAGTCTGTCTTTACAAATAGAAGGTCGATTGGGTCTCCTACGAGCACAATTGTGTGTGGCATGGCTCTCCAGGATACATGCAGACTAAACGTATGCTCCCGAACGTCTGTAAGAAATCAGCGGCATTCTTGCTGTCTCTCAGCAGAAAAGACTGCAGACAACTTATTAGCGTTCTTACTGGACACTTTCCTTTTGCTAAACATCTTAGTGTGCTAGGCTTAAGAGACTTTCCTTGTATGGGCATCTCTTTACCGACACAAATGTCCCCAAAATTTTCCTTGGGCACAAACACCTAATCCCGTCTAGCAACTTTTCAGAACTAGAGCTGAATCAGCTCACTTCTACTTCATACTTCTCATGGCATATTACTTAAGGACCTGATCCGAACTTCTGAGGAAAAGCTTTGATAAAATTGTTGAAATATTCAGACTCTAGCAAGGTATACAGAGGTTCATGTCTTACCAAGAAAAATTGTAAAGATTTCATAAAAGTTTTGATAAGTCTTTATTCGATCAATCCATGTATCACACTAACTACAAGGTTGATTAAATCGTGCTCTACATACTTTATGCCAACGTTTAGTCCCCTGGATTTACTATGATCCGTTTAGTAAACCCTTTGATCTTCTTATTGGACAGGAGATAGACATCATATGATTAAGTCCTACTGTGCGTTTTCCATCAGTCTTGCTGGAAATTGGGAGAGCTGGCATTTTAAGGAATACGCATGCTGCTACCGTCGTCATAAATGTAAACCAAGCGGTTTTCTTTTAATCTCTAGAGATTAGTTGAGAGACGAAACGACTGTGATCACAGTCCAATTATTCACTAAATACCTTGCAGTCCCTACTCTTGTGCGAGGTATCGAGGCTCCAATTTTATCAGACATTACGTACAGTCTCATACCTACTCACGACAACAAATGCTCCACTCGGCTCAAGAGGTTAGTATATCAAGATCTGGTATACCAAAGATAATTCTAAGTCTTTTGAGTCCCAAAGCTCAGTTAGGTACATGGAATGACAACTTGACTGAGATGTTTTAGATACTTAGACCAAAACTTTCATACTTACTTCCCGCTAACCCGGTTTCCTTTGACATCTTGAACTCTTGGTCTGGCAAAGATTCTTCTGTGAGAAAAAATAAGCCTCAGCATTTTGGACGCCTTTAGACTGAATTTAAAGCCGAAGTCTTATTCATTCTAATGTAATGTATAAGTTTTGCTTTTGTACTAAACGTCTACACCATTTAGTAAGATTGGTAGGGTTTTCGTTTTTGTTTTGTAGAGCATGATCTTCGTATTTAGGTCATGACTTTCGGAAACAGTTGCTTAAATAAATCTAAGTAGCAACCAAACATCTTCTGTCTTCAAAACCAGCTTCCGATCCTACAATTCAGCCAAGTTAGTCCGTGAAACATGAACTTCTCCGCAGAAGCCACAAATACGCAATGATGAGTAAGTAAAGCCTTGACGTTTAGCCCACAAAATTCAGGTCAAAGTCTGCATGAAAGAACAAGAACTCCGAACAAAAGTACCCCAAATTTCGCTGTGCATCCTCAAATTGCATGTATTACGCATCACACATGGAGAATTATCAAAACCATCGTCGTGTTAGGTTAAAGATGATAAATGCTGCCATAAGTCGCTGTGGAATCGATAAAGAGGTAGTGCGATATCCTACAATATATATGACCGCCATTTGGCATGCTAACGCCTTAAATTTCAGTCCTGCCAGTAACAATGCAGGCTAGAAAAGTGCATGTAACGAAATTCGGTAGTTGTTTCAAACATTCATACAACAGAAAGTTGCTCATGGATTTCATTCATTTATGTATCAATATCTAGGTCATATCTCCCTTTACTCGATAAGCTATGTCGGGTGGACGATATATTGTAAATGATGTGGGAGGGCCGCACAGATAGCTGAAGTAAATTTCAGTTTTAGTATTTAGTCAATTTTGAAACTGATGCAATAAGTGACAATCTTTTGCTTTCTTACACACAAACTTCCCCTACTCTTCTAAGCTATCAATTCCCAAAGAAATGACACCATTTCTCAGACCATTTCTTGCAACCAAACAAACTATTCATTTCTCAGTCATTGGGTCTAGGTTCCATCACCTTTCAGACTTCTGTCTGACATTTCTAATAAACATTTCATCGCATAGATACTGTCTGTGTCGAATGACAATCAGTTTTTGAAGAGCAGATACTTTTAATAGAAAACTTTTCGACTGTGCACTTGAGTGACAGAAATACATTTTCAAAAAAAAAAAAAAAATCAACGTCAATTGATCACGTGGATCACATGCCATTTTTGACAACTCCAACTCCTGATTATATTTTTATCCAAACAGCATGCAAGAAGGCAAGAAAATATATTACGTATACGCCGCCGATCCATCGAAACATATTTACTTTCACTCGCTATTGTTAAACTTACGTCAAAGGAAGCCTACTACTACGGCAGCGAAACCATCCTGAGATGATTCACGCGCACCTACCCGTGAGATAAGAGGTCATTTCCAATAGAAAAACAAACACATTTCGAAAATAGTCGGAGGATGTCTGCACACAACCCGTACACATCATCTAAGCCAGTTCTACTTCCGATTTGTCTGCTCTTTGTTGCTGCTGCTTCTCATTATTCACGCACCCCCTAGCCCCACGTCACATTTAGCTAGGCCTTGTTGCAGAATTCGAAATTAATAATATTTTCAACTTTTCTTGTTTTTTCTTCATCATTTCCTTTTGGTTGTTATGCGTTTTATTTGAGATCTATTAATATCCCCATTTAGAGCAAAAGGAAAAAAAAAAAGTGGCAAACTAAATGAATGGAATAAAGATTATCTCTTGGTGGAGATACCATCCTCATCCACCATTCGTCACAGCATCTTGGTTTGTGTGATGTCGTCCTTTTATGTTTTCAACTACCTGCGATGACATTCATGGTCGGCTTTTAATTCAAAGATACATAAATACCGACTACGGGGGATGTGGTATGGTCAGGTGTATGCGCGCGCTTGTGTCATTTAAAGTATGACTCCTTATCAAAGCAACCTGTTGCGAGTATTTCTTGCCAATCCCCTTTCGCGGGGATGCAAATCAAAAGACGCACAAGTAAATAAATCATCAGAGAGATGTCGAATTTTCTTTTGAAAACGAATTAAAGACATGAAGAGCCCGCGCGCGCTCTCTCTCTCTTGTGCTCTGGGTAAAGTGTTTGAGTTCTGAGAAGGCTTTACCAATCAACCGGCCCATCCACATGCGGCGCAGAGATTTTCCATTCGAAGAACAGAAGCATTTTCGGAGCGAATACTTATTTTTAGGTGTTTAAATTCTATATTCTGGAGAACTAATGTGATTATCCTTAATTTTGAATAAAGGTGAGTTCACAATGCCTTGGGTGCGGTGGGGTTTTTTTTTTTTTTTTGGTTAGCAGCCCCGTCGTCATCGTTGTCGTCGGGTGGCTTTTCCTGGGGATGACAGCCAGTGGTGTGTAGTTATTGCTCGTGTTTTTGCTAAAAAAAAAAAAAAGGAGCAACGCACCAACAACGGCAATGTAGATGGATGTTGTTGTCGATGATGTGGATGAAGGAAAACTCTCGGTTATTAAAAGCGATACAGTCGATGTGAGAAGTATTCATATTGGAATTTTGAAATTTTCGCCTAAGCTATTGAATTGTGTCCAATATTACTTGTCTTTGAGATCAAGTATGTACTTCACTATAATCAATTAATCGTTGGATGGATATACATAAGATCTTAGACTCCATCGTTCTAAGGGTCGCGTACGTCGTGACTTCGGTGTATATAGTTTGGCCAACATTTTATTTCTACAGAATACATGTCCATCCCCCCTACTAGAACACTTAGACGTAACTAGTTCAGTGAACTACCAGGAAGCAAAATCCATTATTACCCATTTTACTGGAATTTCTTAGACTCTCGAGAAAAGCTTTTCAGTGAAGGCAGAACAATGCCAAAGGAAATGATTCGAAGTATCGTCGTCCTCTCCAGAAGCGTCGCAGATGATGGTGTCTCTTAAGTCTAGCGTATTAAGATGCTTGGTAAAAGAAAAGTTTCCAATAAGAACGCCAATAAGTTGCTTACAGTCTTTTCTGATGAGAGGCAGCGAATTTCTTACTACTATTCGGGTCTGGATCCCAACCAAGAATTAAAGAATTCAGTCCTCTGACCAAATTCAAACAGTTCTCATACTATTTTGAAACGGATCGCAGGGTTAAGAAGGTCGTTAAGCTCAGACCTCTTCTCCTATTCCTTACAATATAGTCGGTAGCTCTTAGCTTAGGATAGATCTCCAATTGAAAAACAGACGCAAGTTTACCTAACAAGTAGTGTACTCTAGTGTTGTCGGTCTACATTTGGAGTCATTTGGAAAAATTCGACTACAGTCCAGTAAAGACTTAGATTCTGAATGAAGTCAATCCTAAACGCAAGGAAAGTCGGTTTTAAATTTACCCTGCAGTCGAAGTGGCGGTCACATGGCATTGGACGACATATGCATGGAATCTGGGTTGTAGAATAAGTGTCGGACAAGGTCATCCGTAACCCCAGTGCACATGATAGCCACCCCGTGTAAAAAGGTCTATTTTATATAATATCAAGAGGAGGTAAAGTAAGTAGAGCATCTAGAACAGAGCCAGAACTAGAAGTACAAAAACTCGGGAAAGCCCCGTGAAACCGAGACAATCCATCCTTTTGAATTTAGTGCAGAAACCAGTCACATACTTACGTGTTTGCACCCTCTTCCAAACAACCAACGGCATATTTAGACGTATATTCAAATTTTTAGTATAATAGCCACCATTTCCCAGGATGTCGGATGTCCCAGAACTCTCTTTGGGAGTTCGCAGCAACTATTTTATATCTTGTTGCAGCAAGGCTGGATACACTTCATCGGCACCAGGCAGACATATTACTGCCTTGAGTGACTGATTTAGAAATTTTCTGTCTTCCTTTCTGGCACTGTCCGTTCCTGGGATCCACTAGAAAACTGGCGATCTAGGATATTTTCATAACGTGGAACGTCAGTTCGAAACATCTGATGAGGATACTAGTCAGGTTTTGAGGAACATCCTCAATCTTTTTTCTCATTCTGAGTTTACGAAGAGTTTTGACAGACTGGTCTACATCATCTCTAAAGAGTATCCACTTATTTGTTAGTGGATTCCCCTTGTCCTACAAAGTAATAGTTTCGCAGTTGATTTGAAAGACGACATACCTACCTATATATATGACGGGGATACTTCTGGCAGAACTCTCCAATTAGGAATCGACTTGAAGTATGGGTTAGATAACGTCGAGTCGATCACCTCCTTTCTTCTTACCATAACAAAGGTTAGCTGAGAACATTAAAAAAAAGAGAAGGTTTCCTCGTTCATTAGAAAGGCTACAACGCCTTTCGGTGGCGGAGGTATTACCGAGTCAAAGAAAAATGAGCTAACCCAACGGCGAAAGTACATATTCAATGTTCTCTAGAAATCTCTCCAATTCGCGGTCGTTCCAGGTGATCGTATCCTGAAAATGATACCTAAAGTGGCTTGCTGCTCTCAATAAATTAACCCACACTTCACTTCCTCGACATAAGGTTGCCCGTGATGGGCAATGAGATCATCATGATCATATCTCATCTGATATAGTGTCTTCATCTGCTTCAAGAACTCTACGTGATCTACACCAATTTTCAAATAAAGTGAACCCCCTACTCTATAGGGGATGGAACAAATGATCTATCCCTAATCAAAGTGTCATACTTTTTGAAGCCATCACAGGCATCTGTAATTTTCTTTGTTTTTGATGCGAAGGATTGGTGAAATCCTTTGTGGATACTCCGTAGCCCGTGCTACGAGTTATGTCAGACTCCATGCTCCTGCTTACGTGGCTAAAATGGCTCCCCTAACCCTGTGCTGCTCCCCCACTTGTACCGACAGTCAAGGCGTTCCTTCATAGGGGCAGGTTTAAGGCATCTGTAGTATGAACATACTCATATGTAAATATATGTATACTCTTAGACTTGTGTCCATTTTGAAGAAATGAGGTGGGTCTTATGCTCGAATCTACATATATAAATAAACCCGCAAATAGCCAGTGCCTAGTGGAAGTCGTCGAGTCTATGTTGCCTTTGTAGACTGGTTCAACCTTTGTTGTATTTCACTCACATTTCCTGCTTGTTCAGTCTTTTTATCATATATTCTTTGGACGATCACTCTGGTTTGTGGATCTCTGCAGTTTGTCTGCTATGTTCCGGAGACAGTGCATTGGATTACCTTCAAAGCATGCACTTGTCCACATTGGTCCCACGAAAGTAGCTTCCTCTGTTGTCAAAATATTGAGATAATATTGAAGATAGGAAGCTGTCTTCTATATGCTTCAATATGCCACTTCCATGGGTCCCAAGGCCATAAACTGATATGACACTTCAGACTCATCGAACAATTTAAAATTAAAGTTAACTAGAGATGCTTCGTATACCAAATCTCCTTTCAAATACAATCCTCGGGTTCATGTGATCAGTTACCGTCAATCCGTTGGTGGCCTCCCATCGAGAAAGTATCGATGCGTGGCCATGAAGGTTCGAGGTCTATGATAGGATAGAGAGTCTGGGTTCTACTCCGCTAATCTTGGGGGCTAACGGTAGGGATCAATCTCTTCCTAGAAGAGTATTACCTCCGACGGTTTGACTCCTAGTCCTTTGCTGCCAGCCTAGTCGTATATGTTGAGCCTTTCACTTACGACTGGAAGGAATTTCTCTGGGGCCAAGATGGCAACATCATCAGCATAGTCCACACTATGAAGCTATTTTCCTTCAATCTTACCAAGATCTCGTCAACCACGAAAAGTCATATTAGGGTACGGCGGCGGTCCTGTGCAATAGTTGTATCTCCCAGTGTTGAGTGTATGGTTCTCGATCTGAGCATCAGTGCAATCCAGTTGCAGAGTCTGGTGTTTAGTTTTGTCCTGCGTAAGCTGTCCAAGATGGTAATGGCGTACACATTATTGAACGCTCCTTCAATGTCTAGCAGTGCTCTCAGAGTAAATTTTTTGAAGTGGAGGGATCTTTCTATGGTTGACACAACCCTGTGGAGAGCTGTATCTACTGATCTGCCACAGATGTATGCATGTAATGATTTGGATAGGTAGTTATCGCTAATCACACTTCCTTGTAGGTATGCATCTATTACACGTTCCAACGTTTTCAGCAGAAAGGACGATAGACTGATTGGTTTAAAGACCTTTGGGGTCATGTGACTTGCTTTCCCAACCTTGGGAATAAATATGGCACGCACCTATCGCCATGCTTTCGGAACATAAACTATGTATGTAGGTAACCTGTGAAAATTTGCTTGAGCCATGGAATAACGATATCTTCTGACTATAACGATCTTCTGACTCCCGCAGGATCACAGGCCAAATGTTATCCATTCCTGAAGCCGTGTACGGGGTAAATGATTTGATTGCTCAAGCTATCTTTTCTTCATCTTTTATGTTCACTACTTCATCTTCGTTCATTCCCGACAACGTCTCTGGAATAATGGGTATATCATCTCCGGAGTCCAGTGAGTAACCGGGAAAGTAAATATTCAGTAGTATGTTCCGCGTTTCTGAGGCGCAATGCTTCGTTGGTAGATTCCTACTTAAAACTCCTATAGAGTCAGGTTCACCCTTTTGATCAGCCTATCACCATCTTTTCCATTACTAAGCCGTGGTCTACCATCTAGGAATGGATGGGTTTCATCGGTTACTCATGCTTACCTTGGGCGTGATAAATAACTGCGCGATGCTCACTGCCATAATGTGATCATTTCATTTCGAAGGATTCCATTCTAGGTTATATTCCATAGGTCTACTACCAGAACTGACCATTGCACCTTTCTGTGGAGTCCTGTTACCATAAGTCATTGCCTTTGCCTCAGAGGCAACCTTTAACTATTCATAGTAGATACATTGGTTTACTGAAAGCTTTTTTAGTGACATTTTGCTCCACCTGGTGTAGTTGCTGAATAGTGGTTACTCTGCTGAGCCTCATGGAGGGTCATAAGGATCTCATTTATTGCTCATTGCTGATAGAGACTCAGAAATGTCAGAAACTCAATGCTTTAGCATTCCGTTCGGGAGTTTTCTTGCTGAGTTTAGCGTGTAGATGGATGTTGTTAGTCAGATGCGAAATGGTGTGGATGGTGTTGTTTTGGATCATTCGAGTGTGTTAGGACTCAAATCGCTTACTGAGTTATGGAACCCATCTTCCAATATATCCCGAACCGACCTCCTCTTTAGGCAGACTATTATCACGCTAGGATTGTGTATCAGATTTAATAGGTGGAATGGTGATTTAAAATTGAAAGTCGATGTCGGTTCTGAAAGTTCTTTTTAAAGAGCCTTCAATTGTGTTCAATTGTGTGCGGGAGTCTTATCCATCACCAAGCAGACATCAAGGTAGCATATACATCTATCCCTTCCAGAGTGATAAATGCAAAACTTAAAACCAAATTAAGCCAAAAATTCCAAGCTCATTGTAAGTACATCGTCCTTGTTCCCTAAATATAAAGGTATCTCCGATAATGAAAATGAAATCCCTTTAGCTTAGTTTTCAAAAGCTTCATAGCTGCTAAAATCTAGCTCGCCGCCCTTTCATTTCGTTAGCAAACGACTCTAAATACTTCCGATAGGATGTGCTATAAGCAACAATCATTTGTCGGCCCTTAAGTACCTTAGATGAAGTTTATAGGGGCGACTTAGGTATATAGATACATTGGAGGATATGGACCATTTTTGCTTTGAATGTCTTCGAAAGAAGGTTACTGACATCCTTTAACACATATGACAACTCATTTATTTATAAAGATTTCAAGGACTTCATCAAATAATATTCACCTGGGACTCTTAACACAAAATTTCTACACCAACACCCTTCAATGCCCTGACAAATTATAAATAATTAGGTGCGTGTCCCCATGACACGGCTTGTGAAGTTTGAAGTTTGATGGATTACCTTGACATCCTTGTTGTTTAACAAATGTTCATCCTTATCACCCTCTAAGGAGACGATCCCGCGAATGTCCTTTTTTTTTGAAAAACGAAAGCATCCCTTCTCCAACTCGTAAACATGTGCTGTTTTCTTTCGAGACCGAAAAAAAAAACGGGAAAAGAAAACCGTCCCAATTTATTCAACACCTCGGGCTATACAAGTTCCCTGTTCGAACAGTTTTCCCACCCACTGTACACTGTATGATTGCGGAAAAAGCATGGTCCTGGCTGGCTGCTGTATACACACGTTCGGTTGTATATGTATCTCCGAGAGAATATTATCGTTTATTGGATTTTTCAATATTCATTCCGTGGTGTTTCATTAGTACTGTTACAGGCTCCGTTGATTGCAGACGTCCAAACTCGTGTAAGCCGTTTCAGAGCAGAGATTTTCTGTATGTGTGTGTGTGTACATATGTCGTTAGATTTTCGTTACGGTTTCGAAGAATTTCCATACACGTTTTCGAGTCTTTCAATTTGAATTTTTTGTTTGTTGTCGAAAATCCTGTCGAAAACGATTTCGAAAACGCTTTTGAAAACTCATTTCCGCTCGGAATTGCTGTTCTGTTTGTTTATACATTTCTTTCTGTTTGGAAGTGTCACATCCCCTCGTGTGAATATTGTTTTTTTTGAAAATCCGGTCATGTAAACTACAAGACAACTACTGTCAGTCTAGTTGCTTTGTATTTTCATATTTTTTTTTCTGTTGTTGTTTGTCCTTATCGTCTATTTCGACGTCCTCGTCCTGTCTTGCCGTAGTGGTGGTAGTGAAAATAGTGACTTCGCAATGCAACGGCGAATGTCAATCACAATACGTGAATATAAATTCTTCCGGAGTTTTTCACAGAAATTTGAAAACTGGCCAAAACGTAAGGCCGAGGCGTTATGGCGGAAGATGCGGGAACGGAAGATTGCAGGTATATAAATTTTATTGTCTTGTATTAATCATTTCGTTAACATTTTTCATCTCTCTGGTGGAACGGTCGCGCGTTCAATCTGTGTAAATTGCAATAAAGAGAACAATGCCCCTCGACGACGACAAGTTGTTTTTCTAGGGG
Source organism: Xylota sylvarum (assembly GCA_905220385.1). NCBI lineage: Eukaryota > Metazoa > Arthropoda > Insecta > Diptera > Syrphidae > Xylota > Xylota sylvarum. Next base: position 48,309,156 of record LR999958.1, read on the forward strand.
GGGTTGAGGGGGGATGATTACACACGTTTCACACTTTTCAGTTCAACGATTTAGTGTGTTGTTTGTTTTGTGAGTTGGTTTGTGTGTTCGGGTTCGGGGAAATATCACAGACCTCCGTCCCACAACCCCTTTGGATCAGAACTAATTATTTCTATGGATATCATTGGCGCTAATTTTTAATTAATAGCATTAATGGCAAAAAGTTTTCAATCATATTCAAGGTTAGGGGTGAAAAGTTTAATTTTAGAAATTAGATTCGTTTTTTTTTTTTTATCTTTTATTAATTTATTCGGGAGTTTTATTCATTTAAGACTGAAAACAATAAAAAATAAAACGAAAAGGAATGGAAATTCAAATGGCAAGTGTGCCCGGGAGGGTGGAGAATTCAAGAAGTTTTTTTTTACTTGTTGGGTAGAAATTTTAAGCTTGTTGAGATACTTCGCATCTACAGGTGTATCTTATGTTTGGATGGAATGCTTTTGTTTAGGGGATTGTGTTTTTTACGACCTTCGGTAATGGAATTTGTTTCGTTTTATTAAATGGGGATATATTTTGTGAATTTTAGGTCGTATAGCTTATTAGATTAGTTTGTGTTGCAAAAGGGTTGTGATGTATCTATTCAAGTACTCCCACAAGATATGTCATCATTTAAGCATATGATAGATTGTAACGATGTCCAGATGCTACAACTATTATTATTCTTCGAACAAGAGCACTAGTCGATACTCATCGAATCTGATTACCTTGATGAGCCGGAGTAGTTAAATTGAATCTTGTGGTGGTAAATCTATCTCTGGCAACTTCTTCATTCTACATGAATGTCTCAAATATCTTGAGACAATGTGTTGATATTTTTGTTAACGAAAATACTATATTTGAGAAAAGATGGATAAAGATACTATTTCCCTGCTTTTTAAACCACAATCAGAAAGTTAAGGATAGGGGTGGATACCAACGAAACTAAGCTTCCATCTCATCCAGGACATCGGCTATTTTGATATAATAACCTCTTATAACTCAATTTGCCGATAGGAGGCAGGTTAGGAGTACGAAATGCGGTATGTGTTTGAAGCCTTTGTACGATAAGATGTTGCTAATGGATTTCATACATTTAGGTATCAGTTTGTGGTGTACGTCATCCATTATGCAACTTGGTGTACCAGGTGGATGAGGTTTAGAGTACGGGTACGTTTAGAGTAGGAGAATCCACAGTCAAATTCGTTAAAACTATGTGGTTACACGCCTTGCAATAAATATCGAAATAAATCCTTTTTCTTAGACGAACAGTGATACTTAATCTTTAAAAACAAAACTCCGACTTGGCATATTGTACTCTCAGGCAGATACCTTGCGTTTCGTACTGTGGTTCGAGAAATTAAGATTTTATTAATTTTTCTTGTGTTCGAGTCCCTATCGATTGATGTTGAACCTACATAGTTCCGATCATTAGCAAAACACTACCCATTTCGACATTGCCAGTTTAAACTATGGATTAGTTGCCTCAAAACTAAACCGGCCATCTGTACTCAAGTCACTGATATCGTACTCAAGAGCTCCCTTAAATACACGCTTATACGTACATAGGTTATAGAAATAGCAGAACAGTTCCAGATTCATCCTATATATAGTGCAATAGATACATCTGAGAAACTGTAAGACTCACGAACTCAACAGGAAAACCACCATTCTAAGGATTCTTTCGCAATGCAGAGCATGTGGAATAAGATCAACATCAGATAGAGAAGACAGATAGGAGTCGGCGTACTATGTACCGATACAAATTTGACTAGGTCATAAGCGTAGCACTGAGTTATCAATGCTAAAACAATCAGAGATCAGCTATTAGATCGGTGTCCACAGTAAAAAAAAGTTCATATTCAACACGGCCTGATATGCTTATGTACATACATGGTGAAGGATTATGCCTCTCTAATGACTTTTGCACTAGCTAGTGAATTTACTTTTCTAGTGAATCTTCTTTTCGACGACCTTATCGAATTGGATAGGTTGGAGTAGGAATTGAATAGTGGTATCACGATCTGGTGTTCATCTGGTCTAAGAGTATACAGACTCACGAAGGTAGCCACCCTAACCTAGACCTAAACCCCATTTATCTGCAACCTTCGTTGATATCTAAATCCTTCTGTATCATGGAAAGAGGTTTTGATCACAAATCATCTGTCAAAGTAGAACGATGTTTCATATGTCACTTGGCGGTTTCGAAGATAATGCGTTTGGCATCCACACAATTTTGAGATTGAAAAAATCTGTGGAGTGAGTCTCTAGCATGGCCTATGTCATGGACAAGAATATCAAAACAATCTACAGTCCTAGTAGAAGTAGCTTTTGGTGATGACCTTGCGCCACAGTTGTCCAACGACTAAGGTCTTTTGGATATGCTATCTGATGCAATGTCTGTAGAACAAATACTCGTACTATACTAATATCGACAACATTAACCTTCATTACTCGGACAACTTCTGAGGACCCAAACCTGCGTTGATTTTTTTTTTTTTTTTTGATCATATGCGTGCCGACAATCTAAACGAATGCTTCCTGACGAATCATCAATATTATTGTAGTCTGTTAGGTCTGACTTGCTTAGGTGGCGCTACAGTTCGAAGTGAACCTGGGCCTAACTTAGCTAAGCTATTTCTTAAGTTTAGGTCCTCGTGGCACTGCCGTCAAAAATTTCATCACGAGAGGGGACTTCACTTTAGCCTTAGGTACTCCAATCATTCGTGTTGGCAGCCTGTTGCGCTGCGTTTTGTTGTTGCTCCTGTTTTCGCTGATCTTTCATAATGCTTGTCACAGTGTCGCTGGCTGCTTCCCAAGCCTCTTCGCTGCTCATCATCTGTCTGGTGAAGTTGTCTGAGGTTAAGTCTTCTCCCAGTTAGTTTAGCAGCAGGTGCCGTTCTACGTATTAGCTTGTGCAACATGATGTGTTCTGCATTCTCCACTGCTTCCGTGCACGGTGTACAATAGATGTTGTCGTCGTATCTAAACGTATGTAGGTAGGTTTTGAAGCATCTATGGCCAGTAAGCATCTGGATCAGATAGAAATTCAGCTCTCCATGTTACCTATTAATTCAGGCATCTATATTGGATATCAATCTCAGCGTCCACCAGCTTTTATCAGAGTGACACCATCTCTCTTGCCATTCTGCCAGACTCCTTAGTGGTACTGCAGTATTAGTTCGACTCGTCGCTGTAGCCCTTGTCCTCCTGTCACTGTACTTTTGTTGCGATTCTTTAGCAAGAAGGTCAATTCGTACCATGCCAGTCACTATACATGCCGCGTTGAAAGAATTTGTTCAGAAGACGCTGCATACTATCAACGTGTTGGTTCTGTAAGCTATCTCAGGCTTCTTTCAGTATAATTTCGTCTTCAGGGCACCAACACATATTTAATAGCCTTAGAGCATTATGGACTTTTCTTGTGTTTCGGTCCCCTGATATTTGCCATAATCCTTGCCAGTGCAGCCACTGCCTTTTCAACTGCATGCTACAGGTACTGCTTATAAGTTAGCCTTGCATCTATGGTAATACCAAAGTACTTAAGCTCTGGTTTGAAAGCTACATCATGATTGCCCATAGTTACTCTTATTATCTCCATTGTACTTCGGTTTTTTCTTCTGCAAGTTCTAGGCCCATGCGTACTAGCCAGCCCTGGACCATCCCGACAGCGTCATTGTAGTCATGCTCCAACTCATCAAGGAGTTTGTTCACTACAATGATTACTATGTCATCGGCGAAGCCAATTATTTTCGAAGATCTCGGCATTCCAAGTCTGAGGACGTCATCATATATTAGATTCCACAGTAGCGGACCTAATACGAATCCTTGAGGAACGCCGTCTGTGACGTTATACTGCCATACTGCGTTATAGTAGTATCCTAATTCTAAAATAGTCCGTCATCATCTTCTGCAGGTGTTCTGGTACTCTCTTAGCGGTAAGTGCTCGCAGGATGTTTCTCGAGTTTGGGGTGTTGATGGCGTTCTTGACATACAGCATAGTTATGTTATTCCCGCCCTTTAATCGTCTTCCATCTATGGCTTGTTTCGCAGTATTCACGACCTCGTCGAAAGCGTTGAACGTAGACCAGGCCTTACGAAAACCATACTGGTGATCTGCAGGGCCTCCAGTCTAACTGATTGATATTTTCCCCATAGTGTCCAACATAATCGTATGGTGTCTTATACGATGACTGATCCTGTGGTGGTTTACAACCTTTTGTTAAGAGGACCAGTCTTTGTTTCTTCCACTGGTCGGGAAATACTCCTTCTTTGAGGCATGTGTATATATATTTGCGAAGATATTGCTACTTTTAAGGGAATATTAGGGAATCTTAGTTCCAGGGAGTTAGCTAGGGAGTAGTAGTAGTTACGCTCTATTCCCACATGACCAGATATCCAATAGGGTGTCACCTTGTTACTTCTAACCAGTTCATACAATTTTGAAAGCATTCCCATTCACATGTTTAGACTGAATGACATAGGAATTAAGTACCATGATAGCAGCTTAGCTCTCTGACATTATAGCTGCATCACAATTAGCGTGGTTTCTTTCAAGATTAATTTGAACTCAGCCTGAAAAATGCTGGTACTTTTGTCCATGGAATCAAAGCCTGCTCCAGTTCCTTCATCAGTTCTTAACCCATCTGTGTACCACTTTGTTGTGTGCTCAGTTTGTAGAATGTAGATTCATTGCTCCAACTCTTTTTGTTACTGAGTTTGGCAGTAACATTCTTTTGAAAGTTGAACCTTCTAATAGTATCGTCTCTAGGATAGGCATGGAGTGGTAGTTTTTTGAGCAGTGCATCGAATTGCTTCGATTATCTCTTCCTATACCATCTTTGGCCTTTTTGAGGACCGTTTTACTTACACACTTCTCAACCACAAGATACAAAGGAGTCAGTTCCATCCATGGCTGCAGTTGGATAAGTTCGCATGGCCCCTGTAATAAAGAGGCATGCCAGTCCTTACATCTTATTAAGTGTTTCCCCCGTGGTGGCGACATAGGTTCTTTTTGGCCATGCAATCGCTTCATATGTGATCAGTGGGCTCACAATTTACATCACATCTAAGAATGGTCGGACTACATCCCCAGGATTTGATCGCTAGGCTCCGGCAACGCATTAGAGCCCTCGTGGCTTTCATGGTTATGTCTCCTGTGTGTGTTTCTTAGATAAGTTTTCTCTCTAGGTTTAGTCTCAGATACTGTCAGTATTGTACACGACAGCCTTATCGACCCCAATCAAGTTCAAGTTTTCTTTTCCTTGTGAAGGGTACTACTGTAGGTTTTGTCGGATTTACGCTTTTAGGCCCAAACGTCGCTCTCCAGTTATTTCAAGTACCCTTTGCATACTCTTGGATTTGTATCACACCTGTTCAAAATAGCCGCTATGGCGACCACAATATGTGTACGTACAGCGTTGTATGTACCGTCTTCATCTTCGTCTTCATAGCCACTTTTGGGATGAAAAATTTTCTTCCATATTTTGCTCCATCGATGTTGCTTTACTGCACCAGCAGCGGAATTTTGTAGATGTTGACGAAGAAATGTCCTTGCATCTACGATATCGCCAAGGCACTCCATATCTGTCTCGGAGACTAGTGCAAGTTTGCCGACTCCCATTATTATGTTATTCACTGTCCTTCCACCTCTGACGACTACTCCCTTTCTTTGATATATTCAGCCTTATATCTATCAGCCATCGGTTTCCGGTCCTATATTCTTTCTATCCCTAATAGGTGCTTAGCTACTACATAGTACGATGCGATGGCAATGTTATACATTATGCTCCATAGCAAGGGACATAACACGTATCCTTGAGGGACACCATCTATAATGTTGTGTTGCATCTTCTTTATGCTCCATCTTGTTCTTGCTCTATCTTCTATATCGTAGAGCAGCACATTACTTTTGAAGTAGACAACCGTAATGTTCTCCACATATTCCGGGACTCTTTTGACTATGAGTGCTCGAAGGGCAAATGTATAGTTCGCCATAGTAAAACCGTTCTTTATGTGTAGCATGATAAGCGCACAGTACTGCCTTGTACAAAGTTTTGTATTTATACCTTTCCCCGTTGTGCTTACTACTTCTGTAATAGCGTCAATCGTTGAGCTTTCTGCAACCAGCACCCTCTCTTGCTGCATCGAGCTGGCCACTAATCCGCTCCAAAATTGTTTCCATAGAGTCAAACATAAACAACTGTCTAAATGAGAAAGAGTTTTGGAATTCCTTGTTCCCTTTTGGGAGCAGGATTTGTATCAATCGTTTGTAATTTCCAGTCCATCCTTTGTCTGATAGTATTTGAAGCAACGTTCCGATTGGTCATCGCTTTCGCATCCTCTGATAATATTTCCATATCCGAGGTATCGGTAGCACCATTATACTTATAGACCCAGTTTTTGTCTAATCCACAGTTGACCCAGCCAGTGTTTTATCAACCAGATTAGCTGGTAACCATAGAACTACTGTCCGTGTTCCAACATCGGACTTCCTCCAATACCTTTCTAGAATGAGTTTTAAGTTCTAGTAGTGCCACATGAGCTTCCTTCTTGGTCGTTATCTTACCCAGGGGTTTTCCACTCACTTCTTGCTGCAAGTCTCCTTTTTAGGCTCCAGCAACCGTTCGTCAGATCGAGATCGATGGGATTAAGTTTGTTTCCAAGGTAATGTCCATTAGCCCTAAACAAGAAGTCTTTCTTTTCGACAGTCATTGCTTCTGCATCTTGCTGAACAAGCACATTTTTTGGCGACAGCATTCGTCAGCTCAGCTTGTCAGACATGCTGAGCGAGGTTAATCCTTGATGACGTCTTTATTTAGATAAATATAGTTACATATGTCGCCTATCAACTACAGTCCCTCCTTCTAAAAACCCGTTAAAACAAGCAGTCTACACCCCATGTGAACTTTTAATTTGAAACCAAACTTTGACACAGTATTCTCCCGGACACTCTGTTCTAATTAAATCAATTTCAAAATGTCA